>OY743112.1:27500-2527500 GCA_963555685.1 Acrobasis consociella
GCCGACTGTAGTCGACTGCCTTTGATCGTCGTCACTTGCTGTCGACAGTCATAGATAGTAGGCGACAGGCGGCGACAGGCGACGACAGTCATCGATATTCGTTGCCAGTAGACGATATTTCGCAGCAGCCCCGACATTCGGCAATAGTCTGTCACTGTAGGCGATGAAAGTCGGCAACTGTCAGTGAAATTCGGCGGCATCGGGTAGCAGTCGATGATATTTTGCGACAGTAGGCGACGGTAGTTGGCGACAGTCGGCTAATGGAAAAATATACCTATTCGCTAATGTGTCAAACTTTAGATACTACTTAAATTCATTTTGCGTTGGCTGGTAAATATACTTACTTACTTAACTGGAAAAAAATAATCTCAAATCTTAATCTGAATCTGAATAAAAAAAATTTTTTTTTTATAATGGAACTAGTGAGACTTTTGAGTTGCATTTGTCCCATTATTAAGTTCAATGGAACTAGTTAGACAAATGAGTGGCACTTGTTCCATGGGACAAATACGCAATGATTTTATTTTATCACTTTGTCGGCGTGATTGATATACATACATATACATACCGCCAAATTGTAGCTTTCTAATACTAATAGTCTCTGAGTGCGTATAATGCAATGCATTGCATACAATGATGATCTTTTGCATAGCTGATTGTGGACTAAGCGACTTAAGTATCTACCGTATCGTGATACTAATGAATTAATTACAGAATCTTGCCCGAGCATAGTAAAGCTGTTACCCGATCAGTACTATTATGATGAGTTCAGGAAATACAAACATGTGAAACAAATCCGAAAGGCCATGCTATGGTTCGCTCCATGTCGGGCTGCGTGTACCGCGTGCGATGGAGACAGGCCGCGCGTACGTGCGCCGACAGATCGTCAGCTTCGAGATGAGCCGCGACGCGCACGCCCGGGGGAGCAGTACATTGGACATTGGCGTGCATTGGCTGGAGGAAATGCGAGCGACCTACAGCGCGGGCGAGGAGCTGGTGTGCGATGCGCAGCATGCCATGTGCGAGAAAAGAGTTGCTCCACCGGCCGATATAGGTATGGCAATTAATACTCTGTCAAAAATCCCACACTCTGCTCCCATTTCTTCTCTTCAAAGGAACATTTGGAAAGGTTTGGTTAAAAAAGCAATCACAAGTGCTTGCGTAGCAGTTTGAAGGGCGATGCTAGCAGAAGATAATTTCATAATCGTAGTTTGGCGGGAATAAACCACTCAAATTATTTATTCCAGCCCGTATATTTTACTATCTATCGAGATGTCTCCTGACTTATTATATTACTCATGACTTCGTTCGCGGTAATCTCTTAGCATTCTAGTCCTTCAAAACAAATAACAGGGGTGCTATTTTTCAAACGCGGAGTCACTAAACAAACGATTTTTTGTATGGAAAAACCATTTGTTTAGGTGACTCCGCGTTTTAAAAATAGCACACTCAGTTCATACGAGCAATGATTGTATCACGTTACATAGAATTTACTTATCTATACATATAATAAAGCAGTAAAAATAATTTGTCTGTACATTTAGTTTTTTTTAACAAAAATGGATAGAGGGAGGCCAAAAAATAATAAAAGAAAGCAAAATTTTTTTTTGGATTTTTTTGTCTGTCTGTCTGTATGTATGATCACGCTAATCTCCGAAAATACTGAACCAATTTACTTTAAACTTTCACTCAGAAGAACATCTAAAGTTTGTTTCATCAAAATGGGTTCATAAATAAAACACAGCAGTATGGCCACTACACAGACGGTCGAGCCATCAGCTGTCACCATCCATGGATGCGCGTAGCACGCTGTAACATAAACACACACGAACATTCGCGCAAGCGCCCTGCGCCGCCTAAACGAAACAGCAGGCGCAGGCATACATTTTCGCCGCGCCGTAGAAAGAGAGAGGGATACTCCCTCTCCTACGCCGCGCCAGCTGTCTACTCTCCATCCGTCTTACGAATTTTCAATCAGGTCACGTGTCCTGACGCGAGTTTAACATTTTTTACCCATTCCAAAAAAAGTGCACAACGCCGCTAAAGAAGTTTTCACTTCAAAAAGTTATATTAATTTAAAGAATCGCGTTGAACATTTTTGTTCGAAAAACTTCGTTTAAGCACGCTTATCTCAAAAAGAGCTGAACCGATTTGGTTGCAGTTTTCACTAATATGTTGTGATAAGCTTAACATTAATTTTAGTGTTTGTTTTATTTCAATCCGTTAATAAATAAAAAAGTTATAATATTTTAAAGAATCACGTCAAACATTTTTGGTTGACAGATTGCAATAAAATAAAACTGTTAGGTTGCATTGACTAAAACTTTTGTTAATTTTATGTAATGGTTTATAGTTTATATGAAACGATTTCAATTTGATTTTGATTGGTTTCGGGGTATTATTAAAAATTAGTTTTTTTGGTCACTTATAGATGCCGCTGTTCAAAAATTTTAAATTTAAGTGAGGCTCTGGGCTTCGAACCTCTGCAGACCTACCGCCGCTCAACGGCCATTCTTATCGTGATTGTGGGCAAGAAGGTAGAAAAAGGAATCAAAATAGTAAGTGATAGGTAAGGTTAGGTTAGGTCAGGCGCAGGAGTCGGGCCTATGACCTGCAACTGCTGCCTCCATACCGTGGGCCAGTTGGGCGATGGAAACGTGATTACGTCGCTTGACAAACGTCTGGAACACCTATGCGTGCTCTCCTTCCGCGAGAAACGAAAGATCACGGTGACGGTCGAAGATGTCAAAATGTCAAATCGCCCTGTGTGAGCTGATGTTCGCCACGGCGATAGGCGTAGTACACCGACGACATACTTGTTACCTGTCGGGCTCAATTGGTGCTCTTTGCTGACGATAAGGCGCTTTTGCGGTTAGTTTGTACTTAAAGTACGCCACAAATAACCTCCAAACAGCCCTAGACGCCCCGCTTGACAAGCTCTTAAAATAGAGGTTCTCAGTGAACAAGAAGCAGTCATTGGTCTCAGAGAACGTCAATATCCTGCCACCCCTTGAAGCTCTTTGGGGAAGATGTGCCGAGGCACTCGCACGTCCAATACCTTGAGTACCTAAAGTTTGGCAGATACCTCAGCTTGAAAGCTCACATCCATAGGATGGTGACTTTTCTTTTGCTTCCCGCTACGGACGCGGTTTTGGATTAAGCCGAACCTAAGAAAACCTATGTTTTAGGGGCCGATGGGGCTATGCGTTACTTGAGAAACGCCGCGCCGTCATCTGTCGGGACATAAAGTAGGAACGTTATAGGCGTTGGCCGCACTCCGCTGAAGAGACCTACAACAGTGCTGTGGGAACTCCCGCCGAAAGACGGAAGGTGAATGAAGTATACAGCAAAGTCACTACTTATTGCATAAATATTTAGTTTTTGAGAGACACACGGTGAAGCAGAACATTTGGTTACAGTGTTCTGTCCGGAAATACATTTAATGATGCAGTACGATATGGTGAGTAGGTAATGAACATATTGTACTCATTTTATATTACAGCTACATTCTAAAACATTCCATCTATCTCTTATTTGGTCTTCTTCTACCTTTATGTCCGTTTACTTTCATATTTAGTGTCTTTTGCGTTACATGTTGTCTTTTTTTTTACGCATACATAACGTGTCCAAACCAAGCCAAACTGTTACTTTTTACCTTCTCTGTTGTCGGTGCAACTTTCGAGCTACCTCTTATTCGTACGTTTCTCACTTATCCTGCCGCGTCACTCCGCACATCTATCTCAACATCCTCACTTCCCTAGAATGGAGCCTCTTCTCGTCCATAACATCAGTCGTATAACAGATTTATGTAGTTTTCCCTTATAGAACGGGAGGTCACGGCAAATTTGGTAACGATAAGGGATATGGCTGACTCTGGTTTTATAGAATAAAGAGCACCTCTCTGATGCTAAATATGTTGGTCTGCCTGCGTGGAGTGGTTGCGTTACTTAGATATGGCGCCTAAAAAGTTGGTTATCGTGACCAAAAAAAAAATGATAAGGGATATGGCTGACTCTGGTTTCACAGGATTAAGAGCATCTCTCTGATGCCAAATATGTCGGTCTGCCTGCGTGAAGTGGTTGCGTTACTTAGATAAGGCGCCTGAAAAGTTGGTTATCGTGACCAAAAAAAAAAATGATAAGGGATATGGCTAACTCTTGTTTCACAGGATGAAGAGCACCTCTCTGATGCTAAATATGTTGGTCTGCCTGCGTGAAGTGGTTGCATTACTTAGATATGTCGCTTGAAAAGTTGGTTATCGTAAACAAAAGAAAAAAATAATAACGAAAATAGCTGACACTAGTGTAACAGAACAAAGAGTACCTCTCTGATACAAAATTGGTCGGTCTGCCAGCGTGAAATGGTTGTGTTGTGAAACTTAGATATGATGCCTAAAAATTTGGTTATCCTGATGAAAAATTAATGATAAGGTAAAAGGCTGACTCTAGTTTCACAGGGTGAAAGTACTTCTCTGATGCTGTTCGAGCAATGCTCGCACATTTCGGCTGCACGCGGCCACATACTATGTAGGTTGCGTGTCAGCTGTTTTACCTTTACATTTAACATCTATTAAACACTACATTTGAGATACTATCGAACAGCGATCGAGAAAGGACCCGTCACACCCAACTTCAACACGTAACTAACAACAATAAACAGTTTCTACGTGACGTGGTCTTGTGTCTCCATAACATCATCAAACAACAACATCATCTCTTCATGTATGGCGCGGGCCTAGGTGACAACCGAAGCCTGCGCCGTACATAATGGTCCTTCGAGCCGGATGGATTTCGGTCCCCTTTGCGATACCTAACGGATCGGTTTACTGGCCTCCCACAAGCGGGTCTCACCAGTTGAATTGAGAAGACACATATATCGCACGGGCGCGAATACTCCGAACAACAACGCAAACATGGAACTAAACGAAGCTGTTCACCAAAAAGCTATCATGAACAAGAACATCAGTTAAACCACAGTGTTATTTGCAACATCTACCATCATCATCAAGTAAGTTCCGGCGCTACCTTACAATCATCTACAAACATTGGAGCTTCCCGCCAACAGTGGGAAGTCTTCGCGTCGTCCGGTTGGACGGTCACACATTGGAGCTTCGCCGCACACAGTGGGAAGTCTTCGCCGTTCAACTGGACATACATTAGGAGCATCACCACAAACAGTGGGTTGTCTTCGTCGTACAGCTGGACGTCAACATACATACAAAGGAGCTTCGCCGCACACAGTGGGAAGTCTCAGGCGTTCAGCTGGACAAACATACATGGGGCTTCACCGCACACAGTGGGAAGTCTTCGTTCGGCTGGACACACATTGGAGCTTCGCCGACAACAGAGGGAAGTCTTCGCCATTCAGCTGGACACCAACAGTCAACTAACATACATTGAAGGTACGCCGTGAACAAGGTCGAGAAGTCTTCGCCTTTTCGAGATGGATATAACACCTTAACATCGAGATTTTATAATAAACAGCAAGATTAATTCGGAAAACTACGAATGCTGTGGTGACTGAATGTGGAACATAAATCTCCATTGAAAATATAGATACTCAGGAAGAGTAGTTAACATAAGTACTTCGAAAATCGAGAGTTACGAGTAAAAAGATATCATCATACAATTCACAGTCAAAAACATTTGCGAGAAATCTACAGGCAAACATACATACAACTTATATAGATGTTCATTTAAATCAATAACATACGATGCCTACTTGCATAAGAAATGTAACATCGGAAGTTCAATGACATGGATATTGAACAAGGCCAGTCACAACAATTTGCAAGCTTGCAAAACCGCGCGCCTACTGACTTCACCGGACACCTGACACTTGGAATAATAAAATACGTCACATTGGACGATAACAATTTATCAACATGCCATCTCAACAAGTTCGAGTGGACCGGGTCGGGAGGATGCGCAGCAGCAGCAGCAACAGCAGCGGCGGCAGCGGACAGACAACGCCAGGACGATTCCAGCGATCGTAAATGTCGCCAGCAGTACATAACAGCACAACATTCAATTACTTATCTACAACATACAACTATCTTGTCAAGTGGCGGCTTCTTTCTCGATCTACATTTCATCTTTCGGGTTTGGGAGTATGTTCGAGCAATGCTCGCACATTTCGGCTGCACGCGGCCACATACTATGTAGGTTGCGTGTCAGCTGTTTTACCTTTACATTTAACATCTATTAAACACTACATTTGAGATACTATCGAGCAGCTATCGAGAAAGGACCCGTCACACCCAACTACACCATGTAATACATTGAACAATAAACAGTTTCTACGTGACGTGGTCTTGTGTCTCCAAAACCAACATCTAACAACCTCAACATCATCATCTCTTCATGTATGGCGCGGGCCTAGGTGACAACCGAAGCCTGCGCCGTACAGATGCTAAATATGTCAGTCTGACTGTGTGAAATGGTTACGTAACTTAGATATGATGCCTGAAATGTTGGTTATTGTGACCAAAAAAATGGTAATGCAAATGGCTGACTCTGGTTTTACATAATACAGAGCACCGCTCTGATGCTAAATATATGTCAATCTGCCTGCGTGAAGTGATTGCGTTACTTAGATAGGGCGCTCGAAAAGTTAGTTACCTTGACAAAAAAAGAAAATTATAAGGTAAATGGCTGATTCTGGTTTCACAGGATGAAGAGCACCTCTTTGATACTAAATATGTTGGTCTGCCTGCGTGAAGTGGTTAGGTTACTTAGATATGTCGCTTGAAAAGTTTGTTATCGTGAACAAAAGAAAAAATAATAACGTAAATAGCTGACTCTAGTATCACAGAACAAAGAGTACCTCTCTGATACAAAATTTGTCGGTGAAGTCTTGTTTGTTTTGTCGGTCTGCCTACGTGAAGTGCTAGTGTTACTAAATATGGGTATGGCGCCTGAAAAGTATGTTATCGTGAAGAAAAGTAAAATTATAAGGTAAATGACTCACTCTGAACGGCTGCATATCGAGCAAAATACATCTATCGTTAGTATCTGATATTATATATACATGCCGCAGTTCACAATTGTACTAACAACAGTTTTGTCAACTTTTCAGAAGAGCATTTAATGTAGAAAGTTTTCTAAAGTTTAGTCCAGAACGGCACAAAAATAATTACATAATTTCACGTCTATTCAAGAGTCTAGTCCTTTGACTGCATTATTTCCAAAAATTGTGATATTATAGTTGTCTAATTTCAAAAATAGTAAAATAAACTTTAGTCCATTTGTGCACTAAACCTCATTATGTTAACAGGCAAATATTTTTTCAAAACTAAAAATCACTTCACCCCCAAACTATACAACTGTTTTTGATAAAAGAATTTTCCAAATCGGTGAAGGCACCTTCAAATAATCGGTAACAAATTATGCACAAGCATAACTTTAGCACGTGTGTAAATGTTATAAATGCGTATGATACGCCAGACTTTGAAATTTTGTCGAAATCAGTCAATACTTGAAGATTGAATTTATAAAAATAAAATACCGGCGTTAACAATAATACTAATTATTGTTAACGCCGGAATCTTAATAAGTACAACTGTAACACTAAGTTTTTGGTAGAAAGAGTTAATTTATCTGGTACTAAAAAATTAAAAACCGAAAATTTTGTCGTTAGTACATTTGTTAACTACGGCATCAATATTAGGGTGACACAGGGTAGACAAATCTTGTATCAGAGAGGTACTCTTTGTTCTGTGACACTAGAGTCAGCTATTTTCGTTATTAATTTTTTCTTTTGTTCACGATAACCAACTTTTCAAGCGACATATCTAAGTAATGCAACCACTTCACGCAGACAGATCGACATATTTAGCATTAGAGAGGTGCTTTTCATTATGTAAAACCAGAATCAGCCATTTACCTTATTATTTATTGGTCACGCTAACCAACTTTTCAGGCGCCATATCTAAGTAACGCAACCACTTCACGCAGGCAGACCAACATATTTAGCATCAGAGAGGTGCTCTTCATCCTGTGAAACAAGAGTCAGCCATATCCCTTATAACTTTTTTTTGGTCACGATAACCAACTTTTCAGGCGCCATATCTAAGTAACGCAACCACTTCACGCAGGCAGACCGACATATTTGGCATCAGAGAGATGCTCTTAATCCAGTGAAACCAGAGTCAGCCATATCCCTTATCATTTTTTTTTTTGGTCACGATAACCAACTTTTCAGCCGCCATATCTAAGTAACGCAACCACTCCACGCAGGCAGACCAACATATTTAGCATCAGAGAGGTGCTCTTTATTCTATAAAACCAGAGTCAGCCATATCCCTTATCGTTACCAAATTTGTCGTGACCTCCTAATCTATTAAGTCTTAACGGTATTTTTGGGTCACATGTAGTGCTAGTCACTTCCCGCAATTTCTGCCAATTTGCATTAGCTCGACGCTGTATCTCTGTCTATTTCTCCGTCGTTTTGTAGTAACGAGCCCAAATATTTGAAATCGGAGCAAACTGGCACTTTATCGTTATCAATGGTAAGGGTCACTTCCCCAGAAACTCCGCTGAAATCTCAGAACAGTTACTCGGTTTTGGTTCTGCTAATTTTAAGGCCCCTAGTTTCCATATATATTATTTTAGGCTTAAGATTAGGACTTAGAATATGTAGGGTTCCTGCTCTATAATCTAGATTGATTGTTTATTTTAACTTAATAGATATGATATTCGGCGCGGTTGGAGTGTTCATCGCGTTATCTGCGGTCGCGTGCGTGGTGCTCAGACGCAGACGCAAGCGCAGCGCTCGAGCAGAGCGCGACATCGCGCGCCGCCCTCGCATGCCCACACCACCGCCCGAGCGCCCGCTGCGGAACCAGCCTTACTACTCAGTACCTTTTGAGAGGACAATACCGGGGCCACGGCGATAGTGAAAATGGTGGCAAAAATACCATCTCCAAAGTTTGTGGATCAAAAAATTTTATTACATTATTTAAATATTATACGTAAAGTATATTGATGTGTCTATCAATTATGGTTTTCAACGATGATTTTTCCGAAAAGGATATAGGTATTGAAGTTGTGACGTAGCATTCTCCGAACCGCCCGTCACTACCCACATAAATAAGAAACAACGTTGTAACGCACACAGCGATACGCATACCGCGTCATACCAGTCAAATCCGCTTCAAACCGGTTCCCCCACTCGCGCCGCTAGCAGCGGCCGGCTATATAAGCGCAAACGGCGGCGAACAAATGGTCAGTCCATTCCGGGCTGTCCACCGTGGTCAGCGGGGGCTTATCCTCGTACGATAGCGGTTCTACGGGGACTAGTGGTCGGCGGGGGTTATCCTCGTTCGATAGCGAAATCCCTCAGGTTCCACCGGGACTAGTGGTCGGCGGGGGTTGTCCTCGTTCGATAGCGAAATCCCTTAGCTTCCCCGTAGATTTCCGAGGGCTAGTGGTCGGCGGGGGTTGTCCTCGTTCGATAGCGTGATCCCGTTTATTCCCGCAGGTTCTATAATTAGGCCCGCGGGCCCGTTAGTGAGTGGAGTCTTGGCGACCCCTCATCCCGTCACGCCCCGAGCGTACCCGGGTTTGTGCCCTGAGCGTTCCGTCCTCTGGACACCGTTTGGTGTAAGCTCTCACCCCCCTTGAGTGGCGTCTGGGAAACCCCTCATTCCGTCGTGACCTGAGCGCACATTCCCGGTCAGTGCTAGAAAGCACTCCCGTCCCGTTCCGTTCTTGAGTGGTGACGATCACTCATCCCGTAGCGCACCGAGTTTGTACCCTGAGCGATCCTCTATTAGGAGCAGGCACTCAACCCCTTGAGTGGAGTCTAGATAATCCCTCTTCACGATGATACCTGAGCGTACCTACCGGCTTGTGCTTTCCGTAAAACCCTAGGGCCGCGCACCCTTTGGTTACCGACGCCTCTGGCGTGACCCGTTTTATGAGACCGATTGTCAGAAGTACAATCTGAGTCCTATTTCCCGCGGCGCTCCCTTACAGACGCCCAGCGGACCCGTATTCTCACTTGGCGCACTACTTAGCGCCCCAGTGATTTTATTGATCGTACCGTACACGCCATATATAGCCATTAAAGATTGCCGAAGACGACTAAATTCAGACATAACGTGTATCGCTGTGTACGCAATCCCTTGCGTCCACTCTCCCTTTCTTATTTATGCTTAATAAGATAAGTGATACGGTTCGGTGGGTTAAGTTTAGCATAAGATAAGTTTAATAGACATTGTGGAACTTGTAATAAATATCGTCGTCTTGTGTAGAAGTGGTTTGATTTGCCATCCCTCTCGATCAACCCCATAGGCACAGACCCCGTCCTACCACTCTGGTAACGGAGTCTCTAAATTTTATGTTGATGTTAGCGTCTGTGGTTCGATCCCGCGCAAACGCTACGTCACAAAGTAATAACATTGAAGTAATATCAAACTATATTAAGGAAATAGTACCTGGGCGACCGAGCTTCGCTCGGTTATATCTCAAAAGAAACAATCAAAATTAAAAAAATATATGTTAACTAGAACATAAAAAAGTAAGTCACCGAGCGGGATTCGAACCCGTAACACTCAATTCTTGCCGTCTGCGTTTTAACCCGCTGGACCAGACGGACAGTGGCCGGCAGGACGAAATTAGCGACCATATTCTGCGTAGAAAGAAAAACGCATGAAAACTTAAAAACACGCGTTTTTCCAAACATAAGACTAATCTAGATCGATTGTTTACCCTGATAATCCCAATATACCAAATTTCAGCGAAATCGTTAGAGCCATTTCAAATCGGAATGGAAAAAAAATGTTGATTGATTTTCGTTTGTAATTATTATCCTTTGTAAATTGGGACTCTCTCTTCGTCGTCTCATCCTTTGCACCTATGTACACCATTAAAATGTAACATAGTATCATCGATCAATAAATTAGTTACAGAACGCAGAGAAAAATATCAATAACTTATCGATAGCAAGGTGGCGCACTATGACTAAACTTCAAGGGTACTGAAGCCCTAAACTATATTTATCATCGTATGTATTAAATCGACTTACAGATGGAAGTTTGTTCAGTTATATTTAAAATACCTTGCTGACACAAAAAAACCTAGAGCGGAACACACTTAAGGCATTTTATCACTTGTTTATCCACAAGCAGACACACTAAAACAACTTAATTCACAGAAATTCTCCGAAAACAGATTGACTCAAAAACATCCAGCTGGCTCCCAGAGTACCTACTTCAACCAGGTGGCTGGTGGTGCGCGGCATTTGAAGATTGAGTCGGCGCGCTTTGTTCATATGAGAGCAAATTAGTGCGAGTAGAGCAGAGTATAGATTTTTTGCTGCTATGTTATAGACTCTACCCAGAGCATTGCATCGTGTATGTCATTGAAGTGAGCAACGATGATGTTAAATCAAATATAACGGAACTCTAGGTGTGTGAGTCTTTTACTTTTTAATGCAAAGAGACCGTATATAATAGTTTGTGACTATTTAATTTAAGTTACGGTCTCTGATTAATTAAATAGTCACGAACCTTGAATATTGTTTCACAGCCATTTGTTACTGCATCGTAACTAATTTCTTTTACTTCACCGTATCGTTAACAGCTTGCATGAATCTCTTGTATAATTTACCACTCGTCCGTTACTGTTTTCCTTTGCCTCGAGATTATTTTTCAGAACGCGTTTTGATCTTGTCTTAGATCCTATTCGACCTCCAGCTAACGCGTACCTCAGCTTCTCCCAGAACCATGGGTCTCCCCATTGGACGTACGTGTTAGTCGCTAGGTACGCTCTTAACTCAGCGTCTAAATCTGCTTCGCACGGCGCATCTTCTAGGAGAATGACTATGACTCTTTGCCTCCTCTCTTCTTGAGCCCTCTTATGAGCGACTCTGAACTCCATGGTCCCCCAAACCGATTCTACGAAGTTCTTCGACAGGACTATGATCGTCATTCTGGACTGATGGACGGAAGCCTCGATTTGTGTCGGGATCCACTCGCCTACGACCCAATCTCTATAGTGAACACAAAGATTGTAGGGTCGTGGTCCACTCTCTAGGACCGAGACTAGTTTTTCCGCAACGAACTTTTCATCTTTGTGAGAGAATGAGATGAAAGCGTCGTATTTTTTATTTCTATCGATATCTTTCTCAGCTATCATCCAGCGCAACTTTTCGCAAGAATATAAGTATGTTTTGATTTCTGTCGAGTAGTGGCAATAAAGACCTATCAGGATAATTAGGATTAGACTCAGCATTACTAAAGTGCCACCGATGACAGCCACGTCCCGAAGAAAGCACAGCCACTCGACATTTATCAGCCACGGACTGCGTCCATCCGAGCACAATACTGTGGAGTAATCCAAAACCTTGAATTTATTACTTTGTAATACTCGTACTGCGTCACCGTGGCTGCAATCGCATGAAAATCGATTCCTGGACAGTTGCACCGTCGTATTTCGTTTTAAAAGCGCCACGGGAATTTCTGTGAAGTCGTTATTAGTCAAATCGACGTGATACACCGACGATGGCAATGATAGCATTCGTTCTTGGAGTTGTAAGCCGCTTAAGATCAATGTGACGACATGACTTGGCAAGTTCAAATCGGTCGGTGTAGCGGTTAGTTTTAATTTTGTGCTGTTTAGGACATACCCGAGTTTCATAGGATGTGGCATTACTCTTGGCAAAGAAGAACATGTTAGTTCTAACTGCTGTGTTGAAAGTCTGATGTCGCAGGAGCATTCCTTAGGGCAGTCTTTGTCTAGGGAACACGTCACATTTGAGGGATTGACATTTTCCAAGAGTTCCCCTTTTAGCTGAGGAGGACCAACACAAGTAGCACTTCCGACGACTTCTTTAGTAGTTTGCTTGACATCAGAAGAGCTCCTATGCAGATTCAAAAAGAGACTGTAGCTCTTGCAGTCACATGTGAAAGGGTTGCCCTCCAAGAATAAGGTGGCAATAGTTGAATTAAAGAGATCCACGCTGGATATATGGTTATTTCGTAGATCAATTGTGGTTTTCTTGGATATGAACTGCATGTTATGATTCTGAAAGTAAAGAGTGAGGAAATATAAATAAATTTGGCCAAGTACATGTCGGGCCACGCGCTATGTAGGGTTTCGTAGTTGCGAATGGCGACTTTGATTTCATGCTACTAAAAACGTCTAAAAATTAATTTTCTGTTCAATTTGTATGAAATTTTTATTTTCCTAGTACATTTTAATGTTGGTCGCCTATAACTTATTAATTTATAAACCCTACTTAGCTCAGGATAGTTTTCCTGTGAACTTTCTATCATACATATATACTACTGCTGTGACGTTTTTTCACGTGTTTTTATGTGGACACGCGAAAAAACTCACAGTTGTAGGTAGAATTTACAAATTAAAAAGTTACGGGGCACCAAATTATAAAATGTAGGTACTCGCAAAGGAAAATTTCATACAAATTCAATAGAAAAGTTATTTTTAGACGATTTTAGTAGCATGATCTCAAACTCTGCATTCGCAACTACGAAACCCTACAATGCGCGTGGCCCGACACGCACATTTTTTTTTATATACCTATGTTCACCTATTGTTCGAAGACGCTTAGACCTATTCGGAAAATTCTTTTTGTTTGAAAGGGCATACTTGTCAGGACGTCCCATAGACATTATATCAAAATTGGTTATGAAGTTTGGGGGTTAAGTCGGTTTTAACTTTTGAAAAATTATATGTCAAGCAGGTATTACATCGAGTATCCATGACTTGTTGACAGATGATACGATCTTAAACGCTCTGACCGCTACAATATACTCACAAGTCACAAGACTTACTTGGATGAACGTGACCTCATTTTTGGATAAATTGAGCACCGTCAAGCGGGTAAGATTTTGCCAGTCATTGAAAATGCGCGAGATGTTGTTCCTGCTGAGGTCCAAATTTTCGAGAGTCTCGTGCAACGTGTGGAACGGCGAGAGTTCGGCCTCTGGCAGCGTGAGCTGGTTGTTGGCCAGCGAGAGGTCTGAGAGGGCTGTTGTCGGTCTAAAGGCGGTGCCTGCGATGTAGCGCAATTTGTTGTTGCTGATTTTTAGAATTTTTAGATTTGAGAGACCTATGAAAATATCCCTGCGGACAAAAATATAACAATTATATACACTTACATTAAGTATATAAAAATGTGAAAATATATTTAAGTAAAGTGTATTAACAGAGGACTTACTCGGGCAGCTCTGCAATAAAGTTATTGTCCAAGTTCAACTCCCGCAGGCGTCCCAGCGAGTGAAACGCGGCGGCCGGCAGCGCGGCGATCAGGTTGTGGCTGAGGTGCAGGGCGGTCAGCGAGCGCTGGTCGCGGAACAGCCCCGCGGGGAGCTCCTCTATCTTGTTATTAGTGAGGGATATACTGCTCAGCTTTGAAGAGTTAAGGAATACATCTGGAGGTAGATAGTTTATTTGACAGTCGTCAAAGTTGATGTCTTCGAGGGAAGGTAGATTTGAGAGGGAAAGGGGGGAGAGGTGCAGTGGTCCAGAGTTATAGGAAGCATCAATCTGCAAGACAATAAAAAGAACGAAAAATAAATCTCGCTAATTTAGTTTTTAGTGAAATTGTAATTTATTATTGTTTAAATACAAATTCAATACACAAAATTTCTAGGAAATGGACCAATTTTGTAAGAAGTAATATGCAATCTCACGTTAATGCAAGTTGTTATCACTGTTACCTCCTTCAATTTCGTCAGACCATAAAAGGCGTCGCTATCCACTTCCCGTATGCGGTTCTCGCTGACGTCCAGCCGCACCAGACGCGGCAGCGCGGCCAGCGCCCGCGCAGGCAGCGCGCGCAGCCGGTTATTGCTCAGGTTCAGCGTGTGCAGGGAGCTCAAGCCTGGGAAATACGCAGAACGGTAAAGTGAAACATGCTTGCAGATACAGTTATGTAATGTAATAGCTTCTAATATAGATTTTAGAGGTTGTTTTGTAAGTCTACGAGTATCGACCTTTTCTGTGTGGTTCCTCAGTTGCTTTTCACGCACACATAATGTATTTATGAAGTGCACACTTCAATCTTTATAAAAAAAATAAATATTTGTAGGTATGTTGGTCTTCTATGCATTTCTAAACCATTGATCAGATTGTGATGTGAGAGTTTCTGGATTGCATGCAACGGTACCTACAGCTAATAACTTGTATCATCGGCGGTTGGCGCTCGCGCAGCGGGGAACCAGTCTGTAGTGTCTCTTAATCACGCGATAAGGATTAACACATACTTCATTTTTATGTATAAGTGATTTTTAACCAACTTCCAAAAAGGAGGAAGTTATCAACTCGTTGGCATCTTTTTTGTGTATGTTCACCGATTATTCGAAGACGCCTGTGCCAATTTGGAAAATTCTTTTTTTTGTAGTTACCCTTATAGTTTTGCCATGTCTGTCTATCTGTCTGTCTGTCCGTCCACGGTTTTACTCAGAGACGATAAGTACTGGAAAGCTGTTATTTGGCCAGTGGCACAATAAAACCCTGAAAAAAAAAATTGGGTAAGTTTCCGGTTAGTCTATCCTGTGGGGTACCATTGAATAGGTCCTTCAAAAAAAATTTTGTGAGATTGTATACACTATTTTTCGATTTAGGGATCGGTTTCTGAAATATTTGCTTTCACAGTGCAAATTTTTGTTAGAGTCAAGTGTCCCCCCCTCTATCTGCTAAACGGTTATATATAGACACGTGAAAAAGTTTACAGCTGTAGTATATACTAGCCGAAGCCCGCGGCTTTGTTCGCGTGGTCTTTATGACTCTGGAAAAAGCTCATCAGGTTGAACAAGTAATTTTTATATATCTTATAGTTTAGCTGGACCATTAAGATCCTGCATCAGGTGTTCCATTTTCCAAAATCAATTATACCCTATATGTTGCCCAGGCTTAACAGCTGTTAAGCCTGGGCATATATAGGCACATATAGGGTATAATTGATACGGAAATACTGGATAGTTCCTAGTTCGGTCAATGAGTGCTCAAAAGGGGCATGTGGATGGAAAAGTCGAAAGCAGAAATTTTGACTCGGCAACTTTGTTGTGACTAGTTAGGACATAAACATACTAAAAGTCCTTACCCCTCCGAGGTGAGCCCGCTGGGGGAGGGCACAAAGAAGGTCCCGCTTTTTGGTTTGTTGCTTACATCTTGAAACCATAGGAAGTGAAAGCTATAGTTGTAGAAAATTTTATCAGCTTTCATTATTTAGTACGACAAAATTTCGTACAACGCACCGTTGTCCTAACTAGTCCTAACATAGTTGCCGAGTCAAAATTTCTGCTTTCGACTTTTCCATCCACAATTATTCGTTGACTGTACTAATAGCTATATCCAGTATTTCTGGAGATAAGCGTGTAAAAACAGACCGATTTTTTTTTCAAATTCTCCCTTTATTAAGTACTTTGCCTCCATTGCCCCAAATTGTTTTTTTTTTGGAAATATTTTCAATGTACAGACACATTTTTAACTGTTTTATTATATGTATATCTATATTTATAAACGAAAAAACTGAATGACTGACTGACTGACATATCAACGCACAGCCCAAACCACTGGGTCTAGAGACTCCAAATTGGCACATAGATTCCTTTAGACCATTTTATTCAAAACTTGGCAAGGAGTTCTCTGAAGGTAAATGCATAAGTTGTACGTGTTTCAGGATTTACAAAATTCAACCCCTAGATAGATGAAATGGGGCGACCCTTTACCTTTTTTTTTTTTAACGGAGGAAAGATTCCTGTTACGGATACCCATCAGCCTGCGGGGGAGGCTGTCGGGTTATGTGGGACTCCACGCCAGAGTGACGTGCCTACCCACTAAAAAACCTCCGGAGTTCCACCTTAACCGCCTTTGCCGGGGACACGGGAAAGGAAATACAACCGCGAACCCCAGCGCGGCTGGCCGCCGAAGCAGCCCCTCCTCGGGGGCGTCTGAGCGCCCCCCCACTCACCAAGTAGGCGCGTCCGGAACTCACGGACGCGCCGTACCTCCTCGGCCCAGTTGAGAGGCGGCGACCTCCCACGCAGTCCACTGCCTGTGGGCCCATGGGAGCCAGATAAACCGGCTCCCAGCGGCGGAGAAGATGTGAGGCTCCGCCGCTTACCTCTCGCCGCAAACGCGGTGCGGCACCACTCGGCCGCGGAGGACAGGGAGAGCGGCAACGTAGCACCGACACTCCCTGACCTCCGCGACTGATCATCAACCACAGCCACGGCGGTGTGGCCCCGCCTGAAGCGCCGGGAGAGCAATGAAACATTCCCCTCCCGGCAGCCCGAACCCCGGGTGGGGGGAGAACTTCCCACTCCCCCGCCGCCCCAATGTGGGCGCTCACTGCTGGCGCAAACCGCAGGAGCGCCCCCTCGCGGGTTCCTCTTGGCTTCCCCGTGGCTCCACGGCACCACGGGTACTGAGCCCCCCCGGTACGACAAACCGGGAACCCATCGGGGGGGGGGCGACCCTTTACCTAGGCCACGCTAAAGTGTACAGTCGCTCGAGTCAAGTTGTCGGGAAAGGGAAAGTTTTAATTATCCCCTTAAATCCCTACACCATATTCAAACATTTTAACATAATAATTCTTTTATATTTTTCAATTCAATGCAATTCTTGTATATTTATTTATATATATTTATAAGTTTCCGTGATCTCGAAAACGGCTCTAACGATTTCGCTGAAATTTGGTATATGGGGGTTTTCGGGGGTAAACAATCGATCTAGATTAGTCTTATGTTTAGGAAAACGCGTGTTTTCAGAGTTTTCATGCGTTTTCTTTCCACGCAGAATATGGTCGTTAATTTCGTCGCACCGACCGCCTTGTTTTCAGCTCAGCGGTTAAGGATACCGACCGCTAGAAAGAGTGTTACGGGTTCGAATCCCACTCGGTGACTTACTTTTGTTTTTTTTTATGTTTAAGTTTATATATAATTTTTTACTTTGCATTGTTTTAAGACAAGTTTAAAAAAAATTTGTTAATGTTTGAGATAACAATATATATTTCTCATAAATATGTCTTACATTGAACTATACTGATTATGTGAATAAGACTTATGCTTTCGAGTTTTTATTTTATTGAGACTTATGAAGCAATAGTGCAAAACGAAAAATTTACCAATTTAAACACAGTTTTTTGGATAGTTTTTGTGGCGTCTTTGGCGTTACTCATAAAAAAATGAAGTTAATGTTTGAGATGTAACCGAGCAAAGCTCGGTCGCCCAGATACTGTTATATAATTTTAATAACAAAAAATTAATAACAAAAGACAATTAAAAATTCTATACAACCATTTTCGACTTCTACGCGGACGAAGTCGCGGGTTACAGCTAGGGTTACAAATATTCTTACCTTTAAAATTTTCTTTAGTAATGTTCTCAATCTGATTCCCCCAAATGTATAACTCCTGCAACTGTGCCAGTTGGAACGCGGCTTCAGCGAGAGTCTCGATGTTGTTCTCACTCAGCTGCAGGAACGTCATGTTGTGGAGGCCGCTCACAGGGAGGGGGGAGGGGACGCTGGCCTGGCTGAGAATAAACTGCTTCAACTCTGGCAGGGCTCTTAAGGCGTCAGAAGGTATGGTGTGTTGGGCGTCTGTGAATATAACCACGGACATAGTCTTACTCACTATGTATTGAATGATTTTCAACAAGAGACTTTTATTTGTCATTTCGGTGGGATTATTTTTTATAACAATGCTATCTATATACATTAAGTAACAAAAAAAACTTTATCCTTATGTGTAACATGTGCGGGAGTGGACATCAAATATCATCAAAACTTACTTAAATATTTAAGGTTGAATATTTGTGAATCCACCGAAATGATAATGACGCCACTGAAATGATAGACTGTGCGCCGGAATGAAATTAGTCCACCGAAATGATACATCTGAGAACAATCGTCTGCGAAGTAAGGGTTCCTTATTTAGGTTCGATTACCACATACTTAAGTCTCGAACTTACTTTGGGGCTAACGCAATCTGTATGATTTATGCCATATATGGAAAATACTTTTAACTCAAATTTCACGCGGACGATGTCGCGGGCAACAGCTAGTGTTACTTCTACACTAGTAGTAATAAATAGTTTGCTATGTGGCCCCGGAATAGAATAATACCATTTCATCTCTTCCTGCGGGTGTCATAAGAGGCGGCTAAAGGATAAATTCGTCACGAACACCAAAACAGACTTCCGACGGGCAGCAGCGTCGGAAGCTCTTCGACTATACAACCACCCAGTGGTTGTATAGTCGATGCGGAAGCTCGACAGTGACACAACACTGCGCTCGCCAACCCGCTTGCCAAGCGTAGCGAGGGTTACCTATCTTAAAGACAAAATTTTGCCATACGAATCTTATTTGTTCGAAAACCTTTTTATTTTTTTTATTTTCATTTGAAAACATATTGAGAAACCGATTTTCAATTGTGATTGTTTTCAATATCTAAATGTTTTGAAATCCTTACTTGATTTTTGACTTACGTGACGCGAAGTACGACTTACGTGAAGTTACTAATGGAAGATGATTTAGACCGAGACGTCATTAACATATTTTCCAAATTATCAAAAGATTTTCTTTAATTGACATCTTATTAAAATCTATCATCTCTTTTCAACACGCAAAACAGCTAACATAAAATTATAATTATATTTTTTATATTATTTGTTAAGTTACTATAGTTACTAAAAGCTCTCTACCTTGGCAATTTGGGTGGTCGCACTTCTAACATAACTTCACCTATACTTTTTCCATAACCAGTTTTTGTTGTCTTTGTTATTTTCGCCCTAAGTTTGAGTATAAAAATACTTTGGTTGTTTTTTTTAAATTATAAAAATAGCTTAGCTTGATTCTTGTTAAACGTGTTTTTTTTAAATTATGAATTTATCAAACACACTTGTTTAGAAAACGAAACAGTAGCTAAGTAATAATCTATATCTATATCTATACATATAATAAAACAGTAAAAAAAGTGTGTCTGTACATTAAATATATTTCCAAAAAAAATATTGGGGGCGATGGAGACGTAGTAATAGAGTAAGAATTTAAAAAAAAATGTCTGTCTGTTTGTCTGTTTGTCTGTATGTCTGTATGTCTGTTTGTCTGTTTGTCTGTTTGTACACGCTAATCTCCGGAAATACTGGACGGATTCGAATGAAACTTTTTTTGTTATATAGCTATTAAGCCTGGGCAACATATAGGGTATAAATGATTTTGGAAAATGGAACGCCTGATGCAGAACCATAATGGTCCAGCTAAACTATAAGAGATATAAAAATGCCGCCTTAGTAAAAGTTGTTCAGCCTGGTGAGCATTTTCCAGAGACATAAAGTCCACGCGAACGAAGTCGCGGGCTTCGGCTAGTAGTAAATAAGTGACTTCGACCTATAGTACTTAGTGAACAAGACATACGTCGAACGAAAAAAAATTACTTTTAATATTCGGCTATGTGTTATTCTGGAAAATAAAACATAGGTGAAATGAGTTTATTGATGAGAAAAATTGTGTAAAATAATCAGTTTGGTATTTAAAACTTCGATATACCGTTTTCGATCATCTGCAATTTGAACAGTAAAGTTTCGTAACAAGGTTAAGTTACCAATTTTAATGTCTAGTTAAACTGTTATTTAATGAAACAACATCGTGGTCCTAAATTTCAGAATAATGTACCTGATTTGGATGAATTTAATGCAGGTTTACCGATATGCGGATTCATGGTTGTGACCAAATTTCGAAAATAGTTGGCAATCTTAGCCCTTTCTTTAAATGACTTTCCATCTAGCTCTGAAATGTCAGGAGCACCTTCCAACCATACAATCTCATTGTTATGAGGTCTACCGCGATGATGAAATTTAGTTCTATACCAGTAATCATTCACAGAAAAATGTCCCATAATTTTTCAAATGAAAAAGTCAGGTCGTTTTTGGAAAAACCAGAAAACTATTAATGGGTTTTCGTTTAGAAGTTTAATTTATATTGCCATGGTTCTATGTCGCTGTTTCTTACTCTTTTCGTAAAGCTACTTCGCGGGCTTTGGTTGCCGCTGATCTCTTGTTCGTTCGTGGCATAATTACTAATACTACTACAGATGCACAGACGAGCAGCGATAACGATAGAACGAAAGTTCGCTCAGCAAAATTGCCAAATTTAATAAACAATCCTGTTGGCTTGTTTAGCAATTTTGTCAATCATCAATCAAACTAATCAAAAACTGAAAAAAAATCTCATCGCAAAATAAACAAAACCCTTTTTAGGGTTCCGTAGCCAAATGGCAAAAACGGAACCCTTATGGATTCGTCATGTCTGTCTGTCTGTCTGTCTGTCCGTCCGTATGTCACAGCCACTTTTTTCCGAAACTATAAGACCTATACTGTTGATACTTGGTAAGTAGATGTATTATGTAAACCGCATTAAGGATTTGACACAAAAACAATAAATTTTGGGGGTTCCCCATACTTAGAACTTAAACTCAAAAATTTATTTTTCATAAAACCCGTGTGGGGTATCTATGGATAGGTCTTCAAAAATGATATTGAGGTTTCTAATATTATTTTTTTCTAAACCGAATACTTTGCGCGAGAGACACTTCCAAAGTGGAAAAATGTGTCCCCCCCGTAACTTCTAAAATAAGAGAATGATAAAACTAAAAAAAATATATGATGTTCATTACCATGAAAACTACCAGCGGAAATTGGTTCGAACGAGGTCTAGTAAGTAGTTTTTTTAATACGTCATAAATCATAAACGGCAATTTACCTTTCATTCAATCAACTCAAATACAAAAATTAAAGAAAAACATACTACAAGACTTTTATATTATGTTATTTGATACTACGGAACCCTTCACGGACGAGTCCGACTCGCACTTGGCCGCTTATTTTAAGTCGGTTAAATATGATAAAATTTATAGAACTACTTATATAACTCAAAATAATGAACACAGCGTTATTTAGAGAAATTACTTTCGTATCAGCGACATTTAGTGACATATTTGTAAAATATATGTGTGATGTTGGAAAGTAACTTAATTGCAACTTAAAGATACCTTCATTTTAAAGTTTTATTGCTTTCAAGGTTTCAACACAATATCTCCAAAACTAGTTAAACCAATTTTTACCAATATACAGAAATATAGCACTACTATCTCACGACATGTTAAGTTTCACCCCAATCTGATATACAATAATAATTATTTTCACCAAAATGCGTTTATATCAGAAACGGCTAAACCGATTTTGATGCTAAATGAACTTAAAAATTCTATGAATAGTTGCTACACTAATTCTTAATATCATCAAAATTAGTTCAATGGTTCGAGAGTTATCGTGGTACATACATAGATACATACAAACATAGCAACATATATACAAACAATCTTTTTTTGCCCCAACTTGAATTGTAGATATTGGAACATATACACGGTGATTTTTCATTGGTTTTGGATCCGAAAGTTACTTCATAAGGATCGTTAGTAAGACCTAATATGCTAGTCAAAATAAAAATTCAGTAACAAAAAATGTTAACTAAAACTCGAAAGTAAAATCGTGAGGTCAATTAGTAGTGCCGTCGCTAAGCGCCGCCGGCCGGACGGCCGGGGTCATCGCCCGCACGCGGCAGTTTGGACAGGCATAACTACGTGGTCTCGATCGAAAATCATTTTCACAACTTTTTTATTATACACAAATTTGGATTACGTATATGAATAGAGAAATTTATTTACAATACATCATTTCTTTTTTCAAAATCAATGAAATATCAGCGTGCATATGTATCGAAATATGAAAAGTAATTTTTGGTCTTTCATACAAGTTTACCGATCAGAAACATTTCTTGATCTATTATATGATAAATTGAAAAATATTTTTTGATCCAATAAATAGATCAAAAAATATTTTTCAAAGACATATATTTTTTTGGGAAAGTTGTTCACTATCACGGGCTGAATTCATCCTTAAAATAGTTTCAGTATATTTTGTTAGACTTATACCTATAGATAAACATCCAAGACCCAGGTCAATCTGAAAAAGATCATATTTCATCATGACCTGACCGGGGATCGAACCAGGGACCTCCGGTGTGACAGTGTGGCATGTTGACCACTAGGGCTCAGAGGTCGTCAATTATGTTATCTCTAATTAGATGTTACCAAAAAATTTTTTCACGATAGTAATTGTTGCTGAGATATAAAGGGCAAATGTGGATCGTAATTACCTAATATAATAATGCGTAACCTTTGCGTAACTCAAACTCTTGTCACTTCTTTATTAGGGTTTCGTATCCAAAGGGTGCCAACAGCCACCCTTACTGAGATTCCGGCTGTCCGGCTACGGCTGTCCGATTGGCTTAATTTACTCACATGCATAGATAGCTAATGTGCATGTATAGACTTTTGCGTCTGTGTTTGTGTACATGAACGTCCTTCATTGACACACCACACACGTAACAAATGCGCACACAAAGCTAAAGCAGAGACCGAGGCTTTGGCCAATTAGTAGAATGTATCAAAAACTTTTCATTTGTTCCTGTGATATCACAAAGGTCACGTCAACAAACCATATTGGCTAATAGTTGTATTCTTCCAAATTAAAAACGCGTATCATCGAAGATTCCATTATGATATATGTTATGCGTTATACATTTTTTTGCCGGATTTTATTTCGTTTAGCCATATTTAATAAGTTTAGTCACTGAGTTTGTTTGCAAATGCACAGGTACAAAAGTTTTATTTAAAACTTACTAAAACGGCGCAAAGTTTTCGTTATGAATGTTGTGTAACAAAGCGATTGCTTTTTCAAACTATATAGTGATTGTTAATTATCAAAACCTATAAGTAATCCTCACAAATGGCCCCTGACTTAAGAGGACGTGAAATCGCGTAAGTTGTATTGTAGCCTACCCAAACAAAAATCTCTGCACGCCACTACCTTGGAACGCTGTTAAAGCGCGGTCATTCTATTAGTGATCACACCTATAGAGGCGTGATCACTAATAGGATGGGTGACCGCGCTTTTACAGGTTAAGCAACTCCAGAGTTGCTGGATGGTCACCCATCCTATTAGTGACCATGCCCAGGCATGGTCACTAATAGGATGGGTGACCATGCTTTCACAGGATAAGCAACCTCGAGCGTGGTCACCACTCTAGTTATTTCAGCTTTTCGATTAGTGAAAACAAAAAAAAATCTTTTGTGGATCTCGGCTTTCGCCTCTATAATAAAGTTCCAGATAATATACTCAGTACCGTTACCATTATCTAAGTTTAAGATAGCCGTTAAAAATCATTTATTAACAAATGCGTATTATAATGTTAATGAATATTTATCATCATCTGAGCAAAATTTTTGGAAATAGTTGACTGAAAAATTATTTTGATGAGCATTTAAGTAAATTGTACTTGTTTTCATACCAGCATAGAGTATCTTAACCGCTTGTATGCCGCGGAGGCCGGCGACGTGCTCGGCTCGCAGCTCGTGGCGGAGCGCGTGCAGCTCGAGCGCGCGGGCGCGGGCTGCGCCCAGCGCGGCCACGCAGCGCGCCAGCGAGCCGCGCAGCGCGCACTCCACCACTGTCAGCGAGGACAGCGCGCGGTCGCGGGAGAACGGGAAGCGCGGCAGCTCAGAGCAGTTCACACTATACTCCTGAAAATACAAAAGTGCGTCATCCCATTACATCTTTATTGCAGAGCGATGTAGTAAAGCGTTGGAGTAATGTTTAAAAGTCCTCAATGATAGTCAGTCTTCCTTAGTCGTTACTGGAAAGAAATTTCACCATGTAAAACAAAACCACTTTTTCATAGACTCTTGACCGGCGCCCGCCAGCCAGCTCAATTTGTGTCGGAGATCAAAAGTACTTACTTTTTCGAAATTATATTTATTTTCTAAACTAAGCCGTTCCATATCAGACACCAAGCATGCCCTACAAAGATTTCACCGTTTGAAACACCCGGTAGACACAGGTAATGTAATCTTGACCTGCTGCCAGGCTACTCAGTAGTTTCACGTATAAACGAACCTCACACTTGATGGTTACGGAGTTCTGCAGCATTCCCTGGATAGTGAGGTTCCCGGAGGGCGGCCAGCAGCGCAGCTCGTCTCTGCTGTCGCCCAGCCTGCTGCAGGCGCACCATTTCGGGCACGGCAGCGCGCCCGCGAGCGGCAGTAGCGCCAGCAGCGGTAGCAGCGCCAGCAGCATTCCTGTAACAAGTGTATTACAATACAATGTCTGTCAGAAAGGTGGTTCTCGAAAGGTCAGTCGGTTCGGACTGTAGCCGCCAGCGCCAGGTTCTACCTATCGTCCCTACGCCAAACCTTTGAATTTGTATTTCCATGTGACTCGTTTTGGTTTACTTATCATCGCGCCGGCTAATTAGATGTTTATTCGGGAATATTTATAGGTCCGACAAGAAAGGATAAGCAAAATATAGGATCGAGTAAAAGTTATTATATACAAATAATAAAATAGGAATGGCTGGTTATTTGAGTCTAAAATACACACCTCAACGTAACGGCGTCACCAGGCGCTGTCCGAGCTGTTGATCGAATCAGCGCCCGCGCAGGGCACAGCTCCCGTTGAAGGTCAATGTCGCCTGTTATCAGTATACCTATTGCGATTGGGCACACTTAAATGTTTCAATGTATGCCTGTCCTTATATTGTAATAATAATTGTTTATAAGTGGGAGTGCGATAGGGAAACCCGTCGCGTGTATTGGGCATAACCATTGCCTAACCGACTAATTTAGGTTTGCTGATGGTTTGTAGAGGTCATGTTGTAAATACCTAAACATCGTTTTATTGACTGGAAAATGAAATAGGTGCCTTTGCCCAGTAATTATAGTCTTGCCACGTGAGGCCTTTGCAGTTGTTTATTAAATTTTAATAAACACATTTAAATCAAAGGGTTACCAATTTGAAATAACTGAACGATCTACACGTCGAGCCAGTTTCTTGGTACCTACTTCCAAAGATAAGAACAAACTACGGAAAAAAATCAATCAGCTTCGCAGGCGCAAAACTTTTTAACAAACTACCCACTGACATAAAAATGTTACATCATTTAACGATGATTTAACGCATTCAAAGCAAAACTTACGCAGGATATTGTCGAACATTATTAATTATTGATCCTAGGATTTCTAAAAAAACTGCGAATTTGTGAACAGACAAAATGTGAGTGAATGTGTTAAGCGTGTCAATTGCCAACGACAGGCTAAAAAATGTGCCTAGTGCACATTTTTTAGCCTGTCGTTGGCATGTAACCCGTGATCTCAAGTAAGTAATATCTTATAACTTTCTTGAGAATAAATTTCTTTAAACCTAAACCTACCTAAACACGTTGTATAAAAATTATTTAAAAGTCGGAGATGTTTTAAACTTGTAGGTATCTATCTTTAAAGGTTACTAACCGATGGCCGATGGGGCAGAAAGGTTCTCGGATTGCAGCCACGTACCGGCAAGGGCAGCGTATGACATCCATAGTCGGACGATCTGTGCAAGGTTGCAGGAAGGCGCTGCGCTGGAAGCTTTCGATCCGTCGTTTTTAGAAATCCTCAGTAGTCAATACTTAGTATATTCAGGTTGCCCAAAAAATAATTCTGATCCGAATGTACCTCGCACCCCGCGCTCGCGGTTGTACCCTTGTACCTTAATTAAATAACGATTTAATAAATAGACCTTCGGCCGGACTCAGTTACTTAGGTAGGTACTGTGTTTGCCAGCATGGTACAATAAAATAAGGTATTCTCTTCCCGTGACAGCTGATGACGTAGGTGGAACTTGACTACGTCATCAGTTTGATATGTTGCCACTGTGTGAAATTGAATTACCTGAGCGTAATGCATTTTTGAACTTTATATACCAATTTCGAATTAATAATCCATTATATCAATTTATAAAATATTGAATTGATAAATCACGCGAGAATCGCGAGATACTAAATAGCTAAGTTACTTAATATTTTTTTTAATATTCATGAACTAATTGAGAAAGTCCTTAAATTTGCCGAAAAGAACAATCAGTGGCAACACTTTGTGACGTAGTCAAGTTCCATCTCGGGAAGAGAATACCTGTTTTATTATATTATGTTTGCCAGTTCGTACGTTCATACAAACGTAACACTCATTTAACCACCAGTAGGCTAGGTAGGTGCTAAAAACTCCAAATAGCTGCTCCTTGCTATTTCAAACAGCAAAGTTCTAACAATAATTTTTTCGACTGTTTTTGTTGAGAACAGGACACATTTTACTAACATAGCCTAAGTAAAACTAACACAGTTATGGATCCTGTAATCTGAAATAAATGATTTTTATTTATTTTATTTTTTTATTTATTATTATTTAGAACTATAAAACCTTAAATAACATTTCCTAAATATCACGGATTAATTTTATTTTATAGAAATAAAACCGCCGGTGGCCGGTGGACCGTCCCAGGTATCGCTGGAGCGACGTAGTGATGGCGGACCTGCGCGAACTTCAAGTTGGCGACAACTGGAAAGAGATAGCACAGGACCGAGAACGCTGGCGTGCTCTTGTGCTGGAGGCCAAGACTCACCTTGGGTCGCTGAGCCAGGATAGTAAGTAAAGTAAGTAAGAAATTAAACCATTTGCATACATTTACGTAGTAGATGACTTAGTACGTGAGTAAAATTGTAATCATGCCCTCCGCGTCACGTGTTTGTATTGCTTGCACATATCGAGGGCAGTCCACGAGAGTGATGGATGTGTGAGGCTCTGAACTGCGTCTATTTTTAGATGTAAGTATGTATGTAAGTAGATATTGACTCGTTGCTGTAACAAAACTTCCACTTTAGCGGGCTTGCAAAAATCTGACTCCTTGCTGGCCACCAACATATCCGAGACTTCTGAAACTTTACTTGGTTCAATTCACTAATTCCACTTAAATAAATAAGTACTTATACCGGAATGAATAAAACAAATCTCAGTGTTGTGTATGTTAGGTATATATAAATATGAAAACACAAAGTTTCCACTAGAGGTACAGACGGACTAGGTACTTTATATTTGACAGGGTGTAGTGTCACGTTTCATGACTTTTATACAAGTCGTGAGTTCTGTGCGAAATCGGACAAACTGCACACTTACAAAGAATTATCCAAAATGTAACTCAACAAGATGTAACTATTTCACAGATAACAAAGAAAGTAAGTTAGGTATAAACTTAGCAGTTCATAACCAACTTTTAAATAACCGGCCAAGTGCGGGTCAGGCTCCGACGCGCACTGTAGGGTTCCGTTATTGCGAATGCCGACTTTGAGTTCATGCTACTAAAAATGTCTACTAACTAATGTTCTAATGAATTTGTATGAATTTTTTATTTTCTGAGTACATTCAATAAGTTGGTCGCATAACTTTTGAAGTTAACCCTACTTCACTCTGATAGTTTTTTTATAAATTTCGTTAAGTAATTCTACTGCTGAGAATTTTTTCACGTGTCCAAATAAAATATAGCCTTTTAGTAGATAGAAGGGGAGATACTTCACTCTAAGAAAAAATTGCGATGTATGCGAATGCGAATCGAAAAAACATATTTTAAAAAGACCTAAGTAGTTAACAATTATAGGCCACATAGGTTAGCCGAAGAAAAAAAATTGACTCCTCAAAGTCAAGTCAAAGTCAAAAATCATTTATTTATCTTTGGATATTTGTATCACTTGAAAAATTTAATTATTCTCAGTTTTTCTTTCCATTTCATAATTGACCGAGCAAGCGAAGCGTCTCAGTTTCGAGATTAGCCAAAAATTCTTTTGTCCGTCTGTCTGTCTGTTCTCGCCTACAGGTCGCATTTCTTAACCGATTCTCATGAAATTTTGTAAGCAGGTTCAGCAAATAAATGTAATTTTTTTGTCGATCCAGTTTTTGGAAATTTTCCTAAATAGCGGAAATATGGGGGTTTAAAATTTTAAACCTGTCATATATCCGCCATTTCAAATCAGAAGACTTTTTTTAATGCCATTATAAAAACGCATTTTTTTTATTTGAACAATTTTTTTGTCTAGGCAACTTTTTTATACGTTATACTTGAACGGGTTTAGGGTGACTCGCGAAGTCTAGCTGACTAAGTCGTGACGGATATACAATACAAATCTTCTTGCAAAATATACTGAAACTATTTAAGGGTCAGTTCAGTCCGGGTTACTCAACAACTTTCTTAAAAATACATGTCTCCCGTGGGAATTAAACCAGCGACTTCCGAGTTACAAGGCTTAATGTCTTGACCACTATTTTTATGAAAAGAAGAAAATTTACCAATATTTGTTGCGTACATTCAATACCATATAGTTCACACAAAAAAACAATAGATGTCCAAAAAAAATTTTTAAACTCTTAGAACTTGCTATGGTTATTTTTCATAAGTTTACAAGATTGACTTGATTTTTTCTAGAATCGTATGACTTTTTGTTGTCTTACTTGTTTAAAGTTTTGTTTAATTTGTTTAGTCGGTTAATTGTGTTCAATTGTCGTGTATTGGATTACATGCTTGCTTTGCTTGGT
This sequence comes from Acrobasis consociella, assembly GCA_963555685.1. NCBI lineage: Eukaryota > Metazoa > Arthropoda > Insecta > Lepidoptera > Pyralidae > Acrobasis > Acrobasis consociella. The sequence continues at coordinate 56,985 of OY743112.1, forward strand.
AGTAGAAGATACCTTGTATGAGTAGAATCCTATTATAAAAAGTAATTGACCGAGCGAGCGAAGCGAGCAGTCTACAATTCAAGTTGGGGCAAAAAAAGATTGTTTGTATGTATGTTTCTATGTTTGTATGTATCTATATATGTTCCACGATAACTCTCGAACCATTGAACTAATTTTTAATTATTCATAGAATTTTTAAGTTCATTAAGCATCAAAATCGGTATTTCATTTTGGTGAAAATAATTGTTGTTCTATATCAGATTGGGGTAAAACTTAACATGTCGTGAGATAGTAGTGCTATATTTCTGTATATTGGTTAAAATTGGTTTAACCAGTGTTGGAGATATTGTGTTGAAATCTTGAAAGCAATAAAACTTTAAAATAAAGGTATCTTTAAGTTGCAAGTAAGTTACTTTCCAACATCACACATATATTTTACAAATATGTCACTAAATGTCGCTGATACGAAAGTAATTTCTCTAAATAACGCTGTGTTCATTATTTTGAGTTATATAAGTAGTTGTATAAATTTTATCATATTTAACCGACCTAAAAAAAGGGTTTTGTTTATTTTGCGATGAGATTTTTTTTTCAGTTTTTGATTAGTTTGATTGATAATTGATAAAATTGCTATATTTAATAAACAAGCCAACAGGATTGTTTATTAAATTTAGCAATATTGTTGAGCGAACTTTCGTTCTATCTTTATAGCGGATCACTATCTATATGCATACAAATTTAAGCTATAATATCACATAGCATACTGGTTTAATGCACAATCGTTTTTAAGCATAACGTCCTTTCGCATAATGGAGTATGCATAATAATTTTAAGCATAATGTACCTAAGCATAATCATTATTTAGCCCTAACATTTTAAAGCATAAAATGATGTAAGCATAATGTCATCAAACCATAATTTATCAAGACATTACATTACTTTAAGCATAAAAATGATTAAGCAAAACATTTTTATTCATTGTATATAAATTGTTTATTAATTGCTAATAAGTTGAATCTAACTTCCTTTCTGGTCTCACAGTTGTTCCAGGTGATCATAAAAAAAAAAAAAAACTTAAACCTAACTTCCCTTTTGCCCTCACATTTGTTCTGGGTGGTTATATTTTTTTTTGCATGATAATTAAAAATAAACACTTAAATAACTTAATTTTGTTTCGGTTTTTTTTAAAAATCTTATGCCTAAATACTATTAGTCTTATAGTTATTACGCCTAAAGAGATTATGCGAATTAACATTATGCCGTAACAAATTAGCCTAAAATATAATTATGCCCAACTTACCAGTATGCCAAAGCATATTAGGACAAAAAAATTATGCAAAAAAAAAAGGGTCCCCTTTATAGCTGCTCGTCTGTGCTTCTGTAGTAGTATTAGTAATTATGCCACGAACTAACAAGAGATCAGTGGCAACCAACAAGAAACAATAAGAAGAATAAGGTAAGAAACAGCGGCATAGAGCCATGGCAATAAATATAAATAGTTTTCTGGTTTTTCCAAAAATCGGCAGTCGATTTTGATGCTAAATGAACTTAAAAATTCTATGAATAGTTGCTACACTTATTCTTAATATCATCAAAATTAGTTCAATGGTTCGAGAGTTATCGTGGAACATATATAGATACATACAAACATAGAAACATACAAACAAACAATCTTTTTTTGCCCCAACTTGAATTGAAGATGTTTTTTCATATTTTTTTTGCCAAATTACATGCTAAATTACAAGCTTTCTTATAATTATATAGTCTCTGAGTAGTCCTTGTTTACTTCGGAACCCTAAAAACGTGGTATACTTATACCAGCTGGTTCCCTACCAGCGTAAATAGTAAAACGACGATGCGGTGCTAGAAATTCATCACTATGTATTTATTAATAAAAACTTTATGTATTGATTCGCAATTATACATTGGCTGACTTTACGTTATGCTAAAAGCATTATCTCTTAGTATAAGAATAGATTTTGTCACGGCGCAAAATAATTATGTAAATAAATCCAACATATGAATATTTAATTAACATACGTACCTACATTTATTATACATACATAAGTAAATAAACGTACAATCTACGTATTCTATTTCTTCAAATTTCTTTCCGAGAATTTGAATTCGAAAGAGTTGAAAAGAATTCGCATTAGTCTGCATTCACAGATAGAACTACTTTGCTTTGTCTAATTGTTTCATGTGTAGTTAATATATTGTGACTTGTGGGTTGTAAGGAATCCTTAATTGTTTTGTAGAGTACATTTTATGAAGAAAAAAAAAATCCTACTCGTAAGTAGTACTTCTTCTTCTTCTTATCGTGTGTGTTAGTGACTAACACTAGTGTCAGAGTTTTTAAACCGCCTTATAGGCCTTTGACATGGTTTTTAGGTAACGACTTAACTTAGCTTAACGTGCCCTGCGAAGCACGGATCATCTTACTTATCGGACAATTAGGTGATCAGCCTACAGTGTCCTAACCAAACTAGGACAACAACACAAAGTCGTTGCCCCCGCCGGGAATCCAACCCGCGACCTCCGGGTATGAGCCGAACGCTCTAACCAAGTAGTACTTATTAAGACAAACGTAATAAGCCCAAAATCGATGGGGTTGCGTCGTTTTGTTATGTTGCTAAGTTGTATCGACTCCTTATAATGTCTCCGCGATCAACCCTAGATTGTCTCTCACTACCATGAAGGGCTTGTTAGACAAATCGAACGAGTCCTTCAGTGAGGTTATGCTGTTTTAAAAGTGAGTTCCGTCGAATACCTCCCAGCTCCATCATCAGAACAGCTCATTGACTCCATCTTCTTCTTCTTATCGTGTGTGTTAGTGACTAACACTAGTGTCAGAGTTTTTAAACCGCCTTAAAGGCCTCTGACATGGTTTTAGGTAACGACCAATGTCAAAGACAGTGACCGGGACCGACGGCTTAACGTGCTCTCCGAAGCACGGATCATCTTACTTATCAGACAATCAGGTGATCAGCCTACAGTGTCCTAACCAAACTAGGACAACAACACAAAGTCGTTGCCCCCGCTGGGAATCGAACCCGCGACCTCAATGAGCCAAACGCTCCAACCATTACACCACGGAGGCAGTTATTATTGACTCCATAATATTGTATTATAAAGTTCTAGGACTATGAGTTCTACATTTAATGTATTATTTACATACGAAATCATTTTGCCATTTACGTCAGTTTGCTTGCAATGACCGACGCGCTAGTTTTATTTCGAGGGGAATCCATGAAATATACACGCGCAGCATGTGTTGTTTATGAGTAACAGTCAACAGCTGTTATATTTAGCTGTGACTCACTTCAGTACAAACACTAAACATACATTTCATATAACTAAAACAAATAAATTTATTTGCATTTGTGAATTTATTTACAATTATCTATCTATTGTCTCTATGTATTTTATTATCTAAGATCAACATGATATTTTTCGACGTAGTAAAATAACAAATATAATAAACTCCGGTCATGGCGAGTCGGACTCGTACATGAAGCGTTCCGTACCCCAAAAAACACGGTTTTTGTACATATTATAAGGTATGACGGATCATGACGGATGCCCCCTATTTAGGGTTCCGTAGTAAACAAGGAACCGCTCCATACAAAATTAAATACCTTCTGTTCCAACATGTATGGAGCTGCAGATTTTTTTGCGATTTCAGGAATGGGAGAAACCTATAAAAGAACATACTCAAGCTACCCAATATTGTATACTACTAAGTATGTGTGTTTGAACCGCGACCCGTTCACCCACCAGCTTAACCCACCAGAGTATCGTTGAGTTAGTATCCCTTAACACAAGTCTCGAGCCTACTTTGGGGCTAGCTCAATCAGTGTAATTTGTACCTATTTTATTTATTTATATTCATGTTTATCTTAATTTCAATGCCTGGTGGCGCGCTGGCGCCGGCGCCGCCGTGCGCGGAGTCTGCTGGCGATAAGAGTGCGGGAATCCCGCGCAGCGCGCTGCGGTGTGTACACCGTGCGTACACACATACCACTGCCGGACTTTATATAGAGGGAGCACGGTGCGTGCGGCTGAATGTTCCTTAAGTTTCAGTATATATGGCTAAACCTTATAAGTAATCATGGATATGTCACACGTAAAATCTCTCTATTTGTATATTTTGTGCATCCGATATTTAAGGATTTTAGCAATGGCAGAGGAAATAGTAGTAACTATTGAATAAAAAAGTTATTTATCTATAACTATCACATATTCATATAATGTAGATATATAGAAGCCGATTGAGGGAATGTGCGAAAATATCAGGCGATGCGGCTAGCAACCCATCACTATTTTGATTTATTTTTCCACCTCGCCCACCATCACGCTAAAAGTGGCCTTTGTGTCTTGCGGCCCTCGCCTTTGTCTGCGTAGAGCCGCAACACCCAAAATGCTCGGTCTGCCCTAGGGATAAACACGTGATAGTATGCATGTATGTTATTAATCTATTTTTATTTATTGCAGCTACGTGACAGTAACTACAAAATTTTAAATTGTAATGCAAAGTTTGGGGGAGCAACTTGGGAGCAAGGAGTAACCCATGACGCTTTTATATGGAAATTTAGTGAGGTGAACCTGTATGCAGAATCTGCTCCAAAATAAAGGTTAAGGCAAATAATACTAGTAACTAGGTATATTTTTGGAATGAAAACTTCTTTAGGCGCATTGGGCATGCACGGAAATGGTAAGTACTAAATGTATTGGGCGGAAAGCATTTTTTGGGATGGGGTAAAACCATTAAACTCGGGTCGAACCTGTTACGACACATCTAATGACATCCTGTCAAATGAATATTATCTCAAAGTAGTAAGGTTGAGATTAGTTAAGGTTGAGAGTAGTAAGGTTGAGTTTCATTCATTAGTTTTCATACCAGTGGTCAGATCTCACGTAGGCGCTAGATTGTTGATCTATGCGCCCTTACTTTACCAGGCTTAACTTCACATACTCTACATTTTAGTCAAAACGTGTGGCTAGGCCAGGCAGAAAATTAAAATAATTTTATTTTGATAAGAAATCTAATCAAAATTAAATTATTTTAATTTTCTCTGTTAACAAATCTACCAAATAAAAGATTGGTTTAAAAAAATATTAAATATTAAATTTTTATTTAGTTAACAATAGCGCATTCAATAAAAGTTGTAATATAATTTTTATTGGATAAAACACTTCATTTAAAAGTATTTTTTGTATAATAAAATATTTTGACTGCGTGATTTGCGTGTGTATATAATATTTTGAATAAAATATTCAAAATATACACGCGCAAATTACTTATTGTGCGTATTTTCACTTCTGTCGGCACTTCCGGAGTGCTACTTTTTTTAATTACTCATACTCCTTTTCTCCCATTTCCTTCTTTGCTTGTCTGGGAGAGTGTATCAGCTGCTTCTCTTTACACACATATTCCGTCTTATATTATTACTAAGAGTGGGTGTTGTGGTCCAAGACCCTGTCTCCCCCGTAAAGGATAAAGATGTGATAGTGTAACTATACCTTTTCTATGCTAGAACCTATTACAGAAATGTGGTATTTTAAAAAATAACATTTTGTATGCATGTCTTTACAGGTGATTCTGTTAATCCTCAGCGGACTTTGTTGATGCCGCCACTACCTATTGCTACCGAAGGAAGCTCTGAGGCCGAGTAACCAAAAATACATTGCAAGGCTAGAGTCCGTTTAGAAAATACATTTGTGCGCCTAAAGAACCCGTGGCGCTGCTTATGCAAAGACCGCACACTATCCTACCAAAAAATACAATATCCTTTTTTATTAAGTACAAATATTTTAAGGGGTGATTCAGTCCATCATTTTGAACAACTTTTCCCAATAAATGTATATCGAAATACGAAAAATATTTTTTCGGTTTTCATACAAATCGAAGCAGTCACGTGATATCATTACTATAGAAAATTAAAACTTTCTTTTCGTATTTCGATAAACATTTATTGGGAAAAGTTGTTCCATATGAGGGACTGAATCACCCCTTAAAATATTTGTACTTAATAAAAAAGGACATTGTATATTGGCTGTTGTAACCGAACGCAATGTGTGTCGCCGTGGTAATGTGCGGTGTGTGTATCCGAAACGGGCCCGCACTCGACCAATGACAGCGCGGCCGAAGTTCGCCATGTTTTGTCTATCGTTTTCTTGGATCTTCTCGCGGGGGCTGCTTGCGCGTCACAAAAGAAAGTCAAACTTGTTAAAACATTTAGACGTTCCGTCATTTAATCAGCTATGTCCCGTAAGCAAACTTTTGATATCCAGAGTGAAAGTAGTTTCAAATAGGAATAAACGCTCTTTACAGTTGAAAATCACCTTTTTTATTAATTCCCGGCCAGGACTTAGTTACACTATAGTTTATTGCATAACTTGGCCATTGATTTTAATGCGCACAGCCCAGGTCCTCTCTACCTCAAGAAAAGAGGCCTCCACACAGACGTTTTGATAAATCTATAGCAAATCAAATATGCTTGACTTTGCTATATATTTATTTATATGTTGTAAGAATTTATATAATAAGAAATAAGTCGCACGATATATTTTTTGTTTGTTCTGATTTTTTTTACGAGAGCTGACTTCTGACTAGTTGTCAGTCTAAGCCATATCTATGCTCTCCAAAGGTAGAAAGGAGGTTGGCGCAGTTAATGTATGGAGGCGCCACAAATCCACAAATCAACCCAACAACAACAACATTTCCATGAATTCAAATTGCACTTGACTGCTCCTCTCCAAACCGCAAGACCCAAAATGCTTTGTCTGCCCCATTAGGGATAAAGACGTGATAGTATGTATGCATGTATGCTCCTCCCCTTGGTGTGGTGTTTGCTATTTAAAAACTAGATAAGCTAATAATAATCAATCTAATAACATTTTTATCAATTAGATCCCTTCTTTGTTAACCAACTCCTTCGTTAGGCCCAAAGGCCACGCTTAGCGTGGTGGTGGGCGTTTAAAAGGAAAAGGAATAAAAATAGTAATGGGTTGCTAGCCGCATCGCCTATTACCATGATTCAATCTCGCCCATTCCCTCGATCGGCTCTAACGATCTGCGTGGGAAGAGAAGCAGCTGGTACATTCTACGTTTTTTCTTTTCTCCCAAATTATATAATATACCTACTATATACACGGTGATTTTTCATCGGTTTTGAAGCCGAAGGCCACTTCATAGGCATCGTTAGTAAGACCTAATCAGCTAGTCAAAATAAAAATTCAGAAACAAAAAATGTTGTCTAAAACCCGAAAGCAAAATTGTGAGATCAATTAGTAGAACCGCCGCCATACATCGCCCGCCGGCCGGCCGGGGTCATCGACATTAGTAGCTGGCGGCCGGCGTATAACTACGTGGTCTCGATCGAAAATCATTTTTGTAACTTTTTATCTTATGTCATACACAAATTTGGATAACGTATATGGATAGAGTAATTTATTTACCGTACGACATTTTCTTTTCCAAAACCAATGAAAAGTCAGCGTGTATAAATATCAGAATGAATACTCTATTTATACAATACACACAAATACATACAAATCTACTTATATTACCTAACATACAAATACATAGCTATGAAGAGAAGAATTGATGATGATGACTTTATAAAGAAAGGGAGTTTAAAAGGTGGGCGTGAACTTTTCTTTGAAAAGAGAATTTAGTAGAAATTTCTCTGATGTCAACAGTAAAACATTCCAGAGCCGTGAGGCTTGAAGGGAAAAAGCGTTAGACATAAAATTTGTCAGGAAAAGGGGGATAAAAAGCTGACGTGTCTCATTAGAACGAAGTTGTCGATCATGAGTGTCTGAAAGATAATTGAATTTACGTTTAAGACTAGGTTTTCTGGCGTTGTCTGACATAATAGAGGTGGGTCTGGGTACAGGAACAGTGGCACAAAGTGCTTCCTGCACAACACGGGGTGTTGTGCAAGGTGCAGGAAGCATTTTGTGCCACTGCACTACTTATAGAAGTCTGCGATGGGTTATACTCTGAGTTACTGGGGGATGAAAAAAGGCAATGACTGATTGACGAGGATTTCTACCTTTGTCAGCCCTTTGACCTCAGATGAAAGAACATCCTGACCCTTTGACCAACAGGAACGGCTCTAATTCTCCTACCTACCTCACTACTTACAGTGCTGATCCTGGGATCTCGAGACCTATTAGAATTAGAGCGAGATATTAAGGAATATTTTTTAACCTTTTATCGTGTTCTCACGACAAGCAAATGAAAATAAGTCAACTCTTGACAGAGCCCCGCATGTAGGGGTCAGGCGTTTCCACGTCCTGCGGTCGCCCGGTATCGGGATCCACCGTTAGCGACCAAGCTCCTCCTTCGCAGCCTTCGGCGCGGTCGATCACACCTGAGATTGGGTTTGGAACCGCTGGTTAAGGGAGAGAAAATACTTAGATGTTAAGGAAGTATTAGCGGGATCCTCTCATTTCTCATAAGTATATTAATCATAATATGGTTTTTCATAAGGACTTTGCCATAACTTTTTTATCATAATAATAATGGTTTCTCATAATGGCTTTGTCATAATTAAATACTCATATCGTAACCCTTCTAGTCATAATCATAGTTTTTAATAATGTAAGTATTTGGTTCATAATATTTTTGTAGACAAATACAACTTCTTCCTTCCCTTATCCAAAAGATGTTATATTGTTAGAAACTCAGAAGAGTAAGGGAATTCTTAATTTTAAATTTTTTAATTACCAAATTATTTTTTATCCCAAAACAAAGTAACATTAAGTCAATAAAGAAAAAAATCGAAAATGGAAGCTTCCCCTCTACTCCGATTTTCCCTTCCTAAATGGCCGCTCAAGTTTAATCTTCTAACAATACACGGTGATTTTTTATTGGTTCTGAAGCCGAAGGCCACTTCATAGGCATCGTTAGTAAGACCTAATTAGCTGGTCAAAATAAAAATTCAGAAACAAAAAATGTTGACTAAAACTCGAAAGTAAAATTGTGAGGTCAATTAGTAGTACCGCCGCCATACATCGCCCGCCGGCCGGCCGGGGTCATCGACATTCCGCAGTAGGCGGCCGGCGTATAACTACGTGGTCTCGATCGAAAATCATTTACGCAACTTTTTTATCTTATGAAATACAGAAATTTGGATTACGTATATGGATAGAGGAATTTATTTACTATACGACGTTTTTTTTTCCAAAACCAATAAAAAGTCAGCGTGTATACAGGATGTAATTGAATTCGTTGGCAATATTTTAGGTATCTACTATACCCATGATACAAAGTAATTTAAGACTAATAAAACTTCAATCAAAAGTCGTTATTTTCATATTACAGAAAATCGCTAAACATGCGTTAGACTCTTTGATAGAAACCATTTCAGCAATTATAAATAAAAAAACATCATTAAATTCATGAAATAGAAAATAATTGTAATGGCATCAATTTCGTCGCGTCCTAGTACACTAACATTCATTTCTACTTCAACGTACCTACTATTATTAAGCGTTCGTGCGACACGAGGCGTCCCCACTCGACTTTCAACCTTATTCACGTATTTTAAAGTCTACTTTTGTATGCCGGCCGCGCCTGCCGCTCAGCCATATTGCAGCAGGGTCGCTGACCTTAAGGCTCGTAGGTATCAGTGAGCGCGCACGACTCGAAGTGTTTTGATACTTTGGTAATTTTTCTTGCTTTTTGATACTTTTTAATTACTGCATTAATTGTAGTGTTGTTACCGTACAAAATATTCTTTATGTGAGTATGTTAATAACTTAAATTATTGCTAATGATTTCTATTGCACCCTGTATATATAATTTTTATTCTCACAATATTTTATTATTCCGGGCATTGTTATAATGCTCATCACCTGTGTATCAGAATAGCCGCCAACAGACGACTCGCTACTGCAGAGTCATGTAGACGTTCCAGGTCATGTAGTATAGGTTATGTTATAGTGTAGCGAGGAAGGCCTAATAATTTTATGATTTCATTATTATATTATGTAGTTATGTTAAAATTTTTATATTAATTTACACTAGTGGTTCGCCGCAAACTTACACCTCGTGATATTATTCCAAAATATAAAGTTACTGAATCAATTCTACCTCTAATGTCCAGTGAAACTATGATTTAATGAAACAATCAACATCATTGTCCCAAATTTCTCGACTTGGATGAATTATCAATGCATGTTTACCGATATGCGGATTCATGGTTGTGACCAATCAATTTCGCATATAGGTATTAAAAGACTTTCGATCTGGCTCTGAAATGTAAGGAGCACCTTCCAACCATAGAATCCCATGGATATGATGACTACCGCGATGCTGAAATTCAGTTCTATACCAGTAGTCTCACCGGAAACTGTGGTCCCATTATTTTTTGAATGAAAATGTCAGCTTGTTATTAGAAAAACCAGGAAACTATTAATTGGTTGTCGTTTTAATTTATTTTTAATTGGTTTCCAACTCTCTACGTAAAGCTACTTCGCGGGCGTAGGTTGCCGCTGATCTCTTGTTTGTTCTATAATACTAATACTACTACAGAAGCACAGACAAGCAGATAATGATTGAACCAAAGTTCGCTCAAGCCTAAAACATTAAATCAATCTAAGCTAAAACTGAGAATAATTTTCAAATCGCAGAATAAGCATCACACTTTTTTTAAAGTCGGTGAAATATGATAAAATTTATTGAACTACTTATAAAACTTAATAAAATAACCAAAGCGTTATTCAGAGAAATTACTTTGACATTAATCTAGTGACAAATTTAATAAATATGTGATGAAAAGTAACTTACACGTAACTTAAAGGTACCTTTATTTTAAAGTTTTTTGTTGAATAGTGATATTAATTTAGTATGGAATATACAATACATCTATCAACTTTATCTAGGGAGTTATAGCTGTTTTATAACACTATCATAATTTTTTGTCACATTTCAGGTTTTAACACTATATCTCCAAAACTGGTTAACCCAATTTTAATCTCCAATATACATAAGAAATATAGCAGCTCATGACGTGTTAAGTTTTACCCCAATCTGATTAACGGTTCGGAAGTTATAGAGCAATAATTATTTTTACCAAAATGCGTTTATCTCAGAAACTGCTAAATGTATGGATAGTTTCCACCTTATTCTTCATATCACCAAAATTAGATTAACGGTTTGAAAGTTATCGTGGAACATACATAGATACCAACAAACAATTTTTTTTGCCCCAACTTCAATTGTAGACCTCGCTCGATTCGCTCGCTCGATCAATTATAAGTAATTACTATCTATTATTAATACATTATAATATTATGATTATAACTATTTATGACAATTTGTATTTATGACAATATAATAATATTTAAAAAAGTATGACAAAAAAGTGAGTACATATGATAACGTATATAGAAACATTATAAAGTTAATGTGGACAGAGAATAAATACATGTTTGTTATGTCATATCATGTTATGTCATCGGTATATATTATTTTATACTGTACTCGACCTGCATTTGCCTATTTTAATTATAACATGAATAACTGGTAATAAAAGTACAAAGTAGAACATGTTTATTTAGTCTGCAAGTTCTAAGGCTTTGTCAGCAATCTTTTCACCAACAGCACTTCCACCCATACCAAAAAGAATGCCACCGCCAACAGCGCCAATGACCGCACCTATCGGAGCACCGACTACCGTGCCCACAGGTCCGAATGCAGTGCCGATCACAGCTCCTGCCTTCGCCCCGCCCCATGCACCGAGAGATCCTCCTGCCGCACCAGCACTCCAACCGCCACCAACCGATGAAGCCGTCTTGATAGTTTTAACTGGAACCTTCTTTGTACGTGTCACATCCCTTAAAATATTCTCAAGATGTTCTATTGTTGTTCTGATTTCATTTCTGTTTGTTGAATTAGTTTCAGCCTTGAGTGATTTTTTCAATTCACGAATGGCATCCTCTAACTCTTTAATTATCTCGTCTGCATGGTCCCTAATGTACAGGTCATTTTTAAAAGCAGACCCAATACGCCAAGTATCGATCACTACGGCGGCTACTGTTAAAGTGATGCCTGCGTATTTAATAGTCTTATTGATTACTTGGGCAGATTTGACTACTCCTGCAGGAACTTCAATATGAGGATTAGTAGATTTGGGACGTCCTTTAGGGTCAATATTGATATGAGGATTAGCTCCTGAATTATGTCCAGTGTCGAAACGTATTGTTGGAGCACCTGCAAAGGTTTAATACGATGTAAATGTATGTTGATGATGCTGTTCTTGGCATAGGTATATTTTTATAATTATAAGTGCCAAAAGTTTGTACTTATAACTGCATTACCTACCAACAGGTTGTCCATTTTTCACTTTGCCCAAATTCATATCTCGAATACCGGCTACAGTTTCTCTGTTCAAATGCGCGTCGGGAATTCTAGTAAATCTGGTTTGCATGAATTCACCGGCACGAACTCCATCCAAAACTTTTCCAACCGTATCTTTACCATCGTCATTTTCAGGGATTTTGGGCATTTTGATATTTTATAGCTCAATTTTAGTTCTGTAATATAATAAAAATTGCATACATATTTTATGGAAATATTAATTTGTTTGATGTTATTTTTAATAATTAATTCATTATTAACAACCATCCAATATGCATCATCGTCATCAATTCAGCCGCATAACGTCCACTGCTGGACATAGGCCACTCCCAAAGATTTCCAAAATGACCGATCAAAAGATCATCTGACCACCTGTGGGTGGGTGTCCTACGCCATTCGAGAACCTTTTTGCCCCATCGGCCATCGGTTTGTCGCGCTGGGTTCCTGTGCTCAGTGTTTCCTTACGTGATCGAATCAGAAATGAGGAAATTCGTAGGAGAACAAAAGTCATTGACATAGCCCAGCTTAGCTCGTTGAAGTGGCAGTGGGCGGGACACATCTAATATTAATTAACATCTAATATTACTTATAAAACAATTCATTACATACTAATTTATTTTGATTCATAAAATTACCAAAGTGTAATGGTTATTTCCAACACCGTTTTCCGAAGCATTTGGAATTGCGTTTGCATTATTTAGTTATAGTTTTATTTTAGTAAAGACTTTATACGAGACGAATATTATTTAAATTATTATTATTGCAATAAATAAATATACAATTAAGTGTTTTAATAGAATTTATTGTACATCTTTGTATATACTATTCACTGTATATAAACAAAAGGATAAAGATTTATACCACACCCAAAAATTTTAATTTTTTGTTTGTAAGTATACACAAATTATTCTCTTCTATTCATTAAAAACCAAAATTTAATTACTTGGTTATTAATATTTAAGCTTATTGAAAAATTGTACAGACATATTATTAGATCACATTTTATACGCGAATTGTTCTGAAAGTATGTTCTCGTTAGCCTTGAACCACAAGATTTGGAGACCGTCATACATAGCTGGTGAAGCGACGGCCTCGTGATGTAAGACTGGTGCTTCACTGAATGCAGAGGGAGTCAGCTTACGAACATCATTGATCACTTCTTCTTTACACCAGTTAGTGAAGAATTCGGGATGTATTATAAACCATAGGTTTCCATAGACGAATTCAGTGCTAGTTGCGAGATCTTCGGCCACACCTATTGGCATCTCTTTCAAGAATGTAGCATGGTGTTTTACATTTGATTCCGGACGTGGTGTAAACGACACTATTCCAGTTGCATTGTTTGTTACGTAACATTGATCAGATGGGTCAACAGCGTCAGAAATTAGGTCCTTTAATTGGTCTTGTTTAGTTACTATGATAACATCACGTCCACGAAGTATGTTGCCAACTATTCTCTTATAATTTGAATAGTTCTGCTCCTCATTGCATAAGCTATTGGATTTGAATGAAATCACTATCTGCTGTTCATTTGTCGATATATTTGTAATGGTATAATCGTTTGTTTCTGTATTCTCGTCGTGGCTGGACATTTTTTCTGGGTAATGCTGAAAACAAATAAAAACATAACATATATATGACACAAAGGTGATAAAATAATTAAAAAACAACTTTAGGCCTACCATCACGCAGTACAATTATTATATACTAGCCGAAGCCCGCGACTTCGTTCGCGTGGACTTTATGTCTCTGGAAAATGCTCATCAGGCTGAACAACTTTTACTAAGGCGGCATTTTTATATCTCTTATAGTTTAGCTGGACCATTATGGTTCTGCATCAGGCGTTCCATTTTCCAAAATCATTTATACCCTATATGTTGCCCAGGCTTAATAGCTATATAACAAAAAAAGTTTCATTCGAATCCGTCCAGTATTTCCGGAGATTAGCGTGTACAAACAGACAAACAGACAAACAGACAAACAGACAGACATTTTTTTTAAAATTCTTACTCTATTACTACGTCTCCATCGCCCCCAATATTTTTTTTGGAAATATATTTAATGTACAGACACACTTTTTTTTACTGTTTTATTATATGTATAGATATACATTGTCCTTTTTTATTAAGTACAAATATTTTAAGGGGTGATTCAGTCCATCATTTTGAACAACTTTTCCCAATAAATTTTTATCGAAATACGAAAAAATAATTTTCATTTTCCATAGTAATGATATCACGTGACTACTTCGATTTGTATGAAAACCGAAAAAATATATTTCGTATTTCGATATACATTCATTGGTAAAAGTTGTTCGATATGATGGACTGAATCACCTCTTAAAATATTTGTACTTAATTAAAAAGGACATTGTATATAAATAAATATACAAGAATTGCTCGTTTAAAGGTATAAGATGATATAAAATGTAGAAATTTTTACGTAGCTTAAAGTCAAAGTCAAAGTCAATTTTTTTATTCAATGTAGGAAAAATTTATCTCTTATTGAAGGTCATTTTTTAAAATAAATATTATTTTCGTTCAAAAGCTAAAAACTACTAGCGTTTCGGAACGACCACTGCAGGGAAAATTACGCCGAAAGAAATCCAGTTCAGTATTGGTCCCTACCCAGCCTGATGGGCTATGTTACAATTACAATACAGATTTACACTTTAAATTAGACAATTACAATTTGCAGTCAACTATTTCCAAGAATTTTTCTCATCTCATGACAAATAGTCATTTACATGATAAACCGCATTTTTTTAATAAATGATTTTTAACGGCTGTCTTAAACTTAGATAATGGTAATGCTACTATATTATCTAGTATTTTATTATAGAGGCGCAAGCCGAGACCCACAAAAGATTTTTTTTGTTTTGTCTAACCGCAAAGCTGAGATTGCTAATTTATTTTTATTTCTCGTGTTAATACTATGAATATCACAATTTCTCTTATATAAGTGTATATTCTGACGCACGTACATTATGTTCGCATAGATGAATTGCGAAGGGAGCGTCAAAATATTTATGACTTTAACAGTTCCCTTAAAGACTCTCTAGCGCGTTTTTGTAAGCTCAAGACATGATAACTTCTTTTGACATTTTAATTGAGTTTGATTTTTAAACTTGGTTATTTGTCCTTTTATAGTTATCTCTCTTAATTTTGGTGAGGAATGCAAGACACTAGACCCTTTGTCGGTCATTTTGCAAACAAGAATAAAGTGTAATTGTGTACCTATCGGTAATGCAATAACCTTAAATCCCACTAACTTCGAAAGTAAAGAAAATAAATGGTAAGCTTCCTTGGTAAGGCGTCAGGTCAGCTGTTCAGGATAACCGGCCACGCTCGCAGGCAGGCGCTATCGGCTGATAACGCGACGCAGTGCTGATAACAGCTGCAACGACTTGACCTTGACGGCGCTGACGGTACCCTGGACTAACCGGCAACTAGTATGATGGGCACAATCACAAAACTATATTTCAGGTTTAGACAGCACCTCAGCAGTGAAAGTATTTATTGTTTGTGGTATTTATAGGACTTTTTTAACCGAGTGTCAAAAAAGCAGGAGGATATCAATTCATCGTGATCTTTTATGTTACTTAGGGCTCCGTAGGCAAATGGCAAAAAACGGAACCCTTATGGATTCGTCATGTCTGTCCGTCTGTCTGTCTGTCCGTCCGTATGTCACATACACTTTTTTCCGAAATTATAAGACTTATACCGTTGAGACTTGGTAAGTAGATGTATTCTGTAAACCGCATTAAGGTTATGACACAAAAATAGAAAAAAATATATAAATTTATTTTTCATTAAACCTATACGTGTGGGGAATCTATATATAGGTCTGCAAAAATAATATTGAGATTTCTTATATCTTTTTTTTCTAAACTGAATAGTTTGCGCGAGAGTCACTTCCAAAATGGAAAAATGTGTCCCCCCCCCCCTGTAACTTCTAAAGTAAGAAAATGATAAAACTAAAAAAATATATATAATGTTTATTACCATATAAACTACCACCGAAAACTGGTTTGAAAAAGATCTAGTAAGTAGTTTTTTTTTAATACGTCATAAATCGGAAATCGCAATTTACCTTTCATTCAATCAACTCAAATATAAAAATTAAATAAAAAATATAATACAAGACTTTTATATTAAGTTACTTGCTGTTACGGAACCCTTCATGAGCGAGTCCAACTCGCACTTGGCCGCTTATTTTTTTAGGTATGTTCACCGATTATTCGAAGACGCCTGAACTGCTTTGGAAAATTCTTTTTTTTGTTTGAAAGGATATACTCGTCAGGTAGTAATATAGAAATTTTACCAAAGTCGGTTGTGTAGTTTTGGGGGAGAAATCGGTTTCTAGTTTTGATTTTTTTTTATTGAAACCAAATGAAATAATTGTAGTTTTCAACCGTCTTCAAAAAAAGAAGGTTATCAATTCGACGTGTATATTTTTTTTTGTGTATAATATCACATCATAACTCCGTCAAATATGAACCGATTTGAAAAATATATGCTTCGTTTTTAAGAATGCATTACAAGGTTGGTCCCATGTTATTTTTTTTAGGATCGGATAAAAGATCTTGGAGCTGGAGACCAAAATTACTCAGCAGACAACTGCAGCTCAAATATTAATAGTACATTTGCATGCTCATATCACTTAATAATATAAACTGATTCTAAAGATTCAATGTTTGATTGAAAGAATCGCTTATAAGATTAGTTTTTTTTATAATTTTAATGAAGATCTGATAACGGGTTTAGAATCTGGGGAATAAAACTCCGGAATCAAAGTCAGCGAGTCACTTAAAAAAAGTGCAGTTTTTGATTTGTTGTTTTTTAGGGTTGCTTAGCCAAATGGCAAAAAACGGAACTCTTATGGATTCGTCATGTCTGTCTGTCTATCTGTCTGTCCGTCTGTATATCTCAGAAACTTTTCTCCGAAACTATAAGAACTATACTGTTGAATCTTGGTAAGTAGATGTATTCTGTGAACTGCATTAAGATTTTTACACAAAAATAGAAAGTGTATACGTGGTATAAACATTATTTATTTGGAGTCGGTGCCAATCTAAGTACCTATTTTACTTTAAAATCATTCATCAAGTATTTAAGAATACGCCACGGGAATCGAAATAATGTGGAAAACACAATTTATCTGCAAATAATATTACATTAGTAATTCTTAATTTGAAATTGCCTAAGCCTCAACATAAATAATGAGTATTATAGAGATTTTTTACCCAGAACTTCAGGGACATCTGACATAAAAAAGAATTATTTTTTGCTTTTTAGTGCATTTCGATTTGAAATCGGTTATTATTTTTTTCAAGAAGTTTTTATGTATGTAAATTATTGTTTGATATAGGTACAGTTTAGTTTTAAGGAAATGTGATTTAAATTTTAGTTATGTGTTAGTAATATTATAAAATGTAATAATGATACCCTGTATTTAACTAGAAAATACTACAAATACTTAAAGATAAGTAGGTACCTACCTAAAATTGAACTAGAATTGTCTTTGATCTGTAATGAAGGTATGAAAAGCAAGAAAACGACTATTTGGTAACAATCGTCCTAAATATCGTAGGAAATGTATTATAGAATGAGTTTATTGTAATATTGTACTGAATTTACCATGAATAAAGATAATTTACTATGAATATAGGAGACGGGACACATATGACAGGATAATGGTGCGCACTTATCTATTAGTTGGGCTGCGAAACCTGATTGCTGCCTATAGATAGATGCATTCCACTGAATCTTCTTGATAAGATGACTCCACTCCCGTAATGATCCTTGTTCGGCTGATTGCCCTTATCGTACCACGAAGACCACCTTGTCCGTCGTGAGTACTCGTGAGTCGTGACGTTATGGACTTTTCGCCAATCTTGTCCCCTCATGGGCCACCAAAATGTTAATGCTTTTGCGGTATAAACCCGAAAAAGACGGAATCTTGGATTATTCTATACTTTTACACTTTCAGAATTGGAGCTGTTGCTCCCGTATGTAAAAGTTGATGAAGAATAAGGAGGTAAGTACCGCGCACAATATGAAAAATTTACTAAACCACTCACGATACGCAGTCGCCTACGGGAATTAAATAGCAAAAGTTCATGTAAAAAATTCTAGGTGATGTCTTCCTATATAGGAGAACGGAACACACGGTATTTTGCTTTATTTTGTTATGCAAATATTATATCTAGTAATTAGAATAATTACATTATTAATTAAAATAAATAACATTGCAATTAAATTAAAAAAATGTTTAAATTCTCAGCAAACATAATAATCTTATAACTATCATGTAGGTACCTAACAAAAAATAATATTATATAAGTAAATAATACCTAATACGTATATAAAAAAATACAAAGTAAAAGAATACAAAATGATAAGATGTAAGACGTACAGCTCAGTTGAGTATTTATTTTCTACTTTTTATTTTTACTTTTTAGTTTTTACTTTTTATTTTGTAATAGCCATAAAAACAGCATTTTTCCTTTGTATTTGTAAGGCTGTTTATGCTTGTGACGTTATGATTGGTCTCACCACTTGGAATTACCGTCTCGGTCCTACTTCAAATAATTATTTCTTACACTTTCCCATTTCCCCAACATCAAAACCGTAATATTTTTAAACGGATAAAACACGGTAGGTACTTACTACGTAGGTATCCGAGATAGGTTCGCATTTTATTGTTATTAAAGAAATATAGATATCTACAACACACTTCACACTAAAATTTAGTTTGAATCTACAGAATATTTACCTAGTCAGTTCATTGTACAAAGTCAATGTTTTTACAACAAAAAATGTGTACTTACACGTCTGCGAAGAAATGAGGCGGCTGAGTAACAAATACGATTTAAATAGAACAATTTAACCCAAGCAGGGACTCGAGTAAATATTTAATACAACGCTCGCGTCTCACAAGAGGCACCTGGTTGAAATGGTCGTGCTGCGCTTGCGTCGATTCCTCATATATATTCCGATAAGTATACCTACTTCACTCTATTTTGTGCTGTGATGTCGATACCACCAACTTTACTGTGCCGGCGGTGAAAAATGGAACTAAATACAGAAATAAATCAATAATAAAACTGAGTTGAAAAATATACATATTTTTAGTACAGTTTCTCTTTAAAAGTAATATATCGAATATTATTAGTAGGACTGAGTAATTCTGATTTCTCACTTCTAAATAAAATGACTTGATAGTAAATGAAATACTGCGCTAGCGACGTTATCAAACGAATAGGTAAGATGGCCGCATTGTTTAGTTTAGTCTGCCGGCCGGCGATACACGAGCGGGGGAATCCCGCGCAGCGCGCCGCGGTGTGTGCACCTCGTCGCAGCCGCCGGACGGGACTTTGTAGTGTGTGTAGACGCCTGAATCAATTTCGGAAATTCTTTTTTTGTTTAAATGTGTATACTTAGGTGCTCGTATAGAAAATTTATCAAAAGATACGATACCCGCTGTACAATAAATATGTAAATCTTAGCAGGAAACTAAATCTAATTATCTGTATAGGTACGGTACGGTATAGAAATGATTAGGGGACGCACCGTTAAAATGGGTCTTTTCTATTCCTTGTTTCTCAGCGAATATCAGAAATTTGGAACTAACACATGCTAAAAGCATACTAGACCGCTTATCTATATCTATACATCTATCTATACATATAATAAAACAGTAAAATAAGTGTCTGTACATTAAATATATTTCCAAAAAAAATATTGGCTGGAGGAAATATTGGATGGAGACGTAGTAATAGAGTAAGAATTAAAAAAAAATGTCTGTCTGTTTGTCTGTTTGTCTATTTTTCTGTTTGTCTGTTTGTCTGTTTGTCTGTTTGTCTGTTTGTCTGTTTGTCTGTTTGTCTGTTTGTCTGTTTGTCTGTTTGTCTGTTTGTCTGTTTGTCTGTTTGTCTGTTTGTCTGTTTGTCTGTTTGTCTGTTTGTCTGTTTGTCTGTTTGTCTGTTTGTCTGTTTGTCTGTTTGTCTGTTTGTCTGTTTGTCTGTTTGTCTGTTTGTCTGTTTGTCTGTTTGTCTGTTTGTCTGTTTGTCTGTTTGTCTGTTTGTCTGTATGTCTGTTTGTCTGTTTGTACACGCTAATCTCCGGAAATACTGGACGGATTCGAATGAAACTTTTTTTGTTATATAGCTATTAAGCCTGGGCAATATATAGGGTATAAATGATTTTTAATAAGGAAAATGGAACGCCTGATGCAGAACTATAATGGTCCAGCTAAACTATAAGAGATATAAAAATACCGCCTTAGTAAAAGTTGCTCAGCCTGATGAGCATTTTCCAGAGACATAAAGTCCACGCGAACGAAGTCGCGGGCTTCGGCTAGTCCGCAATAAAATTGTGGTTGTAGATACATGACTAGTTAATTTTTGTAACACAAACGTGGTCATCAAAAACACCTCTACCAGAACACATACCTATATTCTTATATCACACAAACGAGAGAGACTTACTTAGCTTTGAAACTTTTTATGCAGATTAGTAATTTCTTATTAAATCTTCATTATTATTGTGGTGGATTTCTTTTTAATTGCTCTTATTTTAATTTTAGAGCCATTTCTCTATCATCATTTCAGCCGCATAACGTCCACTGCTGGACATAACCTCACCCGAAGATTTCCAAAATGACCGATCAAGAGCCGCCTGCATCCAGCGCTTTTCAGCGACCCTGGTCACGTCATCTGACCACCTTGTAGGTGGGTGCCCTACGCTTCGCTTGCCAGTACGCGGTCGCCATTCAAGAAATTCAAGAACCTTTTTCCCCATCGGCCATTGGTTTGTCACGCCATGAATAATAGAATAGAATAAAATAGAATATCTTTATTAACAAATTTGAGGAACGTACATTTTCATATATCTATTATATAGTTGTATGTTGCATGTTGTACAAAAATGTTTCATCTTTGATTTTCCACAATTTTAAATGATTAATCACATTTGAAAATAATAATCATAATATTAAATGTTTAAAAATTCGAAAATAAAAAATTAAGTATGTCATTTGTAAGCAAATTATATATTATAATTATAATTATATTATAATATATAAACCTACATTACCACTGACTGACTCACTGACTGATTGACATAGTTGTTTGCCCTGTTGCGGGGTTGGTGGGGTTAAGGTTGATGTGTGGTCGTATAGAGGGTGCTCCAGTGACTATCTGACATTTGAGGATCTGCAGAAACCTGATGTGGAAGGGGTACGGCCTGCGAAAACGGTTGGGGTTGGGGGCGTGATTTTTTTTCCAAAATGTGGGGGGTTGTAAGCAATTCGACGAGCGTCATTTGTTTTTTTATTTTTTTCAAAATTCAAGATGGCCGCCATACATGTACAATTTACCTTCATACAAAATTCATACAAACGGCCCCCCAAGTAACTTGGCGCAGCCAGAGGCCAAAGGCCAAAAGGAAAGTCCGCCCGCGAGGCCGCAGGCCGAGCTGCGGGGCGAGGCCGAAGGCCGAGCTCCCCCCCCCCCCACCCCCTTATTCCCCCTTCCACAAGGAATCACGAGGCCGTAGGCCGAGTGATGCGAGCCCGAAGGGCGAGCTGCGGGCGAGGGCGAAGCCCGAGCCTCTCCCTCCCCCTTTGACATTTGAAGATCTGCAGAAACCTGATGTGGAAGGGGTACGGCCTGCGAAAACGGTTAGGGTTAGGGGTGTGATTTTTTTTCCAAAATGTAGAGGGTTGTAAGCAATTTGACGACCGTCATTTGTTTTTGTTTTTTTTTTTCAAAATTCACGATGGCCGCCATACAAGGACAATTTTCCTCCAAACTAATTTCATACAAACGGCCACCCCAAGTAACTAGACGCAGCCAGAGGCCAAAGACCAAAAGCAAAGGCTCCCCCGCGAGGCCAAAGGCCGAGCACTCCCCCCCTTTTTGACCCCCCCCTCCCCTCCCCCAAAAGTAATCTTCACGAGGCCGGAGGCCGAGTGATGCGAGCCCGAAGGGCGAGCTGCGGGCGAGGGCGAAGCCCGAGCCACTTTCGCCAAGCGCTGCGTGGTTTTTTTTGCCAATCCAAGATGGCCGCCGAAAATCAATTGCCTCCGATATGGCCGTTTTTTTTTTTGGAATACAAGATGGCCGCTGAGTCAACTGCCTTTGATTTTTCTGAAAATTGATATATATGTGTATTTTGAGCCAGGAAAATCTGACATGTTGAAGATCACCAGATCCTGATGTGGAAGGGGTACGGCCTGCAAAAACGGTTGGGGTTAGGGGCGTAATTTTTTTTCGAAAATGTAGGGGATTGTGATCAATTTGATGACCGTCATTTATTTTTTGATTTGTTTCAAAATTCAAGATGGCCGCCCCCCTCCCCTGCCCTTCCCCCTCCCGCAGACTCCCCGCTCCCCCTGATCTACACCGCGAGGCACTATAAACATTTACAATATGGTAACACGACGGTGATTTTAAAAATACGGTTAAATTGTATTTTAGGCGAGTTGGAAAACCTGCACATACATTTTGCGTTTTGCTGCTCCTTGAAAAATTGCACTCGGGATAAAACCAAACGCAAAGAAAATAAAACGATACATACTAAAGACACTTGTTTATCAGTGACAGTGACACTATTGCTTGCAAACACTAAAAGTAAGTAGGTACTTCTTTAGATAATGGTTATTGGCATTGGTACATAAAAGTGTGCGATGTGTCAAATAAGTACTTACCTAAGTACCTAACCTACTATAATAAATAAACCTCGGAATCGTATTAAAAACAAAGTGAATATGTATGCCTATATATTTATTTATTATTATATCTTTGATTTAAACAAGAACAAAACAAGATCAACAAGACAAAAGTTAGGTTACTACCTACCTATGTAAACTAACATTGAATAATGAGAATAACACATTGAAAAAATGGAATCAACAAGAAGATCTTGCCTTTGATTTTTTGTTTGGATTTGCCTCTCAGGTGAAGTGGACGCAGCTGCTGAAGCACCTGAAGCCGTTGGGGCCGCCGAATATGTCCCTGAGATATCATCCGCCTCCGTAAATAGCTATGCTGACGACCATGGTATCTGACGACTGTCTGGACAAATAAGACCTGTCTCTCTCTGTAGAGTGGTCGAGTCAGAAACTTAGCCACACCCTAAGTAGTAATCAACTTGAAAGCTTTTTTCCTTATCCATACAGCAGCCGTGTTCGAAATATCTACGAGTATTTTCTCGGACACCTTTTCTATTTAATAATAGGGTACATATGGTGGAGTGATGTGTTCAGGCTTGATGTCATTCAGCCCCAGTTTCTCTCTGACAACTTAGACTAAAACTGAGACAGTCTGTCTCCACATCCTCTGAAACACCACTAACGAATTTGAGCTTTTTCGTGGACACATAACTGCTTGAATTTGCAGATTTTGATACCTTCAGCTGCGATTTGAACTAACTCATCTTCGTGGACATCGTGAACAGAAAATCAATGCTCTCTACCCCTCAAGCGCATCTTTAACGCTAGCCATATATTTTTTATTTTTTAGAGATTACAGTGATTAGGTAATACAGTGATGAATAATTTGTGACAATGACAGAATGATATTACAAGTGGAAGTGTTAAGTATATGGCGGGCAAGGCAAGTGTAAACATCACAAATTAACTTCATAAACTCAGTGCAAATAACAAGTGATAAGTGCCTCTTGCTTAAATCCCCTATGCAGAAATGGAAAAGATGCTAAAAGGAATAGTAAAAGTGGAGTTGTATATCCAAAACTTAACAGTTTTTTATAGGCATGTAAAGTATGTTATAAAAAAAAACATAATTTATCACACCTGTTTCTTAAATTGTTTTGAATGTGTTATGATAATTCATTTTTATAATTTACTTAGTGAGTTACTTATTTTTCATAGTATGACTCGAGAGAAAATAAATTGGTATTTTTTGTTTAATAACTCGTTATCTTATTTTATTATAGTTATATAAATTAATTAGTATTTATATTAAAATAAATATTATCCTCCACAGAACAATATTATTACTAGCGGAAAAGAACTACTTCTTTATAGAAATACAGATGAAAGGCAGACTCAGAAATTCTTGTGGAAATTATGTATAGTCCATTTATTTTTTACCACTGATATTATGTGTGGCAGTAAAATTTAAATCTGGCCATAATTATATATTTAATTAATCTGAATTAGGTTCAAACCTATTTTGAATTTTGGAGCTTTGAACAGAGCTTCTGTGAAATTATTCAAAATAAATAAAAAAATAGGATAAATGGTTTTACTAACTTCCTAGCCACAAATATTTTATTAATTCTGAACAGAGCCTATACAAGTGAAATTACCTAATATAATAGAAAAAAGGGTTTCACTAAATTAAAATGAAAGATATCATTTATGTACTTTAATAAATTTATTTATTTTACAACATTTCCACATAGGTACTTCAATATCAGAGATGTGAAATATTCTTTCTAAAATGTTAGTATTTAAATAAAAATGACAATACTTTTTAATACAACAATTAGGAAATCTCCCTGGTAAAAAAATAAAAGATTTGGTACATGATAATAGAATAAAATGTCACAAAATAATGTCACTTGTCATTGATTATTTCCATTTTCAATGTAATTTTAGATTTATTATTGATTTAAATGACATTATAAGTCTTTATTTCATACAAATCGCATAGAAAATTTTTGTTTCGACATTTAAAAAAAGTAGGTATCTGATTTAAATTATTTGAAACTTCCTTATACCTACTTATATTTTTTTTCTTTACAATTATAATGAAATACAGGTAGCGGCACAAAACTCTAGCGCTGACCTTGGTTGCGCAGAAGTCAAAAAGTAATACTGTACCCTTGCTAAACACTAAAGCGCTAAACATATGTGCCGCTATTTATACCTACTTATATATTTTTTTACATATATGAATGAACAATAATACAAATAAAATAACTTCAACAGTGCCTGAAAAGACACATCAGCTTGGTCATCTATAAACTTAAATTTTAAAAAAATTAAATTTGAAAATATACTAAATGTGGTATCCCAGCTTTTGGTTCCATTACTGCTTTGTCCTGGAAAATTAAACATTTAGTGAAAGAGTACATATACACAGCTATTTAGTTATAGGAGCTTAGTAAATCATTCACACTACAATAAGTTCAATTTTCTTCTTAATTGTATATCTATTTCTTTTGTATTGCCTTTAGTTCTCTTTCTATCTCAATCTTTCTACCTAACAAATGTATCCAAGGTTAATTATATTTATTTAGCTTATATGGACAAGCATATGTAGTGAAACTATCTTCTCCCTCATCCAAGCATTTCTTCATTACAATATAGGTACTTGTAAATGGTGGACTTAAGATCAGGAGACTTTTCTACCAGTCAACCAGCAGGTGATGCTGAGAGAGTAATCTTTTGGGTAAGTACAACAAAATATAAAAATATTTTGACCCATACATAAACTATATTATATATAGGTACATATCTATTGAACTGTACCAGGAAACGAGCCCTTTACCCTTCGTGTTGCATCACAGAGGTTGCAATGAAAATATTTACTTGATTAGTTTTCATAATTAAGTAAACTAAACCTAAACTGATTTTAATTAAAATAACAACTTACAACAAAAGGAACCGCATCTCTTTGATGAAATCACTCAGAATATCAGTAAGGACATCATCTTGTTAATTTTTGTAATTATTTTATAACAGCATTCTGTTTTCAGAGTGCAATTTTCTCTGCAACTCCCGAAAAGAGTTTTAGCCTGGAACACCTGAAAAAAGAAATATTCTTTTCATCTTTTGTTCAGAACTGGATTAGGGAAATCTTAAAGCCCCCCATAATATACATAGTTCTGCGCACTTAAAGTTGCAAACGTAATAAAATAGTTGAAAAGAACTTACAGCAATCTGGGAAACTGAACCAGTTTGACACAATCAGCAACAGCAACTGGTGACCACGGTGCATTTAAGACATTGTTGCTCTCTCTGCCGACCATTCAATTCCTCATCAGACAGAACTGATAATCAAAGTAGGTAGGTAGATAATCAGAAATTAATATCAAGGTAGGTCTTCATATTATACCATGTATGGGTTCATGACATGAATGATGAGGTTAACCATAAACAATTACCTATGTATGAATGTTTGATACATTCACTTCGTGACATTTAAACAAGATGTTTCGTTTAAAGCAGAAATTATTCGGAGGAAACAGTTTCTGTACATATGTATGAAAAATAATATTTTTGTTTTGTGTTTTTTGTGTAATGTTTTGTACAAACAGTCGCAAGAGACTCGCCTCATGAAAAATCAAAACATTTAGAAGAAAAAAAAAAACAACCTCTGAATAAGGCCGGCCACATACATACGGAATTCCGTTTCTAAATCCTGATTCGGAATTCCGAATCAGGATTCCCAACGCAGCAAATCCATACAAATCAATGACTGTACCACACATATACGGTAGCATTCCGTTCGGTTTTTATTTCCGTCAGGAATTCCGAATGAAGGTGTGTGTAGCGAGCAGACGTGTTGTAGTTTGAAACTTCCGTGTACGTTTAATTTCCCGCGCAATGTCTGACATACAATATCTCATCATATCCGTATAAGCTTACACATGTTTATAGAATACTAATAATCAAGGTTACCACGACAGAGACCTTAAGGAAATGGCGTGACAGGCCATTGCAGGCCGTGGCAGGACATATAATTAGGTATGTATCCAAATATTTGCCATTAAAAAAATTAAACATTTAGACCTGTCAATTCATGTGTTCCCATCTTCCCATACATTAAATACCCAGCATACTATTTTGTGAGAAATGTTATTATAAATTGAGGGGGTTCAAAGAACTCGTCAATACGAAGATAAGGATATTTTTTTAAACAATATTTAGCAAAAATGCAATCGCTATTAAAAAATCATAGTCAAATTTCATTCAAATGTCATATTTCCGCACGCTACTAAAACATCTGCGCTCGATAGCTGGCGGTTCTCGACTGAGACGCGTCATTCCGTACGGAAAAAACCGTATGTGTGTGGTAGACGGTCGGAATTCCGAATCGATTCCGTACGGAATGGATTCCTTACGGAATTCCGTATGTATGTGACCGTACATCGACGGAGAGTAGCCATTAACCAATGTATGGGTTTGGGAATATTCCGTATACATAGTACATATATCATCATATCAGCCACAGGAAGTCCACTGCTGGACATAGGCCTCTCCCAAGGATTTCCAAAACGACCGATCGGAATATATATTACATTTATATTGGATCTCATCTATTAGCAACTTAGCACGGAAAATAATTTTTGCGTGCTACATCTTTTCCTGTCTTTCAGAATGGTTATTTGATAGAACGAGACAGAGCGACGGAACATTTTTTTAATGACTTAGAATATTGTGCAAAATTTAATTTTCTTTCTTTGTATTATTGTTTATTTAATTATAACTTCTATAACAAAGTAGGTACGTTATGATATGCGTAACGAACTGCAAGTACAACACTAAATGAAATAAAATCCTGCGATGTGACCTGCTGTGTGCTCCTTCCTAACCTTTGGCTGCATGATAATTATTTATGTGCGTCGCATCGCATCTTAGCATTTAAAAAGTTTGGAGTTTACAATAGTTTATGACAAAACTTCTTACATTCCCTCCATTTCATTTCTTTTAATGAAAAGGTAAGTTGAGTTATTTTAAGCGAAAAAAATATTTTAGTAGATTTATTTGTTTTAGTGTAGGTATAAATTGTGTGTAAGTAGGTATTTATCATAATGGTCTTTGTTTTTTCGATCTAAAAATTAATATTATTTTGTGTGTATTTTATTAAATATGCCAGCAATTTATGGCAAATCTATCAAAATGGCGGACAAAACAAAATCGTTCAACTAAAGATAAATTACTTAATTAAATAGGTATGTATTTACCTACCCGCCTACGTTATATGCCTGCTATAAACTCGCGGATTTAGGTAGGTAGGTAGTAGAGAATTATATTTAATAGGTATGTATATTATTTTATTTGTATCTAAGTTTGTAGTGAAACCGATAGGCAGTCGTTTGTTTTTAATAAGAAACAAGTAGGTATGTATGAACGAAAGTTTTTCACAAATTATGTGTAGAGCAACGAGATTTTTGTACGGGTAGTGTAGGTAATGTACGTAACTTTTACCCAAGTAAGTATGTATCTAGGTACCTATATACCTATATGTTTTCTTAGAACGTTTTAGCACATTAATTAACCTACCTACCTACCTACATTACTTCATCGATTTCGCCAAAAAATTATAAGCAAATAAATATTTTATGTATGTACGTCAGTCAATGTTCACCGAAAGCAAAAATAATATCGATGACCGAAAATCAGTTCGAAGTTATAGGGAAAAAATGAATTGAACGACGATTTGAATGCTTTTTTTCCACTAGCCACTTTTCTGGCATTACCGTGGCGTTCTTTGAATATAGGATAGGTACCCAAGTACATACGTTATAAGCCTTATGTATTAAGAATAGTTTTTAATAATTGTTTGCTGCCCAGTATTCAACCCATCTCATGAATACACGTATTAAGAATAGTTTTTTATAATTGTTTGCTGCCCAGTATTCAACCCATCTCATGAATACACTTGTTTCACGATACCTACTTATTTATTTTGTGCTCAGTCCTAAAGTAATTAAATTTTACTAACTCATCTAACTCATCACCTACCTACTTATACGCTTTTTAACAGACGAGGAACCCTAATAGGCTGTTTCGCCATATCTGTCTGTCTGTCTATCCGTCCTCGGTATTATTCAGAGATTATACTATGTAGGTACCTACCTATTAGAAAGCTGTAATTTGGTATGAAAATGTAGGTAGTCACTCTGTATGTCGTAGTCGGCCCACACTGCGTGTGGCCCGACACGCACTTGGCCAATTATTATTGTATTCCTAAATCCTTCTTTCTTCCTGGGGAATTGAAATGTAATTATGCATGTAGAAAGTAAGTGTTGATATTTCATATAAACAATTATTTGCTTAGGATACCTGTCGTAGAAGTTAAACCATGAAGAGAGAAGCCAGTGAAGATAACAGTGCACCTAGCAAGAAGTTGCACAATCTTCGGTGGGAGACGGTAGCTAAAGGTGAGGACTTATTTACTTAATAAAATATTGAAGCATTTTTTACAAGCTTTTAACTAACTTGCCCTGTTCACCTGTCTTCACTTCCCGGTTTTCGATTAAAATGAAATTTCATATGCTACCTATGTAAATCAGATATCACCTTTGTCAATGCAATATTAAATGTAAAAAAATGCTGATCTAACTATAAAACCGAAAGGTGACCATAGGTACACTGTAATAAAACGACGCAACCCTATTGTGTATGGACTTATTACATTTGTCTTGTTGAGTGGACAACGTCACAATAAAAGCTTGTAAAAATATATAATATAATTTAAAAAGAATATTACAGATTACTGACTTTCCGTCGCCGCCACGGCAGCGGTTGCCATGGCGGCAGCAACGCGGCCGGCGCCATGTGAATTGCATTTTGTATACCTACATTCATTCTGACTCTTTTACACGATGCCGCCGTAGTTGTGACGAGACTTCATACAAAATCTAACGATCGCGTCGCCGTAGCGGCGGAATATGAGTAAACGCTCTTTCCTATCCTACTCATTGAATACCGTGAATCATACGGGACAAATTAGCAATGTATCTAACTTATAGCTCTAAATAATTATATTATTACTACCTTTATTTTACAATCTACTTGTCCTGAAGTAATAATCAAAATCAACTAACAACATAGATGTAGTTTTTTTACCCAACTATGGCAAAGCAAAAAGGAGGATTATGTGTTTCGCCGTCGCCCTTATGTATGTACCTAACTATATTTTTGTTCATCTGTTCCCTCGTAGGTATATTCTATGATATTCATGGAACCTTAATAAATGCAGTACCTATCGGTGAAAGCGTTCCGGCTGTAAGGTGATTTGTAACATTGCTATAAATTCAATATGGCGCCCTCTGTAGGTCGAAAAGTGAATGTTACGTATTTTTCAGCAAGAATATTCCAATAGTCGAATTTTAGTTTTTAAAACTTAGGTAGATACCTATCAGACCGAATAAATCATCTATTTTGATCTCATTTTTAGGGTTCAGTACCCAAAGAGTAAAAACGGGACCCTATTACTAAGACTTCGCTGTCTGTCCGTCTGTCTGTTACCAGACTGTATCTCAAGAACCGCGACAGCGAGACAGTTAAAATTTTCACAAATGATGTATTTCTGTTGCCGCTATAACAACAAATACTAAAAACAAAATAAAATAAACATTTAAGGGGGTCTCCCATACAACAAACGCGATTTTTTTTGCCCTGTTTTGCTCGATATAAATAATGGCAACAAGTAGGCACTTGAAATATTCACAAAATACTGAGATGTATTTTCATTTTATTAATAATTAAAAAAATATATAATAAATATTTAAGGGGGCTCCCATACAAAAAAACTAGATTTTTATAGATAATGGCACGGAACCCTTCGTGCGTGAGTCCGACTCACACTTGGCCGGTTATTCCAATAATATGCCTACCATCACGCTTAACCTTAGGGTTTTGTGCTTATAAGCTCTGTCCTCCCCGTTACAAATAAAAACGCAATAATGTATTATGTATTATGTACTTCCGTCACTTATTACTAGATTGTATGTGTCGTTGAGGGTTTGTTTAATTAGTTTAATCAAATATTGTAGACTATTCAGTTTTATTTATATATATATCAGTTTTATTTACAGTAAAAAAAATTAAATAAAGCCAAATAAGCGTCTGCTCAGTAAATTCATCTACTAATCTTTTTTGACGTTTTAATCACGTGAACTTATTGTCGATATTTGTAACATCGTTTATTTTTAACATCGTCCATTTTTGTTTTAAATGAGGATACTTTCACTATTCAACGACGAACGTCATTTCTCAATGAGGTCTTTCAATAAAAGAAAAAAATAGTTTAAAAACATTACGCAATAGATGGTGCATATAGTTTGGAGATCGTTCTGACAAAAAAGGAATAGTCCGTTTGGTTCAATAATTATAGTAAATTTATTATTGATTAAAAAATCATGTATTTTACTATATAATTTTATTAAATATATATATTTAATTAAATATAAATAAAAATTAAATATATATATTTAATTAAATTAGGTTATTTTATTTTAATTAGTTATATTTTAAAATAAAAATATTTTTTCAAAATATAATATTTTTTTAAATATATGAGTAAAGACATACTAACACCGTAAACATTTTACATGAATTAGACATTGACAGAACGATTTTAGTGATTGCATGGTAATTACTGCGCTATCTATCTTATACGACGGTACTATTTTTATTTAAAGAAAACGCCTCATTCACTCTTTATAATTTCAATCTCTCACATTCTGTTTGTAGAATCAACTGAAACGCTAATTGCTTTTTCGATAGTCCACTTCATAGCAATAAATAAATAAACAAGTTTTTATATGACTACATACTTTATCGATAACAATTAAATACGGCATTATTGTGAAACTTGATACATTTTGAACACA
Organism: Acrobasis consociella; assembly: GCA_963555685.1. NCBI lineage: Eukaryota > Metazoa > Arthropoda > Insecta > Lepidoptera > Pyralidae > Acrobasis > Acrobasis consociella. The sequence goes on from OY743112.1 coordinate 88,956, forward strand.
AAACAACTATCATTCCAAATCGCAAATTTCATCAATATACGTGTTATCTCTAGGAGCAACTTTCTCGGGAGTCATAGAAACAACGTAAAGTTTTCCAAGCTACCTCTCGCGTTCTTCTATGCTGGTCTAGGAGAAAAGAAAAAAACATAGATGTAATATCTGCATCACTTCCAAAGCACATCGTAATAGCCGATTACGGGAATGTGGACAGTGCGATTTATATTAATAGGCTATGTGGTTAGCAAACCATCACTATTTTAAAGCATGATAAGAAAATGATTTTCGATCGGGCCACGTAGTTACGACCGTCCAAAACTGCCGCGTGACCGGTGTGATCGCGGATGTACTCCGGACGGTCGACCAGCGGCGCCTGGCGGTGGTACTACTAATTGATCTCACGATTCTTTTCTCGAATTTTAGTAAATTTTTTTTGTTTATTATTTTGAATCGCTAATTAATTAGATCTTGCTAACGATTCATATGGATGAATTGGCCTTCGGCTCCAAAACCAGTAAACAATCACCGTGTGTTTTAAATTAGACCACTTCTAAAATTTAAATTAATTTAATTTTTGTCATTAGGTACTTGCAACCAATCCCACCGAAGATTCAAGGGTAATGGCGTACAATGTTTGGCTATGTCAACATGCGCGGCAGTTTACTCAGCTATAATTAATAGGAATCATTTAACTACGATTGATATCGACACTGTCCTCTACAGTGGCGACGTACTTTATATAACTCTTAGACCGTTAGACCAACTTTATACATATGAGGAATCATTATTAGAACCAGAAGATTTGCCTACTGAATTTCATGTAGGGAACTATTTGGCAAATATCGAACCAATGGCAGACAGCTGGGTAGCCAACGGACTCTTTCCAAAATTAAGTGACAATGATGAAACTAATGCATTAATGCAACTTAAAATTATTTTAATTGACAACGTTTTTAACTCTATGCGTACTAACATGGATAGTTTTCTTTTTACGGGTCATGATAAAACCGTTTCTTTTTGGCAAGCAAATAATGTTTTCTATCTTTTTAATAGTCATGCTGTTGATGACACTAATACACACAGTTCTAATGATGACGAAAATTTAGCACATTTATTTAGTTGTGAAACTATTGAAAATCTGTGCGAATTATTATTCGCTGGCCATGCTTACGACGGGAGAGAATTTAGTATAGCAAAAGTTAGTTTAATATCATTTTCAATACCTAACAATAATAATACATTTTCTATTGCTAGGAACGATTCAACAGAATCATTAATACACCGTTTAGAAAACGATAGTATTGAAAAAATAATTACTCAAAAAACATGTGTATCAACAGCATCAAATAAAGATTTAATCAATCAAAATGACGATCAAAATTCAACCTCAGCTGTTACTGTCTCCGAAATTATAGATTTAAATTCCGATTCTAATTGTGATATTAACAGTTTAGCAAAACCTAAAAGAGGACGACCAATAAAAAAGAAACGGGGGCCAAAAAAAATTTTAAACAATCCACATTTAGACGCAGTAAAGAAATATAACAAAAACAATCCGGAAGTACATCGTGCTGCATCCAAAACCTATTCAAATAAAAATCCAGAGATTCATCGCGAAAGCGTTAAAAAATACACTGAACAAAAACCTGAAATTAATCGTGAAAGTGTAAAAAAGTACAATAAAAATAATCCTAAAATTCATCATGAAAGTGTAAAAAAATATAACAAAAATAAACCAAAAGTTCATCGCGAAAGTGTTAAGACATACTCGAAAAAAAATCCCGATATTAATAAGAAATCAGTAGATAAATATAATACTGTGAACCGGAATGTAGACAAAGAATTAAGATTCACGAAACTAATCGGAGAAAGATACAACGACGAACTGAATGCCGTAAAAATATTTACATTAAAGAAACACAATTTATCAGAACCGGGTATGTACGTTTGTAAAGATTGTAAAGCTCGTCTTTTTCTTGAAGAACAAAGTCGTTTACAATGGTGCTGCGGTCAAGGTAGGTATAACATTCAAAATTTTGAACCGTTAATCGAAGACTTTTACTCTGATAAACATTTTATAGAAAGAGCGCGTGCATATAACAATTTATTTAGTTTTAGTGCATCGGGTACAACGGGCGACTATAAATTTGATAATAATCCTTTTTCATTTTATAAAATTCAAGGACGCACGTATCATCGCGTATTCGATTTAGGTTATTCTAAAACTACAAATAACATTGGTTTATACATTGACGATAGCGATGAACGTGAAAGACTTGCACGAGGATTACAACTAGATTCAAATATTACCAGATCAATTACTAACTTTTTGCATAATGTCAATCCGTATATCGAACATTTTAAACGATTAAGCCGTGAAGCATCAGATGATGCACATCTTGTTTTTGAACCTGTAACACGTCGGACCCACGGTAATGTTTTAGGAGATTTACCATCAGGACGGGAAGTAGCTGCTATTATTAATACAGAACAAGAAAGTTACGTCCCACGTTCTATAGCTATATGGAAAATTGGAGAAAGGAAACCTCATACAGTAGACATTTTACATCCGTTGTACGAATGTTTCCAATATCCATTATTATATCCTCATGGGAATCCAGGCTGGGAACTTAATATGCAAAATAAAAAAGATTTAAAACATATAACTCAACTTCAATACTATCGTTGTTTATTACTCTCCGAACCACGATTTTCTTACTATGGTAAATTATCGGAAGAGTGGTTAGTTGATATGTATTGTAGAATGATAGATGAGAGACTTAGTTTTATTGAAAAAGCGCAAAAAAAGGACACGAACCAGTCACTTCGATCTGCGCCTCTAGAAGAATTACAAGACGAAACTATACAAGGAGAAGGCAACGTTGTACCTGGACGTGTTTATTTGTTTAACTCATTTACTGGTGGTCCTCGCTATATGAAAGTTAAATATATGGACTCTATAGCCTTAGTTAATAGATTAGGACCACCGACTTATTTTATAACTATGACATGTAATAAAAATTGGCCTGAAATTCAACAAAACTTAACAGGAGATGAAAAACCGAGTCCACAAATTTGTGCCAGAGTATTTCAATTAAAATTAGCACAGTTATTGCGGGATATTCGCTCTGGTTCTTGGTTCGGTAAATGTAAGTACATTATGCATGTCATAGAATTTCAAAAACGAGGTCTTCCCCATGCTCACATTTGTGTCAAAGTAGAAAACGAACCACAAACTAATATAGATATAGATAAATTTGTAAGAGCAGATATTGATAATTGATTTGATTTGATTTGATTTGATTTGATATCCCAAGTGCAGAAGAAACCGGAGGTAGACTACGTAAAATAGTGCTAGACCATATGATTCATGGTCCATGTGGTCTATCTCATAGAACGGATCTCCTGTGTTGGGATAAAGAGAAACGAAAATGTTCAAAATATTTTCCAAAAAATGAAACCCCTGTCACTTATCATGATGATAGAGGTTTTATTCACTATCGTCGTGACAGTAAAAATGAAGGTACAATACAGTATCGTAAAAAAGATGTTACTGTAAATGATTTATGGGTCGTCCCTTATAACGCTGCTCTTCTCCTTAAGTATAATTGTCACATTAATGTAGAAGTATCTTCAGCACGTACAATTATAAAATATTTATTTAAATACATTACCAAGGGTCCTGATCAAGTACGTATTGCTGTTTTCGATGATAAAGATAAAAATAATGAAATAGTACAATATGTTTCCAAACGGTATGTAGGATCTTCTGACGCGGCGTGGCGGATTTTAAGTTTCGATGTAGTTGCTCGAGAACCAAATGTAAAAATGCTGGCTGTACACCTAGAAAATCGGCAAACAATATTTTTTAAACCGGGTAATGAATCCGAAGCCGCGGAACGGTCCGATTCGGAATTAATCACATATTTTAATCGGCCAAAAGGTGATGAATTCGATAACCTAACATATTTAGACTTTTACGAACAGTATATAGTTCATGCAAAATGCCCCAGTACAAAAAATGTCCCTAAAATAAAATTAAGTAACAATAAATATATTACAAAAAGACAAAGGGGAGAACTTGTCACGCGTTTGTTTTGGGTTGCGCCGAATAGAGGTGAACAATTTTTCTTGCGTTTATTGTTAAATTCGTTTCCATGTAGGAGTTACGAAGACCTTTACAATCTCGGTGGTCCTGGATGTAAAACATTTCAAGAAGCTGCTAAGGCTGTAGGTCTCGCGGACGATGATATAGAATATGAATTGGCTATGAAAGAAGCTTCTACATTCTATACAGGACCACGTTTACGTAGCTTTTTTGTTCTTTTAGCTGTAAACGGACTTCCAGTTTCATTACTATGGGATAAATTTAAAAATCAATTAAGCGAAGATTTAATACCAAAACACCCTAACGAAATTGATAAAGCATACACAATGTGCCTTCTTTTAATAGACCGACTATTACGAAAACACGGAACTTGTCTCGTGGAACAAGGTTTACCGGATACGCCCGATAACACTACAGAGTTAGGTCGTGAACGTATCGAATACAGCGTGGATCGTTTACAAAATTTTACCGCTGAATGGTTTCCACAACTCTCAGCGGATCAAAAAGTAGTTTTTAATTATATTGATCAATTACTAACAAAACAAAACTTTTACGAAAAAAATAACAATGCAATTTTTATTGACGGTCCCGCTGGTACGGGCAAAACATTACTATTAAAAGTCATTGCAGCACACATTCGCAGTAAACGCGGTATCGTTTTGTGTACAGCGAGCTCCGGTATTGCGGCGCAAAATTATGAAGGAGGCACTACTGCCCATAGCATGTTTCGTTTTCCAATAGATCTGGTTGATGATTTAGGATATTGGAACATCACCAATAAATCTCAACGAGCTCAGTTGATATATCACGCCGATGTAATTATTTATGACGAAGCCCCTATGGCTCATAAATATCTAATTCATTTACTTGATAGGTCGCTTCGTGACCTTATGCAAAATAATAAAAAATTTGGCGGTAAAATAATTATATTTGCAGGCGACTTTCGTCAAATTCCTCCTGTAGTAGTAAATGCTAAAACTGCCAATGATATAATTTGTTGCTCTGTTAAATCATCACCCCTTTGGCAACAATTGAAATCGTTTAAACTAACAACATCACAACGTTGTAACAATGATATAGACTTTTCTGAATTTCTTTTAAAATTAGGATCAAATAGCATTCCTCCACAATCAGTTCAGATAGGACGAACAAAACAAGATTTAATTGATTTATCACATTTAACATTTGTAACTGAATTAGATGACCTCATTAATTTTGTTTTTCCAATAGTAGTTTTAGATGAACCTGATGTGTGTGCTCATAGAGCTATTTTGACGACACACAATAATTGTGTTAGACAAATAAATTCAACCGTTTTAGATAAAGTACCGGGAGATCCAATTCATTTAAAATCTGTTGATTATGTAGCAAAAGATGATGTCGACCAAATATTTTTCAGTGCCGACACTTTAAATAAATTACAACCTAAAGGTCTCCCGGAACACAATTTAACTTTGAAAGAAGATTGTGTATGTATGGTTATGCGTAATCTAAGTTTCGCTGACGGTTTAGTAAACGGAACTAAAGTTATCGTAACACACGCGTCACCGCGATTAATAACAGTACGAAAACCGGGCGAATCTGTTAGTTATTTCATTCCACGTATATTATTCAAAGCACCTATCGAACACGGCAGCCCAATTGAAATGTATCGGCGTCAATTCCCGCTTCAAGTGTGCTATGCAATGACAATCCACAAAAGTCAAGGTCAAACTATTGGGAGGGTTGGTGTAGATTTAAGATCAGACGTATTTAGTCATGGCCAATTGTATGTAGCATTAGGGCGCGTTCGCGAGAAAGATCATATTAAAATTTTAATTGACAAAGATAAATGCGTCTCCGGTAAACCATTCGCAAATAATATAGTTTATACGCAATTAATATCGCAATAATTCTATAAATTACTTTTTACTCATAATTATTAGTTTTGTTTATTCGCGATTGTTCACCTCAGACAAAAACAGACTGACGCAATTCTTCTTTCAAAATTTGTAGGACACCTAAGTTGACATAGTTAGACGGCGTGCTTTTTCTTTATTTTAAAAGAGAGTTTTTTATTTTGTAGTGTGTTAGGTCTTGTTGTGGAGCTTTTTTTTTTTCAGTTACATGACTTTGAAACGATGTATAGTTGTTTCGTGGTTGTTTGTGAGTGTATGTAATGTATAGATGATATGGCAGAAAGTATTTGTCTGATTCAATTACGACATCATATATCATGTAATCAGAATTGTATCACATTTGGTAGAAATGTAACATCCATAGGCAATTGAGTGCTAATCGAAAACGGAGCACGCAATGGTTAGGGTAGGCAATGAAAAATCGGAATTCCTGAATAGGCACATGGAGATACAAATAGGGGCCCGAGTGGGTTAAGTTTAATTTGGTGATGAAATGTCTTCGATGAATTGTAAGACAACAGACCAATGACACTTGGGATGGTCAGTCCAGTGATCGGAGTAGGTAGATTGTTATGGGGTCAATGAACTGAAACGTACATATTAATATAGACATGCCTCCGGGATTCCAAGATTTTAAAATTATTAAGATTTTTTCCGAAATTTCCAAATCATTACAAGTAGGATAAAGAATATATGAATATGAGCAAGAATTTTTCCTACTTTCAACATCATTAAAACCACGAAAAAAAAAAACCTAAAAAAAAATGTTACATGGCAAAATTAGTATCGGACCTGTTGGTGCCAAACTCACACAAATAAACCACTAATCAAATTTGCATTACATATAAATAACTAATTCGTTAAATCGGTCGTTTTCATTTATATCAGATAGTTTACCATAGATAATAATATATTTCAAAGAAGCAATAATAAACTTAAGTACGATAAACATTAGGTCTTAATATGCGTCAAAATATAATATGGGGATTGAGTGCAGTTGTACTTAATTACGCCACGTCTTTTTGTGACGCCTTTTTTTACTCCGTGATATTATTAATGGTATAAGTGCATATAACATAAAATTTGCTTTGAAAAACAAAGCCAGATTTGTATTAAATTTAAATGGTGAAACAAAGAAACATGTTGGGGCTGTTTGCGCATCCTGAGCGCTAAGAATAAAATAAGTTCGAAGGAATGTAGTTTTTGAATAGATTATCGAAATTCATGATGTTCTCCCTAAATTTTTGAGAAATAGCATTCAATGTTCTCATCAAATTAGAAACGCAGAATTTACTCTCATTCCGTCGCTGGGCGGCGATACTCAGTGCTAAACATGGTCCTCAAGCAATATGCCAGGTCACTGTCTGGCCTGCGATGCGATGGGATGTGATAATTTAGTAGAAAACAAGTATCGCTTAGATAGCTTTCGTTTAGATTTTTCAGATAAAAGCAGTCGCCTTAGGTAGCATTTGTTCAAATAGCTGTTATCAATTATCATATATAGATGACTTAATAAAATAGACAATATTGGAAAAAGCAAAGTACTTGTTTGCTTACTAGAACAAGACTTCATAATTAAACAAGACATTATAACACAATTTCTTCACTAATATTATCCATCATTTCTAGCACAAAAATATTTATTTATTTGAATAGTTTAAATGCTGTTCATTTATAGATCAATATGAGATGAATCTTAACATGAATTGTACATAAACTAATGATTACGTTTTGCTGGATTTTCTTTTTCTTATTAAGATTATTGAAATTTATTCTAGATAAATCGATATAGACGAAAAAATAAAAAGTTAGAAATCTGCTTTTTTAACTGGATGTGTGAGGCGCGGCAACCTTGTGCAGGTACCAGATGCCGGGCTTCGCACCCCACATTTTTAGGGAACATAAATTTGGAAAAAACTTACCTTTTCAAAATTATTCATATTTTAATTATATAATAATATATATAAACTGTTAAAACTTGAAATTCAGAGAAAATCGTTTCCGACTAAATTAGAGTGTGAATTAAAAAAAAACAGTGTAAGTGACTAAACTGTGGCATGGCAAAACTTATGGAAAGAAACATAACAAGAGAGAAGGAAAGAATGCAAGAGATAAACATATTGTGCCGACTGCAAATAAAACAATCACAAATAATAACATTGACCCTTAGTACGAACGAAAATCAATCACTAAATAAACACGATAGATGCAATTAGTTGTGAATTTCAATCATATCAAAAAAAGACTATTTAACATTTTTTTTGAATTTTTAAGTAGTTCAGACTCATTATGTATTCTTTATTGAAGCCATTGAGACAAAATAGCTACTTTCTTAAACATTTCTTGTATACCTATTGTAATCACTAAAGTAAATACTTAATTGCTAAAGTTGATAGATTCAATTAGTTGTTATATCAATCATATCAAAAAAAGACTATTTAACATTCAATTAGTTGTGATTTACAATCATATCAAAAAAAGACTATTTAACATTTTTTTTGAATTTTTAAGTAGTTCAGACTCATTATGTATTCTTTATTGAAGCCATTGAGACAAAATAGCTACTTTCTTAAACATTTCTTGTATTGTAATCACTAAAGTAAATACTTAATTGCTAAAGTTGACGTTTTCGAAAATGAAAATTTCGATCTTTTAATGTTCTTAACAGAATTCAAACACAATACTAAATCTAAAATGAAGTATATAACTGACCATAAAACCTCTCGATCTCTGCCAGAGCACATTCGTTTGTCGACACCAACCGAAATAGCTCTTGCGAACCCTTAAAGCCCCTGTTTTGCTCGATCGTCTTCTTGATACATTAAGTATTAAAGGAGTGAATGTCGTGTTGCAAGTACTTTTATATATATCTGTTGAGCTGCCGATATGATTCAGCATATTCGGAAATATATAGTGGCTTGAATAGTCGCTTTTCCATTAATTGTATGTATCTGAACAGAGAGTGAATTTTCATTTGGAACAGAACTTAGATGTCTTCAATCCCACCGCTTTGACAGCTTTTCAAAGCCTTTTGTTCACCACGCCACTGTATTTTTAGGCTGTTTAAAGGCCATCCTAATCCGGTACAGGCTGATGTCCAAGATATCTTTGGTATAGTGTCGGGTCAGTTAGCTCTTGGGTCTTTAGCCATTTGTCCGCTGGGTTGAACAAATGAAGTATATAACTGTCCATAAAACCTCTCGATCTTTTCCAGAACTCCTTTCTTTGTCGACACCACGCCACCATACTCCGTCATGAGCTTTATTAATCGGCTCTGCCCAACGGACACAGCTCTTGCAAACGTTTGTAGCCTCTGTTCTGCTCGATCATTTCCTTAATTTAAGTATTAAAGAAACAGCTATCGTGTCGCAAGGACTTTTACATACGTTTGTTAGCTGTCAATATGATTCAGCATATTCGGAAGAGTATAGTGGCTTGGATCGTCGCGTTTCCATTAATTGTATGTATCTGAACAGAGTGAATTTTCATTTGGAACAGAACTTACATATATTCAATCCCACCGCTTTGACAGCTTTTCAAAGCCCTTTGTTCACCACGCCACTGTATTATTAAGCTGTTTAAAGGCCATCCTAATCCGGTACAGGCTAATGTCCAAGATATCTTTGGTATAGTGTCGAATCAGTTAGTTCTTGGGTCTTTAGCCATTTGTCCACTGGGTTGTACAAATGAAGTGTATAACTGTCCATAAAACCTCTCGATCTTTTCCAGAACTCCTTTCTTTGTCGACACCACGCCACCATACTCCGTCATGAGCTTCATCAATCGGCTCTGCCCAACGGACACAGCTCTTGCAAACGTTTGTAGCCTCTGTTCTGCTCGATCATTTCCTTAATTTAAGTATTAAAGAAACAGCTATCGTGTCGCAAGGACTTTTACATACGTTTGTTAGCTGTCAATATGATTAAGTATATTCGGAAGTGTATAGTGGCTTGGATCGTCACGTTTCCATTAATTGTATGTATCTGAACAGAGTGAATTTTCATTTGGAACAGAACTTAGATATATTCAATCCCACCGCTTTGACAGCTTTTCAAAGCCCTTTGTTCACCACGCCACTGTATTTTTAAGCTGTTTAAAGGCCATCCTAATCCGGTACAGGCTGATGTCCAAGATATTTTTGGTATAGTGTTGGGTCAGTTAGCTCTTGGGTCTTTAGCCATTTGTCCGCTGGGTTGTACAAATTTAGTATGTAACTGTCCATAAAACCTTTCGATCTTTTCCAAAACTCCTTCCTTTGTCGACACCACGCCACCATACTCCGTCATGAGCTTTATCAATCGGCTCTGCCCAACCGAAACAGCTCTTGCAAACGTTTGTAGCCTCTGTTCTGCTCGATCATTTCCTTAATTTAAGTATTAAAGAAACAGCTATCGTGTCGCAAGGACTATTACAAACATTTGTAGAGCTGTCAATATGATTCAGCATATTCGGAAGTTTATAGTGGCTTGGATCGTCGCTTGTCCATTAATTGTATGTATCTGAATATTGAAGTCTAAATTTGGAACAGAAATTAGATATTTTCAATCCCACCGCTTTGACAGCTTTTTAAAGCACTTTGTTCACCACGCCACTGTATTTTTAAGCTGTTTGAAGGCCTTACTAATCCGGTACAGGCTGATGTCCAAGATATCTTTGGTATAGTGTTGGGTCAGTTAGCTCTTGGGTCTTTAGTCATTTGTCCTCTGGGTTGTACAAATGAAGTATATAACTTTCCATAAAACCTCTCGATCTTTTCCAGAACTCCTTTCTTTGTCGACACCACGCCACCATACTCCGTCATGAGCTTCATCAATCGGCTCTGCCCAACGGACACAGCTCTTGCAAACGTTTGTAGCCTCTGTTCTGCTCGATCATTTCCTTAATTTAAGTATTAAAGAAACAGCTATCGTGTCGCAAGGACTTTTACATACGTTTGTTAGCTGTCAATATGATTCAGCATATTCGGAAGAGTATAGTGGCTTGGATCGTCGCGTTTCCATTAATTGTATGTATCTGAACAGAGTGAATTTTCATTTGGAACAGAACTTACATATATTCAATCCCACCGCTTTGACAGCTTTTCAAAGCCCTTTGTTCACCACGCCACTGTATTTTTAAGCTGTTTAAAGGCCATCCTAATCCGGTACAGGCTAATGTCCAAGATATCTTTGGTATAGTGTCGAATCAGTTAGTTCTTGGGTCTTTAGCCATTTGTCCACTGGGTTGTACAAATGAAGTGTATAACTGTCCATAAAACCTCTCGATCTTTTCCAGAACTCCTTTCTTTGTCGACACCACGCCACCATACTCCGTCATGAGCTTCATCAATCGGCTCTGCCCAACGGACACAGCTCTTGCAAACGTTTGTAGCCTCTGTTCTGCTCGATCATTTCCTTAATTTAAGTATTAAAGAAACAGCTATCGTGTCGCAAGGACTTTTACATACGTTTGTTAGCTGTCAATATGATTCAGCATATTCGGAAGAGGATAGTGGCTTGGATCGTCGCGTTTCCATTAATTGTATGTATCTGAACAGAGAGTGTATTTTCATTTGGAACAGAACTTAGATATTTTCAATTCCACCGCTTTGACAGTTTTTTAAAGCCCAATGTTCACCACGCCACTGTATTTTTAAGCTGTTTAAAGGCCATCCTTATCCGGTACAGGCTAATGTCCAAGATATCTTTGTTATAGTGTCAAATCAGTTAGTTCTTGGGTCTTTAGCTCTGCCCTATGGACACAGCTCTTGCAAACGTTTGTAGCCTCTATTCTGCTCGATCATTTCCTTAATTTAAGTATTAAAGAAACAGCTATCGTGTCGCAAGGACTTTTACAAACGTTTGTTGAGCTGTCAATATGATTCAGCATATTCGGAAGAGTATAGTGGCTTGGATCGTCGCTTTTTCATTAATTGTATGTATCTGAACAGAGAGTGTATTTTCATTTGGAACAGAACTTAGATATTTTCAATTCCACCGCTTTGACAGCTTTTTAAAGCCCTATGTTCACCACGCCACTGTATTTTTAAGCTGTTTAAAGGCCATGCTTATCCGGTACAGGCTAATGTCCAAGATATCTTTGGTATAGTGTCGAATCAGTTAGTTCTTGGGTCTTTAGCCATTTGTCCACTGGGTTGTACAAATGAAGTGTATAACTGTCCATAAAAACTCTCGATCTTTTCCAGAACTCCTTTCTTTGTCGACACCACGCCACCATACTCCGTAATGAGCTTCATCAATCGGCTCTGCCCAACGGACACAGCTCTTGCAAACGTTTGTAGCCTCTGTTCTGCTCGATCATTTCCTTAATTTAAGTATTAAAGAAACAGCTATCGTGTCGCAAGGACTTTTACATACGTTTGTTAGCTGTCAATATGATTCAGCATATTCGGAAGAGTATAGTGGCTTGGATCGTCGCGTTTCCATTAATTGTATGTATCTGAACAGAGTGAATTTTCATTTGGAACAGAACTTACATATATTCAATCCCACCGCTTTGACAGCTTTTCAAAGCCCTTTGTTCACCACGCCACTGTATTTTTAAGCTGTTTAAAGGCCATCCTAATCCGGTACAGGCTAATGTCCAAGATATCTTTGGTATAGTGTCGAATCAGTTAGTTCTTGGGTCTTTAGCCATTGGTCCACTAGGTTGTACAAAGTATATAACTGTCCATAAAACCTCTCGATCTTTTTCAGAACTCCTTTGTTTGTCGATACCACGCCACCATACTCCGACATGAGCTTCATCAATCGGCTCTGCCCAACGGACAGCTCTTGCAAACGTTTGTAGCCTCTGTTCTGCTCGATCATTTCCTTAATTTAAGTATTAAAGAAACAGCTATCGTGTCGCAAGGACTTTTACAAACGTTTGTTGAGCTGTCAATATGATTCAGCATATTCGGAAGAGTGTAGTGGCTTGGATCGTCGCTTTTCCATTAATTGTATGTATCTGAACCAGAGAGTGAATTTTCATTTGGAACAGAACTTACATATATTCAATCCCACCGCTTTGACAGCTTTTCAAAGCCCTTTGTTCACCACGCCACTGTATTTTTAAGCTGTTTAAAGGCCATCCTAATCCGGTACAGGCTAATGTCCAAGATATCTTTGGTATAGTGTCGAATCAGTTAGTTCTTGGGTCTTTAGCCATTTGTCCACTGGGTTGTACAAATGAAGTGTATAACTGTCCATAAAACCTCTCGATCTTTTCCAGAACTCCTTTCTTTGTCGACACCACGCCACCATACTCCGTCATGAGCTTCATCAATCGGCTCTGCCCAACGGACACAGCTCTTGCAAACGTTTGTAGCCTCTGTTCTGCTCGATCATTTCCTTAATTTAAGTATTAAAGAAACAGCTATCGTGTCGCAAGGACTTTTACAAACGTTTGTTGAGCTGTCAATATGATTCAGCATATTCGGAAGAGTGTAGTGGCTTGGATCGTCGCTTTTCCATTAATTGTATGTATCTGAACAGAGAGTGTATTTTCATTTGGAACAAAACTTAGATATTTTCAATTCCACCGCTTTGACAGCTTTTTAAAGCCCTATGTTCACCACGCCACTGTATTTTTAAGCTGTTTAAAGGCCATCCTTATCCGGTACAGGCTAATGTCCAAGATATCTTTGGTATAGTGTCGAATCAGTTAGTTCTTGGGTCTTTAGCCATTGGTCCACTAGGTTGTACAAAGTATATAACTGTCCATAAAACCTCTCGATCTTTTCCAGAACTCCTTTGTTTGTCGATACCACGCCACCATACTCCGACATGAGCTTCATCAATCGGCTCTGCCCAACGGACAGCTCTTGCAAACGTTTGTAGCCTCTGTTCTGCTCGATCATTTCCTTAATTTAAGTATTAAAGAAACAGCTATCGTGTCGCAAGGACTTTTACAAACGTTTGTTGAGCTGTCAATATGATTCAGCATATTCGGAAGAGTGTAGGGGCTTGGATCGTCGCTTTTCCATTAATTGTATGTATCTGAACAGAGAGTGTATTTTCATTTGGAACAGAACTTAGATATTTTCAATTCCACCGCTTTGACAGCTTTTTAAAGCCCAATGTTCACCACGCCACTGTATTTTTAAGCTGTTTGAAGGCCTTACTAATCCGGTACAGGCTGATGTCCAAGATATCTTTGGTATAGTGTTGGGTCAGTTAGCTCTTGGGTCTTTAGTCATTTGTCCTCTGGGTTGTACAAATGAAGTATATAACTTTCCATAAAACCTCTTGATCTTTTCCAAAACTCCTTTCTTTGTCGGCACCACGCCACCATCTTCCGTCATCAGCTTCATCAATCGGCTTTGCCCAACCGACATAGCAATCGGCTTTAGCCATTTGCCCGCGGGGTTGAGAAATAGGTATACTGCTATCCATAAAACCTTTCGATCTCTGCCAGAACCCCTTCCTTTGTCAACACCACGCCACCATCCTCCGCCATGATCTTCATAAATCGGCTTTGCCCAACCGACATAACTCTTGCGAACATTTGGCGCCTTTGTTTTGCTTTATCGTCTCCTTAATACATAGTATTAAAGGAGTGAATGTCGCGTCGTAAGGATTTTTGTATATGTAGTTGAACTGCCGATATGATTTAGCATCTTTGGAAGTTTATGGTGGCTTCTTTTCCATCACGAGTATGTATCTCAACAGAGAGTGAAGTTTTCATTTTGAACGGAACCTATACATCTTCAATCCCACTGCCTTGACAACTTCTAAAATAGTATGATTAAGACCAGGTACAGGCTGTTGTCCGAGATATCTTCAATAATTGTCGGGTCAGTTAAACTAATGGGTCTCTTAAGCCATTTGTTCGCTATCAACACCACGCCACCATTTCCCGTTTCAGATTCATCAATCGGCTTTTCCCAACCGACATAGATCATGCGAAATGATTGGCTGCATTGGTAACGGAATATTATATTAATATTTTGAGTTATAGTTGCAAAACTTTGTATCATTAGAAATATTACAAATTCAGAATTTTAATTTGTAAAATGAAAATTCTGTAAACGTTAGCCGTTTTATAGTTGAATATTTTTAAAAACAGATTTTATGATTTATCGAATTTCATATCCATCAGAAATTTTCAAATTACAATCATAAAAATAAAGAAGGCGCTCCCTACTAATACATAAATATGATACTTAGATCAATTTTAATTTTCTCAATTTTTATTATACCGATTTTTAGAATTACCAAAGAATAGATTATTTAGTTAACAATTTTTAAATTACTTACTAAACTAATTACAGAAGAAAAAAACATTTATTTTATTGATTGCAAAAGGTACAAAAGAAATTCTCAAGTAGCTAACTCGTCTTAATAACTTCTTCGAAGAAGACATAGGCACAGTTAAAATGTCTGAAGAATGAATTATAACAAGAAAAAAAAAACAAGGGTTTTATAATATAATAGATAGAATATTTTGGACTCAATTATTGGAATTAAATAATTGACAAATACCGTAAGAAAGATGCTTTATGTATATTTCATTGGCATTACTTTCGTATAAATTTTCTTTAATTGATTTATAAAGTTATTTAAAAAATACTGGTACCTTTTCGTATTGAATTGTTTTAAGATATGCGACCAATAATTATTGTTGATATTTTAGCAAAATAAACAAAGGAAATTATAATGTCACTTACTCACCATTTTTGAATATTTTTTATACAATTAAATAAGTAAACAAATGAAAAATAACCTAACAATAAATTTCACAGAGATAATAGTAGTTTGTCGTTGCCTTGTATAATACACCCAAAATTACATTACAAACACATCGTTACATTTTTATGTTTCCAAACATAATTAACAAATATATGTAAAACATATTTTTCTGTAAAATTTTCAAAAGTTATAAGTCATCAGTACATCAATCAAATTAATAAGTTAGTTTGTGTTAATTAATTCAGTAACAAATGGAACAATTATCCTTTATATTATCGCCAGAGAACAGTCCCACAATAAAAAAAAAAAAAACGACTCACGAATCGCAGGGGACCAGTATCCTGGCTAATATATGCAACACGTGCTAATACATAAGGTACGTTATATTTACTGACTAACCAAACACAAATAATAACTTATTTATTTCATAAAAAATATATTTGATACCGGCGCACTGAGGCTCTGGTCTCGCGCTACGAACCACAAGACACGGGTCTTGGGAGAGGGCACGGGCCAATAGCGATGGGTCTCAGGTCTTGTGTTACGGACCATCGTTCATACAGACATCGGTCTCACATGGCACGAAACACAGACAAAAGCCAATGAAGCTCAGGTCTCGAGCTACCGAGTGACAAGACTCGGGTCTTGCACCAGGGCACGGGCCTGCAATGGAAGGCTTCAGATCACGAGTCACGTATTACGGGACACCGGTCTTGTGGCACGGGACACGTGCATGAAACTGTAAAAACCCATTTACACACAGCAAGTTTCTTGCCTAATCAGGTTTAATGCAATTAATTCAAGCAATAAATTTGTATGATAGACGTTTTGTTTAGATCATGCAAGTTATCTAATGTTTTAATTTAATTGTATGCAACAGGCAAAAAATGAGCCTTAACCCTTACTATTGTCAATTCAATTACCAGTTTTGTAACATAAAAATGAAATAATTTTGTTTACATTTCGGTAAAAGGTATACTTTTAAAACCTTATATTTAAAATTAATAACCAAAACTACAAACTACTTTATTTTTTTAAGGAACAAACTGAATTCTGCTCTCATTTTATTAACTATAGGATTTGTAACAGTAATTCTGATAATTAGTTTTTCCCTTATTCCATACATTTAATGAGTTTAAAAATAAAATAGTTTTTTATTTATTAGTAATGCCATGACCGTTTACTTACTTAATCATAATAAAAAATATATCATTACATTAAATATATTAAATTATATATAAGGTCAAAATAAAAACTGAAAGTATTTTAAGGGTGAATTCAGTCCGTGGTAGTGAACAACTTTCCCCAAGGAACATATGTTGAAATATAAAACATACTTTTTGGCTTTCCATACAAAATGAGATCAGTTGCTGCTTGGTCAACTTGTATGGTAGGCAAAAAATTACTTTTTTATTTCGATACGAGTTCCTTGGGGAAAGTTGTTCACTATTACGGACTAAATTCATCCTTAAAATAGTTTCAATATATTTTGTTACACCTTATATATTACACCTTTTGATTTTTTATTACGAATATTTACCATTATTATATTCAAATTGAGGATATTTCAAATTTTCATTTCGTACCCGTTATAATCCTTAAGTATATATATCATAAAATTTTAACAATTTACATATCTAATTTGTTTTTCAATTATATTGAACTCAAATTTTGTTTTTGTTTTCTTGGTCACCTTTGTAAGAATAATCAAATAATAAAAATGAAAATGTTAACATTTAAACATAGTTAATTAAACGAAAAATTTTCTATGATTGATTATCACAACTTATTATTTCTTACGTTTCACTTCAACGACTAATTTTTCTACTTCATGGTCAAGTTATTATTAGTAATCGGAGAAAGTAAATTGATTTTATGAACTGTCATAGGACAAAAAAACACAACATGGTCAAGCCTTTATCCCAGGATCGTGTTTCTGATTCACTTTTCCCAATTTATTTGTAGTCGGCGCAGTATGTCCACTGTCTATCTCTTGCATTCTTTTCTGTCTCTTTTGCTACGTTTCTTTTCTATATTTTGCAATGCCATAGCTTTTTTGTGCTAATTTAACCGGAGGCGATTTTTTCTGGATTTAAAGTTTTAATAATTTTTATTTAAAAATTGTCAATTTCGAAAAGGAATGTTTTTTTCAGATTTATGTTTCCAATAAAGTCGGGGTGCGAAGCACATCCGACGCTGACACAAGGTTACCGTGCCTCGCTTCCCAAATCAATAAAACAGATTTCTCACTTTTTCTTTTATTCGTCTATATGGATGATTTTTTTATCAGAAAAATCTAAACAAAATCCAAAACTTGTTTTCTACTAGAATATCACGTCACATCCCATCGCAGAGCAGTCAGTAAAGCAGGCATAAAAGCCGAGGACCATGCCTAGCACTGGGCCGCCGCCCCGCGATAGAACGAGAGTAAAATCTGAGTTTTAACTCGATGAAAATATCGTATATCGTTTCTCAAAAACTTAGGGGAACAACATGAATTTCGACAATGTATGTAAAATTATATTCCTACTCACACATTTTTATTTCAAATACTTTAATAAATAATAATGAATTGAAATATTTTGGCAATTTATTTGTGAATTCAGCTTGTCATCTCCTGTTAAGTTTCATAAAATTTTAAGTCACTTTTTATTAAGTCAGCGGTCAAGTAAGTCAATAGAATCCACATATATATAACCTTCATATAGCGAGGACCACCTATAAATGAGTTGAACCATAAACACATCGAGATACAATGTTATCTCCTCTTAGTATAGTCCGTTTGTTCGTTCTTGGTATAGTATCGTCTTGTAATTGTTTAAGAGGCACAGATCGAAGTGACTGGTTTATGCCCTTTTTTGTGCATTTTCAGCAAAGGCTACGCCCAAAGTTGCTTGCTTGGCGTATACCCGCCTATTTAAATTTTATGCAAATCTGACTTTATTAAAGCAAATTTGGTGCTATATGCACTTATACAGTTAAAAAATGATGTTAAAAGTGTGAAAAAATTCTTCCTCATATCGATACATTCTTCATCTTACATATAACAATTTTGAAATATCAGAAGAAAAAATAATTTTACAATCCCGGAAGCCCGGAGACTTGTCTATATTAATTTAAGTATAAGTTTCAATTCATTGACCCCAAAACACTCTACCTACTCCAATCACTGGTTTATTATCCTTTGTGGCTGGTCTTTTGTCTTACAATTTGTCGACACATGATTCACCTTATTATTCTTAACCCACTCTTTTCCCCCTTTTTGTTTCTCCGTCTGTCATTCGGTAATTCCGATTTTCATCTCCTGCTCTCGCCATTGTAATAAGCTTTTGTTTTCAGTTAGTGTTCAAGGGTTTATGGTATTTTCTATCATTTGCGTTACAGTTTTGTGCACATGTTGTATGATGTTTTAATTGATTCATTCATCTATCTTTCTGTTGTGTTGTCTATATATTGCATACATTTATAAATGACTCCGGCGTGACTGTACATTGTTTTAACGTGCATGTAACTGTCTTTTTTTTCTCCATTTTTTTTTTATATTGAATTGGGCTTCGGTTTTTTTTTTCATTATTTTTTCGTTATATTGATTAGTAATATATTTTTTTAGAATAAACATGTAATTTTTTTTTTCAAAATTCCCTTTTGGCACATTTTCCAAATTCCTTTTCACACTTTTTCAAAATCCCTTTTCAACACATTTTCAAAATTCCTTTTGGCTCTTTTTTCAAAATTTTTAGTTTAATTTAATGTCAAAGCCCCTTTTTTTTTGTTTTTTTACTTTTCATGTCCCGTTTTGCTTCATCATTAACTACGCGTATTAGTTCCTTTTCGGCTTACAAATTTTTCATTTCATTTCCAACGGTTTAGTATTTCCAAATTATTAGGTGGTATAGGACTAGCTTTCTTTTGTTTTTTTTTTTTTAACTCTCTTTTCATTATTTTTTTTTATTTTTTTTTTATTCATATTCACTGTCATTTATCATTCACATTGTTCATCAAACATTTTCCATCCTCATTTTGTATTTATATTTGTATATATATTAATAATATTTTTTTTGCAGCTTCCTGATTTCCAGCTTCTTTTTTTCAGCTTCTTTATTTTCAATTCAGGTATGTACTTCTTTAACAATTAAAAAAAAAATTGGTTGTTAAATTACCATACTAACAGAAATAGATCAAAACCGCCGTATGTAACATATGAACTTTGATATAATTATATAACAAAGTTTATTACACAAGCGGGACAAATACTTATGTAATAAATATATAATAAATATGTTAATAAAAAACTATCATTAAATTTTTTTTTTTTTTCAGCTGTACCTAAAGACTCTCATAGAGTGTCTAAAACAGTTCCTTTCGGAACTACAAAATCTCATGTTTCTTTGATAATACGTCAATACATCGAGAAAAACAAAATATACTTTTTTGAATACATGCGTTTGTTTTCTTTTACCTCTTTTTAAAGATCCGAAGTCCGTAGACAGAACGCCATAGTTTCGGTATGTTCAACTGTCAGTCAACAACTTAGTTTAAAGACTGTTACGAGTAGAGTAGGTAATTTTTTGCATGGCCTTTTTTTAACAAGCTTTTATTAAACTTGCAATGTATCTTGTATATATGTATGAATGTTTATTTAGATCAAATCTTGCAACTCAATTTTCAACGAATTATCCTCAACCGATTTAGCTGAAATTTTGTACACTTGTGTAAATCGGATGACAATACAATATTATAGCCAATGAGCTGTTCTGGTGACAAAACCGGGAAATATTTGACGGATCTTAGTTATAAAACAACGTTACCTCATTCAGTTAAGGACTCGTTTGTTTTGTCTTGACAGGCACTTTATGGTACACGATATCTAGGGTCTGCTCATAGCAAGTACTTTGGCCTCACAATGAAAGCTTGCACAAAAAATGATTAAGAAAAAAACTTATTTTCGTCGTCTATTAGCAGCTGAACCTCATGGTACTGAAATATCGTTAGACAAGTCTTAAAACCATTAAAGTTTTGTAAACCTTTTAATATAGTATGCCGTTCTCGATATTTTTTTGAAATTTCCCAGATGACGGCCGTCATTAGCCATAATAGCATCCGATTTGACTGAAAATCAGTAAGCAAGAATTTTTCGGTTACAAAAGAAGAATTCGTTTATAATGTCCTACTTCATCCCAATGGTTTAATTTTTTTCTGCACTGGGGAAAGTACCCCGCGATACTCGAAACTGCAACTACATTTTGGATCCAAGATGGCCGCCCCCACACATATTTTGATGTTTCCTTTACTGACTGCAGTTTTTACTCATTTTCTGAACTGGAAACATGTCTTAGCCTACTTCAACAGCCCCACGATGAATCGCGGGCTGCTTGCAGCCCGCGCAACGCCCGAAAAGCTAGTTATAATATATAAACCTACATTACCACTGACTGACTGATTCATTGACATAGTTGTTTGCCCTGTTGCGGGGTTGGTGGGGTTTAGGTTGATGTGTGGTCGTATAGAGGGTGCTAATTGGAGTACCAGAAAAATCTGACATTTGAGGATCTGCGGAAACCTGATGTGGAAGGGTTACGGCCTGAGAAAACGGTTTGGGTTAGGGGTGTGATTTTTTTCCAGAATGTAGAAGATTATAAGCAATTTGACGAGCATCATTTGTTTTTTTATTTTTTTCAAAATCCAAGATGGCCGCCATACATGGAATATTCCCCTCCATACAAATGGCCCTCAAGTAACTTGGCGAAGCCTGAGGCCGAAGGCCGAAGGCGAAGCGCCCCTGCGAGGCCGCAGGCCGAGCTGTTGAGCGAGGGCGAAGCCCGAGCTCCCCCCCCCCCCACTTTGACACCCCCCCCCCCCCCTACAAGTAAATTTCACGAAGCCGCAGGCCGAGTGATGCGAGCCCGAAGGGCGAGCTGCGGGCGAGGGCGAAGCCCGAGCCACTAACACAAAGCGCAGCGTCTTTTTTTTTTTGTTTGAAAACCCAAGATGGCCGCCGAAAGTCAACTGCTTGCGATTTGGCTGAAAATCGATATCTATATGTAATTTGACCCCAAAAACCCAAATTCAATTTTTTTTTGGAATCCAAGATGGCGTCTGAATTTTAGAAAATTAAACTTATTTCGTTTATAACGTCTCACTGGGACTTCGTAGGGGCCTGAAATTTTGTATGTGGGGGTAAAGCACCCCGCGGAACTCGGAACTGCAATCAGATTTTCGATCCAAGATGGCCGCCCCCACACATACTTTGATGTTTCCTTTACTGACTGCAGTTTTTACCCATTTTCTCAATTGGACATATTCCTTAGCCCACCTCAACAGCCGCACGAAAAACCACGGGCTGCTTGCAGCCCGCGCAGCGCCCGAAAAGCTAGTACCTAATTTCAAAATAAATATAACTATTATCAGCTGTAACGGGGCGTCGTCTTATAAAAATAACAATTAATAATTTATTAAATATGCACATTATATAACAATTAATAATAAATCCTATCTATATTTTAGATTAATGTCTCATAGTCCATATTTATTTGATAAAAATTCTTGAACACTGTACAGTGTCTTATCCAGTAGTAGATCAATGACTTTCTTCCTGAAAGCTTGATCACTAGTGATTGATCTAACTGATTCCGGTATTTTTTTATATAATAGGGGGCCTTTAATTTTTAGTACTTTTTTGACAAGCATAATCTTTTTGGGTTAACAATTAGACTGCCATCGTTTCGAAGTCGTCGACCATTAGGCTTTTCTTTAATTTTAAAAAGGTGTAGATTCCGTCGCACATACATTATCATTTCTAAAATATACACAGCGACGGTTATTATTTTCTGGGCTTTAAAATGTTCTCTGCATGTATCTCTAAAATTTGCCCCAACGAGTACTCTAACAGCCCGTTTCTGCATTTTTAATACACGCTCTACATCTGCAGATTGTCCCCATAATATGACACCATATAGTAATATGGAATGGATATATGCATAGTAAATGTCTTTTAGCTGTTGTGATGCCATTAATTTCTTTAATTGCTTTAATGCATATATTAATTAGTGTTAGTCACTAACACACACGATAAGAAGAAGAATGCATATATTCCACTTGTGAGTTTACTACACATTGTATTAATATGCTGCTTCCAAGTTAAACATGGATCTAGTTCAAAACCTAATAGTTTGATGTTCATAGCATTGGCGCAATTTCCTCCATTTTGTAAAAACATAGGCACTTGAGGCTGCTTGGGAGATCGAGCATTAAAAAGCATTATATGTGTTTTATTCGCATTTAGCTTAAGGCCATTCATTTTAAACCAGTTACATATTTTTTCCATTGTTTCATTTATCTTTATTTGCAGATTTTCATATGTGTCTGCAGTCAGGATTATTGTAGTATCATCCGCATATTGTACAATTTTTCCTGGAATATCCTATATCGGGTGCGCATTGGCTTACATAACTTTTTAACTCATATTATCGGGAGTCCGAAAATATTTCTCATACTATTTTAAATCATAATGATCATTCTTCATAAAAAATTGTAATAGTAATGATTTTAAACTATAATCATTGGAATTCATAATATCACTAATCATAATTTAATAATATTTGTCTTCATATATTTGTTTATACTAATGATCTAAACTCCTAATCATTCGAATTAATAACTATTATATTCATACATTTGTTTTTTCTAATATTTTTTTATACATTTCTTAATCATAAGTGTTTTATCCATAATATTGAAAATGATAATAACTATAATCAAACATTTGTTTTATACAAATATATTCACTTTCATACAGTTATCTAAATTAAAATAATTATAAGTGTAAATGAAATGGAATAGGTAACAATCATTCATTAAATGAAAGTAGTTAAACTTATAAAACCCCTATAATTTTTGGTCGAGGGTTAAAAGTAATGGATTTACTTTTATTGTTTAATAAAACGAATTGCTTCTAGAAAAGTAGGTTAGGTTAGGTTAGAACTGTGACCCCAACAGCGTGCGAGCCGAGCGAGCGAAGCGAGCGTGCCTCGGCAGCGGCCGGCGAAGCGCTAGAAACTATTTTTTGATAGGAAAGTAAACAGACACAGCGACAGATAAGACAAACTTATAAAACTAGAGTTAAATCGTTGAATTAAACCAATTGCTGCCAAAAAAGTAGGTTAGGTTAGAACTGTGACCCCAACAGCGCGCGAACCGAGCGAGCGAAGCGAGCGTGCCGCGGCAGCGGCTGGCGATGCGCCAGAAACTAATTTTTGTTTGAAAAATAGACAGACACACTGACAAATACGTCAAACTTATAAAACCAATCTTATTTTTGGTCGAAGTCATCCATTTCTATGCGTTACAAAGACAAATCTACGTTAAAATATTTTCTAAGTATTGCTTTTATTAATACAAAAATAATGATACTTGTCCTTTATAAAGTAGGTAAACTATTCTGAACAACGACGTTATAAGTTGTGATATGTTATTAGAAACAACATTATTAATAAAAACAATATGATAATTGAATGTTATGATGAAAAAAGTTCTGAAAAGAAAAATTATGAATTTATACTTGTTATTGGTAGCAATAGTATTAATAAAAAAAATATGATCACTAAATGTTATAAGCTCCGATGATAGTATTAAAAATGTATGAATAAAAAAAGTATGAAGAATAAAATTATGAAGAGTGATGATTAAGAACACAAATCGGTAGTAAGATAAAGAATATGATTTAGAATTTTATGAGAGTCAATATGGACCCTCCTATATCATTTAAAAATAAGGAATAAAGTATTTCCTTAGGAGGACCCTTGCGGTACACCAAGTTGTACATTTTTGGCTGGCGATCGTAATCCTTTGCCTTTTACATTTACTTCTACTGTTTGTTGTCTATTTTCCAAAAATGATTTAATTAATTCTGAATGTTTACCATCAATGTCGCCATTGACCAAAGCTGGCCTGGTAAAAATGGTCATCATGACGAAAGTCTTGTACTCATAATACACCCTCATCTCGTTTGGTATACTCAGCTTTATCTCTGATACAATTACAGTGTTACGCAAACGCTTGGTGGTTGTTCCACAGGATTTGGGATGGCTGTTCCATCCGCTTACACCTGGGATGGCTGTTCCATCCGCTTAGGTACACTTGGGATGGCTGTTCCATCCGCTTATATTTGGGATGGCTGTTCCATCCGCTTACACCTGGGATGGCTGTTCCATCCGCTTACACTTGGGATGGCTGTTCCATCCGCTTACGTTTGGGATGGCTGTTCCATCCGCTTACACCTGGGATGGCTGTTCCATCCGCTCACACCTGGGATGGCTGTTCCATCCGCTCACACCTGGGATGGCTGTTCCATCCGCTCACACCTGGGATGGCTGTTCCATCCGCTCACACCTGGGATGGCTGTTCCATCCGCTCATGTACTAGCTAATCCAGCGGATTCTCTCTCTCTATGGGGACGCATCCCCGTGTGGCCTCCAACCTCCCCTATAGCCACCCCGAGCCTCGCTCATAACTCTTACTCTCTTAGCTCTTTTCTATCTATTGTAACACACGCAGTTTACAACAGATCAACTAAACTCAAACTCTTATTCTCTTATCTATTTTCCATCTATTGTAACACACGCACTTTACAATAGACCTACTAATCTCAAACTCTTATTCTCTTAGCTCTTCTCTATCTATTGTAACACACGCAGTTTACAATAGGCCAACTAATATACCGACGCATCGGTAATTCTCTCTCTCTGATTTATCTATTGCAAGTCACAACTTGCAATAAACCAACAACAAAAACCGACGCATCGGTTAACTCAAAACACTGAAATATAAACACATAGTAATTAATTATTATCGGTAGAATTCTCTAGATAGTAAATAAACTTATAAAACGCTTACCGAAACTCTATCTCTCGTAAAATCTCATTAATCGTCAGAAATTATAATTTACCATCTTATTTTGTCCTTGCCGCCGTTTTTCATCTGCCACAGATAATATAACCCTCCTCACGCCGCGTTCACTTCTTCTTCGCAACCATCCGCGCACGCACGAAAGAATAAAATTGCTAACAGCCAAACATTGACTTTTAGGTACCTTGATATTGAAATAAATAATAAAAAAATTGAAAATATACACTACCTTCGCATTCGCGACAATCAATACCACTTTTAGTTTTTCTGTTGCTAGTTCATGACAAACAGTATCAAACGTTCTTGATAGGTCCAAACATACACCTGCAACTTTTTGTTTTCCTTCCAAAGCAGTTACTACATTTTCTACAAAATTTAATGTTGCCGATGTTGTAGAACGGCCTGATCTGTAGGCATATTGGGAATCAAAAAGGAGGTTGTTTTCTTCCATAAAATTCATTATTTGTTGTGACGTAATAAATTCAATTAATTTAGACAAAGTGACGACAATTGAAAGAGGTCTGAGGTTTTCAACATTAGTTTTGTCACCTTTTCCTTTATAAATTGGGCAAAGGCGAGTTTATTTTAGTGAAGAAGGGTATGTGTCAGATTGTAATACAAGGTAAAATGTTCTATTAATCCTACAATCAACTTAAATAAAAGTTCACCTGATATACCATATATGTCTTTTGTTTTACTTGTAGAAATTTTTAATTTTGCACATTCAATCACTGTCTTTTGATCCACTGGTTTAAAGAGAAATTGCTTTTTTTAATTTACATCATTTAAAAAAAAATTAAGTGCTTCTTCAATATTTGGAGGATTTGTTTGTACTAAACTATTAGTAAAATCAATGAAATAATCATTAATAAAGCCGGGAACATTTTTTAACTCAACTTTATTATTCTTTTTACTGTCAAAAAGGCACCAATCTGATTCTGTTTTTTATTTTTTGATTGTTGTTTCTTTAATAATATTCCATACTTCCTTCTTTGGATTATTTGATTCTTGTATTTTCTTTTCTATGTGATTCCTTTTTTCGACGATACACTTATCTCTCAAATCCTTCTTTTCTTTAATTATGTCTTCTATATCGTATTCAGGGTATTGTCTTTGAAAAAGGTATAAATCATGAACATCCTGCTGTGATTTGACTACTTCATTACATATCCATGGTGCACGGTGTAATGTTTTTACTTTTTTTGTTTTCATCGGGAAAAACAAATTTAGATTCCATACAAATTTTTGCATAAAAATTTCAAAGTGGTCTTTTTGTGTGTCATTAAATATATAATTCCAGTCATATGATAACATAGCTTCATAGAAACAATTTATTCTGTAATCATTACATACACGGTATTCAATATATTCATTACTAGATTGTTGATGATTTGTATTATTTATTTTTAGAATTTGTCCATCATGGTCTGTTATCCCCAAAGGTAAAGATGAAATCGATTTTACGCAGTCTTGTGAGTTTGTGATTACACAGTCAATTGAAGTTTGTGTTATATTTAGTATTTATTCTAGTAGGAAAGTCAACAATATTTTTAAATCCATTGGCATGAAGAATATCATTTATTTAGTTTTGTTAGTTTTATCAGTTAAAAAATCAACAATAATATAACCTATTATAAATACTCGGGTGCTAGACAAGCTATAAATATATTCAAGGAGTTTAGTCATTGTTTCAATAAAAATATCAAAATTTCCTTTTGCTATATATTTTTTTTGATGAGACATTAATTTCTACAGATGTCAATTCACAATGATATTCAACAGACATAGAGTTAATATTTTCATTGTTTTTAAACGTAATGTTTTTCTTTACAAATATGGATACTCATCAATACATATAATAAAACAGTAGGAACCACGTGTCTGTACGTTTGATAAAAATTACAAAAAATGGATGTGGGCGATAAGAAAAGAATAACAGAACACAAAAAAGATTTTTTGGATTTTTTTGTCTGTCTGTCTGTCTGTCTGTCTGTCTGTCTGTCTGTCTGTCTGTCTGTCTGTCTGCCTGTCTGTCTGTCTGTATGTACTCGCTAATCTTTAAAACTACTGAACAGATTTTTACGCGGTTTTCACTAAACGATTAAGCTTATCCCCGAGCAACATATAGGCTTTGTTTCATCGAAATCTGTTGTCAGATAAAAAAGTTATCATCATTTAAAGTTTAAAGATAATTTTTCTATTGGCGATTGTTTGTCTGTTAGAACACGCCAATCTCAGGAAATACTGGACGGATTCGAATGAAACTTTTTTTGTTATGTAGCTTAACAGCTACATAACAAAAAAAGTTTCATTCGAGCCTGAGCAACATACAGGCTATAATTGATTCTGGAAAATGGAACACCTGATGCAGAGCCTTAATGGTCCAGTTAAACTATGAAATATAATATAAATGACGCCTTAGCAAAAGTAGTTTAGCCTGATGAACATTTTTTGTTGAGATGTAAAAATCGCAGATCTAGAACACCTGATGCAAAAACTTAATGGTCCAGCTTAACGACAAGAAATATGAAAATGACGCCTTTGCAAAAGTCGTTTAGCCCGCTGAGCATTTTTTGTTCAGTTATAAAAATCAAAAATATAATGGTCTAGCTAAACTGTTAGAAATATACATTAATGACGCATAAGCAAATGTTTTTCAGCCTGATGACCATATTTATATGCCGGAGACCTAAAGTTCATGCGAACGAAGTCGCGGGCATCAGCTAGTCCATGAATATATTTTGATCTTATAAAGTTACTTGCGTGTGTATATCCACATATATTTACTATATTAATGTATCATGTGTATGTCCCGCCCACTGTCACTTCAACGAGCTAATCCGCTGGGCTATATCATTGACTTTTGTTCTCCTACGGATTTCCTCATTTCTGATTCGATCACGTTGGGAAACACCGGGCATAGCCCTCTCCATAGCGCGTTGAGCGACCTTGAGCCTTCTTATGAGAACCATACTAAGGGACCACGTTTCAGAGCCATAAGCCATCACTGGTAACACACATTGCTTGTAGAATTTAGTCTTGAGGCACAGAGGTATTTGGACGAGAAGACACTGCGTAGCTTCCCGAACGCTGCCCAGCCGAGTCGGATTTGTCGAAAGATCTCTTCCTCGAAGCTGGAACTTCCTGCCTGGATCAATTGATCCAGGTCAATAGATCCAGGCAGGAAGTTTTATACTGGTCTACAACTTCAAGGGTGGAGCTCCCAGCATTTCTCTATTATCATGTCTCTATATTTGGTCAGTTTTGCGTGGCTTTGGATTCCAGTTATATTATTATAAGCCCTTTTAACTTCCTGAAACCTGAAAAATATTGTACTTGCCGTCTCGCTTTTTCGCGAGTGTATTTAAATAAACTATCCTTGTTGCACAGATTTTTTATACATCAAATTGTCAGATGGTCAATGGGCCTCACAGAGCAAGGTCGCGGCGCTCTTCACAAAAAAATGACATTTAATTAAAATTATTGTCACAGTGTAGAATAATATCACAAATATTTATGGGTCGAACAGTCTGTAGTCTGTTAATAAACGTACTAGTAACATTCTTACACTATTCACGTGTCATAATGTCAAAGGAAGTGTCAAAGCATAGGTGTCATAGATTGATTACCTGACAGACATGGTCGGCATATTTTTTTTTTTAATAAAAATAATGTTCACATAGAATATCGATCACAATAATTTGATTTTAGTCAATTATGTACCTGTTACGAGGTAATAAATTAATTTTTGAATAGCCAAAGAAACTTCGATAATACTCTTTGGATTTTTTGGATTTACTTAATTTTAGATTTCGAGAAAAATAAACCTACATACTAAATCACTGTCTGACGGACTGACTGATTGATATGGTTTTTTGATCTGTACCAGGGAGATAGGCGTAAGGGAAGCACGCTTGCATAGTGGGTGAGCAGGAGGCCTTTCTGCTTAACCCTACCAATAAGCAACCAAGTGAAGCTGAGGTCCTTCGCGAGGCCGTAGGCTGAGCCACTTCGACCAAGTTCTAAGCGGTTTTTTAAAAATTTTCAAGATGGCCGCCAATCGTCAACTGCAATTCGATTTAACTGAAATTCAGATTGCAGGGTCTTTTGTGTCCCGACATCCAAAGATTGCGTCTGGGTTTTAGAATTTAACACATTGTAGGACACTCTAGGCCATACATAATAGAAATAACAATTGAATTACGTCCACAGCCGTAAGTGCCCTGCAATGTGTTAAATTATTTCGGTCATAACGTATTACTGGAACATCCGAGAAACCTGAAAACTTGTACGTTGGGGAAGAGCACCGCACGAAACTCAAAACTGCAATTCGATTTTGGATCCAATATGGCCCTCTAAACATTTATTCATGTTATCTTTACTGACTAGTATTTAACCCATTTTCTCAACTGGACATGGAATCCAACCAACTTCAACAGCTTCTCTAAAAACCGCGCGCTGCTGTAGTTTGCAAAATGTTTGAAAAGATAGACTTTTAAATTAAGAAATAAAATATAAAATTAGCGAACCTTTTTCTTTCATTATTCTTATTAAATTTTAACTTCTCTCATTACGCGGTGAAGAATATGAGCTTCTTAAAACTCGAGTTTAAAATGACATATTTGTGTATATGACTTATCAAATTCGTCATTCTTGGGAAATATGTACAGTTCCTAAAATTTACGGAAATTAGCATTGCAAGCAATAGTATAAAATATAGTCTATCAATACTATTGTGGTTTTGAAATACCGTTATAATATTGTGGCGACCTCTACGCCACTACGAGGAACTAAACACCACAAACAACAATGAACCACATCTACAGAAGACAGCAGAATCTACATCTCGATCTCTGAGTTCTGGTTGCAACTGACTATATATACAACCTCCGACGATACACCGTCGGAGCCGCGGTTTCCCAGGCGCAACACCATGCCTAGCGGGAAGATCTTCCCTTTGTGGCGATCGAGCATATCACCTCGCTCCCGCTACAGTGGTGACCCCGACGTGATTGGAAGCAACCTTCTCCATCACCAGCAGCCAGGCAGCCTTTTTCAGAACCATCGAACTCTCTCATCATCGTTCCTCTCTCATTCAATGTTGGTCAGCAGCAGCATCAGCAGTCTCACAGCAAGCCAGCAACCACGGGTCAATCATCAGGTCCATCGCAGCCACTCATCGAGCTTCCTGGTCCTGATCCCAAGCACCCACAACTCACTCGACGACTTCAGCGACCGGCGCATCCCCCGCAGCATCTTATCCTGGAACCGAGGCATCTACGCTCCAGCGTAGCACTCCGGCAGGACATCATTCCGGCTCCAACAAGTCGACAACGCTCAAGACAGTCTCGACTCACTGCAGACTATGAGCACGCTCAAGACAGTCTCGACTCACCGCAGACTACGAGCAAGTTATTCACTTCCGACTCACTGGTAGGCTCCCAACTCACTGGGACAAGAAACATCTGGCACTTGCAAGCTACGATACGAAGCACAGATTGCACTTGAAAAACTATCAGACTTCCGGTCTTGGGAGGGAGTCCTGTGGCGACCTCTACGCCACTACGAGGAACTAAATCACCACAAACAACAATGAACGAAGCAATACCTAGTTCACAAGAATCATACGAGATGACGCCAGCAGTATCTACATCTCCATCTCAGAGTTGTCTCTGGTTGCAACTGACTATATAAACAACTTCCGACGATACACCGTCGGAGCCGCGTTTCCCCGCGCCTATGCCTGGCGGGAAGACCTTCCCTTTGTGGCGGTCGAGCATATACCTCGCTCCCGCTACAGCTTAAACGTCGAGATTTTTTAGTTTGTTTTTTGATTTTTTAGTTTTTTAGTTTGCAAATAATAACTGGCGCTGCGGATTTCAGTTAGAATAATAGGTTGGGGAAAAAGTCTTTTCGCATTTTATATGAATATTCAAAACATTTTTTATAGTTTATTTACATTTAACTAAAGTATGTAGGTACCATTTTGTTCGATAACTTTTTGCCATCTTATAGGTAGGGACATGATCCCATTGCTATAAAAATTTTTGGGGCTTCTGTTCAAAAAACTGCGTCAAGTAGTTTTGGCAGTCCTCTCGTGATGTTAACCTGACACTGACTAAATAATTCTGAAGAGACCGAAACAGGTGGAA
This sequence comes from Acrobasis consociella, assembly GCA_963555685.1. NCBI lineage: Eukaryota > Metazoa > Arthropoda > Insecta > Lepidoptera > Pyralidae > Acrobasis > Acrobasis consociella. The sequence continues at coordinate 120,685 of OY743112.1, forward strand.
ATCTGAAGGTGCCAGGTCAGGACTATACGGCGGATGCATTAACACCTCCCAGCCAAACTATCTTAATTTTTGCTGAGTGGATATGTGTGAGGTCATGCGTTATCATGATGAAAAACCACACCCCTTCTGTTAATAATAAATATAAATAAATATATAGGGACAAATTACACTGATTGAGCTAGCCCCAAAGTAAGTTCGAGACTTGTGTTATGGGATACTAACTCAACGATACTATATTTTATAGCAAATACATATATAGATAAACATCCAAGACCCAGGACAACTTGAAAAAGGCCATTTTTCAACTTGCCCTGACCGGGGATCGAACCCGGGACCTCTGGGTGGCGGACTAGCATGGTGACCACTACGCCACGGAGGTCGTCAATAATTCTTATATGTACTTACAAAACTGTGATTACAAGTGATCTTCTATTGAGACATTAATTAACATTGTTTAAATATATATTAAAATTATATAAAATACACAGACTTCCATGAAACAAAGCCTATATGTTGCTCAGGGATGAGCTTAATCTTGTAGTAAAAACCGCGTAAAAATCTGTTTAGTAGTTTTAAAGATTAGCGAGTACATACAGACAGACAGACAGACAGACAAAAAATCCAAAAAATCTTTTTTGTGTTCTGTTACTCTTTTCTTATCGACCACATCCATTTTTTGTAATCTTTATCAAATGTACAGACACGCGGTTCCTACTGTTTTATTATATAATAATATATAATTTGTATTGATATATGAATTGATATGTATTGATTCTATTTTTCTCAGTAAGTGAAATGTAGTTTCATTATGAGAATGAATAGAATCATCATCATCATTTCAGCCGCATAACGTCCACCACTGCTGGACATAAGCCTCTCCAGCGACCTTGGTTAGGTCGTCAGACCACCTTGTGGAAAGAATAGAATAGAATAAGGACATATAAACCGGAGAATGCTCCTAAAATATTAATTTAACTTTCTGAGGTATTTCTGACCATTATTTATTTTTTATTTTTTTATTCTAGCCTGTTAGGGTGTCCCACTGCTGGGCAAAGGCCTCCCCTTCTTTCTTCCACAGATCTCTATCCATAGCTGCCTGTTGCCACTTATTTTAGCCCTTATTTCTGACCATGTGTGACGGAAAACTATGTCGACTCTTAGCTCGTTGGAAAAGTCATACAACTAACAATTATAATATTTGTTGTAAGTACTTACTTATTTTCATATTTACTTCGGTTTCAATTTTAATACTCAATTGAGAGATCGCATTTTGAAAGGACCACAAGCAAGCATACAAAGAAATGAGAGAATGGTCGGCCACTTGAACTATGTAACATATGTTAATGTTTATTTATTTGTAGTTCAAGTTCATGTTATTTGAATTTCTTCCTTGAACACGTCAACACGCCTGTAATGCCTTTCTTACATGAACATCTCGCCTTACAGGCCTACTGGAAGATATCTCTTTGTACAACTGTTATTTTTATTCATATTTTTTTTAATTTAATTTATCCTATAAACGAGCAATTCTTGTATATTTATTTATTTTTAAATTTCTGTGATCTCGAAAACGGCTCTAACGATTTCGCTGACAATTGGTATATGGTGGTTTTCGGGGGTAAACAATCGATCTAGATTAGTCTTATGTTTAAGAAAACGCGTGTTTGCGAGTTTTCATGCGTTTTTCTTTCCACTCAGAATATGGTCGCTAATTTATTCGCGCCGGCCGCTATCCATTAGCTCGGCGGTTAAGGATGCGGACCGCTAGAAAGAGTGTTACGGGTTCGAATCCCACTCGGTGACTTACTTTTGTTTTTTTTTTATGTTCAAGTTTATATATAATTTTTTATTTTGTACTGTTTTTAGACAAGTTTGAAAAATGTAGGTAGTTAATGTTTGAGATGTAACCGAGCAAAGCTCGGTCACCTAGGTACTCTTAACATTATAGTATATAACCTGCCAAGTGCGAATCAGATTCGCGCACTAAGGGTTCCGTTCCATAATCTATTAAAAAATCGCATTTGTTGTATGGGAGTCACTTTTAAATATTTATTTTGTTTTGTTTTTAGTATATTTGTTGTTTGGCAACAGAAATACACAATTTGTGAAAATTTCAAATGTCTAGCTATCACGGTTCTTGAGATACAGCCTGGTGACAGACAGCGAAGTCTTAGTAATAGGGTTCCGTTTTTACCCTTTGGGTACGGAACCCTAAAAAGTACAACTTAATGCTTAGCATTGTCTACCAGTACCAGTTCATCTTTGGGACGTAGCAAAAAAGATGATAGATGGAGTGTGTTGTAGGTTAACCAGCTTTGTACTTGTCTGGCACTCGCGGTGTTTCATTCAAACATAACAGAGTGCAATTAGATGCATTATCTGTATACCTTTTCTGTGTACATAAATAGTAAATAAATAAATATAGATATTTACTTAGTATTCTTTAAAATAAACTTAATCCAGAAAATGGGTCTTAAATTTAATTTTGAAAATAAGTGTCATTACGAGTAGCGTATAGCCTTCCAACAAGAGAGCGGCCGCGCGGCATTCGTGTAGCGGTGGCCGCGATGCGACGACTGCTGCTGCTGGCGGCGGCTGCGGCAGCCGCGCGGCCCGCGGGCGGCGCGAGCGCGGTGCGAACGCGCGCGGAAGTACGCGGTGCGGTGCGGTTTGGCGCGTTGTTCGCCGTGCACGGCGCGCCGGCGGCGGCGGTAGCGGGCGCGCGCTGCGGCGCCGTGCGCGAGCACTACGGCATCCAGCGCGTGGAGGCCACGCTGCGCGCGCTCGACGCCATCAACGCGGACCGGCAGCTGCTGCCGGGCCTGCCGCTGGGTGCCGAGCTGCGGGACTCGTGCTGGGCCGCGCCCACCGCGCTCAGGCAGACCATCGACCTGGTGCGAGACGCCATCGCGCCGCCCGCCGTCGCTGATCACGCACGGACCTCCGAACTTATTTGCGCTTCGGTAAGAGATCAGTTAGATCAGGAGCATTCACAAACCAAGGATCAAGGTATTATACAGATCTATTGTAGCATTTAATTATCATAAATACACGTATTATTCTAGAAGAATTTTTAAATTTTACGACTTTGAACGGCATGAAATGTAACAGTTTGACACTGGTTTTTTTTAGACTAATTCGACCCTGCTGAGTTCGATTTTGCCCGGTGTCAGACCAATTTCCGCGCAATTAATTGTTGTTCAATGTTCGCAAGTTCGGCACTGTAAGTTGTCAAAAGTACACAAAAACTTGTACAACTGTTAATGGGGTCTTATTTTGTAGGTTAATGCATCAAGATTGATTAGTGCATACATCACTTTGTTCCAAATTCAACGGATTCACTATAAAATGGCGAAAATACAGTTAAAATTTAAAAACCTTAAAAACTTTTAAGTTTGATTAAATGTTACTCAAAAACTATAAGACCTATAAAAATAAAGTTTATACCATGTGGTAGGTAATTTAATGTTGATTAATTTTGTCATTGACAGTTTTCTTCTAGATCTAACAGTTTTTGTACAAAACGGAGAAAACCGTGGCAAGGGACATATTTTTAATGAAAAGGGGGAAATTGGTCTGACACCGGGAAAATCGAACTCAGCAGGGTCGAATTAGTGTAAAAAACCCGGTGTCAAATTGTTACATTAAATGCCGTTCAACTGAAAAAGGAGAAGGCTCTCCAGATTATTCTTCTAGATTATATCTCCAGCGTGCGAGCAACCTTTTCGACGATCTGGGAAAGGATTCAGATTTGGACCTGTTTAACACCAGCGTTGTGTCGATAAGACGTACCTTATCTAACAAATTATTTACCAAATGATTATACTTGTTTATCGGTTACTATAATATTGGCGTTTTCGCACATTTCAGCTGCACGCTGCACATACTATGTAGAGTGCGTGTCAGCTGTTTTTACTTTAGATTTTAAATCATTGAGACACTATCGAGCAGCGATCGAGAAAGGATCCGTCACAACCAACTCTACACCGTGTAGTTCTACACTAATAAACAGTTTCTACGTGACGTGGACGTGTTTTTGATATGTGCGCTGTGTAATAGTTTTATGTAATCTAGCGCTATCCGTGGGAATCCTTTATTGACTTGAATTTTATTGCCTGAAATTATATTGATTTTTATATTAGCTGTTCGATCCTCTTGATACCAAATAAAAAAGTAAAAATTGGGACTTTCATTGGAAAATGATGATGAGATGGAAAGACTTAATTGTTTGGATTGCCAAACAATTAAGTCTTTCCATCTAACGCATCGAGTTGAGAAGACGAGCGCTCAGATCTTAAGACCACGATTGCTTCTCAGGAGTCTCAAAGCCTCTGTCATTGTTGTTTTGGCAATTCATTTGAAAAGATTCCAATAATAAGTAGCTATTGTTATTGCGCCAAAACTGAGCTAGAATCATTTAAAATAAAGACGCCCGAAACAAGCAGGGCGCGGCACTTAGACTTGCTTCTCGCCGCGCGCCGCCTCTCGCTCTCGAGTGCTCTCTGTCACGCTGCATGACAGTACGACACACACTAGGGTTCTTCTTCGCAGTTTCTGCAATAAGACTTTTATTCTTAATCCTGTTTTAAAGCCTACATTTTTGTCTAGTATTGCATACCACAAAACTGTGTGTTATGAGTAGTGCTTGATATCAAAGACATTACGTTACTGTTTCCTCAAATTCTACAATATCCATTTTAACTAAATGACTGTACTGCGTTCTTGACTAGTTGTCCTTCAGCAACTTAATGCCGGCTTTTACAGAACGGGCTAGGCGTCCAGTTAACTGATTGGCTGATTTAACCAGATGGCTGCCACATAATACAACGTCATACATACCCGTAATAAATCGAACTACGAACTATACTAGATCACTTTAGTATAATGGAATTAAATTAACAGTAAAAGAAAAAAAATTGGCATTTTTATACTGAAGTGTGCAGTCGCCCAGGTAATTTGCATGGAAAAGTCGAATTTTTTATGGTATCTTAACCGTTATTTTAATTTTATTACGCTATAGTCTATATATCCCGTAGTTATATCTAGTATAGCCCGTAGTTAGACTGTATACAAATCTTCACATCAAACGGCGGCGTACGTACGCTGATGTATGTATATGTTTTGTGTTGGAGGCGCGCAGTGCATTGAGCGACAGCGGCGCGGCGGCGCCGGCGCGGCCGGACCGGGCCGCCGCGGCGCCGCTGCTGGGCGTGCTGGGCCCGGGCGCCAGCGCCGCGGCCGTCCAAGTGCAGAATCTACTGCAGCTCTTTTCCATACCGCAGGTGCTAAATATAGCATTTTTTATGACAAATATACCATTTCATACATTATGCTCACACTCTGACTCTGGCTTAGACTCTGGCTCTGGCTCTGGCTCTGGCTCTGGCTCTGGCTCTGGATTTGGCTTCAGCTTTTGCATCGTGTTGTGCATGGCCTCGGCGGAAAGTACAGCAGCATGGATCGTTAATATAAACTTCCCAACGTAATCTCAATCAGTGTGATTTGTTTTTTTTTAAATTTAACATACATATACACTATAGGTACCTACTAATGACGATGTAGTGATTTGCGTTGATACTGATAAATCCGGTAACTGGAGTGTGTGTGGCAGGTGTCATATTCGGCGACGTCCCGCGAGCTGTCGGACCGCGCGCGCTTCTCCACGTTCTTCCGCATGGTGCCGTCGGACCAGCACCAGGCGCGGCTGCTGGTGGCGCTGCTGCGCGCGCACAACTGGACCTACGTGCACGCCGTGCACACTGACGGTCAATATCACACCACATCATTATTTACGAATATTCATCACAAAACTCGATAGCTATGATATGATACTAGGGAATGTTTAAATTTTAATTTTAAATTTTATTATTTATTTGTGTTGGAAGCATGCTGTAAAATAAAGAACTTGTACGGCGCAGGCTTCGGTTGTCACCTAGGCCCGCGCCATACAGGAAGAGATGTTGATGTTGACTGTAAGATGTTGGTGTGGAGACACAAGACCACGTCACGTAGAAACTGTTTATTGTTATATATGTTACATGTTGTAGTTGGGTGTGACGGGTCCTTTCTCAATCGCTGTTCGATAGTATCTCTGATTGTAAGAAATAGATTTTAACGCAAAGTAAAAACGGCTGACACGCGACCTACATATTATGTGGCCACGTGCAGCTAAAATGTGCGAGCTCGGCTCGTTCAGAACTGTTAAGATAAACTATTTTTTTATTTTTTATTTTATTTACATGGAGAGACCAACAGCTACAAGTAATAACAATAAAAACAGAAAATAAAGCAATAATAGAGCCAATTAAAGGTCCTTCCTTACCGCTAGAAACAGTATAGAATTCCAAATAATTGAACATTATTACACGCTACTTAAAAGAGACAATAAATATTTTTAAAAGAAAACTGAGTTAGAGTTAGTGATGCCAATTAACTTGTAAATATTCACAAGAACGCATGATCAGTGAAACAAACACAAAACAAATAAACATAATAATCGGAAATGAAATCACTATATTACTGGAGCAAATGTTCGTAAAGTAACCGTTTAGCTTTCGCTATGCCTGAAGCGAATAAGTCAATGTCAACAGTTTCGGAGAGATTATTAAAGTTGCTACTCGCCCGCAAAATAAACGAGTTCTGGCGGTAATTTGTGGAAGCAAAAGGGATGTAAAGAGGGGGGTTAAATCTAAGTGACCTAGACGGAGCATTTAACATGATTTTGGATAAAAGTTCGGGAGAATCAACTATACTAGTAGCCATCTTCATTAAGAAGGTAATATCGGCAATATCTCGACGAATATTTAAAGGAACCAGGTGATGTTTTTTACAGAGATCTGTATAATTATCAGAGCTATAATTAATATTAAGACGGAAACATAAGTGCTTGACAAACTTCCTCTGAATACCTTCAATTCGATCTATATACACGTTATACATTGGATTCCACACCTGGGAGGCATATTCGAGGTGAGTTCGCACGTAGGTACAATAAAGTATTTTTAAGGTTTTTAGGTTTCTAAACGATGTTGAACATCTTAAGACAAAACCAAGTGCTCTATAAGCTTTAGAGATAATTTTATCTATGTGGGTATCAAATATTAATTTACTATCGTGATATATTCCTAAGTAACGGACTGTTGTGGAGCGCGGAAGAGTTTGTTGTTTGAGTGTATATGCTGTTGGAATTATATTTCGTTTACGGGTAAAGGTAACCACGCAACATTTGGAAAGATTCAGATCCAAGCCATTGCGAGAACAGTACTGTTCGAGGCGGGAGATGTCTGCCTGTAGAGCGGATGCGTCTGCTTGAGATGAAATCGTTTTAAATATTTTCATATCATCGGCAAAACAGAGTAGTTGCGATGAAACTAGACAATGGCCTATATCATTGATCATAATATTGAAGAGAAGGGGCCCAAACAATGAGCCCTGGGACACACCACTGGGAATATCAACCCAGCTGGAAATATAGTTTTTTACTACGACCGCCTGAGACCTATGGTCAATATAAGACGAAAACCACCTCAAGAGATCACCACTAATTCCTATTGAAGCTAGCTGGAGCATGAGCGTGTTATGATCTATCCGGTCGAAGCATTTAGAATAATCGGTATACACCACGTCAACTTGTTTGCCAGTATCCATAGCATCAGTGATAAAATCATTAAGGTGCACAAGATTTATATGTAATACGTTCAAATATTTTAACTATTAAGCAAAGCTTTGAGATGGGTCTATAATTCTTAATGTCTGTTTTTGGACCTTTCTTATGTACAGGTGTTATAAACGCGGATTTCCAAATACCCGGTACAACGCCCTCTCTAAGAGATTTCTGAAATAATAAGGAAATAGGGATCGAGATCGTATTAGCGGTAGCTATTAGAAAAGAGGCTGGCAATTTGTCTGGTCCGGCCGATTTCGATGTATCCAGCGACAATAAGTGTTTCTTAACATAATCTAATAAGATTTCAACATTGGAAATGTGAGACATATGGGAACTGGACGGGCAAGCAGAGTGTAAGTTAGAATTGGGTGGGGAGGTAGACTGTGCAAAGTTCGAAAGGAAATAGGTCGAAAAAGAGTCACATATCTCGTCGCCTGTATTTACTTGTATATTATTATAAGTGAGGCAGCTTGGAATGGTACAAGATTTATTATTATTTTTTAATTTAATACAGCTCCAGAAATATTTAGGGCTTGTGATAATAGATTGTTCGACTTTTTCTAGGTAGGAATTGTGGCATTGTTTCTCAAGTTTTTTTACTCGATCCCGAAGCAATCTAAATGAGAGAAGGTCCGATCGATTACCATAGATGTTATATTTTCGAAGATATTTATGCTTTTCTTTAATTACCTTAATGAGAGCATTAGAGTACAAAGAGGGATACTGTTTGTCAATCGACTGGATAGCCGGTATGTATTTGTCAATGAGGGAATAAATAAAATCATAATTATATGTTACAGCTTCCTCTACAGTCTTATTAAAAAATTCTCGCGCCCAGTCAATTTTTGAAATTTCTAAATTAATTTTATCGTAGTCCCCTTTGTAAAATAGACGTTTAGTGGTCGAAGCTGGCTTCAAGTTGTCAGTAGAAATAAAATCGGCATTTATTAATAACGCACCATGCAGAGGGTCTACCGGTACCAAGGGATCCGGACATTCCTTGACATTAACGTGATCATTTGAAATCACCAAATCCAAGATCCTACCCTGACAATTTAACACGCCGCTGTATTGTGCCAGACCTAGCATACATAATTCATCCACAAGTAAACATTCATCAGCCGTTCGAAAGTTAGATGGGGTGTAAGACAAATCATTATTTAAACACCATTTAATGCTATATCTAGTTTATGTGTAGTTGTCAAATAAATAGCAGTACCGAAAATTTAAAAGTTATTTTATTGAATATCTAAATCAAAATGTTATCTAGTATGGAATCAAACATGGTCCTTCGAGCCGAATTGTTTTTTTTTTTAATGGGAGCCAATTATAAGTTCCCACGGATGGCACTCAGTTTCTTCCAGATTTGATGTTGTCAATATTTGTAGAAAGCTACGGGCAGAGCGGGATGGCGGCGTTTCGCGAGGAGGCGGCGCGCGGCGGCGTGTGCGTGGCGCGGGAGGAGGCGTTGCGGGGCGCGCCCGGCGAGCGGGAGGTGGACGCCGTGCTGCGGCGGCTGGCGGCCGGCGGCTCGCACGTGGCCGTGTGCTGGTGCGAGGGCCGTACCGCGCGCGCTCTGCTACAGGGCATCAAACGCAGAGCTGAATCCAGTTGTAAGCCATTTTAAATACAAGCGGTCCATTTATTCGACACCATGTATTCATCTGGTGGCTGATTGAATTGAAATTTGTGAGTACAGCGAGCGGGCAGTCTACCCCGCCACTGAGACTGGTAGGCAGTGACGGCTGGGCGGACCGGCGCGACGTAGTGGCTGGCTTGGAGCCTGCCGCGCGGCTCGCGCTGACTCTGCGCATCCGCTCGCCGTATTTGCACGACTTCGACCGCTACTACCACGCGCTCACGCCACACAACAACCGACGGAACCCTTGGTTTCAGGTCACTACTCGAGGTCATATTGTATGTTAATAGTGTATAATATTAAATATCTTATCAAGTTTTTCTTTTACAGGAATTTTGGGAACAAAAGTTTAATTGTTCACTAGACGACAACCCACTAGCTGGAACCCGTCAATGTTCAGGTACGAAGTCAAGGTAGTCAAAGATTAAAACTGTACTGTCATATATTTATGGTCAAGTGAAGGTAGAACTAGTCAGAGAGCAGTATGGTGCGTCATTAATATTATGGTGCTCTTTTTAATGTCATAAGGTGCCTGGTGCCTAAGACAAAATAGAGTGTAATAAGTTTGTCGGTCTGACTGTCTGCGAAATCAAAGCTCTTGAACGGAAGGATCAATTTCGATGCGGTTTTTTACGAAAAATCAAGTTTCCTTGCGCACAGAATAAAAGTTTACAGGTCTTCCTTCTTTCAAAAATGACAAATGTATTTTTTAACTAGTTTTTTATATAGCAAATTTTGGAAAAAGGACAACCTGTATACCTTTTCTTTTATTATGTTAATAACATACTAAAATAACACTGAGTTTAGATAATATTTAGAAGTTTACAAACATTTTCTTTTTGTATGAAGGAGTGCGCACTAGACTTCTGATTACTTTAGTTGCAGCAATCTATTGTAGGATTGGAGTCGTTAGCCAGCAGCTACACGCAGGAGCCCAAGCTGGCGCTGGTGGTACGCGGCGTGTACGCGCTCGCGCACGCGCTGCACGACATGCGGCGCGCGCTGTGCCCGCGCAGCGCCGACGCTGCGCTCTGCCCCGCCATGCTACCATTCAACGTGTCGTTGTACCGATGGCACCTATCGAAAGTCCGCTTCCGTGCACCCGACGGCGGACTTGTGGCTTTTGATGAAAACGGAGATCCACCTCCCGAGTAACAAATTTTACAATATTGTATACGAAGTGTTGCAAAGTTCATGCAAATTAGTTATTTTGAGTTGCGTATGTAATGCGTTGATTATATAATATATATTTTTTGTTAGACTGAGCGAGTACGACGTGATGAACCTCGTGAGAGACGGTGCGGGTGGCTGGCGGTACGTCCGCGTTGGGCGCTGGCGGCGCGGCACGCTGCAGCTGCGCGGCGGCGACCGGGCGGCGGCGCGGCGCGCGGCCAGCGTGCGAGCCGCGTGCGGGGCGCCCTGCGCGGCCGGCCAGTGGGCGCGGGCGGGACAAGGCCGAGCGCGCTGCTGCTGGACATGCGAATCCTGCGCGCCCCTTGCGATTGTAGAGTCACCCCCGAACAACGGCTGCCGGTTGTGCCCACCTGGTCACCGCCCGGATCTCTCACGCACACGTGAGATGTCAATATTTTACTTGTTAGTTCAAATTCAAAAAGATTTTGACATAATTAATTACAAATACTTGTTTTCAGCAGAATGCCTACCTTCGCCTATAGAATGGGGAAGCGGTGGTAGATGGGCGCGGTCAGTGGCGGCCGGCGCCGGCGTTACTGGTCTGGTTGCGGTAGCTATATGCGGTGTCACTTTCTGGCGGCACCGCAACACACCGGTAGTAAAGTCAGCATCGAGGTATGTGTGGTATCTTTCCAGCTTTACCCACTGGCGGTTGAATCCATGATGACTAAACATCGGCACTGACACACCCTCACTGGGCTGGGAATACACTATGCTGTCTTGAAACGATCGGTCATGAATACGAAACCAGCATAGTATTTAAAATCGGCAGTACCTGGGCGACCGAGCTTTGCTCGGTTACATCTCAAACATTAACTACATTTTTTAAACATGTCTAAGAACAATACAAAATAAAAAATTATATATAAACTTGAACATAAAAAAAAAACAAAAGTAAGTCACCGAGTGGGATTCGAACCCGTAACACTTTCTAACGGTCCGCATCCTAAACTGCTGAGCCAAAACGGATAGCGGCCGACGCGACAAAATTAGCGACCATATTCTGCGTGGAAATAAAAACGCATGAAAACTCGAAAACACGCGTTTTTCCAAACATAAGACTAATCTAGATCGATTGTTTACCCCCAAAACCCCCATACACCAAATTTCAGCGAAATCGTTAGAGCCGTTTTCGAGATCACAGAAATATATAAATAAATATACAAGAATTGCTCGTTTAAAGGTATAAGATTCATCTGAATTTCAGCAAATAATTTCCCTGTTACAGTCTAGAAGTTAGGGAGCGCCGGTATTCAGCCTAATGTATATTATTTGTAATAGTGTAATGTCTTCAGTTCAATGAAGCATTTGAGTATGTTTTGGGGCTTCTTCTTAGCAATGATCGTTGTCAATCATATGAGTTGTGCGAGTACCTATACGCACATATTTTTTTGGAATAAAGGGAGTTGTGTGCCATGTTGCTGTGCGCTGCGACGGCATGTCACGTGGCTGCGCTGGCGGCGGCGTCGCGTCCGGCAGCGCTGCCGTGCGCGGCGGTGCGCGCGGCCGCGCCCGCGCTGGGCGGCGTGTACGCAGCCATCCTGGCGCGGACACTGCGCGTGGCACGGCTCGTGGCGGCCGTCGAGAGACGCCCTACCTCAAGGCCGAGGCTGCTGTCGTCTCGCGCACAGGTTATTAATATTATTCATCTCGGGCATTACTCAGTGTTAATGGCACATCGTTGTATGTGTCTGCCTAAAGTATTAGAATTTAGTATCCTATAAAATGAAACTTTGCTATTAACAGAATATATAATATATCGGTGGCTGGCAGGTATGGATGTGGGTGTGTCTGAGTTTGCCGGGCGCGGTGGTGGCGGCGTGGTCGGCGGCGCGCTGGCCGCCCGGCACCGTGCTGCTGCACCCTGGGCGCGCGCGCGCCGTGCTCACGTGCGGTGGGGAGCGCGCCGCCGCGCAGCTGCCGCCGCTCGCGCCCGCGCTGCTGCTGCTGGCTGGTTGTGTGGTACTCGCGGTACGCTCGCACTCCCGATAGTAGCATTTACTTTTCCAATTTTCGGCTGTACTGCTTTGGAACCCGTAGTATAGTAGCAGCTGTTTTCTTTTCAAAAGATAATGCATGTTAATAATTTATTAATTTAACTGAAATGGCTTTATAATCACGCAATACCGAAAACCGACACCGTGCGAAGTGTAGAGATAAATTGAAACCAGACCAATATTAATCTTTTACCCACCCACAAGAAGAGATAAAATTAACCTCTTCGAAGTCGGAAACACGGCAATACCGAGTAATGTGCAATTTTTTGCTATAGTCAATAAAATAGTTTGCCGCAGGTGCGGACGCGCCGTCTGCCTCACAACTTGAACGAGACGCGCTTCGTGGGCGCGGCGGCGTACGCGACGGGTGTCACGTGGCTGGCATTCTTCCCGCTCTACGTAGCGTCGGAGGTTCGTGTTTGTGCTTAGTTGTTTTAGTTCGGCAATCTGCCAATAGATGGTTGTTGTTGTATATATCTTTATTGTACATAAACAATTTACAAACATAGGAACAATAACAAACCATAAAATTGGTAGGTACAAAGGCGGACTTATCCCAGAAATAGGATCTCTTCCAGTCAACCAAATATCAGGGTAGAAGTCAAAGTGTACATATCGGAATAACTCGTATATTTACTACAAACATAAACGCTACTACTACAAAAATAAACATATAAACATACGTATAATACATAAACTAATATATATCCAAAACAAACTACATATATAAATAATATTATACATAAACTACAATAATAACTACTTGTCTGAGGAGTCGTCATAATATCTTCCAAGTCTGACCTTAAAGGAATCGAGAGACGGCGCACTTTTCACGTCTGCCAGAAGCGCATTCCACGGCTGTGCAGCGAGCACCGAAAATGAATCCCCGTAGGACTGCAAGACATGAGCAGGAATTAACAGAAGAGGGATACCACTACCACGCAGGCGACTGTCGATCTCCCTAAATGAGAACCTCTCAGAAAGGTAACTTGAGGATTGGGGATTAAAAAGGACTTTATAAAGCAGAGAAAGGACATGAATGCTTCTACGAAGTCTTATTGGAAGCCATTTAAGAGTCCGGCGACCCTAGACTTCTCCATACAAACGTAGTACACGTTTAATTTTGAAACCACATGTCAGATTCCGGTAAAAATTGGTAATTGTAAAGAAATTGCAATTATCTAGGGTTATAATTGGTTTCCTATACTAAAATTATGAACTGGAAAGAAAATATAACGATTTAGAAGTTTCCCATACTAATGGTCAAAAATGATATAAAACACTATATTCTATTTCAAGTTCATATTTTTACCGTCGGAAACTAAATATAAACCTAGATAATTGCAATATCTTTGAAATTACAAAATTTTGCCCAAATCGGACATGTCGTTTTGAAATAAAACGTAGACTACGTTTGTATGGAAAGTTGTATTTTGGTCTAGGGTCGGGGGACCCTTAAGCATCGGTTGGGGTGCACTTGAGTGGCACTGCAGTTTTGGACTACACTTAGCAGTACTAGTGACTGGTCAAAACCAGCAGTCATAAGCATCAGCAGCAGTGCCGCCGGCAGAGGGTCAAGTGGACTAGCAGTAGACGATGACGTCAGGATTTCCTAATGGTACCAGAGGTGCAGGTGTATTAGTGATGTCATACATTGGTGATGCGCTAATGGTGACCAAGTAAGGGTTGCGCTACACCTGTCAGCGCGGAACAGCACTTTCGCATGCTGCTACGAAAAAGTTATTGATATTATAATTTTCAGTCCTAAAAAATTGCTTTTCAAAGCAATTATTCCAAACCTGTTCAAGGGACTCTAACTGTGTTTCCACATAACCTTGAGTTAGGTACGTATTCTTTCGGTGACAACTCACCGTGTGGGGTATCGTTAAATAGATCTTTCAAAAATATTGTAAGCTTGTGTACACCATATTTCGATTTACAATATGCAATAGAAAATTTGTTTTTGAGTTTGTGAAACAAACCTACCTCGCATACTTTGGGATAAATCTAACCCAAAAAAATAAATATTGGGTGCCCAATATCGTGTGTAAGTCATGTGTGGAAACTCTGCGACAATGGACCAAATGGCCGATGATATGGACTGAGCCAACCAATTATTTCAATGACTGTTACTTTTGTGCTGTGAATGGGAAAGGCATGAATAGGTACAAAAAACGTACTTGGGTTTATCCTAATCTGGAATCGGCTAAGCCACAGTGAACATTTGCCAGTTCCAGTATTTTCAGGACCATCGACTGTAAACTGTGATGAAGTTGAAATGTTCAGTCAGAACAGCAGTGAAAGTGACTTCGAAGGATGTAGTTCTACAAGACAGGGATTTTCTGATGAGTAACTCAATGATTTGGTTCGTGATTTTAATTTACCAAAAAAAATCAGCTGAACTTCTTTCTTCGTGACTAAAAGAAAAACATTTTCTTCAACCCATTGACGTTACTATAACATCCTACCGGACCAGAGAGCAAGATATTCTCCCTTACTTTACCGAAGAAGACTAATTGGTCTTTTGTAATAATGTTTCTGGCCTCTTAAGTTTTATGGGTTTTTTTTTTTGTTTTAAGCCTACAAAAAAAGTTTTCTGTAATTTTTTTTATTATTATTTGTTTTAACAGCATATATATTTAGTTTTTTATCATTGATTTATAGCTGCTCTTGAAATATATATATTTTAATACGTAATTGTATTTATTATTTTTACATTTTCAGTCAAATATTTATTAAAGTCTTTATCTCATAAACTAGATATTTATGAGATAAAGACTTATTATAGAAAAATATAGCAATTAAACCAATTTGACAAATCTGATATTTTTCTCGTATTCAGCATCCTAAAATACAAAATTGACTTCAATCTACCTTGCCGCAAAATGACTGTTCCCCAGATTATCTATTGTGACCTTCAACTGAAAATAGTGTCATCAAATTGGTTTAATTGCTATATTTTTCTATAAGTGAAAACTTATTATTGGCTAAGTTTTATAACTATTTGTTGTTATTGTTTAAATAGATAAGATATGACTGTTGGTTTTCCATAATAAATAAAATAAAATAAAATGTTGTTTCGTTAGGTACTAGCTTAAGTTTTATTACTTAATACGTAGACTGAATTCCCTAAAAAAGAAAATCGAATACATGTTTGAACATTGGTGGAGGCGCGCACGGCTACGCTGGGCGCGTGCGCGTCGCTGTCAGCGGGCGCGTGCGTGCTGCTGTCGCTGGGCCCGCGCGTGTTCGTGTGCGTGTGCCGGCCCACGCGCAACACGCGCCAGCACTTCCTCACGGCCACCTCCATCCGCTGCCACCTTGGCAAGTACCGCCCCGCTAACCAGGCGCACGCCAATGCCGATTGCGCCACCTCGCCGCCAAAACAAGGAGGTAACAAACAATACTCACTTATCAGTTGTCAGCCCCTCAAAATATCATATTATGTCGCGGGTTACAGCTAGTACAAAACCACAGAATTAATAATAGTATTGCATACAGAACGAAAACTCGCACCATACCCCTGGCGTCCATCCAATCCATCGCAATCTGGCGTCCCTGCAACCCCTCCTCCGTTATTGGGCTGTGTAAGCGCCTGTAAAACTAGTATAGTCGCACGTTGACGTTACACGAGTTACTTAGGATTATTGAATCATAATGGTGAGAAACTGCGCATATTATCATTGTTTATCCACAGAAAACAATAAAGAACGAAAATTTTATAGATTTCCGCGTGATGAAAACAGGTAAGCAAAGCAACAAATTCTGTGGTGGCGACCCTGATTATTTAACTCACACATTTAACGTGTGCACGGATGTATTGTCTCGTTTGTAATAGTACTAAGTATATATGCTGCTCCGTTTCTATGAAGTGCCATACCTGTGACAAAACATAAGTTTTGTTTCATTGAAACCGTCTACGGGAAAAAACGTACCTATCGTAATTACAAAACGCGTAAAAAATATCGCTATAAGTCAAAATTTTCAGACGAAGTCACGGGCATCGACTAGTTGCAAAAACAATTTCAAATAAAATTGAAAAGTAAGTGCATGGCACGTCACGTTCCTCGTGCCACCGCAAAATGATCGATTGGAAATAATAGTAGAAGTAAATAATATTCTGCGTCAAACTGCATGTTGTATCCTGTACCACAATAAAGATATCATACAGTATTGTATCTTCATACAAACGGTTGGAACGCAAGTTATACCTACGCGCCTCGAAGGTCGGTATACACTTGTTCCGTGACTCGGTATACAAACAGCCGAGAATACGTCGCTGTGGCGAACGGTGTTTTGATGCAAGCAGTAGTCGTGCGTTAATAATATAGCGAAACAATATTGTGCAGTTTTTGGTTGTTTAAACTCGTCGGTTAAGCACACAGAGATAACATTTTTTAGGTTACTTAAAAACTCCGAAAGGTAAGTAAGACTAATAAAAATAGTTTTTATATATGTATCTACTGGTATGTTGTTTATTTTTTTAAATAGGTAAGTATTTCCCTTTTTCCACAAATACCTAGATTAAAATATAAATAAGTGATAATGTTGAAAGACTTAACACGAGTAAGCTATGTTACCTATGCTCGCGATAAAAAAAAACTAGCTAAGTAGTGGTTTCCTAGGCTACATATCTACTTACTGATGTGGGTACTTAGCTACTTACATATATTATTGAAATAAAATATCATTACAAATGATTATAATATTATTATAACAATTATTACCTACCTTTTAGTTACCTACCTAGTAAGATTTACGCTAAGTAGACCTACCTATAATTTTTAAGTGAGATTTTGTAGTAGGGTTTTGATTGCTGTAGGAAGCGTACGCGATGATATGGTTAATGTTAAGTTACGTTCGCAGCGTTTGAATATGGGATGGTAAACAAAAAAAAATTGTTTCGAGTTGCTTCGTGCTGTATGTAGGGATTGTAATCCGACCGGACTGAACGAACCAGAATAACTTACCGTTCCTTTTTAACCGACTTCTAAAAAGGAGGCAATCAATTCGTCGCGATCTTTTTAGGGTTCCGTACCCAAAGGGTAAAAACGGGACCCTATTACTAAGACTTCACTGTCTGTCCGTCCGTCTGTCCGTCTGTCTGTCACCAGGCTGTATCTCAAGAACCGCGATAGCTAGACAGTTGAAATTTTCACAAATTATGTATTCCTGTTGCCGCCATAACAACAAATACTAAAAACAAAACAAAATAAATATTTAAGGGGTATTAAATATGATAATAATCAAAAATATAACATTTATTTTTATTTAACGCTATCTTTTTCATTTACCTTACAATCACAAAACTAGTTAGTTACTCAAGTAGGTACATGAAATTAACCGTTCCTTTACCGTACCGCCAATACCAGACACAATAGTAAGACAATGAACGTGGACATTTATTAATGTCGCGCGGGTCTTGACTGGTTAAAATACTGTAGACGGGCAGCCCTAACGCACGCGTGGCGTAGGTATATTTTTCAAGGACAGCGCCGAGTTGCAATACTGTCTGTACTGTGCCTGTACAGTGTCGGCGTCGGCGGCAGTGCAGACGGAGGAGGCGGCGTCGTGCGCGGGAGAGAGCTGCGCGGCGGCGGGCGCGTGCGCGCGCGTGCGCCGCGTGCCCGCGCACGACGACGGCGAGCTGGCCGACGTGCTCATCGTGCTGCTGCAGCACCACCACACGCTGCCGCCCGGACTCACCGACCTGCACTCTTAGACAATTCGATCATTCCATGCATTACTCCTTGGAACTGTCGAGACATAGTTACATTTTCGTAAACAGGTTAATAAGAGTCTATTAAAGACTAATATTTTAGTCAAAACCACATGCACTTATGTAGGTATGGAAGAACAAACAAAACCACTTTCTTTCTTAAATTGTTTTTGATGCATTATTATAGATAATTATAATACTTATTGTGATATAGTAAGAATAATTTAGGAAGAATTTAAGAAGAATGCAAACACAGCATAATGGGAATTAAAAACTCGTTTTTGTTATAAGAAGTGCGCTGGAAGTGAACTCAAGCTCAAACTGTGTCCTATTTAGTCCAAAAACTAAATTAGGAACGTTATAATATAAACATTGCAAGTAGAGTGACAGATTTCGGCGCGTCTCGACGTCGCGGTTCCAAAATAGCCTGGAAAGCGGGACGAAGCGCGCGGCGCGGGCAGTTAGCAAGCAGTTGGTCGCAATGGCGGCGCGCGCGCGCCTGCTGCTCGCGCTGCTTGGCTGCGTATGCGCACTCGCGCACGCGGAGATATACATTGGTTAGTACATTACACTAAGAACATAGTGTGTAACGAATGACCACCGTAGTATGTGTTATATTATATGATTACTGCAAAGTGAATTACGGGAATAGAAGATTGAATTAAAGTGTGTTGTTTCGGTGTTTTGAATTACGAAAATAACATAGGAATCCGACAGCTGACAATCAATATTAGTGGCAAAATATTGAACTAATAAAAGAACACCAGGAAAAATTATTTTTTTGTGTTAATTTTTTTCTTTTTGGTTTACAATAAAGAGTTGTTCTCAGTATGTCGAGTTCCACCACAAACGACTGAATCGATTTTCATCAAACATTGCTAAGAATCGCCGCAAGAAAAATGACATTGACGTAAAAAAACCGCATCGACATTGGTTCATTTGTACGGGCGCTTTGATGCCACAGACAGACAGAAACTAACGTCAAACTTACTACACACCTCATTTTTGTTGAGGGTTAAACACTATTGCATTTAGACAGCGCCAGCACTAGCCCGGTTCATTATAAGAAAAGGTCCTAACATGACATTTCGCGACATGCAATAAGAGGAGGATTAAAGAGGAAAATTAAATATGTTCTTCTCTTTAACCAAATAAGAGACACTTACACAATAAACATACGGCACAAAGATAGACTAGCGATACCGGTAAGTGAATCTAAAGGACAGGTCTTAGAAATGTATAAGAAGGGTCCGTACCTAAGCAATGAAGATATACCATAAGCTCCAAAACAAGTTACATCGGAAGAAAATGATAAAAGGGTTACTATTATAGAACGGGTATTACTCAGTTAAACAATACTTAAATGACAAATTGTAATATGAATATCGTTTTAAAGAAAGACTCCATACACACACCAAAATATCTAGGTACTCTTAGTTCTAGTTCCAGTTCCAGTTTCAAATTGCATCTGACCAACGCACTTGCAGTAATTATAAGTATTTATAATAATTTTATTTCTTTAAATACCCATTATTAACTATTTATTGACGTCGAACTTATTACATTTTTGTCAATTTTTGACGTAGTACAAATTTGTAAATCTTATTTATATTTTGTAACTATTGAAATCAATTTAATTTAATCTTCAATTTATACAGGGTGCAATTGAAATCATTAGCAATAATTTAACTTATTAACATACTCACATAAAAGATATTTTGTACGGTAACAACACTAAAATTAATGCAGTAATTAATAAGAATCAAAAAGCAAAGAAAAATAACCAAAGTATCAAAACTGATACCTACAAGCCGCAAGGTCAGCGATCCGTTGCAATACAGCTGATCAGCGGGCGCGGCCGGCATACAAAAGTAGACTTTACACTACGTGAATAAGATTGAAGGTCGGGTACGGGTCGTGTCACACGAACGCTTGAGGATAGTAGGTAGTTGAAGTAGGAACAAATGTTAGCGTACTAGGACGCGACGAAATTGATTTTTTTTATTTATAATTGCAGTAATGGTATCTATCAAAGAGTCTAACGCATGTTTAGAGATTTTCTGTAAACGAAAATGACAACTTTTGATTAAAGTTTATTGGTCTTAAATTACTTTGTATCATGGGTATAGTACAGTGGTTCCCAAACTTATTTTGTCTACTGCCCACTTTGAGAATAAATATTTTTTTAGCGCCTTCATTTTTTCACCTATTTGAAAACCAGCCAACTGATACAGGAATGCACAAATCGGGTTATTTAACAAAAACTTGTTAAAACATGATAGATATCTACGAGTACTACTAGTGTGTCTGTTGCCTTTTTATTTGTTTGTTTGTGTCTACTTTCATTACGAAACGGAGCGACCGATTGACATGATTTTCATTTTTTCTATATTTAATAATATAGGACAGATATATGAACTACGCGGAGAGAAATATAGAACCGAGTTTGAGCAATCTTTTAATTCATATTAGTTGATGTTCACAAGTTGTTGTTGAGAGTCGAGAGCTCTTGCAGTCGTTGTTTAAGAGGCCTCCTAGCTAAATAAAGCTCCTAGCAAAAAAAAAAACATTTTATTTCTGGGTCTCTTACCGCTCCCCTTGAGACCTGCAGCGCCCACAAGGGGGCGTTATCGCCCACTTTGGGAACCACTGGTATAGTAAATACCTAAAATATTGCCAACGAATTCAATTACACCCTGTATACCTATGTTAATTATTTTTTCTTTACATACTTAAATATTATACAATTAATGTTAAATAAACTCAAATAAGTTTGCAACATCCTGCCAGGGTTCATGTACTTACCTACCGGTTGGTCTTCTGTATGAGTGCCCATGGTAAGCGATAAATAAAGATTTATAGAAAACTGAAATAGACCAACCGTCTATTGACGTGGATGATGGTTTAACAAATCAATATTAGCGTCGCAGGACTATCGATAGTTTAACTATCAATCGCTGACCTTGAAAAATCAATATAGTTCACAATAACAACCAAAATTATATTCATAGAAAAATAGAGAGATGGTACATTTAAAAAAAAAAGTATATTCGGCACGGTGGCATCCCCATAAAACACATAAATTTAATAAGCCCGCTTCGATGTCAATCTCTAGAAGAATAAAAATAGTCATTAGCCCCACTTATAGATTAATTGAAACAAACGCACAAATAAAACTAAGTAGGTGAGCTATGCATGACGAATGGAAAAATAGATTTGGTCCGTCGGTTAGATTTTTAAAAAATAGTACACCTATTTTTTTCTCTGAGAAACCAAAAATGAACAAGATACAGACAGTGACGTCGCAAGCCACCACGCCGTAACTTTGACGCTCCGTATGTCTGTAAATGTTTACCTTTTTTGGTAAACTGAAAAATACGTGTCCATTATTTCTGGATAATCTAAAAGACAGAATAATTAGAATCACACTTTCGGACCCTGTCGTCACCCCTATTGTCAATGGAGCTAACAACAAGAAACCGGTATGCAGGAGTGACGGAGCCGGACCCGTTGCGCGCGCAGCAGTTGGCGGCGGCCGTGGCGGCGGCGCTAGGCGACGACGCCGCGCCGGCCGCGCCCCCCGTCGAGCCGGACGAGCCGCTCGCCGTGCCCGTGCACGTTTGTGCTCAGGTATGCAGTCAAACAATAAGTACCTACTCGTACTTACTTCGACAAATAATATTAGGGATTAAATTGCTTTATAACTGTTTTTTTAAAGTTCTTATTATGTAGGCATGTTTTGTGTGCCCTCTAATAGAAAGTGTGGAACCTAGCCTTCTAAATTTCAGGTGGATAAATGTCGCCTGCGACTCAGGATTGTGTGATCGGAGAGCGAAGCGAGATCTTAAAAACTTTTTAAAGTTTAGGAATTCTCATACATGCCACACGCAAGACTAAAAATATGGTGGCTGATTTAACCAGATGGCTGACAACATATATTCAGGCGCGCGCGGGTGCTGTGGGCGTGGCGCTGGGCGGCGGCGCGCTGGCGGCGGCGTTGGGCGCGGAGGCGGGCGCGCGCGCCGGCACGCCGGTGCTGCTGCTCGACGACGCGCCCGCCACGGGCCGCGACGCGCTCTCCATGCAACCGCACCCGACCGTGCTCGCGCAGGTAGTTACACACCTTATGGTAAAAAGCTGACGGCTGGGCAGGCTGGGAAGCGCCTCGCCGCCGTTGCTGCTTGACAGCAAGATGTGCCTACTATGTACCTACTTAATTTATGGCAGAAGCACGTGTAGATATATTTCGCTAAAAATAAGGAAGTTTGGAGGTGTCGATCGTACTAAACTTACATGAGATGTCGATGATGTTATATTATAGCCAAATAGCATACTAGTTTTTAACGTGCTATAAGCATGCTCTTTTAGTAGCATGTGTAGCTTATGATGACATCTTTGTGGAAGCGCGCTGTCTCAATAAACATAACGAAGGTTGACTGTTGTATTTGTGTGCAGGTGTGCTCAGAGCTGTGCGAAGCCAAAGGCTGGCAGCGGGCAGTGCTGCTGCACGAGGGCAGCTCCGCCGGGGCCGCGCTGCTGGCGCCCGACAGCAAGCGGCTGACGCTGCTGCCGCGTATGCTGCCGCCGCCGCACGATGAGTCGCTGCTCAGGTATCAAGTACCTAGTCTTTTTTAAAGTCCAAAACAAAAAGACGGAGAAGATATATCAGTAGCTATTATTTAATGGCTTTTGTTTTATAGCATATACAGATGATATATTTCTTATTTTTTTTTATTGATATATTTATTTCACTTCTTCTTATCTCCCATTTTCTTTGTACCTTGTTAAAATTTTACAAATACTGTAATTTACTGCTGGTACTAAATAAAAAGTCCGGAGGTGTTAACTTGATATCCGTGTATTCTGCCATGAACCAGACAAAAAGAAAAAACACAGATAACATAGACATTTATAGTGGAAGCTGAAAAAGTTTGTAACACAGATAAAACATAATAAGATGTAGATACAAAAAAGTTGGTGTTACTAACATTCGGTTAATTCTAAGGGCACCTGTACTATATGGTTATCCGATAACGTTTCAGGAACCTGCTGCTACTCCTGAAGAAGACTGGCGCGAGCAACTTCATCGTGTGGTGCGACGCGGCGTGCTGCGCGCGCGTGCTGGACGCGGCGCAGCGCGTGGGGCTGCTGGCCGACACGCACGCCTACGTGCTGCTCGCGCTCGACCTGCACACGCAGGACCTCGAGCCCTACAGCCACGGCGGCGCCAACATCACCAGTGAGCACCGGCCTATAGTTATATCACACCCGTCAGTTTCAGCACTTTCAGCGCGCCAACAAAGGACATTTCTTACAGTCAAAAGATTAATTTATATATTATGTAGAAACAGCTCACAGAGTCACGAGTAATAAATGTTTTTTTTTTATTATTTTCTAGAAGAATTTTATTTTTTATTTTATTTTATTTTTATTTACATGGAGAGACCAACAGCTACAAGTAATTACAATAAAAACAAAAAATATAGCAATAATAGAGCCAATTAAAGGTCCTTCCTTACCGCTAGAAACAGTATAGAATTCCAAATAATTGAACATTAATACACGCTACTTAAAAGAGACAATAAATATTTTAAAAAGAAAACTAAGCAAGAGACCAATTAACTTGTAAATATTCACAAGAATACAATGAATTGACAGCTGTTTTACAATTACAAAAAAAAGTCATATCAGACAACCTATAAAAGTTTATAATGCTGTACAGTGGACTGTAACTGTAGTAGACTGTAATATTAGTGATTTAGGTTTATTAAGCAAAGTAATATAAAACAGCATTTCAGTTGTTCGATCCTGAATCGGAGAGCTTGAAGGAGATGATGGAGAAATGGAAGCTCGCGTACCAGTCTCGGCTGGGCTACTCGGCGGGCAGCGCGGCGGCGGCGGCGGCGGCGCGAGTCGCGGCGGCGCCGCCCACCGCGCTGGTGCTGGCCTACGACGCCGCCACGCTGCTGCGCCACGCCGCGGGTCTGCTGCAGCTGAGAGAGGCGCCGCCCGCCGACTGCGACCGCGGCGTCGGCGCCTTCCATGCCGGCACTCTGCTCAACTACATACGATCGGTAAATATAATTTTTTTCTCAAATTTCGTTCTGTTATTCTAATTGTACAGACACAGTATTATTACGTTAATGCATTTTGAGAGCTCAAATTTAAAAAGAAAATCAAATTAAATAGGGCTCCTTAAAGTTAACACAAAATACTACAATGATCTGGCCGCGGCTGACTTGCTCGTATGACTTACTTGTGAGCAATAATGTGACGCACACATTATACGCTATCAAGCTCCTCACTCACAAACGAACTCAGTCGAACATCAGTTTAAATACATTATAGCGCTGGTCTGGTTCAGGAGGAATGGAACTCGTCGCTATGCGTGAGCGGCGGCGGCGCTTCGTGGGAGGCGGACGGCGGGCGGCGCTCCGTGCAGCTCGGCGTGGCGGAGCTGGCGCGCGGCGGGGCGCTGCGACGCGCCGGCGTGTGGGCGCCGCGCGCCGGCGTCTCCTGGCAGCGCCCGCCCGAGCCCGCGCCCGCCAGCGCACCCGACTCCATGGAGAACCGCACCTACACCGTGCTCATCGCACTTGTAAGCTAATACTTTTTCATTATCAAAGTCGTCCGTTTTTTCCCCTCCCCTTTATAAATACGAATCACGGATTGTTGAGGCACGGCGAAATAAAAAATAACACTGCATACTATTTACCTGTGCAATTTATGGCTGGCCAAACCGCTGCAAGGGTAACTTAAATTAGTGTAAATAGTACTTGTCAAAATTCTCTTTTTGTACAAATTAGCCTTAAGACCATTACTTTACTAAGAAGCCGTTTGTATTGACCACAGAACAAGCCATACGTGATGACCAAGGACTCCACAGACAGACTGTCCGGGAATGAGCGCTACGAAGGTGAGCACGATAACATTTATAAGCAAACTGTGCCCACGGGCTTCGCTCCCCGTGGGAATTTCAGGATGAAGAGTACCCTATGTCCTTCCTCGATTCACAAACTATATCCATACCAAATTTCATTCAAATCGGTAAAGTAGTTTAAGCGTCAAGCGTAACAAACAAACAAATATACAAACTCACTTTTGCATTTATAATATTAGTAGGATACTTTTTTGGTAAAACTCCCTGAGTAGAGTAGAGTGCAATGCAGTTTACGATAAGCATATACCCACCTATTGCTACTAGAGAAACCCCTACCTTCGTTAGTTTGTCACAGATTGGGATGGTTAATTAAATAACTGTCTGTTTTGCAGGCTTCTGCATCGAGCTGATCGAGCGGCTGGCGGCGGAGCTGCGGTTTAACTACACGTTCATCTTGCAGGAAGACGGCGAGTACGGCAGCTTGAACGAAACCACCAAGCAGTGGAACGGCATGACGCGCCGCCTCATGGATGACCCGGTACAAACACCACTGATTGTGGGGCATATACACGTTTTGAGAAGCTCTGAGACTGATAGCCCGTCGGAAATAGACAGAAAATCATTCTAAATTCGCAAAGCGTGATGTAGTTTTGCATTTTTGGTATGTTGTATGGGTGTGTTAGGGTAGTTTAAATTAAAAAATGCAACTTCGAAAACCTTGTAGAAATTGAGAAAATCGAAATTATTTTCGAAATTTGCGGTGTTTTTATGGTATTCGCCCTGCATGGCCAAAACTATGCATTTTTTGCGTACGATGTTGTCTACAAGTATAAACTGTATTCAATAACCTACAATTTGAATCCTATTTTGGCTCTATTGACCCTATAGAAGCTGAGCTAAAGCACTTGAAAGATGACCAATTTTTCTAGAAAATAGCTTTTTCTCGATTTTTATGACATATTTCGTAAGATATTCGCAAAACTGCTTGTTTTACAAAAAACAATAACCAAAAATATTTTTAAGTACTTATTAAGCATTTATAAGAGCCCAAAATGAAGTCTGTAAGACTAACAGGTCGCTCACAATCTCAAAACAATGAAATAGGTAAAATGGGTTTTAGAGGTAAAAATTACAATTAATGTTTCTGTCGTTTGTTAACACCCATACTCTGATGTGTAGATCACCAATTCACCATTCCAGCTAACATTTGTGCTTAACATCGTAATTAATAATTGGTTGTCTCAATTATACCATTAAAAATATCAATAACATAAGCTGGGAGTACCTCCACGTGGTGAAGGCGGTAACAGTATACTGTTACCGCCTTCACCACGTGGAGGTACTGGCAAAAACTCCCATTTTCAATCCAAAAACAGAAATTGTGGGGTCAATTTCAGAAAAGGCAGGACCTTGGAGACTTGGCTACCATTTTCCTCCAGCCAGATTCAACGCAGGAAAATATTGCGGAATCTGGTGAAAAGTGTCTGGTAGCTCTATACGGAGGCATTGCGAGTGCTCAGTCACTGCATGACCTGAGATTCACGTTGTTTGTGAAAACAGCGGCAAATGCAGAAACGAATCTCGCACGTTTGCCACCTACTACCGAAGCTTCCGCTTTTCATGCCTTTCGCACCTACCACCAAGTGCAAAAGTGGCTGGGGGTAGAAAAGGATCCCACCGAGTGGGGCTGGAAAATCAGCACCCGTGGCCTAATCCCGATCACAACAAACGAACAAGAGGAAGACCATGAACGCGTTCTTTTTGATCTTCCCCATCATCACGAGGAACGGGAATCCCAACCCCGGAAAAAACGAAGATTGACTATGAACAATTCATAATCAATGGCCTTTTTTACGGTTCCGTACCCAAAACTGGATGCTCCACTGTTTGTCTGTATGTTACCAGGCTGTATTTCATAAATCATCAATCATAATATACTTCTGTTACCACTGTAAAAAAAAATACTAAACGCTTCCATTCAACAAACGTATCTTTTTGCCATTTTTTTAAGAAAAAAAGTCTGACTCCTACTTGGCTGGTCAGCAGTAACCAAATTTTGGGTATGAATGTAATAAAATTTCTGTCTAATCTATATCTATACATATAATAATCTATACATATAATAAAACAGTAAAAAAAGTGTGTCTGTACATTAAATATATTTCCAAAAAAAATATTGGGGGCGATGGAGACTTAGTAATAGAGTAAGAATTAAAAAAAAAATGTCTGTCTGTTTGTCTGTATGTCTGTTTGTCTGTTTGTACACGCTAATCTCCGGAAATACTGGACGGATTCGAATGAAACTTTTTTTGTTATATAGCTATTAAGCCTGAGCAACATATAGGGTATAAATGATTTTGGAAAATGGAACGCCTGATGCAGAACCATAATGGTCCAACTAAACTATAAGAGATATAAAAATGCCGCCTTAGTAAAAGTTGTTCAGCCTGATGAGCATTTTCCAAAGACATAAAGTCCACGCGAACGAAGTCGCGGGCTTCGGCTAGTTTGCAATAAACCTGTATACTTAGATTATTTTGACTCAGTAAATTATTTAGCTTTTCGCGTTTTATTAAGATTGAGATCTCACAGACCTCGTTTTAGGTAGTAATCTTCTTCTTCTTATCGTGTGTGTTAGTGACTAACACTAGTGTCAGAGTTTTTAAACCGCCTTAAAGGCCTCTGACATGGTTTTAGGTAACGACCAATGTCAAGGACAGTGACCGGGACCGACGGCTTAACGTGCCCTCCGAAGCACGGATCATCTTACTTATCAGACAATCAGGTGATCAGCCTGCAATGTCCTAACCAAACTAGGACCACTACACAAAGTCGTTGCCCCCGCTGGGAATCGAACCCGCGACCTCCGGGTAAGAGCCGAACGCTCTAACCACTACACCACGGAGGCAGTTATGTAGTATTAGGTAGTAATGGTAGCTAAATATGTACTTTAAAATATTTTTGGTAATTATTTTTTGTAGAACAAGCAGTTTTGCGAATATTTTACGAAATATGACA
The DNA here is from genome assembly GCA_963555685.1 of Acrobasis consociella. Lineage (NCBI taxonomy): Eukaryota > Metazoa > Arthropoda > Insecta > Lepidoptera > Pyralidae > Acrobasis > Acrobasis consociella. The sequence continues at coordinate 148,798 of OY743112.1, forward strand.
ATAAAATCGAAAAAGGCTATTTTCGAGAAAAATTGGTCATCTTTGAAATGCTCTAGCTCAGCTCCTATAAGGTCAATAGAGCTAAAATAGGATCCAAATTGCAGGTAATCGAATACAGTTTATACTTGTAGATAACATCGTTCGCAAAAAATGCATAGTTTTGGCCATGCAGGGCGAATACTATAAAAAGACCGAAAATTTCGAAAATTTTCTCGATTTTCTCAATTTCCACAAGGTTTTCGAAGTTGCATTTTTTAATTTAAACTACCCTAACACACCCATACAACATACCAAAAATGCAAAACTACATCACGCTTTGCGAATTTATTGTTTATTTCCGACGGGCTATGAACAGACACATAAAAGGTTACAGGAGAGCGATGGATCGGGCTTTTGAAAAGTACTTATGGTAGACCTACACCCATATATTGGCCGTAGAGTGACGTCAGAGTAGAATACGATCTGTCACCAACTCACACTCTTTTTCTGTCGCTCGAGTGGCGGGAGAGAACTGAGAACAAGCTGTAACCATAACTTATTGCGATTGCATTACGTTATGGTTTCGGGCAAAACCTACATATATGTATTAGAGAAGACCTTTAGTCCAGCAGTGGACTGACATCGGCTGTCCAGAAAGACTTTCGTCCAGCAGGATACTTGTGGCTGGAATGATGACAACAATTCTATCACATAGATTGATAGATATCTCTTTTATTGTACATCAAAAGAAAAACGTAACACAAAGAAATTATTTGACATTAAATGAGTAAAATCGGCGATCTTATCTATAAGCGAGACCTCTTTCATCCAAAGTGCATTGCTTGTCAGGACATTGACTTTGCGATCACGGACCTGACGATCACGGCGCAGCGCGAGACGGTGGTGGACTTCACGACGCCCTTTATGAACCTCGGCATCAGCATCCTGTTCCGCACGCCCAAGGAGCCCGAGCCGGAACTCTTTGCCTTTTTGCTCCCCTTCTCCAACACGGTGAGTCTGCTTCAAATAAAATTCTGCTTTGCCACATCATTATAGGTTTGTACCTTATAAGTATCAGACCATAGTTACATGTCTTGTACTTGAATATACCTTAAAACACTGAAAATGTTATGTTTACCGGAACTTCTAAGATAATGGTTATATAGTTCACGTTTAATACTTCACTATCCATCCTGGCAAGGGATACGTTATCAACACCAAAAACGTGTCTTTGTGTTGAGTGTAGTGTAAGTAACATTGCCATTTGTCGCAGGTTTGGCTCTGCCTCGGCTTCGCGTACCTGGGCACGTCGCTGCTGCTGTACGTGGTGGGGCGGCTGTGCCCCGAGGAGTGGCAGAACCCGTACCCCTGCAACGAGGAGGTGGAGGCGCTGGAGAACCAGTTCACGCTGGCCAACGCGCTGTGGTTTAACCTGGGCGCCGTGCTGCTGCAGGGCTCCGAGATTGCCCCTGTGTGAGTTTGCATTACCTCACTCACATTTATCTTTCATGCTTTATCTACTGCTTACTTATAAATTTTCACTTACTTCGAAAAAGGAGGAAGTTATCAATTGGACCCATATGTTTTTTTGTTTTGTATGTATGTTTAGCGACATCTTCGCTACTTGTTGACCCATTTTAATATTTTTTATTTTTATTTAAAAGCCTTTTGTACCAAGTGTTTTCCTTATTAATTGTGAAGATATAATTAAGAACTTTGGAGATATGGAATAAACTTCTAAAAGAAAACGCAGTCGGTTGTTTTTTGCATTTTTTCTGTTTCTTTGCTTCCCTGTGATTTCGCAGACGCAAACTTGCAGCTGCAAGCTTAATCTCACAGCTGCCCAGCAGGCACATAATGTATGACAATGGCCCCGCGCAGGGCGTACGGCACGCGCGCGGTGGCGAGCTGCTGGTGGCTGTTCGCGCTCGTCATCACCAGCTCGTACACCGCCAACCTGGCCTCGCTGCTCGCCGAGAAGTCCTCCAACAAGCTCATCAACAACGTGCAGGAGCTGGCCGATAACAACCTAGGCATCACTTACGGCGCTAAGACGCGCGGCTCCACCTACACCTTTTTCGAGGTATTCAACGCACAAACTTGCAATAAAACAATACAACGACTGACCACATATTTCTTCTTCTCTCTTTGCCATATCCGTTTCTGGTATCTGGTATCTCAAATCGGTATTTGGCAGTTTAGCTTAATTTCTGGGCTTATACCCAAAGTACACATATCTACTAATTAGAACCAATTTTTACTTCTAGGCGTACGAAGTCGCGGGTTACAGCTAGTAAATGAATACAAGGGAAACAGATTTATACAATGTCCTTTTTTATTAAGTACAAATATTTTAAGGGGTGAATCAGACCATCATTTTGAACAACTTTTCGCAATAAATGTTTATCGAAATAGGAAAATTTTTTTTTAGGTTTTCCTAGAAATCGAAGTAGTCACGTGATGTCATTACTATGGAAAATAAAAATTATTTTTTCGTATTTCGATTAAAGTTTACTGGGAAAAGTTGTTCAAAATTATGGACTGAATCACCCCTTAAAATATTTGTACTTAATAAAAAAGGACATTGTATAGTAATCGATAGTTTGGAGGAGTCTGATCAGTTTGTTGTTGCAGCACTCCCAGAACGAGCTGTACAAGAGGATGTACGAACACATGAAGCAGCACAAGATGCCGACGACCAATGACGAGGGAATCGGGAGGTAAGGTAACGATCATTTCAGCCGCATAGCGTCCACTTCTGCACCTGGTTACTCCCAAGGATTTCCAAAACGACTGGTCTAAAGCGGCCTGAAGCCAGCGTTTTCCAGCGAAAGCAATTGCTTAATTTTTTTATCAACCGACTTCCAAAAAGAAGGAGGTTATCAATTCGTCGCGATATTTTTTTTATGTATGTTCACCGCTACTAGTAGGACTACTGGTAGTACCACGGGCAAGCAGCGGATTATTCGAAGACGCCTAGACCGAAGTAAAAATTTTTGTTTGAAAGGATATACTTGCCAGGTGGTCCCATAATTTTTTTATCAAAATCGGTTGTGTAGTTGGAGGGGGAAATCGGTTTTTAGTTTTGAAAAATTATTAAAACTCTATCCTGTTAAAATCCAAAATGCATATCGTACAGCTAATAAAATGTGAATGCGTCCGTCTCCACGCAGGGTGCTGAACGAGAGCTTCGCGTTCCTCATGGAGTCCACCACCATCGAGTACACCATCGAGCGCAACTGCGAGGTCACCATGGTAAGCAGTTCTACAGTGCGTCAACTCGTGTGTTGGCTACACACCACTTGACGCACTGCATAACGTCGACTCGAGAGTAGGAGGCGCCAGGGAGACTGTGGTGTTTGAATGATATTATTGTTACGTGGCTTATAATTATTACAGTGTCTTAACATATTCTTTTTTAGGGTTCCGTAATAAACAAGGAACACTTATAGTTTAGTTACTTATGTCTGTCTGTCTGTCTTTATCCGTGGTCCTACTCAGACTCAGGGACTATACGTACTAGAAAGCTGTAGTTTGAAGAGAATATATCAGAGCTATATAGGGTTTACAAATTAAAAAGGCGACCATCTTATAAAATGTATTTGGAAAAGGAAAACTTCATAAAAGATACTTACAATGCAAACTGCGCGTGCTCCTGGTTTTTTATATAATTGTTCTCTTTTCCTTGATAAGTTCCAGAACCTGCGTGTTTTTTCTCCGTCCAATTTATATTTTAAAGTAGCTATATTTTGTGCTTCCGGCCCACATGTCAAAAACTGTCCAGACGCTCGGACTTTGGTTTATAAAAATATTTGATTCCTTGATTATGTATAGACGGGAACATGAGACACCGCAACAAATCATTCATAATATGGTCACTTCCAGGTGGGCGGCCTTTTGGACAGCAAAGGCTACGGCATCGCTATGAAGAAAAGTAAGCTCTTTTATCACACAATCTATTTACAACACGGTTTTATCAACTATCAAAAGTTTAGAGCAAGTCAGTTATAAAATTAAGTTACTTGACTCCACACCACAGCAACATTGCGTAAGTGAGAAAATATGATTACGTTGAGAAAAAAGTTTTGAGATCGTGATCTCTGTGGAAAAAGCCGCGTTGCGATGCGACTAGTGCGAGACTGACTTGTGATTGTGTATCATTATCATATTTTTAACCGACTTCCAAAAAAGGAGGAGGTTCGATTCGTCGCTATCTCTTTATTTTATTTTATGTATGTTTTTATGACTTTGCACGCCTAACGACGCAACACAGTGATGCTTGAATTTATGGACCCTTAACACCCGTAGTTCCTGTGATTGACAAAATAAATGATTATCATTATGTCTGTTCACCGATTATTCGAAGAAACCTGTACTGATGTGATTTTTTTTATTATTTTTTTTTGTGTTTAAAAGGCTCTTGTCAGGTGGTGAAATTTTTTTTAAATCGGTGGTGTAGTTTGGATGTGAAATAAGTTGAAATAAGTGTTTGTTTTTAGAAAAATATAATTATTATTTATTTTTTAGTCATCATCATCATCATCATCATTTCAGCCGCATAACGTCCACTGATGGACACAGGCCTCTCCCAAAGATTTCCAAAATGACCGATCTAGAGCGGCTTGCATCCAGCATTTTTTAGTATTGACATACAAAGTTAATGTTGAACATAGCAGTACTTTGATAATGACATTAGTGTCTGCGATCAGATTCCCCGTACCGGCAGGGGCTGAACCTGGCGCTGCTGAAGTTCCAGGAGGCGGGCATCCTGCGCGAGATGAAGCACAAGTGGTGGAACGAGATGCACGGCGGCGGCGCCTGCAACGTGAGTGCAACCGTTATCGCATTGAGTCCTACAGCACAACCGGAAACCCGGAAAGGGGACAAACTTAAGTTAAAACATTTTTAGTCGATGAAAGATTCGGAGAAGAAAATAACGTCAGAAACAACTTGCACTATCCAAAATAACAAAATTTATAACCAAAATACAAACTAAATAAAAACCTGTAATAAGACCGAACCCATGAAACTAAATAAGAGTGTAAATTGAGAGCGCATCGATTGTATTTAGGTGGTTGAGGAACACGAGAACGAGGAACTCCGTATGCGGAACTTCCTGGGCCTGTTCCTGGTGCTGGTGGTGGGGTGCGCGCTGGGCGTGCTGGTGTCGTGCGTGGACCTGGCGTGCGCCGCGGCCGCCAGCGCGCGCGAGCCCGGCGCGCCCTACCTGCGCCGCTTCTGGACCGAGCTGCGCTTCGTCTTCCGGTTCGACCTTTCCGAAAAGCCCGTGCACGTAAGCTTGAACACAAATTGTTTTTTTAGGGATAATTTTTATTCTGTAGAAAACCGTATATTTTTACCCTTTGACCACGCGGCTGACGCCCACAGGTTTACTGCAGCTAGAATCTATTTATGTCTATGACTCATTACTCATTACATAGCATTTGAGCTTGACTAACATTAAAGTTACTTACTATGTTACAAATGACTTCCGAACGCTAACATGTTTGCCGATGTGTCAGGGTCCGTTGCTGCCGAGCGAGTCGAGCGGTTCTCCGCCGGAGTCGCGCCACGAGGAGGAGGCGTCGCCGGAGGAGGAGCGCCTGCGCTCGCTGTCGCTGTCGGGCGGCGGCTCGGTGCGCCGGCGCCGCTCGTCCATGCACACCGCCAGCGTGCGGCTCGCGCGGCACGCCACGCAGCGCGAGCGCCCGCACTCGCCCACGCCCACTCGCCGATAGAGCGGCGTGCGTATTCAGCGCGGCGTAAATATTCTGTGTCTCCACTCCGCTTCATCACAAACAGTTAATATGGCTCTATGACTCTACGAATGCCTACGAAGCTCTACGCGCTGTGTCTACGTGTCTACGGTCTACGCCGGAGCTACACTACTACGCTAACACGTCACAAGAAGAAATCGTACCTAAATTATGAAAGTTATATGGAAAATGTAGCTGTAGATTGTAGATCTCTGAATGAAACAATACTTGTTGAACTCACTGTCTGGAAAAGTATTTACATGACACGTAAACATGAAAAAAGTCAGGAGATTAAAAACATAAGTAGTTATATTTTTTTAACTTAATTTTATTGCTAAAATTATTATTGGTTAATTTGTCACTTTGTTTGCGTGTTGGACTAATAATAAGTACGAGAACTTTATATAATGTAATGAAAAGCAATTATGTACAACTAAATAAAACACGTAAGTAACCGTTTCTTCTGCCTATTTTATTATATGTCCTACATTACCTCCATCAACCTCGTGCTGTACGGCCTGACTGCCAGTTGACTGTCGCACCAGCCGTTACAATGCAACAACGCTCGCAACACAGACATCCGGAAGGTCAGGCTCAGACTCAATTTCAGATCTATTATGATTACATACTATGCGTATTCTATAGGTAGTGTAACAATCGATCAGGATCAGTATGTTTCAAAACAGGCAATGTATTAAAATTCAGTAAGTATCTCGGTTTAAACTAACGGGCTCAGTTTGGAAACTTGAGATATCCTTTTGACCGTCGTAGTCAATTATATCGCAACGAGTGCTTGATTATGTCCCCTAACTACAATTAGTAATAAGGTCATCATCATCAAGTCTTTTAGTCTCTACTGCACGAGCACGACCCTCTCTGAACTACCAGAGCCATACTTGGCCAGAGCAGCCAGAGGACTTGGCCTACACTCTCCACGCTGGCCAGACGGGTTGATGAGGTCTCATTGATGTTTAGCCAGCTTTGTTTAGCTTGTAATCCCTAAGTCGCCTTCTACGACATCCACGGGAGGGCTTGGAGTGGTCCTATTTTACCCTGCCAGAAAACACACGCAGTAATAAGGTAATAAGGCATAAATACAGTTTGATGTTCAGTTTTTTTACAAGTTTTATTTTATTTCACCTGTTCCGTGGTCTGTGGGGCTGTCTGTAATCAAATCTTGGTGGCCATAGGAACTTCGTAATAAAATGACATAAGCCCATCGAGTTTAAGCTCGTTTGATTCGTCTCCCTCCCTCCTCTAGATGGTATCTAAGGTCTGATGATGGAGCTGGAAGGTGGCCACAGGAACTCCGCCGCCGTTATGAAACGACATAAGCCCATAAAATTTGGGCTCTTATGATTCGTCTTGACGAGTACTTTGTCTCTAGATGGTATTCAGGGTCTGATGATGGAGCTGGAAGGTGGCCGTAGGAACTTCATAATAAACGACATAACCCAATCGAGTCTAATCTTGACGAGTACTTTGCCTACGCGTTGTTTCCGACAAAATGTAACACGCTTTTATTAAAAAAGGGATTTAATTTACCTATAAAATGGTATACTTATTTATTTTATTTTAAAGGTACGCTTACAGTGATTACATATTATAACATTATTGGATAAATAAATCTATCGGATAGGTATACAATTCCATATGTCAACACCAATTAAAAGCATACACAGCATTTTCTTACACATTCGCTGCCGTAAATAGTATCCTACTAATATTCGTCTATAATTTCTTATGAGAATATTATTATTTTTTACTTTTTAGTTATTTTTATTAACAAGTATGTAGTTTATAAAAGCTTGTTATAAAATTGTTTATTTATATTTTATTTTTGGTATAGCAACATCGAGGTTTGAGTTGTTGGTCGTTCGATGTGTACCTATGTATCGACGGGGCGGGCGCGCGTGCGCGGCGGCGGCGGCGTATCGAGCGCGGCACTCGCGGCAGTCCGCCCGCAGCATGGAGCCGCCGCAGGCCGCCGGCGGCCCCGTGCGCCCGCTCGTCAACCCCGACGAGTATGGCGAAGTCGACACCTCCAGGTGAGAATGTCGCCGACAAACAAGCCTACTCCCTCAACTTCCGCAACATAACGACGGAACGATCATGCGTTCCATTTCAAATGATTGAGTTTTATCGCTTCAAGTATTTTTTTGCAATGGTAACTCTTTATTATCTGACTTAAAATCATTAAATTGGAAAGGCTCTTCATCTAGATTGATGGAACTAACTTATGCGTCCATCTTATTCGTTGTTAAGTAAGATGAGGTAAGTGGTGATGACGCGATTGATATGTTAGCGTTCAAATATTTATTTCATTTATTTTATTTAAGTCTAAATAACTTCAATATTATACCTCACCAAAATACGTGCCTTCCCAAGATGGTAAAAAGGCTCTAAATTCAAAAATATACTACAATAAAAGCAAAAACATGATGGCGGGTGTTGGACACCTGAGCCTGTCAACACTTTACACTAACGACAGCATTATCTTCGACATTTATTATTTGGCATGAGTACAGACCTACATCTTTATATCAAAACCATTAATTATATTTATTTACACGTCGAAGCGTTAAAGCTCTTCAGTACCAATAAGGTGACACGACGAAAAGTCTTCGACGAATATGTCGGCATCGATGTGTGACACAATATCCCATTACATAAGATATCGTTCTGAGAGACATTGTTGAGTGGCATGTCAGCTGAGTTATTAAAATGACGTCACTGTGAGAGAGTGTACTTATTAACAAGGTCTAATAGATTTTATATTATTTTATAAGTAGGACTGGCTGCGCAGTCCGCGACGCATTTCAAGTAAACAACGCCTAATTCCGTGCGAGCCGAAACCGAATGTAATGCCAGCAAGCTTTCGCTCCGCGGCGTGCGGCGGCCGGTCCCGCGGAGGGCGCGCCACCGCGGGCTACGCGAGCCACACAGCCGCCGCCCCGCCCACCTCTATTGATAAACAACCAAACTACTGGGATACATTCATTTTCCGGGGTCCAATGCTGCCCCCATTTTAAATAAATAATTAAATTGGAAGCAGGGTGTCATTTAAAATGTTGTCTTGACCAAGCCCTAGTTACAGTTAAAAGTGAGAACGTGAAGCTTTTCTACTCACTTTTACGTAAAACGGCCACTTTTAGCTAATGTGCGTGGTGCACTGTAAACAGTAGTTCATAAAACAGTTTGAAGGGTTATCATCTGGGCCTTGATCAAGAGTCCATTTGGTTTTTAAATGATCTATTTCAAATGGCAGCACTGGGAAGCACTGGACCCGGAAAATTCAATATTTCATGAACTCACATCAACCCTTTCAGAAAAATTATATGGAAACATGACTCAAACTAAAAATGAGAATATTTTATGTTAAATTCTGCTTCTCTTTCCGCGCAGATCGCAGCAGTCGATCGAGAGAATTGGCGATTATGCAAATCATGTTAATAGATGATGCATGCGGCTAGCAACCCTATTTTGATTCCTTTTTTACCTTCTTACCCACCATCACGCCAAAAGTGTCCACCAAAAATGCTCTGTCTGCCTCATAGGTATAAAGACGTGTTATGTGAACAAGATTGCAATAAAGTTGTTACACTACGAATGTTTCTTAAGCTCGGGAGTTTCGGTCTCAGGATATTGAAAGCGCCCCAAAATATTTCCAACCAGTTTTCCGATATACATGGCGCTTCTGACCATCATCCATCAGGCATCATCCGTTAAAGGATTATTTCGCCTGCCTATGGATTCTGTATCGTTTGGCCAACGCTTTAGTAAGTGCATGCGGCTGGTGCGCAGGTACCCGGCGCCGAAGGAGGCGACGCACAAGGTGCGCGGGCGCTCGGACCTGCTGGAGATGATGTGCGGCGCCGACGCCGTGGACCCCGAGCTGCTCACCGTCAAGACCTTCTACTTCTTCTTCTACTCCGGTCAGTACCACTGCACTCTTGTTTTCTTGTGTGGCGTGACCTGTATCTTATTAGTACATTTTATGAATAACTGACATCATCATCAATAGTAAACAGTTATAGGAAATTTGATATCTATGATCAGGTCAGATCAATGACGTGCCATCATGATCAAAATAAGTATTTAACAACTATTCAACTATTACAACTGGTGCCTAAGATCAAACTTTTAATCAATGTTCCGTTAGTTTGAAGAAAGGTTTTTTTTTAACCTATTTTGTCCCATTGTTGGGCAAAGGTCTCTCCCATCGTCTTGAAGACAGGTTATTCATAAAAAAAATATTTTCAGCTTTCGGGTCGTTGTTCCCGCTGATGGGCGTGTACTTCAAGCAGATGGGCATGAACGCGGGCCAGTGCGGGCTGCTGATCGGCACGCGACCCTTCGTGGAGTTCCTGTCGGCGCCCTTCTGGGGCAGCCTGGCCGACCGCTGGCAGAAGGGGCGGCTGCTGCTGCTGGCCTCGCTCGGCGCCTGGGTCGTCTTCACGCTGCCGCTCAGCTGGGTGCAGGTACTGAATACCATCAACACAGCTGTATGACTACGTGTACTGCTGCGTAAAAGTGCTTTAGAAATGAAAAGTTAGTTATCAAGGTTCTAAAATAAGTCCGATAAAATGTGTCATGTTCACACAGCTAGACTGAAGTTTACGTCACGTTTAGTTTAGTTGTATAGAATAGAATGTTAGATAAACGTTGAAAGATATTATTAACTAGTAGTTCGCCACGAACTTAGACCTCGCGATTATATCTTCTACTATCAAGCAAAGCAAGCAAGCAATCCAATACACGGCAATTGAACACAATTAACTGACTAAACAAATTAAACAAAACTTTAAACAAGCAAGACAACAAAAAGTCATACGATTCTAGAAAAAATCAAGTCAATCTTGTAAACTTATGAAAAAATAACCATAGCGAGTTGAGTTTTTGTTGGACATCTACCTACATAGTTATTGCTTTTTGTGAACTATATGGTATTGAATGTACTTACGCAACGCAACAAATATTTGTCAATTTTCTTCTTTTCTTAAAAATAGTGGTCAAGACATTGGCCTTGTAACTCGGAAGTCGCGGGTTTAATTCCCACGGGAGATATGTATTTTTAAGAAAGTTGTTCAGTAACCTGGACTGAATTCAATATTTTGTAAGAAGATTTTGTATTGTATATCCGTCACGGCTCAGTCAGCTAGACTTCGCGAGTCACCCTAAACCCGTTTAAGTATAACGTATAAAAAAGTTGTCCAAACAAAAAAGTTGTTAAATTAAAAAAAATGCGTTTTTATAATGGCAACAAAAAAGTCCAATGAAATTTTTGAAAATATTTTGAAATGGCGGATATATGACAGTTTAAAAATTTTAAACCCCCATATTTCCGCCATTTTGAAAAATCGGAAAACTGGCTCGACAAAAAAATTCTATTTAGTTGCTGAGCCTGCTTACAAAATTTTATGAGAATCGGTTAAGAAATGCGACCTGTAGGCGAGAACAGCCAGACAGACAGACAGACAGACAGACAGACAGACAGACGGACAAAATAATTTTTGGCTAATCTCGAAACTGAGACGCTTCGCTCGCTTCGCTCGCTCGGTCAATTAGAAAAAAAGCTTAATTTTAGAATTCACCCGCACTTGCCGGCGTTTAGCTGTGCACTGCTAACTCGTTACATAGTGTGGCTCGCGGTTCGCGAGGATTACAAAAATGTTTGATTGTATTTATTGCACCGAACAGGCGTTAAGTTAGATTAAGGTACCAAATTGTTACAATATGTTAACGATGTAACAAAAATACGACGATGTGCAGACGAGGAATGTATACCGAGCAATTTTAAAAAAGCGAATAATCTGCGCTTGCGATATAAATGTTTGAAGTGAAGACACCGTTGAGTGCGTTGTCGCAGCCGGACGCGGTGGCGTGCGTGCAGCCGGCGGCGGACGGCGGCAACTACACGCTCGTCGCGCCGCGCTACGACGAGGACTGGCCCGCCGACTCGCGCAAGTTCAAGGGCCCGCAGACCAGCGGCCGCGAGGGCTCGCCGCTGCCCGTCAACGACGCCCTCAACTTCGACCCCAAGACCCAGAGCGACTGGGTCACGCCGCTGCACTCTTACATCGTGTACAGGTATGACATGATATATGTGACAATATTAAGCCTTACCTACTTTATTAGTACTTATTTGTAAGTTGCCATCACACTATAATAGTGTACAACATACTCTAAAGTAGTTTGAAGCTACTTCGTCTTATTTGTTAACAAATATTCAAAAAACAACTAAGTAAAAACAGTAGTAGTAATGTTTTTCAGCGCTGTGTGGCATTTTTGTATGTTCTCTTTATTTCTTTCCCTAAGTTATACAATGAGGATATATTCAATGAAAATAATTTATTTACACCCTTATCTTGATTACTGCTCGCACGACATGCCCAAGTACGCTGCAAAACTTTAGATGAGCAGAAGACGTCCTGTGGCTGAAATGATGACAACTTGAATCATCCACCATATTCCTGTCCTGTAACTCCAGTGCTGTTCTACGTGTAGTGCACTGAATACAATAAACCCTGCACTTGTACCGCACAGGACCCCAAACATCCAGAAGACGTTCTTCCTGCTGCTGCTGCTGGTGGTGATCGGCGAGTTCTTCAGCGCGCCCGCCATCACGCTGGCCGACTCCGCCGTCATCACGCTGCTGGGCGAGGACGCCGACCGGTAAGGAACGGTGTTCCTGTTTTATCGCCACCCTACTCCTGAAATCAATTATTTTATATTTATAAAAAGAGGCAAAGGAACACCTAGACATAATTTTATGAAACAACTAAATGATCAAATTAATGTTTCAACCTACATGGAAGTTAAGGAGTTGACTTTGGACAGAGAGAGATGGAAGGTATTGGTTGCTCCATAGACAAGAGCTTATAATAAGAAGAAGACTCCTGAAATTGCAAGACTAAAAGCCTCTCTCTATAAATGAGGATTTAAATTTATAGAATTATAGTATAAAGTCGTTGCTCAGAAGATGCTATAGCTGTTATGCAATGTTTACTTTTAACAACCAATAAAATCAGTAATGACATGATTTTTATCTTGGAACAAATCTTCCCTTTGAACCGTATTATACTTAGCATATAATAAATACCTATTTACTCGGTGGAAATTTTTTGCCTTTTGCATACAAGGACCTAGAATTTTTAAACAATAGATAACTTGCCTGGTCTAAACGAAATCGTCAGACAAGAAATTTGCACTGTCTAAATGGGCCACTCAGTCAAACCTTGAGAACGAATATTTTTATGACATCATAATCATCTTTTTCTTCTCTTTTTACACCCACTTGTTATGTGGGATCGGCACAGCAAGTTAGTCTACCATTTGCACATCATTCGTCGCCTCATTTTATCATTCACGTCACTCACACAATCTTCCAACTCCACTAGTTTTTCCTGTATTTGTGTACTAATATAGGTATGCTTTTATAGAGAATGGCTAATAAACATATCCAACTAATATACACCTACCTAATGCTAAGCAAAATATATACTATCTGTTCAACTTTCCTTTGCAGGACTTACTTCAATACTTCACCCTACATAAATCTTCTTTCAGTATTTGCTCCAACATATTTAACCAAAATAGTTCACCTCCATCTCACCTCATTTGTATTGTTTAATGCGTTTAAAAATACTGCATAATGTATTCGATGCATAATATATAATGTGAAAATAGTATTAACTATGTATGTGTAGTTAACATGCTTTTACTTCTCGCTTACCGTCGAAGGTGCCTGTGGTAGAGTGACGTGTTCAGCTCGTCGCAGGCACCTTCTACATAAATCACATTCACTGATGTCTGTCATGACTACCCGTCAGGTACGGACACCAGCGCATGTTCGGCTCGCTGGGCTGGGGGCTGGCCATGTTCTTCGTGGGCATCGCGCTGGACCACAGCACGGCCTTCAGCTCGCACCCCTGCGGTGGCCCGCAGCGATACGAGAAGAACTACACCATCTGCTTTGCCACCTTCTCGGTGCTGATGGGCGCTGCGCTCATGACCGCCTCGCAGGTGAGTATTTTAAACAATATAAACGTTATGAGATTTGAATCATGCTCATAGGCGATGCGGCTAGCAACCCATCACTATTTTGATTTCTTTTCCATCTTAACGCCCACTATCACCCTAAGCGTGGCCTTTGAGTCTTACGGCTCCGGGCTCTGTCTACCCCATCAGGGATATAGACGTGAAAATGTATCTGTATATCTGCGTATAAACGTTATATGATACATGATCGACTAGGCACAAGGTCAAGCAATAGCACAATAGACGATGCGGCTCCATCACTATTTTGATTTTGTTTTTCATCGTCATGCTTACCTGTGCGCTAAACGTCGCCCTTTACTGTAGTGCCTGTGATATAAAACTAATTCAAAATCAAATATTTAGCGCAATCAAAAAGGTTTTTTTTAAAGTAATGCTATTTCAGCAAAACTAGATTTTCGTTTTGAGTTATTCTTAAGACACCAAAATAGATTCTTAAGATTTAACTATGTATTACAGATCCGATTCAAGTACGAGTTTGCGAGTGCGGAGGCGTTTGTGGCCGAACCGGTGGCCGCGCCGGCCGAGCCCACGCACGAGGAGAAGCTGCAGCAGCAGCTGGCTGAGCAACTGCAGCTGCCGGGGCTGGACACCAGCGCGCCGCCGCAGCAGCCGCCCGTGCAGCACGCTAAGGTACTGCAGCACTGGCGCTAGCCGAGCCCACGCACGAGTAGAAGCTGCAGCAGCAGCTGGCCGAGCAACTGCAGCTGCCGGGGCTGGATACCAGCGCGCCGCCGCAGCAGCCGCCCGTGCGGCACGCTAAGGTAGTGCAGCACTACTGCCGGCCGAGCGGTACGCACGAGGAGAATAGTTGCTTTGTTGTGAGTGAGGTACTATGGTCCTACTCGATGTGGCTTCTCGGTAAGTATGGATAAGGATAAATGTAGCTAAATGTTTGTCTATACAGTATCGGCCATTGATCTTAGAACTATTATTTATTTGATGGCAGCCGCAACGAACCGTGGGAAAAGAATATTATGCAGTTTAAATGCTGGACTGGAGACGATTCCTGTACAAACCATATTGTTAAATGTAAATTAACTATTACTTAATTAAGTCAGTAAACCCCTCCATCATTTTCCCAAATTATCAGTTTTCATTATATTTCCTTGTTATTTGATTTGCGCAGGTGTTCGCGCAGACGACGCGGGAGATGCCCGAGTGGGTGACCGTGCTGCGACAATTCCAGAACGTGAAGGCCGTCTCGTTCCTGCTGGTGGCCTGGTTCATGGGCTTCGGTATCGGGCTCATATTCACCTTCCTGTTCTGGCACTTGCAGGTCCGTAGCAAGAAAAACAAAATCTCTTCTTTTTAACCATCTTGCATGAGTTTACAGCTGGCTTTTAAAGATTTCTTAAAATAAAAGATTTATCGATGACAAAACCTCTTGTTTTTCTCAAAAATTATGTCCGTTTGCGTTTGTATTTTGGCTTTAGCAACGTAATTTGGTCAGGCAGAAGTAAGAGTACTCATATGAAAAAGATGATATATTTCAACAATCGTTTTCATAAATTTCTATGGGACCACCTCGCAAGTATTTGCCCCTTCACACAAAAAAAGAACTTCCCAGGCGTCTTCAAGTAATCGGAAACATGCATAAAAATATATATTAATAATTTTGTATAATTATATACATTCTGATTGATAACCTCCTTTTTTTGTAAAGCCGGTCAAAAATAAAACTTTTTTTTGATTTCAAAAACTTTGCCTGTTTTTAAAAGCCGTACTATTTGAAAGCAAACGTTTGTCCTTTCCAGGACATCGGCGGGTCGCCGACGCTGTTCGGCGTGGCGTCCGTCATCAACCACATCTCCGAGATCTTCGCCTACTTCTTCAGCTTTAAACTCATCACGCAAATGGGACACGTCAAGGTACTGAACATTATTGAGAATTGTAGTTATTAGAATATTTGAGTTTTTGTTAGACTAAGGCCGTCTAACAAAAACTCAAATAAATTCATCCATACCATAAATAACTAAATGATGATGACTTTATTAAAAATGGTTGTTAAAAGGTTGTTAGGTATTTCTCTGAAGTCAATGGGTAAAGCATTCTAGAGCCGTGAGGCTTGAAGAGAAAAAGAGGTAGACATGAAATTAGTCCGAAAAAAGGGGATAATGAGCTGACGTGTCTCATTAATGATTTTGGTCAATACTGCCCTTTGCATAAAGATAAGACATGGACACCAACTAAATCTGTGGCTGTTAAATCATACTGTCTGTTTTAGGTGCTATGCTTGGGGCTAGCGGGTAACGTGGTGCGGTTCCTGTACATCTCGTGGCTGACCAACCCGTGGTGGGTGCTGCCGTTCGAGTTCGTGCAGGGCGTGACGCACGCGGCGGTGTGGGCCGCCTGCTGCAGCTACATCGCGCACGGCGCGCCGCCGCACCTGCGCTCCTCCGCGCAGGGCGTGCTGCAGGTGCGTACCGGCTGCCGCCGTGCAGTGGTTCACTTGACCGCCATGTCTTTGTTACAAGTTTTCTTACTTATACATACACGAATAAAAAAGAGTATAATACATTAATTATGCAAATGATGTTGTTTTTCGTGTGTTTAAGAGGCCAACACTGGTGTCAGATTTTTCAGGCTGTCTAAAGGCATCTGACATAGCTTGACGACTGCCATACAATGATGACAGCCGGGACCCACGGCTTGTACGTGCCTTTCGAAGCCGGAAGAACTCGAGAATTTTTTATGCCACTTGTGGTTACCCATCCAAGTGCGGACCACGCCCGGCGTCGCTTTACTTGCGAAAGCGGTAGCATTGCGCACTCTCGCCGGGCCACTGAGCTCCTTATTGATATGCAAATGATAACTTTGTTATATAACTTTTCAACAAAACTATTTCTCATTATTACTTTTCGTATTCCAAGTTCAAATTTGTACAAAACCTTGTGCAGGGGCTGCACCACGGTCTGGGCCGCGGCTGCGGCGCCGTGCTGGGCGGCATCGCGGTCGCCAAGTGGGGCACCACGCGCACCTTCGCGGGCTACGGGCTGCTGTGTGCGGTCGCGCTGGCTGCCTTCGCGTTTGTCAACTTCCGCGGGGGGGAAACTGAGGTACCATAAACAGTAGACAATCTGCAGTGCTCTTGTGCCTATGCTGAACTTCTTCCTTCAATACAAATCAGTTAAAATGAGTTTAGGTCCCTTTACGTTTCCCAATGTAAGCCAGTTGTAAATAAAGATGAAAAAGCAAAGGTAAAACCTTTGACAAGGGTCAAAGGAATAAAACTTTCAAAATATGTGATGAAATGTTTCGCCTCGAGTGGAACTCTATAACGCACACAATTTGAATCACCTCTACGAATGTCGTGTTGACGTGAGATGGTGTGCGCGCGCAGGTGACGGCGGGCAGCGCGGCGGCGGACGAGGAGGCGCGCGCGGTGGC
This sequence comes from Acrobasis consociella, assembly GCA_963555685.1. Lineage (NCBI taxonomy): Eukaryota > Metazoa > Arthropoda > Insecta > Lepidoptera > Pyralidae > Acrobasis > Acrobasis consociella. The sequence continues at coordinate 165,981 of OY743112.1, forward strand.
GGAGGCGGGCGTGCTGGCGCCGCACGGCGTGCCCTCCAACCCCATCCCGCGCGCGCTGTCCTCCACGCGCCTGGCCGACCTCGCGCACCACGACCAGTACGGCGCCACGCAGGTCAGTGTCACCTTATTGCTTACGCAGATACTATGTAATGCGATGTCGAGGTACAGGCAAAACACGGTAGGAAGTTAGGAACTAAGTATATTTTTTCAAAAGTAACAACTTATATACTGATTACAAATACTTATTGGCCATCAAACAGCACGTTAAGCTAGGGACGTGATGTGCTAAGTTAACATTTATAATAATAACCATCTTTCTTATACGCATCACGTCTGATATTTTATGTATGTTATACTATGCTCGCATGTCCTGTGAAGTTGTTTTTCAGCAAAATCGAACCGTAGACGCAACTTACTTTTAAATTAGTGTTATATAATATGTCTCGCCATTTCACCTTCGCTGGGACCCCTTTTTCTTCCAATAGTTAGCACTATTGCTGGGATCTTGTGTTGACGACGATCAGAACGTCTTGCGAGTCAGTATGGTCCTGAAACCAAGATTGCCGTAATCTTATTCTAGAAAAAATTGTCTTTGCTTTTCAGGGAAGATGTGAAAATGCAGAAAACCTTTTCCCGCCACCTTCCCATGCCTCCACCAACCATCCATTCGGTTATATGAGGCGAATCGTGGGAGAGGTGCACTCTACTTGCGCATTCGCTCTTAAAATGCTCCATTATTCACTCCCTACAAATCTAATAAGGCTGTCTGCGTAACAATTTTCTTATACGTCCCTGTCTGGAGGTACAACATAACAGCACATCTGCTTTGGCTTCCCCACCATTTCTTCTACCACCAGAGGTGTCTGCTGTTTTTCTCTACTTGAGACTTCACGTGTTGTCCTCTGAAGGCCTCTTTAATTTACCACTTATAGTGTCCACCTGTCTCTGTCCGGATGTTATGCCACCGATGCGCGAATTCTGCTAGCCGCCTGAAATGCACTTGAAAATGCCAGTGATGTAAGTGATGTCGTATAAGTAATGTTATTTCAGAGCTACGCGGGCGCGGAGAGCCTGGGCGTGCCGGGGCAAGCGCCCGCGCCGCGCCCCGCCAACCCCTTCCTGGCGGAGCAACCGGCCTACAGATAAGCCTGCAAGTTGCACCACGCCGGCATCTAGATACTACTTATTTCCGTATTAGCTTATTCTTTGTTCTGTTTACACTTTTCTGGACCTTCTAGACACAATCTGAAACGCTACTCGTATAACAGTTCAAAATTAAAATGATTTCTGTCATGAAAAAGAACCGGGCAATGACTAGACACGCCCATAGAATTCTAAACAGGATGAAAAATATCTATCTATCTATCGGTTACGAGTCCTTGTGTATGCTCCGTTGATGTCAAAGATATAAGAGATGTCTGGGATGTCACACAAACCAAAACTATATGATTACAAGTATATTACTCTAAAAATTAGTAGCCGAATTTACCTGAACAGTCAGTATAATATAAATCGTATCGTTCAATTTAATACTGTGGCGCGTTAAATGAAATATTCTATTTTTTTATCATTTTAATATTAGTATAGTTTAATAAGTATACCCAATGCTGTTTCTTTTTCTGACCTATTTATTATTAATAAAATGTAACAGGTACAGGTTGGCACTAACAATTTGTAAAAAAAGTAGAGTTGCCCGCTGTGCCGCGCGCACGGCGCGGAGCTGCCGACCCCGGCCGGGCCGCCACACTTCACACTGAATGACCTGAGCCGAAGCTGTACGCTCCCGCTACAATAACTCTACTGTAAAACAGTGAGCGTGACACACTATCAATTTTTCATATATAAGCTGTTTGGGGAGTGTGTTGGGTGTTGTTGTTGAATGTTAAACCAATGTTAGTTAAACTCCGTTTATTACTCGTCACTAAATGTTACAATAAATGTTGGGTTGAATGCACCCGCCCGTCTTACGTACCGAAAGTGCACTGATTTGCGTAAATACCTATGATTGTGTCATCGGCCGGCTCGCCGACGTCACAGGTGTTCGGTTACACCGAACATGTTCCCGAGGGGCAAGAATAGCGAAGGGGTGCAATGGTGCATCCATTACAAAGTACGCAGTATGTTAATGTAAAATAAAAGTAAAACGATGTATAAAAAGTTAAACCGAATGTTCATCAAAAACGATCTTGTTGAACACCACTGGCTTGGCTGGCGAAGGCGCGGGCACCGGCGTGTCGACGTCGTCGCTAGGTGTACTCCAACTTCTACAATTTCGGCGATAAATAATGATAACTGTTGTTAAAAGCATCACTCCTACGATTCCATAGATTAAGGCGTAGTGATGTATGTTGTGAACTGATACTGTATTCAAGTTGTCATTCATTGCATTCTTCAAGTTCCATATCTTTTCGTCCATATCTTTGTATAACTGCTCTGTTCCATTCAACTCGGTGTCCTTTTCTTCCTGATCAATAGTTACGTTTATGATGTGATTTATAGATGATATAACGGGCTTTTCGATATTATACAATACCTTCAGCTGACTTTGATAACGTTTGTGACCATGAATAGTAAAGTCATCGGCCTTGATGACGCAGTCGTCCTCCAAGGTAATAATATTGGCATGCGCAAGCTCATGTGCGGTAACCCGATCTCCACATATTGTTCTCAGCTGGCATGGCTCACAGCAATAATAAAAGTACTTATTTATGTTTGCCAATCCTCTCCATATATTTTTGCATACGGTTTTACTTGTTTCGCAAATTTTATTCTTGTTTAAGATACAAAGATCTCTGTCGGTCTTCATTTTGTATATCGGATTGTTTTGAAGGCACATGTATGTAGAGCTATCTCGATGTATACATTTTTCTAAATTTCCTTGAGATATTGGTACATAGTTGTCTTTCTGTAAGTTGATGGCCACATACTCAGAAACGGGTTTAATTGTTGTTATGCTCTTGTTGTGTTTCTTCGGAATAGGTATTACACTGTACAAGTCAAATGTTTCTCGGCTGATGAGCGGGATTCGAATTTCAAACAGAAAGTATTGTTCAGTCATTCTGGCTTTGACCATCAATATTTTATATATTTCATGTAAGTCTGAGTGTATGTTGACTGGTAAGGTTGTATCGCCTTTCTGGAGTCCTGCTATAACGTTGAGTTGTTCTTGTAATTGTTGAGGGGACAGTAAATGTAGGTTAAATCGTCCGTGGAATATATCCGAAATAGTATCCAGCATCATATTCTGTATATTTCTTAAATGTTGAATCATGCTACTAGCTGTCAGCGCAGATATGGCAAAATCATCTCCCAAATTTAATCTGTTGACTTCTCCTTGCAATGTTCTAATATTTTTGTCCAAATTGTTCAAATGTTTATTGATAATTTTATGTTGTTTGTTCATGATCTCCTCTGTTCGTTTTATCAAATTATACTCCGATTCTACTATAGACGTCTGGTTGTTCCATAGTTGCCTCAGATGTCCTTGATCTTGCTTAATCAGTTCTATGTCTCGTGTGTACTGTTCTGCGAATTGTTGGTCCAATACGCCGAACAAGGTGTTCGCGAGGGATCCCACCACATTAAAAAGACCCCTGCGCCGTCTAGAGTGCTCCATAAAATGTTGTTTTAGCAACAGCTGATTATAGTGATGCAGTTCGGTACATTCGTGAAGTAGTTGTGGTATGATCATATTACATTTGTTGTCCGGTTCTAATTTATGGCATGTTTTTCCCAGATAATCCAGTAGTTTCTCCAGCGCTGTAGTTCCTTCCCAGTATGGAAACATATCATAGTAGGCTACCAAAGTCCATTGATCCTGTATGAACTGCATCTTCGCTAATGGGTCAAAATAAAGGGCTTGATTTTCATTTAATTTCGTAATGTTACTTGTTCCGCTCGCATTCGTTACCAGTGACATGAAAAATAGTAAGGCCATAGCAACCGTATACAGTGTCGAATTACATTTGTTTCTTTGCTTTCGGTTCGACGTTTGCTGTGGCGTTTTGTAAGTTGTGTCTGTTTCACGTAGCTCCGACTCAATAGGCAGGATACATAATTTTACTATGGGACGTTTTATGAACCCATTCTGTGTTTTTAACGTGACCACACGTACGTAACCATCGCGCCCAGGGTGTAGCTCCACCACTCTTGCCATAGCCCATTTTCCAGGCGGAAGATTTTCATCTTGTATCGTGACCAAGTCTCCAATTTGTATATTCCTCTGCGGTTGGCGCCATTTGTTTCTTATGTTCAGTTCCGATAAATACTCAGATCTCCATTTCTTCCAAATCTGTTTAAAAAGTTCGTTTGTCATGTGCCATCTCGTCCTTGCATCCTCTGCCGTCTCAATAACAGTGACTCCAGCTCGTCCAGTAAGGAAGTGGGCTGGGGTCAAGCATTCCAAGTCGTCCGGATTCTCTGTTAGGGCACATAGGGGCCGAGAATTTAGTACAGCCTCTATTTGTGCCAGTAAAGTTGAGTACTCTTCAAATGTTAAACGTTGATCTCCGACCACTCTCTTTAGATGAAATTTGACACTCTGTACAGCTCGCTCCCATAAACCTCCAGCGCTCGGAAAGCTTGGGACGTTATGATGAAATTCGATCTTCATACTCTCTAATACGTCCAAAAAATCATTATCGAATGTTTGTTTGATTCTCTCATATTCCTCTTGCAAAATCTTGTTCGCTCCCACAAAATTCGTCCCGCAATCACAGTAGATGTGTCGAGGAGTTCCACGTCGAGCAGACATTCTCCTCAGTGCAGCTAGGAATGCCGAACTACTCAAATCAGTGACTAGTTCCAAGTGTATGGCTTTGGTCACCATACAAACGAAAATAGCAATGTAGCCCTTCATCGAGACAGCATTCCTTGTCTTGTTGGCTTTTACATACACATATCCTGAGTAGTCCAATCCTGATTTAAAAAATGGTGGTGCAGGCTCTGTCCGTGCTGCAGGGAGGTTTCCCATTAATTGATGTTGCTTCACAGGATCATTCTTCCTACAAGTAACGCAGTTGCGTAAATGTTTTTTGACGACGCTAAGTCCTCCCGGTATCCAATATTGTTTCCTCAAGTTAGCCAAAGTCAAGCGGGGGCCCCCGTGAAACGTAATGCGGTGAGCTTCGTTTATCAAAAGTTCGGTAAGGCGACTGTTTCGCGGGATGATCTTTGGATGCTGCATCTCGGTGTTCAAACTACTGTTCGGTAATCTTCCTCCCACACGTAAAAGGCCAGATTTATCAATGAATGGATTTAAATTAGATAACTTGCTTTTTCTATCAACTTTTGTATATTTCGTCAGACTGTGAATTTCCGCTTCAAATTCATTTTGTTGCACGTGCTTTACAATCAGAATTTTCGCGGTAGCGAGTTCTTGCAACGTGAGAAACGTTGGCAATTGTTTGCGCATCGGTGTGAATGCCCTTAAAATCCAGGTCAATACTCGTACTGTTTTGTTAAATGTACTATAATTAATTAATAAGTTATCAATCAAATGATTTTCTTTACTCTCTCCCTTTAAAACGTTAGTTTGTTTCCCTCTCCTTTCTTCGTTCGTAGTATATGTTTGTATGTGTTCTTTTCCGTCAAATGTCTTCAACCACCCTGGCCCATTCCACCACATTGTATGTTGTTTGAGCTGCTGAGCATATAATCCTCGACTAGCCGCATCCGCCGGGTTCTCTTCCGACTTCACATAGCGCCAGCACGCGCTCGGCATGACTTCCGTTGTTTTGTTTACTCGATTCGCAACGAATGCTTTCCACCGGTTTGGTTCACCTTGTAGCCAACCGAGTACCACCATAGAGTCTGTCCATCCATATAACTCCAGATGATGTTGAGATAAAGCCTCTTTAATTTTATTCATTAATTTTGATAATAAATGCGCACCTAATAGTTCCAATCTTGGTAAACTTATCGCCCGTTTATGAGGTAAAAGTTTTGTTTTCGCAGCTACCAATGTTAATTTTGTTTGACCTTTGACCCTTGCATATACGACGCATCCGTAAGCTTCAATGGAGGCGTCTGAAAATCCATGAAGTTCTATTATGTCCTTTTTATAACCTTGAATCCATCTCGGTATCTTGTATTCATTAATGTGCGGCAAATCATTTTTAATTCTCATCCATTCTATACACAAGTCTTCCGGTACTTCATCATCCCATTTCAAATTATATTTCCATAGTTTTTGAAAAAGTAACTTCAGCTTAGTAGATAAAGGTGCCATCCAGCCAAGTGGGTCAAATATCTTCGATATTTCCGATAGTAGGACTCGTTTTGTTATTTTTGATGTTGATTGAGGAGGTTCGTATTGAAAGGTAAAATTATCTTGAGATGAATCCCAGCACAAACCCAGTGTTTTGGAAACATTGTCCGTTTTAAAAGTGAAAATGTTATCTCCCGACTTGTCGTGTTGTGTTTTTATGTTCTGTAGAATTTTCTCCTCGTTAGATGACCATTTTCTAAGATCAAAACCGCCAGACTTCATCAATGAAATAAGATCAGCTATTAGTTTCTGTCCAGACTCTATTGTTTCCGACCCGTACACTAGGTCGTCCATGTAAAACGCCTTCTCCACTACTTCCGCAGCCTCCGGGTACTTGTTACGTTCATCTGCAGCCAACCTCCGCAAAGTCATCATAGCTAGAAAGGGAGCCGGTCGCGTTCCATATGTTACTGTTGTCAGGACGTACGTTTGAATAGGTTCGTCTGTTGAATATCTCCAAAATATTTTTTGAAATTTCCTGTCCTCAGGATTTAGAGCAATCATCCTAAACATTTTGGAAATATCAGCCGTCCATCCATACCTATACTGTCTCCAGTTCAGAAGAAGCATCTGAAGATCTGTTTGCAAATTGGGTCCCGTGTGTAGCATTTCATTTAAACTATAATTTGAAGATGTTTTATGAGATGCATTAAAAACTACTCTACACTTAGTAGTCAGAGAGTTCAAATTCTCTACGGCGTGGTGTGGCAAATAATATTCAAGCGTTGCGTCATGGTCACTCCCGCTCGCCGGTGTCATATGTCCCATTGTTTCGTATTCCTTCGTAAAAGTTTTATAATCGTTTTCTAATTTAGGCTGTTTTTGAAATTTCTTCTCCAGACTTCGAAATTGAGCTAATGCAGATTGTTTTGATGATCCCAATTTGCCCATGTCTTCTTTAAATGGTAGTCTCACTTCGTAGTGCCCATCTTTTAATCTTCTGGTTGTTTCCGAATAAAAATCGATACATTTCTGATCTTCAACTGATAAATTCGATGTTTCGTTAATTTCCTCAACCTCCCAAAATTTTTTGATCTCGTCAATGTTATGTAGTAAAACGTTGCATCTATATGTTTTGGCTCCTCCACACAGTAACCACCCAAGTTTTGTTTGTTGCACGATAGGATGACTCAAGTCCTCTCCTTTAATGATCCCGCCCAGTATAATAAATGAGTAAATATCAGCCCCAAAGAGGATGTCGACAGGGCGACTGACGTAAAACTCGGGATCCGCAAGAGAAATGTTTTCTATAAAAGGCCAGTCTGGCTTTTTAAATGTTTGGTTAGGTAGATTTCCAATCAAGTTATTCATAATTATGACCTCCGTCTGAAATCTGAACTCGCTGTGAATAGAGCTGCAATTAATTGTTAGTAATCCCTTCCCACTGCTTTCTCTCTCTCCAATGCCAAAGACTGTTCCTTTACACCTCTGTCTCCTTATGTTTAGTAGTTGCGCAGCCCTTTCTGTTATCAAGGATACTTGAGAGCCTTGATCAACCAGAGCTCTCATAGTATGATAAGTGCCATCGTCGGCTTTCACTCTTATTAACGCGGTTGATAACAAAACCTCTACAGATTGATTTTGTTCCTGGAGTTGTGACACATGAGAACTGTTGTTTATGTTATTGTTATCTTGTTGGGTAGCAGTTAAGCTAGACCGCGTTAGCGCCGGTTTGCTCAACGCGTCATGCAAAAGAGTATTATGTTTCTTCGAACATTTCCGACATGTTTTGTTTGAAGTGCAATCATTGTTACGATGTGTAAATAAACAGTTGATACATACTCGTAACTCACGTGTGGTTTTAAGTTTCTGTTCGTTCGAAAGTTGAAGAAATTGTTTGCAATTGTATAATCCGTGATCATTGCTACATAATGGACAAGTAACAGAAATGACGTTGAATGTTGATTTGGGCGCTAACTTGTTCGTGTTGTTCCATGAATTATGATTTGAAGTCACTCTCCCGTAAGATGTTGAAGGTTGCTGATAATGACTGATTTGTGACCTCGAATGTTGTTGATTGTCGCCTTTACGACGTGCGGATTCCAGGGCGGTGAATTTTCCCTCCAAAAAGTCAAGAAAATCCTTAAGTACAGGCAGTTCTCGACGATCTGTCAACGACTCAATATACTCAGTATGACTCTCAGTGTCCAATTTCTGATCTAAAATGTGAACAATCAGTGGGTCCCAATTGTTTATGTCCACTCCAAGGTTTTTAATAGCATTGAGACATTCAATCGTGACGTCATGCATACGTTTTATCAAAGCTAATGATTGATGTTTCATTGCAGGCAGATCCAGAAGAATGTTGATGTGCGAAGAAAAAATTAGTTTTTTATTGTTATAACGGTTATTAAGTATCTCCCAACATACCAGATAGTTGTCCGAACTGATGCTCAGATGTTGAATCAGTCGCTCAGCTTCTCCACGTACTTTACTCTTCAGAAACTGCATCTTCTGGGCCTTGGACAAAGATGAATTGTTATGAATCGCCTCACAAAACAAATCTTTAAAAGAACTCCACTGATTGTAGGTCCCAAAAAAATTTGGCACCTCAAGACGAGGGGTTGTCTGATCTCTGTGTTTCTCCGCCCACATTCTCTTGTTAATATTCTTCTTCATGTTATCATACTGTTTTTCGTACATGTTGTATAACGACTCCAATCCCCCGTCATCTTTACCACTCATCTCACTCTCTATCTCCCAGTGAAGATTATCGATCGCAGTCCAGCGCGAATCTAACTTTTTTATTATATCTTCCAACTCCCACTTCTCTGTTACGCCCTCAAGTTGAATATTTGACATTGTTCTTTGAAACGCCTTATAGTTAGCTGCTTGTCTTCTCAATTTTTCGTCTAAACTGTTAGTTAATGTTGCTCTTATCTCTTCTGCTTGTTGCACCTCTTTAGGTGATGGTTCACTGCTAGTCTTTGATGTTTCCGGTTGTATTTTAGGAACATTAGGAGTTGTTTTCTCTTGTTCTTCTTCTTCTACCTTCAAGTGTCTGTTAATGAACGCCACTGCCTCCAAGTAATATTTATGTGTTGACTCAAAATGTTTTCCCAAAAAATACTCGTGAGTCTTATCTCCAGATTGACACAAACGAGCATGGTTAAGTTGAAAGTCCGTAAAAAGTGTTGTTAATTCGTCCAATTTTCTCGCCGCCGTTGCATGTCTACGCGCATAACCTTCTCTCTTAAAGTTGGCTAAAAGTTTTTCGATAGCCGATGTTATCTCCGATTGCGACAATAGTAGATCTTCCATCTTGTTCGAATGTTGAATGTAAAATGTTAATGTTCACTCTCCCTCCACACACCCCGATGTTATGCTAGTTCTTTGGAATGTTTGGCAAGCCCAAGTGTACTATAAGCACCTTCTCAATTCGTTGGTGAGACCCGCTTGTGGGAAGCCAACGAACCGATTGCTAATACACGTATTAACTTACCAAGGATACTCCAAAAGGCTCGAAGGACCAATGTTTGGGGAGTGTGGTGGGTGTTGTTGTTGAATGTTAAACCAATGTTAGTTAAACTCCGTTTATTACTCGTCACTAAATGTTACAATAAATGTTGGGTTGAATGCACCCGCCCGTCTTACGTACCGAAAGTGCACTGATTTGCGTAAATACCTATGATTGTGTCATCGGCCGGCTCGCCGACGTCACAGGTGTTCGGTTACACCGAACAAAGCCATGCCAAAGATCATCTGACCAAGACCACACACATATTTTTCCAGCAACAAAATTCAAACATGCCGCATCTGAGTGTTTGTTACATGCAACTTAGGTAGTTAGTAGCGTAATTATGTGAAGTTTTGCCTCTATGTTGATCTCCTCTAGGGCACTACACAAAATATAAGTATTCTAGTCATAAAAATCCTTCTTGTTAACTATATATTAAATATTTTAATAATATCGGAATGTATATCAAAAGCACCGGCGTATAATACTTACTACTAGACTACCGTTTTGCTAATAACAATTAAAGACTGTTTGATCGTTCAAGAACGTTGTTTTGTTGGAACGTTCTTACTTCTCATCAAGTTTGTGGTGAACAGAAGCGAAGGGAACTAAAATGCTTTAATACTCGTGTAACAAGTAATTCGTCATGCACAAGTAGTGCCGAAAATCACGCCAGTGCTTTTGATAGAGCCGGCGATGAAGTTCAATTTTCTATTCGTGTCAGACTTTAGCAGTATTTTTTATTTTTACTTTTTTTATTCTTTAGAATACAAATCAGTAAATTGTTGTAGTAGGTAGGTACTAAGATACTGTTTCGAATAGAAAACTGGACCTACGAGAGTCACCTTCAGGTGCAAGATAGGTAGTGGACGTTTAAGCAAATTATAAGTAATTAAAATATATTATTGTGTAACACGAATGTAACTACTGTAGGATAATATACAAATATTGATGTCAATGAAGTTGCCTGGCAGCGGAAGCGGGTTGTTATGTACATACATAGTCCAAATGGGCACAAAGCAGGCGCCGCGCCGGCCGCCCAGGGCCCTGCGCAGCCGGGATGTGCAGAACACTAAATGTAAGACAGTGAAAAATTGAAGTACTTAATAATTAAAATAATTTATCCAGCTAAATTAAATATTATTGATAAACAACATTTGATTGAAATCGTTAAAGCAGATGCAATAGTAAGGCTCTAAAGTAACAACAATAATTATTCGTCTTGCTTCTATGGCTGTTCGTATGGTACAGAAAAACGAAAATGTGTCGTGTTGTGCCCTGACCGCTGAGCGTCCGCCGCGCGCCCGCGCTCCGGGCGCTGCGAGCGCTGCGGCACCCGCAGCCGAGCTTTGATTGCGTCGTCGCTGCTACGTCTTTCGTTGTTTTGTATAGTCATAAGTGAGAGTGTTATACGTTCAATGTCTGTGTATAATTTATGAAACGCGATGTCATATCATGGTGTGATGAGTAGATAAATTTATATATATATATATACACGTTAGATTATATTATAGAACTGCTCGCTCAAAAGCGGCAGCTCTCTCGCTTTCCTTCGACTGTAACAAAGTGTTTATATATTGCATAAATCTATGTATTTTATGATCGTAAGCTTATATAAATTATATTTAATTGATCGTTTGTCCGGCTAGTCGTCATGTTGAAATTATAGGCGGTTGCAACGAAGTCTTATGACCCGCCACCGGGTGAATCAGACAGAACCCGCCAGGTCACAGAGTAGATGAACACTACTCTACTGAGTTTTACAAAATTAGGTTATACACTACTACACAGGCAGTCGACTACGTATAATCGTAGGACCTTGCGACAAGCGCTGTTTGAAGCTTAGTGTCTGTATTTGCCTCCTCTGTGACGACACGTTTTGTTATAGTTCGGGCGGACACTGTCACTGTTGTGTAGATTCGTCTCGGCGGCCCGCCCGCTGCACCAGTTGATATATTTTTGCACAGTCTATCGGTACGTACGTGTAGCGAGCGCGGGCCGCGCCGCTCGCCTCCCCGCTCGCCGCTACGCTCGGGGCCGGGGCGACGGGTCGCGCGTTAGCCCGTGAACTTTCAATTTCAAATGTATAAATAAATAAATGTTGAACTATTGCTTCTAAGTTTTATTACATCCCTTAAGTCAATATATGTTTAACAATAAGTAGGTATTTTTAAGAAAATGTGTAACATTGCATTACATAAGATCAGACTACTAGACTGGAAACAGAAATCAGATAGATTAGTGAGACGATAATGATATTAGCGCATCTCTTTTTTCCCAGACATAAATAAAATACAAACGTTACTTAAAATCCACTATATTTATAACATATCAGTCTGTGGACGTGTAAAGGAGTATAAATGCGTATGTGCAGAATGTTCAGTCTTGGTCCGGGCTCGGCTCGGGCGGCGTGCGCGGCGCGTTCGGCGGCGCGCGCGCCGGCGGCTGGTCACACGATCTGCAGCCGGCCGTCGCGGTACACCGTCTTCAGGGTGCTGCTCTTGCTGCTGTACCTGTCATATTGCCAGTGTTACACTTAACTACAAGAATCACAATACATACCGTATGTCGATTAGAAATTATGATATGATATAGTATATACGAGATAGACAAAAATCTGATTACTGGTAAAAGCTCCATTATTCAGTTTTGTCATACGTAACGTAGGACAAAACTGAATAAAAGTTATGAGTTTGCTATCTTTAACTGATGGCCACAAAGAACGATATAAAATTAAAAAGGCTGTTCTACATTCAAATAATCACCTAGCGAAGTTCTTAAATTTAAGTCTTCTTGAACTTGCAGCGTTTGTATGTACAAATATGTATGGGAGGGTGAGTATGTAGTAAGTAACGTACGAACGCCATATTTCGGCAACCCATTAACAGATTTAGCTCATGTTCGAATTAAAAAATGCTGTTGACTACATCTACACGCCTACCAAATAAATTTTATCAAGCTACCATCAAAATTACGACCAATTATAGTAGAAGAAACAAACATACAAAATATGACAATACAAAAGCCTGATTGTTCAATCTTCGCTCGCTCATTCAATTAATATGTGCTCATCATTAATAAGATTATCTCTTAGGGATATGGACTGGGTCAAAAATATATTATTTTATTTAATAACTAGATTATCCGAAAATAAATGAAAAATTATTTTTTTGTTTATCAAATTAGTCAAAAGTTTCGGAGTGGGGGTGATTTACGTCATCGTTGAATAAAAATCGTAGCCAATCGCGACGTTATGCGAAATTTAAATGCGCTGTATCTTCGTCATTATTTGCTCATGAGAGAAAAGAAAAACGTTTGTTACAGAGTTGTTTACACTACAGTTGTACAACTTTTTCATTTGTTGCCACTGCGCTCTGTTTTATTTCAAAAGAAACTACACCTCCCTGTAAAGTAGACATCCATCAACAACTTATTGGGATAAGTTCATGACATTTTGATTTAAGTGGACCTGCGTCCTTAAAAAAATTTTGGTCCCGTACTATACGATAATTGAACAGGCCTTTTTAGGGTTCCGTAGCCAAATGGCAAAAACGGAACCCTTATAGATTCGTCATGTCTGTCTGTCTGTCCGTCCGTATGTCACAGTCACTTTTTTCCGAAACTATAAGACCTATACTGTTGAAACTTAGTAAGTAGATGTATTCTGTGAACCGCATTAAGGTTTTGACACAAAAATAGATAAAAAACAATAAATTTTGGGGGTTCCCCATACATAGAACTGATATTAAAAAAAATATTTTTCATCAAACCCATACGTGTGGGGTATCTATGGATAGGTCTTTAGAAATGATATTGAGGTTTCTAATATCATTTTATTCTAAACCGAATACTTTGCCCGAGAGACACTTCCAAAGTGGAAAAAAGTGTGTCCCCCCCCCCGTAACTTCTAAAATAAGAGAATGATAAAACTAAAAAAAATATATGATGTTCATTACCATGAAAACTACCAGCGAAAATTGGTTTGAACAAGATCTAGTAAGTAATTTTTTTTTTATACGTCATAAACTGCAATTTACCTTTCATTTAATCAACTGAAATATAAAAATAAAAAAATACTACAAGACTTTTATATTATGTTATTTGCTACTACGGAACCCTTCATGGGCGAGTCCGACTCGCACTTGGCCGCTTATTTAACGCTATTTTCTGCGGCGCAGGGCAGGCCAACACACCGTTATATTCATAATTATTCAAAACATCTTTACACACGATTGTTGCAGCATCACGTTGCTTTCACACTGATGGCTGGCTAGTCCGAATGTTGCCCGGCACTTCTCGCCACAGTGACCGCACATGAGTCGGTGGTCGTTTGGTTGAAGTGAAGAGCTGCATCGCTACTGCTTGTGTAATTTCCTAAATATCTTGTGAAATGTGTAATGTGGTCATCAGGAACTAACCAATTTATGTAAACTGCACTATTAAAAAAAAACTCACAGCAGTGATCTCTGGCTGTCGGTGTCGCCATCGCCGCCGTCCCGCCGCGAGCGCGGCGCCAGCGCAGCGAGCGCGGCGCAGGCGGCGCCGCACAGCTGCATCAGTACGCACAGCGCCGCCAGCGCAGCCGCACAGTACGCGTTGCGAGGAAGGTCCTCCGAAGCCTCCTGTAACGCAGATTTCAAAACACGGCCATATTGCAACTCTGCAATTCTTCCAATCAATCGAGATAAAAGATTGTTTGACGTACATCTAACAATCATTGGAAAATATTTGCATGGAGTTATGCCTATCTCTCTAAGGATTCATCAAAACCTAAGGGCAGAACCCACCAGAAGGAAACCACTTATCCGCTGGTCTATTTTCAAACGAGATGCAGTACTACCTAAAGTGGACCGCTTTTAGTGTAACGCTTGAAAATATAATACAAGTATTCCATCGAGTATCCTAATCATTTCAACCGCAGAAAATCCACTACTGAACGAAGGCCTCCCAAAAGAAGGCCAACATTGAATGATATATGACACGACTCACGTCTATCAGCTGGTGCACCCTCTCGGGCAGCGGGTGCCAGCGCGCCAGCACGCGCAGCAGGGCGCGCAGGTCATCGCGCGCGGCCGCCAGCTCCGTCAGCTGCCGCGCCTGCTCGGAGTGCAGCCACTCGGCCGCGCGGGCGCACACCCACCACGCCGTCACCACCTCGCCCACCAACATCACCACCATGCACACCGCGTACTAAAATCAACAGATATCAAACGTATGATATCATCACAAAAGGTTGGCCAGCCGCCCGGTAGAAAAGGTAGACCGAACCACGTGCTTGGTCTGTTACTCATACAACCAAGATGCCGATAATGTGCCGAAAAAGTGGAGAGGAGAGCTCACTGGTAAGAATGCAACCGGCATTCCCGGCTTAGATCTAGAAATAAATGGAAGAGAAGGTTGGCAGAACCAAGGAGAGAGAGAGTATCAACCGAGAAAAGTTCTTTTACGCCTGCGACGCGTAAAAAAACTATTTCTCGGAGAACAACCTCCGTGGCGTACCTGGTCACCATGCTAGTCCGCCACTCTAGGTTCTAGGTTCGATCCCCGGTCAGGGTAACTTGAGAAATAGCCTTTTTCAAATTGTCCTGGGTCTTGGATGTTTATCAATTTATTTATTTGTTATGAAAAAAAGTATTGTTGAGTTGATTTGCCATACACAAGTCTCAAACTTACTTTAGGGCTAGCTCAATCAGAGCGCAATTTGTCCCTAAATATTTATCTATTTATTTATCATATCATATTACTTCTTTGTTATTATTGTTCTTTCAAACCAGCACATTGCTTCTTCCTTAAGTAATACGGTTGTATAACTACATTGTGAAAACCAGGATATTTCAATACTGACCACAAGTAAAAGCACGCGTCTCGCGGTGGTGGAGCGCAGCGCCAGCGCGACGGAGGCGAGGTGCGCGAGCAGCAGCAGCGCCAGCGAGCCCGCCAGTAGCGCGGCGGCCAGCACGCGGTACTCAAGCGGCAGCAGCTCGCGCACCACGATGTACGTGCTCGGGTCCCACTTCAGCCGCGCCGCCGTCGCCACGCCCGCGCCCACTATCACCTGCGTCACACACGCCGGCGTGTCTCACTCAAAAAGGAGCTCATCAAATATTATTCTCTTTATAATATATGACGTGCACAACATATAAAAAAAAACGTGGTTACATGCGCGTTTGCAATGTTTGCTCTTTTTTATGTCGATTTTGACTGGCCTAACTGGTTACCAGGAAGGAATACTTTCTGCCCATCTGCTGCTCGGCGGAAATTATCCTTGAAGGGTCAAGGATAATTTCCGCCTTTTGTAATGCCATATGTTAGTTACTAACTGCTCATGCTAACGAGTAGAACCTTTATGTAATCTCACTTTATAAATTAATGTGTACTTATGTATGTATGAAGGATGTACTCTATATTAAATATAAAATAATAAATGGATAAAAAATCAAAACCTTAGACCCAAAAAAGGTACTAAACCTTTATTAACATACATATCATGAATTCAAATCGCCACTGTAAACCAATCATGTAGGTAGGTGTGATATATATTTTCCTCAATGTTATTTGCGGAAAGAATAACATAATATGCAGGAATATTTAAAATATTATCTCACAATAATATTGTTCACCACATCATGATTATTCATGATTCATTTCAGTTAGTAATAAAAAGGAAAATATGAGGCGAATACGATCAGCCAATGTTAACGTATTGATGACACACTACATTTTCTAGTAAATAAGTTTGATATCGAACGACACAAAGAAACCGCTATAGCTACAACTCAACTAGATAACTTTATATTAAGTAACACCTATTAAGATAAAATAAATTAGGTACAATAATATTTGTATGAATCGTACTTTTTTGTTTTCTTTAACAGGCTATTTTATTTATTAAAGTTTATTACAAAAATGTAACAGGCGGACTCAAGGCCCATGGCCTTTTTTACCAGGCAACCTACAGGTGGTGCTGATAAAAGCAAATTTTGGCTACATCAGACGGTCCTCATATTAGCCGCAGGAAGCCCACTGCTGGACATGGGCTTATATCAATAAAGGCAGGATTTGCCAAGTTGTTACACAGAAAACGTTATGCGCTTTCTCTGTTACCTATTTGTCCCTAGTCGCCTCTTATGTGACCCGTGGGAGAGAAAAGTGTTCTGGACAAGACAAGATGTATTCTAGTCTATCGTCACCATACGGCATTTATCGTCTTATTTAGCTTCGTACACTGGTGCATGAATTAGGCTAAAAGGCTAGCCTAAAAAGTGCGGCACGGATTAGTCTGGCTTCTGCGTTGGGCCTTAACGAAATTAAAAATCATCATATCAGATGCAGGAAGTCCACTGCTGAAAGTAGGCCTCCCCCAAGACAAAGATAATATAATTACTAACGTAACAGATACCCAACGCCATAGAAACGATTGGAGAGCCCGTAAGCACGTAAAACTGGAGTTGCGGAGCGGCCTCTCAGAGATGGCAGCACACACGACTAGCCAAAAAGATGACGAAGAAAGTGTTGAATATACTTTTAAAAAATATATTGCATTCATATAAGTCTTATTTAACTAATTAGAGCACTACTTTATTTAAATAATAGTTATAAAAGATTTTTTTGTTTTAATTTTTACATTAAAGCGCCATCTAGTTACAAGGAAAAGAAATAATAATGTTTATATGACGATGGGTTAGGCATGCCCAAGATTTCTAAAAGGACTGATTGGAAGCGGTCTGCAAGTCTGCATCTAGCGTTTTCCTGCAACCTTATATTGCCAAGTCGTCCGACTACCTAGTTGGTGGGTGTCCTACTCTGCCGGTACTTGGCCGCTATTCGAGAACCCTCCTACCCCCATCGGCCATCGATTATGGTAAGTGTCCCGCCCACTACCACTTCCATTGGGCTAGTCCGCTGGGCTATCAATGAGTGATCAAACTATCGTGTTTCAAAATTGAGGCTGTGTCGAAATTCCGAACGTCCCCCCAGCCGCGGCACTGACCGTGAGCAGCAGGTTGGCGTGCGGCAGCAGCGCCGCGCCCACGCGCGCCGCGCTCGACATTCTGACGTCACTCCGACTGCTCTCCTCTGCACTAAGCTGCACGCAAACAGTCCGAGATGCAAGCTTGTCTAGATTGACTCTGGCACTCTGAATGTCTTTCTGATGTTTTTATTAGTAAAACGGCTTCTTATTTATTCTTTTCTTGTTTCAGCCCTACCGGTTTAGTTTCTTCAACTGAATTGTTTCACTCTTATCTCTTGCGATTCTACCCTTTCTACAAGCACTGTTCCCACTCGTTTTGGTTGGCTATTATCCAAATTCCACTTCACATAACAATCGACCTTCGGCTGTAAACGTCCCCAAGAGGGCCGCACACCACACACCGTCACTGTTTACGTCCGCACCAGCGAGTGCGAGATGCGCACACGCATGCGCCCGGTGCTGTGTACTTGCCCGGAATAGATAAACTTATCATATCAGGTGTTATCAACACGATTATTCCGAATTTTCGGCTCCCGCGCCTTCCCACACTTTTTATTTTGTTCGGTCGCAGTCTGCTCCAACAAGAACTTGATGATAACTGGCTTATGATAAGGACATCAATCGGTACCACTGCTTACTACATATTGCAGAGTTATAACGATAACACATTACTTACTTTACTCAACGATTAAAATGATCACATATATAAAATAAAATACTATTTAGTTAGATAATCACGAGCTAGCGTGATATCAAAATTTATTTTGTCGTTGTGGACGATCTCATTCATCATTCAACAATCAAGTAATCTTATCAGGGCACAACACAATATGTGCCGCAGAAAGGCCGCACATGTAAAAAATTATACCATCCCGCCATATGAACTGGTAGCGGTAGGAGTAACCTTGTTCGTAATTATATTATCTTTGCCTTGGTACATTTACTGGGACAAGCTCGTATTTTACATTTTTACATTAGAAGTAAAATTGAACTGACAATTACTGTCGTATAGTTCGTTGCATAATATTTAAGGGTAAATTCAGTCAATTATGCTGAACAACTTTCCTCGAATACATATATCGAAAAAAATAAAATTATTATTTTTTACTTAAGCGGTCGCATGACACCACCCTTCTCTTGTCGACTTTAAACCTTACTTACGCTTCGTAAACTCTACTTTTGTATGTTCAGCCGCCCGTAACGCAGCTGCGAGTGTATCTACAAGCGCCGAGAGCATAGCACAACGCGCGCGCGGCGCTTGATATTATAATATAAAGATTTTTGGAAGGACGGCGAAGAGACTTTCACCTAGCAGTGGGACACCAGTAGCTAATTTAAAATAATATTGAAACATAAACGTATGACTAAATTGTTGCACAAATAGTCTCCAAGAGAAGTCTGAAATCTGTTGACATCTCCACTTCCAATATGTCGTCTCACAGGCAACGAGGACAAGACTTCGGCGGCGGCCCGCTAGCCGCGGGTCCAGCCAGCGCCGGCGCCGGGCTGCTGGCGCCAGCCGCGCGGCTGCGGTGCCGTCTCTTTTTCCATCCTCCTGTCAATACAATAATAAATGTTTAAGCTATGTTGAAATAAAATAAAAAATAAAAATTACTAAAAATCGTCTTGATGGTCTCCTCTCTTCATGTGGACAATGGACCTGTGGTATTACTATAGCCTTAACAAAATAAAGAGGCCTGGAAAAATACGGATAGCTAAATAGCGCAGCTGGCGTACGCATCAGTAAACAACTCCGGGAGGGTATGTTGCTTTAGTGACATTTAGTGCCATAAAATCTCTAGTAAGTACATCGAAGGGCAAGTTATTCTCGGCTGTTTATCAATGAACAGACACGGTGCTGGCCATTTAAACACGCAAAAAATAAACAAATTTCATGAAATAAACAAAAGAAGTAGGTACTAACAAGACTGTTTGCTTCCGAGGTTCGGTGACAATGCTTTTGGGTCGCAAGTATTGGGATATGCTCGATACTTTGCGGACAGATTTCACGTATGATCTGAAATTTATAAAGCAGTAAACGTCTGGTTTTAAATTTACTATCTTGTTTGTTAGTTAATTCTATGTTTATTATTGTGTTAAACCCAAAATCTGTCGAGCTATTAGACATCGTTTCCTCTAAAATTTCAGACGTATTCTAACTACCACGTCATAATATCTGCTACTACCCAGCTACAACAACACTAAACTTATACATTGCGGAAAGTGCGTAGAAGGCTTTATTAGAAGTTAGAAACCCAGTGTATATAGAAAACTCACAAAAATGTGTGATTGTTTTTGTGGTCGGCGGAGCGTGGAGCGGAGCGGTGCGTGCGGCGTGCGGCGAGGACCGCCAGCAGCGCCGCCAGCGGCTGCAGCACGGCACAGAGCAGCACGCACGCCACGCCCAGGTACACGTTGCACGGCAAGTCCGCCGGGATCTCCTGTAACACATGTTATGACGAAAAAGTGGTAACATAACGAAGTTTAATAGGAAAATTTTAAAAAAGCTAAGGACAATTTTAAAAAATTATAAGCGATCAACTCATAAAATGTACACGAAACAGGAAAATTTCATACAAATTCAATAGAAAATTAGTTTTTAGATGTTTTCGTAGTTGCGAATGCTAACTTTACACTGCGTGGCCCGACACTCACTTGGCCAATTATTAAAATAACTGACCACCCACGAAGATACATAAAAGAGTAAAGGAGAATTGTTTTTGTAAATATCTTAATGAATTTGAATCTGAATAACTTTGCTGTCACCCGACTTACCCGTAAAAGTTTCAAAAAGTCCTCTGAATAAATAAGTTCAGTTAATCTGGGAGACTTGTCTAAAAATATATTTTTTATTTTTTCGCTTATGATGTCGCTCAGTGATGTTCCCAAAAACTGTTCGGCTATAGGAATGTAGTCTTCGATATTTTTGATGTCTTGAACTATGCCGTGAATTTCGGTAAGGATAACATCCGCGATGTGCAGCAGCTTCAGCGTCTCCGGGACAATGGGGTCGGTGGTCACGAACCGGTACAGCCGCACCGCAAGCCAGATACCCGTCACTACCTCCGCTACCATCAGTATCACCATGCCCGCAGTGTACTGCCAAAATAACATTAGAATTTTTAATTTTACCGTGCTCGGACTGGTATTAAACCTATGGTCAGCAAAATCACGTTTGTCTTGATTGCACGTCAGGCCCTTTGAGGTAATTAACACAGTACAATTATTGAGACCCTAGAAGTAAAGCAGAGCAGGCAGCTATAATAAGACGTACTTGTATTAAATATCAGCAGCCTAACAAAGGAGCTTTACCAACCGCATGCAACATGCCGCGGCGGCGGGGTCTGCCGGCGAGCGCGGCGTGCGCTAGCGCGGCCAGCAGCAGCAGCGCCAGCGGGCCCACGGTCAGCAGCGCCGCCAGCACGCGGTACTCACGCGGCAGCACCAGCCGCAGCGGGGTCGATGCGCTCGAGTCCCACTTCAAACGCGCCGCTGTGGCCAAGCCCGCGCCCGCGATCATCTACATTCAGTCCGACAAATACATTACAAACGCGACTGTGGTTTAGACTGTCAAATAATCTTTTAAGAATAGAAGAGCTTTATGCCTTATTAATAGTACCTACTCGTTGTTTGCCTCAAATGAAACACATTTTATGGTTAGAAGCCAGGTGTCTCATTTGAGATGTTACTTGGGTTCCGTAGTTGCAAATGCTGACTTTGAATTCACGCGTCCCGGTTTATCGACTATTACGCCCTAAAAATGAATCCCACCTAAAACATAAATGTGAAAATGGAAAGAACAACGTAAAGATTAGCCAGATATGTATAAGTAGACATGCTAAAACTAGCCAAATCAAATGTTAAAAAACTTATCAATAAATTCCAGGATTTTATTGAAATTTCATGTACATATTTTAAATAGGTTTCCATTTTTGAAGTCGAAATGGTTAATGTTCAATACACATGGCTGCTGCGTCGCCATTTCCTTTCTTTGAACTTGGCTCTAACACACTGCCGCGTGTCTAGATTTTGTTGAATTTGTATTCAATTTTCATTTCCCGTTTGACTAAAAACTCTATTTTGTAAAGTTTTCTTAGCTCTGATATTTTTTAATACTTTTATCAATTCTGTGCTATTATATAAAAAAGCACATCAATAGTATCTGGGGGCACGGCAGTGCCCCCACCAAGTCGAGCAAAAAAGCGTCACGGCCGTACCATCCTTTTCTCGAAGCAATTCAGACCATTTTCGACCCCCTGTAACTTCGTTGTGGATAAAACTAGAAGACTGGAATTTTCAGTAACCATGCAGGCATTGTAAAGACACGGTATATTTCAAATTTCATTTAATTTGAACCAGTATTTTAAGAATTATAACGGGTCAAATTTCTTAATTTTGTCACTCACTGACTCACCGATCATCAAAATTCTAAGGCACTTCTAGCAGACCTAGAAGCTTCAAATTTGGAATATAAGTAGTGTTTGGTGTATGAATCAAGGAAAAACATATAGATATATTGAGACTTGGCCATCGCCTGAAAACACGTGTAAATTCAAACGCCTGAAAACACATGTAAATTCAATTATTTAGTGCGATGTGATGATAATATATTTATATAAAACATTAAAGAATTTTAATATTGATATGCGTCACTATAAGATGCTGTTAATTATTACGTAACAACTTAATGCTTCGAGTACGGAGATTCCAGACACAATTGATTTTCAATTGTTATGGACCACGATCGTGGTCTTAGAGACTGGACGTATTAAGACAGAAAGTCGCTTAAGTAGAGACTGAATAAATTAATAACCGACTTGGTATTACATGGATCTCACAACTTTTTACCGCAGAACAACTGAGTTGCGAGACTTGGTTTTTTTGACAAGTATTGTTTTTGATGGGATACATATATACAATATACAAATTGTTATCGGATAGAGGGGTCACTGGACTCTAACAAAAATTTGCATTTTTGACTTTAAAACCGATATTTGACAAACGGATCCTTAAAATAATAAAGCGGCCAAGTGCGAGTCGGACTCGCCCATGAAGGGTTCCGTAGTAGCAAATAACATAATATAAAAGTCTTGTAGTATGTTTTTTTTTAATTTTTATGTTTGAGTTGATTGAATAAAAGGTAAATTGCCGTTTATGATTAATGACGGATTAAAAAAAACTACTTACTAGATCTCGTTCAAACCAATTTTCGCTGATAGTTTTTATGGTAATGAACATCATATATTTTTTTTAGTTTTATAATTCCCTTATTTTAGAAGTTACGGGGGGGGGGGGGGGGGACACACACTTTTTTCCACTTTGGAAATGTGTCCCGCGCAAAGTATTCGGTTAAGAAAAAAATGATATTAGAAACCTCAATATCATTTTTGAAGACCTATCCATAGATACCCCACACGTATGGGTTTGATGAAAAATAAATTTATTGTTTTTTCTATTTTTGTGTCAAAACCTTAATGCGGTTCACATAATACATCTACTAACCAAGTTTCAACAGTATAGGTCTTATAGTTTCGGAAAAAAGTGGCTGTGACATACGGACGGACAGACAGACAGACATGACGAATCTATAAGGGTTCCGTTTTTGCCATTTGGCTACGGAACCCTAAAAAATAGTATTGACAAACTAACAATATTTACGACAAACAATTTACAACACCCCTCACCATTAAATTTATTCCCAGTATACAAGTATGAGAGCTACTCTAAAAGAAAAACAAGATTTTATTTTACCACTTTGTCGGCGTGATTGTATACATACCCATGCCATATCAAAACTCTCATAGTCTCGTGAGTAAAACCGCGGATGGAGAGACAGACATGGCGAAACTATAAGGGTCCCTTATTTACTACGGAACCCTAGTTGAGTACGAATCACAGTTCGAGACTAACTATTGTGGTCCTAAATATAGTCACGTTGATAGAGCTCTTTAGTCATATGTTAATGCAGTATTATACCTAGCACAAATTAATATCAGCTATAGTATGAATATATCGGAGTATATCCAGGAAAATTAAAATTTCCGATCAATAAAAGAAAAATTAAACCTAAAAACATATAAAGGGTTAAGAACTTAGCGGAAGAAAGAGAGACTTGGAAAGCACTCCACCGACAAGAGACCAGCTCTTAAATATAGAAAGAACAATATCCAGGTCGTCACCACGGCCAGGGCCCTCACCATCAGCAGCAGGTCGACGAGCGGCAGCAGCGCGGCCGACCAGCGCGCCACCTGGTTCGACATCTCGCAGCTTAACTTATACCTCCAGACACGACGGCGTTTCCGGGCACAAATGGTACGACTCTTGTTACAACAACTTTTAAAAAATGCACTAACTAAAAAAATGCTTGGATGCAACAATACTTTGGCTTTTAATCTCTCTGAATTTATTTTTAGCAAATGATGTTTTTTTTTTTTAATTTGATGCGGCCGTTCCCTGTCCCTATTATCGCGACTGGTGCTATCAAGTAGCGCGCAAAATTAACATTTTGTTAGAAATATGTCAGGGATTACTCATATGCAAGTATGCGGTCCGTATTGTCCGTTAATTTAGTTATTGTTTGGTGACAAACTGCACATGATGTGCGCGTCGTCACACTTTACATTACAGGGAAAATTATATAATACCTAAATGTCGCTGCATGGGTAGTTCCTAAATTATATCGAATAACCGGCCAAGTGCGTGACGGGCCACGCGCATCGCGCTATGTTTGTTTTCGTTCTTACGAATGCCAACTTAGAGTTTAGGTACACCTCACCTCACGGTTTAACGTAAATAACCGCCAAAAATACTAATTTATTGAATTTGTATGAAATTTTCATTTCATTTGTAAACTCTACTTAGCCATATACAACCGTTTAGCTGATAGAGGGGAAGACACTGGACTTTAACAATAATTTGCATTTTAAAACTAAATATTTTACAAACGGTTCCCTAAATCGAAAAATAGTGTTATTAAAGTTACAATATTTTTAATCTGTGGATAAACACGTAACGTATGCCATGAAGTTAGAGCTTCTAACTCCATATTTGCCTCGCAGTGTAATACTTATAATACTTATCCATAGATAAGAATATGTTATCCAGTCCCTCTAGGATTTTTTCGCATTTCTGTGACGCACACGACTGTGATAAAAGCTCTAACTAGGAGAAATGCCATATCACATTCACCACAGTAAGCACTGTGTAGACGCAAAAGGTTTGATTCGAGAGGACTTCATGTGAAATCAATCCATCACAGAAACTGCTTGCACTATTTTGCTAGAGTCGCTAGAAGAAGTTACCTTTCAGATACCTACTCAAAATATCAAATATCTTTATTTGCAAATAAGAGTTTTACGAGTACATTGTTTGGTTTAGGATAATTTCACTATCATATTGAGTTAAGGCCTGTTTGAAAGGCCTGTATATGATATATATTTGATACTTTGTCCAAAATAAAACACTCGTGATAAGAAACAGAATACAGACAATAATTGCAGATTGACCAGTAAAAAGTACCTCCAATGTCGGCTGCCCAAACTCGAATTCAAGTAACTCGATTTTTTCGATTTTCTGATTTTTATGCCTTTCGATTCTGTCTAAAAATACGCATAAATCTGAATTAAAAAAATATATTCTTTTCTTGTACTTTTTTAATTATTTAAAAAATAAGATTTCAAGCAACTATATTTTTATCTAAAATCCACGCTGAATCCAAGTATCTCGACGAAACAAACGTGAATACAAGCATGTGTAAACCTAGTTACTTGTTTTCAGTGTTTTATTTCGACTTGCTTGTATTTACACTTGAAAGACTTGTTTTCAAATTTGTCAAATATTGTGGAGTTGCTTGTTTTGAACTCATTATAACCTAATATTTTTGCAATGGTTTGTCGATTTCTTTAAAAAAAGTTTCGTTATTCGAAAAGCAAAACATTCAATTTTCAACATTATTTAAATGCTGTGCTTCACAAAATTAAAATTAAAGAGGCTTCGTTCGCGTGGACTTTATGTCTCCGGATAATGCTCATCAGGATGAACAACTTTTCTAAAGCGTCATTTTTATATTTCTTACTGTTTATCTGGACCATTATGGATCTGCATCAGGAGTTCTATTTTCCAAAATCAATTATACCTTATAAAATTCTAGGTCTATGACCTATATGTTGCCCAGGCTTAATAGCTATCAACAAACAAACAAACAAACAAACAGACACACATTTTTTATAAATTCTTACTCTATCACTATGTCTCCAAAGCCCCATGGTTTTTTTAACGATATTCTATGTACAGACGCATTTTTTTTACTGTTTTATTATATGTCTTGATAAAACATATAATATAACAGAACTAATTTATTCTCTATTTAACTATTCTCATTATTTTTTAACTATTTCCTTATATTTTCATAATTTAAAAAAAATACATATTCTTATTTTATAAAAGGTAGTCACTACCGTAATTATTAGGCTCGGCGCAAACGAGCCACTGAAAAACGCGGCCACTGACCACTTTTCTGTAGTTTTCATACATTTTGTATGGACTCGCCGCACACGGTGACGTCGGTGGCAGCCTCTAAATTAGTATGAAAGTGGTCGGTGGCCGCGTTTTTCGGTGGTCCGTTTGCGCCGAGCCTTAGTAATTGTTTGTTTTCTTAAGTTTACATTTTATTTAAGAGTTTAGTACCTATTTTTTGAGATACTAAAACAGTATTATAAGTACAAAGTTGAATTAATAGCTAAATAATTATTGATGTCGAGACAGATTATAATAGACTGATTAAGTACAACAGTATATTAAGTATTACATAATAATGTAACATATACGTTCTGATTTATTTTTTAAAACACAGTTTGAAAAATTGATAACAGTGCTTTCATTTTTTAGAACGTTTTCAGGACCCTATCACTGAGAGTCCGCTCCCTGTCTATCTGTCCGTGCGGCTGTCACAGGCCTCTGTCTTTTGAATCGTAACAGGTAGACACTTGAAATTTTCACCAATTATATACTACTGTGGCCGCTACAACAAAAAATAAAAAAAATAAGGGGTCGTCATACGACCCTTATAATGGAATTAGATAATTAGATACTTGAAAGTGTTCCGTACCGAAATACATGTAATATTCCATAGGGAGATACGGAAACCGTCATGTACGAGTCCGACTCGCACTTGTCCGATTGATTAGCTCCAATTCCTAGTAAACAGATAAGAAATAAAAATAAATTACCAAAATAAAACAAAGATGAAAACAAGCCTCACACAGTGACTTGTTTTCAACTCAAATTAATTAATTGCAATCTTCCGATTATGCCCAAGTATAGTTGCTTGTTTTCAGTGTAAAAAACACAATTTATTTTCATTTAATTACCAAGCTGAAAAAGATTTTTGATTCTGTATCCAAAACTATTTTAAATACATGTCTATAAAAAAGATATAAGTATGATAAATCAGCCTTTTACGAAAGCGATATAAAAAAAATCCTCGTCGTTCGGGAATATTGAAATAAAAAGCGATTTTTGGCTCTCCTGTAAAATTTGGTTTTTAATATTTACTTGTTTTCAATTTTAAGCAGCCGAAGTCTCTGTAAAAGTTTATACAAAATATTGGTAGTTTTCGAATTTAAAGGTTAAGGATTTTATAAAATAAGAAGGATTTTATGAAATAATTAAACTTGGTAAACTCTTAAATTAAAACCAAAACAAAGTTATTGTTAATTTTTCTTTCTTTCTTTCTTTCTTTCTTTCTTTAGTTATTATTTATAAACATTCTATTACCAATATACAATTCAAATTAAAACATCAAACATCGTCCATTCAGGAAATGAAAAGGGGAGTGGAACTTTGTATGGGAAATCCTATTTTGCCATACAAAAGTTACAGTTAAACTTTATTACAAAGTACGACGAAGTCGCCGCTACAAGCCAGTTTAGAACATTAGTATAGTATGGAAGTATAGATTACTACTATTCGTACTAGACTCAATTCTTGCTGGTTTGGGTAAAAAACTGCTTAACTTTGAGGTCATCAGACAGTCTTAAGCTCAATATGCCAATTCAAAAACGAATATAGAATAATAAAATCACGCAGACAGTCGATTAAGGGAATCAGCGAAAATGTATACTCTTGCTTATTCCCTTCATCGACTAAATTCAGTAACCATTTAATGAATCAATTACATTCAATACAAACATGTATATTTTTAAAGTAGAGCACTTGTATTTGTGTATAAAGTTAAATAATATACATTATACTGAAATTTGGGCCAGTCTTTTCTTTATGTATTGAGCAAAATAACTATCACTTTCTTTCTTTCTTTCTTTACTTTAGAAATAGGACGATTCAATAAATAAAAAGCTTTCAGTTTCAATAAATTCATCTTAGAGTACGTAACGCCTGAAGTGTAAAGTGTGGTGCACTTTGTGTCACTCAGAAAAGTCATACACTTTCTATCGTTCTGTATCCGTGGTCAGATGGCTGTATTGGGCTTAGAGAAGTTCTTATCTACCTTACCGATCGCACATCAGCAAAAACTTTGAATAAATCCACCTCAAACAAATGACAAAAATATAGAAAAGTCGTAAATCTTAAACGAATCGTATCATTCGAGGTTCTAAGTATAGTATTATTTGCATGGCATTGCAAGGCCATCTATTCAAAGGCTAGAGCAGGTAGTCTGAACTTAAGTCTGCGCGAGCAGCAGGTCAGCGCGGCCCATGCGGCACCGCGGCGGTCCTTGCTCAGGGTAGAGCGAAATTTTCCGGGGTTAAGCCTTTTCCGGGCCACTTCTGCACACCCTCCTTGTATACCGAGAGAGAGATGGTAGAAGGGGATGACATTTCGATTTTTGATGTTTCGCCCGTGCCGTGTCCCGTTCCCTGCGCCCTGAGCCCCTCCCGCCTAGAGCGAGCCGGCCGGGTCCCGCAGCGCGGCCGGGCACGCCGCCGCCGCCCAGCCTACGCCGGGCTCCAGCCGCCAGCCCCGCGAGCGCGGCGCCGTGCGCAGCGACCGCCTGCCGCTCTTGTCTTTGTTCCTGTCAACAACGATAATCAAGGTACACATTTTGCTTTCTAGTCAATATAACATTTAGTTCGAATACTGCAGCCATATTGCAATATAGGCATTGTGTGTAGCCTTTAAACTGTCATATTATCTATTTCATTTGTGAACAAGATGTTTTCAGAAGAATGATGTTTTAAACTGTGCATGGCCAATAAGTAATGGTTCGCCGTGAACTTCGACCGCGATTATACTGTAAAGGACCTATAATCAAACCACGGCCTATACTAAATCAGTATAGTATAATGAAATTAAAATAACAGTCAAAACACAGAAGAAACGACATTCCCATGCTCGTGGTTCGATTTACAATGGATATATCCCTTACACGTTACACATTATATAGTACAGTAGTCCCGAAATTTATTTGTCAGGAAAATTTAAGAAACCCCCGAGTTTAAAGAAAAAACTTAAAGACCAAGTTCCCTTCATAACTTTAGAACTCCTTAACTGATTTCCATCAAACATAGCTAAAATTTACTTTCACATAAAAAAACGCATCGAAATCGGTCTATCCTTTAGAAAGTTACGATGACACAGACAGACACACATCGGCGTCAGACTTGTAACATCTCTTCTTTGTCGAAGGTTATAATTAAATTTAAAAAAAAACAACCAACTGTAATTTCTTTCAAGATTTTTTTTCCATACTTATATCCATAGTTCTTCATCATGACTTCACCAAATTATTATGGGACAAACGTGGTAGTAAAAGCTTTCAATCATCAAAATAGGCCCACGGTTGATGAAGATATCGCTTAACATACATACAAAAAAAAATTGTTTCCATTGAAACTGTAATGTTATTCATTCATTGCGCAGTTCGATACTGTTGCAGAAAACAGATTTTCCAACCTTCTTTCTTCTATAATTCTGAGCTGCAGCAGTTTCATTTTTTTAAGATACAGGCGGATAAAATCAATACCTGGATCAAATATAATATCCGTAAGACGTTTTAATCTTGAAAGTACAACGTAATTGTTTGTGAGCATGATACTTGGCCAGCCTTCCGCGACCGGGTCATGGGTGGAGTGAATGGGAATCAAAATTCAAATGTGTTCAACGGTTAGGTTCTCGCCCTAACTTGAATTGTAGCCCCCACTCGCTTCGCTTGCTCGGTCAAAAATAACAAAGGGGAATAACTTACAGACTAGCAAGGTTCAGGGGCGACTCCACGATGCTCATGGGGCGCAGGCAACGCGGCAAGCTCGTCACGCGCTCACTGAAAACGACCATGATTAAAGATCAATCAAAAATGAAGTACTCACTATTGTAAAAGTAGGGACTAGGTGTACTTTTTATCATTGACAATGACGCCCAGATAAGTTACTAACTTAAAAATACATTAATAATGCGGTTACTAAAGCCAATTCTATAACTTGTTTGTGCTATGATATATATGCACGCATCTACCTCAACAATTCTATATGTCGCAGTTAAATTGTATAATCCGTTGTTATTCAAAAACCCTAGCTGTTTGGCAATACAGCTCGGTTTTGTAAAACAGCTGAAAATATTTCAGCTCGATTGTCAATGAGTTACGTAATTACGTTTATCAAAACAGCTAGCGTTGAGCTGGCATACAGGGTTACCATTATTGAATAAAACTTTGTTACCAAACGAAATAATATATGAAGAGACAATAGTTGTTCTTTATTATTATTTTTATTACTCGTGGGATGGAAATAAAACCTCAATTCAACTCCTTACTAAATAATTCAGTTTCCAATATCATAAAACACCAATGAAGAATGATAATCAGCTCGATGCAATTGGATTAGAAATATAGAAATTTTGTAAACCCGACAACCCAATGGCGCAGCATTTCTTCACGTGAATTTTCTATCTTGCCGGAAGGCGGGCGTCGAAATAACAATATGAGATCCAATCTAAAGGTCTGCTTTATTCTTTTTAATCTTTTGCACTCCGAAATCACAAACGACGCTCCCGATGTCTCTCGATAAAAACAGCTTAGTCCCGGAACGCGGCGAAGAATTCACTTTATGGGAGGCCATATTTGTTGTTATGACACTGACACTTCACAACCCACAAGACCCCCAAGTGGCAGAATTCCGAACTAATCGTTTTACAATCTTACGTTAGCTAGTTTGTTAAACGCAACACATTGGACGATCTAACTGAATGATTTTCAGCTATATTACAAAACCGAGCTGTAATGCCAAACAGCTAGAGTTTTTGAATAACAGCGGATTCTACAATCCAACTGCGACATATACACCATAGCAGTAAGCGGTCCATGATTACGTGTCAGAGCCAGCAGCGTCTCCAGAGAGCCACATGATGGCACGGGCACACAAAAACCACTAGCTGTGACTTACAACAGTAAGGTGTCGTCATCGTCCTCGCAGCCGGCGCGGCGGGCCGCCAGCGCGGCCAGCAGCGCCGCCAGCGGCTGCAGCGCGGCGCCGAGCAGCGCGCACGCCGCGCCCACGTACATGTTCCACCGCAGCACCCACGGTATCTCCTGCAACCGGGACAACCGGTGGGACATTGTTACTAACACTCTCATCGTGTATGAAGTCAACAGCAATAGGAAGTCCATTGCTGAACATAGACCACCCCCTAGAAAGTATTTGGGTAGACCTAAGAAACATTTACCCACTTTGCATACCGGTGATGTTGAAGATCATGCAAAGAATAAGAAAAAGATGAAAAGCGAACCCCGGATTTCTAAGCTGCCTTGCCATACCTTAAAAATGCAGCAAGGAACGGTCTGGGATGCAAGGCCTTTAGATACTAACTTGATTTAATTAGTTTGGCGTGGTAAATATTTGTTTCATAGATCTACAAAGACTGTATCAATTATGCTTCTTCTATATAAAAATCCACGTAAAAACCTAACCGTTACCTAACGGGCAGGTTAATCTGGCAGATTTTTTTAGAAACATAACCGTTTATCTTGTGTGATCAAGTCGTTTCGAAAACCTTAAGTCGATTTTCTATGCGATCTACAATCCGTAAGCTCTATAGTTTGCCACCCTTTGCACCCATACGAAAGGAACCAGATAGTTCTTCAAAAAATACTTGCACGGGAAGGTTTCTACGCCTGATTTTAAAATTTCGCACAAATGGATGTCAACGTTTGATAAATATTATCAAGTCATCTAACCTGCAACATTTCCTTTGAATCTTCTGAAAAAAGCCGGCTAGTCAAATAAGGATACGATTCATTCATTTTGTTTATAGTGGTATTGCTGATCCCAACGGTCTCGTTCAAAAATGCTACGAACGAGTCGGCGTGCCTCAGGCGGCCCTCGAGCGACTGCAGCTGCTGCAGCAGGCGCGGCAGCTCCTGCGCGAGCGCGTCCGCACCGTCCGCACTCCCGCGCCGCACGCACACGCCCAGCCAGACACCCGCCGCCGCCTGCGCGCACATCAGCAACACCATCAACACCACGTACTGTAACATTATTTTTTTCTCTTAGCTTCATGGAAAAACTGTGAGGCTAACACACTAGTCTACAAAATAGCTTCATTGACAACTTCGGGCTTCAGACAGATATTACAAGTCAACTGAACAAACCCTTACCTAGAACCTAGATTGTACGAGTAAATATTAATGACCTAACTATTGCCACAGCTACATATTGCGAACCTATTATTCTTTATAATAAAATTATTTTGGTAGTGTGGTAGCATAGCTGGGCATTAACTCGTTAATCCGTTAATTAAATTTAACGAAGTTAACATTTTGATTAACGGATTAACTTTTAATTTAACTTTTAAAAATGTTTACGGATACGTTAACTTCCGTTAATATGAATAGAAGTCCGTTACTCGTTTATCCAATGCCTTCTATTTATCGCACGGTACCGCGGCGCGGCGCAAAAAACAGGTTCAGATAAATGACAAGCGCCGGGCGGCGCGTGGTAGTGAGTGAAACCAAAACAAGATATATTTTGTCGGCGCGTGCGAGTGAAAAAACTACGAAGAGATTTGTTTCGTTTGATCATTTCATTACTTAGCGCCGGTGCTTAGAGTGACGAGTATTTTGTTTGTTGTTATTATAAATTACTGTCAGTGATCATTTGCGTGTTGATAAAAAGACTGCAGTGTAATTTAGTTAGATAGAAAAAGAGTACTGTGCAATGTAGTAATTACAACCATGAGCCTCGCTTTCAAATGAGAACTTCAACATGTTAATGTTCATAAAGGGGAATATGCACTTTATGCCCGACGATTAAATTACACATTTGAATGAAAAAAGTATTTTGTTTTGTTCCTAACCTGTTAACATCCAGAACCTAAACCGACAGGTTTTTAAAGTTCAATCACTAACGCAATGATATAAAAAAGCAATTTTACACATATTAACGGAGTAACGATTAACAGTAACTTGCGTTAATTCTTCCGAAATGTAACGCTTTAACGTTTAACGAAGATAACTTTTTTGTAGCGGATTAGCGATTAACGAAGTTAACTATTTGATTAACGGTGCCCAGCTATGTGTGGTAGTGAGACTCTGTGAGACAAAGTTAACCCCGTTCCTTGTGCTACCTTGTCTTTCAGCATAATAACTCACAAACCTTTCCGAAAAAATGACTTTCTATCTCCCCTTTCCATGCGAGCAAAGCTATACGTACATCTGAGGAAAATCAACAATAAAAAAATATTTACTCATAATGTGACGTACCTACCTACTATATTTTGTGACGTACCTACCTACTATACTAATTTCATTGTAAGATTGGTAAGTCACCATTGGAGTGAACAATTCGTCGCCTTTGATAACGGTTTCCTGTTATTAGCGGATATAGAGTGGAGTGCGCTCGGCTTTTTGTCAAGTATTTTTTTTTTGTTGTTAAATACAAGTATTACAATCTGATCAATCTACCAAATCTTCTGTCGATTATTGGAAAAAATATGGGAAAAATATTTCCAGTACACAAACTTACCATAGGTACTTGATACATAGTAGACTTCCTATGGGACGTCGATTGTCATTTCTATTTCGCTATAGCTTTCTTAAAAGATGTAATTAATGTCAACGGGGGCCCGAAAAATAGTACCTTCCTGGATCGCTAATCACATACTGCAGCTCGCAGTAGACTTATCTGCACTCTTATGGGATTTGGATGGACTCCAGCATACCAACCGCAAGCAACAGGCCGCGGCGCCTGGTCTGGCTGGAGAGACCAGCGTGCGCGAGGGCGGCCAGCAGCCACAGCGCCAGCGCGACTGCGGCCAGCAGCGCCGCCAGCGCGCGCCGCTCCAGCGGCAGCAGCAGCCGCAGCGGCACGGCCACGAACGGATCCCACCACAGCCGCGCCGCCGTCACCAGGCTCGCGCCGCCCAGCAGCTGCAATGTGGGATATTCCCATTATGGGACCATAGTACAGAGCTGTTGAAGGAGCCTTGGTGCCATAGGAAAAGTTGTTACCAACGTGCTAAGTCGCTCCTTCTAGTAGGTAGGCATGAATCGCCTGTACTGCTGCTATTTTGTATCTTTCCCCATGCAGATGATGTATACTAAATACAACATTTTGTGGTGCCTTGTAAGCGCTCTTTAATTTTGGTAAAACGCATACAAACATTGCACGAGAGACGTGTATGTTGTTGTCTAAGCGGAGCTTTCGCCAGATATTCTTGGGGTAGAATTTCTATTCTTTTTATGCATACTTTTGCAGTAAGTATATACAAAATAAACAAGTACATACATTTTATAATATATACATATTATAAAATGCAGATATAAATCGATAGTCTCTGTCTTCTCGTACCCCAAAGGAAACAGGCGAAAAAATATGTATGTATGTATGTATACATATTATAATATATTTTACTCTTAACACAGGTTTTTACTCATAACAAAATTAACTGACGTCGTCGGCGGGATGTGAGGCTGACTAAATAGAGTATTTTCCTTAAACAACTATGAATCACGTCCCACAGTAATTAACTAAACAATGGATGTGGTCGCTTTCACTACTACAACAACAACCAATAATTCCTGTTTTTTTTTTTTTGCGACCCGAGGCTCTGCCTCCTCCGCAGTGCGGTGACAACCGCGCGCCTCACCACGAGCAGCAGGTTGACCCCCGCCAGCACCGCGCCCGCGCAGCGCGACATCCTCCGCGACATCTCTCCAAGTTCTTCGACGTCCAGATGTAATTTCTTAGAACACACCGCCGCCGGTGCTTCTGACACGAATATTATCACAAGTTCTTCTGTTCTGTTCTGATTCACTAACTCGATAAGATCCCAGACACTGTAAATGCCACATCTCTATGTTTCACCATATTTTATTAAAATTACTGCCACTGAAAATAAACATTCAGGACATAAGTAGGTAGTTTGCACCGTTCCGCCTGTTGCGGTCCGTGCCAGTCGAGTACTGCGTAGACACTGCTGTCATACTGGGCTGTTCGGGAATTAGTCATATTTATTAATGCTATAGAACTATTCATCTGCAATTCATTTTGAAAATCATTAGCCCAGGGCCAGATTAAGGGGAGGGCAACCGGGACTGTAGCCCCGGTCCGAATCCAAATGCCATAAGAGTGTAGATCAGTGTACTGCGAGCTGCAGCATGTGATTAGCAATACAGGAAGATACTCTTTTTCGGTGCTATAGCCCCGGGTCCTTAACAAAAGAGGGGCCCCAACAACAGACTTCGAAAAAAGGACTTTCAAATTCCGACTAGTAAACTGGCTTTGGGTACTAACCATCTATACTAAACATATTTCAGTAGGGGGGAGGGCCCCGCTATGTATAGTTACATCTCTGTATGTATAATAAATGTATTTTTTATGAATATCCTTAAAAAGTTATCTATCATTGTAGTATTAAAAGTTTTTATCATTGTAGTATCACTTTGCTATCATTGTAGTATTAAAAAAATCTTTTCAGGGAACTATAATCTCATTTTCCTCAATAGGTGAATGATCGGTATTTCCAGCTGTTTTGACGTCCATCGGGGTTTATTTATCTGGCAGGTCTTGATGCCTGGCCGGTGTTCTACGTGCTTTTTGTTGGGTTCTGGTGAATCGGGCGAGAGAAACGGAGTGCAGCCTCAGCTGCTGTGACTACCAGCTCAGCATAAGAATTCAACATTTTGCAAACCATAAAAACCCAACATTCTGGGAAATTCTACAGTTTGGAATTTCAACTTTATGAACTGAAATTCCATTTTTTTCTGATCCTAAAGGGGCTTGAGCTCGGAATAGCTTAGCATGCAGAACGAACCCGCTTCTCTTGGCACATGACGTGATATTTGCGAGTCCAACGAATCGTTTAATTTATTCTCGTGATGTTTGCAGGCTTGTTGACATTGCCTTGAACAGATTCTAAGTTGGACTGCTAATAATCACTTAAGAAACCATCACCACGAATAGCATTGACCGACTTAGAAGTTAACTGATCCATTTCTGTAAAAAAAATCGGCTAAGTGCGAGTCGGACTCGCGCAAGTAGGGGCCCGTACCATTTACTAAAAAAAATTACGTTTGTTGTATGAGAGCCCTGTTGATTTTTCACTTCTAATGATATTTCCCAGCGCTCCCTTTCCGCGCACCCCCGCTACCGGTACAGAATGGTTGCGGCCAAATCAAGCGAAGGCCCAAAGGTTTCTCTTAGGGCCGCGCTACATTGGATTGGCATGGCATGGCATCGGAAGCGATGCGTCATTTCAAAACAAGCTTTATGTCAAGTAATATAAGATGCATAACCGCCCGAGGGAGTCTATTCCGCGGAAGTGCGCGGCAGGCCGTGGCAGGCCGCCGGCCGGCTCTCCCCGTTCAAGCGGTTAAGCAAAAGAGGTTTGTCAGGATCGTAGCAAGTGGAGGTCCATAGTCTCTGCCTACCCCTGCGGGAAACAGGCGTGATATTATGTATGTATGTTGAAATGACGCGTCGCTTCCGATGCCATGCCATGCTAATCCAGTGTAGCGCGGCCCTTAGTAGAGCGTTTACACATGCCGCCGCGTCGCGTCGGTGACCGCTGCACTGCACCTGCCACGGTGTCGTGTGAAAGGGTGTGAACCTTTCACACGACGCCAAAACATTGCAATTCCAACGATGACTAAGTCATACAAAAACCGCTGCCGTGGATGCGGATGTGGATGTTAAGGCTCTGAAGGAAAAAACGAGCCGGTACATCATATTATACAGGTACAGTTCTTCCTTTCTCCTGACAAGCATTACAAGCAACGACCTCTTCCATTCAAAGTAAAACGCAGCGCCTTAAATTTATTTATTTTTTAGTATCCTATATAGTGTTTCATTGTTGGGCAAAGGCCTCCCCTTCTTGCTTCCACGATTCACGGTCCAAGGCAGCTTGCTGCCATCCACTTATGTAGCTTTCAATATCGTCCCTCCATCTTTTCCTCGGCCTTCCCCTACGCCGGCGTCCTTCTGGAACCCATAACGTCGCCCTTCTTGTCCATCTTTCCGGTCTCATACGACAAACATGTCCGGCCCACTCCCACTTCAGTTTTGCCGTTTTGACACCCACATCGACAATTTTGGTCCTGGAGCGCAGTTCAGTGTTTCTTACTCTATCGATTCGGCGTACGCCAAGTATACTGCGCTTCATGGAACGTTGGCAAACCTTAAGTTTGTACTTTTGAGTCTCGGTCAAAGACCAGGTTTGTGCACCGTAGGTCAAAATGGGCAGGATGCACATGTCCAGGAGTTTGCGCTTAAGAGACAGTGGAAGATTACCCTTCATTTGCGCCTTCATAGACCAGAAGCTCTTCCAGGCTTTATCGATGCGACGATCGATTTCCTTATCTTGCCTGTTATTGAAGGATGCTATCTGGCCAAAGTAAATGTACTCCTCCACAAACTGCAATTCCTGCCCACTGACCTCGATTTTTTGTTTTTTGCTGTTCGTCATCAGTTTTGTCTTTGACCGATTCATCTCCAGTCCAACTTCAAGGCTCGCCGAGCTCAGGTCTTCGAGCATTGATTGAAGTTCGGAGGCGGAGTAGGAGAAGAGGACAATGTCATCGACGTAGCGTAGATATGATAATCTTACGCCGCCAATGTCAATGCCAACTGTCTCCCATGATTCTGCGAGCTTTTTAAATACTTCTTCCAGGCAGCTTGTGAAGAGTTGAGGGGACAGCGGATCCCCCTGCTTGACCCCTCTCTCTATGTTAAATACAAGTCCTGGTTGCTGAGTTTTAACCGAGGCTGTGCTATTGTAGTAAATCATTTGTAGTAGCTGTATGTAAGTAGGTCTTGTCTATGTTTTGTTGTTCTAATGCAGTAAATATTAAAGTGTGTCTCAAACTGTCGAAAGCTTACTGTAGTCCACAAAGGCAATGTATAAAGGTTTGCGGTATTCATTCTATTTTTCTATAACCTGATTTAATGTGTGAAGGTCCGTGGTTGAGAAATTAGGACGAAATCCCGCTTTTTCTGGTGGTTGACAATTATTAAGTTTCGAGGCAATGCGATTTTGAATTAATTTTAAAAATAGTTTGTATATGTGGGAAGTTAGGCTTATGGGTCTGTAATTGTTGATATCCGATTTGTCTCCCTTTTTGAATAAAGTATAATATTTTAATGACAAAA
The DNA here is from genome assembly GCA_963555685.1 of Acrobasis consociella. NCBI lineage: Eukaryota > Metazoa > Arthropoda > Insecta > Lepidoptera > Pyralidae > Acrobasis > Acrobasis consociella. Next base: position 204,272 of record OY743112.1, read on the forward strand.
ATGATCGGGAAGTTTACCTGAAAGAAGTTTAACGTTAAAAAGATCTGTAAGATATGGTAATAAAACTGGCTCTCCGATTTTAAAGGCCTCTCTCTGTAGTAACCTCGTCATGTCCCGGACTTTTATTGTATTTCATGGTCTTTATTGCATCACGTACTTGACCTATTGTAAATAAAGGAGTAGAATCAGGACAGTGGTAATCTTCGGAGATTTTTGGTCGAGAGGGATCTGAATAGAGGCCGCTAAAAAAGTCTGTTAAAATTTGTGTTACTATTCGCATCCTTACACCTGTGATCCAGTGTTTTTGTCTACTTATTCCCTCTTTGGCTATTATATAAATTAATATTATATTTTATTATAATCAGAGGATTACCAGATGTAGTATTTGCCGGACGCAACGTTAATAAATATTAAGTATAAAATATTATACCGATAAATAATGCAGATAATAATAATACAGATCGATTGATGCTATAAACTAAGCAAATAGGTAACTTGACATGACCCACGGGGAGACTGCTGTGTGGGCGGCAGTAGTCCTGGACACGGCGCCCGTTGTCAGGAGGTTTCTCTTTCTTTGCTCGTAAGCATTAGCTTAAGAATACAGTAATATGTTCTAAAGCACAGATCGTACATGGTGAACAAAAAGTTGTCAACCTAAACTGGTACTGGACAGGATGTGACAGACGTATACCCGAAGAAATCTAAGCATTAAAAATCTGTTTTCCTCAGAACGCAAAAAGGAACCCCGGTAAGCCTAAAAAGAGATGAAAAGGCTAGCTTGACTTCCATTACAGGGATTAGTCTTTGAAGGCTCTTAATCGAAAGACTTGGATTGTTATAAGGGAGGTTTTTACTTCACAGTGGGGCAGAAAGGCCGAAAATAGAAAATAGATAAACATACACCAGAATCAGCTCAGTTTATATTCAGGTAATTTCAGAGCTTATTTAATTCATGACAATATTTTACTTTCTTTTAATACATATAGCAAAATAAAACAAAATATAATTACTTACTAAAATTTGTAAAATGACATATCATTGTTTATTTTTTTTAGCCGATTTTTCGCGATTTCAATTTTACCACGAAGGTTACGCGGAGAATCATTTTTGAAGAATTGCCAATTGAATATTTACACTAGATTAATATCTTTAGAATAACTTAGTTAGGTGTATTATTTTCCACACCTCAATCGAAACTCCAAAGACCATCGGTTCAAAAGATCTAGAGCATTAGAAAGTTGCAAGTCTGCGCGAGCAACAGGCCTCGTCAGCGCCGATCCAAGTGCGGAGTAGAGCGAAATTTAATTTTTCCGCCTCTTTTACGGCCTCCGATTATACCGAGAGCAGGGTGGCAGGGGATGCAAATTCGGTGCCCCTTGTTAGAGTAAACATTAATTCCTAATGTATGGCCCGTGTAGTGTTCCTTTCTTTGCGCCCCTGACCATCTCCTCCGTGCTCAGGCGCGTTTCCCCCCGCCGCATTCGATCTCGCACTTCCAGCTGAAGTTCAGCGAGCGCGAGCGCGATCGCGGCGCCTGCGCCCGCGCCTCCGTCGCCCGCGCCCGCGCCTCCGTCGTCCGCGCCCGCGCCTCCGTCGTCCGCGCCCGCGCCTCCGTCGTTCGCGCCGGCGCCGAATAGGTGCGAAGAGACCTCGGCGAGTGCTTGTTGAATACTTCATTGTTCCTGTCAAGAACGTTTATAAATCATTTTTAAGTGTACTAGTTAGTTTACACGATAGAATAAGATAAAAAACTCGACTAGCTTTGCGGTGATTAGACTTACTGAATCGGTAACTGCGGCGACCAAATTTTTAGAACAATAGCTTACATATATTTATCGCCTTAATCAGATATGTGCGCCAACTCTACCACTAGAAAGGCTGTGGTAGATAGCCTTCAAACTGTATTATTGTATTAATTTCTATTTCATTTGTAAACCAACCGATACATCATGGTGGGCACGGAGTCTTTATCCCTTTTAGTCATGATTTTATTCATGCTTTTAGTTATGCTTTTAGTCATGCTCCTGGCAAGGCTCGGGGGCAAGTTCTTCACCTCTTCCTTCTTGGGCTTCGTGCTTTTCCTGAAAACAATAATCATAAACGATCAATAAAAAGGAACACCAGATAAGAAAGGACTGGTTTAAAAAACCATTAATAATTAGTTGGACATATGCGTGTAAGGCCACGCTTAGAGTAGTTCCGAAGAACATTTACAAAAGCGAAGCATAATCAGTGACGGGCAGTACAAGTGCTTGGGCCGACGTGGTTTTAGTTTTGATTGGAAAGAAGTTCTTCATACGATGCAAATAATGAAGTGTAGATTGACTTCTACACGTCTTCTACAATATACTTTGACTTTTACAATAATTATTTACACGCAATTTGACATGAAAATTGAGTAACACAGTTCCCAAATGATTACACTAAAAAGGAATGGCAGACTGTTAGGCAAGGAATGGTGGATTAAAAAAATACCAAAAGTGCCGCAGCGTGTGAATGTGGTCCATTGTGCTAAAGCCCTTACGAAATTAAGCTTGTTAAGGAAGTTGGAAGACATCAAACCTGTTTGCGAGACGGTTTGTCATGAACCACGGAAACAACTTACATGACTCAGAAGGCCTATTAGTTATTCAATCTTCAAGGGCGTTATCTCCCTTTCAAAGAATTTTATCATTAAAGAGAATATAAACATATAAACCAGGGACCTTAACGATCAAGCGTCTGAACAACGTACTGTCAGCATCAGAGATACCTGACCCCTCCTCTATCTTGAATTTTCTAAACTGAAAATAATATTTATACGAAAATGTATGTTCAAAAAGAGTTCATTAAAATCTCTCTAAATACACATTTTCATGTTAATATTATTTTCAGTTTATGAGAAAAGAGATGTTTGTGGAGGACCTCTGATGGTATCTCTGATGCTGACTGTGCTTAGGAGCGTGTAGTCTTTGAATTGCGTGCCATAAGTGCGAAATGCGTCGCACGAGCAGAAAGAGACCACTTGTAGCTGTGACTTACGCAGCGTCGCGCGGCGCAGGCGCGCGCCTGGCCGCCAGCCCAGCGAGCAGCGCGGCCAGCAGCTGCAACACCACCGCGAGCAGCGCGCACGCCGCGCCCACGTACTTGCTCCACGACACGGGTACGTTCTGAAACCGGCACAACTCATGTTGCATTGTTACTAATTTTTTACTCCCATCGCGTATGAGGTTATAATCCGTCATCACTCATCACATCAGCCACAGGAAATCTATTGATTTTCTCTGTGGTTTTTGTCAAAGGAAGCTGCAACTGCAAAGATAGTCGAATTCTTTTCCAATTGTTTTTTATATAGTGGTCTCTCCTCCTACAGTAAGTAGGTGAGTAGGTCCGGAGTCTAATCATGTGTGGCGAAGATAATTATAAAGTCCAGCGCTTGGCTTTATGCGGAGCAACCGGGTGGCTGACGAGGAGCAACACAGTTCTACACTGTGGAACGTCTTTGCGCCCATTTTACAGCTGAAACCGCCATTGTGTGTAGAAGCATGAAATTTGGCACAAATGCAAACCTAACCGTGTGCACTAAAAAGGGATTTTTGAAAATATTCCATAAGGGGTTGAAATTAGGGTTAAAAGTTTGTATGAAACTTATTAAATTTTAAAGTTAGAAATGTAATTCTCACGGTTCAAAGTAAAAATTTACTGTACATTAATTTCAAAGAATTCATTCTCTAAGGGATTCTCTATTTATTTGTGTCAAAAATTGACATTATTGGGATTCCGTATCTAGTAAACAAGGAACCCTAATAGTTTCGCCATATCTGTCTGTCTGTCCGCGGTTTTACTCAGAGACTATAAGTACTAGAGAAAATCTGTAACAAACATGCTGGCAAAGTTCTAAAATTAAATCTTGTAAAATATTTTTTTTCGCTTCCCCACCTACTTATAAAGTGGGGATCTTTTTTTCTTGACTACCCCACGGTGTGCGGTGTCGTTGAATAATTCTTTCAAAAATATTGTTATTTATTCAACACCATTTTCAATTTAGCGACCCGTCATAAATCTCGATAGGTACTTATATCTACACTAATATTATAAAGAGGAAAGATTTGTTTGTTTGATTGTATTGAATAGGCTCCGAAACTACTGGATCGATTTTAAAAATTCTTTCACTGTTGGATAGGTATGTTATCCCTGAGTGACATAGGCTATGTATGTACCACGGGCGAAGCCGGGATGGACTGCTAGTAATAAATATGGATGTGGCCATCTTACCTTCAATATTTTATGAGATTTGTCTGTGAAAAGACCTTTATGTAAATTAGGATAGTTTTTCTTTATTTTTTCTATAGTGTCATCCTTAAACCCAACGGTCTCTGTTAAAAATTTTTCGACTGATGTAGATTTCTTTAGCCCGTCAGCGAGGAACTTAAAGAGTGCCGTCAGCTCCTTGGTGACCTTCTTTTGTTGGATGAGCTGGTAGACGTGTACGCCGAACCAGGCGATCGCCGCTGCCTGCGCGCACATCAGCAACGCCATCAACACTACGTACTGAAAAACACAAATATATTTTAAGCTATTGCATAGCTTCTATCGCGGGCCTTGAGCGCGGGGACTGAATCCAGAAATTCCGTAACGAAAAAACCTCACACTTCCCACTCCGCCTACCATGTAGGTTGCCGCTTCGTCTCCGTCGTCCGCTTGCGACGTTGCCGTCCTTCCTTGTAAAAATTCACCGACCGAACGGAACCACCTTAATGCAATAGCTTTACCGCGGCAGTCCCCGAGTGCCACACGTCTTTTTTTTTGTAAGGCAGGCTTATTTGGTCTGAGGCAGGCGCTAGTTTGCAAAAGGGAACTGGTTGAGTATACATATTGTCTCTGCCTTATATTTATACCTCCAATAACTGAAATAGACAGACATAATAGACAAATCAACTGAACAAACCATTAGTATGTATAGTCAAACGATAAATCATACCCTGATTCATACTACAAAGCCTTGATCAAAGTAATAAAAAATAACCGGCCTTTATCTATAAAAAATCGCATTTGTTGTATGGGAGCTCCCCTTAAATATTTATTTTATTTTTAGTATTTGTTGTTATAGCCGCAACAGAAATACATTATATTTTGTGAAAATTTCAACTGTCTACCTATCGCAGTTCTTGAGATACAGCCTGGTGACAGACAGACCGACAGACGGACGGTGGAGTCTTAGTAATGAGGTCCCGTTTTTACCTTTCGGCTACGGAACTCTAAAAAGTGTGACTTGTGAACAATACAGCTGGCATCTTCACTTCCACTTCGAGGGTTACTGGACAACATACAGGTTAAGTCACAGCGACTTCAAGATCAGCTCCGCCTGATCAGGTAAAAGTCAGCCAGAGCCACGACGGCGGAGATCTGCGTGAACACAAGAAAATCCCTCATCGCCGGACAGCGGGCCCCACGTTGGGCGCTAATATATCATTTTGAATTAAAACTATTAAATGTACCTGTACCTACCTCGGTATTGCAAAATATTGTTCGCTTAAGAAAAACTATTTAAGAAAGGGTATGGGTTCATTCATACTCACGAAAACGATCGTATAATAAATACAAACCCAACGCAACCGGCGACGGCGCCTGGTTTTGCTGGAGAGGCCAGCGTACGCGAGGATGGCCAGCAGCCACAGCGCCAGCGGGACCGCGGTCAGCAGCACCGTCAGCACGATGTGCTCGACCGGCAGCAGCGCCCGCAGCGGCGCAGCCACGAACGGGTCCCACCACAGCCGCGCCGCCGTCACCAGACTCGCGCCGCCCAGCATCTGCAGTGTGCATAGTTACATAAACAAATGTAGAGATGATGACGAAGCTTTGGTGCCAAAGGAAGAGTGGTTCATTTAATGATTTAATATTAACAGTTTTATTTAATCATGGTGACCCTGCACGTGGTCTGAACGTGCGGTTAGCACACATTGACAATCCAGCTGAACGATTTTCAGATTTTTACAAAACTGAGCTGTAATGCCAAACAGCTAGAGATTTTTCAAACAACGGATTATACAATCCTACTGCGATGCGACATATACAAGGCAAAAGTGCTTGACTTGATACGTCTATCATCGCACAGGAAAAACCGCTGGGTCTAGAGAGTCCAAATTTGACACATAGCTGTTCCTTATGAGGTCTAGGAATGCACTAAGAAAGGATTTTTCAAAACTCACCCCCTAAAGTAGGTGAAACGGGAGCCCAAATTTGTATGAATAACAAGATTAGTTAGACCATTTTATTTGAATCTAAAAATGTCGCCGTTTCCTCGTGGTCATACTAGTTTGTCATACCAGTATGACTACGAGGATATGGGCATTTCTTCAAATTTCGTTCTCCGCGTAACCTTCGTGGCGAAATTGAAATTACCAATAATCTTTTGAAAAAAAATACTACGCTATAGATGGTTTAAAAGCAAATAATATACTGTTTGAAACTTTCAAATTGACTAATAAATGATAAAGATATAAAATTCCGAAAAAAAACTGCCCACGAAAGTTACTATTGATACCACGAAAGTAACGCCAGTAAAAAAATACAACTCAGTTGTAGCGAAAACTTTAGTTTTCGCTACAACTAAATATATTTTTGCATTAAATAACAATCAATCAAGACAAGCATATGCATTGCACCAGCGTTCTATGTTTAAATGTTGCATTAGCATCACTTTTCTATTTTTTTTATGAATTAAAACTGCATAAATTGATAGTTAGTGTAAAATTAAATAAAGCAGTTTTCAAAACAACATTTTTTAATCACAAATTCGAACATTATTTATTTTTCCTATTAATGACTAAAGAATATGTGCGAAACAAAATAATTGAAAAATGGTTTGACATAAAAATTATTAACTTATAGGACGTTTTAGGCTTTCTATGACTAATTTTTAGATGTAATTTTTATTATGTTGGTCAATTGCAATTAATATAATTCACAGACAGGTATTATTTCTTTTTTTGCTTTTGTAGTAAATTTCTCTCGGCTTTGCTTTTACAATATTGTGGAATTCGGTATCTTTTTTATTTTTTTCTCTTCTTCTTATGTCGGCTAATCGCTTTTTCTCCAGATGTCATTTTTTACGGCGGCATTTTTAATTTAAATACGTTAAACCATTAAATTCGTTAAGTTATAATAATTATTTAAAAAAAAATTACACACTTAGAAATATGCATACAAAGTCACAAACGTGGATATAAACATGTATACAAACTTGTCATTAACTAAAATACAGAACCAAATTCAAACTCTCATATAAAGTAACATACAAACGAATACTTTATTAAAGCTAAACAAATCCAAAAACAAACTCCAATGGAAACTCACACATAAACTTACATTCTTACTATCATACTAATTCAGAAACTCACAATCAAATTCACAGACAAACAAACAAACCAAATATATAAAACCAAACACAAGAAACTAATTATACTTCTACTCGCGAGAATATTCTTCGGCCGGCTCATCGTTACTTACACATACTAACACTTACCAAGAAATACCAATACTTTCCAACACTGAAATACATATATTACAGTCAACGAATAATTGTGGATGGAAAAGTCGAAAGCAGAAATTTTGACTCGGCATCTTTGTTAGGACTAGTTAGGACATAAACATACTAAAAGTCCTTACCCCTCCGAGGTGAGCCCGCGAGGGGAGGGTACAAAGAAGGTCCCGTTTTTTTGGTTTTTTGCTTACATCTCGAAAATGGTGCGTTGTACGAAATTTTGTTGTACTACATTATGAAATCTGATAAAATTCTCTACAACTATGGCTTTCATTTTTTTATCTATCTTCAATTTTTACCTAGATATGACGTAAAAATATTTTTCGAATTTTTTAAAATGTGTTCTACACTCTGGGCGTATTCGGACGAAGAGCGCACGCCAAGCCCACGTCTAATGCATGCCTTTCATTGCGTTTCTATCCCCATAGATCAGGAGAAAGGTGTCCAAGCTAGTCCTAAAAAAGTTGCCGAGTAAAAATTTCTGCTTTCGACTTTTCCATCCACATGCCCCTTTTGAGCACTCATTAACCGAACTAATACCAACCCATAGCAACACTTACATATATCATAACATACCGACACAAGCAAACATTGTTTGAGAACATTTTAATAGATTTTTCATTGTATAAGATTACTCGTATATTAGAAACCGCTATAAGGAATATCACAAAAAAGTTTGTCGTATAAAAAAAACGAAATAAACATGTTTTTAGTATTTTATTGTTACGAACATAGTAAGGTATGATATAATATATGTAAAGAAATTAATATCATTGGTAATTTAGTGAGAATTAATAAAGATACGTAACTTTCGTGGCATGCTTTATAACTTTCGTGGCGAAATCGCCACGAAGTCCGCACCACGAAAGTTACGAAAATTTAACATTTTTAAAAATTACGGAGACAATTACGTATGAATTTAAAAACAAAATACTCTAAAATAAACTCGAAGGCATATTACATTTAAGGAGTGAATCGTTAAATGCGGAATGATTACTATTATTCTTCGAAAATTGACCACAAAGGTCACTTGGGTTAGAGAATTTGAAAAAACTTAAAGAAATACACATCTGTATTTATTTGCAAACAACCGGTGAGCAGCGCGTGAGTTCCCCACCAATGACGGGTCGCTACTGTTTATCCGCGCAACTAAAATTTGTACCTATGATTCAACTCGTTCTGAAGTTATGAGCTGTTTTGTATCGTTTTTTGAAAACTAGCAAAATCGTGTGACAGAGCCTAAATGATTCATAACTTTTTTTATTTAAGAGATACAATTACCATTTTTTGTACAACTATGCATTTTTTAATCATAAACAGTTAGAAATACAAAATTTACTGATTGGGTGATAAACAAAAAAGTTATACGAGAAGGCAAAAGCGCGCGCGTAAGTGTGACACGCGGAGAACAGCAAATTTGCTCCCGATTTTGGCATTCAAATATTATTTAAAAAATTACTGTACATTATGTATGTTATTTAATTATGATTTTGTATAGGGGTATAACCAAAGTAACTCCTACAATCGGTTTTAAAACCATACATTGGTTAAGTTAGGAATAAAGACCGTGTGACAGTAAAAAAAGGCACTCTGAAGAAACACCCATATACATGTTTTAACCAGTCTCGAGCAGGTAACAACAGGCGCGCCTCACCATGAGCAGCAGGTTGACAGTCACCAGCAGGCAGTCCGCGCAGCGCGACCTCCGCGCCATCTCAACACCCTGGTGTCAGGGCTCGTTACAAGAAACTGCCGATGCTTCTTACACGAAATATATCACTATTTCTCTCGGTCCGTCGTGAATTACTAGCTCGATACCACCCTTGACACTTTAAACACCACATCTCTATGTTTCACCACATTTCATAAATAACTAGCCAAGTGCATGTCGGGCCACGCGCACTGTAGGGTTCCGTAATTATGAATAGGTACCCACTTTCAGTTCACCCCTCACGGTTTAACCAGTGGCCTGAAACGCGCTTGGCGGGTTTTTTGTTAAAAACTTAATTAATTGCAATTTAGTTTAAATAAGTGAATTAACACTCGGGACCCAGGACAGAGTGGCGGATTGGCGTGTTAACCACTACGCCAGCGTCCCGCCTTTTGCGGTCCGTACCAATCGAGTACTTACTTAACTGTATAGAAACTACGGTCATATAGGTACTCCGCTGTTCGTAAATTAGTCATATTTACTATTATTTGTACCTTCTTTTGGAATTACGGGTCTTTTCACCCCGGTTCTTTGGAAGGCTTGCGTGGGGATACAGACCCAACACGTAGTGGCCCTTTGGAGAAATTGATGTTATTATTATTATGGAACTATCCATTTGTACTTCTTATTTGTGCAACATTGTCCAGTTATATGTTACCTATACCACGTACTTTGTAATTAATATAATAACTACTTCATAATCAACTAAACAACATACTAGATACATCGTTACATATACTAGAGATACCGTAGAACTGCAATTTATCTCAGAATTATTAAGAGGTACCGAGGGTTTCTCAAAAAATTTTGTAATAGCCATTGACTTTATCTGAAACCACCGCAGGCAGTTTTTGAAGACAGTGCTATGTATGCAAAAGTAGTATTCGAACTAGTGTTTAGGTAATTTATATAATATTATATTACACAGTTATTTTAAAGAAAGTAGTAAGGTTAGATAAGGTTAGATATTTATAATATTTCAATGTGATATTATTTATTTCGAACTGACATTCGTGTTGTTTCATGAAAAATATACTTATATATGTGGTTCACAGTCCTTGCTTTTAATAAATACATTCCACAATTTTCTATCAACTAGAATTATTATTTTCTCTTCACTCGGACGCGTTCGCCTGACAGTTAGACCTGAAGAACCACAGACTAATATAGGTAATATAGCTATAAACAAAGATGAATAATGAAGAACCTGCCGGCCAGTGCTAACAAAAAGGTTGCCTAACCCTGACGGCATAACCCTCATGCGTACGACCTGACCTGGCGGCGCACCGCACTCGACTGTTTTTTTTTTCTACATGCTACGTTACGTAGGTACGTAATTTTAAACATTACGTGGGGTGCACTATAAGTTTCCGGAATGAATATGAAAAAATACTATTAAAGGTACAAAATTAATTTATTGTTTTTCAAAATAATCTCCCTTGGCGTCTATGCACTTTTTCATTCGATAAAACCAGTTTTGAAAACTTTTGTGCCACTCCTCTGTGGTGACCTCTGAAACGTGTTTTTCATACTCCTCGACAGCCTCTTCTGGTGATGAAAATCGTTGACCGCGTAATTGGTTCTAAATTTTTGGGAACAGAAAAAAGTCACAAGGTGCCAGGTCGGGACTGTATGCAGGATGACTCATGAGTTCTACATTTTTCGCCTTCAAAAAGTCGTTTGTCTGTCTGGCCGTGTGAGAACAAACGGTCGTGTACCAGTCACTATTCACTGTACGACGATTCTCTAAAGCAACAGTAGCCACGTGTCCAGTTTTATTAAAAAAAGAAGCAATCATCCGCTTAGATGCACTTTTCACGCGCGCCACTTTGGTTGGTTTCGGCTCATCTTGAAAGACCCATACGCTCGATTGCTGCTTTGTTTTGGGATCGTAGCAATAAATCCATGTTTCGTCACCTGTTACTATGTCCCACACCAAATTTGACGCACCTTCGTTGAATCTGGTAAGCATGGCACTGCATGCCTGTCTGTTTCAATCATACGGCGCACAGCATCGATGTTTTTGTTGGTCACAGCGGTGGACGGCCGACCATCGCGAGATTCGTCACTGAGATTGATACGACCACGCTTGAATTCTGCAAACCAGCTATAAACAGTTGTCTTGCATGGTGCTTCATTGCCAAAAGCTGTTTCGATCCGAGCGATGCTCTGTTGAGCTGTCAAATTACACTTAAAATCGTAAGTAGAAAATCATACTACGAAAATTTTCCCGAGTTAAATCAATGTTGATGCAGACACACAATTTTTTAAATGGCGCCACAAGGTAAAAACAAAAGACAGTCAGATGAAACAAACTGCATTCTAGAGCCAAAGAGTTAAATTTTCAAATGTTGCAATTAATTTTTAAATATTGTTTATGTAAGTGGCCAGTTCCGGAAACTTACAGTGCGCCCTATGTACACTGGAAGTGACGAAGCACAGCAATTGATATAGTCTAGATGACCTTTTTTGAATTTTACGACTTTGCAGGGCATGGAATGTAACAGAAGGCTTACTCCAAAAGCGGTACGCAAGACGGACGTTACTGCATATCCGCGTTTCAGTGCCAAGCAAAATTGAGCACTGACGTATGATGATGATAAAGTCCAATTTGGTTTGACATAGAAATAGGAAGTCGCTATCGTACGCCTAACGTATTATTTGATGGAGTTTGACACCTGATTATTTGAGACATTCGACCCTGCTGAACTCGATTTTGCGCGCTGTCAGACCAATTTCCCCCTCTTCTGTATTCTTAAGTATGGCTCTGGGAGTACAGAGAGGGTCGTGTCGTGCTCTTGCAGTAGAGACTAAAAAGACGATGATGATATAGTAGCAATACTACTTATGTCGTGAAATTTTAAGTTTCATCCAAATCTGATTAACGGTTGAAAAGTCAAATTTAGAATTATTTAAACAAGGGCAATATTTTACATTTATAACAGAATTTACCAAAATATCAAAAATCACCAAAGCAGTTGACAATGAAAAGAATTTTATTTATCAATTTTAATTTAAATTATTAAAAAAATGTAAGTTGATGAATACATGGAAGTAAAAAAATTGAAAACTCATATATTTATATATATGTAGGTAATATTAGTTTATTATTGTAATATGAATTAAGTAGCTGTTGAATTGTTGTAATATTTTATGTTGTTGTTTAAGTATGTAATTGTAACTAATTATTATCTTAATATTCATATTAACTGCATGTCATAAAACTCGCTTGCCACTTTTTGATTGCCACAGCCAACAGGGTTAAAAGTGTATTTAGTAACAGTGACTTTTAGTAGTTAGAATGTACTTAATAAATCATTTGAATTATCACCAAAATATTTAATCTCTAAACCGAATATGATGCCCAATGAAATAAAAAATTCTATGAATAGTTGCTACACTCATTCTTAATAACATCAGAATTATTTCAACGGTTCGGGAGTTATCGTTGAATATACATAGATACAAACATGCCTTTACATACATACACATATTGTACGACAAGCGTCGGTAACACGTGCACCCCACCGCAAGAAATAAAACAACGAATACAAAAATATCACTTTATTGCTTCTTTTTACTTGCTAAGTAAACATTGTCTATGCGATTTACATATATTGTACGTACAACCAATGGCTATCCGAGACCTAGAGGGCCCGTGTGCGTATCGCAGCTTATTGTCTAGTGCGGGCAGCGCCGCGCCGTGAGACGGCGGCGGCGGCGGCGGGGCTGTTCACCGCGGTCAACTAAGAAGCTTATATCTGTTTAAACACTAGCGTCTTATTATAAAACGGCTTGGTTATTATTTCAAAATGAGAGTTCGTAAATTTACTAAACGTACTAAAATTATCTTTACAAATCAAACGCTGCAAATCGCAGAATAAACAACCCCCTTTTTAATTAAAGTCGGTTAAATCTGACAAAAATTATCGAAATTCTCGTATAAAACTCAAAAAATAACCGCAGCTGATAAGCTTCATTCAGAGAAATCACTTTCGTGTCAGCTATATCGAGATACTTTGTTAATAGATTCAGGTGTTACTTTGCGGGAGTCAAACTTACATACTATGTGATTTGAATTACTTAGTGTGATTCCGTCACCAGTGGCGGAGTATATACAAATTTGTAAAATATGTGTGTTATTGATGCTTGAAAGTAACTTAGAGGTACTACTAACTTCAATTTAGAGTTTTTGTTATTAATTTAGCATCGGGTACACATCCAACTTTATTTAAGGAGATTTAACCGTTTTAATGAACACTACGGTAATTTTTCATCACAATTCAGGTTTCAACTCAATATCTCCAAAACAGGTTAAACAATTTTGATATCCATTATAAGTACACGAGAAATATAGCAAAATATATCGTTAAATTTCTTCCAAATTTGATTAACGGTATAAATATTACAGCAATATTTATTTTTACCAAAATGCGTGTATCCCGAAACCGATTTTAATGCTCAACGAACTTAAAATGTATAAATGGTAGCTACACTCATCTTAATATCATTACTACATTAATTACATTAATTAGTTCAGCGATTCGATACTTATCGCGAAACATACATAGATAAATACAAACAATGTTCTTTGCCCCAACTTGAATTTGATTCATATTTTTTGTTCCTGCTGCAACTACAACCTCTATCACTATAAGCTCCTTGAGTTGCCGCAATAGCCGCGCTGCCCGAAAGCTTTCTACTTCGTACTTAATTTCTATTTGGCACCAAATATAAAACAACCACAACTGGAAGGGAACATATAACAAATAAGTAAACCGCAAATCCGCGTAGATCCAACACATGGCAGATTTACGTGAACCACGACCAAAAGTCTCTATTTATATAGCGTATTTAAAGCAAATCACAGCAACGTTGAGTCACCTCAGTCGAATCGAACACATGAATCTACAGCTACCAATGAGGGATCAACAAGTAGTATAGCACCACAGGTCTCTCGGAAAAGCGCCCTAAGGCGTCGGCGCGGCCACGCCACGCCGCGGCGCGGAAACAAACAGTGATATGAGTCTTATTTACGGTATCACTATAATAATCTTATTGCTATTTGATACAATTTACTTATTCACTAATAAAATATGGCAGTCTGTTTTCGTTATCTACGAAACATAGCGACAACTTTGTACCTATACATTTACAGAGGATGCCTTCTGCCTTCGCATCCTTATGCTATTAAATATATTGAAAGTAACACTAGATCTAACATCAATAAAAACATGATTTTCCCAATTTATAAAATCGTAGGTAACTAAAAGAAGCCTCTGAAGGCTTGTTTGTTTGTTTTTCGTGTACCTACGTGGCCCACACTGGTGTCAGATATTTCAAACTGCAGAAAGGCATGTCACGTGGCTTGACGACTGCCATACAATGATGACAGCCATGCCCAATGACTTATGCAAGTGTGGAACACACCCGGGGTAGCTTTACTTGCGAAAACGCATTTTAAAAACATTGTAGTACGAATTCTTGATGGGATGCGAAAGAGTTGTAAACGCTTTCGCATCCCACCAAGCCAACAAGCTCCTTTAAATGTATAATAGTAATGAAAAGTATTTATAATTTAACTCCATTTTGGCAGTGTTGCAGATTACGGAATTTGCGGAGAAGTCGATGACTACGCTTTAGCGCAGAGCCCACCAATACGCAGTCCGTGACGGCAGAACAACTCAATTACTATATAATAACAATAAAATCGTCTGGACCGTTACGATTACAGAAACAGCTTATTCATAAATCTAACATTATTATTGTAAGCGAAATATGAATACATTCGAAGAACAAATAATTCCATTGAAACTCTGCCATGATTACGACGGCTTTATCACACGCGTGATAGTGACAAAAAATATTGTAGTAGTCTCACAGCCACAGCTCAAATTTCTTTTCGTGTTTTTACTAACGCGATACCAGTTTTAATTGTATCAATTTTAAAGATCAGCGTGGAGAATGAGTAATGCTGCAGCGGGTGCTGAGGGCGGAGCGTGTAGCGGGGCGTGTGGCGGCGCACACGGCGGCCGCGTGGCGCGGAACTGCGCCTGCACGGCGTCCCAGCGCGCGTCCCGCGGCACGCCGCCGCGGCGCCGCGCTGTCGTCGCGCCGCGGCCGCGCCGTCGCCCTCGCGGCCGAGTTGCTGGCGGGGCACTTGGTGGCGGAAGCACTGCACTACGCGATGAGACCGCTGCTGCGGCCTCTTCGTCCTGGAAAAATAACATTTAGTGGTAAATTTCAAACATATCTATCATATCATCATCATATGAGCCACAGGAAATCCACTGTTGAACGTAGCCTACCCCATGGATTTAGGATTGCCATCCGTCCGGATTTCCTACGATTTGTCCTAGTTTAGGGATTAGTTTAGTCTAAATACATCGTCCCAATGAACAAAAAGGAGATTATGACATTTTCTACTGTTTTTTATTACACTGAGAATGTTTAAAAAAACCTGTCGACATGTCCGGGTCGTGGGCTCTAAAATCCGGGAATTTCACGCGTTTTGTCCTGGTTGCAAAATCGAACAAAACGACCGAATAGAAGCGGCCTGCATCCAAGGTTTTCTTGCAACCTTGCTCAGAAATAATATAATATAAATAAATATATTGTGGCGACCTCTGCGCCACTACGAGGAACTAAAAACTATAAACAACAATGAACGCAGCAACAACTAGTTCACAAGAATCATACGAGATGGCGCCAGCAGATTCTACATCTCGATCTCAGAGTTCTGGTTGCAACTGACTATATATACAACCTCCGACAATACACCGTCGGAGCCGCGGTTCCCCAGGCGCAACACCATGCCTGGCGGGAAGATCTTCCCTTTGTGGCGGTCGAGCATATCACCTCGCTCCCGCTACAATATCATGTCCAGAAAAATAGTGGCGTCCCTATTTACTTACTCCAAAATCCAAAAGTGACAAACGTAACTTATTTGTTGTATGCAAACATATAATAGTACAATTTCTAGGCCTATATAGACAGAACTTACCTGCTAGAAAATCTTGTCAATGATGGTGTACATGCTGAGGTTGGCCTTGCGCCGCCAGCCGGGCGGCGTGTCGCTGGCGCGGCTGTCGTCGCTGTCGTCCCCGGCGGCCGGCAGCGCGCACGCCGCGGCGCCCTTCTCAAGCCGCTCGCCGGGGCCGGCCGCCGCCGCCGCGCCCGCGCCTGAGCGCCGCCGCGACATTCGACACGCCATCACTATCGCTGCCACCTGGAACGTGACGTCACAGAATTAATAATAGTATTACATACCGCAATTTGGCGTCCCCCCAAACCCCTGCCCCGCTTTGCAGCCTTGTAAGCGCCTGTAAAACAGGGTTGTTGCTAGTCGCACATTGACGTTTCGCGACTCACTTAGGATTATTGAATCATAATGGTGAGAAATTGCGCACATTATCATTGTTTACCCACGGAAAACAATAAAAAACGAAAATTTTATAGATTTCCGAGTGATGATAACAGGTAAGCAAAGCAATAAACTCTGTGGTGACGACCCTTTTTGTTTAACTCACACATTTGACGTGTGCACAGGTATATTGTTTCGTTTGTAGTAGTACTAAGTATGTTTGTTACTCCGTTTCTATGAAGTGCCATACCTGTGGTGACGTGACCCGCTTAATTTATGTAGTCCCTAAACAACAATGGGCCACTGTGATACTACTCGTAGGGAAGGGAAGTACTTGCAACAAGAAAACGTTAAATGGATAGGGATGTTATTCATGAGAAGTTATTGTGTCACAGACTAATTAGGGATACTAAATGTGCACGTTTCCCTGCAAAGGGTCCGTACATTAAACGTAGGTACCTATGTCAAGGATATGTTTAGTACACATATTAAAGTCTGACAGTGTCCCACGATTCCCCTAACTAGATTTATTATCTACTGTGTTCATCGACAAGCGAAAGGCTACCCAATCCAGGAGGAGCACGTATCTTTATCCTCTTTATCAGGTCTTTTTGTCTCCACTGCAGGAGCAGGACCCTTTCTGTACTACCAGAGCCATACTTGGCTAGATCAGCCAGCCGGGTTGGAGAGGTCGCATTGATATTTATAAGCCTTGTTTAGCTTGTATTCATTCCTCAGTCGCCTTCTACGACATCCACGGGAGGACTTGGATTGGCCCTATTCTACTCTGCCGGAGCATGTGTTCCAGACAAAAGAATGAAAAGAGCAGTACCTGCAGCACGAGGCCGAGCAGCGAGAACACGACGATGACGAACACGTTGTTGGGCGCCTTGCGCTCCACCTCCTGCAACACACCAACCGTACCATTTTATACAGGTTACCGCAGCAGGACACAGCAATAGCGTAACGTGCATTTCATACGGACACAATGTGTCTACCCTGTGCCACCCTAATATAATATGAATACAAAGTCAAAGTCAAAGTCAAATTTTTTTATTCAATATAGGATAAATTTATCTCTTATTGAAGGTCATTTTAGTGCAAAAGCTAAAAACTACTAGCGTTTCGGAACGACCACTGCTGGGAATATTACTAGACTACTCTGTCAAAAATATTTCTGCACGTCACTGGAATACAGTGCTCAAGTATTAACTAAGTAAGGAAATAAGACATGGTATAAATATACCACGGGAGCCGGATTTCATTTTAAACTAACGATTTGGAAGACGTTCCATACACGATTGGTGTCTCGTAGGAGATAAGTACTTAAAGGTATTAAAAATCCTTAGATTTTTTAACGTAACTATCATGATCGATAATTATCGAGAATGTATGCACTAGCCTCATTACTTATTCCCTCAGATCAATCATTAATGCATCATCACACGCCATCGATACTTTTTTAGATTAAAATTATGACGATTGCTAACTTTTTTCAGAAAAACATATCTACTTAGATATGGTTATTTTCGTGTTATCGATTAGTTTACATTCAACATTACACATACGAGTAGGTGCAGACTATTGTATTATTCCAAGAAATTCCACTGTGAATAATATTTAGATACGGTACGACACCTAGCCCACGGTCCCCACGGATAACTCAGTCTACAGTGGGCGACTGATTTTTTACTAGTACCTATATGAAGCTACCTACGAACCTATACGATACTAATAATAAGATAAGTACCTATACGAAATGACGTACCTTTCCTCTAATTCTAATAGACAAGCAAATAACCGACCAAGTGCGCATTGGGCCACGTGCAGTGTAGGGTTACGTAGTTACGAATGCTGACTTTAAAGTTCACGCGACTAAAAACGTCTAAAAATAATAATTTATATTTTTTTAAATTTATTTTCTTTTCCAAGTACTTACATTTTATAAGTCTAATGTCAAATCTTGCATAGCAGGGTAAGTTTTCACTGTGACTAAATTCATTGGGGCAGAATCATAAAAACTCAGAACGATTTTATGATACCTCTCCCTAAACATAAGTTTCTGTTATCCTTAATACAGACGAACCATAAAACGATGCGCCTATAGTTTTAGGACTGCGTCCGGCCTATTCTTCTCCTTTCGCACTGTCTTCGGCATGTTTTAGTGCATATCTTCGAAAAAGAAAAAACCGGAAAAAGCGCACTCAGTGCTCCGAAGCAGTACATTAAGTATGCAGCCGGGAACGCGCTGAGTTGAGAAAAATGTCATAGACAATTTCTCAAGGCTCTTGTAATGCAAAAGACGTTACCTCCAACATGTCCATGACGGGCTCGATGACCTCCTGGTGGTGCTTCATGGCGAGCAACGCGGGCTTGAAGTCCTCCATCCAGAGCATGCCCTTGCGCGCCAGCTCGGCGTGCGGGTCGGAGCGCCACCACTCCGCCAGCGACGCCGCCATCCACGCCATGTACGCCACCTCGCTCAGCGCCAGCAGGACCACGCCGCCAGCGTACTGGAACGCCACAAATAAACATCGTCATTGTTAACAACCTTTTGACAGCAGCTCACTTCACTACTCCATTACCATTACCGTTTCTAATGGCCAACAGATATGACCACACCGACAGGTGCGCCTTATGGTCGCGATCCGAACTTGTACATGTTGTCGTTGCTCCTGATTGATTGTTTTGTTGTATCTTAAATGGAGCTATGCCGGATACCTTTAGAATGCTTGAAAATCTTTACGAAAATAGTGTGTACTTACTTAGTGTTATTAATGGAAAGGATTTGTCATGGTGATGTTTGATTTGAGGTGTCAAAGTGGGTAAAAATATACTATTTTATTTAAGTCCTTCAACTAGACTATCCAAATAACTGACCCATAACTTTTTGTTTAGCAAAGTACTTAACAAATTTCGTAGAGGGGGCGATTTCGTCACCTTCTGGTAAAAATCGTTACTGATCGTGACTTCACGGCTGTATCTTCGACGTTAAGTATTTCCTAATCAAAGAAAATAAAAAATACGTATACTATAAGTATTATTATAGATAAGTAGTATAGGTATATTTTCTAACAAGCCAAGAAATAAAAAGTTTGTTCCACATCCGTTGTGATTTTCTAGTTGTAGGACAAACTAAGATTATCGTTTTTTTTTTAAAGTTTATGTATTGTGGTAAACGAGGTGTCCGTTCCACGACTCACCAGTCTAAGGCATTTGGTGTCGGGCTTCCTGGCGCGGTGCACGGTGGCGGCGGCGGCCAAGTACACGAGCGCGGCCAGCCACAGTCCGGCTGCCGCCACGTAGCCCAGCGACACGTGGTACTGCGTCTCGCACAGGAAGCGGAACCAGGAGTAGGTGCTGGGGTCCCACGCCAGCCGCGCCGCCGTCGCCAGCAGCGCGCCGCTGTACATCTGCACAGACAGACAAGGCTCATTGCAAATTTGCCACTGAAACTCTTTATCTAAACGAGCCATTGTTGATGACATTTCGTCGGTCTCATAGGATCCGGGAATAGTAAAAGGTGCTCTAAGAGCCACTAGAGCACTTGCTCTGGTTGCTTTGAGAGCCTTACACGAGTGGGTACTTATACCCGTTTCAGCCAGTAAACTAAGAGCACAAGAATGTCACTGTCTCTCTTTCTCGTGCAAAGGGTCCGAAAAAGGGATGCGAAGACCAGAAGTCTGGTTGTTGAAAGAAAAAGGCTCTGATAGACTTTACTTTAAACAAGAAAAAAAAGGTGATTTTCAGGTGTCATGATAGATCAACATCAATAACTATGGAAATATCAGTAACGTCTAATGTAATAACTTCGGTAAAGGGTGCCAAAAATAATACGTAAATTGTTTTAAAAACGAAAGAAACAATGGCAAGAGGACATTCCAGTCATTTACATAATTTGAATGTGCTTCTCGTGACGGATTTGTGCGACAAAGACATTCTCAAGGCGAGCTTCGGATCAAAGCTCATCAAAGGCGCCCCGCACAGGGCGAGATGCTCTTCAGCGCAGATCCTGAGCGGGGACAATAGCACGCGTGAGAGCGGGCTTCCGCTTTTGTTTTCACAGTAGGCGTTCGACTTCTAAGGACTACTAAAGGTATTCATAGCTTAGTAGAAAACGCGCATTTCTTCCCATATACTTTACTCAATACATTTTATTATATTATAAACATAAAGATTATTTAAATAATACAAAAATATTATACTTAGATTAAACGAATTGATATAAAACAATAAAAAACATCAAATTATATTAAAAAACCGGCCAAGCGCCTGTCGGGCCACGCGCAGTTAGAGTTCCGTAGTTGTGAATGCTGATTTTGAGTTCACGCCACTAAAAACATCTAATAATTATTTTTTTATTGAATTTGTATGAATTTTTTATAAGTTGGTCGCCTAAAACTTTTTAATTTAAATTTGTAAACCCTACCCAGCTCTGATCGTTTTCCTTTAAATTTCGTTATATATACATACTACTAGTGTGAATTTATAGAGGGGGGGACACTTAAACTCCAACAAAAATTTGCACTAATAAAACTAAATAAACCCCTTAATCAAATGCACAAACTGTTCAAAAGCTCATAATATTTTTTAAAGACCTATTCAACGATATCCCACGTGATGGGTTAGTCGAGAATAAAAAAAAATACTCCCACTTTCTTTGTACGGGAGCTACCAAAAACATAAATTTTTCTATACTTTATTTTACGACTCTCTCGGCGTGATTAATATACATACCCGACTATCCGTGCAAAATTACAGCTGCATGGTACTTATAGTCTCTGAGTAGACAGACATACAGACAGAAGACATAACGAAACTAGAAGGGTTCCTTGTTTACTACGGAACCCCTTAAAGTGAGTACAATACTTAATACATTACGTCACTTTTATGATTATTATTATATTACAACGCTAGTAGAGGCTTTTAGTAATCTACCATCAGTAATTCCCGTTAAACCACTTCACACTTGTTTAGAAAATAATAACGTACGAGTATGTTAGATCGCACATACCAACAGTATTCTACATTACGCATTGGAATGTAATAAGGCCAGTGCAAAGGTGAAGCGATCGATCAGAGGTCCAGTGTTCATACATCGAGAATTGAGATCAATTAACGTGGTATCTCAAACAGCTGCAATTTATCGGCTACTGTTTTATTGGTTACCATCTTCATTTCGATCAACTTCTCATATTAAATAACAAGAGATTGACAGTGTAAATGTAACTGAATGCAAATATTGTGGCTCTGCCGTACAGTGGTATCCGAAACAAGGGCTCTGTTGTCGCTGACATGCCATTCGTGCCTGATAAGGTTTCCGCACAAAAGGTGAGTTGTGGAGATGCGTCACTAACTGTTATAGTAGATATCAGGGGGCAAAGTCTAAGTGAAGTCATCGAAGATGGGTCAACTAATGATGCGCATAAATTGACTTATGCTCAAAGCGCACATTGTACCTACAATAAAGTGAGTATGTGAATTGTGAATAGCTCGTCAACAATATGGCACCGTTGTAGAGTGTGAGTCCAAAGTGGAGGCCTAATGAATAATCAATAAAATTGGAGTTACCAAGTTACTACAACTCGGGGTTATTTTTGGTCTCCGCTCTCTGGTTCGTAACTTCGAGCATGTAACTCAAATTCTTTGCAGTCATTTGTCATTTCAAAAGAATGGAAATCGTGTAATATGCGTATAGTTAGCTCAACGCATATCTTTATATCCGCGTTAGGTGCATAGAGAGTTACTGAGATAACTGGACGAGGCCAAGTGTGTAGTTGTTCGGTTGCTCGGCCAGTTGAGTCTGCTACCGCATTAGTTGACTGACAAGTTTCACTACTAGCAAGTTTGTTTGGTTCCCATTTTCTTATATACTAAACTGTACAGATACTATATAAATGTAAGTTTTTATTGAGAAAACGAAATAAATACAATAAAAAATAAAAATGTGTTTATTTTTCCGTTCCTATAAACAATGGATTAAATACTTTCAATTTGTATTTAGTTTATTGTTTTGATTATTATTTTGACATATAGTTTTTTTTTTTCACCATATACATATTCAAATTCAATTCACTACTCTTATCATTCTCTACATCATCCGTTTGGTTGACTGGTAGATAAGGCCTTAGGCTTTAAGTCCACCATTAGTATTTGTGTATTGGTTGGTATATGTATTCGAATTGTATTCTAGATAGTAAAGCTACAAAGCAAACCTAGCACTACTATTGTCGCCAGATGACAGTCATTGAGTAACGTTAGATCATCTGACGTCTGACAGATTTTTCAAGCCAGAATAAGAAGTCTTATAGGCAGCTCGAAAAATCTGTCACTGATACTTTTTTCTTTCATCTGGTCTGATCTAGATAAAAACAAAAAAAATGGTTTTGGAACAAGCATTGCTACTGATAAAGAAACTCATGCATATATTGATAATCTCACTATGGAATGCAATGCCTAATGGGATGAATGAGAACTCCGCAACGGCATGCAGAGTTCTCTGATTCATCACATAAAGTCATTTTATCATTTCATTGACATGTATCATTCAGACAATCAGAAACTAGAATGAACATTATAATGTTTAATCACTTCTAACGTAATTTCGTAACAGGAAGACCTATTCTCAAACCGCATTACATAACGAGAAATTGCAAGTGCTGCAGAAGCGTGGGAACGTTGACCGTGAAATGTGGAGCAACAATACACCACGGAGACAGCAGTGGCCTCCGCTACGTGGTGTCGTGTTGCACCGCATGCCAATTGCGACGCCTGGCGACGTGGCGACTAGTGAGCGTAGTGGACTAGTGGTCCTCCTGATTTGTGTATTGTGTGCCGGAGGAGCGCCGCTGTGACCGGCGGTGCTCAATTATTTATAGCGGCAATTGTGTGGAACGGGGTCGCTCTCAAACTTGACCGGAGATAGGGTTACAATCACCTAGTTTAAAAAATGCACAAGCCAAATTTTTCATTAAAAACAAATGCCACTGTAAGCTCAAAAACCAGAATCTTTCGAAGAACTTAGTGAAAAAAATGCCAAAAGATAATTTATCCAGAAAAGATTGACAAATAGATGTATTGGTTTTTAAACTATCGCGCTTAGAACACATTACCCAGTCTGCCTGCGACAGCAAAAAGAAAATTCGTCATTCTTCACATTCATAAACAAATTGCGGCGGCTGCACACTTTTGTATGGATATATCGATATTTTTGACTGTTATTTTAATTTCATTATACTATACTGATCTAGTATAGGCCGTGGTCCGAATTAATGCAGGTATGTCCCTTCCACGTTCTATACATATACATTTATAAATAGATATAAATAGAGTCTACACATTCTGAAAAATTATTTGGCGATGGGGACATTACCTATATGTATTTCTTCGACATTTTTTTCTTTGTTCTGCAAGAATCCGTAATTCTGACCGAAGAGATGTTTAACAGTAAAACCTGGGTGACCTCCTCATGGTCTCTCCGCATCATGGACAACCCTAACCGAGTCAGTCAGCTGAGCGCTAATTCGCCGCATTCGGGAGCCACTTGGCTGGATGGCTTCTTTTGAATGTGAGCACGGCCCAGTGCGCCGGCGACTGATCACGCCTGTCGACCGCCAGCCTCACATTCCAAGACGCGGCCGTTCACCCCATCCTCCGCCGGACGCTGTGCTGGCTGGGGTGATTCATCTTCAATTGCACCCACACCGGCGGCCTTACTTGACGCACGTAGATATGACATCTTACAACGCGCTCGAAAAATTTAAGGTGCAAACAGTTCAAATGATCTTTGTCTGCTTTACCTTTAGCATAGATTAAAGTTAGTAACTTACGTGAATCAAAAAATAAATATTGATTGTAGCTCAGGATTGTAGTGTGTTGTCTTCGATCCTTCAATGACTCTTCGCCTGATATTTAGTACATATGCGACTACAATACAAATCTGCAATAAGTACCGCAGTATACACAATGCTTGTCATTACAACACATTTCGCTTAAATAGAACACAATTGACTGACTGTTTCCTACCTGCTGAAAAAAAAGGCGACGAACAGACAACATATGGTTGGTGCATGGTTATATAACATTATATTTTTAAAACACTACATAATTAAACAATGCCAAAACTGTCGAGCATTTCTCTCATATGAAGTGCCATTTTTAAAACGCGGAGTCACTTAAACGATTGGTTTTTCAATACAAAAAACTGTTCGTTTTATGACTTCACGTTTGAAAATGGCACCTAAGGGCTGTATAAGAACGTATGTATGTACAAAAGCTGATCAATAGTATGATGAAGCACATGACATCCCGCGGGCGCTGACCCCGCTGCATAACATGAAACACGACACTCATTTGTTTAATTGAATTTAATGCCAGGTTAGGCCACGGGTTTGTTGGTTAACGAGCCATGTGAGCCGATAAAACGTCAGACAATGAGAAGCCAAAATATCGAAGAAAAATAACTATATTTCAAGGCAATACTATAAAGCCTTGTTTGTCTTGATTAAATAGATGCAAAGTAATTCTCAATTTCGTTCGCAGTGCAAATGAAAATTAGCATTATTAAGTTTTTATCCATAAAACGGTAAATAAGCATAGATATAGATGTGTAAGCCGTTGATAAAAATAAAGATCATATCAATAACGATATGATCTTAATTTTTTTCAACGGCTTCATTCATAAATGGACTTTGCGTAATCTTAACAAGCAAATACCTCCATACCAGCTCAACTGCATTGCCTTATCTCATTATCTGGGGTCGGTGCAGTATGTCTTCTCCTTCCACAGTCCTTTATTTCCCGTAATACTAACATCTACTCCTATTACCCCTATATCTTGGCTTCCCCTATTTCCATTTACCTTCATATAATTTAAAGTTGTTTTTGTTGCGTGTTGATCCTCTCTTCTTATCACATGTGCAAACCATGACAACCGATTGCTTCTTACTTTCTCGTTTATTAGTGCTACCTCTAAACTTGAAAATGAGGGACTTTTTAGGGTTCCGTAGCCAAATGGCAAAAACGGGACCCTTATAGATTCGTCATGTCTGTCTGTCTGTCTGTCTGTCCGTCCGTATGTCACAGCCACTTGTTTCCGAAACTATAAGACCTATAATGTTGAAACTTGGTAAGAAGATGTATTATGTGAACCGCATTAAGGTTTTGACACAAAATAAAAGAAAAACAACAAATTTTGGGGGGGATCCCCCAAAATTTGTTGTTTTTCTTGTTTTTCTCCGGAAATACTTAGAACTGAAACTCAAAAATTTATTTTTCATCAAACCCATACGTGTGGGGTATCTATGGATAGGTCTTCAAAAATGATATTTAGGTTTCTTATTAGAAACCTAAATATCATTTTTGAAGATAATGAAGATAATGATGAAAAAAATGATATTTCATTTTTTTCTAAACCGAATACTTTGCGCGGGAGACACTTCCAAAGTGGAAAAAAGTGTGTCCCCCCCCCGTAACTTCTCATCATTTCAGCCGCACAGCGTCCACTGCTGGACATAGGCCTCACCCAAAGATTTCCAAAATGACCGATCTAGAGCGGCTTGCATCCAGCGCCTTCCAGCGACCTTGGTTAGGTCGTCAGACCACCTTGTGGGTGGGTGTCCTACGCTTCGCTTGCCAGTACGTGGTCGCCATTCGAGAACCTTTTTGCCCCATCGGCCATCGGTTCGTCGCGCTATGTGTCCCGCCCACTGCCATTTCAACGAGCTAATCCGCTGGGCTATGTCAGTGACTTTAGTTCTCCTACGAATTTCCTCATTTCTGATTCGATCACGTAGAGAAACACCGAGCATAGCCCTTTCCATAGCGCGTTGCACGACCTTGAGCCTTCTTATGAGACCCATAGTAAGGGACCATGTTTCAAAGCCATAAGACATCACTGGTAACACACATTGGTTGTAAACTTTAGTCTTAAGACACTGAGGTATATTTGACGAGAAGACACTGCGTAGCTTCCCGAACGCTGCCCAGCCGAGTCGGATTCGTCGAAAGACCTCTTCCTCGAAGCTGGAACTTCCTGCCTGGATCAATTGACCCAGGTAGATATACTGGTCTACAACTTCGAGGGTGGAGCTCCCAACACAAACAGGTAGGGGCGCAACATGGACATTCGACATTACTTTCGTTTTGTCCATGTTCATTTTAAGGCCCACTTGTTGGGAAACTCGATTTAGATCTCCGAGCATAGTACTTAGGTCTTCCATCGATTCTGCCATGACAACGATATCGTCGGCAAATCGAAGGTGAGTGATATACTCGCCATTGATGTTAATGCCAAATCCTTCCCATTCCAGAAGCTTGAAGGCATCTTCCAGTGCAACGGTGAACAGTTTCGGAGATATAACGTCTCCCTGTCTTACACCTCTATGCAGTGGAATTGCCCTCGTGCACTGCTCCTGTACTCGGACTGACATAGTGGCGTTACTGTATAAGCACTTCAACACTTCGATATACCGATAGTCAATACGGCATCGCTGGAGAGACCCCCCGTAACTTCTAAAATAACATACATACATACATACTATCACGTCTTTATCCCTAATGGGGCAGACAGAGCATTTTGGGTCTTGCGGTTCTATGCAGAGCCCAGGGCCGCAAGACCCAAAAGCCACTTTTAGCGTCATGGTGGGCGAGAAGATGGAAAAGCAATCAATACAGTGATGGGTTGCTAGCCGCATCGCCTGTTAACATGATTTGCATTTTTGCCCATTCCCTCGATCGGCTTTTACGATCTGCGTGGGAAGAGAAGCAGCTGGTACATTCTAAGTTTTTTATTTCTCCCAGACCAGCATGGGATATTAATATTCTAAAATAAGGGAATTATAAAACTAAAAAAAATATATAATGTTCATTACCATAAAAACTACCAGCGAAAATTGGTTTGAACGATATCTAGTAAGTAGTTTTTTTTTAATACGTCATAAATCATAAACGGTAATTTACCTTTCATTCAATCATCTCAAATATAAAAATTAAAAAAAAACATACTGCAAGACTTTTATATTATGTTACTTGCTACTACGGAACCCTTCATGGGCGAGTCGGACTCGCACTTGGCCGCTTTTTAATTCTATCCCTTCGTCTCCACACATTAATCGCAACATCCTCATTTTGGCCGAATGTAGCCTCTTTTCGTCCTGTCCATTTGTTGCCCAACATTCGAAGCCGTATATAACATCACCGGTCTTATAACTGATTTATAAATCTTGCCATTCATCTTTAATGGCAATTTTGGGTGAATATTTAGCAATAATATAAAATATAGCATATACGACCAAGTAAAGCAAAGAAATGCTGACACTCAGAGCTTATAAAACTCTCGCATAATTGAAATGAAGTCATAATAAGGCCTGCTATATATGTATGAATAATTTCCATTGAAATGCGGAAAATCTAGAAGTAGTGAGAATTCTTGAACTTGCGTTGCGTCGTCGCGCTCGTGGCGTGCGTGTCTTTGTTTGCTGCCGGCAAGCCTTCGCCGGGAGCTGAAATATTCCTCTTGTGGCGTTCAAAGGTCAAAGGCGAGGAAGCCAAGCCGAGTCTAAGTAGCAGACCATAGACAACCATTTCGTTAATTTGTTAGCATTTGTTAGCGAGTTGTGAGTACGTCTTTTGCATTTGGGGTAAACCTAGATAAGGAAGTAATTAAAGAATCAGAAAAAATCCTAAGTAGCGAAACTGTGTAATAAATTGACGAATAAATCAACCGATCTGTGACGATACGCTTGCCCAAATAGAGTGCGAGAAGTGACAATTACATAATCATAAACTACAACAGTTGCATACCTTCTAATTATTTTGGTGGCACTTGGGAGACAGCGGGTGGGCCGGCGCCAGCGGGCATGCCTGCGCGGGCGGGGCTGACCGGCACGCGATGCCGGCAACCTGAATACTAAACAGGCGCGGAACACGGGCATTTACGCGAAACCATCAAATATACTCATACTGTAAGCCTGTACCTTCCTAGTCTACAATAAAACCCTACGAGTATATCCGGAAAAGTCAGGCTGTGTAAGGGTAATCAAGTCGTGCTCCTGCAGTGGAGACAAGAACACTTGATGATGATGATGGTATCCGCAAAATTGTAGTATTATCTGTGTAGAGAATTGGCCGTTAATGCGTTACTATAAGTAAGGCAAATCAGGATAAAGCACCTGTACTAATGAACAGGTGCTCTTTTCCAGGTGTGCCTTATTTATAAGACGGTTTTGGATCCAATTTCTACGGAACTAGGTAAAAGGAACCGAATTAAGTAATAAATACAACACAAATACACGTTTGCGGTAAATTTGACGTCCAATTCGTAAAACAAAAACAAACTTCGGCCACAGAGCGTTTTTATGGGAATTCCTATGCAAATTGTTCCGAGTGACGTACAAATCGTACAATCGACCCGTTCCAAGTACTGATGCAACTCGTCCGGTTCTCGGAAGAAGTGTGGGGTGTCGTCTGAACCAGGTACCGGAATAACCGGCTCGTTGGCAGACCTCGACGAGATGCGCCGCGCGGCCGCATTGATCAAACTTCGAAGTACCTATTGTAACTATCTGTAACGGGGACTCGATCGGACACCTGCTCAGTAATCAGATGCACGTGGATTACTCTTAGAGAAATTTTGAAAGATTTTATATTCAAATTTGATGAATCGGAATAAATAGCCACCATATAAGCATCTTCCAGTTGTGTAGAGCACCTGTTTCATTTTAATTAACTATTTTTAACTTTTTATCTATTTTTGACGGTGGCGATCTGGGAACGATTTTTTATATAAATTAATGTTTTTATTTTTAGTAATATTTTTAATTTATAGAATAGCATTTAGTTAATTAATTATAATGTAATTCTAAAATAAAAGACTTTTTATCTATTTCTACAATATCATTCACGGGAGCTAAAACATATGGGTTTTTCTTATTGACCCACCTGCGTCAGAGGAAAATGACTCACTGTTTCCAAATTAACCAAATCAATTTTTTTACAATGTCTAAGACCGTTATAGTATCAATTCACCGGTCTTCCTTGTTTGAGGTTCATAGCATTGTTTTTTTGCAAGTTGTGCCCTTGGCGTCAATACCTTCCCCGCCTAGTACAAAGGTCGCGGCCAGCAGCTGTATCAGAGGGAGGCACAACAGGTGCTCGCCAATGTATTGTATTGAGTTCCACTTGCATAACATTATCAGCTTTTATAGCTAGCTACCGACGACTGTCTAAGACTGCTGCTTTACTTTTTGTTACTTTGTGTTGTTGCTGTTTATTTCGTCAGTTGCGTTGGTCACGGCCTTCGCTGGCCTAAAAGTATGGCAATAAGTCTTACGTACAGCTGTTATCTGGGCCACGAGCCACGAGTCAATATAGGTGTCAAAAGAGTGGAGCCCGGCAACTGTTCGAAGAGGTATCCTCACGTTTGATCGATATCTCTGGGGACCTAAGACCTGCAGGGCATTTCAGCTTAAGGCTTAGCCTGGCCACACAACGTGGAAATACCGCCAGCCCTTGGAGACCTTGTCCGCTGACGATCGCGACTTGAGTACGAATATTTTTATAATGTTTTTATTTACATATTTTTAATTTTTAACATTAATAAAGATTTTGTTGGTTTTATTTATAGTTTTAGTTTTAGTTTACAATAAGTAGAGCTTTTATTTTAATTTAATTATTATTTGGTTTGATTAGTTTGTTTTGTCATTTTTGTTTAAAAATAAATCCCCAAGTTAGCTGCTAATTGCCACCGTGAAGACTCATCTTTACGCAGAATAGGTCCCCTAAATTTCCCGTTTGTAATGAATGAACTTATAAGTAAACTCAATTTCATGTACCATAATAATATGCATCGTGTGATGTCATACGACGGAAATATTACTTTATAACTATTAAATTGTATTCTAGGGTCTAAGTGTAACACTTATATTAATTCTGTGTCTAGGGAAGGAAAGAAAAATAAATCATGCAATATTTCTGCAAAAGCTATTGTTATAAAGGATTATTTGTCACACAAAGTAAATGAATCATTACTTATTTTATTACGCATTGGTCATTATATAGAGCAACGCTTATCAGTGCCATTGTAATATTTAATGGTAAGTACTTATTGCAGTCGTTCATACTTATAATATAAGCTATCTAATATCGACTTAACAATTTAAACTTAGGTATTTGTGTATTTTTCAGCAATTGAACAGTGATATAAGACAAACTCGAGATCTATAAGAATAAATTATTGAAATACTCAAAATGTTCCTCTCCTACTTACCAATAGACCCTGCATTTACACAGCTTGCTTATAAAAGTAACTTCCTAATTTGTGGTAGGTAGTAATACAAAAAATGCCCTGTGGTTTCCGGCAGAGTGGAATAGGACCCCTCCAAATCCTCCAATGGATGTCGTAGAAGGCGACTCAGGAAATACAAGCTAAACAAAGCTTAAAAATATCAATGAGACGTCTCCAATCCCTCTGGCCATCGATGAGAGTGTAGGCCAAGTCCTCTGGCTGCCTTGGCTAAGTAAGTCACTAGTAGTGCAGAGAAGGTCGTGCTCCAGCAGTGGAGACAAAAAGACCTGATGATGATTAGTAACAAACCTAATAGCCTATTGGCTTTTTGGCCTGATTGTCCGATAAGTAAGATGATCCGTGCTTCGGAGGGCAGGTTAAGCCATCGGTTCTGGTCACTGTATTTGACATTGGTCGTTACCTAAAACCATGTCAGAGGCCTTTAAGGCGGTTTAAAAACTCTGAAACTAGTGTTAGTCACTAACGCACACGATAAGAAGAAGCTTTTTGGCAGGTTGATTTCCAAGCATGTCTGCAACCACGTTGGTTTTGGCACCGCAGGCAGACGGAGTGGAGCTCTACCAGCCAGAACAACTTGATTTGATTACAGAAGTTCTGAAATAGCCACACCACATGTTTGTTTCGCACAAACCGGCCTGAACGAGTGCCGCCGTAGATAAGGAGTACTTGTAACGTTCCGTTATCTGTCGGTCAGGCCAGGGCGAGTCATTATCTTCGCATGGGTACTGAACCATCTAGACTGGAATATTTCAACAAACTTATCTAACTCTTTATTTGCCTTTCAGGCTGCCAAGGTGGTCCGGACGCAAAGAAACAACATTTTTCTGACGATCAAATCTCAGGAGTTGATTACGAGAATAGTCCTAAGTTTCTTTCAAAACAGCCGGGAGATAAGCCTTCTCTCCTTATTTCTACATATTCTCTTGCTAAGCATGACCTTTTATATAGCAACCCTTCACTCTGTCGACCCCGGATGGTTAAATGAAAATCTTTGTTTGTCTGCTAATGTGTTTGGCTTTGCTAACTTGCTCATTATATGTAATTACTTAACTAAGTACACTTTTTTTTAATTAAATTTGGGCTTAAGTGAGTTCCATTCAGATGGTAGTTCAATTCAGATAGTAGTCCGTGATCAACGGTTAAAACTCTATCCAATTCGAACATATTTTGGATTATATATATATACGTTTTATTACACAACGTACCTATTACTCTTTATTACATTTTAGCCTTACTGCCGTATTTAAAGTACAAACTACTCACAAAGCGCTGGTCTGTCAATAACATAATATCGATATCGATGAATATTAGTAATTATGAATAGTAGCGCGTGCCCATTGTTGTAGTGAAGCAACGTTTTGTTTCGAGCTCGCGACAGCGGCGACCACCGACTGTTGCGCGGCCGCTGCACGCTGCAGCTGAGAACGCGGATGCATATTCATCAGCGCATGCCATATTGTGACACTTTATGACAATATTCACTACTTCGAGAAATATTCTGCAACCGCAAAGATCTACCTTTGAGGTAAACTTGTCTAAGTAAATAGGTACTTATTAGGTACTTGTAATTCAAGCCTGAAAACTAATGAGCATATGGCTATGATGACGACTTGTTACAGTACTTTCAGATCACGTGAATATGAAAATCTACATGGAACAGGAATGGGTGGTGTTTTATCACCTCGGTGTGGAATTACCTACGATATCATGTGTTAAATAATATATGACATGACATAGCTTCATTGCAGTAAAAACAACAGACTTATTTGCTTGTACAAAAGTTCATATTTCTATTTCTAAGTAGGTACGACTGAGTATTTATAGCAATTTCAATAGTTTGGGCGCCGCTGCACTCGCGGTACGCGACTGATGCGACGTGAGACATTCACATAAAACCTAATCGCTCATGAACATTGATTTGTCATGTTCCTATGACAATATCCTTACATAGTGGCCATACTAATGAGATGTCGGTGCTTGCAGTGCTGCGCTCAGCACGTTTTATGTAACTTTGAGCTCTTGTTATTCTTGGAAATAATTACGACTCACGATCGGCGTCTGGAGGTGTCAGGAGGTTGGCAAGAAATATGTCGGGTGATCTCAATGGCAAAATATCCAACTAAAGGCATACTTTGCCTTCTTTTAGTATCAATGGATTTTGCCATTATAGGACTTTTGAGCTAGACACCTAATTTGATTTGTTTCCTAGACGACGCCCCTCTGTCCGCACACTTCCGGAGCCGGGATTGAATTATCTGCATATTGCACTGCCTTATGGGACGTGTTCTATCCAGGCCAGGGGCATCACGAACAGCAATAGTAGTATTTACTTACTATAAACATAAAGACATTTTAATTAGTACACGTATTATACAGCTAGGCACAACACACTACTGCTACTTGCGTGTTCAATATTGGGAAGACTTCCCAGCATTCCCATAGTTTTCAGGAATGGGGTACAATAATATAACCTGTAGTGTTGCCAGCCAACACTGACAACGCGGGAGTACTGTGCGGCCGGCTGCGAACGTCAACGATGGTCTCTATATAAATTCTACGAGTGGAAGAAGCCGGCAAGGCGCCGTGTAAGGCAAGTATGTTGACGACTTAGGAACTAAGGGCTGGATTGCTGGATTCGCGTATTCTTTCTATATTTTCGTTTTATTTTATTTTATCTACAGGAGGTGCAAAAATTATATTATGACTACGAGATCATGTATGTGCCTATATATAATCGTAGTAATACTGGTATGTCTAACTAGTATAACCATGAGGAATGTTGAAAATCAAAGAAAATGATATGAGTCTCTTGTCTAGTTCTCCTGCACCTATAATAGAGGTCCATTTAGATGTTTCATAGTATTTAATTGAAGCAATAGATAACTTGCATGCTCTAAACAAAACGTCAGCCATACAAATAATTTAAGTATTGCTTCTATAAAATGGTATGCAACAGGCAAGAAACTTGCACCGTCTAAATGGGCCTGAAGCTGCCTCTTACGACACCAGTGAGACAAGGGCCTTAAGTTGTTAATTGAACGAGCGAGCTGAGTTACCTGCGTCTACATGGACAGAACATGTAGACATAGACATTTAGACATAGTCGACGATAACTTGAGTACCTTTGATCTTAACTTCTAAGCGAATAGATACATAAAGGACATCATTTTTAAATAAACAATATGAATCAAATTGGTTAAACTGTTGCCGATCGGGAGAAGATTTTGAAGTTATAACAACTTAACAAGTTTATTTCGACCAAAAACTTTTTTGAAATCCTTTGTTTTAATTGCTTTTGCAGGGAGATTCCGGCGGTGCGGAAAGTCCGTCTGCAGGCATTTCACTTTTCTAGTCTTACTCATAACATACTCGTAACTAGGTATTTAGCATATACGTGGTTGTCATCGGTCGCCTCAGCAGTTGGGTCAACAGTCAGCTCCGCCAAGGCTGAGTACGTGGGTGTCTGACGCGAGTCGTGTACAATACATTGTTTTCTTGTCACTATTTTACACAATTTACGACCTGTTCGTTTTACAATCACACTAAAATATTATTTACATGTGTTGATAAAGTAGTGGCGATAATTAAGTATAATAAGGTATTACAGGGTTTAAGATGTACCATAAGTCGCGCGAGTATTGACTATGGCTCGTCACAGAATTAGTTGTACTGACGTTATCGTGAAGTTTACAATTTCAACTTAAAAACTAAAATCTGTTTTATGATATAAATCAGGATTCTAGCTCGAGGATATGTTATCACCATGTTATCACGAAATTGGTACCTTATATTACATGGCTCTAAGATAAAAGTTACCTGAAAGAAAAAGCTACGCGATAAGTACAGCTTTATAAAAATACATTTCTTTTTAAATTGGCATAATAAATAAATAGTATTTTACAAGCTTTTATTTGACTTGCAATGTATCTTGTATATATGTCTATATGTATATATGTTTGTTTTGGTCAAATCTTGCTATTCAAATTTCAACCAGTTATAGCCAACAGATTGAGCTGAAATTTTGCATACTGGTGTATGTCAAATGACAAGACAATATTATGGAGTCAATGAGCTGTTCTGATGATGGAGCCGGGAGATATTCGACAAAACTAAGTTTTATAACAACATTACCTCTTTGAGTAGGACTCTTTTTTTTGTCTTGACGAGCTTTATGGTAGACGATGTCTGGGGTCTGATTACGGAAACGGAAAGTGGTCGATAGAACTCTGTAATAAAATGACGCAACTCCATCGAGATTTGGCTTATTTTAAAGTAATTTAACCTCACAATAAAAGCTAGTACAAAAAATATTCTTATTCAATTGAAAATGTAAAATGACGGCATTTCGCGTTTTTGGCACAAAAAGGTACCTGGAGCTGAGGGTAGTACATATTTAGAGTCGGTTTTCCTGCACCGAGCTCGCTGCACCTGCGGCTCGGCTTTAATCGGGAAATGGACGGCTCTCGCGGTATTCTATTTCAGAAGCAAAGAGGCTTTGTCGACGCAGCTGCACCTACAACTAGACAGTATTCTATAGAGTATTACGCTGAAGAATACATACTACTTGTCACTAACTAGATTCCAGTAAGTGCTAGATGGAGAATTTAGCTACTAAAACAACTTAGTTTGACTTTAAACTACTGTCAAAAAATAATTGTAACCTTTGTTACTTTTATAATTGGATGAAGATTTCCGTTGAAAGAACAGCAGACTTTAATTGGACAACCTTGTCGATAGCTATTTGCAATTTAAATATGAGAGCATCCAACTTGTTCTTAGCTATATAAAGCGGTGCTACAGGTTCGATAGTAAACCAGGAACCCTTAGTTTCGCCATGCTTGTCTGTCCTCGGTTTCAGTCAGAGACTAGTAGTACTAGAAAGCTGTAATTCGGCATGATGGGTATGTATAAATCACGCCTTAACGAAGTTAAAAGAGAGCTAAATATAGTTCTAATTAAAGATTTATAGTATGCAAATTATCAAATGTATAAGGGAAATGAAATTTTAATACACATAAAAAAAATTAAGGCCTTTTTTAATTGTGAAACCGTAAAGCGTGAACTCAAAGTCGGCATTCACTACTAAGAGCTTAACGGAAGCTAGGCGGAACCCTACACTGCGCGTGGCCCGACACGCACTTGGCCGGTTATTTACCGAAAAAGAGTAAGAAGTAGGAAATGTCGTCACGTGGTATTTTTTCACTGTTTCTTTTTAATTATTTAGTTTGAGTACTTTAGTACCTACTGCATCTTGAATACCTTAAAACCCTATAAAAATGTATTATAGCCATTTTAATCATTAACTTATAAGGAAAAACCTTATAAGTAATCTGTTCTCAGTACGTAGGTACCCACAATAACTACGGAAACAAAGGATTCATGTGCAGCAAATAAATCTGTAAATGTTATCTCTCACAGATCACAGATAAGTCCCAGGTACAAATCCAAAACCAGATAGCCTAGATAAGAGACGATTAGCATACAGCAAGCGCAGCATTGTAAAGTAGCCGCGCAGCCGGTTGCGCCCGCGCCGCCTACATCGCTCTTTAATTTTGTATTTTAATGCATAATGAGAAAACATCTAAAAAGATATTCATGTGATAGCTTCACTTTTCAAGAATGGGTGTAAATGGTGAAATTTCATTTGGTTGGGCGCATATAGTCAAAGTCGATACTAAGTACAAATTTAAAACAATTTTCTGGAGGAAATAAATACCTTTTATTTATTTATTTGTGACATAGTACGAGTTATTGTGTTATATTTTACAAGTTTTTATTTAAACTTGCAATGTATCTTGTATGTGTATTTAGGTCAAGTCTTGCAACTAAATTTTAAGTCTAGGGTCTGTTCAAAGACGCGAAAGGTGATCGATGGAATAGTAATCTTTTCAGCCGATACAGTAATAAAACGACGCAACTCCATCGACTTGCGCCTTTACCCTCTTAACTTCATGCTTTTGCCTCACATTAGAAGCTTGAACAATTTTTTTTACACTTATTTATTCGATATTCGATTAGTCTATAACGCGGATAGTCGACGCCAGAAATTTTCAAATTCTCAGAAAAGAATTGTGTCAAAGACGACATCTCTGAAAGGGAAAGAATAAGTATACCTAGTGCCACTTTGCTATTACTTAATGAGAGTTGAGAAAAGGACATTCTGCGCCTTGACAAATAGTCATCTACTAATTACTACCAGGATTTAGTTTAAGGTTACTAGAACCTTGTTCACCGTGTAGTGCTGTGATGCAGCCGAGCCCAATGCTGCGGCGAACATTGCAAGCAAGTTACATCGAAAATCAATTTAGCTCTGCCGATAGGCCTCGATGACTCGATGAACTACCGCAAATGACCTTAGGTACTCTTAACTAGTTGTGCCAGCGTAATCGATAAGTCATTTGACAGTCCCACGGGAACTTCACATTATTCAGGAATATCTACAAGCCAAATGCATGACAACATCCATACATATTTTTATTTATACATCCATACAAACTTTTGCATTCACAAAATTCATTCTTTATTCCTTACTCGTTTAATTATGAATGAATGAATGAATTATTTATTTTACAAGTAACATGACTTAATTATGTAGGGTTAATGTAGTAGCTGGCAAGAACTGGATAGCAGCGGCCGCGGACAGAACGGGATGGCGCAGACAAAGGGAGGCTTATGCCCAGCAGTGGGTTTTTGAAAGCTGATGATGATGATGTAGTTGTTGATTATGTAGGGTTAATGTAGTTGCTGGGATAACTTGCACTGTGTATAGACAGACACACGCTACCTATAGCTTTGTTATGTTGCCTATTAATCAGTATCTACTACAGGACCACCCCACGCAAAAATCCCATGAATCCTTCTGCTCGACCTTAGCTGTTAGGTATGTTACGGTAAGCTAGTAAGGAATGTTATCTATCTATTATCTAAGAGACAGGAATTCCTCACGTCCTTTTGGATAATGTAAGATGTTAGTGAGTAAGCTTTTCTTTGTGATTGTGACATATCTAAGGGTAAGTACCTGACACTCGTCCCATAACAGGAGAAACAAGTAGTGGCAGCTGCAGCTGCGATTGTGACGTCATCACAATGCCATGCTGGTCGATGTAATAACATCTTTTTTTTCAATTCCGTGTATGGCAAATATTGGTGTTCGAACCTACAGACCGTAGTCTATTATCAAAACGTAATTTCAGTTCCAACACCAGAAAATATTATTAAGATTTTTGTTAACAAAGATCGTACTCGTATAGCTGCTGTCAGGTAAGATTAGTACATGTGATAATTGTTATATTCTAATGTACCTAACTCTATCGTAAGCCAGACTTTTGACGGGTTTATGGTGTAATCGTTTCGGAGCTCCGTAATGTTTTCGTTACACATTATCTCGGCCGCAGTTGCGTTTACTTTGTGTATTTGTTCCGGTGGCGAGCGAGGTGCGAGGTCGCTGGTGCTGTCTTTACATTACTTATGCGATCAATTTACAAGACGAGTTCTATTACCAAGGTACTTTATTCAATTCACATCTGTAGTGTAGCTCTATCTACACCAATTATACAAAACTTTGACTTAAATTAGTAGGCCGTAGCTAGTGGACGAGCACTATATTTTTTTGTTCCGCATCGGTTCAACTCTCCGACATTGAAAAAGTAGGTGCGTCAATCGACGTCTATTCATCTTTTTGTCCATATTTTTTATTACTTACGTTATTTTTTACTTGGCTCTTTTACGAACTTTTTATAGGATTATTTAGTTACTTTCCATAGATTCGAGTGAAGAGACTTGTATACAAAAAGCAATCGCTATAACAATACTATCAAATTAACAATACTGAGAATTTGTGTAGGTACTTTTGAATAAAGTGACTAAGTACAACTTAATTACCCTTAGATTAAAGAACATTCTTTAATCTGAGAATTAACCATATAATTTAAAAGAGGCATTATTTCTTGTCGTTGGTACGTCATTCGTTCTTTGTTGCTCCCGGTCCCGGTCCCTGTGCGTGCGCAGGCGCAGGTAAAAGCTGCGGCGACAGAGGGGCGCATTCTAACTTTTTATGCTATTTCGAGTTTCGACCGGCTCTGCAGCTCTACCGCCGTCACCGTCCATGCAGCCGGGTTGTAAGTTTATTTATTAGTAATATTTGCACATGTGGTATTAGGTTGGAATTACAAAAATCGTAATAACAAAAATATTATGTACAATACATAATTATTAGTACTCTTTAAAATTCTCGTAGCCATTTGAAAAAGTGTTTTGAAACGATCGGAGGTCACGCTATGTGATCCTCGCCGTTTTGTTGTAATCGGACACGACTCTGGGTAATGACAACCCAAGCAGAACAATATTATTTAATTACAATGGGTCTCCATTATTATTTACTTAGTCATTATCTAAGTAGGTAAGTATTGTTTTTCAATTGCAAACCCAGTTCACGATTGTAGATATCGTTAGGATGATATTACTAAATTATAATTTTTCATTTACTAAAGTACCTAATTAGTCTTTACTTAGGCTAAGAATAATGGTTTGGAGTAAAGTAAATAGGAAAAAATTATACATAAATTAATTGGTAACGATATGTAACTAAATAAAAATAAGTAAACACCTCTTTTTTATGTAGACGTGCTGGTAAGGTCAATATACCTAGTTTCCGAATAATAATTTAAAAATATAGAAGGAAGTAAGTATTTATGACTGTTTCAGCTATAAGTACTTTACTTATAGTAACGATACCTGAGACAATTTGAATTATTAATACATAGTAATATGTAATTGCATTAAATATTTTTACTTCCTACATTTGATTAAAATAAAAAAGAATATGTTCAAATTATTAGGTTTCAACCCAAGCATTGAAAACATTGCTTGACCAGATGGAGCCCATGCCTTTGCACCTTTGCTAAATCGCATGGGTAACTCTTGTGGCAGCATGGCATAGGTTTGATCCTTTGGAATAGAACAAAAAACCCTGGAATGTGTTTGGGCAGACGGACAACAAGTGGAGGTACTGACCGCGAAGGCGATGTTGATAAAGATGAAGATCTTGTCCTGCGTGCACAGCTCCCGGGCGCACCCCATGGCGGCGTTCCTTCGCTGGTTGTCTGCTACAGTTGGGGCTCAGGGGCCATGGAGCAGGGCGCGGGTCTCAGGCTCGCGGGGTCGGCTCACACATGACGGAGCGAGCAGGCACGCGGGCGCGCGGAGTCGGGCGCGCGGTTGGTAAGGCACTGGCGGCCCGGCGGCGCTCGGCGGGTGCCGCGCCCGCGAGCTTGCAGCCCCGACCCTCGCGAAGCTCGGCCCGTCGCACTTGTCAACAAACCCCGCGCCCCGCCCTCAGCCGACACGACTCGCGTCAACTCGGTCAAGAGCGAGCGCGTCACGGCTGACGGCGGCGATGCACTTCTAATATTGTTGCCGGGATACTTCGCTAGGTTCTCCCAGTTCCCGAAAATTATTTTTCGTAAGCTGATACACTACAATTTACTATCTCAATCTATCGCAGGTTGACTGGAAGAGATCCCTACATGGGATAAGTCCGCCTTTGTATATTTGCTCTTTCGTAAGCTTTGTATATGTTTTTGTTCTGGTACAGTAAAGTTATTACAAACAAACAATGGCCTTAACATCAATGAGTAAAAAATTTAACCATCTTAGGTTTGCAGACGTTATTTTGCTATTTAAAGAAAAGCTAAAAGTAATGAAACGTAGAGTCTTCAACACCTGCATCCTACCCTGCCTGACATATGGCTGCGAAACATGGGCACTTACAAAATACCAAAGAGAATGCTAGAGCATTGCCAATGAAGAGCCATGAAGAGGAGAATTGTTAAGTATCTATAAAGAAAAGGACAGAATACACAACATAACAATAAGGAGAAAAGCACGGGATAGTAGAGACATGTATACTTAGAGATAAGCCGGCCATATGTTGCGTAGTAATCAGGAAACGTAGAGCAAACCCCTACATAAATGGTACTGAGACTGAAAGAGAAACAGGGGGAGAACAATTATAATTCGAAGACGAGCTAAAACCCTCTACAGGCCCTAACTGGGGAACAGTAGCTAGAGAGAGAAAGCAATGGAAATGGTTGGAGGAGGCCTTTATCAAGAGACACACTGAACTCAAGAGACATCCTATAAGAAGCACCAATATATAACCCAGGAATTCAGGTTATAGGGCTTATACAATACTTTGCTAGGGGGGTCACTGGAGTAACAGCGATCTTATTGACATACTGCAAACCAGACGTGTTGGAATGGATGGCGCTGCGCGTGCCGCACCCGTACCACGGAATTAATAATAGTATTAACTGCCTCCGTGGTGTAGTGGTTAGAGCGTTCGGCTCGTACCCGGAGGTCGCGGGTTCGATTCC
Source organism: Acrobasis consociella (assembly GCA_963555685.1). Taxonomy (NCBI): domain Eukaryota; kingdom Metazoa; phylum Arthropoda; class Insecta; order Lepidoptera; family Pyralidae; genus Acrobasis; species Acrobasis consociella. Next base: position 245,549 of record OY743112.1, read on the forward strand.
CGGCGGGGGCAACGACTTTGCGTTGTTGTCCTAGTTTGGTTAGGACATTGCAGGCTGATCACCTGATTGTCTGATAAGTATGATGATCCGTGCTTCGGAGAGCACGTTAAGCCGTCGGTCCCGGTCACTGTCTTTGACATTGGTCGTTACCTAAAACCATGTCAGAGGCCTTTAAGGTGGTTTAAAAACTCTGACACTAGTGTTAGTCACTAACACACACGATAAGAAGAATAATAGTATTACATACCCGTACGTCTGGCGACGACACCAACCCTGTAACACCCCGAGGGCGCACGAACTTGATGAACAAGGCGCCACTGACAAGAACTCTGAAAACTCTGAACGAGGTCGCCAATGTGACAGAGATACTGGTATACGATGCAAACATAAGGTGTACGCTAATAGTGTATAGGTATATATACCTGTATCAAACAATAAACAAAAAACTTTTACTTCTTCAACTTTCTACTAAACTTTTTACTTCCAACTCACTAATGAAGTATTAGGTACCTAACCTGCTAAATAATTATTACGAGGAGACGAAAAGAATCATTAATTCAGTAGCCGCCACGTCTCAATAGCCGACATTAGATTCTTTTACAGTTCTTACGAAGTTGGTAATGAGGGCCTAATTAATTTCACGATTCGGGATCTCATCAGGCTTTTCTTTCTCCAGAGACTAGTACCTAATTTATCTTCTATTGACGATGTACTACACGTGCAGAATTTTATATTTCGCGCGGTCCCTAGCGGAAAAAATTACCAAACATTTTAACAACTAACATATAGAATAATTGGCCAAGTGCGTGTCGGGCCACGCGCTGTGTATGGTTCCGTAGTTGTAAATGCCAACTTTGAGTTCATGCCACTTAAGAATTTGTATGAAATTTTCCTTTTCGAGTACATTTTATAAGTTGATCGCCTATAACTTTTTAATTTGTTAACCCTACTTAGCTCCTCTGATAGTTTTCCTTTAAACTACATTATATATACCATAGCTGTGATTTTTTTCACGTATCCATATATAACCGTTTAGCAGGTAGATGGGGGAGACACGTGACTTTAACAAAAAATTTTACTTTAAACTTAAATATTCCAGACACGGATCCGTAAATCGAAAAATGGTGTTTCCAAGCACACAATATTTTTAAAATACCGATTCAACGATATCCCACACAATGTGTTTGTAGAAAAAAAAAATATTGACTTCCTCTTTACTTGTATGGCAGCTACCCTAAAAAAAAATATTTCCATATTTTATTTTACGACTTATTTGCCATGATTGATATACATACCCATTCCATATTGCAGCTTTCTAGTACTTATAGTTTCTGAGTAGGACCGCGGACGGACAGACAGACAAACAGACAGACATGGTGAAACTATTAGGGTTCCTTGTTTACTACAGAACCCTAAAAAGGTTTCATTTGAATCCATTCAGTATTTCCGTAGATTAGCGTGTACAAACCGACAAACAGACAGATATTTTTTTAATTCTTACTCTTTTCCTATGTCTCCATCGCCCCAAATAGCTTTTTTGGAAATATATTCAGACATATTTTTTTTACTGTTTTATGATATGTATAGATTACTTAGTGACCGTGCATTATAGTTAATGTAAGGCAGAGTCATAGTCAAAAAGCCTTGACACAAAAGCTGAGAGAAACCATTTTGGTGGCATATTTTGTTAATTATAAGTGTTTTATGTTCTGTACTAATGTTCTGCAAGCAAAGATTTTCTATTTTTCTATTTCTAGATACCGACCTAACTGAACATACAAAACGTACCGAAATGAACACAGCCTGGTATGGCAATGGCACGCAATGTCACCCGCGCGCTAATGATCTCCAAACGTGCTCAACTCAAACTCCGCCGGCCCTGACACGCCGCTGCAGAGGTTACAGCCGCTACAGCACCTTTCAGAGCCCAATGTATGTACATTTTCAAATTAACATCACAATAACTGAAGGCTGATCAACCTGTCGAGAATGTGCTAATGTAGAGTCGACTCGAAACTAGTCAAGTAAGTAAATAATGTTAATGGTTATATAGTATGTTTTTATAGGTAGATACACTTTCAGGTGTCCTTACGGGGAGGACAGAGCTGAGGGTCGCTACGCTAGACATTTTACCTATGTGACTTTAGTCAGATATTTTGTACCCATGAAATTGTAGCTTTGTAGCAATAATGTAGAGTCGACTATAAATGTAGCAAAGCACCTTCCCTGAACTCTTACGATGCGTATCGTAGATCGTAGATCGTATATGATCGTAGGTGCCTGACTGTACATCAACACAGAATGGTCGTTTCGTTGCAAATTCTTTTCATGAAATAAATTAATTTGCCGCTATTCCTGGCGAACGTCGGATTTATCCAGCAAACATTTGCGTGCCCATTTCGCTAGCGTCGGATATTTCTGCCAAAAAACCACTCTACTCGTATAGCACATAACATAAGTATCCACATCCCTTTTTGATTGTAGGGAGGTATTTATTTCAGATTCACTCTGCCTCGCGCTGGGGGCACGACAGCTAAAATATAAAGTCGCGCGGTGAAAGGATTAATTCTCATTAAAACAAAGTTATATCTTATTGACTGTAATAAAACTTATCGCTAAGTTTACACCGCTTCCAACGCGCGACTAAGGACGCAAAGGCGCGTTTCTTATGTTTGATATTTCGCGCCCGCCGACGCAACCGCGCTAGGCTCGCAGTGTGGACGTACACTAAGAAGCAGCTGGCCAGCCATAAACGGAGACACGCGTCCCAGTTACCGATCAATTTTATAGTGTCTGTGATCACGACAACAAACTCCATCCACATTCCGACAGGAGGCTAGCCACTATCGTCAATAACTCTGAATCAATCGATCTCGTCACATCGTCTCCAATCAGCCGTCTGCTCCCTGTGCCCGGCCTCGTTCCATCAATTAGGGACTCTTTAAGAAACCAATAAAACACAATTACGAACCATCTTGCTTGTGCGCATTCGGTACTTTGAATTTTTGGAGCGGGACTCCTACGCGCTTAAACGACGACGATTTCAATTTATCGAAGCACGTAGGTACTCCGACCGAATCTAAGATGAATATTGCAACTCACCGAATTGTGTTCGTAGGTCAAATCATTTGGTCAATTAGAGGAAGAAGTTTATCAAAGACGAGTCTAATAAATAGTTTTCCTTTAGAGCAAGAAAAGACAAATCACATTAAAACATTACGTTCTAACTACATGCACGATGAGTTAAGTCGAGAAAAAGAATTGACTCCCACTTTACACGTTTTAGAGCTACCCTTAAAAAACTATTGGTTTTATCACATTGTCATGTTTGGCATCTAGTACTCTGAGTAGAACCACGGACAGACAGACAGACAGTCATGGCGAAACTATAAGGGTTTCTTCCTACGGAACCCTACAAATGAAGAAGAGATTGGCGATTGATATTAGGATCGGCTGAACTTTGTGGTGTGGTAGAAGACCTCTTTCGTGTAAACAGTAGATACGTTTCCTTAGCCTGTAGAGGTGTCCCACTGCTGGGCAAAAGCCTCCCCTTCCTTTCCACAGATCCCTATCCATAGCAGCCTGACTGTGAATAATACCGACCTTCTTTTTATTTTTATTAGCCTTCTTATACTCACCGAATAAATTCCCTGCTCTAGCAATGTTTTCTTAGGCACATACCGCTTTACCAACAGTCGCATCACTCTCTTCATGCTCATTCATGCCCGCCGATACCGGGTTATTTTTTATACAAGCTTTTATATTTAGTTTCACCCGTTCCGTTGTCTCTCCGTCTGTGATCAAATATTGCAAGTAAAATTGATCCATTTTCCGGTTTCCGATTGAGCTGAAATTTTGCAAGTATACGTATCACGTGACAATACAATATTATAATGACATGCATGAGGTTGTTCAGACGGTGCCATGTGGCCGTATGAATTATGTAAATTCTGTAATGAAACGACGCAACCCCATCGAGTTAGGGCTTGCTAATTTGCTATATTTGTAACTATAGGATAGGCCTCACAATAAAAGCTTGTAGGTACTACAGTAATGATTTTTCCTCAAAACGGTTACGTGGTTACGGGTTATTGTTTTCTGAACGACAATATTAGAAGAAAACGAAGAATGCCTCGGCGCCCCAAAAGCACGGAAGTCAGAGTAACTAAACTTATCACGAACGCTAGTTTTCCTCAACTCTGATGCAAATCTTCATGTTACGTATACAATATATGGCGGGTTGTTACCCCCATTATTTTTTGCGATGTTTGCGATGCGATATGACAGCGGCGTTGCATCGCATCCAACGTTGCGTCACAGCAAATGCATTTCTGATGACTTCGTGTGCGTATGCTCCGCGTTACAGTTTCTGCGACCTGTCTCGACATCGTCACCTGCGACAACAATGAGCTCATTCTAACTGCCGCTGTTACCTAATCGCTTGATAACATTGTAGAGCATGTTACATGTTACACATACGGTGTGCTACAACCACATGACTACATTCCATTGCCTTCTATTTAAACCACGTAAAAATAAAAGCGGCAGTTGCTGATTGAACGCCGGTAATCCGCATTCGCGGTGATTTCTCTTTTTCCTTACTTTTAACTCCCGACAAAAAGAGGGTGTAAAAGTTTGAGTCCGGACCCGTGCTTCACCAAAGTTCTCCACCTGGGTGAAGCACGGGGACTTTTAGGTCCCGTGCTCCAACTGATGACGTTTTGACGCTAATATCCATCGTAGTGCTCGAACGGATGGACCTATTTCGATGCGGTTTTTTTTAGTGAAAGCATATTCTCTTGCGGTGGCTGGTTCTTATAGCTACTTATAATTAATGAAAATTGGTTGACCCGTTTAAAAGTTTTTGGGGATCAACACTAGAAGTTCAGAACATCCGTCTAGTGATGAGTAGCGGAATAACTGATACTACTACTGCTCACTAGATAATGTTCTTGACAATCGGGGGTTTTAAAATTTGCTAGCAAATAAACTTGTAAATCCATGCTGTTTGAATTCCTATCCGTCATAGCCTGTAACCAGCACACATACCTGTGTGCGGGGCTATTTCCCAAAATCGGCTCAGTAGTACGATTATTATAAAACAAGATGTCATCTAAGTACTAGTAGTACTAAGTAAAGCTACTTGCGTCGGGCGGCTTACCAGGGTGCGGTCAACCACCTAAGTCCTATGCTGACTGAATCAGATCAGACAGCGGTAGGATAGCAAAAACAAATAATCACTCACTCAGAAATATCATGAAAATTCAAAGGCAAAACAAAAATGCTGTATAATTCATAAGACATTTATTAGTGTTCAAAAATTATAATTAGATTGTGACAGTTCACGCTATGGCACGTCGGCCGGAGCGGCAACTCCGGCGCACTATGTACAAACATCTATTAGAGTTCACAACAAGCACATCGAGTATAAACTATCGCCGGCCGTTTCCTGGGCGCCTGCTTTGTGTCGGCGCCGCACGGGAATAGACTGCACGTGTGGCGACGGCCAATGTGGGCCGACCCTCGGTTCACACGTTACGACTCACTACAACCACATTGAACCCCTAATAAGACTTCAACTTGGCAAAAAATGGTATGGTAAGGTAATAATTTTGAACACTTCGACAAGCGGCTTGCAACTTCAAACTTATTCATTGAATCAAAAGAAATTCTAAATCTATAAACCGTAATAGTGTGAACCGTAGTACGTCTACTTAGAATCGTTTCTGATAAGTATTGCTTATCCAGATTAAAAAGTATTACTTATGTAGTTATATACTGATACAGAAATATGTAAATATCATATTTTTATAAAGATCTGACAATGCGGCCGGCGCATAGGATATATTACTAGAATAACTAAAAGTCTAAATCTAAAATAAATCAGTCGACAATGATTATTATCGAATTGTACTGGAATAACAATAAAATATTAATTTCAGCAAAGTAACACGATAATCACTACGTTATTTGTACTCGTTACAACTTAAATAGTCTATCATATGAATGTAAGTAACAGGGAAATAAAGTGAAATGAAAATCAGTCTTAACTTAAAGTCTACTCCGATGTGGCAGAGCCGTCGCGCGACGTCGCGTGTACTAGAGCTGTGACTAGACCGCTGACTAATAAAAGTGTTTTTCGTAAGCGCACTGCGAAGAACATTTTAATGAGTTCTTTTAGGGGAGAGCTTTTTTATTTTACAGCAGCTTTTTAACTAATATGACAACACTGAAATAGTTTACTTCTGCGACCACCATTTTTGTCCAAATAGTTATTAAGTTGTCTGGTTTCACAGCTTAGTTCAAATTAGCTCTGCAATTGTTAAAGCTCACTTTTGACGACTTTGAATACATTGCTTTACCTCGATTGGCGAAGGTTTTACAAAGGGGCGAGGTGGCGAGGGAGCGCGACGGCTCGTGCACTCACAGCACAGCGTCCATTACGTGCCCAGGCCGCGGTGTACCGCTGGCGCCGGCCTGAGCCGGAACAGGGAAGGGCGAGATTTTGCGGGGAAGGGCGAGATTTTGCGGGGATGGCGAGGGGCGTAAGTATAGATATGTTCTCAAATACAGAAACAAAGCTAAATAAATATATATGTACGGACCAATCACACAGATTGAGCTAGACCCAATGTAAGTTCGATACTTGTTATGGGATACTAACTCAACAATACTATATTTTAATACAAATTTTAATTTACCTGATGACCTGACTGGGGATCGAACCCAGGACCTCTGGTGTGACTGCGTGGCATGATGGGCCAGAGAAGTCATCAGAACCGACTGCTAGAAACGGGTATGCTTAATGGCACATCCTCCCAATACTACACATTAGTAAATATGCCCGAAAATGTGGTGGCTTTGGCACTTTGGTTTCTGATGCCCTGACGTGTACAGTGAACGTTTCACTCGCTCCACCCTTGGGCCGACCCTGCCTTGGCTGGATACGTAATAAATTATTTACTGTGCATACATATCGGTACATTAGTAAGATGGGTAAGTGTAAGAGTAAGTACAGAACAGTCTTATAGATCGGATCATCTGATCCCAGGTCTTTGGTTCGTGCGAGGCGCACTACAGCCTGACAAGCAAGTGCTGCTTTCTCAACATGTAATGCCAGCATATGTTGATGTATATTGTATATTGAGGGACAATTGTACACAATTTCGAACAATCTATCTATTATAAAAATTATAAGTGCTGTACCTTGTGTTGGGTCATTAAGCCTTCTTTCAGACATAATTTATGGAGTCCGACTGTTCTAAGTAGAAGAAAACAGACAGACCGACAATGTAACAATTCGATACATTTGTCGGAGACTCGCTGCGATTGCCGGCAAATGCAGACAATTATCATAAAAACGAAGAGCTTTCTTTTTCATGAATGCTGTAACTTTCGCTTGTTCAGCTTGTAAAGCCATTAGAACTTTTTTCGACTACATTAGTATATAATTCCGCCGAGCACTTGCTTGTCGAAGAGAAGCTACAGAAGTACAAAACAACTTAAACTACACACATTTGGTTACGTCGCTTACCCTACGTTAGTATGCAATACGTCTCTCTATCTTACCCTACGTTAACTCTAGTCATGTCATGTGCACATCAACAACAACACAAATAGTAAGTATAGATATGTTTTCAAACTACAGAAAATGATTAGCCTCATCAACTCCTCAAGTAAACTTACATTAAGTAAATCTTCTCCATTAGATACACACATTGTAAAATGAGTATTCATTAAGAAAGTTATATAAAACTAAATGTAAAAAATTAATTAAAATTAAGCCTTTCGAATCGATCAGTCTTGAAATTATTAGAGATTTTTGTATGAAACTTCACTGGGAATGTTAGTCAGTTATTGAGTCTTAACAAAAAAGTTGTACTTAACTACAGCTCGTAGTATTCTTTCTTTGAATAGGAGGTTCGTTGAAGATAAAAGAAAGATGTGTTTCAATAGATTTTTGTCACGTCCTCCACTCAAGGTGATCGATGCAGTCATTCAAATACATTATAATAAAATATTCCATTTACGTTTTGGAGCTAAATCAATTAAAAATAAATGTCCAGTCTAGTGGTACAGTACGGAATGAACTAGCTATCGAAACACATCTCGCCTTCGCTGGGATGAAACCGATCTCACCGCGTTCCGAATGAAGAGGGGTCCGGTCGACGGGGGCGGGCGGCGGTGTCGGCCTAGGCCTTGTAGCGGTGGTCGGGGTGCGCGCGCAGGCACAGCGCCAGCGCCAGCAGCAGCGCCAGCGCGTGCGCCGCCAGCAGCGCGGCGGCGGCGGCCAGCGGCGCGCGCGCGGCCCGCGCCAGCGCGGCCAGCACGCGCGGGCCGCACGCCGCGCCGCGCAGCCCCGCCGCCGCGCCCGACGCCGCCGGCACGCGCCGCGCCAGCGCGCACGCCTCCGCCGTCAGCTCCTGCGGCATTCAGCCGTGAAAGCTTACTGACCCGAAGGGAGGCCGAGATCGACGTTTATACAAGAAATTCATCAAAAATAAAAACGATGATAGATGAAAAACTAAATACTGATTAAATATTCGAATTACTACCGACACACGACACCGACATCGTAGTTCATAGTTATGACTGAGTGAAACTCACAGAAATGCAGCAGGAAGCAGGCACCCAGTAGTAAGCGGTGGGAGCGGACACAGACAGGTCGAGCGTATCAGAGCGCGCCTCGGCGGCCGGCGCGCCATCCTCGGCCTCGGCCGCCTGCGAACGCGACCACGCAGAGTCCTGCCAATCCCGGGGACCCTCCGCACCACAACACTCCAACTGACGAAGACAAAAAAAAACAATTTAAGCCTTTGGGTACAAAATAAACTACATTTCTTTTTCATTTAAACTTTGTTTCTTAATCAGAACTTACCCCGTTCTGAATGGAATCGATGACACTAGTTCTTGCTGATAAGACACCATAATCCACACGCACAGTATGGTCTAGTCTCTGCAACAGGGCGTGCCGAAGCTGCGGCAGATGTGCAGCGCCCCACCAGGCAGCTGCGGCTTCAGCGACAGCGCTCAGAGCTAACAAAGCAAATGCTGCTGCTAGGAGTGAGGCCGAATTGCGAGCGCAGCCTACGAGGGCTGCTAGCGCTCCCAACAACAGCACTCCGCCCCATGCCAACAGGGCGAACAGCCCGGCGCGACCTTCAGGGCTCTCGTTGGCCCGCCCGTCCCATAACGCCCAGGCCGCGAACGAGCAAGCGCCACCGCCAACGCACTGTTGGATAAAATTAACATTATGCATTAATTTAATAAATACCATTTCAACACCTAACTTATTCTTACTTTTCTTCTTCTTCCAACGAAAAACATTACAAATACAATGAAACACAAAACTGAAGGAACTAGGGGTACCTAGTATTACTATACCAAAGCTCCAATATCAGATGCGAAATGTAAAAGTCTTTTTTATAGTATCTTAGGTTTGACTTATTACAAAATTACTTACCAAAAAGATTATGTTAAAAAGAATTAGCAGACATTTCATCAACGAATAACACCGAGACATCCCCATGATTTATATTATTTGTGTAGAGAGCTTGTGTCAATATGAAAGACCTCGTTTTTAATGTTTCTGTGTTTTGCCTTACACACCCAGAAATAAAAGAACCTCTTATTCAGTTGCTAAAATCTATTTTCATTCAAAACGACACTTGAAAACAAATAAAAGCCCAACAATATGAAAAGCCTGAAAAGAAAGCTGCTTTGGATTGGAATGGAAAGCTGCTGAAAATTTGACAAGTGACAAGTCGTGTTGTTGCGATGTCATAGACAAGCAAGCATGACCTCGAATATTTTTACTAAGTACCTTTTTGGCGGGAATCTATCGAGTGCTATTTTTAGGGTTCCGTAGCCAAATGGCAAAAACGGAACCCTTATGGATTCGTCATGTCTGTCTGTCTGTCTGTCTAGTCGGTCTGCCCGTCCGTCCGTATGTCACAGTCACAGCCACTTTTTTTTTAAACTACAAGACCTATACTGTTGATACTTGGTAAGTAGATGTATTATGTGAACCGCATTAAGGTTTTGGCACAAAAATAGAATAAGTGTGTGTGTGTCCCCCCCCCGTAACTTCTAAAATAAGAGAAAGATAAAACTAAAAAAATTATATGTTGTTCATTAATTACCATGAAAACTACCAGCGAAAATTGGTTTGAACGAGATCTAGTAAGTAGTTTTTTTTTAATACGTCATATATCATAAACGCCAATTTACATTTCATTCAATCAACTCAAATATAAAAATTAAAAAAACATACTACAAGACTTTTATATTATGCTATTTGCTACTACGGAACCCTTCATGGGCGAGTCCGACTCGCACTTGGCCGCTTATTCATTAAGGGACTCAGCGAAACACAAAACGTGTAGTTTTCCAAGTCACCGCTCGCGTAAAATACAAATTGATCGTATTTTTGAAACCGTCGTGTCAGCGAAAAACAATATTGTTTTACGCAGAAAACATCGATAATTTGTCTATGCTTTTCTAAAAATTCGAACATGAATAAAAAAAGCAACGTGAAATGGAACGGATTTCCCATGATTGGTTTCGATGACATCTACGCTACAAATGTCAACATACGAGTGGTCAAGACCACTCGTGCAAATCCTTCGCAAACTAACTACCGATTCAAAAATGCGCCCGTGATGTGACAAGTGATTTCAAAAATACGTCTCTCGAAGTGCCATTTTTGAAACGCGGAGTCATCTAAACGAATGTTTTTTCCATACAAAAACCATTCGTTTAGGTGACTCCGCGTTTCAAAAATAGCACTTCAGAGGTGCTATTTTTCAAACGCGGAGTCACTAAACGAACGGTTTTAAGCTATTGCATAGCTTCTATCGCGGGCCTTGAGCGCGGGGAGCGAATCCAGAAATTCCGTACGTAACGAAAAAACCTCACGCTCTCCCCTTTCCGCCTACCATGTAAGTTGCCGCTTCGTCTCCGTCGTCCGTTTGCGACGTTGCTGTCCTTCCTTGTTTGCAATAGCTTTACCGCGGAAGTCCACGAGTGCCACACGTCTTTTTTTTTTTGTATAGAAAATCCATTCGTTTTGGTGACACCGTGTTTCAAAAATGGCACTTCTGACAGACGGACAACGGACAATGGAGCCTCAGTAATAGGGTCCCGTTTTAACTCTTGAGTACAGAACCCTAAAAATGACAAGCTAATTGTTTACTTTTGTTAATATTATGAAAAGAGAGTTTTCATTTAAATTTCATTGAAATTGTATAATTAATTCATTACTTAATTTTACACATTACATACATAATAAAATTAAATGTACTTTTTTACAAATCCAATAAAAGTAGTTTTTGGTTTCTCTTTGAAATCCATAGACAAAACAAGCGAGCGTTTACACCTCGCGAACGCCGAACGAACATGAATGAAATTATGACAAGCAAGAAGCCAAGAAGCAAAGCGAACGAGGAAATGTCCGCCTCTAAAACAAAAATAAATGGCCACCGTTGTTATTACGTTCTTCGTTACCATTTGGTTTTATAAAATGGACGCCGATTGCCAAGAACGGCGGAGGTAATGAGTTATATCTAATACGAGTGAAATTAATACTCCAATTATGATGTAAAAGTGCAAGTAAATTTTGCAAATCAAAACTGGGTCGTTGACAGAAAATTTCGCGCCACTGTATTTTCCTATGTTTCTCTTGTGACCGCGTCGTTTTTCAGTAATGTTATCAACAAGCGGACGCTGTTTACAGGGATTTCGACTTGTCCCAGCGGGAAAAACGGTGGAGCATGAACTCTCAAAGGCTCGAAGAGATCGTGGCGGAGCTGATGAAGCCCATCAGCGACGTCCGCCGCAGCTTCGACACGGACCTCAGCGCGGTAAGCAACCCGACGCTTTGAGCGTCCCGGCCTCCTCGTGCTCGTGAGCTCGGCAGAGCGAACACATTTACTACCATCTTCCCGCCACTTTTGTCCCTATAGCATAACTTACATCAATATGCAGCACCCACTTTGTTGTGCTCACTATCAAATGTAACCTAACCGATTTCAATAATATTCGGTGCTATTGTACAATAACAACACAAACAGGCACTCCCCACTTACAACACAATACAGTAATTAGCTAGGTACTTCATTAGCTACAGTAGATATTTTTTAGCAATATTGCTTGTTTGTCCCTATGTCCATGATAAATGTTTTGGTATCTACAATAACTTATTTACTAGGTCCTGATTGTAATATAGTTTGCAAACACACATGAAGTATCTACATAGTTAATTTTCAGCATAATGCGTTCCAAAATGTTGATATTTTAGTCTTGTTGTCAACTAGTGTCCATTCAAATCATCATCTTCCTCGTCTTATCCCTATTTGGGGTCGGATCTGTATGTCAATGTTTATTCAAATAAATTTTTAAATTGTTTGTTTAATCTAAAAATTTTCATATAACCTGTTTTACAAAACATAAAAATTAAATAAGGGCAGTATTGGATAAAAAAATTGTTTTGTTTAAAAAATTCTACACTCTTACTATGTTTTGTCACTGTAAGAAGTGACATAAATATTAAGTAACCTACTCAAATAAAGAAGCCCCACACATATTAGGTGGCAGGATGGACTAGCAAGGATGCAGCAAAATGGGTATATCCCATTTGCCACCACTGGGGGCGGCCACCACTGGTGAAAGACGGGACAATTTTTATGTATGCGTGTGTCAGATGCCACCACTCACGACGCCCCCAGTGGTGGCGAAGGGCAATCATTCACTGTCTCATTTGCCCCCAATGCTGGATGCATGCTTGCCAGATAGTCAGGATTCATGGGGATTGACCTAAAATTTCATGGAGTCAAGAGTCCTGACAAAATACAATATGTCCCTACATACAAGATTCTTAATTATTGGAATTTGTTAATTATTGTTTAGCAGTAGAAGACTTCCTGCAGCTGATATGAGTATGAGAATAATTAATAAATAATAGTTTGTAAACATTAGAATAATTAATGAAATACACTAAATTATTAGACTACGAGCCCCAATTGGACATTCTTCCAAGTTGAAGGTAGCGGCACGAAACTGGAGCACTGACCCTTGTTGCACACAAGTCAAAAAATTGTACTGTACTTATGCGCAGTACCCCCTCTACATTTCACTCAGTGCTAAACTTTCATGCCATTACTTGTACTGTGTTAAATCCAAATGCAAGAACACAATAGCTGGCACCTGCTGTCCAAATTGTGCTCATTTAAATGTATTGACAGTTGTTATTTGCAGAAAATATGCAAATATATTTAAAGTCAATGACCATTCTTTACAGGCAGAAATGCTAATAGTGAAAAGATTTCAAACAAAATGTGTATTACAAACTGCAATGTTTGCTGTGTGGAACATACATTTTATACTAAATAGAGTTTTAGTTGAAATCCCTGCCAAAATAAATAGGATTATTTCGATCAAATAGATTATTAAATCTAAGGGCATTCCTGGTTGCATCCATAGCTGTACCGCTATGGAGCCCAAAGTATGCTCTACCACTTTTTCTTCTCCTAAAGCAATATGCATATCAGAGGTAGAAGTGGAGAAGAAATAGCCGAAACATATTAAATGATTCGGCTATAGTTTTACGACCGGATGTCTGAATTACATACATTTGTCCGATAAGTTTTACAACCGGCCGCCGCCTGACGTAAACCCTCTATAGGAATGCAGTCGTAGCACGAAACATTTGTACTTAGTCCTTTAGTCGCCTCTTACGTCATCCAGGAAGAAATGGAGTGGCCCTATTGTAAGCCTAGTTCAGTAAAATTGGACCAATTTTTAACCAAACCTGGACATTTATAATTACAACAATTTTAAGCTCACTCCAAGGTTAATTCCAGGAACCCGGGAATCCTGTAACTGAAAATATTTAACGTCAATTTTAAAAGCCTCTTAGTATTATTAAACGGTGCCCTGCCATAGAGGTGACAACAGGGTCCGAAAAGTATGATTGTAATTAGTCCGTCTTTTAGATTATCCAAAAATAATAAACCCGTATTTTTGAGTTTACCCAAAAAGTAAAAATTCACAAAGATACGGAGCGTCAAAGTTACGGAGTGGGGGCTTGCGACGTCACACTTAAGTAAAAATCGTATCGCTGTATCTTATTTTTGGTTTTTCAGAGAAAAGAAAAAATATGTGTACAATATTTTTTAATAATCTAACCGATGGACCGAAAAATTTTTTTTATTCGTCATGCCTATTGCTTTAAACCAATCCTAGTGTTTTCCTTCCTGTAAAATAAATATTCACTGTTAGTCCAATAAGCACTCAATGTATACACCGTAGGCCAATGTAGAATTCAGTTTCACTATTATTTGCACATTATTTTACTGGGTTCATTTAAGATATAACTTGTGTAGTATTTTTATTGGTTTAATTTGCACTGAGACTGATATTTATAAGAGGCAAATGTTTATGCACAAAATAAAACCTAATTTAACTGTACTAACCGGAAACCACACTTCACTTTAAATTAAACAGTTTAATAAATAAAAAATCTTGATATGGCCATTGAGTAATGTTTTATTTATTTATTTAAACTTTATTGCACAAGAAATAAGTTTGCATTTGCAAAAATTTATGAAGAATGGCTAATAATAGATAGCTTTAGAATCTGCCCCCTAGCGTGGCACCGGCGGGCGGCAGGGCGAGCGACATCATCTATCACTATCTCGCTCCACGTAATAATTAATTTATACCATTCCTCCTCTAAAAAGTTCATTTTATTCACTGAAAACAGTTAATAAAATGCACTTTTAGTCACTATTTTGGTATTTAAATTCAGAACAATTATTTTAAATTTTAGAAATTATTCCAATTTTATTGTGGATTTTAATTACATAATGTAATTTTCATTTTTCTTCATTAAATTTCTATTGGACCGAAGTTCCTTATCGCGCGTTGCGAAAGGAGGCTAGACGGAAAAAATTAAGACCAAAAGTTGTAACGACACTTTTTGCTATAGTTGTAAGCCGTGCGGCGTGCGCGTGTTTCTCTGTCTGTCTCTCTCTCCTAATTAATCGAAAGGAACTTCGTTCCATCCGGGTGTTCCTTAACACCTCTCAAGTTTTTTGCTTTAATCTTTATTTTTCTCGTAGTCATGGTATAAAGTATTGCATGCAAGTTTTGAATAAAACAGATTTCTATAAAGAGCCGCGTATCACTCGCGTCGCTCAAGATTCTAACACTTGACAACAATAATCACTTGTTCGTGATTCATCTATGGCCCTCGATTTAAATCAGTCTTTTCACTAATTGCATAATATACTACAATCAATGGTGCCAACATGCTATGCTACAGGGGTTGGTTGTATTGTGTTGGTCACGGAACGGTTGTCCCACAGCTTCTGGAGGAGTACCTGACGGAGGCGGGGCTGCACGCGCTGGCGGCGGACGAGGAGGACGAGGACGCGCCGCTGGCGCCCGCGCCCGCCGCCGTCAACTTCGCGGAGCTGGCGCTGCTGCTGCAGCACTCGGCCAGCGTGTACGGCCGCAAGGTGGACCTGCTGTACCAGCGCGTGCTCGACGTCAGCGACTCGCTGCTGCACAGCACACAGTCAGTGCCACTCCGCCTTATTCTCTTTCTCCTCATAGTATGCTGTCGGATGTAATTACTGCCATACAATGATGACAGCTGGGTACAAGTGTTAGGTGCCTTTTGAAGCACAGGGTAGTTTGAAAATTATTACACCATTTGTGGTATCTGTGGACGAGCGTTCGTAATTTCATTTAATTCTATTAACTTTTTGCAATACCCTGTAGGGCTCGGCTCCTGCTCGGTCCGGCTGAAACGTGGACTACAAAAGCCTGTGTGCTTCCTGGCCGAAATCAACATGCATTTGTAATTTAACATGCTTCATATACTTAACTTTAATAGCCTGCAGGGTTCGGCCGTCGGACCGGCCGAAACGTTCTGGGGTTTTCAGTGCGAATTTTAACTTTAAAGCCTGGAGACGTATTTTTAAAATCACTTGTCACATTACGAAGGGTTTGCAACGAGTGGTCTTGACCACTAGTAATTTTGACATTTGTAGCGTAGATATGTCATCGAAACCAATTATGGGAAATCCGTTCCATTTCACGTTTCTTTTTTATTCATGTTCGAATTTTTTGAAAAGTATAGACAAATTATCGATGTTTTCTGCGTAAAACTATTGTTTTTCGCTGACACGACGGTTTCAAAAATACGATCAATTTGTATTTTACGCTAGCGGTGAGTTGGAAAACTACACGTTTTGTGTTTCGCTGAGTCCCTCAATGAAAAATGCACTTCTGTTGTGTGCTTCCTGGCCGAAATCAACAGATATATAAAATGTCGCAACTAATTTCGAATTCGGCGCTGCGATATTAATATATTATGTAGTTCCACCCCTTAAAACTAGGGGGCCTTTTTAATTTGCTTACAGCAAATAAACTTTTAAACAAAATAATTTTCATGTCCATTCGGATGCCAAAGTGTAGATTTAGTATTTTAGTCACCAGAAATGCGTGAAAAGTAAGTTTACTTTAAATTGTATAGTGAAACGATGGACAATTGAATGTCCACAGGGAAGTGGAGGCGAGTAACTCGGGCGGGGAGCCGGCGACGCCGAGCGGGCGGCGCAAGCGGCGCGCGTCGGCGGCGGCGGGCTTCGAGGAGCTGGCGCTGAGCGCCGGCGGCGGCGCGGCGCGGCGCGAGCCCGGCGCGCCGCGCCCGCCGCCCACGCTGCCGCGCATCTACATCGAGCTGGAGCCGCGCGCGCTGGCGCCCGGCGACGCGCCGCTCACCGACTACGACGGCGAGCCCATCGGCCTGCTGCCGGACTTCCACGTCACGTGGCGCCTGCAGGTGACGCTCCTGTGGCTATACCGACTCAAATTTCCTTTTTGCTTCCCTCTTAAATCATTTTCAAAATAATGTTACGACTTAAAATTGTTCATGTTCATAAACGAACATCATTGAATATAGTGGCTCGTTCGCCTGTATCAGCCCCTTTATTTAAGTATCGTGCTCCAGGACGGAGTGTTAGTGGACGAACTGGAGGGCTCGGGCGCGGGCGCGGCGGGCAGCCTGCGGCCCATCCCGCTGGCCGAGCTGTCGGCCGCGCTGGCCGCGCACGCGCCGCCCGAGCCGCCGCCGCGCTGCTCCACGCCGCTGCCGCCGCCCTCCCCCGGCGCCCCCGCCCCGCCGCCCGCGCCGTCCCCCGCCCCCGGCGACCCCGCCCCGCCGCTCGACGACACGCTCGACTCCGCTATTGAGATGACGCCCACGCTGAAGTGCGAGAGGAAGAGAAAGTGTGAAAATAAAATCGAACACGTTGGGAGGATCAAGATACTTATAAGCAAAGGTTAGCTCAATTCTCTTTTTACGTAACATTTACCTGAATGCCTAACGTTCAAAATGTTAAAAACAAGATGTTCAAACACCATTAAAATCTTTAATATTATCTCAATGTTCCATATTTGCACATTGAGAATAGTAGGTCATCTAAAATAAACAAAAAATAGCAAGGTTGATTCATTATCTCAAACTCCATTATTTACTCAACTTTCCAAAGTGTGTTTATTATGTCTCATTTTTCAATCTGTACGAAATAAAAAATCGCAAGAGATGAAAACGTGATATATAAGTGATACTACTGCATATGTTAGTAAAATAGTAAATCATGACATTGCAAATAATGAGGGATATAAAAATACTACATCTCTGTTTTTAACAAATCACGCAAGTACTTTAATGACTAGTATTTGACAGTATATACTATTAATTTATTATATAAACGGGGCTTATTAAGAAATCTTATAAATTGGAATTGAAACTACTAAGTGCCATTAGACGGCACTTCGCCGATGCACTCGTAATGATAAAAAAAATACTTGATAACATTGTTTTTGTTTGAGACAAAGTGTTACAAAGCGATTCTATTTAATAAAATTTAGATATATGTGTTCATAAAGTATGCTAACACAAAATCGGTTCAAAGTTTATATTAGAATTTGACTTAATGGAGATTAGATAAGATGATGATGTAGTGACGTGTTGGCACCCGCAGCGCTCCGGCACGAGCTGTCCCGGCCGCGCGAGTTCAGCGTGGCGCGCGACTGGGTCGCCGCCGTCGTGCGCGCGCGCAGCCAGCGCATCCGCGCCCTGCGCCGCGCCAAGGCGGCGCCCAACACAGGTAATGCCAATACGGCGCTGCTATATTATAATTGGAATGGACGTTACCGAAATTAGTGGTGTTCTTAACGGCTATATTTTCGTAACATGTTACATGGAATATGCTAAATCTTTATATCATGTTACTTTTGACGCTATGTTATAACGATAAAAAAAAATTAAAAATTTCCAAAAATTTCAAGAAATTTCAAAAAAATTCAATAAAAAATTATTACGGGTAAAGAAAATCGAAGACCTTATGTATTAGAATTTTCCCTTTTTTTTGCTAATTTATAACAATATGAATAATTCATAACGTGTAAAGTTTTACGAGATAGTAATCACGTAAAAACTTGACTAAATATAAAGTTTTCATAGTAAATCATTAAATCTTTAATGGCGTCTTTTTGGTTAGTTTTATTATAACCAACGTGAATTTGTAACTGAGAGTATATTTACACAAACACAATTTTCATAATATAATAATTCATCAGTCAACAGACTATTTACATTAGCGCGCGAAATCTCCAAACGTCCTCCGCCGCCTACAACGGAATAATAAATACAACGCGTGAACGCGGCGCAGCGCTAAACGTATAATGCTAAATTGCTAATGTAATTTTTTTAACGCCAAAACGATCGAACGAAGCGTGAGCGCTTGTTGCGAGCGCGAGCCGCGGCAGCGGCAGCGGCAGCGGCAGCGCCCCGCTAGGTTAACGACCGCGCAATTCGTTTTAACATAGCTTAATATGAATAAATGTTTAGCAGGCGCTTTTCGTTGCGAGTACATAGCGTGTTTTTTTATCAGCTATACGTTATATTAACCACCACTAACCGAGATATGTGGTTTGGTTCACAGTTCGGAGCGATCTACCAGTTGTATTGACGAGATCCGAAGTATCTATTACTAACACTTGCTCATTTTTATCTGCTCAAAATTGTGCAGTGAAAGACAAAAATTTCACGTTAAATCGTTTGTTGCAGAATTTCGAGGGTTCGATTACTGTACAGCGTGTGAAGTTGGCGGTACGTATCTTGAAGCAATTTACAATCTGGCTCGCCACTTTAAAATTGAAGGCATCGTAGTAGTACCATAACGGACTTCATCATGAAGTTTCTATCGAATTTTACAGTATATAGTTTCTATAGAAAAATGCTAAACTATTGATAGTTTTGTCTTTAATGTCAATAGCTGATTTAGAGCAATACTATTGATAACTGACAGTATCGATAGTTTGGTACATAGTAGTATCAAAGACATCGATAGTAAAGCTTTTATTAAAAAAATAAAAACGATAGGCAACACTAAACAAGTGCGTGGTGCAGGTTTCCTTGGCTGGAGCGACGCGGAGTGCGCGCGCGCCACGCTGCTGGCGCGCGCGCCGGCGCGGGACGACAGCGACGACGACGGCTTCTTCGAGCAGTCCTCGCTCGGCGAGAGCGACGCCTCGCGCTGCGACGACGGCACGCCGCACGCGCACGCCATCACGCAGCTGCAGGTACGCATGCGAACTAATGCAAAATGCAGACGGCGACCATCGTAAGGAGACGCCATCAAGCATTTTTGATGTACTTAAAGAACGTTCCATACAATGCATTTTTTAGGAACTAAAATAAAAACAAAAAAATAAAAGGAAAATATGATTTTTTCAAAATATGTTTGGCAGATACTCTGGTAAACTATTTGTTTTTAATTGCCGTTTGCTTCCAATAGTGACTAATGTAAAAAATTGTACTGTACTGCAGAAGGCGGGAAGTAGGGTATTGCCAGAGGAGTGAGTGATTAGTGGTGTAAAAGCTTCATAGATAGTACAGGTTAAACATGTGTTTAGTTCCAGTTGGAGTCGGAGGGCGAGGCGTGGTCGGAGTGGCAGCGCGGCGTGCTGCAGCGCGCGGCGGCGGGCGAGGCGCGCGCGCTGGACGTGCGCGCGCTGGCCGGCACCGTGCTGGGCGCGCTGGCCGACGGGCCGCCGCTGCCCTTCCCTCAAGTGCTGGCCGCCGCCGGCGCGCAACAGCACGACGTGCCCGGCCTCTTCCTGGCGACGCTGTTCTTGGTCAGTGCTTCCGCGGTTGCTAACAATCGGGCGACTTGTACTAAACCTAACGAAACCTATCAGAAAAAATTAACTTCACATAAATCATGTGTAGAAATTTAAAACCCCTAAAGTAGTCCTGATAAGTGTACTGTCAGTCCACATGTTAAATGATTTTTACTTCAACTTTAAAAACAGGCGAACTCTGGCAACGTGGAGGTGATCCCGGGGCGGCCGCTGGAGCTGAACTCGTTCCTGGTGCGGCCGCTGTCGCGCGACCTGCGGCTGCTGTCGGCCGCGGCCGCCGCCGATGACGTCACGCCGCCCAGCTGAGGCCGCGGTGACGTCACGCCGCCCAGCTGAGGCCGCGGTGACGTCACCGCGGGCGACAGCGACGCGCGCGCGCACGGTGACTGTTAGAACTCAAAGTGAAATTGTGATGTCCTCAATTTTGAACAGTGCTGTGCTGAACCAAATACCGCCTTCAAAGAAACTGAGGCTCATTCGTAATACTATTTTTTATAATTCAATAGCTTCTCTGAACAACTTTAAATCACAACACGTTTTTTTCTACTGTAAATAATCTATTGTGCCTGTTGTAATGGTTGTTGTATTTTCAAAGTGAGACGTCGCAATCCTTATCGTAAATAAGAGCATCATGTGGTGCATTGGTGTGTAGATCGTTTGTACAGAGAGTCATATTAGAGTCAGAGAGAGTATATGGCGGCGTGACTTCGTTTTAAAAGTCGCGTCGCAAGTAAGCATAATGTAGTTACGTTGTTTGTTGGGTATAATTAATAAGTCATTTTCACACATGAGAGTGTGAGTACGGGCATCCCATGTAACTTTTCAATTAACATTATTTTGTTAGTTAATTTTCAAAGCTATTGCTTACTTCTTTATTACCTAATTACGCCCTATTATGAAGTATTAATATATTGTTTAATGTTAGTGTTTAAGTGGAGTATCGCAGCGGCAATGGGATGAGCCTCTCTGCTTGATTATTCGGAAACAATTATTAGACAACACGAATAGTGAGGTGGAGAGGTCTCGTCTCTTAGCAAGTTGCGAGCCGGAGTCGGGGTATTGGTTAAATGCCATACCGTCAGCGAGTGTAGGCACCCTCTTGGAGAGAACCACTTTTAGTTTAGCGGTCAGTCTTCGATTGGGAGCTAGAACGAATGAGCCACATCGCTGTCGCTGCGGTGGAGATGTCGATCCCCTGGGCCACCACGGTTTGGCTTGTCGTCGCAGCGCAGGGCGAGTTTCACGTCACGCCGCCTTGAATGACGTCATCCGTCGTGCTCTTGCCAGTGCCGGTGTGCCAGCAATACTCGAACCGAATGGTATCGCGCGAGACGATGGCAAGAGGCCCGACGGCATGACGCTCATCCCTTGGAAGAACGGGCGGTCGCTTGTGTGGGATGCCACATGCGTAGACACTGTAGCTG
Source organism: Acrobasis consociella (assembly GCA_963555685.1). Lineage (NCBI taxonomy): Eukaryota > Metazoa > Arthropoda > Insecta > Lepidoptera > Pyralidae > Acrobasis > Acrobasis consociella. The sequence continues at coordinate 267,190 of OY743112.1, forward strand.
CATCCCATGTACGGGCGACAGCCCGAAAGGCGGGCGCGGCAGCGACGACAGCAGAAGCCATCAAGAGGCGCAAATATGCGGCTCTGGGAGAGCCGTATATATTTGTGCCTTTTGCTGTGGAGACCTTAGGGCCCTGGGGTGCGGAAGCTCGTCAAATTTTTAAGGAAATTTCCGCACGCCTGATCGATGTCTCCGGGGACCCAAGGGCGGGCGCGCATTTCGGACAGCGTTTAAGTATTGCTATCCAACGCGGAAATGCCGCCAGCCTCTTGGGTACTTTGCCCTGTGACGGCAGCGATTTGGCCTCAATTTTTTATATAATTTAATATAAATTATTTTTAATTAGTTTTAGTTAGTTTTAATTTTAGGTTGTATTTATTTAGTTCATATAGTATATATTGTAAGACGTTATATTTGATTTGAATTAAACAATTCTTTAATATTAAGTGGAGTATTTGTAAATATTGGATTTATTAGAAACATCGTATATTTGTATTTTTTTTAATCCTGCCGAATCTGGCATTTTGTTACTCAACCTTGTAATAATTATGTATTGCATGAAACAAAATCTACAGCAAAGTAACACACCAAGTTTCTAGGAAATTGTGTAGTCTTATACACAAAATTGAAAGAACATATAGTGTAAATGACCAAACATTTTCCCTCTTTTTATAATTTGTAAGTGTTTGTCTTTTAAACAACAATTGAAGGAAAAAGGGGGAATAGGATAATCCAGAAGAAAGTTTTTCAATCAAATAAAAGAAAAAATAAACGTAAAAACGTAAGAGGAGGTTAAGAAATTAGCGGAAGAAAGGAACATGGAAAGCACTCCACCGACAAGAGCCCAGCTCTTAAGTATAAGAAGATAAACAAAATTAACGATACACCTGTTTACAGTTTTATATTCATATCAATTTGTATTTAATTCATAAAGCGTTTTTTTAAATATGTTGTATTCAGACATACACAGACCAGTAGTTCGGGGGTTTCATCTTGTGTAAGAGAGATATGACAGTCGGGAAGTGGGTCCACGTCAAGACAAACACTAGGCTGGCTGAAGGTATCTTGTTTGCCTATAGTGAGTGCAATGAATTGACGATACTAAATTTGTTTGGTTTTTATGAAGCATTGCTTTATTTTTAGGTCTATTTTTATTCAATTCCTTAAAATCTATTTTCAATGGTGGTTTAGTTCTATTTTGGAATAAAGACGGTTGTTGTAGTGAAGAATAAAATGAATAATATATATTTTTAACCAAAAATATTTAGAAGTATTTCCACGTGTGAGGTAAAAGCGGCTGGATAAACCGTATTTACAAAGTGATATGTATGTATATGGGACACAGGCCTGATGTGACGATGATGATGATGCATATAAGTTTTAAAACGCACGTGTCGCGGTTGTATGATTGTATATATGTATTGACTAGGGCTAAAAGGGCGAAAGTCCCAAAACAATACATTGCATCCTTCCTTCTGGCTCTTTCTAATTCCGATTGTTAGAATGATAAAGCGCAATGCATTTTTGAATGTTGTTATATATTCATCATAAAAATATATGTATTGTCTAACAAAATATACTAAAACTATTCCAAGGGTGAATTCAGTCCATGAAAGTGAATAACTTTCCCCAAGAAACATGTCAAAATATGAAAAATTATTTCTGACTTTCCATACAAACTGATCAGCCGATCGGTCAACTTGTGTATGGGGGTCAGAAATTACTTATTGTATTTCAACATGTGTTCCTATGGGAAAGTTTCTCAGTATCACGGACTGAATCCACCTAGCTAGCCAATAACTAAATTGAAACTTGTATTATGGGAATACAAGTTTAAAAGCATAAACATACATACATACAGCGAACGATTTGCGCGAACGTTTCCATTCCTGTATATTTGAATCACTCCACGCAGGATTTGCAACGAGCGTTCCTAGTTTTCTGCGTAGAATTATTTTTCGCAGACGCGACGCTTGCATTAAGTAATATAATGTAATAGTATTTCTTGACTTGGAACCGTCTCTTGGGGTGTCATTTTTGAAACGCTGCGTCATTGCAATTTGTTTCTTTGGTTTATTTGTATGGGAAAAAAACCATATATATCATTTTCAAACATAACACTTCAGGTCGTTATATTGCCCTCTTGTCCTGTATAAGAGTTGTCACGACGTTTTGCGGAATAGCCCGAGAACGGTAGCGTTTAAATAAATTCTAATAACTGCCTAATATTTTTAAATTGAAGAATTAAGGCGAAGACGGCAGAAGTGGCTGCGAGACAGCTTAAGGCTAAGACAGGGCAGAAGTGGCCCTCATTTAAAATACATTGCTAAATCGGAAATGTGGTGTTAACAATTTGCAAATTGTTAGGGATGGGCCTTAAAATTGTTTAATCATAATTAACCAATTTTCTTGCTGTTTTAAAAAAATATATTATTTTCAGTGGTATTTTTGTTTTATACAAAATGTTAACCAGAACATACACAGCAAAAATGTTACTATCACCACATCGCTTAATTTATTTCAAATGAGGGCGCCACTTTTGCCCTGTCTTAGCCTTGAGGTTGAACTAGTCGCGGACTCGAACTCACAAGGTGGGCGTGGCCTAAAGCATGTTGTTTCATCCAACATTGTGGCGGGCGAAAGCAGTGTGGTGAAACCAAGCGATTTATGGTAAATCGATCGCGTAAAACAATACGTAAAGTCATTTGGGAAAAGGGATTTTAAGCAAAAACTACTAATTTAATCAATTACAAATAAAGTTTATTATAATCTTCGATAATTAAGCTGTGTCGGTGCGGTCTTTGTTTTAGAGATTTTACACTTCTTATATTACTTATTTACGCCGAAAGTTGTGTAAAAATTAACAAGAAAAACGAATCTTTGATGGCTCATCATAACTTTTTAATGGCTTTTTATTATTTTACTATTCTTTATCCATACCGACAACATTTATAATGAGACAAAACGATATCATGCTAAACTTTCGATGTACAATGTCAAACAGTGGAGGAAATCCCCTTCGCAATTTGTATAGAAAAAGAATCGCCTAGCTCAACCTTAAGTCAGTGTTCAATGAGTTAATATAGTTGGATCAAAATAATTGATCAAATGTAAAAAAGGCTATTTTTTTGCAAAAACATCATATTGGGTAATAAAAATAAATTATAATAATGTACAAACAGAAATAAATATATAAATGGTATCTACGAAATATATTTTTATATGCACTTCAGTAATTTATTTATTCATTTTTACAATACCTACAAATAAATAAAATTATTTAATGGAAAGAAATTATAGATAGCCCGAAGAGAGTAATGCTAGTTTTCTCGGGCTAGATCTGACAAATGTTTATATTCTTGGTGCTAAATTAGAATTTGAGAAATTACATAAAAAAATCTTGATCTATAGGGTTTCGGCTATGATATTTTTTTTATAAAGAAAAAAATTTACTGCGCATTTCTAACAATCATGACATATTTTTACCCCCGATAAAAATGAAGGATTTTATAAGTTTGAACGTCTGTCGATATGTAGCATCGTAAAGTCCGGGCGTCCGAACAGAGGTACCGATTTCGATGCGGTTTTTTACGTGAAAGCACGATCCTTTGCGGTAGTTCTTAGCTATGTTTGATAAAAATTGATTTAGCCGATTAAAAGCTATTGGAGGGGTAATATATATATAACACTTGAAAGTCAGGGTTTTCCTTAGCAAAATATGTTGTGCCGTACCGTAAGTACCGATACGACATGATCTCATACGTACTGCTTACTTATCGGTACGGCAAAAAATATCCGGTACTTATTTCTAGATAGCGTTTTTATGGAAATTATTTAGCAAATTTAATTTAAAAATATAGAAAAATATAGTGATTAGATCACAAACATCCGTGACAAATGATTGTGTTTTCAAAATTTCCAGTTCTATGGTTTTTTTTTTTGGATAGGTAAGTATTAGGTTTTGAAAATAAAACCTAAACCGTCCTTAGATAATAAGCCAAATTGTAAATATGTAAAGAAATGTTAGTATTGATAATGTGTAAATGTGTGTATAAATTCTAAAATCAATAATATGCATTAATTAAACAAATGTAACGTTTTATTTCTCCCTGCTCCCTCCCTGCGCCGTAAAAATATGTCGTCACGGTTTGGTCACAAATCCCAAAGAGCAATGCGCGCGCTTGACCGTCAAAAGTTACTTTACTCATTGTATAAAATCACAAATGAACAAACCCACTTCTGATCCTGACGAAAAGAGATAAGAAGAGGAAGGTATCTACAGAAAAGCGACAATTAAGAATGGCCAGTAGCCCACCTAGCCACAGAATTAAAATTGTTGTGTTGTGCTTGTGGTTGTTGGAAACTTGAAGTACCTCATCATCATCATCAGGTCTTTTTGTCTTCACTGCAGAAGCACGACCTTCTCTGTACTGCAAGAGTCATACTTGGCCAGAGCAGCCAGAGGACTTGGCCTACAACATCCACGCTGGCCAGACGGGTTGGAGAGGTCTGGCCACTCCAAGTCCTTCCGTGGGTGTCGTACAAGGTGACTTAGGAAATACAAGGTGAACAAAGCTTATAAACATCAATGAGGTGTGTATGTCCCCCGCGGAAAAGTATCGAATAATAATTGTTGAGTATACTAGATCTTTAGTTTATAACTGCCTTCAAATGTTTATCGATAAATGAAATTTGTGTATTCAGTAATTTTTGAGAAATTCGTCAAAAACATATTCCGCCAGGGAAATGTTTCTCTGGCGGAATTTTGTCTGGAATCCAGAATTCAATTAGTAGAGCAATTAATGTATCATAAGAGGCAAATGTTTATGTACAAATGGACTTTATATGTCATAGGCCTCCGAAGTTATTAAAAATTCCGCTGGGGAAATGTTTGGCCTTTTGCTAGATCTCCCAAACGGTTTGGAATATTGTCCTGATTTTTTTTACACATATTGCTATTAATTTGTTTATAACATCTGTAAAAACAGAATCCAAAAAAACATAACCACTTACGAATAATAAATATAAACATAAAAGTAGGTATTTTGGTTCTAGTGGCTTAACTAAAGGACATAGGGAAAAAGTTTAAGTGTCGATTTATGTATTATAACTGCCTCCCAACATCTGGGAAAGCACGTTTGTAATAGAGATTATCCATATTCCAATATTTTTTTTTTTTTTTTTTCCATATGTTAACGTATATCTATATTGTAAAGAAATACGCTAATAATATTACGATCTAGCCTAAACTCAGACTAATGAGTAATTTTACATTGACCTAGTTTTATAAAGTACTTATTTTATAAGAATGTGTCCATCGGCACTTTTCTTACTGTCTCTATTAAGGGGAAGGCACTATGTTCATGTGTCTTTTGTTTTCACTGTCACTATTTTTCACTATTATACACATATGTCACTGCTACACTAGTTCGAACGGTTTAGTTCTTTTAAGTCTTCGCACTATATCTGTGTTGTCGAGGAGCTGGATTGCCTCAACGTTCACGTGGTGAAGCAACCTAAACTCGTGTGCTTCGGCGTACTTTTTTATAATTTTGTCTACGAACTGTACATTAAGGTCCCGGTGTAGGTCTTCGTTTCTTACATACCACGGAGCGTTAACAATATCTCGCAGCACTTTATTTTGGAATCGTTGGATTATATCGATGTTGCTTTGTTTAGTACAGCCCCACAGCTGTATGCCATAAGTCCATACTGGCATGAGGACTTGTTTATACAAAAGTAGTTTGTTTTTAATTGACAAGGTAGAGTGTCTTCCAAGCAACCATTGCATTTTCTGATACCGTATGTCAAGCTCTCCTCTTTTTTTCTTGACATGAGCTTTCCAGCGCAACTTTGCATCGAGGGTCATACCTAAATACTTTGCTGTGTCTTCGTATGGTATTTGTTTTTCATTTATGTATACGGGGTAATATTTGTCTTGCTTGTTTGTAAAGTTCACGTGGATTGATTTTGATTCATTAAGTTTGATTCTCCATCGTTTTGTCCAGTTTTGAACTTTGTTAACAGCTACTTGGACCTTTTTTGCAGCTTCCGCATGGGTGCTACCGACTGCCATTATAGCCGTGTCGTCGGCAAAAGTCGCAATAGTGTTGTTTTCTAGATATGGAATATCACAGGTATATAATAGGTACAGGACCGGACCCAAAACACTTCCCTGAGGTATTCCAATAATTTGCTTAATCCAATCATCAATAAAGAAAATATAGTAAAAGAACCAGCGACACTTAAATATTTGTTATAAACCGACCAATTTTGGATGCCACCCGAAATTGGTCGGTTTATAACAAAGTTTTAAGTATTGCTGGTTTTTTTACGATATTTCCTTTATTACTAATTCGATAGGGCTAATTATTGGAGTACGGATAGTTGAATTAATACATTAAATATTGGAATTAGTTAAAACTTATCACATAATATAAAACTCGTCCAACAGACCGATTCAAAATCAAAATGTCAGTTAGATATTATTTTTTGTTGTATATTTTTTAATACTAACTCTATTACAAACGTACTTTCCCAGATGTTGGAGGCAGTTTTAATACATAAATCGACACTTAAACTTTTTCCCTATGTCCCTTAGTTAAGCCACTAGAACCAAAATACCTACTTTTATGTTTATATTTATTATTCGTAAGTGGTTGTGTTTTTTTGGATTCTGTTTTTACAGATGTTATAAACAAATAATTAGCAATATGTGTAAAAAAAATCAGGACAATATTCCAAACCGTTTGGGAGATCTAGCAAAAGGCCAAACATTTCCCCAGCGAAATTTTGAATAACTTCGGAGGCCTATGACATATAAAGTCCATTTGTACATAAACATTTGCCTCTTATGATACATTAATTGCTCTACTAATTGAATTCTGGATTCCAGACAAAATTCCGCCAGAGAAACATTTCCCTGGCGGAATATGTTTTTGACGAATTTCTCAAAAATTACTGAATACACAAATTTCATTTATCGATAAACATTTGAAGGCAGCTATAAACTAAAGATCTAGTATACTCAACAATTATTTTCGATACTTTTCCGCGGGGGACATACACACCCCTATTCTACTCTGCCCGCCAGTGGTAGTCTGGCTGGAAAATGAAGTGGTAATTAGGTAGTAGTGGCGTCGTAACTGGGAAAGTCAAGTAGCGGAGTAACTATGCGACAATTGGAATAGTGGCGTAACAAGCAAAGTTGCGATAGTGGCGTAACAGGCAAAGTTGCGATAGTGGCGTTAAGAAGTGAAGGAAGTTGCGTGCGTAACGTAACCAGGTGACGTAAGTGGAAGTGGTGGCAATGGCAACCATACATTTGTTGTTACTTTGCCTTTTATTTACCTATTCTTCGTAAGGTAGACAAAGTTGGAATGCAGAGTCGTAAATCTTTATGAAAGTTACTTGAATAAAAACAACTACTATGTACTTACATGCCTAATTGATTTATGAATATACATATTCTTATCAGATTCTCGGAATTCCCTACAGCAGCTAGGTCAAAATTAATTTTGAAACTTATCGATGAAATACATTTTATTACGAAAATGTCGAGCTTGGTGCCCTGGCTCGACTACCTGAAGGCTTCTTTACGGAAGCCATCACCACCGCCGAAAATCTGGAAACCATTCGAAGGAACGTGACCAAAAAAATATCTCGAGCTCCTGCGTCCTTGAGTCCTACGTAGAGATGGGCATCTACCCAGATATTTACCCACGCTTGGGTATTTACCCGATATGCACCGGGTATATACCCGTATCTACCCGTTTGGGTGGGTAGATTGGAATATTTATTTAAAAATTTGTGTGAGTCCACTATTAATGTGTAGAAATGTACAAAAAGGTTATATAATGTATAAAACAATGAATATCTCTAAAAGAAAAAAATATCAAAATTAAAATCACTGATGCTTTCCATATTAAATATACAGATGCCATCTTATTTGTTATCTGATTACTTATTTTAACATATAATTAGGTCTACTTACGTTTGCCAGCAAAAAATGTAAACATAGACCTGTCAATTTGTATGTTTCCATACAACGGGTAGATACGGGTAAATACCCGGCATACTATTTTGTGGGAAATGTTATGACAAGTTGATGGTGGATCGAAGAACTCATCTATACGAATATCTTTTGTTCCGAGACCAACCCCGAAATCAGTAGTTTTGGCTCTTGGATAAGCAGTCCAAGATACCTACTCTCTATACATGTATGAGGGTGCTCGTATATTGACATCGCATTTGATGTCTGATTGCACATTTTAACATCTAGTTAGCTCTAAAAATATTTGCCAGCAAAAAATATAAAGTTAGACCTATCAATTTGTATGTTCCCATACAACGGGTAGATACGGGTAAATACCCGGCATACTATTTTGTGGGAAATGTTATGACAAGTTGATGGGGGATCGAAGAACTCGTCTAAACAAATATCTTTTGTTCCGAGACCAACCCCGAAATCAGTTGTTTTGGCTCTTAAATTAGCAGTCAAAGATACCTAATCTCTATACATGTATGAGGGTGCTCGTATATTGACATCGCATTTGATGTCTGATTGCACATTTTAACATCTAGTTAGGTCTAAAAATATTTGCCAGCCAAAAATATAAAGTTAGACCTGTCAATTTGTCTATTCCCATACAACGGGTAGATACGGGTAAATACCCGGCATACTATTTTGTGGGAAATGTTATGACAAGTTGATGGGGGATCGAAGAACTTGTCTAAACGAATATCTTTTGTTTCGAGGCCAACCCCGAAATCAGTAGTTTTGGCTCTTAAATTAGCAGTCAAAGATACCTAATCTCTATACATGTATGAGGGTGCTCGTATATTGACATCGCATTTGATGTCTGATTGCACATTTTAACATCTAGTTAGCTCTGAAAATATTTGCCAGCAAAAAATATAAAGTTAGACCTATCAATTTGTATGTTCCCATACAACGGGTAGATACGGGTAAATACCCGGCATACTATTTTGTGGGAAATGTTATGACAAGTTGATGGGGGATCGAAGAACTCGTCTAAACGAATATCTTTTGTTCCGAGACCAACCCCGAAATCAGTTGTTTTGGCTCTTAAATTAGCAGTCAAAGATACCTAATCTCTATACATGTATGAGGGTGCTCGTATATTGACATCGCATTTGATGTCTGATTGCTCATTTTAACATCTTATTAGGTCTACTTACGTTTGCCAGCAAAAAAGTGTAATCTCAGACCTGTTAATTTGTATGTTTCCATACAACGGGTAGATACGGGTAAATACCCGGCATACTATTTTGTGGGAAATGTTATGACAAGTTGATGGGGGATCGAAGAACTCGTCTAAACGAATATCTTTTGTTCCGAGACCAACCCCGAAATCAGTCGTTTTGGCTCTTAAATTAGCAGTCAAAGATACCTAATCTCTATACATGTATGAGGGTGCTCGTATATTGACATCGCATTTGATGTCTGATTGCACATTTTAACATCTAGTTAGGTCTAAAAATATTTGCCAGCAAAAAATATAAAGTTAGACCTGTCAATTTATATGTTCCCATACAACGGGTAGATACGGGTACATACCCGGCATACTATTTTGTGGGAAATGTTATGACAAGTTGATGGGGGATCGAAGAACTCGTCTAAACGAATATCTTTTGTTCCGAGACCAACCCCGAAATCAGTAGTTTTGGCTCTTAAATTAGCAGTCAAAGATACCTAATCTCTATACATGTATGAGGATGCTCGTATATTGACATCGCATTTGATGTCTGATTGCACATTTTTACATCTAGTTAGCTTTTAAAATATTTGCCAGCAAAAAATATAAAGTTAGACCTGTCAATTTGTATGTTCCCATACAAAGGGTAGATACGGGTAAATACCCGGCATACTATTTTGTGGGAAATGTTATGACAAGTTGATGGGGGATCGAAGAACTCGTCTAAACGAATATCTTTTGTTCCGAGACCAACCCCGAACTCAGGAGTTTAGGCTCTTATATTAGCAGTCAAAGATACCTAATCTCTATACATGTATGAGGGTGCTCGTATATTGACATCGCATTTGATGTCTGATTGCATATTTTAACATCTAGTTAGCTCTTAAAATATTTGCCAGCAAAAAATATAAAGTTAGACCTGTCAATTTGTATGTTCCCATACAACGGGTAGATACGGGTACATACCCGGCATACTATTTTGTGGGAAATGTTATGACAAGTTGATGGGGGATCGAAGAACTCGTCTAAACGAATATCTTTTGTTCCGAGACCAACCCCGAACTCAGTAGTTTAGGCTCTTGAATTAGCAGTCAAAATACCTAATCTATATACATGTATGAGGGTGCTCGTATATTGACATCGCATTTGATGTCTGATTGCTCATTTTCACATCTTATTAGGTCTTCTTACGTTTGCCAGCAAAAAGTGTAATCTTAGACCTGTTAATTTGTATGTTTCCATACAACGGGTAGATACGGGTAAATACCCGGCATACTATTTTGTGGGAAATGTTATGACAAGTTGATGGGGGATCGAAGAACTCATCTATACGAATATCTTTTGTTCCGAGACCAATCCCGAAATCAGTAGTTTTGGCTCTTGGATAAGCAGTCCAAGATACCTACTCTCTATACATGTATGAGGGTGCTCGTATATTGACATCGCATTTGATGTCTGATTGCTTATTTTAACATCTTATTAGGTCTACTTACGTCTGCCAGCAAAAAGTGTAATCTTAGACCTGTTAATTTGTATGTTTCCATACAACGGGTAGATATGGGTAAATACCCGGCATACTATTTTGTGGGAAATGTTATGACAAGTTGATGGGGGATCGAAGAACTCGTCTAAACGAATATCTTTTGTTACGAGACCAACCCCGAAATCAGTCGTTTTGGCTCTTAAATTAGCAGTCAAAGATACCTAATCTCTATACATGTATGAGGGTGCTCGTATATTGACATCGCATTTGATGTCTGATTGCACATTTTAACATCTAGTTAGCTCTAAAAATATTTGCCAGCAAAAAATATAAAGTTAGACCTATCAATTTGTATGTTCCCATACAACGGGTAGATACGGGTAAATACCCGGCATACTATTTTGTGGGAAATGTTATGACAAGTTGATGGGGGATCGAAGAACTCGTCTAAACGAATATCTTTTGTTCCGAGACCAACCCCGAAATCAGTTGTTTTGGCTCTTAAATTAGCAGTCAAAGATACCTAATCTCTATACATGTATGAGGGTGCTCGTATATTGACATCGCATTTGATGTCTGATTGCACATTTTAACATCTAGTTGGGTCTAAAAATATTTGCCAGCAAAAAATATAAAGTTAGACCTGTCAATTTGTATGTTCCCATACAACGGGTAGATACGGGTAAATACCCGTAATACTATTTTGTGGGAAATGTTATGACAAGTTGATGGGGGATCGAAGAACTCGTCTAAACGAATATCTTTTGTTTCGAGATCAACCCCGAACTCAGGAGTTTAGGCTCTTGAATTAGCAGTCAAAGATACCTACTCTCTATACATGTATGAGGGTGCTCGTATATTGACATCGCATTTGATGTCTGATTGCTTATTTTAACATCTTATTAGGTCTACTTACGTTTGCCAGCAAATAATGTAAATTGACCTGTCAATTTGTATGTTTTCATACAACGGGTAGATACGGGTAAATACCCGGAATACTATTTTGTGGGAAATGTTATGACAAGTTGATGGGGGATCGAAGAACTCGTCTAAACGAATATCTTTTGTTCCGAGACCAACCCCGAACTCAGGAGTTTAGGCTCTTGAATTAGCAGTCAAAGATACCTACTCTCTATACATGTATGAGGGTGCTCGTATATTGACATCGCATTTGATGTCTGATTGCTTATTTTAACATCTTATTAGGTCTACTTACGTTTGCCAGCAAATAATGTAAACTTTGACCTGTTAATTTGTATGTTTTCATACAACGGGTAGATACGGGTAAATACTCGGCATACTATTTTGTGGGAAATGTTATGACAAGTTGATGGAGTATCCAAGAACTCGTCTATACGAATATCTTTTGTTCCGAGACCAACCCTGAAATCAGTAGTTTTGGCTCTCGGATGAGCAGTCAAAGATACCTACTCTCTATACATGTATGAGGGTGCCCATCTATTGACATCGCATTTTATATCTTCTTACTCATTTAAACACTTTTAAGTATGTCTTTGCGCACCTCCCAACAAAAAAATGATAATAAATCAAAAAAGCCTATTATCAAAGTATGATTATAAGGTGGTTTCATATACTTTAATGTCAGATTTGACGTCTACCTGCATTTTAAGCATATTACAGCGCTTGCACACACTTTCCGACACTAATTGCGAAGTAATTACTCATAAAATTCAATCTACCCACCAAATGGGTAGATACGGGTATATACCGGGTATTTACCCAATCTACCGGGTATATTCCCAAATGGGTAGATTGGGTATTTACCCGCCGCCCATCTCTAGTCCTACGGAAAGAAAGTATTGAAAAGCTCAGTGGTCTGACAAAGTTAACCGTCAAGGTCCAGCTCTTTCCGCTATTATTAATGGCCGGCAGCTATTTGCTATGTGTCATGCAATTCATGAATCATGACATGATCATGATCATGAAATCATAATGCATGCATGGCATGTGTGATGTGTTGGATTGCGTTTTGGCTAACGGATTTTGTCCGATTTTGATACCTAGCATTTCTTGAATCTCTTTATGGCAGGCACCTCACGGTCTAGACATGAGTAACTCCGGATGAAGATTCAAATGAGCCGAATCATCAACAGGCGCCGATAAATCCCGTCGTAGAAACTAGTCCCGCCAGCTCATTGACGCTCGTCGGTTCGCGTCGCGCGCGATCCAACGCGATCCTCCAGTCATTCGTTGCGGGCCGGCTCAACCGCGTCACGGGTGTCGGCGGGATCGAAAATATCCGAGACTCGGGAGGAATCGGAGGAAGGCTTCGGTTATTCATCGTGCGCCGCCATCCAATGGCAAATGATAGAATAAGATGAGAATATTTTTTCTATAGATAATAACAAGACTGATATTTGTTATATACACTGTTTGCTCAGTTTGCTATTTTCGTAAATGTGAAATCACCAAAATATCTTCAGACAGATGTCCCGGAATCGGTTTCAAGGATTAAGATTAGGTGAGCCAAAACGCACCTCGGAGTCGAGATTACCCATGTCTTTCACGGACCAGTGGGGCAGCATGGCCAAATGACAATCAATGAAGCTGTTATTGATTTAAATATGCCTGGCTAGTAACTAGCATAGCATTATTTACAAATTGATCATATTATTCGGTTCATACTACAATCGATATTACTACTGGCGTTACTGGCAACCCTATGACCATGACACATGTTTATTTTTCTTGATGTTGTGCTGTCAAATTAGACAGTAAATTTTTCGCCGCTTCGTGTCCTGCCGGTGATAATTTGATTAGTCATTTTTGTTTTATAATATTCGCATAAAACAATAGATAGATATTATTGTGGTTGAAGTAGTTTTGATTTGTATCATCTCCTTCGCTGTAAGTAATAACTCTTAAAGACTATAATCAAGTATTTTGGTAGGTGCAAAAACAAAATAATGAGAGATCAATTTTACAGAGCCGAAGGTGACCTGAAAATGAGCAAGCTACTCTTGTTCTTTGTGGCGGTCAGCGCCACCTGCGTAGCAGGGTTCCTCCGGTGAGTGCCCGGAACTTTAATGATATTTTGCTGGCTTTGAGTAGGTATGCAGGCTGACTGTATGGTTGTGCGCAGGGTGCCGCTGTACCGCATCCAGACGGTGCGCAGCCAGCTGCACGAGGTGGGCACGGAGCTGCAGTCCGTGCGCTTCAAGTACGCCGTGCAGGGGCCCGCGCCGGAGCCGCTCTCCAACTATCTTGATGTAAGCGCTCATACTATGATAATTTATACAACTAACAAGAATTTGGCATGTTTCCCAATTCCAAGTTCAGCAAGACACCTTTTAGTGCCTTCTCTACTTGGAAACATTGTTTTTACAGTGGAATATTTGGCAATAAGCTACGTCAAATTTTTATTTTAATCCATTCAGCTATTATTTGCATGAATAATAATAATCAAACCACAAACAACTTTCACAATAAAAATAATATTGATAACAGAAGTTTATTATGTTTGTATAAAACAGTTGAAAATATAATGAAAATGTTAACTTTCCGATGAGGGGCCACCATTGTTAAAAACAATTTTGTGAACATAAGAGCTGTTATAAATTTGAGGTCACCTTTCCACTGATAACCTGTATCACTAAAGGCCTCTTATCAGTCTTAAGTACATCACATACACTGACTGCAGGGTAATACATAGGTACATTTGAACTACACACAACCGCCTTATTAAAAAACTAAAAACAAAAATTTTTGAATTTGGTTTCAGAGGTAAACTGTAAACAGAAGTTCATAAAATAGTTTGAAGGGTTATCTAGGGCCATATGAGTCAAAATTGTACATGATATCTCTACTTCTTATTAAACTATTTCAAATGGGGCAGCACTGGACCCCAAAAATTCATGAATTAAACTATTATTCCCACAAATTAAGTAAACAGTGACAAAAGGGAAAGTAACACATTGCGGGAGGTCGTCTTGTTTTATTAACTAAACATTAGAGTTAGTCCACATTTTGTAATCAGACAGTAAGTAACTAACAAAACTGCATCAAATTGCAAGACCAAGTTCACAATGTGGAGATCGGACCTTGAACGGAAGTTCACAACATACTCTCTAGGGTTGCGACTCTTAAATGGATCTTGGCGAGAGACCTGGCTCAAAACAATGATGGTAGGTAGAGTATGGCTGGCACCAAGTGGTATCCCAGAAATGGTAAACAAAGTGTGGGATGTCTGGCGGCTAGGTGGTTGGACAATGTCAGGCAGGTTGCTGGAAGGACCTGGATTATGATGGATGGCGTAGACAGAAGGAGTTTTATGCCTAGCAGTGGGTCCCTGATCGCTGACGTTGATGATGATGAAGAAGAAATTAACCAAATGTGTTATATTAGTTCTCATCCAGCTTCTCCATACCATCAGAGGCTTTCACTATTGTATGTTACTAGGCCAATGTTAAATTACTTATGAGTGTGAGTTTAGGCTACATTGTAATATTATTTGCGTACTTATTTATTTAGTTTAGTTGGAATAATTCATTGAAAAATGAATTAGGTTTGATATTTTATCATACGGAAATGCATTGGAAATGCTTATGTGCCACTCCTTGTCCCATGGTGTTAATTGACTGAAGCCATCCCTATTTAAACAACCTATGCATATATCAGCTATGCTAATATCAGCGGAACACTTAAATTTCACTACACAAGCACTACCCACATTTATAAATTTTGTAATATGTGGTACTTAGTATATAATTTATTTATTGTGAATCTATATGTCCTGTAGATTATTCTTGTTTTTATTTAGTCTTTAACACGTTAATTTAACAATTTTCACAACTGATCGCACTTGCTCCTATACCTAAGGTTTTAGCAGAAAATTAGCGCATTGCTCTTTCTTTGAGTAATATTGTCGCTGAGCCTACGACCATTTTGGGCTACTGCAGCATACACATCACATCGCTAATAACTTGTACTTAATATACTAAAATATCATTCGTATATTTCCATGTGTCTGAATGTGTTTGTGCAGTTTTCACAAATAAACGTTTTATCTATCTATCTATGCCAAGTCACCCTGTTGGGTTGTCGACAGGCTCAATACTACGGGCCCATCTCGATCGGCAACCCGCCGCAGACATTCAAGGTGGTGTTTGACACGGGCTCCTCCAACCTGTGGGTGCCGTCCAAGAAGTGCCACTACACCAACATAGCCTGCTGTGAGTACGAGTAACTATTTTAAGGGTGAATTTAGTCTCACCATACTGAACAACTTTCCCCAAGAAACATGTATCGAAATATGAACAGTAATTTTTGGCATCCCATTTCTTTTAAATAAAATAAAATGATCTGAGTTTGTATGAAAAGCCAAAAATTATTTTTCCTATTTCGACATTCTTGGGGAAAGTTGTTTACTATGACGATCTGAATTCATCCTTAAAAAAGTTCCAGTATATTTTGTTAGACCTTATATTTCTGTGGGACTGATTGCGCCTAAACGGCTTCATGGATTAGCTTGAGAGATGTTTTTAGATTCGACTTAATTCTGAGAGTGCCACTGGGTAAGTATATGAAAACGCAGTCAGGTTTTTTGTTATCTACACTAATATTATAAAGAGGAAAGATTTGTTTGTTTGTTTGTTTGTTTGTTTGATTGTATTGAATAGGCTCCGAAACTACTGGATCGATTTTAAAAATTCTTTCACTGTTGGATAGGTATGTTATCCCTGAGTGACATAGGCTATGTATGTACCACGGGCGAAGCCGGGATGGACTGCTAGTTTTTAATAATTAAGAGAACACTTGCGAGTTAATATGAAGCGAAAAAAATACAAAATATAAAGGAATGTCGAATGCGGGACATGCAGGTCGCTTTGGACGAATTGCAGGACAATTCTATTAAATATTGCAATGCGGGAATCCAATCGTCATTGCGGGACTGTCCTACTCCATCGTAAAAAGGCCTAATTTTACTGAATATACGTTTTGATGCTTCTTAATAATATTGACGTATTATATAAACAAGGCAAATAACAAAGATTTCGCGTCCACAAGTGGCAGGTCAGTGCCTGATAAGGCGCCGCTTTGTTTCTTGCAGCGCTGATACAGCTTTGTGTATCTACGCGAATGGCAAATGTGGCACGATCAGAAAACAGCACGTGTATTTTCTTTCAATTTGTATGTAATGTAGTTAAAATCCTGCAACCTACCTCTAGTGGCTACTTTATAACTGATAAGCAAAAAGTTAGCTATGGCTATTGATAACGTAGTGGGCTCTTAACCATTTTACATTACTCGTATCTGTTAGATTGAATTTATTAATGTAAATGTTTGTTGTTCCTTAATAAATAAAATTTAAATCTGTTCTATTCTTATGTGTCATATTTGATTACTAACAAGAAGTTGGTTTATTGCTTCTTTGTTTGTTGTTTTCGTATGTGTATAAGTGGAAAACGCTAGAGTCACATTTTCAAGTTGCCTTAAGGCATCTGACATAGCTTGACGATTGCCATACAATGATGACAGCCAGGACCAACGGCTTAATGTAGCTTCTGAAGCACGGAAGATCTCGAGAAAATTTTATGCCACTTACGGTCATCCAAGTGCAGCCTTGCCCGGTGTCCTTTAACCTGCAAAAGCGCTAGTAATGCGTATACCTACTCCCGCTCCAGGTTTTACAGCCGCCTAGTCGGCCGGTTTTTTAGCTCAGTGAGGTCGCCAATAGGACGAGTAACAACAAGTGACATACAAATTATCTCGAGCTCCATGCTTCAGAAGACACGTTAAGCCGTTAGTTCCGGTTGCTTTATCTTATATGGTAGTCGTTCCAAGTCAAGTGCCTTTAATCAGCTTAAAAATCTGTCACCTGCGTTGGCCACTAACACACGAAAAGCAAACAAACAGCCGATCGCCACGAGCATGCCCAATGACCACTATTGTCGTGACGCAGTGCTGCACAACAAGTACGACAGCAGCAAGTCGTCCACGTACCGCAAGAACGGCACGGAGTTCGCCATCCAGTACGGCTCGGGCAGCCTGTCCGGCTTCCTGTCCACCGACGACGTCAGCGTGAGTGTCGCCCCACACACCACACCCCACACACCACACCCCACACACCACACCCCACACACCACACACCACACAACACTTACGGCACACCCGCTGTAGCGTGAATTTCATACACACACAGAATTAGTCCACCCTGTGCCACCTAAACATCATCATCATCAGGTCTTTTTAGTCTTCACTGCAGGAGCACGACCCTCTCTGTACTAGTAATAGAGACATATTTGGCCAGAGCAGCCACAGGATTTAGTCTACACTCTCCACGCTATGACCAGACGTGTTGGAGAGGCTACCTTAACATATTTAAACTTAATTGTATATTTTTATGAATAAGGGGGTAGACATGCAGCCATTCTTCTCGTGATTTAGGTAAGATCCTACTTCCTAGCCTACTGTCAATAATATTTGTGCACGTCAAAGCACTTACCGGTACACTAAAACTAGGGCCAGAACATAATCCGTCGTACCATTTCTTACGTTCTCGATTCGACAGATTTTTCGAGCTGCCTTGAGGCATCAGATGTAGCTCAAAGACTTATTTTAAAACTCTAATAAAATTTATATTTTATCATTTTCAATTTTATTTGAGTGTTTATCACCTTCTGGTCGTCCGTGATATTGCGAGTTGTCTCCTTATTTTGGGTGGATATCATATTTTAGAAGTCTAGAGATTGTTTTTCGAAATCATTTACATCATTTGCATAAAATACTGATAACGAGAAATTTCAATTACGCATGAAGCTATTTAATACAAGCATTAATCGTTCTAAGTATTTATACTATTAGTTTTACGAGCTCGTTTAATCGCCGCCAATTTGGAATGCGATAATTTTTTGTTTATATTGTTACTGATTTATGCGAATTCTTAACATAGTTTGGAAATGGAATATTTAACTCGACACGTGTGACTATATAACTGATAATGGAATAAAAGCCTAATTGTCGCTTTTGTTTCATAAATTTGTTTATCGGAGTCATCAATTTTAATTTTTACGGATGTCATTTTGTCTAAAATATATTCTTGCATGCGGCTTGTAAACATGGCCATGTTTTTTATCAGGGTTCCGTACCCAAAGGGTAAAAACGGGACCCTATTACTAAGACTTCGCTGTCTGTCCGTCTGTCTGTCACCAGGCTGTATCTCAAGAACCGCGATAGCTAGACAGTTGAAATTTTCACATATCTATTTCTGTTGCCGCTATGACAACAAATACTAAAAACAAAATAAAATATATATTAAAGGGGGGCTACCAAACAATAAACGCGATTTTTTGCCCTTTTTGCTCTATATCAATAATGGCAACAGGTAAGCACTTGAAATATTCACAGAATACTCAGTTGTATTTTTATTTTAATAATAAATAAAAAATATTAAAGGGGGGCTCCCATACAAAAACTTGATTTTTATAAATAATGGTACGGATCCCTTCGTACGCGAGTCCGACTCGCACTTGGCCGGTTTTTTATTTTAGTTAGAATGATTTTACATCTAAAAGCTTTGTAAAATGTATAAATTAGTTGATATAAAGATGAACTCGGTGAAAAATCATCAATGACTTGAAAGCTACTTTTCTATTACACACTTACAAGTACTTACAGTAGCTGTTAAGACTCTACAAGAGCTGATTGCAATGCTGTGTGTGCCGCAGGTGGGCGGCATCAGGGTGCGCGGGCAGACGTTCGCGGAGGCCATGTCGGAGCCCGGGCTGGCCTTCGTCGCCGCCAAGTTCGACGGCATCCTCGGCATGGCCTTTAGAAG
Organism: Acrobasis consociella; assembly: GCA_963555685.1. Classification (NCBI taxonomy): domain Eukaryota; kingdom Metazoa; phylum Arthropoda; class Insecta; order Lepidoptera; family Pyralidae; genus Acrobasis; species Acrobasis consociella. The sequence goes on from OY743112.1 coordinate 286,688, forward strand.
GTAACTCGCTCAACTTTGTTTATTTATCGAGTTATAGACGTGCAGCTTATGTGTCTTTAATTAAAACTTTTATTTATTTCTTGTTTATGTAAAAGTTGAGTGTTGTAGAACACTCGGTTAGAATGAAGTTATTGAAGCCCCTAGAAAAACTCAAAAAAATCCAACCCGTAAAAAAGTTCGTGACGGAAATATCTTACTCTTTTTTGCCTAGCCTCCCATCCGCCAAGTCCGTATCATCCGAAAAGGAACATTGTTCCAAATTAAATACTTTTGAGAGCTATGATGATACTGAAACAGACACACAGATACACACATCATATTTATTTCTAACGGTTTAATATGAGACTCGTCGTCAAGTCAAGTTTATCTAAATGTCATTGACTTTGTGAAACCTGTGACCCAATCGTAGCGATGCCTTTAGGGTTGGGTGACAAATGTTACAATAGCAGCATAGAAAAGTGCCTGTGCTGGCAGATGTAACCCTCAAGGCCTTGAAATCCTATCCTACTAATATTATAAATGCGAAAGTGAGTTTGTATATTGTTTGTTACCACTTCACGCTGCAACCACTGAACCTATTTAAATGAAATTTGATATGGATATTTATCGTATTTCTTATCATGGATATTTTTAGATTATGGATAGGATAGTTTTATCCCGAAATTCCCACGGGGAGCGAAGCCCACGGGCACAGCTAGTAAAATATAAACAAAGAAGTGCAGCGACTGGCCAGTTTGGTTTAACTCTATATGTACCGTTGCAGCATCTCTGTGGACGGCGTGATGCCGGTGTTCGACAACATGGTCGCGCAGGGGCTTGTCAAGCCTGTCTTCTCCTTCTATCTCAATAGGTGAGTAAGGCCGGATTCGATCAAACTTTTATTCCAAGAATAACTCCAACTCTCCGATAGTAATGTCAATACTTCATACAAGTTTGACATTACTATCTGAGAGTAAGTGTTAGTTTTACAATAAAATCTTAAATCCAGCCTTAATGATTTATGTGAATTTAAATTAGTTGTTGTATAAGTTTTATTTATTGCTTTTTCCTTCCGATTAATATGTTTGTTTTCAATTTTAATAGGAGAAAAGGTAAATATGTTTCAATTTGTTCGCATTCAATGCCATTATCCTTAGACGGAGGAAATTGCAAGTTTTAATTCGCTCCGCCACTCACCAAAATATTTGATCATTAATCAGTAGACGAAATATGAGTGTTGTTTAATGTTGAGTTTGTGTGACTAAATGTTTGCGAATACTATCACATACGGGGCAGACAGAGCATTTTGGGTCTTGCGGCTCTAGCAGACCGGGCCTAGGGCCGCAAGACTCAAAGGCCTCTATATCTTGGTGCAGGGACGCGAGCGCGGCGCAGGGCGGCGAGCTGATCCTGGGCGGCTCGGACCCCGCGCACTACCGCGGCAACTTCACCTACGTGCCCGTGGACAAGCCCACCTACTGGCAGTTCCGCATGGACAAGGTCACCACCGACAGCGGCGTCTACTGCTCCAACGTGAGTCACTGCTCTCTATATAAAGGGAGGGTTGTCCGTAACCGCGGCGGTTAGACGGATTGCTGATCGCAGTAGGTGGTATAAAGATGACACAGAAAATATTGCTGTCCATTCTCTGTTATCTCTGCCTTTCTTTGTCGTCTCTTAAGAACCCGAGAGAGAGGAAGAGTCTACCGTCATTCAGTATTCCATTGTTTGTCTATATGTATTTATAAATGTATGGGTATATGTGTATTAATAATATGATATGTATGTAAAATGTTTAGGTATGTTTATGATATAGTGTACGTATATACTTATAGGGTTAATTTTTAAATACCGGCAACACTTTTGGAGCAAGTTCAGTAAGTGATACTGAACTAATTTTGCAAAACAATTATCGAAAAACTAAAAAATAAATTCAGCTTTCCAAACATAACATTGTTCAGCCAAATAGAAATTTTATAGATAGATGCTTTTTTTATCGATTTTCCATATATATTTTATTAAAAAATAGTTTAGTATTACGGACTGAACTTGCCTCAGTAACCCGTATAATAAATTTATTTCTGTTTTCCTAAAGACTGTATTTGCGAATGCATTAGCATTAAGACAGTGGACTTAATGCTAACGCATTCTGTCATTTTATACCATTATGGCCAATAATGATATAATGAAATAAATATATGTGCGAGTCCGATGTAATTTGTCCCTATATATTTATTTCTTTATTAATTTGTAAGGGTTGCGAGGCCATCGCGGACACGGGCACCTCTCTGATCGCGGGCCCGTCGGCCGAGGTGACGGCGCTCAACAAGGCCATCGGCGCCACGCCGCTGGCCTTCGGCCAGTACGCCGTGGACTGCGCGCTCATCCCGCGCCTGCCCCGGGTGGCCTTCACCGTCGGCGGCTCCGTCTTCTCGCTCGAGGGAGAGGACTACGTGCTCAGGGTAACATTTTTTAATACAGCACTGGGCTATACTCCAATTTTCAACCTATTTCAATTTTAGCTCTGGAATTAAACTCTTTGGGGGGGAGGGGGAACCTGAAAACGGTGTTCACCTTATCCAATGCTGATCAGCCATCAAGTGTAAGCGGATGGAACAGCCATCCCAGCACAAGCCGCTGGGTTAGCTAGTACACAAGTGGATGAAACAGCCATCCCAGTCTGGTGGAACAGCCACCAAGTGTAGACGGATGGAACAGCCATCCCAAATCCTGTGGAACAACCACCAAGTGTTTGTACTTTGTTCCACTGTAATTAAAAGTCTAAAATTTCCCACTTGGGACAAGTACTCCGGCTTGCCTCCAGTTTAGAGAGCGGCATTGGGCATGGTCTGTGTTGGGATGGGTGACCAGACCACCAGTGACATAGAAACTTCTTGAGCTCCTCCGTGCTTCGGAAGGCACGTATAAGCCGTTGGTCCTGGCCGCGATCATTGTATGACAGTCGTCAAATTATATCAGATGTCTATTAATGAAAAATCTGACACCAGTGTTGGCCACTTACACACACGAGAAACAAAAATAAACAAATCCTCTTGTTTGTCAGGTCAACGGTCTTCCATAACGTGTCGTAAACACTAGCCTTATAATCATAAAAATTAACAACCGTTTACTAAACCTATTTTAGCTAAAACATGTTTTGTCCTCCCTTTTTCAATAGCTGCCATTAAAATAACGAGACGAAACATATTTTGACTAAAATAGGTTTAGTGAACGTTTGTGAAGTTTATGAATACGAGAGTAAGCCGTGTGGTCGGTGGCAGGTGTCGCAGTTCGGCAAGACGGTGTGCCTGTCGGGCTTCATGGGGCTGGACATCCCGCCGCCGCACGGGCCGCTGTGGATCCTGGGCGACGTGTTCATCGGCAAGTTCTACACCGAGTTCGACGTCGCCAACCAGAGGATCGGCTTCGCGCCCGCCGCGTAGGGCTCCACAGCTGCTGCAGCGACCATTCGCGCCTCTCGAGCCGCTGCTACTGCCGGCTGGTTGTGAATAACGCCATGTCTTTTTGTCGTTGATACGCAGTACCATAAATGTTAAGGCCCAACGCACTTTTTAGTCTGTGGAATAATTTACTTCAAGGTACTATACTAACAGTGACACGATTCCTTCTCTCTCCTATTGCAGCGCCCATCAGGGTCCTTAAGTGATTATGGAATCATCTATGTATTAACTTGCTATCTAATCTGCATGTACTTATTTGTCATTTAAGGAAGCAATAAATTATTGAGTATTGATTATTGAAAATAGAACATACGATTACTTATGATTAGTGCATATGATTGCGTAGGTTCTATTTTCACAGACTAAAAGTGCGTCATGGATTAGTCTGTCGTCTGCGTTGGGCCTAAATCACAGACCAAGGCGTTAAACCTTTGCTTCATTATTCATAAAAAATACAAACACTTGCTAATCCTGTTTTAGTTAAAACATGTTTTGTCGCATTCTTTCTACGTCAAATAATGAAAAGAGGGAAAGACAAAACGTGTTTTAACTCAAATAGGTTTAGCTAACGGTTGTTTATTTTTATGAATAAGAGGGACAGTACCAACCAGTCATTTTATTTTGATCTGGTTTTATTGACACAGGTGTGGAGTCTTTGTCTGGTATGATAAACTTTTTTTTTTCAAACTACTTTCAAAATGAATGAACATATCAGTTTCTAGACAATGTTTATTTCTTGCGAATTACATGACGTGATCAGCAACTTAGAGGCACGACGGGCAAGTTTTTTACGCTATATTATAAAACGTAAGGTAGCGTTCTAAACTTTGATAGTGTTTATTTCATTTGTTAAATATTTTTACTTTTTATATGTATATGGGCATTTCATCCTTCATTAGTTCACTAGGTACATTTTCATCGATTGTAACACCAAAGATACGCGGTTGTACTAGTAACGAGCATATAGAGACTTGAGCATGATATATATGAGACATTAAACATTTGAATTCAATGTAACTCTCATACCATGACAATATTAGCTATTGTTAAGAGGTAGGTAACGATTGTCGCTTTTAGAGTTGTAGATTTACGAATGTACTTTGTTTTGATTAAATAAAATATCTAATTACGATTTTAGTTTTGTTTCAATGTCCACCAATAAAGACCTCTTCCATGATGGTCTGGGAGAAAAGAAACTGAATGTACTAGCTGCTTGTCTTTCTGTGTAGATCGTAAAAGCCGATCGAGGGAATGGGCGAAAATGTAAACCATGTTAATAGACGATGCGGCTAGCAACCCATCACCATATTTATTGCTTTTCCATCTCGTTCACCACGCGTAAAGTGATCAAGTCACTTTACGCTCGCGGATCGTCTTGCGGCCCTGGGTTCTGAATACAAAGTGCTCTGTCTGCCCCATTAGTGATAAAGACGTGACAACATGGATGAACGTTAAAAGTTAGGGAATCTAAAATTGTTTGGCGCCAATCACACCACTGGATTTTTAAAAACATTAAGTGAAAATTCGCGGAGCGCTCGCTACCTATAAAACGCAAAACGGTAAATTTTGAAAAGAAAAACGTGCTTATATAAATCCATCTACGATTTATTCTATGTATAATTAAATTAATTAAACGTCTTTAAGTAAAATACAAGATTCGTACATAAATTATAATTACAATATATCTGATAGAATCTGATCGTCGCCGGCGCGGGCGCGGGGCGAGGCTCGCTACGCGGCGGGCTGCTTGTGCTTTTTCCGGAACTTCTTGACGTAGGCCTCCACCAGCGCCTGGATCTTGGTCGGGTTGATCTCGCCGGTCTTGTTGTGGCAGATCTGAACAGACAGTTTATAGCAATGGATAAGTTTCCCGTTTACCTTTATATATTGAGGAGCTCGGTGGCCCGGTGCGAGTGCGCATTACTACCGCTTTCGCAAGAAAAACGACACCGAGCGTGGTCCGCACTAGGATGGGTGACTATAAGTGCCACAAAAATTGCTCCGTGCTTTGGAAGGCACGTATAAGCCGTTGGTCCCGGCTGTTATGTCAGATGCGTTTAGGCAGCTTAAAAACCTGACATCAGTGTTGGCCACTTACACACACAAAAAAACCTATATAAGTGTTTTATAGAAGTTTTATTGTAATATAAAGAACCCTTAGTGGTTCGGGCGACTAGTTAACACATGTACAGTACCGCTTAATACGGGCTGTACCTGGATGGGTGGGAAAAACGATAATATTATTTTAACCCGCCCTACCTAATAAAAAAGCCTTATAAATCTGTTGGAAAGGAAAATGGTAAGTAAAAAAAAAAAGATGCGTGCTCTGCGTTTGTGACGTCTCTGCCATAAGGTTTCGCGAATACGAAAGAGATAGCGAGCTGTCCCCACCGCGTTCGCACTTTTCTTTATACGAATATTAAAAATCCTCTGTATCATTTCATTACCAATCTTTTTTGCTGTTTTTAAACAGAAATTCTTTTTGATGTATCATATTGCGGTCCTACGAAACCCGTAATCACGCCATACAAGGGGTAACCAATAAAAAGCCGCGCTGCACGGGTTATGAAACATTGTGCAAAAACAAACAGAGTCAAATGCCCTATGATTCGGTAAATACGTAAAGGCGTTAATATAAGTTCACCAGCGTACCTTGGGCACGGTGCGGCGCAGGATTTCCTTGTACTCGTCCTTGGTGACGCGCTTCTTGTTGTAGTGCGGCTTCAGCACCAGCTTCACCTCCTCCACCACGCGCTCCTGCCGGTTCAGCTTCTTCAGGAACTGCAACAAACGCGCCGTTATCGCTTTAGCTATGCTCGTATTGCGACCAGCGGTGCGATTTTTCAAACACGGAGTCACTACACGACGATCTTTGGGAGAAGCCTATGTCCAGCAGTGGACGTTATGCTGCTGATCTCGTATTTAGCCCTCCAGGTCGCGGTCCAAGTCCCGCTCACGTGGTATTTCCTTTATCTTTACAAACTAGTCCTCGTAGCGGTAATATGTTTTGTCTCGCTCTTTCAATTTTAAATATAAATAAGGATGACTTAAACCAAAACATATGTTTTTAAATAGACTGCAAAAGTTTGTTAATAGCAAATGTAACTCTCTTATCATTTTATGAAAGTACATTTTCTTTGCAAGTTTAAAAACCGACAAAATTTTCTCTATATCCAATTACGTTAACTATTATTGAGGCATTATTTTTGTATTCCTTATTAAAAAAAACTAATATCAATGACTGAACTGGTTCGAATGTGTGTCCTACAATAATGCAAAACAAAAACACACAAGAAAATGCAACGAGTGTTTCCCTAAATACAAGCTAATACAACGTGGCATTGGACATTTACAAAAAAAAATAAGGTCCAATAGATAGTTAACCTACAATAGGTTATTATTTGAGCCAGCATCGCCACCACCTAGTGTGAATAAAAAGCCCTCAGTAATGATTTACTGACATCAAGTACATGCACACAAAGCGGTTTGCCTGCCAAGTGCGTCTATTGTGATAATGAGACAAACAATTTTGAAAACGTTACAAGTCACCACACACATGCATGCAGTAAATCATCTAAAGTGTACTAATTTCAAATATTTAATGCAGTGAGTAAACCTCGACCAGAATAGTTAAAGAAGTTTAACAAGTCAAACAGTGCGACTGTGCAAATAAATTAAGGAATAATAATGTTTTCCGCCACGAGTCACATTTGACTGGCCAAAGCTAATTCCGCAGTTAGCTTTGGTGGCATATGCGCTGTTGTTAAAAAGTTAAAGAAAGAAGAGAGTTAATGTCAAAGTTTGCCACTAACTCCACTGACACGATAAAAAAAGCTGTACAAGGTTTGAGCACAATCTGACCGGGTTATGCTAGTTATAAAAAAATCACACAATAACTATAATAACACTATCTACTTTAGACGCACTTATTGGGCAAATCAATTTTATAACCGACTTCCAAAATCTTGTTTCTTGGTTTTCTAATGGGAATAAATACGGAAACAGATCGATTTCACCGCCCAGATTTTTATTTTTATTTTACTTTAGAAAATCATAATACCTACTTATTTGTTGTTGCCTATGGATTACTGTAAACTTCAATCGCCACTATAGGACCGCTCATTATTTATGTTAAGCAAGTTTCGAAACAGTGAAATTGAGAATGTTGGAAGTCGGTTGGAGAACTCTCTTCCTCTCACGTCGCCGAGGCGAGAGGAAGCGAGACAGCGAGAAGGTCGTAATAACTGCGTCGTACGTGTGAGGAGAACGGGCGCACGACGCTCACCTTGCTCTTGACCTGCATCTCCACGGCGGACGACGGCAGCTCGTCCAGGATCTTCAGGTTGTCCTCGTCGATCTTCACGCCCACCTGCATCTTGCCTGCGGGACGATGGTACACTCAGTCACAGAATTAGTAATAGTATTACATACAGAACAGAAACTCGCAGTGTCCCCCGCAATCTGGCGTCCCCTCAACCCCTCCCCCGCTTTTCGGCATTGTAAGCGCCTGTAGAACAGGGTTGTTGCTAGTCGCACGTTGATGTTACGCTACTCACTTAGGATTATTGAATCACAATGGTGATAAACTGAGTACATTATCATTGTTTATCCACGGAAAACAATAAAGAACGAAAATTTTATAGATTTCCTAGTGATTAGATTACACATTATTTTTATTTAATTTGAATCTTTAATACAAACTTAATTTTAAATAATACGAGTACTTCGCCGCGAACTTAGACCTCGCGTTTGCTACATAAACGCGGACATTTTTATTAATATTTAAAAAAGTACTGAAACGATTTTTGTTTAAATTACATTAGTCGCCCTAATGTCAGTAGAAAGTTTGACTGCGGCGGCGTACCTTTCTTGCGCAGCTTGACGGGCACCTTGGCGGCGCCCTGGCGGCGGCGGCGCGGGCGCGGCTCGAACAGCTCGCCGAAGTCGGACTCGCCCGGCGAGTACGGCGACTCCGACGCCTCGGGCGGCGGCGCGCGCCGCGGCAGCGGCAGCCGGGAGATCTTCGTCGCCTGCGGCACACGGGGGTTATGGGGTACTTCACAGCTTATCCAAGTTTCACAAATTAGATGCCAATCGATTCGTCATTATTGTCCAGATGACATAGCTCTACAATTTGTATGCAAAAAAATTATATAACGAATGTGACATACAAAAAAAGTAAAATTATAATTTTTTGTTTTCATATCCAATGAGGTATCAAATAAAAGGTCTAGATTTGCATATTATTTGGAAAATATATATGTACATTGTTAACCGCATATGGCTACCGTAGAACCCTTGCTATGCTCTGCATAGGACCCTTCGGCAGATGGAGACTGGGTTAGAAAAGTATTCAATCCATTAGTTATAAAATCCAAAAATAATATGCACTCATGTTTTTCGGATTATTAAATCGTCAAAAATTACAAAGACATTAAAACATATAGAGCGTCGAAGTTACGGAGTGGGGCTCATGACGTTACCACCGTGTAAAATGGATGATGTACACACCTGCATGGGTTTGATGGGGTCTGACTTGATGGGCGAGGGCTTGGCCAGGAACAGCTTGGCGGGCTCGGGCAGCACGATGCGGGGCGCGGCGGGCGCGGGCGGTGCGGGCGGCGCGTGCGGCGGCTCGGCGGCGGGCGGCGCCGCCGGCGCGCCCGGCGGCGGCGACGGCGGCGCGTCGCGCGTCGACTGCAGCAGCTGCAGCACCTGCCCAAGGCATCGCAATACATTCACCCACCATCAAATGGATTAGCGGTAAAGACATCCGGCTCGAAGGACCATTATAATACGGCGCAGGCTTCGGTTGTCACCTAGGCTCGCGACATACATAGATATTGATGTTAACTGTAACATGTTATTGAAGAGATATTGATGTTGACTGTAACATGTTGGTATGGAGATACAAGACCACGACACGTAGAAACTGTTTATTGTCGTTATGTCACATGTTGTAGAGTTGGGTGTAACAGGTCCTTTCTCGATCGCTGTTCAATAGTATCTCAATTGTTTGATACATATTTGTAAAATGTAAAATAAAAACAGCTGACACGCAACCTACATAGTATGTGACCGCGCGCAGTTGAAATGTGCGAATTTGGCTCGTATAGTAAAAAAGACAAAAATGCCAAATTTTAATATCACTCTTAAATATAAGGACTAAAAAAAAACTAAAAATATACTCAAACTGTTTTAAGAATAAATTCAGTCTATAATAATGAACAACTTTCTCCAAGGAACATGTACCAAAATATGAAAAATAGTTTTTGCCTTTCTATACAAACTGGGATCAGTTGATCAGTCAACTTGTATGGAAGGTTAAAAAATTACATATTTTAATATATGCATTTTACTTGGGAAAAATTGTTCAGTATCATGGACCGAATTCACCATTAAATAGTTTTAGTATATTATAGTAGACTCTAAAATGTTTAAAATGAATGTATCAAAATAAGCGTACCTTCTCCATGGGCGAGAGCGGGCGGCGGTCGATGACGTCGTCGGCGGACATGTTGGTCTTCTGCGCCGCCTCCAGCGTCATGGTGGTGCGCGGCGCGGGCGGCGGCGCCGGCGCGGGCGAGCCGGACGCCGAGCGCGTCGGCTCGAACGGGTCGTACGCGTCGGGCGAGTCCGGCGGCTCGGGCGGCGTGTTGGGCCCGCGCGCCTCCTCCGCCGCCGGCTCTGCGCAACGGTCACCGTAGTATAGGGAGCGTTCATGCGATTTAAAGCGAGGGTAATAATTTAAGATTCTTACGATTGAATCACGAACGTAAGGGGTGATTCAAGTATTAGACTATATAAATCTGTTTCATTCAAGAATTGCATATTGTACTTTTTACCATGACTACGAGAAAAAGAAACGAGAGATAGACATTAAAATGCACATTAGTCGGAACCATAACACCTACAGTCGAACGGGACAAGGTAGTAACATGTGTCGCCTAATTCAGAGTGCACATTATAGCTCTTGGTAGATATGTAGAGGGTCTCACCGAGCGCGGCGACGGGCGGCGCGGCGGCGGCGGGCGGCGGCGCGGCGCTCGGCGACGGCGGCGTCTTCGGGCCCGACGACGGCGCCGGCGCCGGCTCCGCAGTGCTCGCCGGCGGCGCCGGAGTCTCCTTCTCAGGGTGCTCTGAAATTGTTATTTCGCATATTATACGACAGCAGTGAACGTCCTGAGGCTGATATAAGTTTTATTAATAAAGTGAATCGTTAAACACGTAGCGAGCGTGTCCGATACGTACCTTTACCGTGATCGCTGTCGCTAAGTACAATGACGTCCCTCTGCTCGGGCGTGAGCTCGCGGAACGGCGAGCGCTCCAGGTCGATGATGGCCACGGGGCGCGCGGCCGGCGAGGGCGGCGCCTCCGGCCGGCGCCGGCGGCGGCGCTTCTCGCGACGGCGCTCGCGGCGCCGCTGCCGCTCCGCCGACATCGCCGAGTGCGGCCGGTCCTGGTCCTTCCAAAGTTACCCGAATTATTACACAGAAAGTGACAAAAGAAACAATACGTTAGAAAAACCAATGAATTACCTTGAAACTAACACTGACGAGTATATTGTCTCCAGACGTGAAGACCTCCTTGGAAGGTCCGGTGTTATCCCGTAGGCGGCGGTGTCTCGGTCTGGGAGAGCTGTGGCGGCGAAGCGGCGTCGGCGGCTCCGCGGCCAGCGGCAGCGCCTCCGGCGGCGGCGTGCGCGGGGACAGCAGCCGCGAGTCCACGGACGGCGGCGACCAGCCGCCCGCGGCCGGCGGCTCCGGCGACGCGGCGCGGGCTGCGCTGCGGCGCCGCACTCGCTTTTTACGCGGCGACTTGCGGCGCGGCGAGCGCCTTCTGGACTCCGCTCGCTCCGATCGCGCCCGCTTTCGCCGCTTGCCGGTTTTGGGCTTCGGCGATGGCGACTTCGACGCTGAACGACGGCGCTTGCGGCCGCGGGAGCCCGAGCGACGTCTGCGGGGGGACGGGCGGCGCGGGCGAGACGCCGACCGCCGGCGGCGGCGCGCCGGGCCCGCCGAGCGGCGCCGCGGGCTGGGGGACGCGCGGGGGGTCGCCGAGCGGGGCGTCAGCGACAGCCGCGCGCGGGACAGCGAGCGCCGCGGCCGAGACGGCGAGCGACGCAGCGACGGCGATCGACGGAGTCGCGGGCGGAGAGGTGATATCGATGCGCGAGCGCGAGATAATGATCGCCGAGCGCGGGACAGGGAGCGGCGGGCGCGGGACAGGGAGTGGCGCGGCCGGGACAGGGAGCGGCGCGGCCGGGACAGGGAGCGGCGCGGGCGGGACAGCGAGCGGCGGCGCGGCGCGGCGGGGGAGGCGGAGGGCGCGCGCGCGGGCGACAGCGACGGCGAGGCGGAGCGCGAGCGGCGCGGCGACACGTCGCGCCCGAACGGGTCCTTCAGCTTGCGCCGCTTCTCCGACACCACGGTGCGCACGTCGTAGCGCTCGAGGTCCTTTCGCTTCTCCTTGCGCTTCTTCTTCTCGGCGTCGGAGTCGCGGTTCTTCCTCTTCTCCTTGTCGCGCTCGCGGTAGTTGCGCTCCTTGCCGCTCTTGCTGAGTTTCTTGAACGCCACGTCCCCCTTTTTCTTCTTGCTCTTCTCCTTGCCCTCCTTCTTTGATTCCTTTTTTTTCTTCTTCTTGCCCTCCTCGCGCTCTTCTTTATCTCTCTTTTTCTCGGTGATCTCCCCGTCCTCCCGGTCGGGTCGCGGCGCGGCGGGCGGCGTCGCTCGGGAAGACGCTTTATCCTGCTCCGAGAATGCTTTCTCTTGGTCCGAGAACATCTCGTTGCCCTCGTCCTCGGAGATCATCTCCGTGTCGAGGCCCTCGAGGCCCTTGTCTTTTTCGGTCTCCAGCGACGTGTCTTTGGACTTGTTCTCGTCGAGGCAGGGCGTGTAGCTGCGCTCGTCCTCGGTCTCGCTGATGGACTCCGTCATCTTGTCCCCGCGCCCCGCGGGCCGCGGCGGCGCGCCCTCGCCGTCCGACGCGTCGTCGTCGGAGCGCGGCTCGGGCTCGGAGCGGGCGTCCTCCTCGGCGCCTTCCTCCTCCTCCTTGTCTACGTCTTCGTCTTTATCTCTGATCGACTCCGGCGTTTTATCGCCATCTTCGCTGACAGAAGCTTCTGCAACATCTTCAGTCACTTCGTCAGTTTTCTCAGTAGAAACCATACTTTCTTCTTCTTTTTCTTTATCGGGAGTTTTGCTCCGATCACTGTCCTCGGTTACGTCTGTCGGCTCGGCATCATTGACGGGCTCCAGTTCAGTCAATCTATCGCTCTCTGGCTCATCGTCTTTTGATGTCGCGATGTCCTCGGAGGTTTCGCTCGGTTTCTCCGGCTGTTTTTCCTCACTGGTGTCTTCGCTCCGATCAGGTCTAGGTTCAGGCTCCTCCTCGTCGGCCGGTTCGTCGTCGTCGTACAGCGACACCCGCCTCTTGATCAGCGACGGCGTGTGCAGTTTGATCTTAATGGGGTTGCGCGTGTTCGTCGTGATCGGACAGCGCTTCGACACCTTCTCTTTGTACTCGTCCTCCTTCTTTCTGACGTCATCGCTCTGCTTGGTCGGCGTCGAGTCCGGGCAGTCGTCCTGTGCGGGCGGCGAGGGCGGCGAGGGCGGCGAGGGCGGCGGGGGCTCCGCGGCGGCCGCGTCGTCGTCCTCCTGCACCAGGTCCTGCATGTCGTCCGAGGGCGGCGGCGGCGCGGGCGCGGCGGGCGCGGCGCCCGCGTTGTTGGCGATGTGGACGCTGGTGGCCGAGTAGATGGAGAAGTTGGGGCAGTCGCCCTCGTCGTCCTCGTCGCTGGTGGGCGGGCGCGGCGCGAGCAGCCCGCGGTGCTCGCGCAGCACCTGCCGCACGGCCGTGTCCAGCACGCCGGCCGGCACGCTGATGCCCGTGGCGTCCAGCCCCGCCAGGATGCTCTGCATGGCGGGCGGCAGCGGCGGCGGCGCGGGCAGCGGCGCGGACGGCGGGGCGGGCAGCGGCGCGAGCGACGGAGGGGGCAGTGGCGCGGATAGCGGAGCCGGCAGCGACGCGATCGACGGCGCGGTCGGTGCCGCCCCTCCCCTCTCGTCGCCGCTGTCGTCGTCGTTAGTCGGCTCGGTGGGGTCGTACTTCTCAGTGTCGATGACGAGGTCCGTATCTCTCTCCTCGTCGTCCTCGGACTTGTCCACTTCGGGAGGTTCCCTAGTGTTGAATTTGAACGCGGGCGGCTCCGGCAGCGGCCGGTACGGCGTGGTGGGGGCGGACTGGGGGCCGGCCGCGCCGGTGCGCATGTCCAGCGGGTTCTCGAGGGCGGCGAACGAGTGCCGCGCCGGGGGCGGCCCGGCCGGCCGGTGCTCCGCGCGTCGGGGCGGTATGTAGGGCTGCCAATTGTTTCCAGCTCCGAAGCGAGGCTGTTCCTGCGGTCTCTGATTGTGCGAATAATTCGGTCGATTCGCCTCGGGCAGCGATCTCCGCCGCTCGAACTCATCGTCGGGCAAATACTGGTGCGGTCTCCGGGGGAAGTCGCCGAACGCTTCGTCGTCCCGCCGCGAGTTGTTTTGCTGGTAGTTGCCGGCGGGGCGCGGCTGGTAGCCCTGCGCGCCGTGCTGGTACTGCTCGTACCCGCCGCGCAGGTTGCCGGTCTGCTCGCGGTGGTAGTTGCCGCGGTAGCCGCCGCCCCAGCCGCCGCCGCGCGACTGCCCCGGGTACGAGGGCGCTTTCCTACTGGCGTCTTCACCTTTTGATAGATCTATTTTGTCATCTTTCTTCTCTGGCTCCGGCCGCTTCTTGATGCCGTTCCCGCCGCGGGTCTCGAGCTTGATATTGATTCTGCCGTCGACTGATACCGACACCACCGACTTCTTGGAATGTAGCAGGGTCTGGCTCTCCAGGATGCCGGACAGCACGTCGGGCGCGGCGGCCGCGTGCGGCGGCGACGGGATCGTGATCATTTTGCGACGGGCCTGAAATCACATGCAACTGTATCCGAGTGTATCTATTGAACTACCAACTGTTCTGAAATAAAATGTCGTCTCATCTGACCTGTCTGTAGGCGCTAATTATACTAGAAGTGGGGCGAGCCACAGCGGCGACGGCCGCGGTGGCGCCCTCCGAGGCGCCGTCGTCGTCCTCGAAGTAGTCGAGCTGGTCGCGGTCGCCGAGCAGGCTCAGCGCCGGGATGCCGGCGCGCTGGCGCTGCACGCCGAGGCGCGGGGCGGCCGCGTCGGCCCCCGGGGCGCGCACGTCGCGCATGTGCGCGAGCTTGGCGCGCACGCTCGCGCGCACGTACGAGCGGCGGGCCGCCGTGCGCGGCTGGCGCTTTTTTGTCTGAATAACACATTTCCTTGTTACTTTTTGCCTACCTATAATTTAAACTTTATACATAAATAAAACAGTAAGTAAATATGAACATATTAAGATATAAAATTCAAGATAGAATGCCCTAACAACAGGTTTATAAATGACAATTTCAAGAATCTTCAAGCATTGACAAAAATATTACACTGAAATATATTAATTACAAATAATATAACTATAAAATCTCTCTATTTCTCTGTCCAAAGCGAAACATCAACTTTATGACTCTTCCTTCAAAGATGGTTAAATTACTTTCGCTCAGTCAGTACTTTGTGTTTACTTGTTATTTATTTATACCATTTTTCACATCAGATGTTTAATTGAACAAAAGTTTTCGATTCCCAACCCCCTTTACATCCCCTATTATAATCTTGTTTTCTTTTCCTCAAGATTTGAAACTAGAAATTTATTTGTTGATAACAAATAAATTTCTACCGTACCAGTACCGTACAGTACCTTTCTTTTTCAAAACACTGAATTGTATAATTTTGGTCTCATTTATTACATTATCTATAGTGTCCTTCAACTTAAAATAGTGTCATCTAATTGGTTTAATTGCTATATATTTTTTCTATAAGTGAAAACTTATTATTGGCTAAATTTTATAACTATTTGTTGTTATTGTTTAAATAGATAAGATATGGCTGTTAGTTTTCCATAATAAATAAAATAAAAATAAATAAAATACCTTTACCGCATAAGAAATAAACTCATCTGATTTTATGTCTTACTTTGTATATTAAGGTGTGGAACTTAGCACTTTTGGCATTCCCATTATAATGTAAAGATTAGTTATTGGCTTTTTGTTTACTACGCTGTCACCTGTATTGTAAGTGTAGCTATTGGTCATCTGAGTGTATAAAATAAAATAAAATCATCATCATCATCCTCCCCTTATCCTTATTTAAATAACTGAATAGCAACAAACAAATAATAATAAAATAAATATTACAATATTACTAAACACAATATACTAAAGGCTCACTGGTAGAGAATGCATTAGCATTAAGTCTACCTTTTGTACCATTATAATTCATTGATTGGTCAATGAAGATTTACTAAATAAATAAATAAAATATTTTTCAATCTACTTTTTATAAATAAAATTACAGGCATTGCTCTTGCTCTTTCATTGCTCACTACTGTTTCTATAAATAATGACACGTATTGGGTAAAAATTGCTTCTGCACAGTAATGGTTGCCATTTTTTATTTCTAAGGCAATGTTTGGGGGTGATTTTATTTTCAGGATCACGTTTTGCTTTGCCAACACATATAGTGATTTATTTTGCCATTTTAAGAATTTTAACAAAGCATACTGACCCTTCTCTTCTTGACCCTCCTTGTGATTCTCTTTGTGATGGGAAACTTTCCATTCTCCTGCACCTCATACTCAATGACGACGGTTTTGCTTCTCCGCTTCTTGGTCCTTCTGGTCCGCTGCGTCCCTGTAGTGCGGCGCCTCGTCGTCGAGCGGGAGCTGGCGCTGGTGTGAGACACTCTTGAAGTCCGAGATGATGTCGGCGCGTCGTCCACGCGACTGCCGCGTCGGCCACTTGACGTTGAGGGTTCATCTTGGCTGGTGATATTCCGAGATGACCTCCGCACATTACGGGGCTCCCTCAGAGGGACGGGCCTGGGCCCCACAGGCATATCTAGGTCAACGATCCCAGAAAACAAATCGTCAACTTCTGAGAAATGAATGACATCCAGTAAGTCATCACAGTTCGGACAGAGCCATTGATCTATGGGCACCTGCAATACAAGCACTTTGTTACAAAAGATGTCTCCTTATGTGTAAAACAAAAAATTACTGCATTTAAGTAGGTAGACTGTGTGTTATCAAGTTAATAAGCAGTTTTAAGCCTTATAAAAATTTAATTTTCTCATTTTTGGTTTAAAATGTGTACATCAAGATCAAAATACTTTAGTAATGGAGTTTATTATTTTAGCAAAAATTTACATTTTAAATTTTATGTTATTGATTTTGCATTGAATACAGTATAAATTATTAATATACCTCTAAGAGTGGTGGCACCAGACACTGCATGTGATAACCAAGGTCACAGCCATCACACAGCAGCATTGTTTCCTCGTTTTCTGTGCTCCCGCAGATCTGAAAGTGCATCTCAATTAGTTGCTTCAACACTATGTCGATGTTTTGTTATGTATTCCACGTAGCATTAGTACACATACCTCACAGACAGTGGGATCCTCCACAACCAGCAGGTCCACCGAAGAACGGCGCTCCAGCACCTTGACGGGCTCAGTGCGCAGCACACGGCCGCCTGCACACACCCTCACAACTATTGAGTTAAAAGTTATTCTGTCAACGGGACAAGTGTTCACGTTTTTAGACCACTCTGTGATGCAGTCCAAGCAGAATATGTGTTCACAAGTCTCTGGTGTGCCCACCTCTTGGTCTGTGAATCGTAAGAGGCAAATAGAGCACTTATCAGAATTCCCTTCTGAGCTGTCAGAAGCAAAGCCAGAGGTGGGTTTAGGGGCGGCAGGCGCCTTGGGCTCGGCCTGCGCGGAGCCGCCCGAGGACGAGTCGCTGTCGGCGTCCGAGTCGCGCAGCTTGGGCAGCGTGCGACGGTGGCGGGTGCCCGCGCGCACCACAGAGCTGCCACTGCTGTTGCTCTCTGCATCGCTCACCACCTGCGAACGTTCAGTAACGTCACTCTCTAACATCTACGACGTGTTATCACTGAATGCTAAGGCGCTAAGTGTTCACACTCACCCGGAGTCTCTTCCTACGTGTCCCCATGGCGCCTATGCTCTCGTCGCTATCCGAACTGGATTCCGACGAAAACACGAGTACCTTTTTGATTCTGCGCTTGGGTCGCGGAGGAGAGTCATCGCTGCCTTCGTCGCTCATCGTAGCTTGAAACGTAAACAGCAATCACTAAATTACACTTCAATATTCAAGACACGAAGCACTGAATTGCTTAGGTGTAAATGACCTTAACCACATCAACATCTCATTGGTAAGGTAACAATGGAGACTCATGAAGCTAATCAGTTAAACCTAACTAAAAAATAACTATTCTATTTGATAATGCTTCTCCAAAACTTATTTTATTATTTTGACAGCAAGCCGCTATTGATGGTCAGTCAGCCATTTTCATGATTAGTGTAATGTTGCCAGTGATCAAAACTAAGAAACAATATTTTTTCTCAAATGACAACACTGTGGTATTGAGTGAATGATTTGAATGAGTATGTAACCAAAACTATCCAACCAACCTGTATATTGTGTATAGCGTCATTATTCGATAACTTTAATCGTTATATATTGATAAAAAAAGACATGCAGATCATGCAGATAAAGTACGGTTTTTCACTTCCCTAGTATTTTCGTGAGCAAGGAAAGGGGAAGATTTGTTTCGTTGGTTCGCTTTGTGTTTTTCTTTCATAATTTTATTAAAAAAAACGTAAAAATTTCACAAAGATAACAAGAAATGACCGCTGAGAACGAACGTGAAATTTATCACAAATTGGAAGCCATGAAAGAAATTCGGTATGATATTTTTCCATAGTTATAATTTCAAATTCTTCGCACCTGTGGACTCGGATCAATAAAACACTTGACACCGATCATACTTTGAAGATGAGCTGCTGCTCACTACAGCTACCCAATTCAAATAATATGTAAATAGCTTATAAATTTCATAATGTTGAGAATTTAAGTATGACCAGTTTTACTAGTGTTCATAACCACAACTTGATAATATAGGGAGTGTTTTCGTTGTTAGAATTGTGCTTTTATAATTAATTTGTGGTTTATATGCCTAGTGCTATACATAATAATTATGACGACAGATTTACATTTAGAATATCAATGCTTCAACATCATCTCTACTCATTTTCCATATATTGTCTCATTCACAAATGCTAGGCAGCTTGACAAATCTGACATGAGTGTTGGCCACTTACACAAAAACAAATGACTAATGTATTCCTAATTAATGTGTGTTGTGCAGGAATAAGACAATCACCCTGGAGCGGCTGAAGCGCAGCATCCTGAATGAGGTGCGCAGCGGCGACCAGGAGGGCCGCTGCCTGCAGCAGTACAAGCGCGAGATGGAGCTGCTGCAGCAGGAGAAAATGAGCCACGTGGAGGAGCTCCGGCAGATACACGCGGACATTAATGCCGTTAGTATGCTTCTGCTCATTCATCACAACCTCCGTGGTGTAGTTGTCTGCTAGTCCGCCACCCAGAGGTTTCGGCTTCCCCAATCAGGGCAAGTTGGAAAATTGCCTTTTTCAAATTGTGTTGGGTCTTGGATGTTTATCTATATATGTATTTGTTATAAAATATAGTATCATTGAGTAAGTATCCCATTACTCAAGTCTCAAACTTACTTTGGGGGTAGCTCAATCAGTGTGATTTGTCCCTATGTATTTATTAATTTACTTATAATTGTGACATCAAAGGATCATTCCTTTGTGTGCAATTTTCATGTATGGTTATGACCATATGCAAATCAATTTAACTATTGCAATTTATAATATACATCAGTTCTAACTACTTACTAATAGTCATTGTATCCTAAATACAAATAAAAAGTGGAATCAAGATATTTTATGTTGTGAATATTTCTATTTAAAAATCTTTACAATTATTTTAAGTAGTTACTTATGTTGAAAAATATTTTGGGCCCATCGAAATCAGTACATGTTCTCTATCTATGTGAATTGTTACTTTTTTGATGAAATAAAAAATATGGATAATCCAAAACACAGACTTATTGGAATAATACTTTTGTGACCCTATTAGCGCCCGTATTGGCCACTTAATTCAAAATTCAGACTACATTTCTACATACCTCATCTGACATCGAATTTTTTAAATTTATTTGTTTGTATTCTTAAAGAGCCAATCATTGACCTGGCAAGTGCGAGTCTGTCTCGCGCACAAAGTTAGTTAGTATTTGTATTTACAGTGACAACAAAAATACATTATCTGTGAAAATTTCAACTGTCTAGCTAACACAGTTCATGAGATACAGCCTGGTGACAGACAGACAAAATAGTGGAGTCTTAGTAATAGGTTTGTTCGGATCGGATCGCATTTTTACCTTTTGGGTAAAGAACCCTAAAAATGTGCCTACTAATACAATGCAAAACAGGGGCAGTTAGCCAGTACAGTGCGTAACAAGAACAGCAGGTGTGCAGTAGAGAGTGTTTATTTGTTCACCTCGGAGCTATTGTCGGATGCCATTGTACCGTTTGATTTGTTTACGTTGCCGAGCTCTCCCACATGGTGCATTAAGACGGAGATTTGATTATTTTTACTATTAACTATTAAAAGGTTGTCTAGAGATTGCTTTGAGATGAATGTGATGATTTGTTAAGTTCTATCATATCTGGTGCTACATATATAGAACCGAAAGTAATAAAACCACATAAAATGCTTGTTAAAATATATTATTTTGTTTTCCATTGTTATCCTGTTCATGTTTTTACTTCTCCAATCTGCAAAGAAATTAGTACAGTTAGCTAATGAGTCGTACATGTATTTTGTTATTTGTCTTTGCTCCTTTTTCGGTGGGAAAGTAATTACTTTTTGGAATATCACCATCGGCATCGTTCATGACCTATAAGTAGGCCTCCTGTCTGCGCCATTTTGTGCTGTTCCAAACCTTTGCATTTCAATTCTTTCCTGCAACTTGCTAGACAATGTCAACCTAGTTGCCGGACCGGTTATATACAAAACGGAATCTCCTAAGGTCCCGCGTAATATACGTCCCCGTTACCCGTCCCCGCAACTTTCTTCCGTTCTCGCCTTGTGCAGGTTGTTAAGCAGGCGCTTGCGGGCGCCTTTCAACCTCGTCAAGGCGAGAACGGGGGAGAGGTGCAGGGTCGCACGGGGACACACATTGCGCTTCCGTTCTATATGTAATACTCATATTAATTCTGTGACGCAGTGACGCCCTACTCTTTGTTTCGAACTAGCTGTACCCGCGGGCTTCGCTCCTCGTCGGAATTTCGGGATAAAAACTATCCTATGTCCTTCCCTGGGTATCAAGCTATAGCCATATCAAATTTAATCTAAACAGGTTCAGTGGTTGAAGCATGAAGTGGTAACAAACAAACAAATATACAAACTCACTTTCGCATTTATAATATTAGTAGGATAGAATTAGTGGGATAGGATAGTAGGATAATACCTCAAAAGTGGTATTTATATAAATTCCAGATGGAGACAGTGATAAAGCAAACGGAGGAGAGCATGACGCGCAAGCTGTCGAACGCGTCCCGGCTGCACGAGGACTACCGGCCGCTGAAGGCGGAGGTGGACCTGCTGCGGCGGCAGTGCCTCGGCCTGGAGCGGCTGCCCGACCTGCACGAGGAGGAGGGCTCGCCCATCACCCCCGAGTGAGTACGCTGTCATCAATCAATAAATAAACTTGAGAGGTGTCAAGGGACACCCGGATGGAACGAAGTTCCTTTCGATTAATTAGGAGAGAGAGACAGACAGAATCACGCGCACGCCGCACGGCTTACAACTATAGCAAAAAGTGTCGTTACAACTTTTGGTCTTAATTTTTCCTGTCTAGCCTCCTTTCGCAACGCGCGATAAGGAACTTCGTTCCAATAAGTATATATGGACAAATTACACTGATCGGGCTAGGCCCAAAGTCCCAAAGTATGTTCGAGACTTGTGTTATGGGATACTAACATCAATCATCATCATTATCAGGTCTTTTTGTCTCCACTGCAAAAGCACGACCCTATTTAACAGAGCCATTCTTGGCCAGCGCAGCCAGAGGCTTTGGCCTACACTCTCCTCGCTGGCCAGACGGGTTGGAGAGGTCTCATTGACGTTTATAAGCTTTGTTTAGCTTGTATTTCCTAAATCGCCTTCTGCGACATCCACGGGAGGACTTGGAGTGGTATTATTCTACTCTAACTACTCGCCGGAAACCACACTGCAAACATTAAATCATTTATTTCATCATTTCAGCCGCATAACGTCTACTGCTGGACATAGCCCACTCCCAAAGATTTCCAAAATGACCGATCAAGAGCGGCCTGCATCAAGCACTTTCCAGCGACACTGGTCTGTTATTTATTTATCTTTGGATATTTGTATCATTTGATAATTGACAATTTTTTTTTCGATTTCATAACTGGTAGTCTTTGAAAACGCTACTACACTTTAGGCTATTTTACAGAATTGATAAAAGTATTACATGCAGAATGGAATTTTGTAAGATCCCGCACATTTTGCGTCTCCGTTTCCCTTCAACGCACCTCCCTGGCCGCCTCGACAAGGCGAGAACGGGGGAGAGGTACGGAGACGGGGAAAGAGTACGCATGTTCTGTATGTAATGCGGTGTTTGTTGCAGCCGCTTCCCGGCGCTGCCGGCGGCGGGCGCGCGCCCCGCGCCGTTCCTGGCGCCGGCGCCGCGCAAGCCGCCGCCGCCGCCGCCCGCGTTCAGGTCTGCTCTCGAACAAGATTTCCTTACCGTCTCGCTGAGGTTCGATTTCGTTTTGTTCTATTTGGTTCGCCCCCCCTCCCGATCTGCCCGCTCCCGAACGTTCCTTTATCGCATCGTGTGCTCGCTGTGAAACGATTAAAACTTTTTTTTAAATAATTTATTTAAAAAAGTCTTATTATAAAACACAGACTGACTTACTGAACGAGCATACATTAAATAAAACGTTTTAAACGTTTCGGCAGCTGCACATACCTTTTTCTAGTTTTAATTTACGTTCTTTAATTTATTTCCAGTTCATTTAAGTATTAAGTTTTTTTAACATTCTTAATTAATTTTTATTTAATTTTATTACACGCAAACTACAATTTATGATAATATTGAGATTCTTGTATAATCATTTAAAAAAATTATAGCACTCAACCAGTTAAAACGATTTGGCTGAGTTTTTTCGCCGACCGCCTGTCTATTTACTTTGAGAGTGCAATTCTAGCACGAGATTTTGATGTTTTATTAATTAGAAATCCTTTATCGAATATATAAATGCGAAGTAATATTTTTATTCAGTCTAAACCGTTATCCACCCGAAACAAAACAACATCCAAACGTAATAAGTCAGTTACTAATGCGTGAATATTTAAGGTGAATACTTTAGAGCAAATAAATATTGACATAATTCCAAAAATATTTTTTGTAATTATTACTAAAAAGAAAAAAAAACATGGCGGATTTTTGTAAATTTTGACGCTTTTTTTTAATAATGTGTGTTGTGTGTGCGCGTGTGGTGCAGGCAGCAGCCGCCGCCGATGAAGTCGTGCCTGTCGTGCCACCAGCAGATCCACCGCAACGCGCCCATCTGCCCGCTGTGCAAGGCCAAGAGCCGCTCCAGGAACCCCAAGAAGCCCAAGAAGAAATAGTCGCGCCCGCGCACCACGGACCTTAGCTGTAAGGCGTTCACTGTTACTCGGCGGGTGGAAGGCAAATGGTCTTTATTTTAATTTGCAGTCAAGATACTTGTAGATGTGATCAAAAGTCGTGGGTTCGAAGCCCATTCGTAGCGAAATTTTTCATCACTTGTTTCAATTTGGATAGCAATCCGAACATTGTAATGCTGTTAAGAATCAATTCCTTCCTCACCTTACCCCGTGGGGTCAAAACAGCATGTGAGTCTTTTCCGTGACCCCAATCCTTTATTGTGGTATTTGTCACAATATTTTTATAGTAAAAAAATATTAGGAAGGGAAATTGTTTATTTGGTATACAAATGAGAAATACAATTACCTATTTCCATACTGTACGGTCTTGCGCCAGGCCTGCCTGTTCATAATCATTCTCTATATCGATCAGTTTCTTCTAGTCACCTTTAAATTTAGTAGTAACGTGGCTTTTCTCCCTTTTCATTACACGTCAAGATAACTAGTAAGCCAAATTCTATGATACGTTTCTACGGAGATCTATTTCTGAATAAACATTTGATTCTTTGATTAAAAAACATGGAAAAAGTTTGTTTTGTTTTTATAATCGGGAACAAAACCTAACACGCATTTGACATAGACATTTATGACTGGCATCAATACCAGTGGCGCAGGACACATAGAAAAGACGTGCGTCGCGGACGGGGCGCAGACATGTCTTTTCCGCGACGGCAAGCGACGGTTTTATACAAAATGTATAGAAACGTCGCAAAGCAGAACTCGCAAATGTCTGCGCCCCGTCCGAGTCCTACGTCTTTTCTATGCGTCCAGCGCCTTTAGCTATGTCTGACGTCTTTACGTTAACCGTCTTAGCTCCTTAGTGCTTTCCAAAGCACTCGAGATGAATAGGCTATTTTACTGTGTATGTTTTTGGTTAATATTTTATATAAAACAAAAAAAAAAAAACAGCAAGAGAATTGATTAATTAACGAGCAGCAATTAGCATTTTAAATATAAGCATGGTGAAGACATCTCACTATCTTTTTCGAGAGCTAAAGCAGTGACAGACCTCAAGAGCGCTGTACGTGCATCCGTTTTTCTGTGTTTTGACTGTTTTCCCTTCTACCAGACCAAAAGCCTAATAACTTACTTATTTTTGGGCAGATTTGTTTCGGATTATGTTACCTATTGATATCAATAAGAAAAATAATTGAGTAAAATACCGTTTTAGGACTAACACAATTTATAAAAATTTTGATTGAACAACCATACACCGTTACCATATTTCTGACCATTTCCCATCCACTAAAAATAAGCTGAAAAAAGTAAATAATTCCTTAGTCACAGGTCACAGTACATATTCAGTATTTTTATTGAGCAGTTGCGATGAATCACTTCAGTTCATTCGTAATTTAAATTCGTCATTCTTTGTTTCGCAATCTAGGACATTTTGTTATATTGTTTTTACTGTTTTAATTGTCTCGGTTGAAGTTGTGTAAACGGACTGAAATCCATTTGAATACGCAATGGCCGAGGCACGCAGGCTGCTTCGTCATCAGAATACACAATCATTTTAGACCGATACAATAACCTGTAAAAAAATACTTACTATTTTTCGGCGGAACGTCATTTTTATTCGCCTTATTTTGTAATAGGTAAGCTTATTACAGTCCACTGCTGGACTAAAGGCCCAATAAACAGAGAAATTGGCCATAACCCCCACGCTGGGTTGGTGATCACAGTCGATGGCAAAAAGTCATTCCTATATCTCCTTTAGTCGTCTCTTACGTCACCCGTGGGAAGAGAAACAGGTCAAGATTGATCAGTCCGGGAACAACACTTTTCACTACTGCTATCCTTTTCTGACGCTCAGAACCGTCGTTCGCTAGAGCGAGAGAGCGACGGAACGCTTCAGCAAAGCCGGTGGTATTCCGTGCTGACAGATGTAGCCCAACCCTTATGGTCTTCGCCCATTATACACATCTGGAAGTTGGAATTATATATATTGAAAGAAAATTCGTCATCAATGTTCGGAAATTCCACCGCGAATACTGCAATGTAACTACATAAAGCTTACATTTTAATAATATTATCTCAATTGAGTTGGAATGGCGGTCAGTTAGTGTTATGAGCGAAAGCCTTTAAAAGCAGCGCGTGTGTTTAGGCCCTAAGATCTGAAAGAGTATCGGGAGCCCAGAAAAATATAAGTATTACATACGGAATTTCGTAACGTCCCCGTTCCCCGTCCCCGCATCTCTCCCCCGTTCTGGCCTTGTGGAGACGCATATTGCGCGGGACATTAGAAGATTCCGCTCTGTATGTAAATTTATATGAATTCTGAGCCTGAAGCTAAGCAAAGTTATGTCGATTGACTGTACATTTTGTACATAGCGTAGTGTAAGCTAGTGTAAGCTACTATAGTGATATGTGGACTCAAATGTAACTGTATGAATGTGTAGCGTAAATCGCGTTCACAATTATTGTACCATGGGTAATAGTTTACCTGGAAATAAAATAATTGTGTACGTACGTATGCCGGTGCGCATATACTGCGCTTTATGTGCCAATGTGGATTTTCCATGACGTAAACAAAGTCCTGCTCCGACCTGCCAATTAAAAAAAAAAAATTATTTACCTTTGATAAGTACTTACATAAATGTTGATTATACAGGTTGGAGACTTTGAATGTTACCTGGAGGGAAACCTTCATTTGGAATAGTATTCAGTCAGTTTCTTGCCTCCCTGTATTTATAAATAAGTTACAATTTCTATTAGCAGAATGCGAAATGTCCCCAATAAGCCACAGTTATGTTACAGGGCATTCAAAATCAAGTCCACTATAGACATAATATCGACCACTAAGGATGATTGAGCATCTTGTCGAGGCATATCGGAGTGTGTAGCTTTAAGTTATTTATTCGATGTGTGTACATAATAGAGCGAGTAAGTGTGAATCCTGCTTTTTATTTAACCCCAAATATCCTTTTGATTTTAAGGACGTATTCATTAATGCTTAGATGAAGTACTTACATAAATTAATACGGATACATTGTCACGTCTTATCCCTTACCGGGTATTCAGAGCCCAGGGCCATTATGTTACTTGGGATTAGATCTACATGCCACGTTTAGCATTATGTAGGCGTGGAGATGGAACAAGTTTATTGCCTAGGCAAATATAAAAAAAAATAACTTAGAATTTGAACGGCTGAGCCGATTTATATCAAACATAGATAAGAAAAACCTCGAAGGAAGAGTAATTCGATCAAAAAAATCCAGGCTGCAGGCGCCTGCTGCCGCCTTTCATTTAATAATTCTGAGTCTGAGCCTAGATCAACTTTTACGGTCTAGGCAGATGACACGAGCTCTATTGGCTGCAATTTATTCTTGTCATAGATTCTTACGCAGTAAAAAAATTGTATGTCTGATTCTTGTTATGTTCACAGTCACCGCCCCCTTTTGCCCGCACTGTACGTTTTATCAGAGAATATAACAATAGTACCTACTGAAGTTTTATGTACCAATAGATACCAACAGTTATATGATAAAATATTATTAACGACATAAAAAATTGCCTGGTCATTGCCACTTTGAGGATAAAACTATAAATATACGAACAATATACGTAAGTATAAATAAAACTGTCAATATACGACTAGTAAGTATAAATATAAATAAAAGTGTAAGTACCTATGTTATTATATTAGTTACTTAATGAATGACTAGCCATATACTCGTATAGATATAATGTAGGACACAAATATGCTGGTCTAATAAAATGTAGGTTAACCTAGAAGATAAGGGTGGAAGTTAAGGGTTTCACACGTGGCAGCTATAATGTAAAGATTTACGTTATAGGAAGATACATAATATCTTTCTATAGAAATCGTCAGGATGATAAAATATACGTTATATAGCTGCCGTGTATATGGTCTCCTGACGATTTATATGGAAAGATGTACAATACAATACCCTTTATTGCACATAATAAAATACAGTATATAATTATCTTAAAAACTAGGAAATGCGCAAAAGGCGGCCTTATCGCTAAGCAATTTCTTCCAGGCAACCTATATAGAAAAAAAAACAGTGATGGGAAATTAGGTAGTGCGGGGGTCAATATAATAAACTTACTTATATACAATAATTATAATAAACATACATATACATATCACTTAAATACATACAACGAAAAAAAATGATATAACAGTACAAGATGAATAAACTAAGAAACAGGAAAGAATATTTATTTACCTTTCATAAGGATAGAAAATAAAATTTACTTGGGATTTGAAGCTGAGATGTAATGAGATGTATCGTGCTCTAATGTACATCTTTACGTTATAGCTGCCGTGTGTGATCTCTTTACTTCTATTGTAGTAAGCACAACCTTTTCAATTGTAGTAGGTACCTATTATATTGCGTTTCAGCACAGAATACTTAATAGTTACTTAGTAGTTTCAGGCAGCGACCTACAGCAGCAGGTCAAGCCTAAAAGCCCGATTATCACTTCGTTTTGCCCCAGTTCGTAGGTACGTGTGCGGATGTGGTGCGACGTTATCCGATCTCAAACTTGACCTTGCTCTCCGACCGCCGCACAACAAGCGGATATTTTTGAGAGTAAACAATGTCTTTCAGAAAACAAATTTGGCTGCCATAATGAATATCTTTCATCATGAACCGTTACAGCTTTTAACCACCTTTGCAAAAAAGGGGTGTATTAATATACATATAGGATATAGGTAATTAGTACCTGGGCGACCGAGCTTTGCTCGGTTAAATCTCAAACATTAACTAATTTTTTTTTAAACTTGTCTAGAAGCAATGCAAAATAAAAAAAAATATATAAACTTAAACATAAAAAAAACAAAAGTAAGTCACCGAGTGGGATTTGAACCCGTAACACTCTTTCTAGCGGTCGCTATCCTTAACCACTGAGCTAAATCAAGGCGGTCGCGGCGCGACGAAATTAGCGACCATATTCTGCGTGGAAAGAAAAACGCATGAAAACTCGAAAACACGCGTTTTCCCAAACATAAAACTAATCTAGATCGATTGTTTACCCCCGAAAACCCCCATATACAAATTTTCAGCGAAATCGTTAGAGCCGTTTTCGAGATGACAGAAATTTATAAATAAATATATATATATACATACAAGAATTGCTCGTTTAAAGGTATAAGATATAGTAGCAATACAAAGGATTTTATCATTTTATTACCACATCTAAAGATATAAGTACCTAATGAATGCGTTAATGGTATAATATAATTTGACGACCTCCGTGGCGTAGTGGTCACCATGCTAGTCCGCCACGCAGAGGTCCCGGGTTCGATCCCCGGGTCCTGGGTCTTGGATGTTTATCTATATATGTATTTATTATAAAATATAGTATCGTTGAGTTAGTATCCCATAACACAAGTTTCGAACTTACTTTGGGGCTAGCTCAATCAGTGTAATTTGTCCCTATATATTTATTTATTATTAATGGTCGTACTGCGAAGTACAACACCCGGCAGCGTATTAGCTTTATCGGCGAGGTCTCAGGGCGCCCGGCACTGCGACGCAGTAGTCCGGTACCCAGCCCGCTGCAGATACCATCAGGTCGGCGACCCGCGACCTCATCACGTGTTGGATAGCGCTATCGCTCTATTAATTACCTACTAATAAATCTAATAATATTTAATTTGCCGCCCCTCGGCAATGATTGTGATGAATCAGTGATTTCATGGGAATTAAGCGTAATTACGATTATACTTACCAGTGGAAAGTACTAGCGATTGTTTTGGTATTCTTTGTTTTACATGTGTAAATGATATCGGATTCCTTGTAATGACTCAGTGGTGTTAAAACTTTAAAAAACCCAACAGCACATTCACTTCTTCAGTAGTTTAGTGACAGCTAGATCTACACGCTTCCTCCCTTGCTAGTCTGGTCGAAGTAAATAACTTAGATGTACCAGCTGCTTCTCTTGCCGCGCAGATCGTAAAAGTCGTAAAAGGAATGACGTCATTCTGATTGACTTTTTCCACAGTACGTACCTAACCCTTGATACGAACCTAGGCCCTGTCTTCCCCGTTAGGGACATATATTTCTGTAGGGATAGATGATGTATACATATACCATGATACTCCTACTTATATAAAGACCTTGTACCTTATAAATAGGTAGGTACAAACAAAACCTTTTTGTACGATGATCATGTAAAATCCATCAAGTGCTGATATGGGCTCATAAGTATGTTATCAGCAGTCTTTACATTTATATAGAACATTCCTTCTCCAATATGTAAATATCTTTGGCTATGTTATTTCGTTACGTCACCTCACCTCTGCTGCGACCAGTGTTGCCAACCTTACTTAGGCAAAAAGCAGCATATCCAACTTAAAAAAACAGCAGAAAACAGTAAAATAGTAATCTATAAACATTGAATCTACTGTCTCAAAAACCTTTCGTAATATTGTTAAATTTGCATTAATACAATAAAAAACAAGTAGGAAATCAAGTTTTTATTATTATTAAAAATATTCTTACAATAAAATATTAATTATTTTCAATTTCTCTATCTTCGACATTTTCGGCCTCATTTTTAGGGTTCCGTAGTAAACAAGGAACCCTTATAGTTTCGCCATGTCTGTCTGTCTGTCTGTCTGTCCGTCCGCAGTCCTACTCAGAAACTATAAGTACTAGAAAGCTGTAATTTGGCATGGATATGTATATCAATCATGGCGAAAAAGTCGTAAAATAAAATATGGAAATATTTTTTTTAGGGTAGCTGTCATACAAATAAAGAGAAAGTCAATATTTTTTTTCTCTACAAACATATTGTGTGGGGTATCGTTGAATAGGTCTTTCAAAAATATTGTGAGCTTGGGAACACCATTTTTCGATTTAATGATCCGTGTCTTAAATATTTAGGTTTGAAGTAATAGCATAGTATCTGCTTTACAAGTATATATGGACACGTGAAAAAAATCACAGCTATAGTATATATAATGTAGTTTAAATGAAAACTATCAAAGCTAAGTAGGGCTTACAAATTAAAAAGTTATAGGTGATCAACTTATAAAATGTACTCGAAAAGGAAAAGTTCATACAAATTCAATACTTAGACGTTTTAGAATGCAAGTTGGCATTTACAACTACGGAACCCTACACTGCGCGTGGCCCGACACGCACTGGGCCAATTATTTTTTTTGTTAAAATCATACATTTTTTTATTAAATTTTTTCATGTGCTTTTCTGTTGAATCAAATAAATAACATTCCTTGATTTCTGATTTTGTATGCAATGTGCCCTATATGGTTCTCGTAGACATTTCATTTCTTTATTTAATTTTAAGAAAAGACTAGTTTTAAGAAATAAAAAACATTAAACAGCTATCCTTTTTACACTTATTAAACTATCCTGTTTTACTATGAGTAAAAAGCATTGTCTATGAGCATGGGAAATACCCAAGATCGTAGTTCCATAATGTATGGAAATCCCCTAAGTAAAAACGCGCGACACCTGCAAAAATCATCTTTATTACTTTGATTTAAAGAATATTTTCGTTTGTAATTTTTTTTCTTGGGATCCAATAGATACCGAAAAACAGTAGAAATTTGTATTAAAACAGAAAACAGGGATGCCACTGCAAAAACAGTAAATCTCCTGTTAAAACAGTAGGGTTGGCAACACTGGCTGCGACATCAAATAACGCCAATACCATAATATGCCTTTGTGTTTTTGTAGCGAGCACCAGTCATTCACCCGTCCCCTGCTCGTCTATAAAAACAGAATTCTCGCTCACATCATACGCGGTGACGTGTTTTATAATAGATCGCTAGCAGGTAGAAATTACTTCGCACTAAAACGTGGCGCAACAAAAAACTTTGGCCAGCCGTGCAGCTGTTCATAAGTTGTTACAAAAAGGTGAAATAATATGTAAAAGCCGTTCTAAGTCCATGATATTGAAATACAAAGTACTGGATAAAACTTAAATCAGTAAATTCAAAACCAAACAGTTCTCGCACACAAATAAGTTTCTTGATTTCGATTATCGTTAGGTAGAAGCGGAAGTGGCCTGGCTATAAGTCTGTGCAGGCTGGTGCAGCACGAGTTCATTGTGATTCTATGGAAAAGGCGATAGTAAACCGCTTCTTATCTCTGCCAAAAAAATGTCATAGCGCGCATCCATGGTGCATCCTTACTTACACAATGACACCGGCAAGAACTTGGCTCCGTATCCACGGAACGAAGAAAACATTCCGTTCCTGGTACATACATAATGGCGGCGGAATGTGATGGCGAAGAAATGAGACTAAATAATTTTTGGAAGCTTCACTGGCATCTATTTCTTTCGCTTTTCTAGTTTTTTTTTTTCCCGATAGTATGTATCATTATATTTCCCTTGAATAGCCTTATAATGTTGTAGTGTAGTCTGTTTTTAAATATCTGTGTATGACTGATAACAGTTAAAAAAATAGTACCTGGGCGACCGAGCTTTGCTCGGTTACATCTCAAACATTAACTACATTTTTTTAAACTTAACTAAAAACAATACAAAATAAAAAAAATATATCAACTTAAACATAAAAAAACAAAAGTAAGTCACCGAGTGGGATTCGAACCCGTAACACTCTTTCTAGCGGTCGCTATCCTTAACCACTGAGCTAAATCAAGGCGGTCGCGGCGCGACGAAATTAGCGACCATATTCTGCGTGGAAAGAAAAACGCATGAAAACTCGAAAACATGCGTTTTCCCAAACATAAAACTAATCTAGATCGATTGTTTACCCCCGAAAACCCCCATATACAAATTTTCAGCGAAATCGTTAGAGCCGTTTTCGAGGTCACAGAAATTTATAAATATATATATATACAAGAATTGCTCGTTTAAAGGTATAAGATTTGGCTTTTTCCGTCAGTAAACGCAGGAGCAATGAAGTTAAGAAAAACACGCACAAATAAAATATTAAAATCATTTATTTTACCTTAACAAACTTACAATTAAAATAAGCATCTATATCACACTTGATTTTAAAGTATAATCAGTATTTTACATTTGCACTTATATCTAAAATGGCGCCGGAATGTGATGGCAAAGTAACGAGACTAAACAATTTTTGGAAACTACACTGGCATCTATACCATTAACTTTCCTAGAGTATTTTTTCGATAACATGCAACATTATAATTATAACTTATTGCCCTTGAATAGCCTTATAATGTTGCAGATAAGGTCTGTTATCAAATAATCGTTGATTTATTGCTGGACAATCGTATTATGAAAATCAGGCTTGAGAACTTAAATAAATTGGCTAAATATACAACAAGAATTATTGAGAAATCTAAAACAGATTCCACATTATTTATCAAAGCATAAACTGTTCTCTTTACAACTTACCTACTACCCCAAATATTGCTTCATACATACTCTGCACTCCCCCTGTTTTGAGTCTTGGGGGAAAGGGGGGATTTTATGATAAAATGACTTATGTTGACCCCATAGGTTACTTCGTGCCCCCTTTTGTTTGAGTCTTGAGTGGAAGGGGTGTTAGATGAGAGGACATAAGAACATAAGATAGGGGCGATGCCACCTACGATGCTTTTGTTTGGTCTTGAGTGGAAAAGGGGGGTTGGCGAGGGGGGGGGAGGAGAGAAAGGGGGGGGGTTAGGAGTGTTGTATGTTAAACGAGGGGGTAAGAGGAGTTAGCGAGGAGGGGGGGAATGGGGAGGGGGGTTTAGAAGTGTTGTATGTTAAACAAGGGGGTAGGAGGCGGCGGAGGCGATGCCGCAGTGGTTGTTGCGGTTGCGCGCCATCTTAATGTAGCCGAGCTCGCCCCACGTGCGGCCCCACGAGTTCTTCACGAGCCAGTAGTCGCCGCCCTGCTCGTCCGTGCCGTACCCCACCACCAGCACCTGCGCACAAACATATTGCCAATATAGCATATGGACGATTTTCAACGTTATATTGGTAAAAATAAATCAATTTTGCGAATTAATCGTTTTTAGAAGGGGAGGGGGTTTAGAAATGCCGCAGTGTAGAAAAATATGTTTTATAATCTTGTGTTGTGATATGACTTCATTAATTGGTTTGGATAAACTTATATTATGTAAAAACAAGTAATAATTATTGAACTCAATTAAAAATCTAAATTAAAATCTTAATATCTAAATTACAATTTAAATTAAAACCTTAGTTAAAAATCTTATTGTCGTTCATGTGGCATGATTGGATTGATTTATTTATTGATTATAAATTAAAATTTTAAACTGTAAATTCTCAATTAGTGAATAAGTATACTCTGAAATTTGTATGCCTGAAATACGAATCACAGTTTGTAGATATGTTTGTGTATAGATTTTAAGATCTTAATTTATACCTGTGATACACAAATAATATAAGTTTTTTGAAATGCTTACCCCGTGGTCGAGGTTGTCCGAGGAGCACTCCTCGTCGTAGTAGACGCCGGTGGAGTACATCTGGAAGCTCTCGTGCGAGGCGTCGATGGCCACGGACACGGGCCCGACGGTGGCCACGGCCGCCATGAGCTTCTCCTCGTCGCCCTGCGGGATGTCCACGAAGCCCACGTCGTCGGCGCCCGCGTTCTTCGGGTTGTATCTGGTGGTGGTAACATGAGCGTTAGCAATTTACAATGTTTTATTTTAATACCTAGTTATGTGCAGTTTCATACACGATACTTTAGCTAATCGCATAAATTGGAATTGAATATGTATTTCAATTCAAACTATACAAACTTATTAAAATTTAAATTAAAAATAAACATAAGAGCTAAAACTTTAAAAAAATACAAATTATGTATTCTCACTAAAATATTACCCCCCAGCAACGTGGCTAAAAGGCTGGCAGCATTGCAAAGTTGTATGGCAATGCTGATTCTTTAAGCCAGATAGTTACCAGCCCTTTGGTTACGGGATACATACATATACATATTTATTTGACAATTTAACATACAGATCTATACATATAATAAAACAGTAAAATAAGTGTGTCTGTACATTAAATATATTTCCAAAAAAAAATATTGGGGGCGATGGAGACGTAGTAATAGAGTAAGAAATTAAAAAAAAATGTCTGTTTGTCTGTATGTTATATAGCTATTAAGCCTGGGCAACATATATGGTATAAATGATTTTGGAAAATGGAACGCCTGATGCAGAACCATAATGGTCCAGCTAAACTATAAGAGATATAAAAATGCCGCCTTAGTAAAAGTTGTTTAGCCTGATGAGCATTTTCCAGAGACATAAAGTCCACGCGAACGAAGTCGCGGGCTTCGGCTAGTTTACAGTAAATTTACACCGTCACCGACCACGCTCACGGGCGTTACGTCGCTGTCTGCAAGAGCCCTTGCGCTACATACCGGCACTTGTCATCGACAGCCTCGTAGGGGTACGTCTGCTCGGTGTCGATGCCGCCGTTGTCCTTGATGTACTTGAAGGCGTTGTCCATGAGGCCGCCGTTGCAGCCGTTGTTGCCGTAGGCCTGCGAGCAGTCGATCAGGTTCTGCTCCGAGAGAGACACCAGGTAGCCCGTGCTGCGGAAGTGCTGCGCCTCCAGGGCTCCGGTCTGGCGAAACAATACACATTATTGACTAGATGGGTCGATAATCCTACTATCCTATTAATCCTACTTTTATTATAAATGCGAAAGTGAGTTTGTATATTTGTTTGTTTGTTACCTCTTCACGCTTCAACTACTGAACCGATTTGGATAAAATTTGATATGGATATATATAGTTCGAGATTCGGGGAAGGATATAGGGTACTATTTATCCCGAAATTTCCACGGGGAGCGAAGGGTACAGCTAGTATTATATAAGAATAACTGGCGAAGTGCGAGTCGGACTCGCGCACGAAGGGTTCCGTGCCATCATCTATAAAAAATCACGTTTGTTGTATACGAGTTAGACACCTAAATATTTATTTTATTCTGTTTTTAGTATTTGTTGTTACAGCGGCATCAGAATTACATGATCTGTGGAAATTTCAACTGTCTAGCTATGACGATTCATGAGATACAGCCGAACCAGCCAGGTGATAGACAGACGGACAACGGAGTCTTAGTAATAGTGTCCCATTTTTACCCTAACCCTAAAAATTGCGGGTCTAAAAGCTGGTTTCGTAAGGCGCAGCACCGAAGTGATAGACATGCACTGAGAGAGGTCAATATTGTGATATAGAGGGCTGCCAATGATGATGATGATGATAAAACAACTTAATAACAAAATTGAACTGATAGCGTGTCGATCAATATCATTATTATCGGTGGTAGAAGGTACATCATACAACAGTCAAATCACGAATAGCTTAATTTATCGCGATTCGTTTTTCCTTATTTATCGTGCATTAAGTTTTTTGTTCGATATCTAGCTATTTTTTACTTGGGTATTACCTATTACAGAACTGCCTACCTTTTTACATTACTACAACGCAAACTTAAACTATATATAAGCTATATGATATATAGCTATGTATTTTTATGTTAGGTAATATAAGTAGATGTGTATGTATTTGTGTGTATTGTATAAATAGAGTATTCATTCTGATATTTATATATAGTAAGTATATAATATAATTTTATATTATTTAGTAGTATTTAAGAGTGTACATGTGTATATGGTATTGTTTTTTTGTGCCGCATAATTTCTCTGTTTATCCCTATGGTTGATTGGGAGAACATGCTTTTAGCATTAAGTCCGCCATTTGTTAAAAGTATATTTGTACTTTGGAACAATATAGTTTGATAAAATAAAATAAATAAAATAAAGATGATGAGATATTTGGATACGTTGGCAGTCTAAATTTAGCAGGCATAGTCGTAGGTAGGTAGACCTACCTTCCTTCCCTATCACTATAATGGTAGGACATGAAAGTTTCGGAATTATAGGTATTATTGTTAACGTGGCCTTTGATATCGTATCTTCCATCTTGCCCAACTAAACTAAGTAGTTTGCGCAAATTTAGAATAGTATACCGTATACAAAAAATTAAACAAAGGAATATATGTTATACTTAGTTTACAGTTAGATACCTACCTAACGATTTCTCCTTTTGATAAAGTATTTTGAAAACGCCTCCTAAAATTTTGATTAAACTCAGTTTTTTTTTAAATAGATAGAAAGTTTATTCACAAAAACTGCATCACATACGAATAAACTTACAAACGCATAACTAATCCTAAAAAAAAAATCAATTTACGTGCATTTTATTAAATTATAAATGTATGTGCAAAAAATGGTGGGTGGGAATTGTAAAAAGTAAATATATTTTATGCAAATAAAGATATCTGAGTACATTAATATTGTTAGTAATTCGATTCGGATTGGATGTTGAAAAACAGAAAATGCGATCTCACATTAGCCATTATCGTAGGTATGTAAGCGGGTCGGGCTTCATTATGAGTCAGCGATTCACCATAAAATAAATAATTAATAATACTATCACGGATATTACTCATGTTAGACGCAGCTGCCCGTATTTTTTTCAGCAGTGTTTATACAGCATGTTGTTTTGCCAGATTAATGTGTAATTAGATAAATACTTATCTATAGGAAAATGGGAATCCGTGTCAAAAAAGTTCAGTATCGCATTATGACTCGCAGTCCGACATTGAACGATAACCGGTCTGGTTCCGAGATGCGGTCGCGGAGGAGACATACATAGAGAAACAGCCAAAGCAGTGCGGGTACTTGTATTGATTCTGTGTCAGAATGTAAAACATTCCTTACCGTACCGTGACCAAAAAGTAACGGCAGACTTCCTGCCATATAGCTGTCCAAAATACAAACCGCAAGCAAAATGAAACCCGGATCAGTTCGACCCGAAACAGGAATAGTTGAATGAATACTCCATGCTGTACTATTTATTTCGAAGAAGTAAATTACTGCGATTGCGCGTATCTTAGTATGTATGTTTATCTACTGTATCTGACCGTTGGCCCTTGCTTCGACCCACATGTTTGTGTGTCAGTCAGCTGACTGTTGTGATGTGACGCGACGACGCTATCTCATGTACACAAAGGAAATTATATCAACTACGATGTTACGATTCTGATGCAATTATTCAATAGCCATGTCTGTATTACATTAGCATCGCATCAAGGCAACGTCACGCTGCGGGGAAGACGGAGCCTTGGCCAAACGCACTTGAGCTGAGAAATGGAACAAATTAGATTTAAAACCTAGAATTAAGGAATTTATAGATTTATAATCTACCAGCTGTGCCCGTGGGCTTCGCTCCCCGTGGGAATTTCGGGATAAAACTATCCTATATCCATTCCTAGGTATTTTGATACCTATATCCATATCAAATTTCATCTAAGTAGGTTCAGTGGTTGAAGCGTGAAGTGGTAACAAACAAATATTCAAACTCACTTTCGCATTTATAATATTGTAGGAAGTAGGATATTAAACTTGTACTAACAAGTATACTTAGTTGTATAAAATTTAAAATCGTTTATAGATCGATTTCATCGATTTTATTGAGAAAAAGAGACATCGTATCGTACACGAAACCATGTGCCTAATAATCTTTTGGAATTCCAGAATAATTTGGAATTTTCGGCGTAGTTTTATTTTACATCGATCCTTAGCTACGTCTTTAATTGAACTGTCGCGAACGAGATAGACTAGATGCAGAATACTAAGCAACTTGGACCTTGTCCTTGTACATCAGGAAGAGCATCTACACGTGTAATCCTCGAGTTCCGTTGGGAATACAGACGCTCATACGACATTTGGCGTTCTCCAAATCTCGAACCCCAGTTTCGTACCGTACGTTTTCATTAATAAGGAATGCGATTGAGAAAGAACAGCTGGCAATTCATATCTTGGATATTTCCAGAACAGCCACCAAAGAAATCTTTTATGTGTATGTCACACATAGTCGCACTAGATCATGTTTATCAACAGTACCATTTCAGCTACGTCCCGATATGAATCATTACATGAATCACCGCAACACATGGCTTTCACACGAGCATGTTATTGTGGCGATAAACGGCAGATTATAATAATTGCACTGTTGTTACCTATATGATTAATTTAACATAACGCACAGATGCGGGCATGAAGTAGAATGGACTGTACGAAATGAAGTAGAATTTTATTAAGTTTTTATAGTATGATTATGAGTATTATGACTAATAGGGGAAGGAAATGTGGAATTTGAGAATTATGTATATGGGTTGACTTATCTTCTTGGTATTCTTTCGTTTCAGTTATTATTGCATGCTTGGCAGTTAACTAATTTCATAATTGTAGTGTTTGTGTCTATAAATAGATACATATATAGTGATAGTGAATATGTAGTGGTACACTACAATAATTATCAAGAAAATCATTATGGTTCAGTTCAGTCAAGTGTGGTCGCGCGACGGAAAGCCGGTAATCCGGTAAACAAAGTGAAGCAATGGCTCATCAGCCCGCAACGTGAGTCAGAATGAAAACAGCCGCTTGGCAACAATAACATATTGTAAACTAACAAACATTGTGAAAAACCTCTCAAAAATGTAAGACATTCACGACGACCATGTTTTTCCTTAGGTACAGGAAAGACGGAGCCAAAGGGTCGCAAGACCCAAAAATACACCGAGCAAGATAACGGAATCTTTAATATGGAAGAAAGCAAGATAGAAATAATAAAAAAAATACACGAGAGAAACAATTGAAAAATTATGTTTTTATTGGGTCTAGAAACCATAAATACAAATGTTAATTACATGTCGCTAACCACTCAGTAAAGGTGTAATGAGATCTACTGGTAAACGTTGGTGCAGTGGCTGAATCTTCCCTTGATTGAATGGTAGCAGTAGCAATATTTTGTTCTATTTGAAATTCTGTGCAGTCTTGTTCTATGTGTTAACTTTATACATATACCTACTTAGACACATTTTAAATGTTGTGTTTACCTGGAAATAAATCTATCTCGACTTGGCCTCAAGTGCCCTCGATAGCCTCAAGTGCCCTCAAGTGCTAGTATAAGTGCTAAATAATAATGAATATACCTGTAGTCACCTTTAAGTGGACGGGTAGATAAGGCCCTGTGCCTAAGTCCGCCCGTTACAACTTTATTCTAAAGTAAAATAAATAAATGTACTCACGGTGCTGAAGGACCAGCACGAGCCGCACTTGCCCTGGTCCTTGACCTCGGTGACGGCGCCCTTCTTGCGCCAGTCCACCATCTCGGGCAGCGCCACGTGCGCCGGCGGCAGGAACGTGGCGCCGCGCACGTCGCGGCCCTTGCTCAGCACGCTCTTGCCGTGCCTGCGGGTGGGGGTGGCAAAGTAAACAACAACGGGTCGCTAATCATTTCCTCCCCCATGGCACGGAATTATTACATACAGAACGGAATCTCCTACCGTCTTATTATGAAACGCAGACTAACTTTGTCAGATCAAGTTGACATCTAGTAATATGGGTCGTGCTCCTGCAGTGGAGACAAAAAGACCTGATGAATATGCCACTGTCTCATCTGAAAATATCAATTTGATTTGGTTGGATAATGGTTTTAACCTAGTAACAAAGTTAGTCTGCGTTTTATAAATAAGACTGCTAAGGTCCCGCGGAATATTCGTCTCCGCACCTCTCCCCCGTTCTCGCCTTGTATTGAGCAGACGTCCGCCCGGGGGATTCTATTCTGTATGTAATATTTATATTAATCTGTGCCCATGGGCAGGCCCGGAGCTAGGAGGAGGGACGGGGCAAACAGTGGCACAAACAAATCCCACTTTCGCTTTCAGACATTGCCCGTCAAAAGTGTAAACTCTTTTATTTTATCTATTACTTTTGTGCTAGCTCAATCTGAGTGATTTGTCCGTACTTATATAATTATTTATTTGCATCACAGTCAATAATCTAATTTGTTATTACTGTATTGTCATTTAATACCTACGCCTTAGACTATCTAGTACTTTCTTCAACTATACACAGTGATTCTCAATTTCTTATTCTCTGATTGAAATACACCAAAAGCATAACGCTTCTTTCAAATGGGTAAGTATTGGATATCAATAATGACTTCAATATGTGAAAGCAAGAAAACCAGTCGACGGAAGCCGGTGCGCGACTGGCTGGAGAGATCACGTGCGCGCGGCGAAAGTCGGTATAATCGCATTAGGGCACAGGGCTTAGAGTAATGACGTCAGGATATTGTTGACAATTCATTAAGAGGGTACTAAGTAGATACATGTTGATAGGTTTTGTTTGACGGAGCAAATCCTTGGGAGATTGAAGAAATGCCTTCTGATATTTTATTACCTATTGTTACATACTTTATTTATAGCAGTTACAGATTACTACTTACATCGTAACCACGTATGTACTACTTTACTAAGTTTTAATAAAAATCAATTCGAAGAGGCCTGCTAGTCCTTTTTTTGATAATGATGAACATGTTCTTAAAAACACTACAAAAATACTAGCCGCCAATTTTCATCGTTATTAAAACTTAAAAGAACAGTGTTAACTGAGCGAGACGTGATGCCCGTTTGGGCAAAAAGATTTCCGCTCGAATGGCTACCACACGATGCGTACTGACAAGCGCAGCATATACCCATATACCCAACTAGATGGTCAGAAGGGCGAAGTTGCACAAAATCGCTGGCTGGAATCAGTAATCTAGGAACAGTGGACACTCTGGGACTAACGTGATAACTATTTAACACATTTTTACTCACGTCACAGAATTAATATAAGTACATACAGAACGAAATCTACAAGGTCCCGCGCAAGGTCCAGTTCCCCGTCCCTGCACCTCTCCCCATTCTCGCCTTGTCGAGCCGGCCTGGCGCCCGCAGCCGACCACTCGACAAGGCAAGAAAGGGGGAGAGGTGCGAGGACGGGGGACGGACGGGGACGCATATTGCGCAGGGCCTAAGGAGATTCCGTTGTGTATGTTATACTTATATTAATTCTGTGTTCACGTGGTGTACTTAGTCAAAGTAAGCCGACTAGTTTTGATCAGTTTCGACGATCATACTCAGGGCGAGTGTAACCAGGACCTGCGACCCGACGATTTCGCTGTCCCCAAGGCATAACTACATTACGTGAGTAAAATCGTGTTCATTAGTTATTATGTCATCTCACGTTAGTATTAACCTCTCGAATGCTTGCATAGATCTACGCGAGAATGCATTTTTTAACTAATGTGTCTGGTATTCCGGCATACAAAGGGTTAATAATAGTTACTCACTTGACGGCTTGCTTAGCGAGGTAATACGCCCTATAACAAGAGTTGCGTTTATTCCAAAAGTAGACAAATATATCTTTAGAATATGTACTGACTTGAGTGTGCGGTTGAATCCGTTCATGGTGTGCACGAACTCGTGGTGCAGCATGTCGGAGTACTTGTTGACCTTGAGCTGGAAGCCCACCAGTCCCTGCGCGAACCGCTGGTTGTGGCGCGCCACGCGGTGCTTGTTGTCCGCGAAGATCTTCATGCGGAACTTGTCCTCCAGCTCGCTCTCGTAGCTCTTGCGGTGCTCCATCTGTTGTTGCAATATTTATGAAGTTGGATCTCATCGCCGACCTCCGTGGCGTAGTGGTCACCATGTTAGTCCACCACCCAGAGGTCGCCGGGTTCGATAGCCGGTCAGAGCAAGTTGAAAAATGGCCTTTTTTTAATTGTCAAATCAATGGCAATTATGTTATAAAATATAGTATCGTTGAGTTAGTATCCCTTAACACAAGTCTCGAACCTTTGGAGCTAGCTCAATCAGTGTAATTTGTCCCTATATTTTTATAATTATCTGTCAGCACGGAACGAAGCATTCGCAATTTCGCATGCAGCACCGTGCTAAAGCGTTCCGTCGCTCTCTCTCGCTCTGGCAAATGACGGTTCTGAGCGATAGAAAAGGATAGCAGTATAGAAAAATGGTGTTCCGAGTTGGCAAATAAGTGCCCACCCTGAAGATTTTAAGTAGGTATCATTAATGTGGTTTATAGGTACAACGGGTAGGTACACTTTTGTAAAGATTAAGTAAATTAAGTACATGATTGACTTGCCAATGCCAATGGTACTCGTAACGAATAAATCAATTTGAACGGCTACAGTCTTGATTGCGAACCGATATTAAATACCTATCGGTTCGTAATCAAGACGAGTATTCGTTAGCATAAAAATAAACAAGGACGTAGGTATATAATAACGCTTCGTAATATTTATTCTAGTGTTACACTAATTGATTTAAGTATTTCAAAGATTTTCTACATTCATACGCATATAATCACGTCTTTATCCATTTCGCGTAGACAGAGCCCACCATAATATCTAAACCACCTGAACCACTTTCAATTTCAACGTTGATATTGAAAATTTCAATGGAAAAGGAAAATGAAGCTGGCATCGCCAGATATGGTTCCTCGATATTTTCGCCTATTCTCTTGATCTCTATTTTCTATTATATACCGCTACTATTGTCAGCTATTACAGTAACGTTAGCTGTCCCATGAGATGAATTCCTACTAACCTCCAGCCCTATCTTCGGCTTTGCTCAATCTGTTTACTCCCGCTTTACATAAAATAATGACATACCTAACTACAAGTGGCGGTCACGCCAGGTCGCCACATATCTGATAATGATAACACATATAATAAATTATTCAAACTATACAACCGATTTTCATAAAAAAAATATGGGACAAAACTAACAAGTATGCTCTTTCAAACAAAAAAAATAAAAGGTCACGAATTGATAACCTCCTCCTTTTTTGGGTCGGTTAAAAATACTTTCAAGTTGATAAACAGTTTTCCTGTTGTAATCTACCAGCGAGCGTCTCAGGTTGTTAGATTACGAATTTGAAGGTTCATTATAGTGCGGATATCAAATTGACGAATGCGGAAGAGGAATCACTTATAGCTAATGTAATGCGATCTGCGTAGATGCTCCTATAAGTTTTTATATCTTACTAGCTGATGACTTTGTTCGCATGG
Source organism: Acrobasis consociella (assembly GCA_963555685.1). NCBI lineage: Eukaryota > Metazoa > Arthropoda > Insecta > Lepidoptera > Pyralidae > Acrobasis > Acrobasis consociella. Next base: position 329,760 of record OY743112.1, read on the forward strand.
ACAAAAAATTCTTATCACGCTGAACAACTTTTGCTAAGGCGTCATTTTTATATTTCTTAGTTTAGCTGGACCATTTTGGTTCTGCATCAGATGTTCCATTTTCCAACAAGCCCAGGTTTAACAGCTGTATGTATAACAAAAAAAAGTTTTATTTCTGTCCACTTGTATTTCCAGAGATTAGCGTGTACAAACAGACACTTTTTAAAATTGTCTATTACTATGTCTCCATCGCCTTGTACAAATTTTATCAAAATCGGTCGTGTAGTTTGAGACTAAAGTCGGTTTTTAGTTTTGAAAAATTATAATACTTAAAGCTCGTAAACGTAGAGATCACGCCAAAGCAAGATGTTATATCTCAGTCACACCCAGTATCAGTATACCCACTAACTATTACGTTCCACCCACTTTTGTCCCTATCTCCTCTGGTTGTAGGGTTGACTGGAAGAGATCCCTGATAGGGATAAGTCCGCCTCTGTACTTTGTGTTTAATTGTATTTCAATTGTGGCTTCTTATGTACAATAAATAATTTACAATACAATACTACATATTCGTCACTTTTATAGAACCTGTCACTATTTAAGACAAACAGGAAAAAAATGTCGTGTTGAGTCTAATTTATCTCGCAACGTATTTGAATATTGATTTGTAATTTCAGGATATGATTTTTGACTTTTTTCTTAGTTAATTGATTGATATTGATAACTAGCCGAAGCCCGCGATTTCGTTCGGGGTGATAGAAATATTTTTCCAGTTTCCCACTTCAGTCCCAACGTCTTGTCAAAAAGGGCCATTGAGGTCACTCACCTTGAAAGCGCTCCACTCTTCCTTGACGAGGTCCGCGAAGGAGACGGCGCCGGCGGCCGCCACCACGCACGCCAGTAGTGCCAAGCTCTTCATTGCGCTGCTTGAGCTGCTACTGTAGACAAACAACAATTTTGAAATTTTTGTCCCTAGAAAGTAAAAATGCGAAGTCTTACTAACCATGCCCAGTAGTAGATACCTGTAAAGTGTGACTTTTAAAACCACCAGCCACATTTTAAGAGCATGTCCTGTCCATGTTACTGAACTGCTTTGTTCGTTTTTCGTAAATTGTTTTTTGAAAATAATTAACGAAAAACGAAAAAAATATATCTGGATATAGGTAAATCAGCGCTCGGTATGGGAGGAAGAACATTTTTTTAAAGATATTTAAATAACTTATTTTTATACTATAACTCCATTTGGTTAGGTACCTATTTAAATAAATGTAAACAAACTTGACATGTCTTTTTAATGAAATATACACTTTATAAAACAATAATTTTGCTAATTACAAAGTAATTATGTTATGAATTATAAATTACATAATTTCTTTGTAATTTGCAAAGGTATTGATTTATAAAGTGTATATTTCAATAAAAAGACACTCAAGATTGTTTACATTTATTTAAATACCTACCTAAACAAATGGAGTTTTTTTATAAGTAGTTCGGTATTATGAACTGAACAATTTGATTTGGCTGGTGGGTAAAAAGTCAACCTGTATCTGTGTTTCATATCTACTTTAATGAATTAATAAAAAACTGTCATAGTCTTTTCATGGTCAACTCTTAGTATTCTGCCCATTGCTGCTGTGGCGTTGCAGCATGGTCAAGAAGTATGTACAACATGTAAAATACTTTCTGGTTAATGGTTATATATGGATATGTGAAAAAAATCACAGCTGTAGTATATAAAACGAAGTTTAAAGGAAAACTATCATAGCTAAGTAGAGTTAACAAATTAAAAAAGTTACAGGCGACAAACTTAAAATATACTCGGAAAAGGAAATTTCATACAAATTAACTTTAGTGGCATGAATTTAAAGTCGTTATTCGCAACTACGGAACCCTACACTTCGCGTGGCGCAACACGCACTTGGCCAATTATTTATATTTAGGTAGGTGGTAGGTAGGTACTATTGTCTTTCTAATTTGTAGGTAGGTGTTATCGAAATCCCGTCGTTTATAAATAGATTTAAAAATATTTTTTATTTAAAAGAATTAATAAAGTACTTGCTTATACCTAGGTAGGTACCAACTTACTTTCAGATTGGTCCCATTAAAATTATATTCCAATCTGTTCAGTAGTTTATTTTAAAATCAAACTAGTTGAATAAAACTGGTAAAAATATATTTTAATAGGTAGGTAAGTAGGTAGTTATTTATTTAGGGCAAATTGGGTAGTCAGTCTTTTTTTCGTAAATGTGCATGTACAAGATCGAAAGGTACTCGGTACTTCCTGTATGTAAGAAAATAATAATTGTATGGTCGAAGTACATACATTTATGTTAGGTATTTTTTTACTGTTACTTGTTTGGATTCGTCTGGAATATAGATTAATAAAAAAAAATTTCTAGATGACACCTTAACAATATTAACATTAGATATCTTCCAAGGCGTTCTTTTTTATACATATAAGCATTACGCAGCAGGAAACTAAACATGCATGAGTCAACAAACAAAGCAAAGTTGACCCACCCGACATATCCTTGCCTTGGCCCTGCTGAATTACCTTCACTTCGATTACATGTTAATATAGATCTAGAATATAAAATATAAATTACTTACGTTGATATGAAATTATTAAAGAAAGTTGTAGGTTGATGACTCGTAACAATAAACAAAAATATTTGTCCAAGAGTCACTATTTTCACGACTCACTTTGAGCACTCCCCGATTGTTTATGCGCGTTTTTCGCAAGGATTCCGGAAGTTGATGACGATCATAGACGATAGAGAGAAGTGAATGCCAAATCGTAAACAACCGAAATAAAAATCATGGTAGTAAAAAAAAAATGCATGAGTAACCTGTGTATTTCTTAATTTCTATCAAATCACCATAACTTAATTAACATATATACCGATATACAAATCAATGTAGATACAATTCGCGGTTCTTCATGGGCGCAGCGCAGGTCTTCCAAAGAGCAGAAAATGGCATGTCAAATATGATCGATTGGTTAAATAAAAATCTTTTGACTTTAAATATCTCAAAAACTCAATTCATAGCTTTCCATAAAACGTCAGCTTCGGAACCACCAATGACACATCAGCTATTAAATTACACAAGTGTGCAAAGGCAGGTAACTTCGCCGATTTCTGCAACTGCTCACACATTTCCCGAGCAAAGAGCCTAAAATATCTTGGAGTCATATTAGACGAACATCTTTCCTTTAAAGAACATGTAGCCTTGGTTGCAAACCGAACTAGAAAATCAATATACATAATGAAAATATTACGCCAATCTGCTGACCGAACCACACTTACTCTTGTTTACAATGCCATCTGCCAATCATACATCATATACTGCATCAAAGCATGGGGAGGTGCCGCCAAAACGTCTTTTCTTATTTTGGAACGAGCCCAGCGAGCAGTATTAAAGGTCATGTTACGCAAACCACATAGGTATAGTACAGATTTGCTTTACATGGTTGCTGGGATGTTGAGAGTTCGTCAATTGTTTATCTGGAGAGTCACTATGTCGACACACAAAAAAGTTCTTTCAGCAAGCGATTATCAGGCCCGCGTTAGTAAAGCCGCGATTACACTTCACGATTCGTCGGGCACGATTTCACGCAGGCTTCCTAAATCGGGAAGTGTAATCGCTGACAGGGAGACAGTGTCCCGATATCGGGTGATCGGGGCTTCCCGACCGCCCTGTTTCCCTATTTAGGGAGTAAATCGGGTGATGTAATCGCTGTCCACGAGTCAGGGCGTTCAGAAGTGCCATTTTTGAAACGCGGAGCCTCATAAACGAATGATATTTCCATACAAAAAACAGTTTGTGTAGTGACTCCGCGTTTCAAAAATGGCATTTCTGATATGAACTTAAAATAAATACATATATATTTCTTAAAACGATACTCTTTACTCCGGCATTTTCTCTTTTTTTTTCACATTTACACCCACAGTTGCGTCAAAAGCGACACGCACTTGACCAATATTTGAATTTTGGCAAGCACAGGTGCCACTCTTTCAACATCAAGTTCGGCTGACAACTGAGTTAGGGAGGCGATCTAGTGCAGTGTAATCACAACGCCCTGTCTGTCGCCCCTGCTCATCGGCCCGACGGATCGTGAAGTGTAATCGCCGCTTAAAAGAGTTCATAGAATTGACGTTGCTGCCGTACACACTATGTTTGCCAAGAGGCTTGCCCCATTCATTCTTTCATATGTGTATAATCAGGTCTGCCATAAAATTAAAAATCTTATGACTTTCTCCAAATTTAGAGCAAAACATGCGATAAAGTCCTGGTTAATGACATTGGACTATGAAGAAACGGAGGACATCTTGCCAAAAAGTAGATAATATTACCATTTGTGAACCACATGTTATGTACCTGATCATCACCAACACCAACACACTGTACCTACTAACACCAAGGAATAATGCTTCACATCACAAACTTAGGTATCGATCATATATCTATTCTGAACGTAATTTTCATTCTGTAAAAAATATTCTGTTATTATGACGTATACCTGCTATGACGTCGCAACTATTTCATAAAAATCCCTAGGTATAATGATCGTAGGATATCTGTTTTGTCTTTCTGGAAAGTAGCGGATTGTGATATAATTAAGTAATTTCTTCTCTTTTTGTAGATTCATCTATAATTGTCTTTCTGGAAAGTAGCGGATTGTGATATAATTAAGTATTTTCTTCTCTTTTTGTAAATTCATCATTTTGCATATTTTATATTCTGAAGTCTGAACCGATGTTATGTATTAACTAAAAGAATTTGTTGACGGAAACATAATGGATCTCTGCGATACAAGCTACGCTTAGTGCAGGGTCCAAAAGGAATTATACCTGTTTTTTAAGTTTAATTAGCTTTATGTTATAACGAATTGTAATACTATAATTCTAATTTTGGCAAATAAATTTTATTATTATTATGTTGGTACGCTTTTCAGCCACGGGTCCATAGGGACCCGGTCCTTTGAGGCGTTCATGGGGCCAAAGCCAACATGAAGAGGCCTTTTAGTACCTTTTTATCTAAAATGTGAGACGGCTGCATCTACGGAGGTCTATCCCTTAATGTACTATTGAGATACACTAACGGACAGTCCTCCATAGCTGCCGAACTATTGCCAGGGAGGGATTGACTTGGTTTGGGCTATGTGGATGGGATGTTAGTGGGCCGGATAACTGGGTTATGGAGTGAGATACGGACATCTACCTAAAAATCTCACAATAATTTTAACCTGGTAGATGGTGACTTGCTGCTCGTTGGCTACACTGTTATTATTATTGTTATGTTTTTATTTCACTATACGTGCTCAGGTGGAACCTGGTCTTTTTGTGTAAGCACGGGTTTACAACCAAGTGCTAACACAATTATTTTTACTTTATTGGTTGAACGTCGGTGTCGATATTATTATTATAATAGATTTTATTATTGCCTGTCAATAACCATTCACTTTATTTCTACCGGATGTTATTTTTTCAACCATTTTCATTCACTTTGCTTTCATTTGACAGTTGTGACATTTGTGACAATGACAATGACATTGACAGTTTAAGAAAGTGCTCGCCTCGCAGGTGCTTTGTGCATGTCCTCCATTAGGTTATAATTTACAAAATATCCCTAAAATTATCGATAAAAACTGATACAACATGAAAGAAAATCAAGGAAATGATAAAAAGCATCACAAGAAAAATAAAATTCGTCTTTACAAACCCAGAAAGAAAAAGAGTGCAGAGGAAGATGCGGCTATACAGTATTTGCAAGCCCAGTATGAAAAGGTGCGTGCGTTATATGTAGTTAATAATTTGTCATAGTACAGATACATGCAAGTTATACTTGCATGAAGTATACAACATTACATCAGTATCAATTTTCTGATTACAGATAGTCCCAGATGAAATAAAGACATTCAAAGATTTCCCATTATCCCAGAAGACGTTGAAGGGCCTGAAAGAGAACAACTTCACCACTCCGACGGAAATCCAACGGCATGCAATCGGTTATGCACTGCAGGGCAAAGATATTCTGGGAGCTGCCAAAACTGGCTCAGGCAAAACTTTAGCTTTCTTAGTGCCCATACTTGAACTACTATTCTGTAAAAAGTGGACACGATATGATGGTGTCGGTGCTTTAGTAATATCTCCTACTAGGGAATTAGCATACCAGATATATGAGACATTGAGAAAAATAGGGCACCTGCATGACTTTTCCGCTGGTCTTATAATTGGTGGACAAAACCTCAAATTTGAACGAAAAAGAATGGATCAAATTAATATTCTTATTTGTACTCCTGGTCGATTACTACAGCATATGGATGAGAATCCTTTATTTAATTGTGATCATCTGCAAATTCTGGTTTTGGACGAAGCTGACAGGTGTCTGGACATGGGCTTTGAAGCCACAATGAATGCTATCGTAGAAAATTTGCCACCCGAGAGACAGACTCTTTTGTTTTCAGCAACTCAAACCAAATCTGTCAAAGACTTGGCTCGGCTCAGTTTATCATTCCCTACATATGTGGCCCCACATGAGCAGGCAGACACAGTAACCCCAGAGTCCCTGCAACAGAGCTATATTGTTTGTGAGGTAGATGAAAAGATAGGCATCCTATGGTCATTTATCAAAAATCACCTCAAACAGAAAGTTTTAGTGTTCATGGCTACATGTAAACAAGTGAAATATGTATATGAGTTATTCTGCAAACTCAGACCAGGTGTCAGTCTGCTGGCCTTATATGGATCTCTTCATCAGGAGAAGAGAGAAAAAATTTACAATGAATTCTGTAGAAAGTCCAATGTAGTGCTATTTGCCACTGACCTGGCATCCCGGGGCCTGGACTTCCCTAGAGTCAACTGGGTGATCCAGATGGACTGCCCAGAAAATGTAGACACTTACATCCACAGAGCTGGCCGCACAGCTCGAGGTGTGCTCGGTAAAGGGGAAGGCCTCTTAATGTTACTTCCACATGAAGAGAAAATAGTGGAAGATTTACAGAAAAGTAAAATTCCTATAAATAAAATCTCTGTAGATCCATCCAAAGTTATGGCCCCACAGCGAAAAATAGAAGCTTTACTTTCTGATAACACAGAGCTTAAGCAGAGTGCCCAGAGAGCCTTTATGAGTTACATAAGATCTGTATTTTTAATGAAAAATAAAGAAATATTCAATGTACAGCTTTTAGATACTGATGCCTATGCCAGGTCACTAGGATTGATTGTGCCTCCAAGAATAAGATTTATGCATAAGAACATGAATAATAAAAATGCCACTGTAGACAAGCAGGAGAATACAAACAAAGATGATATCATTAGGGACAAGTTAAATGCTACTGGTGGTGATAGTGCTGATGAAAGTGATTCAGATGAAGATGATACAGCCATAGAGAAAGTTCAAAAAAAGGAAGTTAAGGATCTCTACAAAAAGCCTAAAAAGCAGTTAGAAAAGTTTGAATTCCACAATGATGACAGTGATGAAGATGATTTCCTTCAAGTCAAGAAAGTTGATGTAGATGTTGACACAGACATTGTAGAACCAGAGGAAAGTAAATCTAAAAAGAAAGCAAAGCCTTTGACTAAAGCAGCAGTTGCCAAGAAAATACTGAAAAGAAAAATTAAAGTCAATACTACATTAAAATTTACAGAAGAAGGTGAGGTGATAGGAGATGAGAAGAAAGATGTGAAATCCGATTTAGCTAAACAGTTTGTTAACGAGAATGTAGGAGGTATAGACATAGAGAGAGCAAAACAAGTGTTACAAGAAGAGGACAAGTTTGATAAAATTAGGTTTAGAGAAAAGGTTAAAGCTAAGCATAAAGAACAAAAGAGAAAACTCAAAAATAAGAAGAAGGATGAGGATGGCGAAAGGGATGAATTTGGGTCACAATCTGAATCAGATGGCCCTGATCTGTCATGGCTGCCAGATCCTGATAAAGTGTATGGGAAAACTGAAGAGAGTGGTGAAGAATCTGATGATCATAGGAGTAATGGTGCATCGGATGATGGTGAATCATTTGAAGAAGATGACGATGATGATGAAGAAAAATTCCACAGGTAATTTTGCTATTATACCTCAAAATTAAATATTTTATTGGTTACAAATGAAAGAAGCGTTTTTTGGATTGACGACAGTAAAAGTCTGGGTCGCACCTGGCTTAGACCAGCACAGGACCGAGATGATTATGATGATGATGATGTTGATGATTATGATGATGATGAGTGTTACAAATGTTACTAGGCAAGTTATAACATAATTTTACCCATTAACTGGCAAATATTTTTTTAAGGGGAGATTGAGTATTGCGTTGGGTAAAGGACACTTGCATATAATCCATTCTAATATTGATATTGTTACAGGCCCACAAAACGGAAATTGGTGGAAAGCAGAGGCATCCCACAAGAGAGCGTGACGCCGCGGAAGCTCAAGAAGGTGAAGGACATCTCGGCGGCGCTGTCGGTGCAGGAGGCGGAGGCGCTGGCGATGCAGTTGCTGAGGAAAAAGTAGTTGCCTATTTATATGTTATATACAATATATATTTTTAACATACAATTGTTTTTCTTTCTCTAAGAACCTATATTTATTTTCCACACAGCCATTGTATACTTTTCTGAAAGCCATAGCAAACAATAATTTAGCAGGTCTTGTTTTGAATCTTGAATTTTTACCTTACCTATTGGTAAGATAAAAATTCGGGTCCCTCCCTCCCTCCATTCCTGTAGCCCGGGGCTCCGTGACCTCGTCTCACCCGTTGTAACCGGCGATATGGCTACGTACGGTTAAGAGGGCCCTTCCCGGTCCGTCTATCGTTAACGAGAGCATGGTTGGAAATGCTTGTTGTTTCATCCAGCGTGATAGAAAAAAACGCAAAGTGAAAAAAGAGAGATAGCACCTGAGCGCTCAGTTTGCATTCTATTGTACGAAATTACTATTATTATTAACTATTCATTGAACAAATATTAACTTTTCATAGCGTGCGGAATTTTCATAAAACTTGTTCCAGGTGATACGTGTTTTTCAGTAAGCCTTACAAATTTGTGAAATAAATGTTTTTCATTTAGAATCTTCATTACATTTGCAATATTTATATGCAAATATTTTCTTTACTTTTACAATTCACGAGTACTATATGATCGGCCGAAGTTCAGGCACAGAATTAATAATAGTATTACGTTCAGGTAAAATTTGTACAAAAAAGCAGATTTTTGGACACTTATACTGAATTTGTTTTTCCAAATTTTAATTTTTAATTTCGATGGAAACTTAGAAATAGCGCACAAGATTCATGTTAGTTCAAAACTTTCTAAGAAAGTTCTGTTACAACGCCATAATCACGTACGAGCGTTTGTATGAAAAGTAAGGCGGGTTGGGCGCTCTTAATATCGCGGCGAGGTATATATGGCGAGTTACACTCCCCCTGCTAATCTGGTAACAAAGTGTTTTTATATTATGATGAGACTACACTTCAAAGCGTGGTGTAGTGTAGAGCGTTCGGCTCATACCCGGAGGTCGCGGGTTCTAATCCCGGCGGGGGCAACGACTTTGTGTTGTTGTCCTAGTTTGGTTAGGTCATTGTAGGTAGGCTGATCAACTGATTGTCCGATAAGTAAGATGATCCGTGCTTCGGAGGGCACGTTAAGCCGTCGGTCCTGGTCACTGTCTTTGACATTGTTCGTTACTTATAACCCTAAAACCATGTCAGAGGCCTTTAAGGAGGTTTACAAACTCTGACCTTGTATTTATTCTGTGGTTTTAGTCACTAACACACACGAAGAAGAAGACTTCCAAGCCTATCTATGGAATGGCAGAGTGAAAAGAAGATGTTTATTTTACTTTTTTGAGAATCACATGTTTTTACCCCGGTCTTTTGAGAGGCATGTATGGTGCTGGGATACAGATGCAGATGCAACACGAAGAGGCCCATTGGAGACGTTGAGTCTTATTTGGCTAATGTGGCGCTCCTGCTAAAACCCATACCTAGATACAAGTAGCAGCACGTAAGTTTAGCGCTGAGTGGAGTGTAGAGGGGATACTGCGCACGGGTACAGTATTACTTTTTTGACTTCTGCGCAGCCAAGGTCAGCGCTAGAGTTTCGTGCCGCTACCTGTATGCCTTTGAAAGGTGTAACCTTGAGTAGGTTTTGGCAGGAGAACGATTATTGCAAGACAAATTAAAGGTAGGGTTATGGGATGAGGTTGGGATGAAATGGAGAATGGCTGATGTTGGGTTATTGCAATAGAAACGTTATTTAACTCGTTAAGTAATACTTTATTGTACACCAAAAATAAATAACTCGTTGTTCGTAACGAGGTGGTGACAGACGATAGGAGATGATGATATGCGTGCAGGGAGTGCATGAGTGCATGCCCGCCCGTCACATAAGCCCATGATGACCAGCTGGCGAACCAGGGCCCGGGAGCCCTCGGTTTTCTACTAATTTTACTATATTGCTTTAATTTTGCAAGATTGTAGAAAGGGTGTGGAAGGGTAGGGCAACACTATCTTCGCCTGTCAAAAAAGAAAACGGATCGTTGCATTTTTTATCGGGAAACGCTAAAAAATCTGGAAAAATAATAAATTTTCTATGGATTTAGAGTAATTGAACATCTTGTACTTATTAATTTTAATTATGTTTTGGAGCGCTAACTATATCGTAGTAAGGGAGTTAAATTTTCTTCTGAAGGAAGAGGTGCGTATTTTGTTGAGGAATTGATGGTTATGGAGTGGTCCCAGTGTTATTATTTCTGTAATTTCGTCAATTGAAGTGATTATTTTGGTGTGTGAAGTCGTGGGGAAGTGTAGGGGTGCGATGTGAGTGGTGGTTTGAAGGTGGCTTGTTGCTATGTTGCAGAATGTGACTCTAAGTCAGGTGCTGGAGGCCGAAGACATCCTGCAGGAATGCAAGGCGGATAACAAGAACCTGATGCAATTGTAAGTGTGGAGTCAGCCGGCCGCGGCCACATGTGGGCAGAGTGTGGCAACTTCCTGCCACTAAAACTATAGAATAGTAAACTGTGAATCATCCTTTGATTTATAACAGAAGTGGCCATTGATGCTACTCTTGTGTTAACTGGAAGTGCTAATCTACATATTGTGGTGTACTTACAGTACTTCATGTGTTTAGATTTGTTCATTTTTATTAGTTTAATATTCATGAAGAAAATGAACTACCACAAAAAAAGTCATCTACCTTTATTGTCTCGGTATTAGTTATGCAGATATAATAACAATGTACTCATTGGTTTTGCCAGCCGTAAATTCATATCAGAAGTGGTTCTTTTGTATGTATGTATGTGCACCCAGCAAAGCAATGAATAGTGGAAAATTTGTTATGTGTATATTTATCAGGTGACAATCTTATCTCAAGGAGACATTATTGTATAATTGTTTTAGTGACTCTTGTATACTACAGACATTATTGTGTCTACAAACAATATTCTGTCAATGCAACAACAGAATGTCAATGACCTTTGAAGGAAATTAGTTTTAATTGAAAAATACTAAACACGCTAGTGTCAATAGCTGTTTTAGAGCAATAATATTGATAGTCAATACTATCAATACTATTGATAGTCAATACTATCGATACTTTTGATACTCAATACTATAGATTACTATTGATAGTCAATATTATCAATACTGTCAATACTATAGTTACTCTCCATAGTTTGCTCGTCATCAGGATAATACTATCAATAGTATCAGTTATTAAAAATACCGATAGTCTATTGATAGTTGACTATGGAGCGGCGAACTACAACACATTACTGCAGCACAGTTCACCAGTCCTGACATTACAAGTTCTAAGTCCCAGAAGGGCAAATCAAACTTTTCCAAACTATCCTGGGTCTTAGATATTTATTAATTCGATTCGCAGGTATTCATTATTAAATATATTAATGTTGAATATCACAGAATATAAAATACAAGTTTAGAACTTATTTTGGTTTATTGTTGCTAGAACTACAATCTTTTTGATTTGACCTTATCAATTTATATTAATTTTCAGGATTGCAAATACAGTCTACCTTTTCCTTTTTGCTTAGTGAAAGTTAAGAATATTGTCTACCTAATAAGTATCAGATACTTTTAGACAGCTTTTCTACACTTGTGCTAAATAATTGACTGATGTTGCAGCCTCACCCGGCCAGACATCCTGGCGGAGCTTATCACGCTGATCACAGAGGAGCCCCCGCAAAATGTGGAACTCGCCTCTCAGTACAGGCTGGCCAGCATTGCCTGCGAGGTAGCCTTTCTTCCTTACTCAAATTATATCAAATTAACTGGCCTAGTTCGAGTTGTCATTAAAGGTTTCTTTATCTATAAAAAATCACGTTTGTTAACCCTAAAAACATTCATTTTAGGTAACTTTTAATGAAAAGAGATCACAAGGATAGAGACGAGTTGAAAAAGGAGGGGTAGGCCTTTGCCCAGCAGTGATACACAACACCGACAGGCTAGAATATAAAACTTTATAAAACTCTATAAAAAACTATATACACATCAAAAAGTATGCTACCTTGTTTGTTTATTTGTCTGCAATAGGGAAGGAAACACAACATCAGCATAGGGTACATTTATTTAGCAAAGAGTTCATTTATTTTACTTAGCACAGGGTACATTTATTTAGCATAGGGTACATTTATTTAGCATAGGGTACATTTATTTAGCATAGGGTACATTTTTCCTTCTCATTCTTACCTATGGCGCACAAACATGGTCACTGACTGAAAAACAAAAGTCCAGACTCAAGGTCTGCCAGCGGGCGATGGAACACAGTATATTAGGGATAAGACGAATAGACAGGGTTCTTGACCTGCGCTCCAAAACTAAGTTTGTAGATGTATGATGTTTTAAATACGTCATGTTTTCAGAACTGTTAAGCCATTATTGCGATTCCAATTAGAATTTTGATTCATGCAGGTCCTGACCAGTGATTTGTCCACGTTGAGCGACAAGTTGTCTATGGACGTGACACAGATGAACCGGCTGTGCGACTTCATCAACAAACCGCCCCCTCTCAATCCCCTGCTCGCGTCGTTCTTCAGCAAGACTGTTGAAATGCTACTCGAACGAAGCACCAAACAGGTAACTGCACAATGGGTTTCATTCGTTTTCTGATGGAGTTATAGGAACTGTAGGCAAAAGATCAATAAAAATTTGGACATTCTCGTTACCAGTGTTTTGTCGTCACCAGCTTCAGTAAAAATACCTTTCTAACATGTTACAAACATTCTTGCAGACACATAAACGTCAGCCAAATATACTATTGTTTTCCAAATGAAAATCAACATGTTCATCTTCTATGCTGCTCTGGGAGAAAAGAAAATACTTAGAATGTACCAGCTGCTTCTCTTCCCGTGCAGATCGTAGAAGACGATCGAGGGACTTGGCGAAAATGCTAATCATTTTAATAGGCAATGCAATTAGCGACCCATCACTATTTTGATTCCCATTTTCCACCTTTTCGCCCACCATCTCGCTAAAAGTGGATTTTGAGTCTTACAGCCTTGCGCTCTGTTTGTTTAGAGCCACAAGAGCCATAGTGCTCTGTCTGCTTCGTTAGTGATAGAGACGTGATAGTGTGTATACATGTAAATCAACATGTGGCTACATATGTTCTTGTAATTTCACACCTTGACCTTGTCAGTTAAGTAAAGTGTCCGTAGTCAGTAACAAACTCAGAATTTCGTGAAATTTGATGACTTACTTGTCTCTAATCGAAATCTCAGACAATATGATCTGCTAGATAGTTCTGGATGCTGATCGAATGGCGTGTCCCCAGGACTGGTACCTGTACCACATCGTGTGCCTGCGCGTGCTGGACTTCTTTAAGTCGCGGCGCGACTTCCTGCCCAACCTGTTGCGGCACATGGCCACCTCCGCCATCGCAGACACCTTTAAGTACTTCATCAGGCTCGACGACCTCTTCAACAAGATCGTCATGGAGGTCAGTGAACTCTTAATGTACTTGAGCCCTTGTTCCTTGCTATAATGAGGGTTGCAACTAAGAATATCATGCCTGCGAAGTATCCAGCTGAAAATCAGTGTATTGCTACCAGGCAATATTAACGCTGAGCTATGGTCTATTTGTCTTGTAGCACACACATTGAAAATTGTACTGGTAGGAAAAAGTCTTGTTATGTGTCTGATTTGTGTATTATGTGTGTTTAGCAGCAAATAAATGAGTATTTATCCATCCAGTTGATATATAAAAAAAAATGCTGAGTTGCCTTTCGTCCACTGATTGAAAGTATAGAGGGGAGGCTTTTGCTCATCTGTGGGGCATAGTGATGAAGCTCACTTTTCAGTATGAAAATGTCTTTTGTTACTTAATGTTACTTCTTGACATTCTCTATTTATTGCAAAAAAATATTCTACAATGACAATGATATAAGTCATAGAAATATAAACTGCTGTGCTAAAAAACACATGTTTATTTTATTTGTTTAAAAATTGATAACATTTGTTAACTGTGAATCAGCCTAGTTAGGCATGTAGGTTAACTAATAATGACTAATATAAATGTTTGAATAAATATTGATATTGCAGTCAATAGGCTGCCATCTGGATGCTTTGTTTGCTACAACAGCTATGAGCAAAGTGACCGGGTTACAAGCGATCAGCACCGCTCGGTCGCGATTTGTACTTCCGATACAGATGGTATTGGTGTCAAGTGTCATAGAGGTCATGAAGGAACAAATTTGTCGTATATATATTATTTTTTCTTTTATGTAGGCAACAAAAGACTTTAACGTGACACAAAGTAAATACGTTTTACAGTAACATTAAATTAGCATTTACCTTTGTTATAATTACTAGTAAATAAACTAAATGTGTACATAGAGACATACTTAAGAGAAAATCGTTTTGCCGTATTTCGATAAAAACGTGGTCCTCTGATTCCACGCCGGATAGTGCCAGTAGACAATGACTTTCCTCCAAAAAAATGTGCATATATTAACATGTCCCTTTGTTTCCTGTTTTTTTTTATGATAGAGATACAAACCTGAAAAATTGGTAAGATTAGCCAACATCTGGCAAACAAATTTGACAAGATAATATTACAAAAAGAAAACATAGCAACACAACCACGTTTGTTCTCGAATTTTTTTAAAGAAATTAAATTAGTTAAGATTTGGAGGAGAAATCAGGGAATTACGAAAGTCCGAGCTGCGTCTCTATCACACATTGCGACAGGTGGTTCGGGCACAGTGCGATAGCAATAGATTTTACAAATACTTATTTTTTTATTCTATTGATCTTAGTGTTTTTTCTTTCGACATGAGTAGCTTTTGCTTGCGACTTCCGTCTCTGTAATTCGCGACCGTATAAGCTATATTATTGTAAAGTTTCATTAAAATCCATTCAGTAGTTTTTATACATGAAAGAGTAACAAACATTCATCCATCCATACTTACAAACTTTTGCGTTTATAATACTTATTAGTAGGATATCTTAATTTATTGTTACTATATGATCTTCAGTGGTTCGAGGAGCACCAGTTACTGGAGAGCCTGATCCAGGTGGTATGCGGCGGGTACCTGCCCGAGGACGCCGTTGACGAGAAAGGACAGCGGGACGTCAGTGAAAAGCAGCTCAACCACACACAGAACACAGGTACGCTGCGATGTTCTGGTCTCTGTCATATGTCGGGCTGCCGGTAGTACCACAATAAAAATCTTTTTTGTGTGAAATTAATTAGTACTAGTAAACAAGAAAAAAAGTCTTAGCACCTCAAGCTCAACACTCCGGACTTACCTTTCAATCATATGTAGCAAACAAATTTTAAACTAATTTTCAATACAGTGTAGGGCAGATAGCCTGGTCCAGTAGCGCCTTTATTCGTAATAAATTGTAAACAAGATTGATAGTTCAAATCAAAATCTGGTCTATATTTTATTCCATTGGCCTTAGTTTGATTTATACTTAATGGCATCATTTCAGTTGCATAACGTCCACACTCACTCTGTCCACGTGGACATAAGACTCTCCCAAAGATTTCCATAATGATCGATCTAAAGTGGCCTACACCCAGCGTACTCCAGCAAATTGGTTGAGACGTCTGTCCATGTAACCATCTTATGCGTCATCTGAAGCGTGAAACTTATTTAATTCAGGGTATTCAGTGCTATCCTGGACGGATTAAAGTAAAACAGAAATAGTAAACGCAGGTATGGTCGCCTACTTACAATTTTAATCGTCAATGCATCAGCTAGTATATAGTGTTCTGAAGAGCAGTTTTTCTCCAGCAGCAAACGACACAGAAAAGAAGCCAGAGTCGGAGTCAGAAGGCCCGCCCCGGCTGTCGCTGTGCGCGCGCCTGCAGAGCGTGGCGTCCGCCAACGCCGCCGCACTGCTGTGTGACGTCATCGTGTGCGGGGACACCCGCAGTCGGACACAGGAGACGCTGGTGAATCACACATTTCTATTGTCCTACTTTAAATTTTTGAAGACAAAGGCCCGAGATATGAGCCTTGTGCAACTCTTGAACGAACTTTTTTCGCGTCCGACTTTAGTAGTTGAATTTTAAAAAGTCTAGTTTGAGACCAGTAAGACAAGATAAATAAATCATCTGACCGTCGCAAATAGATTCGTCAGTGTTGTATTTTGGAAGAAAAGGGGTGTGGTGACAGGTCAAAAGTATTTGATAAATACCTGTTTTTTTTAAATTGTGTGTTGAAAATGTTGTTTACATTACTCATTGAGATGTACTCGCACCAGGTGGCGCGGCTGCAGAGTGAAGACTGCATCCGCATGCTGCTGCAGTCGATGTTCACGTCGCCGCCGCACGCGCGCGCCTTCGCCGTCGTCAACGGCAGCCGGCTGCTGCTCGCGCTGCTCTCGCAGGTATGGTGCGGGGTAGCTGCAATTTTTTTTTTTTTCCTTAACGTTCCTAATTAACTAAAATAATTATGTACGCTAATAATATTACAATCTAGCCTAAACTCAGGCTAATAAGTAATTTAACATTGACCTAGTTTTATACGTTATTGTCTAAGAATGTGTCCATTGGCACTTTTCTTACTGTCTCTATTAAGGGGAAGGCACTTTGTTCTTGTGTCTCTGCTGGCACATCACTGCACTATAATATCAATGTATTTTTTAAAACTACACTAGTTCAAACGGTTTTGTTCTTTTGAGACGTCGCACTATGTCCATGTTGTCGAGGAGCTGGATCGCCTCGACATTCACATGGTGAAGCAGTCTATACTCATGTGCTTCGGCGTATTTCTTGATAACTTTATCGACGGTCTGCATGTTAAGGTCCCGGTGTAGATCGTCGATTCTTATATACCAGGGCGCATTCACAATGGCCTTCAGTACGTTATTTTGGAAGCGTTGAATGACCCAAAATGCTCTGTCTGCCCCATTAGGGATAGAGACGTGATAGTATGTATGTATGTATGTTGAATTATTTCAATATTACTTTTTTTGGTACAGCCCCATAGTTGTATACCATAAGTCCATACTGGCATGAGGACTTGTTTGTAAAGTAGTATTTTGTTATTTACTGACAACGCAGAGTTCCTTCCAAGCAGCCAGTACATCTTTTGGAACCTTATATCAAGTTCCTCTCTTTTCTTTTTGACGTGAGCTTTCCAGCGAAGCTTCGCGTCGAGTGTCATACCTAGGTACTTAGCAGTGTTTTCATATGGCACCTGCTGCCTATTTATATAGACGGGACAGTAGTCATCACATTTATTCGTGAAGTTGACGTGGACAGACTTCGATTCGTTTAGCTTTATTCGCCATTTCTTTGTCTAGTTATGAACTTTATTAACAGCGGCTTGGACCTTTTCTGCTGCTTCTGCATGACTGTTTCCGACTGCCATAATAGCCGTGTCATCAGCGAAGGTCGCAATCGTGTTTTCTTCTAGTTCAGGAATGTCACAGGTGTATAATAGGTACAGGACCGGACCTAATACACTTCCTTGAGGTACCCCAGCTTTTATTTCCTTAACTTCAGAGTATGCATGATCTTGTCGCACTCTAAAGGCTCTATCACTTATATAAGAAGTAATTATCTCTACAAAGATTTTGGGAAGCTTTTTTTTGAGTTTCAAAATGAGGCCTTCGTGCCATACCTTGTCAAAAGCTTGTGCTACATCTAGAAAGATAGTTGAACAAATTTTTTTATTTTCTAGAGATTGTTCAATGATGTTAGTAATCCTATGTACTTGATCAATTGTAGAATGATTTTCTCTAAAGCCAAACTGATGTTCAGGAATAAGGTTTCTCGTTTCTATGATAGGTTTTAGCCTTTTAAGCAACACTTTTTCGAACAGTTTTGACATTACGGGCAGCAAGGAGATTGGCCTGTACGACGTTGTTTCATTTGGTGGTTTTCCAGGTTTTGCTATCATTATAACTTCAGCTATTTTCCACAAGTCTGGTACATATCTAAGTCTCAATGCAGCATTTATCAGATTTGTTAGCTTAACTATAGCTTTTTTGGGAAGGTTGTGTAATATTTCCCCTGATATCAGATCAAAGCCAGGCGATTTTTTTGGATTTATGTGTTGTTTTATTTCGCGTAAGACTTCTTTCGGTGTCACAAGCTTAATGTTGATTTGGTCATCGTTGATATCGCTGATTACCTCAGTGTCTGTCTCACAATTTACTTCCTGACTTTCATTTGGTTTAAAAATATCCTCCAGATGATCAGCAAACTTGGCAGCTTTTTGTTCATTAGTAACTGCCCACCTTCCAAATCCCATTCTTAAGGGAGGGATGTGGTTGATGGGGCGTTTCAAATATTTTGTAGCCTTCCAGAGTGAATAGTCTGTGCTACGGTCACTAGTAAGCTTTTGGAGATACGTGCTTGTACACTCATCAACATGGTACTGGATTACTCGTTTAAGTTTTTTGTTGAGGTTATTTAATTTTCTCTTGTCTTCTGGTGACCTAGTTTGGTGCCATAATTTCCTTTGCTTTCGTTTTTCTGTTATGAGTTCTCTAATTTCTATTGGATATACATTTCTGACAATTTTTTGCTTTACTTTGCTTTAGAACTTTTCAAGATCTATATTCAGCTCCTCGGGGGTCTTTAATGGTACTCTAAGATCGATATTTGTATCCAATTGAATTTGAAAACTCTGCCAATCAGTATGTTTATTGACTAGAGATAAATTTGTTTCCTTACTTAGAACTTTCTCACTTATTTCTAGGTATATAGCTGAGTGGTCCGAGTTCATATCATAGCTTTGATCTGTTCTCATAAAATTAGATGACACATTTTTGTAAATGAAAAAGTCTATAAGATCTGGTATTTTTAGTGGGTCCGTTGGCCAGTATGTTGGATATCCTGTTGATGCAACATCACAGTGTAGTTCTTTGATGGCATGCATCAGCCTTCTTCCTTTTGTGTTAGTCAGTCGAGAGCCCCAATATGTGTTTTTCGCATTGAAGTCTCCACCTAGTATAAATCTATCGCCAAGCGTGTGTAAAATATGTAAATACAAATCTTTATTTATTTTGTGCCGAGGTGGACAGTATATTGCTGCCACTGTTAGCAGGTAGTTTTTGGTATTTAGTCGAACTGCAGTGCATTGAACTTGTGGTATTTCATGTTTAAGGTATTCTTGGTGTTGGATATTTTCCTTGATGATCACAGCACTGCCGCCTCTTCCTTTATTTGCAGGATGCAGTGCATAGTAAACCTTATAGCCTTTAAATGTAATATATGATTGTTTAGTAAAATGTGTTTCGGAAACTAGACACACATCAATATCTTCCATATCTAGGACTACTTGCAGTTCATTTTTGTGTTTAAGTAGCCCATTGCAATTCCACGCCATAATTTTAAGATTGTTCATGGTTTATTTTTAGGAATAGCGATCTTGGTGCTATTTTCAATTTTTTTTAGACGTTCATCAAATGAAGTCATTAGTTTTAGTATTTCATCTAACTTATTTTCACTAGGGGTGGCTTGCTCTTTGCGTTGGGAGCTCATTGAATTTTTCGCGGCAGTCTGAGCATAAGAAACGTTTGTACGAGTACTTACAGTCGAGACAGGCTTATTATTTGCTCGCTGCGGATTGGTTGGAGCTTCCTTATCGTGACTGTCTATATGTTTCTTAGAAGTCTTATTTCTTAATTTCTGCATTTCTTTGGCTATCATACACCCTCTGTAGTTAGCCGGATGATCTTTTCCGCAGTGTACGCACTTTGGTTTCTCGGTAGCTGCTTTTTTACAGTCTTTAGTTAAGTGCTTTCCCGTGCATTTTACACACCTTGGCTCTTTAGCACAATACATTTGTGTATGCCCATAAGCTTGACACCTTTTACATTATGGAACAAGTTTCGATGATTTCAGGGGTTGTATCTCCACCAAACACCCCAGTATGTATTTTATTTTATATATTTTGGCAATTTCCTCTTTATTACTGAAGGTCAGCATGAACATATTTAATGGTTCTTTGCTTTTCCAGCTCAGTTTGTTAACTGCGTCTTCTATTTGTAAGCCCTTTGCTTTGAGATCTTCTACGATTCTTTCCGGCTTACATGTTGAAGGCAACTTTTTTGCCATGACTCTAATAGGCCTTTCATGCTTATTTTCATAGGAATGCCATAAAAAGTTATTTGCTGATAACAGCTTCGTTACGGCCCTATATGCGTCTTCATTACACGCATTTATCTTGACGCTGTCACCATTCAATAATTTAATTGTAAAGGTGATTTCAAGCTGATTTTGTGTCAAAAAGTCATAAAAGTTTTGGTAGTTCTTTACCCCATCCACTATGATGGGAGGTGGGAGGGGAACTTTCTTTACCTTTTCTACTTTAGGTATTTCTTTTTCTTGAGGTGAGAGTGTGGGTGACGTGTTCAATTTTCTTTTCTTTCTTGATTTCGTTCTTATCCACTCAGTCTCTTTAGCTAGCTCCTCCTCGTCGGTGTTGTACTCAGCGTGCACCGAAGACGATTCTGCATTAGGAGCTGCTGAAGGCGCAGCTTTAGTCTCAATGAGGCTTTGCAACTGCTGTTGGAGAGTCGCAATTTCTTTTTTTAGGTCTTCTACAAGGCTCTGCTGTTTAAGCCTTTCTTCCTGCTCATGTTTGAAACGGTCATAGAGATAACGTTCCGTTTCAGTTTTTAACTGAATAGATTTGGAAGGCGTATTCATTGTCAAGGCAGATGTGAACGTCGCCTTAACAATTACTCGTCGCACGTAATCATATCGAATGCAATGACTCACCGATGTAGGTCATCGCGGCCGGCCGAAGATACGTGACGACGGTGGATTTTGTTTTGATGCGTTAGCACTTTCACTGCACTATGTTAATGCGCGACATATGTGATTGTGACACAACTGCTCTGATGGAAGATTAAACGATCACTGCAAAATGACGACACTTGCTTTAAGGACTAGTTCAGTCGTCATAATCTATAATGTAACTTTATTGACGTGTTTGGCTGACGGTAAAATCGATTAAATCAATCGATTCTATAGATTTGTTTCGGTTTGAAATCGATTATTTTGTAACTGTGTTTTGATAGCTGATGAAATTTTACTAGAAAAAAGTAAGCACAATTACCTACATACCAATTACATTTTAAGACTGAGCTAATGTTTGCTTGCAAGGAACCGATTCTGAGCACGGGCGAGGTGGAGGCGGAGCGGTCCACAGTGGAGCTGGCCGTGGCGCCGCACCTGCCGCTGCTGCACCAGGCGCTGCTGCAGGACCCGCGCGGCGGCCGGCCCGGCGTGGGGCTGCCGCGCGTGCAGCTCGCCGCGCTCGTGGCGCACCTCGCGCTGTCCGAGCTCGAGGAGATCTGTAACGCGTTGCGGGCGTTAGGTAAACATGTACCGACTTATTATAAAATTTAGAAAAATTAAAACACGTGAATTTACCCAAATTAAGTACGAAGGGACTGTACGATTCATTTCATTATGTCCGATTTTTTTCATCGATTCGTTGGTATGTAACCTCGTTGCATAAATAAATAAGTTGCACGTCTTCACTGTACTAACTTTCTTTTTGCACCGAGATTTCATAAAAAAGAATCGGACAGAGACATCTTCCTGTTTTAGGCGGATAATAGTTTAAACCAAGTAGTAAAGTTCACGTTTTATAATAAGAAAAGACTGCTTATTGCAAAAAAACCCGCGCATGCCGCGGCACATATAAAAAATTGTATGATCATCATCATCATCATTTCAGCCGCATAACGTCCACTGGGACATGCTGGGACTTCTTTTCGTCTCCTTCCCGGTGATAGAGTAGGTTACCAGACTCTAGGGTTGTCGTGCCCTCGCCATCTCTTCGCACTTTAGACAACCCCACAATGTCCCACCGTAACCTACTCATTTCTTCCTCCACCTCAGCCAGTTTCTCGTCAGTCCTCAATGTGCAGACGTTGTGTGTTACCAGGGCCAGTTTTCGCCGAGGTTGGTAGCCGGATCTCATCCGGGGATTCTTCGCACCCCCTGCCCCGCCGTTACCATGACTGCTACCGGAGTCAGGAATAGCGGGGCTGCCGGATACTGGGGGCCTGGTCAATTTTTGTCTATCCATGAGGGGATATTGCCATACTCGCCACGCTTGGCAGGCGGGTTGGCGAGCGCAGTGGTTAAATGCGTTGCCTTTGCCTTTAATAAGTGCGTTATGATGGTTATGAAACACGAAACACAACAAACACGTAAGAGCGCCGAGTGTGTTTAACCAATATGCGCACGAATATTGTACGACGTTTTTCAACGCGTTCGCGAGGAATAATACGTAATGAACATTTTTTTTAATTTTAGATGCTTCAATATGTTACAATCGACCCCATAATATTTTTTTGAATGAAGTATAGAACAAAAGTGTAAATAAAATAAAATTGTGGCAGGCACGCCGGGCGTGCTGATCGACATGATGTTCGCGTACCCGGACAACAACTTCCTGCACGCCGAGGTGTACACCATGGTCAAGCACGCGCTCAACAACCGCGTCTACCGCACGCAGTACGCCAGACACGTGAGTGAACACTTTGATACTAACGTAAAATGAACACCCTACAAGTAACAGATTTTGCACTGGAAACAAATAATGAAAAATACGAGTTTAACATTGGTTCATTGTTCACAGTTGTTGTTAGAATGCGACCTTCTCACGCGGCTTTTGGATGCTTTTGAGGAGAACGAGAACAAAAAGTGAGTTTTTGATTTTTATTTCTGCCAGTGTTGTCTGTTCTCGCCTTAATTCTCTGAGAAGGTTCAATTATTTTATAGATTGTCGATTTAGTTTTTCGAAACTTTTTGCCCAGCGTCATTATAGACAAATTCTCCTTTGTTGTAAAAGGTCTCTAGTCCAGCATTAGACTGATAAAATGCCGTTAAAAAAAACCTGATATTTGAAAGAGATTTTAACAGCATTTAAAATCTTTCTCCTTATTTATAGCTTTATTTTATATATTTATATTTAATGGCTTTTTAGGGTTCCGTAGTAAACAAGGAACCCTTATAGTTTCGCCATGTCTGTCTGTCTGTCTGTCTGTCCGCGGTCCTACTCAGATACTATAAGAACTAGAAAGCTGTAATTTGGCATGGATTTGTATATTTATCATGGCAAAAAAGTCGTAAAATAAAATCCAGAAAATAAATATTTTTTAGGGTAGCTGCCATACAAGTAAAGAGGTAGTCAATATTTTTTTCTTGACAAACACATTATGTGGGGTATCATTGAATAGGTCTTTCAAAAATATTGTGAGCTTATAAATACCAGTACCTGGGCGACCGAGCTTTGCTCGGTTACATCTCAAACATCGAAAATACGCGTTTTCCCAAACATTAGACTAATCTAGATCGATTGTTTACCCCTGAAAACCCCCATATACCAATTTTCAGCGAAATCGTTAGAGCCGTTTTCGAGATCACAGAAATATATAAATAAATATACAAGAATTGCTCGTTTAAAGATATAAGATTTTTCAATTTAGGGGTCCGTTCCTGAAATAATTGGGATTAAAGTGGAAATTTTTGTTGGAGTCAAGTGTCCCTCTATCTGCTAAACGGTTATATATGGCCACGTGAAAAAAATTACAGCTATAGTATTGATAATGTAGTTTAAAGGAAAACTATCAGAGCTAAGTAGGGTTTACAAATTAAAAACTTATACGCGATCAACCTATATAATGTACTCGGAAAAAGGAAATTTCATACAAATTCAATAGATAATTCGTTTTTAGACGTTTTTAGTGGCATGAACTCAAAGTTGGCATTTGCAACTACGGAACCCTACACTGGGCGTGGCCCGACACGCACTTGGCCAACTATATCATTGAGTTTAGCCAAAGCTGTTTCTAACCAATTAAAAAACAGGAGAGTTATCAATTCGTTGGAATCTTTTATGTTTATTTTATGCATGTTCACCGAGTACTCGGAAACGGAAACGCCTGTAACAATTTGGATATATTTTTTATTTGTTTGAAGTATACTTGTCAAGTCATCGAGATTTTTGTCTAAATGAGCTGTGTAATTTGGTGCCGAAGTCGGTTTTAAGTTTGGAATAATGTATAGTGAATGTCCTGCGCAGAGCGGTGGGCGACAGCTCGGGGCGGGCGGGCCCGCGCGCGGCCTACATGGGGCACGTGCTGCTGATGCTGGAGCGGCTGGCGCGCGCGCTGGACGCCGCCGACGGCGAGCTGGCCGCGCTATTGCCCGCGCCGGCGCAGCAGCGCTGGGCCACGGCGCGGGACCCGCTGCTGCAGCTGCTGCAGCAGCGGCACGTGCCGCTCGTGAGTGCTTCTTGACTAACTCTACGATACTATTGTCGAATACATTCATTCTGTGTGATCCGTCTACTTTATATGCATGACTTTTCGAAAAATATTTCATTTGAACTTTATTTTAATGTAGTTAGGGTCATTATGTTACGCTAACCCAACTACATACAATTTTTATTTTTTCACAGGGTGGATATTACCCGTCCGAAAACATATACGAGGTGAGTTCTATATTATTTATAATTTTTTCAAACTTGATATTCATCAGCTTGCTTACGACGCGACACCGAGCAAGTCTGTTCCTTGCGCCGCCATTAAGCTTCCGTTTCCTGTCCCTAGGTAGAGAATATGGCCGACAGCCTCGCGGCTGAATACGATGTGAGTGCCTCTCGCTCTCTAAACATGTTTGACGTTTTACAATTAGACATAGTTAAGTTTTACATAGTTTTTGTAATTAGAAGCACTACTGGGTGTAAATTTTACAAGGTTGTTTTACATAGTGTTAAAAAATGCGTTTTGTAATTAGCTTGTCAACTAAAGAATATAAAAGTGTTGTAGGTGCTTTATTCGAAAATATAGACAATATTAAGAAAGTAATTAAATTAAAAAAAATCTACGTGTTATCAGGATTTTTTATGTAATTTAAAACATTACACCGGAAGTGACGACACACAGCAACCGAAGTTAAGATTTTTCCTATGCCTGCACTAAAAAAACAATGTCATCTGTCTACTGTCAATGTCTCCTGTTTAAATTACCGTCGTAACATTTACAATACATTACAGAAGTGCCATTTTTAAAACGCGAAGTCACTAAACGAACTGTTTTTTGTACTGGAGGTGAAAATTGACAACTTTCCTCATAAAAATCTTCTACGTGACGTCACTTCCTCAAAAATCTTGACCTTGCTTACAAATGAAGGTCATGGGGATGTTTGCAAATATCTAATTATGTAAGACCTTATTTTAAAATCTGATTAAAAAAAGCTAATTCTCGAAAGGGATTGCAAATCAGATTTTTTTTTTATTACTTGACAAGCCAATTGGAAACGCTACTGGGAGTAAATTTTACAGGGTTGTTTACATAGTGTTAAAAAATGCGTTTTGTAATTAGAAGCGCTACTGGGTGTAAATTTTACTTATAAGGTTATATTTTTAACTATCTGTGTCGTACTGCGGGGCAAAAGCCTCCCTTCCATCTTTCCAAACATTTTTATTGTTCACATAGTTAAAAAATGCGTTTTGTAATTAGAAGCACTACTGAGTGTAAAATTAAAATTATTCAGGGTTTTATGCTGAATAATTTATATAGTCGCTACATACTTGAAGGTACATACATAGATAATGAATTTAACTTTCACTGTCCCTTTCCGACATGTATTCCCTGTCCCTTCCGGCTGGGTAGTGCGAAATGAACTAACTTACCGGTTTGTGTTTTGAAGGACTGTATCCACTGAGGACTAATACCGGGATGTGGAAAAAACCATTTCTCATAAAATATAACCTAACGGAGGATAACTTAATTTCACAAAACGTTCGAGATTCCAGCATGGATTGCAAAGGAAAAGTAATTCATATATTAAGGTACAGCGATAAATTCCAACCGTTACAGTACGTGTTAAAGGAGTTGGAAAAATCGTGACATTTGGGTTCAAAAATTACGTATATTATTGACCCCTATAGATAAATTTAAACGTCCCTTCAAGTGTGTGTCGGTTAGGGCCTGTTGTATACTTTCAGAATAATTCAGACTATTGTTACTAGTTTTCTCCATCGTTGCATGTATGTAATACAATATTTGAAAGTCGAATTGTTTTAATATTCGGTAGGTATTTACCGTTTTGATTTGTAGAACAGATTATTCGTTACAGAATAATGTGTGCGAGAAATTTATATGTTTACTATCACTGTAGGAATTTAGTCGAATGTTTGTTCACTATGTTATTAATTTACTATTCCAAATATCGATACTTATAAAATATCAGTTTTTTTATGTAAATGGGTAATTTAAAATTTTAAGTATGCACTTTTGGATAGTTTGGCATGTCGTAGATAGTTATTTACATTGGTGGTTGTTTTAGTAGAAACTAACTGATTTAAGAATCATTAAAGATTTGTGTTGTGTGTGCAGTTCCACGACATGTCGGCCACGGCGACGCTGGAGGACATCGGAGACGACCTGGCAGCTGACGGCCTCAACGAGGTGAGCACAATTTTTTGTTTGGTGTAAGTGGCCATCACTTGTGTCAGATTTTTCAGTCTGCCTAAAGGCATCTGATATATTTTTTATATATCTATCTATATCTTATTTCTCTTTTCTAATTTGTATATATCTATCTATATTTTTATTCTTATTTGGACTTTAAAACAACAGAATTTCTATCACGCCAGTCTTATTGAATTTATTCCTATCTACGGATTGGTTCTGGTCTACCCTATGGGTTGCGGAGGTCAGACGGCAGTCGCTCTGTGTGAAAACCGGTAACCTCATCAAATCACTTAGGGTAGACAGCGGACACCGAGCTCTAAGGCGTTACCGCTGACGATGGAACTGGGAATACGGGAGGATGATGATACCTAGTTAGATTATGACATCATCATCAGGAGCACGACCCTCTATGTACTACCTGAGTCATACTTGGCCCAAGCAGTCAGGGGAACTGGCCTACATTCTACACGAAGGAACGAATGGAACGGTCTCATTGATGTTTATAAGCTTTGTTTAGCTTGTGTTTCCTAAGTCGCCTTCTATAACATCCACGGGAGGACTTGGAGTGGTCCTATTCCACTCTGCCGAAGACCGGCAGATTATGACAGATTGCACAATAAGTGTTGTGTTGCAGCTGCACTTGATGGGCGCAGGCGCGGACTTGGAGGGCGCGGACTTCGCCAACGCCAGCCTGCAGCATGTACGTACCGATACCGCACAGCGCTGTACAGGCTGACCTGTCAATCACGGTACATATTGAAAGGGGGCGCATTCACTACTCGATTCTCGTTCCAAATATATAAAAAGTAGGTGCTTAAAGGTTGACCAAATTGTCCAATAAAAAGAAGTGTGGACACTCGTGCTGCGCGCGAACGAGCCGCGTTACCTAGCTAGGTACCGAACGCGTGGTTTCAAAACATTCTGAGACTGCGCACTAATTTGATTAATTTTTTCATTGTAATTAATAAGTATTTTGTTACTTATATATTTTTTGACGTAACGATTGATAATGATTTATTATTTTCTTAAGTACGACACGTGATTTACCAGTCAGCCTGTATATTACTTTTACTCCTGAGACTCATTTAGTCCCTGCAGTGTAGGTACATAAACCTACGAGTATATTTTTAAAAAGCCAAGTGTCACAAATGTCACCCTCGCAAGAGTAAAAAAGAAAGCGATAAAAGTTATAATGTGTCAAGTCTTGGCGCAAGACGTGTCTTGTTGGCCAGGCATGAATATTTTAAATTAAGAAGTTATTTTTCCTTGGAAAGATGGCATCGTGCGGCATTACTGATTGTTCTGGACTAGATACATATACTATAAGGTCATACAAAAACATTTCATTTCTGGTCACATTTTACATTATGTTATGTGTAACCTGTACCTTTAGATTTAAGCGTTGATTAGTATATAATATCTGTCTCTAGAAAGAAGGTATAACTAGGTAGATGTTGTGTGGCGAAATGGAGTAAATCTGCAACGGTTTCAGGTGCAGAAACTGGCGAGTGACTTCTGGGAGCGCGCCAGCCAGCAGCGCTTCAACGACGAGTGAGTATGCGCATGAGCACCGCTCGTAGTTTCAACAATCCACTTTAGCTTAGCGCGTCCCCGGTTGAAACCCCCGCTGTGCTGTTTCGGAGCCCGGAGTTCGCGCACTCGCTTTTTTTCTCCTTTAATATTCTATTACCCAAGGATGCCGAAGACCTTGTGAGAACGAGAAGAAGAGCCGGAACAGTCCGAACAGTTTAATAAAGACAGACCGCGTAAATAGTTAAAAGATTTATAAAAAAAACAATTATAAATGAACTAAACTTACCCCATAATTCATAAAAAATCCAAACTTTCGCTATAGCAATTTTAGCCAAAATATGTTTTGTCTCGTTCTTTCAATGTCAAATATTAAAAAGAGGGAAAGGAAAAACATGTTTTAATTGAAATAGGTTAACAGTTGTTAAATAAATACGAGGGTAAATGTAAAAACTAAATTACAAATCTAAATGTCGTTCATGTGGCATGGTGCTAAGAACACTGATTGAATTCCCGCGCTGAGCTGAGCTAGCTACTGCAATCCTCAGTGCGACATATGAGCCAACCCTCTATAGTGTAAAGTCGCTTCCCGCCGTCATTTCATTTCATTTCATTTCATTTCATTTATTTATTGTTTCCATGTACATACATATAAATAGATGTTAAGCCTGTCTCTGTTAAGCCGTGGCAGGGTGCTAGTCTACTATAAGGCGATTGGCACACTGCTCCGCACCCCGCTGCGTTGCGCGCCACACAAAAACGACGCGTTGTTAGTGTGTTGTCCTATGCGTGTTTTCTATCGCTCTTATTTATAAAAATTAACAGCCTGTTTTAGTTAAAAATATCTGTTGTCACTTTCCCTCTTTGGAATATTTGAAACGTACGAGAAAAAACACATTTAAACTTATAGAGCTTTAGCAAACGTTTGTTAACTTTTAAGAATATGGGGGTATACATATTGAGATACTTGCATACAGTGCGGCCCCCCCCGCTACGCAGCGGGGTGCGGATCGCTGCGAATCGCCTAGAAGCACGATATAACCATCATCATTATCATCATCAGGTCTTTTTGTCTCCACTGATTATCATCATCAGGTCTTTTTGTCTCCACTGTAGAAGCACGACCCTTGTACTACCAGAGCCATACTTGGCCAGATCGTCATCATTTCAGCCGCACAACGTCCACTGCTGGACATAGGCCTCACCCAAAGATTTCCAAAATGACCGATCAAGAGCGGCTTGCATCCAGCGACCCTGGTCAGGTCATCTGACCACCTTGTAGGTGGGTGCCCTACGCTTCGCTTGCCAGTACGCGGTCGCCATTCAAGAACCTTTTTGCCCCATCGGTCATCGGTTCGTCGCGCTATGTGTCCCGCCCACTGCCACTTCAACGAGCTGATCCGCTGGGCTATATCAGTGACTTTTTTGTTCTCCTCCGTTCTGATTCGATCACGTAGAGAAACACCGAGCATAGCCCTCGCCATAGCGCGTTGAGAGACCCTGAGCCTTCTTATGAGACCCATAGAGACTTGGCCAGATAATAACGATATAACCAGCACAATATTAATGTAAGCTTCCTGTGCAGCGCGTGGGACGACGCGCCGACGGCGGAGGAGGCGGCGGAGGCGGACGAGGACGCTGCGCAGGACGACGCCGCGGACAACACCTGGCGTCAGTAACACTGTGCTCTTATTCACTTTTGCCCATCTCTAAAAACATGTCTTATAAATCTACACTAATATTATAAAGAGGAAAGATTTGTTTGTTTGTTTGTTTGATTGTATTGAATAGGCTCCGAAACTACTGGATCGATTTTAAAAATTTTTTCACTGTTGGATAGGTATGTTATCCCTGAGTGACATAGGCTATGTATGTACCACGGGCGAAGCCGGGATGGACTGCTGGTAAATAAATATATGTGGACAAATTACACATATTGAGCTAGCCCCAAAGTGTGAGACTTGTGTTATAGGATACTAACCCAACATTGCTATATTTTATAACAAATACACACACGCTGACTTTTTATTGGTTTCAGAAAAAAACTGTCGTATAGTAAATAAATTCCTCTATCCATGTATGTAATCCAAATTTCTGTATGTCATAAGATAAAAAAGATGCGTAAATGATTTTCTTTCGAGACCACGTAGTTATACGCCGGCCGCCAGCTGCGTAATGTCGATAACCCGCCGGCCGGCGGCGCCATACACCGCCCGCCGGCCGGCGGGCGGTGTATGGCGGGGCGGTACTACTAATTGATCTCACAATTTTACTTACGAGTTTTAGACAGCATTTTTTTATTTTGACTTACTAATTAGGTCTTACTAACAATGCCTATGAAGTGGCCTTCGGCTTTTAAACCAATTAAGGCCATACCCAAATTTTCCGGGGTCCAGTGGCGCCGCCATTTAAAATAAATCATTTAAAAGGACTTGACCAAGACACAATTTTAAATGATATCTCCGTTATCATTTAAAATTGTGTCTTGGTCAAGTTCTAGATACCCATTCAAAGTATTTTTTAAACTACTTTTTGTAGTTTAAAGTGAGAACGTGAAGCTTTTCTACGCACATTTGCGAAAAACGGCCACTTTTAGCTAATGTGCGTAGAATAGCTTCACGTTCGCACTTTAAAATATAAACAGTAGTTCATAAAATAGTTTTAAAGGTTATCTAGGGCTTGACCAAGACACAATTTTGAATGATATCTCCGTTTCCTTTTAAATGATTTATTTTAAATGGCGGCGCCACTGGACCCCGGAAAATTTGGGTATGGCCTTAAAATCACCGTGTATATAAATAAACATCCAAGACTCAGGGCAATTTAAAAAGGCCATTTTCCAACTTGCCCTGACCGGGGATCGAACCCGGAACCTCTGGTTTGCGGAATAGCATGGTGACCACTACGCCACGGAGGTCGTCTTAAGAGTCATTTTTCCTTTTTCATGTGTTTAAGTTTGCCAACACTGGTGTCAGATTTTTCAGGAGGCATCTAACACAGCTTAACGACTGCCGTACAATGATGGCAGCCGGGACCAACGGCTTATACATATACGTGCCTTACTACGAGAACTCGAGAATTTTTTATGCAGTACCAGCTTTTGAGTGTAGCTGGTGCTGCATAAAATTTTAGTTTAAAAAGAAGTTATAACTTAAAAATCTCTTCTAAGTAAAAAAAATGAGAAAAAAATAGGGACAAATGACACTGAACAAAGTAATTCTATAAGAGGTCCGTTTTTTTTTGAGATACGGGGCGCTAAAAATTAATAAAATCTTTGAATTGGATGTTTATATAATGTGTTTGTTATAAAATATAGTATCTTGAGTTAGTATCCTATAACACAATTCTCGAATTTACTTTGGGGCTAACTCAATCTGTGTGATTTGTCATATATAATTATTTAATATTTCTTTGATATTGAATGATTAGTTGACATATTTTGATTTTATTACATACTTACATAAATTATATCTAACAAGAGTAAGACACAATTAACACAAGCTAACTGTACTCCGTATTCATGAGACGTACAGTTGTAAGGCGATTAACACACTGCACCGCGCCCTGCTGCGTAGTGCGGGGCGCCATACTAAAACGACGCGCGGGGACGCGGTGTCTGTGTGTTATTCTATACAAATTGAGATATTTGCTAACAGTGTGGCCCCGCACCACGCCGTGTGTTAATTTAGTTGATCGTCTAATGTGTGTGTGCAGTGCCGTGGGAGCAAGAGGGGGGTGCGGGCGCGAGCGCGGGCGCGGGCTGCGGCTGGGCGCAGTTCGACGCGCTGCCCGCGCCGCCGCCGCCCGTCGACCCCTTCGCACCCGCTGACACTGGTGAGCACGATACCACAGAATACATAATAGTACTAAGTACAGAAGACTCACTCCGAAAAATCAATTAAAGGAATAGCGACTCTCGCTACGACACAATTAAGTTCAATTCAGATCGCACAACGCTAATAACCTACAGTTATATTGTACAAATCCCAGGAACTTCTTCCGAATGAAAACCAACGATGGATACTGTTCTGTTTATTTCGGTTGCTTTGGACATTTGGTTCGAACTGCACAAATAATACAAAAATACCTATATCTAGTTCTATTTTTGTACAACGCCATCTATTTTAATATAGAGCAACTAATGCCGTTTATACATAAATTCACCTAGACGTTCCATCTCTTTCTATCGCGTAACGCTTACCTTTTCTGCCGCACTGATAGCCACGCTGGCGTGGCCGCCGTACGTACTTTTTTTGTACTTGCGTTTTTAATACCTACCGCGGAGTGAGACAAGCCTGACAATACACAGAGTATACCAAAATATACTGAAACTATTTTAACTGTTTGAGATCCGCCAATACCAAACACAATACTAAAACAATGGAAGCCGACCTAATGGTGGGTCGGCGGGTCTTAACCGGTTAAGGGTGGATTCAGTCCATTATACTGAACAACTTTCCCCAAGTCGAGTATATATCAAGTATATATCGAAATATAAAAAAAAATACTTCCTATACAAGTCCACATAGAAAACAATAAATATATATATATATATATATATATATCATCTTGGAGAAAGTTGTTCAGTGTCATGGACTGAACCTACCCATAAAATAATTTCAGAATATTTTATTAGAGGTTATAATTGTAAAACTTTACAGTTCGTAACTAAATCTTTACTCCAAATACAAGATTCTTACTTATATGTCCTGCATGTAAGGCTACTGTTTAGCATTTTATCCGACAACGCATTTTCGCATGGAGTACAGCAAATTTTACTTCTTCCTGAATCGAGAGCCATCTTCATAAGCCCGTTTTCTCAATATTGAGCGGTCATCACTACTTAGACAGTGTCAATGTCCGGTATTACTCGTGGTCCCATCGGCTAGTTGGGTCCGCAGTTTTTTTCCCCGTAGATTTACTGTACTAGAGTTTTAATTTATCCTTTTCAAAACCAAAGCGGTGGGGCCACGTTTAAAAGGTGGTTATGGTAGAAGTGCTCCATCACGCCACGTGACGATAAATGAGCTCTGAGGAAACTCATCACATTCTCAGACATTTGTGTGACTATTGATAGATAGATAGATAGATAAAATCTTTATTAACTAAAAAGGACACAATATATACATTATAAGTGGACAACGGACACACTAAAAAGGACACAATATATACACCGAGTAAAGCACATTGGTGCCGCCACCTATCGGCTACTTTAAATATTATCTATTAATTACGCAAGGTATAGGCTACACATCCTTTTTCCATTTTTCCTACTTTGACGTGTACCTATACAATGAGGCGCCCTCTGCGCGCCGCAATCCGCAACACAGAATCAGTTCAACCGCCGTACTATCAAGAGCTGTTCCAGCTCCTTTCGCTGATGATATGAGCAACTTCTGCTCGTAAGTCATATCCGTCCCGCTTTTTTCAAGAGTGGTGTTTTTCGCGTGTGGACAGTAAGAACTTGACGAACGTTGGCTTGTGTGGTGTCAGTTGACGTGATCCTGAACCGGTGAATTCCACGTGGCTAGCTGAGCTGGAGGACCAGGAGCTCGCTTTCCGAAGATCTGAAGGTTGGTGCACGTCTTCCATATACCTCACCTTAGCCGTTTACCTTGCTGATTCTCTGTCTCCGTAATTTTCTTATTTAGATTTAGCTATCGAAGGTTCGCACCATACGCGCGACGCCACACATGATAACTAAACGAAAAATATACTGTGGCTTGTTGCAGCACCGGCGCCGCCGCCGTCTGACCCCGCGGCGGACGACGAGTTCTCCGCGTTCTGGCCGCCGCAGCCGGCGCCGCCCGCGCCGCCCGCCGCCGCCGACGAGCCGCCCGCGCCGGCCGACGGACAACCGCAGAACAACCAATGTGGTAAACTTTACTGTACTATTACATAATATATATGTAAACTATGTTTATTGAAGTGTACTAGTATAAAAATATTTATTATTTTATTTACTTATGAAAATCTTTATTGACCACAATGTTTCAAATTAAATCATGTCATGAATAATTTCCATACGTGTAGATTCGCCATGATTTAATTTGGATAGTGATCCGAGCATGGTAATACTGTTAAAAATCAATAATTGAACACAAAAGGTGAAGTTATAGTATAGTATATCTTAATGCATTCTCTATCAGTAAGTAGCAGTGCGGAAGGAAAACGGAAGAATTTAATTTAATTGCGATAGGCGCTTAAAAACTTTTTTATTTAGGCGTTTTTACGAGAATCTATTTTCATTAGCTTGTGTTATCGGTTCAGAAGCACATTTAAAAAATAATAATTGTAGATTGAAATCTGTATCATACTTGAATTACATTATATCTGTATTTAAAGATGATATTCCAAAAAGTATTATATACCCAGTACTATAATACTTAATGCTATAAGCAACCCTTTCAATAAGTGATTCGATTAGCTGCCACTAATGTCATATTGTACGAACACTATTTAAACGAACTTTTAGAATTTCCGTCTTCAGTTTCAACACGCTGTAGCTATAAGCAGTCACCTCGAAATCGATTGATGCCAAATTTCTCTCGTTCTCTTGGGCACCTATTTTATACCTCATGCACTATTATAACTTTTTGTTTCAATTTTTTTTACATATAAAATTTGTTTGTAATGGACTTGTTTTTTTTTTATGTATCACGGGGTATCAGTCGGTAACAAAATGCGTGTTGCAGACGGCGCTGCGCAGCTGTGCGGCGGCGTGGCGCAGCTGCGGCTGTCGGCGTCGCTGGCCGGCCACCTGCTCACGGCCATGAGCGCGCTGCCGCCCGACCAGCTCGCCCAGCTCGTGGGCGGCGTGGCGCCGCTGCCCGCGCACGCAGGTCGGTGCTACCATTCCGTGCTTACCAAAAAACAGTAGTTTATGTTACAAGCGTGGTAAATTGTTCATTACAGTCGAGGTGGGTTGACAAACAAACGGGCAAAGCCCGCGTCTTTGTTTATGGAGCCGAGACTTGTGATGAACAATACACTCGTGTAACATACTACGTTTTCCAACACATTAGTAAGGGAAAAAATTCAATAATAAGACAATTTTAATCTCGTTAAAGAAAATTAGGAATATGGCGCACTTAGTTTTTCTTTTTCCAGGCGCATTTCGCGCATGCGCGAATCTGTAATGATACGAGAGACACAGAAATCAATTCACTAACAGCCAAACGATTATGTAAAAAAATATTTCGGACTTTCTTTGTCCTTTATTTCTTTATCTAGCACACAAAAAAGATAATCTTATTTTTATGTAGGTACAATATAAGTTTTTAGTGTTGATCTAGATTGTTTTTTTCTTACATATGTATGCCTAAAAAGTCTAAATACAATTTAAATCACAAACTCGAACTCTTGCGCGTAACGCAACAGTTCGACACAATTTTCTTGTTATACGTCAATAGAAAAATTGTAAGTACTGTTCGGGCCATAAGGTTCGGATTGGCCCTTTCTTTTTTGGGATTTTAAATAAAATAGCACGCGTCGTGCTCTGACTGGGTTTAGTGCGAACTAAATTAATTTTTACATGCACATCGTTTAAAAGGCTTGTCCGATGGTATAGATATAGGTACATGCATAACATTTTTAACTAAATAGCCGTAATAGGCGTAACAAGTACATCAAAAGGATTAAATTAATAACTTGCTAGATATTGAAATAAATAAAAAAAATAAAAAAAACTCAAGTATATTCTACTGAATGTACTCATCTAATAAGAAAACGATTATTTACAGACGGTTCCTCGGCGGATACCAGTTGCTCTATCACCTTAGACACGAACAGTTCTCCCGCCGTGGACACTAGTAACACCGTGGCTGCCGACTCAAATATCTCCTCCGCCGTGGAAACCGGTAGCGCTGTGACTACCGACTCCAATATCTCCTCTATCGCGGACACTGGCAGCGCTGTGGCTGCCGACTCCGGTATCTCCTCTACGGCGGACATCGGTAGCGTCGTCGCTGCCGATTCCGGTATCTCCTCCATCGCGGACACCGGTAGCGCCGCGGAGGCCGACACCGGTGTCTCCTCCACGGTGGACACCAGTGTCTCCTCCACAGTGGACACCGGCAGTTCCTGCGCACCAGACACGGGTAGTTCGTCCCCCGCCGACGGGGGCAGCTGTGACGCGGGCGGCGGCGACAGCTGATGCGCGCCCCGCGCCCGCCCCCGCCCCCCGCGCCGCCCCGCCACCGCGACACCTACTGTACCTCACTCTTTATTATTCAAACCAATGTAGTTAAACAAAATCGACTACACCCACTGTCGTTGCGAATTATCAGCAACATTTTTAAAATTTATTTCTTACAATCGTAAAATCACTTTTTCTTATAATTCGAGGATAAAAATAACGACGTTTATTCTTTGTTTAAAAAAAGCGAAAAAATATTGAAATTGTATGTGTTCAAAATAGTGATTTATAAAATTTGCTATTATTGTTACGCGATTAACTGATAAAATTTGTTATTTGATGTAAAAAATGTTCTTGCAATTAAATTGTATTTAATTTTACAGTAAATAATCTAATTTTGGAGTAACATAACAAACCATCTTTAGGGTGAGACTCCATCCAAGTTGAACGAAGATGTGCTGTGTTTTAATTTCAATATGTCAATAATTAATAGGTTACTAGACTCCCTGTATAATTTGGCGCAATAAATGATTATTTTGTGTACTATTAGACTTTTGAAACCAATATTTACGGATTTCAGATATTAATAAATTAAAGCAGAAAGATGGCAACATTTTTTAAATTTAAAAATGTGTTCTTGTTCACAAAGGAAACAGTATAAAAATTGTTTTTTGTCATTGGTTATGAAAACACAGCACTCGCTCATCTTCAAGGGAGTCTTTTCCAAAGCTTACAACTCGCTTCGGTCCGAGACCCATCCTAATTCGCGATCAATATGTGATATTGTGATATTTTCCTTTTAGTTTTTTTTTTTCATTTTCTTTAGAGGTCGCTGTGTCGCCGCGCTGGCGGCCGAGTTGTATTTACTTAACGTATACCTCTTGTATGAACTATTTAATCGAATTCCACAGAACTGAACCTTGGTCCTTCAGTGACTAATCTTCGTCGAGCGCTACTAGTCATTAGGCTAATATTATAAGTATCGAGTTTTAAAGTTATCGAATACTGCTCTAATAATCCGGGCTATAATAATAATAATTTGAAAGGTTCAAACTACGACTTTAAACTAAATAATTTTTCAAAACCAAGATAAAATTTCTATGGCCACCTGACAAGTATACCTACTACCTTTCAAACAAAAAACAATTTACAAATCGGTTCAGACGTCTTCAAATAATCGATGAACATACATTTAAAAAAAGACATGACGCGACGAATTGATAACCTTTTTCTTTTTTGGACGTCGGTTAAAAATAACATTAAAATACATAACAACAAATTCTTAAACTTATTGCATTTTAGAAATAACTATATAAAGGGCATTATAATGCATTGTTCTTTAGCTATGGAGGACACGTGGAAACTGTCACTTTTTACATTTTATACTTTTGCTACTTGCTTTTGAGCCGTCATATTAAAAAAAAATCTGCCTCCCTAAATCAGTGAAATCAGTAGTTGTACCATGTAACTGAATTACGGAGCGCAGATTTTTTTTTACGAATATCGCGTTAAAACACTACACTATAATGCGATTCTACGACATTAACGCTGGCAATAAAAATACCAAATTCGTAAATGTCCCGGAAATTGTTAGTCATTGGCCAGTAGCGCTCGGCTCTGCTACAACTTTAGAACTATGTTTAATAACGTGTACAAATGAAGTGTTTTATTAGTTAACTTTATCGAGCTTCACCCCCTGTGTTGTCGAGCTTGAGCTGCGGCCGGCGCCGCCCTTAATGCCTCGGACTCTGACCGGCCCGCTCTGAAAGGGCTTGCATTAGAGCCAAATTGGGCTTTAGAAAGAGTTTAATTTATATTGTAAAGCTTTCAGAGACAATGCAACATTGTAAAATGTTAAGATCTTCCAGAGTACGGCTCGCGACATTTGTCAAGCGACGATCCTGACCAATAGTGCACAACATTGGAAAATGTTGAGACAGGTAGTTGGTAAATGTTCATGTCGCACAGTTTTTCTATTTAGGAACGTAAAGCCTGGTTTACATTTTGACAAGTGGCAAATGAGTGTGACAAGTGGCAAGTGACAAGTATTTAGTGCGTGTGAACAGGCAGTGACGTGCTTTATTACAAGTGAATTCTGTTCTTTGACAAGAAGCTGAATTTTGACTTCCTTTTGTACTCGCCCACGGTCTCTGCTGTAGCCGGTACGCCACGCACGAGATATATGCGTGTAATGAGTTTACTGCATATCCACTTGTCACTTGCCACTTGTAAACCAGGCTTACGTGGTTGTAACATTTTGCACGTCGCAAACGAATGTCGCTCGACGAGTTCGAGGCCTACCATCGTGTGCAATATACGGCGCCGTGGGCTGACTATTCTACTGGCGACTACTTACATAAATCATATTTGTTTTGATACGTTCGCCAGGAGAATGGTCAGCGATGTGTAAAATTGTACAGTGGCGCGGAGATATCTGATTCTCACGTGGTTTGTACTTGTTGCCAGTTAGCTAGTCAATAGCGGACACTGACCTATGATGTCTGTGCTTTTATGTGTATATTAATTTGGTTGTTGCTGTCTTATAGCTGAATCGTTAAAAATATGTGAGCGTTTACGCAATATACAAAATAAACAATCAGCAACCGTAGCATGGAACCGTTGGAAAACCTAAGAGTGACATTTCGAAGGATTATATCTCCTTTTGGAATCTCGGGTCTTTTGACCCCGTTTCTTTGGAAGGCTTGCGTCGGGATATTCCGTAGAGTATATCTTACTCTACGGAATATCCCGGATAGCGCTCTATCAACGTCGTCGCCGATGCCATGCTATGTGGGCTGGTAGGTAGAGGTCAATGTACGTTATTGACACTAATTGGCGTTTATTATTCTTTGACTTACAAATTATAAGCTTTTTGTAATAAATGTTAGCCACGGGATCAGATAGCTCTGCAGCGCTATTGAAACCTGTCGATATAGATAATGTTTTATTGTACTGTGATGTTTATGAGCAACGCACGTGTGATTATATTTACGTAAAGTAGCGCCGCGGGCGCGGCCGCTCGCCGGGGAGCGAGTGGTGACGTGGTACTTGTAAATAAAATAGTGTAAGTCTAGTCTTCATTTTGAGACTCGAGTCTTTATTTAAAGCTACATTCTTAGCCACATTCATTAAAAATCTGTCTATCTAAATCAGGCATATAGTAAGTATACCAATTTGAGGACTGCAAACTTTTAATGCATTGACAAAAAAAAACAGTGCTCCGCAAATCAGTGACGTTACTGATGATTAAAGGAGAGCAGATTTTTTTGAATACGGTTATTAAAATGAAGATTCCGAGAGATCGTAGTGTGAAAAAGACTTAAATTAATTCAGGTGTCGAGTCTCGAAATTAGGACTAAGATACTTACTAGCGGAGGGCCGCCGTGGCCCGCGGCTTCGTGTGTAACATTTCATAATCTTGTAACGTAAGTAAGGTTCGGGTAGGGACGCGCCAAAACTTGTATGTTGTCGTTTATCCGTTCGTCCGGCCTCTGTCGGTGGTGACACCGCGGGAACTTGTCAAGGTAGAGGTCAACAAGTAAGTTGGTGGACCTGAAATTATGGCGTCACGTTTTTAATCTGTGTTATGGGTGGCGCCATCTTTAGTTCTGATTTTTTACGCAATATTATGGCGAGGTCCTCCAACTTATTTTTCGACTTTTACCGTCTTATTATAAAACGCAGACTAACTTTGTTACTATATTAAAACCATTATTCTACCAAATCGAGTTGACATCTAGTAAGCGTCAGCCATAGTCTCATCTTAAAATGTCAACTTGATTTGGTCGGATAATGGTCTAAATCTTGTAACAAAGTTAGTATTCGTTTTATAATAAGATGGTTAACGTCTTACCTTCATATTCATAAAAAAATAACAAATGTTTTGTCTACTCACCAGGCTCGATGCCCTGATAGATTTATTTTGGAGTATCGTCATCCATATCGCGTAGTTCTCGGAACGTGTTCAATTTCAGTTCAATTGGTATTGTTGCCGCGTTGGTTCAGAGCAGTGTGGGCGGTACATGTTCTCGATATCAGCTCATATCGAATAGTTATATCAGATCACATATCGATAGGAACGATCGCCTCGTTAGACGTCGTGGGAAGTCGCCCGATCCGTGCGTGGTATTTATTTGGGGTATTCTTGACCACGCTGGCCAAATATTTAATTTTGATTTCTACTTGTCCGGTTACCGATCGTCTTTGCGAGATTATTTTATGCATTCTGTTTCCCTGTACGAAGTACGTTTTATACTCGAGATAAGTTTCCAATTTCAAACGTAATTTTAACGAGCAAGAAGGTACCCCAAGGAAATGTCGCTAACATTTCTGAGCTTATCCTGTATGAGTAAACTTGATTGCATTTTTTTGATACTAAAATTTTTGATACTAAAAGTCATAGTTTATTAAGAAGATCCTCTGTGGTTCATTCGGTACATAGGTATTCAAGGATTAATTTATCATTAATTTTATTTGGCCAGATGCCAAAGGGTGGAATTTTAAATTTGGACTACACGCACAGCGTGTTGGAAATATTGACAAAACTAAAACAGTTAGGTACGTTGGGGCGAGACGGAACTGGGCGACCTCACATTTCACGTGTTCCAAACATATTGTAATTCATATCGTAGTGTTCGTGAGACATGTACAAATCGCCTCTTGGTTAGTTTACGCTTCACGTTGCGACCTTAGAGCCCGCTCCATACTTCACGCGAGAATAATAGACTTTTTCAGTGAGCAAAAGGTGACCAATGGTGTACGCTGTTCACCGACGTTACTCGCGAAGTATGGTGCTACAAAATATAATAACAATTCGTAGGTACAATAATGAAATCTAAAATACTTGTAGGTGCATTTGTGGGTGAGTCGGAACAGTGTGAGATAGAAAGCCTTTTATTTTACATAGAGCGTCAATTCGCGGTAATTGTCATGTAGTGTAGCGTTGTTGTCGTCATGTGATACGATTGTGATGAGGCGGGGGGCGCCGCGGTCCAAATATAATTCTTACATCATAAAAAATTACTTTAAAGTATTGGCCAAAGTCTTGTTTCTATGTATATTCAAATATATGATCGTCTGGTCTAGAGCCCCGCTCGCGGTCATGGCGTCCCCCGAAAGGTGCTACTTGTAAGATTTGTATAGTATGTCGGAGGCAAGAGTACAGGACCCTTACTTTAAGCGACAAATAAGGTGTCCGCGTTTCCGTGTCAAGCAACATTGATCGATACGCAATAATGATAAGTCTTATTTGGTTTGACATAGAAATGGCTCGGTACTATCGGATGACTGTTGTGTTATCCCATGGAGGTATAAGCCATCATAGATCTCTGCTGTTCGCGTTCCGTTGACGTGATCCTCTGGCAATACAATCGTAGACGACGCGTGGAGCCAAGTCTTAGCTGAATGTTTAAAACAGTCAATGTCAAACCGCTATTGTATCGCCATTTTTTCAGTCAAGCATAATAAGGCAAACGACAAGGATAGCGATAGAAAATGACAGTACGGTGAAAAAGGTGGTTGAAGATGTGGCGGAGACTGCTGGGCACGCAGCGTTCCGTTTTAGGAAGACGTTACTACGCTGGTAAATTAAAAATTACTTTGGCGCAATTATGTTACGTTATCGATGACTGTCTTCCTAAGATTGTGGTATTATACTTGTTAGTATTACGTGTGTAAGTGTAACACTAGTGCAATTACTCGTTTTTGTCTGTTGTGCTCTAAGGAGGTGTAAATATTATTACGTTATACAGAACAGCCCTCTAGGCAAAGTGGACTAACATTGGTACGCTAATTGATGCACTACTTATGACACTCTTATGTTAAATGTAAAGAAAGTCCTGATTAAATGATATCATTTTTATCACTAAAAAAGAGAGATTAAAAAGGGCCCAAAGTAAAAAAAAATATATATATATTTGTTATGCGTCAATATTAGTCCGTTTTGCTGGCTCTGTACAACCAGCATTTCCTATAACCGTACAAGTTTCGTACCAAATAGTCGTGTATATATTTACTCACTTTTGGATATTAGGCAAGTGTGTAGCGAAATATATAAGCGTTTTATATCGTTCATTGTCAACAGCACCACCGAATGTTTCTTACAGTTTTTGGTTGTTAGGAAATCTTAGGAATATAATACACAAATGATCCAGCTATTCTGTGTCTGAGATCCTGTGGCATTGCTTTTAATCTTATTCGAACACGATTTTTACTTAACTGCTGTCAGTGCATCATTGTAGGAAAGTACCTAGCTAGATTAAGGATGTAAAAGTTGTCACATTTGTCCCTTTGAATTATTCCTAAGATCGCTTGGTGGTAATATTGACAAAGAGCGCTTTGTATAGGCCGAGCGTCCCGCGCCCGGCCTCGTCTTGTGATAGATCTCATTCGCTCCAGCCGTCCTGATATATTCATCTGTTAGCGGAATTTCTTCAGTCCCTTAGCGGAAGATCCAACACTGAGGCTTTCATTGAAATAACGACCAATTTATAAACAGAACATTTTATAAAAATAAAATAAATGCAATATGCATTTAAGATCCATTTGAATATAATCTTTTGTTACCTTTTCATGAATAAAGAAATCCCACATTCTTCGATTATGCAGTTTTCCCGCAGCGTTTCGGTGTTGGACGGTTCGCTTAGGGGGCAGGTCCCATTGATCTCCTTTCTTACTGCTGTATCCGTTCGGTTTAGATGCCGAGTCCCATTGTCGTTTAAATAGTTTTGTATATAGAAGCCTGATTGTTGGGCCGCACCGAAATCGTGGGACTGTCTGGGATAATTCCAGATTTATTTGCAGCGAACGTTTTATACTTATGTTAAGTGAGCGTGCGGTCTGCTCGTGATGTTCTGTATTTACTTATTTTGTGTTAGTATGTACTCCAGTACCGCGAGTTGTATATAACGCCCTGTTTACACGAACTTTGCTACTATTGCGTTAGTAACTACATCTTTAGTTCTGCGATGACATCGCGCATGCGAACTGTTTCTCAGCTAACACT
The DNA here is from genome assembly GCA_963555685.1 of Acrobasis consociella. Taxonomy (NCBI): domain Eukaryota; kingdom Metazoa; phylum Arthropoda; class Insecta; order Lepidoptera; family Pyralidae; genus Acrobasis; species Acrobasis consociella. Next base: position 373,332 of record OY743112.1, read on the forward strand.
ATACCGTAAAAGCCACGGAATGTGTTCATTGTTCTACAAAATTATACTTGTTTGTTACTACTCGGTCCGGTGGCAGTGCAAGTTACACAACCGCGGGCGTAGTCTGCACTTGGATGGGTGACCACAAGTGGCATAAACGTTTCTTGAGCTCCGTGCTTCGGAAGGCGCGTCTTCAAGTAATGTTAGATTCCTTACGGCAGCACTGGCACGGAAAACTACATATAATGTGTCAAGTACAACGAAGCGCGAAACTATTATAATGAGTTAACGTGTTACTCACGTACAGAGTGAGCTACTGGCCGACATGTTTCGACCTCATCCGGAGGTCTTCATCAGGGCGAATGTGACTACAGGCCCGTACGCTGTACACCACACCGGCTCGCGACACACTGAGTGTCGTAGCTGACTCTATACGTGAGTCATCCGTTAACTCATTCTAATATCGTGTTTCACGTGAGTTTTAATCAAAGAAGTTCGAAACATTCCCGCGTGTCATCGTAATCACGTTAGCAAGCGCAGTAAATGTACACCACGCGCGTAGCCGCAAATATAGCAATGTCCGTGCGATGTAAACACACCCTGATTGTGTTATGTCGGCCACAAACGCAACGATAAACCGTACCGTAAGAATGGTATAAGTACATGAACAATTACTATGCTTTTCCATTCGATGAACTGTGAAATTTATCTGTACAATAAATTGCTACGATTTATCGTTGTGTGTGAAGCTGCTATTAGTATACATTATGTTAATGTTTCTCGTGGAGTCTAGAGCTAGAGGTACAACCATAGGTTAAGGCCGTCTCTGTGTTTTGTTAACTTTGCAACTTGTTAACATTGCTTACATAAATAGCCGACGTCCTCATTTTCAATAAAGCCATGAGCCAATTTTCTTGATAGCTTCGAATTTCACAATAGTGCATAGTAATTCGAATTAGTGCGTTGTATCATATAAATTATTTTGACTTTGACCCTATTTTTTTGTGAGAATAGATGGAATAATCTAGACACGCGGGAGCGTGTTAGAGCCAAGTTCAAAATTAGAAATTTTCAATCATTGATGCGTATTGGGTGTAGAATATCTCGAAGCAGTCAAGAAACTTGGAGAACGGTACGCTTGTCTTTGCTTTTAAATAAATAGTATAAATAAAAGCCTGTAATAACAATGAAGGCAGACAAAGCGGCTTTACGTTCATTCTCGTGAAACGAAATATGTACAAGGCCCAAAGGTATAATTTTCTTTGCAACCAGTGTTTATAAGTTCTGTACTATTCAGTAAGGCATCTGATATCGTGTTCTACCAAGTGAGTTTTATTTTATTTGTAAACATACAAACAATTCTTTCCGCTCTGAAATTTAGTTGGACTGAAAGATGCTAAACTGAAGTATGTGAATCCATCTCGACGACGTACACTGTGACCACAACACAAGCGTCTATTGCTTTGCAGTAAGGCATCAGAACGTCGTGTTCATAAAAAGCCTGCGTTTTAAATCAGTGATACTCGTATAGTGTAGTAATACACTGTTACGAATTATAAAAGTGCTGATTTTTGCCGTCAATTTGTCAAGTCTGCTGTCCTTTTAATGTAGCATACATACTAGAAGGTCTAACAAAATATAAATAATTATTGGCATTCCATACAAACTTGGATCAGCTGATCGGTCAACTTGTATGGAAGGCCAAAAATTACTTTTCATATTTCGATACACGTTCCTTGGGGAAAGTTGTTCACAATCATGCATCTTCACCCTTAAAATAGTTTCAGTATATTTTGTTAGACGTTAAATGTTGTCAGCGCAGATTTTTATGAATATCAGTTAATGTATAGCTTGATTTGTGGTACAGTGGAGATGTTCGATGAACTTGTTTGTGTGCAATTGTGCATCCCACGCGTTGCATTGTTGGTGTTCAGTGTTCACCTCGCGGTGTGGCTAACGAGAACTGTGCCTTCAGGGCGCTCCCGGGCGCGGCGACACGCGTCTCCCCCCCTCCATATCCCCCCCTCTCGACATGTCATTGGCAAAGGTCACTATTTTCTTTAGATATGAAAACATGGCACAAGGAGAAATGTACCTATTCTCGAATTATTAGAATTTGTCTAGACGATATCTCAGCGAGTGTTTGGTTCAAGACCCGTGGCGCAAGTGAGAACGAACGGTGCCAAACGTTTAGACATCATTTCAGGGATCTTCCAAGGATTTTCTTTAATAAATCAAAAAACCTATTTGATCATCAGAATGGTCAATGTATACGATATGAGAATGAGCATATAAATAAAAGTAGTAAGTGTGACTAATTTCGAGTAAGTTATAAGTCAGCTTATTTAGCACCGTACGTTCACGCGTGCGTTCTATCAGTAGATCGAAAATGTGTTATCTACTTACATGTCTTTGTTGCACCTACCTACATTTAAAGAAAATTGTGAAATTAACCGATCATGTTTCTCCGATATCCCCCCCCCCTCCCCCTCCCCTCTGCCGCCGCCCCGACCCGCCCGAGACATAATAAATGCTCGTAATGTATTCTATTGTATTTATATTATATCATAGTTAAAAATTTTATTAAAAAAGTTGCTCAATAGTGACTAGTTTTATTTCATAGGTTAGGACTAAATTTAAACAGCGGAATGGTGTGTACAAATTCTCTTCCGTTATTTTAAGATAATGAAGCCAAGTGCTAACGTTATATAACGTCCGTGCTTTATAAACAGACTTTTGTTGTGCTTCTGCAGCAAACCAAGTTGCTAGAAGTTGGAATAGGTAACTACAAAGTGTTTAGACGTTCCTTCATTTAAACGTTTATGTCCTGGAAGGGTTTTTAGCCCCAATTTTCTAATAAGCTTTATTATTATATACCTTTCCCTTCACCACGCTTAGCGTCATAACGCTGAGTGATTATTAACTAGCCAGGAAAGTTAAGGGACTTCTCTAAAATGGGCTACTGATGAATCATAAAAGGGACGAGGGCAATGAAAGATGTAGTATTTTGATATAATTTTATTTTCATATTCTCATAATTTATTTATATATAATTACTATAATCATCTACCAAACTAAATAATCAATATAATTCAACAGCATCCTTTATATACAATATGTATAAGTAATAGTTTTATATCTTCCTCATTTCCGAACTATTAAAAAAGAGACAGTCGTCTAATTCATACAAAATAATGCCGAAATGAACTACAATTATTACAGATTAACAAGTAATAATTTGCCACAAGTTTATTATTTATTTACAGACCTTATATTAATTTAGTCCCATAATTTCCAAATGAATCGACAGCATCGAAATGGAACATTGCGTTTAGTGCAGAGTCGCGACGACTAGCGGACCGTGTCCGGCCGGACGGTCCGAGCCAACGGTCCGGCCGGGCCCGACCGGCCACGGCCGGCAGGCGGCGCGAGCTCGGTCGTACACGAATTCTAAGTAACAATGAATAAAATCGAGAAACTTAACTTGTCCCTTTTTACATTACACCTTAGTCAACAGAACGCCGGCGACAGCCGCGGCGCCTCGCTGGCCGCTGGGAGTGACTAGAGATACCACGTACACTTCACAAACCACCCCATACTTATTGCTATTTTGATACCCCATGCTCAATCACTTCGTCTCATTTTTATTAGACATTTGTATTAGGTGGCCCTAAGAAGGTTTGATTCAAAGAGGGCGCCACTTTTATGATTTTATAAACCATCACATTTTTTTACTGGCTGTGAATTTTTACCATCCCAAGGGGTAATAAAGGATGAAAATGGGGACGTTTGTAATCAATGGTGCGAGCAGCGAGGTGACGCGACGGCGTCGCGGGCGAGGCAAAGTAACGCTGATAAACTATATCTTAAACTGTATAAACATTTGTTGCGCAGATCGAAACTACTTAGAATTAGCTGGAGTCTACTCGGTTGAGATGACTGGTACATCGAGATGCGAGAGCGAGACGGCACTACATGATATCGTGAACGCTACGATAGTGCGAGAGCACTGCAGGTACGATAACCGATATACTCGGCTGATATGCTCCGGATACCCGGGCGAGCCCGGCGATATTCGATAAAACCTGTCACCGTAAAATCGGTAAATTCTAATCTGAAAATATTACTTCTCCGATAAAATCCCAGAACATGCTCAAATAACAAAATAATTTGGTTAAAACGCGCTCTCATGTCTGGTGCTGTACTGATACAATAAGTTATGTATTTTACAATAATTACACGTGCGGCGAGTCCGACGCAACAATAACAACATTCATTCATACTTCAATATATGTATATCTGATCTGCATATTACAAACGAAACTGTCATGAATAACTTAAAATATATGACTATAAATCGCGTAACGACGATAACGTAGACAGATAAATATAATACAGGGAGCTCGCGGAGTACAAACCTTTGGCATCGACACTGAAGTTACGCGGCTAATGATACGCACGAATACAACGAAACTAGCATCTCTATAGAGTATAAAAGTTGAAGCTAAGTAAGGCGAGTGACACATTGGACGAAGACGTCGGCTCCGAGCGGAGGCGAGGCGGCGATTGCAGCGACACACCAAGCGACACAAGCGACAGTCGCCGGCGACAGCGACGCGACACGATTGGTCCGGCGCCGCCTCGCTGACAACTCAAATGTGTGCGACAGCGGGGCACACGCAACAGAGTGTAACAAAAATTATTGTCATCCAATGCTTAAATTTCCAATCTTTATTAGTATCATTTCATTTATTTATTAATACTTTATACAAATCGACGTCGTCCCCTATCATTACGTTTAATTTTGTCTTCATCGTATCTATAAAATTTACAACTACTTGTTATGTAATTATATAATCTCATGTTCATGCGAGAGGTACTAACACAAATACGTTACTACAAAGGAATTAAGAGCCCGCGCAGGCCCGCGGTCGAAGGAAAGGAACGTTTGGCGCGGGGGCCGCTTCAGTATGTACATATCACATGCGAGACGAACGGCCGGCCGTAGGAAGCGGGACTACTGTCGACTTTCTCCGCCCTACAAAACGCAGACGAACTTTAGGACCATTAATCACCCAAATGAAGTTGACAGTGACAAAAGAGAAGGCGATAAATATTGCGGGGGTCTCGTTAAGGGCGGGTAATGGTTAAAAACATACTAGTCCGCGTTTCATAATAAGACGGTCTATGCTCGAGAGGCGAATATACAAATTGTGCGTTCATTCGTTTCGAGATACGCCAATCGTAGGTAAGAAGTCTAAAGTTAGGTTCATAAGATCTCTACGTGGTAGCTAAGCTCTAGCGCGACACCGGCCGCGGCGCAGCCGGCCCGGTGCCGTAGTAACGCTATTGGGAACTCGAAATCAGTATTTTCAGTGAGTCGGGGAACTCCCAATAATACGCTACTCTTATTTTAAATGGTTCTGTATCAAAAGGCGGCCGCCGTGTCGTCGGCCGGGGCGTTCACAGCTGGTACCACTTCTTGTCCTTGTACTTGAGCATGAGCTGGTGCGCCGAGGACGAGAACTCGCCAGCCTGAAACGTATACAAGATTTATGTAATGATACTTCAAAAATGCGTGTTGAATCAAAACACTTCCAGCTGTCATCATTGGAGACCAGATCGAAGTCGATATCAGTGTCGATTTTAGCATTTGATCAGGGTGTAGAGGGGAAGGTATTCTTTGTCTCTGGCGCCCGCAAAAACCACAATTTTCCAGAATACGGTCCCTTCTTGAGGTGCGAACGGGAATGTTTTTTGGTGACCCTGGCTACACGTCGTCGAACGATTGCCTCAGTCGTCCCCAGCCCCGCGCACCTGCATGTGCATGCGCTCGGTGCGGTCCTCGAGCTGCGACAGCTTGTCGCCGCGCTCCAGCACGAGCTGGTGCGCGCGCGACACCTCGCTGGCGGCCGTGGAGGCGCGCGCGCCGAGCTGCTCGAGGTTGCCGGCCGCGCCCGGGATGTGCTTCGCCACCGCGCGGTTCGGCTTGCCGCTGCCCTCGCCGACTGCAATGTTCACACAAAAACCGCTATCACAGTATACACTTCGTTCAGAAGATACGCCAGATTACTTCATTGTTAAGTTGACGTCAACTAATGAATTCCTTTATTACTTAATTAAGCTCTCTTAAATTTGTTAACAAAACTAAAGTTAATAAGTTTATTACAAAACGCGGATTAACTTAAATAGTACTTCTTTAAAACCATTAGCCACCCAAAACAGTTGACAGATGAGAAAGTGAGTTAATTTTATTTATTTCTTTTCAAGGGGAGCCCCAAACTCTTCAACAAAAATTGGAATGGATATCAGAAAGTCAGTAAAAGGTTCCCACAGATAACACCAGATTACATAAAAATATTACACAGAGCACACATCACAAACAGTAAAAAATGTAATGAATATATAGAGGTAAATCGAAAAATGGGTTCAAGAAAGAGTTACTAACACAACTCTTCCCGGTCCAGCGGCCGCGAACCACCACCGAACAGCCCTCGGAAAAAGGACTCCTTGGGCGGCTCGGGCATGTCGCGCGGCAGGAACAGCTCGCCCAGCATCTCGTTCAGCTGCTGACTGCAAAAGGAACGCATCACACACCACTATGACGTCTTTTCTCAAAGAGGGAGTCAACTGTGTTCCTCATTTTTTTTTATTCATCAATCAATCTCTAGATGTAATATAATAGGCAAAGCCAAGGGGCCGGTGGGCCATTTCAAGTATCGCTGGAGCGACGTAGTGATGGCGGACCTGCGCGAGCTTCAAGTTGGCGACAACTGGCAAGAGCTAGCAACGGACCGAGAGCGTTGGCGTGCTCTTGTGCTGGAGGCCAAGACTCACCTTGGGTCTCTGTGCCAGGATAGTAAGTAAGTAAGGGTTTTAGGCCTTGCAATCGCATTGAACACCCTGCATCTTTATTTGACAGCCAATGATAAAGGTTTTAATTACTAACCCAAAGTCTACATAACTATAGCTTAGCGTGTGATAAAAGATAGTCACTCATATTTATGATATTATAGTGACGTATTATTTATTTATTAAGATGCACTCTTTTCCTAGAATGTTTCCTTTCCTTATAAAGGAAATGTGCTGTAAAACTCACCAGAACTCAGCGTCGATGGTGAACTTCTGCACCTCGGTGGGCGAGGCGAGGTACAGCCCGTGGCCGCGGTTGCTGAAGCAGAAGGTCTTCGCTATCCTGTAACACGCCGCACGTTACACCACGAGGCGCTGGCAGCCGTAAAATTGTGCGTCTTCACTTGCCATTCTCACGAAAAAAATGCGGACTACCTAACTTTATTCTAGTTTAAACTATAATCCGCCCAAAACAAATTGGCATCTACAAATATTTGAGTATCCATCCATCCATTCATGTCAATAAGTTTGGGGTGGACATGGACAGTGGTTTTAACCAAATACAAACGTTAGTCCGCGTTTTCTGATAAGACCGTTTCTATTCAAAAATATCGTATGATTAGCGACTCCATTTCAATAATTGGGCTACAGAAGGTAGAGCCTCAACTTAATGAAATCTTTTTCAAACATTATTATGTCACTTTGAAAGGACTTGTGAACATGGTCTTTTAGGACGATATCGTAAAGTTTAAAGACGCACAAATTTATTCGGCATTTGACTAATGCGCAATCAAATCAGCTTTCTATTACAATATTTATTAATTTCATTTTGGCACTCTGCTTTGATGCAGATTTAAGCGCTTTCGGTATTGCATTTTTAGTTTATTGATAAGTAATGTCTAATATTGATTTCCATAGTGTCTAATGAATAATTGATTACTAATTGAATGTAGTGTAAATTTGCTAATTAACTTTCAATGTACGAGTACATAAACTTAATTTAGATCAAAATAAATAGTTAAGGTGAAATATGGAAATATCGTAAATTTGAAAATGATGCGGGATTATCTTGAACTTTAACTAAAGTCGTCTTACCTGATGGCATCCTCTGATTCCTTCAATGAAGTCAAATTAAAACATCTAACGTAAAGCTAACATTTACTAACATGAACGTACATACATAGCATTCGCTGCTAGTCATTCTACTATAATACTTAGATAATATACAATGCGATATCGTGGCAATATTTATATGAAGCATTCGTAATTATATCAAAAGCAGTCATGCTCCAAGCAAAATTTTTAAAAATATCAGAAGTGCAGCGGATATGTGGATGCGGGATCGTCAACTATGGAAGAGTTTGCATAACAAAATATAAATATGATGTATCAACTCGGTGTCGGCGTGTTCGGTTGTGGACGGGTGTGTGTGTGTGATGTTTACAGGGTAGACAGAGTCATCCGACAGGGGCACTAGGGCAAGCAGAACGGCAGGCAACTCGGTGGAGGGCAAATCATTTTGAGCAGCGGCCGGGCCACCCGATTTTGTGAAAAGCGGAAAATTCACATTCTGTTGTTTATTTTGGTTCTATTTCTGGGCTATAAGAGTTATAGTCTAGTGTCAAAGCTAGAAGAGCTAATGTTCAAAACGGTGGAACCATTTATTTTAGGCTAGCTGCAAGAGCTACTTAATGTCAAAACGATGGAGCAAAGTTTGGTACAATACTATAATAAATATAAGTACTTAATCTCGAAGAATACACATTTTTTTTCAGAATTCGAATATATCTTTATTAACACTCAATATATTAATAATAATAATTAAATTTGAGGATTATGAGGGTAATGATTTGCCCTAAGCCGATGGGAACGTTTCTCGGAGCACAACAGGAGGGGGTCTGAAGCAACTGTCAACGGTACATGAACAATACATGTGTCTAAAGGAACGCAACAGAGGCGGGAGTGAGGCTCCACATACAGTGACGGTACGGCACATGGCTAACGCATGTCATTGGCCACTTACTGGTCCGTGTCTTCGTTAACAATCAGTTGCTGGCCCCAAATGGAGAGCATTGGGTCTACGATACCCCTCTGTTTGGACTGTGTCTGGAAGCTACCAGAACACAGCGGCGTCAGTAAGAGCTCGCCGGGCGCGCGCCGGGCTCGCGGGAGGCCGGCGCGCGCCCCGAGCGGGAACGTGGTCATAGTGGCAATGCAGGGACTAGCGCGGTACTGCTAGCTGGGGCAGAGCAGTGGTACACACGGGGAAGTGTATTTACATCCATGATTCTCATAGCACCGAAAGAAGATAAAAGTAGTAAAGTAAGTAATAGTTAGAAAGTGAACGGTGTGATCTTTTGGTAGGACTCTGTACCGAGGTGTGTTCGAGTGGTGTCTCGGGAATGTCCAATAGATTTCTGAACTGAAAAATAGATAAAGAGTGCCAAATATCGGAAGCACAGTGGTGCTCGACAGATTTGCAAAATTTTGTCTACTCGTGATGAAGAGCGGCGCTAGTGGCCGCACACCGTCGCTCGTTGGCGCAACCCGGCTCGAAGGACCAGGTGAGGTGCGGCCCGGCCGGCTTGCACCAAGCGAGCACATTCTAACATCGAGGTCCGCACATGAATCTGCCGCGAGGCTCCAAATGATAAAGTAGCAATGACCGTGTCCGTGATGATGAATGCGAACATCGTAGTGGCGAACATTTCCAGTCGGAGCATTCAAACGATGATAAAACTGCGAAGCTATTGATTTGTAGATAAAAGATGGAATAAAACAAGCCGTTTATCATTTAGTGCCTTCGTCTGGTGCATAGAATCGTCTAAGAGTGATCGGTGTGTCACGGGACAGTCTATGGTGAGTGTCGACACTCGACACCAACGGAACATCCACGGCGCCGCGCGGCCGCACTTTCTGCATTCAACCTCGAACCGAACACCGGCACATTCACATCTTGCTTCTGCAGTAAGGTGTTTAAATTGTGTACGGCAGTGCGTAGGTGGTGTTCAGTTCGCGACCGAATGTTCACAAGTTAAGAACAGAGAGCGTGACGGGATCTCACCTGAGTTCCGACAGGGGGAGGAAGTCGACGTCCACGAGCAGCCGAAGCGACGGCAAGCTGTACGCTACCAGGTGCCCCGTTGACAGGTAGTTTACCAGGCAGACACTGTCTGTAATGAGAACGGAAAGACATGTTTTTAATAGTCCCTCGAAAAAGTTATTTTTTCCATAATTTCAGTAACCACCTAGTTTTTGCGAATCAGATTTTATATAAGCACCTAGTAAAATAAATAAACAAATTAATACAGGTAATTTTTTATATAAATTCTTGTACAATAGTTATGTTAACCTGTTGAGATCAGTCAATACCAGACACAATAGTAAAACAATGGAAGCCGCATATGATGCTTTGCGGGACTTGACCGGTTTAAAGTAACTTTCGAGGGTTGTTCCATTAACAGCAAGTTAGACTAAAACGATTCCTGCAATCGCTGACTTATCGTTTGAAGGCCCACCTTTGAGGCTGACGATCTCGGCCTTGACCACGAAGTCGGTGTCGACGATGTGCTGCCGGCACACGCAGTTCTGGCTGGGCAGCGCCACCACGCGCGCCTGCTTCTCGGACGCCACCACCACGAACTGGCGGTCGCCGGCCGGCGCCGGCTCCGCGCCCGGCGTCGGCGACATCCGGCTGCCGGACGACGACGACGACTGCTTCGTCGGCGTTCGTTCTCGCCGCTCTCGGGGCTGGACATTTTCAAACAAAAATTTAAGCATGTTCTCTCTCTCTCTCTCCCTCTACCTCATCTCAGCATATAGAAATACGCAAATAGAAATTTGAATCCTCAGTTGTAATGCTGCAAAGCCCGGGCTCTGCTTTCTGGCTTTTTCTTTTCTACTTTGATCGGTTGTTTTGTCACTCATATCGTTCTTTACGACGACAATAGCATTTCTTCGGTCTACCAATTCTTTGTTATTGAAATACTTTGTTTCCCATGTAACTTGACGGTTTCCGTGAAACATGACAGTACCAGCGTAGCATTTTCTCTTCAAAAAGATTGTCAGCCCAGCGGGAGAACGCATTACTAGTCATTTTTAGTAACCACAACTGACATATACTCTGAGATGTTATGTTCGCTATATCAAATGACTTTAGACAGCTTGAGAAATTTGAGAAAGTGATCACCAGTTAAAAACAACAAAAAAAAAATCATCAGATTAAGAAGACATCTAAGCCTAGTATACAATGCGACTTGTAAGAACGACAGGCTCTAAGAAATTAATTCGTGCAGCGAGTATTCACTTGTCAACATAATTTGAATTGCGATAACAAAGTAGCTTGTACTTACATCTTTACTATCGTCCTTCCAACTTTCGTAAGAATAGGGAATTAAAGCACCGTTGCAGTCGAGAAAGGACATCGTTAGGATTGACCCTTTTAACCTAAATAGAGGACCTCCTGAAACAGAAAAAATATTAACTGTAGAAGATAGATGAGTGGCGTAAAAAATAAAGTTAAACAGCAAGAAGGCGCTCTTGAATCTAGAAAGTATATAGAGTAAAACGATACAAACGGCAAACATAAGCCAAAGTTAAAAACAGTTAAAAATGTATATTCCAGTCGAAAAACCGAACTAATCATAATAAAATTTAACAAAGATAAACACCTCATCTGCTCTAGAGTTTTTGTCCACACTTCACTTACTACAATTATATTATTGCTTTTACGACGTGGTGGTAGAATCAACAAAAATAAAAAGAAAACAATGTTACCACTAGTGGAGACGATGACAGGCTGTGTATGCCGTAGGTCAGCCTCGGGTAGGCTGATCATCATGGTCAGGACAGAGCCCAGCGTCGTGCCGATCCACAGCGTTGGCAGCAACGTCGTCGGATCTAAGGACCAGCGCGACAAAACTTGTGAAATATAGACTAACATTTATTTTGTTTTGATGAAAATTTGATAAATGATTAGATAATTTTATAGATAATAATTAGATATTTTAATAAAATCTAGAAAGGGTAGTTATCGTCTGTACCAGCTCCGCATTGGTGTGCGAAACACACAATATTGTTGGTAGTTATTTGTTTTAATTTAGTTAACAGTCTTTAAGTTGTTACATTCGTGTTTAACAAATAGGTACACAAATAATATAAATGCGACTCACCAGACTTCTTGGTATAGCTATCGGCGAAGGCGAGGCACTGGATGCCCTCTTGTGAGATGTTCTCCAGGCTGGACATGCTGCTGCTGCGCGAGCGCGAGAAAGAGCTGTCCAGCTTGTCTACCCGGCCGGTGGCAACACAACACAACCAGGTTACTCTCTCCGATGGAGCGCCAAACCTTCGCAGGGGCCCGAGAGCCCCAGGGAAGGTTTGGCCAACTCGCTGGTAGCTGCTCGAACTTCAATATTTCATGTTACTTACATTTTTTACCGGGCAATGAACAAGCACAACGGGCAAAGTCTTTTTGGGGCTAGTACAAAATCATTTTTTTTGCACTAACTCTATATTATTTGGATTTGGATTGTTAATTAAATTTTTTGCATATGCTAAAATACATTGTTCTAAATTAAAGAATCATAGATCAAAAGCACAATGCTTAAAAACCACGCACGTTTGTTGTCGTGCGATAGTAGAGTGCATATTATAACTAAGCACACCGACATAACGAACTTTTTAGTAAAGTAAGCTAGTTTTTCAAGTCGGTAAATTCGTCAGCTTTAAATTAGCCTTATTCTTTCAGTCTGCAAGGGCAGATTGACAAAATTAGGTTTGTTTCGTATAATGGTAACTAGATTTTTTGAATGTTCGAGTCGCCAACAGGAAAGGACATCTAAATAGTACAGTTGCAGGCTAAGCTAGCGTTAGTTCACGAGCTCGTGTCAGTGCAGTTGTGAAATTAGCTGAAATCACCATTCTGGTGCGACAGACAGTCCGAGTGCCATATAAAACAATTCAGAGAAGAGTCATGCTGAAGAGGAGCCGGCAGGCGGCGGCATGCCCGTCCAATCTCAGCTATTTACACAATGTCCTCCAACAGCTTGCTTGTCCCGGATTAGCTGACAATGCTCGTGTGTCTTGACTTGTATGAGTTGGAAGACGTGTCGGTGTTGGGAAAAGCCTCATTTACGCGTAAAGAATGTGTAATACTAATAAGGATTTTAATAGAGAGAGAGATTACTTTATGATACGTAGAAGCCCACATAATAATTAAAAATAATTGGTTCTTTTGTTATAATTAATATGCAATAGACAAACATATACTTACTAACATTTATTGACAAACAAGAGAGTTATGACAAATATTGCTTGAACCGTTTGGTTAAATATATTATTTACATAATAAAATATTTGCTATCTTAAATTCATAAATATCAAATAAGCAATATTTGACAAAGTAATTTATTAATTCGTCATATAATTGTTATTCACTAACACGTATTCTAACTTCACGTAAATGAGGCCGACATAATATGAAGCTGGTTGTAATGAATGAAACATGGAATATCGGACGACACAGTCAACACACCGATCACCTAAACGTAGTATCCTTAATGTTACCTTAAAGTTAGCACACCGATAAACAGCTCTACGGAATGAGGGCGACAGTTGATGAACAAGTGGAATGATACAGCAAACAAAGATTTGAGATGAGATGTAGATGGGGACCAGCGGCGGTCGCGAGCTGGCCCGCTTGCAGCCAAGTCAAAGCATTCCCCACTAAGTGTCCCAGTCTAGAAGCTCACTATGTGATCCCATTCTCTAACCTAATCTCTAGGTCTAATCAAAGCTAGGTCAGGGCGCCATCTATACAGTTGGGGGAGGCTCGGTGAAGCTAGGGAGTTTCCATCTACTCCTACCGGTTAATCAAAGTGTTTTATAACTTAGAATACCTTCCCCTATAGTTATTTTATTTAACTTTACATGTATGTAAATACAAAGTAAACAGCACTTTTTTATCTTTTTCAATTTAACTCTCCCAAATCATATACAAATATTTTTTTCCTTTTCCATCACACAATTTAATAGAATCATTTATTTGCATGATTTATGTTACCAGCCTAATACACAAATTAAATTCTGATGTCATTACTGTTTAAATTCACGCATTCGATTTATAAAATGAGGAAATCTGCTTTATGTTCAATATGCTGTGTAAAATAAATAATGGAAACGTGATCATTTTCTTAATATATAAAGGGGTGTGTAAAATAAGGAGTAGAAGGAAGCATCTGTAAGAGGTCACGGGTCGCGAGGACAGAAGTGGTCGCGGACGGACAGCGGCGCGTGCCGCTCGGGGCGGTCGTGCTACGTGGCGGGGCGGTGCAGCATGCAGCTAGTGCGATTAGTATAGGAGAGTACCGTAAGCATACATAGACATAATGACAGCCGTATATAGAGGCAGCCAAAAACGAGCCATATAAACTTTTTGCTTTGTGGTCGCGCTAGAAAAAGAAACATAATATCATGTACTCAACAGCGTTAATATTAAAAAATAAGATGGAATCGAGAGGATCGTCGTCTTGGAGGGTCCAGAGCCGCGGGAGGCGCCGCTCTTGCAAACAGATGCCAAACAAGAAACAGCGCGCGTATATCATGGAAAGCCTATGTAATGCACATATAACATATAGTAGAGACCGTTCATCGCAACACTCAATATGTGGTACACTATAATAGATAGTTTTGAGTAGTAAGTCACCTTTTTATATTAAATCTAAGAGTCATGCCAGTCGAAGACCTTGCAATTGTGTGCAATCCAGTGTCGTAACGTGTGAGAGAGTACATGGCAAGACAGTCACAGCCACAATTTCCAATCTAACGAATACGAAACAACTACGTGAGCTGGGCCGCGGCCCGTGAACTAGCTACCGAAATCAAACGATAAAAAGGAAACAAAGGAATTTAATAAAAGTAAAATTCAATGCAATGTTTCGGATACCATTGGGTTGCATAATGTGTAAGTACTCCATAGATGCGAGAGTCTGCGGAATAGTTGGTTCTGTACCGACAAATAAACCACAACATGTTACAAGCATGATCATCAGGGCACAGGCGGTGCGCGAGCTCGCCGCGGCGCTGCGGCTTTGGGACTCGCTCGACCGAACTCAGTCGCACTCGTTGTAATTATTGTTTTCCACATTATTATTTTCAATGAAAATTAGTGACGCCATTTAACATATTGCAGCGACTGCGACCAGTCCCCGTAAACCCGTGAGTGCGAGCAGCGTCGCCACGAGCCCGCGCCGCCTGCTTCGGTCGAGGACGGCGTCAAGAGGACACGCACAGTTATCGTACACCATATAAAGATGAGGTTTCATTCTAGAAGTCGGCGATGACGAACACAAAGGAAAACACTACTCAGTATGAACAACTAGAAATTAAAATATAACCAATTTAGGTGTGGTATATTCCAATGATTACCTATTAAATGATTCCGATCTGAAATTGGAAATTTTTCAAATAAATGATAATGTTTTTCAATTTGATGCATGCTTCGTAGCAAATGATGGAAGATTGGTGAAGTATATTCATAATTTAGTTCCATGAATTTAAATGACAAGAGCTCTGAGATACGGCAACTACTTAGTTTCAATGTTAATGCCAATTTTAGAAGTACATTAATGATTAATTCACAATGTAAAATTTGGCAGTCGATTGCCAACATTTTGATAATTATTAAATGTGAATTTGAAGAGCTTTTTTGTTAGGAAGAAGAAAATCTGACAGAAGAAACATTTTTGACGTCTCTTTAACAAGATAATAAAAACAATATTACCTTTTGGAACCTCTTCAAATTCACAACATTTGTAAAAGTTGATTCAGTTATGAAGGAAGTAAGTCAGTGAGTGTGGAAAATAAACCAAAAAATAAAATCAAACAAAAATGATAGAAAGAAGAGAACAGAATCTGATGAGTCCGACCAGCATCACACAACACCGGCCGGCGAACGGAGCAAACAAATCGAACAACGAAAACAAAACCGAAGGAGAAATTGCGACTGCGTCAGAACGGAAGAAACGAGGGGCGTCGAGTAAGGTGACTGTACTACCAAAACTGCAATACTGTCGCGTCGTCAGCAAGGAGTGCGGCGCGGGCGCGTAGACGTCGGACGCGGTGGACAGGCACTTGTGCAGTTTGCGGGTACCTTGCGAGCGCGAGCGGCGCACGGCCCGCGCCGCGCCGCCGGCCGCCGCGCCGGCCGCGCCGCCCGCCGCCCCGCCGCCCGCCGCCGCGCTCGCGCCCGCCGCCGCCGTAAAACCCGGCCCGTTCATCTACAACACAACAGCTGCGTCGCCGGCCCGCCAGACACGTGGCGCCCTCTCCTGGGCAGGTACTCAGGAAGACGCGAGTTTCTTAACGTTTTGTTTCTCGAAACTTGTTTCATTTTTTACCCGATCCGTTAGCGAATTTCGTTTGGCCAATAAAAATAATAAAATATAAAATGAAATAAAATAACCAATTGGGGTTCTATGAAAATCTTGTCCTTGAGAATATCTCTTGTTGAAAAGTGTTAGGAACGTTCAACAGGAAGCAGTAAACCGGCCCTGAGCTCGCGTCTGCCACCACCGATACGGTTAGCACACACAGACATGGACTACCCGACGACCCTAGCCCTGTTAGTATCGAGTGATCTCTGTGCTAGTTGCGTTAGTGACTCGGCCTCGGCCGTGTGTGAGCCCGTGTAGTCGCATACCCTTCGGGCGCGGCCGCGCCGGCTGCTCGGCGACCGCGCGCTCCTCGCGCTCGGGGTCGCACGGCGGACACAAGCGCGCTACTAACTCCCCTGGGAAAGTGGAGCGGATGTCAGCGCAGTTGATGTTCTGACTTGACTGTGGTGAAGCTACCAAGCAGTGCAGCTATACTTTAACCGACTACGCAGCTGAACTAGCAGTAACAGTTTTCAAACGGACATCGACAACACAGAGATCACCTACGTTACTTGCAACCAGTTATAACTTTTTATTTACCGAGGAAGTCTGCGAATAGATATTTAAGGCAGTTAGAGTCTTCGTCGGACGAGTCCTTGTCCTTTGGAATAGAAAACAAACACGTGAGTGACTCGTTTCGAGTGTACGTTGCACCAAATCAATGCTACACTATATACATACTCTCTGTATACATATACGTCTCTTATACTTATATAATAATAGATAACATCATAATATAAAAAAAGAATAAATTAAAATAAATAAGCCAAATATCACAAGAAGCATGAAGCACGTTATAAAAAGTTTCGTCCACTCGCTCTCTTAAAAAATATTAATTCTAAGGTTTAAATTTTTTGTTAGGGGGTCGGACGCTCGGCGTTAGTTTAATTATTTATTTAACTATCTTAATTAGTTAGTACACACCACACTTTAAGGAATAAAATCTAACTACCATCACCTCTAACCAGCTAAAAAGTCTATCCGAAATCGGGGCTACGGTACGAGAGAACCATAAAACGCCAAACCATTACCATTCCAATCGAGAATCGATCGAACAACTAAGACTATACAGCGAGTACCGCACTAGTGCTAGCGAGCGATGCCGTGGCGATGTCGTGATGATGAGGACCTCTACTTACTGAAGCGGCGCATCAGCGAGCCGGCGAACGAGGCCGCGGGCTGCGGCCGCCGCCGCTCCGCGCGCAGCTTTATGTTGGGCACCGACAGCAGGCGCTGCTCGCGGCGTTCCACGCCCGGCGACGGCGGCGCCGGCGCGGCGGCCTTGGCGCGGCGCGGCGGGCGCGCGGGCTCGTCCTCGTCCGCGGCCAGCGGCAGCGAGTCCGGCCGCGCCGGGCCCGCGTCCGCGTCCTGCCAGCGCTCTTGCAGCTCGCGGTGCATGCGGTCGTACGCGTCGCCGGCACGCTTCTCCTGCAGCTCTTTGTGCATGCGCTCGAACACGTCCGAGCACACCCGCAGCGGGGACGCCAACTCGCCGCGCTCTTCCTCGCCCTCCGCCCGCGCCTCATCACTGTCGGGCGACTCGCCGGCCGGGGACGGCGCTACCTCCACCCGTTCTTCTGTGGGCTCGCAATAAAATTGCGAGCTCCCCTTGTCGGGCTCGTCATTGTTATTGTCGGACGCGGCAAACGCTGCCTTGAATTTCATGTCCACTCTGGACAGTTGTCGTTTCAGATTAAAGGTTTTCCATGAGGTAGATTTCCGGCGGGCGTCGGGCTTGGGTCGATCTTCAATGGGTTCTTCGGGCGCGGGCGAGGGCGCCTGTGTGGGGTCCGCGGGGGGTGCGGGGCTCGCAGGGGAAGGCCTGGGCGCGCCCTCCTCCAGCTTGGGAGGGGGAGGGAAAAACATCAGGTGAGGGTAAAGGTCGCGCGACCACTGAAACTGACATGACTCGTGCGGGCTATGATATGCATGTGACATTGGGACATGGCGCTAGTCGCTCGCTAGGTGTACTCGCAAGGTGAGCATGTCCGAATGTGACTCCTTAAAGGCGGGCGCGCGCCGGGCGGCCGGGTGCGGTCGTTGTACGCTATACATAGCACGAGGAGTAGCGAAGACAGGCGGAGATTAAAGAATGTCTAACAATGCCATGCCAGATGTGACTAGCCGGGTCGGCGCTACCTCTACGGAACTATAAACTCTTAAATAATACAACATAATAGTAAAGAACCGGGCGTTCGCCCGGTGGCCCGAGCAACTCAAGTTAAGAAACAAAATAGCAAATCATAAATAACGTGAAAATAAAACTATCTACAAGCCCAGGTGGCCGGACTTGATATAACTTCGCTCTAATATTCTTTACTACTTTCGTTTTACTTACTGATTCTTGACCAGTAGTAAGAAAGTCCAAAGCAATATTTGTTTCCTCTATGTTACTTTAGTGTAGCAATTCTCAGAGACATTCATGAGGGTTGTAGTATCGTAATTACGTCTACGAAGAAAAAGTTTACATTTGAAGAAAATTTAAAATAATTGTATCGTCGATTTTCTAATAATATCCAAACTAAATTCAAAATCACAAAGCACAGATAAATTTTTTATATAACACATAGATAGGATAGGAAGAGACAAAATGCAAACGTAATTACGAACATACAAACCATCACGCTCCGGGATTCTCCTATCTAGTGAAACTACCCCTCACCTGTTCCTGAAAACTGTGTTCCAAACCAAGGCAAAATAAACGGACGACATCCGAACATTACTAGTAAGTAAATAAAGTAGATTTCTACATACACAGAGGGTGATGAAAAAAAATTGTAACAGATTACAGCCATCCAAACCGAAGACGCGGACGTTAAAATATGATTTAAATCTTTCTTCATCATTAACAGAGGGGTGTCTTGAATGTTACGACTTTCTCTGATCAGTAAGCGTATTTACGTTCACGCAAAACGCGCTCATAAAACCACTTTTTGATCAAAACGTCTTAAGGCATCAAAAAAGTCGAAATGTTTCGTTTATTTTTTCTAGATTTGCAACACACCTAATAGGTCATCAAATATTTCAAAATTGATTTGGAAAAGTAGTCGGGACGCCACCGTACCTGGTCGAGGCTGGGCGAGCGCTGGCGGTCGTTGGCGCGGCGCTGGTCGGGCGCGTGGTACAGCGCGGCGGCGGCCAGCGCGCACACCACGCAGCGCCGCGACATGTCCACCACCACCACGCCGCGCTCGCCGCCCCACGCCATTCTAACACACAACACAACATACTCGTGTGCTTTCATACCCTCCTCCGTGCCGCATTACAATTTCGTTTTTTCCGATGCGGTGGTACAATAAATATATATTTCCCATTGTAGCCATACCTCATTGAAAAACAAATCTTTGTATTTTATACTTCTGTAATTTTCGTTTGAAAGACTTTTATTAAAACAGTTTGTCAATAAATAATAAGTCATTTAGGAGTTTGATACGGTACGAGAGATATGACCCGATATATGATATATTACACATACATAAAATTACTAATTACGTATTCATTGGTGTAGCAAAATGTTAATTTTTATATGAATAGGGCTCACTCACAGGCCGTAGGAGGAGTTGATGGTAAGCGCGGCGATGGGGTGCGGCGCGCCCTGCTGCAGCGCGACGAGCGCGGGCTGGAAGCCGGCGCCGCGCCGCGCGCCGCCCGTGCCCGCCGCGCCGCGCACGCGCAGCTGCGACGCGCCCGAGCAGCCGGACCACACGCCCGACTGCAATGGTACATACCAAACATACATTTCGGCATTCACTTCCGAGCACTAGTCAGTGTAGGCGGTAACAAAGCTGTACTTTGAACAAATTTCATTCAGATTTGGAAATTTAGGTTTTTAAAATGGTAACCATCGAGTGAAGTAAGGTTAAGGACACTATAAATAAAAAATACTAAAACTTTTATATTTCAGTCATCATTCAAAACGTTGTAATGGTAAATGTGAACATAAGATTTATTAGGTCCGTTCTCGTCAGTACCAATCCATTGTGAATTAATAGCTGTTGATTTTCCTTCAAAACTAATACAAATATCATCCTTCTTTTTTTAGCCTATATACTGTTCCACTACTAGTCAAAAGACTCCTCATGTACTACTGATCCTTACCATGCGCGATGCTCATCTATTGCTTAAAAATATAGTATAAAAAAAAACTCACGGAGCTGACTCTCCTGGTGTCGGTGTCAGAGTCTCCGCGGCTGAAGGACATGGAACGCGCACTGTCAGCCTCCGGCGACGGCTCCTCTTCCAGTGTGTCAGTTATCACAGGGATTTCTAGCACCTGAAACACCGAATAAAGTGCCATTTATAGCTTAAACGCCGTTTCCATTTATAACAACTAATTAAGTAATTTACACTACAAAAATATCGAAGGCTTTCCAAATATGCGAAAGACTAAAATGATACCATAACGTCATTAAGTGCCTAAATATATTCTAAAAAGCGGCAAGTCATATTCTGTTGAGATAACAATTGATGAAAGAGGCAACTGATATATGTTACGTGTGTCTCTGCCAGCGTGTCCGCCTTGCGGAACTTGAACAGCACCACGTGCCCGTGCGGCAGCGCCACGGCCAGCCGCCGCGACTCCGCGCACAGCGCCAGCTGCTGGATGCCCAGCGGCGCGCTGTCTTCCAGGTAGCACGCGCCCGCCGAACTCGAGCTGCGCCGCTCGAACACTGCCATCAGAACAAGACAGATCAGCTCCTTTATCAGTATATATAAAATTCATTGTTGGACTTAAGGCCTCTCCCAATAAAGAGAGTATTTGCCCATAATCACAACGCGTTGGTGATCGCAGTAGATGGTATAAAGTCGTTGCACAGACGACACTGCTGCCTGTACCTATACCCTTCTTAGTCACCTTTTAAGACACCTAAAGAGGAAGGAGATGGTTACAGATAGTGTTCTACTCTGCTTGCACCACATCACACATTTCAAATTAACTTACAAGACAGTCCTCAAACGCTGAAGATATCATTTGTGACTCTGTATCCATATAACAAAATATATCATCTAGTGAATAGGCAGCGAATCATCGAAATGATTCCTCCCCATTTACACCATTGATAACTCAAATTTTCTGAGAAAAATATTTTGGGGATGTCATCCGACCAAATTCTAGAACTTTGCTCGATGCAAAAGTCGATGGAATGAATTAACAAGTACAGATCCATATAACAAGAAAAACAACCAACACTATAAACTTTATTTGAAGCACTCACCTTTCGAACATTTTAATTTGTACAATATTTGCAAGGTGCCGGCGCTCGCGTCCCAAAACTTAACGCTACCATCTGCGTGCCTGGAATGACAGATATACACTTTTTTAGAATAGAATCATACTTTATGTCGTAAGAAACTTTTGTCGCGTAGGAATTTTTTTTCGATGATTCCCGATTTCCTAACTTAAAGTACATTTGCTTCGTCAGTTTAACGATATAGTAAGTAGAAGTAGTGCCTTGTAGTTTTGGGCGATTACCACCTGTGAGTCGATGTTAACTTTTCGTTACGTTGAGACGACATAATTAAGGTCTCAGATACGATCCATTACACTCTAATGAAAACACATAATGCGTCATACTTATAACTTTTGTAAAAAGCGTTTTCTGTCTGAGATTTTTAGGATAATTATTAGAAGAGTAGCGTACCCTGTGAGTATAATCTCGCTGTAGGAGCAGGACGCAGGCGCCCACTCTCCACCGTTGATGGGCCACAGTTTCTCGCTGAAGCCCGTTGCCTTTTTATTACCTTGTCGCCCTACTGAGTAGAACGCTGGGATCTGGAAGCGAAAGATTAGTATTATCAGTAATATGTAAATTAACTTCGTATAATATATGAAGTGGATGGAGCTATAAGATATAGATTACATGGTTAGATATGGGAATGTATGAAAGAGCGTATGTACAGGAAACGGATATCAAAAGAGAGGATAACTGAATAAAATAGTGAAATGGAAAAAAAAACTGCTTCTTATGAGTCAATGAAATAAGGTTAAAAGTAGAAATTTCCGTTGAGAACAGTATTTCATCTAATATAGCTTACCAGGTCTGAGGGACAGTCAGCAAAGTATGAACAACAGGTAACCGGTGACTCGTGGATGTCCATGGGGTAGGGGTTCTCAAAGCATGGGTAGCCGGGCGACAGCAGGTCAATCACTACCAGGTCGTTTTGTAGAAGGACTACTATCGCATACGGCTCTTGGTAATCTGAAATGTGCATATTTGTCTTTAATTATGATGGACAAAAATACTGACTTCTTTGGTAGATTTTTCCGTTTCATTGATACGTAAGTACGAGTACTTACTGTATTGTTTGTAATTTCGTAATATCAATTTTGTGATTTCTTTTTGTAATTGAAATTATTTGTTTAATTATTTGTAGCAGTTATTTTTACTTGTATTTCTAATTCTATTATATAGTATTTCTAAAACAAGTTACAACGGAGTTTCAGGCCGATTCTCTGTAATATCTCAGCCTTCCGACGCGGTGGTAGAATATCTCGTAATTTAATTACATTATTTAGATGAGTATTTAGCTACAGTCTGATCGAACAAACAATTTAAAGTCGTTATGTGTCCCGTTCCTTTCTTCCTCATATTGATCATGGAGTAAAATATAATCAGTTTACCTGCGGTGTGCGGTGTTTCGCACAACGTGACGAAGTCCACGACGCTGTGCTCCATCTCGAGCACGGTGGTGCTCTTGCCATTCAGCACCGTGATGCTGTGCGTCCGCCCGGCTTTGTCCGTCGGCAGCCCGCCCGAGAATATCACCAGGCTTTCGCTGGAATCACAACACGACCGCGGATTAGCTCATTAAATCGCAGTGGGTAGGGCATTTAGTGGGATGTGCTCGGTGTTTCTTTATAAATAAACAAAAATGAGGAAATTCTTGAAAATTAAATGTTACTGGCACAGCCCAGCGGATTAAGGGCGGATTTCATCGTTGAAGTAAAACGCGATCAATTGAAGCTAAACTCGTTTACGCACGTAAACTGGTTCCTTTGGATTTCATCGACAAAAACTAATCGCGTTTAATGCTAAACGCGTTTAACAATCTGATCGTCCGATATTGGCTGTTTAACGCTTCTAAACGCGTTCAATCAAACAAATGTCAAGTCAATGCCGACGGGCCGGGCGCTCGGGAGATTTGACAACTTTGATTGACAATATTGACATAGGTAGGTCATAGTTTTTAATTTACGTTCCGATCCTTCGCGATTCTTTACCGGTTTTAAATCAATGAGTTTTGCTTATCCGTTATTCCGGGTTCGGCTCGCGGGCCCGAGAGCATCGGATCGAAAGTGTATTCGCTCGCAGTTTGATCACCAATTTTCACCTGTAGAAATACATAAATCATACCGTGTCGGGTCTTATTGTGTACGTTTATACCAGTGAAAACGACTTTGTGCAAAACATCTGTAAAACATTACACCCTGTGACTATAAAATCTAAAAACAATTCCAAATTTGATCCACGGAATCGAACCCAAAGTGAAACCGTTGCAGAGACTCATACGCTGCTGCTATCCAACCAACACTCGGCGTTTGAAACTGCCCCGCCCCGCTACTGTGTGTGGCGGCCAATACTGACCGCTGCTTCCTGAGGTGACGACTAAGTTAATTAAATGTCTACCGCCAACATGCCCAACGCTGACGACTCCTGTGCTGCAGGTTGTAACCAAAGTATCAGGAATGGAGGGATACTACAATGCACCTTATGCAGAGATAAGTACCACTGTGTCTGCTTAAATATCTCTACACAGTACTATACAGCAAATAAACACCACCTCACACAGACCTGGCGCTGTCCCGCTTGCGAAAACATAACAAGACGACCCAGAAATGACAACACACCAGTTAGCAAACAAAAACAATTGATACTAGACGATACCAACATGTCTATTGAGGAACACACAACATACACTCAAAGCGTAATAGGAAACACATGCACATCTCCAACCTCAGAAACACGGTATACACAGAAAAGTGACCAAAATATAATAACGCTAGAAGCTATAAGTCTTCTATTAGAAAAAAAGCTAGAACAAAACAAACAATCTATCCTATTAGACATTAAACACTTATTGACTACAGAAATCAACACCGTCGCCTTACAACTTAAAAAAGAATTTACACAAAGAACAGACGAATTGCAACAACAGCAGACAATACAGGACAAAAAAAATTTCGAAATAACTGACCAAGTCAATCTATTAGCTATGGAAAATAAAAAATTGCAAAGAGAGTTAGAAGAATTAAAACAAAAAAATAATGTGACAATAGAACCACAAAGTTTATCAGTACAAAATCTAAAATGCCCAAATACGTTCGTCCTTTACGGCTTAAATGAATACCCAAGAGAGGAGGAATATGAGCTTGAAGAAAGAATTATCACTGTATTTAGGGATATCTTACATGTAGACCTCACAGGCTACATAGAGGAAATTCGACGACTCGGAGTAAGAGGACCGCGACGACCACTACGCGTGGAATTAATTAGCAAACGCATGACTCAATATATTATAAATAACGTAAGATACTTCCGAAACACTGGACTTTACGTATCCAAACTGTTTGACAAAAAAACACTAGACGAGAGAAATCGAATCAGAAAATCCCAAGAAATTACCACAAACATGACTTTGAACGACACTAGGAACAGATCTCCACAAAAATACACACGCAGGGCTACGTCACATCATCACATCAACGAAGGTTCTTCACGGCAAACAACAAACCTACTATCGACTTCACCCAACACTACCAACAATACGCGACAAAACAACACACTGAATACATTTCGCACCTCTCGACAATAATATAAATATATTCTTCCAAAACTTACAAAGCCTATGGAACAAACGCACAATATTTGAGGCCTACCTAGATCAAACCAATAACCTCTATCACGCATGCTGCCTATCTGAAACATTTCTAACAAAGGAAAAATTGGAGCTTATACACTTCAATCATTATCGCGTTGCAAGCGCATACTGTCGGCGAAACTATGACGGTGGAGGGGTCTGCATACTACTACGTGACGACATGGAGTACATAGACCTCGAAGATATCACGGACATGTCAATTGAATTTCTTGTAGAATTATGTGCCGTAGAATTAATTAACCAGGATGTAATATTAATATCATTGTATTGGAACGACAAACGGGTAAATGATTTTTTAATGCAATTGGAACAAATTTTAAAATATTTGACCAAAAAATATAACAAGAAGCGTATAGTATTAGGTGGTGACTTTAATATTGATACTTTAAAAGCTGACTCTGAATCAAGGAAACTACTTCACCTAATGGCTGAACATAACTTTATTTCTCACATAAAAGAACCGACGCGCGTAACTAAATCGTCTTCTACCTGTATTGACCTGATATTCACAAATTTCAGAGATAAAAATATAAAAGCCGAAGTACTAAATCTTGGTTTTTCAGACCATCACAGCACAACAATTAAAATAAATGCACAAATAAAAAACAAACCAATAACCTGGCGAAAAGAAAAAAGATTTTTTAACCAAAAAAATATTCTTCTATTTAAGTCAGAATTAAAAAATATATCGTGGAAAGAAATTGTCCAAACTGATAAAAACATAAATGAAAATTACAATTGCTTTGACGATACCCTTAAAAATATTTTGGATAAATGTATACCCAAAAAAATAATAAAAATTAACCAAAAAAAGAAAAAACGCTGGCTAACTAAAGGACTAAAAATCTCATGTAAGAACAAAAGGCTCTTGAAAATATTAATAAATACTACAAATAGCAGAGTTCTTAAAAAACATTACAAAAACTATGAAAAGACCCTTAAAAGGGCTATTATAAAATCAAAAAAACTGGAATACATAAATGAGGTAAAGAGATCTAAAAATATTTCAAAAACAATGTGGAGCATTATAAAAGAGCGTACTAATAAAAACACACAAAAACAAAATAAAAATATGAGATTAAATATCCAGAATAACTTAACGTCGGAACCAAAACAAGTCGCTGACGCGTTTAATAAATACTTTGCATCGGTGGGGATGCCGAGCGGAGCGCAGCCGCCACGAGGCCGGCCCGTGATGCACCCGCCCGACAACTCCATGTACCTACGCCCGGTAGAACTCGAGGAAGTAAACAAGATACTTAGAGAGCTAAAAGGCAAACACAGCCACGGCATTGACGAAATACCACCAATCTTGTTTAAACAATGTGCCGATGAACTCACCCTACCGCTAACCCTACTCATAAACCAGTCCTTTTCAGAGGGTACATTCCCAGATCGGTTAAAAATATCACTCGTGAAACCAATTCACAAAAACGGGAAAAATACGGATATGCAAAACTTTCGCCCTATCGCTATACCGTGCACAGCATCAAAAATTTTCGAAAAAGCGATGTCCTTACAAGCTTATGATTTCTGCGAAAAATTCGACATACTTGACGACTGCCAAAATGGTTTTAGGAAAAATCGTTCGACTACACTTGCAACTTATAAATATATCCAAGAGACATTAAATTTAATTGATCACAAAAAATATGGAGTTGGAATAATGCTCGACATGTCAAAAGCATATGACAAAGTACAAAAAAATATTCTTCTTGACAAACTATACGGTGTAGGTATAAGAGGAATTGCTCACGAGTGGTTCAAGTCATATTTGCAGGATAGGGAGCAGTACGTGGAAATTGACCACTTTGATCACGACACCGGCACAATTTTAACAGTAAGGTCAGACGTTCAACACATGAACTGGTCTATTCCCCAAGGAAGCGTTGTTGGATGTCTACTGTTCCTCATTTACATCAACGACCTACCAAAAATTATGGACCATACGTGCGTATTATTTGCTGACGATGTATCAATACTGATCCCATATTCCAAACCTGACAACCTAAATCAGATATTAACCCAAATAATTGACTCAACTGTATCGTGGCTATCCGATCATAACCTAGAAATTAATTTTAAAAAAACTAAAATAATTGAATTTCGACCTTATCAAAAATCTCCCTTAAATATAGACTATACTTATGACAATAAAAAGCTTGAAAGTGTCGACACATTTCAACTACTTGGAATAGTATTGGACACAAGCGTAAACTGGAAAGCCCATATTGATAAAGTTGCAACTAAATTAAAATCATTTACTTACGCACTAAGAGAACTAAAAAAAACTACGGACATAAAAACTGCGATAACCGCTTATTATGCGTATGCATACTCGTGGCTTACGTACGGAGTAATTCTCTGGGGAAATAGTACCGATGCAGAAAGACTATTAATCCTACAGAAAAAATGCATACGGATAATTAAAAATATAAAAGGGACAGAAACTTGCCAACCATATTTTAAAGACCTAAAAATATTAACTTTGCCCTGTATTTACATTTTAGAAGCATGCAAATTTGTACGCCAATATCCCCAATTTTACACAAAAAAAGAAGACTTACCAAGACGATACCCCACTCGGCAAAAAAATAAACTAGTTACACCCGCTTCCAGGCTAGAACTTTTTAAGTCTGGCCCGCTAGCTATGACGATAAAAATTTATAATGCCCTACCCGACAACCTAAGGAATGAAGAAAAAAATTCTCAATTTATAAAGGAGTTGAAATTAATTTTAGTAAATAAAACGTATTACAAATTGGACGAGTATTTTAACGATAAAAAATTTAATTGAAATTGACATTATATACTATACCCAATAAACATTGACACTACTTTTATATTTATAAGTTGACAATAATTTACTAATAATAAATAACTAACAATCTGCTCTCAACTACAAACAAAAATACTTTTTGATTATATTTTATCATTATAAATTAACTGCATGTCATAAAACTCGCTTGCCGTTCCACTTTTTGGTTGCGATACCCGACAGGGTTCATAGTGTACCTAATTTAAGACAGTGACTTTTAGTAGTTAGAACTGATGTACATTATGAAATGCAATAAATAATTTGAATTGAATTGAATTGAATATTCATATTTTTTGCGTGAAATGAAAATTATCAAATGATTTCTACTGTAATCTGTGCTCTTTTGTATATGAGTTTAGGTGAACTTCGTTTTCGCAAACGCGATCAAAAATTTGCTCCGAATTGATGGTGAAATACATTTAAAATTGATCGAGATCAAATCAAACATTTGAACTCAGTTATGTTAAACTCAGTTTTGCTAAACTTGTTCATTACTGAAAACGATGAAATCGGCCCTAAGTCGTTGAATGAGTATTACAAGAAGCTGGACGCATAGGACACACCTTATATGTGGTTAGACCACCAGATAATGGGTGAAAAATATGCTTCTAATTTTGAATTCTTGGGGAAAGCTTATGTCGACTCATTGCGGCTGAAAAATAATGTTCATAAAATTCTGTTTTTATTATTGTTATTGATCAAATCAAAATCAAATCAAATATATCTTTATTATCATAGGATATTTATAATATCTCTTAATATTCGTCATTATTTTGTTGCACAATTGTTGACGTCAAATAGTTACTTACAGCTAAGTTTACTACCGCTTCCAAAGCGCTAGTGCAGAAGAAGCGGTAACAAACTGCACTGCACCTTTTCTCCAAGGACGTCAACTCACAATTAAATTAATACTTAAAGTTAATGTGGACAGAGAATACATTGTTTTGTTTGTTATGTCATATCATAATTTAAATTTAATTTTTAGAATGTCAAAATTTTAAAGTAATGTCAAGTTGTAGATTCAGTTTGTACAAAATGTACCAAATTATGACATTTTCGAGTACCTATATTACAAACTTTTAGAGGGACCCGCGTCAAGCTCACGCCAGACTTTTTTGTCTTTAAGGTAGTCATCGGTCCTATAATAAGCCTTCTCACAAAGTACTTTCTTTATATAAGTTTTGAATCTTTTGTCTGGCATATCAAGGATCGATTTTGGCAATTTATTATAAAAAAGTATACAGTTCCCCATAAATGTCTTATTAATTGTTTTAAGCCTATAAAACGGGGCAACTAAGTCATTCTTATTACGTAAGTTTCTATCGGTAAAATCGCTTACTTTATTGTATGAGGAAATATTTTTCCTTACATACATTATGTTTTCAAATATATACTGTGATGCTAAGGTAAGTATATCTATTTTCTTGAATAATTCTCTGAGTGAGTCTCTAGATCCTAACCCGTAAATAGCACGAATTGCCCGTTTTTGTAAAATAAAAATAGTCTGAATATCGGCTGCATTCCCCCACAGGAGTATGCCGTAAGACATTACACTATGAAAGTAACTAAAGTACACTAGTCTAGCAGTTGCTACATCTGTCAATTGTCTTATTCTCCTAACAGCATAAGCCGCAGAACTAAGCCTATTTGAAAGTTTAGTTATATGAGCACCCCATTGAAGTTTCGAGTCTATTGCAATTCCTAAGAAGGTAGTACTTTCAACAAGATCGAGTTTTTCACCATCTATCATTATGTCAACGCAGCCCTGTCTCACATTGGGAAGAGAAAATCGAACGCATTGAGTCTTTTTCGCATTTAACATGAGATTATTGGCAGAAAACCAATCAGAAATGGAAGACAAGGCGCTGTTCACCGCGCTAGCGTTTGTGCTATGTCGATCAAGTTTGATGTAGTAAAC
The DNA here is from genome assembly GCA_963555685.1 of Acrobasis consociella. Classification (NCBI taxonomy): domain Eukaryota; kingdom Metazoa; phylum Arthropoda; class Insecta; order Lepidoptera; family Pyralidae; genus Acrobasis; species Acrobasis consociella. The sequence continues at coordinate 403,213 of OY743112.1, forward strand.
TTAGAACAAGAAGGCGTAATGTTTCGCCAGAGCGTGAATATCGCCAGTCTTACTATTACATGCAATAAAGTAGAACTCACCCTGTTCTCGACGTTTTCCACTCGAGCCTGAGAATGGGTTTGCAAGGTTCTAATTTGCCGTCTTTATTCGCTTTCGCTGAAATCATGAAATAAATACAAGTCACTATAGAGCGAATGTGAAGTTTACATGACAAAGATTTTAAATTTTTACATATAAAATTTATTATCATGATTAACACATTTAATAAAAATATATCTTTTTTTCTTTGGTTCGGTCACTGCCGAGAAGAAACCCCGAAAAATACTTATTATGAAAGAATGAAATGAACTAAAATGAATGAGATGAAAACTGTACTGATTTTATGTACACGATGGAACATACGCATACTATCACGTCTTTATTCCTAACGGGGCAGACAGAGCACATTGGGTCTTGCCGCTCTGACAAGACAGAGACCAAGACTCGTAGGCCTTTTTTAGCGTGATGATGGGTGAGAAGGTGGAAAAAGGAATCAATATAGTGATGGGTTGCTAGTCGCATCGCCTATTAAAATATGAGCATTTTCGCTCATTCCCTCGAACGGCTTCTAAGATTTGCGCGGGAAGAGAAACAACCGGTAGATTCTCAGTTTTTCTTTCCTCCCAGACCAGCAAAGGAAGTAATAATTATAATTGTAAAATTAGAATAAGTACACGATGGAAACCAGTCAATAATGATAAATGAGAGTGATTGAGATAAATGAGGCAGAACAAAAAACAAAACATTGATGCAACTTACCGTGAGGATAGGAGAGGGATGAGGGCCGCGGCGCCCTGGTAGTCCAAGTAGCCAGGGCGCCGTCGACGTGCGCCGTCATGAGCTTGCCGTCGTGCTGCCAGGCGGCGGCGCGGATGCCGTCCGCCGGGCCGCCGCTGCCGAGCGACCCCCGCCACTCGGCCGCGCGCGCGCGCAGGTCCCACACCACCACCAGCCCTGTTTCGAACGCCACCAGCAACTGGAAACAGGAAAACGAGCTTGGTGAAGGCTTAGCATTTTTGGAGACACATTTCTGCAAAATAAATGTCTGGTATCGGTTGAAAGAAACCCCTTTTTGGTACGCTCGTCTGTGTTGGAGTCCCTTCTCTTCGTTCTTCTATCTTCACTGTAGCTATTATTTGCTCGATGGTTCGGTGGGAGTGCGCATTACTAGCGCTTTTGCAAGTAAAGCACACTAGGCGTGGTCCGCACTTGGATAGGTGACCACAAATGGCATAAAAACTTCTCCAGCTCCTTGTTCCGGAAGGCACGTATAAGCTGTTGGTCCCGGCTGTCATCATTGTATGGCAGTCGTCAAGCTATTAGACTTTACTAGAAACTTCTGACACCAGTTAAAAAACAAAAAGGCTAGTACTAGTAGTAGTAATAAAGCTAGTAGTAGTAGTAGTAGTACCTAGTAGCTAAAAAATTGTAAACACATCTATTCACAGATCTTCAAGTATATCCTTTGGTCTGAGCATCTAATAAATTTAAAGAGACAGCGTCATATAGCATATTTATCAGGAAGCCTTGACTCGGATGACTACAGGCTAATTCCTGATCTGATTTGCGTCTTCCACTTTCCTCGGTGTTAAATCTACTAAGTACCTATATACCATATTTCTGCTCTTTTTGAAATATATACCATATTTCAAAAAGACCTTAGAAACTTCCTTTTATTAACATTTTATTTATCTATTCTACACTAGCGGATATTACCTGCATTATATAATCAGAATCGAATTTAAGATTAAATCCAATAATAAATCGGGAGAAATTTTAATCCGTACATAAATAATCGGTGATTCGCTAAGTCTTCTAAACGGAGAAGTAATCCCAGGCTCGCAGGCCGATAACGGTCGCCGGCTTCGGGGAATTAAACCGAATAAATTAATTAGCAGCCCGTGGATAGAAGTGAACGAAATTGGCCAAATTTAAAGAGGCTTTGATGATTAAGTGGCTGGCAACGCGTGAGAGAGATACCGACGCGACGCCACGTGGACGTGCTTCTGAATTTCTATTAATATAACATAAGCTTCTACAATTTAGAAGTTTCTATATGTAGCATCGACATGTTTACCTTATGTTACACCCGCCATTTTTGGAGCAAGTTCAGGGCCCACGGTATTTTTATTATTCTTTCTATAGCAAATAACTAAAAACCTTATTTCGTCTTCCCATATAAATAAAGTCCACAAAACTGACCCAGAAAATTAGAAATATTTATTGCGTAATTTCAAAAGTTGTTTTTTCAGTAACTATTACAATACTTGTGTATTTTACATTTTTCAATCGTGACCATAGCAACAAGGAGAGAGAAAGAAGAGGACAACAAGAGAGGAAGAGAGAAGGCCCACCTTGCTGGCGTCCAGAGGGTTGTCGCTGATCTCCACCACCGCGCCGGGGTGGTTCGGTCTCGTCCTGAAACAAAACAAGTGACTATTCATTATTTTTATCAAAACAAGCGGCCAAGTGCGAGTCGGACTCGCCTATGAAGGGTTCCGTAGCAGCAAGTAACATAATATAAGTCTTGTAGTATGTCTTTTTTTGAAAATCTTTGGGAGAGGCCTATATCCAGCAGTGGACGTTATGCGGCTGAAATGATGATGTCTTTTTTTATTTTTCTATTTTAGTTGATTGAATGAAAGGTTATTTGCGGTTTATGATTTATGACGTGTATTAAAAAAAAAACTACTGACTAGATCTCGTTCAAACCAATTTTCGCTGGTAGTTTGCATGATAATGAACATCATAATTTGTTTTTAGTTTATCATTCTCTTATTTTAGAAGTTACAGGGGGACACATTGTGAGCTCAAAATCGATAGGGTTGCATCCTTTATTTCAGAGTTCCTATGGCCACCATCTGGCTCCATCATCACATCAGCTCCATGTCATTATAATATTGCATTGTCACGCGATATACGTTTGCGTACAAAAATTCAGCTCAATCGGAAATCGGGAAGTGGGACAAATGTAACTTGCAAGATTTAATTACAGACAGACCGACAGACAGACAGACAGCAGCGGGTCAGGTAGCTTGTAATAAAAGATCAGATACAAACATCAATCAATCAACTACTTAGTTAAAAACTCCTAAAACGTTCGTATCGAATTGCCTTATGATTTACTAAGATATGACTTAGATACTATTAAACTAGATGTTATTCATGACATCCGTCAAAAACCATTTTCCTTTTCAAAGAAAAATGTAGGCTAAATCTCTGGTAAGTATTTCAATAAATCTGCGTGCAAATCAAGCCAATCAAATACGCACACTTTTATTTATGCCATATAAGTAATTTTAGACCATGACTACGTACGTACTAGTATTAAACATGCTGTGCCATGACGGCAAATGGTCATCGAAATATCTGGAGAAGTCCCGTAATACCTACTAATAACAGTTATGCCATATGACCTGTGCATATGAACATTAAATGGATCCCAGATGTTTGATGTTTGTTTAAAGCCATTTTTTTTAAATTTGGAATTGCCAAGCAGTGAGGCAGTGTTAAAGGCTAGTAAAAATAATTAGAGGACTTTGAAAATGTTTCGTCGGACGGGCTCGATGAATCTTATCCCTAACATTAGTGTCTCTTTGTTTAGGGACAAAATGGCTTATAGTCAAGTCAGATTCAGCTCGTTGCTTGCAGTCACCTACTTCACATTTTCACCGAGCGTTCGTCTATTCATCTTGTATGTATCTATGGAGCAATACGTCACAGAACATTATTGCCGCCAATCTGCCAGTCAGCGCCACGTCACGATTTGTGTCGGCGCCTTTAAGAGTAGGCTCGGTGTAAAGCCTTGAACACATCGTGACATTCGTGACATAGCTTGCTTCTTTACGAAGCCATCGAAATGAGAATAATTTATATAGAATAATCGATATCAGAAATAAAGTTATTTCTAAATTGAGGTCTTTCTAGTGACTTTGTTAAAAAATGTTTTTCACCCTTTATGTGTTTACAAAACCAGACCAGACACAATAGTAAGACAATTTATTTATACGTGGATCCGGTATAGCTACACACAAGAGGTTATTATATTGGCAGTATGGTGGATCTAAAGAAAAAAGTTCTAGGTCTATGGCTACGCATATCTTTTTTGCGAAATAACGACACATGTGCTGGTAAGGGGAATAGACTACAGACTTTTCTGACTTTATAAATAAATTAATCAATGTTCTTATATTAGTGTTCGTGACTATTTAAAAGACAGATAACAGTGCAAGAGTAGAAAAAGAATAATAAACTAATTAGGTATATAAAAAAAGTTTGAAATTTTTAAAAATATAACATAAGTTTAAGAAGTCTTAATTTTATGCACCTTATAATTAAATCATCTTTTGAATAACTTAAGAAAATCAAATAGGGTGACCCGGATTTCCCTGTCCGTGGTGTGCACCGCCTTCAGGCGTCGCGGCGGCGACAGGCGCCACTTGTTGCCCTGCCGCGCGCCGTGGCGGCGCCGCCCGCCTAGCCCCCCTGCCCCCTCCCCCGCCATCCACTTCTGATTCCATCTGAGCGGAACTAAAGAGCGAGATAACGCAAACTCGGCCAGCCATTCACTCCGGCGACGTTGTTTCAATGGCTTTCCTGTTAATCTGACAGCTATCTGTTGCTATTTAACTAGATACGTACTTAGGTAGGTACAATGATGTCAACACGATGACATCACGGGTGTTTATCTCAAAATCAACTGTGGGGAATCTCATTCATTTACTATTACAAATAAGCAAGGAGATTGATTAATTGAATCACTCACAAGCTGAGCTTACAGGTTCACTGGACTGCACCAAATTAACCGCGCAACTTCGAAATGCCTGAACAGATATGTGGCAACGTTAGAATCTTTAAATCATTGAGTGAATATAGAGATTTAATGGCGGTACAGTCTGTCTGTCTGTCACCAGGCTGAGTGTATTTTATGAAACGTGATAGCTAGACAGTGAAATTTTCACAGAAGACTGTACTTATTTCTGTTGCCGCTATAACAACAAATACTAAAAACAGGATACAACAAATATTTAAGTGGGCTCCCATACAACAAACATGATTTTTTATTCGAAACCCTTCATACTCGAGTTCGACTCGCATTTGGCCGATTATTTCTATATTAGTTTAAACGGCAGTGGGCGGGACGCATAGCGCGACGAACCGATGGCCGATGGGGCAAAAAGTTTCTCGAATGGCGACCACGTACTGGCAAGTGAAGCGTAGGGCACCCACCCACAAGGTGGTCTGACAATTTGACGAAGGTCGCTGAAAGGCGCTGAATGCAGGCCGCTCTAGATCGGTAATTTTGCAAATCCTTGGAAGAGGCCTATGTCCAGCAGTGGACGAAATACGGCTGAAATGATGAATAAGAATGTTGGAAATTACTGAAGGACGCCTATGCCTATACAAAGGCAACATACAATGACGTATATAAAGATGAACAGTGCTAAAATAATTTTTAGTATAAAACTGTATCTTGTCTGAAATAATGGCTTTTATTATTATTACGTTGGTACGCTTTTCAGCCACAGGTCAATGGGGACCCGGTCCTTTGAGGCGTTCATGGGGCCAAATCCAATATAAAGAGGCCTTTTAGTACCTTTTTATCTAAAAAGTAAGATGACTGCATCTATTTATTAACCCTTTCACCGCGAATGTCGGATTTTTCGGACAGTGAATTTTCTTACTGAAATAATAAGATAATCCCGAAATGGGCACGAATTTTTTTGCCGACATTCGCGGTTAAAGGTTATATCAACTAATAAGTGTTTTTAAAAAAAGATGACCAATGAGAAAAGAAACCCTTGTAAGGTAGGTATCTACAATATTTGCTATCTGTAACCAATTATACATCTGCATATAATAGCCAGCGAGTCGAGCTGCAAACAGCACAATGAACGTCCGCCGCCTGTGGGCGGCCTGTCACCGTGACAGTGACATCGACACAGTGGCTGTGGTGCTCATGAAGGACGGCACTAGTGACCGAGGGGTCGAGTTGAGAAACAGATGAGATGAGCATTGCGAATTGAATTGTTATTGTGAATAAGAGAAGACTTTTTCTTGACTACGAGACTAAATTTGATTTTTTTTAAAGAAATTGGATTTTTACATCTTGGAACGAATATAAATGCTTTTAAGTATAATAGATGCACTCAACGCGTTTCTATTTAGGTGAAAATGCTTTTGAGAAGTCAGTAACTTTGGAGAAAAAAAGGCTAATGTCTGATATTTTTGTTCAAAGTGGTTTCCTCATTACACTGAAAATATAAATGGAAAATGTTCCCTGTTTAATAACATTATTCTTATTTACGCAACGAGTATTAGCTGAAGGTATTACGACGTTAAATATCGCGGCGCTGTAGGCATTCGCAATTTTCTGGCTCGAGAGACATTATGAGAATGTTTTGTGATACTGCCTCGCTCTCCCCGCTTCCTGATTCACAATTCATGTAATTTTAAGAGGCAGGCTTTTGAAATTCTGACAATATTATAATGAAACGTGATAACGTCTGCCGCGGACGTCGTTAGGGCTCGGCGTCGCGTCGGCGTTAAATTAAAATAAATTGCGTTATACATCAACAATGGACAACCCTGGGCGATGTGACCGCGGCGGCGCGCTCATTGGCGGAAGTTCGTTACGAGGCGCCAATGAGCGCGCGACGTGCGGCCCGCGCGCCGGTAGGGCTGCCGCAGGGCCTGTTATAACGACCTTTATTGTCTGCGAATTTATCCTGTACAATGAGCGGCGGCGACAGCGACACCGCACCAATTAGAACCCTTGTCCGCCGAGCTGCAAGTGCAACGACCCGATGTTGTTGATCTCTAGCTTTTTAATCCGCTTTCCAACAAGTCAAATCGGATACTTTTTCTTTACGTTGGAACAGACATTTTCTATGGAATTTGTATGAAATAGCGAACTGTGACGTCATAGTTTCAGTTAAATAACGCTCTTATTATCAGTTTTGCTGGATCAATACATCTGAAATTACGTTCAAAATGAATATAGATCGATGATTAGGACATTATTTTGTGAGGTTTATTCTCTTATTACACTAACAATATACAAACCGTTTATACCTTACTAAACACTAAGTAGAACGATATTATTCTGCAAAAATAAGCTATAGCTCGTCAAATCATGGATATTCAAAAATAACGGCTTCGATACGAATTTACGGTGCCGTTGCAAATTGCAATGAAAATATGAAAGTGTATCTGTATGGTCGTGTTTACATAGGGCGCACTGTAAGTTTCCGGAACTGGCCACTTACATAAACAATATTAAAAAATTTATTGCAACATTTGAAAATAGAACTCTTTGGCTGTAGAATGCAGTTTGTTTCATCTGACTGTCTTTTGTTTTTACCTTGTGGCGCCATTTAAAAAATTGTGTGTCTGCATCAACATGGATTTAACTCGGGAAAATTTTCGTAGTATGATTTTCTACGATTTTAAGTGTAATTTGACAGCTCAACACAGCATCGCTCGGCTTGAAACAGCTTTTGGCAATGAAGCACCATGCAAGACAACTGTTTATAGCTGGTTTGCAGAATTCAAGCGTGGTCGTATCAATCTCAGTGACGAATCTCGCGATGGTCGGCCGTCCACCGCTGTGACCAACAAAAACATCGATGCTGTGCGCCGTATGATTGAAACAGACAGGCATGTGACCTACCATGAAATTCGCGCATCCTTAGAAATAGGCATGAGTCAAATACAATTAATCCTACACAAACATTTGGGTGTGAGAAAGCTGTGCTCGCGGTGGATCCCACACAACTTGACCGAGGCTCAAAAAACGGACCGCGTCACTTGGTGCAGTGCCATGCTTACCAGATTCAACAAAGGTGCGTCAAATTTGGTGTGGGACATAGTAACAGGTGACGAAACATGGATTCATTGCTACGATCCCAAAACAAAGCAGCAATCGAGCGTATGGGTCTTTCAAGATGAGCCGAAACCAACCAAAGTGGCGCGCGTGAAAAGTGCATCTAAGCGGATGATTGCTTCTTTTATTACTAAAACTGGACACGTGGCTACTGTTGCTTTAGAGAATCGTCGTACAGTGAATAGTGACTAGTACACGACCATTTGTTTGCCGGAAGTTATTGACGAACTCCGTAAAAATAACCGTAAACGCCGTATCATCCTGCACCACGACAATGCTAGTTCTCACACGGCCAGACAGACAAACGACTTTTTGAAGGCGAAAAATGTAGAACTCATGAGTCATCCTGCATACAGTCCCGACCTGGCACCTTGTGACTTTTTTCTGTTCCCAAAAATTAAGAACCAATTACGCGGTCAACGATTTTCATCACCAGAAGAGGCTGTCGAGGAGTATGAAAAACACGTTTCAGAGGTCACCACAGAGGAGTGGCACAAAAGTTTTCAAAACGGGTTTCATCGAATGAAAAAGTGCATAGACGCCAAGGGAGATTATTTTGAAAAACAATAAATTAATTTTGTACCTTTAATAGTATTTTTTCATATTCATTCCGGAAACTTATACGTATTTCAAGTTTCGCACCAGTTAAGCCTTTTCACCCCGCCGCATTCATCCGTCGACCACGGTCATCTCCGCGGCGTGTTTGCTCACCGCGGTTCTGATGCAGTATTTGGACTACGGTAAATCAATAGGAAGTTTATTTTACTTCAATCCAAAGAGATCTCCGGATCTTTCCTTATCAGGTAAATTATAGTTGTTCAAATACAAAATTGCGCCGCATTGCTTTGCGCATTTGTTAATTTTACAAAACGTAGCTTTATGCAAAAAGATAGCTTCTGTGACAAGGCTTGAAGTAGGTACTCCACGTCTGTCAATTAATGATACTTGTTAGACTTCACTAACAATATAACACGAGTTTTCCTGAAAACTTGGCAAAATACATCAATAAGGAAAATATTAATTTACGAGTAGTTTTCTTTTCACCACCGTAATAGGCATGTTGTGTGTCTATCAATCAAGCGCCGCCGGAGTGGCGGCCGCGGCGACGGCCATTTTAACGAGCTCTCATATCGAGCACCATAAATCAATCTGCACCTGTGGCTCCGCTATACACTCTACCGCACCGTACAATACATACATTATTTGTTGCTACACACATATAAAAAAATAGGCACAGCATTACATACAGAACGGAAACTTGTGAGGTCCCGCGCAATATGTGTCCCCGTTTACCGTCCCCACAACTCTCCTCCGTTCTCGCCTTGTGGCGGGTGTTGAGCGGGTGGCTGCGGCCGCCTCTACAAGCTTGAACGGGGAACGGGGAACGGGGGATAAATAGACGGTCAGCAGAGACTTAATACTAACATAAAGTTGACCATGTAGTCTGTATAAATTCATTATTATAATTAACAGGGTCCCGTTTTAACACTTTTAAGAGGAAAGGATAAGGAACCCTAAAAAGGTAGATCGATGGCATCCACTATTTGTCATTCCCCCTTTTCTCCCCCCTGTGTCGTAAGAGGCGACAGCAGGATTAAATCGTGCCTCAAACAAACACAGCTAGTGCCTTAATTTAAAAATTAAAATGTTTATTTAGTAACTAGACCTTTACAAGCACTTTTACACGTCAAGAGTTTACATTACGTGTGATGTATATTTAAATTTAATTTATTTTTAATGAAAAGCAACCAATACCGGCGCTTCGCACGCTAAGAAGAAACGCCGAAAGAAACTCTCTTTCACAGCACTGGTCGCCTAATCGCCTAAACCGCTTGGCCACCAAGTATCCAAGATAGCTTCTAAAAAAACCTTCAAGTCCCTCTAAACAACAAAATGCTTGCTTTTTTAGTTCACATTGTTTTAAAGGAACAACCGGGACTACCCAGGCGACAAAACCCTCTCCACATTTATCACGAATACCGCGAAAGTCAATAACTTCGCAAAGCCACTCCGCAGTTCGCGGATGATGGATGAGCTCGGAACAGCTCAGAGGTGCTATTTTTGAAACGCGGAGTCACCTAAACGAATTGTTTTTCCATACAAATAACCGTTCGTTTAGTGACTCAGCGTTTGAAAAATAGCATCTATGATCCAACGCGGTTCTTATGCGGCTCTTTGGGGAATAAATCCTTAACTTTTCTTTTTAACTTCGCCTTTGTACGCAAAATAAACTCGTATGGAAGTGTAAGCCTTCATTTCGTATGCCCATATGCCTAATGAGAAATGTTTGGCAATTGTTTTAGAGAACTTGAAAGCTGTACACCATTAGGTAAATAAAATACATTGACATTTTCAGCTACGAATCTTACGCGACTTCAAAAAAGGAAGAGTGATTAACTCTTCCTTTTTGAAGTCGCTTAAAATCCGTATATTCGAATTTATTATTATTGTAACAAGTTTATTTGCTAGGCAAATTAAAAAAGCCCTACTGTCAAGAACGCTATATAGTGATGAGTAGCGGAACTATCGATACGACATGATATCCGTAGCGCCATTTTTTTGCTAGAGAATGCTCTGACTTTCAAGCTTTAACCCGCAATAACTTTTAACGGCTGAATCGATTTTCATTACTCATAGTTAAGAACCAACGCCACGGAACATGTTTTTTAAACCGAGAGATTGCGTTGATCAGCGTTAACTTTACAAATGTTTTAGAATGAAAACATAGTTTTTCGTGTAGTCGAAGTGAAATATTTTTTATACATAACTCGTCTCTCGCGGGGCGGAGCACTCAAGTACACGTGGAGCCCTACCACCGGCTCGCGATTTTAACGATATCGTAAAACTTTACGACGCCCGCAGGTACGACGACAAAGCCTGCCCCGCACTTAGTACGTCTTCAGCCTTTCGTTCCTTTCATATCAACGTTCTTTGTTCAGCTCTATCCCTTGATATTGCCTCGTAGTGTGCCGTTTTAGGTTAGGTAGTAAGGGAGCCTAGTTTTATGGCGCACTTGAATGGACGACAGTGCATGCTTGCCTTTGATGGATTCTTGTTTATCAGTTCTTTAATAACACTAGCTGTGCCCGTGAGCTTCACTCCCCTAGGAATTTCGAGATAAAACTATCCAATGTCCTTCCCTGGGTATCAAATTATATCCATATCAAATTTCATCTAAATATAGGTTCAGTGGTTGAAGCGTGAAGTAGTTACAAACATAAACAAATATACAAACTCACTTTCGCACTTATAATATTATCTACTAATATTACCTATTATCTATAAAAATTACGTTTGTTGTATGGGAGCCCCACTTAATTTTTTATTTTAATCTGTTTTTAGTACCGTTTGGGCACGGAACCCTAAAAAAGACGGTCTAGGTAGAATCATTGAAATTGGAATGGATTTAAAAAGATTCATTTGCCCTAGAATATCCCAGAACCATTCCCTTAATATACCCTCCCGTTCCTTAATAGTGGAACCACTGTAACTCGCATTTTGTTCTATTCACATTAGTACCATCAGTATAAGTAGTGGAAGAAATGCGATTCATCGGGCAGTAGTACCATGGGCCAAATTACAATGGTACTGGTGAGAATGAACCGCTAATGCACACGATAAGAACAAGCTGCAATGTTTATATATATACTTATAGGCAGTAGCTGACTCTATACGTGAGTAACCAGTTAACTCATTTAATAATCTCTGTGTCTTACGTTAGTTTTAATCAAAAAATATATGTTTATAGATAAATAATATGATTGTAATGAGCACCATTTGCAATCGGGTTGTTCGCTGCAACGGTAATTAGTTGCATCCAGTCGGAACAAAGCGAACAAAGGTGAACCGGAGACTCGAGTGCACTACAACTGCAAGCCACGTACAAATGGCTGCCGTTTGGAGTATTTGTGCAAAGTTACGTCAGCCCAAAAACGTTTATTATTGTAATTTTATATGTATACTAGCTTTAAGCCGCGACTTTGTCCGCGTAGAAGCCAGAATTGGTTCCTATAGGATTGGTTACACATTTTTTTTATTATACGTTGAAATATTTAGTTAATTTTGTAACGAAATATAGTATATTTCTATATAATAACAAAACAAAAGTACTTACGTAGTATCTACTTACCTACTAATAATTTTCAGGAAGGCCTATTTTTGTTGAATTATTTTTTTCATTGAATTAATTAGTGGAAATATACATAATATCTTATACCTTTAAACGAGCAATTCTTGTATGTATATATATATATTTATTTAGAAATTTCTGTGATCTCGAAAACGGCTCTAACGATTTCGCTGAAAATTTGTATATGGGGGTTTTCGGGGGTAAATAATCGATCTAGATTAGTTTTATGTTTGAGAAAACGCGTGTTTTCGAGTTTTCATGCGTTTTTCTTTCCACGCAGAATATGGTCGCTAATTTCGTCGCGCCGCGACCGCCTTGATTTAGCTCAGTAGTTAAGGATAGCGACCGCTAGAAAGAGTGTTACGGGTTCGAATCCCACTCGGTGACTTACTTTTGTTTTTTTTTTATGTTTAAGTTTATATATTTTTTTTTATTTTGCATTGTTTTTAGACAAGTTTAAAAAAAATTAGTTAATGTTTGAGATGTAACCGAGCAAAGCTCGGTCGCCCAGGTACTTAAGTCTAAATTAAGTATACCTAATAAATCTTCTTTGTCTTAACACTTTCCCGTTTAACACGTTGAACGCCATGTCGGACACCATGTGGTCGACAGCATACTTTCCCCTGGGGCCGTACCAAAAAATAAAGAACGTCCAAAAATTGACAGGGATTTTTTTTGAAAATATCGGTAAGAAATAACCTAAAAATAATGGGCAACTTATAGAACAGAGACGTTATGCATTATTTTCTGAGATGTTAAATGGCAGACACCAGTGTCCGTCACGGCCTGCTAGAACGTCCAACCGTATTTCCTTGCGCAGGCGCCGCGCGGGTCCTACTGTCGGCTCCCCCTGTACTATGCCGCGCCGCCCTCACCTGCGAGCCCCAGCGAGCGAGACGCGCTTCACTCGTTCATTTGCCTTTGCGTTTGCATAGGAGAAGGTCGTGGTGTTATTGAAAAATTAGGGTTCCTTTGGAGTTACTCCGCCATGACAACAATATCGTCGGCAAATCGAAGGTGAGTGATATACTCGCCATTGATGTTGATGCCAAATCCTTCCCGTTCCAGAAGCTTAAAGGCATCTTCCAGTGCAACGGTGAACAGCTTCGGAGATATAACGTCTCCCTGTCTTACACCTCTATGCCATGGAATTGCCCTCGTGCACTGCTCCTGTACTCGGACTGACATAGTGGCATTACTGTATAAGCATTTCAACACTTCGATATACCGATAGTCAATACGACTTCGCTGAAGGGACTGAAGCACGGCCCATATTTCGATCTAATCGAAGGCTTTTTCATAGTCCATGAACCCCAAGCATAACGGCCGGTTATACTCCCTCGTCTTCTCTATAACCTGCCGCAGCGTATGAATGTGGTCCAAGGTACTAAAACCTTTACGGAAACCGGCTTATTCGGTAGGCTGGAAGGCATCGAACCTGTTTGCGAGACGATTCGTGATGACCTTCGAAAACAAATTTTATACATGACTCAGAAGCGTGATAGGCCTATAGTTCTTCAATAGGGTGTTATCTCCCTTTTTGAAGAACAGGACCACCACGCCCCTGCTCCAAGCTTCCGGCGTTACGCCTTCGGGCAGAACGGAATTAAAGAGCCTCAGAAGGACTTTCAGTACCGGCGTTCCGCCCGCTTTCAGAAGCTCTGCTGTAATTCCATCCTCGCCCGGCGCCAGGGCCAACCTAATCTCGTACAGGCTGATGTCCGGGATATCTTCGGTATAGTGTCGGGTTAGCTTGGCTCTTGGGTCTTTAGCCATTTGTTTACTGGGTTGTGAAACTGAGGTATACAGCTGTCCATAAAACCTCTCAATCTACGCCAGACGGAGGACGTCGCGCCGCCGTCCTCCGTCTTCAGCTTCATCAATCGACTTTGCCCAACCGACATAGCTCTTGCAAACATTTTGGAGCCTTTGTTCTGCTTTATCGTCTCTTTAATACATTTAGTGTTAAAAGGAGCGGATGTCGTGTCGCAAGGACTTTTGCTCTTGCTCCCTTTGTAAGTACTTACATACATACATACACATTCATTCGAAAAACATAACCCTCCGTCTGTCGCAGTAGGATAAAAAATTGTGTTTCATATTTACTTTTACAAAATAAGTCGTAATATTGGTAAACCGTAGAATTATTCACGAAAAGGTAACTTCTTACGTTAATTATTACCTACGGAACCCGAATTACTTATTGGATACGTGCTTGACTGATAACTATTATAATTCTTATGACTTTCTAGTGCAATATAAAGGCAAAAAATATGTTTACCTAACTGTAACCTCACTAAATTTAAAATCAAAACACTTAATGTAATGTGCTCAAAACAGTTTTTGGACACATCTTGTTGAAAAGCCCATAAATTCTAAGTCCTTTCAATTTTTTTTGTGCCAAGTGACCAGATTGTACTGTGGGGCCGCGCGGATCCCTTCCCCTTGTAAAAAGAATCGAAACGCTGTCTGCCGGCCGTGTAAAGGCATTTAAAGTCATCGAGGGTACGCGGACACACGGTGTTCGCCGCGGCGCCCTGGACCCGATATGATGCGGTCACATGGTGTCTGCCGCGGCCCACTGGGCTAAACATGGTTTTAAGTCTGGCGTTCTACGTGTTAATGCGGAGTCGGCTTAATAAGTTTTTAATTTGAAAAGCAAATGCTTTGTGGCTAATGAAGCAACTAATGTAGTATGTTCTGCATAGTTTAATTAAATTGAGATCTGAGATCGAGTATAGTTTGTTGGCCGCTAGTTTACAGTTCAGATTGGGCTCTGCGTATCTTGTTCGCAATTAATACGCGGCTTCCGCGAATATAGTAAGCTGAGGTTTTACATCTATGGTACATTATTGTTTAACTATTGTATCGAAGGGTGGTATTAACATTTACTTGATATTTGAAAATTGTAATCCGCATATCTATATCTAATCTGTTTCTTCTTAGAGACGACCTCGCTTTCCCCATACTCGCCCACCGCCTCTGCTGTAGCCAGCACGTCACGCACTACATACAAATATAGGCGTGAATGAGCTTACTGCATATACATTTGACGTGCGAACGCATAGTCATCACTTGTAAGTGTTTACTTGTCACTTGTCTCTCGCATTTACCATTTGTCAAAATGTAAACCAGGCTATGTTGCGGAATAGTTACAGCATATAATTTGAGACAATTCACCCATCTACACGGTGTTTTGCAGCCGAATGCGAGTAAGAGGTATACACTGACTGGCCTTACTTACCTCTTTCTCGTACTTGTTTGCAGAAGAGTTTGCCACGCCCGAGAATGATTGGAGTCCAAGACAAATTCAGAAAACGGCGGCAGTAAGGCCGGAGCTCTACCGGTAGTTAGGGCTGGCCGCCAGTAAACTCAAATATTATGTTTCGCCGACAGTAGCCGGATAATTGAGGCTGTATTCTGATGAAGAAGCGTGCAACCTGATGCCTAACTGACATTGTAATAAACTTGCGAACACTGGTAGCAGTCAGTTTGGTTACAGGTTTACGTTAACTCTCGATGTCAGTCATTTGCACCGAAGAAAAAAAGGCTCCTAATTATTAACAGTTTTTAGGTGCAACTGCTTGTGATTAATCATTTATTTCAAACAAAATTACAAGATTTTTTAGCACCTTATATGTTTGCAGTAAACAAAATGTACAGTAACATCATTAGTTTGATTTTATTTTTAAGCTTTCGACACAAGAAGATGAACAAGTCAAGATGAACAAAGAATATAGTAAACTATATTCAAGTTTTCTATTACATTAGGTATTTACTTAGAAATAAAGTAAATCAAATACCTACAGCTTTTGTAAATATAACTTGAGTCGACTAGGTTTCCCAGAGAAATCGAGGTAGTATTGTTTCTCCAAACAGCTGAGCACTACTACTGCAAATGGATTGGGGCCTCTCAGCTAACAGTGTTGCTCCAATGGGCTTGTTTTCTTACGAAACAAAGCGAAAACACAGTTTATTCGGGCTTTGTTGTACTTTCATTACTACCCTGTTGCAAAGTAGACTCACATTAAAGGTAAAACGCTAACCTTTTTATAAAGGAATGGATTTCTCGACATTGAAGTTACTCGTATTTCTTCCAATAAAAAAGGCAACTTTTACCCGTCTGTTTTGTAAAAAAAGATAACGTTTATTAGCAGTATGTCATATGTGCGTTTACACTGCAGTCTAACAGCTTAACAACAGACTGTGTTAATAAAAAATAGGCAATCGCCTATTAGACTTGCAACTCTCTCTATCGCACAATACGGGTCCGGAAGCAGAGCGGCGTGAAACAGATATAATTTTTGCAAATACCTACTCGCAACGCGTATCAGCACTACACAATTCTCTTAAATAACATTTTAAATAGATGTGCGATTTTAATAAGCGTGTACATAAGCGAACAGTTTGCAAAGGGGGCTGAGTGTACTGCATAATTATTGAAGAGAGCGTGAGCGTTTTCGCTCGAGCTATTTCGAATGCAGCGCTGTTTATATATAAGCTAGACTAAGTGCGGCATTATGAAGAACGTTTACTTGCTGGCATGGAATAATAAATAATACTATTTGCTACTCGCGAAGGTAAATGCATTTACAAACGTGCCTGTCTTTGAAACATAGCTTTAAATGAAACTGAGAAATGTCTCACTCATAGCGCGAATGTAAAAGATATTACTTACCTGCAGAAAATGACATTTGTAGTTTGAGATTCATAAATTGTGCTGGCTTAAATTGTTAATACCAATATTAAAATAGACGTATTTCAATTGGGAAGCTAAATTGAAATAACTCTATTTTAATATTGGCAACCCCTGTAGCTCTTTGGTTTTTGGTAACATGGGCTTTATAGGCAGTAATTTTGAACTATTTCTGTAGTAGGTACTGAGAATTGAGTGTGCCACCCAGGAACAGTCGTAATACGAGTAAAGAAAATAGTTTGGTTACACGGTACGTTTTTTTTAAAATAGCCTACCTATGTAATGTCCCATTGTTGGGCAAAGGCCTCCCCTTCTTGCTTCCATGATTCACGGTCCAAGAAGCTTCCTGCCATCCACTTATGTAGCTTTCTATATCGTCCCTCTATCTTTTCCTCGGCCTTCCCCTACACGGTACGTATATTTGAATTATTGATTTTGAACAGCATTACAATGTCCGTATTATTATTCAAATTAAATCATGTGATGAAAAATTTCTTGTAGAGTTGTATTTTCATGACTGTGTCTAAGTGGCCAACACTCGTTTCAGATTTTTCAGGCTGCCTAAAGACATCTGATATGGCTTGACAAGTTTTACTACTACTTACAATGATGATAGCCGGGACCAACGGCTTATACGTGCCTTCCAAAGCGCGGAGGTGCTCGAGTAATTTTTATACCACTTGTGGTCAGACCCATCTAAGTGCGGACCGCTTTACTTGTGAAAGCGCTTGTAATGCGCACTCCCGTCGGGGAACCGAGCTCCTCAACACCGCAATTACACTACCGTGACTTCGCATGCACATTTAGTAGTGCACTCGCGGCTAAGGAGAGGGTCGTGGGTTCGAATCCCACTCGTGGCGAAAATTTTCATTACATGTTTTAATTTGGATACATTTATTTCATTGGCACATAGAATTTAATATGTAAATGTAGCTTGAATAGACAGATGCATAACAGGTTTACCTACAAAGAAGCACATTAATTGCGAGGAAGGCGGCGTAATCCT
Source organism: Acrobasis consociella (assembly GCA_963555685.1). Lineage (NCBI taxonomy): Eukaryota > Metazoa > Arthropoda > Insecta > Lepidoptera > Pyralidae > Acrobasis > Acrobasis consociella. Next base: position 420,968 of record OY743112.1, read on the forward strand.
GACTGATCGCGCGGTTTATCCGGCTTTGACGTACACGAGGGCGAGAAGGGCATTACAGCCAGATGGGGTAATACGGCCAGATGGGGTAACACGGCCAGATGAGGTGCCTTCCATCCCGAGGTTGTTAGTCTAGACATCAACTTGGAAAATAAAACGCCGGGCAGGTGCGCGCGTCGTAATTTTTAAACTTATTTTATGTGCAATTTACTTCAGAGAGCACTTTATTTTATTTTTAAATCAACTTTATGTTGTTGTAAAAATAAAATAAATACTTGTGGGTAACGTAGAGCCGTAGGTGGGTCTCTTCTTTCGCTAGATGTGAATCGTCTAAGCTATGCCAGACTATGCCCATCTTACATCTGACAAATATTGCCTACTAGTACGTAATGAAGAACCGTCTTCTGAGTGCTAGTAATGAAATAGAATATGAAAAACAAATCTACATATAAATGATACATAAATCTGCTTTAATATTTTAACTAGGTTACTTTTTATTAATTTATTTTTCACAAATTACACTGATTTAGCTAGCCCCAAAGTAAGTTTGAGACTTGTGTTATGGGATACTAACTCAACGATACTATATTTCTGCAAATTCAACTTTTCGTACCTGAAGGATTTTTATCAAATATATTCAACCTTCCCTGTCAAATACTTTATCGCCATACCACTGATAACAAGAATTAAATTATGTTAATAATGCAATTTTTATCAAAATACGTTAAACTAAGACTCTTAACTAAAACATCGAACCAAATAATTGTAAGTACAGCAAAAAGTAGGGCAATCGGAAATATCCGGCCAAACGGATATGCCTTATCTGAAGCTCGGAACCGGAAGTTGCGCCGGACGCGGCGCAATATCCCCGGTGGCACAATAGCCACCCTCTGCCAATATTATTTTTTACAGCAGTAAGTTAAGCATCTAATAGTGGAGTTTGTACAGTGTTCACACTACAAGGTATGTGGTTATAATGCCACAATCTCGAAATTTCCGTCCAACCGTTTTATTATACTGATCTACATATATATGTAATTATTTGAAAACACTGTCCGGAATCCTTATATACTAGGTATGACAATGTATCATGCTTTACTTATTTATTTAATAGTGAGTTGACGCAGTGCAATTTGTTACCGCTTCTTCTGCGCTTAGGATGCGGCAGTAAACTTAGCTGTAAGTAACACTTTGATGTTGATTATGATTATTAAGAGATATTATAAATATCCTATCTTAATAAAGATATATTTGAATTGAATTGAGTGACTGTAAAAGTAACACATTACTATTTTCATACAGACATACCTGCCCCAAGATAGAAGGCGAATGACTACGCTTGACGGTGCGGTTTTTAGTATGTCTGTCGAAACCATAATAACACATAAATGCATAACATGTGACAAAAATCTTTCAAGCGTGAAAGATTAAGAACAGACCAGGTATAAAGTGCTCAGTATCATAACACTTGAAGAATATATAGACATTAAAACGTTAGTCATAAAGCTTTTATTGAAAGCCGAATATTCCGAGGTGTATCGCCGTTTTACGACGCGATACGGCGCCATCTGTTATGGCTGCCATTGTGTCGCGAGAAAAATTACTTTTACGCCCGTGAGCTTCAACACGAATGGAAGACAAAGTGAGAGGTGCTGTGTTTTTGTTCTGTTTACACATGTGGTATATTTATGCAATGCCACAACGAAGTTCTTTAATCTCATATTACCATATGCCGTCATGTGGACATCTGAAAATAAAGATTTAGTCTGGTAAGATTTTATGATTTTCCTTTTTAGGTACCCGCAGCCTGTACTTAGGGGTAGATTTTAAACGATTTTTGTATATACGGATTTCGTTGTATGTAATTATTTTTATTTTTCTAAAATAGAAACTTTTTGTTTAAAAATATCCGATCTTTTTCCACTTTATTATGGAGCTACATAAAATATGATATTATTATTTTAATTAAAACCTACAACACATAAAGACTCGTGGTAACAAAACTTTTTTTAAACCTGATGATTGAACAAAGTAATCTTCCAATAAAACGCGTCTGCAGTTCACGTGCATGCCTAAATGCACAAGTTAATAAAATTATAGTTTTTGTCACGTCATGTCATAGTTTCAGAGCGACGCTGTTGCCAATGAATACTGCTCCATGTTCTGTAAAAGGTTTGAGGCTCCTTGGCGCTCCATCCTTACGGCCACGGCCGATGTAAGGAAGAAAAAATTACGTTTAAAACGCACGCCCCGCGCCGTAAACGCAGAGATTCCCATACAGATATAAAGTCTTGTAATAAATAGGCGCGATATGGGTAAAATACTCATAAAATTACGCGATTTCTATTACGATATCGGAGGAAATGAAAAATAACTAAGTATATGCTGCTAAGTTGAATAAAGACAGAATGGGGACATTTCAATTTATTTATATGCATAATAAAAAGGTTTCAAAATGCCATACGTATTAAATGAGGCTAATATGAGGGAAACGAATCATGTCCCAGAAGTTTATCCTTATGGTTGACTGGGAGAAAATGTCCGCCATTTCATAAAAGTATATTTGTACTTTGAAATAATAAAATGTAAGTATTAAACTAATAAATGTTGAGTAGGTTTTATGTTTGCGGATAAATTCATTATGAGAAAACGAGAGGGGTTTCCGGAAGGGATGTTTCCATGTTTGACGATTTTTTGGCGGAAAAATGTGCACTAGACGCTAAGCCGTGTGTAATTCACGTATGTTTAACTACTGCTTTACTCACACTCGACAAGACGAGGCACAGAGCAACGATTACAGTAATAATTTGATTATGCAAATCTAGTGCACGAGTGCGAGGCAGAGGCACGAGGCGCGAGGCAGACTGGGTTAACGATTACGAGACCCAGCGAGACACTTCGGGAAACAATGTACAAGAGCTTTTACGACCGAGATACTTGTTCTTTTCTCGTAAAATATGACAAAGATGTCTCTTGCGACAGTGTGACAAAGAAATGAGATGCTGTATGTACTTTAAGTACATATTACGGCAAATACGAGTATGTGTATAGGGACTTAAAGATATAGATCGCAATCATAAATTCCATGTAAGTTACTTCCATTTCTATTGTCTTAAAGTTCCAAATTTTTGTCACGAAAGTCGAGTACTAACATGTAATCGATTTTGCGTACATACCGTCACTACCGAGAGGTAATACTGTAATTAATTAATAAATAATCAGTAACAGAAAATAAATTTTATTAATATACAGCATCAACGTTGTTCCTTTGGATTTGAACTGAGTTAATGTTAACTTTCTGTCATTATTCTTGACCTTATTTTGGCATATGACGAAACATTTAATTCGAGTAAAGGTTTTTCAATTTAAAATGGCGACCATCTACTGGCAAGCGAAGCATAGGACACCCATCCTCAAGGTGGTCAGACGACTTGGCCAAGGGCGCTGGAAAGTGCTGGACGCAGGCCGCTGTTGATCGGTCATTTTGGAAATCTTTGGGTGTGGACTATATGCAGCAGTGGACGTATATGGCTACAATGATGATGGTGATGAAAGGTTTCCAAAGACGAGGAAAAACAAATAGATACGTTTCTAATTCATTCCAAGTCCGCCATTTCACAACCTTACAAAACAAGCCTATGTTTTCAGGAGACCTTCACGAGTTACAATTAAACGCCCGCAGGACAAGGGCTAATCCATCGGCAACTGACGAATGGGCACTCAGATAAACATCCATAACTGCCTCCGTGGTGTAATGGTTGGAGCGTTTGGCTCATACCCGGAGGTCGCGGGTTCGATTCCCAGCGGGGGCAACGACTTTGTGTTGTTGTCCTAGTTTGGTTAGGACATTGCAGGCTGATCACCTGATTGTCTGATAAATAAGATGATCCGTGCTTCGGAGGGCACGTTAAGCCGTCGGTCCCGGTCATTGTCTTTGACATTGGTCGTTACCTTAAACCATGTCAGAGGCCTTTAAGGCGGTTTAAAAACTCTGACACCAGTGTTAGTCACTAACACACACGATAAGAAGAAGAAGATAAACATCCATCTTGATTTTGCCAAAAGCACGTTTGATAAATAAATGTAATTTGCAAAAAAGAAAGGTTGAATAAAAATTCTTTACAGCGTGACCTGGTTGCATGCAGTTGTGCTGCTTCGGAGTAGGGTGTGCTTCACCGTTTTTCTCACTGAAAATCCGATATCATCGTCATCGTCATCTTTTTAGCCGCATAACGTCCACTGCTGGACATAGGCCTCTCTCAAAGATTTCCAAAATGACCGATCAAAAGCGGCCTGCATCCAGCGCTTTCCAGCGACCTTGGTCAGGTCGTCAGATTACGTTTCGCTTGTCAGTACGCGGTCGCCACCATTTTGCCCTATCGGCCATCCGTTCGTCGCGCTATGTGACCCGCCCACCGCCACTTCACGTAGAGAAACACCGAGCATAGCTCTCTTCATAGCGCGCTGAGCGACCTTGACCTTATTATAAGACCCATATTAAGTGACCTATTCCGAATGAAGAACGACATTTCTCAAAACAGGGCGCAAAAAAGATCTCTTTTCGGGTAGCTTTTAACAACAACTCTTATAAACGGGTGATTATTTGAGGAACCTTTTACACAGCCCGCAGCCCGCAGCCCCGACCCGGGCCGCAGCGGCCCACTATAAACACCGCTAATTGGCCTCTGCGATGCATTAGGGGCTAATTTGTCCCCTTTAATGCTCTCTTCCTAAGGGCTAGGCTACAATGGCATAGCACTATAATGTATAAATAAAAAATAAAACTTTTTCTAAAATAGTTGACGGCGTAAATTATAACAAATCTTTTAAAGGACCAAAGTAGCTATATACGCCATATATTTCTCATAGATTTAGTCGAAAGCAAAGTGTTGAAGGGTTTAGCTTGACATCTATTGCAGGGATTGAGTCATTAAAAAATTTGGAAACTTGTATTATGGGATACTAACTAAACGATAGTATATTAAATATGAAATGTTGTCGTTACATATCGCTTGATAACTGCTGTACAATGATGACAGACAGAATAGGAAAATTGGGTACAATGAGTCGATCTGCTGTAGTCCTACGTTTTACTCACACACGAACGCGTGTATGTACGCTTGTTTCATAATTTTGTTCAACATGCATTGCATCAAGCTTCACAGCTGACATTATTAGAATGAGTTAACAGGTACACTGTTTGTCGTTGGTTTCCGATTACGTGTATGTGGCTGAGAAGAATTTTTTTTGAACAAATAAAATAAAAAATAAACGTGAAACATAGAAGAAGGTTCAGAACGAAGAAACAGAGACATGGAAAGCCCCCCAGCGACAAGAGTCCAACTCTTAAATGTAAGAAAGATGTGAGCGAGCCCTTATCAGTCCCTGGAGACTAAAAAAACGCAGGTGTGTGATGTATAGCATCGTTAGGCTGGCTGTGGCTGAACTGCTGCCTAATCTCTCTCCGGCCCCGCAGCCTGATGATGGAGGGAGATTAAGTGGCCAGGAGGAGGGTGTATTATGATAAGTAAGATTAATAAACATTTGCTAGAAAGGTCGAACAACTGCGTGCCTAACCTAATTCTCTGCGATGTGCAAACAAGCAACAATATTACAGCAATTATCCTGCCTACCTACCTAACAATACTGCACATGAATACAAAGTTATTTGAATAGGCATGACGAAAGAATTTTGATATTATTCTCCTACTTGGTCAGTTTCACCACCGTCTTTATTTTTCTCACATTCCTCTCCACCCACTGGTTGTCTGGAAGAGATCGCTTTAAGCGATAAGACCGCCCATTGTACTCATTTAATGTAAAATTTATTTCTTTGTTATTCTTTTGGTGTACAATAAAGAGTTATCTATCTACTAGAAAAAATTTTTTGGTCCATCGGTTAGATTATTAAAACATATTGTACACGTATTTTTTCTTTTCTCTGAGAAACCAAAACTGACAAAGATACAGCGTATTGAAATGTCGCGTGACGTCGCAAGCTCCCACTCCGGAACTTTGAAGCTCCGTACCTCTGTAAATTTTAACTTTTTATTTTTGTGAAAAATACAGGTCCATTATTTTTGGATAATCTAAAAGACGGACAATTACAATCATATTTTTCGGACCCTGTCCTCACCTCTATTGCAGACAATAGAAATGTTAAAGTAAAATCTAGGATTCTAGGCTTACGAAAACTAACTTTTGTCAAATCTTCTAGAAGACAAATTTAGCATATAGTTCCTACTTTTGTTCACTTTGATGAACAAAGAGAGCTTCCACCACCCATGTAGGTATTTTTAACTTCAAGATGCAGGAGATAGTTTGTTGCTAGCTTTAAAATGTACTGCTTATGATTTCGCAGACGACGCTTCATTATTTCTAAACTTGGGATGCACGTCCTGCGCAGGGTCGTAAAGTTTACAGCTACAGTGTCGGCACTACGTGCGCCGGCCGTAAAGGAGACACCTCACGTGCTTCTTTTATAAGTCTCTACTCCTTAATATACAGCTGACCACTAATCATAGTGCGCTAAAATCATCAAAGGAAGCGCGACGAAAACCGTTTTGGTAAGAATTTTTCCGTAATAGGGTTTAGTTTTATAAACTATACCTTGTATAAGAAATACTTGTAGTTACTTTCACAATGTAAGTTGTGGCTTAGTGATGGCGATTGTTACGCCTTCAACTGCGAAGCGTCACTCCCAGTGTTGGTGGCTCCAGTCTCATTAGATAGATTTAAAAAAAATATGGTATACGTATTTTTTCTTTTCTCTCATTAGCAAATAATGACGAAGATACAGAGGATTTAAATTTCGGGTGACGTCACAATTGACTACGATTTTTAACCAACGGTGACGTCAAATGTCTCAAAATTCACGAAGATACAGCGCTACTTTGCTAAACGAACCAATATGGGTCCTTTATTTTTGGTGAATCTAGTTGACGGACTTAATAAATTTTATATTTTTGACCCCGTGCACATCCCTATATTACGGAGGCTAAAAAAGAGGTATACTCACACTTCGATGGCCTTGTTCCAGTTGATGACGTAGCCGCTGAGCGCGAAGGTCTCGATGTTGACGACGTGCACGTTGCCGCGCTCCGTGCCCACGTGCACCCACTTGGACTGCAGCGGCAGGTGCAGGCAGGTGATCCTGCAACAACGGGCGCGGTTAGACAGTCTTCTAGACTGCAACAACACAGGAACTTAGAAAAAAGTTTTAGAGGCTTTTAGCCAGCACGGACGGTTGAGGATTTCTGGACATGGCACTACAGACTTGCAAATAAGTATGATTACATCGTTATTCTTAATGGGGTAGTCAGAGCATTTTGGGTCTTGCGGCTCTAAACAGATAGAGTCCATTGTCGTTCCAGTGATAATGGGCAAAAAGGTGGAAAAAAAATCAGAATCAGAAATAGTTATTAGTTGCTTGAATTAACGTGCTTCACTTTTTCGCTCATTCCGTCGATCGGCTTTTACGATCTGTACGGGAAGAGAAACAGATGGTAGGAGAATATGCTGATATAAAATCAGCACGAAAACGGGGTCTGATGACATGGGTTAGTCTGCCAACCAGGAATAGTTTCTAGGAATCTAGAAACTGAACTTGGCTTTAATAATAATGCATGTTAGTGGGAACAACAACTCATCACCAATTACATGCCCATAAGACAAAATAAGAACATTAATCCAACATAAATAAATAACATTCTCCGACATGCAAGATGCAGGAAGTTCATCATCATCTTCCTAGTCTTCTCCATATTTGGGGTCGGCTCTGTATGTCATCTCTCTCCACAGTTTTCTACCATTTATACGGTACGATATCAGTAGCAAGATGCAGGAACTTACTTTGACAAATCACATATATTATATTTTTATTGAAATATATACCATGAACATAAAGGGGTAATCAGTTAATCCATCATATATCAGCATGTAATACATATAAAATTAAACATGGCACTTCGCACGAAATGTAACAAAACAATCCGACTATTACTGTCGTTATTTCAATCATTAATTGTTCAGACAAAAGCGTACCGAATAACAGATCTGCATGAATCGTAACCGCGAATGCATTCAGCTCTCGACAATGGCGGAGGGGGCTATTGTGACGCTTTCCGTAATTCCTACGTCATTATAACGGTAGCCTTACAGTACCGGGGTGATGGAATAGAATACAGGCTTTATACAACCTGATACTGTTGCGTCTGATCGCAAACAACCCTCAATGAGCTCGGCACAAAATACGGGACATACGGAAGTATAATTATTATTAATTACGAAAGAATGAGAAAATTCTGAGATTTTTCTTCATAATTTTATTTAAAGGTATTGTATTCTTAGTAATAAGAGAATAAGAAGAAGTGTGCTAGAATATAGGCTTTATGGAAAATGATACAACTCTCGATGAGCTAGATACAAAACAGAAAATATGTCGTGAACATAAAAAAAAAGAGTCTCATACATATAGCAGTTAAATTTAAAGATTTCTTAATTTAACTTAGTAACTGACCGAAGTGTGCAACGGTGACATATTTTATTTATAGACCCAATATATTTTTTATTTAAAAAAAATACATACTTATCGCATACCGTCCGCTTTCATATGAGTTGCTACGTACATCAATTTTTGCGTCACCGTTTTTCACTCCTTTGTCTTTTTTAGAAGCTACGCTCTTAGATTTATGTGTACGCGTAGCTAGAATAGATAATTCATGAAACGTCTTCTCTGTACTGCTACTGTTTTGTGGCTGAGCGTTGTTTACACCTCTCGAACAAAGGCCGCTTCATACAAAGCGACGCCGCGGCGCCCGTATAATACGCTTAGCGACAAAGCCGCGCACACAATACACAGCGATTGAATGACATCGATTGAGAGTTGGAATGTTTGCGGGAGTGTTAATTAGCGCCCAGGGATTACTTACGTACGTACGTTTTTATTTCCAATGGACATGTCAGAACCAAGGGTCTTAAAACTCAAAAGCCTCTCAGGCGCTAGAATGAATACGGAAATATGTAATTAATTCGGGTTGCGAATTAACAATAGCAAATGCGAAGTGAACTTGAATCTTTACTCCATAAAATGACAAATTACACCAAAAACACATAATCGTCTAACGCTGTTGTCCTATTTCAAAATTTATTAGACTTTATAATAATGTTGTAGCGCTTATTGTTGCTTGCCACTGCAACTGCTGATACGTAAAAATTGTATTTATTTTATTTTATTTGCAAAACATGTTCCTTGTTCCTTTTATTTTATTTGCAAAACATGTTCCATGGCACCAAGAATGGAAAATTATTCTGTTGGGTAATGATTTTCTCAATTGTAACTCTTAATTTTATTATATAGCAATTAAATTACATTGGTTCTCTCTCTAATAATTCTGTTTTAATGGAAGCAATCAAACCAGGTTATGGTTTTACAATAGATGCGTACTTTTCTATAGTCAAAATTTATTGGTTCAATACTTGGCTATTTAAGTAAAATTAACTAACATTCTAGTGGCAAAATTCATGTTGTTATAACTTTATTCGGTACAAATGTCTGCTTGTGTAAAGCGACCTCCGCGTGAACAGATCCGATCCGCTTCAGTTAGTATTTGTGATCAAAGCTTTCAAAGCTCGGTAATACAGCCTCATTCGATGCTTTCATTATGAAGCGCTGGCTATTGTCGGCGTGCCTGCTTGGGATGAAACGCGAATACTATTGTTCTATATACCTTATATTAACATGTTCGGTGTAATGTTTGAATTGAAAATGTTTGATGTATATTGTGGAATCCGAATCCACTCGTGGCGAGCTGACGAGTGTTTCAATTTGAATGGGAATGTATCCGTTTTCTGTTATTTTTTACTAAAGGAATATTTTCCGATGGCACTTTTACAAAAAATGTTACTAGATTTATACCTACTTGTTTCATGTGTTTACTGTAACTAGACAAAGTAAGGAACTACAAGTAGTGAAAGAACTTAATGCATAAGTATGTTAGACTTTACACCCTACAACCTACTGTTTTTTAAAGAAAATTAAGAATAGAGATGTAGACCGGGTAACAATAGGCTTGGTTACGTATTTAACTTTATACCTCAGTGCCTATTGTTTTTAATCAACTTACAAAAAGACGGAAGTTATCAATCATCGCGATCTTCTTTTTAAGTATGTTCACTGATTACTCAAAGACCCCTGGACCGATTAAGAAAACTCTTTCCTTTGTTTAAAAGGGCACACTTGTCAGGTGGTCCCGTGGAAATTTTATTAAGGCCATACCCAAATTTTCCGGGGTCCAGTGGCGCCGCCATTTAAAATAAATCATTTAAAAGGAAACGGAGATATCATTTAAAATTGTGTCTTGGTCAAGTTCTAGATACCCATTCAAAGTATTTTTTAAACTACTTTTTGTAGTTTAAAGTGAGAACGTGTAGCTTTTCTACGCACATTTGCGAAAAACGGCCACTTTTAGCTAATGTGCGTAGAAAAGCTTCACGTTCGCACTTTAAATTATAAACAGTAGTTCATAAAATAGTTTTAAGAGTTATCTAGGGCTTGACCAAGACACAATTTTGAATGATATCTCCGTTTCCTTTTAAATGATTTATTTTAAATGGCGGCGCCACTGGACCCCGGAAAATTTGGGTATGGCCTTAAAATCAGTTGAGTAGTTTGGGGGTAAGGTCGGTTTTAAGTTTTGAAAAATTATACAACGAAGACACTTGGTTGCTCCTTCACGCTATATCCTCGCAATAAAGCTTAAAGAAGAGACAGCTTTAGTATCTTTGTAAGAAATATAGTAGTTCGTTTCACAGCCGCCATTACTCTAACTACTATTTCACTTTAACTACTATCCTCAACTACCCTCAGTCCGTGTTAAAGTGGATTAACTACTCTTTAGTCTTTTATTGTATAAGTTTGCGCAGCCTTTGAGAAAAAATTGGGAGAACTATGGATCAGATAGACTTATGTTAGATCCGGTGAAGATCTGGGAAATCTTGAAAATCTAGACTTTGACAATAAAATAATTGATAATTGAGGTGTCACTGTCTTAAAATATTGTAGCAAAACTTTGTGGAGAGGTCTTAATGCAAATAAACGTATCACAGTATATTTTTGAGTTATTTATTGACCGAGCGAGCGAAGCGAGTGAGGTCTCTAAATCGAGTTGGGGGCGAAAACACATTGTATATATGTATGTATGTATGTATGTATGTATGTATGTATGTATGTATGTATGTATGTATGTATGTTTGTACCGCGATAGCAGCCGAACCGATGGTTTGATTTTGATGAAACTTGGTAGGTGTGTAGGAAACATCAATAGAATTTTCAAGTTCGTTGGGCATCAAAATCGGTTCAGTAGTTTTTGAAATATTAATAAAAATGTCCGCGATTATGTAGCAAACGAAACCATAGCGCGTTCTAACTTTGGATACCGCCATCTAGGGGTTATTTAGGAAACTGAATTGCGAAAAATTATCGCGAGGTCTAAGTTCGCGGCGAACTACTAGTTTAATTGTTCAACAGTTTAGTAGTGCAATAAACTAATAACCGGCCAAGTGCGTGACGGACTCGCGCACAGAAGGTTCCGTATTTTAAATATGTATAAAAAATCACGTTTGTTGTATTGGAGCTTTATTCTGTTTTTAGTATTTTTTGTTATAGCGGCAACAGAAATACGTCACCAGTGAATATTTGAACTGTCAAGCTATTACTGGTGGCAGACAGACGGACAGACAGACGAACCTGTTAACTGATGGTCCAATGACAACAGTCGTAGTCGTTGCACCTGACGTCACATATGAAAACCCTCATCACTTTGAAACCTTCACTTTGAAACTTCCACGAATCGCTATATTGTATGCGCAAATGCATATTATCACTGCATTCAGTATAATCCGAACTGAAATGATGTAGTTATCCTAAGCGAATTGCGCTCAAACGCCGGTAATTGAAATCGGCAGTATTACATCGTAGTACGTGCTACGGCGTAGCACGTCGTAGTGGGTCTACGCCGTAGCACCGGATTAGCTCGTTTGAGGTACTTTGACGCCGGAAGTATGGGAATTAGGTTCAATTGGTTTCGAATGATAATGATTTATAGCTTCAGAATTGAAGATATGGAATAAGAAGAGAAAATGGAGCCGATAATTATATATTTGATAGTAAAGCGATAGAGAAATATTCATTTACGTAGGTAATACTCATGTAATTCCAAAAAGGTAAGACCTATTTAAAAAATCTAAATTATTCCATTTAATCTTTTTCGTTTTATTTTTGAAACATATACAAATCAATCATCATAGTATTGGTGCAGAATTAAAGTTTAAATAACCCTTTTATTTAAACTTTTTCTTTTAGAAACATTTATTTATTGAAAGGTATTGTAAATTGTATTGTATTGTAAATTCTTTATTGTACTTATGCCACAAAACAGATGAAACACAATAGTAGAAAAGCGGACTTATCCCTGTTAGGGATCTACTCAAAGGTATCCACATACTATCGCGTTCATATCCCTAACGGGGCAGACAGCGCCCCGGGTATGCTTCACGAGCACCCAAGCCTACACGAATCAGCATTAACCTCTCGTATGCCGTTGCGTAGATCTACGCGAGAATGCGTTGTATAACTATTGTGTCTGATATTCCGGCATACAAGGAGTTAATATTGGTCGAAACCGTCTATCTATTCATCCGATAGGTTGAGCTCTCCCTTACAGTTACTTGGGACTCAGAGGCTGCTAAGGATTTCCCGGAACGTATTATTTGTGTATCAATACAGCCTCCGAGCTTTGCCGGACTGCCTTCCTGCGATTTCTCACTTGAGCAACTTCACGGTACAAAGAACCGAAGGATTTTCATGTATTTGCAAACGGGATATCACTGCACGGTTCACAACTATATAAGAATTTTCATGCACGAATATAAGAATTTTAATTGTATCTTACTTATATATAGTTTTGTTTTCAAATTATTCTCCTCAGTAGGGTGTTTAATTAACTTTTTACAGTAATTTTAAGTAGTGCGAGAATTATTTTTTTCTCATTATCTAGCTACCAAAAATATAACTGATTAATTTAATAATCCTAAATCTCACCAGGTCAGTTATTACCGAATTTGAAATATATATGTATGTTTGTCAAAGCTCAATAACTGTAGGTACTACGATAGTACCCGCACGAATAGTTTAATTACTAACGTTTCCCATAAACCTAGTTACAATTCACCACTTTCCAATCACTCAGATGCTTTTTCTAGACGTCATAACAAATATTTTCTATAGGATTTGTATGAAACATAGACTTATGACGTCTTGGTTCTTGGAGTATAATAATATCAGTTTTTCTGCAATAATAAATCTAAAATCACTTCGAAATTGGATATGATCATGAGACATTACTTTGTGATGTTATGTTTACTTAACAGCACCAAATATTTATTTTTACCATCAGGAAAGTACCCAATTACATAACCAGAACGTACAATGTCAACAGTGAAGATACACACAACTAACGTCTAAAATTACGGTGACAAACAAGTGACAACAGTGGCCTACGTCACAGAATTATTAGTAATACATACAGAACGGAAACTTCTAAGGTCCCGCGCAGTATGCGTCTCCGGGGACAGTCCCCGTACATGCGGTAGTATGTAGGCGCGGAGACAGTGAAAGGGGACGCATAATACGCGGGACCTCATGAGATTCCGTTGTGTATGTAATACTTATATCAATTACACCGCGGCATGCGACGGCGACGACAAGTGGCAAGGCGTGGACAGGCGTGCAACATTTAGTGGCCCGGGACGCAAACACACACAACATTTACACTCGTGTCAGTGAATACGCTTTTGAATTTTTGAAGCTGGAGTTATACAACGAATGATTCTCTTTAGAAACGCTTGCGAAAATTATTCGTTGTATGACTTCCGCGTTCAAAAATAGGTCCCTTGCATCACGACAAAAAAAGAAATGTTTTTGAATATTTTTTTATCATTAAAAAGACTAAACAATTGAATGTTACATGGGAAACGTATCGTTAATAATTTTATAGGACAACAAAACAATGTGCAACGCAAATTCTTAAATACAAATAAATGGAAGGGGCTCGCATTCCATGATTGTATGAATAATTGTGTGCATGGATTTGTCGGGGTGTGTCGGCGTGCCGGGCCGGTCACGACACCAATGTAACACCACTCACCCCTTGATTTCGTTTGTCTGTCGTGATAGTTTGATGCGGTATCTGTAACAATGTGCAAACGGACGCCTAACTAAGTGTGCGGATCGGTTGCGACTTGCGCGAGAGTTGCCTCGTGTGCCTTTTGCAGTGGTTCATTAAAATATATTGAAAGCAATAATTCAGTGAAATAGCAGTAAGTTTTGGTGCAGGAAATCATCGTGAGGAACACAGCACTAGTCACTATTAAATTTGCTAGTGTGTAAAATTGAGAAGATAATGGCAAACTTTATTATCTTTGCCAAAAATTGACATTATGTGCGTCACATTCAATACTATCGAAGCACCGACGAGATCTTAAATGTAGATGATTAATTTTGATGTCGAGCAATAGTAGTACCGACCGATCAAACGTTATGTCGGTCTTAACGAAACAGAAGTGCGGGTAAAGAAAGACAGTCCATGTGTGACGTGACACTTAGAACAACCGGTGCAACTTACAAGTAGATAATTGATGTCGTTTCCAGATTTCTACACTAGAAGGCTATAAACAATAAAGAATGGTCGTACAAAAAGGTAAAAGTAGTGAATGACAAAATAAAAATATAAAATCAAGAATTGCACCCCTGTTCAATGTAATCAAGTTATTTTCCACACGTATTGTATTAGTAGTTACCAACTTTAATTAAGTAAATTCAGTGAATATTTATTTTACTTCAATTTAAAGAAAAAAACAGTTTGCCGTATTACCTATAGAACAACTGTGAAGAAAACCTTTTCATTTCATCATAATATAAATAAACACAATACATCATTCCATACATGAATGTAAATAGAAAATGATTATAATAATGCCTTGGCTATTAATTAGTGATACATAATGTATAACTAAGCGGAACTATAATAATTAATTGATACACGAATGACGGGAGATAGCGACCATCTTGTGCGTAGCGTGGGGCAAAAGCGACAGGCGGAAGCGGGAAAGTTGAATATTATTACATTTATAAAAAAAGTTATAATCATTTTCGACTTTCAACAGACTAGTGCTGGGCATAAGCTATCTTTTCTATTCTTGGCCATAGCGATACTGCTCTTTTTAGCAATCCGTATGATATTGGTGACTTATGGGTCTGCTGGACTCTATTCCCATTCCTGGGGGCCTGCAGTCTATATTCTCTCTACTCAGTGTCAGTCATATTTCCCCAACAATCGTTTCTTCTGGCCTGCCTTAAGATTGATTAGGCACTAGTATGATGCATTTCTTTGAATAGGTTAAGTTTTTTTTTAATAGAACTTTCGGGTCACAATTTTTGTGTTATAAACTATTTTTAATATTTTTTGAAGCGAATACTTGTTTAGACGCACTGAGCATGCACGGTAAACTTTTTTTGAGATGGGAAAAAACCAATGTACCGTAACTGACACCAAGTTTTCACTTCTGTCAGCAGTACCGGTGTACCACTGTTTTTAAATTCACTTGGTAAGTTCTTGAACATTACATCATTACAATAAATTAAACTGTTTTTTTTTTAATATTATGTAAAAATATAATAAAAAATATATACTCGATTGATAAACGTTCCCCGCTACGTAAAGTAAAGATTCAGACCGACAGTGGATATAAGTTTGGGCCACACACTAGACAAATGTGACTATCTATTACAGCCATAACGTCGCCCAATCAGGCCGGTAATGAATGTCGCGTGCGTGGCGCGATTAGCAGCGGTGGCGGATATAGGGCGATAGCAGCCTTATGATCACACAGTGAAGACGTGTATAATTAATTGCGGTAATCATTGAAGTGTGATTCGTTGACATTTATTTAACATGATCAAGCGGCTGATATCATCATTCAGTCTTTTTGTCTCCACTGCTGGAGCACGACCCTCTCTGTACTTCCAGAGCCATACTTGGCCGGAGCAACCAGAGGATTTCAACGCTGGCCAGACGTGTTGGAGAGGTTGATGAGATTGATTGATTAGTTTATTTGCGTGATGTTCTCATTCTTTACCATGAAAGTTGGCATTCACTGGCACATCCGTAACCTAACAGTATTTTTTTTAAAGAAGGGTGTCATTTTCCTTCCTTGTGCATATAAAATTTCATTGGGTGACTGAGCTTTGCTCGGAAAAGCGAGGTTCTATTAAAATAAAACCAAGCTAGATCTATTTTTTAGCTTCGTCACTCCCTAAATACTGAGTTTTACCAAAATCGTTGCCGAGATCTTCATTGTATATACAAGAAAATTGCTCGTTTAAAGTAAAAGACATCGATGGATGCAAAGCAAAAAACAATTGAATGCAAAGCAAGCAGCTTGGCAGAAGCAAAGTTGCAATGTATCGGAGTTTTGTGTACGTCGCGTTTCAAAGTAACGCGTCGCTTCGGGCAACATCGCCTCTTTTCCTTCCAAGTGTCTGAAACGTATAAAGTGGTACATAAATGCAAAAACCTTGTCGAGAAACCTAAATTACATTCCAAGATTCACGTACTAATTCGTAGATATAACGCACATTTTGCACATTAACATTTCCATTCCCGCAAGTTAATACAGACAGACGGAGAAACGGCAAAGTTCGCCTACGAGATCTTTAGGAGGGTATTAAAATTTAATTTATAATCCTAATAATTATATTAGCTGCGAACGAGGTACCTAGTTAATTAGTCGAGTATGGAGAACCCCTCCCCTTTACCTTCGTATTCTACGCCTTTCGTATGAAGGGTAGGTTAGGTGTATACCTACGTACGAGTACGTAAGAATAGCTTATAAATGTACCTTTTCAACGAACTTATTAATTGATCATCTTTTAGAAGTTACCTACACCTAGTTTTTTAATGTTATTTAGTTTCTCTGTTCAGTTTCTTTACAATAGGTACACTATATATTAGAAAGTTTCTTTAAATTCATTTTGTCCCTAGTCACAGAGTGGGACTTCAACTTTTCCTTTTGTCTTTATTTCTACCTATTTTCCTATCGTACGATTGTGCCAGTGGTACCAGAACTCAAGTTTATCCACTGCAGGTGGCTAAACAAGACAAAAATTAGCATACAAACTGCAAAAACAATCTTGTGCTGTACTGCAGATTGTAGTGTCTGTAGACGTGTTGTGGCACAAAACGTACACGGCTGCAGTACAGCAACAGATTGTTACTGCTGATTGTACGCTAAATAGTTTCATGTGTTTTTACACTTTACATTACGAAGCGTCATCAAAAGTGAACCGTCACTTCTCTACTTTCGTTATCCCGGCCCGGCGACAAGTACAAAGGAACACAATCCCACTCCATATTTAGATAGAGCCCCCGATGATATTACAGTGTTACGGGACATTGTGTGGGACTGTGTGAAATACCGACGGGGTTTTAATCACAGACAAGTGCCCTTTGGTAGATACTTTATAGGTCGTCTATTTTTAGTAAGCATCTTTTGTACACTTACCTTTAATAAACACAATTAGGTGTAGACTCGACGGAACAAAGCAAATGTTTTAAGTTTAATTATTGCTCGTCCTTAATTTTGAAAAGGGCTTATTACCTAATCTAATTTATCTTACATTTTATTCGCTTTAAATATTACGGTTTAGGCTATTCATGAAATGTTTGCGTAAATGAAAATAAAATATGAATTAATGAAATAAGAGTAGTAACCCATATTTGATAAATTAAAGTCGCAGGTCACACCTGGATGAGAACAGCACAGGACCGAGATGGATGGCGTCGTAGAAGAGAGCCTATGCTCAGTGGCAGTGGGCGGAAGAGGGGCTGGGATGACAATGATGACGAGTGATAACCCATTTCATTTATTTGTAATTTTATTATGCCATAGTTTAGTTTTAAATCTGTTTCGTTTGTGATTGACATTCGTTTATGACCAGTTATTTGAACTATAATCCTTATCTTCCTCGCTGTCTCCCTATTTGGGGTTGGCTCTGTATGTCAGTTAACTCCCTCAATAGTTTTCTATTATTTACCATGTTTCAAACAACCCGTCTCCTTCATGTGCTGCTTCACACATTCCATGTCTTTCTAAGTCGTCCTCTACTCTGTAGCCACCTACAAGTTAAGCATTTCATTAGCCAGATGTTCAGCACTATTCACCAATACTCCCCAATATTTATTTGCACTGTCGCCGCATTGATGCAAAAAATTACGCCGTATCTGATTTATTGCCACTGTTCTCGCATCGACACAGAAGGATAACGCGGTATCTGCATTATTTGCCGTTTGTTCGCGTCGATGATAACTGATGCTGTCTGTGCGACGTCTGTTCGATAAATTGCTGCATATTTTATTCCTGTTTTTATAAATGTGAACAGTAAATCGGAATTTACATACGTTTATTTTGTGTACAAATATTCGATGGTAAACAAACGTTTGTTGTTGCAAACAATACGATACTGTTGATGTGTATGAAATAATTAAACATGAAACTACTACGTTTAGTTCTCCCAACTAAAAAAATCGTTTCTACCTAGGTATTATGAAGTATGGTGGGATAATAGTATAGCTTTTACTGTTGATTAAATTCCACACTGAATTTCAAAATAAATAAAAGTGTTATTTCAAGCAACGTTCACTTTATAAACAAAATAAAATTTATATGATTTATTACAATTAATACAATAAATTAACACGGGCTAATCTCGGATTAATTCCCCAGCTGTGCACCGAGAACAAAAACATCTCCGTTGCCATGGCAACCGGCCGGTAATTAATCACCCCACTCTCCTCGGCCGAGGCATCAGACAAGGCAACGGCAGGCCAGTTATTACGGTCATCTCAGATTTTGTAATCCGTTGGAAGATGAACAACAATAGTTCTTGATTGACGGGGATTTGCTATTAAATACCTAGTATTATGAAGCTTTGCAGTTAACGATGTATCAAAATTAATTTCTGTTACCATGTTATATCGGTATAGTATAGATCGGCGGCGACATTTGTAGGACAATAGACAAAGTGTTTTTAGTCTAACGGTTCGTCAGTGAAGGAAATTTTGCACAACCGCAAAGGGACGAGCACGATCGGTCTTTTTGTATTACATTTGACGTGAAGAAAAATTTAATTGTATTTTCGACCAAACGTTAAGCGTCGAATTGTATTTCTGAATTCTACTACATTACCGACCGACGTTTCGTATGTGACATCTGACAATAACCTACCCAAACCGATATTGCCACGAGTGAGGTCATAATCTTAGTACCCGCCTCACGCAACGGATCAACTTATTACATCATTTCATATTTATACTTACAGAACGTCGATAAGTATCCACTCAGCGTGAATCGGAACGCACATGAACTCATCAATTTAATATCAACCCTATCTCTTCATGTCTCGATTTAGATTCGAATGGAGGCGTGCGGGACGATTGCTCATAAATATAGAAGGCCTATAACGCATTACATATTGGTTGAAGTGGAATATGCCGGTTGTTGAGAGCCAACAACGCGTAAAGTTATTGTGAATGCATATTTCACCTGGCCAATAAATAAGACGAAAGCAACTACAAATAATACGACATATTTCGTAACAATTAAAACTGAAAGGTCTCAAAAAAGAATTGGTTCTTGAATCATAAGGCATTTGAGATCTTTGAAGAGTTCTACAAACAATATTTTTTAAGTCATAGCAATAAACATTATTCAATCTATTTTGTTTAATAATTTAGACGTAAAAATATACTTACATTTAATTTGCCATAATTCCCTTTATTGTATAACTATTACTTGCTAAAGTGATACTTACAATTCTGCTCTTTCTCATAAATCCTAAATTTTATTACCCTGCAATTTGAAAGCCTTCACTAAAATCATCCTTAACACGTATTTATTTTCATGCTTATATTATTGTTTAAGTGAAAATTCAAGATAGAGAATAGAGCCTGTAGTATTTAAAGTTATCAATTGGCGCCTTTTACATTTGTCTCCTGGTGACGCGTAACACAGGTTCTTTGGAATCCTGTCATAGGCACCAGTTCTCCATATCTTTTATTTTGTTTATTTAAATGCAAATATGTTTATTATGATTACCTTTTAAGTAAAAGTAAGTTTTTTAGTAAGGTAGGTTTAGTAAGTAAGGAGGAAAATAAATATACATTTGTTATTATTATATTATACAAAAAAATTTTTTTGACGCTTTCTATTTTATCGATCAATACGATTTTAAAAGCTTATATATCTTACTTATTTTTAGGCAGATAAAAAAAACATTTTGTACTCGGTACCGTATTATGTTACTCATTGATATAAGTAATAAAAATAATTGATTCAATACTATTAAAACTAACGTGACATGATATAACTAAATATTTTAAACATGGTTTTACTTACACTCTTCGTAATGCTCGCCCTGAAATTGATCGTTTAAACCGATCGAAACCAGGCCGTTTCCGACTACACTACGTGAGTAAGACCATGTTTAAAATATTTTGATTCAAATACTGTTTGACGCATTGTAGCAACAAATTGCCGACTTTCGTGGCGTAGTGGTCACCATGCTAGTCCGCCTCCCAGAGACGAATCCATCGAACCCCGGACGTTCGATCCCCGATCAGAGCTAGTTGGAAAATGGCCTTTTTCAAATGGTCTTGGGTCTTGGATGTTTATCTATATATGTATTTGTTTTAAAATATAGTATCGTTGAGTTAGTATCCCATAACACAAGTCTCGAACTTACTTCGGGGCTAGCTCAATCTGTGTAATTTTGTCCCTATATATACAAAAAAATATTATATTCGTACTACTGTATTCCTTTGAAAATCTGACTGTTAACTATTAAAAGTTCTCAGAAATAAAAATTGATTCTTGAATCATAATGCATTTAAGACCTTTGGTCTAAAACTCTACAACAATAATTTCTAAATCATAACAATATTCGTCTAAAGCGATCGAAACTACTCGGCCGTTTTCGAAACACTACGTGAATAAAACCATATTCAAAATATTTTGATTAAAATGCCGTTTGACGCATTGTAGCAACAATAATAAAAAGATACGCACCTCTCCCTCTGGAACTTGAGCGACTGCACGCGCTGCGGCAGCTTCTGGCGGAAGGTCCACAGGTGGAGCTGGTCGTCGGCCGTGGCCGTGACGAGCGCGCCCTCGTTGATGAGGAACTTGGCGTGCAGCACGGCCTCGCCCGCCTCGTGCCGCACGTGCGCGTCCACGCCGGGCCCGCCCAGGCTGAGTGCGGTTCAGGAAATTGTTTACAAAGATTTGGGCTTATAAAATTCAAAATTAATTAATGATTTTTAAATCACGGTATCAAAAACAAATAAAAAAATTATCCGATCTCTGCTTATAATACAACTAGCTGGTGCCCGCGACTTGTCTGCGCAGGATTATCACACAATATCGTAATAATTTGTAGCCTATGTCACAGAATACATAATAGTACAAGTACTTATGTGTATGACGTATAAGCTATATTATTGTCAAGTTTTGACATTGCTAGCGCTTTCGCAAGCAAAGCGACACGGAGCCTGATCCGCACTTGGATGGATCAAAAGTAGCAAGCAAATTTCTCGAGTTCATGCATGCTTCGGAAGGAACTTATAAGGCTGTCATAATTGCATATGGCAATCGTCAAGCTTTGTCAGATGCTTTTAGGCAGCCTGACAAGTCTGATTCCAGTGTTGGCCACGTAAACACACGAAAAAACAAAAAACAAACCCACGATACATAAATAAAAAGTTCCAGTATTCCTATACTGGAACCTTTTTTTTCTGTATCGTGTGCCAACTAATGAAAGAAAACAACGTGAACCATAACCTTTTTACAACAACCCAAAAGTACATTGGAAGATAATGCTCTGTTGTATCTTTTGAACATGTAATGTATTGTATCCTCCTAATTTAATAAATGTAAATGCTTAGATGTTTGGATATTTGTGAACTCGGATTTTCGTTACTCCATCACGCAAAAACGGATGGATGGACTTGAATACAATTTGGCATGGACATAGATATTAACATGAATTAACAGAGGATATTTATTTTTATGAACCACGCGTTGATCCCATAAACAAAGTTGGCCAAATATCGGATTGAGTCAGCGCTTAAGAATTCTTCGAGCGGACATTTTCAGGCGATATAGTTCCAAGAACATTGCATAACCAGGGGAGTTACTCCATAAAATAATAAGATAGTCAACCGATAGTGGCGTCCTATTTCTTCATCAAACCAAATAAGGCTCTATCGTCATATATTAATGTTTAATATCGCTTGACACTGAAACGCGGATACGCAGTAAGGTGCGTCTTGCGTACTGAATGTGGACCAACTCCCCTGTGCACTTAGATTGCTGGAAAACGCACCATGTAAGTTTTTATTTACAATAGAGAAAACACACGGTGCGTTTGCTAAAGTGTTAAGTTGACAGGACTTAAACTGGGCAAGTGCATACTTATATAGCAAAGCATAAAAACGAATTGCGATTTTATAAACCATTCGAAGCCAAAGGTCGACTAGATACAAATCTCAGAGATGAGTGTTTTATCTAGTCTGGAAATCTGCGAAAGACCATCCGCCGTGTTTAAAGAGCCGTAACCTTTGACGAGGGCGGTAATGGGTCATTTAATCTTAATTTTGAGTTGACATCAAGGGCCTGAGAAGCGACTGGAAATTTCGCCATGAACATTTTCTTGATAAATTAAATCTTTTTTTAATAAATTATACTGTAGAGGCGTGTCAAGCTGCATTGTTGCATTCAATAGTCAATTATACATAAAAGACATCTAACTAGCTATACAATTCCACTGCTGGAAAAAGATCTCCCTTTTCCCGTGTGCCTTCGCTGACCTGACCTCCCACGCTTTAAAGCGTCGTAGTCATCGCACCATCTCTCAGCCTTCCGTAGAGATCAATAAGTATGTTAAAGTTTTTGTTTTCTATTAACTAAGCGGCATTTTCTTGAGGTGTACTCTGTACGTTCTCTGTTCTGATAACAATGTGTGTGTGTCTTCTGAAAACAACGTGTGTGTGTGTGTTCTTATAACAAAGTGTGTGTGTTCTGATAGAAATGTCAGCTTGCTTCTAAGCTCTTTGTTCAGAATGGATCATAAGCCAAGATTGGCTCCATCCAAATCGCGTCCTAAAATGTAAGCACTACTTCGCTCAAGTTAGCCAAATTTTGCTCGTTCTACGTTTTTGTTAAGAGTACCTACTTTAATTTGATTGAACAAAAGTAAGGTGGGTACAAGTAGCATCATGTATTCATGCGTTATTTTATTCATAATAAATCAGAGAATATTTTAAAATAGTGATAGTAAAAGTACACCAGGGTAAGGCAGTAACACAAGATTAAAGGATCTTCCATCAAAGTCTAGAATATCAAATTACTTACAAGCAAATCTAGTCTAAACATGTAAAAGTTTCCTACACATCACTGCATTGATGTGTAGAAAAAAAACTTATGTAATTTTAGAGATACGTTATATAAGTCTGATGTAGCGTAGTTCAATGACTGTCATTTAGCGACAAAAGTCATGACAGTGAGGGCAGTTGAAAATGACCGAACATGAGCACAAACTCAGAGTACAAAATGCACCAAGTGAGAATTGAACTTGTTCATCACAGACAGACAGCCGGTGCCTAAACTAGTGTTGCCGTTCGATAGGCTATCAATATCGCATTAATCACACTATCACACGAATATTATAAAGGTTAAAGTTTGTGAATGTGTGTGTATGCTTGTTACTACTTCACGCGCAAACGGCTGAAACATTTTGATAAAATTTTGGTTGGCAGGAAGCTGACAGCATGGATTAACACATATGCTACTTAAAACACCGCGGGCGCAGCTAGTTTTAAATAAAACCGATAGTATTGCATTTCATAAATTATCTACCTCTAGATAGTATCGATTTTATGTATTATGAAAAGCAATACTATCCATGCTATGAGAGTATCGATAGTGTTGATGGATATCTCTCAAAAACAGCTATCGATACTATCAAAAGTTTGGTATTTTCGATTGAAACAATCGATTTTCAGGCAACACTAGCCTAAACCGCTTAGCCAGCCGCTTCCGATCTAGTCAAGTGGCAGGACGTCGAACAGTACGTAACATTCCGATCTCGCATTTCAGAAGCTAAGCACTTCGCTAAGTACCGTAGTGTCACAGTGCATCGGAATTCAGCTCGAGTCACACTAGCTATTGACAGCATCGTTTATCACCGGTAGGCAGCCAAGAACACTGATCAACTGGTTGCATTAAACATTCAGCGAAGGGCGCAACAGCTTGCTTGTTGCGAACCTGTTGCGAGACTTGCAAGAGCTATCGACTGTACGGACATTATTACAACAGAGGATTTAGGCCAGCTTTAGCGGAAGTTGTGCAGAGTAGTTCATAAACAATAAATTCAAAAATATTGCCGTGTGGTTTCCGGTAAAAATAGAACCACTCCAAGGTCCGACTTAGGAATTACAAGCTAAACATAGCTTACAAACATCAATGAGGCCTCTCCAATCCGTCTGGCCAGCGTGGAGAGTGTAGACCAAATCCTCTGGCTGCTCTGACCAAGTATGTCTCTGGTAGTTTAGAGAGGGTCGTGCAGTGGAGACTAAAAAAGACATGATGATGATGTTTATAAATAAACCGTAAACTTACAACAGTAGATAGTAAACTCAGCTGTTAGTATATAGTATAGTACATAAAGTACATTTTCGTAACGCCATACTACTTGCACGTTCGAAAGTCGATTGTGCGACGTGGCAAACAGATTCGGATGGCGAAACAAGGCTGCTGCGTGACGGGCGTTACGTTGCGGGCGTGACGCGGGTGCCCGAGTGATCGCGAGCTTCGATCGTGACACTGTGACGTGACACGAGATACAATGTACTAGTTTATCTCGCGTACACGGCAAACTTTCAGAGAAGTCTGTAGGTCGAATCCCACGTAGCGTATTATGCGCGGCGCAACTTGCGTCGCGTTACGCGCTATATTGCGTTTCATACAATTTCTACCTACCACGTTCACGTTCACACCACACACAAGTTGCGCGGGTAGTTACAGGTGTAGAATATAAAAAGGTTGTGAACTATTGTCTTTGACACAGTAAAAGTAAGACAACTAAGACCTTAATTATTCTTAAGTAGGATTTCATTAGCTAAAACAACCTGGAATTGTTTAGCACGTATTTGTGTAAATTCTTCCAAAAAGACCTGAAATCGCTAAACAACGCCGGGGCGGGCGCACTTGGCGCGTGTTGGCATTGTTTGAATTGTTTCCAACAATCATTTGGAGAATTCGCGGAACCCGCTTTCAACTTTGTCGGCTACAAAAGCGACAAGTGACACAAAAAAATCTCACTTTTTATCAAATATCTTTTTATACGTAGAAAAAATATACAACCTACCTCACGTTGTCACCCATAATGATATAGAAAAGAAGAATCATACAGAAGGGATACGGGATGACGAGTGTGTTGTTAAAAAGGGATGAGAATAGTGACGGGTTGCTAGCCCCATCACCTACCGATATGGTAACTTAGATTTTCGCAAGAGCTGACGCTGATACATTTATAGTCTTTTTTTCTGTTAATTTATTGACATAAATCACAAAAGGGAATGCATTACTTGACTCAGTATTTTTTTGTCATAATACGGTTTGTCGAAGTTCTGTTCGTAGTCGTTAGCCTCCTACCTACGAGCGATCTGAAAGTCAACTTGTAAATATTAAATTGCACAAACATACACATTTATTTATCCCATAGAGACATCCTTGATATTGTACAACAAAGTACAGTTAAAAGTAAGTAGCAATTCTGCCATAGATAGCCAACAAACAAGAGAAAACCGCCCGAAACAGCCGTAAAATTATACTAATCGCAGTTGTCTGAAGTTCGCGACGATCAACATTTGGACAGCAGCCCTGTTTAGGCTTAAACAACATTTTGGTATTTGTCCGCATACATTATTAACAGTGCAGAAATAAAACCAGTGATTCCTGTACCAGGATTTTAAAAATATGGTACGCTAGATGATAACCTAATGAAGTCTGCAAAAGTTTCAATAAGCTTATGTTATTGGATGCATTTAACGGGGCTAATTCTCGTCAACTAATGGTCCAATGACAACAGTCGACTGGACCTGACGTCATTGTCATTGTGTTGACAACTGGTATCACATGTTTTAGAAAACCTTCATTACCATAAAATCAGCAGTAGCAGGGGACGTAATAACGGGGACATAGTAAGCGTAAGCATGCATACATCATTATTTTTCACAGGATAGGTACTTACAGACTTATGAACCTTCATTTTTACTATTTTGACAGATTTGTTTCACCTACAGTCATCACATCCACTCTTCATAGTTATATGAGATTCCCGCCAGTTAGGGGTAGTTGAGACTTTTCTCGTAATCTTGTTAAAAATGTTTGCTAGGTATCTGGTACATAATTATATCATTATGTATCATATAATATTTCATTATTCAGTTTATATTATGTATAATTGGTTTTTTATAATGTTGTACACATAAGTTTTATTTCAAGTGTGTTAAATGTATTATGGATGGGAATCTGATATAAATGAGTAAATGTAAAATTTAAAGATGAATAGATATTTTTAGAATCTATAAAAGCACGTCATGTAAATTAAAAATGATATATATACTGCGCAATCTGCGGGAAAAACGTGTGAAAGAGAAGAGGAAATAAATATCAAGCGCCGCAAGGACTCATTTCTCTACAACGATTGTTATAAGCTGTCGTGAAGTTGGTCCGGGCGCTAACCACAAAGGTAAACGGACAAACAAAATTAGCGAGCCTCGAACTTTCAACGGGCTGCTTGTGTGTGCGCAGGCGAGTTGTGCTTCGAAGTACATGCTCATTATCACAGACACGGCACTGCTTTGACTAATATAACAGAAAATTAAAATCTTATTTTTAATGTCATTATTCTTGATCCTCCTGTCATTTTGCTAAGGCCCTATTTAGGTTTTTTTAAATATTGCTTCAGAAAACGTCATCTGTACACCCACCATCACGTCCTAAGGCCCTAGGTTCTTCTACCTAGTAAGTCTTACTAAACGTGATACTGTATCTGTACCATTGCTGAGAAGGCACTTCTTTTCTTTACTAAAAATAGTAAAAAGATACCTACCAATAACTTTTGCAGGAAAAAACTTCTCTGAGAGATGTAAGAAGAAGTAAGTAAGATAGCAATATCTATCAAAACAGCGTTTTTTATTTTTCCATCAGACTGTTAAACCCTATTAAAAATATTGAAACGTAAAGTAATTTAGCGAGTGCGTCGCTTCGTTCGAAACAATTACAAGAACGACGGCCATCTTGGCAGAATGTGGCGCCCTTTATTCGGGCCATCCCCACAGACACAGGCCTTCTCGGACAGACGGACAGAGGACATCCTCAAGTACAATTATATTGTACTTGAGGACGACCTTCTGAGATGTACAGTACAATTACAATTACAAGTACAATTATATTGAACTTGAAGTTTTACACTTGACTTGAAGTTTTACAATAATATTGTAATACTTTAAAAATATAAATTTATGTTATTTTAAAAATCTTAAATTCTGAATGATTTATATAAAAAAATTATAAGACACAAAATCGGTTCTTACTAGGCGCAACATACCGCTGAGTTTGTACTTTCTCCTTACAAGAGCCTGGCTCTTAAAAATGTAAAAGATGATAAAAAGAAATGTAATGTGGAATGTAAAGCCGCGGGTTTGATCATATACTTACTTAAAATGTAAGAAAAATACATTCGAATTTAGTGTGAATGTAGCAATTTACTCGTGGGCCAACGAAGTGGAAACTTCGCGTCGCAAATCGCGAATCCTCCAAATTACACCGATTGTTCGAAACAATGCCGAAAACGCGCCAAGTGTGCCCGCCATTGTTCAATGGGTTCAGTCAAAAGAAATTGAAATAAATAAAACAGAGTACAATTTCTTTAATGGCACCAACTCAAAAAAAGAATGAAAAATAAAATGATCGGAAACGCAGAGTGAAAAAATATATGATACTATTTTGTTAAAAAGTTAGATAAATCATTTGTTTATAGATTTTAGTAAATATTTAAAACTCAAACTTGAATGAATAAATAAAGCCTGAGAAGGATGAAAACTGATACAATTACCTCTTATTTACTATTACATGGAAAATAAAACTGAATTGAAATTCAATCTGAAAATAGCTAACAAAGGAGTATTAAAAGCAATAACGAAGCTTGTAACAGGAAATTTATCAATACAAGCATGAAGACTTTAAGAAAGAAAGAAAAAACTCGATGGGCCGCCTCTAGACTTAATTAACGAACGGTGTGGTAGGGTTGTCACGTTCGAGTATGTCTTTAGAAAATTTACAAAAGATTTTTATCTTTAAAGGGGTACAAGATTCTTTTCATTTCATTTATCTGATTTTTTTATTAAATGAAAATCCATTTTTTTACGGATGTCGTTATTGTCGATAGCCGGAATTAAATAACCAAAGTGAACCTACTCGTAGGTAAGGCCCTCGATCGAGAGAGTTGTAGTACTGCTAAGAGGGCCGACAATAGAAATAGAAAGTGAACATGCCTTTCAGGAAGAAAAAGTTGACTAGGTGTTTTTATTTTTTAAGTTTTTAAATTAATAAATATTGGAAAAATATATTAATCTGTTCATGAAAATTGCTGAGCTGACCACCCAAACTGACCGGACGATATGTATGAAAATGTTAAAGTATTTTGATAGCAAGACCCTTTTTATCCCGGAAAAATATAAGATTCCCGTGGGGTTGTCAAAAATTTTATCACGTGGCTGACGCCGCTGAAATCAGCAAGTAGGAAATATTGTTTATATTGACGAGTTAAGTCATCCCTTCAAGTACTTATGTGTCGATGGTACATAACATTCTGTGTAGTTTAAAGTACCGTTACCTTGATAATGACAACCCTGAGACGTGACGATTATTAAAAACGGCCAGCAATTTCATAGAAAAGTAATTTTGCGAAAAAGGTGCGCGTGTCGCGAGTCGGCGATAAATTGACTAATTTGGGCTCGCGGGCTTTTGGCACGGGGCTGTTTGTCGCAAACATTTCATTAGGACCTGAACGCTTTTCAAAATATAATAGGCGCTCGAAATCTGTGAGAAATTAAAATTGTGAATGAGAAATTAAAAGTGAAAATTTTAAGCTGTTATTTGGACTTTTAAATGGATTTGTGTAAGACCTGTTCCACAAAGAGTTAAATATATCTTAGGTCTTTGTTATATTACTATTAATTTATAATTTATTATAGGTTTGTCGTAGAAAGTTATATAAATGTCGATGTCTTTTTTTATCACACAAGTCATCTGTATATGTGTGGAATAATTATGCTTTGTATGTTTACTAAAATATCGATAATAAGCGTTTAAATTTATTAATTTCACTGCACTGTCTTTTTCGTGCAAAAAGTGGGTTTTTGCAATGTTTCGCAACGGAAATCTCTTGTTAATCTTTGTTTAAAATCGACAGGTCTAAATTAAAAACTGAGTAAAATCTCAATAAAATCCGATTACGATATTTTTCACTGGAAATCGTACTGCGAAATAGTTTTTAATGAAAGTCTGTAATTAATCCGTTTGATGCAGTATCCGCCGCACTAATAGATTCCATTTTATTAAACGTTGTCCGAATAAATGCGAAATTGCAAGTTTTATTATTTGTTAAAAATATTAACTGAACGAAGCTTTGAAGAGATATCGAAAGCTTTATTTAGTTTTTGCTCCATTGAAATATCCAATAACATATACACTAATTGATGTTCGCGTAAAATCGATCAATACGCAGCAATATTGAAAATGAAAAACATGGGGTTTTAAAACATATTGGTAGTAAAAAAGGACTACCTTTTTTTTCCTTTTGAAGCGAGGAATTGATTTTCCGTCTGTCCTGCAAATTGGGAGGGCTCTGTTCATATTGAAGGTTCATTTAAACCCTTATCAGATTTTTTTCATAAACTCGGCGATCGGACCACGGGCAACAAACGATAATATGTACTTGAGTATTACTTATACGAACTGGAGAATAAGTACTTATTACAAATTGGTAGAATATAAGCACGGGCACACATGGCTCGCTTCCAACATGTGGTAAGACGGATGGAGCGATTAAGATAACGGCAACTTGCTGGCAGCCGAATACCACAGGAGCATTTACTGGTGCCGGGACTTTTATACATGAGAATTTTAATAAAAATAATTTAAATCCACGCTTTTTGTATAGATGCAGATAGATTACCACTTATTTATCCCTTACGGGGTGGACCCAGAGCCACTGTAAAATAGGTTCCCGAGAGAAAGAGGCAAATTGGTATCTATCGCTTTATTCCAAGGCAAAAGGGAATCAAGTGTGGTCATAGTGATGCGTAGTAAGCCGCATTTCATATTCGCGCCCATATTCAAGGATTGCAAGCGAAAACTGAGAATGTACCCTTTGCTTCTCATGTCGCGCATATCGTAGAAGCTGATTGAAAGAATAGGCGAAAATGCGAATCATATAATAGGCGATGCAGGTTACTATTTCCGCTAAAAGTGGTTTTTGGGTTTTGCCGCCCTGGGTTTTGTCCGTATAGAGCTGCAAGACTCAAAATGCTCTGTCTGGCCCGTTAGAGATAAAAAAGTGACAGTATACATATGTCTTTCGTAGATTTTCTGAAATAAGTAATCAGTTATTCAACGTATAATTTCTAAAACGTCCCACTAAAACCGTTCTCCACTAAAGGGTCTCTAGGCTATTTTTAGCCTCCGCCGGCGGCCAAACTAGACGTTTGTATGGCCTAGTAGCCTAATGTATGTAAATTAATGGCTACAAGCCTGTTTAATTACACCTGCTCGGTGTTAAGTGGAGGAGTGGGCAACAAGCGGTATTACTCAGCTGAAACGTTATCTGTAACTAACAACCTCTCTTTATAATTAAAAGTGGGTGAACCTTTCTTGTTTTAGCCTTTTGGGCATAAAGGAGGTGAAGTTAATGATTTTAAATTATTTATAGCAATAAATCGTTATTTGGCATATTATTATATCATTGATACAGGTTGTTTCGTTGTTTTTCGTATGTAAGTGGCCAACGCTGGTGTCAGATTTTTCAGGCATCTGGCATAGCTTGACGACTGCCAATCAATTATGACAGCCATGACCAACGGCTTACACGTGCCTTCCGAAGCACGGAGGAGCTCGAGTAATTTTTTTTATACCACTTGTGATCACCCACGGACCACGCTCGGTGTTGCTCTACTTGCGAAAGCGCTAGTAATGCGCACTCCCGCCGGCCCACCGAGCTCCTCATTTATGTAGGTTACTTTATATTTATCTTCTTCATCATAGCTTGATTCCGTTTGAAACTTCAGCTTGCTTCGGAGCCTGGGGTGAGCTTTCCCGCTTTTTCTCCAAATATAATATGCATGTCAATCTTCAATTCAATTCAAACATTTATTGCTCTCCATAACATTACAGGTCACAAATTCAATACAATTGTAGACATAACATTATACAGTGTAACATTCTTCACTAATCTCCACCCAAGGATGACTAAATCCTTGAGAAATTGAGTAGAAATAGCCGGAATAGTTTGCCTGCAGTTTCACGACTGACCGACTGCCTGAAGTCAAACCTCTATGGGAATGCATTTATGCCGTTGAAGCACGAGCTGTTTGCGCCGAGTGCTTTAGTCGCCTCTTACGACATCTACAGGAAGAAGCCACACGGCTCAAAGGACTCGCAATTAAATTAATTTGATGGAGCCAGCCCGGGCGGACGCGGATCAAAGCAACTCGACAGAATTGTGCGGACGAGGGTCT
The DNA here is from genome assembly GCA_963555685.1 of Acrobasis consociella. Taxonomy (NCBI): domain Eukaryota; kingdom Metazoa; phylum Arthropoda; class Insecta; order Lepidoptera; family Pyralidae; genus Acrobasis; species Acrobasis consociella. The sequence continues at coordinate 452,938 of OY743112.1, forward strand.
GTGTATTGCGACCTTTCTGCGGTTACAATTATCTTTTAACTTTTGATCTTATTCTCCAAATTAAAACTGGAGATGAAAAATTTCGCCACGAGTGAGATTCGAACCCACGACCCGCACGTTAACGCCGTGGGTGCACTACCAATGGGCTACCGTGACTTCGAATCAACATGACGAATTTTTTCATTACATAGTACGTGCATTTGAATCATGCATTATTTTTCATTACTACCCACTATGTGGAAGTGTGGTATTCAACTTAATTCAATTTAAATGAATTAAAAGTTGATTGAAGTGAAGAAGGCTTTATTCTAATTATTAATTTTGCAATTTCAATTTCATCACATGTTTTAATTTGAATAATAAAGCATTGAAATGCTGTTAAATACCAATAATTTGATCTTACTCGTTGTTCTATCCCGTGGTGACTTGTCTAGAATGGGATTTCTCAATCTCGTATTAAAAATCGCAAGGGGAGTAACGTAGGGTGGTACATTATTGTAAAACTTTTGTTCACTCAACTTCTTCGACTGGTCGAATGTTTACAATTAAATGCTCCTTGATCTAAACCACTTTGTGTTATGCTATACATTAAAGAGCCCGTAACTTTGACTTTGCTTCGATTTTCTAAAGGACATCTGGCTTGCGGTGAGCTAAACAACTAAGTTTTGCCTCCAAACCTGAGCTCGCAAAATAATATTCCCCAATCTCAACGTCTGTGATGCGAAACGTCGAAATAACTTTGTTATCAACTCGAGCGAACATCAATTAGATTGAGTTATTAATAATGTTGTTTTAGCGAATTAATGGCGAAGTCTCTCGGCGGAGTCACAAAGTAAATACACAGCTCATGTGTAACCACGGAACTGTGATTCAAACATTTGTTACTCTCGCTTCGGCTAAATCCAACGAATCTAGAAATGATTCTGATTCAATCGAAGTACATAATTACATGTAGTTATGGATGATTTTAGTAAGATACTGAACAACTTTCCCCAAAAAACTAAAATTACAAATATGTAAAAATTAAGGAACTAATGTTTGGGGGCGAAGTCTTAAAAAATGATTATTAAGTACAATAAAGTTTTTAAGTACCTAAATAAACATTCCAAGTAAACTTTTCAATTGGCATCCAACCTCTCTGTGTCCCCAAGAGGACACAATTACTATAACTACTACATGTACAAGTATGTGTGTCGTCTCCACGTAGACTGTATCACGGAACAACTTTCCCCAAAAAACTAAAATAACAAAGATGTAAAAATTCAGGAGAGAATATGTAAAAAAATTTTTTGGTAAAATTGATATCAAAATGATGAAAACCTAAAAAGAAACAATTAAAATTATGGAAATATAAACGAATAATTCCCTTTTCAACAGCAATTGCAATTAACTGATATACCTAGCTGAAATTGGTGGCAGATCTAACCGGTCATAATCAGATAGGTCATTAGAGCAGACCCACTTAGTTATTTGGCTAGCGCTCCAACCTAAATGCACTAGCGGCGGAGGGGTGTGGCGTGTGGCTTTAGCAGACTACTATTTTGTAACCCATTTAGTAAAGGCCAGAGACCCGCGCCTTTTCCTTAGCAGCACAGCTAGGGACGCAACTGAGAATGTAAAGAAATAAAGAAGGGAGGTAACAGTACCACAGGCACCAAGGGCACAGAATTACATACACACCGGAATCTCCGAAGGTCCGGCGCAATATGCGACCCCGTTACCCAGCCGGAGGGTGTTGAGCGGGGGGATGCAGCCACCTCTATAAGGCGAGAACGGGGGACAGGTCGGAGAGACGGGGGACGACCTCAGGAGATTCAGTTTTGTGTTTAATATAATTATATTATTTATGTGCCAAGGGATATCATATCTCGATAAGAGTTGTTAGAACCTGATCAACATTATATAGATACAGGCCGTAATCTTCCCGCAGTGGTAGTTCCGAAACGTACTTTTAAGCTTTTGCATTAAAATAATATTTAAAAAAAATGACCTTCAATAAGAGATAAATTTATCCTACATTGAATAAAAAAAATCGACGTTGACGTTGACTTTGACTTTAGCCACTTCTCGACGATTATTTATTTGTTTATTTTGCCAAAAACATAATACAAAATTCGATTCGAAAATATACAAAGGCGGATTTAGGCCATGTAGTGTAGAGATCTCTGCTAGTCTGTTATAGATTATTTTTTAAAACTTGGTGGAATATAGTTAGCGGACCCTAGAAAATAATTTCTCTAGAGACAACACATTATCTTCTACAAGTAGGGTTGCCATCTCTACAATTTTGCAACCAGGACAAGACGCGTGAAATCCCCAGATTTTAGAGCCCACAACCCGGACATGTCGACAGGTTTTTTTTAACTTTTTATTCATTTTCAATACTTAAAAATTTTAAACGCGGACAACAAATTAAGCCCCGCCCAGACGCTCTTCGGATGCCCTCTAAACTAGGACAAATCCGGGGAAATCCAGACGGATGGCAACCCTATCTATAAGTGAAAGATGACGATACTTTGTTTTTGAATTACAGGTACATGTTTATTACACCTCCCTATCTCTCAATATTATCTTCGCATTGACTCTGTGATCTCGACACTTGTTTTTAAAAATATACTGTACAGATGCGGTACATTTTTAACTGACTTGCAAAAGAAGTAGGTATGTATGTATGTATGTATCAATTGGGTGCGATCTTTTTTTTAAGTATTTGAAAAATTTTAAGATTTGAAAAATTCTTTTTTATTTGAAAGATTTATACTTGTCATGTGGTCTCATATACATTAAGTGTAGTTTGGGAGTGAAGTCAGTTTTTACTTTTGAAAAATTATTAAACTACGAGCATCTCAAACCTTATCGAGTGACCTACGTGTCAAGCAATTACTGCATTTATTCATGCATGCCAAGATTTTGCGTATTGACATAACAATAATGTTTTGATTGCTTTTAATGTGTGTAAGTGGCCAACACTGGTCTGGATTTTTCAGGCAGCCTAAAGGCATCAGACTACCTTGACGACTGATATACAATCATGACAGCCGGGACCAACGGCTTCTACGTGCCTTCCTAAGTACAATTCGTTGAAGATTATCAATTCGTCGCAATCTTTTTTAGGGTTCCGTACCCAAAGGAAAAAACGGGACCTATTACTAAGACTTCGCAGTCTGCCAGTCTGTCCGTCTGTCTGTCACCAGGCTGTATCTCAGGATCCGCTATAGCTAGACGGTTGAAATTTTTACAAATTATGTATTTCTATTGCCGCTATAACAACAACTAAATACAAAATAATATAAATATTTAAGGGGGGCTCCCATACAACAAAAGCGATTTTTTATAGATAATTAGTTAGTGCGCGAATCCGATTCGCACTTGGCCGGTTTTTCTTTTTTATGTATGTTCACTGATTATTCAAAGACGCCTGGACCGATTTGGAAAAATCTTTTTTGTTAAGGGGCATACTTTACCAAAATCAATTGTGCAGTTTGGAGGTGAAGTCTTGAAAAATGATTATTAAGTACAATAAAGTTTTTAAGTACCTCAATAAACATTCCAAGTGAACTTCTCAATTGGCATCCAACCTCTGTGTCTCCAAGAGGACACAATTACCATCACTACTACATGTACAAGTATGTGTGTAGTCGTCTCCACGTAGACTGTATCACCGTACGCCTTTGCCCAGCTATGCGTGAAGCTGAAGCGTGATCGGCTGTCAATAACGATCTCAAACACGCTGTACTTGTTCGCACACAGACACACTCACAGCTAACACAGTGAACTATCACACAGACACACTCACAGCTAATGCAGTGACTATTAGACATTCGGAGCCAGCGGCGCGGACAGAAACACGTGTCGTGGAGACGTGACGGGGCTATTCAAGCTTCATACGGCGACATGACAAGGCTGGCAGTTAGCTATTCAAGCTACATGTCAAACTGGTGATATGACATCGTATTGTGATCCAAGCTAGTATCGTTGAGTTAGTATCCCATAACACATGTCTCGAACTTACTTTGGGGCTAGCTCAATCTGTGTTATTTGTCCCTATATATGTATTTATATCTATATCTATACATATAATAAAACAGTAAAAAAAGTGTGTCTGTACATTAAATATATTTTCAAAAAAAATATTGGGGGCGATGGAGACATAGTAATAGAGTAAGAATTAAAAAAAAATGTCTGTCGGTTTGTCTGTTTGTCTGTTTGTCTGTATGTCTGTTTGTCTGTTTGTACACGCTAATCTCCGGAAATACTGGACGGATTCGAATGCAACTTTTTTTGTTATATAGCTTTTAAGCCTGGGCAACATATAGGGTATAAATGATTTTGGAAAATGAAACGCCTGATGCAGAACCATAATTGTCCAGCTAAACTATAAGATATATAAAAATATCGCCTTAGTAAAACTTGTTCAGGCTGATGAGCATTTTCCAGAGACATAAAGTGCACGCGAACGAAGTCGCGGGCTTCAGTTAGTATTTATATAAGCTGGTTTAGATTTCGGCTAGATGGTCTTACAGTTGTCAGTGTCCAGGTTTTTTGGACGAGTGGAATAGGCCGACTAGAGTAAAAGAAAATAAAAATGTACACACACTATCTGAGTCAGATCAGCTGGTCCGAGTTTGTATGGAAAGCCAAAAATTATTTTTCATATTTCGACGTATGTTCCTTTGGGAAAGTTATTCGGTCTCATGGACTGAATTCAGTCATAAATAGTTTCAGTACTTATATTTTGTTAGACCTTATATAATTGCCGAAAAACATGATAGAAATTATGTGGCCCTAATATTACACAGATGCATTATGACGTTTGTGTACCTAATAAAGTAGACAGATTCTAGTACCGAAAGACCAAAAGCCACTCTTAGCATGATGGTGGGTGTTTAGGTAAGGGCACAGAATAACTAATAGTACTAAAGTGGTAAGGGCTCTTACAGACAGCGAGCGACATACTGTTGCTTATCTGTTAGAGCCATAAATACCACAGGTAACGATAACTGATGATGTCACCGCGGAGATAGAAACAGCAGTGCAGAGTGCAGCGGTCAAGCACTCATATGTAAACAAGCACCTTATCGGCAACTATGTTGTTATTATGAACGAAGGTAAAAACTGTAAATACTTGATATTTCTTTAAAGTAATTTTTAAAAAATTGCTTACTAAATGCTTCAAGGCTCTGTCATCGAACACTCGGAGGGGATGAGGTACGGGGCAATCTGCAAGGAACCCCGCAGGCTTTTACATATTTAGACCAAATGGAAGCCGAAGGCGGGGAACGAACGCGGAATGTAGATTTTATCGGTTTTTAATTGTTTAAAAAAAAGGAATCAAAGGAAACTCTGCGAATATGTCTAAAAAGATTAAGTAGCTTTAATTGAGCACAAGAATTACATGAAAAATATCAGTAGTTTATTAGTAATCTTGAAAATATATTACAAAAAGGGGTTGTTTCGGGATATTTTTTTATTTAGTGTAATTCATTAGATCTTCTATCTGAATGCGACTTTGACTACACTAAGACTTTTTTTTCAGATTTTAGAATTATATTTCCTGTGTATCAGATAGTTGTAAAAACTCGGCCTGTCTACTGCCTAGCCTTGAAAGAGGTGGTTATTAGCTCATCCGCATATGATTCTCTGCGGTATTTGTACTGACCCTCATTATATTACGGCAGAGGCAGAGTTGGAAATGTGTAAACGCGCGAACATTATTTTCAGCGAACAACAATAAAACAATAGACCCAAAATATTAAAACTAATGTGCAAAGAGGCGCTCGTAAACCAGGCCGTATCTAGGTTTAGAGCTATCAATGACTACCGGCCGTTGGTACTATCTATATTTTTATTGCTCTCACTATTTTTATCTTAATGTCGGTGACTTTAGGTGAAATAGGGTTTAGAAAGATTTTGTGACTAGAATTTTTTATTTTTCCTTATACCGAGTAGGTGGTTTTAAAGCTGGCAAGGCAGACAACTGACTTAACGAAAGTTTAGGCATTGATTGCTGCTAGAAAACGTAGTTTTATCTTTAAAGGCTTCAACTTGGTGATTATTTTGTGGTTAAAGATATTTATGTTGAGTAAAAAGTCCTTTTTCTAACCTTCTATTTAATGTTAAGTGTAGTATGTAAGCAAACAATGTATGCAGTGTATGATGACAAAGTGCAAATTTCCTTGATGGCATATACATCATCATCATCATATCAACCACAGGAAGTCCACTGCTGGACATCGGCCTCCCCTAAGGATTTACAAAACATGGCATGTACATAAAGGAATACAATCTTCAAATTAATTATAGGTACGTAGATAAGTTATAATATACTTTATTTAGACCTATGCATTTTCTCTATAAGTGAATTATGTAAAGTCTTTTAAGAAAAGAAATGCTTTAAACCTAAAAAAAATAAAAAAGCTGTACTCATATCTAAAAACATTTTGCTTTGTTATATGTAAATCCCATCTTTGCAGAATATTCCTCATTGCTCCAACATCAAATGTTTAGAAGCCTTTAACTTACCCCCACTCACTAGTTAAATAGTTGAGTGTTGTTTTCGCGCATAAAGTCCTCGCTGTAAAAGGCACTCCAAGAGGAGGTAACCTTACTGCTACAAACTACCTCCGAACGCATTTGCGATGCCACCCTTTCAAAGTGCGACATAAACTGGCGAGCTTTTGGCAACCCTATTATTTTTGATAGTAATTTTGTCTACAAAAATACTGAGAGTAAACACAAGCAATCAAGTACTATTTAATATGTTACCGCACAGAGATTCAATCCTTAAGCATTAGTTAACCTTTGGGTTGTTAGAAAACATGTTTAATAAAGGCATGGTGAAACAAAAGATTAAATATATTTTAGTTACACTATATAATCAACATTAAATTATAACCTAAACCATTACCTAACCACGCACCTTAAATCAATGAAGTTTAGTGTTCAGTCCGTCAAAGCCTATATTTCTCAATGGGCGAAGGAAGAGCTAAGATCCTTCAAAGTAAAAAATCTGCACCTGTTCAGACTTGTTCTAATAATTGCGATAAGTATCGAGATACTTATCGCAGAGCGATAAGTATCGAGAGCATATTTATATGTAGGGACGAGTCCCTACATATAAATATGCTCTCACCAGACTCCCTGGCGATAAACAACAATATAAAAGGATACATTCTGAGGTTGCCGCCCTTGTCCCCGATGGCAAGCAGCTTCTGTATAGGGTCCCAGGCCAGCGCCGTAGGCGAGAAAGGGAACCCATGCCGGAAGGTCTGAAACAAACAGAAACAATTGTTAAAGGTATCTAATTTAACAATAAAGATAGATAGATAACTCTTTATTGTACACCAAGAAGAAAAATGTAACACAAAAAAATGACATTAAATAAGTACAAGGGCGGTTTATAAAATTTGCCAAAAGTGGCCGTTTCGAAAATGTCTTAGCACATTTGCGAAACGGCCACTTTAAAAGCTTTACTTTCTCAAACGGTAACCTGTAAACAGTGGTTCATAAAATTGTTTGAAGGATTATATAGGGCTTGGTAAAGACAAAACTTTAAATGATATGTCCGTTTTCTTTCAAATAATTATTTCAAATCAATTCAAGTATTTTAATGCGATCTCTTCCAGACCTACTAACAAAAAACTCACGCCCCTCAAGTCTTGTACTATGTATATATATGAACGCACTTTGTATCACCCTGACGAATTTCCCCATCACAAATTACCTATATCGCATCTTTTGCATGGTTAATATCTTTGATACGACAGGGCTGTAGATTAGCAGTGGATCGATGTAAGTTAAAAAGAAGAAGAAGAATATTTTACCAATCCATAGTAAATCTGGCTTTTACAAGCAATACCAATAACACTACTTTCAGTTAGTTTGAATAAGTTATCAAATAGTCGTTGGTAACAGCAAATGACTATCAATAAATATGACCCCTGGGGCGGTGACCTGCGTGGCCTATCTCAATACAATATTAGTTGCCAGGTCAGGCCGCGATACCTTCGGCATAACGGGATTAGGCAGGAAGGTACGTGAAAATCAGATGTATAGAATTTAAGATTACTGGTAAGTTGACCTTGCATATCTGTTGCCAAGTTTTGTCAAAACAAAGGTTTGTAACCAGAATTTTCAATTTTTAGGGTTTCGTACCCAAATTTTACAAATTTTATTAATATTTTATAATAGGTATAATAAAGGTTGCTTTAATGTATGTAATAACTTGATAATAATGTTATATTGTAATACAGCCTTGATCAAATTGCAATGCCCTGACAGGGCTCATTTGTGCGCTAATACATCATTATTTAAGACCTTATTGTACACCAAATGAAGCAATAAAGAATGATTATGATTATGATTAGGTTAACGGGACCCTTTACTAAGACTCCAGTGTCCGTCTGTCTTTTTATTTATTTTAATCTGTTTAGTTCTAGGGGCAACAGTAATACATCATCTGTGAAAATTTAAACTGCCAACAGACGGAAAGACGGACAGACAGACGGGCTGACAGACGGACAACGGAGTCCGAGTAATAGGGTCGCGTTTTTATCCTTTGGATACAGAACCCTAAAGATTGCAATGGCGAAACTTGAGTGCAACTTATCGCCTATTTGTTTATAAAAACAGGGTGATAACCGAATAATTAGTATAAAAGGTGCGTTGTGGGCCGGAGAGGCACAGTGAAGAGCAGCATCATGAGGTGCATAGTAGCAGCGCTGGTGCTGGCGGTGGCCTCGGCCTCCGTCCTCAAGGATGAGTGGAAGGACTGTCTCATCACCAAGGAACCCATGGGTAAGCCTTTGCTTTTAAAAGACCTCTGGAACGTGGAATGTGGCCAGTTTCAAACAGTCCTAGGTCTTGGATGTTTAATATTTTTATAAAAATATTGTATAGTTGAGTTAGTATCCCATTAAAAAGTTTCAAACGAATGTAACGTATCCTTGAAATACTCTTTCAAAAGTGTTTGTGCCCTACGTCAAAATTAATTGAAACAAGTAGGCAGTAGCATGCATTTCATACAGACACAGAATTTGTTTACCCTGTGCCTCCCTAATATAATGTTAGTTAATAACGAGAAATGTATTTTGTTCGATATGGAGTCGTTTTCGTAAAATAGGTGAGAATTATTCCTACCCAATAAAAAGTAGTAGATGTTGTAGTATATGGTGTTGTAGACGGTGTAGTTATTGCAGTCTAAGGACGCTGCTTCACCAGGACTCCAGGAGTATCACATTTTTGCATAAAGTAACCAACATCCATAAACTTCCACGTTTATAATATGAAAGATCCCACAGTTGATATTAATTCACTGGAAGAGATTCCAATTATGAGATAAGTCAATTTACTTTTATGTTGTTATTGTATGTGTTTTCATAGTACAATAAAGTTAATAAAAAAAAAAAAAAATGTACTTGTTATATTGGCTCTAGTGAACTTGGACGTGAAGATCAAGGAGATATGCATCCTGAAGCTCATGAACCACATCCTGCAGCCCACCATGTACGAAGACATCCGCGACATCGCCCGCGAGTTTGTCATTCAAGACAACATGGACAAATTCTTGGTAGGACTCCTCGTTCTATGCCTGAGTATATTTTTACCTACGAACATAATCACGTTTTTATCCGTATCGGAATGTTGGTTCTGGCGGCTCTAAATAGACAAAACCCAGGCCCGCAAGAATCAAAAGTAACTTTTAGCTAAGTGGTAGGTGAAAAGGTAGAAATAGGAATCAAAATAGTGATGAATTGCAAGCCGCATTTAGGAGCACATCTTTCTTCTTTCTTTATATCAGTCTACTGCGGGTCTTCACCGCAAATGCAATGAAATGATTTATGCTTTATTTTTTAAGTGTTACTTACGATTCAAACACTAAGATTTTTGTAGAATTATTTCAATGGTTTAACGTCAATATTTCAGAAAGTGGAGGTTGTCAAGGACTTCATGAACATGTACAAGCTGGGTATGCTTCCTCGCGGCGAGGTGTTCGTCAACACCAACGAGAAGCACCTCAAAGAGGCTATCACTGTCTTCCGCATGCTCTACTTCGCTAAGGACTTCGATACCTTCATCAAGACCGCGTGCTGGCTGCGTGAGCGCATCAACAGCGGCATGTTCGTCTACTGCCTGAACGTCGCTGTCTTCCACAGGGCCGACTGTAACGGCATCGTCCTTCCCGCCCCCTACGAGATCTACCCCTTCCTGTTCGTCGACAGCCATGTCATCAGGAAAGTGCATATGCTCAAGATGACCAAGGGCTGGCTTGACCCTATCCTGAAGGACTACTACGGCATCACCATCAAGGACAACAACTTAGTCATTGTAGACTGGCGCAAGGGAGTTCGCCACGCTCTCACCAAGGACGACCGCCTTACCTACTTCACAGAAGACATTGATCTAAGCACTTACCTGTACCACCTGCACATCAACTACCCAAGCTGGATGACTGACGACATCTACAACGTGAACAAAGAGCGTCGCGGAGAAATCATGTCTTATGCCACTTCGCAACTTTTGGCTAGGTTTAGACTCGAGCGCCTGTCCTGGGGAATGTGCCACATTAAGCCTCTGGACTGGAACAAAATCATCAAGAAGGGAGTCTGGCCTAAGATAATGCTGCACACCGGAGACGAGATGCCCGTGCGTCGGAACAATGTGCTGATGAACACGGATGACAACCTGAAAATCAAGAACCTCGTTGATGACGTCGATGTCATGATCCGCCACGCTATCCTCACTGGCCGCCTTACCATGGTGAGTTTCAAATTGTATACTTTCTTCATTTCAAAAATTAGTAGCTATTATCATATATACCATCATGTAAAAGTACAATGTTGGTAAGGACCACTTACCAAGTCACATTTCTGTGATACTTCTTTTTTCTTTTTTTCAATATTGAGTTAATTAGAATTTTTATCGAACAAAATAAGAACATAAATTGAGGCTCGTTTGTTGGAACCTTTCAGCGCGACGGTACCATCTTTACTCTGAAGAAGTTCGAAGACTTTGAGACCCTCGCTCGTTTGGTGATGGGCGGCATTGGACTGAAACACGACGATGCCAAGGTCATGAACCTCGTCATCCTGCTCAGAAGGATGCTCGGCTACGGAGTCTACAACATGGACAAGTAAGTGTGTTCGTCAAATTTCATGGCCTTCCCATTATTAGTTACAACAAAATATTTCAATGCACCATCAAGACCATTATCTTATTGATAACTTGCATCAAGCCTACATTATGGGATAAAGATCTATTTTGTTGTGGTGAAAATCCTACCTTTTTAACATTCGAATATCACAAATAGGATTTAAAAGTAAACTTTATTTTTCTTTCAACAGGTACACCTACATCCCAACTGCCCTGGACATGTACAGGACTTGCCTGCGCGACCCCATCTACTGGAAGCTCATGAAGCGCATCACTGAGTACTTCGAATTGTTTAAGGATATGTTGCCCAAATACACCCGCGAGGACCTGTCCTTCCCAGGAGTCAAGGTAGAGCGCATCGAAACCGACAAGCTCGTCACCTTCATGGACGAATTCGACCTTGACGTCACCAACGCCGTGTACCTTGACCAGAGTGAGATGCAAAAGAAGCGCTCCGACATGGTCTACGTAGCCCGCATGCGCCGCCTCAATCACCACCCCTTCAAGGTCTCCATAGAGGTCGTTTCCGACAAGGCTACCGATGCCGTCGTCCGCGTGTTCCTCGGCCCCAAGTACGACTGCATGGGCCGTCTCCTCGATATCAACGACAAGCGTCACGACATGGTTGAGATCGACAGCTTCATCCACAAACTCGATACTGGCAAGAACGTCATCGTCCGCAACTCCCTGGAGATGCACGGTGTCATCGAACAGAGACCTTGGACTAGAACCATGATGCACCGCGCTTCTGACAGCACCGGTACTGGAGTGACTACTATTGACAGCTGGTGGTACAAGAGCCGCATGGGCTTCCCGCATAGGCTGCTGCTGCCTCTCGGTCACGTCGGCGGCATGTCCCTGCAAATGTTCGTCATCGTGACCCCTGTTCGCATGGGTATGGTTCTTCCTACTATCGACTTGGACATCATGAAGACCCGCAAGATGTGCCCATGGACCTCGTGCGTAGACACCATGCCTCTCGGCTTCCCCTTCGACAGGCCCATCGATGAGACGGTCTTCTACCACAGCAACATGAAGATGCTGGACGTGAAGGTGTTCAACAAGGACCTGACCAATGTCAACGTGGTGAAGGACGTGGACATGTCGGAGATGGTCATGCGTCGCGACGACCTGACCTTCCTCGACAAGGACATGCTCATCCGCCGCTCGTACCGCGACGTCATGCTGAGCAGCTTCGACAACATGACTCATATGTGAGCCTAACGACCAATATTGTTAGGTAATAGAATTATCTTAAGTTAATAGCATAAATAAAACTCATTGATTTGAAGCATCTTCTATTATTTATATAGATAACAATCCAAGACCTGGGTAAATCTAAAAAAGGTCATTTTCTATCTTGTACTGGCCGGGGATCGAACCTCCGGTGTGGCAGCCTGGCATGATAACCACTATGCCACAGAGGTCGTAAAAAAAGTAGAACAGAAAAACCCGTACCAATTTAACTAAACATCTGTGACCGTTGCAATTTTACTGTTTGTATCTAACAATGTTTTCCATCCTTTCTTTCATAAGAGACACTTTACCCAAGCTGTATCAATGTAAGTTAAAAGAAGAAGAATAATATATTTTACCAATCCATAATAAATTTAGCTTCTACAAGCAATACAAATAACATTACATTTAGTCAGTTTGAATTAGTGGTAAGAGCAAATGACTATCAATAAATATGACCCCTGGGGCGGTGACCTGCGCGACCTATCTCAATACAGTATTAGTTGCCAGGTCGGACCGCGATACCTTCGGCATGACGGGGTTAGGTAAAGGGAAGGTGTGTGAAGGTCAGATAGACAGGATTACTGGTCGAATCTCTGTCAAGATTTTGTCAGAACAAACCGTTTGTTGCAAGAATTTGTTAGTTTCAGAGTTCCGCATGCAAAGGGGGGAACTCTAAAGCGGGACTCTACTGCTAAGACGCCACTATCCGTCTGCCTGCCAGTCTGTTTGTCTGCCTGTCTGTCTATCAACGGGCTGTATCTCATAAACCGTCTCATGTCATGAAAGTGGTACTTCCATACGACAAACGCGATTTTTATAGGTAATGGTACGGAACCCTTTGTGCGTGAGTCTGACTCGCACTTGGCCAGTCATATTAGTAATTTAGTCTAGTGATTATGGCGTTTTTGTGTTAAAACATTAAACGCTATCTAATCACAAATACAATAAATAGATATACAACACACATATAATGTAACTTTACACCCTCGTTTCTCTTAACAAAATGTATATTGTATTTGTGCAAATGATAATTAAAATATTTGTCTTTTTAGCTACTAAAATTGGTAGTCTATATTTATTTATTTACATAACCTTCAGTGTACAAAATACAAATTTGATAGCACAATAGGCGGACTTTATACAATAAGCTTAAAATGGTAGTCAACATTTTCAGTGTCAGAAAACTTAAAGTGGGTGTAAAAAAAGGGTTAGGTTACTGCGGGCCCCGAACGCCATCTAGCATTTGCTCAAACATATCCAAGGATTGCTTCTGGTTTACCCTTTGGGTTGCGGAGGTCGCTGTGTGTAAAAACCGGTAACTTCGTCAATCTCCTAGAATAGTGGCTCTGTGAGCTGCAGACCTCGTGAGTTCCCCACCCAGTATATCGGATAAAAAAGTTGTTCAGACAGAAAGTTTCGTCTTAATAAGGGTAACAAAAAAGTTGTTACATAATGTAAAGGCTGGAATATGTTCCTTTTTTTTAGTTTTCAAACTTAGAAAAAGGTTTACCCACATATTTTCTGTGTAATTTAACTGTATAAAAAGTATCTATTATAATATTCGAACCTTTTTGGAAAATTTTACAAAAAACGGTTAAGAAATAAAACCTGTAGGCGAGACAGCCGTACAAAAGCATTTATGGCCAATCTCGAAACTGGGAAGCTTCGCTCTTCTTGGCCAATTAGGCAGCAGACCGCAGAGGATGCAACCGGGAATACGGGAGGATGATGGTGATGGAGGGTAGTATGTGAACAGTTTGAAAATAACAGTATTTCCATAGTGCATAACTAGTTGAGATAACTAAACTGGTAAACAATAAATTTCCACAACTAAAAACCGACTACACCGCCAGACTACACGACCAATTTAAATAAAATTTCTACTGGAACACCTAACAAGTATACCTTTACAAACAGATTTTTCAAATCGGTAAACATAAAAAAAATAAACCGGCCAAGTGTGAGTTGAACTCGCGTGAAGAGGGTTCTGTACAATGCTAAAGTTAACTACTAGGTACTAGCGCTATCTAAAGGTGTTTAGTGAACTATTTTGTGAACGTATTATATTGAGTTTAAAACTTTATTTTCAATTGATAGAATTTATTCATCATTTATTCTTACAATTTCATTAGGTTTTTCTGTAATCTATTTTGTTTTAATCAAAATTATAGTTAGCTTAATTCGGAGGTCTTTTATCGTCTTCCTTCATGAAAATAATTTATTTTATAATTATTACAAAAATATAACTGATATCCTCATAACGAGCCCATTTATTTGATATATAACACAGTAAGATTTGTAAAACTCCTTTTTTATTTCCTAATCTGTCCCCTGAAAATTACCTTTATTTTAAAAATATATTTAATTGCTTTGCAAGTCTGTATCTGGGTTATAGGATTACACCATCATTTGGTCCAATATATTCGAAGCAAATTGGCTGTGACAGAAGGAAGGGCAGCCAGACGCACGAGAGATCCTATAAGGGTTCCGTTTTTTATTTTTTGTACGGATACCTAAAAAGTCCGCGACTAATTGAAAACCTCCTCCTTTTTTGGAAGGAGGTCAAAAATAGTAATCTGTCTCATTTAGAAAAAAGTGCAGTGGCGAAACTTGAGTGCAACTTATCGCCTGTTTGTTTATAAAAACAGGGTGATAACAGAATGAAACGGAATTTAGTATAAAAGGTGCGTTGGGGGCCGAAGAGGCACAGTGCAGAGCAGCGTCATGAGGTGCATAGTAGCAGCGTTGGTGCTGGCGGTGGCCTCGGCCTCCGTCCTCAAGGATGAGTGGAAGGACTTCCTCATCACCAAGGAACCCATGGGTGAGCGCCTTTGCTTCTAAAGACCTCCGTGGCGTGTTGGTAACCACGCTAGTCCGCCACAAGGAGGCTCCAGCCAGGGCAATTCGGAAAATGGCCTTTTGTAAATCGTCCTGGGTCTTGGAGTTTTATTATAATTATCAAAATATTGTGTAGTTGAGTTAGTATACCATAACACGGTTTCAAAACTTACTTTTGGGTTACAAGTCTTTTTACTTTTTTTTCAAATGTGTCAGTGCCATCGCAAAGATGGTGCACACCTGCTCACCTGATGATGTATTTATTGCAGTCTAAGGACGCTTCTTCACCAGGAGTCCCACATTTTTGCATATAGAGTAACAAACATTCATAAACTTTCAAGTTTATAATATGAAAGAGGAACAGTTGATAATAAGTTGACTGGAAGAGATTCCATTATGAGATAAGCCCCCGTTGTCAATTTACTCTGATGTTATGGTATGTAATTGCGTAAATTCATAGTACAATAAAGTTATTACAAACAAACAAATGTACTAGTTATATTGGATCTAGTAAACTTGGTAATGGCCTCTTGCTTGCTCCCTTCTCTTACTTATGGATGCCAAACATGGATTTATAACAAGCAAATAAAACAAAAAATACAAACGACCCAAAGAGCAATGGAAAAAAGTAACCTCAACATAACATTAAGACATAAACAAAGAAACACCGCAATAAGAAATAAAACTAAGGTCATATAGATGCTCTACAACACGCAAGGAGGCAAAAATGGAAATAGGCCGGACATTTAGTACGCGCCAAAAATAAGACACACGCTAGCCACCACATGGAAAGGAAAAAGAGGAAAGCCTATTAGCCGGAAAGGACTGGACAAAAAAGGCACAAGACAGGAAAATGTGGAACCAAATGGAGGAGGCCTCGCCACCCGTTAGAGGGTCCATAATTTGATAAATACAAATTAAGTTGATTAAATATTTAATCCTAATTTCAATCACGAGAAGAGGTATATAGATATTACTTATTTTAATCTAATTTACAATTTAATATTTTGATAAAATTTGTTTTAAACTATGCAAGCATGTATATGTATACAGGCCGCTCTTGATCGGTCATTTTGGAAATCTTTGGGTGAGGCCTATGTCCAGCAGTGGACGTTGTGCGGCTGAAATGATGATGATGATGATAAAGCATGTATAATGAATTATGAAATAAAAAGGCTTTTATTTATAGTAAACTTGGACGTGAAGATCAAGGAGATATGCATCCTGAAGCTCTTGGACCACATCCTGCAGCCCACCATGTACGAAGACATCCGCGACATCGCCCGCGAGTTTGTCATTCAAGACAACATGGACAAATTCTTGGTAGGACTCCTCGCTCTATGCCTGAGTATATTTTTACCTACGTACATAATTACGAGTTTATCCCTAACGGGGCAGACAGCATGTTGGTTCTTGCAGCAGTAAGCAGACAAAGCCCAGGGCCAAAAGAGCCTAACTTTTAGCGTGTTAGTGGGCGTGAAAGAAGGTAGGAAATAGAAAGGAAGGAAATAGGAATCAAAATAGTGATGGATTGCTAGCCGCATCGACTGTTCATAAGCATATCTTACTTGTTTATTTAAAGTGTTAATTACAATTTTATTAAAAACTTGTTTTTTTTACGGATAAATCCAATGGTGTAACGGTTATATTTCAGAAAGTGGAAGTTGTCAAGGATTTCATGAACATGTACAAGCTGGGTATGCTTCCTCGCGGCGAGTTATTCGTCATGACCAACGAGAAGCACATCAAACAGGCTATCACTGTCTTCCGCATGCTGTACTTCGCTAAGGACTTCGATACTTTTATCAAGACCGCGTGCTGGCTGCGCGAGCGCATCAACAGTGGCATGTTCATCGTTGGCTTGAACGTCGCCGTCTTCCACAGGACCGACTGCAATGGCATCGTCTTCCCCGCCCCCTACGAGACCTACCCCTTCCTGTTCGTCGATAGCCATGTCATCAGGAAAGTGCATATGCTTAAGATGACCAAGGGCTGGCTCGACCCCATCCTCAAGGACTATTACGGCATCATCGTCAAGGACAACAACCTGGTCATCGTAGATTGGCGCAAAGGAGTTCGCCACGCTCTCACCAAGGACGACCGCCTTACCTACTTCACGGAAGACATTGACCTAAGCACTTACCTGTTCAACCTTCACAACAACTACCCGAGCTGGATGACCGACGACATATACAACGTGAACAAGGAGCGTCGCGGAGAAATCATGTCTTATGCCACTTCGCAACTTCTGGCTAGGTTTAGACTCGAGCGCCTGTCTTGGGGAATGTGCGATATCAAATCTCTGGACTGGAACAAAAGTATCAAGAAGGGAGTCTGGCCCAAGATCATGCTGCACACCGGAGAAGAGATGCCCGTGCGTCAGAACAATATGTTGCTCAACACAGATGACCACCTGAAAATCAAGAACATTGCTGATGACCTCGATATCATGATCCGTCACGCTATCCTCACTGGGCGCATTACTTTGGTATGTTTCAAGTTCTATATTTTATTCCATTTAAAAATAAACCCTTGCACATCATACAATATTATCATGACATTATATAGAAATGTTATGGCGTAGTTCGTTATAAGTACTTCATTTTACTTGATTGTCACTTTTCGAGTCACGCAACTCCGTGTTTTTTTAAATATAATTTTTGTTTCTTTATTTGCTTTTTTTCACATTGGGTGGATAAGAACTTATATATTCACAAAAATGCGAACATATATCAAGAATTGTTTGTTATAACCTTTCAGCGTGACGGTACTATCCTTACTCTGAAGAGGGCCGAGGACTTCGAGACCCTCGCTCGCTTCGTCTTGGGCGGCATTGGCCTGAAACACGACGACGCCAAGGTCATGAACATCGTCGTTCTGCTCAGAAAGATGCTCGGTTATGGAATCTACAACATGGACAAGTATATAAATAATAAATAAATAAATATATAGGGACAAATTACACTGATTGAGCTAGCCCCAAAGTAAGTTCGAGACTTGTGTCATGAGATACTAACTCAACGATACTATATTTTACTATATTTTATTCAAACATCCAAGACCCAGGACAATTTGAAAAAGGTCATTTTCCAACTTGCCCTGGCTGGGGATCGAACCCAGGACCTCCGGATTAGCGGTCTAGCGTGTTGACCATTACGCCACGAAGGTTGTCAAAGTAATTGTGTTCGTCTTTAAAGTTTCAAGGCCTTTCCATTAGAAGTTACAAGACACTTCTATGTACCAAGATCATAAACTTATCATAACTTGCATTAAGACTATATTACGGGACAACGATGTAATTTGTAATATGATTTTAAGGTTTAACGTCTTATTTTTCTTTCCAAAGGTACACCTACATACCAACCGCCCTGGACACGTACATTACTTGCCTGCGCGACCCCGTCTACTGGCAGCTAATGAAGCGCATCACTGAGTATTTCGTATTGTTTAAGGATATGTTGCCCAAATACACCCGCGAGGACCTGTCCTTCCCAGGAGTCAAGGTAGAGCGCATCGAGACCGACAAGCTCGTCACCTTCATGGATGAATTCGACCTTGATGTCACCAACGCTGTGTATCTCGACCAGAGTGAGATGCAAAAGAAGCGCTCCGAAATGGTCTACGTAGCCCGCATGCGCCGCCTTAACCATCACCCCTTCAAGGTCTCCATAGAGGTCGTTTCCGACAAGGCTACCGATGCCGTCGTCCGCGTGTTCCTCGGCCCCAAGTACGACTGCATGGGCCGTCTCCTCGATATCAACGACAAGCGTCTCGACATGGTTGAGATCGACAGCTTCATCCACAAACTCGACACTGGCAAGAACGTCATCGTTCGCAACTCCTTGGAGATGCACGGTGTCATTGAACAGAGACCTTGGACTAGGACCATGATGCACCGCGCTTCTGACAGCACCGGCACTGGAGTAACTACTATTGACAGCTGGTGGTACAAGAGCCGCATGGGCTTCCCGCACAGGCTGCTGCTGCCTCTCGGCCACGTCGGCGGCATGTCCCTGCAAATGTTCGTCATCGTGACCCCTGTTCGCATGGGCATGGTTCTTCCTACTATCGACTTGGACATCATGAAGACCCGCAAGATGTGCCCATGGACCTCGTGCGTGGACACCATGCCTCTCGGCTTCCCCTTCGACAGGCCCATCGATGAGACGGTCTTCTACCACAGCAACATGAAGATGCTGGACGTGAAGGTGTTCAACAAGGACCTGACCAATGTCAACGTGGTGAAGGACGTGGACATGTCGGAGATGGTCATGCGTCGCGACGACCTGACCTTCCTCGACAAGGACATGCTCATCCGCCGCTCGTACCGCGACGTCATGCTGAGCAGCTTCGACAACATGACTCATATGTGAGCCTAACGACAAATATTGTTAGGTAATAGAATTATCTTGAGTTAATAGCATAAATAAAACTCATTGAGTAGTAACATATTTTATTATTTTACCATCTAGTTCAGTTAAATACAAAGTTTTGCATTTACTGAATAATATCAATATTTTGCTTAAAAAATTACTAGTTAAGATACTCTCTTGAACATTACTTAATCATTTTTTTTTCAAACCAATATAGGCTAGAACAAAAATAATCAACAAAACAAATATAACGTTGAGACCTGATACGAGTATAAATTTATTTTTATTAAGCTTAAAAAAATCAAACTGTCAAGCAATAAAATTAGAGACAAAACGTGCAACACTATTCAAGAAAAAAATAATGAACCGATCATTAGACAACTAAACATAAACATAGCGTCGCCCTACTGCCACAAAAGCGATGAACAAACACAATATAAGCTTCAATAAAGCTCAAATACGATGATAGAGCACAGGCCAGCGAGCCGGACGAGAGCAAACAATAAACATTTGTTGGAGCGGACGACGCCGGGCGGAGCCGTGCGGCGGCGGGCGCAGCCGCGTGCACTCGCGCGGAAGCAGCAACAGTTGATTGTCATGGCATTATATCCGGCACATCATATTTACACTGGGTTCCGTAAAATAAATATGGAAGCAGACTGCTTTCAAAGATGAACATATACATTTTATAAGTAAGTAAGAGAGGGTAAGGTTATGACATAATACACTAGTGGCTCTGTGAGTTGTAGACCTTGCGTCGCGAGTCGTCCCCCAACCTAACAAG
This sequence comes from Acrobasis consociella, assembly GCA_963555685.1. Lineage (NCBI taxonomy): Eukaryota > Metazoa > Arthropoda > Insecta > Lepidoptera > Pyralidae > Acrobasis > Acrobasis consociella. The sequence goes on from OY743112.1 coordinate 473,323, forward strand.
CTGTTTCTATTCCAGATTTAAACATTATTTTAAATGGCTGAAATATAATTTAAATTCAAAAATCTGGCTCAAGGAAAAAATTCTAGGAGAATCAGTTGAGAAATGCGACCTTTAGGCGAGAACAACCGGGCATACTAACATCCAGACGCTTCGGATGCAGGCCGCTCTAGATCGATCATTTTGGAAATTCATAGGAGAGGCCTATGTCCAGCAATGGACGTTATGCGGCTGAAATTATGAACGATGATGATATTTGTGAGGCAAATTAACAACACTCCGATTTTTAAGCGTTCACCCCCATAACTTTAAAACCGCAGAAACAATTTCCATTTAACATAGCTAAGAACATCTCGATCAAGTCAGCTTTCAAACAAAACCACGCATCAAATCGGTCCATTCGTTTGGGCAATACGATGCACAAATAGACACACAAACACGTCATACTTATTTAGAACCCCTCTATTTTATCGGGGGTTAAAAAATGAACAAGTTTATTCCATGTCACCGGTCGTTCACTACTTTCTTTTGACACGAGCGAGGCAAAGTAAATTACTGCATGCAGGAGTTACCCTCGCAATATCGCGGATATGAGCAAAGTTACGAGCTTTCAGAAGCTCTCAACTTGGGAATATAGCCTGCATACTGTTACCTGCATGTCATGGCCGTTACAGAGACTAGATTGTGCGAGATAAAAATAAAATAAGCGCAAATAAGTTGTTGCATTTCTTTGAAATTTGTACAACGAATTTTGAGTAATGACAAATGCTTCTTTGGGATTATGGATGGATTAGAAGTTGGGGTGGGGAATACCCGCATTCGCATCACTTTCATAGCAGATAAACTGCAACTACTGAAAGAGAGTTGTCTACTGGTACGATCATGCGGTGATGTGGACAGTGTCCGCAAGACATGATCGTACTAGACACCAGAAAGTTATTATATACGTGGGAAAAATAAATGCAAAGCCGTACCACTTATGCCGGGCCCTGTCAAAGATGCGAAATTGGAGAAGAAAAAGCTGGAAAGCGGACTCCGGGCTGAGGATGCAGTTGGGAATACACTGAGAAGAGAGAGTGTGTTGCGTAAAAATATTTAATTAAATAAAAAAGTGTCGTGGGACACTCGGTTGAAACGAAGTTACTTTCGTTCTAACCGAGTGTTCCACCACGAAAAAATTCATCTTCTTCAAACCTTATCTTACACTTTTTTCTGCTAGCCGTCCGCAATGTTCGAAAAGGAACGTCGTTCAAAAAAATTTGTTTCATTCCGACATTGCTTCGTTCGTTTAAAACTGCATATATCAAACTATGCAATAATGGAATTCACTTTTCAAATATTTGCAGTCAGGTATCCAATCAGGAAATAACTTACAGTTCGAACCAGCTTTCAACTGAAGCTTTTCAAATACTCCAGACTTATTCCGTTGTACTAATAAAATGAAGCTATGAGGGCTATGAGGCTGCCATTTTTGCGAAGGCATTCCGCAAAGTCGATTCGGAGATGCCGGATTCTTGCAAAATGAATTTGTTTGATGTCTCTTCGTCTGTTCATCTTTGCTCAAGTTATTTCCGGTTGAAAATTATATTTCGCCAAACAACTACTATTGGATTATAGAAGGATAACTCACTTGAATAATGGTACCTATTACAGTAAAAACTTTAAGGCCCTCTTCTTCAACGTGACTTGTTTTGGTCAGAAACCGATTATCGCTTTTACTTCTTCACTTTGCAAGCAAATAATTTTTGTATGCCTTGCTAAACCTCTAGACAAAGTGCCATTTCTATGTTATCTTTAATTCTACATCTGTTGATATGACTGACAGAGTAATCTGTGGCAACGAACAAAATACGAATACTGTATCGAAATGGAACTAACTAGATCCTTGATAAAAACCTTTAGGATAATAAAGTGGCCAAGTGCAAGTGTCGGACTCGCCCATGAAGGGTTCCTTAGCAGCAAGTAACATAACATAAAAGTTCTTGTAGTTCGTTGTAACTTTGATCGATGTTTTAATAATAGTGTATTTTAATTTTAATTTATGACGTATTAAAAAAACTACTTACTAGATCTCGTCGATCTTTATAAAACGTTTTAGTTTTCTCAATCACCTTTCTTCCGCTGTGCCTCGCTTTGCATCAATCACTGCCTCGCCTCTGCCTCGAGACCGGCTTTGTGGAGTGAGCTCCTAATGTGCTCCCTGGTGCGACAGGACTGGAGCTTTCAACTAATATGTTTATAAAGTGCTATTGGTAAAGGTTTACAACATATTATGCGCAGACTTCACAATAAAGTAGTGTAAAGTGTGTACTCTCTAATGAGTTTAGTTCGGCCGTTTCTTTTCAGTAGTGGCCTTCGGAAAGGCTAGTAAAATGTAGCAGTAACATTGAAAAAATAACTATTTGAATAGTCATCTAAAAATACCTAAAAAGTAATGTAGTTCTTTTTTATTGATCATGTTGTTATACGTATCGACGTAAAAAGTTTCTTCGATGGCCTAGTTTAAGAATAAATAGATAGTAATTTGATAAATTATACATAAATATATACAAAAATATTACGCAGATTAAGTTAGCCCCTAAGTAAGTTCGATAATTGTGTTATGGGATACTAACTCAACGATAATATATTTTATAAAAAATACATCCAAGACCTAGTACAATCTGAAGAAGATCATTTTCCATCTTGATATTTGATTTTTATTATTCAGATGTTTTTGTTACCAATACAATATGGAAGGGACATACCCATAATAAATCGAACCACGGACTAAAGATGACTATATCTTATCTTATCTTATCTTATCTTATCTTTAGGTCTTTATGTCTCCACTGAAGGAGCACGACCCTCTCTGTACTACCAGAGCCATACTTAAGTAGATGACTATAGCATAATGGAATTAAAATAACAGAAAAAACAAAATTAAATTTTGGTATTTCTATACTAAATTGTCCAGCCGCCCGAGCAATTTGTATTTGGCTTAGTTTAGCCCGTGGTTTTGGTTTATTATGGCTATGTCCCTTCCACGTTCCAACCACCGGCCTCAGCGATCTCTCTTTCACATCAAAACAAAGGCAGAAAGGCAAACAAACGCAAATTAAAAGAACCTGGACAGGCCGCTTTTTGTTCCGTTCGTTAGTTCATTCACTCGCTCTGGTTAACGCTTGCTCATTCAATCGTTCATTCAATCCTCGGTTTCATTTCTGAACGTTATATTTGTTTTAGTTTACTTTTGCGTTTAAATTCTGTCACTTGATCACTTTGGAAAAACATTTTCAATCGACATTAAAAAGAAGCGTTTGTTCTTGGTCTATTTAAGAAAATTTTTCATGTTCATAGATTTAGTCATCTTTTAATAGTATATTTAAGTATTCTAATGTAAACTATATAATTGACCATAAATAAATTACTAATCTATCTATCTAAATGACTTTTATGATGCCAAAAGCCATTATATCGTTAGAGCATTCTAATTCGGCCTCAACGTAACAAATAACTGAAATTATGAGCACTACATCCAGTAACGATCTGCTGTGACCGGAACACATCAAAGCGCCGCCGTATTGTTTATCGCCACTTTAGGAGACGAGGTCTTGACGAAGCTCCACCGTAAAGCACATTGTTCTGTGCTTAAATAACCGGAAATTACCGGTGAAGACGTTAACTCTGCAGTGCTCCCGGGAATCACACTTAATTACGCTTTTATGGCGCTGCAAACAATGTACCGCCGAAGTAAGTATTATGGCTTCGGGATCTTTCCCGGGAAAGTATAATGGAAGTAATTAATATTTATACTTAGGATGAGTTGAGTATTTGAGAAGGTAGCTGGCTTAGCGGTGCAAACTGAACTTCAATAGTTTGTACTTACTAACAAGATTTTAAACTTAAACCCCTCGTAACTTTAGAAGGCATGTATAATTTTTTCATAGAAACGTTTAACGCGGAATTGAAAACCTAACTTGCTACTCTCTCTAGTAATTTTAAAGATCTCAGTGGCCAGGTAGGAGTTATACATAACACCTTTCAAAATTTAGGTAACACTGGGCGTGGTCCGCCCTAGGATGGGTGACCACAAGTGGCATAAAAATCTTAAACTTCTTTATGCTTGTACGTAGGCACGTTAAGCTATTGGTCTCGGCTATGATCATCAAAAGGCAGTCATCAAGCTATTTCGGATGCCTTATGTTACGAAATCTGATACCAGTGTTGGTATCCCACACGAAAAAACAAAGACGCTATAGTAATAACTAGATTTAGGTAGCAGGATGTACAAGAATCTTCCCGCCTCTGGAGGCCGCTTTTATGATTAGCTTTTCCCTAAATATTCCAACTTTTACTTTAGAACTAAACAGACTGCAGTGACCGGCCTGAACTAAAAAAATATTCCGTTTAGAAATGAAACCGAGGATTGAATGAATGATTAAATGAGCAAGCGCCAACCAGAGCGAGTGAATGAACTAACGAACGGAACAAAAAGCCGCCTGTCTTGTTTTACGTTTTTGTTTTGTTTACTTTTTGTTTTGTGCAAGTTCTGTGTTTGCTTTGTTAGAGAGAAAGAATGATCGCTGGTTTATTAATCAATCTTTGTGTACAGTATTTTTAGATATTGAAACAAACGAACGAAAACAATGAAAAGTTTTTGAAAATACTTTTAAGATATTTTTCAATTGTTATATGTTAAACATTTATGTTTTTTATTTAGTCCGTAAGTTACAATGGTGCAGTCATTGGAAAAATCTAATAAGGCCAAATAAAAGAATATATTCATAAAATACATCTGTACCTAATAAAGTATTTTGCATTCGCCATATCTACTTAAAAAATTGTAATCTGTAATAATATGCTTCGTATCTTTGTGAATTTCTACTTTGTTAGTAAATTGAAAAATACGGGTCCATTATTTTTGTATAATCTAAAGGATGGACTAAGTAGAATAAACCTTTCAGACCCTGTCGTCACCCCTATTCAAAAGAATTTTGACTTACCGAGTGTAAACGAAATGTTAACATTTAGTTATTCAATCCAGTTTTCAATTACGAGCCATCAGCTCCACAGACGCCGCCTCGAGTAACCTCGAGCCGTCTCGGCTTTTCGAGTCACCTCCTTTGAATCCGGGCGCAAAATTAATTTCCGCCAAATGTCCGACGAGAGTGCTTAGTGGGAGACTCGATGAGGAGGTCATTGAAGCAAGGTGGAGAGGAACCTTCAGAGTTCAGGTTTAAAGTAGCGAGTGTAAGGAACGAAATTACATGCATGTTTTGTTGCTTTTATTCTTATTTAAATGTGCAATAAAAAGATGTGCAATCATGAATTGAGTCGCGGGTTGACTGGAAGAGATCACTATATGGGATAAGTCCGCCATTGTATTTTTGCTCTTTCAAATTTTATGTACGTTATTCTGTGTTTCTGATACAATAAACTTATTACAAACAAACAAAAAAGAGTTACACAAACAAAAACATGTAGTTATTCAAACTTAGCTCAGTAATGGGCGGAAGAAGGGCTGAGATGATGATGGTAATGATGATTTAAGTTTTACTTAGTTTATTGAATTTGAATTATGGCCTGCCAGTAGAATACACTGGCTGGGAAGCAAGAGTTTTTCTAGATTACTCTAATGTAATAGAAGAAACTCTGGTCCATAAATCGATATCACAAAAACAATGTTTGTTAGTTTGTTTGTTTGTTACCTCTTAACGTTTCAACCACTAAACCTATTTAGATGAAATTTGGTATGGATATAGTTTAAGACACGGGAAAGGACATAGAATAGTTTTTATCCCAAAATTCCCATAGGGAACGAAGGCCGCGCACAGCGCGCACAGCTAGTATAAAATATTAATAAAGCAGTACCTGTAATATATTACAAGTAAAAGCTGTTTATATTCAAGGAGCGATATCTCCAGGGAGTTTAAAAACGATTACGGCCGTCTCGTACACTGGCCGGCAAGGTAACGCGCAGGTGTTCCCGGTTAATCTGCCCGCCGGTGTAATCCTCTGACAAATTACACTACAACCCTTTGACCTGCCACTACTCAGTCACCTGCCTTGTCCAATAGCGAAGAGAAATAGCAACTAGATGCTACATTTTACATACATACATATTATCACGTCTTAATCCCTAAAGGGACCCCTAAAAATCCTTTTTTGATCTAGCAGCTCTAAGCAGACAGAGTCCAGGACCGCAAGACTCAAAGGCCACTTTTAGCGTAATGGTGGGCGAGAAGATGGAAAAGGAATCAAAATAGTGATGGGATACTAGCCACATTGCCTACTAACACGATTCGCATTTTCTACGATTCTTCTTCTACGATCTGCGCGAGAAGAGAAGCAGCTGGTACATTCTAAGTTTTTTCTTTACTTCCAGAACAGCAAAAAGGAGGATGCTATATTTTGTTTATGAAATGATTGATAATTCTATTTTAATTTCAGTGTCGAGTAAAGCCGTTTTTAGGGTTCCGTAGCCAAATGGCAAAAACGGAACCCTTATAGATTCGTCATGTCTGTCTGTCTGTCTGTCCGTCCGTATGTCACAGCCACTTTTTTCCCAAACTATAAGACCTATACTGTTAAAACTTAAAACTTGGTAAGTAGATGTATTATGTGAACCGCATTAAGGTTTTGACACAAAAATAGAAAAAAAAACAATAAATTTTGGGGGTTCCCCATACTTAGAACTGAAACTCAAAAAAATATTTTTCATCAAACCCATACGTGTGGGGTATCTATGGATAGGTCTTCAGAAATGATATTGAGGTTTCTAATATCATTTTATTCTCAACCAAATACTTTGCGCGAGAGACACTTCCAAAGTGGAAAAAAGTGTGTCCCCCCCCCCCCCCCCCCCCCGTAACTTCTAAAATAAGAGAATGATAAAACTAAAAAAATATGTGATGTTCATTACCATGAAAACTACCAGCGAAAATTGGTTTGAACAAGATCTAGTAAGAAGTTTTTTTTTAATATGTCATAAACTGCAATTTACCTTTCTTCAATCAACTCAAATATAAAAATTAAAAAAAAAATACTACTACGGAACCCTTAATGGGCGAGTCTGACTCGCACTTGGCCGCTTATTTATTAGATTTTTAGAAAACTGAGGACTTTTTAGAATTAGCCTCTATATATTCTCTCGGGGTTTGCTATTCGTTTCTATTAAATCATAATAAGTAGTATATCATAATACATCATCATCATCAATAAAAAGAACTAAGTGCTTGTTGGTGGAGTATTTTCCAATACCTATTTTTAACTCACTTCAATATGGAGGAGGTTATCAATTTGTCGCACTGACACAGGTATGGCACTTCATACAAACGGAGCAGCATATATACCTAGTACTACTACAAACGAAACAATCCGTCCGTGCACACGTCAAATGTGTGAGTTAAACAATCAGGGTCGCCACCACAGAATTTGTTGCTTTGCTTACCTATTTTCATCACTCGCAAATCTATAAAATGTTCATTATTTATTGTTTTCCATGGATAAACAATGATAATATGCGCAGTTTCTTAACCTTATGGTTCAATAATCCCAAGTGACTCGCGTAATGTCAACGTGCGACTACCAATAACCCTGTTTTACTGCCGCTTACACCTCACAATAACGGGGGAAGGGTTGCGGGGACACCAGATTGCGGGGGACGGTGCGAGTTTCCGTTCTGTATGTAATACTTTTATTAATTCTGTGGCACTGATTTGGAAAATTCTTTGTTTGAAAGGACCCACTTGTCAGGTGGTCCCCTAGAAATTTTATCATAATAGATTAATATTATTTTTATCTGCTAAATGTTTCATCTTCCTATGTACGACTTCTGCCTTTACTTTTACTTTAACCACGAACGACCTTCTTAGTCTTCCTTTCGCTAGCTTTCCTTCCAAGATGTTAGCATGATCAGCCACTTTATGTCACTATAATTAATAATCCGCAACACAACGTACGTACACCTAACTATGACCGTATCGCAACATTAAAACTTTACTCTCTATTGCTAACATTGACACGTAACTTCCGAGCGCTGGGAGCCAACTTTGCATAAAGATATCCCCGTCTATGTTTAACTAACTCGGCTGCTAGTTGCGCTATCGTCTCCCGTGACGTCACACGTTTTAATAAGTTCTTAACTTCAGGAGCTAATTTATAAAGGAGAGGTTATTCAGCGCCCGGGAGTGAACGAGGGAACTTTGTAGAGGTTCTTTATAATGGAAAGTATTTTTATTGTACACTTGTTATTTATTATTTCATAATATTAGTTGTCGTTAGGCAGCATATTAACCAACCGTCAAAAGACAACAATATATTTATTTATTTAACTTTATTACAATACATTGTAACAATGTAATGTTAACAATATCACTCACCAATTGGTCATTTTTAGGGTTCCGTAGCCAAATGGCAAAAACGGAACCCTTATAGATTCGTCATGTCTGTCTGTCTGTCTGTCCGTCCGTATGTCACAGCCACTTTTTTCCGAAACTATAAGACCTATACTGTTCAAACTTGGTAAGTAGATGTATTATGTGAACCGCATTAAGGTTTTGACACAAAAATAGAAAAAAACAGTAAAATTTGGGGGTTCCCCATACTTAGAACTGAAACTCAAAAATTTATTTTTCATCAAACCCATACGTGTGGGGTATCTATGGATAGGTCTTCAAAAATGATATTAAGGTTTCTAATAGCATTTTTTTCTAAACCGAATACTTTGCGCGAGAGACACTTCCAAAGTGGAAAAAAGTGTGTCCCCCCCCCCCGTAACTTCTAAAATAAGAGAATGATAAAACTAAATAAAATATATGTTGTTCATTACCATGAAAACTACCAGCGAAAATTGGTTTGAACGAGATCTAGTAAGTAGTTTTTTTTTAATACGTCATAAATCGTAAACGGCAATTAACCTTTCTTCATTCAACTCAAATATAAAAATTAAAAAAACATACTACAAGACTTTTATATTATGTTATTTGCTACTACGGAACCCTTCATGGGCGAGTCCGACTCGCACTTGGCCGTTTATTTGTTTTCTATAGATATTGCTAAATTCTTTTTCAAAAGTATGTATTCCATCACATTTTAAATAAAAAGTAATTATAATTTTCAGAAATAAAGTTAAATAAATAGGTTGGTTCTGTACATTGTCTGTTTTCGGTAGTTTATTCTAACTGAATGACTTAAGATGACATTGACAGGTGGTTAATGTCATGGTCATTCCCAGTTTAAAAAAATAATTCGATATAATGTTGATTATTTAAAATCATTCATTTTATTTATAAAGAATCCATAATAAACTAATAAAACTCTTATAAACATTTTTATTTTTATATTATCTCCCATTTTCTAGAACCTTCGATAATAGACAAAAGTTAATTATTGAGTGGGTTTCAGGTATCACAGAGTTGATATTTTTATCGATCTACCTACATCTTGTTGGATGTAGATCGAAAAAACTCAGTGATCGATGATCACAATTGTGGCTCGCTTCGGCTCCGAACATAATAATTTGTCTACAATAATTTGTACGGCTGAGTTGTCCGTCAGCTATTTTTTTTATTCTTTTTTAAAAATAATTTTTATTGTGTACGAGTTCCCTGTTATATAGGGAACTTCGTTACCCCTGAAGAAAATCTTCATTACCTTTGGTGAAGAGCGTCATTACCCCAGGTGAAAGAATACCCTGGTGCGTCTACACGTCAGTGCGATCTGAAGTTTGTTGCGGTGAAGTTACATCTGAGCGTGACTTCGAGTCAAACCGGCCGCCATTTTGTTTTGCCCCGAGTCACTGACCTCCATATATACAAGTACGCTGGACCTATGATACCCTAAGAAATGACAGCTCTTTATTGTGCCTATTTGAAGCGCCCCCAATGCGTGGGAAGAGAACTAAATCTGACGTAACTAATTTGGAAATGACTTTTATCGATGTCATTGTCCCATCTGTCATATTAGTTCCGTTCCCACCCACTGCTACGAATGCCTACGATCAGCGCCAAAATGGCGAAAATCAAATCGCCTCACTATGGCCCGGCTAATCATAGGTCCAGCGTACTCAGTGGTCAGTGCCCCGAGTGCATATTCATCCCTCACCAAGATAAGTTCCGCCCGAGAACCACTGACCACCGTTCTGTTTTATTTTTTATTTGTAAACGCAACATCTGTACGAGACTACCTATTTTTTCGCTGGACCCGCGTCTGTCCCTAGATTATTAGTTTTGTGTTTTATTGTTATATATATATTGTAGAAAGGACAATATAGTTGTTTATTTTAATTCATTTTGTTTTTTTATTGTCCTTTTTTCCTTGTAGTTTATTTTATTTCATTTTTTTTGTGCTCGGGCTTATCCCGTAGCAACATGTAAATGGCGGACTTAAGGCCTGAGGCCTTTTCTACCAGTCAACCAACAGGTAATGCTGAGCAAGCAATCTTTTGGGGGTAAGTACGGCATAAAGAAAATATATTGTTATATCAAAATATATACATACATACATACTATCACGTCTTTATCCCTAATGGGGCAGACAGAGCATTTTGGGTCTTGCGGTTCTATGCAGAGCCCAGGGCCGCAAGACCCAAAAGCCACTTTTAGCGTCATGGTGGGCGAGAAGATGGAAAAGCAATCAATACAGTGATGGGTTGCTAGCCGCATCGCCTGTTAACATGATTTGCATTTTTGCTCATTCCCTCGATCTTTGGGCTTTTACGATCTGCGTGGGAAGAGAAGCAGCTGGTACATTCTAAGTTTTTTTATTTCTCCCAGACCAGCATGGGAGAAATAAATATATTAATTTTGTATAAGTAAAAATGTTTTTAATCGACTTCAAAGCTGTAAAAAAAGCTTTGAGTGTATATTTTTTATGTACGAGTATGTTCCCCGATTACACGAAGACGCCTGGATCAAATAGAATTTCTTAAAAATAAAAGTGTAATGTAAGGGTCTCGTTACTGAATAAACATTTAAATTTTGAATTCTAAACTGTTTATAATTATGCAACTAATCAAGATTAAAAACATAGTCTCCCAAAAATACCATGCAGCTCATTCCAAAACTTTAGCGCTCTTTCATACCTTCCTACCTACTTATTTCACGCTAGTCGTTTCTGAATACGGAAGTTTCTCTATACCCCGTAGAGTTACCCACACTGCGCAAAGTTTTGCCATCTCCGGCGCCCCGTGCGGGTTCGGGACGTGAGTCTGGAGTTAGACCTGTGATTGCTCTCTGACAGCCAGCGACTTCGTGCTCGTGAAACTTAATGTAAGTCACTTGTTCGTAGTGTAGCGAGCGAAGTTCGGCAAATCTACTTGAACTATCCGATGTTAGTTTGTAGATTCTAGATGTGAAAGAGAAGCTTGGTGGCCTGGCGGGAGTGCGCATTACTAGCGCTTTCGCAAGTAAAGCGACACCAGGCGTGGTCTGTACTTGGATGGGTGACCATAAGTGGCATGAAAAAATTCTCGAGCTCCCTCGTGCTTCGGTAGAAACGTATAAGTTGTTGGTCCCAGCTGTCATCAATGTATAGCAGTCGTCAAGCTGTCAGATGCCTTTAGGCAGAATAAAAAATCTGACACCTTTGTTGGCCACTTACACACTCGAAATACAACAGATATGAAAGATATACATGTATATCCTTTACGTCTCCTTAAAGGGAAGACAAAGCCCTGGGCTATAAGATCCAAAGGCCTCAATCTGCGTGATGGTAAGCGCGTAGATAAAAAGGAAAAACAAAATAGTGATAGGTGTCTAGTCGCATCGTATATTTATAAATGCATGTATGATTTGCATTACCGCCCATTCCTTGATCATCTTTTACGATCTGCGCGGGAAGAGAAGCAGCTGATATATTCCAAGTTTTTTCTTCTCTTCCAGCCCAGCATGGAAGCATAAATAAATAGAAAATTGGTATACCGGTAGACGCGTGACCAATAGAATGTTTAAATTTGTACATGAGCCAAATTAGTCAAAGGGTTGCTAAGTATTATTCTTAACCAGCTCATTGCGCGTTTTAGGTCAGAGTTTATATTCAGGATACGGAACCCTAAACCCTACAATGGTGGACAACAAAGCCGGCCACCCATCTACCACTTTGTCCAAAGACAAAGCTCTGACTAATGTCCGCCTTTGTCCGCCAACCGGCTGACAAATCGCCTGACTGACCGACCAACTGACTGACTCTTTTATGTGCCTCGGTTTTAATTAAAAGTCCATTTAAGTTAAGGGCTTTGTTAGAAAGAGATATCTAATTGCGATTTCTAAAAGAAAAAAAGAAAAGAGTGCCGGTTTTGTTTCTTAGCTTAATTGTAAAGGAAAAAGAGAACCAGCATTAGAATAGTTATGGATTGCTAGCCGCATCGCCTATTGGGAAGAGAAGTAGTTGGTATATTCTAGATTTTCTTTTTTTATCAAATATTTTTTTCTTGCAACGCACATTTAGACTATCTGTATAATCCAAAGATTGACTAGTAGACAACGGTGTTAGCGTTAACTTGGTCTATTGTTCTGTACAACAAATAAAATAACATGGAAACTTTCACCGAAGAGAGTGCTTACATTTCTAACATCAAGTAATTCATTAAAACTCGTAGAAAGTACTGATGTTAAACAGATTGGATACCATTTACAAATGGGGCATAAAACACGATGTTTACACGTAAACTTAGAGGGAATCGTAAAAGCACCCCGAGCGAGCATTTCATTTAACAAACTGTAACAAGAAAATGCAAAAGAGTGAAACTCTGAAGAATACCTCGTTACACGATGTTACGCATAAATTCATAACATTTCATAACCTCTGTTTGGTAAAGTCACCTCAGGGTTGTCAGACAAACATTATTTAATTTTTAAGTAAAGTGGTAAACATTGGTGTCAGATTTTTTAGGCATAATACATTGACGTCAACCTTACCTGCCTTTATATGCCGACCGGGATCAACGGATTAACGTGCCTTTGGAAGCACGTAGGAACTCGAGAAATTTTTATGCTACTTGTGGTTAAAACTGGCTTTCAAGAAAATTCTTCTCTTATTAGCATCTGGTGACCACGGCAGACCACTGTGGCCGACACATCATATCAACGTTTGATTGTAAATGCCCACGATCTTGGAGGGCAGAGAGAATAGATAATGTAGTTTAAAATAGGAATCTCTACTTTAATTCCTAACTTAGTTGTGTTACAAGTTTATTTGCTATAGGCAAATTAAAAAACAACCCTGACCCCCAAACCATCTATTATTTGTCAGGTAAATTACAAAACCCGGAATTTGAAGCATCACCACTTGATCACCACCCAATAACATGTAAACGACAGAACCGATTTTCATCAAATATGGCTAAGAACGCAAGGAAACTTTCTTTCACGTAAAAAAACCGCAACGAATTTGGTCCATTCAAGCGCTACGATGCCATAGACAGACAGACAGACATACTTATAACACCCATTTTTTGCGTGCCCATGCTGGTCTGGGAGAAAGAAAAAACTTAGAATGTACCAGCTGCTTCTCTTCCCGCGCAGATCGTAAAAGCCGATCGAGGGAATGGGCAAAAATGTGAATCATGTTAACAGGCGATGCGGCTAGCAACCCATCACTGTATTGATTGCTTTTCCATCTTCTCGCCCACCATGACGCTAAAAGTGGCTTTTGGGTCTTGCGGCCCTGGGCTCTGCCGCAAGACCCAAAATGCTCTGTCTGCCCCATTAGGGATAAAGACGTGATAGTATGTATGTATGTATGTAAAAATGTCTTTGTCATGCAAATTCTGTATCGGCTGGTGACCCTAGAGTGCGGCCCACGTGTGGGCGTCCCTCTGGCCACGCCCCGCATCAACATTTCATTGCCAGGTCCACGCTCGCACCCTTGGAGCTGGAGGGCACAGAGAATAGATAAGCAGTCCAGTCTAAAATTAGGAATCTCTACGTCCAACCATAGAATAATGAATAACCCAACTTAAATATTACAGCAGGTTAAATAAATTATTCATATTAAAAAACACCGACCTCAGATTAAAGAAGATTTTATTTTTTTGTTTGAGCTATATCAATTATTATATTATTTTATATAAGAAGTTAAGTTTTAAGTAGAATTTTAACATATTTTAGCAAATGCTTTTGATTAAAAAATCAGTTTTTTTAATCAAAAACATAGTCGGTTAAAAATACGCAAGCGCAGAAAAAGTTCGGGTGCAGATAAAGACTCGAGGCTCGTCGAGCCTTTCTTTAAAAGAGTCGAGCCCTGTAAACGACTCCGTGTCCTAAGCAAGAGGACACGAGTTTGTATACAACTAATAAAGGTATATTTTTGTTTGAATATTTAATAAATATTTATGTTATCCTTTATTGAGCAAGATACACATAATATCCTAAGATGAAACAGCGCAGTACAAATATTATTTAAAATTCCCCAGACTAGAAGATGAGGGGTAAAAATAGCAAGTTGATTTAACTAAAATTGCGTTCTTAAAGTAAACTCCATTTCGCCGCCGCTTATTAAGGTATGACCTTTTCTTTTATTCATTCGTCCGCGGTGAGACCACTTGATTTCAGCTTTCATATGAGAAAAGAGGAATTTATGACATTTGTACTAAATCTATGTGAAAGAATCAAATTTTATTTACAAAGCAGACACTTTTATATAAGAAAGTAAATTACATTATGTAAAAGTCTTCTTCTTATCGTGTGTGTTAGTTTCTAATACTAGTGTCCGAGTTTTTAAACCGCCTTTGAGGCCTCTGACATGGTTTTAGGTAACGACCAATGTCAAAGACATTGACCGGGACCGACGGCTTAACGCGCCCTCCGAAGCACGGATCATCTTACTTATCAGACAATCAGGTGATCAGCCTGCAATGTCCTAACCAAACTAAGACAACAACACAAAGTCGTTGCCCCCGCCGGGAATCGAACCCGCGACCTCCGGGTATGAGCCGAACGCTCTAACCACTACACGACGGAGGCAGTTTATGTAAAAGTAATAATATAAAATGGGATTTTTTCTATATTATTACTTTTCAATCAAAGTTATTGTCTAAATCAAAGTTATTTTATTAGATCTCAAGTTAAGCCATTATTTAAATAATTTTTCAAAACTAAAAACCGACTTCACCCGTAAATTACGCAACACAACCGATATTTATATAATTTCTATGCGACTACCTCGGAAATATACTCTTTCAAACAAAAAAATAATTAAACTGTTCATAAATAAAAAATCATGACAAATTGATAATCGCGCTCTAGACATCACTGCTATTAGGTCTCGCGTGTACGAAAGAGATAGTGAGATGTCCCTACCACGCTCCCACTCTTATATTTGAAATTCTTCATTTATTAACCAATCTTCTTGTTGTGTTTAAAAAAAAACATTCTAGTGGTATTTCGTTTTTTATATAAAATATTAACCAAAAACATACACAGTAAAATAGTCTATTCTAAATAACTCTGCGAAATGGGTTGCCTCAAAATTTGAGCTCAAATACGAAATGCGGTGTTAATGTAGTACTTTGCAGCAGTTTGGCTCATATTGCGGATTTAGTATCTGCGCCGTTCTGGAGCAAAAGAGGTCATTTTCTTCGTAGAGTAATTAGCTTTTAAAGAGTTATATTCGTGATAAACCAGAGAGTAAGTTTAGTTTTTTCGTAACTGTAGAAAAAAATAATTAGCTAGTTTTTATTGTTTCGTACCCAAAGGGTAAATAACAGGACACTATTACTTTGACTCCGCTGTCCGCCTGTACATCCGTCTATCTGTCTGATCGTCTGTCTGTCACCATCTCATGAACCGTGATAGTTTTACCCGTTTTCTTTTGTCGCTATAACGAGAAATACTAAGAACAGAATTAACATAAATATTTAAGGCTCCTACCCGCGCTAGCGACCTTGAAAACACAAAAAATTAATTTCTCTTTCTGTAAGTAAGATTATCAGAAACCCTCGTACAACTTCTTAGCTAGTATCCTTAAGTTTCATTAGAACCTCGAAAGTCATTGAAATACTATCCGCTTTAGAAACCTTTACAAAAAGAGTCAACAGTAGCCGTTTTTTGTATTTTTTGTAAAGGAAACTACAGCGTATTGTATTTCAATGACTTTCGAGGTTCTAATGTAACTTAAGGATACTAGCTAAAAAGTTGTACGAGGGTTTCTGATAATCTCACTTACAGAAAGAGATTTTTTTTTTTGTATTTTCAAGGTCGCTAGCGCGGGTAGGACCCTTAAGTAAGAGTCTGACGCTTGGACGGTTATACAATTCAAATCACGCACATAAATAAATATGAACTGACATACTTGTAATACAAAATTTGAAGAAGCATCTTTAGTTTTATTCATAAAATTAGTGAAGCCATGTAGATAACATGCTTACTAAAACGAACTTAATGCGCACATTCAGACATGGCGGCTGTTAGCGGGAAACGAAGGTTAATCCGAAGTGAAAGCTCGCGCCCAAGCCTTTAGCCGGTATCCCGTCACGTTAGCTGGTGTCAGCTTACTGTTATTACGTAACACTAAGTATTTATAATAATTGACACCTAAGTGCCTCAATAATTTTGTCTAAAATGGTAGAAAAAGTACATTAAATAATTTTTCAAAAACCTAAAATTCGACTTCACCTCCAAACTACTCAACCTATTTTGATAAATTTTCTATAGGATCATCTGATAAGTATGTATATTTCAAACAAAAATTTATTCCAAATCGGTCTGGGCGTCTTCGAATAATTCGCGAAAATTCAAAAAAGATCACGACGAATTGACGAATTGTAGGTTTATTAATACATTAGATTATATTTTTTATCTTATGTATGTGTATATATTCTTATGTATAGATTTATTGTAAAGTTTGTTCCATAATTAATCTCGCCCAAAATTTGCTTTTATCAGCACCACCTGTAGGTTGACTGGTAGAAAAGGCCTTGGGCCTTAAGTCCGCCTGTTACATTTTTGTAATAAAGTTTAATAAATAAATAAATAAAAATAAATTGATAACCTCGTCCTTTTTGTAATTCGGTTAAAAAGTGACAATTGGAATTTATAATAAGAAGTAATATGGTACAAATACAAAACGAATTACTTCCGTGCTTTTCTCCTAAGCATTTTATATCATAAAATATTCCAAACAGTATATGCAAGTAAGATAAGTACGTATACCATTTTTGAAATCTTCGAAACGTCCACTTTTCGTATTCATTGGAATACATAATTCATGTTAATTTAATAGGTGCTTCTTAGCGAGATACTCTCCCCATTTAACTTTTCGGGCAAAAAGAAGGAATTTTATTAAAGACATGCATAATGATGAGCGAGCGTTGCAGAATTTCCGAGTAGATACTTGTAACGTTGCCCATGTATTTTAGATTTAAATATTTGTCAATCTTACAAACCGGAATTATGTAAATTTGTAATTAGTTGATTTGATTCTGTATATTCGGAATTTCCATTAAATCATTACTTAATTAGGCATGTAACTTTTAAGCGACATTGATGAATGAAATGAATATGAAAGTTATATATAAAGATAGGTAGTTAAACAATTATAGGCACACCTAACATAATGTGCCAATGAATTAGTAAATTTAAATTGGAGAGTTACGAGTTATGACACATATTCAAATGACAAGTATTATGATAAGGGTCGGGTGATAAGACATTTGCATATAAGGCGTGGCTGTAAAATTCACTGAGTCCTTAGTTAATATCCCTAGGGATATAATAACACAAGAAACATCCAAAACGCCCTTTAATTACTCTGTAAGTAATTACGTTTACCTCGTCTGTTGTGTACGTAATGACGGGACTTACGCTTGACGGCTATGTACATTGTACATACTTCTTTCCATGCGGTACCTGTAACAAGTTAAAATATGTCGTTAGTAAAGCAAGTATAGCGTGAAAACATGTGATCGTTAAAACAAGTTTTTTTTAATTATCCTGTTTCGTCCCACTGCTGGGCAAAGGTCTAAAACAAGTTTATAAAAAATATAAAGTTGGTACTAGTGAAGTCTGTTCTTGTCGGTAGAGCGCCGTTTACCATAATACGATGTCATATCAAAAAAACATAATTGAAACAAGTAATAATTTGAAAAGATATATTTTAAGACCAGCTTTTATCTAAATTGCTCCTCAAGTCGAATCAAACGAGCCCAAACTCGATGGGGTTCCGTCGTAAAATTACACCGTTCCAATGGCAACCTTCCGGTTCCATCATCAGATCATCTCCCGTCATCATCATTTTGCATTGTCACGCGATATGCGTATGCATGTAAAATTTCAGCTTATTTGGAAACCAGGAATCAAATTTAACTTGCAAGATTTGATAACAGACGGATCGACAAAAAATGCGACAGGTGAAAAAAAATAAAAGCATGTAAAAATATAAAATATTTTATGATGAAATAAAAAAATCTTTGACTATAATGTTAAAAACTTATTTAAAAGTTCACAGTTCTCTATCTTTGACGCAATAGTTACCATATGAAGATTAGTGCTAAAACTCCCCGATAACTAGGAGAACTCAACTAAAACCAATCTGTGAACACATCACCCGATTGAGTATGTGCGTCACGTCAAATTTGCCACCAGCCCGCAGCCTCTGTCGGCTTTACGGCAACAAACACAACATCAACAAACAAACATACATCGCTGCGCATCACAAACACAACACAACCAATGTATCTCCTGGTTGTGTACATTGATTCCATCAACATCAACAGAGATCCATGCGGTATATTTATTTTTCATTCTAGCGCATTTTCGGGGGCTTCTTTATATGTGCCTTCGTAGCCTGGGGCAAAACGCCAGATTAAGAGGTCTGGAGGCCTTAAGGCAACAAAGGAGTGGAGGCCCCCGGGCCCCAAATTATTATTTAAATAAAATGAAAAAAAACTTCAATCGAATTGTTTAATAAATACTTTACTTTGAAACCAAAGGTAAAACAGCGACAAAAATCAAAGGAAGAGTTGTTTACTAGTGTAAAACATCGGATTATACCTCTACAATACAACTGCGGCAGATTTATCGACACGAACATATTTATATCTTCTATAGATTGATAGTCGAATTGACACATATACGAGTAATCAAAAGTATTCTTTACTTGTTGTATGTTCACTAGATCATTTGGGGTATTATTTTGTTATTTTTATGCAATATTCTTCCCCATTGCATGGGTTTCCACATAACTTATTATTTTCTATTCATATGCCAACGCCTGAACTATTTCCTCATTGCTATGCCAGTCAGTTATCTGTTATGGCGCGACACATGAATCGCAAGCAAGTCGCCAGTATCTCTATGCATTGTCACCATTGTGTGATATGCCGTACAGATATACAAGTAACCGATGTTCCTAGCTGAAAGCCGATCACCGAGTAACAAGGAATATTGCCGAGGAGTAAATAATTAATGAAGTCCAAGCTTCTAAGTGTAACGTTGAACTGCGATAAATACCACAGGTAAGCTGATTACATCAAGTGATACTACTTCGAGGGGGAATTATTTCAATAAATTGCTAATTTTACTGATCACTTGACGAGTCACGTTACTGCTTAATAGAAACCGTTTACGATAGTGTACTTCTGATAAAGATGTAACTTAAAAATACTTTGTCCTACTATAAAATATTTTGTATAGTTTTTGATTTTGAGACTACATTATTAAATTGTAAGATAGCGTTCAGTGGAGAAACTGCTGTTTTTTTTTGCATTTTTTGACATTGCACCTCACCTTTTTTAGGTCAATCTTCAAATATCTGGATTTGGATGAAATTTGGTATGGATATAGTTTGAGACTCGGGGAAGGACATAGGGTACCCTTTATTCCGAAATTCTCAGGGGAACGAAGGCCGGGTATAGCTAGTTGAATATATAAATCTTGGCCTCTAGACGCCTCTGCCTCTACTCTCCACGTGGAACGTTACAGACGAAGTTAAATCCCACTCAGCCCGATCTACGCTTCTAATACCTTTACCAATTAACTGGTTTGCATGTGAGATGAGAACATGAACATAACACAACTGTAGCTTCATTGTAAGCCTAGATCTAATTCTAGGTTTAGGTAGTTTTAGTCGAAAACACGTGCTTAGTTAGATTTTCCAAATAAAAGCATTATTTGATAATTTTATCATCTTCAGTTCTGTGATTTAGAAAGCACGTAAAACAGTTTACAAATGCTAATCGATTACTCGATGTTTTTACTTCACTCCTTCGGTTAAATATTTGTGAAAAAAAATTAAGATAATACCTATGCATCATCATCATATCAGCCAAAGTCAACTACTGGACATTGACCTCCCTCAAGGATTTACAGATAATCTGGAATTTCCGATTGGAAGCGGCCTGTTTTTCTGCAACCCTGCTTCGGTCTTCCGACCATCTAATAGGTGGGAGTCGTTCGCCATCAGTTCTGTGTCCCGGCCACTGCCACTGCAATAAGCTTATCCGCTTGGCTATACCTACCTAATACCTACTCATAAATGAATATCGTCATGTCGTACTGCGAAGTGAAAACAGCTGGCGGACGAGAGAGACAAATGGAAGAAAATTCATATCCCAATGACAAGAGAGTAGCTCTTAAATATGATAGATAAATGACTAATTATTTCTACTATTTCATATAAAACAATATTGCCGAATCCAGCCGGAAAAGTGGAAATACACGGAAAATATGGATTTCTGATAAAGCCCGCAATTAAGTTAGATGGAGAGCTCTCATAGCCGATCAAATTGAAATATTTACTATTCGATTACGTGCGTTGAATTGTCGGAAAATATTGAATACGTTCTGTCTACTCGTAGCTGAAAATACTTTTTGTGCAAGTTCAGTCATAAATGGTTGCAGGAAAACACTGCGCTGGATGCAGGCTTATGTCCAGCAGTGAACTAAGGGTGCTATGATGAAGTCTTGTGTACTGGTAATTATTACCTATTAAGTTTTCTTAATTATTCGCTCTTTTGTATGGGACGACCAAAATTTTACTTTATATTTTGTCCTAGGTTCTTTGGGGAAGTAGTATTGTGTCAAAATAATAAAACTTACAGAAAGTGTAATAGTTCTGTCAAACATATGGAATGGCGAAGTAACTCTAACACGTCACAAACCAACATCTCTGCTCTAGCTATAAACTCTTGGATAGGGAAAATGTTAGGACACCTTATTAGACATGATAAGTTTTTGATATGAGAAAAGAAATATTGGCCGAAAAAAAATTGCTAACCTCCTGCTTTGTTGGAAGTCGGTTAGTTTGAAGAAAATGCTCTAAACAGAGAACTTCTAAAAATGTCTACAATAATCAAATCAAAATCAAACAAATCGATTCCGAACGTTACTGCATATCTTGACGTCGCTCATATGAAGTCAAATTATAGAAACTTGAGGAAGAAGCAGTAAAAAGACGGGAAGTTTTATTTAAATAGGATTCGTTATAAACATGCAAGTTGATTGGTAGTAAAGTAAACCACTCGGCCACCGCGCTCTCATTGGAAACACGCCCGTTTCACGTTTACGCCGAAATAACCCGCTTTAACACCGATGGAGTCGTAACCTTATAAATCTATATTTCGTTTTATCGCTTGAGTATATCTCTCGATTAACTATATCCAGTTTTGAGAAGAGGCCTTTATGACTCGGGCGTACGAGAGTAATTTTTTAAGTTGTGAGTCGCGTGAAATAAAGTTCTGTCTGTATGTGCAACACGCGACGTGATAAGAGTGCTAATTTCTGTTGAGTTCAAATTACTCGGCTCACAACTCTTACGCTTGTTTGTTGGTTCACAACTGTTCTCGAAAACTGGAAAAGAATAAAATTGGTAATCTTTAAAATGTGGTAGTAAAGTTAGTTGTAAACTTTTTGAACATTAGGTGGAAGATAGGCTGACACGATTTTTAAAGGAGTTGACTACAAGCGAATGCCACGTTTGGTGTTACTGGCTACCAAAGGCTACGAAAACCATTACCATCAGCCCTCATAGCATGGTATTAGTGACAGTGTTTATCGAGCGCTATTGTCTATCACTATCTTGCTAATAATTATGAGCGCGAACCTAGTGCGTATTATACATAAATAAATATACAGAGACAAATCACAGAAATTCAGCTAGCCCTAAAGTAAGCTTAAGCTTGTGTTATGGGGTACTAACCCAATTATGCTATACTTTATGATAAATACATATATACATAGATGAACACCCAAGACCTAGGACAATTTAAAATGGGCAATTTTCCAACTTGCCTTGGGATCCAACCCAGAACCTCCAGATTGGTGGACTAGCGTATTGAACACTACGCCGCGGAGGACATCTATCTTATCTATCGTATATCGATAAAAACTTTATCTAGGTTTATCAACAATGCCATGCTACGGGGTCAGCTGAGCCGTATTCCATGTTGTATTAGTCGATAAAGCAGCAATAAAACTACAGAGAAAAGGAATTCATCTCACATTTCTTTAGAGTAGGCATATGAACTTCCAACCTCGGAACCCACCTGGGACCCCGGCCGGGTGCCTGAACCCGTAACCGCGCAAGGTCACAAACAAACACACAGACTATGCATGCTTACATTCTCAACGAGCTTTCCACGTTGCCTTTGATCGTCTGTGAATTTTGTAGCGCAACATTTGAAAGCCTTTAGAGAAATGCGAGGTCTTTTGGCAATATTAATGACAAACATACATTTTGTACTGACGAACATATGTTTATACTAATTATATAGCAGATGGGGTGGCAGAGCCTAAGGCCATATAATCCAAAGGATATGTTCAGCGTGATAGTAGATAGATTGTAGGTCGAATATTAAATCAATATTATGTGTAGGTCGAATACCAAAACAAAATGGTGACAGGTTGCAATTCGCATAGCCTGCTGACGTAATCGAAAAATAGTGTAAGATTTTTGCGTCACTTTTTTCCGTCTCAAACGTTTTTTAAGTTCTTTTAAAGGGCTCCAATTTTGGGGACTCAATTTTTCAACTGTTCAAGACACTCAGATTTTTATTTCAAACTTTATTAACCAATAACAGATGGTACTTTAACAACGTTACTATTAACTTTTATTTGTTGTAAAAATGTCATCTGATGTAATAATTAATAAATAATTTAATACCCGTACCAGTGCTAAAATAGGGTGCATATCTGGTGCTGCCAAAAACACGACAAAGCTGAATTCACTGACGTAACAACATTTAAATTCTTATTCACATTGCAGTTATTACAAGCCTGTGGTTTCCGACGAAAAAATGAAAGCTTTGTATTTGAACTAGTTTCCCACGGAGCCGAAAGCGGGCCCGCCGGGAAATCAGGGCCCGGGAATCTATTAACCGACAGCCGACGGCAGAGTAGGCGTTAGCGTTATATTCGTACTATAAAACATTTACTACAATAACCAATAATACTTATATGTATTGGAGATAAGTCCGCCTTTGTATCATAATTCTGTCTTATTCCTTAACGCGCGTTGCGAAAGGGGGCTAGACGGAAATTAAGACCAAAAGTTGTAACGACACTTTTTGGTATAGTTGTAAGCCGTGCGGCGTGTGCGTGTTTATCTGTCTGTCTCCCTCTAATTAATCGAAAGGAACTTCGTTCCATCCGGTTGTATCTTGACACCTCTCAAGTTTTTCTGTTTTTGTAAGTATTTCCTTTTGTTTATGGTGCAATTCCCACTTCACATTTGTATTGTATTGTATCTATAAAAAAATCACGTTTGTTGTATGGGAGCCCACTTAAATATTTATTTTAGTATTTTTTGTTACAGCGGCAACAAAAATACATCATCTGTGAAAATTTCAACTGTCTAACTACGACAGTTTATGAAATAAAGACGGACAGCGGAGTCCCAGTAATAGGGTCCCTTTTTAACCTTTGGGTACGGAACCCTAAGAAGAAGGAACTGACTGATCGATTAACGCACAGCTGAAACCGATGAATCTAGAAGCATGACATTTTGCACAGTTATTCCCAGGGCCTGATTTAGAGGTCGAGAGGCTTCGGGGCAACAAAGGAGTGGAGGCCCCCTGGCCCCAAATTATTTTCCAAATAAAGTGGACAATTTTTTTCAGTTGAGTTTTTCAATAAATAATTTAATGCGGAACCAAGTATAGATTATTTTATTATTTAACAAACGTATAAATATAATCGGAAACGAGAAATATCTGAAATTAAATTTTAGCGTTTTTTTTTTGATGTCTCCATTGTGGGGGCCCCTCTTTCGTGGAGGCCCCGGGGCTGTAGCCCCGGTTGCCCCCCCCCCTAAATCCGGCCCTGGTTATTCCTCCCCAATTATTTAGTGGACTTTCAAAAAGCAAAAGCGATCAGTGCTCTAGATATGGTTATGCTACTTGTGGTCTCAAATCCAAACGTTTATCACGCCCGGGGCTGCTGAGCTCACGTGAATGCTCCTTTTTAACCCCAGATGAAAAAAGAGGGGTTTTATTAGTTTGACGCCCATATCTGTCTGAGGCATCGTAGCTCTCGAAAGCAAGTTTCCTTGCGGTGCTTCTTATCTACGTTTAATGAAAATCGTTCATCCGTTCTTAAGTTATTGGGGGTTAACGTTTGTTTTTTTTTTTAATTTACCTGGCATAAATAAAATATTGTCAGTTTTTTTCATAAAACGACTCTATCTTCCAATGGCAACCCCATCTAAATGGACAACCGATGTTCAAGTCACTACGAAGTACTTGAGAACTAACTTGCAAATGTTTAACTTCTTGAGATTTAAGCAAATTGATTCATTCAACGCGCAGTTTCAAAGATACTTACAGTTTTAAGCGATATTCAATGTAAGTCCAGTGTTTTCACAATTGTTCTTCTTGTAATAAGTAAGCTTGCTCGCTGTCATATTTTAAATTGAATGAAATAAATATTTTTGTATAGTTGCGTAAATAAACAACCCTTAACGGCTAAAACGATCAGATGGAAATAACCAGAGATTGATATCGAGAAAATGGGCGAAAATGATAATCATGTCATTAGGGCAATAAGTCTACTGAGCTATCACAATTTGTGGTGACATAATTATATATACAACGTGGAAGGGACGTACCCGTAATAAATCGAACCACGGGCTATACTAGAAGAATTAAAATAATAATAAAAGAACAAAAAATGTTTAGCATTTTCATACTAACGTGTACAGCGGGCAATTTAAATAATGTCGATTTTTGGCTTTTTAAATAAATAGTTGACGACCTCCGTGGCGTAGTGGTCACCATGCTAGTCCGCCACACAGAGGTCCCGGGTTCGATTCCCGGACATGGCAAGTTGGAAAATGGCCTTTTTCAAATTGTCCTGGGTCTTGGATGTTTATCTATATATGTATTTGTTATAAAACATAGTATCGTTGAGTTAGTATCCCATAACACAAGTCTCGAACTTACTTTGGGGCTAGCTCAATCTGTGTAATTTGTCCCTATATATTTATTTATTTATTTTATTTTATAGTTATCTAGTATAGCCCGTGGTTTGATTTATTACGGCTATCCCTTCCACACTGTATACGGACAAATAACACAGATTGAGCTAACCCCAAAGTAAGCTCGATACTTGTGTTATGGGATACTAACTCAACGATACTATGTTTTTTTTTTTATAACAAATAGGTCAATCTTTAAAGATCATTTTCCATCTTGACCTAACCGGGGATTTAACCCGACCTCCGGTGACCTCCGGTGACCTCCGGTGACCTCCGGTGTCCACTAGACCAGAGGTTGACGTCACGCTAATATTAAGCCTATGAGTCATGCAGCCAAGCAGTAGTGTATGTATGGTGGGTAAGAACCGGAAGAAAGAGAGATATAAAAAGCACTCCACCGACAAGAGCCGAAGAAGTAGAAGAAGTATGTATTGAACACGTAATAACTAAAAAATCAAAGGCTTTTTATTATATTTAACACATTCACGGACACTAAGCCAGACACAATAGAAATAACAATTGAATTACGTCCACAGCCGTAAGTGTCCGTGAATGTGTTAAAAAATATTTTTATATTTTCTGTAAAACCAGTGAATAATGTTTGGGAACATTTAACAATAAGAAACATTTGTTGAAAACTCAGTTAATTTAAACATCGTTTCTTCCTCACTCACCTCCATAATTCTTTACAGGTGTATTTTACATCCAGCTGAGCAGCCTCAAAGCAAATGAAGATAAAATAACGTGAAACAAGCGTGGGCGTGTGCCGAGACAAATGGAAAACATCTCGTTTGACGGAGACGTTTAATATTTTCGCAGGGAGACGTAACATTGTTTCATGTATCCGCCTACCTTGGCAAGTTTAAATGACTCATTTTTGTAATTTTAAATGTATTTCTTGATTCTTTTTCCGAATTAAATTCTTCCTTTTTTGCGGATTTGTGTCTACATTTCAGAGCCAAGCTCTTGTCGTCATGTCGTGTCAGACAAAACAGACGCACACAATGACCCTTTTCTCGCAGAGATAATTTCACACACCAATAAATTCATAGTGGAAAAACCGCCGTTTATCGTGTGGTTTCCGGCGGAGTAGAATAGGGCTACTCCAAGTCCTGCCGTGGATGTCGTAGAAGGCGACTTTGGAAATACAAGCTAAACAAAGCTTATAAAATTCAATGAGACCTCTCCATCCGTCTGGCCAAGGAAGAGAGTGTAGGCCAAATCCTCTGGCTGCTCTGGTCAAGTATGGCTCTGGCAGTGCAGAGAGGGTCGAGCTCTTGCAGTAGAGACTAAAAGACCTGACTATGATGATGATGATGAATAAAACACATTATATATGTATTAGAAAAGTAAAATGATCTAATTGTATTAGTTTAGGTCAACATTTCACATTATTTTAGTGGTGTCAAAGTCTCGTATATAATGTCCCGCTGTGTATAGTAAAAAATATATAATATAAATATATAAAATATATGAATATATACGTTCTACAAAGAAGAGTGAGTATATAATTACCGTTGCCTATAAACACCTGTTTGAAACATGCCTAACCAACCCGAAGTTTCACGCCTTTCAAAAAATATAAAATGAATAATTTTAAACCGTTTTTCGCAATGTTACACAATAAAAAACGTACAAAGGAAAAAGCCACCCTCTTACACGTGTACTTCTCGAACGGAGATCTCTTACCTTGATAAAATAAAAATAAGTCATTTTATTTCACTAAGCGGAATGCCAAGAGAAGGCTTTAACCCGGCAAATTGACATTGTTCAAGAAACCTGTTGCAAAGTTGTCACAAGAGGCCGGGAAGTTGCGTGTTATGTATCATAACATTTATAACTCTCATTACTTGAATTACCTTGTTTTATGAAAATACAAGCACGTACCAGTAAGTCTAATGGCAATTTTATATGACAAATGTAAACTTTTACTTTAGAATAACAAAATCTTAAACTCACTTAGATTTTTTTGTCGTGTAAATCATAAAAGGTTCCTCGAAACGAGCCATAAATAACTTCTTTCGATGAATTAAATAATTATATGTTTATTCCATAATTAGACCTTTAACTTTTTGTGTGTTAACAATACCAGACACAATAGTAAGACAATCAATAAACCGGGAGCCGGTATAGCCACACGCAAAAGGTTAAAGGCACTTTCACACTCAATAAAGTTGTTTTGCATCACGACAATGTTTATTTAAATTTAAATTATTTAAAGAAAGCTACCGATGCCAGCGCTTCGCAACGACCACAGCTAAAAGAGACTGCAAACAAAAAGTTAAACGAGTACTTTACTCCGTAACATACTCAAGGCTGCGTTTCCACTGAAGAGGAGCAGAGCGGAGAGGAGAGAAATTGACCAATCACAATGCTCGAAACCTGTCAAGATTTGGAGCATTGTGATGGACAATTTCTCTTCTCTCCGCTCTGCTCCGCTTCAGTGGAAACGCAGCCTAACAGCTACTACGAAAACCACACACAAACAAAACTATATTTATAATATGAGTATACTTATGTCCCAACGCCCACTTGTTTTATGGTGACCGTAAACAAGTATCACACAGGGAGCACTGGGGACTCATAAACTGGCAGCTAATTGTTGGCGAAACGAGCTATTACTCACAGGATCAAGGTGCTTGCGCATGCGCGCACACTCCATAGCTAAGAGAACACTAGTTTAAAGAGTTTAGAAATTCAAACACAAAATGAAGAGCCTATGTTTTTTATGTATGACCTTTTAAGGGAGTGTTTGTGCTTTCTATCTAAAGCAGCAGGAAGACTGAGAGTGTTTACTTACTACTTACTTTGTGTAAAAGGCTTGAATATGAGACTCTAAAATAGACTAGTGGCTTTATGAGCTGTAGACATCGCAAGCCACCCCCAACCCGTTGAAGTTTATCCGATAAAAATTTGTTCAGACAAAAATGTTGCGTATTTATAAGGGTAACAAAATAGTTATGACATTTTTGAAAAAAATCGAAATTACTGATGTATGATATTTTTTAATTTTCGACCCCCCATAATTCCGCCATTTTGAAAAAATCGAAAAAGCTGAATCTACGAAAAAATCTGTATAATTTTCGTCCACAAAATTTCACGAGAGTCGGTTGAGAAATGCGACCTAATGTGGGCGAGATCGGAAGGACGAAAGCAGTTTTGGCCTTTCTCGAAACTGAGACGCTTTGCTCGTGCTTCGCTCGCTCAGTCAATAAAGTAACTATTGATATCTTAAAATATGATTACATATACACATATATCACTGCATGCAGCAGCCCTATTTTATTTCAAAACAAACCATATTTTATACAACAATGATACCATTTATAACCATCAAGAACAAGCAGTAAAAATTCATAACTTTATTTTCAATGGAGAATTTCATAGTCAACGTACGAGTTACGCGGTTGACTTTATAACGAAAAAGCGGAGTTATTGGATAGTGGAGGTAAATAGAGTCATGATCATATTTTCTTAAGCTTAAAATTGAAATTGCTCAAAGCTTATGAACGTAAAACTTTATGCAACCGTAAAGCCTGAGCAATAGCTAATAAGCTTTCATGGCAAACGAATTAAGTGCAAAGTTTCCTTTCAACACGTTTTAAGAGTTTGTGGCGCCACTTTGAAATGGGGACTGGACTATTTATTGTTTTATTTTTCTCTTTTCAATGTTCTTTTAGGTATAATTAATAATTTTATCGATATTGCGACTCTAGGTAGACACAACCACAACCCAGGGTAGCAAGAATCAATGGCCATTCTTAGTGTGAGCGATAAGATGGAAAATGGAATCGAAATAGTAATGGGTTGGCCGCATAGTCTATAATGTTCACCCATTTCCTTGATCGGCTTTTAAGATCTGCGCGAAATGAGAAGAAGCTGGTTTTTCTTTCCTCCCAGACTAGTATGGAAGAAATGACTTTTTTAAATCAAAAAGCGAAAGCAATAATAGTGTCGGATGCTCGATTGTTGGATGTTTAAGGTAGCTAAAAAAATTACACCAAAT
Source organism: Acrobasis consociella (assembly GCA_963555685.1). NCBI lineage: Eukaryota > Metazoa > Arthropoda > Insecta > Lepidoptera > Pyralidae > Acrobasis > Acrobasis consociella. Next base: position 502,715 of record OY743112.1, read on the forward strand.
GTTTTCCAGTAATGCGAAAGAGAATAATATTTCAAAACTAAAAACGGACGTCACCCCTAAATTACACTACCTAACACTACCTAACAAGTATAATCCTTTCAAACAAAAAAGAATTTTTCAAATCGGTCCGCGTGAAAACGTATTAGAATTATTCGGAGACGCCTGTCTTCGAATAATCGGAACATACATTAAAAAAGATCACAGCGAATTGATAACCTCATCCTTTTTTGGAAGTCGGTTAAAAATAAAAAGCGAATAACTCCAGTTTACATTCAGAAAGCCACTGCATTTATCTATATTAAACTTCAGTTGAACCTGCATTAAAGTCAGAAACTAGTGTCCCCAGGCGGTACGGTAATATCTGAATTTTGAATTCTAATTAAGTAAATACCCGTTGGAGTAAATTGGAAAGGTTATTCGCGTTGCCTTTGGGAGCAGTTTGTTTGGAGTCATGGAGTAATAGAAAATAATGATTGTCTGCAAATTACATGATGTAAAAGCAATGAAGAGAATGTGTCGTTCTTTATGTTTTGTTGAATTTTATTAGCTACCTATGTATAGGTATGTTGCAGTTATAAAATGAATTTTTATCTTGGTTTTCGAGTTCTTGAGTTCTATTATGGTCTGGGAGAAAAGAAAAGTCTTTAGGATGAGCCATCTGCTTCTCTTCCCGCGCAGATAGTAAAAGCCGATCAAGAGAATGGGCGTAAATGCTAATCATAATTATGCTAATAGGCGATGCGCCTAGCAACCCATCACTATTTGATTCCTTTTTCCATCTTCTAGCCCACCACTTCTCGCGCTAAAGTGGCATTTGGGTCTTGCGGTCTTGGTCTATTGTAGCAAGCAAGACACAAAAATGCGTTGTCTAACCTTAAGAGTCCCCTTACCCTAGACTTCTCCATACAAACGTAGTCAACGTTTAATTTTGAAACCACATGTCAGATTCCGGTAAAAATTGGTAATTGTAAAGAAATTGCAATTACTTAGGGTAATAACTGGTTTCCTACGATAAAATTATGAACTGGAAAGAAAATATAACGGTTTAGAAGTTCCCCTACTGATGGTCAAAAATGATATAAAACACTATATTCTATTTCAAGTTCATATTTTTAATGACTGAAACCAGTTATTACCCTAGATAATTGCAATATCTTTGAAATTACAAAATTTTCCCGAAATCGGACGTGTCCTTTCGAAATAAAACGTAGACTACGTTTGTATGGAAAGTTGTATTTTGGTCTAGGGTAAGGGGACTCTTAAGGGATAAAGACGAGTAAGTGAGTTTTCGAGAAAATAAAGATTAAGGATTATCTCGAGTGAACGAGACAAGCCTTAATATTTTTTCACGCAGAGCTTTTGACTCTGTTTTATGTATCTATTACTCTGTAACATTATGTTTTGGTACTAAAGATTTTAACGAACTAACTTTCTGAAAGAAATATAATCGTTTTTTGTTTCGGAAACCTGTATTTTGTGAAATCGGTTTAAAAATATTAAAAGCAGCCTCTATTCAATACTCATTTTTCAAAGCATTATCTATTTTCACGAAGAAAACAAAAGTTATTTCCTTAAGATTATAAAATTAAATATTCAAAAGACAGTTAACTTAATTTCAATGGAAAAGTTTTGCATTTTCTAACAATTTAATATTAAATATTTTCAACGTACAAAAAGTAGGGACTGAAACGACAACTTATGCAAATGTATGTATATTACTAAACCGAGTTTCTCGAACATCTGAGTCTCTTAATATCGCCCGTACCGATGGCATAAAAAGCACAAAGTAATGTTCTGCACATTGACAACATTAATGTATTCAATTTCAGGGAAACTCATATTTGAGTTTTGTGGCTTTTTAAATATACAAACTTACACTATTGTATTTTTATCGTTTAATGGCGCAGACAGAGTATTTTGGGTCTTGCGGCTCTAAGCAGACAAAGGGCCGCAAGACTGAAAAACCACTTTTAATGTGATGGTGGGGGAGACGGTGGAAAAAGGGATCAAAGTGATGGGTTGCTACTCGCATAGCCTTTAAACATTATTCGCATATGTATATATAGGTACTATGGATCCATGAGAAATCTTGTGAAAGTTTAAAAATTCTAAAACGAAATGTTCCAATACATAGAAATAAATAGTGACAGTGACAACTGTATTCAATTTAAACCGGCATCGCATAAACTGGTTCAGCGGAGCGCATGTCACCCGTCGCCATGGCGACGCGACGGTCAAATGCCGAGTGGCTCCAATTAGTGGCGCCACTGTCGCGTGAGCCTAATTCGATATGGCACCGCCCGTGTGCGCCGACCTTTATCCCAATTTCTCAAACTGTGTTGTCTCTCGAAGCTGCATTTTTACGAGTTCTCTTGTACTGTTCGTAATCAAATGACTCGCAGCTCAGTTGTGCAAATGTACGTATGGAGCAATATTTTTTAGGGTTCCGAATAAAAACCGAATCCTTATAGGATCACTCGTGCGTCTGTCTGTCTGTCCGTCCGTCTGTTACAGCCAATTTGCTCCGAATCTATTGGACCAAATCAAGTGAAATTTGTAGGATGGTGTAATCCCATGACCCAAACACATATATATTTTTTTTAAATAAAATTTTCCCATATGAAGATGGCAGTGACGAAACAGAACGTGACGTATCTTATTGCGAGGTTTTCTTGTTTTGGGCTTTAAACCAAATCTTTAAGTTACTTAGTCTTGTGTCTTACAATGAAGTGGTAAGAGTGTGACTGACATTTTGGCCCTTTGTCCCAACCACAACAAAGAACCCAACAAACTTCACTGACTTAGGTCCAAGAATTTTTCATCAGATTTTATACCAAAAATGCAGGACTTTTTCAGCGTTGCGAGCCCAATAACAGGCCAAAACAAAGTTAATTCCGTTAATTAAATGCCACAGCGAGCTTTTGGCTGTAAATGTAGACGCGAAGTTCCTTTGTGCCGTCGCTTTGTAATGGGTATGAAAATGGCGCGCTTTGTGCACCAAACAGGCCAACGCGCCAAATACCGAGTGCACAGAAGTCAGCCGTGTCAAGGGTCTGCCTTTAGTTATTTATTTATTTATTTCATTTATTAATCGCTAACATGTTGCATAAGATGACAAATATTGGTGCAGTAATACATGTACCCATTTAGGGTGTGGCGATACAAACATGGGTAAAAATTATAAATATTATATAAGTAATCGTTAAATATTAATATATAATTAATTGAATTAAAAGTTTAATAAATTTGTCATGTAACAAAAAAAGAAAGGTTAAAGTAGGTATTTCAAAAAGGGCTATCATGCAGTCAAAATTAGGTAGGTAAAAATATGCTATGTCAAAAATTCCAAAATGTCCAAGGTAGTTTAACAATAGGTAGGAAACTCATCTACGCAGTCAAATTGTATTAAGTCAAAATAAATATAGAACGAGAGACTGAGAACGAATGTGAGCTATAATTTTATGCCAAGTAGGTAGGTATGTTGAAAGATGATTTTGCGAATGTGTTAAAGTTTATCATTTAGGTATTCGTCTATTGTAACTTATCCTGCTCAAATAACAAACAATTCAAATTAGTTTTGGAGTGAATTATGGTTATATTACTACGAGCTGTACCCGCGGGCTTCGCTCCCCGTGGGAATTTCGGGATAAAGAGTACCCTATGTCCTGCCCCGAGTCTCAAACTATTCCAAACCAAATTTCATCCAAATCGGTTCAGCAGTTTAAGCTTGAAAAGCTTACAAACAAACAAATATACAAACTCACTTTCGCATTTATAATATTAGCAGGATGGTTATATCACCATTAAAATGAGCTTTTTCAACTGGGCTGGGTCAGTAACGTTTGTTCTTAGAAATTCCAAAATTTCTGGTTTGAACTAGTAGAGAAACATTGAGGCTAACCTGGTAGGGTCGGGTTACATCTGGCAGCACGTTAAACGACCATGAGTCTTGTCACTTGTAAAGCGCTGGACACACAGAAAAGACGTAAGACGGACGGATTGTAAACATTGTCTCCTCCGCGTCCGTTTCATACAAAATGTAACTAGAATCGTCGCGTCGCAAAACACACAGAAGGAATGGGGCGCCCTTCTTTTTTTAAATTCTTCTCTGAGTTAATTCATCACTAGCAAGATACCTATAACTATTTATTGATTTCGAGACATATCTTTTTATCGAAACTTTAAATTCCTGCCTAGATCATCATTAGTGAATAAATATTACACAGATTGAGTTTACCTCAATTTTTAAATGGTGTTATAGGATACTAACACAACGATACTAAATTTTATGATAAAGCATATACATAGAACACTCAATATCCAGGACAATTTGAAAAATAACATTTTCCTACTTGCCCTGGCCGGGAATCAAACCCAGAGCCTCACGACTGGCGGACCAGCGTGGTTATCAATACGTCACAGGTCGTCAAAGAATACAACGCCTGCAAATATATTTCTTTTCTATTTTTTTCTTCCAGATAAAGTTATTCTGTACTATTTGTTTTGTGAGCAAAGAGACACAAAGGCAGACCGCGTGTGTCGCGGCCTTTATTGTGTTTTTTGTATGGCGCTGGTTTGGTTACAGGGCTCAAAAAGGGGAAAAAAACAACAATTGTGACCTTGGCTTGGATATTGTGTAAAACAGAAGTTTATTTAGCAAAATTTCTATTCTAGAGGTATTATTTCATTTTAAAGAATTTTGAAAACCCAAATCGACAAGAAATTTACACAATTTTCGAAGTTTCTCATAAAATTTTACGAGAATCGGTTTAGAAATGCGACCTGTAGGCGAGAACAGCCGGACAAACTGACAGACAGCCGGACAGCCGGACAAAAGCATTTCTGGCCAATCGCGAAACTGAGACGCTTTGTTCTCTCGGTCAATTATCTACTCAAATGTAAATTGAACAAACTTGATAGCCTAGGGACAACATCTTTGGAAGAAGATATTACAAAGCATTCGCATAAAACAGCAAAGTTAAGTAAATTGGTTCAGCTTCTAAGATACTCGTGGCAGTTGTCAAGTGAAATAACACGAACAAAATACGAGTACAGTCGCATTTCAAGTACTAAGTATATTGTTTTGTAGCGGGCGGTGGTAAGTAAAAAGTTAGCGCGGACGGGGCCGCCGGTTGGTACAAATTAGAGCCCGGAAAGAATTGCTTTGAGCTGAAAAACAGTGTACTATTGTTTGAAACAAACTTTGTTTCTAGAGGTTTCAGTAGCCAACTTGCAGACACATTTTGTTACAACGAGCTATTATGTACTAGACTTTCAGAGACAATCACAGTTTTGTTCCGTTCGTCATACATATACTATCACTGTTCAACTCATATTAGTTGCTTGCTAGCATTTGCCCACCAAGTACGCTCCATAGTTGTTAAAAGTAAACACGGTCAATATAATAAAAAATGCCTTGGTATGTGTTGAGATACTGCAGTACTCATTCAAAGAAGGTAAAATATGTATAAAGGAATAATTTTCTACAGTAAGTAGATTTCATTGCCTTCGCAAAATTCCCGCCGCCGTAATAATAAATAAATAAATAATAATAAATATACAGGGACAAATTACACTGATTGAGCTAGCCCCAAAGTAAGTTCGAGACTTGTGTTATGAAATACTAACTCAACGATACTATATTTTATCAAATACATATATAGATAAACATCCAAGACCCAGGACAATTTGAAAAAGGCCATTTTCCAACTTGCCCTGACCGGGAATCGAACCCGGGACCTCTGGGTGGCGGACTAGCATGTGACCACTACGCCACGGAGATCGTCAAAATAATAAAATAATGAATGAAATGAATGTCTATAGTGTCTGTCAATCGATTAAATTAATAAAAATGACACTTAGCGAATCCAGCGTTTTTAAAGACGACTTAAAAGCGGAAGGTTTTTTATTTGAAGAGCATTTATTTCAGGTGGTTCCATAGAAATTTAATCAAAGTTGGTTATGTCGCTTGGTTTTGTAATTGATTTTTAGCTCTAAAATTATATCTGATACACTTTAACACGTCCGGGAGTGACCCGCGAGGTCTACACAACTAGTTCATATCTATATATATATATATATATATATATATATATATATATATATATATATATATATAAAATAAAATAATGAATGACTGACTGACTGAATGACAAATCAACGCACAGCCCAAACCGCTGGGCCTAAAGACTCCAAATTTAGCACATAGGTTCTTTATGTGGTCTAGGGAGTGCACTAAGAAAGGTATCTTCAAAATCCAAAGTCCAAAGTTTGTATAGAAAAACTAGATTAGTTAGACCATATTTTTATTCAAAACTTTGCAGGAGTTCTCTGGCAGTATATGAGTAATAGGATTAACAAAATTCAATCTTATTACAACCACTTTCGACTCCTACGGGAAAAAGTCGCAGGTTTCAGCTGGTACTATATAAAATTGAGAATCTCTATGATAAAAACAGAAACCGGATAATAGAGTAGAATACCCTTACAGGACGCGTGACACAATGCACGTGTAATAAATCATCCAAACCCAAAAGTGACGTGTACAAAGACAGCTGCGATATCTTTGTCCACCAGACCCTTCGTAATCCGCGGCGGACTAAGGTCCTCTACCTTGAGCCAGGTGTGCTTTATCCGTATTGTTTTGGGAAACCTGTCAAGGAAGTTGTTATGCTAACCTCCTACTTAAGTGACATAAGTAAGGTAAGTAACTATAGTATGCAGACACGGGACGTCATCTTCTCTCATTCAAGAGAAGGATAATTTATTTTATGATAAAATCTCTTTAGACATTTTGACAAAGAAAACTCCATCGGTTTAGAGATGGAATAAAAATAAATGTTTATCCTCCAAATTTATAGTTCATGAGCACAAGTTTTTGACGTGATAACGTCTTTAAAATCGTTTTAGTCGGGTGACATGTTCAGAAACTTGTGTCACACCAAAACCTCACGAGCGCGATCGCAGGTATAACGAGAGAGAGACGGACCGATGTCCCGTCTCATCTCGAGCGCTGCCAGTCATTCCGTGAAACGACGTTATCACGTAAACATCTCGATCGTAAACCTACTTTACAAACAACCAATTTTTTTTTTACTCAATCTTTCTCATACATTAAATATTTTCACGCCTGTTTCCCATGAGGGTAGGCAAAGACTACGGATCTCCACTTGCTACGATCCTTGCAAACGTCTTTTGCTTCGTCAACACTCATAACTCTTTTCATGCATGCTCTCCGGTTATGAGTACTCCTTACATCACCTTTCTTTAGAACATCTGCAATTATGTCGCAGAATTCGTAAATACAGTGTATACACATGAAGTAATACATTATTTCTTAATTACACGTAAAATTACCACACATATTGAAAATTGATGCTGAAGGTATCCTGAAGGTGTACATGCATTTTCTTCATCATATATTTTTATATTTGGGTTGATGGAGTGGCTCTGATGACAAGATAGTCGGCTCCACTCCGGGGATTACTTTCAAGGGACATTAATATTACCGAGAGCGCATTAGGCTGATGGCGAGTGGAGTAAAGCATGTATGAACTTTTTTAGGGATCCTCACAAAAATGCTGATGAAACTTTATTTCGTCGAAAGAGAATTCCTATTGTTCTTTTAGCTATTGTTCTACGTGGTATCGCTTTACGTTAACTTATAGATTTTTCTGATTTAAATCAACAGAATATACTAATATGAAAATAACTTTTTGAAATGATTTCCCGCGTACAATAGCGTAATGAAATCCCACGCTACCAACAAAAAGAAAAACTTATAATTAAAAGCAAAAAAAGCAAGGTAATTAATAAATGCCAACCACTATATCTACTAGTGCACATTGTAAAATCTTAAGAGTCCCCCGAACCTAGACCAAAATACAACTGTCCATACAAACGTAGTCTACGTTTTATTTCAAAACGACATGTCCGATTTGGGCAAAATTTTGTAATTTCAAAGATATTGCAATTATCTAGGTTAATAACTGGTTTCCAACGGTAAAAATATGTACTTGAAATAGAATATAGTGCTATTTATCATTTTTGACCATCAGTATGGGAAACTTCTAAATCGTTATATTTTCTTTCCAGTTCATAATTTTACGGTAGGAAACCAGTTATAAACCTAGATAATTGCAATTTCTTTACAATTACCAATTTTTAGCGGAATCTGACATGTGGTTTCAAAATTAAAGGTAGACTACGTTTGTATGGAGAAGTCTAGGTTCGGGGGACTCTTAATGAATAACATCCTAAGCTGGTGAACATAATAATGTTACTTCTGCGGTTCCAAGTTTCTTCTCATTTTAGCGCGTTCGTATAGCTTCGGATCCCCGGGAACGCTTCGCGGCGTTTTCTTCTTCAAAGATCAAAACTGTCACCCAAAGATACCTAAGACCATGCGAAGTATGTAAAATAATGCACTATTTTACGATACCTACTGAACCAGACCGTACAAGTCGGATTCGCTCTTGGCTTTTATCTTTAGATTATGCAGCAGCGTGGGAGCCACTTTACATCTTTTACAATATTCTTCAAACTGTAATCAAGCGTTTGAAGAATATTGCAGCTTTGAAATGTCTGATGTTCATCTTTTGTGAATTGAGAGGGGACATAAGAGGTGGCATTCACCCCTTTTTATTTATATGGTATGAATTTGTATTTTGTTAATTCTGTATACTTATAGAATTTTTGAATTTTACTCACAAAAAGTACAAGTTCATTTGCCAGGCAAATTTAAAAAATCCCAGACAGCAAGAGGTTATCCATAGTCTCTGCCTACTCCCTAAATGTAAATTTTTTCCCATATACATTCATGTAAATAGGCGACGCGGCTAGCAACCCATCACTATTCCGACTCCTATTTCACCATGACGCTTAAAGTGGCCTTTGGATCTTACGGCTTTGGCTCTGGCTACAACATATCGGATCATACAAGTAAAAGAATATTCACATTTCACGCAAAAAAAGTTAAAACGCTTACAGGAATCGCGATCACATTGAAATTCCGCCAACCATATTCAAACAAACAACGTGACGTGAAACAGAGATTACGTGCAACTTAAAATAGACTCTATTCCAATGCGAGAAAGTTAAAAACGAAACGGTGCGCAATATGTACAGATTTTTAATTTCCACACACTCGTACATTTTGCAACATAATCCGTCTGTCCACCGTCGAATCGTGATTCGTTAAACAAAATGTAAAAATTGTTTTAAACCCGTTACATAATTCTAGAGTTTAGTGTTTCTTTGAGTGTCGTATTTTCCATACAAATATGGAAAATACGACACTCAAGCATTAAGAAACATTATATCACGTCTTTATCCCTAGTGGGGTAGACAGAGCGTTTAGTTTGGGTCTTGTTTGCAGCCCTAATTAGCAGACAGGCCTTAAAAAGGCCACGTTTAGCCTGTTGGTGGGCGAGTAGGTGAAAAAAAAAATCAGAATAATTGCTACGCTAGCCGCACTCTCTCGATCGGCATTTGCAGTAAAAGCCTTCTTCTTCTTCTTATATTTAAGAGCTAGGCTCTTGTCGGTGGAGTGCTTTCCATGTAAAAGCCTTAATAGGAGAAAATTTGGACATTAATAAAAATGATTTCCCTAATAATATGTGATAATATTTTACTGCAACATGAAGTTATCTAAAAATAATATCTTTGTGGCGAAAAACAGGTTATGACTTTTCTAGAACATAAACGAAAAATAACAGTTTACGACCGCCACTGCGACAGTTTTAATTTTAAGGGACACTAACTTTGGCGCTAAAACCTTAAGCGTTGTGTGATCAAATTGTCTGAAAACTTTTATATAATTGTACCATAAAACTTGTATTCAAATTTAACGAAGTTTTAAAGGAAAAGTGTTTGTCTTGTTACTCGTAAACAATATTTCTCTAAAATGTAAAATTTACGCGTCTATCCAAATAAGTTGAGTTTATTATAAGGTCTGACTATTTTTTAAATGAGAAAAATCATATATTTTTCGCTAGGAAATTGATGTTTAATTCAAAAATAAATAACTGTAATAAATAAATAAAGTAAAAACTATCTAAAACTAGACTAAATACTAAAATAAAATCACTTATAAATAATTACTCACTTTATACTTTTCCGCTTGGTTTTAATACACTATTTTTTACTTAGGTAATTTAACAAACTGTTCGCTAAAAACATGAATAAAATTAGGAAAGAATGATCTATTTATGTAATGCTTTGATTTATTTTTGACGCTGCACCGAATAACATGACATTAAATTAAACAGTTTATATTAATAATCAAAATGGCGGCCTAAGTATGCAATGCACGAGGGCGTTTCCAGTGACAGTCGCAAATTTTAATTACGGGAAAATTGGGCCGACCGTAGTCGAAGGCGTGACTGCAGGATTTATGGTCTTAAGTGATATTTATGACTGCCTTTGCAAGTATATCTCTTATGTGCGCTATATATTACTGTATTGTAGAGTGCAGGCAAATGGCGCATCGTTAGACCAAAATTTGAATTTTCATTTCGAATTACGAAATATTTTTAATTTTAGGTCCTTTTCTCTATCCTCGCTCGTTGGAATATATTATGTTCTGATATGTCGAAATCAGTCTTTTATTATTCTACAAGGAAGAACTCTTTGTGTTATATTTTAATTTGTGTCAAAAAGCTAGGTCTAATCCACATCTAATCGTAGCATCGTTCGTCAAAAAAGTTTGTTTAAAATAAACAGACAACATTCTACGCATAGTTTGTAATAGCGATAGAGTAAACAAACTTGTTGACTAATCATCTAAATGTTCAATAGTTCAAACAAGACCTTTAGAGCTGCCTTCAGGTCATGAAAATATTGAGCGGTCGCGCTAGCGCTTAACATGCAATAAAGCGCCAATTTGCCAATGTCAGAAAAAAACATAAAATAAACAAACTTGTTGGCAAATCTAAAATGTTCGTCGGTTCAACCCGACTTCATTACAAGCTTTGGCGCTGCCTTCAGGTCATGTAGATATCGCGCTGCCGCCCTGCCGGCGACAAATCGCCAATTTGCGTGTTTGTAAATTACAAGGCGACCACGAATTTCCCGAATGCTCCGGCTCTGGATTTTGACCTACCTTGACCTGATTACATCGTACATTATGGTACACTGTAATCAGTTGGACATCGACTAATGCTTGTAAAAAAATGTTGTTGATATATTTTCTACTCGATTGAGTATTTTGTGCAGTGCAAGTATTAGAGTAAAAACATCATACAAATCATTGCGTAAAAAGTGTGCTACACTACGAGTCCATGATGACAGCTAACACTTTTATTAAATACTGAATAATTTTTATAGTATGGGTATAGGTATATTATAATAGATGACAGCCTTTCTGACTACATTTGCACACCGGTGATGGTAAGGCCCAACGCAGACGACAGACTAGACCGCGCCGCACTTTTAGTCTGTGAAAATAGAACCTATGGAATTACATGCAGTAACACACACGACGCACAAAAAGTGCGGCGCACAAAAAATCCGTGTAATTTTGGCAGACCGCGCCGCACCGCGCCGCGCCACACCGCACAAAAAGTGTGCGAAAAAAATACAACGTATGCTTCAATTCGCGCTAACACAGACGTCGCGCACTTTAGTCTGTGACCTTCACTCGGATAGTGGTGGACGTGACGTGCGCGGTATTACAGCATGGCGCTAGAGATAGATGTACCGATGTTAATTCATGAAATACAAAACAGACCTGCAATTTATGATACTTCAAAATCCGAGTATCATGCCTAGTATACCTTTCTTCTGGACCAATGCACTTTCTCATTATTGTTTCCGAATGTGTCAAAGTTGGTCTTAAAATGAATAGCAACTCATTAAAAGTATTAATAGAAATTTTATAAAATTTGAAAAAATTGTCCGGATATTGTTTTGGAATTGCATGTTTCATATGGAATTGTCCTTTTAAACGTAATCTCTCCGAAAGTATAGGATGTACCCAAATTTTTATATTTCTTCTTATTTTTCTGTACTTCAAGTATAAAATAATACATCACAATCTTTGCACTTCCATGGCGTGTAAAACTGTACGTGTCCCGTCCCTACAGTTCTGCCGACAGAATGATTCAAAATGTGCGTCGTGTGTGTTGAGTCCGTGAACAATCCGCGAAAGACTTTTTGCGCGCCACGCAGACTATTTGTGCGCCGCAGACTCGATCGGACAAAAAGTCTGTCGTCTGTGTTGGGCCTAAACATGATTGGACAAAACGAAACTGAACGTACTTAATAACTTGTAACACATGTTTGGCAAATAAATTATTTTTATCTTTCTTTTTTACTGGTTGACTGAAATTTTTGTATTCAGTATTTATGTTTTTGGTACAATATTGTAGGAAGTTGCAAATTTTCATTCCTACACAGGATAATTCCGCGTTTTTATATAGTTTTGTCCATTCGATTTCGTTTGATCTTAATCAAACAACATTTTATAGATTCAAATAACTGCAGACTCATTCATGTCGGGTTCAGTTCTAAAAATTATTGAAAAAATATATTTCATTTACACTATTGTCGAAATTCCACCAAATTTCATGAAATTCTCTTGCATTTGACGAAATTGACTCACAGATGTGGGAGCGAGTAGTTTGTTAGCGAATCGCGGAACGTTCCCGGAATACTGCCGGAATATTCGCGGAACTCCCGGGACTTGTTATGTCATAATGTGATTGCAAACTGAAACCTATTCCAAGTATTTCCAGTGAAATGTTTGCAGCTCAACTGAATGCATGTATAGCGGTTCAACTAGTATTCGCTTTTCTCATTATTAACAACCTCGGTGGAGAATTGGTGAGCTTGCTTGTCCGCTACTCGGAGGTTCGGGGTTCGATCTAGAGCCAGGGCAAGTTGGAAATGGCCTTTTTGAAATTGTTCTCGGTCTTGGGTGTTTATCTACATATAAGTTATTATTTTATCTATTTAAATTAAGTTCTATTTTTTTCTAATACACTAATGGAACTTAATCTCTTATTAATCGAAAATCTGGATTTTCACAGGTTTATGATGAAATTGAGTTTAAAATGGGTCATCTTTCGGTTTTTTATCAAAGACCCAGGTTTTTTATCAAAAACCTTATTTTATGAAAAACCTGCGATATATATAAAGTGGACAAAAAATATAAGGTATTTCATTTAATCTAACTAGATTATCCAAAAATAATAGACCCATATTTTTTCGTTTAGCAAAGTATAGTAAATATTCACAAAGATACAGTGCATGGAAGTTTCGGAGTGGGGGCAATTGACGTCACCTTCTGCTAAAAATCGTACCTGATCGGGACGTCATCCGCAATTTAAATGCGCTGTATCTTCGTCATTTGCTAATTATACCGATAAGATGTACCTATACCACATTTTTTAATTATCTACCTAATGAACCAAAAATATATTGTAATAAGAATTTACTTTCACTGCAATGGTATTAACCGAAAACGTATGTTATTAAAGTTTTCATCGGTATTAAATAACATATATTATTATCACACACGCGATGCGAAATGTTTCAGCATAAAATAAAGTTATTTCGCTGCCGAAATTAACATTTTAATTACCAGTGGAACCCCAAATAAGTTTTCGAAAATTAAAACATAATTTTACCGATTGGCGATGCGTTTGGTTTTCATCTGTCAGACAACCACAAACCGGTTTACTGGTTTACATTTTGTTACACAGTGAATAACATTGAAAACTAACTAGCTCAGGCTACGTAAATAATTAAACATTAACTCTGACTAATTGGGTAGACAGTAATACCTATGTAGATGTAATTAACATCTGCGATATAGTTTCGAAGCCGTTTAAAATTTCACATTAAAACATGTGAAGAAAAATTTCGCCACGAGAATTAATTGAATTAAGTTGAATACCACACTTCTAAATAGTTGGTAGTAATTAAGAATAACGAATGCCTCAAATGCGTGTGTACTATGTGATAAGAAAATTTATTAGGGTGATTCGAAATCACGATGCACTCACGGCGTTAACGTTAGGGGCGTGGGTTCGAATTCCACTCGCGGCGAAATTTTTCAACACATATTTTAATTTAGATAATAATGCAAGCAATGTAATGCTGTTAAAATCAATAGTAACATCGTCTTTACAAACATCTTCCAAGTTGGTCTAGGAGAAAAGCAAAAACTTAGAACTAGTAGTTCGCCACGAACTTAGACCTCGCGATTATATCTTCTACTACTAAGCAAAGCAAGCAAGCAATCCAATACACGACAATTGAACACAATTAACCGACTCAACAAATTAAACAAAACTTTAAACAAGCAAGCCAACAAAAAGTCATACGATTCTAGAAAAAATCAAGTCAATCTTGTAAACGCGAGTTCTAAAAGTTTAAAAATTTTTGTTTGACATCTATTGTTCTTTTTCTGAACTATATGGTATTGAATGTACGCAACAAACATTTGTCAATTTTCTTCTTTTCTTAAAAATAATGGTCAAGACATTGGCCTTGTAACTCGGAATTCGCGGAATTTAATTCCCACGGGAGACATGTATTTTTAAGAAAGTTTTTCAGTAACCCGGACTGAATTCAATATTTTGAAAGAAGATTTTGTATTATATATCCGTCACGGCTCAGTCAGCTAGACTTCGCGAGTCACCCCAAACCCGTTCAAGTATAACTTATAAAAAAGTAGTCCAGACAAAAAAGTTGTTCGATAAAAAAAATTGCGTTTTTATAATGGCAACAAAAAAGTCTAATGACATTTTTGAAAATATTTTTAAATGGCGGACATATGACAGTTTTAAAATTTTAAACACCCATATTTCCGCCATTTTGAAAAAAATCGAAAAACTGGCTCGACAAAAAAATTCTATTTAGTTGCTGAGCCTGCTTACAAAATTTCATGAGAATCGGTTAAGAAATGCGACCTGTAGGCGAGAACAGACAGACAGACAGACAGACAGACAGACAGACAGACGGACAAAAGAATTTTTGGCTAATCTCGAAACTGAGACGCTTCGCTCGCTTCGCTCGCTCGGTCAACTAGCTCATTCTCTCCCTGTGCAGATCTTAGAAACCAATCGAGGAAATCAGGGAAATGCGATGCAGCTGCGATCCATTTGATTCCTTTTTTCATCTTCTCATCTACTTGCCTTGCAGCCTTGGCTTAGTCTGTTTAGAGTTGCAAGACCAAATCCCGTCTGCACCCTTAGGAATAAAGACGTGACAGTGGAGATAAAATAATTAAAAATTATTATTTAATTTCTGTATTGAACTACGCACTTCGCAATAGGCTTGTTGCATATCAACAACGTAATCCAAAAAGTGATCAGGGATTCAACACCCTACGGCTAGTGATTTACAAATTAATTTCAGTCAACATCCCATTCTGCCATTGACAGCGAATTAAACTCTGTGTTGCCGCCAAATTGCTAGCTTTGTCATGTACGCTAACGTTATTAACGGGTTGCCAACACACGGAATAATTATAACGTTGTAGAACTTACATGTTAAGTGGATATTTCGGACCGATGGATTTATGAATGATTGAATATCATTTTGAATTATAAAATACTGCGGGTATGAAATATGTATGTGTAGGTAATAATGGGCGGATTTGTGGTAAATTAGTTTATAATTTAAATTTCTAATTACGATGTTTGTTGGGAATTAAAGCAGTGTTAATGAGGCTTAATTCATAGTACTTAGGCAAAACATACCTGTATTGTACACTATACAGATGTGTTGTTACTAGGCTTTAGACTAACAGTGAAAAATAAATTAAGTTAGTAGTTTAGCTTTTAAAACACAAAAATAATTAGTGAATTCCAAAATGAGAAATGAGTCTATCCATATCCATATAATACTTTCCGAAATTAATTCTGAAACTCAATACTCCGACCAACATAAATGGATGTGATGTCATAAAGTTAACTAAAAATTCACAGGTCGAATGGTAACAGGTATTGGCAGATATATTATGCTGCAATAGAACCGTGTGGTGAGGGCAGAATAAAACACATCTTGTCACCATCCCTTTCCTCTCTCAAGAGTGCAACTGGCATCAGCGTCCTTTATGAAAAGTTTTACACCATTCACTACGACCAAACTACACTACCCAGCGTAGTGATTATGGGCAAATCTTTTCTATATTGGGAGAAATTTATATTTGAAATATTTTTTTCAGTAACTAGACCTTTACAGACACTTTTACACGTCAATAAGTATGTTGTACATTATGTGTACTGTATATTAAAATTTAAGTAATTTTTTTAAAGAAAAGATATCGGTACCATCGCTTTGCAACGACCACTACTACGAAAGAAGAGAGCAGATGCCTTCAATGCAGCAGTAAACTAATACAAGTCTTTAAAGAAAGGTCGTAGTTATGTATATATACGTACAAAACTGAAAGCGAATTTTAAACAAAACCGTAGCCCCAAGTAATCTCCAATCGGGGCGTAAGTCGTAAACCGTAAGGGCAAGTCCGCCGGCCCTCGGCCGCAAAGCCGCGGTTACGGCCTGCTGTGGTCGTCTGATATCTTGTCATTTTGGTTTACGAGCTACGAGGAACGAAGATAATACGGAAATCATATGAAACCTATCATGTTTGTGTGATAAACAGAGGTATAGGTAGAGCTTGCTTGAGCAAATAAAATGATTATGTTAGTATGGATAAGGTGGGCGAAATTTTTCAAGTATGTTTATTTGATAACATAGGTGGCTATTGCTCTTAAATATTAGAGATACAATGCCATATACGTGATATTATTCCAGGAAAATGTACTGTATGTATCGTTGGCAATTCTTTTCCCCTCATCTCCAAACTACTAGGCTTGTATTTAAAAAAAATGTTATTTACCTAAGAAAACCTACAAGAATGTATATCATCAAACGAAACCCTCTCCACGCGAGCTTAACTAGCACTAATTCGGTGTTTTCTTATGCGAAGTACATGCAAAAACACAAACCAAATCAATATTTATACTACGAACATCGTTTACCGTACAAACCAGTACAAACAAGCGGGATTGATTCAAAAGATACGTCTCATTAAACGGGCTCCGAACATATTCCGGGAATTCACGTTTTAATTATATCGGACTCGTTTCTATGCAAATATTTGTTTATTTGTCTGTTTTTGCATCAAACGCTTCAAAAAGAAATTCCTACATCGTTTTGTTTATATTTGTAATTTAAACTCGTATTATTCGCATGCTTTACATGTTATTTTATGATAACATTGTAGGCACCTCTAGTCTGTTCACAGACCGGAATCCGGTCGACATGCATTGTTTTACTATTGTGTCTGGTGTTTTGCACTGACCGCAGGGTAAGTTTGTAAACTGATAAAGCCCTTCTGGCGAGTAGGCGTGCTTTCCAACTTGCAGGAGGACTAGCGTCACTATGCCACGAAGGTCGTCTAATATTGCTGATAATTAAAAGGAGACCAATCGGCTTTATCGCTACACAATGAATTCCAGACTACCTATAGCAAATAAGGTAGATCCGTAGCCCAGTAACGTACTGTACAACCACCTGAAAAAAACTGGCGGATTTAGAATTTGTGACAACTAAACAAACGTTGAAATGTTCATTACACGTTCATTTAACTAAAAAACGAATATTTAAAATAACGTTATTCTTTAGTGGACTGAATTTAATTTCCAACACTCGCCAGCAACTTGAAAACGGGTTTGAATAAATATGGGCAATACGTGAAAATCGAGATATCCAGTATCGCAGCGTACCGCCCGCGCCGCGGACCAAACTCGGCAAATCGGATTTAGTCGTTGAAAGTTGTGTGCGCTATTTTTATTTTATTTTTATTATGCGAGCGGTTTTGAGATTTTTCGTCATGGTAGAATTGATTTTAAAATGTGATCTTAAATGTTCTTAAAGTAGGAAAAAGTTGATTGGATGCGACGTATTTAGGTACATTTGTAAATTCATGTCTTGTTTCTATGTAAATTTGTTTAATGCATACACTTCAAAAAATACTGATTGTTTTATTTACCAAAATGAGCAATTGTTACACATTTATTCGGGCCGGCATTAATCGGCACTGCCGGGTGGTAAAATCTAAATATACGAGTATCTATGTAGATGAATAAATGTTTAAGAATCCAAAGCGCTTGGCTTGGCAACTGCCGATAGAGTACTAATTATTTATTCTGTGTATTAAAATTAGCAATTAAAAAAGTTGTTACACACTTATTCGGGCCGGCATTAATCGGCACAGCCGGGTGGTAAAATCTGAATATACGAGTATCTATGAAGATGAATAAATGTTTAAGAATCCAAAGCGCTTGGCTTGGCAACTGCCGATAGAGTACTAATTATTTATTCTGTGTATTAAAATTAGCAATTAAAAGAGTTGTTACACACTTATTCGGGCCGGCATTAATCGGCACAGCCGGGTGGTAAAATCTGAATATACGAGTATCTATGTAGATGAATAAATGTTTAAGAATCCAAAGCGCTTGGCTTGGCAACTGCCGATAGAGTACTAATTATTTATTCTGTGTATTAAAATTAGCAATTAAAAGAGTTGTTACACACTTATTCGGGCCGGCATTAATCGGCACAGCCGGGTGGTAAAATCTGAATATACGAGTATCTATGTAGATGAATAAATGTTTAAGAATCCAAAGCGCTTGGCTTGGCAACTGCCGATAGAGTACTAATTATTTATTCTGTGTATTAAAATTAGCAATTAAAAGAGTTGTTACACACTTATTCGGGCCGGCATTAATCGGCACAGCCGGGTGGTAAAATCTGAATATACGAGTATCTATGTAGATGAATAAATGTTTAAGAATCCAAAGCGCTTGGCTTGGCAACTGCCGATAGAGTACTAATTATTTATTCTGTGTATTAAAATTAGCAATTAAAAGAGTTGTTACACACTTATTCGGGCCGGCATTAATCGGCACAGCCGGGTGGTAAAATCTGAATATACGAGTATCTATGTAGATGAATAAATGTTTAAGAATCCAAAGCGCTTGGCTTGGCAACTGCCGATAGAGTACTAATTATTTATTCTGTGTATTAAAATTAGCAATTAAAAAAGTTGTTACACACTTATTCGGGCCGGCATTAATCGGCACAGCCGGGTGGTAAAATCTGAATATACGAGTATCTATGAAGATGAATAAATGTTTAAGAATCCAAAGCGCTTGGCTTGGCAACTGCCGATAGAGTACTAATTATTTATTCTGTGTATTAAAATTAGCAATTAAAAGAGTTGTTACACACTTATTCGGGCCGGCATTAATCGGCACAGCGGGGTGGTAAAATCTGAATATACGAGTATCTATGAAGATGAATAAATGTTTAAGAATCCAAAGCAACTACCGATAGAGTACTAATTATTTATTCTGTGTATTAAAATTAGATAGATAGATAGATAGATAAAACGTTTATTTGTGGCTATAGTCACACACATACAGAATAAAGATACAAAAATTACAAAACAAAACATGTAAAAACAACGTATTGAGGACATATATCAACAACTTTGTACCTGTGTGCTACAGCAGTCCAAAAAGGTCATAGCTCAGTGATTCGTGCTGCTCAAAGAGTAGCTCACTGATTTTCAGCTACGGCCTGTCAAGTGCGACTGCGCATCTACGGAATTTTATCAAAAGAAGGCAAGAGAGATTGAAATTAAATATTAAATAAATAGGTTATTATCTGGAGACCAATATTATACAAGTTACACACTATATATACTACATACGATATACTATACATATATACACACAGAAGAATACAACAGCGATACAAATTAGCAATTAAAAGAGTTGTTACACACTTATTCGGGCCAGCATTAATCGGCACAGCCGGGTCGTAAAATCTGAATATACGAGTATCATTTTATATATTTTAATATTAGTTAAGGAATCACAAAGCGCTTGGCTTGGCAACTGCCGAATTATGAAGTTCGTTCTGGAAATGAAGATTCCTTGAATAAAGCCGAACAAGTGCAGTAATTGCTTCGAGTCGGCTTTGATGTTCGATAAATACTGCCGAACCTTTAGAGCCGGCCTGCTTGTCTGTGTAGCAAGGCTTTAAGCTTTTACATATTTTTATGTTAAACTCTGATATTTAATCCCATATTTTTGTGATTTCTTCATCTTGAAATGTCTTCTCTCTTCTGATGGGTGTATTAAGCGGGGCAGACAGAGCCGCGTGTGTCTTATGATAGATTATCAGCCACACTACCAATAAGAGCACACGCAAGGCTCGGCCTAACCAGCGTCTTCTTTTTTCTTCTTTTTTCTACCTTCTTTTTTCTACCTTCTTTTTTCTACCTTCTTTTTTCTACCTTCTTTTTTCTACCTTCTTTTTTCTTTTCTTGAAATATTTGAATGATAATTTTAAAATTAAGTTTTTTTTGAGAAACTCTTTAAATATAACATAACGACCGAAAACCTAACCTTCTCAAAATCTTTATTGCTTCTATCTTATTTTTCTGAAAAATACCTGTGAAATGATGCTTTGTATTTTTATTTTTATATTTAAATAATCAAATACCGTCAGAAAACCTTTATAAATTTACTCTCCCAATAGTCAGCCGACTTTTGACTTGCAGTAACTTTGGGGGCGGGCCGACTAAGTCCCTAAAGAGTACCCTTTATCATGTTGACATATTGGCCAGTTATCGCCAAGGGAACAGTCATGAATGAGTTTTAGATAGTTGCCAGACTTTACAACACAATACAAACTTAAAGAGAAGACCACTGACTATGAACAGTTGGATATGACCGCGCCTGGCATATTGATGGGCCTAAAGCATTTTTGAATACAGCTTACAAGATCTAATGGTTACCACAACATATGAACCATTAAAACACCAGAAGTGATACAAGAGCGCCGCCAAACCCAAAAAAGTTTTTCACGCAATTTTGAAAAATTAATATAATATATTCTCTAGGGAAAATCTGCACATCGACTAGTTATAACAGAATTAACAGATTCGTCATCATCAGGTCTTAGTCTCCACTGCAGGAGCATGACCCTCTCTGTACTACCAGAACCATACTTGGCCATTGGAGAGGATTTAGTCGACATTACAGACGGGTTGGAGCGTTTATGTGTATGCTCCCTTACTCACTGATGTTTATGTGTAAGCTTTGTTTCGCTTGTTAGATTTCCTAAGTCGCCTTCTACATCCACAGAGTGGACCTATTCTACACTGTGGGAAACCAAACACATTACATCTTGGGAAACCTAGCATGCATGGACACCAATCCTCCGCAAACACATAACTAAGTATTATTATTGATTATGTTTTTTTCGTGTATATTCGTTGTACCAAATTGTAAAAGAAAACTGGGAAAATAAATACCTTTATTATTATTATATATTATACTATATTATTATAATTTTTATTCCATTTAAGTTTTTTTAATAATATCTAAATCTATAAAAAGTAAAATATACCTATATCAAGAAATATTATGTATCTCTTTTGAGTATCACGGGTCTTTTTACCCGAGTCCTTTAGGCTTGCGAGGGTTTCAGCGTTCAGCAGAAGAAAAATCTATTGCAATACAAAGGAAAGGTTATTATTATTATTATACATCAGAAAATTCGAATAAGAATTGAGGGTCGATAACGACGACCTCTTATTTGATCAGCGTTTTAAAAAACTCCTTACCCAATTTATTTTTACTTCTAGAAAAGCCACAGATAATGTTTTAACAGGTTTAACAATTCAATAAATCCGGTGGCTGAAAAAATGATGGAATAGGCAAAAGCCATTACCGCCATAATAGGTTCATTTCGGGCGGGAAATCGGCGCTAAGCCAAACCAGGCGGCGCCAGTGACGGGCCAATAAAAAGAAAGACGAGGTAGTGTTCACGATGTTTTATGGAGGTGGCGGTAATGGGACCCTTAACCAGACTAAGTGTTATTTTGCCTATCTAAGCAGTATTTAGGATTTCGTCCAGTCTTACATTACTTGCGATAGCAAAAGCGATTGTGGCCGGGCCAGAACGGAGCGCACCAGTCTGGATATACCTTCAAACCAGTACAGTATCATCATCATCAGGTCTTTTTGTCTCCACTGCAGGAGCACGACCCTCTCTGTACTACCAGAGCGATACTTGGTTAGAGCAGCCAGAGGACTTGACCTACTCTCCTCGCTGGCCAGACGGGTTGGAGAGGTGTCCTCCCGTGGATGTCGTAGAAGGCGACTTAAGAAATACAAGCTTATAAACATCAATGAGACTTGGGAGTGGCCCTATTCTACTCTGCCGGAATCGAAACGCCAACCAGTCCAGTATACAATGTCCCTTTTAATTAAGTATAAATATTTAACGCGGGGATTCAGTCCATAATTTTGAACAACTTTTCTCAACAGATTCGACTGTACGAGTAACCATCGGTTATAAGAAAGAAAACAAACACAGGACCAAATTACATAAAACACGTTACCTAATTTGTTTCCCGACACGGGTGACATCTTGTATTGTGATTAATGGGAAGGACGACGTGTATGGAAACACAACGTTTCAAGTATTATATTATTATTTTCCGGCAAATACAAATAATTATAAAATAGGAACAAATTGCTAGTATTTGCAACACGCTTCGTCAAAATATTCACAGTTAGTAATCCGCAACACGCTTCGTCATTATTTTCACAGTTAGTAATCCGCAACACGCTTCGTCAAATATATTAATCTAAGAGACCACCCCTTATCGTACCTGGCCCAAATGTTCCCATGATACTGGCGGCATTGCCGCGCTGTATGGCAATGGAAATTCTTTGAGCCAGATAAGATAAGGAGCGTCTATCATTTGCCCGTTCAGATATTCTATGTCCAAGCTCATTTATAAATGTCCTTGCCTCAGTTCCCCGAACACCCGTGGTCTCAAAGGCCACAGGCACAAAAATATAAGTAGGTTTCAAAAATCCGGCGACCACAAAGAATATAACTCCTTTGAAACGTTTGTCTTTATATTCAATACTAGCTGGTGCCCGCGACTTCGTCTGCGCAGTATCTTTATTAATTGTAGCCTTTGTGTTATTCTGATGTATAAGCTATATTATTGTAGTTTCATTAAAATCCATTCAGTAGTTTTTACGTGAAAGAGTAACAAACATCCATCCATACTTACAAACTTTCGCGTTTATAATATTAGTAGGATTTTATTCCTGAATTTTCATGTATCAGTTTAGATTTTACGTAAAGTTTCTGTGTGTGTTTTTGCATTAGTGACAAATCAGGAACGTCTTAACTAATTTGTGTGCGGTTTTTATGTATGTTGTTTTTACATGGTGGTAAGCTGAACTTAATATTTATTGTTTTATTAGTTCGTGAATAAACAAAGTTACTATAATTAATTTACAAACTCATAGATTATTTTTTCGATAAAATGCCACAAAAATCATGCGGACGAAGTCGTAGGCTTGTATTATTTCTTTTTGGAAATCCTTTGAGGCTTTTTGTGTCTAATGTGATGTTTTTTTTATTTTGTTGAAACAAAAGATATTTTCATGTAACCACAAATATTCAAATTCAACATTCAATATTCAAATAACAAGCCAGAAATTCGATTCGATCACAATCTGTACGACGTCACAACCGGTATTCACATATTGAATGCCAAATAGGGACAGATGGCCTGCCTGGTGTAATTTACACGAAATCGTCAGTGTGTGTAATTTACACGCACTCGTCATTGTTACGAGCTTTGAGCTTTGAAAGTCTTATTGTCAATTTATTCGATGGATGGCGATAATTTCGATGTAAATGTTTTTGATACGAAAGTGATATGAGCCTATAGCGTTTCGGTTCTTTTTTATATATTTTCTCGTATTTGTTAGAACCAAAGATTTGGAATATACAAGTAGTATAGATTTGCCCCCGACCCACAAGGGGTGAACATATATTTTTTCATGGTCGGGCTAAAGGTACACTTAAGGTATATGCAATTTGAAGTGTGTATTTAACCCGACCAAATGTAAATGGTATCCAACGCGAAAATGCCGCCAGCCTCTTGGGTACTTTGCCCTGTGACGGCAGCGATTTGGCCTCAATTTTTTATATAATTTAATATAAGTTATTTTTAATTAGTTTTAATTAGTATAAATAAAAAAATGGTATTGTACTCGATATAAATGTTACTGAAAATGAGTCAAAGATAATCACTACTACAAAGCCCACCGAGGAGAGCGTAGGCCAAGTCCTGTGGCTGCTCGGGCCAAGTATGGCTCTGGTAGTACGGAGAGAGACGTACTCCTGCAGTTAAGACTAAGAAGACCTGATGATGCTCAAGTGCGTTCGTGAAGTAGAAAACGTTACTGTTTATTTATTTATTAAAATCTTTATTGACCACAATGCATGGTACGAACAGTGAACTTAGCATTATCTTTTTATTATTATAAGTTAATAAGAAATTAAAGAATAAAGTAACATAGCATGTAAAAAAAGCTTGAAAGCTCAAATCAGACTGTTAAAAAGATCGTTAGACAGTATCCGGCCGCAGTAGCAACCAGCCGTATCTAGATTCGGCTGAATCTAGGTCGAAACTCAGGAGTTAGGCTACACACTGTTTATCATACGAGCTCGCGGCGGAAATTAACCGTTGGTTTTAACACACCGTAATTTCCGGCAGAGATTGCGGGCTCATACTCAGGGGTTGCCGAGAAAGTCGGATTTTCTGCACTTAATATTTTCCGTTACTTATACCAGCTTAGACTACCTCTCAGAGATAAAGGCTGAGCTGCGCAGTCAAGAGCCTCGTTTAGTTACTTCCTAGCACTAACGCGGATTATTTTATACATCAAACAACGGGCTATACTAGATCACTATAGTATAACGAAATGATAATAACAGAGTGTATAAATACATTATTAAAAATTATAATCTTTGGGAGAGGCCTATGTCCAGCTGTGGACGATATGTGGCTGAAATGATGATTGCCATAAGAAACTATGCAGCCGCCCGGGCAATTTGTATGGGAATGTCATATTTTTCTTATATTTGACTTTTATTTTATTATCATTGTACTATAGAGATCTAGTATAGTCCGTGGTTCGATTTATGACGGGTATATCCCTACTACGTTGTATAACTAATGCTACTAATTAGTACAATTCATGTAATCATCATCGACCTTCTGCACCGTTGGCTGCCTCATCTAGATTATTGCTCTACTTAGCCAGACGGCCGCGCACACACTGTGTATCGGAGATAACCGATATAACACTTACCATTATGGTAATCAGCTGGTCAGCTAGTTAGGTCATGCACACGATTTAAAAATATATTATGAGTAACATTCTATTTCTGTAACTTATATAAGAAAAATGTCTCTCACATTTCATTCTTTAATGCTGTCTGGGAAAAAGAAATAAGCGGCCAAGTGCGAGTCGGACTATATAAAGTCACATTTATTTTATGGAAGCCCCACTTAAATATTTAATTTCATTCTGTTTTTAGTATTTGTTGTTATAGCGGCAATGGAAATACATCATCTGTGAGAACTTAAACTGTCTAGCTATTTTAGCTATCAAAGTTCATGAGATACAAGCCTAGTAGACATTAGACGGAAAAACAGACTGATTTAGGATACCGTTTTTACCCTTTAGGCAAGGAACCCTAAAACTTACCAAGCACATTATCACGTCTTTATATCCCTTACATTTGTTCTTCCAATCTCGTCTGTGCAAAAAAGCTATTAATCTTCCTGCGCAGAACGTAGAAGCCGATCGAGGGAATTGTCGAGAAACTGAATCATGGTAACCGTGATTCAGTTTCTCCTAAACCTATCACTATTTTTACAATTTTCCACCTAACATCCACTGTCATGCTAAACGTGGTATTTGGGTCTTACAGCCCTGGGCTATGTCTACCCCGTTAAGGATAAAGACGAGATAATCTGCCTGTATCTGTACATTTTACTTCGTAACCAACAGGCACAGTTTGTAAGCAATTAAAAGAGTAATTCAGGCTGTAATGGAGCGGGGATGATTAGCATAATTTGTCGGGGCCGTAAAAAGGGAACAAAGAGTGGCTTGTTCACCGACAGACAAACAAGCTGAGTATAGACAGACAGACACTTTTCTGTATTATTAACTCTTGAAAGTTAATAAGGGATGATACATAGGAGATAAAATATTTGCAAGGCATCCTAAGTCCGTTATAAATATTTGTCAATTCAGTCTTCAAAAGCTTGCTAAACTTATTCAGTCTTATTATAAAACGAGGACTAACTTTGTTGCTAGGTTTAAACCATTATCCGACCAAATTAACATGACATTTTCGTTTGAGATAATGCCATAGTTTGCATATTCTGTTTCGAATATTTGACATAAGTCGTTTGGCGTATCGTTGAGTAGGTCTTTGAAATATACTATGAGCTCGTGAACTTTTTCGATTTTGGTATCCGTTTCTGAAATATGTGGTTTTATAGCGACCAAAAGATATTTGAGGTAAAATAAAAATTTTTAAACAGTAAGTTTTAATAAAATACGTCTTTGTAGGCGTTGTTAATATTATGAATTTAAAAATAAAAATAAAAACTTTCTTGTAGATTCTGACATGTTGGAATCTACAAGAAAGTTTATTTTTTTAAGTCTTCGTCAGTTTATTTAAAAGGGTGCGTTTTATCTATTCACTTAAAATAACAACTAAGTAAAAAATAAATGTTACTACACTACACAGAGCCTTAAAAAGAACCTTGTTATTTAGTGCTACAGGGTGTTACGATGCAGAGAAACAGCTGTGCAATATGTAAAGTGTATTAGAAACACGCTCTTTACCGTAAAATTTTATGATAATGTAAAATTATTTTAAACGGCAAATAACATGCAACGCAGCACTCAGACTTTGTTGTACTTTCTGTCTAGAAACTCGTGTTATTTTGTTTTGTAAACGAACTAACTGTTATTAATTAATTTATACATGCGAATTAGCACGAAACTTTCCTTTTTAGGGTTCCATACATAAAACCACCTGAACCCTTATAGGATCACTTGTGCGTCTGTCTGTTCATCCGTTTGTCACAGCCAATTTGCTCCGAATCCACTAGACCAAAATTAAAGCATGTAAAAAAAAACGAAATAATTTCAGCCCCTAACAAAGTTCGTGAAGGAAGAAATCTTACACTTTTTTTCCTTTTTTCGTTTAGAACTCCATCCCAATATATGGCGATAATCCCGAGATTTGTACATTTTTATGTGCAAAATAGTCTAAATAAATAAATAAATACGTAAATTTTACTAATGAAACTCGAAGAAATAAATAAATAATACGTAAATAAACTTCATATCATCAATCGTTGACGATCTTCTAATGGTCAATTCAGTTTACTGTCAAATAATTAATGCTGTTTAATTTCTTTGAAATTAATTTCTATTTCTGCCCTGTAATTTGTACTCGGCAGGGATTGAAATCATCTAAAATTGTGCCCAATCTCGTCAGGTCAGATTGTAGCCGCCATCGGAGCCTTTGCTAATTAATGAACAAGCCATGAATAATTCAAAGCGATTACGTTTCGTTTGACGCGACAGTTTGGGCACAAAACAGTTTGTAAAGTCGCGCCGATTCTACTCTTAGTATATAAATAATGAAATAAGTTGCTACAAACTCTTGCCGCTTCATAAATACACCTTGTATTTAATGAGGTTTATTTAAATTAAGCAAAACTTAAATAATACGTACAATATAAACTAAAGAAAAACAGCCTAAACAAAGAAATAACTTTTTTTTTTAATTATATAAAGATTAATAAGTAGATGACAAATGTGAAGGGAACAGTAGGAAAAGGTCGGCTTCGGCGAACTTTCTGCGACCAAATTGAAGACGTTCTAAAAAAAGGAGAGGTAAAAAGTACCAGTAACCGAAGGGCATGTATGAAGAGATTGATGAGTTTAGATGAAGCAAAAGAGGTTTGTCAGGATCGTAGCAAGTGGAGGTCCATAGTCTCTGCCTACCCCTGCGGGAAACAGGCGTGATATTATGTATGTATGTATGTAATAAGTAGATTTGAATCTTGCTGATTTGACTTCCAAGTGCGAACCGCGCTGGGTATCACTTAACTGAAAGCTTCAGAGTGTACGAGCCTCTGATGACTTTATAATAGAAGGAAATGGAATAGCATCCATTGAAGTTTATTTTACGATTGGGTCTTTTCGACTCACTTGGCGTTTATCCCAAGCCATGTGTGTCGAATCAGGGATAATCCGCAATCGCTTTATCTATGCAACTAGTTTGTTATTTAGAAACAATATTATTATTTTCAGTTATAAGAATACTAAACGAGTGAGTGATGTATTTTTTATGTAACAATTTGTTTTATAAGTGTTACATACAAGTTCGATGATAATTTGTGTAAGTATGAACTGAACTTCATGAAAGTTGGTAGATATGCAAATGAGCTACAGCTTAAGTCGGAACACACGAGGCAAGCTCTGTCACAGGGATTCCGAAATTTGTGCAAAGAGTTTACATTTCAGCGTGTATTTTAAATTGTTTTTCATGATTATTAAATAACTAAAAACCTACTTCACCCCCAAACTACACAACCGATTTTGATAAAATTTCTATGGGACCACCTGACAAGTTATGCTCTTTTAAAGAATAAAGAAGAATTCTCCAAATCAATCCATGTCTTCGAATAATCGGTGAACATACATAAAAAATAAAAATAAGAGATCGTGACGAACTGACACCGTCCTCCTTCTTCTGGAAGTCAGTAAAAAAATGTAGCTCATACTGATGTAGTAGCAGAAACCAAATAGGTACTAATACCATCGACATTTATTTTATTAGGATCGTGTTCCCTAAAGCTGTGACGTTCGGAGGATGTGCCGAAGCTGAGGATAATCCGGCGACGCGGTGTCGGCTCCCGGCGAACATTAGGCAGGCGTCATTAAGCTCACCTATAATGTGCCAGTAAGCGAATTCGTTTCACAGGGAAACGAAATAACACTTTGGAAAAGCTTTAAACGCTTTGGTTTAAATTATATTATAATACTAGCTGTAGCCCGCGACTTCGTCAGCGTGGACTTTCGTTTATAAGAATCGTTATTTTTATATTTTCAATAAAACCGGTTACATATCAGGTCACGCGCAGAGAAGGGTTCCGTAGTTGTGAATGCCGACTTAGAATTAAAAGAGCTCATCATCATCTCAGCCCTTCTTCCGTCCACTGCTGAGGATAGACCTGTCTTCGTCGACACATCTCGGTCCTGTGCTGCTCACATCGAGGTGTAACCCGCAACTTTGTTTATTTCATCAACCCATCGCATAGGCTCCGTCGGGCCAGTTGCCCTGCCCAGTTTTACTTTAAGTTCATGACCGTTGCGAAATTACAGCTTTTTGGTACTAATTGTCTCTAAGTAAAACCACGGACAGAAACAGACAGAAATGGCGAAACCATGGGTTTCTTGTTTACTACGATCACATATTATCTCTAGTCACAGTCTAAGTCGATCGGAACTTTAATATTGTAAACTACATGTAAACTTACACTGTTACCGAATGTTACTGCTACGCCGTGGGTCTCTAAAAAACTGAATATTTATGCAATAGGTAGTGATTTTGCTAATACTTCATTCATCTTCTGTCTATTGGTGAAAGTTCCCACAGCACTGATCTATTGTAGCTCTATGCATCGGACTGCTGCCGCCGTCTATACGTATCACCCCTCTCCCTCGCCCTCTCGATGTGGCGGTGCAATGGTAAGCCATGTCAAACACGTCTTTTGCTAGGCGGGAGATGAATGTCGAGAAATAAGTTTCTACTTTAGTCCCGACGGATGACGGCGTTCCTCAAGTAACCTTAAGCACAGATTTTCTTTAGATCGCGTCCGTAGCCGGAAGCGAGAGGAAAGTACTGGATAGAGCTTTCCCCGGGCCATCTTCACTATCGTCACCATTCTATTGATGAGGGCTTTCAAGTTGAGGCATCTGCCAAACTTCAGATATCTCCAGGTATTTGCAGGCGAGTGCCTCGGCACATTTTCCCAGTAGAGCTTCAAGGATGGCAGGAAGTTAGTGTTCTCTAAGATCAATGTCTGTTTAGTGTTAACTAAGAACCTCCGCTTGAAGTGCTTACTTTGAGTTCAAATGAACTGGAAAATGACCATGATCTTTCGTTCCTCAGGGAAGGAGGTCACAATCCTGAGTAGTCTTGGCATGGGTGTTCCACACATTTTTACTGCAATCCCAAACGTAAACTTAACCTTACCTTTTTTCGTTAACCTTTTTTCTTACGTGAAGAAAAGTTATTTTCGGCCACAGGAAATCGGACGGTTATGGCCCTCACCCACTAAAAAACTCACGGTGACAACGGCGTTACCACTTTTGCCAGGTCAGTGTGCTAAATCTCGCTCCAAAGACCTGGCACGGCGGCCGCTTATCAGCGGCTTGGGCTAAGCTCGCTCGAGGTACATACCCTCTCAGTTAACGAGAGGAGTCTGAGTGGCCTGCGCGGTGGTACATCAACCTTCAGTTTTATCCGCTAGGGTAAAGACGCGTGTTGACACAAATGCTACTTTCAACCTGGAGGACCGTATTTGTGGAGCGACGGAATCCCGTTCCCATCGCCCGACTGGCCTACGTTATGGAGGCAGCAGTTGCATGCCACAGGCATGCCTCCTGCGCCTTTTTTACGCGGGAAAAATTCCTTTGGACACCTTAGCAGTAATGGGAGACCGGTAAGGTTATGTGGCGTTTTCCACTAAAAACTCCGCGGTGTCACCTCTCAGCCAATATGGGCCAGCCCCGGCGCGGTGACCGCTATGGCGGTCCGTGACTCGCTTACAGCAACCTATGCTTTATTCAAAGGACACCCCCTGCTTCTAACCTAGCCTATTAAGTACTTCCTATTTATATTCCTTTTTCCATCTTCTCGCCCACAATCATGGTATGAATGGCCGTTTAGCGGCGTTGGGTCTTGCGGCCCTAGGCTCTGTGTATTTTGAACAGCGCCATCTATCGGTGACCAAAAAAGAACGAATTATTAAGAACACTCCAAAAACATCAAAATTGTAAATTTTAGGTTCCGTATTCCGTACCCAAAGGCTAAAAACGGGACCCTGTTACTAAGACTCCGCTGTTCGTCCTTCCATCCGTCTGTCTGTCTGTCACCAGGCTGTATCTCATGAACCGTTTACATAGCTAGACAGTTGAAATTTTCACAGATGATGAACATATTTCTCTTGCCGTTATGACAACTAAAAACCGAGTGAAATAAATATTTAATTGAAGCTCCTATAAAACAAACGTGGTCTTTTATAGATAATAGGACGGAACCCTTTGTGAGCGAGACCGACTCTCACTTGGCTGGTTATTAACTTGATTATTTTATATAAACCAATATATAAAATTGACAAAAGTTTTAGCCAATGTAACTGTGTATTTCATAGCAATTATTCGAACAAAAATGTTTGACGTGATTCTTTAAATTGATATAACTTTTTTATTTATCAACAGATTTCAATGAAACAAACACTAAATTTTAATTAAAACTTATCAAAATACATTAATGAAAGTTGCAACCTAAGCTGTTCAGCCGTTTTTGAGATTAGCGAGCACAAACGCAGTTTTAAGAACATAAATGTTTGACGTGATTCTTTGAAATTGATATAACTTTTTTATTTATGAACGGATTTTAATAAAACAAACACTAAATTTTAAGTGAAGCTTATCACAATATTTTAGTAAAAACCGCAACTGAATCGGTTCAGCCGTTTTTTAGATTAGCGTGCACAAACGCACAGACAAACAGACAAACAGACAAACCGACAAACAGACAAACAGACAAAAATTCTAAAAATCATTGTTTTGTGTTCTACTGCGTTGGTAAAAGCCCCCAAAAATATTTTTACTCATTTATCTTCCATGTACAGACAGCGATCGGTTACGATTTTATTATATGTATTGATGATTACAATGTTTCCGACTTGGTTTGGTTGTTTTTGGTGTATCCTCTGGGTTGTGGAGGTCAGACGGCAGCCGCTCTGTGTAAAAACCAGTAAGCTCGTCAGGTTAGGTAGCGGGCCCCGGGCTCTGAAGTGTTACAGCTGAGGATGTTACCTGAATACGGGAAGATGATGACGATGACTACAATATCTCCCATTAGAAACACAACGAGTTACAAACAAAACTACAGTCGGTCAAAACTTTTCCAAGTGTCATTTCATGTCAGTAAAGCTGGATTCCAAACAGCAGATTTTTATGAAACGAAGCAACTAGGATGGCTAGCCTAATGTAACAGGCCGAGATTTTAAACATTCGTTTAAATAGCACTGCCTTAACACCGATCACAAAAACATATCCCATCCATTCAAATTACTTCACCCCACCATGAGAGCATGAGATCAATACGGGTTGTCTACAATCAACTGGGTGAACCCGTTTGAAACACGATATTTTTGTATGTATTATGTATCAGCCGAAAATTGCTCGTTAAATATCAAAGGCGAGACCCATGCTTCGCTGCGCAAGATGTTAAAATAGAAATTCTGGGAAGAAACCAGATACAAGAATTTTATAAATATATAAGCTTACCCTATAGCTCCAATATTTTGAAAAAATTCCAAACTCTGAATCGACAGAAAGTTTCACATAACCATAGAACCTACTCACAAAATTTCACGAAAATCGGTTGAGAAATGCGACCTGTAGAAAAGAACAGCCAGACAGCCGGACATAAGAAAGCATTTTTGTGCAGGCTGAATCAGGAATGTCTCGCTCGCGCTTCGCTTGATAAATAGAGAGGACATCGGTGGCTAAAAGCAGCTTGGTTTACATTTGAATTGCTAACCACAAGGTAAACCATTATTTTCTCTTCGTTATTGAAAACAAGAATATTACTAAGCGCATTTATCTTTGTATCAAATGAACACAAATAAACCTTGCAATACACAAGTTCACTGAACTTATTTCACCTCATGAAAACTTATATATTCTTTGCAAAATCCTAAAATCCATTCTGACTGCAAACTATACCGCAATGCGGCCTCCCGTAGCCGTTTAGTTTTCACACCGAATATATCTAGACTGGAATATATCTAGGCTGAAATATATCTAGACGCTCCGCACAACAATGCCTGACAGCCACAACGATCCATATACTTCGGGGAAAGTGTGCAAATATCACACAAGTACGAATGAAGTGTTTAGCGCTTTGATATAAGGAAATACATTTGATAGTGACTTACTCAAATATCTCCTTTCCTGCCTGTTTTCCAAAGGGACTAAATATTTTAGAAAGGATATCTAAATCGAAAAATGGTGTTCCCAAGCTTACAATATATTTGAAAGACCTATTCAACGATACCACGTGATAGATTAGTAAAGAAAAAAAATGACTTCCACTTTACTTACTTGTATGGTTGTATGGGAGCTAACAAAAAACATTTTTTTTTTTCAAGATTTTATTTTACCACTTTCTCGGCATGATAAATATATGCCTATGCCGAATTACAGGTTTCTAATACTTTTAGTATCTGAGTAAAACCGCAGATGGACAGACAGATGACAGACAGACAGACATGGCGAAAACATAAGCGTTCCGTGTTTACTAAGGAACCCTAAAAAGCGGGCAGTGCACCCTGCAGTGTGCAACAGGAAAGCGATGTGATGAAGACGACTCATCATTAAGGGTCCTCCCCGCGCTAACGACCTTGAAAACACAAAAAAAATAATTTCTCTTTTTGTAAGTGAGATTATAAGAAACCCTCGTACAACTTTTTAGCTAGTATCCTTAAGTTTCATTAGAACCTCGAAAATCATTGAAATAAAATACCCTGAATTTTCCTTTGCAAAAAATACTAAAAACGGCCATTTTTGACTCTTTTTGTAAAGGTTTCTAAACCGGATAGTATTTCAATGACTTTCGAGGTTCTAATGAAACTTCAGGATACTAGCTAAAAAGTTGTACGAGGGTTTCTAATAATCCCACTTACAGAAAGAGAAATTAATTTTTTTGTGTTTTCAAGGTCGCTAGCGCAGGGAGGAGCCTTAAAGCCTAAGAGTTATAAACGATCCATGTACTTTGGCTAAGGTTTGCAAATATTAAAGGTATAGAAATATAGTGCCTAATTATTCGGAAAATGTAAATGGATTTTTGAATGACTCGTTATTGGTTTTGCAATATTTCCGAAGCATTAAAGTTGTTATAGTTTAAAAAGCGTAAACTGACCTCGCATTGACTTTCGGGCGGTCAACTTCGGAAAAATAACAGGTTAAAATCACTGCCGTTCGGTATCAGGTCGGGCGTGAAATACGGGCGATACAGTATCACGTGATTTACGCCCAGCCCTCGCATTAATATCGATGGGACCCACACAAGCCACACGCATAAATAAAAACTTTACTTTCTTTTTATGAAACTTTACTACCACTAAAGATACCAATTCGCAAATTACCCAAAGCGTTGATTGAATAGATCTGAGAGAAAAGTACATTAATAATAAAATAAATGCTGATTTACCACCACTACCTACATATATTGTAAAAAAATATTGGTATATCTTACTTGCTCTCATGTATTTGGCCATGCTGTGCTGTTCACTATAGTAGATTAGTGATTAGTTTTGTTTTTCTAATGCTTACAAATGTCTCTTGTTCTGTATTGTCTGTAATTTGTTTGAGTGCCTGATAATAAAATATAATTTAACTAAACAATTTAAAAAATAATAATATTGCACTTTATCTAAAACAATGCCCTAAAAAGTGTTCTTACGTACCACCTTCCAGCTCCATCATCCTATCAGCTCTATGTCATCACATTGCATTATCACGCGATATACGTATGCGTGCAATTTTTCAACTCAATCGATAAATTCGAATTGCAAGATTTGACAAGACAAGACAAGACAGACAACGGGACAGGTGAAACTAAAAAAAAGCTTGTAAGATAAATAAATAACGACAAATCACACTGATTGAGCTAGCAATTAACTAAGTATGAACTTGTATTGTATTGTATAAAAAGCCATTTTCCAACTTGCCCTGGGGTTAGAACCCACAACAACATCCAAGTGTATTGGCATGTGATGTTAATCATTATGCTACCAAGGTTGTCAAATATATATAAGTTTCTTTGTTTGTAAAAAAAAGTAGTGAAATACATAACATAGAACGTAAGTACACTGGCATCTGCCTCGATAGCTATTGACTTAAGTTTTAGTCAGTTTTAGTCAAATAGTCAATGTCAATGATTGAGTAGAGTGAGTAGGGCTCGTTTGATTTGTCTTGAAAAGCATTTTTTTGGTAAACGATGCCTTGGGTCTGATCTAATAGACGGAAGTTAGTTGATGGAACTCAGTAATAAAATTAGGGCTTGTTTCATTCATCTCAGTAAGTTACTCTATTCTCACAATAAAAGCTTGTACAAAAAATGAAAAATTTTCACAAATCTTGTTACCCGTTATTCTGTTATTTTTCCGCCGGTCCGTTTGGTTGCGGGGCGTGAAATACTGCCGATACAGAACCACGTGATTTACGTTCAACCCTCGGTATTAATATCAGTATGACCTGGCGACCTCGTAACGCAGCCTTAAGCCCTTAAGGTTCTACTCCTGACAGTTTATGTTGCTACTAAAGTTTCTTTTTCGCGGATTTATCCCGAGAGCTAAATAAATACATATTACGGACAAATCAGACTGAGCCAGCCCCAAAGTAAGTTCGAGACTTATTTTATGGGATACTAACTCAACGATACTGTATTTCATAACAAATACATACATAGATAAACATCCAACACCTAGGTCAATCTGAAAAAGATCATTTTCCATTACCTGTCCGGGGAACGAACCCGGGACCTCCGGTGTAACAGCGTAACATGATTACCAAAAGACTACAGAGGTTATCAAAGAGCTATTTTAAAAGTCTTGAATTATCAAAAATTCGTCTGGCCATCAAAGTAATACAATTGTATATAAAATAAAGTACCCTTAAGAAATATATAAATAAACCTTTATATCGATTTGTCCGCAAATCGCGTCGTCAAATCTGGCTACCGCAGCCATGACTGCCTTCGTGGTCAAGTGGTCAAGGCGTTTATGATCCGGAGGTTGTAGGTTCGAATCTCACTGGAAAGCATACTTTGTGAAAAGTTGTTTCCAATCTGGTTAGGATATTACGGGCTTCAATCACCTGATCATCCGAAAAGAAAGATGATTTCGTGTTTCGGATGGCACGCATAAACTGCGGGTCCCGAACGCCATCTAGCCATTGCTCAAACCTATCCAGGGATCGGTCTTGTCTACTCTTTTGGGTTGCGGAGGTCAGACGGCAGTCGCTCTGTGCAAAAACCAGTAACTTCGTCAAATCACCTAGGTTAGGTAGCGGACCCCGGGCTCTGAAGCTTTACAGTCTCTCGAATCGTGAGACATACATTCTGTGTGTGACAAACAGACCGACAGACATCGTCAAAGTTATTCGAGAGACATACATTCTGTGTGTGACAGACAGACCGACAGACATTGTCAAAGTTATTCGAGAGACATAAATTTTGTGTGTGACAAACAGAACGACAGACATCGTCAAAGTTATTCGAGAGACATACATTCTGTGTGTGACAAACAGACCGACAGACATCGTCAAAGTTATTCGAGGGACATAAATTTTGTGTGTGACAAACAGACCGACAGACATCGTCAAAGTTATTCGAGGGACATAAATTTTGTGTGTGACAAACAGACCGACAGACATCGTCAAAGTTATTCGAGGGACATAAATTTTGTGTGTGACAAACAGACCGACAGACATCGTCAAAGTTATTCGAGAGACATACATTCTGTGTGTGACAAACAGACCGACAGACATCGTCAAAGTTATTCGAGGGACATAAATTTTGTGTGTGACAAACAGACCGACAGACTTCGTCAAAGTTATTCGAGGGATATAAATTTTGTGTGTGACAAACAGACCGACAGACATCGTCAAAGTTATTCGAGAGACATACATTCTGTGTGTGACAAACAGACCGACAGACATCGTCAAAGTTATTCGAGAGACATACATTTTGTGTGTGACAGACAGACCGACAGACATCGTCAAAGTTATTCGAGAGACATACATTCTGTGTGTGACAGACAGACCGACAGACATCGTCAAAGTTATTCGAGAGACATACATTCTGTGTGTGACAGACAGACCGACAGATATCGTCAAAGTTATTCGAGAGACATACATTCTGTGTGTGACAGACAGACCGACAGATATCGTCAAACTTATAACACCCTTCTTTTTGTATAGGGTTAAAAACAGCGGTGTTAAGTATGGCCTATCTAATTGTAGGTGGTTGCCGCGAAACATGATCGCGGAAGAACACAACATCTGACAGTCATTTATTATTTACGGAAATTACGTGACCTCATTTACCGACTTCAAAAGTTAAATAAGGTTCATAAACTTCTGAACTCTTTCTTCTGAACATTAGAGTTGTATAATTTGTAGCTACGGAGTTATCGCTGCTACGTGCTACGAAGTTACCAGTCTGTGCTACGTGAGTGCTACGACAACTATGATATTGCTACGAGCATGCTACGAAATAGCTATGAGAGCGTCATAAGAGCGCTACGAGAGTGCTATTTGTGCTATGATATTGCTATGAGAGCACCATAAGAGCGCTACGAGATGGCTACTTGTGCTGCAAGATATCTATGAGAGTGCTACGCTTTAATAAAGTGCATTATATAGTATTAAACAACATTTTGAAGAGCTCAGTCGTCTGTATGCGTAACTTTTGCTTTCGCAGGATAAGCAACCCCAGCCGCGGTCTGTATTTTGATGGGTAATCATGACTACGCACGAATAGAATAAAGTTTTTTGAGCTCTTTCGTGCAGTTGAAGGCACGTTAAGCCGTTGGTTTCGGCTACCATGTCTAGCGAAAAACAAATTAAGTACCCTAAGGCTTCAATTTATTTACGTTTGTTTCTCGACTTTATTTACCGACTTCAAAAGTTAAATTAGCTCATAAATTTCTAAACTTGAACAATACAGTTGTATAATTTTGCAGCTACGAAATTATAGCTGCTACGTGCTACGACGCGACGAGCGGGTGCTACGAATGTGCTACGAGAATGCTATGAAATAATAAGGTGCTTTATATGGCACCGTAATAACATTTTGTACCTGTGTAAAATCTACAGGATGTATGTAAGTTTTCGTAGAATTATTAATTAGTCTATTTACGAATGACTAACAAACATCATCATAATCAGCCTAGGTTTTTTTGTCTCCACTGCAGAAGCACGACCTTCTCTGTACTCTCTGAGCAGCCAAAGGACTTGGCCTACACTCTCCACGCTGGCCAGACGGGTTGGAGAGGTCTCATCATGTTTATAAGCTTTGTTTAGCTTGTATCCCTAAGTCCCCTTCTACGACCTCCACGGGAGGACTTGGAGTGGCCCTATTCTACTCCGCCGGAAACCACACGGCGAACTAACAAAACATACTACAAGTTTATTTGAAAAGCAAATTAAAAAAACGACGGGTTGCACTCTGGGAGTGCCGGCAGAAGTGAAAACTTGAATATTAACGTTGTGCATTTTTGATATTTTGGAATGGTTAGGGAATAATTTTGCACGAATTGCTTTAATTATCAGTATAAAATATTTCAAATCTTTTCTGAACCACAGTCTGTCACAAATGTCACAAGCATGACCAAATTCATTTTCAACAAAATCATTTTCAAATACACAGCAGTATGGCCACTACACAGACGGTCGAGCCATCAGCTGTCACCATCCATGGATGCGCGTAGCACGCTGTACCATAAACACACACGAACATTCGCGCAAGCGCCCTGCGCCGTCTTACGAATTTTCGATCAGGGTCACGTGTCCTGACGCGAGTTTTAGATTTTTTACCCATTCCAAAAAAAGTGCACAACGCCGCTAAAGAAGTTTTCACTTCAAAAATCTCCGATATTCAAGATTACTATCTAGTGATGAGAAGCGGAACTATATATTTAAATCGATATCTATAGCAACATCTATTATTTGCTGTGCAATATAGTGAAGTAAGTGATAATAAATAATCATTACACAATATTTTATAATAAAAGCGGAATTTTTTCGCATATTTTTGGATTTCTCACAAAAGCATGCGGCATCAAGTGCCCTTATATCGGATTATCCATTGTTTGGTGCTCACGACATCTTTTGACATCTCGACATCTTAAGCACTCTCTGGTCAAGGGGGCTTTGGCGAATGCCAGCCGAGGGCCACTCAACTAGTTGGGACATCGTGTGTCTATCTGTCTGTCGTGAAAAATAAGGTAATTTCTAACCACAAAGCCGTGAAATAATCTCGAGATATAGTTAGGTTGTTTGAAGGACTTATTTGCAGAGAATTCATTTCAGCCGCATTACTACTCCTGCAACTGCCTCCGTGGTGTAATGGTTGGAGCGTTTGGCTCATACCCAGAGGTCGCGGGTTCGATTCCCAGCGGGGGCAACGACTTTGTGTTGTTGTCCTAGTTTGGTTAGGACATTGCAGGCTGATCACCTAATTGTCTGATAAGTAAGATGATCCGTGCTTCGGAGGGCACGTTAAGCTGTCGGCCCCGGTCACTGTCTTTGACATTGGTCGTTACCTAAAACCATGTCAGAGGCCTTTAAGGCGGTTTAAAAACTCTGACACTAGTGTTAGTCACTAACACACACGATAAGAAGAAGAAGCCGCATTACGTCCACTGCTGGACATAGGCCTCTCCCAAGGATTTCCAAAATGACCGAACTAGAGCGGCCTGCATCCAGCCCTTTCGAGCAATCTTGGTCAGATCGTCACACCACCTTATGGGTTTTGTCCTACGCTTCGTTTGACAGTACTTGGTCGCCATTCGAGAATCTTTTTGCTCTGTCGGCTATCGGTTCGTCGCGCTGTGTCCCGCCCACTGCCATTTCAACGAGCTAATCCGCTAGGCCACGTCAATGATACAGTTTCACAAATATAACAAGTAATTATTTAAACAAATAGTTTTTAAAACAAGCTTTTATTTATAGATATTTAAAGACTTTCCGGGAATTGCGTCGTTTCATTTTAGAGTTCACATGGCCACCTTCCGGCTCTATCATCAGATCAGCTCCATGTCATTATAATATCGCATTGTCACGCTATATTTATTTTTTAAATTTTGGCTCTATCGGAAACCGGGAAGCGGGTCAAATTTAACTTGCAAGATTAGACTTTTTTTGCAAGATTTAGAAGACAGGTTTTATTTGTAACTTTGTCAAGTGTATATGAACCAATAAAATAAATAAATAAGACAGGTCAAACTTAAAACTTCTTACTTGTAATAAAAATACTTACGTGGAGAATATAAATCAACTTCTTTGCCAACGCGAGTAAGTATTGCTGTTACTTTACCTGCGAACAAGACAAATTACAGATTCAATAAACATCGTAACTTTACAATTACTATAAAGACAAGTTTAATTGGCAGGCAAATAAAAAAACTGACTTAATATAGTTTCATGTGTAACCGCCATCAAGTCAGGAGTGCAGGAGTTAAATAATGGAATTAACATCCTCAGCGCCATCTATTACTTGCCAGGAGAACTACAAAGACCCCGATTTTGAAGCATTAATCCCTAATAACATTTTACAGCAGAACCGATTTTCATCAAACATTTCAGCTAAGTACCACTGCAAGAGACTTGCTTGCTTTCATTAAAAAAAATCCCGCATTGAAATTTACCCATCCGTTCTTGAGCTGAGATGCCACAGACAGACAGACATTAATGAGCGTCAAACTAATAACACACCTCTTTTTGATTAGGGGTTAAAAAACAAGCATAGCACTGATAAATAATAAGACAACAACAATTTCGTCGCAAAACTAAAAAAAGTGTTCGTTTTCTGAAAAGTCTTTTCAGAAAAATTTCCTCGTACACAATTTCAAAGCAATTTAATTTATTTACGTTTTTTCTTTGAGCTAATTCTTTGAATTCGTTTCAATAAATGATCCTGATTGCTTCGGCCTCGAGGAAACAGGCCGGAAGTTCTCTGAACTATATAAAATCTGACTCCGTGGTATGTTCGTATTACCTTTTATGGAAATTGTAATTAAAATTATAAGAGCCATGTCCTACTGCTGGGAAAAAGCCGGGCAATGGCCCTTCAAAAACGGTCTAAATGTTCAGATGGTTCACCCTGTCAAAGGTAATCCCTTGATCACCAAACGCCGTATCATCATCATCAGATCTTTTTGTCTCTACTTCAGAAGCACAACTCTGTACTACCAGAGCCGTATATTGCATTTTAATGTCATGTAGACACGTTACTATCATTCAATACAGGCCAGTGCGGTAGTTCATTTTAAATTCGTCACCGCTAACGTTACTGTTGAAAAAATAATTTTAGTATTACCATATCAACGAGTGTTTACGCTTAACGATATTTCTGTAAGCCAGCGCGAATGGCTATATGCATTTTATTTACTTCATATATTATTACAAACTACAAGATTAAATAATTTTATTCAATCATCATCTTCATTTCAGCCGCATGACGTCCACTGCTGGACATAGGCCTCTCCCAAAGATTTCCAAAATGGCCACTTTAGAGATTCCATTAACAAGTAATTATTAAAATATATACTTTTTTAAACAAGCTTTTATTTAAAACCAATGAACTTAAAAATGTAAAATGCTTCTCAAGCTCAAGAAGTTGCATCATTTCGTTCCTATAGCCGCCTTCCGGCTCCATCATCAGATCAGCTCATCAGCTGCATGTCATCATAATATTTGTCACGTTACATTTTCAAGTGATACAGCTTAATCAGGAAGTGAGTCAAATATAACTGGCAAGATTTGATTACAGACAGACAACGGGAAACTAAAAATAAACATTTTTTTGTTTAAACTTGTACCCTCTTATTATGAAACGCAGACTAACTTTGTTACTAAGTTTAAACCATTATCCGAGCAAATTAAGTCGATATGTAATATGCCAATGTCTCATCAGAAAATGACAACTTGATTTGGTTGGATAATGGTTTAAACCTAGTAACAAAGTTAGTATGTGTTTTATAATAAGGCGTATCGAAATCAATGTTTTCATGTATACGGGTAAGGTCTTCCCTTAGAAAAGTATATCTGATCGGCAACCTACATACAGATACATATCACAGCGATCGTAATAAATGGCGTTTGAAAGCCGACCGATTCAATCAGCCGCAGCTGGCGCTGGCCGATCAGCTCATTTATAAATCATCGGCGACCCGCCCCAATTAATCGAGTTACATTGATAAATCACGCGTCAAGTGGTGACGACTTTCGACATCTCTACTTTATGTTCTGGTCTGGGAGACAAGAAAAAACGGAGGGTTTAATTTATAATACATATTGATAAAGATTGTAATACATAATACTATAATAATACTAGTGGCTTTTTTTTTGCCGTGTGGTTTCCGGCAGAGTAAAATAGAACCATTCCAAGTCCTCCCGTGGATGTCGTAGAAGACGACTTAGGAAATACAAGCTAAACAAAGCTTATAAACATCAGTAGGACCTCTCCAGCACGTCTAGCCAGCGTGGAGAGTGTAGGCCAAATCCTCTGGCTGCTCTGGTCAAGTGTGGCCCTAGTAGCGCAGAGAGAGTCGTGCTCCTTTAGTGGAGACTAAAAAGATCTGATGATGACTAGTGGCTTTGAGCGCTGAAGACATTGCGAGTCTACCCGATCCGTGTAAGTTTATCGCATAAAAAGTTGTTCACACAAAAAGTTGCGTCTTAATAAGGGTAACAAAAAGTTATGTAACATTTTTGCAAATAGCTTAATGTCAGTTTTTATGCAATAATAAATCTAAAATTACGTTAAAAATGGATATGATAATGATAAAGACCATTATTTTGTAAAATTTTATTTTCTTAATCATTATCATTTCAGACACATAACGTCTACATATGTTTTTCCCAAGGATTTCCAAAATGACCGATCTAGAGCTCTTGCATCATTTATTTTCTCAACAGTACCAAATAATTTATTTTTGAGCCAGGAAAATACCAAAGTAGTTTATTTGCAAATTTTTAAAAAAGGAAACCCTATAAGCCTAATCTTTTATTGTGTCAATACTCGTAGCATACTAACAAATCATTGAGATCAGAAAACAATTAGAAGTGGAATTTTTGTTCATCTGTTTTTTTTCTGATACGGACAAGTGCGTACTATACTTCCCTCTCAAGACCAATAATCCTTAACACGCCTTTCTAGCACATAACCTAGTGTCGATGGAGGGGCTCTAATGGCTACTGAGCGTAAGCGGTCGTGTGATAGCCTCTTAATGTTAATGCCGATCTCCGAAACTGCCATTCAGCAAGGCTGGTAGCTGTTCAGTGACGTCATCCAACTGTTACTTAGATAATATAATACTAATTCTTATTTAATTCTTATGTAAAATACTAGTAGTAAGTATTTTTGTGAAGCTATTTTTGTCTACTTCTTGAAATGGTTAACTAGGAGAAAATACT
The DNA here is from genome assembly GCA_963555685.1 of Acrobasis consociella. Lineage (NCBI taxonomy): Eukaryota > Metazoa > Arthropoda > Insecta > Lepidoptera > Pyralidae > Acrobasis > Acrobasis consociella. Next base: position 546,154 of record OY743112.1, read on the forward strand.
CTAAGAATTAAGTCCGCCTATGCTTAAAGTATATTTTTACTTTGAATCAATGAAATATAATATATACATAATAAGATTTCCAAAACGACCGCTTACGACCGGTTATTTTGAAAATCCTTGGGGAGGCCTATGTCCAGCAGTGGACTTCCTGTGGCTGATATGATAATGATGAATTAATAAGAGAGAAATAACTGTCTGTGCATGGTACGTGCAAAATACTTAACCAATTCTAACTAACTTAAATTAAGAAATACTAGTCAAATGTCACGTAATATAAAGATGTAATAAGTATTTTTCATAGCAAAGAAACATTTCTTCTAAAACAAACTTCTTACAGTATTGTACGAAATTTAAAACACCTTAGAAGGTATTTTCGTCGTATTTGGTTTATTCCAAGGTACGTGGATGAGGGATTAGGAAATGGCGTCGCGTCGCGGATCCCAGATCGGGTCGCGGCACTCGCGGCTGAGCTAGATTTACATCGGAAAGCCGAACTTTCAAATTGTGTTTTTGTTTGCCTTTTCGCCGCGCTACTGAAACTGCTGAAATCGCAACTTTATCCCAAAGATGCTGCATTTATGTTGCTTTTGTTCAAATCCTTTTTTTAATTAACTAAAATATGATCGGGTCTGAAATAATAAAAAGACGTGTGGCACTCGGGGACTGCCGCGGTAAAGCTATTGCAAACAAGGAAGGACGGCAACGTCGCAAACGGACGACGGAGACGAAGCGGCAACCTACATGGTAGGCGAAGTGGGGAGCGTGAGGTTTTTTCGTTACGGAATTTCTGAATTCGGTCCCCGCGCTCAAGGCCCGCGATAGAAGCTATGCAATAGCTTAATAAAAAAACTTCTTGCTGGATCTAGCTACTTGAAGGGCTTATCAAGCTGCTTAAGCAATAAACATGAAAAAAATCGGAACTATATTTAACATGGGACCACCCATGACTAAGATTAAACCACCGGCGGCGCCTCATTTAGACACAAACTGAATTATTAGGTAGCAAATAAGTAAATTAGTTTTACGTATTTTGATTGTCACCAACGCGTCGTCACCACTGGAGACAAATAGGACTCACTATTAACAGTACTAAAGAGTAAAGCTGAAGACTTTGTTCGACGGTTAGACCTGTATTTGTATATACAACATATCCACAGCATCTCTCCGCAGTAACGTTCCAGCAGTGCTACGTTCAGTCACAGAATGAATATAAGTATAACATACAGAACGGAAACTCCAAGGGTTCCACGCAATATCCCGTTTCCCGTTCTCGCCTTGTGGAGGGTTATGAGTGACGCATATCGCGCGGAACTAGTGATGTGCCGCCGAGAATTCTAAATTTCTTTCACTGAGGCAAGAGAAACGGTTGCTAGGAGCAAAAAGTTTTGCTACACGTTACATAAATCGAGTGACTGCTGAACTCACTACTAGTAGTTAAAATGTGTTTTAATTAATAATTGTAGTTTGGGACTTGCAAATACATAGTTCTGCTTATGAAATCAATTTTTTGGTATCTTTTAACCAAATCGCAATTAGAAAAACTGGTTTAGCTATTTATTTTTCAGTGTTCCTTGAAAATATTCCGGAAATTTTCAACATTTCTCGAGAATTTTCTTTGAAAATATTCCTGAAGAAATTTCTTGCGAGAAATTTCTCGAAAATTTTCAAGACCGTTTTGGACATATCTCGGAAATTTTCAAGAACGTCCCTAGGAGTTTCCGTGTGTTTTTGTTTGCCTTTTCGCCGCGCTACGATTACGCGGTTTCCATAAGCTTTAAGAAAGCATGTATGTTGGATACCTATATATTGGAATATTGGTACTGAATTTTAAAGCATTGAGCTGAAATATTTTGCATACATAATGTTGTTTTGCATACAAAATTTTGGGTAACACACCATCTACAAGAGCACGTATCTCTTAAATGTAAGAAGATATAAATAGGATCACAAAGTAACATAATGATGCCACAGAGTTGGAATAATAATGGAGGCGAACGTAAAATCATGTAATAACCGGCCAAGTGCGAGAGTTTATCTATAAAAATCACGTTTGTTGTATGGGAGATTCACTTAAATATTAATTTTACTCTGTTTTTAGTATTTGTTGTTATAGCAACAGAAATTTATCATTTGTGAAAATTACAACTGTCTAGCTATCACGGTTCATGAGGTACAGCCTGGTGACAGACAGACAGACGAACAATGGATTCTTAACAATAGGATCCCGTTTTTACCCTTTGGATACGGAACTCTAAAAAGTTAGTCTAAATCTAAAACCAATGTCATACAGATCTTTAAAAATAAATCTATTACCTAACAATTCGAGTAGATTCTATGTCCCGGCAAGGGTTTGGAGTGGTTTGTGTTTGTCGAGTCATGGGTCCTATCATGTGGGCCATGATTTGTGGCGGACAGGTCGCCGCGTCAGCGAAAGCGATTGCTCTATACCGAAGCTCTATACTTAGTAAGATGATGGTATACCTATGGGTAACAGGAATATACATTCAACAACTACTTATGAACTATTGCGTTGGAATTATCACGAAACAGTGATGTTGAGACCGCGGTTAATGCAACCCAATCCGAAACGTTAGTAATGCAGTTAAGGCTAGGTAGGCCGCCTTTTTGAGTTTTTAAAACCATTAGAGACATATAAAAAAGTGTTTTAAAATTTGAAAAAGATATGTGTTAGTTAATCTGGTGTAGTCTACGTCGCATTCAGTAACACGATCTAATAAACTTCACTCGATAAAAAATATCTCAAAGCTACCCCTTTTTGTAATATTTGTTCAATATTATGACTAAACTTCTGATATTTTACATTTAATTCTCTCATGCTGGTCTGGGAGAAAAGAAAAACTTTAGAATATACCAGCTGCTTCTCTTCCCGGGCAGATCGTATAAGCCGATCAGGGTCAGGGATATAGACGTGAAATGTATCTGTATCTGTAATTCTAGTACTCAATTAAAGCCACTGAATATTCGTAGAGTTTGTCTTTTATCCCTTTTTAACAATTGAAAACCGAAAAAATCTACTTTCCCCGTCATTCGTTTCTCGCCTCCCGCTTCTCAGTCAGTCGAAATATGTAGAAGCCTGAGGGGTACCCCGCGGATCGTCCCGCTCTCTCACATCTCTTCCGACTGTTGAGCGACAGGGCCTTAAAAGAAAGACCCTTGTAGGTTAAATCGAGTGAGAATAATTAGGTGTGTTACCTACTACGTAATGTTTGATCCCCTCGCTATCTGAATGCGAGCCGTAAAGCCTTAAGGTAAACATCGATTCATCAAGCCGAACAAGACGTCGAGAGTAGACTGGAGGCAGGAATTGATTGCTGGAATTACTTATGCGGTGTGTGTGTGTTTACTCCTTAATGCAAACACTGTGTATGTCTCTAAATATTTGGATTGACATAATGAACTGAAACTACTACGACGACCTCCGTGGCGTAATGGTGAACACGCTAGACTGTCAATCCGGAGGTCCTGGGTTTGATCACAAGGGGGCAAGTAGGATTTTTTTTTTTACTTTGACTATTCAATGTTATTGTTTATTCGATACAAGTGCATACACTATCATAACTGGATTAATAAAGTAGGGTTTATAATGTTTCAGTTTTCCATCATTTACTTTCCTCTCGTCTAATTGTAACACAAAACATACAATGCCTTGTAAATTCCGCCGTCGAGGAGCAAAAATATATATCAATGCAAATACGGCATCTTTTATGTGACAACAAAAAATCAGCGTACTCGCCAACCCATCCAATAAAACATATTTACTCCCTCACCCAACTACATGGCCCATTCATCTCAGTCAGGTACAGTCACGCGCAAACGCTTTGAAAAGCAAAGGAAATGTACATCCGCGGAGAAAACGTCAGGAAAGGAAAATACGCGATGTAAAGGATACATAACTTTTTACTCTGAAGTTATTCGTTACTCGATTCTGTAAGGAAGTCGTAAAATGTGCTTGTTACGTCGGCTTTGCCTTGGGACGGGACTCTTTGGCGAAAGGTGTTTGAAGGGAATTTCAAATAAATTCGAGTATCAGGTAACTTTCATTAATTATCCTTTGATGGTACTTATGTGACATCAGAAAATTTTATCAATTAAGAGATACGTGTAAATAATGACAGTGAAGTAAATTGTATCAATGAAAGAGCAACATTTCGTAAGGAAAAAGTCTTTAGGCACATTGGAGATGGGTTTTTGACATGTTTTGCGCTTCTAGTGGGTAAAGTACGAGCATTTATTAGTAAAAACACACAAGATAGTAATAATAGGCTATGTACAAAAGATCTCAAACAATAAGCATATACATACGTCTGTCAAAAGCTATTTTTTATAAAACAATAGATTACAACACATAATCTTTTGGAACGTTTTGGAACGAAGTTCCTTTTCGGACGGTCTTCTTCTTCTTATCGTGTGTGTTAGTGACTAACACTAGTGTCAGAGTTTTTAAACCGCCTTAAGGGCCTCTGACATGGTTATAGGTAACGACCAATGTCAAAGACACTGACCGGGACCGACGGCTTAACGTGCCCTCCGAAGCACGGATCATCTTACTTATCAGACAATTAGGTGATCGGACGGTACGGATTTCCATCACGAAAATATTTTTGGGGCTAGAATTTTTTGGGGGTTTTTAGGGCCTTAAATTTTTGTATGTATTTTTTACCTTTCCAACTTTAATTTCGTTCCACTCCCTTAAGGCAAAAGGTACCATTTCTCCCCTTAAACTGACGTCATATACATTTACGATGGAACTACCAACGCTCCAGACTTTTATCAGCAAAGTTAGCCGGCAATAGTATGCGCAATCTCGATTTATTTACAAAGTTGGACGATTGATAAGGAGTTGGTATTTACGAGATTTGGGTATGAGCTTGTGTGAATTCGTTCAACTTTCCACCTACTAAACTTTGACACTGATATGAATTTTACGATAAAGATATAAGACTAGCTGGTGCCAGTGACTTCGTCTGCGCAGGATTTTAATTCACACAATATCTTTATGAATCAACCTTTCTGTTATTCTGATATACTTATAAGCTATATTATTGTAAAAATTCATTAAAATTCATTCAGTAGTTTTTAGGTAAAAGAGTAACAAACATCCATCAATACTTAAACTTTCGCATTTTTCATATTAGTAGGATTAAAAATTCTACATAAATTATACAAAACATAAGTTGAGAATTTCAAACTACTATTAAAAACATGTATCTAGTCATATTTAAAACAAAAATGGCCTACTCACTCCGCTCGTCAACATAAACAAAAACCAATGTAATAGCTTCATGAATTATTAAGTTAACTGAAAAACTAGTATGGCAACGACCCAGCGACGAATTTTAAAGGTCCCCAGCATTAGTCTCATGGGCATGGGAAAAGTTGTTCAATATGACTGGCCGTTCAATCCGTCAGTCGTTCATTTACGACCAGTATCATTTAACTGTAATAAACTGCAATTCGACTGTAATCAGCTCCGACATCAATTAGAATTAACATCGGTTTAGCCCAACTTTACGCTACAGACGCAGAGGAATAATACAGAGACCAAGCTGCATTAAACTTGTTGTATGCATAAAAAATAATAAAAAATGTGAATAAATGCTGGGCTGTATTGCCACCTGGAAAATTTTGAAGTTAAGATACCTGGAATTTTTTAAAGTTAAAATATCTGCACTAGATATAATTTATGTGTTTCTATATAAGTACTGTAAGTCAAAAGTAAATATTTCAAAAGTATTTTTATATAAGTAGTTCGCCCTGAACAGTGAACACCCATTCCTTCATTGGTGACTCAGAGGCACCTGAAAACAAATATTATTGTCTCTTATAATTTAATTCAATTCCAATCAGAGCTACTAGAGTTGTCCTCTATAATACTTATGTTAATAGATAAAATTGCGTAATTAACCAAGTCTGTATGGGAAAGGTATCATCGTATCGGCCGAAGATTTGTAGGTCGTCCCAGATATCATTGGAGCGAAACGCTGCAGGCGGATCTGCGAAAGATATCAATTTCGGGTCGCTGAGCCAGGGAGAATAGTAAGTAATTAACCAAGTCAAGCCAAAAAATATGTCTTACTTCGCTTGATCGTACGTAACTTAGTATGTATGTTCAGCTCCTCTACGCCGCTGTCATATTAAGCTAACAGCTCAGCCGTTTTCAATTCGGAGCTTCTAATTAAATAGCAATTAGTCCGGGAGCGAACAGCAGTTCTGCTGAATAGATAATTTGTGTTGGCACGAATAAAGTCTTTATTCACTGATAAATGAAATGAGATGATAGTTATGTGTCATACACTCATATTCATGTTTAATGGTCTCTATTTTAAACCCAGACAAGATCGCCCGTCTCTCCAAACTTTTATTAAATTAAAAACTCCTCTGAAACATTTTCCAACTACACTTTTTATGCAATATGCTCGTGTTTAGTTTTAAACTAAACAAGAACTTGTCATAAATATCAGCGGAGCCGCAACGCCTGCGCGCGACAAAGCCATTACAACTTGCTAACTCTTTTTTTGAAGTCGGTTAACACACCCGGACTGCGGCGGACCCAACTCCAACTTGCTTTTTTGTTAAGAAAAATTCCGAGAAACAAGCGACCGCCATCTTGAAACTTGAAACCCTGATTATACAAGCCGTTTTGAAATACAAGAGTGCAGGAAAAACATTTGGCTCGCTTTATTTTAGTGGGAATTTTTATTTACCTCGAGTTGAATGGGGATTGAATGTCAAGAGATTGTCGTTATAAGTTAGCGGCGGACGCAACTCAAAACTAAGTAAGTTATGTTTTTATAGACAAAGATTGCGCAGGTAATAAGATCGACAGTGATTATTTAGATTTTGTTGGAAAGTGTCCATATTTATTTAAATGATTTTACAAACTTTTGGTTACTTTTGTATCATTTCATTATTTTTTGTTGATTAATTTAAACTCTAATTAAGAATACCGTAATGAAATAAAGATGGAAATAAAAAAATTAATCTTACTTAACCTAGTAAACATGCACAAAAAATATTTTTAATTCTTTAATTGTCATTATATTATAAGTTATTTTTACAATATTGAAAATATGTTTTGCCTTTTTCTTACTATGTCAAATAAAAAAGACAGTTACAAAACATTTAACGAATAAATGGGTCATATTTGTGGGTTACACAAAGAAAGAACAAAGAGAAAGAAGAAAAGAATGTGCTTACACGTAGGCATCTCCACTTAACTCCACCGACAAGAGCCATGTCTTAAATTACAATAGAGATACAAACACGTATGTACGACAATTATTGGTATTTAAAGCTTCAAATAAATTAACATGAAATGTTTTCTACATTCCGCTGCCATATGCAGCAGCAATAAAGCAACCAAATGGCTGTTTTCAGGCGTGTGTAAAATTATTTTTACGCGGCGCAGATTTTAGAATAATAAAAGGACAATATGACAGTCTGGGCCTTCCATTCCCGCCCGGGGACCGATAACCGGATAATTGCCGGGTAGGACTCCTCCCTCGTAACTGGACGATTTGGGTTTTAGACTATTTCGCATCCTAACTGCGACATTCTGCGATATGGCAACATTCTCTTTTATTGGGTTATTTTTAGATTTCAATTTGAAGTCACCAAGCTAAGCGTGATTAGGGATTTTTTTAAAGTTAATAATAAATTCTTGATAGGTAGAAGAAATGGGCGTAGAAATCTGAATCAAGTCAATAGGCGATACGGCTAACCCATAAATATTTTGAAATTCTTCCTTCCTTTCTACCTACATACGTAGGCCACCATGACTAAAAAAATATCAATTTATACTCAATTTAATTAAGGAAATATTTTATTTATTGAACGTTGGGGCCGTGGCAACCATCGGCCCATAAAATATATAACCCTGTCGACCGAAAATTGACTGAAACCACGCGTGACCAGAAGGCTGGCCGTAACCTGGCTCAAATGATAAGCATTGCCCATACAACGGGGCAGTGCTGCCAGCCTTCTTGCACGTTCGATTTACAGGGATTTTTAATTTTTATCTTATTTAAGTTATTAGTTTAGTTTTATTTCGTTCTTGTTTCTTTTATTAATTTATTTGTTGAAAATCTTAATCAATGAAATTGTTATGCGAGTCAGAGAGGTAAAAATGATTTTTAAATTAAAGTTACATGCTTTTTGACTTGGATTACTTTGTGCGCAGAGCTGGTGGCGGAAGCACACAAAGTACCTAATCCGCATCAAAATAACATGTAACTTTGCCTTCCGCAAAGTTACTTTAATCTATTAACTATCTTAGGTTGTAAGATCAGCTACAGAAGTACAAATGCATAAGGTACCTCTACCAACGCACCCTACACGACAACTATACGTCACAGTCCACAAATTTCAAAAAAATATTCAGTATTCAATTCCATTATGTCAAGTCTTAATTTAAATTCTATATTTTCCCTAACTAATATACATACACCTCCCCCCTCATATTTCTCTCTACAGAATGATGCCGCACATTTAAAACCCTGTAGTTGCAAGAGATCTTTTTTATGTTTTGTTATCCAAGTTTCAGTGAAACATAGTATTTGAAAGTCATTATTGTTATCAGTAATATACTCTAAAATATGTTTTTTCCTGTAGAAGCTCTTAATATTCTGATACATGATTTCTATATGATCCACGAAAGCTACGAAAATTATTGGTTTGCTGGTGAATCTGAGACGTAGACAGTGATGTATGACTATCGACAAGTTCTTCATGTTCTTTCTGTGTTGGGATATTAGTCTTTACTTGACCATTCAATACGAGGGTTTCATTCTTAAGATTTTTCCTTACATTGTAGCTTCTATTTCTTCTTTCTTGTAATAAAATTTCTCTTTGCTTTCTACGTATTTCAAGTGTTTTTTGGTCTAAAATTTCGGATACAGCCAATCCGGTATTTTTAAAAAGGGATTTATTTTTGACTATATAATTGACCATTCTTTTGGACAGCAGCTCAATCACCAACGGTCTTCTATGACCCCTCCTACCCAGTCTGGTCAAAGATTCGATGTAGCCGTTAAGATTTATATTTAGGATATCCTGAAAAGCGTAAGTAATACGGTCGCATAGTTCAATTTCGGACTCCCATTGTCGCTCATGCAAGCCATATAAAACAAATTGCTTAGAATTATCATGTGCGTACATACACTTACTTGGGTTAATTTTGTCAGGATTATTATTTAAGGCTAGAAGTGTCTGTGTCTCCTGTAATTCTCTGGTTAATTTAGCATGTTCCTTGGTTATATCTTCTATTTGTTTATTTATTTTATATATTTCTAATTTTTGGGTTTCCTGTTTAGTTGTGATAGATTTCACGCCCTCTTGCAAGTTTGCTATTATATTCTTAAAGTCGGAAATAATGCTAGATTTCAATTCCTGTAACAGGGTTTTTTTATTGTTTTCAAGCTTTGTCTCCAATATTCTTTCAAATTTTTCTGTCGTCATGGTTAATTGTTCTCGTACTTCGATGGATTGCGTTGATGTTCTTTCTGGTAGGAGCGTATCTCCAAGGAAGCTAGTGTCATCATCAGAAGATAATATGGTCCGGTTATTATTATGCGGGGGCTGTCTCCTGATAGTTATGTTACTCTGACCCTCTACATCTGGATTGGTTTCCTGGACAGGAATATGTTGGTTTTGTCTGACAGGGGTATTAGAATTGTCGCCCTTTGGTATCTTGCATATACATTCCTGACACTTCCATTTTTTCCTACGCTCCTGATCTAAGGTATTATAGAATCTTTGGGTTGATACATTGGCACAAGTCAAGTCGTAATTATTTTTGCACAGCGTACATGTTAAGAATTCTTTGGTTATAATTTGTTGTAGACAACCAGCGCAGCTTTTAGACATCTTGTCTAACTCAATTAATATTTATAAAAATATTTACTTTTCTCGGAATCCTTAGATCTTTTTCCGTTGATCTTCGTATAGAGGCTTTAACTTAGCAACAGTAGGTAGCACGATACTTTTCACAACGTATGATGATCTCGTGGTACCGGTCTCGCCGCTGCGCCACTGCGTTAACTTAGCGACAGTAACACGATACTTATCGCAATGTATGATGTGATGATCTCGTGGTACCGGACTCGCCGCCGCTGCGAAGCTGGCCGATGATTCACTATGCGACGCTGCCGCGGGTTGTCGTAGGTCAGGCACGTCAACGGAAATCTTAATTTTTTGAAATGGTTTTACGTATATCTTCCAAATTCTTTCACTTTTTTTAATTTTTATTTCACTATTATATTAATCAAACTTCAACTTTCGCGATTTTCACTAGTCGGAATCGTTATTACTGGTTTATACTTGGTTTTGCAAATAAATAATGCAAAGCACTTTGAAACAGCTGTTCGCCTTCAGATGCGCACGGTCGTTATTCGACGCAATGTTTACTCATGCGCGCAGTTTGTGGGTCATTGTGTCCTCACCACCGGATTACCAGCCTTATGGCTTTGTGATAGAGCCGAGATTGCCCCGCGGCGGGGTGACACAATTAACTGCGGGATGTGGCGGGAGTTTGCGGGACAATGCGGGATGCTGGATGTTGCAGCGTTTGAGCACTCGCTTGTTATTCAGCTTAATGTTGAAATTGTTGGTGATAGCGTGTTTACGTGATAGCATCGTGTATTTGTATTATCACCAGCTATTACCCCGACTTCGTCAACATTATATTATACAGGGTGACTTTTCAAGTTTTAACCCCACAGCCAAATTTTTGGAGCAAGTTTTGTCTATGATACTGAACGGCTTTCTGAAAAATTTATGAAAAATCAAAAACAAAAATTTGGCTTTCCATACAAATCGGCGCTCAGCCAAACGATTTTTTTATGGAATGACGATTTTTTTTTCCATTTTTAAAAACATTATTTATGGAAAGTAGTTCAGTATGGCTGGTATCTGTAGTTTTTCTTTGTTTGTTTAAAACATTGATATACACACACGTAACGTAAATTATATTTATTGACGTGTTAAAGTGCCTGTTAAGATCTAATAACTGAATAAGGAACATAAAATTTTTGAATTTTGTCTATGTAAAAGTACTTTGTGATAAAGTCTACTTTTGGATAATAGGTGTCCCCTTACGAAGTTGCACGCCTCTTTTCATTTCCTTAATAGATTTTTTTTGAGAAAAAATCTATTCTATGTCTGTATCTAAATCGGTTTAGTGGTTAAAGCATAAAGAGGTGACAGACAAACAGATAGAGTTACTTTCACATTTATATTTTAGTAAGATTAGTAAAAAGAAGAAAGAAATGATGTAAGGCAATTTACATAAACAGGCTGGACCTCCACTTACTACGCCCCTGACAGATATCTTTCGCTTCATCTACACTTATCACTCTCTTCATGCATGCCTGTCGGTTACGGGTACTTCTGACCTCTCCTTTTTTAAGAACGGCTGCAATCTGGTCGGCAATTTACTAAGTAGGTATTAAAGAAAATTGTCAGTCGGTGTTTTTCCGCTTCAAAGCAACTGCAAAGCACCTTTTTGCTTCCACTCGTCCTCGGTCTGCCGCACCGGTCGGCTATCCGGTAGCTACGTACCTTCCAAGTTTTGTCCATCTTTTCCGGGCCTGCTAGTTCCACTTGAAACTGACAGTTTTTACTCCTACGTCTCCAAATTGAGTTAAGCCTTGACGGGCCGCTAGTAACATATAAAAGGGTCAAATTGTTCGTGGGCAAAACCGCAAAAATCCCCTCACCCGAGCTCTTTGTGAATTAAAAAAAAATGTGGGACATGGAGCCACAGTAATCCTAATTACGTGTGTGAGGTAATCCTGTTTGCTTTTCATTACGAGGTCGCCGTCAAAGCTGGGAGAGGAAAGGGCTCCTGTGGCTTTGAATTGTTAAAACGTTGGATGTGAATGCCCAAAGCTATATGTTGTGGACAAAGTGATAAATTAGGTCATTTTTCATAATGCCCGGGCATTATTAACAATGACAAGTTACTTTGGGCTAAGTAATAATATAGTATAAGTAATAATAATAAATAAAAGCCACTTTTAGTGTGACCATCAAACTAAAACTGTGTGTAATTCAAAAAATAAAACAATGTTTTCCTAAATCTAGATTTTACTTTTAGTTATGAATAAGTATTTTTAACTGACTTCCAAAAAAGGAAGAGGTTATCAATTCCTCGCGATTTTTTTTAAATGTATTTTTACCGACTATTTGAAGACCGATTTGAATTTTTATTTTTGTTTGGAAGATGGTCCCATGGATATTTAAGAAGTCGGTTTTTAGTTTTGAAAAATTATTTATTCTATAAGAGAAAGGAATTTTGTTAGCATTAATTAATAAAGTGGACTTAAATTGGCAAGGCCCGGTGTAACTTTCTCCACAAAGACAAAGTCAAAGACATTACCACAAAGTAATAATAATACATTCCCTTTAAACCTACGGCTTGAACTTCAAATTTCCTTTAAACGGACTTTATAATGTTTTCAGTGGCGGTTCGTAGGGGCTTAGGCATCAAAGGCATGATTGGTGGGTGCGCTCGGTGCTGTGAGGTCCTTTTGTTCCCTGGTGTTGAATAGGCCAAGTTTTAATTGGGGTTGTGCGAATAGAATAACAAGCTTTGTGGATTTCCAATTATTAAGAGTTATTGTCTGTTATGACTGTGTAGATGATTGCCTAAAAAGGCGTGTACCCGTAACCGAACGGCATTTATAAAGAGATTGATGAGTCTATATGAAGCGAAAAAGGTCTCTCAGGATCGTGGCAAGTGGAGGTCCATAGTCTCTGCTAACTAATTTCATCATCATTTCAGCCGCATAACGTCCACTGCTGGACATAGGCTTCACCCAAAGTTTTCCAAAATGACCGATCAAGAGCGGCCTGCGTCCAGCGCTTTACAGCGACCCTGGTCAGGTCATCTGACCACATTGTAGGTATGCCCTACGCTTTGGTTGCCAGTACTTCAATTATGGGAAACAGTATTTACCGAATTGTTCATGATGATCTGGAGAATTTTGCCCAAATTTATATTTACCCATATTTGTCTCGAACTACACTGAAAACTTAGATCTTAACAGCATTCAGCGTTCGAGCAAAGCCTGTCTCCCAATTGGAACTGGTCTGGAATAATTGGGTTCGCCGTCACTGGAGACAAAGCCGCGTAATTGTGTTGGAAGACGCCCAAACAAGCGTTCACTGGTGGACGAGCCGTAATGAAGATTGCATTCACACCCTTCTAGTACTTATATAAAATATGACGACCTCCGTGGCGTATTCTTAACTTCTCTACTCTACCTCTCGGAAGTTCTGGGTTCGATCTTCGGCCAGGGCAATTTGAAAATTTTCCTTATTTAAACTGTCCTAGGTTTGGGTGTTTGTTTAGATAAACCCGTCTTCTTACATACATACATACTATTACGTCTTTATCCCTAATGGGGCAGACAGAGCATTTTGGGTCTTGCGGTTCTGCAGATGCAGAGCCCAGGGCCGCAAGACCCAAAAGCCACTTTTAGCGTCATGGTGGGCGAGAAGATGGAAAAGCAATTAATACAGTGATGGGTTGCTAGCCGCATCGCCTGTTAACATGATTTGCATTTTTGCCCATTCCCTCGATCTGCGTGGGAAGAGAAGCAGCTGGTACATTCTAAGTTTTTTTAATTCTTCCAGACCAGCGTGGGAGCGCCAGATCTTCTTATATAGATATATATCCAAGTCATCGTGCCATCTTACATAGATATACAAAAAGATGGACTCATACATAAGCGAATGGCAAACTGCCAGGTCTGACTGGATTCAGAAAGCATTTGCCCAGGAGTGGGACGCTGAAATTTCCCTAATAATATACTAGTAGTTCCAACCCCATATCTCGGTAAGCCCTTGACCGATATAACTCATGTTCGAACTTAAAAAATCTATTGGCTAGTTCTACACGCCTACCGTATAAATTTCATAACGCTCCGATCAAAACTACACGAGTTATCGCCGATCAAACATACATACAAACGCCGGATCGTCATTTGCTTCGCTCGCTCGTTTTAAAAAAGCTCATTGTGTATTTCCATGCAGAACTGTTAGCCGTAAAAAATACTTTTTCGAACTCTCTGACACTTGATATAAAGAAGTATTCTCAGTATTTGGACAGAAAGCTCTCGTGGCGTCCGAAGTGGAGACTACCAGCGGTCCTCGAGTGTTTCTCGAGCTGAGTGCTCGCCGTCAAGGCTCGATTGAGCGATCTAGAACACATTGAAATACGGGATTGATTTGATTTGACTGTACACCAGCCAAAGTTTTGTTTCATTACTTTTCATAAGGACAATTAATTAAAATCGAAAAAGAACTGAGTGTCGTTGTACACTCGGTTGGAACGAAGTTCCAAAAATTCAAGCCCTCAAAAGTTCTAGCCCCTAAAAACGTCGTGAGGGATTTTTTTTCACTTTTTTCGCCCCGCCAAGTCAATACCATTTAAAGGTGTTGTTAAAGAGAACTGTTTTGTTAAAATGTACTTATTAACTATCCATTTCATATTTGTATCTAAATAAATGCGAATGTTTTTATGGATGTGTGGATTTTTGATCCGTTTTCATGGCAAGACAATAGGCTACGATAGGTATGATTGGAATGTATTTGGCATGTAGATAGCTATTCAAAAGATACTTACGTTCTGAGAAATATTTGTCAAATGTTCTTTAGCCACGCGGAAAACACCGCGGGCTATGCTAGTAAGAATATAAACATGTCTCAGTACACTATAGGTATAAGGAATAAAAAAACTTTTCTCTATAAACATTTTTTGACTATTAATAAGTATGGTAAACGTGTATTTCAAATAATGTCGAAGATGCAGCGCATTTAAATTTCGTGTGACGTCACGATCAGCTACTGTATCTTTATCTTTAAATATTTACTACTTTGCTAAACGAAATAATATGAGTCCTTCATTTTTGGATAATCTAGTTTATGAACTGAATAAAATAATGTACTTTTGCCCCGTACATATCCCTATTTTGTAAA
Organism: Acrobasis consociella; assembly: GCA_963555685.1. NCBI lineage: Eukaryota > Metazoa > Arthropoda > Insecta > Lepidoptera > Pyralidae > Acrobasis > Acrobasis consociella. Next base: position 561,154 of record OY743112.1, read on the forward strand.
TAAACTTCTCTAGAATTTCCCGAACGTCTCGACACGGAACAAGCTCGAGAACCTGAGCTTTAACTAAGAAGCTCCAACAGAAAGCTCACTGACGTGTATCAAGTTGTTTCAAGTCGTTCGAGAGTCACTGAGACTTGAAATTAAGCTTTCTTCTCAGTGAAATAAGATTTTTACAAAATCAATTTACTTTACCATTGAGTCTCGAAATTAAGCCTTGTTCTCAGTGAATAGGATTTTTATGAAATTAATATACTTAAAAGCTCCCTTTTTAAAATTCTTATGTTTATTTAGTAACTAGACCTTTACCCTTACAGGCACTTTTTAAGTATAATTTACATTACGTGTGGTGTATATTAAAATTTCATTTTTTAAATAAAAGCTACCGATATGGGCTTTGCTATGGATATACGATTGGGCGCTTCGCAACGACCACTGCTGAGAAGAAACTTGGACAGACATTTGCTGTACAAGTGTTAGGTACATACTCTTAAATACACTATCTCATCTTTATCCCTAATGGGATAGACGGGATAGTTGAACATGGGATAGTTGAACATGGAATTAAAACAGTGTTAAGTTGCTTGCCGCATCACTAATTAATAAAAATAAATATAATGCCCCATATTAAATAAATTAGGTACTTAAAAAGCAAACGAAAATATAATTTAAAAAGCCCTAGATTACCATCCAGACTATTTTATGAACTATAAAATATATATTAGTTTATACCTATGTAGTTTAAATTGAGAACGTGAAGGTTATCTTCGCACATTAGCCAAAAGTTGCCAATTTTCGCAAATGTGCGAAAAAAAGCTTCACATTCTCATTTTAAACTGTAAACAGTAGTTCATAAAATAGTTTGAAGGGTTATTTAAAGCTTGGTCATAAAAAAAATTTAAATGATTTCTCCGTTTCCTTTCAAATAATTTATTTCAAAAATTCATGATCTGCATTTTCGCCGATTCTCACGATCTGAAAGGAAGCAGCTGATACATTCTAAGAGTTTTCTTTATTCCAGACCAGCGGAGAGAGCAAAGAGGAATGTATTCAATCGAACATTAGTCAGTCAGCGCCTTAGTATAATTTAGAGGCTTTTATACTACCAACACAAAGTGTAATGTATGTTCTATGTGAAAAGCAACAAGTACTTATTACAAGAAAAACAATTCAAACAAGCTTTTATCTAAAAACTCTTCTCAAGACGACGATTCATGCAAGCCCAAAATCGATGGATATACGTTGTTTCATTACAGAGTTGCTATAGCCATCCTCCAGCTCCATCATCAGATCAACTCCATGTTATTATAATATTGCATTGTCACGCGATATACGTTTGCGTGCAAAATTTCAGCTCGATCGGAAACCGGGAAGTGGGTCAAATTTAACCTGCAAGACATGATTACAGACAGACAACGGGACAGGTGAAACTAAATAAAAACTTGTAATAAATGAATTGAATTGAACTGTACTGTGAAAACTCTCATGAGCTAGTAATAACAGAAACGAAAAACGTGTTGTGGTGTGCAGGGATATATGGGGTACATCCCTGCACAGCCACAACACGCAAACTTTATGGAGTGCGCCCACACATCATGCGAATTTAAAACTGAATGGTTGCTTCCGGCGCGCCATTTCCGGCGGTGCCAGCGGGTTAGCCAAGTTTTCGGCCCACCACAGTGCAAGCTGTTTTATGTAATTTTTACCCAACTGCGCCAGACGGAAGGTAATGTTTTTCCGACTTTTGTTGTTTTTCGTGTGTGTAAGCGGCCAACACTGGTGACACAACTCCACCGAGTTTGGACTCGGCTGATTCGTCTTGAGGAGCACTTTAAACTTAAAGTTCATTGTCTTAGATAAAAGCTTGCTTTAATGTTTTTTTAAAATGATTACTTGTTTTTATCTTAGTTTTCAAACTATTGCGCTTTAAGAAAAAAAGGTTCGTACTAAGCCCAGTTTAATCATCAGGTCTTTTTAGTCACCACTGCAGGAGCACGACCCTCTCTGTACTACTAGAACCATACTTGGCCAGAGCAGCCAGAGGATTTGGCCTACATTCTCCTCGCTGGCCAGACAGGTTGGAGAGGTCTCATTGACGTTTAAATATGCTTTGTTTAGCTTGTAATTCCTAAGTCGCCTTCTACGACATCCACGGGAGGACTTGGAATGGTTCTATTCTACTCTGCCGGAAACCACACGTCGAGGCCCCGTTACATTAATAATCATGACAGATCATTGCGTCCTAGGGTGACTAATCTTTTTTAATAACACAGGACATTTTTTTTGTTTGGTAAAATGAGAAGTTCCAATTAGATTATCACAATCCCTTTGATCACGCGGGAATTATACCTGGATTAAAAAAATGTGTGTGGAAAAATATGTGAGGATCGCATAGTATTGTTAAGGGTTGGGCTACATCTGTCAGCACTGAACAGCACTTTCTAAGCTGCTATCCTTTTCTGTCGCTCGGAACTGTCATTGGCTAGAGCGAGAGAGAGCGACGGACCGCTTCAGCAGCGGACAGATTTAGCCCAACCCTTAATCCCTTTAATTGTATAGTTAGGGTTAGAGTTAAGATCATTGCAATAAAGAAGTGAAAAAATAAAGATAGGCTCTAAAGGACTAGTATCCAGAGCCGTAAAAAAATTAAAAAGAAAAATGTAGTTAATAAACAAAGTTAACTCGCTACATCTGTACATCCTGGCATCCAGCCAACCTCGCTAATATCTGGCACTACTTGGCAACCGGAAGCGCCCCCCTCGCACCGGAAGCAGCCGTTACACTTTTAAATTCCACATGATTGCCGGAACACTGTGGCGTGCGAAAGTTTAATTTGTGGTTTGTTGGTTTTTGCTTTCAGCATTTTGTTTTTATCTACTTAAGTAGTTCTGATTGTTAACTCGTTTATAGGATTCCGTACCCAGAGAGAATAATTGGCCAAGTGCGTGTCGGGCCACGCGCAGTGTAGGGTTCCGTAGTTGCGAATGCCAACTTTGAATTCACGCCACTAAAAACGTTTTTAGTTTTTAAAAACTTATTATCTATTGAATTAGTAAGAAATTTTCTTTTTCCGAGTACACTTTATAAGTTGATCGTCCATAATTTTTTAATTTTTATACCCTACTTAGCTCTGATAGTTTTTCTTTAAACTACATTATATATACCTACTATATCTGTGAATTTTTTCACGTGGCCATATATAACCGTTTAGTAGATAGAGGGGGGGGGGGGACACTTGTCTCCAACAAAAATTTGAAATTTAAACCCAAATATTTCAGAAACGGATCCTTAAATCGAAAAATGGTGTTCACAAGCTCACAATATTTTTAAAAGACCTATTCAACGATACCCCACACAATGTGTTTGTCGAGGAATAAATATTGACTACCTCTTTACTTGTTTGGCAGCTAACCTAAAAAAAAATATTTTTTCAGATTTTATTTTACGACTTTTTTGCCATGCTTAATATACATCCATTCCAAATTACAGCTTTCTGGTACCTATAGTTTCTGAGTAGGACTGCGGACGGACAGACAGACAGACATGGCGAAACTATAAGGGTTCCTTGTTTACTACGGAACCCTAAAAACGGGACCCTATTACTAAGACTGCGTTGTGTCGTGTGACTGTCTGTCTGTCTGTCCGTCACTAGGCTTTTTCTTATGAACCGAGATAGTTAAACAGGTGACATTTTCACATATGTGTCTGTTGTCATTAATACTAAAAACAGAATAAAATAAATAATTAAGGGGGCTCCCAAAAAATAAACGCGAGGTTATTGCCGTTTTTTGCTTGATATTAATAACGGCAATAGGTAGACGTTTGAAATATTTAAAGAATATTCAGCTGTATATTCACTTTAAAAATAAATAATCAAATTAAAGTAAAATAAATATTTAAGGGGTTTCCATACAACAAACGTGTTTTTTTTATAAATAATGGTACGAAACCCTTAGTGCGCGAGTCCGACTCGCACTTGGCCGCTTATTTTGTACTTATTTTCGTCTTTTCTAATAATAAAGTCATTCAAAGTAACAGCTGAAAAATAAAGCCGACATTTCAAAAGAGAAAGTGTGATAGTGACACAGTCCTACAAACCGCGGGGCGGGTGCTCCGCCCCGAATGAATATAACATGACAAAGCGGGCGGCAGGAAACCCGGCCCGGCGGCGCTTCCGGCCATGGCTGAGAGCCGGCCCAAGGCAAAGGCGAAAGTCTAATAAATATTCCATTTTTCAAATCATTTATAATGTCTAACCAAATATACTGAAAATATTTTATGAACGATACTGAACAACTTTCCCCAAGGAACATGTATCGAAATATGCAAAATAATTTTTGGCTTTACATACAAACTCGGATCAATTCATCGGTCAACTTGTACGGGAGGCCAAAAATTAATTTTCATATTTCGATACATGTTCCTTGGGGAAAGTTGTTCACTATCACGGACTGAATTCACCCTTAAAATAGTTTTAATATATTTTGTTAGATCTTATATAAATAGATTGTTAAAAGGCAAGCGCTGATTTTACTGGTGTTAAGACTTATTTATTATACTTGTGTCAATTTGAATTAAATGAATTTCATAGTTATGTATGACACTGTTTTTGGACCAGTTTAAAAATATAACAAGAGTTTGGCGCCTTCAAAAAACTCTTTTCTTTTTAAAAACTTTGATTAAATATAATTTACTAAGAAAATTGTGCATAATAACAATTTTCCCCTACGCCTGTCATCTACACCTTAAGCCGCGGACAGTTCTCAACCGGAAGCAGGCCGGCGTCGAAGCTAGGCCGACGCTTTCTGCCACTCCATTTGACATTTTAAATCATCGTACCTAGTGCTACTTTGCGAGGCTTTCGTTTGTGAACGCGATAAGCCGTTTATGCCGACGAGTTGTTCCTTTTTGAACATGAATTTGGAATTAAAAATTGAATTTTGGTCTGTTTGGTCTTTAAATACTTCTCATCTTTAATGCATGGAAGTTTAATAAATTATGCAATTTGAAATGAAAAAGCGTTAAAGGTATAAAACCAAAAGATACTTGAACAGTGCGAAATACAGAAATATTCAATAAAGGACACTTGAAATTCCGCTTGGGCAAGCATGGCGCAATATCAAGATGCAATATCATTTGGCCTTTGATTTGGCGTGCTTTGCTTCGGAAGCCTTTCTGCATCGCAAGGTGATATAAAAGTATGTTTTTATTGCGATTTTTTGCAATAGGAATTGAGAACTTAAGTTTGTCGCGTCAATATTTTTTTAGGTTAAAGTTGTGAGAGGATGTGATGTACTAAATCATATACAAATATCAGACAAAAGACAGAAGTTATATAGAGTTTTCCAAAGACGTATCCTTGTATCACTTTATCAATGTCAAAAAGTATATTCAAGCCGGTATAAACTTACATTAGGATTGAAGATAACGGTACAAGTGGCATGACATGTTTACCTGTAAACAGAAAAAAGGAATACACTAAGAACAGTTATCTTTATAACTTGCACGTCATAGATAACATAAAATTATTTAATATTTCGTAGAATGACGAATTCCTTTTGCACGTAAAACTAGTAAAATTTTGTCCCAGGTTATATGGACCGAGCTGCCCTAACCATATAGAGGTGCTGGATGATCCACTGAGCACACAACCCCTAGACATAAATATCTCAAGCAACTTTGTGCTTAGGAAAATACGAGTCGTTTCGTTGCATATCACGCAAACAAAACGAATAAGCATGTCAGCATGTCCAATGCAACACATTCAACACCGAACCTCTACGTAGTTGAAAAACATCTAAATTAGGCTGGTAATCGAATTCGAAGAAACAATATATTTTCCTACGAGTACAACTGCAGTTCGTGAAATAGGTCACGTGTGTCGCACCCTTCTATGGCATGTCACACAGACCGGTCGGAAGACGTTTCGCGGTCAGTGTGGCTCGCAGTCAGTTCCCACCCAGTTACAAGAACGAATAAATAATGGAGTATAGAAATAAACCTCTGACTGACCGGCTGGTATTACGGGGAATAGTTGGACAAGTCGTGTCAGGGTTACTTGATTGTAAGACTGTGTAGATAAAGTATTATATACACAAAGCTGCACCAACCCAAAATACTAGTTTTTTTATTGAGTAATTAAACCTTTACAGGCGCTTTCACACGTCGATAAGAATAATTTACCTAACATGTAGTGTATATTAAAATTTAATTTATTTTTTGAAGAAAAGCTACTGATGCCAGTCCTTCGCAACGACCACTGCTGACAAGAAACGTCGAAAGAAACTCATTTCCACAGTAGAAAATGATTACTATTTTGTACATAATAAATATTATTAACTGGAGTTGAAGCTAGCAACCTAACCACTTAACACGTCTTAAAATTACAAAAAAGCAAGGACCTCCCATAAAACGAACCAAGATAATCAATCAACGTACGGAATCGTCTCTGTACTTGTACATTTGGAGATATATTAAAAGTTAGAATCGTAACGAATTTTCCATCAAACGACCTTTTCTTTTCCAAGAAACCCCCTTGATCAGTTGCGCCCTGTTGCTAAAGAGAAAACGTGTATAATTTGATCAAATAGAGTCTTCGAGTCAAACTCGTGAATTTCTTCAAGGTAAAAGTGTCTTATAACATGTTCATCGTAAACGTAGGTACATTATCTTCTTCATCTTAGAGTTTTCGCTTATTTTCCTACACGTGTCAATTGGCACCCAAGGAATTCCGAAGACCATTGAAAGTCAGGGCCTTGTCTAGCAAATAATAGATGGCACCACGTGTATCAAGTCGCATCGGTCGTTCGCTACTCATCACAAGATGTCGTTCTTAACAGTCGGGGCTTTTTTCACCAGAAAATTGAAAATTATCAAGTGATACAAATATCCAAAGATAATTAAATGATTTTTGACTTTGACTTTAATTTGCCTAGCAAACAAACTCGCTATGATATATAGCCAGTAGACGACAGACATTTTCAAATACTCCACCGGCTAAGATAATTTTCTTATTTCTCTGGCTGGTATCTGGCGGTATTGCGTAGGGTTGTCTCCGCGGTGATTGATGACGTAGAGTTGCCGCTGATTGATCGCGGTCTGCCTTTATTTACCCCGGTCTCTAGGCTGGAGCCTGGAAGCTGTCTTGGGAATTCGGCAATATACGCGAAGAAAGCTTACGGCCACTTCTTTGTGAGATAATGAGTTTTGGGCTATAAATCCATACGATGACAGACCTCTTAATATACCGGGGCGTCAAAGCTTCGCTTGATGAAAAACACCGAGAAAACGAAGCTATTTTAAAAATGGAACTTAGCTTGGTAGATAGATTAAGTACCCAAAAAAATTCAGACACGACCTAAGAACTGATAAAGAGATGAAATAACCAATACTGTGAAAATGAGTTGCTCGTTTCTTTCGGCGTTTCTTCTTAGCAGTATGGTCGTTGCGAAGAGCTGGTATCGGTGGCTTTTCTTTAAAAATAAATTAAATTTCAATATACACTACACGTAATGTAAATTATACTTATTGACGTGTAAAGTGCCTGTAAAGGTCATACTACTGAATATATATTTGAATCTTTGAATCTCTGAGCTCACAACAACTATTCGCCAGACGGGCTTTGTCATACTATTATTATGTCTTTTTTAATTATAATAAATTAGAATAAAAAACAATGTTGATACATTATAACATGTAATGCTTACGAACGACTTCACAAACATAGATTACCTAATAAGAATAATTAAAAAGTCAAAAAGCGAAGCCGAGCTGACCAGTCCCTCCCGCCATCTCTTTAACCACAATAAAAGAACAAGTTTCTATAACGTCTTCTATAAGTGAGAACTATTTTAGGTTAAAATAGCGTTACCTCAGTTACGGAGCTTTCCACCTGATAACAAAGCTGACCCCGACACCCCATTACCGTCCTCCGTCGGACACTCGCGCCACACTCGGACCCTCGTACGAGAGGGCCACAAAAACTAAACAAGTTACGGCCCATCTACCTTCGTTTAACTGTCGATTTCACCTTCTGGCTTACGCCAGAGCCTAAGTCAATTTATTTAAGGGTCCTACCCGCGCTAGCGACCCTGAAAATACAAAAAAAAATCTCTTTCTGTAAGTGAGATTATCAGAAACCCTCGTACAACTTTTTAGCTAGTATCCTTAAGTTACATTAGAACCTCGAAAGTCATTGAAATACTATCCGCTTTAGAAACCTTTACAAAAAGAGACAAAAGTGGCCGTTTTTAGTATCTTTTGCAAAGGAAACTACAGCGTATTGTATTTCAATGATTTCGAGGTTCTAATGTAACTTAAGGGTACTAGCTAACAAGTTGTACGAGGGTTTCTGATAATCTCATTTACAGAAAGAGATTTTTTTTTGTATTTTCAAGGTCTCTAGCGCGGGTAGGACCCTTATGGAATAAATACTTTCATTTGTAACAGAAATACTATCATTATCATTAGATCTTTTTGTATCCAGTGCAGGAGCACGACCCTGATATGTATTATACAAATGAAAATAATTTTAACTTACCGAACTGTGAACTTGCGAACCCTGTATCTCGGAAAACCGATTTGGCTCATGTTCAAACTAAAAAATAATTTTGGCCTTATCTACACGCACACTGAATTTCATGAAACTCCGATCAAAGATACTCAAGGTATAGGCGAACAAACATACATACATACAAACGACAGATTGTTCAAGTAAACTCAGGAAATTTCGCTAGCTCAACTAAAATTCTCTAACCAAACTCTAACCTTTCTTTTTCCTGCGACTTTGCCCATCATTATAAGTTGAAGAAGATCGGAGCAAAGAATATGAATCTCTAAAGCTAGTGTAATCTGTGTTTATCTCATCTGTATTAAAAGGCGTATAAAGTTGACTTCATAGTGGATCCTAGTGTTATTTAAAGTGCGTTTAAAACGCACGGCCGGCAGTAAATCGCCCATACAGCTGCTCGTACAATATTTAGACGAGGAAACTTGTTTGAATTAGAGATAAGTCTTTATAGAGGTGTCTATAGGTACGTGTGAAGTTATTCGTCAACTCGCGTTATAAAGATTTGTTGTGGACCTTTTGTTTGTTTGTTTATTGTACATAAACACAAGACACAAAAATACAAGGTAGAAGTAGAAAACAGTGCAAAGGCGGACTTATCCCAGATAGAGATCTCTTCCAGTCAACCTTGTAATAAGACGACATTAGACGACAAACACAGGGTGGGTACAATATGTAGGCATAAAACAGAAAACAGAACTCAATTACACCTAACGTCTTTATAACTTATGGAATAGACAGTATAGAACCATAGACTCAAAGGCCACTTGCAGTATTATCATGGGTGTACTATACTATACTATTCACTATCACGCGTTTATCCCTAACGGGGCAAATAGAGCATTTTGGCTCTAAGCCGACAGAGTTCAGGGCCGCAAGAAAGCCACATCAAAGCATTAACATACATATTAATAAATAAATAAATATATACGGACAAATCACACAGTTTAAGCTAGCCCTAAAGTAAGTTCGAGGCTTCTGTTATGGGATACTAACTCAACGATACTATATTCAGTAAATAAATAAATGGATGACATAACTGATCTCCGATAAAATAAAAATAGCCGATTTGTGAAGTTCTTTTCACCATCATCATCATCACCATCTAAGTTTCTCCCTTCTTTTGTCTTTTTTTTAAATCCAAGCGAATAAAAGGAATATCGAATTTCACGATTTCTTTTCTAGCGGACCTGCAAGATCAGAAACCGTAACACTCAGCTCAATGATCTAACATTTGGCAAGTGCCACGCAATCCGTACTGACTCCCTCCATAAGACAACTCGAGCCAAAAACCGTAAACGCCGCTTAGGCGTAATGTTCTGCAATTTGGATAAATCTATTGGCTTTTGGATAAATGGATCATTTTCATTTTCAAGATTTAACTCAGTCTTTTGTCTAGGTTTTTTTGTGTGATCGTAAATCTGCAGTCAACGCATCTTTTATTTACTGTGTTCACCAAACTTTACTATCTACCAACCTTCTAATATATCAGGCAAGAGGTTTGGCCCGTCCGATTAGTCTGGCTTACAGAATATTAAAATAATTGTATGAGCATGTTTATTTGCCAGGCAAATTGAAAATCCCGACTTTTGAATGGTTTCATATGCAACCGCCATCTAGCGATGGGTGGCGAGACTTTTTAAGGAGATCTCTCCGCGACTGATAGCCGCCGCAGATGACAAGAAGGCTGGCTGCTTTCAACGGATTATCATTGCTATCCAGCGAGGGAACGCAGCCAGCTTTCTTGCTACCATGCCACATGGGCAAGATGTATTTTTTTAATTTAGCACAATTTGGTGTAAGTTTATTTTTTGTTTTGTTATAATTATCTGTTCCTGTTTTTATATCTTTTTTCTTAATAAACTCATTTCCAAAAATACATTTAAATGTGTCACCAACTACGATAACACAGATAAAATGAGTAAGGTCAGAGAGAGATGAGTAAATAAGTAATCATCTTTCGGACCACGGATTTGGTATTTGGATTCATACATTGGATACTTTTCAATCCAAAAAATGATATCATATGTGAATAACGATCTACAAGATGAGTCAGCTAAATCTGTTCATCGGTCCACACCTGAAATAGCTAGTATAACATGAATGAAGATATAATGACGGGTAGTTTCCGTCTTAGCGCTGGATAGATTAGAGTGAACACAATCTTTGTTGTTACATATTAGGCCAGATGTGGCTGAATCTAATAAAACTGGAAGAAGGATGGATAGCGAAAAATTGAGTATTCATATGGGTTCAGACATGGTCTGAATTTGACCAACGATATAATATGAGTGGATATGAGTTTGATTACATTCCTTCAGGCTGAAGATTCAGTTTTTCAATGAATATTATAGTATCTAGACAGATTGCTATGTGCTCTTTCAAAGTAAAGGTTATAAATATAAAAGCCAATTCAATATCTTTGTAAATAAATATCCCAACAAAAACATAAATATGAAAATGGAAGCCAAATTCAGAATACGTATATAAATCACACAAATTGGGCTAGTCCTAAATTAAGTTTATAAACCTATAAAAATATTTTATAGCTTCCTACATACACTTTAAATTGATCATTACAACATGGGTTAAATCATTTGATAAGGTACATACCTTACTAGCGTAAAGTACATAACAAGTATCTACGGAGTTAGTATCCCGTAACACAAGTCTAGAACTTGCTTTGAGACTAGCTCAATCTGTGCGATTTGTCGGAAAAAAAGTTAAGTGAAGCAAACATGGTGGAGATTTTTGGCGTGCGGGGTTGAACACATGTTAAGTCAAAGAAAGTACAGTGCTTGATTAAAGACCCAGGTTTAAGTTTAACCCGAGTTAAATTTGCGAATGCAGCATTAAACCGACGTGACCCGTGAAGGTTGGCGGGTCGCCAGCTAAGCTGCGAAGTACTGGCCATGTGTTACGTCATGGTTAGCCGGTCAGGTGCTGATTGTAGGACGGTTTGTACGTGTATTTACTTCGTGTACGAGTATCTTTTCCTTTTTATTTTGTCTTGTGACTGTGCGGGAAGACTACTAAAAGAAAAAAATTGTATCGGAGCGATGGACCGTATAGAACGTGAAAGGGACATATCCATAATAAATCAAACCACGGGCTGTACTAGATCAGTTTAGTATAGGTTATAAAATTAAAATAACAGTCGAATACTAAATAAAAATCGTCATTTCCATACGAAAGTGTGCAGCCGCCCGGGCAATTTGTATGGTAATGTCATTTTTTTTGCCTGTTTTTTTACTATCATTATCTACCGAACTACGGGCCAAAACTCTAACTTTGTGGACCCCAACGAACGAAAGCCGGCGTCCTGGAAAACCTAGGCGTAGATGGCGTGAAGACTTCTAGTATAGACCTTGGTACAATTAATTACGGGAATGCCCCTTCCACGTAGTATGACTGATAGTTTGAAGGCATTGCTATATACTCGTAAATAATATTAATCTGTGAACAATTCGCAATGCAACACGCGGGGATCAATAATAGTATAGTGAAAATCTATTTGAATGTAGAACAGCCTTTTTTTTTCTTCATTCTTTGTGGCCAGCATTTTAGTGATTGCAAACTCCTTTCCTCAAAAACGCAAAAACGTTTTTATCCTTTGTTCAAGTAAGTAAAACAAATCTGTACAGGCATGGCAAATGAATTGTTTTACATCGATTGTTTGTTCTGATTATTACATGGCAGCATCGCATGTCGCGGACGATGCGGTGCTATAAACCAGCTGTTATCATTGCCTCCCGGCGAATTGTAAATTATACATATATCTGTACGCTTCGCTGTTTATGTATTTGTGTATTAATATATTGAAATGTAGTTTAATCGGTCGGCAGTTATGTAGCAAATCATGGTGTTAGTAGGTATTTAAAATATTGCAACACAAAAAAAAGATTGAATTACGTCCACAGCCGTAAGTGTTCTGCAATGTAGTAACTATGCTGGTGGTTGGTGACAGTCAGCATAAATAATTGTTGAAAAATATAAACCGAGTTCGCCCCCAAACAACCCAACCGATTATGATACAATTTCAATTTTTTTAAATCGGTCTAGGCGTTATTGTGTAGTGTGGCCATCATAGATGTAAGAGTGTGTATGTGTAAGAACCTATATATTTTATGAACGTATTGAATAAAGGAGGAGTATCAAAGTAACACTCGTTTCATTAAGTCGCCTCATCTCTACATGGCGACCCTGCCAGTCGGCGCAGCCCTGCGCCGGCGCGGCCGCGTGACGCGCATCGTCATGTAGGCCGCGTATAGTAATAATCGGTGAAAATACATAAAAGCGAAGAATTGATGACCTTCTCCATTTTTTGGAAGTCATTTAGTCATTTAGTGGTTAAAAAGGCTGTTAGTTCTACAGGGGGTGGGGTTGGGGACGCATATTGCGCGGGACATTAGGAGATTCCATTTTATATGCAACTAGCTGTAACCGCGGGCTTCGCTCCCCATCGAAATTTCGGGATAAAAAGTAGGTATCCTATGCCCTTTTCCGAGTCTCAAACTATGTCCATACCAAATTTTATCCAAATCAGTTCAATAGTTTAAGCGTGAAGAGCTAACAAACAAACAAACAGATATACAAACTCACTTTCGCATTTATAATATTAGTAGGAAGTAGGATAGTCGTATAATTTAAATAAATAAATATATTTAATTCTGACAAGTGATGACAAATTCGTTATTCCTATGTGAATTTCAATAAAGACGAACGGCATCTGCCTCCATTTGCCTAATAAATAGCGCTGTCATAAAAAGGTTCGCGGCAGGCGGATGCGAGCCTGGGCCGCTCGATTGTGAAATACAATGGGGGAGTAGAGAAATTAGTCTCCGTGTACAGAAATGATTGCTTGCTCAGCATCACCTGTTGGTTGACTGGTGGAAAAGGCCTCAGGCCTTAAGTCCGCTATTTACATGTATTGTAATAAAGTTTAATAAAAAAAATACAGAAACATATAAAAAAATCGCACCGAATGAAGCATTTTTCTTACTTTCTTTCTTTACATAGGTACCTACCTATTATCAAATTGCATTATAAAAGTTCTTAAAAATAATAATAAAGAAAAAGGTAAAAAACGAAAGGTGACCCCCGGTGAAAATCTTCTAAAATACAAAGCCTGACTCTGCGGTAACGACATTTAGCCATAAATGGCGGTTTTGACTACACTAGCTGAGAAAAAGCCAAACAAAAGGCGCGGACAAGCCGGATACGTAAATATTTGGCCTAACTCTACCCGAAAAGTTAAACATGTCAACCCTAGATTACGTACTTGTTCATTTATTTGCAGAGTTATTTTGTGTAGGTTTTCTTCGCAGAGCCATTTATTCAGTTTTCCAACATTCTAACTACATATTTTTCAGAACTAAAAGTCGACTTCTCCTCCAAACTACACAACAACGAAACGACTACGACAAGTATGCCCTTTCAAACAAAAAAATATTTTTTGATATCGGTCCAGGCGTCTTTAAATAATTAGTCAACATACATATAAAGAAGATTCCGACAAATTGACAGCCTCCTCCTTTTTGGAAGTCGGTAAAAAAGAATATCTTTCTATATCCTTTATAATTTTTGACGTGGCTGGATGTGGGGCAATGAGCGGGCGTAATTTATGTGACAGAGTCCCGCGGGGCGAGTGTGTCGAATGCGATTGTGAAATGGGATGAAATACTTTTAAATATATTATCGAGAAACCGGCAGGTTTACATAAATTAAGGATTTCAAATTCCACAAATACAAGTCTTAAAACCCTGATTAAATTCTGTTTATCCAGATTGTGAATTCTCGTAAAATTTCTTTCTTTCTTTTAAAGGTTATGACTCTATCGTTTAGCCAAAACGATGATTTTGCCAATGTCAAGGTTGAGGATGACACGATTATGTAGATACATAGACATAGAATTTTTGTAGATAGAAGTAAATTTAATAACTTTTGTAGGTGTACGTTTTTTCATAATCAGACTGACATTGACAGACAAGATTAAAAGTAAGACACTCTGATCATGAAGCAAATTACTCAGTGGTAAAAAAGCAAAACGACTCATTAATACGAATTGTAGTTATTAAAATAGTACTCAAACCAACAACTAGCATAAACTCGATCCGTTTTAGACATCTTCTAAACCATCTGCATCATTTAATCCTGACTTAAAACCGATCCTCTTTGAGTAATACATTAGACCCTAGTGTGAACGTCAGACAAAAGAGCAAAAGTACTTTTACTCGCTTCATACTTTTAAAACGTACGGTATAACATGTTAAAAAGCCATTACCCGGTAGTAATTTCGCAAACACCACAGTAACCCGAACCGTATCACGTAAATAACTCCCGTAAAAGCCAGCACAATACAACTGCACGCCTTTTGAAATGATTGCCCGCCCGCCGCCTACTGGCCCGTTTGTCACCATTACTGCAATAAAAGGAAAAAGTTTAGAAGAAAAACTTGTAATTTTTCACAACGTAACTCACATTTATCTACTGATAAGAGCTTGTCGTGTGATATCAGAGCATTAACTTATTGTCACAAGGGCCTACGCTTCTTCCTTTGTGGCCCTTGTGATAAAAAAAGTTTGGTTTTTGGCGTGAGATACGGAACAGGATTTTTTCTGCGATACCGTAAGATAGATAGTTTAAAATTAGATAGATAGATAGATATAGACTTTATTTGTACCAACAAAGACACAACATAATAAAAATTACACTTTTAACATACTATATAATCGAAAACCAGCGTTTTTGTATTTCAAACGATTGTACTAAAAAGTTTCATGTTTATTGTTTATAGTGGGCCATATTAAACATTCACATTTCCATATCAACAATTTAATCATAATTCCCTTGATGGGATTTCAAAATGTTCGCGTAATTCCCGACCACAGCGCAGCTACGCTTTGATGCAATGTGTCGGGAATGCAAACAAAGCCTCGATGACGTGCGGGAGATTATCACACACACACACAGAGACATCGTCAACACATACAGTCATACACTATACGCCTACCACAATACACGATAGTGTAATCGTTTTGGGATTCCTTTCAATATATTTTCAGTACTCAATTCTCGTTCCAAATATACAAAAAATGGTGCTTAAAAGTTGGACAAATTATCCTATATAAACAATTAGTGTAGACACTCGCGCTGTTGTGTGGGTATCTACCGAGCGCGTGGCGAGCACGCGGTTTCCAAACATTCCGAGACTTTGCGCAGTAATTTGATAATTTTTTTCTTTGTAAATAATAAATTATTTGGTTTGTTTTATATTTTTTGACGTTACGTGTGATTATGATGAATTATGTCCTGAAGTATTACACGTGATTTACCAGTCAGACAAATTTCTAAGAAGAAAAGAAAGAAGTAGCTAAGCCTCATGCGAATTTTCTAGTTTTTAAGTTAACTATGTCGTGTATTTAGTTTTTGTGCAATAAAGAGTATTTCATTGTATAGTCAAATAGTTTTAACAAATTATTCCAACGCACGTTTCCAATATTTGCTGTTGCAATAATTAATCCTTTCAAAACAGCATTCGCAATATTTAAATAAAGCCTTTTGCGAGTAAATACGAATTCGCGGAAACATCAGTTTCATGTTGAATTTAAATCAAATAAGTGCGCAACAGAAAAGGGAATAAATAAAATGTTCCCTTGTGTCGGTATCGATGTTTCATGTCGGATCATATTTGTGCATATCGGTTGCTAAAAGCTGTTTGCTGTACGAAAAAGTTTTTACTTTTATTTTAATTTTTTGAAAAAAGAAGAGTTATCGGTCAGTCTGTCTGTGGTGTATAGCACTTGAACAGATAGACCGATTTCAATGCGTTTTTTTACGTGAAAGCAACTTCCCTTGTGGTGGTTTATAGCCATGTTTGATGAAAATCGGTACTCTCGTTTAAAAGTAATCGGATGTTAACGCGTTCAGTCGGGTTTTGTTATTTACCTGGCAAATAATAGATGGCGCTACGGATATTTTTTCCACTTAACATCGGTTGGAATATTATGTAGTTCCGCCACTTATCACTAGATGGTGTCGTCGTGTTTTTAATTTGCCTAGCAAATAAAGTAGTTTGCTATTGCGCGTAACCATATTCTTGCTTTGCTTACCTCGTAAGGTAAAAATTACAGTATTCATGTTCCTCTTGCTTTTTATCGAATGACGGCCAACAATGTTTTATATGAATAAAATCAATGTGTGACCACCTGAACAAATAAATTAATTATTTAGTAAAAAAATTATATGAGTTTCGTATCAAATACTAAATCTATTTTCAAAATTGCACTAGATAAATAACAATAAGACTTCCGACTTCCTTAAACAGCAGCCGAGTGGAGGAGGCTCGGCAAGTGTTGCTATAATCCAGTATTATTGTCCTGGCGGTCTGCCAACTGGTTCACTAGTTTCACTACCGCACAGAGGAGAGGTTGATACCAGAGTACAAGCTTTTAAGCTTATAGCAGACAGCTTCGAAATAATTTATTCAAACGGTAAAAAAAATATTATGGGTTTGAACCCAGCAAGGGTAAGTTAGAAATGGCTTTTTTAGAATTTTCCTGGGTATTTATCTAAAAATAATGTGAGTCAGTTAGTACCTCACAGCACAAATTTAAAACTTTCTTTTGGGCTAGCTCAATCTGTCAAAAGTCTGTCTGGATCGTAGCAAGTGGAAGTTCATAGTCTCTTCCCACCCCTGTGAGAAACAGGTGTGATAACATGTCTGTATATTAGTTAGTTCTGTCTAGTTCAATCTGTAGATTTTTCCGTATATTTTTTTTGAGTCCAGCAGTGCGTTGATGTGGGCTTAGAAAGGAGATTATGATGAAGTAAATTTCAAAAAGTACTAATTCAAACTACTATATAATATCCACAAATACACTTAAGCGTTTAGAGTAAGCTATAGATGCTTAGACGAGAATCTCACTTGCAAACGCATAGCTTAGACTCTAACAGGAAATACTCCACGCCCTTATATCTACAAACCCGTAATAAATCGAACCACGGGCTATACTGGATCCCTTTAGTATAATGGAATTAAAATAACAGTAAAAGTAAAAAAAAATACCATCGCCATACTAAAGTGTGCAACCGCCTGGACAATTTGCGAGTATCGAAATTCTTTGTTTGCTTTTTGACTGTATTTTCATTTTATTGTGGTTTGATTTATTACGGGTATGTCCCTTTCACGTATAGAACAAAAAAATCACAAGTCTTTATTACTTGCCTTTGGATAAAACATAAAACAAGAGAAGAGTGAATAGGTATTACTTGAGTATGCGTGATCCATCATAGACCGTTTCGTCGCCTTCCACCAAGTGAGAAGCGGTCAAACGCTACTAAGTTTTAAATTTAAAAAAAACGACGGGTTGCACTCTGGGAGTGCCGGCAGAAGTGAAAACTTGAATATTAACGTTGTGCATTTTTGATATTTTGGAATGGTTAGGGAATAATTTTGCACGAATTGCTTTAATTATCAGTATAAAATATTTCAAATCTTTTCTGAACCGCAGTCTGTCACAAATGTCACAAGCATGACCAAATTCATTTTCAACAAAATCATTTTCAAATACGCAGCAGTATGGCCACTACACAGACGGTCGAGCCATCAGCTGTCACCATCCATGGATGCGCGTAGCACGCTGTAACATAAACACACACGAACATTCGCGCAAGCGCCCTGCGCCGCCTTACGAATTTTCGATCAGGTCACGTGTCCTGACGCGAGTTTAACATTTTTTACCCATTCCAAAAAAAGTGCATAACGCCGCTAAAGAAGTTTTCACTTCAAAAAAATAAAAAAAATAAAAAATAAAAAGACAATGATAAACCGAAACTTAGTCTCTAGCTTCTCTGTGCCCATAATAAATACTAAACTTTATTACTTTCCTTTGAAATAACACAATGGCGTCATCAAACGTATTCGCGCAACACGTGGATGGTTTACGCGAGTTCGGGAACTATTTATGATGGTAGTTTAGCTTATTTTTGTTTCGTATCATAATGTAGTGTCGTAGCACAGAAGGAATGGTCGACAAACTTTTGGGTTGGTGTTAATAGACTGTTATTTATTGTCTTATCAAATATCGAATATTAAAACAATTATTATTATTAAATATAAAAATATACATACATACATACATACATACTATCACGTCTTTATCCCTAATGGGGCAGACAGAGCATTTTGGGTCTTGTGGTTCTATGCAGAGCCCAGGGCCGCAAGACCCAAAAGCCACTTTTAGCGTCATGGTGGGCGAGAAGATGGAAAAACAATCAATACAGTGATGGGTTGCCAGCCGCATCGCCTGTTAACATGATTAGCATTTTTGCCCATTCCCTCGATCGGCTTTTACGATCTGCGTGGGAAGAGAAGCAGCTGGTACATTCTAAGTTTTTTTCATTTCTCCCAGACCAGCATGCGAGCTCCAGATCTTCTTATATAGATGTAGGATGTAAGAAATAAAAATATAGCTTTGTTTAATTGCACTTTCTAAGTTCTGATGTTAATTATTTCTTTTACTATTAATTGCACACAATTAAGCAAATGAGATATATAGATAGAGATTATTGAAAGTAACAGTCACATAAAATTAGATTTTTCAAATTGTATTAAAATCGGTTCATCCGTTCAAGCGCTACGATGCCGCAGACAGACGACAGACAGACCAACAGATATAAGCGTCATACTTATAACACTCTTCTTTTATGTAGAGACTAGCCGAAGCCCGCGACTTCGTTCGCGTGGACTTAATGTCTCTGGAAAATGCTCATCAGGCTGAACAACCTTTATTAAGGCGGCATTTTTATATCTCTTATAGTTTAGCTGGACTATTGTGGTTCTGCATCAGGCGTTCCATTTTCCTAAACCATTTATACCCTATATGTTGCCCAGGCTTAACAGCTATATAACAAAAAAGTTTCATTCGAATCCGTCCAGTATTTCCGGAGATTAGCGTGTACAAACAGACAAACAGACATACAGACAAACATACAGACATTTTTTTAAAAATTCTTACTCTATTACTACATCTCCATCGCCCCCAATATTTTTTTTGGTAATATATTTAATGTACAGACACACTTTTTTTACTGTTTTATTATATGTATAGATAGATATAGATAGATTTAAAAACAGTCATTTGAAAATAAAAATGCCAATTTTAAAATATTAGTCTCGTATTCCACGACCAGTTTTCACCACAGTGCGCTGTTGGCTGTTTCGGTCCGGCTACAGAGTGCCCTCCTCGCCACTTGTCCCCGAAAGCCGGCAAATTGTCGATATTGCCTGGTATTGCCCATTTTGTCAAGTGACGTTTAGTGCCATTTTAAAAGCTTTTCGTGGAGATTGCTTGTTGAAAACTTTAGTTAAAAAAGTAACGAGTTACGCACTAAAATGTAAAAGTAAGTTATCCCTTACATACGAGTACATATTACATGTCACACTTAAATGATTAGAAAATATATTTCATTTTTGACATCTGTTTTATGTAAGCTTTTATTTTGTTTTGGTACAATAAAAATAATTAAAGCCTGGTTTACATATTGACAAGTGAAAAGTGCGAGTGAATGTGAAAACAATATTAATAACAAACAATGTTATTTCTTTTGAAACTATTTAAAATTCGGGGTTTTGTTATTTGCCTAGCAAATAGTGGTCGTTCCGAAACGCTAGCAGTTTTTAGCTTTTGCACTCAAATAATATAAAAAAATGACCTTCAAAAAGAGACAAATTTATCCAACATTGAATAACATTTTTTGACTTTGACTTTGACTAAAATTTGTTAAGTTACGTTTAGTGACATATTATAAAACATCTAAAGAACATAATATCTCGCCCGCAGGGCTATATACACAAGAAATACAAGAGATAAGACGTCCTTCCTTTGGTCCAAGGACGCGCACGATGATGATGACTCTTAGTGATCTCTTAATGACGATGACTGTTTCTGGTAAACAAGTTGCTGGTGGCTGCCATTAGAAGAGGCTTGTTCCCAGTTCAGGTACAACCTTCCCGAGCTGGGAACAAGCCTCGTCTAAGGACAAGCACGATGATAATGACCTCTTGGTGATCTCTTGATTGTGATGATCTCTTGGTTATGTCTTGATGATGATGACTGTTTCCGGTGAACAACATGTTGAAAGTGGCTGCCATTAGAAGAGGCTTGTTCCCAGTTGAGGTACAACCTTCCCGAGCTGGGAACAAGCCTCGTCCAAGGACAAGCACGATGATAATGACCTCTTGGTGATCTGTTGATTGTGATGATCTCTTGGTTATGTCTTGATGATGATGACTGTTTCCGGTGAACAACAAGTTGCAATTGGCTGCCATTAGAAGAGGCTTGTTCCCAGTTGAGGCACAACCTTCCCGAGCTGGGAACAAGCCTGGTCCAAGGACGCGCACGATGATGATGGTCTGCTCGGGGATTACGGTGGGTATTTTGTCCATTCGTTTACAGGAACCTCAAAAATACCAAAATTTCAATAACAACATGACACCGTTTCAATACCATTTGAAAAGTCAACAATTAAATCAAAACTGAACAAATAAAAAGGAAAACAGTCGACGATAACAGGCGATAAATAATGAAAGTTGATAACTTTCTCAAATCAGAGATTCCTTTGAAAAAAGCGGTACACAAAAGTTGGGAAAATATGAGGACGTTGCTTTTAACGAGGGCTTTTTCACAGGCGCCTGAAACTTGATACTGACAAAATGTTCCTTTTTTGCAAAACAGAAACAAGTCGCTCAGAAAAAAAAAATGGGTCAGAAAATATCACAAATTATTTCAAGAATTGAAATGTTTTGTCAAATTTTATAATTCTTATATTTAAGTACCTATGAAAATAATTTCTATATTGGTTTTAGTTAGTTTTAATTTTAGGTTGTATTTATTAGTTAATACTATATTTTTATATTAAGTATGGAACTATGAATAGTATGGATATGGATAAGCGCGCACAAGAATTATTCATTCACTTTCTACTTGGATAAAATGTCGGGTGTTTATGAATTAATATTATAATCTCTTTTTACATTTTTGATTACATAAATTGTACTTAGTTTAAACTAAATTTAAATCTACATTAAACGAAATAAATTAATTTATAATGTAATAAAAATATAAAAACACGAGTATCTTCTATAGGATCTTCATTAAGTGATTTTGTAGCACGATGCCTACTATCGCCCTTAGTTTACTTTCTAATAACTTCAAGCATGTTACCCAAGGATTAGTTCTAGTTTGGGTTGCGGAGGCAGACGGCAGTCGCTCTGTGTAAAAACCAGCAAATCTCGTCAACCTCGTCAAATCTCCTTGGTTAGGTAGCGGACCCCGGGCTCTGAAGCATTACTGCTAAGGATGCAACCGGGAAAATACGCTCGGATGATGATGAAACTTCAAGCAATCGGTAGCACCACGCCAACTTTTCTAACCTTACATAACATCGCGTTTGGTACGCGAAAAATGAAACGTAAGTTCAACAAGAGCATTATCGATTTTATCGTCATTCCTAAATTTTACGCAACGAAGTCACGGGCACCAGCGAGTTCAAAATAAAAAGTAAATCTCACTAAGCATTAGTGTCACCCCGTCATAATTAACTAGTTGACCTAAGTTGGCAACACCTGCAAACTTAGTAATAAGCCGCTTCATTAAACTAACATTAACAGCATCCGTGTGCACCGCCGTGAATCTTATAGCAAGAGCTTCTGACAGGAGTAAAGGCCCTTTTAGACGGCGTAGTTTCTTGCCTGCTGCGTAAATAAAATTGCGTACTAAAATTAAAGCAATAGATAACTTGCATGGTCTGAACGAAACGTCAGCGATACAATTCATTTATTGTTTCAATAAAATGGTGCAAGAAATTTGCACCGTGTAAATGGGCCTTTAAGGCGCAGTAGTGCTTGGGCTTTATTTCAACAAGCAAGTACTACTATTTTTCAAAAGTAAATCTTAAATTTTTTATTATTGATCGACCTAAAACAGTAAAAACCTTAATGTCAATATCACATTTCACTCATTTAGGACCCGTATATAAAGTTAAATGACGTCACAACATGGCCGTCAGCGTTTTTAGAGTACGAAATTAAAAAGAAAAAAAATACAAGTTTTCAATGGTACATTCATAAGTGTATCCAGGAACGGGTTTTGGCGGTAGCGCCACATACAATCAACTTCTCCAAAGAGCCACTACGTATTGGTTTCCTCAAAAAGAACCGGGGAGAAAAGACTCGTGATTTCAAAAGGAGATACAAATAAAATTATTCTTATCTTTTCCAAATTAAAGCGTTACGAGTATAATTAGACCTTAACTTAAGGTACAAAAGTTAATTTTACAACTGAAGCCAATCTCTGGCTTTGTATTACGATATTACACAACAAACAGATATAACGACTGATACCTGTCAGTTGCGAGCACGCCTCCAATCCATCACTATGAGGTATGGTAATGTGACATGCTCGATACGCGTAATACGGAATTCCACTTGACGGGTTATTGGGTAGGCTTCAGTCATATCAACTGTATATAACAGTATCTTCAAGGTTATTCAGTACATATAGTAGCTTGGTACAGCTAGGTAACATAAGTGGCTCTGTGAGGACAACTATACTAAAAATTTAATTAAAAACTTCACGCGCAAAAAATATGTACGATATTCGAATGACTCATATTTAAAACATATGTACGGTTTTTTTTATTATATCTATAAAAAGTAAAATACATAAAAGAAAAACATATTACAAAATATCAACATTTTATAAAAAATCTAACATAGCAGTTTAGGAGAGATAAACCTCTGACAATACGTATCGTGTCCAGGAGTAGTTATTATTTGTGATATTTAGATTGTTATAATTTGTGTTCTCTTGGATTGTTGTACACACATTTTTTGGCTTGCCACTAGTTTTGTTGTGTGTATTTTTGTAAAAGTTTTATTCTGTTTGGTGTGATAATAAAATAATAATAAACCACCTCATAAAACTTCATAAGATTCTATTGAGTAGTAGGAGAGAACGTCCGAGAGTCAGGACATCCAGAATTCGGACAAGCGAAAGAATATGTTTTTTGGGTTTTTACGCATTTAAGATGCAGTACTAAACTCACGTGGTAGTTTACCATTACTAATTTCATTATTAAAAATTATGATACAGAGATACTTCACTCGCTTCTCTCAGTCAATAATGGCACACAAGTCAGTCGCGAGCACGCCTGCCCCAATCCATCACTGTGTGAGATGGTAATGTGACAAGCTCAATACGCTTCATACAGATACGGCATTTTATATGACGGGTTTTATTGGATAGGAAACAAGTATCTTCAATATACTTTTATAAGTATAAATTAGTTAAAAAATACATAATAACAATATGGCAAAGCCCTTCTGGCGAATAGGCGACCAATACTGTATAAATGAGTTTAATTGGGCGTTTCTTCTCAGCAGTGGTCGTTGCAAAGAGCTCGTACCGGTAGCTTTTCTTTAAAAAAAAAAAGACGTGTGGCACTCGGGGACTGCCGCGGTAAAGCTATTGCAAACAAGGAAGGACGGCAACGTCGCAAACGGACGACGGAGACGAAGCAGCAACCTACATGGTAGGCGGAGTGGGAAGCGTGAGGTTTTTTCGTTACGGAATTTCTGGATTCGGTCCCCGCGCTCAGGGCCCGCGATAGAAGCTATGCAATTCATACAGTACACGTAATGTAAATTATACTTAATGACGTAAAAATGCTTGTAAAGATCTAAAAATAAACGTTTGAATCTTTGAATCAAAGTTATTGGGAACATATTATGGTAGGTAGATTGGCAGTACTAAGCAACAACTAGGTTACTTAAGTCTCTGCAAGCGTGTCAAATTCCAGAAGTATACTCGCGTAAGTATTCTTCTAAATTTGACACGCTCAATACGCTTCACATAGAATTCCACATGTCATGTTTATTTATTTATTTACTAAATTCATGTACACAAAATACATACACAGAAACAATCAAAATAAGAATATTGAGTACATAGATTATATACATCCTTTAGTTACACGAGCTATGTAGAATTGTATACAGTTTTTTTTTTTTTGCAATTATTGTAAAAATTATGATAAGTCATATATAACAAACGAATCACTGTATATTTTTATATTAGTGGCTCTTATCCCATAATTTCTTTCACATTTTCATCAGTTAATATTGATTCTTTTTGACTCATCGTCAGTGACATGCAATATAACTCAAAAACAATTAAATGACATCGATATTTTGATTATCGATAAATTAAAAGTTTCAACCCCTTCAAAAAAGTAAAGTGAGTGCGACAAGATATCGAAGTCTATAGGCTACAGTCTATGTATATAAGAGTGTCTTCAAGGTTATCGAGTACATGTAGCAGTGGCACAAAGTTATAAATAAACGACACAAAGGTAGACGCAAGCACCTTGCGATCCATCACTGTCGGCGACTGTCACTGCTGTCGCGAAACCGTTGCCGTCAGGTGTCGCAAAATGTCGCTGGCACACATTGCTGGCAGCAATTTTGATGCTGCTATCCCTTTCTACAAAGAGCGACGGAACGCTTCAGCACCAGCCATGCTAAAGCGTTCCGTCGCATTATCTCCCTCTAGCAAATGACGGATCTGAGTGACAGAAAATTGATGTACCGTGCTGAGATGTAGCTAAACCCTAAGAATCCTCACATTCAAGCAAACATACTTTTTCTTTATTTGATCTTCTTTTTAAACCCCAAAAAAGAAAGTTAAACGTGTAAAAGTTAAAAGTAAAAGTTTGACGTGTCTTTGTGTCTGTGTACTGTGTTTCTGTAGCATAGCAACGCCTAAACGAATGGGCCGATTTTGATGTGTTTTTTTTGTTGTTTGAAAGCTGATATGATTCTTAGCTATGTTCGATAGAAACGGTCCAGCCGTCCAAAACTTATTGGCGTTAAATGCTTGGGTTTTTAATTTTCTTAGCAAATAGTCTTTTTTATACAGCTAGATCAATGTTAAATTATTCTTTAGTCAAGTTAAAGTTAGATCGTAATATGTATGTGTATTATATATTTATGTTTATAAAATACTGTATCTTCAAGGGCTTATCTTATAAATTTATCTCTGTTTTTCCTGACTGGTAGAAAATGTATTAGCACTAACCTTTTGTACCATAAAGATTTATTAAATAAATAAATAAAATACGTTAACACATGAAAAAAAAACCATTAAATCTGTACAAATCCATTTCTCTCAGTCAGCAAAAGCATTATTTTAATTTAACCACACACGTTAATCCCACAAGGTTTTTGTTTAATCCCAGAGCACGGATTTTGAATCCAAACATATTAAGTATTACGCAGACGAGTGTTAACAAATGGACGAAAAAAACCGTCTGTGGCTGAAATGAACAACGAATGGTAAAGGTGAAAGGGTTAAAACGAATACACAATTATGATAATCCTTTGAATAAACGTGGTAATTTGTATTTTTTAGATTTTGCTATTTTATAGAAGACTAACTGAAAC
The DNA here is from genome assembly GCA_963555685.1 of Acrobasis consociella. Lineage (NCBI taxonomy): Eukaryota > Metazoa > Arthropoda > Insecta > Lepidoptera > Pyralidae > Acrobasis > Acrobasis consociella. The sequence continues at coordinate 587,220 of OY743112.1, forward strand.
CTGCGGCCTTGCCTGCGTTAAAATGCGTTTTAAGTTGAGTTTCATACAAACTTTCACCCCCTATTTTACCTTGTAGGAAAGCTTTTTTTTTCAAAATATTTTTTAGGGTTCCACACCCAAAGGGTATGTCTGTCATCATGCTGTATCTCATGAACCGTGATATCAGGACAGTTGAAATTTTCACACATGATGTTATTCTATTATCGCTATAACAACTGTGACGAAGTCCGCACTGGTACTTCCCTCCTTACCCCGCTCTCCACCCCGCGCGGCCCATATAAATACGAAGGCGTGAGGAGTCTCGTCCTCTTTCGACCACCACTGGACGCCGGGCTGCTTCAAAGCTGAGTACTTTTGGAAATCTCTTCTAGAACGACGAATCTCGTGGCTGTGAACCTACGACCCTTACCCGTGACTACTTCCGACACTCAGTGAATAAATTGTTAAAAATTAAATTAATGAATTTGGTCTTTTTAAATATTGTTTCTCTCAAAATAATCTTATCGTCACACAACATACTAAAAACAGAATAAAATAAATTTTTAAATGGGGCTCCCACACAACAAACGTAATGTTTTATAGATAATGGTACGAAACTCGTCGTGCGTGAGTCCGACTCGCACTTGGCCAGTTTTTTTTTCAGTTGAGTTTCATACAAACTTTCACCTCCTATTTTCCCGTTTAGAGATTTATTTTTTTCAAGTAAACTTTTGTTGTGAACCGTGAGCTCGTAAATCATTCTTTTACATTTCCAACTTTAATATTTACACAAGTCTCGAACTTAGAAGAACTTAACTTTGGGACTGGCTCAATCTGTTTGATTTGTTCCTATATATTTATTTATTTAATATTGACCAAGTTTCATACAAACTTTCTCGTGATATTGTATCCGTAACTAATTGCCACTGAAAGGAAGAACACATATTCCCCTGACTCCCAAACAAATAATTAGTTCTCATATAAATACCAAACTAATTGAAACTTGCACACAGCCAAAAAGGTGATCCAAATAGCTTTGTAGAAGTCGGCAATGTTAACTAACTTTATTGAACTACCTCCGTATACCATTTTGTTTGCACCAAAAGCTGTTTCTTCAACAACTCCTGCAATCTTTTAACCACCGACAAAAAAGAGGGGTGTTATATGTCTGTATGTCTGTCTGTATCGATTCCAATGCGGTTTTTAAGTGAAAGTCTTAATTATTAAAAAAGTAATTGGGGATTAACGCTTAAAAATCAGGCAAATAACAGATGGCGAGGAAGTAGCGGAAATACGACTTCGGTAGTTCCGCTACTTATCACTACATATTGTTGTGTTCTTGGCAGTTCTTTTTTTATTTGCCTAGGAAATGAAAATTATATTTTTTTTAGAAATAGATTTGTGATTTTAGTTTATACTTAGGTAAACCTTCTAAGTTTATTTCTTTGCTAATTTCATTAAATTTATACTTTGAATGTATTCGAACAATCGTAATGTACCACTAGTAGCAGTGCTACGACCGTAGCAGCTGAGCGTAGCAGTATTCAACGTCGTAGCACTCGTAACAAACACGATATAAGCATTCGTAGCAATCGCAGCTAGCTGCGTAGCAGAAATCTACGTCGTAGCACACGTAGCAGTTATATCGTAGCAATTGTAAAACGCTACGATCGCACATTCTCACTTGACACTCGTAGCGGCAGTCTACGTCGTAGCAACATACTTTTTAACCCCCGACAAAAAGTGTCTGTCTGTGTGTAGCAATCGGACGGATGAACCGATTTCAATGCGGATTTTTTACGTGAAAGCAAGTTTTGGTTTTTATCTATGTTTCATGAAAAGCTATTGTGTCAGCACTTGAAACTAGGGAGTTTTTCAATTTGCCTGGCGAATAAACTTGTTATACTATACTTTACACGTCTTAACCCTAATAGGGCTGACAGTGCATTTTGGGTCAAAGCCCAGGGCCGCAAGAACCAAAGGCCACTTTTAGCGGAAAAGAAAGGAATCAAAATACCGAAAGTTTGCTAGCAACGACGCCTATTAACATGATTCTGAATTCCTTCGATGGGCTTTTACGAATTGCGCGGAAATAAGCAACGGATTTTAATCCTGGTGGACAAGTGCAACTGATTCCCTTTTATTATCAATTGTCACTTTTCACTCGCACTTGTTACTTCTCAATATGTAAACCAGGATATAGCGTCCTAATTAAAACTTCTAGTTCCTAATATTCGGCTAAATAATCAACCGGTGCAGCCATAGTTTCAGAGTTCTCGCTAAATAAGCAAGCAGTCAAACTTGCGAGTACAGCTCGCCACACAAGCGGTCTGCAATCTTTGGGGAATCAGACGCCAGTGGCGTGAAACTTGTGGTGCGGGGTGTACCCGCTTTGTTGCAAAGTTTGTTCGATTTAGTTCCATATGCGAGTAGAGAGCTTCCTCGTATGACGTGGCGGATGTATGTTGATCTTAGCGCTTCTGGAATATTGGAAAGTCAATATGCTAACAAATTCGGCAGTCAAATTTAAAAAAACCGACTTTAAGATCGCCATCTAGTGGTGAGTAGTGGAACTACATAATATTTCGAATGATATCCGTAGCGCCATCTATTATTTGCTAGGCAAATTAAAATCCCCGACATTAATCCTTTAATACATTTTATAGGCCTACTGGAAGAGATGTCTTTTGAGATAAGTAGTGCCTTTGTACAACTTTTAATTTATATGAATTCTCTGTATAGATTTTCCGTGTACATAAATTGGCAAATAAATAAAATGTTAGGTAGTTAGCGGTAGGCAGAGACTACGGACCTCTACTTGCTACGATCCTGTCAAACCTCTTTCACTTCATCTACACCCATCACTCTCTTCATGCATTCTTCATAGAACATTTATCCCGTCTAACAAAGTTTAAGACGCCACAAAAATAAAGTAAACATTCTAAGCCCGTGTCAAACGTAAGCACCGAGCGAAGGAAATGAAAGCCTTAACGAGGCTCCCGCTCAGTATTCATAAGATCGCCAAATGAAAGCCTCGCCGCTGACTAATCTAAAACCGATACTTCCCCAAATGGTGTTCTTGATTGATTTACACGTGTACCTACAATTTTATATTTCGTCGTAAAAAGGCCTTTGAAATTTGAGAGGTTTTGTAAACTTTTTTCTTCTTTACAGCTTACATTGGGCCTTTACCAGACCTGCGGGAGCTTGGCCTGTCCCAGCATAGTTTGGTGAGCTCCGAATGATGCCCAAAGATGGTGGTGGGCGAAATGATAGAAAAAGAAATATGAAGAAGAACAAAATAATGATGATAGAGGTATATGATGAAATAATTGAAACAAGAGCGGTGCTCTTTTCGGTGGAGTTTCTTCTATTCTTTTGTTTTCTGCCAACTTCCAAGCATCTTGATACGACACTCCTGTCACCTTTTCCTTTTATTTTCTCTCATAACAAAATATATTTTCCAAAACTAAAACCAGACTACGTAAGAAGCTAATAATGTATAGGCCCTTTCATTTATTACCCCACTCGGTATAAACTTAAAACTTATTATATTTTTAATTACTTACTTTTTGGCCTATAGAGGGCGCTATTTTGAATTTAAAGTGACGTCACATAGACTATCCAGCGCGCAGCCAAGACGCTTCGAACGATACCTCATTTGTTAAAGTATCATGGATATCATAAAAGATACGGGGGGATAGATAATCATGCATAAAGGTACATAGGTACACAGCGAAACACATAAACCTCCTTTTGGCTTCGCCGTAGTCGGGCAGTAAATAAAGCCATGCATACCGGTTAGCCATACAACATTACCATTTAACTTCACCACTCGTTAAAATGGTAATTCTGAAATTATTGCAACAGAACATTGCCACTCGTATATTAAAATGATAATGCTGATATATCGCGCGAATTTAAAATGAGCTGCCACGCTGGCCTGTAATAAATAGCCTGAAGACGTAATCATAATGATATAATGTAAGTATAATGCCAACAAAAACATTTTTTAAATTAACCTTAACTGTCCCACTGTTGGGCAAAGGTCTCTTCCATTTTTCTCCATTTGTTTGTTTGTTTTTCGGGTGTGTAAGTGGAACACTGGTGTCAGATTTTTCAGGCTGCCTAAAGGCATCTGACATAGCTTGACGGGACCAACGGCTGATACGTGCCTTCCGAAGCACGGAGGAGCTTGAGAAGTCTTTATGCCACTTGTGGTCACCCATCCAAGTGCGGACCACGCCCGGTGTCGCTTTACTCCTGCCGGGCCACCCAGCTCCTCTTTGTCTCAATCAAGAGCTGCTTCTGACCAATCAAGCTGGACAGCGTCCAAAAACATAACTCGTAAAAAAACCAAGTCTCGCAACTCATTTCTTCTCACGTACAAAGTTGTGAGATTCATGTAATACCAGGTCGGTTAATTTATTTAGTCCCTACTTAAGGGGCCTTCTGCCTTAAGTTATTACGTAATTAGCTAACCTAACTTGTATTTATAGGTATAGTCTTCATAAATGTAATAATAAAATTATAATTAAAACTTCTCCCAGACCCGCATGGGAGAAATGAAAAAACTTAGAGTATACCAGCTGCTTCTCTTCCCGATTGAGGGAATGGGCGAAAATGCAAATCATGTTAACAGGCGATGCGACTAGCAACCCATCACTGTATTGATTGCTTTTTAATTTTTTCGCCCACCATGACGCTAAAAGTAGCTTTTGGCTTTTCACAGCATTTTGGGTCTTGCGGCTCTATGCAACATAGAGAACATATAGATATGCAACATATAGATTTATTAAAACATTTATATGGAGCACTGCTTTGTATGGATGTGAAACGTGGACGATGACCAAAATAGATAGAGATAGATTAGAAGCATATGAAATGTGGTGCTAGAGGAGAATGAAAAAAATAAGTTGGACAGAAAAAATTACAAATGAGAAGGTACTAGAGGATGTGAGAGAGAAAAGACAAATAATACAAATTATAGAAAATAGAAGAGGAAAAATGTTCGGTCATCTACTACGCCACGATGCGTTCTTTAAAACAATAATGGAAGGAAAAATAGAAGGAAAGAGAGGAGTAGGAAAAACCAGAAGAAAATTTATAGACCAAATAAAAGAAAAATTAAACGTGAAAACATATAAAGAGGTTAAGAACTTAGCGGAAGGAAGAGAGACATGGAAAGCACTCCACCGACAAGAGCCCAGCTCTTAAATATAAGAAGAAGAAGGCTCTATGCAGAGCCCAGGTCCGCAAGACCCAAAATGCTCTGTCTGCCCCATTAGGGATAAAAACGTGATAATATGTATGCATGTAAATTTCATCTGTTTGTACGTCTTATTGTGTCTTGGTCCTCAAACATCATTTGTCAAGCCGCCTCAAAGCTCATTTATAATTTCAATATGGCCGCTGATCTCCACGCGGTACCAAAAGCTACAGATTAAAATTCTCGACGTCTCGTTAAGCTTGTTTGCTGAGAATCAAAGTAATTACTACATTTACAATTACTTCTGCGACTTTCCGAAGCGAAAACAGAAGAAATACTAGGCAGAGCGCAAGTATGGAAATATCGCGTTCCGCGTATTTTTATTCAATAATTTAAATTTATACACAAATACAAGTGGAGAGGCGGACTTAAAGCTAAATCACAATATTCATAAAAAATTACAAATGTTTACTAAACCTATTTTAGTTAAAAAGTCTTGTCTCGTTCTTTCAATGTAAAATATTGAAAAGAGGGAAAGGGACATAACATGTTAACAAAAAGAGGTTAAGCAAACGGTTGTTTATTTTTATAATTATGCAGGTAAGGCCTTATCTACCAGTCAACCATTTGATGTGGAGAATGAATGGTATGCTTTAAAATAAACACTATAAGTCACTTATTACCTGTAAATGTCTTGAAAAACGAGGAGCTTTGTGGCTCGATAGGCGCTTTTGCAAGGTAACAAACCATGGCACATTTGGATGAACGACTACAAGTGACACCAACTACCATTTCAAGCTCCTCCGTGCTTCAGAAGACACGTTGGAATTCTCATAAATGGTCCGGAAGGAACCCGTTGATCCCGACTGTATGTATGTATGTATGTAAATTCTTTATTATACAAAAAGGACACTTTAAAAATACAGTAGCGACTGTAATCATTGTACGGCAATCCTCAAGCTGTGTCAGATGACTTAAGTCATCATCATTATCCGAGCGAATTTTTCCGGTTGCATCCTCAGCAGTAATGCTTCAGAGACCGGGGTCCGCTTCCTAACCAAGGAGATTTGACGATGTTACTGGTTTTGGATGACTTATGTCACCTTAAAAATCTTACACCAGTTTTGGCCACTTACAATCACGAAAAACAAAAACAAACTGTAAATGTACCCCCACGCCCAAGTTTTCACTTTAACTCAGCACATTAACAACTGACGGTGTGGAGATTAATGAAAAGTGAAAACATGGAGCGGTCACATTCACAGTTAATGCTTTGTAACGTACAACTATACTCGTAATTAATAATATACCGTTGTGTTCGTAACTTCTATCTGTGAGTAAAAACTTTATGCCCCTAAACAACAGTCAGTACGATGAACTTTCACCTTCTTACCCATCATTACTAATATTATAGCGAAAGCGAGTTTGCATATTTGTTTTTTGTTTGTAACCACTTCACGCTTCAAACACTTACCTTATTTAGATGAAATTTGATATGGATATCGTTTGATACCCCGGGAAGGAGATAGGATAGTTTTTATCCCAAAATTTCTACGGGAAGCGAAGCCCATGGGCACAGCTAGTATTATGATAAAAGTAGCATTTGGGGTCTTGCGGACTGCGGACTACTGAACGTTACATCATCATCGTTTCAAATTAAAACATGATAAAAAATTATCATGTTTATAAATAATTATTGGCCTAGTGCGTAGTGTAATGTTCCATAGTTATAATACCGCACACGATGGGTTAGTCGAGATAAAAATAATAATAAGAGTTCCTTGTTTACTACGGTACCTTAAAAATCACCTATTTCAAATCACAATAATTTAAGACAGTGACTTTTAGTAGTTCGAACTGATGTACATTATGAAATGCATTATATAATTTGAATTGAATTTAATTGACAATATCAAGTAAGTACCTACATTAAATTATATATAAATATATATAGAGAAAAAATCTTCCAACGCTCCACATCGAGGCAACTTGCCCAGAACACCGGCAGGGTTCTCTCGCTGAATTGCGAGACTTATTCACTGAGCAAAATAACTGCCAGCTCTGCGGTCTCCCGTTGCCTCGGTAAGACGCGTTGTGATGTTTTTTTTCATTAGTGGGATTCTAACATATTTTTTCATTTGGATAATAATCCGAGCATTGTAATGATGTTAAAAATCTAATACTCATCAGACACATAGACTTTGTCTACCCTGTGCTATCCTAATTTAATATCGAATACTAGTGAAAAATGTATTTTGCTTGATATACAATGTCCTTTTTAATTAAGTACAAATATTTTAAGGGGTGGTTCAGTCCATCATTTTGAACATCTTTTTCCAATGAATGTATATCGAAATACGAAAAAAAAATTTTAGGTTTTCATACAAATCGAAGTAGTCACGTGATATCATTACTATCGAAAATGAAAATTTTTTTTCGTATTTCGATATACATTAATTGGGAAAAGTTGTTCAAAATGATGGACTGAACCACCCCTTAAAATATTTGTACTTAATTAAAAAGGACATTGTATATGCAGCCGTCTCGTAATTTAAGTAATATTAGTACCTACCCTGTCAAAAATATTTGTGCACGTCACTGGTTTACTCTAAACGATGAGTATCTGCCCTTGCTCCGCTAGAAATACTCCGTGAGATGTAATTTAAGTAATTGTTCAGTGACCTCACCTCGAGTGATTCATTTGAAGACTTGTTCATTAACATTTTGTTGGAGATGAAATACCTTTGGGAGGGTTCGTTCGAAGTTGTCTCATCTCTCGCGTACATAATATATTATTCTTGTTTAACTATATAAAGTTTTCTACTAAAACTTGTCTTTGATTAACATTTTATATATGACAAAAATACCACTGAATAGAGATATTATTATGAACAGCAAGAAAATTGGTTAATTAATGACGCAGTAATTAACATTTCAAATATAAGAGTGGGAGCGTGGTGGGGACATCTTACTATCTCTTTCGTTCGCGCGAGACCTAATAGCAGTGACGTCAAGAGTGCAGTACGTGCATCATTTTCTGTAAGTAACTTGTCAATTTCCCTCTTTCATCAGATTTTAAGAGTATAGAACTTACTTTGGGCAGAATAAAAAAAAAACATTTTGTTTTCAGTTTCGGATTATGTTACTTATTGATTGAATACTTAAAATAATTTACTAAAGTACCGTCTTTCAGCCCATTGGTAATTGTGGCAAAACACGTTGCCAATAGCGCAAAAATGAATGAATAAACATGGAACGTCTTATAGCCCTGACAATTTTCGATATTCTCTTCTCATCGAAGAATCACACTAATATTAAGTTGAAAGTTTGTGAACGTGTATGTGTATGTTTGTTACTTCTTTACGCGCAAACGACAAAACCAATTTTGATAAAATTTGGTATGCAGTAAGCTGATACCTGTAAACATAGGCTACTTTAACCTCGAGTAACACCGCGGGGCGCAGTTAGTTCAAATATAATTGAAACAGAATGTCGGCTGAAATCATCAAAGGCCTTTAAATATTTTGATTAAACTTTATAAATATATAACAGTAAATTGCTTCGGAATGTAATAAACTTCCATATTTCAGAACAAAATACTACATAAGATTAATAAACAACAATTTTAGAGGCCCTCGCCTCGCTAACACAATTAAGGAACAATATTTCATCGGAGTACAGCAGCGAGAACTTTTAATTTGGTATTTTTCGCGAAAAGCTTCAGTCTACATTAGTTGATGGAAGGTAGTTTTGTTTACATTTTAGCTTTCTTTAGAAACACAGCAACTTTCTCTATGACCTCCGCGGTGTAAATGTTATAACGTGTCCACCAATCCAGAGGTTCTGTGTTTGGTCCCCAGGCAGGGCAAATTTTCCTGGGTCTTGGATGTTTATCTTTGTATTTATTATAAAATAAAGAATCATTAAATTAATATCCTATAGTATAATTGAGTTAGTATCTCATAATGAAAGTTTGAAACTTACTTTGGGGCTAGCTCAATAAGTGTGATTAGTCCTTATCTTTTTATTTCTCCTTCACTGATTCAAAAATTAATGTCACACGGATACAGTTTTATTATGAAAATTAAATTTAACAATAACTTTTAAAACAAAATAACTAATAAACAATCACAAAGCCTTTTTCATACAATAATTTTTAATTTTCGTAATTTAACTTCTAAGAAATGATTTCGCATCAGAACAGGAAATTATTTCAAATATTCTCAAACAACGAAATACAACAAAAGATTTATAAACAATAACATTGTGAGAGCCCTCGCTAACACAATTAAGGAACAATATTTCATCGAACTCCAGCGACGGGAAGTTTTCGTTGATATTTTTCGCAGAAAGCTCTAGTTAGTTAATGTTATTTGGTGGTTATTTTCCTTTGTTTACGTTTGAACTTCAACAGCAGTGACTGGCAGTTTAAACTGTTGTATTGATCTAAATCATCGTGAAAGTCTAATAAATTATAGTTGATTGAAAATTACTATTTATTAATTATAGTTAATCAATCGGTGATTGGACAAAACGACTTCAAATAAGAGGTTTTATTATAAAATACAAAATCTAGGAAAAAAATGATTTAGATGGACCTTGTCATTACTTGTGCAATTTTTTCCCCCAAATCTGACGAGTTGTTTCAAAATAAAAGCTAGATCAAGTTTGTAGGGAAAGGTCAAAAATAATGGCGTTTAACATAAAACCATGGCTTTGTAATGAGGCTCACGTATGGAGGGTAAGGTTACAAAGCTACAAATACGGAGCTTAAAGCTGTAGTACAACTAAAGCTCCAGTTGACAGGCCGGCAGGAGGTCGCAGTTGAGTGCTTTTCTATGTTCGCTCAATGACTCGGTTCTAATAATATGCCTTGGGTTACAGGCACTTAATATAGTTTTATCGGTTGAGCTACCGGGAACACTATATGGAAATAGTGTCTCCGGCAGAAAGAAATCAATTATAGGCTATTTAACTGAGTATGTTTTTGGTTAATATTTCATATAAAACACAAAGTACAACTAAAAAGAAATATATATTTTTAATACAGCAAGAAAATTGGTTCAATAATGAGGTAGTAACTAGCATTTTAAATATAAGAGTGGGAGCGTGGCGGGGTCATCTCACTATCACTTTCGTACGCGCGAGACCTAATAGCAGTGACGTCAAGAGCGCTGTACGTGCATCCTTTTTGTTACTTGACAGTTTCTCCTTCCAGTTACCAGTAATGATCTTATACATATAACTAAGTGTTGGAGTTTCTTCTTCACAGCGAGAACAGCCGGACAGCCGGACAAATGCATTTTTGGCCAATCTCGAAACTGAGACGCATCGCTCCCGCGGCCAAAAGACGTAGTAAAGAGTTGTATATCTCAGAATGTATATAAATCCCTAGCATTCAGTGATTCCCATAAATTGAGCATGAGCAAGCAAAGACTGCGGTTGGCAGTCGGCGGCTCAGATGAATATTCATGGCGCCGCGATAGCTCGCAACGAGCTGCAGTGCTTAGCAGTTATTTCAGGGCATCTACTGGCATATAGCACGGTATTATTTATAACTAGGCTGCTAAAGGTTACAAACATAACTTATTCAAGTCTAGCGCGTTTCCAGTTGCATTCTCGGCTGTGCTGCTTCAGAGCTCTGGGTTCGCTAACCGCTTTTTCTTCTCCAAATATAATATGCATGCCGAATGCAGTAACTTAGCCTTCAAAGTATTAGCAAAGTTAACCAAATCAACTAAAGTTGTAGAACATCTGCAAAATTATAACTTTCATGATGTAAAAGACCGAAGAATGGTATAATAAGGCGATTCGCACATTGCTCCGCACTCTGCTGCATAGCGCGGGGCTGCACTGTATACGAGTCTCAATTTGTATAGAAGTCATGCGTAGGACTACACACTGACACCGCGTCAGAGTGCCAATCGCCTAACTGAAATGCCGAAGTAAGAAAAATATACGTATTCACTGCACAAAAATGTGTCGCCTACATATTTTATCTCTAACATACTTCAGAAACTTCTTGTCGTCTTGCAGAAAAGTTTTGCTGCAGAAGTTTTTGCGTAAAATACTTAAAAGAAACGAGCTAAGTAAAAAGGAGAAACACTGCAGTACGTTACAGTTTTTGCACTAACGATTAATGTTTCCACCTCAGCTCATCTTGCAGCAAAAAGCAAGCAAACGAGCCACTCAAAAGGCAGAGATAAAAAATAAACCCATTAAACAGCGTGGTACCAACCGCACAAGATTATTAGCTGTCGTAGAGCTGGCAACATCAAAAAGAAAATAAAAAAGCTTAGTCCGTTCAAACCGTGCTGCTCAAACCAAGATAAGTGGATAAAAAAGAAAAAAGAAAAACTGCCAGTATAGAGCGTTTACGGGGATTGTTTGCGATATTCCACAAAAGGGGTTTTTTAATCTGTTTGCTTTAATAATTTGGCGCGTTTATCGTTTAATAGGTTAGCCGAAACGCTTATGCTAAAGTAAACATGGTGTTGTGATGAGTTGCCGAAAAATTTTCGCTTGCGTCTTGAACTTTTTTAATTTTGGCCGAAGAGGATTTATGGTGACAGGAATTATGAGAGTGATATTTTGTATTTTTAACCGACTTCCAAAAAGGAGGATGTTATCAATTCATCGTGATCTTTTTTTATGTATGTTCACCGATTATTAGAAGACGCCTACACTGATTTGGAAAACTCTTTCATTTTTTTGAAAGTACTTTTTAGGTCTCATAGAAATTTAATCAACATCAGTTGTATAATTTGTTTCAAAAGAAAATAACTGGAAAATAATATGTTTTTCTCATTTCTTGCGACTGCAACAGGTACCAATGAAAGTCGGTCTTTTGAAAAAATATCAATTATTTGTAAATACAGCTTTCTTCTCCTTTTTCGAAGTCGTTTTAAAATAAATTCAGTGTATTTCGAAAGAAGAAAGCCCTTTGCCCAGCAGTGGAAAACACATACCTACTAAATAAAGCGTCAGAGTCAAAGTCAAAGTCAAAATTTTTTATTCAATGTAGGATAAATTTATCTCTTATTGAAGGTCATTTTTTTTAAATATTTTTTTTTTAGTGCAGAAGCTAAAAACTACTAGCGTATTCCTACACTTCCCAATTATTATTTCCACTGCAACCTTGCAAACTACAAATTTGCTAAGCTACTAACTACCACCAAACACTGCACGTTTCCGTCCATCACACGGTACTTGGCGAGCTCACTCCATTTAACTATCGACGGGCGAACACGTCACGTAACTACCTAACTAAAAGCTAACACAGTTTTGATGCAAACAGTTTTAGCTTCAATTTTAGTTGCCGATTTTACGGAGCTCTGACGTCACCGCTCGCGGCCAAATATTCGTGAACATTGCTCGCTGAGTTAATGAAATGCAATTAATATACAACGTGGAAGGGACATAGCAGTAATAAATCAAACCATGGGCTATACTAGATCACTATAGTATAATGGAAAGTGTGCAGTCGCTTGGGCATAATATATGAAAACATTAAAAAAAAAACTGCTCCTGTACTGTTATCTGTCTTTTAAAGGTCTCACACACTAATATAAGAACATTGATTATATGATTTTTAAAAAAATTGGCCAAGTGCGTGTCGGGCCACGCGCAGTGTAGGGTTCCGTAGTTGTGCCAACTTGGAGTTCATGCCACTAAAACGTCTTAAACTTCTAAGTATCTATTGAATTTGTATGAAATTTTCCTTTTCGAGTACATTTTATAAGTTGATCGCCTATAACTTTTTAATTTGTTAACCCTACTTAGCTACGATAGTTTTCCTTTAAACTACATTATATATACCATAGCTGTGATTTTTTTCACGTGTCCATATATAACCGTTTAGCAGATAGATGGGGGGGGGGAAACGTGACATTAACAAAAAAAAAATACTTTAAACTTAAATATTTCAGACACGATTGATATACATAACCAAGCCATGCCTAATTGCAGCTTTCTAGTACTTATAGTTTCTGAGTAGGACCGCGGACGGACAGACAGACGGACAGACAGACAGACATGGCGAAACTATAAGGGTTCCTTGTTTACTACGGAACCCTAAAAAGTCTATACTCTATTCCTCATAATAGCACATGTGTCGTTATTTCGCCAAAAATATACGCCTAGTCATAGACCTAGAACTTTTTTTCCCATAGATTTACCATACTGCCAACATAAGAAAAACGTTTTTAACATAGTTACTAAAAAGACATCAATTAAAAAAAAAAAGCTTGCAATAAATACCATAGAAATAAATGATAAAGATATAAATACCTAGTGTCTAAAAATTGAACGTCAAACATTTACATATTTTTGTTTGTTTGTTTTTGTATTTTATTTACTAAATATAGTCGATGGAGAGAGCCATGTTAAGAATAACATTGCCCGATCGTATACGTATCGAAGTGATTCGAAAGAGGAACAAAGTCAGGGACGTTGTTTGTTTGATTAAAAAACAAAAATTGAAGTGGGCAGGACACATAGCAAGAATGGACTGAAGTCGGTGGACCAGAAGGGTAATGGAGTGGCGACGATGAGCCAACAAGCGAGGTAGAGGGCACCCAGCAATACGTTGAGTGGACGACATTAAGCGTTACGCAAGCCGCAACTAACATAGGAGACATGGAAAATGCTCCATCGACAAGAACCTAGTTCTTAAATTTATTGCTGATGAAGCCGCAACTAGTTAAAGAGTCCTCTTACCCTAGACTTCTCCATACAAACGTAGTCTACGTTTAATTTTGAAACCACATGTCAGATTCCGGTAAAAATTGGTAATTGTAAAGAAATTGCAATTATCTAGGTTTATAACTAGTTTCCTACACTAAAATTATGAACTGGAAAGAAAATATAACGATTTAGAAGTTTCCCATACTAATGGTCAAAAATGATATAAAACACTATATTCTATTTCATGTTCATATTTTTACTGCCGGAAACCAGTTATAAACCTAGATAATTGCAATATCTTTGAAATTACAAAATTTTGTCGAAATCGGACATGTCGTTTTGAAATAAAACGTAGACCACGTTTGTATGGAAAGTTGTATTTTGGTCTAGGGTAAGGGGACTCTTAAGAGTAACTTTTTTCCGATAAACTGGTCTACAGCTCACAGAACCACTAGTACAAATTTCGTGGCGTCGTTTTATCAAGATGATAATGTTTAAAGCTACTCTATCCTACTAATATTATAAATGCGAAAGTGAGTTTGTATATTTGTTTGTTACCTCTTCAAGCTTAAACAACTGAACCAATTTGGATGAACTTTGGTATGGATATAGTCTGAGACTCGGGGAAGGACATAGGGTATTCTTTATCCCGGAACTACCACGGGGAGCGAAGCCCGCGGGTACAGCTAGTAGTATTATAGTTCGTTGCTTAAAACAGATAAATTACGAGTGAATACGTTGAAACAGTCCATTATTTCGGGCTTCCATGGAAATACAATATTTTCCCTCGACACGTCTCCCCTCATCACTAGGCCGCGCAATTTCACCCTTTCGCATGGCGAGATCCCATTTCACGTTCTTCTCGCTTTTCAATGTTATCACATAATAATATAATAAGGATGTAGACTGGGTAGAAAATATACCTCTATTAAATTATTTAGGCCGTCAAAGAATCCAAAAATAAAGGACCCATATTTTTAGTTTAGCAAAGTAGTAAACATTTATATTTATATTTAGCAAAGATCATCGCTTCTATGGCTCAAAGTTTCGGAGTGGTGATTTACGTCATCTGTAGTTAAAAATCTTACGTGAAAATCTTTGATCGTGACGTCATGTGAAATTTTAATCAGTATCTTCGTCATTATTTTTTAGTCAGACAAAGAAAAAAATTATACCATGCTTTTTAAAAATCTATCTAATGAGCAAATAAAATGTTTTAGTCCACGATCGTCATTATAAAATCAAATTTAATCCGTCAAATTACGTAAAAATGGAGTTAATGTGAGTTTTCACGTGCAACTACGCTGGTGCTAACACCTATTTAATACGTACTATGCTTTTATCATTTAAAAAATATGAAATTGATAGTTCTAAGTGGACCCTGGAGTCACATCGGGATCTTAGCATATCTAAAACGTAATACTTACTAATTAACGTGTAAAAGTGCCTGTAAAGGTCTAATTACTGAATAACTGCCTCCGTGGTGTAGTGGTTAGAGCGTTCGGCTCATACCCGGAGGTCGCGGGTTCGATTCCCGGCGGGGGCAACGACTTTGTGTTGTTGACCTAGTTTGGTTAGGACATTGTAGGCTGATCACCTGATTGTCTGATAAGTAAGATGATCCGTGCTTTGGAGGGCACGTAAAGCCGTCGGTCCCGGTCGCTGTCTTTGACATTGGTCGTTACATGAAACCATGTCAGAGTCCTTTAAGGCGGTTTAAAAACTCTGACACTAGTGTTAGTCACTAACACACACGATAAGAAGAAGATTACTGAATACTTGAATTTTTTGATATTTTTATAGAATCATTTGTGTACATACCCTTTTGTTTTCCACCCACTGCTTCCCAAACGTAATAACATAATAACGTCGGCCATACATTTCCTGAGAACATTTTCACCTGCTATTACGTAACATCGGATACGACGAATATTGTTCAATCTCAGGAGATTTGTGTGCTGCGGTAACAAATTCCACATTTTCTGCTTATAACGGTGAGATATCAGGCAATGTTGGAGCAATCTGCCTCTTGTCTGCCAACTTTTACGGTTATTGTGGATATTCGTTTGTATTTACTTCATATATCAATATATATTACTTAGATAACGAAGACTGTATTAGATATTACAATGTGTTTTTAATTTTGTTTATTTACATTCATCACAAAAAGAAATATTCCAGTTTTGTTGTGGGAGTCAATGATTTTCAAAGCAAGGGAGTTAGGGCTAGAAGTGATATTTATACACCACTAGTTGTGCCCGTGGGCTTCGCTCCCCATGAGAATTTCGGAATAAAAACTATCCTATGTCCTTTCTAGGGTATCAAACTATATCCATATCACTTTTCATCTAAATAAGTTCAATGGATGAAACGTGAAGTGGTAACAAACAAATATACAAACTCACTTTCGCATTTATAATATTAGTAGGATAGGAAGTAGGATTTTACTTAACTACCCCGCCCCCGGAACGAAAAAGTTTTGTAGCCAAATACGGGTGTTATAATTCTATTTACTTACAGCAAATTACTGTTATATTAATTATTTGCGATGTAGCTTTCTTGCAGAACAATTAAGAAAGCAATTAATATTATAATGTTAGAATAGATTTATAGTATTTTATGCAACAGTTGTATAATAACGGTCAAAAAATTCGAGTGGCGCAGGTTACGATGCGAGCCCTGGCGAGCATCGTAAGGAGACGCCATCGAGCATTTTTTGACGTACTTATACAACTTTGCATACAGTACTTTTACTACGACTATATTTACTAAATAAAATACAAAAACAAACAAAGAAAAGTAAGAAAATGTTTGACGTACATATGTTTGCTAGTTATCTATATGGTATCTGTGGTAAACTTTATTTTATTAAATTGACGTCTTTTTTGTGACCATGCCAAAAAAAATCTTTTTTATGTTGGCAGTATGGTAAATCTATAGAAAAAAAAGTTCCAGGTCTATGGTTAAGCGTATCTTTTTGGCGAAATAACGACACATGTGCTATTATGAAGAATAGAGTGTAGACTGTTTTCTAAAATCATATTATCAATATTCTTATATTAGTGTTCAGGACCATATAAAAGACAGACAACAGTACAGGAGTAGAAAAAAACATTTAGTCGTGTTACCTGAAATAACGTGTAGTGTACATTCAAACAGAATTTATTACATAGTACCGTACACACAGTTGTTTACACAGTACCGCTTAGGAAATATGAAAATAGTTCTACACAGCCTAAACCAATAAATCGAAATAGTTTCCCGCGCTGCTGAGTTGACGGATTGATTAGGTTCACGTGCCGGGAGAAAGTAAGGGAACACGTGTAAAATATGGAATCATGAGCACTATTGGACATTTATAACTTTAAGGATTTATGGAGTTTCTGTACTACCAGAGCCATACTTGGCCTGAGCAGCCAGAGGACTCGGCCTACGCTCCACGCTGGCCAGACGGGTTGGAGAGGTCTCATTGATGTTTATACCTTGTATTTCTTAAGTCGCTTCTACGACATTCACGGGAGAACTCGGAGTGGCCCTATTCTACTCTCCGGAAACCACACGGCAACCAATGACACCTTTATTAACCCGTAATCGTTCGATTGGTGCTTGAAAGATTATCCTGTCTAACTGCGGGTAGTCGCATGCGACTGCATTCCTTTGTTAAAGTATTGTAATAATGGCGCTCTTATAAAAAGCTTATTTTTCTTCTCTCGCTCTAAAACGTTAACTCCAATAAAACTCTTTAAAAAGCGGGCGTATCCGAGAGCTAAATTTATAGTGCTGCCGTCGATGGGAGATTTATCGCAGCTGAGCTTAAAGCTTGGCTCAGCCCGAGCTTAGAGTGCCGAGTGGTGTAGCTTGAAACTGTACTTTAATACCGGGGCTTAAAGCTCTAACGGCACTTTAATGGATGGGTTATAAAAAGTCCATTTTGAAATAAGAGAATTTAAATATGACATGGTTTACTTTTGAAGTCAATTGATGTTAAAAAATAATAATTTGACGATGAGTAGCTTTGACTGTAGACTTAAGGCCATACCCAAATTTTCCGGGGTCCAGTGGCGCCGCCATTTGAAATAAATCATTTAAAAGGAAACGGAGATATCATTCAAAATTGTGTCTTGGTCAAGCCCTAGATAACCCTTAAAACTATTTTATGAACTACTGTTTATAATTTAAAGTGCGAACGTGAAGCTTTTCTACGCACATTAGCTAAAAGTGGCCGTTTTTCGCAAATGTGCGTAGAAAAGCTTCATGTTCTCACTTAAAACTACAAAAAGTAGTTTAAAAAATACTTTGAATGGGTATCTAGAACTTGACCAAGACACAATTTTAAATGATATCTCCGTTTCCTTTTAAATGATTTATTTTAAATGGCGGCGCCACTGGACGCCGGAAAATTTGGGTATGGCCTTAACACTTTTCAAGGCACTCAAAGTTATATTAAAAATATGTAGACAATAGATGTTCAAGATTCATAATTCATTTATTTCATGTTTTCATGCACATACAATTGTAAAAATTAAATCTAGTTTGCAAAGTGCACATGAGACCCTGGTAGGGCGCTACATTTAATAAAAATTAGTACTACATTTACACTTAATGTGATTATTATATTTCTAACAATTTAAAACTAACTGAAAAAAATCTTTAAGCTATTCTTATAACAGGCACGCTTGCTAAAAATATTTATATATTTATCTATTTTCCTTATCGTCGAAGTATTCGTTAATCGTATAATAACATTTTCTAATTAAATATTTTTTTAATGTACTGAGGAACGTGCTATCCTTTACAATGGTCCTTATATTAAGAGGTACTTTATTATATACTAAAACAGACATGACATGTGGACTTTCGTTGGTCATCTGCAATCGGGCTGCAGGTCGGGCCAGATTATTCTTGTTCCTTAAGTCATATTCGCGGGTGTAGGTGTCTTTTGCAACAGTATAAAGGTGTTCATTTTGTCTTACAAATTTGCAAAGTTCGAAAATGTAAATTCCAATAAGGGTAAGAATATTATATTTAACGAAATCTCATCACTGAATGAACATAAGTATTACATACAGAACGGAGACTCCTGTGGTCCCGCGCAATACGAGTATACGTTCCCGTTCCCGCACCTCTTTCCTGTTCTCGCCTTGTGTAGGGTGTTGAGCGGGGGCTGCGGGCGCCTGCGCCTCTACATGGCGAGAATGGGGTCGCATATTGGGCAGGATCTTAGTACATTCCGTTCTGTATGTAATACTTTAATTCTGTCACCCCGTTTACTTTGTTGCCTTATTTTGTACACATGGGTAAAATTATTTTAAAATAGATCACTGACAAGGACTAAGTAGAATTTTTCATATCTATAGATTTAATTTTTCAATAAAAAGTATTTCTTGACTTTTCATTTTCATAAAATGTTCAGTTCAGTTCGATTGCTAAACGAACTCTAATTTTGGTCTCGTCAAAATTCATACGCGGACGAACCCCTCGTATCATCAAATATGATATCGAAAGAAATGTGCCGTATAGATACGCCGAATCTTGACCTATGAATAAATTTATAAGAATATATCTTGTATGAATTCGATCATACGTTGCAACGGCCTCACGACCATATTCCCCGTGGAGCTCTTGATCGGAACCCACGCCTCACAAACTTGGCACCGCATCGTCATCTCGGAAGCTGAACCGCTTGGGTTATCCTGGAGCGTAATCAGGATCGCAGCGGTTGACAGACTGAGTTGGCGACGTATTGTGTCTCCCTTTGCCCCAACAGGGGATGGGATCTTACATAAATGTCTTCTTCTTCTTCCTTGCCTTTTCCCTATTTGGGGTCGGCTCTGTATGTCAACTCCCTCCATAACCTTCTATTCTTTGTCATCTCTGTACTGACCCCCCTTTCCCCCATATCCGATCTTACGCATTCTTCCCACGTCTTTCTCGGCCGTCCTCTTCCTCTATAACCGTCTACTTTCAAGTCGACCATTTTTTCAAATCTTATATGAATTTATGCGATAAAATTCCATCCCCTGTTTTAAGAATAGATCCCATATCCCGTATTACTTATGGGATATAGTTTATTCTTCGTGTTTGTAAGAAGCCAACACTTGTGCCTCATCAAGCTGCCTAAACGCATTTGACATCACTTGACGTACAAGGTACAAGTACAGAAGAGCTTGAGATATTTTTTGTGGTTTGGAAAGCGCTAGTAACGCATACAGAATTATAAAGATATATAACTAATTCAAGCATAAAAACGAGTTCAGAAAAAGTAACCTAAATTCTCATTGTGGCACGAAATAAAAGTAAATTATAGTTAACCCGAAACTTAAATTGAAAGACAAAAGTATCAAAACTATTTAAACTTTTATATCTACAGATCTACACCACAATAAGTTTAATTTGAAAACAAATGCAAAAAGAGATATCATCGAAACTTCAACTAAACGATATAAGTATTTGAGTTAAATAATATCTTTTAGCGAGAAATTTGTTTTTGATGTTTTTTACACAGTTAACGTTGTTAACTTGTGCAACGGTCATATGAATAGAGTCTCAAAGTGATATTTCAATACCTTTTGGGCCAAAAAGTGGTTGTTAGTGTTCCGTACCCAAAGGGTAAAAACAGGACCCTATTACTAAGACATATCTCATAAACCGTGATAGCTAGACAGCTGAAATTTTCACAGACGTATTTTTGTTTTCGCTAAAACAACAAATACAAAAACAGAATAAAAGAAATATTCGAGTGGGGGTCCCATACAACAAACGTGATTTTTATAGATGACTAGAGGGAGCGCGCGGCTTCGCCCGCGTTTACCACGCGAGTGAAGTCGCGGGCGTGATGCAATATAGCCTATAGCCTTTCTCGATAAACGACCTATCTAATACCGAAATAATTTTTCAAATCGGACCAGTGCTTTCTGAGATTAGCGCGTTCAAACAAACAAACAAACTCTTCAGCTTTATATATTAGTATAGATGATACGGAAACATTTGTGCGCGAGTCCGACTCGCACTTGGCCAGTAATTTTTAATATTATAACAAAAGTTCTTTTTAGATAAATGTAAATTGATGACAAGCCATTAGATAAAAAAAACACTAAAATAAAGACATGTGGAATAAAACCAGAAATTGTACTCAGATCACAGATCCCACGTGTTGCGCGATTACTCAGCGGGTACGCAAGCTCCCAGACTAATGATGCCCTCGGCACATGAGCATGCAAATGTAGCACTGCATTTCGTAGATGAACAACTAGAGCGGTTGAGCTAAGTTACAAGGAAAAGTGGTCTTACACAACTAAGTTTCCTGAGCGAAGAAGAACCCAGAGCGGTTAAACTCAAAGGCCACTCTTTTGAACGGATGGTGGGATGTCGAAAAAATAAATCTATCTACATCTCTCCCGTTCCCTTAATCGGCTTTTACGATTTGCTCAGATATAGAAGCTAACGGTACATTCTAACTTTTTTTTTCTTTTTCGCACATAAGCATCGTTTAATTTGGATTTAAAAGCGTAAATTCCTTATTTAGATAGGTAACAATATTGTAAAATTTATTTGTGGAACTGAATTTGATTAATTCGATACAACAAAGCCTGACAAATAAATTCAAACAAAACACAACAGTACGGACCGTGTTGTTTGGAGAGGAAATAAATAACATAAATTACAGACAGATAGGCATAAATAACAATTGTACTGATGACGATATAAAGGGTGAGCGTTGACTAATAGCATTTCTAGTTCAATAAAACTTAAAATCGTATTGGAAGCCAGAGAGTTAGTTCGGTCACTCCAGTTTTTATCCACCTAATTAAAGCGTCATTTATTTATTTTTTTACTTTTTTCCTCGGAGAACGAAACTAGATACTGAATAATCGAAAGTTTTTTAGGGTTTCCTATCCAAAGGGTAAAAACGGCACCCTATTCGTATATAGGGTATCGTTTTTACCCTTTTTACCGTTTTTTAGATTATTCAGTGTCTAGTTTTGTTCTTTAAGTCTACACTGTCCGTCTGTCTGTCACCAGGCTGATACAAATGCCGAAGTCACAATAAGAACATTTTGAGATATATTGATTGCCCCAAATATGTACACATCCTAACAGAAAACAAAGCTGCAATAAAGGTTCGATTGATGGATGTGTTTGGGCGGGTGTCTCCCCGCAACCGACGATAAAGGGACCCTTTAGAGATGACCAGCGCGGACTGTTTGCATTATTGGGATTCGAAACAGTTTAGGAAAATTGTTGGGATGACATTTGATGGATTATTGTGCCATGTGCCTTCCAGCATAGAATAAGTCTATTCGCTTCCTGTGGATGTCGTAAAAGGTGACTAAAGCACAGACATCTCGTGCTAAAATGCATTTTAAAGAAGGTTGACGTTAAGGGTATTTAAAAAAATTACAAAGATACAACGCATTTGAATTACGCATGACGTCACGGTCAGGTACAGTTTTTACTTAACGGTGACGTCCCAAGACTCGCAAGCTCGCACTGCAGAACTTTGATGCTCCGTATCTTTGAGAATTTTAACTTTTTTGGTAAACTGGAAAATATGGGTCCATTCTTTTTAGATAATCTAAAAGACGATCTAATAACAATCATACTTTTTTGAATCATTCGTCACCCCCTTTATAATTATCATCATCTTCACCATTTGCAGCCCGACAGAAAATCAAGCAGAAATTCATGTGACATTCCGGCTATTATAAGCTTTTCTAGAGCACTGAGTCAGCTGTACCTTAAGAGCGTAGTGTACTATCTCGGGATATCATCTATTCTGCCGGGCTTCCATTGAAGATTGAAGATTTTACCTGAAACAAAAGATAAAACTATTGAATAACAATCTTCTTCTTCTTATCGTGTGTGTTAGTGACTAACACTAGTGCCAAAGTTTTTAAACTGTCTCAAAGGCCTCTGACAAGGTTTAAGGTAAAGACCAATGTCAAAGACAGTGACCGGGACCAACGGCTTAACGTGCCCTCCGAAGCACGGATCATCTTACTTATCAGACAATCAGGTGATCAGCCTGCAATGTCCTAACCAAACTAGGACAACAACACAAAGTCGTTGCCCCCGCCGGGAATCGAACCCGCGACCTCCGGGTATGAGCCGAACGCTCTAACCACTACACCACGGAGGCAGTAATAACAATGAAAAATTATAAAAAAAAAAATTGATTACGTGCAGACGTTCAGTAAGTTTGAATTATTTCAATATAGTCACTTTTTGGCAGACTATTTTACTCTGTATGTATTAAGTTAATATTTTATATAAAACAATAAAATACCACTATAAATTAATATATATTTTTGAAAATAGCAATAAAGTTGCTTAATTAATGAAGAAGATATGAGCATTTCAAATGGGAGCGTGTCGGGGGCATCTCATTCATCTCTTTAGTACGCGCAAGAACTAATACCTAGCAGTGACATCAAGACCGCTGTACGTGTTTGCTTTTTCTGTTACTTGACAGTTTATTATGTTTTATTTTTGGGCAGATTAAACAATCACTTGTTTTCGGTTTTGTATTATGTTCCTTACTGAATAGAAGAAAAATTGAATAAAATACCGTATTGTAGCTTCAAATAGAACTGTCTGCAAAATAATTCAGAACTTGCTACGACTTGTTCACAGCACTAAAACATGTTTCTTTCTCAACCGCACATCCAGAAACCAATAAACTCCAATTCCATGCATTTTTATTTCATTTTTCTCTCAAGAAGCGTTCCGTTTCGCAGATTAAGTTCGCAAAAGTTACGCGCTCCATATCGAATGGGAATATCGATAGAAATCACCGCGGATCGCACAAATGACTTGTTGAATATATGTATGAATTCTGGGAATATCTCGCGGGTTAAATAGATCAGAAAAAAGCGTATTCGAGTGCCTTAGTCCACCTTTTTCATGTGCTCCTAATGTTTTGCATAAAAAGATAGAAGGAAATCGTATCTTATAACAAATACTTACATTATTTTTACATAGGATTTTATGGCATTCAAGATGCAATAGTAAAGTACTCAAAATAAATAATCATTATTCTTAATATTCTTACTAATATTATAAATGTGAAAGTGAGTTTGTATATTTGTTTATTACCACTTCACGTTTCAACCACTGAACCTATTTAGATGAAAAAATATGATATGAATATAATTTGATACATAGGATAGTTTTTATCCCGAAATTTCCACGGGTAGCAAAGCCCACGGGTACAGCTAGTGAAATAATGAATGGTGGAAAAATATAACGTGACGTGTCAAGACCAAGGTCACTGGGTTTAAGTACAGCTCACGTGCCATAGTGTTTATTCACATCTCTCTCTTTGCCTATCCTTATCCCATTTCATTTAGGGTCGGCTTTCCTCGTCATTTTTCGCTAAGCTCTTCGATTTTGGGTCGTCATAGTATTTGTTTGGGCTATCTTTGTGTCATTGTTGATGACAGACATCCAAGTTGTATATATTCACCATTTCTTGTTTAATTAAAATACATTATATTAAATTAAATAAAGTGGGGTTGGGTGGGTCACGTTAGCAGAAAGTCCCCTGAAAAATGGGATCACAGAATAATTTCGTAGATACTCGAAAATGGTCGGCGTCGCAGGGGTAGGCCTATTATAGAAAGCATTGACGCGATGACTTGGTTGCTTTCCAGCATGATTGATCTGAAGCAGCTCTGGGTAAATAAGGAGATAAAGATAAATGGGAGAGACCTTTGCCCAGCAGTAGGATAGTAAAGGTTAAATAAAAGAAACAAAAAATGTTGAGTGTAAGTACCAGTTTCTGTTCCATGCAGATCGTAAAGGCTAATCGACAGAATGGATGAAAAGCTAAGGAATTATGCCAATAGGTGGCTAACAACCCATCACTTTTATGAATTTCAAACTGCACTGCAGCATTTTCCCTACGCACGTCAACTCACAATGAAATATTTTAAGTTAATATTTTTCAAGGGACCATAAACTTTCCTCTACTTTACTAGTCACAGCTGCGAATGCTGCGATATGTATATTTTTTCCTGCTATACAAACGAACAAGCGGGTCACCTTGATGGTAAGTGATCACCGCTGCTCATGGACAGCTGCAACACCAGGGGTGTATGTATCAAGAGCGTTATCGGCCTTTTCAGAATGTGGTACTTCCCGGACGAGCCGGCCTATTCATGATACCTACTAGCAAAACAGTTGCCGGTAGCGTGGCTCTACCACGTATTAAAACAATACCGCACACAATTAGTTAATTATTATTAATTTTCAATTTGTATTAAGTACCAGTAAATATTTCGACCACAAATCAGTGAAAATGCAACATTTTCGCTCATAAA
Source organism: Acrobasis consociella (assembly GCA_963555685.1). Taxonomy (NCBI): domain Eukaryota; kingdom Metazoa; phylum Arthropoda; class Insecta; order Lepidoptera; family Pyralidae; genus Acrobasis; species Acrobasis consociella. The sequence goes on from OY743112.1 coordinate 612,414, forward strand.
CGCTCGGACAGGGGCTTGGATTGGGCTAATTAGTGGTCGGCGGTCGGCCTTTGAATTCAGACTGTAAAATATTCCGACGCGCTTTATTTACAACACATTCCAATTATTATTTTGCTACGTAATTAATTACTCTGTTACATTATGTTCTGAACAAAGCTTATAATATCAATGAGGCCTTTCCAACCCGTCTGGCCAGCGAGGCGAGTGTAGACCAAGTTCTCTGGCTGCTCTGGCCAAGTATGGCTCCGGTAGTACAGAGAGGGTCGTGCTCCTGCAGTGGAGACAAAAAGATCTGATGATGAGGATGATAACATTATGTTTTGGTGCAGTAAAGATTTTAACAAACATATTTTTTAAATTCACATATATATTGTGGCAGTATATTGAATGGCCTTCGTGAGATAATATTATTTTACGGACACGACGGACAGGTTTCATCAAATTATTGAAAATTCCTCACATTTTAACAGGGGTTGGCATGCGAAAATTACAAAATGAAGTTATACTTAAAATTTAAATGAATGTCATAAAATTATTATCATACTCTTGGTCATCTGGTTTATAATACCCATCACAAATTAAAACTTATTTGAAAAAGAAGTCCATCGATCAATAAATCGATCAATCGTTCTATCGAAGCAGCATTTTACGACAAAAGGTTGTTTCGCAATAAATTTCTTTCGCACAATCATTCGGTTGATTTTCCAATATAGCACATACTCGCGAAACTAAGTCACGGACCCAAAGACCACCACGCCTACATAGGACTTAAATACATACTCGTATTATTGAACAGAGTAGGCCCAAACGAAAAAACCATCATCATCATTTCAGTCGCATAACGTCCACTGCTGGACATAGGCCTCACCCAAAGATTTCCAAAATGACCGATCAAGAGCGGCCAGCATCCAGCGCTTTCCAGCGACCCTGGTCAGGTCATCTGACTACCTTGTAGGTGGGTGCCCTACGCTTCGCTTGCCAGTACGCGGTAAACGAAGAAGTAGAAGAAGTGAAATCTTGTCACCTCAAGCCTCAGTGTAAAGATGGCATCCAATGATGAAGTGTAGTGCCGCTTCGTAGCCAAGCAAAGCAACGTGTTCAGCCAAAACTGCACCGACCTACTTTCTTCTGACTAAGCGGCGAGGCAATTAGTTTGCTTTGTTAATGGCCCGAGTTTTGTTCCAGGTTGAAACCTGGAGAATTGCTAAACAAAACCAACTAAAGTTTGTTCTATTTGCTAGCAATATGTCCGAAGATACCATATCACTGCATTTTGTTGCTTATTTCATTTAACGACTATCTGCAAATAAACCGAGGACGTGAGAACTGAAATGTATAGTAGCAAACCAAATCTTCCTTAGCACCATGCAAGAAACGCTAATCAATAAGTTCGTCGTGAAATTAACTTTATTGGAACGAAGTTCCTTATCGCGCGTTTCGAAAGGAGGCTAGACGGAAAAAATTAAGACCTAAAGTTGTAACGACACTTTTTGCTATAGTTGTAAGCCGTGCGGCGTGCACGTGTTTCTCTGTCTGCCTCTCTCTCCTAATTAATCCCTTGACATCAAAGGGTGTCCCTTGACACCTCTCAAGTTTTTTATTTACTGTTGTAGAGGCAATAAACTGCCTCTTATAAGTTCAAGAGATTCAAGCTGAATGATGTTTGGATGGACAGTACAGTTTATTACTTAGTAATACGATACCGAACACTAGAAAACTTTTAATTTTGTTTGCCTGACGAAACCAAGAAAGACCTACTAGGTATATAAATGTAGGATATTCTTTAATGCAGAGGTCTTTAAAATTTTGGCCAGATTTTGTTTCACAAAATACATATACGCCTGTTTCCAGCGGTAGGCAGATACTATGGACCTCCACTTGCTACGATCCTGACAGACCTCTTTCACTTCATCTACACTCATCACTCTCTACATACGTGCCCTCCGGTTACAGGTACTTAAAACCTCTTTCTTTTCCACTTTTATGGTTATATAGTCGCAGAACGTCCATCAAAAATAATAACTACAAATACATAAAAACGACCTTGCTAAAACATGATCAGAAAGAGTGCGCACACCGGGTGTGGTCCGCACTTGGTTGTACCACAAGTGGCATAAAAATTTCTCGAACTCCTCCGTGCTTTGGAAGCCACGTATAAGCCGTTGTCTGTCATCATAATATGGCAGTCGTCAAGCTATGTCAGATGCCTTTAGGCAGTTTGAAAACCTGACACCAGTGTTGGCCACTTACAGTATCAAATTAAAGCCGATGGAGCTAAAAATCCCGCAGCTCCGGACAATAAAAAGTTCATCAGGTTAGCGCTAACTAATAGCATTGCGGTGCACCAGAGAGGAACTACAGAGGAGATAGATACGTGGAGCACTATCTACTTGAAGAGAAAAACGAAGGCTTAGTTAAAAAAAAATTGCTACAAAAACGAAGATGACAGTCTATATTTTGTTTAATAATTATTTGAAAATCTGTTAAGTTATATTGTCTTTAAACCAATGTCAACTTTATTATCCCGGCAGATGTCGCTTATAAACTATTAATGTATTTGTTTTGGTTGCCAAAGGCACTCCGAGGAAAGAAGAAAGGACGAGGTTTGTGAATGGAAAACCATAATCCCTCGCGTTCTTATGAAAGGACTGTATCATTTCATAAGACCATATTGTAAAAAACTCTTACAAAGCAAATAATTGAATTGAAGTGCTTGAGGATCACGGTTTTTTTACCCCAGTCTTTTAGCTTGCGTGAAAAAACAGTTTCAATACATAGATACCTTTTGAACAAGTTCATGTAACTTGGGACTCCCGGCAATATTTAATCCGGAATTTACCAATGGAAAGTATACCCTTGAACACTTCACCAGGTTTCGGCAGGAGAAGGATCTTTAGAAATATTAACTATCCTTACAAAATTATAAATGCGAAAGTGTGTTTATATATTTGTTTGTTTGTTCCACTCCACGCTTCAACCACTGAACCTATTTAGATAAAAATTGATATGGATATAGTTACATACCCAAGGAAGGGCATAGGATAGTTTTTATCCCGAAATTTCCACGTGGAGCGAAGCCCACGGGCACAGCTAGTATTATTATATTTTGTCTTAAGTCTTAGTCTCTGTAAACCCTACTTTAAGCCCGGGTCGCAGGGCGCGGCCCAGTAAGCACCCGGTTAAACTGATCTGTGAGTAATAGCGGCGATTGCGGCGTGTGGTCGGAATCGGGGACATTTTACAACGTCCGTGTGATCCAGTGCAATCCGGTTCAGAGCCGGTTATTTCGCTGTTTTGACAATTTTTTACCCACGATCGTGACACAAAAATAAAAAAGGATGTCAGACGGCAGTCGCTCTGTAAAACCAGTAACCTCGTTAAATCACTTGTTTAGGTAGCGGACCCCGGACTCTAACCACTGAAGCGGAGCAGAGCGGAGAGGAGAGAAATTGACCAATCACAATGCTCGAAATCCGCTTCAGAGGAAACGCAGCCTAAAGCGTTGCCGCTGAGGATGAAACCGGGAATACGGGAGTATGATGAATGTAAATATTTCCACATTTCAACTGAATCTATTTATCATCATCATCATCACCAGGTCTTTTGGTCTCCACTGCAGAAGCACGACCCTCTCTGTACTACCAGAGCCAGAATCTATTTATATTGATATAATTTTTCAAACCTATATAACTTCACCCCCAAACTAAACAACCGATTTTAATAAAAATGTTATGGAACCACCTCGAAAGTATACCCTTTCAAACAAAAAAAGAATTTTCCAAATCGGTCCAGGCGTCTCCGAATAATCAGTAAATATAAATTTAAAAAAAAAATGCGACAAATTGATCCTCATTTTTTTGAAGCAGCTTAAAAACAAAAATGTTTTCTTTAAAATTATTAATCCAACGACGACTTACTCGTAGTTGATAGCCCTAAATATACAAAATGTAATCAAAACAGACTTAAACTGCAGTAGCCGAACTAAAGACATTACCCGGGCGGGCTCAGCCCAGACTATGCAATATTAAAACGCGTCTCGAGACGTATTCAAATTGCAGAGGTAGTAAACATTTTACAGCTTGTACACATTTGGACGGTAGACGTGGGTCAATGACCTGTTTTTCATAGAAGTGTGAGGTGTTGTGGTGATGTAATAAGTACTATTCTTTACTCATATAATTTATATTTTTGTTTTAGGTTTTCAGGATTTAAGCGTAGCACGCCACAGAAGATATAAGTAAGTTTTAATTTCTTTCTGTGTGGCTTCTTTTAAATTCGATGACAAATTAAATGTTTTTTGCAAAATATGAAGTGTTGATGAATTTTCTTGACTTGTCTACCTTGACTTGACACCTAACATGCATAAACTACAATTAAGAACGGGGACCAACTTTTACCATGCCTTCAGAAACAGATAAGTCCGAAATATTTTAAGCCACTGAATGTTACCATTGCAAATGTAGAGGACTATTTAATAATGCGTACGTACGCCCGTGCGTAAAAAAATATATGAATATTCTGCCTATGCTAGTCAGAATTATATTTAATTAAAAAGCTTTGTAATAAAGCATGTACACGCCTTTACTAGCGTCTCCCTAAGGTAACGTGTCCTTGAGGTTGACTCCAGAAAGCTGGCTAAGGTCGACGCCTTTGCCTGATAATAGCGGTCTTGTCTGACACGTGACTCGGATTGACAGCGTGATAAACAGCCCGGCTTTGTGGAAATTGGAGTGAAATTTAGGAGTGTCAGGTTTTGCTTTAGGTGGAACTAAATTTAAATGAGAACGTGTGAGGCTCATGGCTCCTATTTGTGAACCACGTGATCACAAGCGTAAGTACTAATTTTCAACTTTGCTTAAGTTTCAACTACATTTTAATGTATTGTAAATTTTGTATTCTTTACTTTGTGTATTCTTTTGTGATATTTGTGTCATGACAATGATTTCTGAAAATAAGACGCCGCTGCGCTAATGAAGATTCTTTCCGTAAATACCTATCTGAATTACAATAAGTAAAAGTAATTTAATAACAGTCACTTGAAGGTGACCCACATTGTAAAAAAGACAACGACAAAAAGAACAAACGATAAAACTCCTAACGAATATATTTTAAACAACCCAAAGTCGGCCTATTAAAAAAGATTTGAATAACTGAGCATTTGTTGAAAACAGAAAAGTTTTCTCTTAAAAAATTCTTTTTGTATCAATTGTCTGCGAGTCGGCATGAATCATTCTGGAATAATTGTTACACGAGGATAAAGGGGACTGACAGCGGCCTATTATAATATTTCAAGTCGAGAGATTCGGCATTCAGACACTGAAATTCACCTTTTGCTGGGGCGGAAAAAGAATTCGCTGATTCAAGAGACCTCGAGTGCCGCAGGTTGGCGGGCCCTGTCCTCTGTCACTGTCAGCCGGCCATTTTGCTTTTTCTGCAAAGACCTGACGCAAAGACATTTAGTAAGGTCGCTTGTCCACACGTCAATATCTTGACAATACTTGATATGTTGTACAACCTCAGACCAAATAAAAAACCTTACAACAGTAAATTTTACTTTCGCCTTTTGACAAATGTTTTAAAAATAAATAAAAAATATGCTTATCTTTTAAACGTTATACTAAACAAATAACTAAAGTTGTGCAGAATGTTTGGCACGAATTATAATTATATATTAATTAACACGCGAAAGTTAAAAGAATAAATGCGATGATTAAAAATATTTCTTACGTTTGCAATACGACGCAAACTCTCCTGACTCCTGACATACCTACATAGAGTTGCTGCTTTTTGAGAGATATTAAGTAAATGATGTGTCCGTAAATAGTTAGTACTTAACTGTAAAGGTGAATATACATTATTTTACTATAAATACGTATATTTTATGTATTCGATGGTCGACAGGGAGAAAAGTTTTTAATTAAGTCCGCCATTTGTGAAAAGTATATTTGTACTTCGGAACAATAAAGTTTGATAAAATAAAAATAAAATAAATCCGGAGATACTGTAAACATCAATTAGATAGACCTGCTAACCCTCTTATTTGAGTCACACACCGAGCGTACGCTGCGCTTGTTTTGGTTGAAATATGATCAGTCTCGTTCGTTACGTACTATTTTAGATATTGAAAACAGTTATAAGGGCAGAGCTATGATAGAGTGGGATAGTTTTGGCGGGCGTTTGGTGTTTGTTATGAATAAGAGGGTATAGCTTCGTTCGCTTTAGTCATCATGCCTATTGAGATAATAATTATCGCTCTCGTAATTGTAATGAGAGTGGGTAGAAAAAAGTTAGTTAATTGATATACAAAACCACTGCATTTTGACTCAATCACTTTGCCAAAAAACTGTTAGGCAGTTTGGCTAAATAAATTGTGAAAACCCGTTCCCACGCGTTTTTGGTGCAAAGGATGGCTATACTGCAATACAGCGCGGCAATGCCGCTGGTGTAGTGGGTACCTTTGCACGGGAAACGTTAAGGGCGGGTTTCGAATGTTGACTTGACGCTGTTATAATATAAAACAAGAATATAATTAAATTAGGTAAAATTGAAACTGCATAGCTATGAGCGCAAATTACGTAGTTAACTTCAAAGTGATTAGTGAGCGTTCTATTCGATAGTATTGTTTATAATCTATGCTCCAATGACACATTGTATGTCTTTGTTTGCAGGCTCGCTGCTCTATGGACGACCAGCCTTACAGCTTACACCTCAGTTTCGCAATGCGGACGTTCCCCCGATACGATCCGCGGATCCGAGTCGCTGTAATTACGTGAATACCTGGTGGTAATTCCTGCTGTTTTCACGCTATGCGAATCTTTTTGCAGTGGGGTTTAAGTGGTCATAGTAATACTACCATAATTAAGACCGTGAAGTTGCTTCTTTATTTGTATTTTTCAAGCTATTTGAATATTTATACAGTGCTTTTTTAAGTGGGAATAATTATAGTGTATTTAAAGTGAGATATTTATCATGGGAATAATGACTTAGTACGTATACATACATACATATTATCACGCCTGTTTCTCATAGTAGGCAGAGACTGTAACATACATACATACATACATACATACTATCACGTCTTTATCCCTAATGGGGCAGACAGAGCATTTTGGGTCTTGCGGTTCTATGCAGAGCCCAGGGCCGCAAGGCCCAAAAGCCACTTTTAGCGTCATGGTGGGCGAGAAGATGGAAAAGCAATCAATACAGTGATGGGTTGCTAGCCGCATCGCCTGTTAACATGATTTGCATTTTTGCCCATTCCCTCGATCGGCTTTTACGATCTGCGTGGGAAGAGAAGCAGCTGGTACATTCTAAGTTTTTTTATTTCTCCCAGACCAGCATGGGAGACCAGCAGAGACTGTAAGTGTATCTATATCAGCTTACTGTAACAAACCAAGTGCGTGTCAGACTCGCGCACGAAGGGTTCCGCACCATTATCTAAAAAAGTAACGTTTGTTGTATGGGAGCCCCACTTAAATATTTATTTTATTCTGTTTTCAGTATTTTTGTTACAACAAAAATACATTATATATGAAAATTTCAACTGTCTATCTATCACGGTTCATAAGATACAACCTGCATGGTGACAGACAGACGGACAGACAGACAGCGGAGTCTTAGTAATAGGGTCCCGTTACTCTTTGGGTACGGAACCCTTTCTTACCCATTTGTCCAATTACGACTTCAAAGTACATAAATTAAAAGTTCCTTATTTGCAGCGAAGAGTGACATTGCATCATTATGACCTAAACTTTTAGTAGCACTATTTTCATAGATTTTATGTATAATGTTATATTTGTACAATATTTTCTATAGATTATAAGAAACAGAAATGCCTAAATAAGTTTAAAAAAACTGCTCTGTAATTTTGAAGCAACTTTTGCTTGAACAAAGATACTTAGCAAAAGCATTGTAGAAATTCACAAATAAACAGAATTGAGAAATTTCGTTTGTACTACTGAATACAAACAGTACATTCCGATGAAATCAATGTCAAAGGGAAACTTTCACAATGTTTCGGAGCTTTGTGAAGAGTTCGAGAGCTGGTCGAGGCAGGCAATCAACAAACTTGTTTAATGCTTCAAAGATTAAATTAAAAGGTAGTTCGCGGAACTCTGAAGGCAACTGTTATAGAGACTTCAGCCGCGTTTACAATGGCGGATATCAAATGGTTCTAATACACAATCGAAATGAGGAGCTCGGTGGGCCAGCGGGAGTGCGAGTAACAAGCGCTTTCACAAGTAAAGCGACGCCGGGCGTGGACCGCACTTGGGTAACCACAAGTGATATAAAAAATCCTTGAACTCGTCCGTGCTTCGGGAGGCAGGTATAAGCTGTTGGTCCCGGCTGTCATCTTGTATGGCAGTCGTAAAGCTATGTCAGATGACTTTAGGAATTAAAAAAAATCTGACACCAGTCACAATTAGTCGCAGTCCGAGATTCCAAGGTAATGCTCGCTCACAGGGTTCTAAATTATAATGATTGAGCCTTTCTGCAGTAACGTAGTTTCAAGCTAAAGAGGTTCTAAAACCATAGGGCCTACGTATCTTTTCAAATAACGTTAAAATAAAAATAAAAATTGACATATTGATGCCAATTTATGCCACTTTTTAAAGTAACTTTTACTATCCCACTGCTGGGCAAAGGTCTCACCCTTTTCCTTCAAAACGTCTCCATCGTGTGCAACTTCCAACTATTCCCTCTCAAACTGTCGCAAGTCGTCACACCAACGCTTTCGGGGCCTACGTCTCTTCCTTCCTTCCACTTTGTTACCAAAGTGGCCCAACTATCAAGATACATTCGGCAAACGTGATAATTACTACTTTATTTTTGACGTTTATTCTTCCATTTATCTTCTTCTTTCTCCTCACCTTATCCCACTTTTCACGGGGTCGGGACAGCATGTGTCTTTTCCACTTTTCTCTTTCAAAGGAGAGAGAAATGGAAAAGACTCGCATGCATCAAGGCACTTGTTACTTGTTTCATTGTTTGTTCTTCCATTTGTAGCATCACCAAAATAGGTTTAACTTTAAAGGCTAACCTTTTGCCAGCGGAGAGGAGTTCTTTCTATCACTCTATAAATTAATTAACACTTCACTACTTAACGTGCTTAAAAACGCACCGTTAGTGGAACGACTTCTGAAATCTTCCTCGGCGTAAACGGGACAAAGATAAGTTTTGTGTTGGTAGTTTGCAACTTGCTGTGATGGAACGGAGCCACTTAACAAACCAACTATGCTTTGGCTGCCAAACTTTGTTTTGAAAATGAAACGATTAGTTTGAAGTTTGATTTTAGTTCATTATACTAAAGGCCATTTCTTTTTCCACCTTCTCACCCACCATCACGCTTAAAGTTGCCATTAAACCCTGTGTTCGCTTAGAGCAGTAAGATACAAAATGCTCTGTCTGCCCCATTCTTCTTATCGTGTGTGTTAGTGACTAACCCTAGTGTCAGAGTTTTTTAAACCGCCCTAAGGCCTCTGACATGGTTTTAGGTAACGACCAATGTCAAAGACAATGACCGGGACCGAAGGCTTAACGTGCCCTCCGAAGCACGGATCATCTTACTTATCAGACAATCAGGTGATCAGCCTACAATGTCCTAAACAAACTAGGACAACAACACAAAGTCGTTGCCTCCGCCGGGAATCGAACCCGCGGCCTCCGGGTATGAACCGAACGCTCTAACCACTACACCACGGAGGCAGTTAAGCCCAATTATTAACAGTGTATAGAAAAACCTGAAAGTGTGTATGTAATTTTCTCCCGAAAGAAATGAAAACCAAAGATATCAGATACATTAGAATAGGTATTATGTACTGGCAAAGTTATCAGAGAGACCTTTTCGTGTCGATTTAATGTTTATAATTTTTTTTTGAACCAGAATCAGGCCACCTCTATTAAATTGTCGGAAACGGCAAATACATCCAAAGTACAGGTTAATTAGGACACTTTTTTATGTACCAAATAATGATACTGACAGGTAGGGCGTTCCAAAGCCGCACCGCTTGATCGACAATTGAATTATTACAGAACGCAGTACGGCGAAGTGGCATATCAAGGAGATATCAACACTTCGGACGTGACAAAAGAGGGACCTATCGCAGGTTTCCAACTGAAAGTCTATGATAACGTCTGATTCTATTAAAGTTGGAATGTTGCGCGTTGCAGACAATGCCCTGCTATCGCTGCATCAGCCGCTACACCTGGCTGCAGTTGCATAATAGCCGCCACTCACGCCGAGGACAATGCTCGATCACTTTTGTTTAAAAAGGCAGATAGAATCTTCTTGACGGAGAGAATACACGAGTGAGATTCTTTCATGCGTTTCTTGCTCCTTGTTGAATACCTTCTTGACTTTTTTGCTATGAATAAAGACGCAGAATAACATGCGAAGCGGATAACTAAATATGGAAACGCTTGTCAAAATCCTTCAAACAAAACAAATGCCCAACCACGTAGAAAAAAGAGTTAATAGAGGAGTGTCAGACATGAATAAATCATACCACTAAAACTTTCGTAAGCCGACCCCACTTCAGCGAAAGTCTATCCACTCGTTTTATTTGCGTCCATCAGTATTCATAGATCATTTCGTGATAACTCCGCAACCACGCCTAGAAAAACATTCATTAAGTTGATACTACTCCACTAAGGATAGAGTAGACACAAGTACAGAGTTAAAATAAACCAAACGACTAACAAAAGAAGTGAATGTGTCTGCCTTTTTGTCGAGACGAAGTGGTTCTATTAAACTGTACATATAGTTTTAAATTATTTTTGACCAGTACGCGGCCACGTCCATTAGTTGAGCGTGTTAGCTCGTTGAAATGGCAGTAGGTGGGTATATAGCGCGACAACCCAATGGCCGCCATAGCGCGCGCAGCCAGATGAAAAGCGCTGGATGCAGGCCGCTCTAAATCAGTCATTTTTAAAATTCACTAAAACTTTTGTTCAATATTAGTGCAATAACGAGTTTTTCATTAATTATGATCTCTTTATTTCAATAATTTATTTAGCACTTGTGCTCCAGACGAAGTCGCACTTTGGGCCATTTAGCCAGGATAGTAAATAAGTTTAGTATTAACTTAATATTTTTTAAATGTAAAAAAGAATAATAAGTACCTATGCAAGTTAAACATAACTGGTTAAAAAAAATGGTGGTTGTTCTCTACATTTACTTCTACTCTGTGACTTAGGTCATCAGTTCTTGATAGATGAATCCTTGATGTCTGCAATGATTCCATTAACGGATCGGACTGGCTTTGAAAATTTTATGAAAATTCGCCTTGAAAAATGTGTCGCCTTTCGGTCCGTTGACTATTTTTCATTCCAAGATTGAGTACTCAAAGTGAAAATGAAAAATGGTTGCTTTTATTAAAGCAACAAGTTGATGATTAAGTGTTCCTTTTAGAAGTAAAAATACTTTGAATTCATTGATTTTAAGGGTGTGAAAGTATTATGTATGTATATTCGGCACTTACTTAAACGACTGACTCATTCCTTCAAAGTGAAAAGCTTTTCCTATGAGAACGATATCGTTCTCATTATACAAAAATGTAGACTTTCTCATATAAATGTTTCCAGGTGGCCGAATAGCAAAGATTTATTAATTTTAAAAAACTAACATGTACTTATTTTCCTGGATTGATTGTTTTTTAGGGTTAAGTACCCTATTATTATTACTACCTAACACCCATTGTACCTGTGATTGACAAAATAAATGATTATGATTATTGAAAACTATTAATTATTAAAAACGGGACCTGTTATTAAGACTCCGCTGCCCGTCCATCATCTGTCACCAGGATGTATGTCATGAACCGTGACAGCTAAACAGTAAAAAATTTCACAGATGATATTTCTATTGCCGCTATAACAACATATAAAATACATATTTAAGTGGAGTTCCCATAAAACAAACGTGACATACCCTTCGTGCGCGAGTCCGACTCGCACTTGTCCGGTTTTTTATGAATGTTATACTACTAATAAAAATACTTTTAATTGCTTTGAAAGGGCTTACTAAGGGTAGGAAGATCATAATAAGGTATAGGGTGGTCCCACAAAAATGTTATTAAAAATCAGTCGTATATATTGATGTTGAAGTCGGTTTTTACATACATAGGGGGTAGGCAGAGACTATGGATTTCCACTTACTACGATCCTTGCAAACCTCTGTTGCTTCGTCAACACTCATAACTCTTTTCATGCATGCTCTTCGGTTATGGGTACTCGTTACATCACTTTTCTTCAGAACATCTGCTATTTGGTCGGTTTTTAGTTTTGAACAATTATCACTAGACTTAACCTCACTTTATATCACAAGCAGATGTCTTTTCCACAGCAGTTCCTCTGTCTGCTCCATTCTGTGGTTCCATTATATCTCCCAAACACATCTTAATAGTCCAAGTGAAGTTTGTACCGACCGCAGCCTTCTTCGTAAAAGCGTTTTTCTTTCCAGTTTTTTCCGTCTGTCGACAAACTTTTTACGCCATGTCCTTTCGCATTGGAACTGTGGTTTTATGTTTTAGTGGGTTTTTATCAGATGGTCTGTGAGAAAAGTAAAAATCGTATATACCAGCTGATTGCTTTCTCATGCACCGTAATAGCTTTATAAATACATTCTATATGATTGTGATACACAAAGTAATTCGGGACGCTTCTAATCAAAATCCAAAATTCAAATGTTCATTCAGCAATTAGACGTTTACAGGCACTTTTACATGTCAATAAGTATAATTTAATTTTTTTTTTATTTTATATATAAGGACAAATTACACAGATTGAGCTAGCCCCAAAGTAAGTTTGAGACTTGTGTTATGGGATACTAACTCAACGATACTATATTTTATAACAAATACATATACAATGTCCTTTTTTATTAAGTGCAAATATTTTAAGGGGTGAATCAGACCATCATTTTGAACAACTTTTCCCAATAAATGTATATCGAAATAGGAAAAATTTTTTTTAGGTTTTCATAGAAATCGAAGTAGTCACGTGATATCATTACTATGGAAAATGAAAATAATTATTTCGTATTTCGATAAAAATTTACTGGGAAAAGTTGTTCAAAATTATGGACTGAATCACCCCTTAAAATATTTGTACTTAATAAAAAAGGACATTGTATAGATAAACATCTAAGACCCAGGACAATTTGAAAAAGGTCATTTTCCAACTTGCCCTGACCGGGAATCTAACCCGGGACCCTCTGGGTGGCGGACTAGCATGGTGACCACTACGCCACGGAGATCGCCATTACGTGTAGTGTATTTTAGAATTTAATTTATTTTAAAAGAAAAGCTACCGATACCAGCGCTTTGCAATGATCACTGCTGAGTAGAAATGCCGAAGAAAACTCATCACAGTATTGGTCACCTCATCATCGGGAACAAACGATCCAATTACATACCACATGTAACTTGGTTTCTGCAAACTAACGTGTGAATTTATTATAGCTAGCTTTATATAAAACACGGTTTGAAATGTGGAAATTATAATGAAATAAAGTGGGGATTCCTAAAGAGTATACATATGAACTTAAGTTTTAACATTCCATTCCATCCTTTATGCTAAGGGCTCGTTCAGAGTTCAGACGACACGCGCACGCCAAAAGCACGCCTAGCCCACACCTAGCGCACTTTGAAATTAGTTGCATATAATTTGAGTCCTATCATATATCAGAACCACTCAGATTGCATCCACCGAATTCCAACCGAGGCGGGCGCAAGGCGGAAGCAAGGCGAGCGCGTGACGTAGGCGAATCGTGCGCGTGTGGAATTCGGTAAACGCGATTTGAGTTATAGAGACTCAAATTATATGCAACAAATTTCAAACCGCTACAGGCGTGGGCTAGGCGTGCGCTTGGTGGGCGCGTGTCGTTCAAACGCGCGCTAAAGGTATTTATATAAAAGGCTTTTGGTTCGAAAATGTTGGAATATCGGTAAATCGTAAATTGATGAATGCATGTTGATCGAATGAACGAGCGAATGTGGTCACCATTATATCCTATTTGTGGTTTTATTTAACATTGTTCGTTACATACATTTCGGTGATTATTTGAAACATTTATTTTTTAAACCGTAATTGTTTCAAAATAAACCATTGTGAAACAATTGGTAGGACTAAAGTTCCTAATCCTACTAATATTATCTAATATTATAAACGCGAAAGTTTGTAAGTATGGATGGATGTTTGTTACTCTTTCACGTAAAAACTACTCAATGGATTTTAATAAAACTTTACAAAAATATAGCTTATACATCAGAATAACACAAAGGCTACAATTTATAAAGATACTGCGCAGACGAAGTCGCGGGCACCAGCTAGTACCTTTATAAATGGCGCTGCACTGCTTCGGTTTCAGCTGATACCTATATATTTAACAACATAATTTTTGGATGAAAACCAAAATGTAAAGATTTAATTTTGTTTTGAACTTGTCCAAAAATTCCACTGCTCTTATATCAATAAAGTAAAGTATAATGATTAAACGCCTGTACTTGCCACATTATAACTAATCCAATTTACCGTCAATCACCCAAATATCAGCCATCATTAGCCATAATATAACTCAAGCAACCTTCATTGTCATTGACAAACTCAATAGCTTTATACTGATTGATTTGAGATCTAATCTTCAGATATAATTGGCTTTCCTCAGATACGTTATGTCTAGATTTCAAATTACAAGTAGATGTCTCTGACAACTTGATATCTCAGTCTGATTATGATATGATGCTTTATTATATTTAAGACTAGCCGAAGCCCGCGACTTCGTTCGCGTGGACTTTATGTCTCTGGAAAATGCTCATCAGGCTGAACAACTTTTACTAAGGCGGCATTTTTATATCTCTTATAGTTTAGCTGGACCATTATGGTTCTGCATCAGGCGTTCCATTTTCCAAAATCATTTATACCCTATATGTTGCCCAGGCTTAATAGCTATATAACAAAAAAAGTTTCATTCGAATCCATACAGTATTTCCGGAGATTAGCGTGTACAAACAGACAAACAGACAAACAGACAGACATTTTTTTTTAAATTCTTACTCTATTACTACGTCTCCATCGCCCCCAATATTTTTTTTGGAAATATATGTACAGACACACTTTTTTTCCTGTTTTATTATATGTATAGATGTATAGATTACATTTTCCGTTGCCATACAGCGCGTCAAAAATGCGAATGGGCAAAAATGCGAATCATGTTAACAGGCGATGCGGCTAGCAACCCATCACTGTATTGATTGCTTTTCCATCTTCTCGCCCACCATGACGCTAAAAGTGGCTTTTGGGTCTTGCGGCTCTGGGTTCTGCATAGAGCCGCAAGACCCAAAATGCTCTGTCTGCCCCATTAGGGACAAAGACGTGATAGTATGTATGTATGTATGTACACAGCGCGTCAATCCTGCCAGTATCGTGGGAACATTTGGGCCAGGTCTCTTAGATTAATAAATTTAACGAAGCATGTTGCGGATTACTAACTGAATATTTTGACAACATCACGCTAATATCACAAAGCTGAAAGTTTATGAGCGTGTGTGTATGTTTGTTACTCCTTCACGCCCACACGGCTGGACCAATTTTGATAAAATTTTAGGGTACTTTAATCGCGGGTAACACCGCGGGGCGCAACTTGTAGTACCGAATAAATCAAAAAACTTTATTTTAAGAATATTTTACGTGTATTCTATTTAATCTCATATAATCCCATAATTCAAAAATTGCGATATTGCCATAAAACTGGGTTACCTCATTATAAATTATACCTGGAGACAGAAATGCAAACTGAAGGAAAGATGGGCGGATGATTTATGTGCATTTCATAAACATTGAAAAATGAAGACACGACAAGGCTAGAAAATCGCGGATGGAAGAAGTAGGGAGGCCTTTGCTCAGATTTGGGACGTAAATGGCAAAGAAAACCCTTCTTAGCTCTGAAGTTTACCTTTAAATTTCGTTATATTAATAATATTAATAATAATAATAGATATCTCAATCCCCAACACACACAACATACAAACAACTATATCGGAAAAAATAAGAAAATATACTGAGCTGCAAGAAGAAATAAAAAGAATGTGGAAATTAAATGTAGTCACAATAGTACCGATTATTCTATCTACCACTGGCGTTATTCCTTCGGATATTTTTCATAGATTAGATCAAATAGGTTTACCTAAGTTCACATACGTGACATTACAAAAAGCTGCAGTGTTAAATACTTGTAGAATAGTGAGGAAATTTTTACAATTAGATATGGATAATTCTTTATATACATAAATAAGACTGTTATGGGTTAACACTTGGCTCAATAGCCCGTGTTGATTCCATTAAGATGCCAGGTATACCCTGAGAATTCCAAACGGAAAGAAAAACACATTAATAATATTAATATTAATATTTCGTTATATATTTAACTTTATTACAAATGCAAAAGGCGGACTTAATGCCATAGGTTTTATCTATCAGTCAACCCACTTTATATTACAGCTGTGAATGTTTTCACGAGTCCATATAAAAACGTTTAGCAGATAGAGGGGGGCGGAGGAGGGGTCGCTTGACTCTAACAAAAATTTGCATATATAATTATATTGCAATATTTTCGAGAAACCTATTCAAAAATACGCCACACGATAGGTTAGTAAAAAAAATGACTATCACATTACATAATATAAATGAGAGCTATCAAAAAAAAATATCACTTCGTGATTTTATTTTTCCTCTTTGTCGGCATCATCAGTTTAGATATCCATGCCAAATTATAGCTTTCTATTACTTATAGTTTTTGAGCAGAACCTTGGATAGACAGACATGGCAAAACTACAAAGGTTCCTGGTTTATTACGGAACCCTACAAATTGGCCCCTATGGCGTCAAACTGCAACCTCTTTTATAGCTCGTTTATTTAATAAACCGGTGCAGCCATTTCAAAAGACACTCAATTAATATTATAATTGTAAGTATTTAGTTTACCAATCCAATTTATCGCGTTTATCAACCAACAATATACATTGTCATTGACTGACTCAATAGCTGCGATCTTATCTCGGATGTAATTGGATTGGCTTTCCGCAGATACGTCATCTAGAATCTGAAATGAGATGTCTTTAACAACTTGATCTATCTGCAGTGGATGTCTCGATCTGATAACATAACTTTTAGATGTATTTCAAATCTGATCCTTTTTCGATGGATTTATAGAACTGAATCATAGGGCAACACTGACTGTGGCGTAGGATTTAGGTGCTCATCAAATTGAGGATTGGTCTGATGTAATGTCAAATACGTCGAATTTCTTCTGTTCTTCTCTAGTCTGTTCAAGGTTGAGGGTTGACAAAGGGCTTCTTAACTCACTCTAAATTGCGGCCCGCTAATTATTAAAAAACTTAAAACAATTTTAAACAATTATTATTGTATTAAACAGAAAACAACACGCAAACGACTCATTCGGAGCGCATTTCAGAACTGAATGGCAAACAGTCGCGTTCGCTCGCCCGTTCGGGCCGCGGTTGTCAACAACTGCGTGCCTCGTACAGCGGGAGACAAGCGACGGCCGCCATACAGTTTACGATAATAAGCGACAGTCACTCGTCTGAGACGAATTATAATATTTATCAACTCTCGGCGAACCGACTTTAGTTAAAGACAATCAATTATTATAATTGAAATTAAATTTAAATATCGTAAGTTTTTACCCAATATACAATGTGAAAGGGACATGGAATTAAAATGACAGTAATAGAACAAAAACAAAGTTTGGCATTTCCAATTTGTATTGGAATGACGAAATTATTATTTTTGGATATTTTAATTTTATTATGCTATAATGATCTAGTATAATATATGTCGTGGTTTGGGGGGTATTACGGGTATGTCCCATCCACGTTCTATACATACAAACTATAAATATTTATTTGCCAACTGTTTTACCATAGTTTTCTTTTCCAACAGCTTATGTTACACAATTGGTTGTGAACTGCTCGGCAAGAACAGCGGACTTAAGTTTGTATGTTTATTTTTACTGGAGTTGGGTGCCGACGCCACGGCTCGTAAGGAACGCGAGCGATGTCGCATTACGCCGATATTGCTACACTAGTGCTTACCCTTGTTTTTAGGGTTCCGCACCCAAAGGTAAAAACGGGACCCTATTATTAAGACTCCGCTGTCCGTCCGTCAGCCTGTCCGTCTGTTCGTCTGTCACCAGGCTGTATCTTATGAACCCTGATAGCTAGACAGTTGAAATTTTCACAGATGATGTATTTCTGTTGCCGCTCGGAGGGGCTCCCATACAACAATGTGATGTTCGAGTTCGACTCGCACTTGGCCTGGTATTTGTATGTCCGTTATGCGATATCCTTGCCATTTGTTTGTAAACTGTTTTTGTCATTTTTTTTGATTAGAAAGCCTTTGTTACTAAATTCGTGCCATATTATTTTGGTAAAGATATGATGTAGACCTAACTCCTGAAAGAAAATGAAGTCGGTTGCTTTTTTACTAAAAAGTAAGAAGTGACAATAGAAACAAGCTTTACGCGCGTAAATATTTAGAAGTGGCACTAAACATACCTGTAAGTAAATTAATGATCTGAAGTCAACAATTATAATAAAATCGAAATCAAAATTGACAATTAACAATCGATTAAGGCCAAATGGTAGCAGAACCCAGCAGAAATGGCGTCCTCATTCGATACAAACTGTTTAAAAGTAAACACGGTGTCAATCAACAAATTTACCTCCAACAATTCCAGAAAGACCTTCAAATCATTCACGAACAACCGCTGAAAGTATTGTTGATAGTCCGTTAGTTTTAAAACGAGTTTTCGCCAAAAGTGGCCACTTTTGCCTCAAAACTAATTTTAAAATTAGACGGACTTACGCAATTACTTTCAACGGTCGTTCATAAAATAATTCAAAGGTCCTTCCAGAGATTGTTGGAAATCAAAAAGGCAATCACCACTATATTTACCTTTAAACAATCCATTTCAAATGAAGGGGCGCCACTTCCGCCGAGACCGCTACCATATAAATCAATGATTTTGACTTATTATGACTTAACATTTCAGTTTCTATTAGTGTTTCATTTCAACAGTCGTTATTTAGTATCAGCGTCGGATTTTAGCACTAAATAAAAAGGTATTTACTGCAAATTGAGCGATAAAGGTGTAGCTTAGGTCTAGTTAGGGCTCAGACTGATTTACGACTAGTTTACCGTCATGTATATCGTTGTTTAGTGCTAATATCTCAGTGCTTAGAGCAATAACTGCGGTAGATGTGGCTGTTATCATTTATAGTGTAAAATCATAAAATGGAGGTTATATCGTAAATAGTTCATGTGTGTAGATAATGTGCCATCTGATTATGGACTTTTTCAAATTATCCCTGTATCTTGGGAATTTATCTATATGTATTTGTGATAAAATATTGTATCGTTGATTTAGTATCCCATAACACAAGTCTCGAACTTACTTTGGGGCCAGCTCAATCAGTGTAATTTGTTCCTATGTATTTATTTATTTTACATTTTTTTCTAAACCTTTAGATATAGTTTGCTGTCCTTGGAAAAAATGCTGCAGTGCAGTTTGTTACCGCTTCTTCTGCACTAGCGCTTTGGAAGCGGCAGAAAACTAAGCAGTGAGTAACCATTTGACGTCAACAATTGTGCAACAAAACAAAGTGAGGATTATTGTGAGATATAATAAATATCCTGATAATAAAGATATATTTCAACTTACTGGAACACTGCTGGGTATTTTACTTTAATACAAATGTAATAGGCGGACTTTTGTTACCAAAGGCTTTATCTACTAGTCAAGCTAGTGATGGCCTAGAAAAAAAGAAGACTTAAAAGGAAGTGTACGATAGTTATCATTTACTCAACACCTTGACTGCTATATTTATAGTATTTTATGCAAGAGTTGTATAAGAAACAAAAATCCAGCATTTTTGACGTACTTCAACAACGTTGCATACAATACTTATTCTTCAACTATATTTACTAAAAGAAAAACAAAAGTATACAAAAAATATGAACATTTTTGACATAATATATTTTGGTCGACCACCAGGTGACCCCCTAAAAGGTGTTAAAATAAACGGAAATCTACAGTATTTTTGGTTGGTTTATTCCTATCATCTGATAGAAATAAATTAAGCAAAATGTACACATGAAATTAGTATCGTGAGTTATGTTAGCGAGACGACCTGACCACGGTCACTGGAAAGCGCTGCCTGGATGCAGGCCGATCTAGATCAATCATTTCGGAAATCCTTGGGAGAGGCCTGCGTCCATCTGTAGATGTTATGCGGCCGAAAAGATGATGGTACAAATAAAAATATTAGATTAGTTTAAATTCCAATTTCATTTAAAAAAAATATTTCGTTCATCTACGTGAATAAACCATAAAATTTAATTTTCAAAATATAGTCACCACATGATCATTATAATCAAGTTAAATACAATAAACAAAGATGTTGAACACGAAATACATGCAGCATTGTTGTATGAGTAACTTTTTTGAGTAATGCTTGTTGTGCGCCGCGGTTCTATTTGCTTTGGCGTTTGTCCTTTTGGTTTTGAAGACAGACCTACAAACAATGAAATGCTTATTATAATTTCTTGGTGCCACTCGGCAATTATCGCCATTAATTACGATGATTGCCGACTGACATCAAAATATTAGACTTATTTATTGTATGTTGAAGTGTGGTTTCCGGCAAAGACAAGCTTAACAAAGCTTATAAACATCAATGAGACCTCTCCAACCCGTGTGGCCAGCGAGGAGAGTGTAGGCCAAGTTCTCTGGCTGCTCCGACCAAGTATCGCTCTGGTAATACAAAGGGTCGTGCTCCTACAGTGGAGACTAATAAGACCTGATGATGATGAAGACGTGAACTAAATATCATTTCTAGTTTTAGCCCCCGAAAAAAGGAGAGGTGGTATAAGTTTAGCGCTAATGTCTGTGGCATCGTAGAGGTTGAACAGATGGACTGATTTCGATGCGATTTATTTTACGTGAAAGCAACTTCCCTTTCGGTCGTTCTTATCTATGTTTGGTAAAAATCGGTTCAAGTTTGGTAAAAATTCGGATCAGATTTTTGAAAGTTATTGGGGGTTAACGCTTGAAAGTCAGTCTTGTTATATTATTTGCTTTCTCTAGCAAATAATAGGTGGCGGTACGGCTATTTATGGCATATGCTGAGTTAGTGTCCATTTTGGAGGACAAGGAGCTTTATTTTTATTTGTACTTTTAGAATTTGTTTATGTAATTTTATTGTGTTGCTTTTGTCCTTCGAATAAATGTTAAATCTATCTATCTATCTACTTCTGTTACTCATCACTATATGGCGTTTTTAATTTGCCTTGCAAATAAACTTGTTCTTGCTGTGCGGACAGTTCTAACATAGTTGATCATTAGATTGTTAGTGCAATAAATGAAATAAATAAACGAACATTATACTAGAAGTTCGCCTTAATCTTTGATCTTGCGAGCCCCATATTTCGGCAACACAGTGACTGATTTTGCTCATATTCGAACTCAAAAATGTCTATTAATTAAGCCAACCAATTTTCATGAAGTTTCGATCAAAGATGTATGAGGTATCATCGAACAAAGATAAATACAAACATACTCACACATACAAACGCCGGATTGTTCAAATAGACTCTGAGATCTTCGATACCAATGTATTGTACAAAAACTTTATTTGCATACTTTTGTTTAAAAATGAAACTATTATTATACTATTTGTGTTAGTGATAAGCAGATTGCAATTAGTACGGTTATTTTCTGACAGTAAAAAAATAATTTACCAAATTCCAAAGAGACTCCATTCAAGAATTGGGGATTACCAAAACTAAAAAAATTAGTGGTTGATACCCCTGAGCTCTTTGTTGTTGGCTTTTTAGGTTTAGGCTTGAAACTATTGTCCAAGATGGGAGGATGCGGATAAGGTGGATAAGGTGCATAGACTACATTAGGGTGTGGTATAAGGGGACCTCCGTATGCTCCTTGTTGTGGAATATAATAGCCTCCGTTTTGTCCCTGTTGCGGCATATATTGACCTTTGTTTTGTCCCTGTTGCGGCATATATGGGCCTCTGTTTTGTCCCTGTTGCGGCATATATTGACCTTTGTTTTGTCCCTGTTGCGGCATATATGGGCCTCTGTTTTGTCCCTGTTGCGGCATATATTGACCTCCGTTTTGTCCCTGTTGCGGCATATATTGGCCTCCATTTTGTCTCTGTTGCGGCATATATTGGCCTCCGTTTTGTATCTGTTGCGGCATATATAGGCCCCCGTTTTGTCCCTGTTGCGGCATATACGGGCCTCTGTTTTGTCCCTGTTGCGGCATATACGATCCTCCGTTCGGTTTAGGATTATTCTGAGGAGAAGGGGCGGCTACAACTTCAATACCTTGTAGGAACCCTTGTTCAGAATAAAAAGAAAATCAGAGCATTACAAATTTATAATCAACTCCCAGCGTTTGGAGGTCTAGAGGATAGAAGAGGATTTTAAACCTTTCTTAGAAAGCCTATGACTAGCAGTGGACTATAAATTAACCCCCTTTTTCATAAAAAATACAAACATTTGCTAAATTTATTTTGGTTAAGATATGTTTTGTATATTTCTTTCAATGTCAAATATTGAAAAGCGGGAAAGGGACTAAACATGTTTTAACTAAAATAGGTTTAGTAAACATTTGTTTATTTTTATGAATAAGAGGGTAAAATGTTAATTGAAGCTTGCTTACCTATATATTGCGCACTGCCCAAAATGTTTATTTTAATTTTAGTTATTCTTTTTAAAAGGGAGTTCCAACTATGACATTAATACTGCATAAAGTTTTAACTACATAGGTAGTTGAGTATTTTGTTTATTTCGTCCATAAAACAGAGATTAATGAATTTTACTGCAAAAAGAGTTTAGTTAAATGTTTATTTGAAAATATTGTTTTAATAACTGTTAACTTATTACAATATTTCGTAAATTATTTATTTTAAGGTGAAATGGTAGCAGAAGTAGCGCCCACCTTTAAAATATTTTTAAAAAAAGTAAAGATGGTGAATATATATTTAAAAAAAATACTGCCAACAATCTGTAGAAAGATTTCATTATCATAATTTAATCACTATATTTATTTTTACACACTTCTGCTACCATTTCGCCTTAAGTGTCTCTTTTAAGTTTACGAGATATCAAGTTATCAACTTACATGAGGGCCCGATGAAAGCAATAAGAACGAAATCGAGTGCTTTGACAATCATGTTGTTATGAATGCAGCCCAACTCTGCAACACGTGTGCTTGCGGGCAACTTTACATAATATAATGATTGCTTTATTTTTCCACTCTTATATTTAAACATGAAATCAAAAACAGGATAACCACAACAATATACCTAGTAATATTTGTCCAAAAATGCACTTGTTATTTATACATTACGAGTTGATGCCTGCGGCGTTGCCTACTCAGTCAAAGGGCATTTAAAAACCCATGGAAACCTGTACGCTGAGCGTGTTAAGCTCAGCGCCATGTGTATGATTTTTGATACATCTTGATTGTTTTACTATTGTGTCTGGAATCCATGGCGGTCAATGGGTTAATATCATTCTATGAATTAACTAAAAAGCCCGCAACTTTATATGTATATGTTTCATATTATTTATATTTATTATATCCATAGTTATGATAGAATAAGTATGCAGGTAGATATTTTGCTTTTTGCGCCGATCTCTGTATCTCCATGGTTGACTGGGAGGAAATGCTTTCAGCTTTACGCCCGCCATTTGTCAAAATTACGTTTAGGATTCATAAAGTGTAATAAATAATTTATTAATATTATAAATACATTAATATTGGATAATATACCAACAAAGGCGAAAGTTTGTGAGTGTGTGTGTGTATACAGGAAGGTAACATCTTGGATTAATACATAACAGGGACGCATATTGCGCGGGATGCTAGAAGTTTCCATTCTGTATGTAACACTTAATACTTATATTCATTCTGTGTAATGTTTCTTCTCAGCAGTGCTTTTCCGGTAGCTTTTCTTTAAAAAATAAATTAAGTTAAATATACACTCCTAATTCGTCTACTAAGTCTAATTAGCTTGTCAACTAAGAAATATAAAAGTATTAAAAGTGCCTTTAATCGAAAATATAGACAATTTTAAGAAAGTAATTTGAATAAAAAAAATCTACGTGTTATCAGGATTTTTTTATATAATTTTAAACAAAACACCGGAAGTGACGATACACTGCAATCGAAGTTTAAATTTAGCGCTAAAAAACAATGACATCTGTCAACTGTCAATGTCTACTGTTTAAATTACCGCCGTTATGTTGGTTGTTGTCAAGTTGTTGTGTTGGTAGATGACAGTGACAGTGACATATAATAAAGTGGTACCATTTTTAAAACGTGGAGTCACTAAACGAACGGATTTTGTATGGAAAAACCAGTAATTTAGTTGACATCGCGTTTAAAAAATGGCACTTCAGTACAGTACTGAAAGCGGAAATTGCCAACTTTACTCAAAAAATTTTCATCGTGACATCACTTCCTCAAATAAGGTTGACCTTGCTTGAAAATAAAGGTCAATGGGTTTTTTGCAAATATCTAAATAAGTAAGACCTTATTTTAAAATCTGATTTAAGAAAGCTTCTCCTAGAGGCTATTCCTCGAAACGGACTGCGAATCAGATCTTTTTGAAAATTACTTGACAAGCCAATTACTGAATAAACATTTGAATCTTTGAATGTGTGGCTGGGCTCCAAAGTTAAGGTCGTAAAGAGTCATATAAGGTCAGGTTCGGGTATTCCTAAGGTAAAGACTAACAGACGCAAGTAAGACTGGACTGTATATAAATTTTGTATTTTAACCCTTTAACCGCGAGCGTCGCATATATGTGACAAACATTGTCGGGCCCATTCCGCGAAGGTCGCATATTTGCGCCAAAAAAAATGCTCGTATGGCACATAACTTACGTATCCATATCCGTTTTTGGTTGTAGATAGGTATGTTAGATTTACCATGTCTCGCGCTGGGGGCACGACAACTGATATAAAGTCTCGCGGTGAAAGGGTTAAATATATTATTTTGGATGTACATATATTAACGAGACTAAGCACAAACCTTTCTTCTTGGGTCCAATGTTTAACATTACATGTTAGATTCAACAAAAAAAGTTCATGCTTAGACCCATTAATGTATATTAATCATAATAGTCAACATGGGACTATGTTTGAAATCTATAATACAACAGATAAATAACAGATAGACACATCAAATAAACCCTTACTGATTTGACATATAGAGGGAAAAAAAACAACGTAAATATTAATCAAAGAGCCAATATTATTCTTTATTTACTTAATAATAATTTTGTTACAAAACTGTTACATATTTATAATCAATACATTGTTACGTATGTTATTAGTATTTGATAAAATATACTAACCAAGCATACGACCTGAAACACGCTAATATAAGAAAATAAAGAGCAGTACTGTGAGTACTGATTTGGCTATATTAGGTATGTTTTATTTTCCGGCCACAAGAGCACTTTATTCTCCAACTTCAAAAGACAACCCATTCAAAAACTGAGGGTTGGCCAGACTTGCAACATGCGTAGCTGATATACCGGATTGTTTTGGTTTTTGATTTTTGGCCTTAGAATCCTTAGGTTTTGAGTTGAACGGACCATACGGATAAGGAGGATAGCCTCCATAAGATTGCGGCATAAAGGGGCCCCCGTAAGGTGCCTGCTGTGGCATAAACGGGACCCCATAAGGTCCCTGCTGTGGCATAAACGGGCCTCCATATGGTCCCTGCTGTGGCATAAAGGGGCCTCCATATGGTCCCTGCTGTGGCATAAAGGGGCCTCCAAACGTTCCTTGCTGTGGCATAAATGGGCCTCCAAACGTTCCTTGCTGTGGCATAAACGAGCCACCGTATGGTCCCTGCTGTGGCATAAACGAGCCACCGTATGGTCCCTGCTGTGGCATAAACGGGCCACCGTATTGTTCTTGTTGCGGTATCTGCCACCCATTTGGTCCTTGTTGTGGTGTATTCTGGCCTCCGTTTGGACCTTGTTGTGGCGTAATCGCGTCTCTATTTGGACCAGATGGGCCCGATGAGGTCGGGGCTTCCTGTACCGGTGGAGCAGGATTAAGGACAGTGGCCTGCGCAAGTATGTCGCTGCCTCCAAGAAACCCTATAAAAGAAAGACGAAACTCATAATAACAATTTCTTCTACATTTAAAAGCCAAGCTCTTTTCGGCGTCGTAGTACCTACCTACCTATATTATATAAACAGAGTCGCACATAATGATGTTTTCTTGGCTGAGATAATGTAGATGTAATTCTAGGAATTTATTACATTAGCAAATGGCGTGGTAATGCACATGGCTAACTAAGTTTACTTAAAGGCTCTTACAGACAAGCGACAATATACCCGCGACACGGTCGACGACCGTCGGCGACCGTCAGGCGACATTTTATGATAGTTCGTGACAGACTGACACATGATGCTTTCCAAGAAAAAGATAAATCAATAAATTTCAGGTTATTATAACAAACTGTTTTAAGTCTATAATGTTTGCACGTTGACTTTATTGAAAGAATTTATTTGGGAATATTATTTAATGCCGTAGGAAGACGGGATCAGTGCTGATAAATTAAGTTTTTTTTGTCAATTTATCATAAACTTTTTAAAAGTTAAAACATTAAACTTTAAGTATATAAGAATACCTATTTCTTCCATTTCGCAGGTATTTTTTTCGTTAAGGTAATATACCTGTGTAATAAAAAATATATATATTCTCAATCTGGATGCAGGCCGCTTCCGATCGGTCGTTTTGGAAATCCTTGGGAGGCCTATGTCCAGCAGTGGACTTCCTGTGACTGATATGATGATGATGATGATTCTCAATCTTATATTTTAACTTTTTTTTTACACGCAATGTCTTTTTTATTGTCTTAAAAAAGAGTGTTTTAAAATGTTATAATTTTAAATTGAAGATTTTTTTTGTTCTTATATCTTTTTTTGTTGAGGTAATAGAAATCAACTTACATGATGTTCCTATGAAAGCCAGGAGAATGACACCAAAGTTGTGAGACATGTCGGTGGTTGTTCAGGACGCAATGGTGTGCAACACCCCGTCGGAGACTTTTATATACAGCTCGTGCAATGGTATTCGTATGACTTTTTCCTGTTTTTGAAAACTGGTCACAAAAACAGGATAACCATAGGAATTTCGCCAGGTGTTGATGTTGTTATAGCTATGTTGGTCTATTTTAAGATTAAATTGTTACATTCATACCCTGAAAATAAACAATTGGGTATTTTCCTTAATAAATTATTTGGTACTGTTTAGGAAATAAAATGTCACTTGACATATAATCTTGTCCATTTTTTAAGTGATTTTATATTTATTATTGCAGAAAAACTGATACTAAAAGCTCTATTTGACTCCAAGGAACTTTGACGTCATCTGCCTGTATTTCGTACCAATAGAGAAACAACTAAAACCAGATACTTTTTTCTAAACGACAAACAAAAATTGTCTATTGGATTTGTATGAAGTATAGATTAATGACGTCATAGTTTCTTGAAGTCAAATAGCGCTTTTAATATCAGTTTTTCTGTTTTAATGTTATTTATTCTTATGCTAAGTACCGATTAAAAACATAAGTACAAACATTCCATAGTTTATATATGTTATTTTAAGCATTTTCTTCGTGTAATTCTTTATAAATGGTAAATAAAAAAAGTATCTAAGACATTGACTATAATATTAGTAGAATGTTTTAGACCATGCAATTTATCTGTTACTTGATTGCTTATGGCCCTGTACAACCAAATTATTTACATATAAAACAATGTTTGTTTATAACTAAGGCTAATTGTAATTGGATCTCATTCATCCACATCATGTAGAACCACAGCAAATGTTCGGGAGTTTTTTTTTTAAATTAGCGAAGCGAAGTCTCAAACATTCAGTTTTCTAGAAAACGTGCTTTGAATGGTGCTACTGAAAAACGAAGATATATTTGTATTCTTTGCACTCGTTTCTTTAAACCACGATAAATCGAAATAGATAGCAATGCAGATAAACTCGTGGCGGGAAACGGAACGGCGAATGAAATCGAGAAGGGATTCCCGCGACAAAGGGAGCATTTAGCTAAAGAAATCTAAAGCCTGGGTAGTGCTAGATTTCCAGATAGTGTCTATTTGACGGAACGAATTCGACACAGATAGTATCATGACAAATCAGACGAAAAAGTATCTATTCGAATTAATACGAAATATACTTTAGGGAAGAGAATATCAATTCATCGTAATGTTTTGTTTTTTTTATGTATGCTCACCGATTACGAATTGATAACCTTCTCCTTTTAGGAAATCGGTTAAAAATACTACGAATTGGAATCCCCCAGAAAAGCGTAAAGTCGGCCGTCCCAAAAAAAGCTGGCGACGTACCGATTTCTATGAAATTAAGAAAATCGGCAAGAACAGAAATGAAGCTCAAGAGTCAAGATGGACGCCCCCGGCCTCAGACATGGAACATATAACCACAAGTTAGTCAGAAATAACATCATTTAAATGAAAACTACCTACAAAAGCTGAAATAAGCATAACATGAAGGAATACTCGAGATATTTAAGATTAAAAGATAAAAGCACCGAGCGCTGTTTTAATAAAAGATAATAAAGGAAATAAAAGATAAAAGAAACTATCGAGATGAAACCTTTTCATTAAGATGGAGCTTTAATCCTGCTCTTTGATATCTTTGTAGGGAACGAATAAAGGACTTGTGTACACACAAGGAAATGTTATTTTATTTCTAACTGTGTAAACTTGGCCTTTCGAGGTTTCTTTGGTTCAAATAGTTGTTGAATTTTTTTGGTTCTTATTTGCTGGCTTTTTACCCGACTGCGTCAGAAAGAGGTTTATGTTTTCCGAGTGTATCTATGTGTATTTATTTGGGACGCTCTGCAGCCCTAAATGGCTAGATGAATGGATTTAAGCATGAGAATTGTTAATTTTGAGAGTGACACTGGGTATATTAAAAATTAAACAAAAGTAAAATAGCGGATTCTAATTTTTTTTTCAGCAGTCGTGTTTTTAGGGTTCCGTACCCAAAGGGTAAAACCGGGACCCTACTACTAAGACGCCATACAAGTAAAGTGGGTTTTTTTTTCTTGACTAAGACTAATCTTGTGGGCTATCGTTGATACACCATTTTTCAATTTAGGGATCCGTGTTAGAATCAAGTGAACCCCCCCCCCCCCCCTATCTGTTGAACGGTTATATATGGACACGTGAAAAAATCGCAGCTATAGTATTTATAATGAAGTTAGAAGGAAAACTATCAGAGCTAAGAAGGGTTTACAAATTAAAAACTTATAAGCGATGAATTTATAAAATGTACTGGAAATATGGAATGGAAAAGGAAAATTTCATACAAATTCAGAAAATTAGTTTACAGACGTTTTTAGTAGCATGAACTCAAAGTTGGCATTCACAACTACGAAACCCTACACAGCGCGTGGCCCGACACGCACTTGGCCAATTATTTCAAATTTTATTTTCCTACTTTTTGCTTGCCTACTTATTCTACGAAACTATTACCGATTGTTTATTGTTTACATATCGTCCCTTGGAATATTTTCCTGCGTGTTATTGTTATGAATATTTTCCTATGTAAATTTGCAACAACAATTTTAATGGACCTATGATTGTGTAAAGTTGTATTATCGCGTGATACGTGTCATTCAATTTGCAGTGGAGGACCAATACGCAGCAGCAATCGCGGAGTTATGGGTCGGATTGCTGGAGGACCTGAGGACATATCGCGTGGAAAGGGTTATGTGTTATGTCCCGCTCGCGTCAGATTGAGCACTTTTCTGCCGGCAATATTTTCCGCTGCAGTGCAATTTTCGCCCAAATTCGTAAATCTCAATTTCAGCATTGAGGATAGAAAGGCATAAAGGCTTAAAAAATAAAAACATTTATATCTTTTTTTTAAACACATTCTATTTTTTTATAAAATCATCATTTCAAAATCTTGATTGATCTTTATAAGCTTTTATTTAACTCACGATGTACGTAAGTCATGTATTCCCGGTTGCATCCTCAGCGGTAACGCTTTAGAGCCCGGGGTCCTTACCTAACCAAGGTGATTTGATAAGGTTACTGGTTTTTACATAGAGCGAATGTACCTGTAAAAATGATCGGGTCAAATGTTGCAATTGCATTTTTAGTTAAAATCTTCTGTGCTTGAAATTTTGGACAGTTTGTTTGTTTGTTTGTTTATAAAGCTTTATTGTGCATAAAAAAGAACACAGATACAAATTACAAAAGTAAACATACAACGCGGACTTATCCCGTGAAGGGATAGCCGTTCAAGGGTTGTTAGGGGTGAAAGCTTGTAAGTCGGGTTTTTAGGGTTCCGTAGCCAAATGGCAAAAACGGAACCCTTATAGATTCGTCATGTCTGTCTGTCTGTCTGTCCGTCCGTATGTCACAGCCACTTTTTTCCGAAACTATAAGACCTATACTGTTGGTACTTGGTAAGTAGATGTACTATGTGAACCGCATTAATGTTTTGACATAAAAATAGAAAGAAAAAAAACAATAAATTTCGGGAGTTCCCTATACTTAGAACTGAAACCCATACGCGTGGGGTATTTATGGATAGGTCTTCAAAAATGATATTGAGCTTTCTAATATCATTTTTTTTCTAAACCAAATACTTTGCGCGAGAAACACTTCCAAAGTGGAAAAAAGTCCCCCCCCCCCATAACGTCTAAAATAAGATAAAACTAAAAAAACAATAATGATGTTCATTACCATGAAAACTACCAGCGAAAATTGGTTTAAACGAGATCTAGTAAGTAGTTTTTTTTTCAATACGTCATCATCATAAACGGCAATTTACCTTTCATTCAATCAACTAAAATATAAAAATTTAAAAAAAAATACTACAAGACTTTTATATTGTTATTGGATACTACGGAACCCTTCATGGGCGAGTCCGACTCGCACTTGGCCGCTTATTTTTTAATTTTCTGGCAAATAAATCAAACAGTAAGTTTGATATAGTTAGATACCAAGAAGGATAGATAAAATAATAAGAC
This sequence comes from Acrobasis consociella, assembly GCA_963555685.1. Classification (NCBI taxonomy): domain Eukaryota; kingdom Metazoa; phylum Arthropoda; class Insecta; order Lepidoptera; family Pyralidae; genus Acrobasis; species Acrobasis consociella. The sequence continues at coordinate 643,557 of OY743112.1, forward strand.
TGTTGATACTAATGGCCGATTTCGAGAAAGACATTAAAAAGGTCCATCGACCCTTGGGACGAGCGTCCCTTACTAAGTAATTCCCAGAGTCAATTTATTTACTACTAGCCGAAGCCCGTGACTTCGTTCGCGTGGACTTTGTGTCTTCGAAAAATGATCATCAGGTTGAACTACTTTTGTTAAAGCTTCAGTTTTATATTTCTTATAGTTTAGACTGGTCTAGACTATTACCGTCGTATTATAAAACACAGACTAACTTTGTTACTAGGTTTAAACCCTTATCTGACCAAATGAAGTTGATATCTAACAATATGTCATTGTCTTATCTGAAAATGTCAACTTGATTTGGTCGGATAATGGTTTAAACCTAGTAACAAATATAGTCTACGTTTTATAATAAGACGGTTATGGTTCTGCATCAGGTGTTCCATTTCCAAAAATCAATAATACCCTATATGTTGCCCAGGTTTAACAGCTACATAACAAAAAAGTATTTCCAGAGATTAGCGTGTTCAAACAGACAAACAGAAAGACTTTTTTTTTAATTGTAAGAATCAATCTATCACTATGTCTCCAATATATGTTTTTGAAAATATATTTAATGTACAGACACACTTTTTTTTACTGTTAGAAGATTTTTGATGTGATCCTAAAGGGATGGTGCGGATTCAAATCGGAAAAATAATACGGCATATCAGAAAGGAGCAGTTATAAAAAAATTATAAATTTGAAAAAGATCTCGGCTACACTTTCTTAAGGCCATACCTGAATTTTCCGGGGTCCAGTGGCGCCCTCATTTAAAATAAATCATTTGAAAGAAAACGGAGATATCATTCAAAATTTTGTCTTGACCAAGCTCTAGATACTCATTTAAAGTATTTTTAAACTACTTTTTATACTTTAAAGCGAGAACGTGAAGCTTTTCTACGCACATTTGCGAAAAACAACCACTTTTGGCTAATGTGCGTAGAAAAGCTTCACGTTCTAACTTTAGACTACAAACTGTAGTTCATAGAATAGTTTGAAGGGTTATCTAGGGCACAATTTTAAATGATATCTCCGTTTACTTTCAAATGGGGGCGCCACTGGACCCCGGAAAATTTGGGTATGGCCTTAACCTGTTTTCCGAAGACCAATTTTGTAAACTAATATACGGGACATCGGAATGAACTTATGAAACCAAATGTTCACATTTTTTTACCTAAGCCATAAAAAAAAATACGAAATTGTATATGTAAAAGATAAAGTACCAAAGAGGTAAAAGAAACTAGTTACCTAGATAAGAAACCTGTGTAAATTGGATCGACCCTTAGTTGGAAGGGACGCAGGGACGGCACAAACTAAGCAATTCTCAGAGGCAAATGATCTCAAATCGCGTACTTCACACATCGTTGGGTTTTCCACGTGGAAAATATAAATTCTGCTGGTTTAATTTTTTTCGTCGTAAAAATATTTTAGACATTCTTTCCTGAGATTCATGCTTAGAGATACAGACGCCTAATTTGTTCACTTACTCGTGAACCAGCTTTTAGAAAGTAATTTTGTTGTAATTTAGCAAATTAGGTTCTTATTTATGCTAATTGTGAATCTTGCCAAACAGATAAATATTTTGAGAAAGAGGAGAGAAATTGTTGGGCTCCTAATTAAGACCCTTCCCCCGACAAAAAAGAGGGGTGTTATGAGTTAAAAGTTTGACTCTAATGTCTGTTTGTCTGTGGCGTCGTAGCCCTCGAACGGATGTTTCGTCGACAATTTCGACGCGGTTCTTTTTACGTGAAAGCAGTGGCCCTTGTGGTAGTTCTTAGCTATGCTTAATGAAAAACGGTTCAGCCGTTTCAAAGTTACTGGAGGTTAAAGCTTGAAAGACAACGTTTTCCCTGGGAAATAATAGATGACGCTGCACATACATATCAATTATTTAATGTAGTTCTGCTACTCATCACTAGATGGCGATCTTGACAGTCGGGTTTTTTTTACTTGCCTAGCAAATAAACTTGTATGTAAACTTTATCAGACGTATTATAAAGACTACGAAGTACAAATAAATAGATTTCAGTCTCTCCCCAGTGTTTAAATTAAGACTTAGTTCTTTTTGCCTGGCGCCGCCGCGGTAAGACTAATGTGCGATACGAATTCAGCATACAAATCGGTTCGATAGCATTCTAAGTAAAAAGTGTCGATCTACCGTTGTCCTACGTTTTACTTACACACGCACGCATGTGTACGAACTACGAACGCTATAGCTGTGATTGTGTGACAATTTTCTTACGAAAGTATGGGGCGTCAGTGGGGTGCCAGTGTTTAAATTCAGAATCAGTTCTTTTTTCAGAAAAAGTTTTTTGCCACAAATTGCCTACCGCCACCGCCACCACAGTTAGACTAATGTGCTACACGGAATCGGCATACAAATCGGTTCGCGATAACATACCGAGGTTTTATTGCCGGTACGTTGTCAACAATCCACCGGGAACGATCGGAAATAATCGGAATTGATCGGTTGCTTCAATCGTACTTTATTCTCTGACTTACAACAGATATTACATTACGATAAACTCCTAAGTGCTTTATGTTGGTTATAACACACGAGGCGGAAATACAGCCCGAGCCGAAGGCGAGGGCGTAATAGAGCTGAGTATGTTTTAACTAATATTACCCACGTATTTCGTACGACGTTTTTCAACATACTTGCGAGGAAAAATACGTGATAAACTGAATTCTGTGATTTTAAATAAAGGCAACCATAAAACTGTGATCTATATATACTACATAATTCAAAAAGGATCATTTTTTACATTATGTTAGACAGCTTGCAGATTTATTCTTTTCGTCAGTGGATTTATCCCATAACATTTCCATAAATAATGGCGCATATGCTCCCGTTGTCAGGTGAAGGTGTATGCGATTTATCATCATGTCCTATGCTATTTGTATAACCATAAAGAGACGATGAGTTTTTGGTCTAGCAGTTGGTCGGTAAAATAAATTTAGTAAAACCGTAAGGAGAATAACTGGCCAAGTACGAGTCGTACAAATTTCTATAAAAATCACATGTGTTGAATGGGATTTCACTTTAATATTTATTTTATTCTGTTTTTAGTATTTGTTGTTATAGCGGCAACAGAAATACATCATTTGTGAAAATTTCAACGGACTAGCTATTACGGTTCATGACATACAGCCTGGTAACAGACAGACGGGCAGACGAAAAGCGGAATCTTAGTAACAGGATCCCGTTTTTACACTTGGGTACGGAACCGTAAAAACGGTGTTTCAGACCAAACGTTACTCATCCCAATGACGAACAGTTTTGTGAACAGTAAATCAGAAAAGGTAATTGGATTAAGTATAATTTACTACATAAACCAAATTATCCCAAGTTAAAATAACTATGTAATCGTTTTCAACTTTAATAGCATTTCAGTAATTAGCTTTTCCACTGGTTCTGGGTTATGCCAGAAGAGAAGATACCTTTCACTAATACTCCTGCTATAAATCTGAAAATTTTTGCCAAAATACATCACGGAAGACCCGACTAAAGCCTGGCTTCCTGAACGTTTGCCAAATCGCGCCAGATCGCAATCGCTCAAATTGTCCCGCGCTAAATTGGACAGTTCCCGACGTTTGTTCACGGCTTAGCTCCAACTTTTAGGATTTCATTTAAATTTCCTGTTCCTACATATCCGCTAGAATTTCACTACTTTGCGAAGTTTCATCGTTTAGAGTTTTGGCTCACTTTTCATATGCGACTATACCGTCGCAAATAAAAACCTCTATTCAACGAACAGACATTTACAGCGTGGTCTACGTGAAGTTGAAAAAGAGAGAGTCTCGTCTGAAATCGCCCTATTCTACAAATTTTCTTTGTTCCCAAACAAGCATAAAAGAATTCTAAAATCTCCTTCTTTGTGGCTTTTGATGGTGAAGTACCTACGAGTCTCAATCTAAAAATCAGCTCTTTCTTTAATAATATAATTACGATTCACTGAAGCAATTAGCTCTCCTTTCCTCAAACCCTTTTAATCCACTTTACTTCAATTGGTTCTTAAATTTTCCAACCAAACATAGAATACAATAAAACATTGTATGAATACGATCTCGGGTCGCAGGTTCGATCCCTGGCGACCCTTCGGGTTTGTTTCCGAGGCGGTATTATATTTTATCGAGGGCCTCCATCTATTGGAAATCAAATGTTTGGAACATCGCATATTTCATCCCCGAGGTGTTGTATAATAAGACCCTTTTTGCCAACCCTAATGATATAAATTGAAGGTTCGGAAAGGGCACTGTCATGTTTTGTATTAGACGTTTATGCTTAAATTTGTTTACCTTTATTTAAATCTGTATAATATTCGCTGTATAATATGCTATCAAAAGCTTACGGACCTTAACACATTCCTGAATCAGCGGCTTGAATGTAATGGTATGCTGATGGATGGAGTGTGGTCGTTAGGAATTTGCTACTTCATTTTGTGAGTGATGAATGTGAGCCGAGTTGTTTCTATCATAAGTTAAAATAGTATATATCTATAGATATTAAGAAGGTTAGTTTGTTGCTGCAGGCGTTATTTCGCAGAGGTTTGGTCGCACATCTTCGGTTCAAACAACATGTTTTGGCACAAAATATGCGTTATTTAGAAACAAAGAGATTAGTTAAAATAAAGTATTATTATGGAACTGTTGACTACCTTCACGACAAAAAGATCCAATTTGAGCTTTGTACTTTCAAAAGATGTCATAGAATATGTTTATATTTATCACAAATTGGCAATTATCATCATCGGGTCTTTTTGTCTCTACTGCAGGAGCACGACCGTCTCTATACTACCAGAGCCATACTTGGCCAGAGCAGTCAGAGGGCTTGGTCTACACGCCAGACGGGTTGGAGAGGTCTCATTGATGTTTATAAGCTTTGTTTAGCTTGTATTTCCTTAGTCGCCTTCTACGACATCCACGGGAGGACTTGAAGTAGCCCTATTTTACTCTGCGGGAAACCATACGGCTTACACACAAATTGACATTGTATTCAATTAATTAATAATATGTAAATTTTTTTTGTTTCTTACCTACCGTAAAATAAAATTTTGTGCAGTGAAGGAATTAATTAATCTGATATAAATAATTAGGTAATAATTAGAATTCTTATTAAGAGCTTGCTTTTAATGAAGATGCCGTTATACAACGTAGAAGGAACATACCCCGTAATAAATGGAACCATGGGCTATACTAGATCACTATAATATAATGAAATTATAAGTCAATTATTAAAAACTGACTTGACTCCCAAGCTACACCACCGACGTTAATAAAATTTCTATGGAACCACCGCACAAGTATACCCTTTCAAACAAAAAATGTTTCCAAATCGGTCCACGCATCGTCGAAATATCATCGAACATACATACAAAAATAAAAGATCGCGACACTCCTCTTTGGAAGTCGGATAAAAATTGTAAAAGTAAACATATGTACGAATGAAACTCAAACAAAAGGAACGTACCGTCCAATTTAGCTAAGAATTTAAATGATTGCATCTACTTATCATGCTGCATCCATTTTGGCACCGGGCCCGGCGTCTTTTCAGAGGTTGGCTCAGAGAAGTGTTATACGGAACCCGCTCGCAAACGAGAAGTTCTGTTTGCACCGTTTGTCACCTGCAGACGTGTCGCACGTTCGTGTTTGTTTGCCTCCGCATTAGAAGGTGAAGTCATTTTTCAGGCTGAGTTTTCTTTCTAACTCTAATACCTAAAGTAAGTATAGGTACCTATTGAAAATAAAAAAGCAAGTTGATATTGAAGATGTATTATTATATTTATTGTGTAAATCTATGTGTTTATTGAATATTTATATGGTATACATAATGTATATAAAAATGTTGTACTTGGAAGTACCTATTAGATATATTATCGTTTATCAGATTTTTATATAACGTGGAAGGGACATACCCGTAATAAATCAAATCATAGGCTATACTAGATCCTTATAATATAACGATTATAAAATAACAGCCAAAAAACAAAAAAAACCGACATTCCCATACAAATTGCCCGCACTTTTGTTTAGAAATGCCAACATTTATTTTAGTTTTGGCTGTTATTTTAATTCCAGTGTGCTATGGCGGTCTGGTATAGTCCGTGGCTCGATTTATTGTATGTCCCTTCCACGTTGTGTAGACGCCGACATCGCTATGTGGTTAGTTTTTCTAGAGGTCTAAATAAAAGGAGGAGCAGAATGCTTTAGCATTAAGAAAATAAATAAATAAATGAGAGAGCTGTATTTATATGCCTATATCGAATTATTTTTAATGAGAAAGTTGAAATAATTCCCAAGTAAGTATTTAAATAAAACTGGGTAAATTTTATTCATGAAATACCAAAACTAATAATAAAATAGGAACAAATTGCTAGTATGCACAACACACTTCATAAATTCAGTATTTTTTTAGGTTAATAAGAACGAGTCCGAAAGTATGAATAAATATGTATAGGTTTGTATTAATCAGAAGATATGTCTACGAAATAATATTTTGTAGCTATTCACGCCCGCAACGCGAAAAATCCGGTACCTAGCTAATTTTTTTTTGAGAAATTGTCAAACTATACCTTTACACAACTCACACAAATCCATGGTAAATAAATATTTAGATGATATATCAATATATATAAAATACTATCATATATATATCATATAACAATATTAATAGTATTATTGTCATAGTGTGTATGATAAATCATGTTACTTGAAACCTTTTGATAAACATCAAAAGGTTTCAAGATTGCTCTTAGTGAAATTATTTTGCTAAAGAAAAAACACACATAAAGAAAGTTTGAAGTACCTATTTTAAAAAGAAAACTCTATTCACCTTTATCCTTGTACGTTTTCCCTCTAAGTAGGGCCTCGGTAAATGGTTCTGTTCACCCTTTAGGTTATTTATCCCCAATTCCATGAAGTTTGTTGTTGAAAGCGGATATCCGGGGAGCGGAAGTTGGTAATAATTAAATATTTTGTTCCGTTTTGTTCCATTAACATCGTCCGGTGCCGCCTAATAGAGATTGAAAAAGTTTACTTTGTATATTAATACAATACAGCTTTTACATGCGACTTCGTCCGCGTAAATTTAGTACTATGTAATAAAGTTTACTTTTGTATGGCAAAACAAGATTCCCCATACAAAGTACCACTCCCCTTTTCATTACCTTAATGGATAATTTTTGATAAAAAACTATCCTAGTCTTTTTACTACTCCTTCCACGGGTCTCAAACTATATCCATTTTACCATGCCTACCAGTGGCGGAGCCTCCTTAGAAGCCGATTCCCATCGAATTCACTTAAGGGCTTCTAATATATATGCATTTATTACTAACAACAATAATAACCTACATATCGGCGCACTTACTATTTTCATAAGGCCCACCCAACGCAGACGACATACTAATCCGTGCCGCACTTTTTAGTCTGTGAAAATAGAACCCATGGAACCCATGGTGTGCGTTACTTGCGTATGATTCCATATTCCATAGGTTCTATTTTCACAGACTACCACAGACTAAAAAGTGCGTCACGGATAGTCTGTCGTCTGTGTTGGACCTAAGCCGTAAACTAGCAACATAATACTGGATTGCACACTCCCACATATTCGAAATACGAAAATTCTTTCTGGTTCTTGAAATTACAATGATAAATGTATAAACACTCTAAGATACATATTACTCACACTAACTAACTGAAACGGCTTATTAACTTTTATATAACCGAATTAAGTACATTGGTATTTAATTGGTTTCATAGTTTTATAGTTGTACTAGCCCAAATTCTCACCCGACGCCACTGATGCCTACCCATCGCCTTATAAACATAATTATTTCTCTTTCAAATTTCATCTAAATTGGTTCAGTGGTTAAAGCGTGAACAATTACTTTACATTTATATTACCAAGGAAGTAAGGTTGTATTTCCGCTGGAGAGTTAAAAACATACGTTTTAGACCGTTTTTGTTAACCTTTAACTTTTAATTGCATGTTCGAAGCAGACTGTTTCTTTGTTCCTTTAATTTCACTGGGAAATATATAATTAACTCAACTCCCTACATATAAGTAGTTCGTTTATTGTAGACCGTTTTGCGCTGCAATATTTGCCCAAGTGCAAGTTGGACTCCCGCACGAAGGGTTCCGTACTCTCTGCCTGTCACCATGCTTAATCTCATGAACCGTGATAGCTAGATAGTTAAAATGTTCTCAGATCTATTATTTCTGTTGCCGCTACAAATGATAAAAACAGAATAAAAGTTGGGGGCGGCTCCCATACAAATAACGTGATGTATAATATGTTTATAGATAATGGCACGGTACCCTTCGTACACGAATCCGACTCGCACTACGCCGCTTATGAAATACCTAAGTACAAATATTTTGGAAATCCTTGGGAGAGGCCTATGTCCAGCAGTGGACGTAATGCGGCTGTAATGATGATGACGATGATGAACTATTTTAAGGCGCAGTTCTACCTTAAAATCATTCAGTCATTCATTCATTGCAGCCATGAAAAGTTCACTGCTGAAACAATAACCAAAAAAGAGCACCTTGAAATCAGAAACGAGGATGGAACTAGTCATCGGATAAAATAGTAAACTCACCGTCACGGAACTTTACGGAAGCTTTCATCGGCGCAGGCTTTGTTCACACATACCTGAAACAAGAAAGGCTCGTGAATATTGAATGTCCAGATAAAAGGTTTGCAGCACATGCACATCTGTAAACAACAGTTTTCATTGCACTGGACACAGTTTTGTTTTTGTTTCAATTAGACTAAAGGCAGGCAGTGGAGGTGGGTCTTCTTCTTATCGTGTGTGTTAGTGACTAACACTAGTGTCAGAGTTTTTAAACCGCCTTAAAGGCCTCTGACATGGTTTTTAGGTAACGACCAACCAATGTCAAAGACAGTGACCGGGACCGACGGCTTAACGTGCCCTCCGAAGCACGAATCATCTTACTTATCAGACAATCAGGTGATCAGCCTGCAATGTCTTGACCAAACTAGGACAACTACACAAAGTCGTTGCCCCCGCCGGGAATCGAACCCGCGACCTCCGGGTATGAGCCGAACGCTCTAACTACTACACCACGGAGGCAGTTAAAGTGGAGGTGGGTAGGAAGTTAAACCACCGACAAAAAAGAGGGGTGTTGTAAGTTTGACGCTTATGTCTGTCGGTCTGTCAGTCTGTGGCATCGTAGCGCTCGAACGGATGGACCAAAATAAAAGCAACTTGTTTGTTAAAAAATGTTGTGCATGTTTGATAAAAATTGGTTCAGTCGTTAAAATGTTATTGGGCGTTAATGCTCTAAAGATGGGCTTTTGTAATTTACCTGGCAAATAACAGATGGCGCTATGGTGGTTGAAATATTATGTCGTTCCGCCACTTATCACTAGATGGTCAAGGGTTTTATTAATTTGCCTGGTAAATAAACTTGTACACTACAGTTAGTTTTCATTTAGTGTGCATGACATGACTTTGCAGCAAAGTCATTAGCATTTTTTTTGTTTGATTTAAAAGATAGTGGTGAAACCGTTGAAAGTCTGGGTTTTCTTATGAAAACTTTAGCCAGACTGCAGCATATCAATAGGAATATATTTATTGTGTTTGGGCCAATCAATACCTACGTCTGGCTAGCATGCCAGCGATGCTTAGCGTGATCTGAGCTAATGAAGCCTTTATTGCGACAAATCGAGTCTGCAGCGAGCAAGCCTATTTAATACAGCCAGGTTGTCAGTTGTTCATGCAACGCCAGTGAATCCTACTCCGCGGCACAAACAGAGTTGTTACTATGCAGTAAAAGAAAAAAAAATTGTCGGCGTGGAACTAACATTGTACAAAATAAATACTGTAGTGTAGTAAGATAGATGTTCTAATTATAAGTATACATATAAGTATATATATATTATGAGAAACGTTTTAATAAAGGGAGTCTTAATCCAACCGTGTTTGAATACAGATGACTCCTACGCGACATGGCGACCCTGCCAGTCGGCGTAGTCCTGCGCCGGCGCGGTCATGTCATAGTGTGCCTCCTACGCCACATTACTTACTCAATACGATATTTTTATCCATATTACTTAAACCTATATTGCGTATGGTTATTTTTAGGACGTATACAATTTCACGTTTTCGAAATGCGAGCAATGTAAAAACATTTACCAGGCGAATTAAAAAACCACCGCCTTTCAAGCGATCACTCCCCAATTATTTTATAACAGCTAAACCGTTTTTCATCAAACATAGCTAAGAACCACCGCAAGGAAACATGCTTTCAAGTAAAAAACCGCATCGAAATCAGTCCATCCTTTGAGAGCTACGATGCTACATGCAGACTGACAGACATTAACGTCAAACTTATAAAACTCAACAAAAGATAATATTTATCTTTCAAAATATTCTAGACGTAAGATTGCTATGTTAGTAGCAAATAATATTAATTTTTGGACGAGTTTACATTGTAAACGAAAACCTAGTTTTAAGACGCCTACCGATTTACCAGGAATATGTGATGGTAAATCTGTAGACTTGACGGCAGTTTTAAACTGAACATTAAGACAACGGAAAGGCCTCATGAACTAAGAATAGTACATCAAAATTTAGAAGGTTTTTCCGGCAAAGAATTATTAGTTGAATTATTTCTTGAAGAATTGGATGTTGACATTTTATGTTTGACTGAACATTGGCTGTATGAGAGTCAGATGATGTTCAGCCTAAACAACTATAACATTGTTAGCTGCTTTAACAGGAAGTCTGCTCAGCGAGGGGGTTCCATAATTTTTGTAAAAGATTCTTTCCGTAGCAAAGAGCGGACGGATATTGTCAGACTTTCTGTTGAGCGCGTTTGTGAGGTGACCTGTGCCGAGCTAGATCATCATATAATTATTTGTGTATACAGTCCTATTAATAGTGATTTTAAAAGTTTTCTTAAAACAATGGACCAGGTACTTAAGTCCTGTTCATCTAGTAAAAAGAATTTAATTGTTTGCGGAGATTTTAATGTTGATATCTTAGTAGATAATCCAAAAAGTACACAATTTCTAAATCTTTTTAAATGTTATGAATTAGTAAACGTATTCTTTGAGCCAACACGAATCACTGCTACATCTGCTACTTGTCTAGACAATTTTTTTAGTAATATTAAATATTCTGTTAAATCAGTTATTAATAAACTGCCTTCTGATCATTCAGGTGTATATGTAGTTTATGTCAAGGAGTCCAAAGGCAAGTCCAGCATTTTGAACAAAGATAAGACTTTTTGTAGGCCGATTACTTCTAAAAATATACAAAAACTAAAAAATAATTTAGATAACAAATTGTTGTCGGTCGTTTACACAGGAAAAAATCCTGACGACCATTACAGTAAACTATTTAATGTTATTACCTCAGAATATTCAAAAACTTTTAAACAAAAACAAGTTGTAGTGCATAGAAAAGTACAGTTTAGTGAGTGGGCTACTACCGGCATCTACATAAGTAGGAGCAGGCTTTATGACTTATATTCCCAAAAACAATATAATTTTAGTCCTTCCTTTCTAGAATATGTTAAAAATTATTCCAAAATATTAAAAAAAGTTTGTAGACAAGCCAAGGCAAATCGTATAAGTAGAAAAATAAATAATGCTCCTAACAAAATAAAAGAAACTTAGAATGTTATAAATAAAGAAACGGGTAAAAATAAAGCCAAAGAAAATATCTGTCAAATCAAATCTTGTGGTAAGACTATTACTAAAACTGAAGAAATAGTAAATATTTTTGATGATTTCTTTACTAACATTCCTTTGGAACTTACTTCTAATGTGAATTCTAGCCCCCAGCGTGCTGAAGCCTTGCTTAAAAATAATGTTAGGCCTTGTGATTCTAAATTTAAATTTAAGCATATTGGCCCCAAAGTTATAATAGATGCATTTAAACAGTTAAATTTAAAAAAATCTGAAGTCCATTGGGTCATGTCAGTTGCTGTAGTAAGCCATATCATAAATATCATAGCTGCTGATTTAGCTTTTATATTTAACGAATGTATTGATGAAGGCATATTTCCTAACCTAATGAAATGTAGTAAACTAATCCCCTTATTTAAAAAAGGAGAAAAAACAGATCCTGGCAACTACAGACCTATATCTATCCTGCCAGTTTTGAGTAAGGTGTTCGAAAAGATAATGCTCAATCAAATGCTTCTTCATTTTAAGACCTACAACCTTTTCCATAGCCAACAATTCGGCTTTACTGGCGGGAAATCGACCACCGATGCGGGAGTAGCACTTGTTACTCATATATACGACGCATGGGAGAACAAAAATGATGGAATTGGATCATTTTGTGATCTCTCCAAAGCATTTGATTGCGTAGATCATCCGACACTTTTGCTTAAATTTCGTCAATACGGTTTTGATGATAATTCAATAAAACTTATAGAATCTTATTTAACAGATAGGCATCAGACTGTTGATTTAAATGGCATAAAATCGCACGGATCTAATGTTAAGATAGGCGTACCGCAAGGTTCAATTCTTGGACCTTTCCTTTTCTTGGTTTATGTCAATGACTTGCCTTACATGGTTGAGAAGCAGGCTGGCATAGTGCTGTTTGCTGATGACACCTCGCTTATATTCAAACTTGATCGACATAGCACAAACGCTAGCGCGGTGAAGTGTGAAGCGCTAGCACCTTGTCTTCCATTTCTGATTGGTTTTCTGCCAATAATCTCATGTTAAATGCGAAAAAGACTCAATGCGTTCGATTTTCTCTTCCCAATGTGAGACAGGGCTGCGTTGACATAATGATAGATGGTGAAAAACTCGATCTTGTTGAAAGTACTACCTTCTTAGGAATTACAATAGACTCGAAACTTCAATGGGGTGCTCATATAACTAAACTTTCAAATAGGCTTAGTTCTGCGGCTTATGCTGTTAGGAGAATAAGACAATTGACAGATGTAGCAACTGCTAGACTAGTGTACTTTAGTTATTTTCATAGTGTAATGTCTTACGGCATACTCCTGTGGGGGAATGCAGCCGATATTCAGACTATTTTTATATTACAAAAACGGGCAATTCGTGCTATTTACGGGTTAGGATCTAGAGACTCACTCAGAGAATTATTCAAGAAAATAGATATACTTACCTTAGCATCACAGTATATATTTGAAAACATAATGTATGTAAGGAAAAATATTTCCTCATACAATAAAGTAAGCGATTTTACCGATAGAAACTTACGTAATAAGAATGACTTAGTTGCCCCGTTTTATAGGCTTAAAACAATTAATAAGACATTTATGGGGAACTGTATACTTTTTTATAATAAATTGCCAAAATCGATCCTTGATATGCCAGACAAAAGATTTAAAACTTATGTAAAGAAAGTACTTTGTGAGAAGGCTTATTATAGGACCGATGACTACCTTAAAGACAAAAAAGTCTGGCGTGAGCTTGACGCGGGTCCCTCTAAAAGTTTGTAATATAGGTACTCGAAAATGTCATAATTTGGTACATTTTGTACAAACTGAATCTACAACTTGACATTACTTTAAAATTTTGACATTCTAAAAATTAAATTTAAATTATGATATGACATAACAAACAAAACAATGTATTCTCTGTCCACATTAACTTTAAGTATTAATTTAATTGTGAGTTGACGTCCTTGGAGAAAAGGTGCAGTGCAGTTTGTTACCGCTTCTTCTGCACTAGCGCTTTGGAAGCGGTAGTAAACTTAGCTGTAAGTAACTATTTGACGTCAACAATTGTGCAACAAAATAATGACGATTATTAAGAGATATTATAAATATCCTATGATAATAAAGATATATTTGATTTGATTTGATTTGATTCCTCTTTTTGAGTCGGAGTTAAAACTCAGCCCAAACACTATCAATCACCCTCCGACTTCAGGTCAGCAATAAAATCCAATCAGAACGCTAATTTTACAAATGGACCAATCGAAGCGAAACTAATTAATGTACAAACTTCAAACGGCCAAATGACCCGGCCCATAATTGATGTACTTGCGAAAGAAAAAGCCAGCTTCCCAACTCATTATAAACGACATTATCCTTCTGTCTGAGAAATTACAAAGGCTTTAAAAAGAAAGGACGAAATGAGACGACTGCGTAAAAAATTTGTATACAATAATTTTTCTAAACTATAAACAGACTTCACCCCTAAATTATAAAACCGTATTTGATAAAAATTTATATGCCATAAATTAATATGACAAATATTATGCCCTTTCAAATAAATAACCGGCCAAGTGCGAGTCGGACTCGCGCACGAAGGGTTCCGTACCATTATCTATAAAAATCAAGTTTTTTGTATGGGAGCCCCCCTTATAACTTTTTTTATTTATTGCTAAAATAAAAATACAACTGAGTATTTTGTGAATATTTCAAGTGCCTACCGAGTGGCATTATTGATATCGAGCAAAAAACGGCAAAGGATCGCGTTTGTTGTATGGGAGCCCCCCTTACATATTTATTTTATTTTGTTTTTAGTATTTGTTGTTATAGCGGCAACAGAAATACATAATTTGTGAAATTTTCAACTGTCTAGCTATCGCGGTTCTTGAGATTCAGCCTGGTGACAGACAGACGGACAGACAGCGAAGTCTTAGTAATAGGGTCCCGTTTTTACCCTTTGGGTACGGAACCCCATAAAGAACTTCCCAAATCGGTCACGGCATCTTCGAATAAAATTTATCAAAATTGTTTGCGTAGTTTTGGGGTGGGTTTTTACTATTAAAAAAATATTCGAATATCATTAAAATAAACAAATTAAATCACATCCAGCGTGAGTACCGCCAGCCAGTTTTTTTGACAGCTCAATGCATCCAATGCTGGTCTGGGAGAAATAAAAAAAAAAAACTTAGAATGTACCAGCTGCTTCTCTTCCCACGCAGATCGTAAAAGCCGATCGAGGGAATGGGCAAAAATGCAAATCATGTTAACAGGCGATGCGGCTAGCAACCCATCACTGTATTGATTGCTTTTCCATCTTCTCGCCCACCATGACGCTAAAAGTGGCTTTTGGGTCTTGCAGCCCTGGGCTCTGCATAGAACCGCAAGACCCAAAATGCTCTGTCTGCCCCATTAGGGATAAAGACGTGATAGTATGTATGTATGTATGTCAATGCATCCAATACACTTTGATCGTTACTTTTTCAGAGTCTTTGTGGCACAGGAAACCGGCGCGGAATGCCAAGCGCTGCGACGCAAACTGTCGATACAGCTACCCCTTTGTTGTTGATTTCCGATCGGTTGTGATGTCTAGTGGATACGGAAATGGTTCAAAGCATCGGTATATTTCATAAAGATTCAGAGACCATTTAGGTAGAAGTACTGGCATTATATAGTTAATATCAGAGAAATTTGTTTGGTTTTCTGCTTTAATAGGTACTCAATATAGTATTACTTATATAATACCGTTCTGGTTGTTCCTGATTTTCGTAAAAAAAATAACAAAAATTGGTGTAGTAGGGAATGAGATTGGGTTATTTATAAAAACAACGAGTAACATGTAAAAAAGAAAAAAATAATTTCATAAAAAATCTTTCCGCCTAAATCAGTTATATTGCGAGTACTAAGTATGCTACTATTTACGTAATTGATTTTAATAAATAAAAAAATAAAAAAATATTTATTCAGGCAAACGTCTATTTTGTCAGTAGTAGTTTTCTTGTCCCACTGGGTGACCCCAATACATCCACATGAGCATTTACCCAGTGCCGCACAATGGGCAATCTAATTTACTACCTATTTTACCTTCAGGATAGATATAAATATGTATTGTATTTAAGGAGTCCAGATTTTCATGTAATGCTTTATTGCATATAAATAATTTGAACGAATATTTATCATCATTTGAATAACAAAGAAACTGTTACATTTATACAACCAAATAAAGATAAATAACAATAAAACAAAGAGAATTACTTAGAAACGCTCTCTTTGACGTCAAACATCACGTATAAAATTCTAAATAACGTGTGTCGCGAGTAATTGCTTGTGAAATATATTCGCAATTTTTCCTACGTAGTAAGATGGTTAGGGCTGCCCGTAAACGTTACCTATTTGAACAATATTTCATCTCTTCGTCCTAATTGTTAAATACGCAATAACACTTTTATAACGTTACCATTCGCTATCAACCATCTCGCAACGTTATAACACTTTTTTTTGGCAACCTTGCCTATTATATAATATTGAAAACATATAATATATTATCCTACTAATCCTACTTCCTACTAATATTATAAATGCGAAAGTGAGTTTGTATATTTGTTTGTTTGTTTGTTACCTCTTCACGCTTAAACTACTGATTTGGATGAAATTTGGTATGGATATAGTTTGAGACTCGGTTATGGACATGTATAAATATAAATGACATTACATTGTCACTGTTGGGTATTTTCCTAAGCCAAAAATAAATTATTTTATTTTTTATTTATTTTATATTATTGGTTCGTGTACACTTGAAAAATTTACAATTAAATTTTGTACTTATATTAAAATAAAACGTCGCAAAATAATGTCACTTATCTTTGAACATATCCATTTCAACGTGATTTTAAATTTATTATTGCAGAAAAACTGATAATAAGAGCGCTATTTGACTCCAAAAATCTATGACGTCATCTGCCTGTATTTCATACAAAATTCCATAAAAACTGTTATTTTGACGTTTACAAAAAAGTATCTGATTTGACTTGTTGGAAAATAGCGTATTGTATGCTTGAAAGGGCAATCTGTTAAAACATACTTACCTCATTATGTATCATCCTGTATCATCTTTATAAACACATTTGTGCGAATCATTTCTCATTCTGATTCGAGAACCATTCCGTTCTACTCTTTCTGCCATCGTCACATAAAAGTGAATTATATTTTAACTAGCTGTGCTCGTGGGCTTCGCTTCCCGATAAAAACTATCCTTTGTCTATCCCTGGGTATCAAACTATATCCATATTAAATTTCATCTAAATAGGTTCAGTGGTTGAAGCGTGAAGTGGTGACAAACAAATATACAAACTCACTTTCGCATTGATAATATTAGTAGGATAGGATGCCTTTGAGTTTTCCGGCCCTAGGCTAAGAGCCGCAAGACTTAGCTCTGTCTGCCCCATTAGAGGTAAAGGCGTGTTTGTTTGTGTCGATTTATGATATCTGGAGCCTGCAGCCCTGTGGAAGATACTGCCCCCACCGCCACGCATAACGACGCACTAATGACGCGGCTGTCGCCGTCACGTTCACGCGTCCCTGCGTGTGAATTAATGACGTCATAACGTGCTTTTGCCCTATTTCGATTAAACTGTAAAGTTGTATGGAAATATATGCGGCTGTTCTCGGAGTACTCATAACCGGAGAGCATACATGAAAAGAGTTATGAGTGTTGACGAATCAAAAGATGTTTGCACGGATCGTAGTAAGTGGAAATCCATAGTCTTTGCCTACCCCCATGGGAAACAGGCGTCAAAATATGTATGTATGTTCTCGGAATAGATATATCCTGGATTCACATTCCTACAGTGCTGGTCTGGAAGAAAATCGCAAAGAAATCTGCAGCTTCATACATTTTGGAACGGTAGGTGTAGGTATTTAATTTTGTATGGAGCAGCGGATTTTTTTTTGCGATTTCAGGGATGGGAGAAACCGATAAATATAACCTACACAAGCTACCGAAAATTACCTTAACAGATCGGACAAGTTTTTTTATACGTGGTGTATAAGGTCTTACTTTGTTCCACTGCTGAAACGGTCCTGCTTTCAGAAAGAACAAGTCTAAACATAAGTAGTAGACCGGGAACGTATCATTCATTAGTCATGTGACCACACACACCCCCTACTTTTTAGGGTTCCGTAGTAAACAAGGAACCCTTATAGTTTCGCCATGTCTGTCTGTCTGTCTGTCTGTCCGCGGTCCTACTCAGAAACTACAAGTACTAGAAAGCTGTAATTTGGCATGGATATGTATATTAATCATGGCGAAAAAGTCGTAAAATAAAATCTGGAAAAATATTTTTTTTAGGTTAGTTGCCATACAAGTAAAGAGGTAGTCAATATTTTTTTTCTCGACAAACACATTGTGTGGGGTGTCGTTGAATAGGTCTATTAAAAACATTGTGAGCTTGTTAACACCATTTTTGGATTTAGGGATCCATTTCTGAAATATTTGGGTTTAAAGTGAAAATTTTTGTTGGAGGCAAGTGTCCCCCCCCCTCTACCTGCTAAACGGTTATATATGGCCACGTTAAAAAATTCACAGCTATAGTATATATAATGTAGTTTAATGGAAAACTATCAGAGCTAAGTAGGGTTACAAATTAAAAAGTTGTAGGCGATCAACTTATAAAATGTACTCGGAAAAAGAAATTTCATACAAATTCAATAGATAATTCGTTTTTAAACGTTTTTAGTGGCATAAACTCAAAGTTGGCATTCGGAACTACGGAACCCTACACTGCGCGTGGCCCGACACGCACTTGGCCAATTATTTAATAAAAGGAACACCAGCATAAAATAATTATCTCGAGTGATGTTGAGAAGTACTATTAAGATCTGGTGTGACGTTAAAACTAAACCTTGTATTTCAACAAATTGATATTTTACCGTAAATAAACTTTGTAGTATGGTAGTTGAAGAATTCTTCAACTTAACAAACATCTAGATTTACCCTCATCCGGAGAGACTGCAAAGTTGCTATTCAACCAGTGCATCAACCGTAATGGAATCAAAACACTAGATTGTGGACTTTCCACTTTGTTGCCGCGCTCTTACTCTGATTGGAAACGCGGACACTATCTTGTACATCTACTCGTACAGTATCTTTCCCGCTTGTGAAGATAATTACAATCTGAACAAGAAATTGTAGAACTTTTATATTAGCACCTTTTAACAAGTTTGCTATAGGCAAATTAAAAACCTCAGAAGTCACCATCTAGTGATAATTGGCCGAACTACATAATAAAATGATATTGTAGCGACATCTTCTATTTGTCAGGTAAATTACAAAACCCCGAATTCAAAGCGTTTTCTATCACACAATAACTTTAAATTTATATTGATTGCTTCAGTAAAGGGTCATTTGAAGAGCTCTATCGTTGGCTTTGATTAATACAATACGTACCAAATAGTGTTATTTTTTATAAGTTTTATATTATATGTATGTTAGTCGGTAAGGTATATACAATGTCCTTTTTTATTAAGTACAAATATTTTACGGGGTGATTCAGTCCATAATTTTGAACAACTTTTTCCCAGTAAATTTTTATCGAAATACGAATAAATAATTTTCATTTTCCATAGTAATGATATCACGTGACTACTTCGATTTCTATGAAAACCTAAATTTTTTTTTCCTATTTTGATATACATATATTGGGAAAAGTTGTTCAAAATGATGGTCTGATTCACCCCTTAAAATATTTGTACTTAATAAAAAAGGAAATTGTATAGTATTTTTATGTTTTGTTGCCTGCAATAAAAAAAATTATTTATTATTTATTTATTAAGTCCTCCAAAGTGTAGATATTTGTGCCTGTAGGACATAACACTTAAGAGCGACATTAATAAAAATTAGTGAGAAAAAATGCGAAATGTCCGAAACTTCATTCTAGCTTTGCCGTGTGGTTTCCGGCAGAGTAGAATTGGACCTCTAAATCTTTCTGTGATGCCGTAGAAGGCGACTTAGGAAATACAAGCTACACAAAGCTTATAAACATCAGTGAGACCTCTCCACGCGTCTGGTCAGCGTGGAGAGTGTAGGCCGTGTCCTCTGGCTGCTCTGGCCAAGTAGCACAGAGAGGGTTGTACTCCTGCAGTGGAGACTAAAAAGACCTAAATATGAAGATGAATACGCCATCATCCTCACGGGAGATTGCATCTTCAGCGGTAACGCTTCAGAGCCCGGGGTCCGCTACCTAACCTAGGTGATTTGACGAGGTTACTGGTTTTTACACAGAGCGACTGCCGTCTGATCTCAGCAACCAAAGGGTAGAACAGAACCAATCCTTGGAAAAGTTCTGAGCGAACGCTAGATACAGACAGTTTATACGTACCTTCCAAAACACGGAATATGTTTCAGAAGGCACGTATAAACTGTTTCGATCAACTTTCTTTCTTTGTACCAAATTCAAATTCAATACAAATATATCTTTATTATCATAGGATATTTATAATATCTCTTAATAATCGTCGTTATTTTGTACGTTGACGTCAAATGGTTACTTACAGCTAAGTTTACTACCGCTTCCAAAGCGCTAGTGCAGAAGAAGCGGTAACAAACTGCACTGCAGCATTTTCTCCAAGGACGTCAACTCACAATTAAATTAATACTTAAAGTTAATGTGGACAGAGAATACATTGTTTGTTATGTCATATCATGATTTAAATTTAATTTTTAGAATGTCAAAATTTTTAAATAATGTCAAGTTGTAGATTCAGTTTGTACAAAAGGTACCAAATTATGACATTTTCGAGCACCTATATTACAAACTTTTAGAGGGACCCGCGTCAAACTCAAGCCAGACTTTTTTTACCACGGAGGCAGTCCTAAAACGTACACCATGTAAAAATAACCACATTAATTCACTCGTAAAATTATACACGCCCTTTAATCGGCTTTTCCTTCTAATGACCGCAAAGGCCCACAAGTGCGATGTCTAATCCCGTCAAAGGCCATCTCAGCCGTACTTGACTTGCGTAATTCCTTCGCCACGGCAAAGTTTGGCAATCTTATCATAATTTCCCAAGTTTAATCTCCTTCACAGAACACGGTAATGTCATAATGCTTTTTTAATCTTTCTGAAGTTCGGGAAAGTGTGTCTAATTGAATGAGTTTTAATCGTATCTTGTGATGAAGGGTCTACAGGATTTCAAGTATTAAATATTATAGTATAGTATCGACTCATTAAATAAAATAAAAAATATGACCTAAATTAAATTAAATTTTAAGACATCAATAAAAAGAAACTACATTTTTATTCATAATAATTTTAACATTGAATTTGATACATACTAAGAAATAATCCGCATGCCGTTCCGTTATTTTCTGTTGCAATGCCCTGACAGGGTTCATGTTGTACCTACTAACCTAAGAAGTGACTGTTTAGTGTAATCAAATATATATATAATGTGAAAAGCAATAAATAAATTGAAATTGAAGTAAGTTTGTGTCTGTAAGACTCCTCGAATGGCAGTGATGTGTAGGGTTACCATCCGTCCGGATTAGTCCGAACATGTCCGGACTTTTAGACTCTTGTCCGGACCTTGACCTTTTAATTCGTCCGGATTCATGGAATATGAGTAATAAAA
Source organism: Acrobasis consociella (assembly GCA_963555685.1). Taxonomy (NCBI): domain Eukaryota; kingdom Metazoa; phylum Arthropoda; class Insecta; order Lepidoptera; family Pyralidae; genus Acrobasis; species Acrobasis consociella. Next base: position 664,889 of record OY743112.1, read on the forward strand.
CTTTTTTTTATATTTCAAATCAGTCTTTAATCAACATCGAACTTCTCATTTATCATCAAAAACAAAATATAAAATCTTCTCAATAAATCTTCTACTGTGAAATTTGCAAACAATCAAATAATTCAATCATATATTCTTCAATCAAAACAAAAATAGTTTTGTGTAAAATAATCAAACTTGCGTCAAGTTTGATTGTTTTACGTAACGAAGTTTTACGCACACGACGCGCCACAAGTCGCATCGTGTGTGCGTTACTGCATATGATTGCAAGGGGTCTATTTTCACAGACTCAAAAGTGCGTCACGGATAGTCTGTCGTCTACGTTGGGCCTTAGTGTTATTTGTATGTTCATATTTATTTGTTTTAGATACCAGGAAAGAAGGTTATTTATGAATTATTTATAACAAAATTACTGAAATTATGTCAGCTAGTATAATTATGTCATTTTATTGTTTTTATCCTGTTTTGCGACGTAACTTGACCTGGGAAAACCCAGCCAAAATAACTGCATATGTAAAGGTGTCCAGAAACTTGCACTGAACAATTGTAGTCGCTAGTATAACCAACATGGCTCTGCAGAAGATTACCCTTGTAGCCGCCGTCCTAGTTGGAATCTCATGTAAGTATTTCACATGTAGTTGGCTGACTCGATCGCACAATCGAACATTTTCAAAGAAGAAAAAAAAAACTATGTTTTATTTTTATGTAATTGTATAGTGGATATTTTAGACATGTTTTAACATTGTGCGTCTGTAACCTTTCCATATTCTCGAACGTACATTACTGATTTCACTGAACAACTTTCCCCATGGAACATAGGTGAAAACATTAAAAAAAATTGAATTCCTATACTATATCGATAAGCTGATTAGCAGTTTTGTATAGGGAACCTAACTTTTTTTCATATTTCAACCTCTGCTCTTTAGAAAAATTGTCCATCGTGATTCGTGATCAGTATATAAGTACGTCTGACGATATGGCAAAGTAGCAGACTTACACTCTGTATAGGATATGCACCTATATAAACTTTAATTTTACATACTTTAGTATATTTAATATTAATTTCAAAAAAATAAACTTGAAATGTCAATATTTTGATATTTATTTGCCGTATTTATAAATCTGCTTTCCTTAAAGAAAAACAATATATTTAGCTGAATTAAGAAGTTCTGATTTTGTGTCAATCCAGTAAAAAGCCTGCGCTTCTTAAATTGGTGTTCATATTCTTCTTCTTGTATTTAGGAGCTGCGCTTTTGTCGGTTGAGTGCTAGTGGTTTTCGTATTATATAAGTGATTTAGGAGGGCAGATTTTTTTATGAATAAATAAATAAATATATACGGACAAATTACACAGATTGAGCTACCCCCAAAGTAAGTACGAGACTTGTGTTATGGGATACTAACTCAACGATACAATATTTTATAACAAATACATATAAAGGTCAACATCCAAGACACCCGGGGGTTAGTCCATCCAGTTATACTTTAGATATAAGATATAACAGAAACGACAAAAAAAAACTAATTTTTATACTGCTTATAACTTAGTGGATTCGAAAAAAATAATACCTAGCGGTTTGTCCATGTAATTATACGGTCAATCTAAAAAAGATCTTTTTCCATCTTGTACAGACCTGGAATGGAACCCGAGACCTCCGGTGCGACACTGTGGCATGATGACCACTAAGGCACAGAGGTCCTCAAGATGACCGTCAAGTCAAATATGGGGTAGCTGTTAATCTGTAATGCAATATATAGATAGTCTGACTAAATCTCTTTCTCTCTCGAAGGTTTCCTCGGAGGCAACGACGTCCTGGCCGCCCCTGCCCCACAATACATGCAACCTTACTGAAATTATCCTCCTTACGGAAGTTATCCTCCTCACGGAAGTTATCCTCCTTACGGAGGTTACCTGTATCCGCCCCCTGAACCTACCGAGCCCCAACAAGCAGAAGAAGCACCTCAAGATGAGCCTTCCGGAGTCCATGCCTCCCACACGCCTTTAACGGACAATTTTTAAATAATGTTAGTGCAAAATTATTCACACATTAAAGAATTCAGCATACAAAACGTTTAATAAAACATTTCATATGCTGAATTCTTGAATGTGTGATGTCTTTAATATTTCCTCTAATTGTTATTTGAAATTTTGAAAAGGAAAACTATATAACTATTTGTCAGTGTGATGGAAAGCGTACCTATATCTAACCTACAAATAAAGTTTTTTACTGAACTGTGTAGTTTCATTTTTATCAAAAATTCTAGGTCTAGGTCTATGGTTTTACTATTGTGTCTTTTGTGACACAATACTAATGAACTAGCCCCAAAGTAAGTTCGAGACTTGTGTTATGGGATACTAACTCAACGATACTATACTTTATTACAAATACATATATAGATAAACATCCAAGACCCAGGACAATTTGAAAAAGGCCATTTTCCAACTTGCCCTGACCGGGAATCGAACCCGGGACCTCTGGGTGGCGGACTAGCATGGTGACCACTACGCCACGGAGGTCGTCAAGAGGAGGTCGATACGCAGTAACGTCCGTCTAGCGTACCGCTTTTGGAGTAACCCTCCTAAACAAAGTTGTCATGCCGACAAGAACTAAACAACGACAAGTTTGTCGGTACAGCACGCACACAAAAAACAAAGCTTTTTTCCTCCAACACTTTTTTTTCTTCATTCTCTGACTTGATCAGAGCCTTTGCTTTAAGATTTTGATTTCACTTTTAGATTTTATATTATAATAAATTTGTATATCTTACTGCTTTTAAAAACTTTCCATGATTCGACTGTTTTAATAAATCTTTAAATTTTACTTTTGTCTATAGCTTATTCTTAATGCAAAACCCCATCCCCTTCAATGATTTCCTTGTTTAGGTTTTACTTAAGTTTATTATTTATTGCTTGGTTTAAATTTATTTAAGGCTGAAACTATAATTATAATAAATGTATATAAGTATGTCATTTTTAAATTTAGAACTTAAGTGCTGTTTAAGTTAATGTAAAAAGCTTAACCATGAGTTGAATTCCCTTTCGTGCCTACTCCGTTTTTATTATTTACATATTTAAATAAAGTGATTAGTTTGTTTTTCGTCCAACACTTGGGAGGGATAAGGTACAGGGCGATCCGCAAGGTACCCTGCACGCTTTTACATATTTCGACTAACTGGGAAGCGGCAAGCGGGGAATCAACGCGGAATGTCGTGAATTGTAAATTTTATTGGTTTTCGGGTGTTAATGGAGATGAAAGGGAACTCTGCGGATTTGTCTGTATGACACAAAAATTAAATGTAAGATATCAGTAATTAAGTAACTTAAATTTGTAATGAAGTCCTCTATTGTCAATAATAGTCATTGTTAATTTGTTATAAGCCTAAAGCCATACAGCTTTTTGATTAAGTTTTGTGTAAGGGCTTTTTCACATGGAGCGTGTGTAAATGTTCTAATAGTAATATGTACCTAATAAATTAAGATGGATAAATGTAAATGTTCTCAAAGTTTATTGTGTAATAAATTAAGATGGTTAGTGCAAAAATATACCTAGTTGCGTAAAAACCTTTATTGATTTAATAAAATTTCCATATTCATACAGATTTACTATACATTCGATTAATAAGAAATAAAACGTGTAGATTACAGAAGTATACACCACGACAATACTCATTATGTAGTTATTGCAACATTTTTAGCCAAAAAGTTTGGGAAATCCTCTCCATTTAAAATTCATATTGTTCAAAAATTGACCGTTCAAGGCACTAAATTTGTGAGTGGCGTGGACTCCAGAAGGTGCCTCTTCAGGTGCTTCTTCGTCTTCTGGTTGGAAATTGGGATGTACATATGCAGGGGAAGAATAATAGTAACCGCTTGGAGGATAACCTCCATAAGATGAATAAATTCCATAAGAAGGATAAGACGGGTAGCCCGTTTGCATGTACTGTGGAGCAGGGGCGGCCAGCACGTCATTGTCTCCAAGGAAACCTTCGAGGAAAAGAAAAGAGATTCAATCAGAATAAACTATTTACCCACGCAAAATACGTAATAACCTAACAGATACTCGTACGTTTAATTTTGAATTTTTTAATTTATAAATACATTTTATTATTTGAAACAAATTATTATTAGTCGTCTTTTTAATAATAATTAAAAATAATTTAACCAGAGAAAAATAAAATTAAAACAGGCAGAAAAACCAATAAAAAGAATTGGCAATTTGAATAGGGGTGACGACAGGGTCAGAAAAGTATTATTCTAATCGTCTCTTACACTATCCAAAAATAATGGACCCATATTTTACATTTTATCAAAAATATAGAAATTCACAAAGATACGGAGTTATGCGAAAAAATGCGGATGTTTCTTCGTCAGTTTTTGTTTCTCAGAGAAAAGAAAAAATAAGTGTACAATACTTTTTTTATACCTAATGTAACCGATGGGCCAAAAATATTTCTCCAGTCGTCATACCTATTTCATTTTTGTACGACAAAAGTTTTAGAAACTTAAGTTAATATTGTACGAAAAGTACTTAAACACTTATTGAAATTACGAATGATTAAGGCCTACAAAAAGTACAGGCCTGTTTATAATACATGTAGACCCAGTACTTACACAAGATCCCGACGAGGACGCCGAGCACTAAAGTAGGGTTCCGGATACTCATGATGGCTCTACGTTCAAATGCTACTGTGCAATGCAAACGCGTTTTTACCTTTATATACCAAAAAAATCTATAAATAAATATTTTCCTATAGTGATACCATTTAGCAATAACAGGATAACCACAAATATTTAGTCATAAAATCAAACAGTAAAAATATTTTGTCTGTACATTTAATATTTCTGTCTGAAATGGATAGGGACACTTAAACAGAATAAAAAATGTATTTTTTTAAATTTTTTGTCTGCCTGTCCATCTGTATGTATTACGCTTATCTCCAAAAATACTAAAATACTGGGCGGATTCCAATGAAACTTTTTTGTTATATAGCTGTTAAGCCTGGGCAATATATATGGTATAATTGATTGCAGAAAATGGAACACTTGATGCAGAACCATAATGGTCCAGCTAAACTGTAAGAAATATAAAAAATGGCTCCTTAGCAAAAGTTATTCAGCCTGATGAGCATTTTCAGGAGTTATAAAGTCCACGCGAACGAAGTCGCGGGCTTCGGCTAGTCTACAATACAAACCTATATCTGACGTAACTATTATTTTTTGTTGCTGCTGCGCTCCACAGTGTTAACCGCGGAAAAAGTAGCCTACTTATTAATTCAGAGTGTCAGCTTCCTGCATACAAAATTTTATCAAAATTGCTCCAGTCATTTGCACGTGAAGAAGTAACAAACATGCACACACGTACACAAACTTTTTCCTTTATTTCAGTGTGATTCAATTGACAAATAATGTTAGTTATCCTGTTTTGTTTCAAATTAGGTAAGTCCACTAAAATTATATATAAGGTGCCCACAATGACCGCGACCAGAGCCGGGTGACGTTCAGAACGACTAGTCGCCATGATTGCCCACAATCTTAGTTTTGTTCTGGCCACCTTTATCACCACCTCGTGTAAGTTGAACTTATTACTAAATTATCTCATGCATAAAAAATATATCAAACATAACTACACAAAATAACTACGTGTTTAGTGACTGTTTTAAAAATTATTTTAGCTTTTTAGTTTTAATGTAAATATATTACAAATTTCATTAATATTTTTTACTCCTCCCTATTAATATTTTATATCAAATCCTTAATGGAATATTGTTATTATTAGTCGTCCATTGGTTCAAGCAAAGTTTATAAAACTTGACGCTTAATCGCTATTTTACAATGCAATGTATCTTATATGTAATTATATTATGTATGAATATTTGCTTAGATAACTCAATTTTTAACCAGTTATCCTCAATCGATTTAGCTGAAATTTGATATTCTTGTGTAAGTCGGATGACAATACAATATTATGGAGTCAATAAGCTGTTCTGATTATGGCGCCAGGAGATATTTGGCGGAACTTAACAACATAACCTCATTGTGTAGGACTCGTTTGATTTGTCTTGACGAGTACCATATGGCAGACGATGCCTAGCTAATTTGGGCTTTTTAATTCGTCTCAGTACAAACTTTGGTCTCACAATAAAAGCTTGTACAAAAAAGTGTAATTTTTTCAAAAAACGTATTATGCCGTTATCGACCTACTTATTAAATGTTTAAATTAACAGCAGTCTCTTTATTTTTAAGGGTTATTAACAGGAAACAACGTCCTCGCCATAGCAAATACACCATCTGGTCCAGATGCCAAAAATGGAAGTTCCTCTCAACCTGCTGGGCCGAATAGAGACCAAAATGTTCCGCAACAAGGACCATACGAAGGCCAGGATATGCTATATAGTCATAGTCAATACGGAGGACAAAATATGCCACAACAAGGACAATATGTAGGACAGCTTATGCCGCAACAGGGTCAATACCGCCATAATATGCCACAGGGTCAATACGAAGAACAAATTGTGCCGCAACAAGGACAATACGGAGGCCAGAATATGGCACAGGGTCAATACGGAGGACAAAATATGCCGCAACAAGGACAATACGGAGGCCAAAATATGCCACAGGGTCAATACGCCCAAAATATGCCACAGGGTCAATATGGAGGACAAAATATGCCACAAGGACCATATGGAGGCCAGAATATGCCACAACAGGGTTATTACGCAGGTCAGAATATGCCACAGGGTCAAAACTTAGGCCAAAATATGCCACAAGGTCGATACGGAGGACAAAACATGCTACAACAAGGACAATACGGAGGTCAGAATATGCCACAACAGGGTTATTACGCAGGTCAGAATATACCACAGGGTCAATACGGAGGACAGCTTATGCCGCAACAGGGTCAATTTGGAGGCCATTATATGTCGCAACCAGGAACCTATTCCCCTTATCCGATTGCACCTTACCCGACGCCTCCTTACCCAATGTCTCCTTACCCGATTCCCCCTTACGCAATGCCTCCTTACGCAATGCCTCCTTACGCAATGCCTCCTTATACGTCTCCTCGTAGCAACTCAAAACCAGCACAAAAAGATGCAAACCGATGTAGTAAATCGTCAGTATCAGCTTCTCACTTTGCGAGTGTGCTAAACCCACAATTTTTAAATAATTTATGTCTAGAAATCGGTAAATGATTTGTGATGCTGGAAATATAAAAGCTTAATATTAAGCTATAATAAAGTCTTTTTGTACCAAAAAAATATTTTAATATTACGTGTAAAATAATAATTTAATACTTTTATATCTTAAAAATAAAATTTTCTATAAAAAACGTCAAGCGCATTGTATTTTTTAATCAAAATAAATTCTATATAGCATTAGAATTTATTTTTCTCATTTCTCTCATCCGAAGGAAGACTGCTGTCACAGAATTAATATACCCGTAAGTATGACGTAGGTAGGGCATCTCTCCTCTAGCGCAATATGCGTCCCCGTTCCCCGTGCTCGCACCCTGTTCTCGCCTTGTCGAGTGTGTTGAGTGTATATCCGCACGTGTGTGCATGCAAATATACACGTCATACGTACGCACGCACGTGTGTACGTACGAATATACATTGTCTTTGACATTGGTAGTTACCTAAAACCTTGTCAGAGGCCTTTAACTCTTTGTAGCGCAAATTTTTCGATTTTCATAAAACTTACATCATTGATCAATAATTATCCAAAAAACACGGGAAAAAAAAAAATTTTTGCTTTGTTTAAAGGCCAAAATTTTAAAAAGTTTAGAATTTTTGAAAAAAAGCCCCCCTTTTTAAAATAAAATAATTTTTCATTGTCGTTATTTTTATATATGAATTATAAAAATATGTTTAATTTCCTATTTTATGCAGTTTAGTTTGTGTCAATTTGACAATATTAAGTATATAAAATATTTTTTTTAAATAAAAATGGATTTTGGCTCTATGGTTCGTTGTCGCAAGAAAGTTAACTTGGCATAGACAAAAAAAGAAAAAAAATTAAAGATTTATTGAACAGTTAATTTCTTTTATTAAATACCAAAAGGATATTACAACTGAATTTAAACCATTTAAAAAATATTTAAAGTTATAAAAATAATAAAAAAAAAAAACAAAAATCCAGTACGTTGCATATATGCAACACGACGCTACAAAGGGTTAAGGCGGTTTAAAAACTCTGACACTAGTGTTAGTCACTAACACACACGATAAGAAGAAGAATATACACTGAGATACAAGCTTCGCTTATTTCAGTTACCAGTCTCTCACAATCTTCTGTTAACCATGTAACTAATGATATGTAATATAATGTAAGATAGTGGAGAAAAATAGAGAAATTTTGAATTCTAAAATTATATTTATCCAGCCAACGAAATTTCAGGTTTATTCAAAAATATATAGCATTTTTTACCTTAAATCATGATAGGTAATAGACGTTTCTTTCTTGACGAAAATTTGTTTCACTTACAAAGAGAAATGAGCACAGCTTACACTCGTTAGCGAGTTTTCGGCAACTTACCTGAAACAAATAAACAAGAAGATTAGTATGTTTGTTTCAACTCCTTAGTGCTCATTCAAATTAAAAATATATAACAAAACATATCTATGCATCACGAAATAAATCATAATAGTCAAATCATCTGTGGACAAGACAGCCTCAAGACGGACTATTATTAAAACTATGCAGATACGCACACTAAAACAAATAAGTCTAATAAAGTTTAATAGACAGACTGTTAAAAAATGTGCAAGTAAGTATTAGTAGTTATTAAATGGTGACTTCAAAACTCAGTTTTACACGCCATTTTCGGTCATTTTATTCCCTCAATGGCGTATAAAACTGGGTTTCAAAAGTCACCATTTAATATCTGGGAATTACTTTACCTTTAGAGCTTATTTTCAATCGCTCAATGATGTGTTTTGAATCGTATAATAAAAGAGCACCCAAAAATCAACGTAAATTCACATATAACACTATATTTCGAAAGTCGCGTAAGAGATATTTGTGTAAAACTTACCAATATTAATTTTCAACTCGATCCGCAACACATTACACCACTTTAGAATTTTAACTCTGACAAATTCACATGTAACACTGCTTGTTTCAGTTAAACACAGACATTTGACATATTTCACTAGACACTCCCAAACACTGAGTTTTAGCAATATAAAATTGCTGAAACCTAAAAGATCTGACCATAGTGCATAATGCAATGGATAATCGCTTTACCAAGGCCGTTTGCTCATGCCGGTGGTCTAATTGGTGGACACCTAGAATGAATAGTCTGTCGCAAGGTCATCGGGACGCCTTGGGATCGAGTTTTCTCATTACTGGCCCGATTGGTCGTGCCGGTGACCCATTGGCTATTGGCACCCAGTAAATACGAGAGCACTGTCACCCGTTAAGACATTGGTAAAAAATACCCACCGAGACCATGCTGAGAACTTTTCGATGTTTCTAGGCCGTTTGCTCGTGCCACACCAAGTTCGATTGTTGGCATCCTGGACCACGATAAATCCTATCACAAAGCATATGGGATCCATTTAGAAATTCAGTAAATTTATATTACATTTTACTCATAACTTCACAATGCAACGGTCCAAGTTGAAATGCATTGGTAGGTAAATTAATAGGGTTGCGAACGCACGTTGTGAAGGAGACATCGATCAACTATCGATAAAAGTTTTGAATAATTATGTTAAGATATTCTTCAATCGCAATTAATTGATTACATTAACAATCTCATTAATAAATTTGCTAATAATTACGGGAACTGTAACCAGTTATTTATTTCTTGTAGTCACTATCAAAATGAATTATTAAATAAATACTCGTATATGTAACGTTTATACAGAATACAATAAATATATCTTAAGGGTAATTATTTTGTGGTAACACCCGTTTCATATTAAATATACTTATGGTTATAATCAAAACCTTTCCACTTGAAAAAAAAAAGTTTAGTTGTAATATAAATTATTTTGCATGTAATTTTATCGATTCTAATATCTTGAAATCACTACGACAAAATTGTATAATCTGCATTATTCGTTCCCACGGAAATATACCACGAGCGTACATGTCATAGCGTGTTATGCTTACCTCAGCTCAGTTGCGGTTTTAGGCGACCAACCAGGGCACCGGTATAAAGGGGGCCATGACTGCTCATGTATATCCCCTCGCCAATTGATCGAGGCCTACTTACTTTTTATAAACAACTATTTCATTACGTATATTCATTTTATTGTGGATATCTATGTGTTTTTCACCTTAGCATCCATACCGCTTATCCACTTTTGACAAATGAGATGTCAATCGATTCTACTTTATTGTCCGGGTGACAAAGTTTACAATTTGTATTCAATAAATGTATATAAAGCATTCTTTATACAATAATTGCGGGGCATAAATTTTTTTTTGTTTTGGTTTCGAGATGTATATCAAATGGAAGGTCTTAATTAACACATTTCAAAAATATATACATTGTTAGCTGTAAATGGCTTCCGTAATCAGGTATTAGTTTTTAAAACATAAATCTTGTTTCGAATGGGTTTGCATTGCATTTAGGTGGGGGCACCTTAGAAATTTCGCCCAGGGCGCTGGTAGGGCTAAAACCGGCACTGCCTAAGCTTACAAAACAGTTGTAAAGGATAGTTGCGACCAAGTGCAAATATATAAAGTATAAGTAGGTAGTAAAAAATATTATTTTTCTTTCCTCTCCACTTAAATTTCAAAATCTCTTTCCTATAACTTGTGAATTAAAATACCTTTAGCAAATTTAATTCTTCATGTCTAAATTTATATCTTTGATTCGCAACTTGTAGAAAATGTTTTTTATTTGCTAATAATACCTATACAAGATATGATTTCTAGTTTAACCTATATCACTACATGTTGATTGCAAAAAGATGTTTAGTAGTACGAACACAAGTCATTTTAAACAACACCTAATGTGATCGCACCTTTACATACAATTTTTACCCTTTGCAGCTTCTCCTCCCGTGCAGATTGTAAAAGTCGCTTGAGGAAAATTCTGACGAACTATGGTAATAGCTGATGTGGTTAGCAACCCATCATTATTTGGTTCTATTTTCCACCTATGCACCACCAATATATGCTAAACGTAGCCTTTGGTCTTAATGCCCTAGGTCTGATACAGTTCCTGTTTTCTGTTGTTTAACCCTCTTTTGTCAGTTGGTTAATTAGCTATTGACATAGGCGGCCTTTTTTGATGATCGTATTTCAAAGGAAGTTTGCAACATGAAACTTTTGTTTTCGAGTTCTGCTTTAATAAATTCGACTAAAATAAAGTGCTTACCTATGCTATCAAAACTCAGACTTTGTACACCGTTTGGCTTAAGTCATGTATTATTATTGCTAATTTTTATATGTGAATCGGAAATTTCTTCGGCACACCTAAAGGTTTACAATATCTGTAAAAATATTCATGATTCGGCTAAAACGCTGTATATATAATCTTGTAGGGTGGTTTTTCACCCAATTAATTTCGACGAGTGCCAACTTAAACACAGTCTACTGAAGCACTAGTGTGTGTGTGTGACTCTACGACGTCTCCCTGCCTGTTGCCAACCAGCAACGCCGATCCAGCTGCTAGCCAGTCTTTCAAGACGAGAATCTACGCGAGAACTATAATGTTCGTAAGTTTATATTCGTTATATTGATTTAAAAAAATAAGATAACGTGATTGCAATATATTGATTTATCCACACTTTATTTGTTGTGTAAGTCAGACTCGCATTTTGACTTTGCCTTTAATAATAACATTAATTTCAGGTCGGAGTCTGATTACATCAAGAAGCGTCCTACTAAGGGAGCGAAAAAACAAGTGCGGGACCCACTTTTCGACTCTGACGAAGAGCCATCAACTTCTAGAGTAAGGTAAATATCAATTTTAAACATTCATTATTTGAATCAATCAATTATTATGAAAACGAAATCATAATACTATATAAATCTAATTTTAAATTACATAACTACTTAAATTAAATTATACCTCTATAAAATATACTAAAACTACTTAAAACACTATTTTAAACATTATCTAATTTTAAAGTGCCTGAAAGGATTTTAGAATAGTGTTAATCAACATAGTGTTTATATTTTCAATGCTTTTCTAATATTTTAAATGTATTTGATTGCAGATCAAGCCCCGCTGCCAGTAAGCGGTCGAAAAAGCGACAGCAGTTAGTGGACGACATAATCGAGTCAGACGAAGAAGTCTTACCTAAAAAGTAAGTTTTATAATATTACTTAAATTACCTTAGATTTAAAACGAGTATACATAGTTTTCTACTTCTTATTTCTGTCTGTTCACATTATTTGTAATACTTCATACTCCTGTATTGATAATTACGTTACACACTTAATTCATTACACCTAATCACTAAAGTTTTATAGAAGAATTATTACTTCAGCTAAATAAATCAACTTTTTTTCTCTACTATGCAGATCCAAGCCAGCGAAGCCAAGACAGCAACCGAAAAAATCCGCAGCGCCTAGTAAGACCGGTTGGCATGACAGCGATTCCGAAGACGAAGTCTACGATAAGACTGTCAAGAGCCCGCAGACCCTGCAGTCCGTTCTAACACGGCGAGTGGCGGACGGTGTCGTGAGGCGTACAGCCAACTTAGACGGCGATGTATTCGTAGAGGTGAAGGTATACAACACCGCGGATATAGCTTTCGTTGATCCAAAAGATAGATGGGAGCACGCTGTCTTACTGTTAAAGTTTAGAGCAGACGGTGACGCTCCTGAGTTGCGCTCACTAAAAGGTTTTTTGAAAAAGTGCAAAGCGCACTTTACAGCTGAAGGCCAATTTATTCCTAATAAGAAAATTTAAAATGTTTTACTACCTGTTTAATAGTTTTAATAACATAAGTAAGTTTTGCGCTTCCTAAAACATTTCTTAAAAAGTGCAAAGCGCACTTTACAGCTGAAAGCATTTTTTCTAATAAGGAATTTTAGTTCTTTTTATAACTTTGATTAATACTTTTTTTAACATAAGTAAGTTTTGCGCTCACTAAAAGATTTCTTAAAAAGTGCAAAACGGACTTTACATATGATAGCAATTTTTTATAATTTGACAAGTTTTGTCTTTTTTACATTAATACTATAATTGTTTTTTTCTTAATAACAAATGTTCTATGTTATTCAATTACCGCATATTAACTCTCTTTCCATCAACCATTCGATTTATTTAAATCTAATCTACAATAATCTAAAATTTATGTAATATAAAGTTACAATTGTATTTTGAATTAAACTATAAAATAAACTTATATTTATGAGTTAAATAATTATTTTACTCTTCACTCATACCTACCTATCATATTAGTAAATTTTATTGCATATTTACTGTAAATATGACTAATAAAACAGTCTACTGCACTGTTTGCGATTTATCAGTAAAGAGTCGCGCTTTCTCAAGTCATCTTAGAAGTAATATACATAAAAACAATTATTCTATTGATATTAGTAATGATATTCAAAATATAGGTGGGGCGTTCAGAAATAGAATTGCTTCATACAGAGTGCTGCCTATGGTCGCAGATGGAGATGACCATGCAGTAACGCTACCAATGGAATTCTTACAAGGTTTAAGATCTCGTGTAAAACATCTATTAGCCGCAAGACGCGCTACATATAATTCAATCAAAGTTAACTTTGAGTTGTTTGCCGAATTTAATCTACCTTCAACATTAAACAACGATATAAAATCATTTTCTACTGAAAACTTTATATTACATAACTATTATAATTTTAACGAAATTTTTTCCAAAGTCGTTTGTACTATTATTAATAAAATAGATGAATTTCAAGAAAGGGACAGCGGCTGGACATTTCTACGCAATTTGTACTTAGAAGTAAACATCAATAAGTACAATCCTTTGAGAGGTGCTAGATTTATTGAATTACCGAAATCTATAAAATTAAAACGCGCCTGTGTCAATGTACAAAATAATGATGAGTTTTGTTTTTTGTGGTGTATAATGGCTGCATTATTTCCAGCTGTCAACAATCCACATAGAATATCTTCTTATCCCAGATTTGAAAATAAACTTTATATCAAAAATATGACTTTTCCCGTTGGTTTCTCGGACATCAAAATCTTTGAAAAAAATAATCATCTAATTAGCGTCAATGTATACGGTCTTGGAAAAAAGTCAACAATTGTGGGTCCTTTATACAAAACTAACCATAAAAGAAAACATCATGTCAATTTGTTACTATTAGAAAAAGGTGAATTTCGTCATTATTGCCTCATAAAAAATTTGAGTAAATTACTGAGACCTCAGTTAACAAAACATGCCGGAAAAATATATTTTTGTGATGAGTGCATGATATTTTTTAATATAAAACAAAAATTTGATGACCATATTTGTGGTGGGGTTCGAACAGTTTTACCTGAACCAGGAACTGTAATTCAATTTAATAATTTCGAAAGAATGCAAGATATGCCATTTGTTATATACGCTGATTTTGAATCTTTATTAGTTGAACCCGAATCAAAAAATCATGACTCGAAATGTACATCTATTATGCAGAAACATGTACCAGCAGCATTTGGCTATTATATCGTCTGTTCTTTTAATAGCTCTCTCAATAAATATGTGTCTTATCGTGGGAAAGATTGTATCGAAAAATTTCTGAAATTTCTTGGTAAAGACGTAAAACAAATATACAAGATTTTGAAAACTCCAATTCCTATGTCTTCATTAACACCAGATGAGCAAGAAAATTTTAATACATCAAAATTTTGTTTTCTTTGCGAAAAATTGTTACTTGATGACAAAGTAAAAGATCATTGTCACCTAACAGGAACATACCGTGGAGCGGCTCATTCTTACTGTAACCTTAAATATCAGTTACCAAAATTTGTTCCAGTATTTTTTCATAATTTGTCCGGATACGATAGTCACTTATTTATTCGAGAGTTAGGTGAAATGCAAGGCAACTTAAAGGTAATTGCGAAAAACAAGGAAAACTACATATCATTTACAAAATTTTTTAATACAGGTTATCAGGAATATATACCGGTGCGGTTTGTGGATTCATTTAAATTTTTAGGTACTAGTTTAGAAAAACTTGCTGCAAACTTAAACGAAAGTGACTTTAAGCACTTATCAATTTTTTTTCCAGAGAAAAAGCATTTTGATCTTGTAAGACGAAAAGGTGTGTACCCATTAGATATGAGCGCCGATGGCCAATACCACGGCGGCGGCGTGGACAAAAAATTTGTGAGGCGGCGGCGGCGCGCCGGCGCGTTTTAAATTTTTATGGAGGGGGGACCATTTTTTAATAATAAAGAAAAGAAAACCATATTATTTTACAAAAAAAAAACATATTGTTTATACTAAAGAAAACGACATATTTTAATAAAGGAACAGAAGGTATATTCGTGAGAATTGCTTATTCACATCACATAAATCATATTTTTAATGATAAAACATGTCATTTTAATTAGATCGACCGATATTAACTCCTCCACAATTCCACATTCATTGTTTTTAAATTTTGCAATAGAATTAAAATAAATCACATTTATAAGGACAAAAACTAGCATCAGTAATTTTTTGCCGACTAATAAAAGGAGGCTGTTATCAGTTCCTTGCAATCTTTTTTCTTATGTATGTTCACCAACTATTCCGAGACGCCTGGGCCGATTTGGAAAATATTTTATTGGTTGAAGCCCTTTCAGGCCCTTTACGTCAGGTGGCCCCATAGATGATTTGATATCTGACCGATTTTGATATCATTTATATTAAAATCGGTCGTGAAGTTTAGGGGTAAAGTCGGTTTACGGTTAAAAAAGTTTTTAAATAATAAGATCGACCAATATTAACTCATCCACAATTCCACATTCATTGTTTTTAAATTTTGTTTATTCTAAACAGAAATAAAATAAAAAAAACATTTCTAAGGACATAAATTAGGATCAGTCAACTCGACTAAGCTTGCGCAGCGCAGTCGAGTGACGATAGATTGCAATGGGGGGTTACTCCATAAAATAATACGTTAGTCGTACGATAGTGAAGTCCTATTTCTATGTCAAACCAAATGAGACTTTATCATTATACGTCAGTGCTTAATGTTGCTTGACACAGAAACGGGATATGCAGTAACGTCCGTCTTGCGTACCGCTTTTGGAGTAACCCCCTGGTCAGTACAAGTCGCGACGGCGCGCCGCTTGTTTCGCTCGGCGGCGGCGCGCTGACGCTAAGTCACGGCGACGACGGCGCGCCGGCGCGGCGCTCATATCTAGTACCCATACGAATATATGACTAGTTGGAATTCGTATAAAGAACTTAGTTTACCATCGCGAGATTGTTTCTATAGCCATTTAACTAACGACTCTGTTTCAGAGTCTGATTATCGTCATGCAAATCAAGTTTGGAAAACATTTTGTTTAAAAGATCTCGGTGAATACACGGACTTATACCTAAAAACAGACGTAATTTTACTGGCAGATGTTTTTCAAAATTTCCGTATAACTTGTAAAACAAATTATAAATTAGACCCAGCATTTTATCTAACAGCACCGTCTTTAAGTTTTGATGCAATGTTATTGATAACTAAAGTAAAACTTCAACTTATAAACGACCTAGAAATTATACGCATGATACAACAGGGTATTCGTGGAGGAATCTGTTTGTGCTCTACCAGATATGCAAAGGCAAATAATAAATATTTGGATAATTATAATTCATCCTTACCCGATAACTATTTGCTGTATATAGATTGTAATAATTTGTATGGTTATGCTATGTGCTCTTATTTACCCTATTCAGATTTTACGTTAATGAACCAATCTGAAATTAATGAACTTAATATTCTTAGTGTACCCGATGACTCACAATATGGTTATATCTTGGAAGTTGATTTGGAATATCCTGAACATCTCCACGATGCTCACAATGACCTACCATTTTGCCCACAAAAATTTACACCACTAGCATCTAAATCTCCAAAGTTAATTCCTAATTTATACGATAAATTTTATTATGTAATTCATTATGTTCATTTAAAAACATGTGTACGATATGGATTGATATTAAAGAAAATTCACAGAGTAATAAAATTTAAACAACATCCATTTTTAAAACAGTATATTGATTTGAACACAAAATTACGTCAAAAGGCTAAGTCAACATTTGAACAGGACTTTTTTAAATTATTAAATAATAGTGTTTTTGGAAAAACACTAGAAGATTCTGAGAAAAGGGTTAATATTCATTTAGTGAATCGATGGACTGATACAAGAAACAAAACAAATAAAACTATCTCAGCTGAACAACTAATATCAAAACCAAATTTTCATAGCTGTACTATATTTTCAGAAAATTTTGTAGCTGTACAAATGAGACCCGAGTCAGTTATCTTAGATAAGCCTATTTACATAGGGTTTACAGTATTGGAAATGTCTAAACACCATATGTATGATTTTCACTATTCTATTATGAAACCATTCTATGGGAAAAGTTTAAAGCTTTGTTATACAGACACTGATAGTTTTTTATATTCCATTGAGACAAAGGACGTATACAAAGATATTAAATGTTTTTTTCAATCATACTTTGACACGAGTAATTATAAAAATAACAACCAGTATGGAATCTTATGTCAAAATAAAAAAATACCTGGGCTCTTTAAAGATGAATTCGGAGGAGATCTGCTTTTGGAATTTGTGGGTCTTAGGTCAAAGCTATATTGTATTAAAACAAAAGAAAAGGAAATAAAAAAAGCTAAAGGTGTCAAAAAATCTGAAATAAAAAGCTTAAATATAAAAGATTATAATGATGTTTTGATGTATAATACATCTCTGAAGAAAAGAAATATTTTATTTAAATCTCTTAAACATGAACTTTTCACACAGTCAGTAGAAAAAGTTGCACTCTCTGCTAGCGATGATAAACGCATAATACAAAAAAATAAAATTGATACCTTATCTTGGGGTCATCAATCAAGTTGGTTTTAAAATAAAATGTTAACGCTTTTGTATGACGAATGGTCGATGGAAATGAATGAAAAAATGTTTAACTATAATTTAAGGTAAACTTGTGTATCAGCAAGATGCTGAAGATTTTATTTTGTATATTGTCTATACATATTCATTATGATTTATAATAAACATCTATAGTACCATATTTAGTTGATACCTTATTTGGGGTCATCAATTAAGTTGGTTTTAAAATAGATATATTGTTATTGTTACTCTTTTGTATGACAAATAGTCGATGGAGACGACTAAAATGTGATTTACTGTAATCAAAAATAAACTTGTGTATCCGCAATATGCTAAAGATATTATATTGTATATTGTCTTTTTTAATTATGATTTATAATAAACACCTATTATACCATATTTAGTTGTTTTCTTTTCATATGCTACTTTTAAAATATAAAAAAAATACTACTAAATGTATTCGGCGTGCGTGATAGACAGTATTTAAAATAAGCAGGCGTTCAAAATACAATTTTACTAGCTATGCCCATGGGCTTCACTCCCCGTGGGAATTCCAGAATAAAAACTATCCTTTGTCCTTCTCTGGGTCTTAAACTATATCCATACCACATTTCATCTAAAACGGTTCTGTAGTTGAAGCGTGAAGAGGTAAAAAACAAATATACAAACTCACTTTTGTATTTATAATACTAGCTGTGCCCACGGGCTTCGCTCCCCATGGGAATTTCAAGGTTAAGAGTACCCTATGTCCTTCCCCAGTCTCAAACTATATTCATACCAAATTTCATCAAAATCGGTTCAGTAGTTTGAGCGTAAAGAAGTAACAAACAAACAAACACACAATATGAACGTTTCGGCGCGCTCACGCCTTATCACATTGTTTTTATAACTGAGACCAGATGTTTACATTTAGGATTGCTGCCGCGACAATTCTGAGAAGCTATTGAACCAAACTAGCGACTTAAGCATAATGGAGAGATTTATGATGTTTATATTATTTTTTGTTGGCGCCTAAAGCAGCCGGTGTGGAAAAAATTTGTTCGTGCGAATTGAAAAATCTGTAATGAATATTTGGAAGTCGTAAAGTATTAACACCTTATGTATTTATATTCTGCAGTATATAAGCTTTATAATGAGGGTAAAACATAGGTATAGGTGCCTAGTAAAAAAAGAATTACTCGTATATAAGGTCTAACCAAACATGCTGAAACTATTTGACGGGTGAATTGAGGCCATGATACTGAACAACTTTCTTGAAGGAACATGTATCGAAATATGAAAAGTAATTTTTGCCCACCCATACAAGTTGACTGATTAGCGATCCAAGTTTGTATGAAAAGCCAAAAATTATTTTTCATTTTTCGACATATGTTCCTTGGGAAAAGTTGTTCAGTATTACGGGCTGAAATCACTCTTAAAATAGTTTCAGTATATTTTGTTAGACCTTATATATGTGAGGTAGCTTTTTTTTTTCAATTTACGTTTTGCGCGATGTTTGAAAAAATAATGTAAAGAGATTATTGTATTTAGCTATTTTATTTTTAGTTTATGGTATATGTTATATATTCAACAATACTAAAGGTATAATTATAAGTATATATTTTAGGAAGGAATCATGTATGAAATATGATAGCTATTCGAACTTAACACCTGGCTAGTGGAGATGAACATGTCTATTCTTGTTTGGTTTGCGAAGAACGTCGAGTTTTGCAATACAATCATAATGTATATTATTATATAAAAGACTCGTGCTGTTTATAATCGTCTTTCAGTTGTTATTGAACAGCCAATCTGCGATATATCATCGTCTGCTAAACCGATTCAAACCCACTGCGGTTTATAACTTAATGTAAGTAGACATATTTTTTCTTTAATATCACTTAATGTCTAAATATTATATGTGTTACTTATTATTAAATGTATGTTTTGTTCTTTACAGATCATGTTGGACTCACAAGAAACTTGCATATTGTGCTCTCAATACGCTCAAGATCCCAACGAAGGTCTTACAGAAGACTTACAGTTCATTCATGTGCTGAGAGATCGAGCTGCAGAACTTAAGAAAATCGAAGATAAGAAGGAGGCTGCGTTGAAGAGAAGCAAGGAACTTGCATCATCGTCTTATGTAATTAAAAAGGCGCGAAAGGGCATCCGGGTGATTAAAATTCAGATCTTGGATCTAGAGAACGAGCGTGAGCGCGTCCCAACATACAGTGCTTTGTCTCCTCCAAGTTCTCCAACTCAACGCCAAGACGATGATAGTGTGGTGTTAAGTGCGCAATATGTGATCAGTGACTCATTTGATGAAATATTGGAATTGACTGAAAACGTAATTAGTAAGATAGGTAAAAAACTTAGTAGTGATAATTTTGATTAAGTACTTATGCTGTAAATAAACTTAGTTAATTTTAATATATGTGTGTATATACTTATTTATATTAATAAAAATGATTGTATTTAATTAAGTAATAAATAAAAGATAGTATATAATTTTTTTGTGATAATTAAGATTAAGTATGTCTTTGATAAATTTAGTAATAGTTATATAAACATATTTTAATATAAATGATATAATGTATTTGTAGAATTAATTGAGTAATAAATAAAAGATGGTATATATTTTCTTGTTTTATTATTATCCATAACCATGAACTATATTTACAAAAAATATTCTATTTTCTATCAACTATACTAAAAAAATCTTATAGTTATAACATTATTTTATTTTCCATCAACCATTTCTTTATACATAAAACATTTTTTAGTGCACATTGTCTTAGATGAAAAAAACAATTTAATGAAAAAGATCCTTTACAATACTTAGCTTGAAGCTCTTTTAAATTTGGAATATTTTTATTTGTAATATCTTCAATATTTTGGTGGTCACATAACTGCTGAACCCACAACACTTTTTCTTCACCTTTCACAATAATTTTTCGTCCATTTAAATAAGGTTTTATAATCCTATGAAATTCTTTGTAATCGACAAATCCAGAGCCCCATCGATATCCGAGATTTTTTTCGATCCACCGAACACGTTTCCTTTCTTCAGGGGTAAGTTGGGAGAAAGCATAAGGCGGTTTTATTAAAAATATATGAGTATGCTCTTCAGTAGCTATTGCAAATTCCTTTACAATGAATTCATTGCTAGGGTTTTTGAAACCTTGTAGATCTACGACAATTGTGTTTTTATTCATGATATCTTTTTAACAATGTTGCTCAAAGGCTTGTATTCAAATATGCAATCGTTTAATATCAAGCAATATGCTGCTGTCTGATCAGGTATTTCTTGGTCAGCTTCAATTTCTACTCTCACGTCTATAGAGCCCTTCAATGTTTCCTGCTGACGGGAACAGTCGATAACAAATAATGGAGAAACGTCTTTGAATTCTTTTAAGCTCAACAAAGGTTCTGCTCGACGTCCATAATAAGACTGCTGAAATCTTGCATATTGTTCGTATAATAAAGAAAACTTATTTTCTGAGAAACTTATGTTCAATCTGTTTACGATTGGTTTGGAACCCAATAATAACAAACCGTGGTTTCTCAGTTTGCGATGTAGTTTTAATTGCCCAAGTGTGTTTACGAGTTCTGGGGAGTAATGGGTATTCATAGAGATCCCAATTCCGGAAAGCTAATGTAATAGCACGATCTTTTTCCAGATGTTTCAATAAATTAATTCTTTCACGATCAGATACTTTGACGTGTGGAACTCGCCAAACTATTTTATTAATAACTATATCATCAACAATTTCTTCATTATTTAATATTAATGCATTAAGGTTACTGTTGCTTCTTAGTAACACTAACTCATGTTTGCAATTTATTATGATTTTTTCGTAATCTTCCGCGAAGCCTAATATTCTGTTTAATGGTATTGAAGCAGAGAATGAACCGTCATGAACATTAGTTGTACCAGTAGGAGACCACCCCCATACTTTTGCAGATTTTGATTCATTTTCATTTAAGGAAAGATATGATTTTATGGTTGTAGTAATACCAGCATTTTTTATTCTATCTATTTCAACTCCATTTAATTCATACCGAATATCTTGAAATAAAAATAATGCAGGATTGTTGACAAAGCTAACACTTGAAAGTACTTCTTTTGTTTTACTATTGTATACGTTTGCTTTACCTTCAATGTACAATGTGCTGAGAGAGGGTAATATGTTCAAGTCTTGTTGGTTAATAGGGATTCGGATTTCATCATTCTTGTTGAAACTTGTCACGTACGGCTTGTATGAATGAAATTCGAAACTTTCCACGCTGTTGTCGTAGGCTGTTGGTTGAGATATATTTAAAATATTCATTTTAATAATCCTACCAATTTCAAATATTCTTGGTTAGTTTTTGAAAGCTTCGTCTGTGAAGAATGGAGAGGTCTTCTTTTCTGAGATGTTTTCTTGAAACTAACTTGAAGAGAGGATGGAATAGGGTTTTTATTAAAATTAATCATTTTCTTCTGAAATGTAAATACAGCTGAACCTCCTCACCGCGTAAATTGATTTGATTGTTTTCAGCGTCTAGCAATCTGATATTCAGATCAGTAATCGAATTTTGGTTGATTGGGAAATATATTATATTCTTGGGAATTTCAATAATGCGATAACCAGGTGGTACGTTAGGCACAAATTCATGAATTATGTGACTAGGTTTTCCGTTTACAAAAGATCCGCTCACTACATCACATTCGATGCGCACGAGAGTAGTAGATATAATGCTGACAGGATAACGAGATTCAGTACTTTTATTAGCTTTAACAGTCTCTTTTCCGAATCCTAAGATTCTACCAATTGAATCACGTTTTTCAAAATAAATATCTTTGGAACAGAAAATATTAGTTTTCAGTGTATTGTTATTACAAGTAAGTTTAAAGGAAGCATTTGTAATATTACTACTTAAAAAATCTTGTATATCTTGAAGTTCATAAGACCCTTCTGGAATCTCGATAACTTCATTTCCATAATATAATTTATTATTTCTCTCGTCTATGTTGGGAATCGAATTAAAAGTAGAAAAGTATAAAAGACCACATTCATAATCTCCAAGTAATTCTAGAGTTGGTGAATAGTTTGTTGTCAAGGAGCTTCCCACCCCAGTTATTGACACAGTGAAAGACATGTTTGTACTAAAAAAAAAATTTTTTTTATTCACTTAAATACATTTTTCCAAAAATTTATTAAAAAATTCAAGCAATGATGTCCACAGTTCGTGGATCCGAAGTTCTGATGTTGAATGTAATTATATTTAATGGGTGTATTTTTCAAATATTTTATTAACTCTAATGGTGGTTTTAGATTGCCAAAACTATCAAAATATTCAGAATAATTATCAAGCTTCGCGTAGGCTACCCAGTGAGTTCCAGGGTTATTACAACTATCAAGGTTGAGTATTGCGCACTCTATTTTTCTTGGTTTCGTAGGTAAAGAATCTCTCATAAACACACCACGAAAATAAGGTATATCGTTAGCATACTCTAATAAATCGAAATTAGTAAGTGGTCGTTTGGGTAGCCATTTCATTAGTTTTTTGAATTTTTAAGATATAATCCCGCTCCTTTTTTACTATGCTTGATGTATAATCCTTTTCCAAGAGCAACTGCTTCCATTGTTTTGTTGTGTCGTGCAGACTCTTGAAGATTCTGTTTAGCCACTTTGTAATCATTTACAGCTTTTGCTATACCTGCAGCTCCACCAGCTAGTGAACCGAGAGCCGATAATCCAGCAAAGATGGGAATCAAAGGCAAAAATCCACCACACTTAGGAATAGGTATATAGCGTGGTAAGCGCATACCACTTTTGTTTGTAAATATTTTCTTTGCAGCTGCATAAGCATATTTAATAGCAGTGTTTTTGTCTTTACGTTTAATTTTTTTCAAACCAGACTGTATTTTTTTCACAATTTTCATAAATGATTGCGCTCCTGCGCCTGCTTTTAGTTTTGCTTTCATAGCATTTTTTACAATCCATGAGGCAATTTTTTCTCTTTTACCTGCATTTTTGGATTTTAACCTTTGTTTTGCCATGTTTAAAAGTTCTAAATCAGCGTTATGTCGAATGTTAATATCACTGTTATTATACGCAATATCGTGATACATGCACGCCCTATCTAAATCGTTAATACCTCGGTCACCTCTTAATAACCTTTTCTGTAATTTGGTTCCTGGACCGCAAAACTGATATCCGGGTAAATGTAGTTCAAACGGTAACTTATCAATTAAACTGTTAATAATACCACTTCCTTTCTTCATGAATAAGCCGAAACTGATGTTTAACCTTCCGATACTTGACTTATATTACTGCAACAGCGCACTTTTGTCGACCCAACTGTTTTCGGAATCACTTAGTCCTAACCATTTTACAAACAATTTAGTTCCTTTTCTTTTTATAACTTTTTCAATGAGATAAAGATCAGGAAACTTAGTCTTCTGTAATTCATAACCGTAAAATGTTCCCAAAATTAGTTGCTTATGTTTGTCTTCTATTTGATAAGTAGGTGGTTTGGTACAAGTTACTTTTTTAACAGTAAATATTTCCGTTGACCAGTTAGGGGTGTAACCTTTACTAAAATCTCCTTTATACTTACTAATTCGAACATGATCACCAACATGAAACAGGGATTTCGTGATATGTTGTTTTTGAGTTTTATTTATATTAGCCTTGACTAAAGTCTCATTATACTTATTAACGTCTATTGGTTTAAACTTTGTTATGCTATGGGGTGTCCTGTTATAACGTTGAACAACGGATTTCAAATTACTGCCTAACCATTGATACTGTCCATAAAGACTAAATAATTTGTATAGATGACTTTTTAATGTTCTTATTACTCGCTCAACTATCGATGCTTTTTTTACAGAATAAGTGGAATAATGGTTTATTTTATATTTGCCCATCAATCTTTGAAAATGTTCATTGTAAAACTCTTTACCTAAATCTGTTTGCAAATTGCTTGGTTTTCGAGTTGATTCAGTCAATATATGTCGCATTGCATCTGTAACACAGTCCTTTGTTTTGGCTTTAAGAGGATTCACCCAAACATATTTCGATAAAGCGTCAATAACAACCAATATGTATTTGTATCCTTTATTAAACTGTGCATATTTTTGTAAGTCTATAAGATCAGCTTGCCACAAATCATCCATTCCTTTTATAATTGTACAACGACGTGGAAAATTCCTTCTCGCTGATCTATGGAGCTCGTCAACTATATTCCGTTTACTCATTTTTATTTAACCTTGACATCATTGAATCTATATCAGTTTTTGTATAGTATGTGGAACTTATATTAGACGAAACAGCTTTTTCTAAACCACTAAGATAATTTTTTACATTTGTTTGTATTTGTTTTAATTCAGCTCTTAAATCTTGAATTTCTTTATCCAAATAGGCTTTGTTAACCGCGTCGTTATCTTCCTTTGGATGTAACAATCCCTTTAATCTTGTTAGTTTTAGATTGTAATCTCCTGTTTCCGATTTGGTTAATAGGTCGTTTAGAGAGTCAAAATATTTAGAAACTCTTAAACGCTTATGAACGTGGTGACCGAATTTGTCTATATTCATTGCAATATAATATAAGTATATAGAGCGAATATTATATGTAAACTGCTCAAATCTCTTAATGTATGCTCTTTATATATTCCTAAATTCTCTCGATACTACTAAGATATAATACTACTTAATTTTCCCAGTGAATGCTCTTTAAGTTGTACATTCACTATCCCAGCTTCTTGTAATTCTGTTATAATTTCAATAATTTCGTTATCTAATCCTGTGTTGCCAGCTGCCCGTGACCCTAACAATAATTTTAGTCGTTCTACTAACTCATTAGGATCATTCCAATAAACCAAATCAGTATTTTTTTTAAGATTTTTCAACAGCTTCATACCTGACCCTTTTGAAAGACTCTCAGTACTAGTGGTTACAGTTCTAGTAAATTTAAATAGAGGTTTAATGATGTTCGTGTATTTAAAACCTTTATTACTATTAATAGGCTTCTTAGGATCGTAGTTACGTCGATGAGCATTGGTTTCCAATAACAACAATTTGTAATATTGTAAATCTTCATCTGTAATTAAATCCATGTTTGGTATTTTCTTGAAAAGTAATTCTTTTAAACCCGGTGTCTTTTTAATAATACGAGTTCCTATTTTCCATGTTACATCTTGGTCGAAGATACGTATGTTGCCTAGCAAGACTTTTCCACGATCATGTCTGATACCAAAAGGAATATCATTAAGTGCTTCGGATGACCAAGACATATCATCATGATGTGTTTGATCTTTAGAGGTCGGTGATGAGCGAACAGATTTGAAGGACTCATCACTTAGGTTGTGTTCAGAGGGTGATACAGTAAGGGTTTTGTTAGAATTGTGTTCATGAGAATCATAGTTTTCTTCATCGTGTTCTTCCTCGTCAAATGGTTCATCTAAGTCTTCTTTAGTAAAAAATGATTCTTCATTTTCACTTAACTTCCTTATTTTTGTTTCGGGTATATAATTCTCCTCTTTTTCTTCGTCATATTTTCTAATGTTTTTACTTGACAGTTGATTAAGTGGATCAACGATAGGTTTGAATATTGTTTCTAAAGCCATGTTGCTCGCGTTTTTTGTATCTCTTATCAAACCCACCTTTCTTTTTACAGCAGCTGCGGATTTCACGATTTGTTTTTTTATTTTTTTCTCCATTTTATGATCCGTTCTTGTTCAGAATCTCACATAAAGTGAGTTGTTATCATAATGACAGTTTCTTTTTAATGCTAATCTATAACTATAAATGTATCAAATTTCATCCTGTAACATCCTTTATTTCGCTCACAATCCTTATTTATTACAACATAACCATACAGTTCTTTCCATACTGTTGAACACAATTCACGGAATTGATACCATGACATATCAGAACGCACGTGTTCTTCATAAACGTGTTTTAAATTGACATCATCCTGTTTGAATAATACAATAAGGTTTGCATTATCTCTCACGAGTTGCTTCGGTATTTTGGTATAAGTTTGATTAAGATAAAAACAGTCAATATTCTTATGACGTCCCATAGCGAAATAATCCCGTATATTATTTTGATTTTCACAGGCAACATCGTCAAATATTATAATAGAGTTTGGATCAGCTTCTTGCGGATTCAACACTTCAGTATTATGACTATATTTTTTAAACGATACACCTGGCACCATATTTAATACTTTTTCTAGAAATAAGTATTTTGGTTGGTATAAAGATTTTGAATATACGTACAGATTACGAAATCGTAGACCATTTTCATGCAATAATAAGCTTATCACTAAATTTGTCTTTCCACAACTTGATGGTCCGCATACAATGCAACGTATTGTATTTGGCAACAAGTTGCCATGTCGCTTAACCCCATTCGTCAGCATAGTAGGGCAAATACATTGTAAGTTTAAGGATTCTTTTTGTTTTATAAATTTCATAATTAGACAATTTAATTAACTTGACTGTCACCTTTGCTGTATCTTAACAAAATGAAAAGTTACAACTTTGCTATTATATTTATTAAAGGTGCCCACGAATTAGATCACCAGCATGAGCAAACGGCCGTGGTAAAGCGATTATCCATTGCATAATGCACTATTGTCAGATCTTTTAGGTTTCAGCAATTTTATATTGCTAAAACTCAGTGTTTCTGAGTGTCTAGTGAAACATGTCACATGTGTGTTACATGTAAATTTGCTAGAGTTAAAATTCTAAAAGTGGTGTAATGTGTTGCGGATCGAGTTGAAAATTAATATTGGTAAGTTTTACACAAATATCTCTTACGCGACTTTCGAAATATAGTGTTATATGTGAATTTACGTTGATTTTTGGGTGCTCTTTTATTATACGATTCAAAACACATCATTGAGCGATTGAAAATAAGCTCTAAAGGTAAAGTAATTCCCAGATATTAAATGGTGACTTTTGAAACCCAGTTTTATACGCCATTGAGGGAATAAAATGACCGAAAATGGCGTGTAAAACTGAGTTTTGAAGTCACCATTTAATAACTACTAGTATTGATTTACACAGCATTACAATTTGGGAGTGCCTACGCTGCCGGCGCCGGTATAACACGTAAAACAACAACAAAGATTCACAACATACTTAGCGACTATTTTTTAAGCTATTGCATAGCTTCTATCGCGGGCCTTGAGCGCGGGGACTGAATCCAGAAATTCCGTAACGAAAAAACCTCACGCTCTCCACTCCGCCTACCATGTAGGTTGCCGCTTCGTCTCCGTCGTCCGTTTGCGACGTTGCCGTCCTTCCTTGTATCGAACCACCTTAATGCAATAACTTTACCGCGGCAGTCCCCGAGTGCCACACGTCTTTTTTTTTTATCCTTGCATCCGTGTCTGTGTTGCTTTCGCCCTTAGCTTGAGTCGCTCGCTCGCGTTTTGATCATAGGAAACCTAACGAACCTAATCTACACTTCACGGCAAATTTTGAGTGCTGTCGCCGGCAGCCGGTGTTTTAAATCTCGGCTACCGGCAGTATAACCGCCGGTTCCCAATATTGATAATTTTAGGAGCCGGCGCCGGCAGCGGAGGCACTCTCTTACAATTTACAATGCTCGGAAAATATCTAAATAATTATTATGTGAAGAGTCAGATTCGAACTCACGCCCTTCAAAGTCAAAGTCAAAAAAAAATATTCAATGTAGGATAAATTAGGATGAAATTCTCAGTTTTACACGTAAGTATTTGTTCTTTTCTTTGAC
The DNA here is from genome assembly GCA_963555685.1 of Acrobasis consociella. Taxonomy (NCBI): domain Eukaryota; kingdom Metazoa; phylum Arthropoda; class Insecta; order Lepidoptera; family Pyralidae; genus Acrobasis; species Acrobasis consociella. Next base: position 693,624 of record OY743112.1, read on the forward strand.
TAATAAATAAACGGCCAAGTGTGTGTCGGGCCACGCGCAGTGTAGGATTCCGTAGTTGCGAATGCCGACCTCGAGTTCAAGCCTCACTGTTTATGGCTAAAAATACCTTACATAGAAAACGTATTTAATTTGGTATGAAATTTTTATTCTGCAAGTACATTTTATTAGTTGGTTTGATTATAACTCTTTAATATATGAACCCTTATTAGCTCTGATAGTTTTCTTATTAACTTACTAGCTGAAGCCCGCGACTTCGTTCGCGTGGACTTTATGTCTCTGGAAAATGCTCATCAGGCTAAACAACTTTTACTAAGGCGACATTTTTATATCTCTTATAGTTTAGCTGGACCATTATGGTTCTGCATCAGGCGTTTCATTTTCCAAAATCATTTATACCCTATATGTTGCCCAGGCTTAATAGCTATATAACAAAAAAAGTTGCATTAGAATCCGTCCAGTATTTCCGGAGATTAGCGTGTACAAACAGACAAACAGACATACAGACAAACAGACAAACAGACAAACAGACAGACATTTTTTTTAAAATTCTTACTCTATTACTACATCTCCATCGCCCCCGATATTTTTTTTGGAAATATATTTAATGTACAGACACACTTTTTTAACTGTTTTATTATATGTATATATAGATATATAGATATATAGATTTATATACCTACACTATTGTCGTGATTGTGTCCATATACAACGTTTAGCTGAGAGGCCAACCAAATATTTCCTAAATGGATCCCTCATATTGGCTACGGTACTCACAAGCTCACAATTGTATTAAATGACATATTCAAAGATACCGCAATGATAGACAAATGATTCCCACTTCACATGTACGGCAGATTGGGAGCTAGCAAAATTTTATTTTAACACTTGGTCAGTTTGTGACGCTCTGTATCTTTTTGATTTCGTAGTAATTGGATGAATCGTAAATTAGTCCATTTATTAACTTTTATTTTGCATGGGGCTGAAAAGATGAAAGGAGTTTTATTGGCTCATTTATAAATTTTGTATTCACGTATAGGTAAAAATTTCGCACACTCAGTATACCCGCATGGCGAAGCGGTTGACGCAATCGTAACAATTTAACTGAGATCTCAGGAATCTCAGGTTCAAATCACACTTTATTGCAAATAAATGTTATATTTGTTTATTATTTTGTTTTGGAATAACACTAATAGATGATACTGCATTTGTAAAAATTTTGGCAGACAAATTACGCGAGATGGCTATTTTAGTTATAGTCTCTTTGGCTTAATGGAACCACCACCTTACAGATAAAAGAGTTTCATCCATCAAGAACCATCTTTCAAGAACGCCGTAGTGATGAGTAGTGGAACTACATATTCCAATGACGACCTCCGTGGCGTGCTAGTCCGCCACCCAGAGGTCCCGGGTTCGATTCCCGGTCAGGGCAAGTTGGAAAATGGCCTTTTTCAAATTGTCCTGGGTCTTGGATGTTTATCTATATATGTATTTGTTATAAAATATAATATCGTTGAGTTAGTATCCCATAACACAAGTCTCGAACTTACTTTGGGGCTAGCTCAATCTGTGTAATTTGTCCCTATATATTTTAATTGTTATCCGTAGCGCCATCTTTTATTGGTTAGGGAAAGCCCTGACTTTTAAGCGTTAACCCCCAATAACCTTTGAACGGCTGAACCAATTTCTATCAAACATAGCTAAGAACTATCTCGATCAAGTCAGCATTCAAATATATGACAAACATTTTTCAAGTAGATACCTAAATGCAATATATAAAAACAGGATAACCACAGCAGCGAAAAACATCGAAAACAGAAATAAATACTGAATTGATTTAAAATTATCACAAAATTATATCACCATCACCAGCATTACTTTTAGTTTGTCAAATCGGTAATTCCATGTTATTTCAATAACAAATAATTATTTATTATTAATAAATATTAAGTAAATATTAAACATTGTACCTATTTCTATTCCGGGAAATAAATATTCCTTGTTTTTGTTTTGTTGATTTAAATAAAATTTAAAATTAGACAAGGAAAGTAAATATAAACGGCTGTATATAGGGGTAGAGATATATAACAAAGGTGTCGTGCGCATGCGCAGTGGGGTTTCAACCAGTAAGGACATACAATTCATGAACATGTTCATCCAGACGCATATTGCTGTTCTGGTTAGACATGGGTAACTCCGGACTAGAAGAATCAAATGAGCCGAATACTGGACAGGAGCCGATAACCTAATCAGCTCCGAGCAAATGTTACCGACTCTCGCGAGTTATTTGATCCCCGTCGAGTCCCGCCTCCCACCAGCTCATCGGCGCTCTTCGGCTCGAGTCGCTCGCGATCCGCTAGTCATTCGTTTCGGCTCAACCGCGTCACGGGTGTCGAGATCGGAAATACTCGGGACTCGGAAGGAATCGGACGGAGGCTTCGGTTATTCATCGTACGCCGCCAACCAACGGCAAATGATATTATGATAGAATAAGATGCGAATTTTTTTGACGTGACAACGTCTTAAATTAGGTTGCGGCTGGGAGTCACTTATGAAAAAGTGTAACGCTCGGTAACGTTACGAGAGAGAGGCCCGCCGAATGCCTTGCGTCTCTCTCCCACTCAACTATGTTATCTACGTTGTCACGTAAAATCTTCGCCCGTAAAACCGACTTTACAGGCAACCATTTTTTTTCTATAAATAAGAACAAGACAGATATTTGTTACATTGTTTGCTCCAATACAACTACAGACAGAGCCCGGTATCGGTTTCAATATATATTGAAACCGGTACCAAAGCGGACGTGTGTATTCTTTCGGTCCAAGATCCGATAGCGAGACTTAGCAGATCATGGAGCCGGAGTCGGTAAGGGAGTAGGAATCAATAAGATGAGTCGGTACCGAATGAGGATTCAGATTAGGTGAGCCGAAACGCACCTCGGAGTCGAGATTACCCATGTCTAGTTCTGGTTGCCTTCGTTTGGATATCATGTAAGTGTTACTGAGATAATATCTCTGACTACTTGCCAAAGCTTGCAAATCAGCTTTCCTGACAATGAGTTTTGCTGTACTTTTTTACTTGTATCTTATACCTTTAAACGAGCAATTCTTGTATATATATATATATAAATTTCTGTGATCTCGAAAACGGCTTTAACGATTTCCCTGAAAATTTGTATATGGGGGTTTTCGGGGGTAAACCATCAATCTAGCTTAGTTTTAAGTTTGGGAAAACGCGTGTTTTCGAGTTTTCATGCGTTTTTCTTTCCACGCAGAATATGGTCGCTAATTTCTTCGCGCCGACCGCCTTGTTTTAAGCTCAGCGGTTAAGGATACCGACCGCTAGAAAGAGTGTTACGGGTTCGAATCCCACTCGGTGACTTACTTTTGTTTTTTTTTTGTTTAAGTTTATATATAATTTTTTATTTTGCATTGTTTTTAGACAAGTTAAAAAAAAAAAAAAAAGTTTGAGATGTAACCGAGCAAAGCTCGGTCACATATTATTAAAATAAAAATGAAATTAAGAATTTTCATATTTCAAACTGAATAATAATATCAGTCTAATCGATGCGTGCAATGAACGGTAATTAAATGGCACAGAATAAAAATGTACTACATCATCATCATCAGCTTTTAAAAACCCACTGCTGGGCATAAGCCTTCCTACATACTTACAATTAATACAATAATAGTGATCACGCGGTCTTACCTTAACATTATTTTGTCTTTTTACTGCCTTAACATTCTGGTCTTATTGGAGTGTAAGCTTGCATAGGCAAAAATCTTTTTAACTATTCGTGTCCCACTGCTGGGCTTAAGCAGTCTATAATTTACTTTAAAAATGAATATTACTTATTCAGGTTTCTTTGAAAGCGAAGTCGTGCAGGCTGTTCCTCAAATGCCATATGGGTACATGCAAGACTACATACAACAAGGACCTTATATGCCACAACAAGGACCCTACGAAGGCTCATATATGCCGCCACAGGGACAGTACATGCCGTATATGCCACCTGGAGGATATCCCTACCCGTACAGTCCTAATTCTAATGGTCCTGAAGAGAAACCTCAAGCTGAAGAGTCCAAATCCGCAGAACAACACGGGTACAAAACAAAACATAGGTTTAGTGTTCTTAACGAGCAATTCTTAAATGACCTACATTTGAAATTGGGAAAATCAATTTTCATCTCTACTGAAAAAACGATGTTTTCATCCCATAACATTTGGGGCTAAAGTTACTGTGTAATAATGTGTTAATAATTTAAAAACAAGCTTTTATCTATAACAATGACCTAAAAAGGTAGAGCTTGTCAAGACAAATCAATCGAGCCCAAACTGGCTGTGGTTATTTGGTTAAAACTAACGTGAGATGCAGTCATTATTAATTTCAAAACACTGGCGCTATCACCAGCCGCAGAAGATGATGAAGAGGAAATAACGGCTCCCAGTACATCCACGGGAGTCCTTGACGCAACTATCCAGCAGCAACCACCATCTACCGAACTGTCGCTGCGGGCACAGAGGGCGATCGCACGCGCTGCCCGCGCGCCCCGCGCCACCCGCGACTAACATCAGTGTGTCGCGAGCCGGTGCGGTGTACGGACCTCGCGTCACATTCGTCCTGATGAAGACCTCCGGATGAGGTCGAAACATGTCGGCAGTAGCTGACTCTATACGTGAGTTACCCGTGTTTTGAAATTAATAATGGGTGAGTTATGTTGTTATATAACAGAGGTGCCGTGACTACCTTCCAGCTCCAACATCAGATCAGCTCCATGTCATCATAATATTGCATTGTCATGCGATATGAATGCGAATTTCAGCTCAAATTTAACTTGCAAGATTTGATTACAGACAGACAACGGGGCAGGTTAAACTAAATAAAAGCTTGTAAAAAAAAAGACGTGTGGCACTCGGGGACTGCCGCGGTAAAGCTATTGCAAACAAGGAAGGACGGCAACGTCGCAAACGGACGACGGAGACGAAGCGGCAACCTACATGGTAGGCGGAGTGGGGAGAGCGTGAGGTTTTTTCGTTACGGAATTTCTGGATTCGGTTCCCGCGCTCAAGGCCCGCGATAGAAGCTATGCAATAGCTTAAAACCTTTTTGCGTACAAGCTTTTTTTATGAAGCCAGAACTTATCAAGACAAATGTAATAAGCTCAAACTCGATGGGGTTGCGTCATTCAATTACAGAGTTTTGATGGCTTCCTTTTAGCTCCATCATCAGATCAGCTCCGTGTCATCATAATATTGAATTGTCACGCGATATACGTATGCGTGCAAAATTTCAGCTCAATCGGAAACCGGGAAGTGGGTCAAATTTAACCTGCAAGATTTGGTTGATAGACATGCCGAGACAGACAACGGGAGAGGTGAAACTAAATAAAAACTTGTAAAATAGTGAATGGTTGCTAGTAGCATCGCTTGAATCACATTCCCGCAAATTCCATCGATCGGCTTTCACCATCTGGAATAGAAGCCACCGGTACATTCTACGTTTGATATTTGCTCCCAGTATGGAAGAAATTTAAAATATTCATTAGAAAATATTAGTGACAATAAACACTTCCAATTTTAAGGAGATACATAATATAATACATTGACTACTAGAATATGATAGGTAAAAACTAAAAAAAAACTAATTATATTCTTCACCATCATGACACCATCATCATAGGCAGTGCAACATTGCCAAATACTTCGTTCCTGCGCTTTACGAAACCAGTTTCGAAGTCTACATCATTATCATTTCAGCCGCATAACGTCCACTGCTGGACGTGGACATAGGCCTCTCCTAAAGATTTCTAAAATGACCGATATATTCTAGAGCGAAGTATATTTAGTTAATTAATATATTCTTCTAATATTTTTTTGGAAAAGTCTTTTTCTCTTTGAGACAAAAAGGGGGTTTTATTACGACGTCAGTGGCATCGCAACTTCCGAACGGATGGAGCGAGTTTGATAAAGTTTTTTGGTATAAAAGGTAACTTAATTGTGCCGTGTTCTTAGCTATGTTCGATCGAAATCGACCGTTAACAAGCAAAGCTATACAGATACATTTTCACGTCTATATCCCTGACGGGGCAGATAGAGCCCAGGGCTGTAAGTCCCAAAGGTCTCGCTTAGCGTGATAGTGGGCATTAAGATGGAAAAGAAATCAAAATAGTGATGAGTTGCTAGCCGCATCGCCTATTACCATGATTCAAATCCCGCCCATTCCCTCGATCGGCTTTTACGATCTGCGCGGGAAGAGAAGCAGCTGGTACATTCTAAGTTTTTTCTTTTTTCCAAGACCAGCATGGAAGTCTCCCAGATCAGCATGGAAGTCTCCCAGACCAGCGTGGAAGCAACGCACCTATCTTTTTATCCAAAAGTCGTGCTTTTTTTTAATTTTTAATTTTATTGCTAACTTGTTATTTTATAAGTTAAAATATAGAAACGGATACACAATCACGTGTTTTTCCTCAACGGGGGAGACAGAGCCTAAGGCCGCAAGACTAAAAGATCGCTTTAAGCCTGACGGTGGCCGAGAAGATGGAAATAAGAAATAAAAACAAAAAAGGAAGGGAAATTTAAAAAATTTATTGTTGATACATTATTCACTTGATTCGTTAAATTATCAATAGGATTACTTTGTTAAAACTAGAAATTCAATTTTAATTAGTTTTCGAGTGAGAAAATGGTCGATTGCATTTGAAAAGCTACTAAAGTTTAATCATATTCTTCAGTTTTCTTTACAAGTCGGCTTCAGTTTTCTTTAATATCTTTCACATAATCTTCTAGTTCTTTTTGTTCAATAGAGAATATGCACGCATTTTTTTTATTTGTGTAATAAAATCCGTATTAACCATAGTAAACAAATATGAAAGAATTTATCAAATATCTTAATCAGCGACGAACCTATGATACTTTAAAGTTTCAAGTAGAGAGAGAAGTCCGATATGGACTGGTGACGTCATAATTACATGTCATCAATACATTTGCTATAGAAAATAGCGTTTTTGCGAGTGAGATAGACATATTTTCGTAAAATCGCTATATATCGTTAGTTTTTCCACCAATTTATATTCTGTTTTCACTGTTAGTACTTTACTTTTGAATATTTAAAAATAAACTGGTTAGATAACACATATTTTTTTCATGCATATTCTCTATTGGTTTCAAAATCCCGGCGCGATCGGAATCGGCATCTACTTTTTCTGTGTAACCAGCAGATCTTTCATTACTCACAGGATAGATGTCTACTCCCTGTTTAGAAGTCACTGCTTCAAGAGGTGAATTGATAAATTGTGAGTTTCCATACGAGTCGGAATTAGGGTTAGCTAGATACGGAGTCATAGCTGGCTCATTTTGCATTCCTTGGACGTACAGTCCTTGTGATGGCACAAACGGGAGTTGGTACTGGGGGTACTGGGGGTTTTGGGGGTACTGGGGGTTCTGGGGGTACTGGGGGTTTCGGGGGTACTGGGGGTTTTGAGGGTTCAAAGGGTACTGGGGGGTTTGGGGTTCAAGGGGTACTAGGGGTTTTAGGGGTTCAAGAGATACTGGGGGTTTTGGGGGTTCAAGGGGTAGTAGGGGTTTTGGGGGTTCAAGGGGTAGTAGGGGTACTGGGGGTATTGAAGTAGAGTTGTATCATAAGGTGAAGGTCTCAAAGCTACTAAACGCACGTATGGAGTTCCGTCAGGTCCAATCTCTCGCAACGCCACGGTAGGTTGTCCATATTCATCGTAAACAATAGGTAGCGACCCAAGTTTCGGGAGAGATTGCTATGCCAGAAGTCCGCCTTCGTACCATATTTGTCTTGGCTTTTTAGGGTTCCGTAGCCAAATGGCAAAAACGGAACCCTTATAGATTCGTCATGTCTGTCTGTCTGTCTGTCCGTCCGTATGTCACAGCCACTTTTTTCAGAAACTATAAGACCTATACTGTTGAAACTTGGTAAATAGATGTATTATGTAAACCGCATTAAGGTTTTAACACAAAAATAGAAAAAAAACAGTAAATTTTGGGGGTTCCCCATACTTAGAACTAAAACTCAAAAATTTATTTTTCATTAAACCCATACGTGTGGGGTATCTATGGATAGGTCTTCAAAAATGATATTGAGGTTTCTAATACAATTTTTTCTAAACCGAATACTTTGCGCGGGAGACACTTCCAAAGTGGAAAAAAGTGTGTCCCCCCCCCCGTAACTTCTAAAATAAGGGAATTATAAAACTTTAAAAAAATACATGATGTTCATTACTATAAAAACTACCAGCGAAAATTGGTTTGAACGATATCTAGTAAGTAGTTTTTTTTTAATACGTCATAAATCATAAACGGCAATTTACCTTTCATTCAATCAACTCAAATATAAAAATTTTAAAAAAACATACTACAAGACTTTTATATTATGTTATTTGCTACTACGGAACCCTTCATGGGCGAGTCCGACTCGCACTTGGCCGCTTTTTTTTAGTTTTTTGTATTTCCCTTTATTTATAGTACAATAAAGAGTATTTCTATTGTATGTTAATAAATAACGGCCCTATTTATTTTAAATTTAGGGAGGTTCTTGCGAGAAGTAAGCATATTTTTAGGGTTCCGTAGCCAAATGGCAAAAACGGGACCCTTATAGATTCGTCATGTCTGTCTGTCTGTCTGTCTGTCTGTCCGTATGTCACAGCCACTTTTTTCCGAAACTATAAGACCTATACTGTTGAAACTTGGTAAATAGATGTATTATGTGAACCGCATTAAGGTTTTGACACAAAAATAAAAGAAAAACAAAAATTTTTGGGGGTTCCCCATACTTAGAACTGAAACTCAAAAATTTATTTTTCATCAAACCCATACGTGTGGGGTATCTATGGATAGGTCTTCAAAAATGATATTCAGGTTTCTAATGTAATTTTTTTCTAAACCGAATACTTTGCGCGGGAGACACTTCCAAAGTGGAACAAAGTGTGTGTGTGTGTCCCCCCCCCCCCCCCCCGTAACTTCTAAAATAAGGGAATTATAAAACAAAAAAAATATATGATGTTCATTACCATACCATACCATACAAAAACTACTAGCGAAAATTGGTTTGAACGATATCTAGTAAGTAGTTTTTTTTAATACGTCATAAATCATAAACGGTAATTTACCTTTCATTCAATCAACTCAAACCTAAAAATTAAAAAAAAACATGCTGCAAGACTTTTGTATTATGTTATTTGCTACTACGGAACCCTTCATGGGCGAGTCCGACTCGCACTTGGCCGCTTATTGTTTTTAAAATAAGGAAAACTATTGTAATAAGTACTTTATCGGGTTGCATCATTACCAAATCAAAGTAACCTTCCGTGCCGATCTCTAACCACGCAGATCGTAGAAGCTGGTTGAAGGAATGGGAATCGAAAATGCCAATCTGTTAACAAGCGATGCTTCTAACAACGGGTCCGGCCGTTAAACCCACAGTGCACGAAGCACCCTTAAAAATACTTTTTTTATCAAAATAATCGTTTGAGAAATGCGACCTATAGGCGTGAACAGACAGACAGACAAAAGCATTTTTTGGTCAATCACGAAACTGAGACGCTTCGTATTATGCGTATTCGAGGATTGACTACTCTCTTATTTCTTATACATTCACTGTCACGTCGTTATACCTAACGGAGCATGCAGGGCATTTTGGGTTTCGCAGCTGTACGCGGACAGACCTCAGGCACAGAAAAGTTCTAACTCACAAAGCAAAAGAAATATCTACTCAATGTCGTTAGTGATATGGTTTAATTTAGCTCGCGTCAGAACTCGGCAACTTTTCGATTAGATACCTAGAAGTGCAATGCAAGCCCATTTCATTCTTATTACTGTATACATACGCTTTATGTCACTGAATTTACAAATCCGGAGTGGTCGCCGCGCTTTGTAATAATGTAGGTATATTTTCGATACCTAAACAGGCCTGGCTCAGCCCCCAAGACTTAAAGGTCGCTTTTAGCGTGATGAAGAAACGGTACAAATATCCGTACATTCAAACAAACATTTGAATTTGTAATACTAATAGAATTAATATGATAATATGTCAGGTTTTCAGGTTGGTTTTCCATATCTGTTGTTATTTATCCTGTTTATGTCATTCATTAGCATTATGTCATAGGAAAAACAAATATATAATACTTTGCATATAACGCGGCGAATTTTGTTAAAATTGAAATTCAGTTGCAGGCCGCAAGCGCAGCCAATATGGTTGTCCAGAACTATGGATTTGTCTTTTTCTCCTTTATTGCAATGTCGTGTGAGTAACCTTTTAATTATTTCTTCCTTTTTTGCTGGTGTACAAATTTCAATAAGTAAACTTGAACGGTCCTAATTATAAATTTTTAACAGCATTGCAATGCTCGGTTTATTATTAAAATTTAAACATGTGATGAAAAATTTCACCACCAGTGGGATTCGCATCCACGACCCTGACGATAACACCGTGTTATTTATAAGATAAAATCTAAGCTTACATACACACAGACGGCAAAAAGCGACTTTGTTCTTTACTACGTATTGATTTATTTATGTATCCGTATAAAGCTTATTAAAACTCGTTTCTATGTTTTTTTTTTCTTTCAATTGTAGGGTTCCTTGAAGGCCACAACGTCTTCGCCGCCAGAGCTTCCGAATTCGACAACAGAACTACCCCGGATCCTGAATACGGCCGCTCTACCCCGGTAGATGACTCGGAACCATCTACCCTGACAAGTGACTCGACAACTGTAGAATACAATCCTAACTCAACGCCTATGACACCATTTGGAAGACCTAATGTGCAAAATGATGACTTGCCACCTACAGTATATAATCCAGCGCCACCGCCCCCGTCTATTTATAGAAGACCTTATATGCAAGATGGCGGACCATACCAAGTTCCGTTTATGCAACAAGGTGGACCTTACGGTGGTTTGTATTTGCCACAAGTTGGACCTCCGTTTCTACCTATGCCTTATGAAGCTTATGTTCCTTATTCGCCTGCACCTATGCCATATGGACCATACCTACCACCAAGATGGTTGTTTCCCGAGAAACATGTAGAAGATGGACGTGATACAGTTTCAGCCTTCCATAAATTTAGTTTCTTCAATCCGCAGTTTTTGAATAATGTTAAAGTAAATGTTGGAAAATAAATAATTATTTATTATGCTCATTATTTTTAACAAGATACATGTTTAAAAAACTAATATCCGACTACGGGAGCTATTTACGGCTATAAATTTATATATTTTTGTGATGTACTCATAAAGACCTTTCAGTTATTACCCCACTCGATATCAAAACAAAAAATTTTACTCGCACTTTTTAGGGTTCCGTAGTAAATAAGGAACCCTTATAGTTTCGCCATGTCTGTCTGTCTGTCTGTCTGTCCACGGTCCTACAGAGAAACTATAAGTACTAGAAAGCTGTAATTTGGCATGGATATGTATATTAATTATGGCAAAAAAGTCGTAAAATAAAATATGGAAAAAAAAATTTTTTCAGTGTAGCTACCATACAAGTAAAGGAGTAAGTAATATAAGATAGAACAACAAAATATATATTATTTTGAATAAATACCAACTTAATATATAATTTTGGTAGGTATAATTATCAATTAAGATAAAAATCGTAAATCATACTTTTCAAACCCATAAAATCGTTTCAATAATAATTATTCCATCTAACAAACCTTTCGCATACATTTAAAGTCGTATATAGTTCTCGAAATCTATTGGTCGTTACGTATAATAAACTTTCTATAGATATATTATTAAACATAATAATTATTACGTATATGAATCGATTAATAGAAGATTCTTAATATATAATTATCATTAGATATAAAAAACTTTTGATATAGCGCCTGGCAGTATGTTGCGGATAATTTTATTACAATAAGCCAATGCAGGTGGGCTGAAAATAATACATTAATATGTCGCAATCACATAATGTACGTATTAACATTGATAGACGATTTCGTTCCTCAAATTTTCGTTTGTTATACGCACTTATTTTTTATATATGGCTTATATATAAAAAATGGGTGTCTATTAGAATACAGATTTTTTTGACATCGAATTTCATTTCCCAGAAAACTATTCCACGATTTTTAATACATTTTTTTCTTAATAAAACGAATAGTTTATCATCGCAGTTTCATATTATAATAACAACATTTTAAAAAATATATATTTTAAAATGGTTTTCTTTTATAGAAAAACGGTATATCGAACTAACATTTCATATAAAATATTAAGTTATCGATAAAACTGTTCATAAAAACATGTTTCAATATGGTACGGTCGCTCGGCTCGTGCGTGTGTTGGTCGCAGTTCTAACATAACCTAACCTATAGGATTGCCCTAACCTAGGAAAATGGATAGTGGTGTTTTAGCACTCGCCGGCCGCTCCCGCGGCACGCTCGCTTCGCTCGCTCGGCTTATGCGTGTGTTGGTCGCAGTTCTAACATAACCTAACCTATAGGATTGCCCTAACCTAGGAAAATGGATAGAAGTGTCTTAGCACTCGCCGGCCGCTGCCGCGGCACGCTCGCTTCGCTCGCTCGGCTCGTGCATGTGTTGGTCGCAGTTCTAACATAACCTAACCTATAGGATTGCCCTAACCTAGGAAAACGGATAGAAGTGTCTTAGCACTCACCGGCCGCTGCCGCGGCACGCTCACTTCGCTCGCTGGGCTCGTGCATGTGTTGGTCGCAGTTCTAACATAACCTAACCTATAGGATTGCCGTAACCTAGGAAAATGGATAGAAGTGTCTTAGCACTCGCCGGCCGCTGCCGCGGCACGCTCGCTTCGCTCGTGCGTGTGTTGGTCGCAGTTCTAACATAACCAAACCTATAGGATTGCCCTAACCTAGGAAAATCGATAGTGGTGTCTTAGCACTCGCCGGCCGCTCCCGCGGCACGCTCGCTTCGCTTGCTCGGCTCGTGCGTGTGTTGGTCGCAGTTCTAACATAACTTAACCAATAGGATTGCCCTAACCTAGGAAAATAGATAGAAGTGTCTTAGCACTCGTTTTAAATGTTTCAACTATTTTGCAAACTGAAACTTACGTGGAAACAAAATTATGGGTAACAAAACTTTAATGTTACGTTATTTCGATAAAATACATAAAATATGAAAAGAAATAACGATAGGCTGAGTTTGTCAATAACGAATAATCGAGTAAATGGTTTGGTTAAACGTTCAAAATGCGCGCATTTTGTACGTGTAACCAAATTTTTTTTCTAGATGGTATGGTTTTTAAGTCATATATCTTCTAAACAATATGATTTTGATAGGTATATGTTTTAATGATATCTCTTTTCAACAATACAGTTTTTGAATGATATACTTTTTGGCCTGTATACCGCACAAGTTGTATAACAGGTGATATTTAGTGTACATAAACGTTATAATAATGATTTTATGCTTTTTATAATAAAAAAATTATGAATATTATAGCTATTAAAAATATATACCATAATGATTATGTCAAATTGACATTATATCTTATGAACATTATTAAATTCGCTAGCGAAGGTCTCTAAATCGAGTTGGGGCGAAAACACATTGTATGTATGTATGTATGTATGTATGTATGTATGTACGTATGTATGTATGTATGTATGTTTGTACCGCAATAACAGCCGAACCGATGGTTTGATTTTAATAAAATTTGGTAGGCATGTAGGAAATATCAATAGAATTTTCAAGTTCGTTGGGCATCAAAATCGGTTTTGTAGTTTTTGAAATATTAATAAAAATGTCCGCGATTTTGTACCAAACGAAACCATAGCGCGTTCTAACTTTGGATAGCACCATCTAGGGGATATTTAGGAAACTGAATTGCGAAAAGTAATCGCGACGTCTAAGTTCGCAGCAAACTAAAAAATTTAGAAATTTTGTTGAGTGAAAATAACGAATCGATGGACATCTCATTCGTGAAATTTGTATAAACAGTTCGGTTGCTTCGATGGAACAGACAAATACCCACAAACCAAATACATATAGGTGTATACAGAGCCACCAGGCCTCAGCAGATCAGACGGTAAGAGACCGGACGGCCTAACGTTGGTACCGTGGAAGCATGGGAGATGCGTGATCTGGGATGCCTAGGCGTCAACATTGTGGCCGCTAGCCACCTCAGTCGTACTGCGGGTGCAGCAGCGGCCGCTGCCGAAGATGCAGCGGATAGGAAGCTCCTTTTTTCCATCTTCACGCACAAAATCACGCTTAATATGGCCTTTGGATCTTACAGCTCTGAATACTCCGTTATGAATAAAGACGTGCTAACAAATATACCTTTCCTTTTCTTGGTTTATGTCAATGACTTGCCTTACATGGTTGAGAAGCAAGCTGGCATAGTGCTGTTTGCTGATGACACCTCGCTTATATTCAAACTTGATCGACATAGCACAAACACTAGCGCGGTGAACAGCACCTTGTCTTCCATTTCTGATTGGTTTTCTGCCAATAATCTCATGTTGAATGCGAAAAAGACTCAATGCGTTAGATTTTCTCTTCCCAATGTGAGACAGGGCTGCGTTGACATAATGATAGATGGTGAAAAGCTCGATCTTGTTGAAAGTACTACCTTCTTAGGAATTACAATAGACTCGAAACTTCAATGGGGTGCTCATATAACTAAACTTTCAAATAGGCTTAGTTCTGCGGCTTATGCTGTTAGGAGAATAAGACAATTGACAGATGTAGCAACTGCTAGACTAGTGTACTTTAGTTACTTTCATAGTGTAATGTCTTACGGCATACTCCTGTGGGGGAATGCAGCCGATATTCAGACTATTTTTATTTTACAAAAACGGGCAATTCGTGCTATTTACGGGTTAGGATCTAGAGACTCACTCAGAGAATTATTCAAGGAAATAGATATACTTACCTTAGCATCACAGTATATATTTGAAAACATAATGTATGTAAGGAAAAATATTTCCTCATACAATAAAGTAAGCGATTTTACCGATAGAAACTTACGTAATAAGAATGACTTAGTTGCCCCGTTTTATAGGCTTAAAACAATTAATAAGACGTTTATGGGGAACTGTATACTTTTTTATAATAAATTGCCAAAATCGATCCTTGATATGCCAGACAAAAGATTTAAAACTTATGTAAAAAAAGTACTTTGTGAGAAGGCTTATTATAGGACCGATGACTACCTTAAAGACAAAAAAGTCTGGCTTGAGCTTGACGCGGGTCCCTCTAAAAGTTTGTAATATAGGTACTCGAAAATGTCATAATTTGGTACATTTTGTACAAACTGAATCTACAACTTGACATTACTTTAAAATTTTGACATTCTAAAAATTAAATTTAAATTATGATATGACATAACAAACAAAACAATGTATTCTCTGTCCACATTAACTTTAAGTATTAATTTAATTGTGAGTTGACGTCCTTGGAGAAGAGGTGCAGTGCAGTTTGTTACCGCTTCTTCTGCACTAGCGCTTTGGAAGCGGTAGTAAACTTAGCTGTAAGTAACTATTTGACGTCAACAATTGTGCAACAAAATAATGACGATTATTAAGAGATATTATAAATATCCTATGATAATAAAGATATATTTGATTGATTGATTGATATTGATTAACCTTTAAAATAGACACTCCATCGACAATTATTAGCCAGTCCATGTCATGTTAAAATTTAATTATTTACGATAGGTAGTCGTCCGTCTTTGGATCACTAACTTACATATGTGTGTCAAATTTCAACTTATTCGGATCAATAACCGATTAAATTGAAATTTGGTACAAACATGTGTGCCGTGTAGTTTCCGGCAGAGTAGAATAGGGCCACTCCAATGACGACTTAGGAAATACAAGCTAAACAAAGCTTTTAAAAACATCAATAAGACCATTAAGACCTCTCCAACCTGTCTGGACAGTGTGGAGAGTGTAGGCCAAGTCCTCTGGCTGCTCTGGCCAAGTATGGCTCTGGTAGTACAGAGAGGGTCGCGCTCCTGCAGTGGAGACAAAAAGACCTAATGATGATGACGATAATGATCGAGTGTGCACCAAAACTATTGAGTTTTGGAGCAAATTGGCTGTGTCAGACAGATTCCGTTATTTCCTTTCAAAAAGCTATAACTAAAACACAATTTAAGACGAACCGCTGTTTTATTTTCATAAAATCAGTAATTAATATAATATTATGATACCTTTACATTAATTGTTGAAATATCGCTACAAAACAAAATACATGTATAATTGTAAATGTCACGTCATACGCATCATCACCGCGCTTGGTTAACGCTTACTTCCCTAAGTTGTTACGGATGCCCCTCAAAGTATTTCTCAGTAAAGGAAATAAATCTGGGCGTTGTTGCCCTGAATTGCGCCCCCCAATGTTCACATGAATGTTATTAAACAACTGTGGATTTAACAAACTAAATTTATGATTGGCCGAAACTCTCCCGCCACAAGAACACCCACCTGAATTGCCCCCAGTAAGGTTGTCACGGATGCCTCCAAATAGTGGAGGAAACATACGTGGGCGTTCTTCCTCTGAATTGCGCCCCCCAATGTTCACATGAATGTTATTAAACAACTGAGGATTTAAGAAACTAAATTTATGATTGGCCGAAGCTTCTCCGCCGCAAGAACACCCACTCTGTTCTTGCTTAGACGGCATTTCTCCACCATAAAGGTTATAAGGACCATAAGGTCCGGGATACGAGGATCCATAAGAAGGGTAGATAGGTCCGTAAGGTCGTCCTTGTTCTATATATCCTCCAACATTTTGAGCGAGCACGTCG
Organism: Acrobasis consociella; assembly: GCA_963555685.1. Taxonomy (NCBI): domain Eukaryota; kingdom Metazoa; phylum Arthropoda; class Insecta; order Lepidoptera; family Pyralidae; genus Acrobasis; species Acrobasis consociella. The sequence goes on from OY743112.1 coordinate 710,391, forward strand.
TCACCGCCAAAGAACCCTTCGAGAGAAAGAAAAACATCGTAACAACAAAAAAATATAAATAATACAAATGTAGCTAGTAGTTGTGACAACACTAAGCATAGTCAAAGGGTCACGTTTAATATGACAGGGTTTTTCATGTAGGTATGCAATCAGAGTTATAAATGTTAGTCCAAAAATTTAAAAAGAAATATCTCTCATTTGTAAAATGTTATGTAACAGATTTCTACGATAAGTTTGTAAAAAATAATGTTTAAAATTCTGAATATAGATTATCTGTACATCAAAGATAGACAAAAAATTGAAATTCGAAATTTTTTAGATAATCTGGACTCGATTGTTTTTTTTGTTCATACTCTTTAAAATAAAATTTTTCAAAACTAAAAACCGACTTCACCCGCAACCTATACAATCACCTGACAAGTATGCCCTTTTTATACAAAAAAAGATTTTTCTAAATCGGTCCAGGCGTCTTAGTCTTAGAACAAACATAAAAATAACCGGCCGTGGGAATCGGATTCAACTGTCTAGCTATCGCGGTTCTTGAGATACAGCCTGGTGACAGACAGACGGACAGACAGCGAAGTCTTAGTAATAGGGTCCCGTTGTTACCCTTTGGGTCTTCTTCTTATATTTAAGAGCTGGGCTCTTGTCGGTGGAGTGCTTTCCATGTCTCTCTTCCCTCCGCCAAGTTCTTAACCTCTTTATATGTTTTCACGTTTAATTTTTCTTTTATTTTATTGGGTACGGAACCCTAAAAAGATCGCGGCGAATTGATAACCTCATTTTTTTTTGGAAGTCTGTTAAAAAACCTTTTTTATGTTATTTTATATTTTAATTTCAGCCGCACAACGTCCACGGCTGGACATAGGCCTCTCCCAAAGATTAAAATATTTTTTTATATTTTATTTTATTTTTGTTTATTTATATCTCTCTCCTCTACAACTTCCTTTGGAGAAAAATGGATCTACCAACGGTCAAATAAAAATCATTGGACAAATAAAAGTGACAGCAAATCAAACGTTATAGCTAATCAGAGAAGGGCAAACAGAGTTACTGTGCTTGCGGAGTCATTTACCGCCGTAGTGAACGTGGACAAACATTACAACCAACAACGCCCAACTAGTGTGTACTGGGTCGAACTGGTAGACCTGGGGTCGTCAATAATTATAGGCGGACCGCGGTTCGCATCCGGACTGCCGACCGATTTTGGGCGGACCGCGCAATTTTTTTTTTCTTGCTTGACCTGATTATCTTGCACTACAGAGTACGTAATTTAATAATAACCGACCAAGTACGAGTCGGACTCGCGCACGAAGAGTTCCGTACCATTATCTATAAAAATCAAGTTTTTTTTATGGGAGCCCCTTAAATATTTATTTTATTTTAATTTTTTTAATTATTATTAAAATAAAAATACCACTGAGTATAACAAATACTAAAAACAAAATAAAATAAATATTTCCCATACAACAAACGCGACTTTTTTACCGCTTGTGCTCGTTGTCAATAATGGCAAAAGGTAGGCGCTTGAAATATTTACAAAATACTCAGTTGTATTTTTATTTTAATAATAAATAAATAAAATATTTTATAGCGGCAACAGAAATATATAATTTGTGAAAATTTTAACTGTCTATAAGAGATACAGCCTGGTAACAGACAGACGGACAGACGGACAGACAGCGAAGTCTTAGTAATAGGGTCCCGTTTTTACCCTTTGGGTACGGTACCCTAAAAACGAATCCGAGCTGAACAGTGACAAATTCAAATTCAAATACCTATATCTTTATTATTATAGGATATTTATAATATCTCTTATTGAACATGACATTCATGAGTTGACGCATCGCTCGGTCAGAGCAGAGAGAAACCACACGACAAGCGGTGTATAAAAACACTGTTACTATTCTTTTTAACCCCCGACAAAATAAAGCGGTGGTTCTTAGCTGTGTTTGATGAAAATCGGTTCAGACATTCAAAAGCTATTATGGGTTAGCGTTTGAAAGTCAGGGCTTTCTTTAACAAATAATATATGTCTTCAGTACATCACCCAATACAATAAAAAGATTCTTTTTTGTATAACCTTTTTTTAAGATTGTTAGTATGCTAAATGTGTTTTTTTACATAAGTGTCTAAAAATTGCTACTGATAGCCAATATATTTTGTGTGCATGCTGTTTTTACTCCCAGAAGGTTGTTAAGTTTATGTTACTTTGAGTCTTACGTTGAATATTTCTTAATATTGTAACAACCAGTTTGCGAACCAAATAAAAAAATACTTAATAACAGATGGCGCTACGGATATCCAGCCGTATCAATAGTTCCACTACTCATCACTAGACGGCGTTCCTGACAATCAGGGTTTTTTTTCAATTTATCTAGCAAATAAACTTGTAGTAGAAACTGCAACTTTCAATTATCTAGATTCAACAAAGATATTAGCCGTGCAATTTATCATGTCGCGTGCACAGTGAAGTCACCTGGAATGTTTTAGAAGACTTAGAATAGATACCCGCCGTTGTTGATGCGAATGTTTGTCGAGTCCGACAAAAGGAAAACAATCCGCTGTGTTGGCTGTTTTTGTTACCTTTGCAAACATTTGTTCGAAGAGAAATTGTGTTTATAAATCTTTGGAACCAGAACGAGGAGGTAACAATATTTTAACTAGTTGTAGTGTCAGGCGAATTGAAAAGTCTTCGACTTTCAAGCATTCACTGAACCGATTTTCATCTATTCAATTCAATTCAAATATATCTTTATTATCATAGAATATTTATAATATCTCTTAATAATCGTCATTATTTTGTTGCACAATTGTTGACGTCAAATGGTTACTTACAGCTAAGTTTACTACTGCTTCCAAAGCAACATCAAAGATAGAACCATCGCAAGGGAACTTGCTTTCAATTTAAAAAAAAAGAAATGCCTCGAAATCGGAGCTACGATGCCACAGACAGATACACAGACTCAGGCTCTGTCTATCGGTCTGATAGACAGAAACTGGTGTCAAACTTTCTCATTATGTTTTTCTTCATCGTGCATAAGTAGCAACTCAAAAACGTAAGTTCATTACTCGACCCTGTTCAAACCAGGTTAAAACCACACAGCTGAAATAAACAAGACGTAAGCAGAGCGAGCCGTGAGATGATGAGAACGGTAATAAGTAAGTAGGTACTTACTTATTACCGTTTATTATATTTGCCGACATATAACATAAAAAAAAAAGGTACTTATTCAATTCAAATGTTAAAGTAGTTCTCCCTTTACAGGCACTTTAAAACGTCAGTAAGTATTTTACATTACGTGTAGTGTATAGGTAGGTATATTAAAATTTAATTTATTTTTCAAAGAAAAGCTACTGATGTTGTAACGACTGCTGCTGAGAAGAAACGCTGTAAGAAACTCATTTTCACAGTTTTGGTCACCTTCTCGCCAGAAGAGCATTGTCATAATATATTATTATTATGTCTTTTTTAATGATATAATACAATGTTGATACATTACAACATGTCATGCTAGCAAATGATTTAATAAACAAATTAAGTAGTAATCCCATGCTGGTCTGGGATAAATAAATAAAAATCTTAGAATGTACCAGCTGCTTCACTTCCCACGCAGATCGTAAAAGCTGATCGAGGGAATGGGCAAAAATGCAAATCATGTTAACAGGCGATGCGGCTAGCAACGCATCACTGTATTGATTGCTTTTCCATCTTCTCGCCCACCATGACGCTAAAAGTGGCTTTTGGGTCTTGCGGCCCTGGGCTCTGCATAGAACCGCAAGACCCAAAATGCTCTGTCTGCCCCATTAGGGATAAAGACGTGATAGTATGTATGTATGTATGTATTAAGTAGTAAGAAAAAGCGAAGGCAAGTTGCCAGTCCCTCCCGGCAGCACCCGTTCACGAGTTGACGCACGAGTCAGCCATTGTTAAACTCAACCGTATTGGACATAATCACTGTTTTATCATATCAAGGAACAGCGGCAAATGGTGGCTGTGCAGGCTAATGTTGTTTCACAACTTATCTCTCACACAAATTTAAAATATTTCATTTATCATGTGATAAATGAGATACAAAGTCAGTGATAAACATCAATGTGTCCTCTCCAACCTGTCTGATCAGCGAGGAGAGTGTGGGCCCTGGTAGTACAGAGGGTCGTCCTCCTGCAGTGACGACAAAAAGACCTCATGATGAAGTATGATGATTGTTCCTCTGTGGCGCAGTGGTAGGTAACGATCTTGTTTCTGAATTACACGGGTACGATCTTGGCCAGGTCAAGAAATACATTTTAATTTTTCATAATGTCCTAGGTCTTGGATTTTTCCTATATTTGTATATACTACTGTCATTAATAAATACAGTATAGTTGATTTTTAATTCAATACGAGTATCACAAGTTTAGGACTAATTCAGGCTTTGTACATATTTATATTTCATTAGTATTTAGTGCATAAAACATTTATATAAACTATGCCAACCAGATTACTATGAAGTTCTACTAAGAACGACAATCTGAAGAAATAGGAATCTGAAGATATAGTCAACATCGTCAATCTATTTCGGTGAACTTATGAGTACAAAGCAATTAAAAATATGCGTCGTGCAAATTTTTATAGTGTTCACAAATTAAACTAAATTTGATAAAAGCATTGATTTTCATGAAATCTGTTTATTCCATTTACAATTTTCGTTACTGTTATTCGGAGATTTAGTAAACCGCTTAATGTCGTTTGAAATTGTTTAAAATTAAATTTTCTTTATTTTAGTTCTTTGAATGGCATGTAAGATTAGATGTAGATGTTTAATTACCGTTAATAATACTGAGTTTGGTAAGTTCCAGCTTGTGGCATATAACCACCTCTATGTCCGCTTTGTTGAATGGACATGACTCCTTCTGACCCGACTTGTTGCATTGACATTACACCGCCTGGTCCGGTTTGTTGCAAAGACGTAACACCACCTGGTCCGGATTGTTGAAAAGAAGTAACTCTATTTGGTCCCGTTTGCTGCATTGATATAACTCCATCTGGTCCGACTTGTTGCGTAAACGTTGCGTCGTAAGGCCCAGTTTGTTGCATTGATGTAACTCCATCTGGTCCAACTTGCTTTGTCATAACTCCATCTGGTCCAACTTGCTTTGTCATAACTCCATCTGGTCCAACTTGCTTTGTAATAACACCATTGGGTCCCACTTGTTGGATCAACGTAACGCCGTCTGGCCCGACTTGCTTCGACGTTACTCCATTTGGTCCGACTTGCAATGATGTACTTCCATCGGAACCAACTTGCATTGTAACTCCGTTAGCTCCAGCTTGTGACATATATGGACTTCCATCTGGGCCGATTTGCATCGACAAAACACCGTACGGTCCGACTTGTTGCATGTGCGAACCTCCATAAGATCCGGCTGGTTGCATGTACGGACCACCATAGGGTCCGGCTTGTTGCATGTACGGACCACTATAGGGTCCGGCTTGTTGCATGTACGGGCCATCATAGGGTCCGGTTTGTTGCATGTAGAGACCACCGTATGGTCCGGCTGGTTGCATATTGGGACCACCGTATGGTCCGGCTAGTTGCATGTACGGACCGCCCGCGCCATTTGGTCCGGTAGTTTGCATGTATGAACCTTCGTAAGGTCGGGCTTGAGTTATGTCCGGAAATCTGTTAGTACCGTACTGGTGCGCTGAAGGAGCTTTGTTCTTTTTTTCAATTTTTATGTTAACATTTTGCGTGGAATAAGGGTTGTATAATGCTGGCAATTTCTCTACGGGATGGACGGTCGCATTTACAGGTTTCAGTGTATCGGGAGACGGGGAAGAAGCAGCAGTATCGGCGAGCACGTCGGAGCCTTCAAGGAACCCTTCAAGAGAAATAAAAAGCAAATGACAAAATTGAGCGTTGATAAAGAGCCAGCTCGACGTCAACGATACAGAGATAACTCAAAAATATCAGATAGGTGTTGAAAACAAACAAATATATTTTTTCTTCCTATTAATATTTTCCTAATAGTTCTCAACCTATCGAAATTAACGACTGTAAAATACTGTAAACATAAGTTTCTTTCGGGTTTCCTTTTCAGCAGTGGTCGTTGTAAAGAGCTGTTTTCTACCAGTGGTAGTTTTTCTTTAAAAAATAATTTTAATTATACTTAATATACGTTATCATCATCATCAGGTTTTTTAGTCTACACGCTGGCCAGACACGCTTTTCAGGTTGGAGATGTCTCATTGATGTTTACCAACTTTGTTTAGCTTGTATTTCCTAAGTCGCCTTCTACGACATACACGGAAAGACTTGGTGAGGTCCCATTCTACTCTCGAAAAGCATACGACAATTTTTATATACACTACACACGTAAATGTTAATTATACTTATTGACACGTAAAAGTGCATGTAAAGGTTTAAATGTTGAATAAATTTCGGAATTCTTGAATTTAAAAAGTTTCTGCAAGGCCTCCATCATCAGTACTTCTCTATCTTTAGTTCACTGCAGGAGCACGACCCTCTCTGTACTAGTTGGTCAGAGTAGCAAAAGATCCAGGGGTTACTAAATATTTCGGATTGATTTGATTATTTTTTTATTGATTCGAGTTCGCAATTCAATCAGAAATTTTGATTTTCAAGAACACCATTGAGTAATGAGTAGCACAACTACCGAAGTCGTATCAGTAGTTCCGTCACCTGTCACTAGATACGAGTAGATATCCATAGCGCCAATTTGCTAGGGAAAGCCCTGACTTTCAAGCATTATATCCCAATAACTTTTAAATGGCTCAACCGAATTTTTATGAATAAAAACCAACCCAAGAGAACTTGCTTTCACGTGAAAAAAAAAAACACATCGCAATTGGTCCCTCCATTCGATCGCTACGATGCTACAGACAGGCAGAAATACGTACACACGTTAGCGTCAAACTTACAAAACCCCTCTTTTTTGTCGGGGGTTACAGCTCACTTTATTTGTAGTGTTTTTGTAAAACTGCTGTAATTTAAACTACAATTCGTTTTTCAAAAGTTGTACATAGAAATATAAGTCTTTAGGTTTTCTATGTTAAACACGATTGCAGACATACCTCTTAATTTACCACCTTCTGACACAAAAAATATATACGGAGGTACATTGGTAGTACGGAACCCTTGCTGTACAAACCCCGCAAAAAAAAATAATATTAAAAACAGAATAAAATAAATATTGAAGGGAGCATTTTATCCAACAAACGTGATTTTTGATCGATAATGGTAAGGAACCCTTCATGCGCGAGTCCGACTTGGCCGGTTTTTTTTTTATTATCAATCATGAAAGAAAGCAAGGATATAAATAGTTTTGAACTTACATGAGATTCCAATGAAGGCGAAGACAACGAACTCAGTTTTCTGAACAATCATGTTGGTTTCATTTAATGAATACGACTGAAACATTTACCTAACTCTATTCCTTTATATTAAATAATTTTAATATGTTTATTTTCCTTATGCTAAAGTAAATCGCAAAAACAGGATAGCCACAATGGAAAAATACAGATTAACAAGTACCTATCCAATATTTAAAAACATACATTTGTTTTATCAGCAAATAAAATAGGTACTACAACTTCGAAACCACGAACAAAATAAATAATTAAATATTATCAATGCATTATTTTATAAATAACATTCCTGCTTACATACTGTTTATTGTTTTATTTAACATATTTTATTTATTATATATAAGGTCTAACAAAAAATACTGAAACTATTTTAGGAGTGAGTTAACAACTTTCCCTAAGGAACGTATTACTATGGCGAAATATAACAAATATCTTTCCATACAAACTTAGATCAGCTGATCGGTCAAATTTTATGGGAGGCCAAAAGTTACTTTTCATATTTCTTCTATAGCTTTTCCTTAGGGAAAGTTGTTCAGTACCATGGACTAAATTCGCCCGTAAATAGTTTCGTTATTTTGTTAGACCTTATATAATTTTGTCAACAAAGAGTCTTTAAAAGGCCTATAGCGCGTTCTGACGACAAGCGCGGATAGTGACAAATTATAATAATTCCCGGACAATTTGATAATTTTAAAAGGTTTTATCACACTCTTCATTTTGGACATTTTTCACACTGACCTTCTACATTTTAATATAGTTTTTGATATCGTTACCTGGTATCTTGCTTAGAAGATGCTGATATAACATACCTGAAACAAAAAATAAACTATCAGTATAAGATGTACACTACAAGTTTACCAGAGGCCAGGGCAATACCCAAAACAAAGCTGGCTTAAGAGTTCCTTTCACCCTAGACAAAACACTTTTTCATACGAACGTAGTTTACCTTTTTTTTTAAAACGACATGTCAGATTTTTGTATAATTTTGTAATTTCAAAGAAGCTGCAAATATCTAGGCATATAACTAAGATTTCAGTCAAGATATGAACTTGAAGGCGTATGGGAAACTTCTAGAAATTCAATAGAAAAATAGTTTTAGAAGTTTTTAGTCGCATGAACTCAAAGTCGAAACTACGGAACCCCACACTGCGCATGGCTCGACACGCACTTGGCCAATTGTTATAATATAGATTACTTCATGTCTAACCGTTTTTCATAAGCAGCTTTAACATGGTTCCAAGTCTCCAACTATATCCCAAAATAATTTATTGAACGTAAATAGCATCTTTCATTTTATTTCTATTTCTAAGCCGACAAGACCGCATAATAACATAAATGTTACCATATAATGGGCAGTAATAGAAAACTAGATTGAATCCTTAGAATCCCATCCATCAGCGGCCGCCGAGCTTTAATTTATTACGAAAACACTAAATTAAGTTCTACAAAGGCAGCTATTTTAGTTCTTCAGAATTTTGTAATATATCATACAGTTTTAACATGTATTTTAACCAATGTTATATTTCTTAAATTATTATTTAGTTCTTATTTGTATTATATTTTGCTTTTCTCGAATATTTAGACGGAAAAAATTGTCAGTTTTGTTTTTTTTTTTTCAAATGGTTGACAGGGAGAGATTTCGTATAGTAGATTTCGGGTGGAAAAAAACACTATTATTTTTAGTGCTTTATAACCAAGTGCCAACGGAACGTTAACACAAAGTCTACGCTGTCTGTCTGTCTGGCACAATCATAACAAAGCTGTAGGTGTTCCTCAAACCGCAGGTTATTATTTTCACATAGTATATGTATGCTATGTAAGTACCTACGAGTAAAGGCGTAATAGCTAAGTCATAAATTAATTAATTTTAAATTAATTTTAATATAGCTCCTTATATACAGAAAATAAAAAAATTGTATACATAAAATCCTACTCATCACTTGGCAGTTCATCTTTTCTTATGAATAAAAAAATCGTGACGCAAGTTTATTGCCTCGCATGTAAATTTAATGAAGCAATAAATAATTCATATGGCTGACGTTTCGTCTCAACCGTCTATTGCTTTAATTTAATTGTACGCAACAGGTAAGAAACTTGCACCGTCTAAACGTGCCTTTAATTTACAACAAAAGTCATTTTTGTACCGCAAAATTTTGGAATAATTTTAAGATTTTGCGAAAATGGCTAAAATTAAATTGAAGTGCTTCTGTCCTAGGGTCGTTTGGGCCGCGAGGTATTATGCTAATGCCATTTTAGGTTGCGTATCGGTTCGGGCCACGAAATCCCATTATGAGCGAAATTTATCGCCCAATGAGCACCTTTGATAAAACTCATGTGCAGATGGGTTAAATGGGCGATTATTTTGAATGGGTTTCATTTTATCTTTAATGAAAACGTATCTTTTCGTGAATAGCGAACTTAATATTGAATTTGGTAGGCTTGACCTAATATATATGTAAACCGACAGTAAACTGATATAGCCTGTGAATAAAAATAAGAAAAATACTAGTGATTTATATCTTTAATTTGTTATCTGTATATTTTAGCTAGTGTAGTAATACTAGGTATAATAAGTTTCTTCTAATTAGTATTTTCGTCCAAAATTTGTTTTATCAGCACCACCTGAAGGTAGTAACTGGTAGAAAAGGCCTTAAGCCTTAAGTCCGCCTGTTATATTTTTGTAATAAAGTTTGATACTACCAACAGCGAAATAGGAAAACAATAAGTATAGAAGACAAATCGCACTGATTGAGTTAGCGCCAAGTTTTAAACGTGTATATGGCATACTAAAAACATTTGTTTCGATTTACCGTACAAAATTGCGATCAGCTCATGTCACGGTCACGGTAAAAATTTCATCTAAATCGGTTCAGTGGCTAAAGCGTGAAGGGATTATAGACAAACAGACAGAGTTACTTTCGCATTTATATATTAGTAAGGATAAGGATCATAAATAAAGGGACCAATTACACCGATTGAGCTAGCCCCAAAGAAAGTTCGAGACTTGTGTTATGGGATACTAACTCAACGATACTATATTTTATAACAAATACTTATATAGTTAAACTTTCAAGACCCAGGACAATTTGAAAAAGGCCATTTTCCAACTTCTCCTGACCGGGGATCGAACCAGGATCTTCTGGGTAGCGGTCTAGCATGGTGACCACTACGCCACAGAGGATAGTAAGGATATGAGATATCGAAATTTCTGTTCGCCAACATATTGCTCATCCGTAATCCCTATCATGCACTGATCTTGCTGTAAAAATCATGACCCACCTTTTGGCTTAGCCGTAGTTTGACTAAAAGATTCACTAGGCTACCTATACCTTATCTTTGTTCGCAAATTCTACAATACATCGACAAGTTTGTACTGTAGGGCTGTAGGGCTTCCCTGAAGGCCGGGGCCGCGGCCGTGGGGGTCAGACGGATTACGTGACGTCACCAGTAATGTCAATGTTGTGAGGTAACGATAGGGCAATGTCAACATGATAGTCATATATTTTCCTGATTATTAACTACGCCTGACTAGGAGTCATGGGTTAATAAGTTATTTCACAAAAACTGATTTCACTCCCAAACTACACAAGCGATTTCGATAAAATTTCTATGGAACCATCTGATAAGTATACCGTTACAAATAAAAAAAGAATTTTTCAAATCGGTCTAAGCGTCTTCGAATAATCGGTGAACATAAATAAAGAAAAACATATCTTTATTATCATCATCATCATTTTAGAAATAGGAAGTCCACTGCTGGACATCGGCCTCCCCCAAGGATTTCCAAAACGACCGATCGGAAGCGGCCTGCATCCAGCGCCTTCCTGCAACATTGCGCAGGTCGTCTGACCATCTAGCAGGTGGGTGGCTTTATTATTTCTTGATAATCGTCACTTCGTTTTGTTGCACAAATGTTGACGTTAAATGGTTCCTTACAGCTAAGTTTACTACCGCTTCCTAAGCGTAAGTAAAGAAGCGGTAACAGACTGCACTGCAGCATTTTCTCCAAGGACGTCAACTCAAAATTAAATTAATATTTAAACCTAATATATTAATTTTTCTTGAGGCTACTCACTAGAATCGCTTAATTCCTAGTCTCACAATGTTTTAGGAAAAAACTAACTAGTTACCACTTCCTTCAAAGGATTCTCTTTAAAGCAGTTTGAAATAGTAGCAAAACTTCACAAAGACAGTGCAAAACACTCGAAACTCAAGTTCAATAAAACCATTGAGACAAACGAGACACCCGCAGAGGGGAGGGGGGGGGGGGTGTAATTGCACCCTCACTACTTCCGCTTGGAGTAAATCTAATTGGCCGGATGCGAGATACTGCGGCCATGAAACTAGCGGAAGAAACTTGCTGATACCAAAGACAATATAATTAACAGACACCCAACAACGCCATAAAAAGTAAGTAACTAACTAACGTAAGTAGGCAAAACTAGAGTTGCGGGGTAGCCTCATACAGATGGCAGCACGTTGAATATACTTTAGTATCGTTAAATAAGTATCCCATAACACAAGTTTAAACTTCCTTTGGGGCTTGCTCAATCTGTGTGATTTTTCCCTATATATTTATTTATTTAAATAATAGTAACAAAATATTTAATTGTTACATCATAGCGCTATGGCAAGATGCTCAGAAGATATTAAGAAGAGGATTGCTATTGCAAAAAGTACTTTTAAGAGTAAAAAATATATATTTGTTCTGGTATTAAAGAAAGTTTACGTAAAAGATTTATTAAAACATTTATATGGAGCACTGCTTTGTATGGATATGAAACGTGGACGATGACCAAAAAGGATAGGGATAGATTAGAAGCATTTGAAATGTGGTGCTGGAGGAGAATGAAAAAAATAAGTTGGATAGAAAAAATTACAAATGAGAAGGTACTAGAGGATGTGACCGAGAAAAGACAAATAATACAAATTATAGAAAATAGAAGAGGGAAAATGTTCGGTCATCTACTACGCCACGATGCGTTCTTTAAAACAATAATGGAAGGAAAAATAGCAGGAAAGAGAGGAGTAGGAAAACCCAGAAGAAAATTTATAGACCAAATAAAAGAAAAATTAAACGTGAAAACATATAAAGAGGTTAAGAACTTAGCGGAAGAAAGAGAGACATGGAAAGAACTCCAGCGACAAGAGCCCAGCTCTTAAATATAAGAAGAAGAGCGCTATCTAGTGACAAAGAAGAGATATAAATATGTTTATAAGGCGATGGGTAGGTATGTCTGACACTAACGTAAAACTATTTGAGGTAAAAAAACAAAAACACAATCTAAAGCCTGTGGTTCGATTTATTAAGGGTATGTTCCTTCCACGTTGTGTAGATAAACATCCAAGACCCCAGTTCCCAAGGAGGGACGTAGCCTTTCTCAAAATATATTACTATCTTATCTTCAAGCAAAAATAACATAGATAAGAATCTACCTCTTGTCGTTTTAAATGAATAAATAAACAACCTTGAACAATAATAGCAAACAATTCCCAATACGAAATAATAAAGATCTTGTATCCACGCAAGAACATTTCACAACAATAACGATATCAGTTTTTTGAAATGCCAGTGAAATTCATGTGAACACAGATACGAGACGTAAGCTGCTTACGAGCTTAAAGCTGAAGGCACGTGCCGAGGCTTTGTCTGCGTAACGTTTTTCCATGTGTATGTAATCGAATGGGTGATAAATTATTTACCTATCTGGAACGTTCCTATACATTTCTATACTGATCTGGAATACATTTTAACCACGTATTTCTCTCTAACGGGGCAGACAAGGTGAGTCAGGTTATTGCCCATTTCCTCAATCGGCCTTTACGATCTGCGCGGAAAAAGAAGCAGCTGGTATTAGGTGCACAAACTTGAAAAACCAGCTTGTCTTATAAAACTCGAACTAATTTATTTGCCAGGCAAATTAAAAAATCCCGCGATCTTTAAACATCCCATAACTGTTGAACCGCTGAATCGATTTCCATCAAACACAACTAAGAACCACCGCAAGAAAACTTGCCTTCACACAAAAACTCCGCATCAAAATCGGTCCATCCGTTCAAAAGCTACGATGCCACAGAGACAGAGCAGAGAGGCGTCAAACTTACAACACACATTTTTTGCCAGGGGTAAAAAAATCCGTCATCAAAAATGCAATGAAAAATATCAAAACCTCTTTACGACGCGCTGTGAATAGAGCACGCATGTAACATCAAATAAATAAAGTCATAAAAATGGGAAAATATCGTAACGTACCGCTAAAATCCGTGTCTATGGCGAACTATAACTTTGGCAGAGTTTACCACCCATAAAGTGTTTGGTGCGACGGTAATATCGAGAAATAATACGTTTGATGTGCAGTTCTATGCGTCATGCACTTTATCGGAGATATTTTACAGGGAGTTTTATTATATCGCTCGTAGAGATATAATTGTCGTTTTTAACTGTAGCACGTGGAGATACATAGTCTATGCCTTCCCGCATAGGAAATAGGCGTTATAATATAATTTATAATTTTGACGACCTCCGTGGCGTAGCGGTCATTATGCTAGTGCGCCACCCAGAGGTCCCGGGTTTGATTCCCGGTCAGGGCAAGATGGAAAATGGCCTTTTTCAAATTGTCCTGGGTCTTGGATGTTTATCTATATATGTTTTTGTTATAAAATATAGTATCGTTAAGTTAGTATTCCATAACACAAGTCTCGAACTTACTTTGGGGCTAGCCCAATCAGTGTAATTTGTACCAATATAAAAAAATATACTTACTCTTCTTGCTTCGACTTTTCTCCGAATAGAACGTTTATGAGTCAAGTAAAGGAGAAATTTGACGCCGTGATAAACCACTACATCGACAAATTATATATAGAAGTCTTTTCCATGGGTTTCTTTATTTTAATTTCTAGATAGATAGACTCTAGAATATGCATTTTCAAATAGGGATAAGCTAATTACCAGGAATTTTGCTTAATTCGTTCTAATCGCTTCTTTCCATACATTGATACCGACAAGAGCTCCTAAATGTATAAGAATAAGATGCCTTTCGGCAGCCTTCTTCTGCTAAGAACAGGCGTCTCTCAATTAATGAAAAATCAAAATCAAAAATATTTATTTTCAGCATCAAAAATCTTATTCTAATGTATATGAATAGGAGCACCTCGTAAGTATTAGATACCTGTGTTAGATCCCCCCGCTTCTCCCTCCCTTAATATATAGATTAAAAAATATATAAATATAATCGGAAGTCATGGCCCCACGTCAGCAATATCCGCTAACTTCCAGCTCATTTTCATATCTCTGTATCCGCCAACAAAAGCATTCTTTGTTTCTTTTACAATTATTTCTTGTTTGTTCCGCGTGCAACTTCAGCAATTAGATGCAATATGAAATCTAGGGCAACGGATTAATCTTGGATAAAAAGGACCTAAAGTAATTTATCAAATATTAAGTTTCATTTATATAAATATTGAATACCGTTCATTAAATATGGGTGGGCAGCCCCAGGTATCGCTGGAGCGACGTGGTGATGGCGGACCTGCGCGAGCTTCAAGTTGGCGACAACTGGCAAGAGCTAGCACAGGACCAAGAGCGCTTCCCCCCGATGTGGTTCCCATCTTGTCGCGATGGGGGGGCTCAGTACCTGCGGTTGCCTCGGCCGCAGGGAAGCTAAGAGGAACCCATTGCTCGGGTTGAGGCTTAGGCCTCCCCGGGCCCGGCGGAGGCCATTCCTGGCTGGAATGGCCTGGCTGTGAGGGAAGGGGGTGACTACGACCCCCCTTCCATCACAGCCGTAGTAGGGGTCGCGGGGGAAGAGGTGTGTCGGTGTGTCGTTGCCGCTCGCCCTATCCTCCGCGACCAAGCGCGGCCGTGGCGCTTGGCACGGCATCGGTGGGGCCGCAGGGGAAGAGGAGTGTCGGTGTTACGTTGCCGCTCTCCCTATCCCCTGCGGCCGGCTGTGTGGGCCCCGGTCGCCGTCAGGTTGACTGGGGCAGAGCCTGCTTTCGCAGGCCCCAAATTATGAGGGCTGGTTGGACGGTGGAAACGGGATTCCATCGTCCAACGGACAGCCCTCCGGAGTGGAAGGCAGGCGCGTGTACGTGTCAGCGCGCCTGTCCTTGGGCCAAGAGGCCAAGGCGGCGGTTGCTCCGGCCCCTCTGATTCAGCAGAGGGTGTCGTGAGGCCGTTGGCGAGCCGGGGCCGCTTAAGTAGCGGCCGGCCGCGCCGGGGCTATGGAGCATGAAGAAGCACACGGTCCCGGCCGATAGCGGCTGAGAGGTGACACCGCGGAGTTTTTAGTGGTAACACCACATAACCTTACTGGTGTCCCGTAACCGGTAAGGTATCCGAAGGGATTTTCTCCGCGTCAAAAAAAAAAAAAAAAAACGACCAAGAGCGCTGGCGTGCTCTTGTGCTGGAGGCCAAGACTCTCCTTGGGTCGCTGAGGCAGGATAGTAAGTAGTAAGTAATTTATAATAGACTAGCCGAAGCCCGCGACTTCGTTCGCGTGGACTTTATGTCTCTGGAAAATGCTCATCAGGCTGAGCAACTTTTACTAAGGCGGCATTTTTATATCTCTTATAGTTTAGCTGGACCATTATAGTTCTGCATCAGGCGTTCCATTTTCCAAAATCATTTATACCCTATATGTTGCCCAGGCTTAATAGCTATATAACAAAAAAAGTTTCATTCGAATCCGTCCAGTATTTCCGGAGATTAGCGTGTACAAACAGACAAACAGACAGACATTTTTTTTTTAATTCTTACTCTATTACTACGTCTCCATCGACCCCAACATTTTTTTTTGGAAATATATTTAATGTACAGACACACTTTTTTTACTGTTTTATTATATGTATAGATATAGATTGTGTTACAAGGGGTAAAAGTAACATTTTTAACGCGAGGGCGCTACTTTAAATCTAGAGCGAAACGAACAATTCCACAGTTGAATCACGAGCGTATATGTATTCGAAAAATCATATAAAGTTTGTTTTTGTTTCAAGTGTTAAAACTTAGAAGATCACTATTTTTCTTAAAACTATTATTTATTTAAAAAAAAAGTAGTTCGTAAATTTATGAACAAATAAAGTTTATTTGTCGTAATGTATGAACATTTGGTCGAAACAACGACAAGCTTCTCTAACAATCTAACCCTTTCATTTATTAACATAACCAGTAATAGGATAGCGAGATTGTATCGTAACCATAGCCGACCGCGCCATAAATAATGAATTAAGCGGAGTTACAATAATTCGGCAGCCCCACGCGGGGTTGCAGCGATCAGGCCCGCCGCAAACGATGCCAACGATAAAGTAATAAACAGTGTATGGTGGGTAATTACTTACGTACGCACTAATGTATGATATTGGTCTTCAGATAAACACCTATATATAACATTGAATTTCAAGCTCTCATACCTTCTTGTCATAAGATTCCGTAGATGCGCACTTGCACTTGACAGGCCGTAGCTGAAAATCAGTAAGCTACTCTTTGAGCAGCACGAAGCACTGAGCTATGACCTTTTTGGATTGCTGTAGCACACAGGTACAAAGTTATTGATTTAAGTTCCCAATACGTTGTTTTAACATGTTTTGTATTTTTCTTCTATAAGTGTGTGACTATCGCTATAAATAAACGTCTTATCTATTCTACTTCAGTAAGTTTGTGCACAAAATCAACACGGTAGACAAATGGGCTGGTGATGGCTGTGGAGTGTGGATGTCCGTGCTTCCCGCTCTCTGTTACCTCTTAGGGTTGGGCTATACCTGTCAGCAAGTAACAGCACTTTTGCTACCTGCTATCCTTTTCTGTTGCTCAGAACCGTCATTTGCTAGTGCGAGAGAGAGCGACGGAACGTTATATGCATGGCCGGTGGTCTATTATATTGTATTGTAAATTCTTTATTGTACATAAATCGACACAATTTAAACATAGATGAAACACAACAGTACAAAGGCGGACTTATCCCTGTCAGGGATCTCTTCCAGTCAACCCTACAACCAGAGGAGATACTGGTCTAAGGTGGGGTGGAACGCTGTACAATACTTACAAACTAAGACACTAAATTAATAAACATACAAATTATCTATATATATATAAGTATATACTTACACTAACAGATCTAAATACAATAGGATATATAAATAAACATATACAGTTTATATTTAACTCAATCCAAATCAGGAACCTTCATAAAATAATTGTATCCTATTCTTGAAGGAATTCAAGGTACGAGACTCTTTAATTTCCACAGGAAGTCTGTTCCAGAGTCTAGTGGTCTAGTGTGCAGTCGCTTTCTTTCGCATAGCTTAGTCTCCTTTTGGATTAGGCTACGTCTATCCGTAGAACGGGCCGTGCTGAAGCGTGAAGTAGTCTTCTCTCGCTCTAGCAAATGTCGGTACAGAGCGACAGAAAAGGATATCAGCATGCGAAAGTGCTGCTCCGCGCTAACAAATGTAGCTGAATACTTAGTCGGCTCTTACGACATCCATGGAAAAGGAGGAGGGTGGTGTCACATCGTATTCTACTCAGCAGTCACCGCACAGTACGTTACACAGTACGATACAAATGTATTCAATACAGGAGGATGCAAGCCGTAATACACAGTGGGGCTGTGCATCTGTGATGTGGTCAATAAATTGCGATGAGCTGTGATACTGACCGCTGACCTTAACGCAGGGCTGCCTCCACTGCTGCTGATTTTGCAATTACCTAAACATGCGAACAATTAAAAATAGTGTAATACCGGTCAACCACCACCGATTCATATCAATATAGTGCTAAATCTATTTATCTTAACTAGGTTTAACCAGTCTCTCGCTCATTCTAATCGCTTCTCGTCGCTATCACGCTACAAACTGCCCTGAACTGTGTCATCGTAATACCCTCGTGTTAACAGCGGTCTCTCGACGGCCATAACTATTGACGTATCGACAGGTTGATCATTTACCGAGGATCAACGGACATACAAACGTCATGGTAATACTGACAAATAAAATAAATAGAATGTTTCTCTTGTGCAATCCGTGGATAAGATTCCAGTCTGACGTCAAAAAAATTATATTCACGTCGTCTTTTTCGCAAGTGTGTACAGTGAATATTTTTCGGATACAGTCGCATTACATGTAGTTGTAACTCTTAAAACGTGTAAAATTATCCTACTAATATTATAAATGCAGAAAGTGAGTTTGTATATTTATTTGTTAGTTTGTTACCTCTTCACGCTTTAACTATTGAACCGATTTGGATGAAATTTGGTACGGTTATAGTTTGAGACTCGGGGAAGGACATAGGGTACTCTTTATTCCGAAATTCCTACGGGGAGCGAAGCCCGTGGGTACAGCTATTAGAAAATAAAGTTTCCATGTAACTTATCTGGCCGCACGCACTTGACAGATTTATTTATTTAATATACCGGCAAAGCGACAACCCTACGATCGCGTGTCACCATTAAATTCTCGGCCGAATCATTACTCTGCATTAAATAAGGCCACAGGCCAGCCCGGCCCGCGGGGCTCGTATCGCTACCAAACAGTCTGACGGCCAAATTATGGACAATCATACATTTCGTGATAATTTAAATTGCGGGTACGTTTGTGGAGAAAACCGATTTCTCAACACTACACATACTCCTGAAAGTTCGTTCAACTGCATTTCTTTGACATAAATAAATAAATATATATATAACATATAAAATTAAAGCGATAGTGAGATGTCCCCGCCACGCTCCCACTCCTATATTTGAAATGCTAATTAGTATTTTTCCTATCTATGTTTTTGGTTAATACTTTATATTTTTTGTTTTATATTAACCAAAACACAGTAAAATAGCTTATTCGTTATACTGCTCTATATAATTATAAAATTTAAAAAAAAAGATATAGAGGGGCCATGTAGTTATACCTATTAACAACTATAAATTAATCAACAAAGTAATTTGAACAAGTGGCACGTAAAAGGAATAAGCTTGATGAATAAGCTTTGCCGTTCAGCTTTCAAGGCAAACATGAAAGTTCGATAGAACCAAAACAACTTCGACTAGCAAACGCTGCGGCCAAAGCTCAGGTATTCAAGAGTCAAAGTTGGTGTAATTTATCAAAGTATTCAAAATTCAAATGTTAATTTAGTACTTAGACCTTTACAGGCACTTTTACAAGTCAACAATCCATTTATCAACGCATCAATCAACAAAATATTATCAAGCCTTCAAGAGTCAAACATTTTAAAACAATACGCTATTTTCCAACAAGTCAAATCAGCAACTTTTTTCTAAACGTCAAAACAAACAGTTTCTATGGGATTTTGTATGAAATACAGGCAGGTGACGTCATAGATTTTTGGAGTCAAATAGCGCTCTTATTATCAGTTTTTCTACAATAATAAATTTAAAATAACGTTAAAATGGATATGTTCAAAGACAAGTGACATTATTTTGCGACGCTTTATTTTTTTATTAGTACAAAATAATTTATTTTTGACTTTGGAAAGTACCCAATTTTTGCGTGTAATACATACCATCCGTAAGTTTATGTATCTTCTTCAAACCGCGTTAAAGGCCTCTGACATGGTTTCAGGTAACGATCGATGTCAAAGACAGTGACCGGGACCGAAGGCTTAACGTGCCCTCCGAAGCACGGATCATCTTACTTATCAGACAATCAGGTGATAGGCCTACAATGTCCTAACCAAACTAGGACAACAACACAAAGTCGTTGCCCCCGCCGGGAATCGAACCCGCGACCTCCGGGTATGAGCCTAACGCTCTAACCACTACACCATGGAGGCAGTTTATGTATGACAGTCAAATATGAAATAAACGAATGGCAGCTAGACCTCGCGAGTCACCCCGCTCCGCTGAGTGTCACTGTTTTTTTTGGAACGAAGTTCCTTATCGCGCGTTGCGAAAGGGGACTAGACGGAAAAAATTAAGACCAAAAGTTGTAACGCCACTTTTTGCTATAGTTGTAAGCCGTGCGGCGTGCGCGTGTTTCTCTGTCTGTCTGTCTCTCTCCTAATTAATCGAAAGGAACTTCGTTCCATTCGGGTGTCCCTTGACACCTTTCAAGTTTTTTTAACTTATATTATGGGATACTAACTCAACGACACCATATTTTATGACAAATAAATCCTATCCTACTATCCTACTTATATCATAAAGGCGAAAGTGAGTTTGTATATTTGTTTGTTTGTTTTCACTTCACGCTTCAACCACTGAACCTATTTAGATGAAATTTGGTATGGATAAAGTTTGATACCCAGGGGAGGAGATAGGATATTTTTTATCCAGAAATTCCCAAGGGGAGCGATGCCCACGGGCACAGCTAGTATCAACTAAACGCAACCGCGGTATGAGTACAAAGTTTGTTATTTTCGTGTATACACGACAATCTTGACACCAGTGTTGGTCATATACATATGGCCAACACTGGTGTCAAGATTTTTCAAGCCGCCTGAAGGCATCCGACATAGCTTACAAAGTTATTATTAATTACGTAGTTACATACTCGTAGTACAAAGATTATTCAAAAGTTTCGACATTAAGCTTTCACGGTTAACATGAAAGCTCGATAGAACAGCCTGTAACAACTTGTGGCGACACTAACGAGCAAAGCTTAGGTACCTATTCAGAATGTGGACAGATTGGCAACTATTAACAAGCAGAACCATTTCAAAACCTATTCATTCATTTGAACTACCCCGGGGCTTGAGCCGGGCTTGGATTGAATTTCATTTAAAACTACTCCTGGCTTAAGACGTGCTTGAATTTCATTTAAAACTACCCAGGGCTTGGGCCGCGCTTCGTTTGAATTTCATTTAAAACTACCCTTGTTTTCTTTCAGGACCACAAGTAATGTAAAATTAATATGCCAGCGTTCTAGTTTGCTACGGTTCATGGCTGAGCTGGAAGATAGATAAATAGTTTTGTCACTACCGAGACACATACAAAAAATTAAACTGCGGAAGCTGCGTAGCTGCAATGATATAGGCGTAACGCACATTCCAAGTGCTGGTCTAATATAGATTAAAATTTTAATTATAGAAGTATATATAGTAAGTAAATAGTTTAAGTAATTATTAACAAAAAAAAATTGTTTTATAATTACCATTTATGTGCCTTTTGTTACTAATGTTGCCTACTATTAAAGATCGCATCACGGATGAAAGAGTGGAGTGACCTAGCACAGGCTCACGCCTAAAAGGTTTCTCCGACACCATGTACAAAAACAACTTAATAGTATGAACAATAAAGTATTTTTCATTTTCATTTTCATTTTTCAAGTCCTAGGGGTGACAACAGGGTCAGAAAAGTTTTATTCTAATTAGTCCGTCCAAAAATAATGGGCCCATATTTTTCAGTTTATCAAAAAAGTAGAAATTCACAAAGATACGGAGTATATAAGTTCCAGAGTGGGGGCTTGCGACGTCACTGCTATTTAAAAATCGTACTTAGCCGTCATGCGAAATTTATATGCGCTGTATCTTTGCCATTTTTTGTTTTCTCGGGGAAAAGAACAAATACTTCTTTATTTTTTTGTCATAATCTGACCGATAGGACATAAAATAATATTTTTACAGTCGTCATGCCTATTTAACATACGTTTACATGCGTCCATTCACAATATGCATCTGCATCATTATTTACAGCGTATCTCTTATCTGCAAACAATACCTCGAGTCGCAACTTAGGTATTCATATCGACTGAATCGATTGTTGCATTTACGTGAGCAAAATAACGCTGACTAATGCATATTGTATTGTTACCTTGTTATATACCATCTATACCATCTATACCATCATATACCATATAAGAAACCATCGACACGCCAAGAAGAAGACCTTGTTATACGTCGGAAGTAACAATGCAATACAAATGAACCTTGTTGCTCCATAAAAAAACAAACAAAAATTACAACAAGAAATATTTACAAATGCGGACTCATCGCTATAAAGGCAATCTCTTCCAGCCAACCTTTATTGCTCTAACAAGTAAATTAATTTCAAACAAGTCGTGGGTCTTAGTGCGTACCCGGTCACATGATACAGGTGGTCGTTTTCCGAATTTTTCATTTCTATGAAAGCATTTTTTGGAACGAAAATCCGATACGGACTTGGCTTATGCGAAGAAAGTGGAAGATTTTGCTTCCGTCACGAACTTTTAAGACTAGAATTTTTTGGGGGTTTAAAGGGGCTCTAATTTTTGTTTTTTTAGCAGTACCCAATTATACTTTCAGAGCCTAACAATATAAACTGAAACTTTTACTTTTCGTTCATTCAAAACCGTATTATTCTTTATTTATTAATAAAAAATATTAATTAAATTTTATTCCTTGACAATTATGTAACTTGTCAAAAATTTAAAATATTTTTTCATTATTTCACCCAGTCTTCAGCAACCTTATAATTTTACAAAGGTGGCCTTATATCATATGATTTAAAACAAATAACAAACAATACTATTATCACATATAAAAAGGACTCAGCGAGCCATCCTCAAAGCAATGATGAACAGACCCTTATTGTATCCTACAGTTTCCCTTTACGACGAGGCAAAAGTTTTAAGTGTGCGTAAGCTCTATATTTTAAAAATCGCTATAGATACTCATCGCCAGGTTTTAAAATCTCCAAAATATCCCACTTTGGTTAATAGGCGAGTATTTAGAATTTCTATCCACTGCGTCAACACTGCCTTTGCCCACCGCTTCACTCAGTTTGCATCGTCCTGTATCTATAATAGTATTTGCAGGATGTGTAACATCAGAGAATCTTCAGTTGGAACAGCGACATTTTCTATTCAATCACTTTTGTTATGATTTTACCGAAAAGTTCCTACGCATTGAGGACTAATGTACCGAACTCCTAATATTAATATTATCACTTGACAAGTTTTTCTTTTGATAGTTGTTGGATCGGATCATTTACTTACTAGATTATAAAATAGAATTAATAACATTATGCTACCTATAAGCTTTTCCTGTTACTAAGTTATCGCCGGTTTAAGTTAGTTTATATAATAAAACCAGTTTTGTTAATGTAAGAAAGGCTACCACAGGACAGGCATTGTTGCCTAGTGTGGGGCCACCAGTAAACAACAGTCACATTAGTTTTAATTTGTAATTTTTTACTATTGTATACTAGTTAAAGAAGTTCGTTAAATATATGCATTTTGTATTGTATTTGTATATGTATTTTTTAATATTCAAATCAAAGCAGGCATCTTTATAACACTAACCTACATTAAGAATATCTTCGATATTTCAGTCTAGACGGTCGGCAACAAAAATATCTACAAATAAAGATTCCGAGAAATACGTGTAATAATTTCCGAGAATCTGTGATCCGAATAACATTAAGTAATCTCCGATATGAATAGAATAATGAGGGGCTTATTTCGAGAATAGAGAGGCGTTGCGTTGGTGCGAATAAATTCAACTTGTATTTATTTATACACGCATTTATCCTAATTATCTTGTTTGTTATGTTTTTTCGGATATTTTGTCTAAAGAATATCTATGTTTCAGTAAATCAGTATTATTAAGGGGCTACCTAAATTTTTCGGGGTACAGCTGCCCATTTGAAATAAATAATTTGACCAAGCCCTAAATTCTTCCTTCTCTTCAGACTGCTGTTTATAGTTTAAAGTGAGAACGTGAAGCTTTTCTACGAACATTTGCGAAAAACTGCCACTCTTAGCTATGTGCGAAGAAAAGCTTTAACTCTTTTGATAACGTTTGTTTTTAATCTTGACCTGATCAAGCATCCAATGTTAAATGCTTTCGTTGAGAGAGAGTTACTACTGCTCCACAAGGGAATTTAACGAAGAAAGATTGAAACTAAAATTTCTTACATTTTTTATTTATTTTCTCCGACCTTATACTTGACACGTTTTCCCCTTCGGGACTCTTTTGTCGTCCCTAAATCGTCCTGTCCTTGGCCCTCCACTCCGAAGGGCTGTCCTCCAATTGTCGGGTTTGTACAACCTCGTCCCACGCCGCAGAGAATTGGCGGAGGGTTTACATTAATATGCAACGTTTATGATAAGCTACTTACCTAGATGTAAAGGGGTTAACGTTTTCCGATATTATGTTTTGATATGAATAAATAATGTTAATTTGAGTTAAGAGGTATGTATATGAAAAGTTAATTCTGAATTCAAAGACATGTTACAATGATTTTTCATCCTGAGATAACAAATGGTATTAATTGAGTCGATGTTTTCTCTCATTTTGTTTGTTCTGCGATTTGCTTTCAAGTAATTGTTCCACATAATGCTAAAGGCAATTTCATCCCGATATCCAAAAATATTAAACACAGTAGGCACGGAACATACAAATTGACTTCAATTTTATTTTAAATTGATTTAGGCCTATTTATATAATTCAGCAATAGACTTTTAGTGGCTGATATGATATGGCAATCATTTTTTAACTTTTCTCAAAGGTCTTTTCGGCAACTAATATTTTCCGCTTCTTTCTTTTTAAAGCTTTTCTTGGTATTTTCTTGAGCGACTATTCGGTATTTTTGCAATGTTTTTAAAGAAACGTAATGAATATCACAAACTTAAACGTGTGAAAAAATGATATTTGGCTATATTACCAACAGCATGCTACGTTTTAAGGCAATTTGGCATATTTAAAGACAAGATCAAGCCTGTCGCCCGCAGCGGGCACAGCTGTTTGCTATCCCCATAATGCGGGGAGCCATTATTTTTAACATGGCAACATTAAAATTAAGCGGGACACCCGCGCTCGCACATTACGCAGATTGACGTAGTCACGTGCTAGCCTAATGTGCGTTAAAAGCATTGTTAAGGCTAGATAGGTCGAGTTTTTGAGTTTACATAACCATCTGAGACGTAGAAAATACTGTTTTACAATCTGAAAAAAAACGATATGCCTTAGTAAAGGAACTAGTAATCCCAAAGTAACGACTTTTTGTAATATTTTTCAAATCTACGAATAAATATTATATTTATAGACAAATTCCCATAGCTCCCTTTTTACCTTTTATCATTAAATATTTTAAACCGATGAAATCTATATAACGCGTCATTTCGCGTTCATTCCCGGTCAGAATTTACGATCACTTTTCAAAAAACATATTAGTGCAAAAAATATATAAGTAAAAAAATCTACTTAATATTCTGCAGTCGCTCCTACTCTACGCTAGTCTGTGCTTAACGCACATATAAATCACCGGTAATGTAGTGTAATATCTGACATATCGTCACGCAGGCGGTGGAATGCTCGTTAATGATAAAAACTCATAAGACGGGCCAAATTGAAAGTTGCGCGTCTCGGGGACGCCGCGCCATGTACGGCGGCAGAGGGTTAAGTTCGTATATCATACGGACGTATATCTACGCTGAGAATGCAAATAAATTATTTTGAACATACAAATTCAATTAATTAAACAAGGCAGGCCAAATTTAATGTTGTGCGTCTTAGAGACACTTGTCGTGTTGTATGGCGGATTAACTTTGTGTAACATATGGACCTAACCAAATTATACCACGGTCACGCAGTTAAAAAAAATCTATGTCTATGCCACGGAACAATTACGGACAAAAGACAGTACTTTTTAAGAGAGCACAGCTGTATAGCAAACAGCCAATAGTGGAGAATGTGTAAGAGCATAAATATATTCAAAAAGAAACTATAATCACATATCGCAACTAGTATTGAATATCTATTTTTATATGTAACTAGCTGTACCCGCGGGCTTCGCTCCCCGTGGGTATATCGGGATAAAAAGTGTCCTAGCCCGAGTCTGAAACTAGTTTACTATGTAGATATCTGATTTTATGTGAAATGTAAATTTGGGATTTAAGAGCGGCCAACCCGCCTCACTTTTCATACAAACGCTCGTACGTGATTATGGCGTTATAACAGATCTTTCTTGGAAAGTTTTGAACTAACAGGAATCTTTCGCACTATATCTAGGTTTCTATCGAAATTAAAAATTAAAATTTGGAGAAACAAATTCAGTATAAGCCTCCAAAAATCTGCTTTTTTGTACAAATTTTACCTGAACTTCGGCCGATCATATAGTACTCATGAATTGTAAAAGTAAAGAAAATATTTGCATAGAAACCTTGAAAATGTAATGAAGATTCTAAATGAAAAACATTTATTTCACACACTCGTAAGACTTACTGAAAAACACGTATCACCTGGAACAAGTTTTATGAAATTTCCGCACCCTATGAAAAGTTAATATTCGTTCAATGCATAGTAAATAATAATACTAAATTCGTACAATATAATGCAAACTGAGCGCTCAGGTGCTATCTCTCTCTTCTCACTTTGCTTTTTTTTCTATCATTGCGCTGGATGAAACTACAAGCATTTCCAACCATGCTCGCGTTGACGATAGACGGACCGGGAAGGGCCGCCTTAACGTTACCGAACAAAAATGAATATGAGGTGATAATGTGTGTTTTTGAACGAAAGTGTGTAGCCAGATGATGAATAAAAGACAGAGACAGAGCCTAACCCAAGTGTCATTACGACATTACATACTTTATACAATATGCCACGAACACGAAGCGCCCTAAGCATTATTTTAAATTTTGGAAAATAAACAAAGTTCAAATAGTTTTTTGGTTGCTTATCCTCATCCCCTCCATATATTTGCCACGAAAGAAAATAAATGATTTTAAACTTACATACTGTACTCAATTAATGAAAAATCATACGACGATGCAAATTGAAAGTTTCGCGTCAAAGGGTTAAACTTCGTATATCATATGGACATATATCTTAGCTAAGAATGCAAATAAATGATTTTAAACTTTAAAAACTCATAACTTGGGACAAATTCCCAAACTATTCCCGAACTAATGCAGGTTCCCGATCACCTTTAACCGAATTGTTAAATCATACAATACCAATTTTAACGAAATTGATATATTTGCCACTTCAGCATCTACTTTCAGAAGTATGGTTACGAATAAACTAATTGAGATATTCTCTGCCAATTGCAAAACGTACCAGAGTAACTGACCTAATGGCCTAGCGCCAACTTATAATTATAATTGTACACATTCTTTAAAATGTTTCGCCTGCAATTGACTATTAATGTATTTACCTACTTATTTATAATAATGTCAACTAGTGGGCATCTGAACTGTAAGTTGTCTCTCAACTAAGATATATGTACTTGGTAAGCTGTGGTTAACGGTATTGGTAGTATAATTAGATAAGTTATATTTAAGAAAACTGTATGTATATCTCCTGTACTACTGTTTGTTTTCCCAAATAAAGAGAAAAAAAAAAAAAAAGTCAGGGCGTGGCGTGATATGGCGGTGAGGGGTTAACTATAACATATGGACATATATCTTAGCTAGAAACGCAAGCAAATTATTATGAACTTACAAACTCAAATAATAAAACTCATAAGACGGGCCAAATTGAAAGTTATGCGTCTCGGAGATGCCGGCTGCGGTTACGCCGGCTAAGGGTTAACTTTGTAAAACATATGAACATATATCTTAGCACAAGAAACGCACATAAATTATTGTGAACTTACATACATACATACATACTATCACGTCTTTATCCCTAATGGGGCAGACAGAGCATTTTGGGTCTTGTGGTTCTACTATGCAGAGCCCAAGGCCGCAAGACCCAAAAGCCACTTTTAGCGTCATGGTGGGCGAGAAGATGGAAAAGCAATCAATACAGTGATGGGTTGCTAGCCGCATCGCCTGTTAACATGATTTGCATTTTTGCCCATTCCCTCGATCGGCTTTTACGATCTGCGTGGGAAGAGAAGCAGCTGATACATTCAAAGTTTTTTTTTTATCATGGGATGGTGAACTTACAGACTCAAAATTATAGGAATTTATCTCCAATCGAAGTATGTGATAAGCTAAAATTGAAAATTATAAGATTAACCTTTACCTACATTGTAAGACACTTTTTACTCTGTGAAAATAGAACCCATGCAATCATATGCAGTAACGCACACAACGCGCAAAAAGTACGGCGCGCGTCGTGTGCGGTTACTGCATATGATATAAAAAGTGCGTCACGGATAGTCTGTCGTCTGCGTTGGGTCTTAGTCTGCTTGGTGATCGTTCTAAGAAGATACACCGAAAATAATTTTGTTTGTTTGTTTGTTTTAGATTAGAAACCCTTCCTTTTGGCTTTGCCACACTCAGGTAAAACATGGGCACATCACCAATAAGGTGTAAATCAGTGTTACTATCCTCGGATGAGATATTTTGCGAATGAATCGTCACCTGAGTCATAAATCCTCCCATTATTGAGGCTCCTCGAAGAACCAATATTCCTCAAGGTACCCCGAAATCCTGAGCAACCGTAAACGAAGCCGGGTGGGAACATTGTTTGTGCCAATTTCGGTTTATTGTGTGCGGGCCCGGGGATACGTTCAGTGCAAAATAACAAGACAACAGACAGGCGCTTGGGAATTTCATCGATAAGCTCTTCAGCGACGCAAAAATATTTTTTGAGATATTTACCTCTAGGGGTGTTATTTAAGGGCAGATATTGGTACAACTCGTATATAATTTCTTTTTTTTTAAATAAATACCGAATCAACGATAACCGATTTTGATAAAATTTCTATGGGACCACCTACCTAACAAGTGTGCCCTTTCAAACAAGAACTTTCCAAATCGGTCCAGGCGTCTTCGAATAATTGGTAAACATACATAAAAAATTGATCACGACGAATTGATACCCTATC
Source organism: Acrobasis consociella (assembly GCA_963555685.1). Classification (NCBI taxonomy): domain Eukaryota; kingdom Metazoa; phylum Arthropoda; class Insecta; order Lepidoptera; family Pyralidae; genus Acrobasis; species Acrobasis consociella. Next base: position 739,467 of record OY743112.1, read on the forward strand.
CTTTTTTTGGAAGTCGTTTTGCATCATACCCATCCATCCATTTCAGCCGCACAACGTCCGCTGCTGGACATAGGCCTCTTCCAAAGATTTCCAGAATGACCGATCTAGAGCGGCTTGCATCCAGCGCTTTCCAGCGACCTTGGTCGAATATAAATATAATAATAGTAAAATAGCCTATTGCATATGATGCAATAAACCAATCAAACAGATGTCGCTGTAAATTAGCTTTTTTTGGCATCACCTGCAGGTTGACTGGTAGAAAAGGCCCTGGGCCTTAAGTCCGCCTGTTACACAATTTTTGTAATAAAGTTAAATAAATAAAATAAATAAATGTAGGTAAGGGATAACAACGCGGGATTTGTACGCGTATATATTCGTAGTATTACTTAGAGTTTTGTAACTATGAAAAAAGTGCCAGATCCACTTCTGTAACTTTATAATCTGTACGCGAAGTATCGTAAACAAAGCGGGCAAGATGTGAAACCTTTGTTAACAAGGCGCGGGAAACCGGGTTAATATTCCCGAAGACGCATACTTTTACACTTGTTTACACACGATGTTCATCAAGTCTTGTAACTTTGCTGTTACGTGATAGGTAAGCATTTATGTAGGGTGTATTACTTTAGTGTCGAAATACACGCAGCGTATGATTCGCGACGCATCTTGCGTCGTGTTCGTGTTACGCACATATACTATACACTCTTTATATACATATACATCTCTGGCGGGCAGGCTCCGCCAACAACATCCTAAAAACGCTAGCAAATAGAATTGATTTTCAGTATGTGAATCACTGCTCAATGATTCATATACTGAAAAACAAAGACCTCTAAACTACATTAATTTTAGTACACTAACACTAGTTCTTAAGTTCAGTTTCTATCTGGTACTATCACATAACTGTAATTATGATCTCTAGTTGGTCGAAATAAAAAAAAAATATTTTATTTATTTTTTTATACTGCGTTTCATAGAATTTCTACCCACCGTTCACGTCAAACTCTACGAAGTTTACGCTAGTGTGGTTCGACCCTTACTAGTATGTTTTTCTCTGTGGTTAGCACGTTGTTTTTAGGGTTCCGTAACCAAGGGGTCTAAACAGGAATCTGTTACTAAGACTTCGCTGTCTGTCCGTCTGTCTGTCACCAGGCTGTATCTCAAGAACCGCGATAGCTAGACAGTTGAAATTTTCTCAAAGTATGTATTCCTGTTGCCGCCATAACTACAAATACTAAAAACAAAATAAAATAAATATTTAAGCGAGGCTCTCATACAAAAAACGCTATTTTTTATAGATAACGGTACGGAAACCTTAGTGCGCGAATCCGACTCGCACTTGGCCGGTTATTTTTGCATCCCCTCGGCCAAAACTGTCGTATTCTATTAGGTTAAATACTTATTAAAATACCTTGTAATAGTTTTTGAAAACTTGTCTAACCAAATTCATGCCGATATGGGCGGCATGAATGTCGTGATGTGAAAGAAGACATAGAGTCATTTTTTTTCTTCTTTTGACGTTAAATTCTGAAGTCAGTAAAAAAACCAAACAACCCGAGGTCTTGGCAAACAATTAACGGCTGAATGGAGGGCAATAAACGGCGACGTTTAAACACCAGCCGATTTGCCCCCGGCTATGGGGGAGTAAAGTGCATTTTGATGGAAACATTTAACGCTTCTTTATTTCACTTTGCTTACTGCAAAAAATTTACAAAGAATGAATGTATCTTAGTACGTACATTACCCGGTTTTGTACAAAGAATATTTTTTTTTTCTTGTACATTGCTGGTAATGTAACTAAGTAATGTACGAGTAACAAGCGATTTTTTGGGACTTAGTTTTTGGACCGAAGTTCCATTTCGGACAATACGGATTTGGCGGATGGGGTGGCTAGGCTAAAAAAGTGTAAGATTTCAACATCACGAACTTTTTAATGGCGGAAAATTGTAGGGGTTTTTTTAATTTTTGAGTTTCGGTAACGATAACTTCGTTACCGATTGTTCCACGACACTCAAGACTTTTATTTATATTTTCAATCATCTTTTTTATTTTTATTTTAGAAATAAAATAAAAAACAATCTTTATATTAAATCTTTTTTATTTATTTTACGAAAAATTTCAATCAAGCTCTAAAATTACAATGGAATCACGGTAAACGGTGAGATCTATCTCAGTGAGCACTCAAGAGCACTTCTCAGTTATTAAGCTCCCGACAGAGTTTAATTAAAATTACTGTCCCGAACGATCAAGCATTTATAAACTCCAGTGTTTCTCAAACTATGGATTCGGAACGGAAATTTGAAAATGGTTTCGCAGCCCAGTGAGAAATGAAGAAAAGCCCTTAAAGGCGAGAGTCGCAAGGGAGGCCTTCGCCCAGCATAGGCTAAAAATAGAAAAATAATAGTGCGAAGTGAACATGATAACGTCGCAAACCGGATCTCAAACATAGAAGACGGATCTGATTTAAAACCGGGAGGTATATAGCTCCTTGATGTTGGAAAGCACTGATCTATTCCGTTATTTAAACTCAAAAAAGCGTACTCATTAAGAGGTGGGTCGACTGCGATTAATATTTTGAATAATTAAATACTACTTTAATTAACGAAGTTTACAAGGAACCTTCCCGAGTTTAGGCGGTAAACGTGCCCGAAGATATACAAAATTTTAATTGAATTTGACAAACCGGTGGCTCCACCTGCGCTTTTTGACCTGAAACTTGTCGGAAATGGAAGTTACCTTTTCCGGAAAGCACAGGAAAATGCAAAAAACAAACATTAAGAGGTCTTGTCGACCTATGTCAAGTAGATGAAGCGAAAGAGGATGTAGTGTGTCAGAATCCTAGCAAGTGGAGTTCTATAGTTCTGCCTGTAGGAAGCAAGCGTGATAGTATGTATGTATGTATGTATTTCCTGAGAATATGAGTAACATTAACGTAAAAGTAAAAATCTAGGTAGTGCATAGATATAACTTATCATTCGCACATGTCACTTGTCAATGTGTAAACCATTAAATTTAAATCATTGTCATGTACGTATGCCTATTTGGATTTTCACTCACAAATTTTCATCAAGCTTTTTGACTGATATCTCAAATGTACAACTTTACGACCGCAATTCGCATCAGAACTCAAGACAGATGTACCCGGGCATAAAGAATTGAATTCGTTCCCCGCGGCCAGAGACAATGTGCGCCATAAACAGACGTACAGATAAGATAGGCCAGCACTTCAAAGTGAGGAGTATAAAAATTACCTTTATGTTATGCCCCGCATGTAACAAGTTCAATTTATCTATGTAATGTCATCAGCCGTATCTTAAGTCATAAACTAGGTAGAGGAGAAGTAAGTTTTCTTTCCTTTATAAAGGTTTTCCGAGTTGAAATATAAACCCAAATTGGTATTATTGGTATTAGGACAACTCCTAGACCGCAACTCCAACCTAGAAGTCGCGAAATCATGAAGTTAAACAAAGGACACTAATATTTATTCGTATATCATATATCACTACAGTTATTCGTAACTTCATTTATGTCGAACAAACTCAGAGAATAGGATATCGATGGCTATTTTTCTGTGTATGCAAATAAACAACATATTGTTTTGTTTATTTGCATACCAGTAAAATAAAAAAGAGTTTTTGAAAACAACAAGAAAATTAGTTGGTTAAAGTTATAAGTTAATAATATACTACTTTATAAACTTATAACTAATTTTCTTACGTAATCAGCATTTCAAAAATAAAATGGGAGCGGGGTTAGCTGGTGGATATCTATAGTTTCGCACGCGCGAGACCTAATAGTGACGTCAAGAGCGGTGTGCGTGCGTCCTTTTTCTGTTCCTTAAACAGTTTCCCTTTCAATCAAAATTTAATATCTTATATTTGTTTTCTGTTTTGTTGAATAATAAAAATAATTAGTTCAAATACAGTGTTTCGATTTGACTGCGGGTGCGCAAACCTTTAAGTTAAATAGTAGTTCTGTAATAGCTGTCATGCAAAAATAAATTAAAAAATTAAAAAGTAAACCTGTACCGATGATACAAATGAAAATAATGCTGGAACAAATGCAACAGATAACAGAGATGCACAACGAAAAGTAATTAAAACCTGAGCTCTCTACGAGCATATTCACTCTCCTTATTTTATAGAGATAAAGTGCGAACCAGACTAATAGCAATTCCGGTAAAACGCTTTGTTTAGTGTCACAGTGTAACAGATAGCACCCCGCCATAGGGGCCGCAGTCAGTTGACAACTTTCATTGAGATAAACAACTCACATTGTATTGTACACGTAATTTTATCTGGGGCAGTTGTCGCGGGACTGTTCTGTGACATGTTACAAACGTACAGAAATGTATTTTAAACGAGAATGTAAATTAAGTTTTCTTTAAAAAAAAAGAGTATTTTGCTTAGTTATTACTTAGGACTTCGTATAAAGTTGGATGTTTTTTAAGAGTCGTATTATTTTTAGTTAGTAAATAAATCAAACAGTAAAATTCAAAGTTCAACAAGTTTAGTTTTACGCAATATGCGAAGATTTTAACAAGCTTGCGCGGCATTTGTTTAAAGTATTTCAGTTATGCTCTTTGCCTTTTGTTGTAAAATAAAATTAGATGTCGGCCACCCCACGCAATACAGATGCCTGTAGAGCTATTGCTTCTCAAAGTGGGCATTAAAACACTCCCTTGACGCCTTGGAGATTTGAGACGAGGAAGCTGAGGAAAATTTGACAATTTAAAACGCGAGAGCAAATTGAAAAGTGGTTTAAATTATATACAATTCTTGTATATAAATTACTCGAAAACTCTTACTAGATATTTTTAGTTTTCGTGCCTTTATAATGTATTTTTAAATGACATTTACTACATTTTATCAAACTGGAATTTAGTCTAAATTATTGATTAACAAATCTAAAAGATTTTGTCCGTGCGGCATGGTGTCGAGAACGCTGGCTACGTTTCCTCTCTAAATTAATTTAGATTTCTTGAAAACAAAAAAAAATCCTTGAAATATACTAATAAAAAAGTCGTACTTTTACTCGCGTTGTTTATTTCTGCATTTCACATAAGTTATATACGTCTAAGTTTGAGAACCTATTGAGGACACGGGCGCAAGACAAAGAACACAGACAAAGAATGCCACTTATCTCCCTTTCGAAAACTGGCGACTAGGGAACAAGATGTGAGATAAATTACTTTGACATTAAACAAGGATTCCGTTATCGGGAACGGAAGCGGAAACGTCCGACAGAGTAGCAGCTGACATGCAAAGTTGCAATAAGGCCTTTGGCTGGGAAAATTGCGCTTTTAACTTCGATCGAAAAAAAAAACGTAGTATCATTAATATGTCTTTCTCTTATATTCTGTATGACAGTTGGTGCAGAACTACTATTTGCGCACCGGAAATCGGAATACGGTATTTCAATTATTATTTTTTATTGTTCGTATCAATGAGTAACATAATCCGAAACAGAAACAAAAATATCTGAATTTAATTCCATATAACTTACTTATAAGGAATTAAATTCTGATTGAAAGGGATCGTCTAGAAATGGTAATGAGCCTAGTCATCGGGTCTTTTATCTCCACTGAAGAAGCACAACCTTCTCAGTACTACTAGAACTTGGCCAGAGCAGCCAGAGAATTTGACGAACACTCTCCACGCTGGCCAGACAGAGAGGTCTTACTGAAAGTTGACTGGTATACAACGCTTTGAGCTTTAAGTTAGCCCATTGTTCTGTACAATTTGTAATTGATGAACAATAAAGATTAAATAAAACAATTATTAAAAAAAACTAAAATGTTTTAACAAGAGACGAGTATATCTAGTAAGTAAATTAAAAGTTCAACGTGTTATATCGAAGTCGAATCATTCGAAGTTGCGTCTCAATACATAATTTTAAGTATATATGTTAATTAGAAAGAAAGAGACGACAGATAAGTACTACTGCGATAAAAAGATAAACAAAATGCTTAAACTAGACAGGACTTCCATAAAACATAGGGTTACTGCTTACTACAATGTTTTTATACTGTATGTATGCAAACAAAGATCGCTTTAAGAATAAAGTAAGAAGTACAGAAGTAACAGAAAAGCGGACTCTTGGCTAACTATAATCGCAACTCTTAACAAACCTTGTATAAACTTAGTTCATATCAATAGTAAAATCCGAATGGCAAATACGATAAGACATTTATAAATATATGATGTGAGATCGCCAGTCAAAGACCTCTGGATATAGACAACACAATAAACAAACAGACTCCAGTTGATGTCTTTGCCAAGGCCACATCCCGCGTAACACGTCATAAAAGGAAATATCAATCCATTCCAATATGGCGGCGGCTTTTCCCGCGCATTTCCGACAAAATATACTTTCACTTCCAATGTGGAGTATTGAGAAACATATAGGTGTACATATGTTTACGTATGTAGGGGAGGCAGTGGTAAACTACTGTGGTATCTTAACTCCGGATTGGATTGAGCGATTTAATATATTTTTCTTTGAAAGAGGGCTTAATCTAGACGTGTGTTCTTATAGTATTTGGTGAGAGACAGGGATTTCTAAATTCATTTACTTGTCTCATACTGTCTGTCATGTATGTAATTCGACATGGATTCGACACTATACACACGTACCTACTCGTAAAAGTGTAATTTTTTGAACGAATAACGGTTTTGTGCTAAACAGTTTATCGGCCAAGCCTATTCTGGTCTACTGTGCATAGTGCAGAAATTCATTATTTCTCAAGATAAATATATCTTGAGATGCATTCTTAGTAGGTACACACAAGTGTCTAGTTGTTTTAATTTCAGTGAAAGCGCGCTGCCGACCACTGCCGTGTTAGAATGAATTGAGAATACAGTAGGGTCGTTTAGTCTAAAACATAAATAAATTTTGTTTTCGTATAAACATATTCTGTACGTAGAAATACGATTATCTCTTATAAATTTCTAGTCCGTGGACTAAAATTATGAAAATAAAACTACCGCTTCCAAAGCGCTTGTGCAAAAGCAGCGCAGCGGTAACAAACTGCACTGCAACATTTTCTGCAAGGATGTCAACTCACAATTAAATTAATATTTGAAGTTAATATGGACAGAGAATACATTGCTTTTCACGTCATATCGTTATTGAAATTAAATTTTTAAATGTACGTCGCGTGATGTACTACAGAGAAGTAAAACAACGAGAGAGTCAAATGAAGGAAAATTCATACTCCACCGACAAGAGCATTTTTAGCTCTTAAATATAAATAAAAAAAGACTATGATGGGTTAAAACACCGATACTCCATTCATTAAGGAATCAAATATAATGAACCAATATCGCGATTGAAATTGGAGTGATGTTTACTCGCCAAAACAATCAACACAAACTCAAAGCCATTAATATTGCGAGGAATTAATAACGGATTCCGAACCGGCCCTTAACCTAGCTGATTAATAGAGGTATTATCAATGCCGACTTTACAAACACCGAAACAATTATCATTAATATCGAAACGAGCGAGCTTTGTAAAGAGTACCTACTTGTATTTAGACAAGATAAATTGGCATTTTACGCGTGTGTATCATCATCTGGTCTTTTTGTCCAGGAGCACGACCCTCTCTGTACTAGCCATACTTGGCCAAATCAGCCAGAGGTCTTGGCCTACACTCTCCTCGCTGGCCAGACAGGTTGGAGAGGCATCATTGATGTTTATAAGCTTTGTCGTCCACGGGAGGACTTGGAGTGGTACTGTCTTACTCTGCCGGAAACCACACGGCAGACGCGTATGTATATTTGGTTATAATTTATAACTACATTATCATGATTCACGCCTGTTTCCCACCCACATACAGCGGAAGGCAGAGTCTGTGGACCTCCACTTGCTACAATCCTGACAGACCTTTCGCTTCATCTACACTCATCACTCTTTACACGCATGCCCTCTAGCTACCTGTACTTCTAACATCTCTTTCTTCCAGAACGTCTGCAATCTGGTCACAGAATGTTCGCCTGATCTACCTACCAGTTTATTTGCAGGCAAATTAAAAATAACCCCGAAATCTAGTGATGCGTGGGAACTACGTGGCATTCCGACCGATGTGTGGAATTGATATCCGTAGCGCCATCTATTATTTGCAAGGTAAATTAAAAAAGCCCGACTTTCAAGCGTTAAAACCTAATAACGTTAAACTCTTTTTGTCGGGGGCGAAAAATAGCTTTTATCAAAAAACTGGTCAGCTACCCATTTCTTTCATTTCCATGATCAAATACACTTCTATAGTCTATATTACTCTCACTACCAGTATGCTACTTAATTCATATAACGTGAATTTAAATCGATTAAAGCGACAAAGATATAAAGTATTAATTGGCTCGAAGCAATGTCTACATTAAAATAATGCCTACATACATAGGGGCTTTCCACAGGGTTAGGCAGTTGATCCGACATCTTTTTGTAAACAATCAATGATAAAATTCGCCATGAGCAGGAACCAAACCCACTCTGAAATCTTATACCGTGAACTCAACTAACAAAGCAATCGTGACTTAAAATACCCCTTTTGAAATGTCAATCACATCACACTAATATTATATAGGCGAAAATTTGTAAGTGTGTGTGTGTGTGTGTGTGTGTGTTTGTTACTTATAACGCGCAAACGGCAAGATCAATTTTGATAAAATTTGGTATGCAGGAAGCTGACACCCTGGATTAACACCTAGGTTACTTCTTCCGCAGGTAAGCAGGTAATAGCCGGCGCAGCTAGCTTTATGCTAAGTGACTACAGACTTACAAAATGCTACAACGCAATATTCCGCCTTGAACTTTTACATGTTCCATTCGTATCAGCGTGCCAATAACTCCACATTTGGCGTACAGACGTGGCGCCAATCCATCACTCCACGTCACGTTCGTGACTGAGCGAGGATCTTGAAGAACCTAGGAAAAGGCTTTTGAATACCGCAAATTCGAGGACTACAGTTTCAGCAAAGGATAAGATGGATTTCAGTAAAAAAAGGTTTCTCAATTTTGAGGCTGGCAGAAAATACCTAAACTGATAAAAAGAAAATTGTTTGACATGTGTTTTTGTTTTGTTTGTTTGAATAGGATGATTTTAACCGTTCCTTTACCGCCAATACCAGACACAATAGTAAGACAATGAACGTGGACTGGAGTGCTATTTTTCATTGAGGGACTCAGCGAAACACAAAACGTGTAGTTTTCCAACTCACCACTCGCGTAAAATACAGATTGATCGTATTTTTGAAACCGTCGTGTCAGCGAAAAACAATATTGTTTTACGCAGAAAACATCGATAATTTGTCTATGCTTTTCTAAAAATTCGAACATGAATAAAAATGCAACGTAAAATGGAACGGATTTTCCATGATTGGTATCGATGACATATCTACGCTACAAAAGTCAAAATTACGTGGTCTTATTAGTGGTCAATTAGTGGTCAAGACCATTCGTTGCAAATCCTTCGCAAACTACCGATTCAAAAATGCGCCCGTTTGGAAACGCTCGCGCAAACCCTTCGTAATGTGACAAGTGATTTGTGACAAAAATACGTCTCCTGGTCTTTACCGGATATTTATGGACAAATCACACTAATTGAGCTAGCCCCTGAGTAAGGTCGAAAGTTCGAGACTTGTGTTATGGCCGTTATAGGATACTAAGAACGCACTCAACGATACTTTATTTTATACAAATACACATACATATATCCAAGGTTCAGGCCTATCAGAGAAAGATCATTTTCCATCTTGACTTGACCGGGGATCGAACGGGACCTCCTGAGTAGCTTTTTTTTAAAATTCTTTTTCTTTTGTTTTTCATTAGTTTGGATTCCAGCCACTCCTAAATCAAAATTCTGGATCGGCCACTGTCAAGATAGTCCTATACTAGTATACCGTATGTCTTATATGGAGTGTATAATTGGTCATTGGAAGTAGGTCGTCGCGGCGTGGGCGCGCCGTCGCCAATCACAACCGCTTAGCTTTACGGCCGTCGCGACCTTGTGGCCGAAGGCATAAGCTGAAGCGGAATTCACCAAAACCGAAACAACGAAAACAGAAGCAACCTTGTTGCTTTCGTTATTTTCTTTAGTTACTTCTCCTTATTCACTTCTTCTTGCGTGTCGAAGGCTCAAAATAAAATCAGATATTTTCCTTTCAAACGGTCGGCACGTTGTCTGAGGCCTCATACAGGTCACGCTTAGTGCAGCTGGTAGGGCATGATAGGCAGGAGAGATGTGTCATAGTCTGGTCATTATTCACTAACTACTAAGGTGCCGTCCAACCATTACATAACGCAGAATGATGACTTTTCGAACCCCTCCCCCCTCTACTTTCGTATCAGTAATTATTTTCTCACACAGTCAAGTCACTAACAATTAAAAAATCAAATAACCTATGAGGCTTCTAACAAAGAGCTAAAAGCTTACAGCTCACTCCTGAAACTCCTTTACGATTCACCTTGAAATTGCAGCAGAAATAATAAACAAAGCACTTTTTTCAACTTTTCGCGTGGGCCGCCTTCAATTTATATTAATACTTGCTGGTATAGAAAGCATTGTGTATTTGATCCGTAAAATATTCCTCCATTAACACTATCACTAAAAGGAACTGACGTCACAGACTTTATTGCGTCGTAAGCAAGATATTAGTGGAATCGCACACTCGTCGCTCCGATGTTTATGTACAAATAGTCTGGACGGAGAATGGGGTCACGCAGAATGCCAACAAATCAAGGAAGGGTCCAATATGTGCTGTGCCATCTATGCACCTAGAATTTATATTGTATTGTGTATTAAGTTCTATGATGTCAGCGTCTCCAATAACATTATAGATGTGTTTGAGCCTCGAGTACGGTACTCGAGGACTAGGTAGATAAGACCTTTATTTAACTTTTGATGTTTTGAGAATCATCATTTCACGAAATGTCAATTCGTTTGCGTTGTGTGCGTAACGTGTAACGCTGTAACCCGAAATGCATAATGGGTTAACCTCGTAAGTCTTGTAACGTGCCATAAAGAACTTTGTTCTAATATTTACTCTTTGAATCGACAATCCTAGGTGCCACATTTGTGAATCTACTTAAGGCGCCAAAGATGTCAATCAAATTTGTCCCACTTCTGAAAGTATTTGGCTATTGTCATACCTTTTAACTATCTTCACGTCATTTGTTGCTGACTAAAATGACCGTATATGTTTAGGCTTGATTCATATCTGTATAAGCATACACGCTTATAAGGGCTGAATCTCTAGTTCTTGTCAACTACTAAGCAGCAAAAGAGTATATATAGCTTTAACTTCAATAAAGTTTTGAATTAGAGTTGAGTTTAACTTTTTACTACCCTAACTTTGCACTTTTCGGTGGTTCGGTCAATCAAGGCGAAATGGGGCCGTTTTAAGTACATTACGTTTACGAAAGTAGCAAATATTTGCTATGATGAAAAGTTTTTAGTTAAAATAATAAGATTTTGGTAGACATTTGCTACTTACTACTTACTTACTACGTGATTAGTTTAAAATATTTTCGATTATAAAATTTTTAAATCAGATTTAAAATATTCGTTTATAAATTGCACCACATAAAGAGTGACGTTATCGCACGCCGTGGTGACTCAACGCGAAACTTATGCGAGTGGTGACCGCATACATATACATAATATACACACATACAAACATACCCACAGCAGACGACAGATAAAAGTCAGTGCAATCATCTTCTTTGACCTTTCCCGTATTATTATGAAACATGGACTAATTTTATAACTCAGTTTTATTCACTTCATCCTTCTTATCAAAAAATAAATATGTTTCGTTTAACTTCGGCGAAAGTTACGCGAACTTGCTATGGTTTATCCGTAAATCGGCATTTAGTGATCCAGGCAGGAATATCCAGGATGTGTCACGGGAATATGCTGGAAAGAAATAATTGCGTCTGTTCCTTAGCACGGCTTTATTATAAAAGGGAGGGACTTATAACATTTCGTAAGTTGTCTATTCATCACAAGGATTAGAAGTCCTTTTTTTTTATCTCAGACAGGCATGGAATAGTTGGACCTACCCATTTTGAAAGAGCACAACACCAATAGCAGTATGCATGCATGGAATAGTCGGTAATTTATACTACCGTGTCAAAATAATCTAACAGTCACTTATACTAGAAGTACTGTGTCAAAACCATTCAAGGAGCACTTTATTCGGCAGTAACATCCAATAATAAGCAACCTGGTTTACTGCTTATAACAAGGGCAGTAATAGAGATTCACTAACTTAGTTTCGAAACTCATGCGTTCGATTAATGGAATGTCGACTAAACGATTGTGCGAATGTAATTTATTGCGAAACAACCTTTTGTCGCCAAATGCTGCTTCGATTGAACGTATTATCGAATATTTATTGATCGATGGACTGCTCTATCGAATAAGTTTTAATTCGATTAAAGGAATGTCGACTGAACGATTGTGCGAATGAAATTAATATAACCTTTTGTCGCCAAATGCAGCTTCGATTGAACGATTTATCAAATATTTATTGATCAGTGGATTGCTCTTTCAAATGAGTTTTAATTAAAATTATAATATAATTGTTACAAGATTTCGCACAATCGTTCTGGCGACATTCCATTAATCGAACACATGACGATATCGAAGCTAAGTTACGGTCCCAGTAATGGAATGGCCAAATAAATCCACACAACCGTCAATACGAGCACAATGAGTCATGTAACAATACTCACAATAGCTAATAGCGCGTTCGGTGCGGAAAGAATTATGATATGTAATACTTATTGATTCTGTGCTTACGATATGGATCGGACTATTTATTTCTGTCGGATTATCCTCAATCCTCATATTTGCCGTTGTGACCAGTCGTGGGTACTCCTTATTGTATTTCGAATAATAAATAGGTAAAATTTGGATAAGTTCAAAATTAACCAAGATGGAATGAATTAATATGATGAATTAGGACTGAAAATGAAAACGGAATAAAACTAATGGAAAAAAAAAATAATCTACGCCACCATGCTGGTTATTTCATAATATAAAACGTAAGTCGTACGTTAGTGACGTCCTATTTCTATGACAACCCAAATTAGACTTTATCAATATACTTTAGTGCTCAATGTTGCTTGACACTAAAACGCGGATACGCACTAACGTCCATCTTGCGTATCGCTTTCGGAGTAACTCCTCAGTGTTGGCTATTAACACACTAGATAAAAAGAACCTTCTGCGGAAAAATTAGCAATATTCGAAATTATGTTAAAATATATACGAAGTAAAGTGTTTTATGATTTTGGAATTACAAACAACTTCTTTACGAGATAACGTACTCTTAAGCGGGAAACTAGCACTGCTGATGCGAGGGCTGACCCTCGGTGACGTCACGACCCTCGTCAGATGAGTCGACATCCAATAAGCGGTCATGATTCAATATGTATGTAACGAGGCGGAACAGTCGCGGTTTGTTATTACCTATGCGACATGCTAACGCTCTCTCTTTTTATCTAACTGCGCCAGAAAAGGGTAATGTTTTTGAGTGTTATATGTTTATTCCCTTGGCATGTTTTGCAGCCTAAACGGAGAGGAGTTGATCAAAAATTAAAATTATTTTGGCATATACACAAAATCACGTCTTTATACCTCATAGGGCAGGCTCATGGAGCATTTTGTTAACGTCTGACTATCTGTGGCATTGTAGCTCTCTAAAGGATGGACCGATTTCGATGCGGTTTTTTTTTACGTGAAAACCAGTTCCTTTGATATAGTCCTTGGCTGTGCTTAATGAAAATCGGTTCAGCCGTTTAAAAGTTATAAATATCAATTGGAATATCTTGTTCCGCTACTGATCACTAGATGGCGTTCTTAAAAGTCGGGGTTTTTAATTTGTCTGGCATATAAACTTTTTAAAAAGATTCAAGAATAATGTCGCGGAGCAAACATTCCTAAATATTACCAGTAGCCGTCTCGCTCGCAAGATATGTCATAAACATCGATAACAAAGGCCTGCCATCGAACACACCGAACAGCTGTGTCGCAACCACACGACCCGTACGATACAACTGTTTATAAATAGAAGAAGACAGTTCATTCACACAAGCGACAGAAATAACAAATGCGCGGAATTGAGACTTCGGTATCGCGCGAATCAACGCAGCGTAGGTTATCGCTAAGAACGTTTTTCTACAAACCGTATCAGGTCCCGTTATTAGAGAATTCACACAACGCCTTCGGGGCAGTTTTTTACGTCGGTGCGAGCAGGGACAGGAAGCGCTTTCCCTAACGTGGGTTTTTAGCGGCTAATTGATAGGCTTGAATATTTTTATTGGGTCAAAAACCCCTATCGCTGGGTAACTCTTTCGATCGACTAACTGTATTATATGGAAAGCCTTTAAAAGGGTTTCCCTTTAAATAAGTGGTTAAAACATGCACGTTACGTTACCCTTACAAAAACCATTTCCCATAGGGTAACCCTATCTCATAGGCTAACCCTTTAAGAAGCGCTTTCCCTGGCGGCCACGGGGCGGGGGGGATACGTGGGGAGGATTTCAATAAAGCGGAAAAAATACCCCGTTCAATGATTTGGTAAACGCTTAGCCTATCATAAGGATAGGGTTACCCTATAGGGGATACGGTAAGCCTTTCGCTGGATAAGCTTTTTACAGGCTAACATAAACGTGAGGGTAAGCCTATCGTAAGGATGATCACTTAAAGGGGTTTTAAAAATCCGGTCCCTGGGTGCGAGACGTCGATATATTTATATACAGGGTGACTTTATACCCACCAGCCTTTTTGGAGCAAGTTCAGTCCATGATACTGAACAATTTCCTAAAAAAAATTCTAGAAGTCGATAAAAAATTTCGTATCTACCATACAAAATCCGGTTGTATGGAGATTGTATGGGGAGCAGGGAGAGTTTTTTTTGTTTTACGTTAATAGGCATGACAAATGGAAAAATATTTTTGGTACATTGGTTAGATTATTAAAAAAATATATTGTACACGTATTTTTTCTTTTCTCTGAGAAACCAAAAAGGACAAACATACAGCGCATAAAAATTTCGCGTGACGTCGCGGCTGGGTACGATTTTTACTTAAGTGTGACGTCGTAAGCCCCCACTTTATACTTTTTTACTTTTTTGGTAAACTGAAAATACGGGTGCATTATTTTTGGATAATCATAAAGACGGACTAATTACAATCATACTTTTCGGACCCTGTCGTCACCCACGACTTAACTTGCGCATACGTTACGTTGAGCATTCGTTTCTATGTATAAACGAATAGATGTATATCGGGCGATCAGATAACAATCCATTACCGCGCGCTAACCGCGGCGATTGTGACTGACGCGCAATGGACGATGAATAATTAATGCAAAACAGACCATAGAGCACCAGCTAAATAGAATTTACAGACTGGTCAAAATCAATAATTTAAAAAAAAACAACTGGTTTTCAAATTGAATTTGAAATATTTTTCTGTCACTTAGAGAATACGGATTCTAACTATAAAGCCTATATTATATCCGAATTTTTTAATAAATTTTTGAATAAATGAGTTTGTGAGTTTGTTCCGCCCGTCTGTTACGAATGAAAGAAAGATACATAGAAGTGAAATGTTCAAAAAAATCTTTTAACATTGAAGCAACGGGATTTTTCATTAGTTTCGTTTCCACAAAAGTTCGAATATACAGCAATGTTTCAAATACATGTACACTATCACGTCTTTATCCCTAAGGCAGAAAGAGAATTGGGTATTTTCCTGGGTCAAAAATAAATTGTTTGATAATGTTAAGGAAATAAAATGTCACAAAATAATGTTACTTGTCATGATCATATACATTTTCAATGTGATTTTAGATTTATTATTGCACGAAAAACTGATATTAAGAGCGCCCTTCCCGATCCGTCTATCGTCAACGCTAGCATGGTTGGAAATGCTTGTTGTTTCATCCAGCACAATGATAGAAAAAAAAGCAAAGTCAAAAAAGAGAGATAGCACCTGAGCGCTCAGTTTGCATTAGATTGTACGAAATTAGTATTATTATTTACTATTCATTGAACGATTTTTAACTTTTCATAGGGTGCGGAAATTTCATAAAACTTGTTTCAGGTGATACGTGTTTTTCAGTAAGCCTTACAAGTGTGTGAAATAAATGTTTTTCATTTAGAATCTTCATTTAATTTGCAAGGTTTGTATGCAAATATTTTCTTTACTTTTACAATTCATGAGTACTATATGATCGGCCGAAGTTCAGGTAAAATTTGAAATTTGTACAAAAAAGCAGATTTTTGGAGACTTATACTGAATTTGTTTTACCAAATTTTAATTTTTAATTTCGATAGAAACCTAGATATAGCGCACAAGATTCTTGTTAGTTCAAAACTTTCCAAGAAAGATCTGTTACATCGCCATAATCACGTACGAGCGTTTGTATGAAAAGTAAGGCGGGTTGGGCGCTCTTAAGAGCGCTTTTTGATTCATACAAATCCTATAGATTTTTTTTGAAGTGAAAACTTCTTTAGCGGTGTTGTGCACTTTTTTTGGAATGGGTAAAAAATCTTAAACTCGCGTCAGGACGGGTGGCCTGATCGAAAATTCGTAAGACGGCGCAGGGCGCTTGCGCGAATGTTCGTTGTACAGCGTGCTACGCGCATCCATGGATGGTGACAGCTGATG
The DNA here is from genome assembly GCA_963555685.1 of Acrobasis consociella. NCBI lineage: Eukaryota > Metazoa > Arthropoda > Insecta > Lepidoptera > Pyralidae > Acrobasis > Acrobasis consociella. Next base: position 756,144 of record OY743112.1, read on the forward strand.
GCTCGACCGTCTGTGTAGTGGCCATACTGCTGTGTATTTGAAAATGATTTTGTTGAAAATGAATTTGGTCATGCTTGTGACATTTGTGACAGACTGTGGTTCAGAAAAGATTTGAAATATTTTATACTGATAATTAAAGCAATTCGTGCAAAATTATTCCCTAACCATTCCAAAATATCAAAAATGCACAACGTTAATATTCAAGTTTTCACTTCTGCCGGCACTCCCAGAGTGCAACCCGTCGTTTTTTTATTTTGGCGTTTAGAAAAAAGTATCAGGTGGAAAATAGCGGATTTTTGATGTTTCGGTTTTCAGCAGACATAAACCAGAGCTGCAAGACTCCTTCTAGCGTATAGGGAGCGTACAGCAAAATGTAATTTTTATTGTAGTCACCAGTTATCTATTTAGTATTTTGTCTATGAATTAGACAGATAGTATCGTGGGCCGTTTGACCAACGTTCAATGGACGATCACTCCATCGTTTTACGACTTTATGGCCGAATCAATCATTTGGCCATTGTGCTGCGTTCAAAGGCGATTGTCTCTTTGTGTATTTATTGATATTCTGAACACCGAAACTTGGATAAATACGATTAGAATCGAAGTGATCGAAGCGATGGCCAGGCAGTTTGGGCGCTGGAGGTACGAGATCGATCCTCATTAGCTGTGACTTGTACATCTAAGCACAGAATTAATATATGTACACATTATTTGTTATGAATATTTAGTTTTATCTGTTCCGTTGTCTGTCTGTCTGTACTTAAATCTTGCAAGTTAAATTTGACCCACTTCCCGGTTTCCGATTGAGCTGAAATTTTGCACGCAAACGTATATCGCGTGACAATGCAGTATTATGATGACATGGAACTGATCTGATGATGGAGCCGGAAGGTGGCCTTAGGAACTCTGTAATGAAACGACGCAACATCATCGAGTTTGGGCTTGTTTGATTCGTTTTGAGAAGCGCTTAAAACTTTTAAGTTCATTGTTTTAGACAAAAGCTTGTTAAAAAATATAAATTATAACTTATTTATCTTTTCAGCTGTGCATCTCCGTATAAATATTATACTTATGTTGCTATTTTACGCTGAATTTTACATGTGTTATATACAAAAATTGTATATACTTCTATATCATATGTATTTATATTTTATTTATAAGTAAATGTATTTTTTTGATTCGAAAAATAATTATATATACACATTAAATTTTCTTAAATACTAAAATAAAGATTATAAAACTACTCACTACAATACACTACAAACTAATATTTACAATTAAAAAAGGCCCGGTAATTGTTTACCCTGCAGTAACGTGCCCAGAAGGCTGGCTGCATTGCCACGTTGTATGGCAATGCTTATTTTCTGACCTAGATATAGGCCAGCCTTCTGGTCACGGGAAACTTCAATAAGTTAATTACTTCTTTTTTTAATTTGGGTTTTGAATAAATAAATTCTAAATCTTCTATATGGATGTGTATCTATATATGTATTTGTTATAAAATATAGTATCGTTGAGTTAGTATCCCATAACACAAGTCTCGAACTTACTTTGGGGCTAGCTCAATCAGTGTAATTGTCCTTTATATTATTTATTTATACAAAATGGTCTTTAACTCTTTGAGATGCGACAAAACCCGGACACAATAGTAAGACAATGGAAGCCGAGTCGAATTCCAACCAGTGTCAGCGGAAAGGTTAACAAAGTAAAGACATATGCAAAAGTCAAAATACTGAGCAACACGAGGCGCAGCGTCTAGGGCTCCGCCCTGGATAAATCCTTCGCCGTCGGCTGCATGCTAATGTGACCATATCAATTTGATCGTGGCCCGTTTAGTGGAGCTCGTGTAACATGGGTGAGTTCACGTGATGGACTAGAATATTTATAGTAAATATGACAACTGCCTCCGTGGTGTAGTGGTTAGAGCGTTCGGCTCATACCCGGAGGTCGCGGGTTCAATTCTCGGCGGGGGCAACGACTATGTGTTGTTGTCCTAGTTTGGTTAGGACATTGCAGGCTGATCACCTGATTGTCTGATAAGTAAGATGATCCGTGCTTCGGAGGGCACGTTAAGCCGTCGGTCCCGGTCACTGTCTTTGACATTGGTCGTTACCTAAAACCACGTCAGAGGCCTTTAAGGCGGTTTAAAAACTCTGACACTAGTGTTAGTCACTAACACACACGATAAGAAGAAGTAAATATGAAATTAATCCTACTAATATTATAAACGCGAAAGTTTGTAAGTATGGATGGATGTTTGTTGCTCTTTCACGTAAAATCTTCTGAATGGGTTTTAATGAAACATTACAATAATATAGCTTATACATCAGAATACATAGGCTACAATTTATAAAGATATTGTGTTATAATCCTGCGCAGACGAAGTCGCAGGCACCAGCTGGTAGCAACATATTTTAATACGCAATGGAAAGTAAAACTTTATATTTGTACATATATATAAGTACGAAATAAAATAACAATATATTTTACAGCTCTAGTTCACTTTTGGCCACATCAAATAACATTTAAAATTGATAATACACCACTGACTCGACTAAAAGAGAAGGTTATATTAAAATCGTAATCGCGATAAAATTAAATAGGGCAATTATAAAATCAAACCTTCAAAGCGGCCGACTTATGAATCCATCTACTAATTAAAATCTTAGAAGCGGAGATTTACAAATTAGAAATTGATAGAAAAATAAAACTTTGAACTGTTTCTTTGATCTCCTATAAATTTATGACTATTTATCATTGAGAAACCATTTAAGTCCCATATCTCTGAACCATTCATTGTCATATGTTTTTAAAAGTTTCCACTTTCTAGAGTTAGTGCTTGACAGAGCGGGCATAGGGCACTCGTATAAATTAATTACTTTTCGGTGAGAAATGCTTTTGGTTAATGTACTGGAACAATCACATCGTTTTTATTTGTAAATTAAAGATTATAATTTTGTTTGAAATTGTTCATTTGAAGTCAGCAAAGCCAGTTTTTAATTTAATCATTTATTCCATCGACCAAGGCAAGTGTTTTAATGGATAGTACTCAAAAAAAATCTGTTGCTATCTTATGATGGCAAATAGTATGGGATCACTTATCAGAAAATGCTTAGGCTATTTCCGGCTTAACTCCATGGCCCTATATACTTTTACCGCTTTACAATTAAGTACTAAAATAAAAATACCCCAATAAAAAATATCGTTTTCATTTCGGCCGCCGAAATATCTACCCCGAAAATCATATTAAACCGAAGCCAGCATTTGTTCAAAGCAAACAATATCCGAGAAGTGACCGAGGCTGGGCCAGGTCCAGAATTTGCAACAGTAATTGTTTTCCAGGCGCGCTTCCGGAATACTGAGCAGGGATATTAAGGACGCTGCGGCACTTTCTATATGTTCCTATATCTACATTTTATGCTGTGGAATAATAATGAAATCTGATATAGCTGGATAGTTTCTAGTAATGGTACTTAAAGTTTTTGATTATTTTTTTGACAAAAGACACACGATCTGGCTTCTTTTCTTTTTTTGTTCAAACTAACGTGAGATACAATCATTGTTTTATTTAGTGAACGGGTTACTCACGTATAGAGTCAGCTACTGCCGACATGGTTCGACCTCATCCGGAGGTCTTCATCAGAGCGAACGTGTGTCAGTAGCTGACTCTATACGTGAGTAACCCATTTACTAATTTTTTTTTCCATATGTTAACGTATATCTATATTGTAAAGAAATACGCTAATAATATTACGATCTAGCCTAAACTCAGACTAATGAGTAATTTTACATTGACCTAGTTTTATAAAGTATTTACTAAATATAATAATTTTTATTTTCAATATTACATTCCTTCGTATTCATAAAAATTACAGAAACCCTGAAAAGTTCCACATCACTAAATGAAATTAAATAAAAACCAATCGATTAATTCGTATAAGCTATTTGCAGCAATATTTAACAATAAACAAGACTACATTAATGTAACAAACCTGCGAAGGTTGCAAAGGTAAAACGGGCTAATCTTTTACCCGGTGGGTAAACAATTACCGGTGACCCTCGTAGGGTCACCTCGGGGGTCACCCTGGAGGCCGCTCACATCGTGTCGCCTTTTCGACTAGTTAACCCATGATTAACCGACGAGGTCTTAGAAAATGACAATTTTAGATCTATTTTGCGATCCTCGAAAGGGTTGCGGTACCTTGATTGTTATGCAAAATAAAGGCGGAAGTAATTTTTTTGCTAAAATTTTGATTTCAAGTTTTTAATTTGTTGGGACGTATAGATTGGAGGAAATGTATGAATAAAATATATTATTTTAGTAAAAAGCTGTACTCACACCGCGTCGCAAACTGCACGCCACTCCGCAAAACTCCGCACAACTCCGCACTTCTCTGCTCACCTCCGCACGAGCGTTCAACTTAACACACAAACTTATAATGGCCACTCCACTGGTTATAATAACACGTGAAAATAATTAACTAGTTACATTTGATAAAGTTTTAATCAGGAACGCAGCGATAGCGGATAGAATTTAAGCAGGAAAAATGTGAAACTATTTTGAAGAGAGAGTTCCGTACATAATAATCATTATGGAGAATAATTAAGATTCGGTCCATCACGATAAAATGATTACTTTCTCAGCATCACCTGTTGGTTGACTGGTAGAAAAGGCCCCTGGCCTTATGTCCGCCATTTACATGTATATTGTAATGAAGTTAAATAAATAAAAATAGATAATAGGCATGGCGAATGGAAAAAGTTGGATTAATAATATTTTTTATTTTCTAACAAAAAATTACAACGATGCAGCACATTTAAATTCGAAGTTACAGTTAAGTACGATTTTGACTCAGCGGTGACTTCGGAACTTTGATGCTCCGTATCTTTGTAAACTTTTACTTTTTTGGTAACATACATACATAGTATCACGTCTTTATCCCTAATGGGGCAGACAGAGCATTTTGGGTCTTGCGGCTCTATGCAGAGCCCATGTAAACATGATTTGCAATTTTGCCCATTCCCTCGATCGGCTTTTACGATCTGCGTGAGAAGAAAAGCAGCTGGTACATTCTTAGTTTTTTTTATTTCTCCCAGACCAGCATGGGAGCTTTTGGTTACTATCCATTATATTTGGATAATCTAAAAGACGGACTAGTTACATTCTTCTCTTACCCTATCGTCATTCCTATTCCAGAAATTCAGACATACATAAAAAACATAAGTATACATTTGTATGAATAACCTAGCTCCTCCTTTTCTAAAGTCGGTTAAAAATAGATAAAGATTTTAAAATTCTTTAAAATTGAACACCAGAACCCTATTTAAAATATACATTAATATCGGCAAAAGCCAATTAACATCATTAAAATTATCAAATTAGTGATTTATGTTCATAGATGCTAATTAATGATTGCAAAAACTGGACTGAAATAATTTTATTTAAATGTACCGAATATTTAAGTCCACCTATTGTTTTCTTTGGCTCAAAAAGTTTTTAAATAAATAAATTTGTAAGTTTCTTTTTTTTAATAATTTGATTTATCTATTGTATAACTATTTATTATTGTATTGTACACGCCAATTACCTCTTTCTTTCAATTTCCTCAAGCGGGTCTACTGGAAGAAATTTCTTTAGTAATTAGTAGTCCGAACTATGTTTATTTTGATATGGTTTTATTTGTACGTACATACATACATACTATCACGTCTTTATCCCTAATGGGGCAGACAGAGCATTTTGGGTCTTGCGGCTCTATGCAGAGCCTAGGGCCACAAGACTCAAAACCACTTTTAGCGTTATGTTGGGCGAGAAGATGGAAAAGCAATCAATACAGTGACGGGTTGCTAGCCGCATCGCCTGTTAAAATGATTCGCATTTTTGCCCATTCCCTCGATCGCCTTTTACGATCTGCGCGGGAAGAGAAGCAGCTGGTACATTCTAAGTTTTTTCGTTTCTCCCAGACCAGCATGGTTTTATTTGTAAATTTTATAAGTGTACATGAACCAATAAAATAAAATAAATAAATACCTAACACCATTATACACGATGCATACCTACAGTACCTACTAGCTTATTTCAAATGCTTCAGCTACAACTCTTTGTAGAACGCTACGACGATCTACGAAGGATATCGTAGACTGCTACGAAATGCTACAATTCAATTCACCGCGCTACGACTGATAACTACGAAAATCTACCAATGCTACGGCAACCTTGTAGACAGCTACGAAAGGCTACGAAGATTTCGTAGTTTGCTACGGCATAGATTGAAAACAGGATTTTTTCGGAGTTCAGTGCTCCCATTTGAAAAGAGATGAGGTTGTTACGCAGCGCTAACATCAGTGTGGCTCGAGACGACATCATGTGCGCGCGTCCTCTAGTGGAAACATGTCAGCCAATAGTTAGTTTTATAGGTAAGTAACCCGTTTAATTCATGCCTATAATGTCTGCCTCACGTTAATTTCAATCAACTAATACCAAAGGCGTTTCAAAAACAATAATACAATACACAAGATGACCGCCACAACTCAGCCGCAACTTGGCTCGTTATAACTTGGAATTACTTGTGTAACTCATCAACACTAGTCATTATCACGATGGAGGAAGTTTTCGCGTCGCGTGATCACGTCAAAAAGCTCTAATACAAAAGCTTCTACGATGTATACACTCAAATCTAATCTAAAATATTACTATCATAATTATATATAATATTATATATAATCGATTAAACTGAAGTATATTTCAATCGATTGTAAAAGTTACTTTTGAATATTTTATAGATTCGAGTGTCTATCCTGTATTTAAACTTTTTGCCGTCTCACGTGACGCGAAAACATCCTCTAATTCCAATAAGACTTTAGTTCTTACCGGGCGGAAAGGGGTGCGTATTGCTTGATATAATTACATTTTATATATTTAAATTTTAATAACGTTCAAAAGATATAATGTCAATTTGACATAATCATTATGGTATATATTTTTAATAGCTATAATATTCATAACATTTTTATTATAAAAAGCATAAAATCATTATTATAACGTTTATGTACACTAAATATCACCTGTTATACAACTTGTGCGGTATAAAGGCCAAAAAGTATATCATTCAAAAACTGTATTGTTGAAAAGAGATATCATTCAAAACATATACCTATCAAAATCATATTGTTTAGAAGATATATGACTTAAAAACCATACCATCTAAAAAGTATAGACAGGCAGACAGAAAAAAAATTTGTTACACGTACAAAATGCGCGCATTTTGAACGTTTAACCAAACCATTTACTCGATTATTCGTTATTGACAAACTCAGTCTATCGTTATTTCTTTTTATATTTTATGTATTTTATCGAAATAACGTAACATCAAAGTTTTGTTACCCATAATTTTGTTTCCACGTAAGTTTCAGTTTGCAAAATAGTTGAAGTATTTAAAACGTGAGTGCTAAGACACTTCTATCTATTTTCCTAGGTTAGGGCAATCGTATTGGTTAGGTTATGTTAGAACTGCGACCAACACACGCACGAGCCGAGCGAGTGAAGCGAGCGTGCCGCGGTAGCGGCCGGCGAGTGCTAAGACACTTCTATCCATTTTCCTAGGTTAGGGCAATCCTATAGGTTAGGTTATGTTAGAACTGCGACCAGCGAGTTAAAACAGCGGCCGGCGAGTGCTAAGACGTTTATATCCATTTTCCTAGGTTAGGGCAATCCTATAGGTTAGGTTATGTTAGAGCTGCGACCAACACACGCACGAGCCGAGCGAGTGAGGCGAGCGTGCCGCGGCAGCGGCTGGCGAGTGCTAAGACACTTCTATCCATTTTCCTAGGTTAGGGCAATCCTATAGTTTAGGTTATGTTAGAGCTGCGACCAACACACGCACGAGCCGAGCGAGTGAGGCGAGCGTGCTGCGGTAGCGGCCGGCGAGTGCTAAGACACTTCTATCCATTTTCCTAGGTTAGGGCAATCCTATAGGTTAGGTTATGTTAGAACTGCGACCAACACATGCACGAGCCCAGCGAGCGAAGTTAGCGTGCCGCGGCAGCGGCCGGCGAGTGCTAAGACACTTCTATCCATTTTCCTAGGTTAGGGCAATCCTATAGGTTAGGTTATGTTAGAACTGCGACCAGCGAGTTAAAACAGCGGCCGGCAAGTGCTAAGACATTTATATCCATTTTCCTAGGTTAGGGCAATCCTATAGGTTAGGTTATGTTAGAACTGCGACCAACACACGCACGAGCCGAGCGAGCGAAGCGAGCGTGCCGCGGTAGCGGCTGGCGAGTGCTAAGACACTTCTATCCATTTTCCTAGGTTAGGGCAATCCTATAGGTCAGGTTATGTTAGAACTGCGACCAACACATGCACGAGCCCAGCGAGCGAAGTTAGCGTGCCGCGGCAGCGGCCGGCGAGTGCTAAGACACTTCTATCCATTTTCCTAGGTTAGGGCAATCCTATAGGTTAGGTTATGTTAGAACTGCGACCAACACACGCACGAGCCGAGCGAGCGAAGCGAGCGTGCCGCGGCAGCGGCCGGCGAGTGCTAAGACACTTCTATCTATTTTCCTAGGTTAGGGCAATCCTATAGGTAAGGTTATGTTAGAACTGCGACCAACACACGCACGAGCCGAGCGAGCGAAGCGAGTTATTATGTGTACCGTTACATATTGAAACATGTTTTTATGAACAGTTTTATCGATAACTTAATATTTTATATGAAATGTTAGTTCGATATACCGTTTTTCTATAAAAGAAAACCATTTTAAAATATATATTTTTTTAAATGTTGTTATTATAATATGAAACTGCGATGATAAACTATTCGTTTTATTAAGAAAAAAATGTATTAAAAATGGTGGAATAGTTTTCTGGGAAATGAAATTCGATTTCATAAAAATCTGTATTCTAATAGACACCCATTTTTTTATATATTAGCCATATATAATAAATAACAAACGAAAATTTGAGGAAATCGTCAATCAATGTTAATACGTACATTATGTGATTGCGACATATTAATGTATTATTTTCACCTGCATTGGCTTATTGTAATAAAATTATTCGCAACATACTACCAGGCGCTATATCAAAAGTTTGTTATATCTAATGATAATTATATATTAACAATCTTCTATTAATCGATTCATATACGTAATAATTATTATGTTTAATAATATATTTACAGAAAGTTTATTATACGTAACAAGCAATAGATTTCGAGAACTTTATACGACTTTAAATGTATACGAAAGGTTTGTTAGATGGAATAATTATTATTTAAACGATTTTATGGGTTTTAAAAGTATGATTTACGATTTTTATCTTAATTGATAATTATACCGACCAAAATTATATATTTCGTTGGTATTTATTCAAAATAATATATATTTTGTTGTTCTATCTTATATTACTTACCCGGCGGAAAGCCCCGGTCTATAAGACCGCGTGTGCCGTGTGGTTTTCGGCAGAGTAGAATAGGGCCACTCCAAGTCCTCCCGTGGATGTCGTAGATGGCAACTTGGGAAATACAAGCTAAACAAAGCCTATAAAAATCAATGAGACCTCTCCAACACCAACACGTCTCTCTCTCTCTCTCTCTCTCTGTATCTAATCCGTCTAGCCAGCAAGGAGAGTGTAAGCCAAGTCTTCGGGCTTCTCTGGCCAAGTATGGCTCTGGTAGTACAGAGAGGGTCGTGCTCCTGCAGTGGAGATAAAATGACCTGATGATGATGATGAAAAGACCGTGCGGAGTGGTGCGTAGGTTAAAAAAAAAAATGACGGGTTGCACTCTGGGAGTGCCGGCAGAAGTGAAAACTTGAATATTAACGTTGTGCATTTTTGATATTTTGGAATGGTTAAGGAATAATTTTGCACGAATTGCTTTAATTATCAGTATAAAATATTTCAAATCTTTTCTGAACCACAGTCTGTCACAAATGTCACAAGCATGACCAAAATCATTTTCAAATACACAGCAGTATGGCCACTACACAGACGGTCGAGCCATCAGCTGTCACCATCCATGGATGCGCGTAGCACGCTGTAACACAAACACACACGAACATTCGCGCAAGCGCCCTGCGCCGTCTTACGAATTTTCGATCAGGCCACGTGTCCCGACGCGAGTTTCAAATTTTTTACCCATTCCAAAAAAAGTGCACAACGCCGCTAAAGAAGTTTTCACTTCAACAAGTTTAGTTGCCAGGTAAATTAAAAATCCCCAACTTTCCAGCGTTAACCCCCAATAACTTTTAAACGACTGAATCGATTTGCATCAAACATAACTAAACAGCTAAAATACTATTATATAAGGTTATTATACTTTCCTGAAACAAGCTTTAACTGTACATCATCTACTCTGTACCATCCCTGGGTAAAGTCACGCGTGAACGCAAGCCAAGGGGACAAGCAACTATGCGCAAATTCGGGAACAATGTGGACAGTTCTGGAATGTTCGAAGCGTCAAACTTCTATATATTAAAGCGGAGATGACTTACTCGAATTTAATTAGTGTGTTGGGCTACTCGCGCGTATGAGGGTATACATACCATATTGTACGATATTATAAAGGTTTAGATAATAAAGGTTTAATTGTCTTGCGGCCCTGGGCTCTGCATAGAGCCGCAAGACCCAAAATGCTCTGTCTGCCCCATTAGGGATAAAGACGTGATAGTATGTATGTATGTATAAAGGTTTAGAATTTAGTTAAAGTTATAAACCGACACAATATGGTGAATTAAAGGCTTTTTACCGCTTTTAAGCCCTTTTTAAGACCGAACGTCTTGTTATGTACATACGTACTATCACGTCTTTATCCCTAATAGGACAGACAGAGTATTTAAGGCCGTGCGGCTCTAAGTAAACAGAGCCTAGGGCCGCAAGACTTGTATCTTAGTAAAGTAAGTAAAGAAGTAATAAAATTCACTGCAAGTAACTTAAAATATAACCATGTAGGAATCATCATCAATAAATTTAAGGACTAGGTTCTTGTCGGTGGAGTGTTTTCCATGTCTCCCTATTGTCTGTTAAATGCTTGACCTCCCTGTACGACGCGACATTTGCCTTTTCTTTTACTTCATCCATGTTTTATTATTTATATATAATATATATATAGTTATATAATAAAGAAGTTTCCAACAAATCAAATCAGACACTTTTTTCTAAACGTCAAAACAAGCATTTTCTATGGGATTGGTATGAAATAAAAACGAATGAAGTCATAGTTTCTTAGAGTCAAATAGCGCTCTTAATATCAGTTTTTCCGCATTATTAAATCTTATATCACATTGATAATGGATATGATCAATGACAAGTGACATTATTTTGTGACATTTTATTATTTTAACACTGCCAAATAATTTATTTTTGACCCAGGAAACTTGCTTATTACCTTCTTGGTCTTTCTTTTCCTCTCTTGGCTTCCACTTTCCCTTCCATGATTTTTTTATGAAGTTGTCATGCCGCATTAGGTGGCCAAGGAATTATTTTTTGTAAGAATGCGTTCCCCAAAATTCCCTAGCTTTAATTTAATTCATATCCCACTTTTAGATCACTTCCAAACTGCCTCCGTGGTGTAGTGGTTAGAGCGTTCGGCTCATACCCGGAGGTCGCGGGTTCGATTCCCGGCGGGGGCAACGACTTTGTGTTGATGTCCTAGTTTGGTTAGGACATTGTAGGCTGATCACCTAATTGTCCGATAAATAAGAGGATCCGTGCTTCGGAGGGCACGTTAAGCTGTCGGTCCCGGTCACTGTCTTTGACATTGGTCGTTACCTTAAAACCATGTCAGAGGCCTTTAAGGCGGTTTAAAAACTCTGACACTAGTGTTAGTCACTAACACACACGATAAGAAGAAGAAGATCACTTCCAAAGCAGGTCGAGTAATTTACGTGACCTACTTTTGAAGGAAGAAAATGTGGTTTAATCGTGTCATTATTACACGATCTAATCATAACACGATTAAGCCTCCTCTCGTCCTCACTCACCCTCGCACACCTGCCGCCATACCTGCAACAAATTACCAATCGTTAATCCAGGAATTAATCAGGGGACAGCCATTACTTAGACAATAATAACCTCCCCCCCTTCCCCCTGGCATTCACGTGCCCTGGTGCCATCGGTGCTAAGTGGATGCCAGGTTATGAGCGTGGAGAAATATTTATTACGCAGTTATAAGTAATACTATCAACTTTGTAATGACAAGTAAGTTAAATAGAGATAATAGATTTATGCCTATCATCATCTTCATCATTTCAGCCGCATAACGTCCACTGCTGGATATATTCCTCTCCCAAACATTTCTAAAATGTCCGATCAAGAGCGGCCTACATCCAGCACTTTACAGCGACCCTGGTCAGATCTTTTGACCACCTTGTAGGTGGATGCCCTACGCTTCGCTTGCGAATACGAGAACCTTTTTGGCCCATCGGCCATCGGTTCGTCGCGCTATATGTCACGCACAGTGCCACTTCAACAAGCTAATCCGCTGGGTTATATCAATGACTGTTTACTTATTAATTTAACTAAAAAGGGTTTGATTAAATGGATTAAAACTTTGCTCGTATAAACGTATATCTATCTTCCATGCTGATCTGAAAGAAATCAATCAAACAATCTTGAATTAAAGATGGAAATGGATAAAAATCCGAATCATGTTATACAAGTATTAGATGGTACGGCTAGCAACGCATCACTATTTTGTTTTCCTTAAATCTTAAGACGCTAAACGTGGCCTTAGGGTCTCGCAACCCTAGGCTCTGTCACCCCTAATCCCTAAAATACGAGTACTTACTTTGTTTAATGTAAACAGTGACAATAAAGGTTGGAGCGGAGACCCTCCTCGTTTGCACGTCAAGAAAACAGGCTTCAAAGTGATACAAAGGTCCTTTGTCGTCCGAGGGCAAGAAAGTCTTCATCAAAAGACTAATTGTCGGCAAGTTTGTTTGTTTGTTCAGCAGTTGTGTAATTGGTTAACTTAAATTGGAACGGCGCTGCTCATATTTCAGAGGCACCTTGCCAAAACTCTGTTTTAATTGTGTATATTTCGGAGAAAGCTGAACTTGTTACGTATTTATGATGTTGTGGAACGGGTGGAACTGGGTAGCTTTTCAAGTTGTTCTAAAATTGATATGGACACTTTGTCCCTGACGGCATGGACAGAGGACTGCAAGACCGAAAGGCCATTCTTAGATGGTGGGCGTAAAGGTGGAAAATAGGGCTTCCCCAATAAATAACTGCCTCTTTGACCACGCGGGCAACGCAGTAGGTAACGCAAATCTTTGCGTAAAAGTATACTTTTATAATTTCATAGTATATCTATACTATAAAATTATAAAAGTATACGTTTTAAGCCCTGACAAAAAAGAAGTGTGTTATAAGTTTGACGCTAATCTCTGTCGGTCTGTCTGTCTCTCTGTGACATCGTAGCTCTTGAAGGTATGGACCTTTTTAGATGCGGTTTTTTTAACGTGAAAGCAAGTTACTTTGCGGTGATTGATGAAATCGGTTCAGCCGTTTAACCTGTCATCTGTGAGCAGACCGGAATCCGGTCGACATGCATTGTTTTACTATTGTGTCTGGTGTTTTGCACAGACAACAGGTTAAGATTTATTTGGTGTTAACGCTTGAAATTTTGGGTCTTTTCATTTACGTGGCTCTTATTATTTATTTTTGATTAGTTATCGGCAAATAATAGATAGCACTACAGGTATCAATTCCACTTAATATCGTTTGGAATATATAGTTCCACCTTTCTTAACTAGATGGAGCCGTCGGGATTTTTTTAATTTGCCTGGCAAATAAACTTGTTTGACTCAAGCTAATCAAATATACCTAACGAGAAACGTAAAAAGTTTTAATGAGAGAAAAATCTCTCCTAAAAGCAAGGTACAGAGACTCCATCGAAACCAAAACGACCAAATTGTATCCTCTAAAATCTCAAAGGGGAATCAGGGAGAAAATTCGCCGGCTTTTCACTGCCACTGCAACCGGATATGGGCAGATTTCAAAGGCTTTCGATGAGCCCGAATTTTGTTTTTATTACTCATAAAGTAGCCTCGCTGTGATACGAGGTGAGCTGAGCAAGTCGGGTTGTAGATACAACGTGTAACGAAAAGAGGGTGTTAACCCGAAAGGAGGTAAATAATGCTGTGAATCAACTTTTCTTTTCGACTCAACAAGAAGAAGGAAATAATTACTTTAAATATGTACAAAGTTTAGTATGGAACCAGTAGTTTTAACTCCTTTTCAGGTACACGTTGCTCAAACTCTTCTTCTTGTAAGTCGGCTTAAAATCTCTAGTTACACCTCACATTATATATTATGCGTTTTTAAAGACTGCTCTAAAATGTGTCATTTAAAACGTGCAATTTTTTTTTCAATTCTAACATATCTTTATTATCATAAGATAATCGTCATTGTTTTGTTGCACCATTGTTGACGTCAAATGGTAACATACAGCTAAGTTTACTACCGCTACCTAAGCGCTAGTGCAGAACTTTTTGCTCTTGTATAATGTTTGTAATAGACAAAAAAAAATATGTTAACGATATTTATCCAACTCACCGTATGTGAGTTACGGCTATCGAACGTTAACAATTCAGAAGTAAGAAATAATGCGCGATCTATATAAAGTTTCCCATGTCAATGACCTCTGATAACACATAAATAACAAAACTGGACTTCTGCCAAATGTCATTTCGAATGAACAATAAGGGTGAAGCCAAACGAGCGTAATTTTGTGAGTTGTGAGTCGCAGAAAATAAGTTGCGGAATTTCTGCTGCATTCGGTTTCATACAAAATGGCAGTTTGTGCCAAACGAGTTATCATGATACTCCTATTTTAAGGGGTTCCGTAGTTAACAAAGAACCCTTATGGTTTCGCCATGTCTGTCTGTTTGTCTGTCTTTCCGTCCATCCCCAGTTTTCACTCAGAGACTATAAGTACTCGGAAGCTGTAATTTGGCATAGGTATGTATATTAATCATGACAAGAAAGATTTCCAAAAATATTTTTGCTTGTGAACACCATTTTTCAATTAAGGGATCAGTTTCTAAAATATTTAGTTTTATAGTTGCAATTTTTATTATAATCTAGTATCCCCCGCCCTCTATCTGCAAAACGGTTATATGTGAACACGTGAAAAAGTTCACAGCTGAAGTACCTATATATAACGAAATTTAAAGGAAAGCTCTCAGAGCTAAGTAGGATTTACAAATTATAAAAGTTATAGGCGACCAACTTATAAAATGTATTCAGAAAAGTAAAACGTCAATAAAAATTAGTTTTAAACCGTTTTTAGTGCATGAACTCAAAGTCGGCATATACAAATACGGAACGCGTAGCGCTACACGCACTTGACCAATTATTTTATAGACGTTCGAGTGCTTCGAATGCAATGAATCACGTCCTAGGTAGCAAAAGTACATACAGATATAGATAGATAGATATAACATTTATTCGAAGGACAAAAGCAACACAATAATTACAAATACCTAATTAAAACAAATTCTAAAAGTACAAATAAAAAACTTGAGAGGTGTCAAGGGAATCCCGGATAGAACGAAGTTCGAGAGAGAGAGAGACAGACAGAGAAACACGCGCACGTCGCACGGCTTACAACTAAGCAAAAAGTGTCATGTGGTGTCGTTACATCTTTTGGTCTTAATTTTTTCCGACTAACCTCCTTTCGCGATAAGGAACCTCGTTCCAAACATAAAGTACCTTGTCCTCCAAAATGGACTCCAATTCAGCATGTACTAGGTTTTGCATTAGCGAAATCCCAGCGCTGATCTTCGTACATAGTTGACGCACTTGGCCAATTATTTCGTAGTAGTACGTAAGTACCTACTAGTATTTATTCTGTGGTAGTAGTTCGAGGCCTTTGCCCAACAATGTGACACTACAGGCTCATAAAAAAAAACGACGGGTTGCACTCTGGGAGTGCCGGCAGAAGTGAAAACTTGAATATTAACGTTGTGCATTTTTGATATTTTAGAATGGTTAGGGAATAATTTTGCACGAATTGCTTTAATTATCAGTATAAAATATTTCAAATCTTTTCTGAACCACAGTCTGTCACAAATGTCACAAGCATGACCAAATTCATTTTCAAATACACAGCAGTATTGGCCACTACACAGACGGTCGAGCCATCAGCTGTCACCATCCATAGATGCGCGTAGCACGCTGTAACATAAACACACACGAACATTCGCGCAAGCGCCCTGCGCCGTCTTATGAATTTTCGATCAGGCCACGTGTCCTGACGCGAGTTTAAGATTTTTACCCATTCCAAAAAAAGTGCACAACGCCGCTAAAGAAGTTTTCACTTCGAAAAAGTAGTTCGAGTGCTTCGAATGCAATATCACTTCCTAGATAGCAAAAGTATTTGCGACTCACGCAGTCGATGTGATGCTTATTATGTCACTTGGAGATGGTTCAGGTCGAGGTCAGGGTCGAGGTCACGGCGGTCACGCGATGCCGACGCTTCCGATATCCGTGTTCGCGAAGTTTTGTATACGATTATTAAAGATACTACAGAAATATTGCTGTTTAAATTGCTACGGAAAATGATCTGTTTCGTATTGTCCTAGGTCATTGATTCTAAGTATGTCACACTAATATTATCCTACTATCCTTCTCCTACTATATAATATCATAAATGCGAAAGTGAGTTTGTATACATATTTGTTTGTTACTTTTTCACGCTTTAACTACTGAACCGATTTGGATGAAATTTCGTATGGATATAGTTTGAGACTCGTGGAAGGACATAGGGTACTCTTTATCCCGAATTCCCACGAGGAGCGAAGCCCGCGGGTACAGCTAGTAAAGACATAAAGACGAAAGTTTGTGAGTTTGTGTGTGTATGTTTGTAAATCCTTTACGAGCAAACGGCTGGACCAATTTTGATAAAATTTGGTATGCAAAACAAAAGCTGACAAACTGGATTAACACATAGGCTACTTTAGGCGCGGGTAACACCGCGGGGCGCAGCTAGTATTATATATACTGATAAGTATAAATTATATAAAATACAGTTTCTCTTACGCGTCTTAATCCATAACGAGGTAGAAAGTGCCAAAAGCCTACACTTAAATTTTCCTAGCTCAAAACCAAAATCATATTAATAAATATTATAAACACTTTCATTTCATTTCATTTCTTTATTTAGCACACAAAACAGATAACAATCATATTCTTATGTAGGTACAATATAAGTTTTAGGTGTTGATCTGGATTGTTTTCCTTACATATGTATGTCTAAAAAGTCTAAACAATTTAAATCACAAGTACAATTTTCTTGATATTATTAAAATAAAGAAACTAGAAAAGATAGCGAAGCGCTCACAAATAAGAATAAAAAATAAATAAAAACATTAGTTGATTACGTTATCTGGTTAAGTAAATAATGACCTTATAAGTTTAGACTTCATAAGTTTAGTTATTAAAATATTTGTTGCACTAAAACATAATGTTAAATAAGCTTTTATCTAATATATTGTATTAGTTTAAAGTGTTCAGACAAATCAAACGAGCCCAAACTCGATGGGGTTGCGTGCTTTCATTACAGAGGTTATATGGCCACCATCCGGCTCCATCATCAGATCAGCTCCATGTCATCATAATATTGCATAGTCACGCGATATACGTTTGCGTGCAATAATTCAGCTCAATCGGAAACCGGAAAGTGGGTCAAATTTAACTTGCAAGATTTTATTACAGACAGACCGACAGACATTAAATGGGGGATCCAAAGCTTGTAAAAAGTAAAAATCAACTCAGCGTAAGTGCGTTTGTGCCATTATCGACTTTGTTTTGTTTTGTTCCTGATCGAATCGGGCCTCTAGTTTTGGGCCGCGTAATTGCAAACGCCGCTCGGACGTGCGCCGCCTCTTCAACCGACTCTCGTAAAAACTCTAATTGAACTTGGACAATCAACCGACTTTGATTAGAACACGCATTCGGGAAAGTTTTATCAAACAACAGAGCAAGCTGCGTCCAGAAAGAAATTACCAAACCCCCCTGATAGGTGAGGGGGGTTGTGGTAATTTCTTTTTGTTGTTTTATTGACCTTAGTTACGGCAAGCGATAGGAATAACATAAAGATACATTTGTCTTTATCCTTGACAGGTTAGACAGTAGAGATGGGCGTTGAATGAAAGAACGGTTTAGGTATTTCAACCTTTTTAACTGGTATGCCAAGTGCGAATCGGACTCGCGCACTAAGGGTTCCATAACATTATCTATACAAAATCACGTTTTCTGTATGGGAGCCCCACTTAATTATAAAGGCAACAGAAATACATCATCTGTAAAATTTTCAACTGTCTATCTTGGTTCATGAGATACAGCCTGGTGACAGGCGGACAGACAGACGGACGGACAGAATCGAACGGTCCCGTTTTAACCCTTTGGGTTCGAAACTCTAAAGACAACAAACAAAAAAAATCTACTCTCAAAAACAACCTCCATAAATATACTGAAAGACAATCCTACTTCCAAATCGGGCCAAACACATCCTAACCTAACCTTGCCCTCCAGCCTCCACCTTGTACCATTTCGCATGAAAACTGTTGCAGACACATTCCCATACTCCCGATGGGAGTGTGTCCTTGACTTATAGTTAAAGTTTGCCAACATTAAAAGATATAGTGCAGGCAGAAACTTGGAGATGCTCCAGCCGGGTCACGGTCGCTGTTAGATGCAGGGTTTAGAGCATTTAGTTAGACTAGTTATAACTATGCCTCTTATTCAGTGGTTTGATTAACTGCCTCCGTGGTCCAGTGGTCAAGGCGTTCGCCTCATGATCTGGAGGTCGTGAGTTCGAATCCCACTGGGAAATAATACTTTGTGAAAAGTTGTTTCCAGTCTGGTTAGGATATTGCATCCTTGAACCACTTGATTGATTATCCAAAAAATATAATTCCGTGTTTACGAAGGCACGTATAAACTGTGAGTCCCGAACACTAACTAGTGTTTCCTCAAACTACCCAAGGATTAGTTCTGGTCTATCCTTTGGGTTGAGGTCAGACGGCAGTGGCTGTGTAAAAACCAGTAACCTCGTCAAATCTCCTAAGTTAGGTAGCGGACCCGGGCTCTGAAGCGTTACAACTGAGGATGCAACCTGATATGTACACTCAGATAATAATGATGAATTAGGAAAACATTACGTACTCTCTACATCGCTTAAAAACTGCACATTTTTATAAGACAAAAACATAATAGCATAGAACCGCTGCATTTTCGATACAAAAACAAGAGAACCGTTTTAAAAAGTTGGCAAGCGAACAAGAAAATTATTGGACTACTAATGGAATAACATTGTTTTGATGTTTTGTTTGCAAAATCGTAGCAAACAGTAGGACATCGTTTTTTAACATTTTTTAATTTAAAAAGTTAAAAGTCAACTTTGTTTACAAAAATATTTAACGTCAAATACACAAAAACACAGAATACAGCACTGACATTATACTTAAAGGTTTTTATGACATGTAAGTAAGTAAGACCAGTTTCCTTGCGATGATTCTTAGCTGTGTTTAATGAAAATTAGTTCAGCCATTTTAAAGTTATTGGGAGTTAACGCCTGAAAGTCGGGGCTTTTTTCAGCAAATAATAGATGACGCTACGGATATCAAGTTGGCTCGGTAGTTCCGCTACTCATCACTAACCGGTGTTCTTGATGGTCGGGGGTTTTTTAATTTGCCTAACAAATAAACTTGTTTGCCCTATAGGTCATCGGTTCGTCGCGCTGTATCCTGCCCACTGCCACTTCAACGATCTGCTGGGCTATTTAAGATTCAGTAACATAAATAAATAAAAGACCAAACACCATGTAAAACATTAAAATATGACCGAATATCATAAAGTGATTTTTGTGTTAAGTATATATTTAAAAAGCAAACTTTAAAAACATTCACAAATATTTATCAATTTCACGATATCAACTTATCGCGCATGTCGTTAAAACTCGAAATATAGTAATAATTAACAATCAATTCGAATAAAATGACGAATAAGGTCATTTGTTTTTAATCTACGAGTCACAATTAATGACCACTATAAATTGATTTCAACTCATTATTTTTATCAGGCCATAATCATAGAAATCGCACGTAAAAACCGCGTTTGTTGTTCGGGAGCCCCCTCATATATTTATTTTATTGTTTTTAGTATTTTTAGTAATAACGGCAACAGAAATACAGCATGGACTATACAGCTTGGTGACAATCGGACGGACTGCGAAGTTTTAGTAATAGGGTCCCGTTTTTACCCTTTGAGTACGAAACGCTAATAATCAACAAAACATCCCAAAGACGGTACAATTAATCAATTCGAAAATGATTATCATAACGATGCCTACTCGTATTTTGGTTTTTCTTGTGTATTATTCTGTAAAAGTATGTATAAGGATAGCTGCTTTACTGCATCTGACAAAGGTAGACCTACTTACTTGTCTTGCGGCCCTGGGCTCTGTGTGCTTAGAGCCGCAGGACCATAATGCTCTGTCTGTCCCATTAGATATAAAGACGTGTCAGTGTACCTACTAAACTGTGTATTTTTACATAAAAATCCAATCAAACTTTTTATCAACTCTAAATCTAATTAATAAACATTGCCAGTCACTTTCCATAAATAGATTCGAACTCGCTCAAGACAGTACGCCTACAAATCGATCTAAAACAGTCCAGTGAACCCGTGAATCTAACAAACTAACCTGCCGCAACTTTTCGTCAATCAAAAAAGATTGAATCACGGATACTTTGCAGTACTTTACAATGGCGACCTTCAAGCGACATTATCGGACGCGACCTACAATCCTGTAAGCTCGCCCACTCGCTTTTTGTTTGCCAATAGCACGTAGTAATATAATTCAGAACGAATAACACTTTATTGTCTGTCATCATTTTAGCCCACGGAAGAGAAAAAAAAAGACGTGTGGCACTCGGGGACTGCCGCGGTAAAGTTGTAAACAAGGAAGGACGGCAACGTCGCAAACGGACGACGGAGACGAAGCGGCAACCTACATGGTAGGCGGAGTGGAGAGCTGGAGGTTTTTTCGTTACGGAATTTTTGGATTCGGTCCCCGCGCTCAAGGCCCGCGATAGAAGCTATGCAATAGCTTAAAAGTAATGGAAGTGCTACTTGACAAAATTAGTATCGGAACCGTTGTCGCCAAATTCACACAATTAGGTCCAACGCAGACGACAGACTAATCCGCGCCGCACTTTTTAGTCTGTGAAAATAGAACCCATGGAATCATACGCAGTAACGCACACGATGCGCGCCGGACTTTTTGCGCGTCATCACAGACTAAAAAGTGCGTCACGGATAGTCTATCGTCTGCATTGGGCCTTAAACCACTAATCACATTTACATTACTTATAAATCGGTTTATCCGTTCCAGAGGTACAGTGCAACAGACAGACAGACATTAGCGTCAAACTTCATTCTTCTTCTGGATATCTGTTTTATGTATCTTTTAGTCTGTAATGTATCTATTTTTTGGTGCAATAAGATTTTACCTAACTTCTTCACACCCCTCTTTTTAGTCAGAGGTTAAAAATGTGCTTTTAAAAAAGCTTTACTTGACCACATTTTGTAAATCCTTTAACTTTTAACAAGTGAATTTTATCATTTGATATATAAAACATCAATTTTCGCCTTATTTTAATGACTGCGGTCAGAATATTGCAATCCGCGAGGTGAGGGTCAGGTCAAGTGACGTTGGTCACGTGTTGGCAACATTCCACGCAGCGCGGTTTCCGAAGCTAGGTTTGTGTGTCATTGTCTGACGGTGTAACCCCGGCCTCTTTACGTCCATACTTAGCGGGGGTAAGTATAGTAAGTATTCCTAAAAAAATGAACAAACCCTTGTTTTCTTCGCTACCAAGAATAAAAAATAAAATAAGTACAATTTGTTTTTTCGCAAGCATTAAAACTTTTTACAACCTTTTACTCTAATTTCCAATTTGCAAACATTGCCAGTTACAATAAAGTATAAACATTACTGTTAATTGAAAACACTCAAAAAAGGAATATTAAAAGTCGAATGGATTTTGGCAATCTTGGCGATACGATCGTTGGCGGTGTTGCCATTAGCATGAAGGGGACATTATCACGTAGCGGTACTGTTAGTGTTGCCATACTGAATAACAATGGTCCGGTCCAATTAGAGGATCTGTTTGAGCACAGAAGCTGACGAATCGGTTGCGATGTAAGTAAGTATTGATTGGGATGTAACATGTACGCTGGTTGGCAGAACGACCAGATTTGATTTATGAGCACATCAGTAAAAAATCGCCTTTAACAAAATTTCGACAAAGCCACTGCCGGTCACAGAGATGCAATATTACTTGTAAACGTTATCAAAAGAAAAGAATAGGGCCAATCCAAGTCCTCCCGTGGATGCCGTAGAAGGCGACTTAGGAAATACAAGCTAAAAAAAAGCTTATAAACATCTATGAGACCTCTCCAACCTGTCTGGCCAGCGAGGAGAGTGTAGGCCAAGTCCTCCGACTGCTCGGGCCAAGTATGGCTCTGATTGCCTCTGATAGAGGGTCATGCTCTTGCAGTAAGACCTGATGATAATGACTTAGAGATCACACTCTTCAAATGGTCATAGAGGCATATAACTTCACCCATAATGTAGCTATCTTCAAGGACTCCAACTTGTGC
This sequence comes from Acrobasis consociella, assembly GCA_963555685.1. Lineage (NCBI taxonomy): Eukaryota > Metazoa > Arthropoda > Insecta > Lepidoptera > Pyralidae > Acrobasis > Acrobasis consociella. The sequence continues at coordinate 778,819 of OY743112.1, forward strand.
TGGATTTCCTCTGTTAAAAATACAATGTCTAGAAACACAAGCTAGTAGCACAAAGAAATAAAAACAAATCTTTTCATGGACAATGTAACCGGGTTTGTGTGTCACTGCCTCCCGGGCTAGCCTCGCCCAAGGATGCCGCGACTTGGCACGGGAGGCGCGAAATTGAAATTTTTAAATTTATAGCGATAACAGCTGACACTTTCATCCATTTGCAACGCGATGCATTATTAATGCATTTATCAATTGGCAATAGCTTTCAGCTTCAGAATCTTCGGATTTCGTGAATAACATTCATACATTTTGCGAAAACCGTTCTAAAAATATTTTCGTCAAAAAGTAAAATGATTTGATGTTTGATTAGTTTTTATGTGACAGCAGTCAAACAAAGACATACACATGGATTACTTAAATTAAAATTATATGACATTAATATCACGTTACTAAGTAATTAATTTAATTTATATGTCTATGTATGATTTGTTTTATTCAATTTTTAATTATATACTCGTAAATTAAAAACCGGCATTCGCGGAAGACCAGCGTCGTGGCACTCGTGGCTCGTATCACGGTATATATGCTGAGCGAAAGGCCGATTTGGTGCATTGTGTAAAGTGTAATTTATTAATCCAATTTTTTATATGTAGCCAAATAAACTATTTTTCTTTCTTTCTAGTGACCATACAATTTTAATAACTTTGATATTCCAGCCTTTAACATTAATTTATGAATTAAATGAACCTTATGGCTATATTGAAAACTTGAAAACTAATTAAACCGTAAGATACGACCTAATTACAAAACGACGCGAAAAAGTGCGCTAAGTTCCAAAAAAATAATAATATTAATACTAAAGTTTAGCCACTGCCTCCCAGCCTAATCGTAGTCACAGAATGCAACATTCTTGGCAAAGGACAAACGTTGAAATTGAAATTTCGCGAATTTATGATTATAACAGGTGACAGACATTTCATCTAAATTCTATCCCTTGTCGAACACGAACCATCGCTTCGTAAAACAACAAAATGTTTCGTGCCATGTGAGCCGTGTCTTTGTGATGTATTGTGACAGGAAAATGGAAATCTATTGTTAAAACAAATGGAAATAACCAATCCAATGTTTATCTTTATATGTATTTGTTATAAAATGTAGTATTGTTGAGTTAGTATCCCATAACACAAGTCTCGAACTTACTTTGGGGCTAGTTTAATCAGTGTAATTTGTCCCTATATATTTATATTTATCGCCATGAATCAGTGATAGCAGTTGTTTTGCCCATAATATCATGGGTTAGATGATGATATCTATCGGTATTAATGCTTAGGTGGATGTGTGGGGTGACGCAAATGGATAAGATGGAATGAATATACATATAAGAAGGAGTTTAAACCCCTGGGGGCCCCTTAGTGCTTATAAAGTGGTCGTAAAAGTGATGTCACATGTGACATTGCGGGCCCATGGTGGCTACGGTAGCATAGCATCGTAGACATTAATGTTGACAAAATGTTTTTTTATTTTTATTTTTTTAATTTAAAACTTAGTAACGTTTGACCGCTTCTCACTTGGTGGAAGGCGACTGGGATGGATCACGCATACTCAAGTAATACCTATTCACTTTTCTCTTGAAGACATCCAAATTGTATCTTTCGGGGAATAAGTGGGAGGTCAGAGCATTCCAGTCTCTAGCCGTACGTATAAGGAAAGAAGACGCAAAGCGTTTTGTACGAGTGGTTGGAACTTGTTCTACATAGGGATGGAGCCCTGACCCATTCCTGGTAGTTCGATAGTGGAACGGCGAAGGTGAAATTAAATCATGAAGCTGCTGAGAGCATTCTCCAAAGTGTACATGTCCTTAAATTATAGAACCTATCTCTGTCTCACCCTGTATGTACAAACAAACAAGACAACATCCAAAATGTAAAACAAGAAGCGCGTTATCTGGCTCGTAAAATATGAACGATGGTCTATTTCGGTCGGACTCTGATTACGACGAGCGATGCTGAATAATTAACGTCATAAGTAATTACTGAGCCCTTAAAGCCACGTCCAAAATGCTCTCAAGATATTTTACAATAAACATTTTTTTACACAACCTACTTCAAACTACTTACTCATACTCTTCTTCTTCTACTGCCTTATCCATGTCCCTGTTTGTTATGTGGGGTCGACACAGCATGTAAGTTCCTTCCACTTTGTTCTATCCCCTGTTAACCCTATTCAAACTTGTCATACATTTTTATTTCTATGAGTCGTGGAATACTCGGTTGGAACGAAGTTATTAACTAAAAATACCCTCAAAAACTTCCAGCCCCTAAAAAAGTTCGTGGCGGGTTTTTACACAATTTGTTTGCCTAGCCTACTTATTAGCTCTCAACTGTTTTTAATTAGCTGTATACACATGTTTTGAGTTGTTACCTTGCTAATAAAATATTTAAACATATACACGGTGATTTTTTAATGGTTTTGGAGCCGAAGGCCACTTCATAGGCATCGTTAATAAGACCTAATTAGCTAGTCAAAATTCAGAAACAAAAAATGTTGACTAAAACTCGAAAGCAAAATTGTGAGATCAATTAATAGTACCGCCGCCATACACCGCCCGCCGGCCGGCCGGGGTCATCGACATCCACGCAGCTGTTTTGGTCGGCATAACTACGTGGTCTCGATCGAAAATCATTCACGCAACTTTTTTATCTTATGACATACTGAAATTTGGATTACGTGGAGAGTTGTAGTATATGGATAGAGGAATTTATTTACTATACGACATTTTTTTCCAAAACCAATGAAAAGTCAGCGTGTATGTATGCAACGTGGATGGAAGGGGCATACCCGTAATAAATCCAACCACGGGCTATACTAGATCACTATAGCATGATAAAATTAAAATAACTGTCAAAAAAACAAAAAAAGAATTCGACATTCCCATACATATTGCCCTAACGGCTGCACACTTTAGTATGGAAATGGCAATTTTTTTATTAGTTTTTTTACTGTTATTTAATTCCATTATGTGAATATGTAGTGATCTAGTATAACTCGTGTTTTGATTTATTACGGGTATGTCCCTTCCACGTATAATGTATAAAACCTTAGTGACATTAGTCATGTATATCTCATTAAAATAAATGTAACCGCAGCCTTACGTCATACGCGTACACATGATATTTCACTTCCTCGGTTATCAGCCGTCCTGTATAATTTCCCTATGTGAGTATGTAGTAACTTGGCCATTACAGTTACGAGTATACAATCGAACACGTGTGCTTTGTGACTTTTGGATTTTTCAAGCGATTATTAAAACGAGTCAAGATTGCTACAAAAACTAATAACCGGCCAAGCGCGAGTAGGACTCACGCACGAAGGGTTCCGTACCATTATCTATAATGTTCGTTATATGGATGGGAGCCCAACATAAATATTTATTTTATTCTGTTCTTAGTATTTTTTGCTATAGCGGCAACAGAAATACATCATCTGTGAAAAATTTAACTGACCAGTTTAGCTATCACTGTTCATGGGATAAAGCCTGGTGGCAGGCAAACAGATGGGCGGACAGCGGAATCTTAGGGTCTCGTTAATACTCTTTGAGTATAGAACCCTAAAAATGAAGAATAGGACAGCAACCTAGCGTATATAAAGAAACAAAAATAAATAAATTTAGTAAAAAAACTTAGTGTATAGTGCGGGTTTTAGACGTTTGTCCTATTTACTTTTTTTTACAAAGCTACAGAAAGAGATAAAGACAATCGGGCTATCTTGGCGCCTAGCCCGAAGAAAAGCGCATGGCCAACGACCGATCGCAATGGAGAAATACTGTTGAAGCCCCACCTAACCTAGGGTTTCAACAGTCTTTCTCCATTGGGGCCCTAAAGACTCTAGCATGCAGATATTTTGGTGTAAAATACTGTAAATAATGTGCATAAAATTATAAAATAAATATTTAGTATAAAGACCTTATGTCAAATAAGTCAGTCACAGAAAGAGTTAAAGTGACGACACGTTACGAAGTTACGATAAAAGTAGCTGATAATGAACAGTCAATGAATAGAATAATGGCAAAAGTCACACGGGTCACGTTCCAGAACATTCCAAGTTGGTAGGATCATCGCAAACGCATCGTAACTCGCAGCGTTGCAAGTGGCATTTGTGGCATTGCGGGGTCAAGGTGTGCTAGTATAGTATAGTGACATATTCAATAAAATATGTAAATACATATTAATGCCGACCAGCATGAGATTCTGATCATTTTGTATTTTGAATGTGAAAACCAGTTATATGCCTACATAGATATGTGCAATTTCTTTAAAATTACATAGCCGAAATTTGTCGTCCAATTCAGTGCATGAATAATGAGAAGAACTTTCACAAGATGACGCTAAGCCGTTGTAGTTAGCTCAGAAACTAGCTAGATATAATATATAACTGTACAATACAGTTATAGCTAGCTATTTTCTGATGATTATGATTTTTACTAGGGCTCTGGTAGAATTGATCTGTTTCTTCTACTTGGACATTTCAATACATCTTAGATATTTCCCTTTTTAACCACACTTCGGAGCTACTTTTCTTCGAAATTTCGCACATTCAGCATCCTGGGCTGTGAAAATATCGAGTTCACGCTCTATTACGTCTTTACGTGGTATACATGATGAAAACTGGTAAGTATTTGTCCGACAAAGTAGGCATAACCACAACTAATATACATACCCGTGCAAAATCAAAATTAAAAATCTAAACAGATATTTTTCTCTACTAACTAGGTATAAGATCTTCTTTACCGAAAATTTATACGAATCGTTGGTCAAAACCGTATCTTAGTGATCTTAATCACTATAGCCAGTGGCATCCCTGCCGGCTATCTCTGAATTGCCACAGCCGCGTCGAAACGGGCCAATGTGTTCGCACACGCGACGAAACGTCACGCCGGTCAAACGGTTCCGTTCTAGTCTTAAATGCTCCTCTATAAATTACTAGCATAAGTAGTATGATAGTCTTCTTCATCTTATCCTGTCACTATCACTTCTCTATACATTCTTTTTAACTAACTTCCAAAAAGGAGAATGTTATCAATTCGTCGCGATTTTTGAAGTGAAAACTTCTTTAGTTGTGCACTTTTTTTGGAATGGGTAAAAAATGTTAAACTCGCGTCAGGACACGTGACCTGATCGAAAATTCGTAAGACGGCGCAGGGCGCTTGCGCGAATGTTCGTGTGTGTTTATGTTACAGCGTGCTACGCGCATCCATGGATGGTGACAGCTGATGGCTCGACCGTCTGTGTAGTGGCCATACTGCTGTGTATTTGAAAATGATTTTGTTGAAAATGAATTTAGTCATGCTTGTGACATTTGTGACAGACTGTGGTTCAGAAAAGATTTGAAATATTTTATACTGATAATTAAAGCAATTCGTGCAAAATTATTTCCTAACCATTCCAAAATATCAAAAATGCACAACGTTAATATTCAAGTTTTCACTTCTGCCGGCACACCCAGAGTGCAACCCGTCATTTTTTTTTTTATGTATGTTATCTGATTGTTCGAAGACGCCAGTACAGATTTGGAAAATTATTGTTTGTTTGAAAGGGTCATACGTTAGGTGGTCCCATAGAAATGTTTTTAAAATCAGTTGTGTAGTCAGGGGGAAATTCTGATTTTGGTTTTGAAAAATTATGTAATTTAAATCTTTCTTGATTCTAACCATAATCAACCGATGAAATATGGTCCAATTTTTCGTCATCATCTTAGCGCGTTCCCGATTGGATCCTAAGCTGTCTGAACATAACACGCATGTCAATGGTCACCTAAGGATGCTAAAAACAATGCGAAATCGAGAAGAAATTGCCATATATAATTTACTATCTAATCTAACCCGATAAAGTATGCCCCGTAACAGCCAACATATCACTGGCAGGCAACACGACGGGTTATTTCTCAGAAGCCGAATGTTTCCGACGTACTAAATAAAGCTTTTCCCGAGAACTAAGCCTAGATTTTCCGCAGATATTACGTTTCCAGGAAAGCTTCAGCGGTAATTCACGGTTTCGAGGAACCCTGAATAACATAATCGAATTTGCATACAACTTCAAGTTGAATGTTCGTGGAATAGCCGTATTTTATCAAACAGTAAACTGAACATGTAGGCTTTAATGTGGTGTAGGATAGAATGATGATAAATAATACATACATAATATCACGCCTGTTTCCCACAGGGGTAAGAAGAGACTACGGACTATAATAAATAATGTTTGTTCTTAATGTTGTTTGCTTGAAACTGAGATGGATATAGCGCTTGTAGCGCGTACATTGAGCGCTGACCTATAAGAAAAGTAAAATGGAAACCCAGAAAGACAACTGGAACAAGTAGTTACTCCAACCGAGAGATAGATCCATAACGTCAAATTTCCTGGCGGGTCGATGGTACTTTTATATTTATTTGCTCTATAGGGTAACCTGAAGAGCTCTATAGTTGGCTGCGAGTAGGTCCTCCAAGGTGCAGATATAGCACATAAGACACGAAAGTAAGCGTTTGTGGAGAGAAGCCACACTGACATATTCTGCAAGCGACCGATTTTTTTCCACTTGCTCATATCCTCTCTTCAGCGTTCCACCACCGGCAATCAGATAGCAGTAGACTACAAACAATAGATAGATAGATAATACGTTTATTCACAAAAACTGCATCACATACACACACATGAAGTAGGTACAAGAACAGAACAGTACATTAACAGTAAACATGCAACAATTACAATAAACAACAGTTTTACTATACATGTATGTGCTGCAGTAGCGGAAAGTAGGCCAAAACTCAATGTGGTTGGCCTAAAGGCGGCACTCTGGTTTTCAGTTTCAGCCTGTAGGTGTGCAATCGAGTGTAATGGAAGACAGGCTTTACTGGGAAATTAAATGATGAATGTAGATTATGTAGATATCAGACATTTTCTTGATAATTCATGATTAGAAAATGATATGAAAATAATAAAATCAATTAAATCCATTAAGTATTCCCCAAAGGTGGTTAATAGAGGAGCATTGTAAATGAGGTAACTGTTCACCACCGGGCTTAGGGCCCGCTAGGCCGGCGCCCGTAATCCGGGCTCCCCTGCCGGCCGTTTGCAGATTAGCGTGTCAGGGAGGCCTTAGCGACATCAGACACAGATTATGCTGGACCCAGGCTTGATATACGTGTTGAATCTTTTGTACTTATTTTAGAAATTTGTGAAGTTTTCGACAGTGCATCCTTTTAACCGACTTCTAAAAATGAGAAGGTTATTAATCCGTAGAAATCTTTTTTTTACCCCGGACAAAAAGAGGAGTGTTATAAGTTGGTCCGTCCGAGAGTGGTCCGTCTGTCTGTACCATCATAGCGCTCGGACTTCAATGCGGCTTTTTTACGATAAAGTAACTTCCCTTGTGGTAGTTCTTAGCTAAGTTTGATGAAAATCGGCTCAGTCGTTAAAAAAGTTATTGGGTGTTAACGCTTCAAAGTTTAATTTTGCAATTTACCTGGCAAATAATAAATTTCACTTAACACAAGATTGTGTATAATTCTGTCACTTATCACTAGATTTTGTCATCGGGGGTATTTTAATTTGCCTAGCAAATAAACTTGGATATATATTCACCGAGTATTCGAAGACACCAGGACCGATTTGGCAAATTATTATTATTGAAATAAATATGTACTATCAGGTCTTTATCCCTAATGGGGCAGGCAGCATTTTGGGTCTCAAGGCTTCAAGCAGGGTAATCTTTTGAGCGAAGAATCAGTGAAATTGACAAAAAATATAAACATGATAGGGATCGGAAATTATGGAGGGAGTTGACATACAGAGCCCACGTCTTAAATAAGCTAAAAGCTAGGAAAACGGTAAAGAAGAAGACAAAAGACCTTCCAGAACAAAGCAGCCTCCAGAATATACCTTGTTGCTGGTCATATCAAGAAGAATCTCCAAGGCCTGACAAGTTCTTAAAATATTCGCGCCTGAAGCTTTCGGCCTAGTTTCTCAGTTTCTAAAGAGACGAATATACTAGATGCAGCTAAACCTTTTATGCAGCAAAACTGTTTCTTTTTTAATATTATTAAAACTAACGTGAGATGACTTAACTAAATATTTTGACACGGTTTTACTCACGTAGTGTAGGTAGTTTTAGCCTATTTGTTGTTATAGCGGAAACAGTAATAAATCATCTCTGAAAATTTCAAATGTCTAGCTATCACGGTACATGAGATACAGCCTGGATACAGACAGCTAGACAGCGGAGTCTTAGCAAAAGGGTCCCGTTTTTACCCTTTGGATACGGAACCCTAAAAATACATGATTTACCCAAAGAAATTAAATGTGTTACACAGTGCGTTTGTACTTTAGTCGATCAAATAAAATGCTGAAAATAAACTAAATTTGCACATATTTTTATATGAAGATATTACTCGTAAAGTATAAGAGTGAATGTGCTAAATTAAACGTTCGTTAGTCACTATCAAAACGTAATAGCCTGCGGGGCATCTCGCAGATCCCCCTCGAGTTTGAAAAAACCTTGCCTATAGTTGCCTAGCATTGCATGCTTAAATTTTTTACAAATGTGTAAAAAGAAAATATAATACATAAGAAGCTTTTGTAAGAAACGTAACAATGTTCACTTTTGGAAGTCGTTTATCCTGTTTTCTCGGAAGTTTCGCGCCATTTCTTTATACAACTAAACTGCAGTGACATACGGTTCGATTGATGTTTGCAAAGTTCGAAAATACCCCTGACCTTATTCTGCAACTCGAACATGATTTTATCACAATTTATTTGAGTAACAAAGTTGACAAACTGTCAAACAATTGCTAAAAAATGTGCAAGTTTCCACATTAAACGAGATTTGTCCATATCTATTTATTTATTTATCTGGAAGTATTTCTAGCCTGAACAAAACGCCTTAAACAAGGCCGTTTAAATAAGAAATGTATCATTCTAGCAGGTCTGGTGAAAGAAATGTCTATAGTGGAAGCTATGTGTACTACGTTTGCTTTTACCAATATATCATTTTATTTATATATTTTTTGTATATAATTTAAGTTCAATCGGCTATTAACAAAATCATCTACTGTTAGAGCAGTAATTTTACTGTTATCACCAATATGACCACAATCATATTACCGAAACCTCGACAACTACTGCTTCCATTTAATTAAACTCCACACATAACACAAAGTAATTAACCCTGCTCGATTAAAGGAATACAATTGAGGCTAAAATTAAATTCTATTCAGCAAATTGAAGCCTACAGATACCTTAACCTTCAGACGGACGGGGGTCATCAATACCCCCGGGTACCGCAGCCCCCCTGGCGAACTGGCTAACGTTGAAACGCTAATTGAAATGAGAACCCTTTTATTAATAAATACAAGATTCGAATGCACGCTGGAATATGATTTATGTTTATTCATGGGTTGTAGGTAGATGGTTTATGTTCAGCTTTGTTTACTTCAGAGTAGAACACCTGTCTAGATCTGTCCTTTTGGAAATCCTCGGAAGAGGCCTATGCTCAGCATTGGACGTTATGCGGCTCAAGTTATGATGATGATGATGATAAGATGGTTTAGGAATATAGAAAGGATAGATGTAAACAGATATTTACGATAAGGGTTTACAGAACAAACGTGAGTAGAAGAATGGTTCAAAGTCGCAGATTTTCAGATATTGCAGACATTCTTTAGAAAAGAAAGTTCAGGTGCATATCCATAATCGTAAAAAATAAAAGAGATTACTGAATGTAAACGTAGAGTAGAGAGCTCTACTCCGCCGGTGGGATAGGTGAGATACAGAAGCGATTGTATTTACTCGGATGTTATATGTAAAATACATCAAAGAAACGTATTTAGAGATTAAAACTATTGTTGAAATATATTTTCTTTGTTTGCCACCTATGAAATCAAACTATAAGGAGATTTTTGTAAAATTTACAGGCTCAAACATATTCATAAAGTAAGATTGTTAGCAAACTTACAAAATTAGATGCTACCTACACTAAGGAATGTCTTAAACTTATTGAGGTACTAAAGAAATACGAGCGCTTTACTGTTGAACAGTTGTCAAAAGGGTTGCAAAATTCTTTAATTTTGGCATGAGCCTCCAACACAACGCTCGGGATCACAAACTGGGCGCTTGATAGGTACTAATTACGACGATAAAAGACGAGAGAAAATTAGCTTGAAAATTGAACGGGTAGAGGACGGAATGGCGACTGAAAAATCTTACTGAAAGCCTTGTAATTCAGAGAAACAGGGAACAAATTGGTTTACTTTGCGAAACTAAGGCATTTACAGCAAATAAAGTGCAGGTATTTTTCATATTCTTTAATTTTACCTTTTTACGCTTTCTGGTGACGGCAAAGTAAAATACTCTTTTTTCACCACTCTTTTCCTCTTGGTAAGAGGTGACTAGGGCACGTATAGGTATCTACGCAAAGATTGTGTACCATCTACGAGTACTACGATCACCAGTTTGTTGCCGTTTTGTCTGTACTTGCGCTTAGGAAGCGGCGATAAACTTATCTAACAACTACCAACATACAAATATCCAAATATAAATAAATGATTTGTGACTTTTGAGTTTGACCAACCCGTCTGCCCAGCCAGAGTCGTCATTATGGCCAAATCCTCCCTATATTGGGTCTTTACCCCGCAGTGGATTAATATAGGCTGTAACTAGTTAGACAAATGTGGTTTAGATCGTACCACCAATACACACTTCACCATACGTGATTCAAAGGCTCAGTAAATATGGCCGCTTTATACACAGGCAACTTTGATTGTAGTGGGGAACTGCCTGGAACTAGACGAGACACGCTACTAAGTGCTACACATTATAGTCATTTACAGATGTGACAATGAGTCAGACGACGACAGTAGTTAGGAGGTCTAAACAAAGTCAAGCTGCTTCCGTGGTGTAGTGGTTAGAGCGTTCAGCTCATACCCGGAGGTCGCGGGTTCGATTCCCGGCGGGGACAACGACTTTGTGTTGTTCTTGTTTGGTTAGGACATTGCAGGCTGATCACCTGATTGTCTGATAAGTAAGATGATCCGTGCTTCGGAGGGCACGTTAAGCCGTCGGTCCCGGTCACTGTCTTTGACATTGGTCGTTACCTAAAACCATGTCAGAGTCCTTTAAGGCGGTTTAAAAACTCTGACACTAGTGTTAGTCACTAACACACAGGATAAGAAGAAGAAGAACAAAGTCAAGCAATCTTGACTCTTGCCACAAGCACATTACAAGTGAAGGGCACACGCTACCCACACGCCTTTTAGCCAAATTTTGCTTTTCAGCGAGCGCTAAATGATGCTATCCTCTTTGTATTATTATTGAATAGTACCGTCTAAAACATTAGCATTATAAGGCCAATGACGACAATGAACATTTTGTATATTCCAATTACTTACTATCCTTCTTTATTATGCTGAATAACACATTTACTTATTTCTTTCTTTTTTTATTTATGCCTACATACAAGTCATACATAACATGGTTAGTAGGTAAATAATACATGAACCCAGGCAGGGTATGATCCCACACTAATTCTAGACTATGCTCACTTCGTAGTCAAGGCTACCTATCAATCAAAGTAGGAGACTGAATTTCAAGTTGAAAATTGAGTACTTATCCTAGTCCTAATAAGACAAGGTAAGCCTCTGTTCATCGTTTCCGGCAAAGAAGAATAGGGCCATTCCAAGCCCTCCCGTGGATGTCGTAGAAGGCGACTATGGAAATACAAGCTAACTCCAACCCGTCTGGCCAACGAGGAGCAAAGTCCTATGATTGCTCTGGCCAAGATGGCTCTGGTAGTACAGAGAGGGTCGTGCTCCTGCAGTGGAAACACAAAGACCTGATAATGAAGCCTCTGTACCCTTACTATTTTGATCATAAGCTCTATTTGAGCACACTCCGCTAAAATAGACGTGTGAACATGTATCTAGCAATTATGAAACCGAGGGAGAAGTTATACAAACGAAGTTAAGTTAAACATATAGAGCTATGATGTTGGAAACGTGTCGAGAACGCTGAGTATGTGTGAGATTATTGTATGAGACACGGTTTAGAGAATAGCAAAATAGAAGACAAGGCACCTAATGTTTATACAGTCTGGCGACGTAAGCGACCTTACGTCCTTTACGTAAAATAACAACGTTCTACATTTTATACAGTTAGTAAAAATGTGTTATGAAATACTATCTGCCTTATCTAATTGATTGTATGTCACTTTCAATCTTCAAATTTATTTTACTACGTACGATCCGCTATAAAATTAAAGAAAGAGTGAACATTCCACAAGATCGAGACGAGGAAGTCTCCATATCGACGCATCAAAAATTTTCTCCGTTTGGGGGGACAGCGGCCCCCCTCCCGCCCTCCGGGGGTGCAATAATGTGGGTCGGACGAAATTCCCGCTCTCGCACAACTCAATTGTATTTGTGGTTCTTTCTGCTCGTATTTCTTGAGACAGATGTGCTAACGCTACCAAGCAGGAAGAATTTAAACTTGATAAATTTACGAATTGAAATATACATATTGCTCTTTCTTGAACTTGTAATCTATTGTAAAGAATATTGTTATATTATACTTGCTCTCATGTATTTATTTGGCCTTGCTGTGTACACTGTAGTGGATTGCTGACTAGTTTTGTTATCCTAATGCTTACAAATTTCTCCTGTTCTATGTTGTCTGTAATCTGTTTGTGTGCCTTATAATAAAATAAAAAATAAAAACTTGTTTTCTTAATAATTTCTGGCCTGAAGATGACAAAACAAATTATATAGTGAAAATGGCAAACAATGCAACTCTTTCAATACTTTTGTTGGGAAAATGTTATCTTAAAGGAACATGTCACATTTTAAAGAAAGCATATCACAGAAAATATAGCCAAATTTAATCTTAGTTAGAGTTCGTTTGTGGAAAACTTGGATGGAAAGTCTAATTTATGGGCGTTGGCGTAAGTATGGCGAATGTTTAATGTTCAACGTTATCAACTTATCGACTTACTAGTTCATCATTCGCAACTTTCTATTATTAACTTACTAGTTGATCACATATGAACGATGAAACTTTATATTATAGAGCCTTGAACTACTACTGTAGTACTTGTCAGCTGTCTAACAGACCATGAAAGTTATGAGTTAAATCAAAATATCGCGACATTATGTCAGCGATCTATTTTATCTGCGGCCGCGACCTTGCGGCGCGGAAACCTGCTAATCTGCAGCACATGGCTGATGATAACACATTGTTTGCCGCGTTGGCATGCCGCGGTTTTGTTTCAGTTATCGCTTCACTGTTCGGCAACTTCGGCGTTCGGCAAATTCACGATTTCACTTTGCATATAGGATAAATATTTAAAGCAAAGAGTTAAATTAAAGAAATAGATCATACCAAGGAGTAGTCGTCACAAAAAATTGATCCAAAACTACAAACTGATATGTACCTAGTAACGAAAATAATCGTAATGATGCATCCGGGAGAAAATCTGTAAAACAAGAAAAGGAACGTTGGATGGAATGTATAGAGGAGGCTCCGAGTAGGACTAGAAAGGGAGTGACGTATTGACTGGAGATAAAATAAGATGAAACAACTGACATGACATAAATAGTGGAATACGGATAATACAGATAGTTCAGAGTCGTAAGACCCAAAGGCCACGCTTAGCGTGATGGTGGGCTTTAATATGGAAAAAAGGAATCAAAATAATTAAAAACGGAATAAGGATAAGGCTTAAGAAATTGCAGAATCTAGTTCAAAAGAAAAATAAACTAACAATGTCTTACAAACATTCTAGACAAAAAGACGCTTGAAAATTGACAATATTGTTTGAAGGCCATCTATTTATAGTCTAAACATGTACTCTAGACGTCGTTTGGACGTTACCATTGCATCGAACAATGCAGCATAGGGTAGCATACTAGATACGGATCTAGAATACAAAGTGGTCCTTTGAGATAACACAGGTGCAAGGAATTCCATTCAAGCAGATTAGAAAACAAGGTGAGATAATAAGAAGTTTAAAAGAGTATTGAATGTGGAAAAGATTAAATAACTGATCAAGAATGATGCAATAGCCTCGAGAGTAATTCAATTCAGGCAGATGACAAAATAAAGCAAGATCGTAAGTATTAGAATAGTTTAAAAGGGTGTTTTGATGTGGAATTAATTAAATAACTAATCAAGAATGATGCAATAGCCTCGAGGATAATTCTATTCAGGCAGATGAGAAAAATATAAGAAGTATTCGAATAAGCAGTTTAAAAGAGTATGTGATGTGATATAGATTAAATTAATAGAATAGTATGGAATTAGTCCAGAAAAAATTATAGGAAAGGTAGGTTAAAGTGGTTTATCGATGGTTTTGTTGAAATAAAAGCACCTATTAGCACAATGTTTTGTCCAACAGTCTTTGTTCTTAACTTTTTTGTTTGTACTTACAACAGATTTTTTCACAACTTAAATAAATAGATAGAGTATCTTTACAGAAACTTTTATAAAATATACTACTTACAAATCATTGTACAGGTCGAGAAGACATTATTTGTCCAATAAGGACAACAAAGACGTGAGCGGATATTGTATAAAGTGGGTAAGACGGTACAAAGGTATCTTCCCAACAAGTTTCAGGATTAGCCAGGAAACGAAACAAGTCGTCACTGAGGAAACTAACAAGAAACAAGAAACAAAACATAATCAGTCCCAATAGATTTCTTTTGATGTTGCAATGCTGGTGAGCCGGGAAAGAAAAGCCGATCGGAGGAATGGGCCAGAATCTGAATCATTTCAATAGGCGATGTGCGTTGTGGCTAGCAACCCATCATTATTTTTATTCCCCTGTACCACGTTTACCGTGTGGTTTCCGGCAGAGTAGAATAGGGCCACTCCAAGTGCTCCCGTGGATGTCGTAGAAGGCGACTTAGGAAATACAATCTAAACAAAGCTTATAAACATTAGTGAGACTACCTCTCCAACCCGTCTGGCCAGCGAGGAGACTAGGCCAAATCCTCTCGCTGCTCTGGCCAAGTATGGCTCTGGTAGTACAGAGAGGGTTGTGCTCCTGAAAAGACCTGATGATGATGATGACCACGTTCACGCCCACCTTCACGCAAAAAGTGACCTTTGGGTCTAGCAGCTCTGCACTCTATCTACCCAGTTTAGTATAAAGACGTGACAGTGTCGTGTACGTACTTTAATGTTATTTCTAACAAATAAACCAACTTCCTAATACTTTTAACAACAGCCTGAGTAATACATTAGCTTAAAGCAACCAGAATTTAACGGTAAAAGTAATATGTTTTCGGGCATTTACACAAATGGGCCTCGTCTGGCTTTCCTAAAAAAATAGAAATGCTGTTATTTTTGTTGTTAATAATATTAAAACCCGCTTACAATCCCGCTGTTCGTTCCGCGCGAGTGGATCCGTATCCCGGCTCCCACGTGTACCAAATTCTAATAAAAATTGATGACAAAGTCTTGGAAACAGCCAGTTTCCATACTTTCCATCCGTCGCAATCCCCTCGGCACTAATTCTAATCTTTCGCCTATTGTACGGAAATTTCGCGAATATTCTCGACGCGGAACGAATAATTTTTAAATTTTTTGCCATTCATCATTTTATTTCTTTGTTGGATTATTTAATTTAGACGATTTGGGATTTATGAGATTGGTTGTCATAAATTTTTATAATTTCGTTACTTAGAGTTTTACAAAAGAGACTGAGAAAAACGATTTTATAGAGAAGGAGTAGTATCAATATAACCTATAATTTTTTAAAACTAAAAACCGACTACACCCCCAAACATACTTACTTGGATGTTTATCTATATATGTATTTGTTATAAAATATAGTATCGTTGAGTTAGTATCCCATAACACAAGTCTCGAACTTACTTTGGGGCTAGCTCAATCTGTGTAATTTGTCCCTATATATTTATTTTAATTATTTATTTAAACTACACAACTGATTTTGATAAAATTTATATGGGACCACCTAGGAAGTATATCCTTTCTAACAAAAATATACTTTTCTAAATCGGTCCCGGCATCTTGGAATAATCGATCAACATACATAAAAACCGTAGCCGTGTGGTTCCCGGCAGAGTAGAATAGGACCACTCCATCTCTTCCTGTGGATGTCGTAAGAGGCGACTAAAGGATAAATTCGATACGAACACCAAAAAAGGCTTCCGACGGGCAACAGCGTCGGAAGCCCGATAGCGACACAACACTGCGCTCGCCAACCCGCCTGCCAAGCGTGGCGAGTATGGCAAAACCCCCCCAATGGAGGTACAACAAAAGACCAGGCCCCCAGTCCCCGGCAGCCCCGCTATTCCTGGCTCCGGTAGCGGTCATGGTAACGGCGGAGCAGGGGGTGCTAAGAATCCCCGGCAGAGATCCGGCTACCACTCCCGTCGAAGACTGGCCCTGGTAACACATAACGTCTGCACACTGAGGACTGACTAGAGGTTAGATGAGGTGGAAGAGGAAATGAGTAGGTTACGATGGGACATTGTGGGGTTGTCTGAAGTCCGAAGAGAGGGCGAGGGCACGACAACCCTAGAGTCTGGTAACCTACTCTATCACCGGGAAGGGGACAAAAAGAAGTCCCAGCATGGTGTCGGGTTTCTCGTCCACAAGTCCCTCATTAACAACGTCACAACCATCGAGAGTGTCTCTAGCAGGGTAATATACCTCATACTCCGAGTATCTAAAAGATACTCGCTGAAAGTTATACAGGTATATATGCCAACAAAGGATCACTCCGATGAAGAGGTGGATGAAGTGTATGAGGACATAAGTAAGGCCATACATACTTCTGAAACCTATTTTACGGTTGTTATGGGGGATTTCAACGCGAAACTGGGCAAACGAGGCGATGGAGAGTTTAGGCTGGGAAACTTCGGATACGGAGTGCGAAATAACAGGGGACGTAGGCTGGCTGATTTTTTGGAGCAAGAGGGACTCTTCGCGATGAACTCTTTCTTCAAGAAGCCGCCACAAAGGAAGTGGACCTGGATAGGTCCAGCAAAGAAGAACCAGCCCCTTGTTAAAAACGAAATCGACTTCATCTTAATGACTAAGAGACGAATATTCAACGATGTCTCAGTGATCAATCGGATCAAAACCGGGAGCGATCACCGAATATTAAGAGGCATCGTGAATATTGATCTCAAGGTCGAAAGATCGCGGCTGATGAAGTCGACGCTCCGACCGACGCAGATCCAAATCGAAAACTCCGAGGGTTTCCAGCTTGAACTATCGAATCGCTTTCAAGGCCTTCAGGATTGCGTTACAGTGGACGAGATAAACCAAGGGTTTATACAAGCTGTCCAAGCGGTGGGATCAAAGATGTTTAGGTCCCGCCCCAAACAAAGACCTCAGAAAATCTCTGCTGAGACCCTTACCTTAATGGCAGAGCGACGATCAAGCCCCCTGCAGACCTCTGAAGATGCTGAATCATATCGGCAGCTCAACAGACGTATACAAAAGTCCTTGCGACACGACATCCGCTCCTTTAATACTAAATGTATTAAGGAGACGATAGAGCAGAACAAAGGCTCCAAAGTGTTCGCGAGAGCTATGTCGGTTGGGCAAAGCCGATTGATGAAGCTAAAGAATGAGGACGGCGACGTGGTGTCGACAAAGGAAGGGGTTCTGGCGGAGATCGAGAGGTTTTATGGACAGCTGTACACCTCAGTTTCACAACCCAGCGGACAAATGGCTGAAGACCCAAGAGCCAAGTTAACCCGACACTATACCGAAGATATCCCGGACATCAGCCTGTACGAGATTAGGATGGCCTTCAAACAGCTTAAAAACAACAAGGCGCCGGGCGAGGATGGAATTACAGCAGAGCTTCTGAAAGCGGGTGGAACGCCGGTACTGAAAGTCCTTCAGAGGCTCTATAATTCCGTTCTGCTCGAGGGCGTAACGCCGGAAGCATGGAGCAGGGGCGTGGTGGTCCTGTTCTTCAAAAAGGGAGATAGCACCCTATTGAAGAACTATAGGCCTATCACGCTTCTGAGTCATGTATATAAGTTGTTTTCGAGGGTCATCACGAATCGTCTCGCGAACAGGTTTGATGCCTTCCAGCCTCCCGAACAAGCCGGTTTCCGTAAAAGTTTTAGTACCATGGACCATATTCATACGCTGCGGCAGGTAATAGAGAAGACGAGGGAGTATAACCGGCCGTTATGCTTGGGGTTCGTGGACTATGAAAAAGCCTTCGATTCAATCGAAACATGGGCCGTGCTTCAGTCTCTCCAGCGATGCCGTATTGACTATCGGTATATCGAAGTGTTGAAGTGCTTATACAGTAACGCCACTATGTCAGTCCGAGTACAGGAGCAGTGCACGAGGGCAATTCCACTGCATAGAGGTGTAAGACAGGGAGACGTTATATCTCCGAAACTGTTCACCGTTGCACTGGAAGATGCCATCAAGCTTCTGGAATGGGAAGGATTTGGCATTAACATCAATGGCGAGTATATCACTCACCTTCGATTTGCCGACGATATCGTTGTCATGGCAGAATCGATGGAAGACCTAAGTACATTGCTCGGAGATATAAATCGAGTTTCCCAACAAGTGGGCCTTAAAATGAACATGGACAAAACGAAAGTAATGTCGAATGTCCATGTTGCGCCCCTACCTGTTTGTGTTGGGAGCTCCACCCTCGAAGTTGTAGACCAGTATATCTACCTGGGTCAATTGATCCAGGCAGGAAGTTCCAGCTTCGAGGAAGAGGTCTTTCGACGAATCCGACTCGGCTGGGCAGCGTTCGGGAAGCTACGCAGTGTCTTCTCGTCAAATATACCTCAGTGTCTTAAGACTAAAGTTTACAACCAATGTGTGTTACCAGTGATGACTTATGGCTCTGAAACATGGTCCCTTACTATGGGTCTCATAAGAAGGCTCAAGGTCGTGCAACGCGCTATGGAAAGGGCTATGCTCGGTGTTTCTCTACGTGATCGAATCAGAAATGAGGAAATTCGTAGAAGAACTAAAGTCACTGACATAGCCCAGCGGATTAGCTCGTTGAAATGGCAGTGGGCGGGACAAATAGCGCGACGAACCGATGGCCGATGGGGCAAAAAGGTTCTCGAATGGCGACCACGTACTGGCAAGCGAAGCGTAGGACATCCACCCACAAGGTGGTCTGACGACCTAACCAAGGTCGCTGGAAGGCGCTGGATGCAAGCCGCTCTAGATCGGTCATTTTGGAAATCTTTGGGAGAGGCCTATGTCCAGCAGTGGACGCTGTGCGGCTGAAATGATGATACATAAAAAAGAGATCACGACGAATTAAACCTATTTCCTTTTTGGAGGTCGGTTAAAAATAAAATGATATGTGTATAATAAAAAAAATAAGAAATTATCGTATCTGTCTAATACAAAACGATCACGCGTGAATAATTTATTTATAAGATCAATAACTACTGATCGCGCGAACTGCGATAATCGCGCAATATATTTCTGTTTTTGGCTAACCTCATGTTTAGATGTTACCTTCGTTACTTTCCTGACTCCCAAATGTGTGAATTAACCGTTTCTTTACCGCCAATACCAGCTAATAGTAAGACAATGAACGTGGACATTTTTTAATGTCGTGCGGTTCTTGACCGGTCAAAGTTTTAATATTGAGAAAGAGAACAGAAGATCGAAAATGGATTACGGGCTAACGACACCGCAGCGAGCTATCCTTCAATGAGCCAGTCTTACTGTCTGAGACCGTTGGAGACCGAGATAACAAATTAAATTGTCTAATCAGTGCCGTCGCAAATTGTGGAGAGTAGAGAAATAAGGCCGTACGGTTTCCGACTTCCACCTAACTAAACCACAGCCAAATCTAACTAGTTTTAAACGATCGCGTTTCATCCTACTAATATTATAAACTTTACAATAATATAGCTTATACATCAGAATAACACAGAGGCTACAATTTATTTACAATTTTATTTATATATTTAAAGATATTGTGTGATAATCCTACGCAGACGAAGTCGCAGGCACCAGCTAGTTATTAATAAAACTTAAGAGGAAATCATTCGGCCGTATTTCCTTACAAAAGTAGTCCTCTGATTCCTCGCCGGATAGCGCCAGAAGAACAATATTTTTTTCCAAAAATAATCTTTGGGTTTTCTTTTTTTCTAAACTGAAGACGTGGGAATTGGGAGGTTAAGTTTATTTTGACATGACTTCGTCAACGTTATCACGGGTGCGTTGCATCGAAAGACCAATATTTTCATGCTACAGCATTGATCCTTCTTTTTTTCATGTCACTTTTTCTCTAAAAACATGGGATGCAATGTAATGAGTATAAGCTGTATTGACCTCGTCACCGTAATCACTGACAGCCTGGTGCGTTACGTCGAAAGACGAATATGAATCAACGCTGACACGACTTCGTCAATATTATCACTGATACCTTGCTCTTAACTACTGATACTGTATCGATTTTTCTATTATTTTTTCTAAAGACTTAAAATGTAATGTAATGAGTATCCTCTGACTTAACTTCGTCAACGTTATCCTATCACTGTCTGGTGTGTTACGTCGAAAGACGAATATTTTCACCTCTGCTTCTTTTCTCTACGTATTTTGTCTCTGAAGACGTGGGATGTGATGAGTCAACGCTGACTCGATTCCGTCAATATTATGACTGATACCCTCCTCTTTTTATACTACGTGGAATGTAATGTAATGAGTATCCTCAGTCTTTTTTTTATATTATAACAATTTAATTATTTATTACAATTTCAATTAAGAACTAAATTAAAAACTAAATTAAAATCTAAATTATAGTCTAAATTAAACTAAACAAACAACTCTCTGACTTGACTTCGTCAACGGTATCACTGACTCACTGACTGCCTGGTACGTTACGTCGAAAGACTAATATTTTCATCTCTTCTTCTGTTCTCTACGTATTTTGTCTCCGAAGACGTGGGATGTGATGAGTCAACGCTGACTCGACTCCGTCAATATTATCACTGATACCCTGCTCGGTAGTTACGTCGAAAGACAATATTTTCACACGACATTATTGATTGATCACGTATTTTGGGCCTTTGAATTATTTAACTACCTAAATAATATCGTAGTTAACACGTGCGTGGGTTTGTACAATATGTGTTTATATGTATAGGTTTTACGCCCAGTGGAATGTTCTTAATTTATTTGAACGTAAGTATTACGTATAAGTATTTTTTTTTATTTTGACATTGATACTATTGGCTGTATGTATGAATAAAAACTAGCTGTAAATTGCACAAAAGTCTGCACTCGTTTAATTG
Organism: Acrobasis consociella; assembly: GCA_963555685.1. Lineage (NCBI taxonomy): Eukaryota > Metazoa > Arthropoda > Insecta > Lepidoptera > Pyralidae > Acrobasis > Acrobasis consociella. The sequence continues at coordinate 800,132 of OY743112.1, forward strand.
TTACCAGACTCGTAGATATTGATTAAGGAGGGTAGAGTTTTATGAATAAGAAGGTAACTAGTTCTGGCATCATCTCTTATCACTAGTATATTAGTCATTTCGGTCGATTTGAAAAATGCAAGTGTCTAAAAATACTTATTCAGCAATATTTACGGAAAAGACATTAAAGATTTTATTATTTCTTTAATGTTTAATTTCAAAAACATTAATAAATATTGTTTGTTATTATTTTGAAGTAACTGTTAAATCTAATTATCGTTTAAAAGTATACCACTAGTCATAAATGTTTTTATGATGTCCATATAAAGCTTACACATATACTTAGATGATGATTCCACAAGCCATAAAAAAGTTTAATCTGTGACACGATAATAAAGCTAATATTACTGGATGCGTCATCCCCGGCTCACGACGACAGTGGCGCCGCCGCGGCAGCACGGAGAGCTACAAATCAGGACACGGGGTCAAACGCATTACGCGGACTGGCAACCCCATCGCTTAATTACAGACATCATCGTCTTTAGAATATTTCATGAGACAATTTCGTGGGTGACTGTCAAAAGCAATTTGTTCGGGTGCGAGCTACGATTGTTATGCATCTTTCCTGGAAACCTAAAGTTTAACCCGTGGGGGTTAATCTTAATTGCGATTGCAGCGTTTTTATCATCAATAATTGTTTTGAAAAGTCAATTAGTTAAAGTAAAAATAAAAACGGACGTCCTACGATGAGAAGGGTCGGGTAATAGGTAGTTAAAATTGCGGGTCACACCGGAATAACACAGGACCAAGATTGGCAGCGTCTCGTCGAAGAAAGGAGTACGATGATGATGATGAAATAAAATGAGCAGACTTTCTTGGGCCTAAGCCCAGAGTAATCATCCACTAGGCGGCTGCAATATTATCCAGAAAGGTGGATTTGAAATGAAAAGAAAATAACCTACCTAATAAAACCTTTGTAACAAGACCTAAAAGAAAATATGAACTAAAAAATATATTAGTATTTAACTTTACTCATAATACTCATATAATGCACAATGCACTCATACAATCACATAAAGCTCTGCTCGGTTACATCTCAAACATTAACTACATTTTTTTTAAACTTGTCTAAAAACGTGGGATTCGAACCCGTAACACTCTTTCTAGCGGTCCTCATCCTTAACCGCTGAGCCAAATGGATAGCGGCCGGCGCGACGAAATTAGCGACCATATTCTGCGTGAAAAGAAAAACGCATAAAAATTCGAAAATACGCGTTTTCCCAAACATAAGACTAATCTAGATCGATTTTTATATACCAATTTTCAGCGAAATCGTTAGAGCCGTTTTCGAGATTACAGAAATTTATAAATAAATAAATATACAAGAATTGCTCGTTTTACCCATTCGCAACCGCCAGTACCAGACACAATAGAAAGACAATGAACGTGGGCATTTATAAATACCGTCCGGGTCTTTACGGGTTAAAGGTATAAGATTTACTTCGAAGGCGCAGTTAAAAGCGTCGGTCGTTTCAGATCTAAACACATTGATTTCCCGATTCACATTACAAGTTATTTTCCTGAATACCGCCAACGATTATGTCATTAGTATTATTAGAATCTTTTATCCTTTCAACTTTAATGCCATATTCGTGAATTAACTATCTTATAGGTTTTAGCAAGTACTACTTTCTTGTCACCGATTCATTTGCCATCTATATTTTCTGAATTCAGAAACTTTTTGGTCCAGGATCTTTCGATATTTGTTACTCAGAGATCTAAATACTTCTAATAAAATCGAATCGATTAAAAAAGGTTCTTCTAAATTAAATACTTAGAGAATTTTTAAAATAAACCCAAGAAAAAAAAGCAACGTTCGGCAAAATACTGATAAAAAATTATTTATGTGCTCAGTTTCATGTTTTATTACAAAGACAAAATAGACCGTAAAATATTTGCTCAGACTTCACAACTTTCTCGGAAAATAAGAAAGTAACAAAGACAGTGAAGAAAGGGACCAATTTACTTCTTCCAGGCATGTGAATCTCGAATTACACACCCGATAGAGCAAAAATATAGTTAAACGAGCACTTTTAGCGGCTGTGTTTTACGAAGCGGAGTAACTGAGTTAGAGACCGAGGAAACATGCTACTTTATGTAGACGCTTTTTGGGAGGTACTCGTAGATGCATTAGACGTAGATGCAGAGGCTTCATGTAGTTAAATACTGCATGGCGTACGTGCAACATTTGAAATTTGATATTCAGTTTGTTAAGCCTACAAATAACTAACAGATATTGTTCATATCCCACCCAAACTTACTTTATGACCTAAATATGTCTTTAGACCCGAATGTGGCAGAAACAAATATGTTGGTGCGGTGTACGGGCCTGTAGTCACATTCGCCCTGATGAAGACCTCCGGATACGGTCGAAACATGTCGGCAGTAGCTGACTTTATACGTGAGTAACCCGTTCACTAAATATAATAACAAATATGTTGTTCCGCCGATTATCTACTTTCTGAAAGATAGAGAAATCACTGCTATGGATATTTATTTTAATGTAATGCAAGATAAACTGACATTCAATCTATCAATCTCCAATGTGAATTTTACTGTCTTCAATGATTATATTTACTGCCACGACATGAAATCATTCAGTCGCCTAATCTCGAGTTGCTATATTATAGCGAAATATATTATATCTTGTTACTCTCAGCCAGTGTGTCTTCACAAATTTTGTCGCAAATTAGTCGGCTCACCTAATTTACAGAATGGAGATTAAGACGAGAAACTTCTGAGTGCTTTCCGTTGTCGCTGATAAGTTTTTTTGGCTTGACGCATAATTTTACAGGCTTTGGTTTTACGAGAGTTTGCAGGTTATATCGGACGAAAGACTAGTTATTTTTAGATTAATTTATTAAAGGACCTTTTTGAAACTTTGATTTTATTTTTACTCACTAAATGCCTTATGAAAAATTCTATGTTTAAACATGATTAATAAGAAAATGAAGGTTATATGACAGTCAAAAATAGCAAATAGAAAAAAAACCCTGCTAAAATACCTATAGGTTTATTATTTGACAAAGGCAACGTCTCATTTATAAAGAAAGCACGACAAAGACGGTGGCATGATTTATAGTTAGTTAGAGTCAAACAAATAAAAGTAGAAACCAAACAGCAAATTGAACACGAAAAACTGCTGAAGAAACTTCAAACAGACGGAAATTCTAAATCAAAAGGTGCGAATAAAAGATTTCAATGCGATCCAATATTCGTTTCCGGATATAAATGGTACTTTATACGCTAGTTTAATAGAAAAAACTTGGCACCATAATGGAAAAGTTAGTTTGCAGCCGTTCAAGTTTTGTGCGTCGCCATCCATCACGCGCCGACGGCCGCCTGCGCGGGGAAATATTCTTTTACTAATTGTTTTTCTTGTACAACTGGTTTATTAACGTACGGCCATAATATTAAACTCTATTAGGCAAAAGTTATAATTACATTTAGGTGTTAGTTTATTTATATAAGTTAGATTTGGACCCGACCGACGGCAAAAGTCCGTCGGCGAAAATTTTGATGTGGATCATACATTCGTTAGAGGATTTAGAAAATCCTAAGTTAAATGACAAGGAAAAGTCAGTCAAAAAAACATTAAAGATACCAATAAACAGTTACCTAGTCATCCCAAAGAAATTGAAAGTACAAAAGTTAAAGCCAAAAGTCGATATTTGGATATTTCAACCAAAGAACCAAAATTAGTCATAGCAAGACAGAAATTAATGCTTACAATAAAATTTTGACCTACAAAACAATATTTTGAAGTACCGATCAACTGATTCAATTTAATATGACGAGAAAATGAAAAGTTTGACCCACAGCCAAAACTTTGCGTTGTTCAAATGAGAAGATCTTTTAATTAACTGTATGTAGGTCAAGCGACATGAACTCCAAACCACGCGTGTAAAGTGATAAAATTGGTAACACGCACGCGACTTTGTTTACGCTTTAAAGATAACAACATCGTGGAGAATGGATGTGACGAATTATTGGGTTCTGATATCCTTAGTCCAATTTAGGTAGTTTAAATCTTTATTGCACCAAAACATAATGTTACAAACGAATAGATACATAAAACAGTTGTCAAAAGGCGGCCTCTAGAACTTTCTCTGAACTTAAAAGTTTTTCGGCACTCCACAAAATGATGTCTAATGTTTCTAAATAATAGCATATTGCTAAGACCAGGTAGGCGAGTTTTCAATGAATGCAATTTCATTGAATTACACGTCACACCAGGATTTCATCTTTTTTTTCTATTTTTTCATCAAATCTTAATTTAAATTGTACTTTTGACACAGTTTTTACTGTTTTATTTGGAGCAGTAACAAACAAACCTTTTCCTCCATCAAAAATACCTTCTGGATCGTCATTATTGAGTGCAACTTTATCTTATCTGTTATCAGTTCAATATGATCGCTATTCCGCCCACGCGAGTGCAGGGTTATTGTATTGTCTGGCTGAACAGCCTCGCTGATATCATGCCCTAAAGTACAAACAACTTCATTTGCTACAACCTGAGCACTTTCACTAAAAAGATTACGCTCGCGAACCTACATTGCGTGTCCTGATTAGATGGTCAAGGTTAAATACTGACGCAAACGGCAAACCGAGCACGAATAGTTCACGACTCTATTGCCGACGGCAGAAAGACTTTTTAGAATGTACGCATGCATGCAGCCGTGCGTCTACAAACGCAGCAACAGCTTGTTTGGAGCGATGCACCAGATTGTTTTGGTGCGGCGCGTGCCAACGATGCGTACACAACGGGCAACGCGCGCTCAGGTGGGCCTATATAAATACGGCTCTTCAGTGGAGCGTAGTAAGCCCCTCTCCCCGCGATACCGCTACCGTACCGCCCGCTGCTCATCGCCATTATCTGCGGGACCTTGGCTCGCGACGCGCGATAAAACAACAACTCACCTTTTTAATCTGGAAGTGGTCCGGCCGCAGCGTCTCTTGGATCTCCTGCTCGATCCCGCGCGGTGCCGCCTGCACCGAGCTGCGGAACCCGTCCAGCACCCCCTTGAACGTGAACTTCTTCATCGCGAATCACCGTACGCGGGTCCTTTGTCCGAAGGCCGCTCGCGCCGGCCCCGGCTACATCACAGCCGTCCGCCGCGGACAGCGAGCCGGTTTTGGCGGAAGGAAGGTCGGTCGCTCCCGCGCTACTCGAAGCCGTTACTGCGCAGGGCCGCCCGGGGCCGCCGCCGACGCCGACACGCGCCCGCCACGCCGACAATCGACGAAAACTAGGCGAGGCACCGCCTCCGGAATGTACGGCAATGCGGTTCCACTGACGGATCGATAGCTGGGATAGCGCTACACACGCGCAGTACCGGCACGTTGTCAGCGAGGCCGTGGCAGACTGGCCGGAAAGAGCGCGACACGACCGATCGATGCCACAGTGCCTGCTCGGAAAAGAGATGACCGCATATATTGCGCATGGAGGCGCGTTTTGCAGAGGAAAAATATACAGCTGATAGCAGGTTCGGGGCGCGGCCACCAGGCGGCGCCGCCACGTAAACATCGCATGACGTTGACGTTTCCAGTCAAACCGGTACTCCTTGTCAAAACAACACGAGAAAATAGAGTTTTGTGTAAAATTGTGTAAATTATTTCGTGTTGTGGCAAAAAATGTCGTTTAGAGTGGTTTTACGTAGTTTAAGTACACTGAGTTATGTTGGGAGCTACAAAAAAATCAGAGATCGACCTATCAAGTGAGTGGTATTTTAATAAAACATTTAAGTATGTACATACCTATGTATTTAGTAACTTCCTGAAATGTTTTCCAATAAGATTCCTGTAAGTTTAAATATAAGGCATTTTACTATATTGATTATAATACTCTTTTACTTAATCCAGCGCTTCCAACAACATTCAGAGGTTAGACATTGTAATCAACAAGTCATAACCACATATAGATTACGATTGAAATCCATCAATTTTATCTAAAATGCTATCTTTTGTGAAGAGTACTTGAAGCCAACGCTTTAACCGTACATTCAATATTATGAAATTGTTAAAGCAACACTCACAACATGCACAAACAATATAGGAGCTCGGGACCTTGGAATCTCTCTTGTTTACATAACAAATTGGTTTCATCACTTTCCATTGGCTATTATTGATTCATTCAATTAACACAGCTATATACTGAGAACATTTGGTATTGCCTATATTATAAAGTTTTGGCATTTGGAGTAAATTCAGCCCATGATAAGTACTTAAGTATGTACCAATTTTCCACAAGGAACATTATATTCAAATATGAAATAATATTTTTAAGCTATACTCTAGGATAGATCAAAAAAATTTTTTTGACCGATCAGCTGATCTGAAACAAAACAAACAAAAACAAAAAGTTTGTATGAAAAGCAAAAAAAATTTTCATTATTATTTCAAAATGTGTTATTTGGAGGGGTTCAGTGTCATAGACTTAATTATCCTTAAACCCCTTGTATGCCAGAAGACCAGACACTCAGATTAAACCAGACACAATAGTTAAACAATGCATTCCGATATAGATCTGGGGAGGTAAAAATGGTTTTAGTGTATGTTTTTTGACATTAAATATCCTTTATTGATTTAGTAAAATTAATGAAACTTTTATAAAAAGTGATATCAAAGTACATTAAAGTACAGTATCAAAGGGCAATGGTCAAGAGTATGTCTCTAGTAATTAAGCTGGAATCAGCTTTGTAAAACTTAATGATCCCTTGCTCCTGAATATCTCTAGTAAAATTTTCATCTTCTCTCCACTTCCGTTCCGTTCTTCTAATAGTGTGACCCTTATTAGGTTTCCTTAGTTAATAAGGAACCCTTATAGTTTAGTCATGTCTGTCTGTCTGTCCATCCGCAGTTTTACTAGACTATAAGTATTAGAAATCTGTAATTTGGTATAGGTATGTCTATTATGGTTCAAGGTTGCTCAACAGGCTAAGGAAAGGACTATGCTTGGTGTTTCTCTATGCAATCGAATCAGAAATGAGAAGATTCGTAGAAGAACAAAAGTCACTGCCATAGCCAAGCAGATTAGCTCATTGAAGTGGTAGTGGGCGGGGCACATAGCGCGAGGAATCGATGGCCGATGGGGCAGAAAGGTTCTAGAATGGCAGCCACATACCGCCAAGCGCAGCATAGGACACCCACCTGCTAGATGGTCAGATGACCTGTGCAAGGTTGCAGGAAGGCACATGATCGACATAACCGAACGGTCATTTTATAAATACTTGGGGGAGGCCTATGTCCAGCAGTGGACTTCCTATGGCTGATATGATAATGATGATGATGTATATTAATTATGGTAAAAAGTGGTAAAATAAAATCTTAATTTTTTTTTATTGTTCCTCTTATACAGGCAACACAAGAGGCAAATTTTTTTCTTAAATTTCCCTTTGTTTGTGGTGTCGTTGAATAGGTCTTTTACAAATATTGTAAACTTGTGAACACCTTTTTCCGACTTAGAGATTTGGTGGCAAATTTTTGTTAGAGTCAACTGTCGCCCCTCTATCTGCTAAACGGGAACCCATCAATTTCTCGCAATTAACTTCAACGATTTTCATTCCCCATAAAACTATTCGCAAATCTTTTAATACAATATTGAACAAATCCTAAAATCTGTTGACAACGAAATTTCATTTACTCGATTATTCGTTATTTACAAACTCAGTCTATCGTTATTTCTTTTCATATTTTATGTATTTTAACAAACACTTAACTAACAAAACTTTGATGTTACGAAATAACGTAACATCAAAGTTTTGTTACCCATAATTTTGTTTCTACGTAAGTTTCAGTATGCAAAATAGTTAAAACATTTGATACGAGTGCTAGGAAACTTCTATCCATTTTCCTAGGTTAGGGCAATCCTATAGCTCCGGCTCCGCTCGATCACTCATTATATGAAGCCTCGAGGAGGAGTTTCCACGTGACGGCGCAAATCGGATACGTGGACAAGAGAGCCCATAAGCTTAGGTTTATGCCGCATTTACACATTCGCGCGAATCGCGAGGCGAATGACGAGGCGAATAACGAAAACGAATTTGTAAATGCGGTATTACATTTTGAATTTCTAGAATGTACTGCGCAGCAATAGTAGGCGCAGGCTTCGCGGCGTACAGTCAGCTCAAACAGAACCGCGCTGAGATGAAAGAGGTCATCCAAGCACACAACTACATGGCTGAGCCGATCACGCCGCTGGCTCAGCTCGAGAAGACACAGGACGACATGAAGACGCAAATGGAACTGCTCATCATGAGAATACAAGCAGAGTTCTGCAGGGCTTTGGAAATGGAAGAGGACAAGGTATTTCAGTTTAGTCGTAAGACGTCCTAGATAGTTGAATTTTTTGTTTTTTTTTTTTAATATGTATGGTACGCTTCAAAAATGGAGTCATAATCTCTTATACTAATTGTATGGAAAATTATGACTCCATTTTTGAACCCTGACCGTACAGGGAAAATGTATACAGAAAATAAAAGTAGCGGCACGTAAGTTTAACGCTGAGGAAAATTTAGATAGGATACTGCGCATGGGTACAGTATTAATTTTCGACTTCTACGTAACAACGGTCAGCGTTAGAGTTTCGTGCCGCTACCTGTACATAAAATAAAATTGTTTATTATAACACTAGTTTTAACCCGGGATTTCGTCTGCGTAGAAAACGTTATTAGTAAAGTAGCCTATTTAGCATTCTTCTATGTGCAACATGAAAACAGTATACATTTCTGTTGTAGGCCTGGGAGGATGAAAAGATGCTCGAGGATGATGATCTTGATCCAGATGTTTACATTATATACCCGGTATGCATTGCCCTTTATGTACTTGACCTTCTACCACAGAATTGATATAACTGTTACATACAGAACGGAATCTCCTAAGGTCCAGCGGAATATTCGTCCCCGTTTCCCTCAACACTCGCGACACGGTGAGAACGTGGGAGAGGTGCGGGGACCTCTCCCACGTTCTCGCCTTGTCGCGTGTGTTGAGCGGGCGAACACACACAAAATTGCCGTGTGCACGGATGTATAATTTTGTTTGTAATAGTACCTGTGTTACTACTCAAGATTTAGTGACATTGTGACAGTATTATAAATTTTTTGTCTACCTACAGGCACAGGCACAGGCACAGGCTTTGGTTTTCACCTGCCCGCGCCATACATGAAGAGATGATGCTGTTGATTGATGATGTTATGGAGACACAAGACCACGTCACGTAGAAACTATTCCATCGTTCTAACCATCGTTATGTCATATGTCTTAAGACCCGTCACACCCATCCTTTCTCGATCGCTGCTCGATAGTATCTCAATTGTTTGTTATAAATAGATTTAAAACGTAAAGTAAAAACCTACGTACCTAGTATGAGGCCACGTGCAGCTAAAATGTGCGAGCTTGGCTCGTACACGCGTATAAATAATAAATAAATATATAGGGACAAATTACACTGATTGAGCTAGCCCCAAAGTAAGTTCGAGACTTGTGTCATGAGATACTAACTCAACGATACTATATTTTATAACAAATACATATATAGATAAACATCCAAGACCCAGGACAATTTAAAAAAGGCTATTTTCCAACTTGCCCTGGCTGGGGATCGAACCCAGGATATATATTTATTTATTAACTTTATTATTGTGGATGGTGTGAGCGGGCGGCAGCGGGCGCCTGGCCGCCTCGACAAGGCGAGAACGGGGGAGACGTGCGGGGACGGGGGACGGGGACCTATATTGCGAAGGACCTTAGGAGATTCCGTTCTGTATGTAATACTCATATTAATTATCTGCTTCTACCTACCATCTCCTATGATGATCTCGGCTTGAGCAACACCGGGCGTAGTCTGCACTTGAATGCGTGACCACAAGACGTGGCATTAAGATTTCTCGAGCTCCGTGCTTCGGAAAGCACGTTAAGCATTTGGTTCCGGCTGTCATCATTGTATGGCAGCTTGAAAAATCTGGCAACAGTGTTGGCCACTTACAATGAAACAAAACAAAACCTACCACCTCCTAAGCTCTAGAATTGTAGCTTTTGTAGCACTTATTTTTATTTTGTCAATGGCTTCTAGTATCAAAATCATCATCATCAATTAACTGACCTTTAAGGTCTAATCAATTAACTTCTACCACCTGATACCCCTGCCCTGCCCTATTAACCTAACTTCGTCCGTTTACTTATTAACCCCGACAAAAAGAGGGGTGTTATAAGATTGACGCTAACGTCTGTCGGTCTGTCTGTCTGTAACATCGTAGCGCACTACCGGAGAGACCGATTACGATGCGGTTTTTTTGCGTAAAAGCATGTTCCCTTGCGATTGTTCTTAGCTATTTTTGATAAAAATCGGTTCAGCCGTTTAAAAGTTATTGGGGGTTTACGCTTGAAATTCAGAGTACCTATTCTTAATTTTACATGGCAAATAATAATGATAGAAATATAGTTTTGCCACGCATCACTAGATAGTGTCGTCGGGGTTTTTAGAAAAGAAAAAATATTTGTAATATGCACGTCGGCTATCATGTATCAATTCTTTACAAACTCATGCGCATTTGTTTGAAAAATGGTCCTTATATAGTAGCTAACCCCATCTCGACGCGGCTTGCCGATTCAAACCTTTACTTGCTTTGGAGCCCGGGCGCGTTTTCAGGTTCTTTCTTCTACCAACAACATCATTAGATCTTTTTGTCTCCAATGCAGGAGCACGACCCTCTCTGTACTACCAGAGGTATACTTGGCCAGAGCAGCCAGAGGATTTGGCCTTCACGCTGGCCAGACGGATTGGAGTGGCCTCATTGATGTTTATAAGCTTTGTTTAGCTTGTAATTCCTAAGTCGCCTTCTACGACAAGGAAGATTTAGAGTGGTCCTATTCTACTTTGCCGGAAACCACACGACAATTTCCTGTTCTCCAATCATGATAGGCATGGTTTTGCGACCTTATAAGGGTTGTATTTGTACCTACTAAAAAAATCAATTGATAATGCAGCACGATTACAATACAAATATAAAAACAAAAAACAAAAAAATTTATTGCTCCAAAAGACGTTTACAATTTTGGAACTTATTAAATAACAACATGTAATGAGGTACTATCTTTTCAAGCTAAGGCTGCGTTTCCACTGAAGCGGAGCAGAGCGGAGAGGAGCTTAGCGGTGCATGAATTGACCAATCGCAATGCTCGAAATCTCCGCTCCGCTTCAATGGAAACGGCGGAGCGGAGATCAGTGGAAACGCAGCCTAAGAGTTGAATCTCATTTGTTAGCACGGAATAGCACTTGTAGCGACAAGTGCTATTCCGACAGACAGAGAAAGCGACAAGATGTTACAGCACGGCCGGTGCTGAAGCGTTCCGTCGCGCTCTCTTGATCTAGCAAATGACGGTTCTAAGCGATAGAAAAGTATAGCAGTCCAACTCTAAGACAGATTATAAATTAACACAATTTACAATTTGAAAAATCCCATTTTCGTGAAAGCCTTGTATGAAAACTTCGTCAAATTGTCACTTTATTTTTTTTGCGTTTGTGAGTTGCTAATGGATATTGGAAAAAAATCATTCGAAAAAGAATTTATTTCTCCAATAGTTTTTATAATCGTATTCCAATTTTATATTTTTCCGAAAAAAACTCCTTCCGAAAAGTTTCGGAAAATTACCCTATGTGAGAGTAATAGTTATCGTTATTATTTATCGCATTCGGCCATCTCTCGCTAATCTACCCATAAGTTGAAGCCGACTCGACTATGCATGCATTTATGTAATTTACCATTTCCCAATTGATCGTTTCGATGTACCATAAATTGTGTGCCGCATTCGCTGTTTTGATTGCTCGCTCACCCAATAATTAATGTTTTACCACAATAGCTCTGAAACAATGGCCGACAGACCATTCTTTGTGAAACACGCTGTATTTATACCACTACAAGTTTCAAATCAATACTTGCATGTTGCATTTCACTACTATAGGTAGGTTTATATGGGTACGCTGGTCTGGGAGAAAAGAAAAACTTAAGAGTCCCTTACCCTAGATCAAAATACAATTTTCCATACGTATAACGTAGTCTACGTTTTATTTAGAAACGACATGCCCGATTTCAGCATTTTTTTTTAATTTCAAAGACATTGCAATTATCTAGGGTAATAGCTGATTTCCTTAAAATATGAACTCGAAATATAATATAGTGTGTTATATCAGTTTTGACCATCAGGATTCGTCGCTTTTCATTAGAAACGCAACTGGTCAGATACTCATTTCGCCAAAAAAAGGCATGTTGACAGAAATGCATTTCGTCAGATTTGAAACTCGTCAGAAACGCAACTTAAGAGATATGCATCTCGACTCGACGTTAAGTAAATTAATAAATAGAATTTAAAAGTTTGTAGTCATCATGCATATATGCAACTATTAAAATGAAGTAATTTACTTTCTTATTTAATACGTATCTGTCGAGTTGCGTTTCTGACAAGTTGCAAGCGAGTCTATCATGAGAGATGACGAGATGCTAATCTGACCAGTTGCGTTTCTGACGAAAAGCGACGAATCTATTTCAATTCGGATTTTTTCACGTGAAAGCAAGTTCCCTTGCGGTAGTTCCTAGCTAGGATTAATGATAATCCGTTCGGCCGGTTAAAAGTTATGAGTAATAGCTTGAAAGTCGGGGTTTTTGTATTTTGCCTGTCAAATAATAAATAGCGCTACAGATACGTTACGCTAACGATTCTACTATTTAGAGGTAATTAGTACCTATCCACCCACCATATTTTTTAATTTGCAATTAAACTTGTAGTTCCTATTTCCATCTCCTCGCCACCACCACGCTAAAAGTAGTCTTAAGTCTTGCGGCCCTGGGCTCTGTCTGCTTGCAGCCGTAAGATCGAAATGCTCTGTCTGCCCCGTTAGGGACAAAGACGTGATAGTATATGTATGTGTTAGAAATTTTTACACATCCGAAATATTGCAGGACGCAAAATTTAAAGTGGACCGGTGGACGAGGAAGGAGGGTGGGGGCGGGATCACATGTGTGCTGCAAGATGGGAGGGTGTTCGAGAAGGCGGGGGTGAACATCTCCGTGGTTCATGGGAAGCTGCCGCCAGCCGCCGTGCAGCAAATGAGGAGTAGGTGAGAAAGTTGCTCTTTTGAGAGAATAGGCGATTAACACACTGCACCGCGCCCCGCTGCGTAGTGCGGGGCCGCCAATGCCGCCATACAAAAACGACGCGCTCGGACGCGGTGTCAGTGTGTTGGATTGTGCGTGTTTTCTATACAAACGGAGATACTTACAAGCAACGTTAAAACACGCATTCACGCGCTACGCTGCGTAGTGTGGGGCAATGTGAGAATCGCCATATTCTTTCTTTATTTTAGCACCTGGCGGTTGTATCCTCAGCTGTGCTGTTTCGGAACCCTGGCTGCGCTTTTCCGCTTTTTCTTCTCCAAACGCTTGTCAATCAAAGATGCCGAAGACCATGTCAAATCGAGCTATTTTGATAGTTTTACGGATGGCGGTTTACCACGTCAACCCTCTTTTATGCAATAGTCTTCCCGTGTAGGCCTAGTACCCACCCTTAAGTGTTGCCGAAAAATCGAGTTTTGCAATCGATAGTTTCAATCTTAAGTGCAAAAAGTATCGATACTTGTTTTAGAGCAAAGTATTGATAATTAACAATAGTAACAATACTGTCGATAGTCACGATAGTATGGTTCGACGACGAAGAACTAACTATCGATAGTATTGCGTTATAGTTTATGTACTATCGACAGTTTGCTCGTGTTCATCGATCGATACTATCGAAACTATCGTTAGTTTATGTATTATGAAAAGTAACAACGATAGTATCGATAGTTTGTTCGTTGTCAGGATCGATACTATCGATAGTATCGGTTTTATTTAATATCCTATTTCTATTCCTACTATTCCTACTTTCCTACTAATATTATAAATGCGGAAGTGAGTTTGTATATTTGTTTGTTTGTAACCTCTTCACGCTTAGACTACCGATTTGGATGAAATTTGGTATGGATATAGTTTGAGATTCGGGGTAGGACACAGGGTACAATTTATCCCGAAATTTCGACGGAGAGCGAAGCCCACGATACAGCTAGTACTAGATAAAATAAAAGAATAGTCTATCGATCTGTGTTATTTGCCAGGGGTAAAACCCTACAGAACGCCGAGCTTCCTTTCTTCGCGGCGGGGGTGAGCGCGGTGATACACCCCCGCAACCCCATGGTGCCCACCATCCACTTCAACTACAGGTACTTCGAGGTGCAGGATAAAGATGGTGAGTTATGATTATGACATATTTTGTTTGACTCATCGGGCCGTATATCATTTGTTAGGGGCCTTCTCCATGTGGCAAAGCCCAAATGGGGAAGTTTGTCAAAAAATAAACTAATATATTTGCATTTTGCTCTATATCGATAGGACTATCGATACTATCGATTGCCATAAGTTCGAATTTACATAGATATCGATACTGTAACTACTATTTGTATGAAAAACTATCCATCGCTAAATTTACTATCGATATTACAATAATATCGATATTAGGCAATTCTTGTATACAATATCCTTTTTTATTAAGTACAAATATTTTAAGGGGTGATTCAGTCCATCATTTTGAACAACTTTTCCCCATAAATGTATATCGAAATACGAAAAATATTTTTTCGGTTTTCATACAAATCAAAGTAGTCACGTGATATCATTACTATGGAAAATGAAAATTTTCTTTTTGTATTTCGATATACATTTATTGGGAAAAGTTGTTCCATATGATGGACTGAATCACCCCTTAAAATATTTGTACTTAATAAAAAAGGACAATGTATTTATTTATTTATAAATTTCTGTGATCTCAAAAACAGCTCTAACGATTTTGCTGAAAATTGGTATATGGGGGTTTTTGGGGGTAAACAATCGATCTAGATTAGTCTTATGTTTGTGAAAACGCGTGTTTTCGAGTTTCCATTCGTTTTTCTTTCCAGAATATGGTCGCTAATTTCCTCGCGCCGGCCGCCATCCGCTTAGCTCAGTGGTTAAGGATGCTGACCGCTAGAAAAAGTGTTACGGGTTCGAATCCCACTCGGTGACTTACTTTTGTTTTTTTAAATGTTCAAGTTTATATATAATTTTTTATTTTGTACGGTTTGTATACAAGTTTAAAAGATGTAGTTAATGTTTGAGATGTAACCGACCGAGCAAAGTACACCCAGTAGGTCACCCAGGTACTAGAGTATTAATTAAAAACCATCGTTTCTGTGAATAATATCGAAACTATTGATATTATCGATAGTCCTATCGATATTGTAACTGTTTTTCGAGGTCAAGACAGGATCAATAGGTAGGCACGACTTCGGAGCCCAGCGCGCTTTTCTTCCTTTCTACGTTTTTTGTAATAATTTTCTTTTCATTCCCTAGGAGTACAGTGGTGGTTTGGTGGCGGGACGGACCTCACGCCCTACTACCTGAACGAAGACGACGCGATCCACTTCCACATGACCCTCAAACACGCCTGCGATTCACACGACAAAACATACTATGCTAGGTGAGTTTTTACAGATGGGTGACTCGATGCCACAGACACTAGCGTCTTTATAACACCCCTTTTTTTCGGGGATTAAAAACAACATAAGTACTTAATAAATATGATTTGTTTTTACTTCACTTGGAAGCCGAAGTGGCACATTTCTATCTTAAAGTAGTTCTTTAAGTAATTTGTGGACTAAGTTAACTGTGGGCGAAACCAGAACGCTCTGATTCAGATTTTTATTGCAAGTTAAAAGTTGTTACATAAAGATAAGTTCTTAAGAGTCCCCCGACCCTAGACTTCTCCATACAAACGTAGTCTACGTTTAATTTTGAAACCACATGTCAGATTCCGGTAAAAATTGGTAATTGTTTTTTTTTTTTGGTATTGGTTGGTATTGGTTATAACTGGTTTCCTATAGTAAAATTATGAACTGGAAAGAAAATATAACGATTTAGAAGTTTCCCATACTAATGGTCAAAAATGATATAAAACACTATATTCTATTTCAAGTTCATATTTTTACTGTAGGAAACTAGTTATAAACCTAGATAATTGCAATATCTTTGAAATTACAAAATTTTGCCCAAATCGGACATAAAATAAATCGGAAATAAAACGTAGACTACGTTTGTATGGAAAGTTGTATTTTGGTCTAGGGTCGGGGGACCCTTATGTGACGCCCTGCAAGGGCACAGCAAACATGACTAGTTTTTTTTTGTTTTGTTTTTGTTGTCAGCTAGTTGACACGTTACTTCATTACTTAATAACTATGGGGTTTGAAGAGTGAGTTTCAAGTACAAAGTATTTACAGATTTAAGAAATGGTGCGACGACTACTTCTCGATCCCGCACCGCGGCGAGCGACGCGGCGTCGGCGGCATCTTCTTCGACGACATCGACTCGCCGTCGCAGGAGGAGGCCTTCAACTTTGTCACGTCGTGCGCCGAGGCTGTTATACCCAGTTATTTACCTCTAGGTAAGAATATCATCATCATCATTTCAGTCACATAACGTCCACTGCTGGACATAGGCCTCTCCCAAGGATTTCCAACATGACAGATCTAGAGCGGCTTGTAATCATCTTAAAAATAAGTACCTTCCTATCACCCCAAACTGACGCCCGGTTTACACATTGATAAGTGATATCTATGCACTTGTCACTTGTCAGAGCCTGTTCACACGCTCACTTGCCACTTGTCACTTGTCAATGTTTTGTCACACTTTTTACTCCTTTACATAAGTTTTTTTTTAGTAAGGGGTGCGCATCATAGTAATGCTGACTTTACATGGACTTAGTTAATGTTTTCCCGATTGTTGAGCAATTTATAGATTACTAATTAGTGCCCGCGACTTCGTCTGCGCTGTATCTTTATAAATTGTAGCTGATGTGTTATGTTGATGTATAAGCTATATTATTGTAAAGCTTCATTAAAATCCATTTAGTAGTTTTTACGTGAAAGTGTAACAAACATCCATCCATCCATACTTATAAACTTTCGTGTTTGTAATTTTAGTAGGATGATGTGTGATTTAAGGTTGATCAGTTAGTGATTGAACGTTGTTTTCATCAGTCCAAAAGCACAAAGAAGACGCGTACGGCTACTCGGAGCGGCAGTGGCAGCTGCTGCGGCGCGGGCGCTACGTGGAGTTCAACCTCATCTACGACCGCGGCACCAAGTTCGGCCTGCACACGCCCGAGGCCCGCTACGAGTCCATTTTGATGTCGCTGCCGCTTAATGCTGTGAGTTTGTTATACAATTATACATACTAATCACGTCACATTAACTTTTAATATTAATTTAATTGTGAAATGACGTCCTTGGAGAAAATGTTGCAGAGCAGTTTGTTAAGTTGGAGCGGTAGTAAACTTAGCTGTAAGTAACCATTTGACGACACAATTGTGCAACATAACAATGACGATTATTAAGAGATATTATAAATATTCTATGGTAATAAAGAAATATTTAAATTGAAAAAAAAAATTATTGTATTTTTTCGATATGAGGCAGACAGGGCCATATTTAATTCATACTCCACCGACAAGAGCCACGACTTAAAGCCACGTTTACCGCCATGGTAACTGTGATTGGAAAAGGGAATCATAACAGTAAGATGTTGCTAGCTACATCGCCTATTAACTTGAGACTATCGTCCACATTCCCTCAAACGGCTTTAACGATCTACGCAGGAACGGTAGCATCTTATACATTCTACATTTTAAGAAAAATAATAGTTTGGCGTGCTGTTTTCTAGTACTAAAATTTATAATTTGTTGACAGAAATGGGAGTACATGCATGAGCCAAAGCCCAACTCGCCTGAAGAAGCGTTAATGAAGGTCCTCAAGCAGCCGAGAGATTGGCTGCGAATCGAGAACATGAAGCGAGCCAGTGCGTGAAGCAGACTAGCCTAGTTTACATGAACTGAGCAACTAAGCGTTTAGTTTGACAAGACAAGTGTTGCAAAACAGTTAGGCAGTCAAAGGTCGACAAATTAGTACTTTAGACCATTAAATGGCGCCACCTAATATATTGATCTATGTTAGGCGGGTTCTTAAAATGTTTTGACGTCATCTGAACATTCAAAAGTCCTGGGTATATTTGGATATTGAAAAGCGCTTAGTTACTATGCTCGTGTGATTTAAGCATAAGGCATATAAAATGTAAAGAGATGTGTACTTATGTGAAATGATATATAAATTATTGTTAGAGCAAGACTAAAAGTGTATAATGTTCTAGATCGGTGACTTTACTGTTTTGTATACTTATTAATATATTTTTGTAAATGTTTATATCTTGGGTCTTATTTCCCCATCCATTAATACACATATATTATTTGTTTGATTGTAGCAAGTGGAGATCTATAGTCTGCCTAACCCCATGAGAAGCAGGCTTGAAATATGTAGTTATATCATAATATTAAGTATTTTTTTAATACAAATTACAATACATATGACAACCACGAAAATACCGCGTTTAGGAGATGTTACCAGTCCTTATCTTAGTAAATTCTAATACAACTTAAATACATAACAATTCGAATTTTTTACCCTTATCAACTACCTCAATTTTCATTTTACGAAGTTCAAGTTATCGGTAGGTAAAGGTAGGATTCGTTCGTACAAACAAACGAATAATTTACGTACACTAGCAACATTCCTCAACTGTCAAGTCAATTTGTGTGTATTCTGTCACTGTCAACTCCTGTGAATTGACCTGTCCTGTCACTTCTGTCAGTTAAATGTCAATTGTCAATCGGAATGGCCGTGTTGTGAATGTGATTTTTGTATTTTATTGTTTACTTGGCATTTTTTATTGCTTTACGTATATATTTGTACGTCACCACCCTCGAGGCTAGCATCGGGCAAGCGACCAATTCATAAACCTAGATTCCTATTGGAAATGACATAAGTATGTGGCGCGCGTAACGGATTGTTCCTACATTCCTATGCCTTTTATGTAGCGGAGTCCGTTTCCTATGTGGAGGTGCTACAAATCGGCGCCGGGAAACGAAGATGCCTTTCAAGTTGAAGTTGAAAAAGACGCGGCAGTACAATGTAGCGTCAAAGAGTTTGTTTGTGATCAGCGTGGAGTTGTTGGATGGTGGTGTCGCGGATTGCACGCTTTCCGTGGACAGTTCTGGGCTGGAGTGTCTTGATAACGTGTGTCAGCGGCAGGCGATTAACCAGCCGCACTTCTTCGGGCTGCGGTACTTGAATCGGAACTGCCAGCCGCGATGGGTGCAGCTAGAAAGGCCGTTGAAGCGCCAACTCGACAAATATGCTTCCGCCCATCAGTTATACCTCCGAGTGATGTACTACGTCATCTCAGGCACCAGCCTGATCACGGATGAGGTGACCCGCTATCACTATTTTCTACAACTCAAGAATGATCTAATCGAGGGACGGATATCATGTGACTGCCAACAAGCAGTAGTCTTGGCGTCATACAGCCGTCAAGCGGAGTACGGGAATCATGACCGGGAGCGGCACACTGTGGAGTACCTGAAGAATCTGCTAACATTTCCGAAGCAGATCCACGATGGCAACCAGATCATTGACGTGAGCAACCGAGCGGAGTCTGGGTGGCTGGAGAGGCTTACCAGTGCGGTAATACAGCACCACATGGCACTGCACAACATGTCACAGGTAAGAAGCATTTAATTTTTCATTTGACCATGTTAGGATTTCTGTCATCTTCTCTAGTATGATCTTCTCTCAGAATTTATACCTCGTCTAATATCAGAGAAGCATGGGCGATACAGCCCACAGCCTAGCAGTGCCAAGGGCTGAAACAGCTGAAAATAAATTTGAAAATGTATGGAAAATCCAAAAGTACACACCACAAGGTTTTTTTTATAATAAATACATTAGAAAGATCTCATGTTTGTCTCTCTGATCATTCATTTATATTTAGTCTGCTGCTGTCACGGGAAGTCCCTGTTCAGTGACAAGGCTAGCTTGGGACTTTCCCTTTTTGGAAAGCCAATCAAATTACCTATCCATGCAGATAAAGTCCCGCTTCATGTTCTTTTAAAATATTTTTTTAAATTTATTTTCCCTTTCAACATCAAAGGGCCTCGTGAAAAGTGCCTTGCCCACATTAAGTTTAAGTCTAGCTGTCACTGTCTACTATATTTTCTGTCTGTAAACGATATTTAAATAACCAGCCTAGTGCGAGTCTGAGTCACACAACAACATATGGGAGCCCCCACTTAAATATTTATTTTATTCTGTTTATAGTATGTGTTATAGTGGCAACAGGAATATATCATGTGTGAAAATTTCAACTGTCTAGCTATTGCAGTTCATGAGATACAGCCTGGCGACAGACAGATGGACAGCAGAGTCTTAGTAATAGGGTCCCGTTTTTACCCTTTGAGTATGGTACCCTATAAACAGTAGGTGCATATTGAACAGCCAAAATAAGAACAGGGTGGCAAAAAAAACAGATCTTAGCCTGCAAGACTAAAAAACTAACCATTATTTTTGAATTTACTTCAATTGATTTTATCTTACCCATGCATTTCATGATACACACACAGCACAGAGTAGAATTACTGTTGCATAGTAAAACTGCAAGTGAATGCTACGCAACATCACTTATGCATGCCTGGCGCTTATCACAGTATGAAGACCTAATTAGTTCAGTGATGCTCGATTTGTCAATGAATTAATTTGTTTGTCAAGTCTAATAAAACAAAATTCCTAGCCCCTAGCATGGCACCGTCGATAAACCTAGATAAAGTTTTACCACGGGACAACTATACTCTATTTGGTTAGGTATTTAAATAAATGTAAACAATCTTGACATGTCTTTTTATTGAAATATACACTTTCTAATAATTTTGCTAATTACAAAGTAATTATGTTATAAATTACTAGCAGTCCATCCCGGCTTCGCCCGTGGTACATACATAGCCTATGTCACTCAGGGATAACATACCTATCCAACAGTAAAAGAATTTTTAAAATCGATCCAGTAGTTTCGGAGCCTATTCAATACAATCAAACAAACAAATCTTTCCTCTTTATAATATTAGTGTAGATAGTGTAGATAAATTACATAATTAATTTGTAATTTGCAAAGGTATTGATTTATAAAGTGTATATTTCAATAAAAAGACATGTCAAGATTGTATACATTTATTTAAATACCTAACCAAATGGAGTATAGTACCATCTCACTTGTTATATGTATATAGAGCTACTAAAGATATTAATACCACAGAATAAATCTAATACATAGATTGACATAGTGAGAGATGATAATGCTCGATAAACGCTGTTGTATGCTATGCTAGGTGGCTGTTATGTTGCTTTTAACTGACTTAAAAAAGGAA
Organism: Acrobasis consociella; assembly: GCA_963555685.1. Lineage (NCBI taxonomy): Eukaryota > Metazoa > Arthropoda > Insecta > Lepidoptera > Pyralidae > Acrobasis > Acrobasis consociella. The sequence continues at coordinate 821,534 of OY743112.1, forward strand.
AAGTGGTTATCATTTATCAATGCGTCGCGACTCACGATCTTTTATTTATGTATGTTCATCGATTATTTGAAGAAGCCTGTAACAATTTGAAAAATTATTTTTTTGTTTAAAAGGCCTACTTGCTAGACCGTTGAAATTTTATCAAAATCGGATTTATCCAGGGGGGTAGTCGGTTTTTAGTTAAAAAAACATAGTATATTGTGATTTAGGTTTGATAATACAAAATTTAACAAAAAATGGTTTTTTAGGGTTCTTTACCCAAAGGTTAAAAACGGGACCCTATTTCTAAGACTTCGCTGTCTGTCTGTCTGTCCTTCTGCCCATCTGTCTGTCACCAGGCTGTACCTCAAGAACCGCTATAGCCATACAGTTGAAATTTTCACAAATTATGTATTTCTGTTGCCACTATAACAACAAATACTAAAAACAAAATAAATATTTAAGGGGGGCTCCCATACAACAAACGCGATTTTTTACAGATAATGGTACTGAACCTTTAGTGCGCGAATCCGATTCGCACTTGGCCGGTTATTTTTAAATTAATTATTTTACAATAACATAAATCGTACAGTAAGATTTTTTTTTTTTTTTAATAGCCTATATAGTGTCCCATTGTTGCCCAACAATGGGACAGTAAGATATGTATTGAAAATAATAGAAATATTATAATATCCACAGACATGCTATGTCATCAAATCTTAGAAAAGTACATACCTACGAAAAGGTATACGATTTCAAAACCATTTTAAAATCCAATTTCCGAAATAAGTAATCTTAATTTTAAAAATTGCTCAGTCATCATTATAATCATATTGAATCAGCCACAGGAAATCTACTGCTAGCCAAGGATTTCCAAAATGACCGATCGGAAGCGGCCTGCATCCAGCGCCTTCCTGCATCCTTGCTCAATATTTCTTAGTAATATTTAACTGCTTAGCAGAATAAGTAGGTAGGTATATTAAGAGTTATGTGGGAGTGTACCGAGCCTTATCTCTGATTTAATCATTACGCCGCCGTTTCAGAGATAACGGGCATTTTTCTTGCGTGTAATTGCTAAAATGACAGTGTTCACTCGCTGATAACAATGTAAATAGTTTTCAAGGAATTTCATACGAAAGAAACATTTTAACCGACTTTCAAGGGGGAGGATGTTATCAATTCGTCGTGATCTTTTTTTTTATGTACATATATTCACCGATTATTTGGAGACGCCTGGACCGATTTAAAAAGGTGGTCCCATAAAATTTCTATGGGACCACCTGCACCTTTTCAAGTAAAAAAAAAGAATTTTCCAAATCGATCCTCTTCAAATAATCTGTAAACATACTCCTCCATTTTGGAAGTCTTCTTCAAAACGCTCTGTCTGCCCCATTACAGATAAAGATAGCCATAGTATGTGTATTATCACTGAATTTAATTATTTTATTTCCCTTGAAGACATTTTTTACGCAATTAGCCCTGAATTGGCTAGTCCCGTTTTGCGTGGGTATCTGACGCTAGCCTCAGTTCTCGAACCAGCCCAGCTCCGGAAGCTTAGAACGCATGCTGGCGCCCTGCACGCCTACACCATGGTTCCCAGGTGTTCTAGGAACCGTCTTCCATTGATTATCTTTCATATCTTTATATATATTTCATGTATAGGTAGTTAGACGACCAGACCTAGGTAGCTGGATGCAGTTCGCTCCAGTTCGGTCATTTTAGAAATCTTTGAGATAGGCTTGTATCTAGCAGTGGACGTTATGCGGCTGAAATGATGAAACTTCATATCACCAGGCTCAAGCAGAAGAAGGCTTCATCACAACCTGCCAGCAGCTGCCAGGGTACGGACAGGAGACGTTCAGTGCGCGAGACCAGAAGACGCAGAAGGAAGTCACCCTGGCCATCTCCATAACTGGCATTAAAGTCATTACCGACAGTGCGGAGACCACCAGATATTACAGGTGAATCATTGTCTCATTGTCATGACGTGAACCCATCATCATCAGGTCTTTTCGTCTTCACTGCAGGAGCACGACCCTCTCTGTACTACCAGAGCTATACTTGGGGCCAGAGCAGCCAGAGGACTTTGGCCTACACTCTCCTCGCTAGCCAGACGTGTTGGAGAGATCTCGTTGATGTTTACAAGCTTTATTTGGCTTTTTTTTTAGTTCACGGGAGGATTTGGAGAGGCCCTATTCTACTCTGCCGGAAACCACACGGCAACAAACAAACTAAGTTGACATCTAGTACTGTGCCTCTGTCTCATCTGATAATGTCAATTTGATTTGGCTGGTTAATGGTTTAAACCTAAAAACAAAGTTAGTCTACGTTTTATAACAAAACGGTAACTGTTGGGACTCATTTGTCAGCACGAAACAGCACTTTTCTATGCAGCTATCCTGATCTCTCGCTCAGAACCGTCATTTGATAGAGCGAGAGAGAGAGCGACGGAACAGTTCTGCTCCGGCCGTGCTGAAGCATTCTGTCGCTCTCTCTCGCAAATTACGCATCTGAGCGACAGAAAAGGATAGCAGCATGCGAAAGTTCCGTTCCGTGCTGATAGATGAAATCCAACCCTAATACTATGAACATACTATGCAAGAGTAACTTTAAACATTAACAGCATTGCCGTGTGAAAAAAAACACAACCCTAGGGAAACAGCACATTTTCCCGGGATAAAAAATATCCCATCTGTTAATCCAGATAATAAGAGAATATACCCTTACTATACACTATACATGTCACATAAATATATAAATACAGATTATGTCTTTAACATGTCAAATCTTTGTTTTTATGTTTACCTATAAATTTAGATTTTTTGCTTATAAGGAAACATTTCCATTCTACGTGACACATTGTTTCTTTTTACCCCCCTCGCCCTCAATTCGGTGACGAGACAATGTCAAGACCCTCTTCCCCTACTTCCCCTCTTTCTTTTCACTTTTCACGTAACAGTTCATAAATAGGGTTTTAGACCATTTTTCGAACAAAAAAGAACTGTTACCTATAAAGCCCCCATAGTATTTGCAAAAATGGTTAAAAACCATTTAAATGCCAATTTCATTTAGCCGTTTTGTAGTCAAAGCGGAACAAACGTCCAAACATCCATTCAAATTTCGCATTTATAATATCAATGGGGATATGATGAATGTCGCGTGACATAACGTCAACTGTTGGCTATTGTCCGCCGTGACGCTGTGTCATGCAGCAGCCGTTGATGGACCCAGCAAGTTGCGTGAATTTACAACAGTATCAGGGGGTTACAAAGTAGGACAAAACTTAACGTGGTTGGCCTAAAGGCGGCACTCTGGTTTTCAGTTTCAGCCTGTAGGTGTGTAATCGGGTGTAATGGAAGACGGGCTTTACTATGAAATTGTAGATATCAGGGAGCTACTCCAAAAGCGGTACGCTAAACGGACGTTACTGCGTACCTGCGTTTGAGTGTCAAGCAACTTTGACCACGAATATATGATGATAAAGTCTAATTTGGTTTGACACAGAAATAGGACGACAGAATCGGACGACTGTCGTATTATTTTATGGAGTAACACCCCAATTTATTTCCTTTAATTACACTAATATTATAAAGGCGAAAGTTTGTGAGTGTGTGTATGTTTGTCACGTCTTCACGCGAAAACGACTAGACCTATTTTGATAAAATTTCCTATGCAGGAAGCTGAGACCCTGGATTTACTAATAGGCTACTTAAATCGCGGGTAACACCGCGGGAGCAGCTGCGTGTACCATAAATAAACCTAAGCATAGAAACCTATTCAAGAATATCATCTACTTCTCCAAAGGGCCTCTACGTGTTTGAGCAGTATCCATCCCCACGCAAGCTTTCGAAAGGATCGGGGTAGAAAGACCCCTCATGCCAAATGGAGATACATTAGTTACCACAAATGTATCGTGAATCGTTTAATACTAATACCTCAACGATTGGAAAAATTACAAAGTAAAACAACCTTTCTCTCACCCAGGTGGATGGACATAACAAATGTGATAAACCACAAGCGGACATTCAGCATCGAATGCCAGAAGCAGGCAGAGTCGGCCTCCTTCACGCTGTGGAGCCCCGAAGACGGGAAAGACGTGTGGCGCATGTGCGTGCAGCAACACACCTTCTTTATGCAGCACCAGAGCGAGCTGATTGAACATCCTCATGAGACCACGCAGCACAGACCCAAATTTCAGGTAAGTCTGCCGACGGACACAGAAATAATATATGTATTACATACATAACAGAAACTTCTAGGGTAACGCAATATACAATACCCTTCCCCCGTCCCCGCACCTCTCCCCCGTTCTCGCCTTGAGGAGGGTGTCGAGCGAGCGGCTGCAGCCGCCACTACAAAGCGAGAACGGGGGAGAGATGCGGGGACAGGGGACGGGGACGCATATTGCGTGGAATCCTACTAGTTTAGAAGATGATACGATGCTAAATACTAGTAGTTCGCCACGAACTTAGACCTCGCGATTATATCTTCTACTACCAAGCAATGCAAGCAAGCAATCCAATACACGACAATTGAACACAATGAACCGACTAAACAAATTAAGCAAGACAACAAAAAGTCATACGATTCTAGACAAAATCAAGTCAATCTTGTAAACTTATGAAAAAAAAATCATAGCGAGTTCTAAGAATTTAAAATTTTTGTTGGACGTCTACTTATTGTGTTTTGAACTATATGGTATTGAATGTACGCTACAAATATTTGTCAATTTTCTTCTTTTCTTACAAATAGTGGTCAAGACATTGACCTTGTAACTCGAAAGTCGCGGGTTTGATTCCCCCAAGACACATGCATTTTTTTAAAAGTTGTTCTGTAACCCGGACTGAATTCACCCATAAATAGTTTCAGTATATTTTGTAAGAAGATTTGTATTGTATATCCGTCACGGCACGGCTCAGTCAGCTAGACTTCGCGGGTCACCCTAAACCCGTTTAAGTATAACGTATAAAAAAGTTGTCCAGACAAAAAAGTTGTTCCAATAAAAAAAATTGCTTTTTTATAATGGCAACAAAAAAGTCTAATGACATTTTTTTAAAATATTTAAAAATGGCGGATGTATGACAGTTTTAAAATTTAAAACCCCCATATTTCCGCCATTTTGAAAAATTTCGAAAAACTGGCTTGACAAAAATATTCTATTTAGTTGCTGAACCTGCTTACAAAATTTCATGAGAATCGGTTAAGAAATGCGACCTGAAGGCGAGAACAGACAGACAGACGGACAAAAGAATTTTTGGCTAATCTCGAAACTGAGACGCTTCGCTCGCTCGGTCAATGATACCGATGATGATTCGGGCCCGGGTGGGATTGTTCCCGAGAGACGCCTAGCGTGGCTTCCAGATAAGACGTTTTACCTTAAAGATAGGTACCTACTTACCTACCTGTGACGTATCGTGCGTGTGTGTATAGTTTCATTAGTGCTTTATAGTGCCAGGGACGTGCATCACCGATTATTGCAGGGTAGACTAATTGTGGGGCCTTTGCCCAGCAGTGGGACAAAAATAAAGCTCTCTGACTAAACTGACCCTATTAGTGTGTTTACATCCTGAGAGCCACTTATACGCGTCATATTGTTTAATATTAATAAATGTTCCTTTTAGCTTACCGCTTGTTTGAACTTAATCCAAAATAGGCTGGCATCGGCCATTTATGATTATTGCACTTTTTTCCTCAAAAGTTAAATGGTTAAACGCGTAACTTCTCAGTTTTAGCAAAAAAAACACCTGGCGCACAACTTTCACATGGAAACCTTTCCATTGCAAACTGTTTTAAAGAGGTAATAATAGAAAAGAAAAATAAGAAACTTCTCCTAATTTCATCTGTTATCGCAAACAAAACAAAGTTCAGAGCAGAGCGCAACACGTAATCATTTGTAATGCGACAATGCAAATAATTATCATTAGACAAGAAAAAATATCAAATATATACGACTAACACAAAAATCTTCGTGTTCCGTTTTATCCTCGAACATCTTCCGCGTATTTAAATTGGTAGCATAACACAAGCGAGTACATGAGCGTATATATACGTATAACCTAAGTAAGGTAGTACGTGGCGGTGGCCTGCATATGGCGCGATGGGAAATGGACGGGGAAGCGCGCGTTTATTTGAAAATAGGGCCTATTTATAATTTATTATAATATAAAAAATGCGGATATATTAGGGAAACTCCGGGTAGACAATGTCTTTGCGTCTCTATGGACAGCACGTCCCTGTATAGTGCTAACAGTATGTAATACGTATATTCATTCTGTGTTACAGATATACAATGTCCTTTTTTATTAAGTAAAAATATTTTAAGGGGTGATTCAGTCAATCATATCGAACAACTTTTCCCAATAAATGTATGTAGAAATTCGAAAAAATAATTTTCATTTTTCATAGTAATGATATCACGTGACTACTTCGATTTCTATGAAAACCTAAAAAAATTTTTTCGTATTTCGGTATACATTTATTAGGAAAAGTGGTTCGAAATGTTGGACTGAATCACCCCTTACAATATTTGTACTTAATAAAAAAGGACATTGTATACACATCTAAGTGTGTATGCTTGCAAAAGCCTTATATTACATTTATATATTATTTGTACAGTACCATTCTGTTTTATATTGTACCACTTCTACCCCAAACGCTTAATAAGTAAACATTCCTCTCAATTACTGGCCGGTTGACTGGAAGAGATCCCTATACGGGATAAGTCCGCCGTTGTATGTTTACTTTTCTGATTTGTATGTGTTCTTTCTTTTGTACAATAAAGCTTTATAAACAAACAAACAAACAAACAATATTATAACTGAATAAATATTTATTGATTGATAAAAACTAAATACAAGCAAAAAATTGGTTGCCTCCTCTTGTTGTTTTCAGCTATTTCGATTCATAGCTACTTAATCTTTCTAATCCTTGTCAAAAGCAGACAGGCCGTCTAAAAATGTTAACGGGAGGAAATACTTTATGTGGCCCAAGGCTCTGTTGGCCCTGTTACCAGCTCAGTCAGACACATCACATCTGTGTGATTACGTTCAATCAGTCGCAAACTCGCAACACGCGAGCGATGGCGCTCCCTAGAATGCACTTTCGTCTAACCGCAGATTCAGAAAAACAACCGCACACGTGCGGGCTAAACTCGCGTGCGGACGGTTCTGTACGTTAATTTATCTATATTCCATTTGATTTGTTACTTTTAATCAATACATATAATAAAACAGTAGGAACCGCGTGTCTGTACATTTGATAAAAATTACAAAAAATGGATGTGGGCGATAAGAAAAGAGTAACAGAACACAAAAAAGATTTTTTGGATTTTTTTTGTCTGTCTGTCTGTATGTCTGTCTGTCTGTCTGTCTGTATGTACTCGCTAATCTTTAAAACTACTGAACAGATTTTTACACGGTTTTCACTAAAAGATTAGGCTCATCCCTGAGCAACATATAGGCTTTGTTTCATCGAAATCTGTTGTCAGATAAAAAAGTTATCATCATTTAAAGTTTAAAGATATTTTTTCTATGGGCGATTGTTTGTCTGTTAGCAACATATGGGCTATAATTGATTTTGGAAAATGGAACACCTGGTGCAGAGCCTTAATGGTCCAGTTAAACTATAAGAAATATACAATGTCCTTTTTTATTGAGTACAAATATTTTAAGGGGTAATTTAGTCCATCATTTCGAACAACTTTTCCCAATAAATGTATATTGAAAAACGAAAAAATAATTTTCATTTTCCATAGTAATTATATCACGTGACTACTTTGATTCTATGAAAACCTAAAAAATTGATTTCGTATTTCGGTATATATTTATTGGGAAAAGTTGTTCAAAATGATGGTGTGAATCATCCCTTAAAATATTTGTACTTAATAAAAAAGGACATTGTATAAATGACGCCTTAGCAAAAGTAGTTCAGCCTGATGAACATTTTTTGTTGAGATATAAAAATCGAAGATCTAGAACCCCTGATGCAAAAACTTAATGGTCCAGCGTAACTTCAAGAAATATAAAATGACGCCGTAGCCAAAGTAGTTCAGCCTGATGAGCATTTTTTGTTGAGGTATAAAAATCGAACACTTTGAACAATCGAACAATTGGAACACTTGATTCAGAAACCTAATGGTCTCTTCGTATAATAAAACAGTAAAAAAATGTATCTGTACATTGAATATATATTTTTTTAAATTGGGGCGGTGGAGACTGTCATATAGTAAAAAATAAAATAAAAAATCTGTCTGTTTGTACACGCTAATCTCCGAAAATATTGAACGGATTTAAATGAAACTTTTTTATCAACATATAGGCTTTAATTGATTTTCGAAAATGGAACACATGATACAGAACCTTTATAATCCAGCTAAACTGTAATAAGAAGTATAAAAACGACGTCTTAGCAAAAGTTATTCAGCCTGATGAACTTTTGTTGTTGAGGTATAAAACTCGGAGATCTGGAACACCTGATGCAAAAATATAATGGTCCAGCTAAACTGTTAGAAATATACATTAATGACGCATTAGCAAAAGTTTTTCAGCCTGATGACCATATTTATATGCCTGAGTCCTAAAGTCCACGCGAACGAAGTCGTGGGCATCAGCTAGTATAATATATATAAGGGTGGATTCAGTCCATGATACTGAACAACTTTGTCAAAAAAACATACATTGTAATTTAAAAAAAAGCTATTATTAATTACTAGCTGGTGCCCGCGACTTCGTCTGCGCAGTATCTTTATAAATTGTAGACTATGTGTTATTTTGATATATAAGCTTTATTATTGTAAAGTTAAATTAAAATCCATTCAGTAGTTTTTACGTGTAAAAGTAACAAACATCCATCCATCCATTTTGCGTTTGTAATATTAGTAGGATGTGCCAATTCACCGCAGTTTAGGTGTGAAGCCAAACGGCCCCTAACGTGGCTTATTCATAAACATAATGTGACATTGTTGAAAATTTTACGCTAGACTTAATATGGATCGTTGCTTCTCAGACCTAAGGTCCATTTTACCTCGTTCGGCGCACGCTAGGCTAGTCGAAAGTAAATTGCGCGGCGTGCAAACTAAATGGGACTTAGTACGCTGTAGTTGGGTTTAATTTAGTAGTAAATTTCCTATCCAAGGGTGATGTTTCTGTACTTTAGTACTATTACGTATTCTGTGCCTCGGATCGGCCGATCGGTTAAGTTGTATGAGGGTCCAAACATATATATGTCGCAGTTAAATTGTATAATCCGCTGTTATTCAAACACTCTAGCTGTTTGGCATTACAGCTCAGTTTTGTAAAACAGCTGAAAATAGTTCAGCTCGATTGTCAATGTGTTACGTAATTACGTTTTACAAAACAGCTAGCGTTGAGATGACATATAGGGTTACCATTATTGAATAAAACGGTGTTACCAAACAAAATAATATATGAGGAGACAATAGTTGTTCTTTATTATTTTTATATTACTCTTGGGATGGAAAAAAAATCCGCAATCCAACTCCTTACTAAATAATTCAATCTCCAACATCATAAAACACCAATGAAGAATGATAATAAGCTCGATGCAATTGGATATTGAAATTATGCAAACCGAAATCAATGGCGTAGCGATTTCTTACGGCCAATTGATCCAGCCAAATATTCCATCGTGCCGGAACTGGCCGGAAGGCGGGCACAAATAACAATATGGGAACCAATAGGTCTGCTTTATTCTTTTCAATCTATTGCAGTCCGAAATCACAAACGATGCCCCCGATGTCTGTCGATGAAAACATCTTAGTCCCGGAACGCGGCGAAGAATTTACTCTATGGGAGGCCATATTTGTTGTTATGACACTGACACTTCACAAGCCACAAGTGGCAGAATTCTGAACTAATCGATTCACAATCTTACGTTAGCTAGTTTGTTAAACGTAACACATTGGACGATCTAGCTGAACGGTTTTCAGCTGTATTACAAAACCGAGCTGTAATGCGAAACAGCTAGAGTTTTTGAATAACAGCGGATTATACAATCCAACTGGCGACATATATATAGGTTCCTAGGGGAAACTTGTTTAGTATGTACTCTTAAAATAGTTTCACTATATTACATTCAAAATCGCTACGTCTCACCACTCGGTAATAGTTTGAATAATTTCATCCAAACTTTCGCTAGCCTCATCAATAATTTGATAAATAATTAATTAAGCAGATATTCGGATACAGTGCGAATCTTTATCGAGCACCGCGCGGTCGCGTGCGGCGAGTTGTATAATTTAATATGTTTTTTACATAAATTAACTGGCGGAGTGTAACGGAGTGACGTGATGCTAAAACAGTGATTAAATCTACGGATTTGTGGGAAATGTAATGTGAAAGGTTTTTTTTGTTTCTAAAGGCTTAAGTAAAATAAAGCGATGTACGTACTAGTTGTTTCCCTTCCCGTGGAGAATTTAGAAGACTACCAAGGGATTTATGCAATCTGCAATCCTCTGCTTTATGTAACAAGTAAAAATAAAAATGTTTACATATTTGAAGACGGGCATTTTTTGAGATGGGAAAATCCATTGAACTCGCGACACTTTTACTATTAAGTTTTTACTTCTGTCGGCACTCCCGGAGTGTGACTGAATTTTTGTTATCTTTTTTGAAAATGTTACCTGTCTTATCATGTTTCGTGAGATTTAGCCTGGTGACAGACAGTCCACTGTATGTCTGTCTTACATATCAAATGCTTTCCGTTCCTGCCCAAAGCGCCTAAAGTATTTACTTCAAAATGAATCAAATATTTGAAGGATTTCCAATTTTCCATTCTAGTTTTCGAGAAGATTATCTTTCGTTCGTGCAACTCACAGTAAAAATTATGTATTTTATTATTTATTTTGTATTAATTTTATGAGAGCAGCTATTTATAGCTATTTATAAAAGTTTGCGTGCGACTGTCACGCGCTCAAACTCGAAGTAGAAACCAGGGGGCGGAACACGTATGTTTTTATTTTTTGTATCGCTGTAGCGTGCTCTGTCCGCGCATGCATAGGAAACCACGGCGCATGCTGCCATACATAATAGTTATACAACGTGATAGCGACATACCCGTAATAAAACGAACCACGGGCTATGTTGATATTAAAAGAACAGTCAAAAAATAAAACATAAATACATTTCCATGCACCTAGGCGGCTGCACACTTTCATATCAAAATGCCGAATTTTTTCTTAAATTTTTATCGTTATTTTAGTTTTATTATACTATAATGATCTAGTGCCTGTGGTTCGATTTATTAAGGGCATTTTCCTTCCTCGTTGTAAATTCCACGAGATATGTAAAATGAAAGGCAAATAACCATTTACTCAATTATTCCATCATCGCTGTCACCTCCCTTACGGCAAATAATCTATAAGATGTCAAATCTTTATTTATATTCTGTTTTAAATTTAGTTAATTTATTATTCCGACGAATTGATAACATCCTCCTTTTTTTAAGTTGGTTAAAAAGAGCCAACCTCTTGTCAGTGTCATTTTGTGAAAAGGGGCGTACACAATATCTTTTGGCAAAGATAATAAGCTTGCCATTGCCTACTCCATTATATAACTTTATTGTTGACGTGACAACGTCTTATAAATTGGTTTGCCGGGTGACACTTCAAGAAACTGCGTTACGCTCCGCTCACGTTATGCGCTCACAATGAGAGCGAGTGAGAGGCACGCGTCCCTTCCACTCGGGCATGGTTAGCCCGCCTAAGAGCGAGAGAGACAGACATAAAAAGTCGTTGTCACGTAAAACTTTCGCCCGTATACCGACTTTACAGGCAACCAATATTTTTTTTTTAATAGCAAGACCACGGTCTATCGGACAGCCGCGAGGAGCTAGAGTCCCGCGAGTCTCGGGAGCCCCCGGGCTCCGTCGCGGGCTCGTCGGCCCGGCTCGAGCCGCTGTCGGCCGCGCACAGGGCCCATTCCACCTCGTGTCTCGAGTTGGCTGAGCAAAGGCCCCAAGTTGTTCACAGGAATCGGTAAGTAGAAAAAACTAGACGAATCGCAAAGTTCACGAGGACTTGTGTGTCAGTTAAGGCTCCTCCCTGCGCTAGCGACCTTGAAAACACAAAAAAATTAATTTCTCTTTCTTGTAACGTAAATACTCGTTACTTAAAAATTATATTAAAAATAATAATATTGAAACCTTAACATCAAAATAATAACTTAACTTAAGATTAAAATTTAACTTAAAATTATACAAAAAAAGAAAAACTTAACCTAAAATAACTTAAAAACTATATATAACAATAAAATAATATACATACTTAAATCCTAAACTAAAATTAAACCTTAACTTATTTTTGTACAATTAACTTATTTTTGTCCAAGTTTTCGTTCTGTTGACTGTACAGAGTTAGCGTTCTATTGTCCTCACATTCAACTGTGATTGGTCCTTGCACATCGCACGATCCATTACGTCATCGATCAGGCGATCGCGCATCGCCGGCGCCCGCGCTCCCCGGCGACGAGCCACCAGCCTCAATGCTGGACAATCACATAAACATCTCGCAGCGAGCGGCACGTATTGCGCGCTCTGCATCGGGTTAGGTTACTACGTCATCGTATAACGTCTTAAAAGTACCTATACCTAAATCGCTCGATAACCATTGCGGTTCATAATAATAGTAGTTTTTGAAAAGGTTCACATTGCGTCTGTTTCTCTCATTACTAGTGAAATACGTGGATTCAATCCCCTAATTGGGTAAGTGTTGAACAGATATTAGCGGTAGCTTAGCTGTAGTTATAAGTGTGTCTTTTGCAAGCTAATTCACCACTATCACTCATCCATCTCTCACTGTCTGTCAATGAAAGAAAGAAACATTTAATCATATCTCATATCATACCGCCAAGCTGATTTTGCATCTAAAAAAAATAATAATAATAATCTTTATGTCACCACTTTCTTACTTTATGTTTGGGCTTTTCATCTCATTTCATTATCGTCATTGTGACTCGCTGTCTGCTATATATAAAAAAAAACCGCTCTGATTGCCACTGACACTGCACCTTCTACATATTAGTTGGTACTCCCGATCCCGATAGCTTATCGCCGCCAGCCGTCAGTGTTGTCAATCAGAGTCTGACCTAGGACATATTCCTTACCCAAGCTATTATTTATAGGGTTCAAGATTTGGGGCTTTCTGCTCCCTTAAGCTGCATCACGCACCGAGCTACCGCCGTCGTAGACTTATTTTTTCGTCGCACGGGGCTTCGCCGACCTACTCCGGGATTCCTACTCGCTGAGCTACCGACCACCAGGAGCTGTCATCATCGTCCGCGCCCGGGAAGTACCGTTGCAAACAAAGTGCGAAATAAACAGACGGGCCTTCCGCCCACGACCTTTTCTCTTCATTTAATTTTTTTTTAAATAAATTGTTGGTCGAAGCCTATTGTTTTCTTTTTAAAACCCGGCTTTGCCACAGTGGCGCCTAACGTGGTTATTTTTAAAGGTCTGTTTTTTTTTTCGCTTTGTTAGCAAGTAGTTGTGTGCATGTGTTTATGTTTTTTTTTATTTTTGTGAAACGTTCTTTTTTTATTTTTTCATTTTCATTGAAACTAACTAATTCGCACTTAAATTAATCCTGCGACCATTTCATTTGTTAAACTTAAATCCTTTAGTACGAAAGTACAGTCGGCAGAATATAAAATTGTACAAGTGCGAATTAATTAATTTTTTCATAATGTTTTCAGCTTTCATTTCTTTTCCTTCTTCATGGTGCTGATTTCTTTTATATATTTTTATTTTGCTTTATTTTCATAATCATTTTTTTTTATTATTTCAAAAGACGTTGTAGTTTTTTAACGCTGGTTTGTAACAGAGCAGGTTATTTATTGAATAGTAATCGTAGCTTATTAGATTTTATATCAGAATATTTTGTTCAACACTTACTCAAGGCAAATACGTTATAATGGCTTATCACATAAAATTTTTGTCACTTAACAAAGCTGAATTGCAATACGAAGTTGGCATCAGAGGTGAAGCGCCGGCTAGTACAGTCACGGAACTACGAAAACAAATTTCAAAATTATCACTCTCGTTTCCGTCAGAGGACGTTTTAAATAGTGCATATGACACCAATAGTGATTTGTTAGGTGTAAACGCTACTCTGAGTAAAATTTCAACAGTTTTAGATTCAGATGAATTGCCAGACAAAAATACACTTTTGCGTACTCAAAATCTGTTGCATCATATTTATCACCGCCTTGAAAGAATTCAGCCTACCGATACGCAGTCTCAATCAATAAAAGACTCTGCAATACTTAAATTTAAAGATTACTATCGGAAATATGACGCTCTCAAGGATAGTATCGTTGACCCTCTTGATATTCAGGCAACCGAGCAACAAGCTACGAGCCCCTTAAATATCAAAGTAACTTGCGAGCGTGGGATTTCTAGCGAAATAACTAAGATTAAATATGATGGAAAATCATGTGTGCGCACATTCATACAGCGTATTTCAGAATTTTGTGATGCAAGGAAAATTGATGACTCGAAGCTTTTGTCATATTGCACGGAAATTTTTGTAGGAGATGCACTCCATTGGTATAGGAGCGTCAAAGCTAACGTTAAAAAGTGGAGTGAACTTGTTTCTATTTTGATTAAAGATTTCGGACCGGCAGATTATGACTATAGGCTAATTTCTGAAATTCGTTCACGAACTCAAGGTGAGACTGAGAACATAACAATTTATCTGTCCATCATGACTGGTATGTTCTCCCGTTTGTCAAAACCCTTAACGGAAGAGGAAAAATTAGAAATTGTCCTTCATAATATAAGACCGACTTATACGAGCACTTTAGCAGCAGTTTCAGAAATAAAAGACATTGATTCTTTAAAAACGATTTGCCGAAATTATGAAAATTTTCAGTCTCGTCTCGCTCACTTTCATGAGCCTGCTAAACAATCAGCTAACACTTTAGCTCCGGAATTTGCCTATTCAGGTGGTAAAACCCAAAACAATTACTACCAAAGGCAGACTTATAATCATAATCTTAAATCAAATAATACATTTTACAAAAACAATTACAAAAACAGTTACGATAATAAAAATACAAAATATGAAAATAACAATAAAACCTACAATAATAAAAGTACAAAATATGATAACTTAAATGCTATAGCTACAAATACAGGAAATGATAAGAAACGTTTTTGTCCTCGTTGCCGCGTAGACACTCATAACTTACGTCAGTGTACGGCTAACAAAGACGAGGTATTTTGCTTTGTCTGTGGTCGAAAAGATGTTAAAACACCACAGTGCCCGACTTGTTCAAAGACCAAGCGTACCACTACAAGTACAAAAAACTAAATAGTGAGAATTGTGCCAATCCTCAAACCAATAAATTTGATAAAGCCGATTGGGATTGCTGGCTTAAAACAGTTTCTAATTTTTTTAGGTCCTTTAGGATTGACACAATTCTACATAAGAAACCACCACTTGATAATAGACCTTATGTCACTCTCGATATTAATGGTATTCAAATGGCTGGTCTTTTAGATTCTGGATCTGCTATTACAATAATTGGTAACAATGCACATATACATCTATTAAAACATGGATTTTTCATGCATGACGACACTAATACAACAGTACAAGCTGCGGGTGGTCAAGTGTTACAAAGTATCGGTAACTTTTCCTTACCTATAAAGTTTGATAACCAATTGCACATAATAAAAGCATTTGTTATACCATCTATCACTTCCAACCTCATACTAGGAGTAGATTTTTGGAGAGATTTCGGAATTTGTCGTAAATATTTGAGTAGTTTACAATTCACGGAAGACAAAAAGATAGCACTTGAGCTCGAAAATTCAGGCAAACATTTACACGGCTATGATAATTTAACCGAAACAGAGCGACAGTTAGCAGACAATGTTATAGAACAGTTTAAGGACATTTCTTTTGAGCGAAAGGGATTAGGAAAGACAAGTCTTATAACTCACAGCATTGATACTGGCGACGCACAACCTGTTCGACAACGCTATTATCGCATGTCACCAGAAAAGCAGCGCATCCTGACCGAACAGGTCGATGAAATGTTGTCCCTGGACGTCGTTGAGGCTTGCGAAAGCGAATGGTCTTCTCCTGTTCTTCTTGTTACAAAGAAAAATGGTCAACCTCGCTTCTGTCTTGATAGTCGTAAACTAAACTCTGTAACTAAACGTGACGCTTACAATCTGCCATACGTTTCTGAAATTCTTGACAATCTTAGGGATGCTCGTTATTTGTCTAGTATAGATCTAACCAAGGCATTTTGGCAGATTCCTATTGCAGAAAAGGACAGAAACAAAACTGCGTTTTACGTTCCAGGCAGAGGAACTCTACGTTTCAAACGTACCGCCTTTGGGCTGACCAATGCGCCTGCTACGCAGCAGCGTCTCGTCGATCTTCTGTTCAGAGAATTTGATTTAAAGGTCTTCTGTTACCTGGATGATATTATTGTGGTATCTCAGGATTTTAATAGCCACGTCTCCCTGTTACTGCGAGTTCTTGAGAAATTGAAACAGGCAAACCTTACCGTCAATTTGGAAAAGTGCAATTTTTTTAGAAGTCAACTTAAATATTTAGGCTACGTTGTTGATAGTGAGGGATTACGTACCGATCCAGAAAAAGTCGAGGCAATCCTTAACTACCCGACACCTACTTGTCGTAAGGATCTTAAACGCTTTCTCGGCACTGCGACCTGGTATCGTCGTTTTGTCCCTAGTTTTAGCACCGTTGCCGGCCCCTTAAATAAGTTGACTTCAAACAAGAAAGGCGCCCCACCTTTTAAGTGGACACCGGAAGCAGAGTCTGCTTTTCATAAACTTAAAGAGTCGTTAATCTCAGCACCTGTTCTTTCTTGCCCAGACTACACTCTGCCCTTCGAAGTACATACAGACGCCTCGAACTATGGTGTCGGTGGTATGTTGACCCAAATGGTTAATGGTAAAGAACACCCCATAGCCTATATGAGCAAGTCATTGTCTGCGGCAGAAAAGAACTACAGTATCACAGAGCGAGAAACTTTGGCGGTCTTGACTGCTATTGAGCACTGGAGGTGTTATCTGGAGAATGGAAAGCGCTTCACCGTTTATACAGACCATAGTGCATTAAAGTGGTTCCTTTCCCTAAATAATCCCACTGGTAGACTAGCACGTTGGGGTGTCCGTCTGTCAGCATTTGATTTCGAGATAAAACATCGTCGTGGTGTGGACAATGTTATACCTGACGCCCTGTCAAGAGCGGTCCCTATTAGTGCCATTTCCACTTCTAATAGCTTCTCGAGTACCAGCGATCAATGGTATAAGGATATTTTCAATGGTGTACTCAATAGACCACAATATTTTCCAAATTTCCACATTAAAAACAGAACCTTATATAGACTGACCAAAAATAAACATGAGCTTACTTCAGAGTTCTCATGGAAGGAAGTCGTACCGTCAGAACTTCGTGATCAGGTCTTGGCTGAAAACCATAGTGAACCTATTGCGGGTCATTTAGGTATCTTTAAAACTTATCGTCGTTTGGCCTTGCGCTATTTTTGGCCCGGAATGCATACTGATGTGGTGAAGTTTGTTAGTTCATGCATAACTTGCTTAGAACACAAGCAGCAGAATCACAAGACGTTAGGGGAGATGGGTCGTCCCAAGCAATGCTCACGGCCATTCCAGATGATTTCCATCGATCTTGTTGGACCACTTCCAGTCAGTCGTGCTCAAAACAATCATATATTAGTTATTACATGTTGTTTCTCAAAGTATTGTATCATATCAGCCATTAAAAGACCTACTGCGGACGTTATTATTAAGATCTTAGAAAACCAGGTGTTTTTAGTTCACGGCGTGCCACAGACTGTTCTCATGGATAACGGAAGTCAATTTATTAGTGGTGCGACGGATGTGTTTTTCAAAAAATACAATATCCCAAACGTTTTCTTCACTCCAAAATACACGCCACAAGTGAACATGGTTGAGCGATATAATAAAACTATCGTCACTTGTATTTCTACGTTTGTAGAAAATGATCATAGAACTTGGGACATTTTCATTCCTAAAATCCAATTTGCCATTAACAATTCTGTTAATGAGGCCACGGGTTATACTCCCTCCTTTTTAGTATATGGACGTGAGCTTGTTTCGTGTGGCACTCATTATGTCGATAATGATTTGGGTAAAGAAATTTTATTTTTACCTCGTGATATCTACGCCGAAAATATAGGTTGCCTTTCAGCCATTTTCGATGAAGTGCAAAAGCAGTTGTGGCATGCGCACGTTAAAAATACCGCACATTATAATTTGCGCCGTAAACCGGCGGAATTTGAAGTGGGTAGTTTTGTAATGAAGCGTACCTATGTTATTAGTGACAAGGATAAATATTTCAGTAAGAAACTGGCCCCAAAATATATGAAATGTAAAATAATAGAAAAAAAATCACCACTTGTCTATGTTTTGGAAAATATGCAAGGAAAAAATATAGGTTCTTGGCATATCAAAGATTTAAAATCGATAGGAAATATAAATTAAGTTAAAAAATAATAATAATAATAATATAATTTACCCCGATTACCGTTAACACCAAAATAAAAAGCAGTATTTGTATAGGTTATTCGTGTCTTAATAACAAAACGGATGCCCTTCCTATAGTAAGGATGCGACTTTATTATTAAAAATTAATATCGTTGTTGTTTATTCGCGTGATGTATGAAAATTAAGCATAAAAGGTGAAGAGTGTATGAGAACAAATACGTGAGCGTAATTTGTTGCGTATTTTATCTGAGGGATAAAATCCTTTCGGTACCGGAGGGGGTAATGTAACGTAAATACTCGTTACTTAAAAATTATATTAAAAATAATAATATTGAAACCTTAACATCAAAATAATAACTTAACTTAAGATTAAAATTTAACTTAAAATTATACAAAAAAAGAAAAACTTAACCTAAAATAACTTAAAAACTATATATAACAATAAAATAATATACATACTTAAATCCTAAACTAAAATTAAACCTTAACTTATTTTTGTACAATTAACTTATTTTTGTCCAAGTTTTCGTTCTGTTGACTGTACAGAGTTAGCGTTCTATTGTCCTCACATTCAACTGTGATTGGTCCTTGCACATCGCACGATCCATTACGTCATCGATCAGGCGATCGCGCATCGCCGGCGCCCGCGCTCCCCGGCGACGAGCCACCAGCCTCAATGCTGGACAATCACATAAACATCTCGCAGCGAGCGGCACGTATTGCGCGCTCTGCATCGGGTTAGGTTACTACGTCATCGTATAACGTCTTAAAAGTACCTATACCTAAATCGCTCGATAACCATTGCGGTTCATAATAATAGTAGTTTTTGAAAAGGTTCACATTGCGTCTGTTTCTCTCATTACTAGTGAAATACGTGGATTCAATCCCCTAATTGGGTAAGTGTTGAACAGATATTAGCGGTAGCTTAGCTGTAGTTATAAGTGTGTCTTTTGCAAGCTAATTCACCACTATCACTCATCCATCTCTCACTGTCTGTCAATGAAAGAAAGAAACATTTAATCATATCTCATATCATACCGCCAAGCTGATTTTGCATCTAAAAAAAATAATAATAATAATCTTTATGTCACCACTTTCTTACTTTATGTTTGGGCTTTTCATCTCATTTCATTATCGTCATTGTGACTCGCTGTCTGCTATATATAAAAAAAAACCGCTCTGATTGCCACTGACACTGCACCTTCTACATATTAGTTGGTACTCCCGATCCCGATAGCTTATCGCCGCCAGCCGTCAGTGTTGTCAATCAGAGTCTGACCTAGGACATATTCCTTACCCAAGCTATTATTTATAGGGTTCAAGATTTGGGGCTTTCTGCTCCCTTAAGCTGCATCACGCACCGAGCTACCGCCGTCGTAGACTTATTTTTTCGTCGCACGGGGCTTCGCCGACCTACTCCGGGATTCCTACTCGCTGAGCTACCGACCACCAGGAGCTGTCATCATCGTCCGCGCCCGGGAAGTACCGTTGCAAACAAAGTGCGAAATAAACAGACGGGCCTTCCGCCCACGACCTTTTCTCTTCATTTAATTTTTTTTTAAATAAATTGTTGGTCGAAGCCTATTGTTTTCTTTTTAAAACCCGGCTTTGCCACATTCTGTAAGTGAGATTATTAGAAACCCTCGTACAACTTTTTAGCTAGTATCCTAAAGTTTCATTAGAACCTCGAAAGTCATTGAAATACTATCCGGTTTAGAAACCTTTACAAAAAGAGTCAAAAATGGCCGTTTTTAGTATTTTTTGCAAAGGAAAATTCAGGGTATTTTATTTCAATGATTTTCGAGGTTCTAATGAAACTTAAGGATACTAGCTAAAAAGTTGTACGAGGGTTTCTGATAATCTCACTTACAGAAAGAGAAATTTTTTTTTTGTGTTTTCAAGGTCGTTAGCGCGGGGAGGACCCTTAAGGTCAGCTTAGACAGAGACGCGCACTTTTGAAGAAAAATAGAATTTATCGCATCGCAAGAAAATACTAATTTCAACGACAGCCTGCTCCGCTGAGCTGCGCAGTGTGGCGTTGTACGTAACACTAAAATCTGTATCCTTTTTTGGAGTAGTAAACAAAGCAGACCAATAACTGTACACTCACAGAAAGCCCAACCAGGTTATGATTGATTTAGGCTTGATTTACAGCGGAAGAGTAGCGGCGGAAAACGCACTTTCATTGTCAAACCATATTCACCTTTATTTCTATTTCCGCAATGCACAATATGGCTTGCACAAAACGAAAGCCCCGCGACTGTTTTACAATATTCATAAAAAGAACAAATCGATGAGTATTTAATAAGTGTTCAGTTATTTATTCATAATAACAGATCAACATACATAAATTAGAATAATTTGCAACGTTAAGGGTAAGTAATATAAGATAGAACAACAAAATATATATTATTTTGAATAAATACCAACGAAATATATAATTTTGGTTGGTATAATTATCAATTAAGATAAAAATCGTAAATCATACTTTTCAAACCCATAAAATCGTTTAAATAATAATTATTCCATCTAACAAACCTTTCGTATACATTAAAAGTCGTATAAAGTTCTCGAAATCTATTGGTCGTTACGTATAATAAACTTTCTCTAGATATATTATTAAACATAACAATTATTACGTATATGAATCGAGTAATAGAAGATTCTTAATATATAATTATTATTAGATATAACAAACTTTTGATATAGCGCCTGGCAGTATGTTGCGGATAATTTTATTACAATAAGCCAATGCAAGTGGGCTGAAAATAATACATTAATATGTCGCAATCACATAATGTACGTATAAACATTGATAGACGATTTCGTTCCTCAAATTTTTGTTTGTTATACGCACTTATTTTTTATATATGGCTAATATATAAAAAATGGGTGTCTATTAGAATACAGATTTTTTTGACATCGAATTTCATTTCCCAGAAAACTATTCCACGATTTTTAATAATTTTTTTTTTAATAAAACGAATAGTTTATCATCGCAGTTTCATATTATAATAACAACATTTAAAAAGATATATATTTTAAAATGGTTTCCTTTTATAGAAAAACGGTATATCGAACTAACATTTCTTATAAAATATTAAGTTATCGATAAAACTGTTCATAAAAACATGTTTCAATGTGTAACGGTACACATAATAACTCGCTTCGCTCGCTCGGCTCGTGCGTGTGTTGGTCGCAGTTCTAACATAACCTAACCTATAGGATTGCCCTAACCTAGGAAAATGGATAGAAGTGTCTTTGCACTCGCCGGCCGCTACCGCGGCACGCTCGCTTCGCTCGCTCGGCTCGTGCGTGTGTTGGTCCCAGTTCTAACATAACCTAACCTATAGGATTGCCCTAACCTAGGAAAATGGATTGAAGTGTCTTAGCACTCGCCGGCCGCTGCCGCGGCACGCTCGCTTCGCTCGCTCGGCTTGTGCGTGTGTTGGTCGCAGTTCTAACATAACCTAACCAATAGGATTGGCCTTACCTAGGAAAATAGATAGAAGTGTCTTAGCACTCGTTTTAAATGTTTCAACTATTTTGCAAACTGAAACATACGTGGAAACAAAATTATGGGTAACAAAACTTTGATGTTACGTTATTTCGATTAAATACATAAAATATGAAAAGAAATAACGATAGACTGAGTTTGTCAATAACGAATAATCGAGTAAATGGTTTGGTTAAACGTTCAAAATGCGTGCATTTTGTACGTGTAACCAAATTTTTTTTTTGTCTGCCTTTCTATACTTTTTAGATGGTGTGGTTTTTAAGTCATATATCTTCTAAACAATATGATTTTGATAGGTATATGTTTGGAATGATATCTCTTTTCAACAATACAGTTTTTGAATGATATACTTTTTGTCCTGTATACCGCACAAGTTGTATAACAGGTGATTTTTAGTGTACATAAACGTTATAATAATGATTTTATGCTTTTTGTAATAAAAAATTAATGAATATTATAGCTATTAAAAATATATACCATAATGATTATGTCAAATTGACATTATATCTTATGAACGTTATTAAAATGTAAATATATAAAATGTAATTATATCAAGCAAAACGCACCCCTCGGGGCAACAAAGGAGTGGAGGTTCCTGGCTCCAAATTATTTTCCAAATAAAATGAACAATCTTTTCAGTCCAGCTTATCAATAAATAATTTATTGTGAAACCAAAGGTAAAACAGCGAAAAATCAAAGGAAAAGTTTTTTACTAGTGTTTCATCATAATCATCATTTCAGACGAATAACGTCCACTGCTGGACATATGCCTCACCTAAAGATTTTTAAAATTACCGATCAAGATTAATTTACTAGTGTTTACTAGTCGGAATTTAAAAGATTTTTTTTGAAGACTGTTGTGGAGGCCCTGGGCTGTGGCCCCGGTTGCCTTCCCCTACATCCGACCCTGTATGTCATAAACGAAATGTAAACGAAACTAATGCGATTCGAGTAGAAAGTGAAGTGGACGCATAATATTTATATCACCATAATCATAATCAGTGAGGATTCCAACTGGTTTTACCAATTAAACATGTTTTTGGCTGAATACTTGAATAGTGTACACTTTTTTGGGGTTCCGTAGTAAACAAGGATCCCTTATAGTTTCGCCTTGTTCTGTCTGTCCGCGGTTCTACTGAGAGACTATAAGTACTAGTAAGTTGTAATTTGGCCTGGGTATTAATATTAATCATGCAAAGTGGTAAAATAAAGTGTTGAACATTTTTTTTCAGCACCCATACCTATACAATAAGAGTATTTTTTTTTAACGACTTACACATCGTGTCTTAGGTAGTAGTAGTTAAATAGGTCTTTCAAAAATATTGAAAGCTCGTGAACACCATTTTTCGATTTAGATGATTTTGCAAATTTTTGTGAGTCAAGTGTCCTCCCTTCTACGTGAAAGCAAGCTAAGTCTACTAATTAAAAAGTTAAGGCGACCAACTTATGTAATAAAAAAAAGACAATTTCAAACAAAATAAGATTTTTTTTTACGTTTTTAGTCGCGTGAACTCAAATTGGGTATACATAATTACGGAACCCTACGCTCGACACACACTTGGCCGGTTATTCTTTCTATTAAAAGCAAAATATTTGTTTTTAGTGTTTTTTTTTTGATTCGTATAAGTTACTGTTTGAAAACAAACATAGTCAAACGGTACAAAGTTCATTTTCGTTAATATTTTTTCAAAACTAAAATCCGACAACCAAACTACGTAACCGATTTTGATAAAATTTCTATTGGGCCACCTGACAAGTAAACCCTGTCAAACAAAAAAGAATTTTCCAAATCGGTCCAGGCGTCTTCGAATAATCGGTGAACATACGTAAAAAAAGATCGCGATAAATTGATAACCTCTTCCTTTTCGGAAGACTGTTAAAAAGTCAATACAATTATGTTACATTACAAACATTCAAGCCATCGCCAAGCGTGTGTTTAAAAAACTGCTAAGCGGACCGTGTTTTCACGAGTTATCATGACACCTCGTGTTATCTGTTATGCAGTGTAAATATTATTACAACTATAGTGCATTAGAAATCGATCAATAAGTATTAAAAAAATGTTTGGGTTCTTAGTTTTAGCAATGTCTATAAAAATAACCTGACCTTGCTACCTTTCTTTCATGCTGGTCTGGGACTGTCTCCGTGGTCCAGCGAACGTTCGCCTTGTGATCCTTAGGTCTTAGGTTCGAATTCCGAGAGTTTTTTGGTAAAAAAATAAAATAAAAAACCTCGACTGTCTAAGACGTCATCTAGTGATGAGTAGCGAAATTACTGATACGACTTGATATCCGTAGCGCCATTTATGTTTTGCTAAGAAAAGCCCTGACTTTCAGGTGGTGACCCCCTTGAAACGGCTGAACCAATTTTCTTCAAACATCGCTAAGGACAACGCTAAAAGTGGCCTTTGGATCTTGCGGCCTGTGGATCTGTTTTAGAGCCGCAAGACCGAAAATGCGCTGTCTGCCCCATTAGGGATAAAAGACGTAACGTGAATGTTTCCCTTTCAGAGCCCTACTGCCTTCGTACCGGCCGGCGCCGGACTACGAGACAGCTATCCAGCAGAAGTACCAACAGCAGCGAGCGGACGCCCCGCTGCGCTACCAAGCGCCCCCGCACAAGCCGCTGGTTTACGGCTCACACCCCGACATCCACCGCGTGCACTACCCCGACGTCACGCGACACACCCTCTCCGTCAACCAGGTCGCTGACGACTACCCCTACGGCCTGAAACTCCTCGGTCCGAACTACCCCTTCGCTGTCAACCCTAACGTACAAACGGAACGCAACCCTCAGTTGCACTACGTCAATGTATACAAGCCACCCCCTCCGTATCCATCCAACGGTCTAGCTTCAAATTCCACCCCAGACTTAGCCGTTGCAAGTCAAGCCTTAAATTACCACCGAGGGTACATAAATTCTCATGTCTCAGGCTCAAGCCCAGACTTAGTCTCAACTAGAACCGCTTTAAATAGACAATATTTAGGATATATCAACACTGGCAGCCATAATGTTATAAACTACGCGCGGCCAAATATTCTACCAGCCACTCACGGAACTTATAACAATCTAGCATCAGTTTTAGATCCAAATCCTCATATCATAATGGACCCCCATCACATATCCGATAACATCCAAAAAGTATACGACGAAAGAGGGAATATTATGTACTCTATGCCGATGCATAGAGTTCCGTACCAAAGGCATATAGTGATGCCGCAGCAGCAAATCAAGTTGATGGATACTCAAGAACCGATATACGAAAACGTTCCGTTACCGTGGCAGAACGATCACGGGAAGATCACGATGCGAGATCGAGCGCAAAGTTTAACAACAACGGATGAAATCGCGAGGCTAAACGAACGGAATAGCAGTCATCCGACGATAAATAACTACGGGAACTTAAATAAACCGAATTTACCATACCCTCAAGTGTCAATTAATGTAGACGCGCCTGACAGCCACTACGTCAATGCTCAAATCATCAAAGGCGTAAGAGAATCGAGCGTGCCTAAAGACTTAAACATGAACAGGCCAGACGAGTTCGAAAACGTAACCTTAGCGGTCGACAGGCTATCTTTACAACACGACGAAAAAGACGACGAAACTCCATACCAAAGTCTATCGACACATCGAGTCTCAAACAACAACACCATAACGAAAACAGCAGATAATGTGACGTCGATAAATGTGAGTGACGTCAGTGATTTGACGCATTCGGAAGCGTTGTCGAACTCGACGTATACGTCGATAGAGCTGGACAGTGCGAATACGACGAAGAGCAGTACAGTTAGTGCGAAAGAGAAGAAGCGGCGGCGGTGGGGGGTGTTTATGGGGCGGGCTAATACGAAGGACGTAAAGAGTGCGACGCTGGGCCGCGCCCGGCCTGAGCCGCGGCCGGCGCACACCCACCGGTGGTCGACGGGGTTGCCGAAGGCGCAGCCGTTGCCGCCGAGCATCACCAAAGAAACTTTGGTAAGTTATAGTAGTAGCTTTTTATAAAAATATCTTATACAAGTTAATTTGTTAATTTTGTTCTGCTTTTACTTAGTCTTTTACAAGTCTCGAACATACATTGGGGCTAGCGCAATATGTGCGATTTGCCGATACCTATATATTTATCTAGGGAAGACTTAGGTTATAAATATAACAACTTCCTTGAGTAAACATACAAACTATCAAAATTAATAAAGTCAGTCTACGAATCTGCAAATCTTTGTCGTGCGTGTAAGTACTCAACAGTCCCCGGTAGCATTACACCAGCTCTTTATTAACGTCCGACAAAAAAGAGGGATGTCATATTGTATATGTTATGTTGACGCTAATATCTGTCTGTCTGTCGCATCCTAGCTCTCGAACTAATGGACTCATTTTGATGTGTTTTTTTAACGTAAAATCAAGTTCCCTTGCAGTGGATCTTAGCTGTTTCATAAAAAAATCGGTTCAGTCGTTGTGTCTGGTATTGGCGGATCTCAACTTATCAAAAGTTATTGGTGTAGAGCTTGAAAGTTGGGGTTTTTAATTTACCTTGCAAATAGAAAACGGCGCTACAGATATCAATTCCAATCTGTAGTGCCGCCACACATCAACATCATCAGATGGTGTCGTTAGGGCTTATTAATTTGCCTAGCAATTAAACTTGTATTGATCTACCACTATCTCGTTCTACGTAATAACAACGAGCGGGATGGCACTGCCTGTCACGCGATATAAACTTTATCTGGGTTTATCAGCGGTGCCATGCTACGGGGACAAGTGTCAGGATTTCCAAGCTACCTAAATACAAGGGCATTACTTTATGACAACCTCCGTGGCGTAGTAGTCACCATGCTAGTCCGCCACCCAGAGGTCCCGAGTTCGATTCCCGGTCAGGGCAAGTTGGAAAATGACCTTTTTTAAATTGTCCTGGGTCTTGGATCTATATATGTATTTGTTATAAAATATAGTATCGTTGAGTTAGTATCCCATAACACAAGTCTGGAACTTACTTTGGGACTAGCTCATTAAGTGTAATTTGTCCCTATATATTTTAAAATAAAAAAAATTACCGTTACTTTCGTAACTATACAATATTTTGTTCACGAACATATGAACAAAAATACATCACGAACTTTTGTTATTGTAACATTCTAACCGCATTTCACTGTATTTTTCCCAGTCATAAGTATGTAAAGTATAAAAAATATTTTGTAATAACCTGCATTAGCAATGTGGTTGACCTGATGCGTCACGAGTACTATCTACAAAACATAGACAGACTTGTAGGCAATGTGTTTATAATGTTTATCAACAAACCTTGCAAAAAGTGATATATTTTCTTTTTACATGTTCTTGTTAAAATATATCTCATTAATATAAATATAAACGGGACTTAGCACGAACCTTTTTGTTACGTCTTATGTTTCGAATAGGAGTTACAACTTTCGTGGTCGCAGACAGACTGGTTATTTACGTTAATCATGTGTTCAAAGCACGGTAATTTAAAAACTAATAAAAAAGTATAGCTTTTTAGGGTTCCGTAGTAAACAAGGAACCCTTATAGTTTCGCCATGTCTGTCTGTCTGTCTGTCTGTCTGTCCGCGGTCCTACTCAGAAACTACAAGTACTAGAAAGCTGTAATTTGGCATGGATATGTATATTAATCATGGCGAAAATGTCGTAAAATAAAATCTGGAAAAATATTTTTTTTTAGGTTAGCTGCCATACAAGTAAAGAGGTAGTCAATATTTTTTTTTCGACAAACACATCGTGTGGGGTGTCGTTGAATAGGTCTTTCAAAAACATTGTGAGCTTGTTAACACCATTTTTGGATTTAGGGATCCGTTTCTGAAATATTTGGGTTTAAAGTGAAAATTTTTGTTGGAGGCAAGTGTCCCCCCCCTCTATCTGCTAAACGGTTTTATATGGCCGCGTGAAAAAATTCACAGCTATAGTATATATAATGTAGTTTAAAGGAAAACTATCAGAGCTAAGTAGGGTATACAAATTAAAAAGTTATAGGCGATCAACTTATAAAATGTACTCGGAAAAAGAAATTTCATACAAATTCAATAGATAATCCGTTTTTAAACGTTTTTAGTGGCATAAACTCAAAGTTGGCATTCGGAACTACGGAACCCTACACTGCGCGTGACCCGACACGCACTTGGCCAATTATTTACAATACTATTAGTTTCACCATTCATCTATCCATAACTAGATGAAGGATCTTACATTTATGTACATGTGAGACTCAAAAGGCGGATGGTTCAGAAAAAAACACGAAATATCTCAAGTTAGTAGAGAGATGTCACCACTGTTTTATTTTATGTTGTCTAAAACCATGACACATCGCCAAGGAGGGTTAAAAAGTTGTTAAAAAAACATCACGTGATCAATGCAGGACCCCTAAAGACAAATCGTGATAACCCGCTATGAACTAAACATAGGATACAACGTATACGTTGTAAATTTGTGTAATGAAATCACACTAATATTATAAAGGCGAAAGTTTGTGTGTGTGTGTTTGTCTTCTCTCTCACTTCTTCACGCGCAAATGGCTGGACCAATTTTGACCAATTTGGTATGCGGGAAGCTGACACCCTGGATTAACACATAGGATACTTTTTCCACGGGTCACATCGCGGGGCGCAGCTAGCTACTATAATATTTTGTGATAAAAAATATCTTAACTTCTTTATTCCCAGTGCCAACTCCTGGAACGCAAGATGTCAGACGAGCAGCTGTCGTTCGCGTTCGACCAGATCCCCAAGGGCCGCGCGGGCGCCTCGGCGGAGCAGTTCAAGACGGCGCTGCTGCCGCAGCACGCCGCCATCAACGGGCAGTGCCTCGACAGCCTGCCCTACGAGGACAACCGGGTGCGCCTGCACCCCTCGCCGCACAACCCGCACGGGTACATCAACGCGTCGCATATCACGGTAAATGTTTGTATATTTAAAATTGTAATAAAAATGTTTCTGTAATAATTTTTTTAGAACTAAAACCGTCTTCACTCGCAAACTACCCAATCGATTTTATTTAAATTTCTATGGGCCCGGACAAGTATTTTTCAAACTAAAAACAATAGTGTATTATGCAAGTAGTGAATAAAAGACGGATTTAAATCGAGGGCCATAGATGAATCTCGAACAAGTGAAGGATTCTAATATTGAATCACGACAAAATAGTGATTAAAAGTGCATTTTATTTACTGTTTTCACTGAATAGAATAAACTTTTTAGAGGGGAAATGGCATATTTTTTTTTAAATCAGTCCAGACGTCTTCTAATAATCGGTGAACACACATAAAAAATTAAGAATCCGAATTGATGAAATCCTTTTTGGAAGTCAATTAAAAAGCGTGATAGGGACAAACCATATTTAAACTGAAATAGTTTAGCAAATGTTTCTAATTTGTTTTATTAATTAAGGGGAAATTAGATTTTAAGATAAGATTACATTTCTTTTTGCACCAACTAAGTATGACAATAAACAAAAGTACATTTAAAATATTGTAGGTACAAAGGCGGGCTTATCATTAAAGATTTCCGCTTCAGATGACGGTGGGCAGCACGCAGCGGTTCTACGTGGTGGCCAAGGTGGGCGCCCCGCCGCCCGCGCTGGCGGCCGCGCCCGGCGCCTGCGCCTGCGGCGGACAGTGCGCGCTCGTCTGGGAGTGCGCCTGGCAGGTCAGGCTCTTGTATACGTACCCGAGAGAAAGAAGGAAACTTGGTATCGATTTATTCGTTTAAATAGTGTGCGACTAATGACATCTAGTGGCGGCTATTCGAATCAATTATTGAAAGAGATGCTTATAGCATCATATGATAGTACAGGGTACATAATGCAATGCAAGCCATGTAGATGGCGCTTGTCTTTAAGTTTGTTAAATTTGTAAAAGGATATGGATTCTTTTACAAATTTAACAAACTTAAAGACAAGCGCCATCTACATGGCTTGCATAAATATGGATTTATGGTCTTGTTTGTTTTTTGAATGGGCTGAATATATCAGAACTGATTTTTTAAGACAACCTCGTTTTCTTGGTGTTTTTCATCGAGCGAAACTCGGTCGCCCAGATACTGTCATCTGATTTACCGACCGACCGACCGACGACCGGCGACCGAAGGGGTGGTACTAACTAGTAAGACCCCCCTTTTCAGCATGTTTACCAGAAGAGCTTGTTTCCAGGTGGGGGCTCGTCTCCTCGCGTTGGTGGGCGAAGCTCGACCGCACTACCTACCTACTGACACCAGAACACATCATTATGGACAGGTAAAATTTTGCTACTGCTATTTTTTATACAGCCCATATATAAGTAAGCGAAGCGCCTACTTCACCAACCCCCGTAGAATGGCCACAGAGTTAAAATAAGTATTACACACAGAACGAAATTGTACGAAAAAAGCCCATTCATAATTTTTTAAAGGCTGAAAAAGCAAATTTCAGGTTTAAAGGTGAATTTCTTGTCGATGGCGTATCCATAAAGTAACTTATGTAATTTTTTTGTCATTTTCTGTTTTTTGCGTAAAAGTGCCTACGAGTAACAGAGATAAGAAATGTAAG
The DNA here is from genome assembly GCA_963555685.1 of Acrobasis consociella. NCBI lineage: Eukaryota > Metazoa > Arthropoda > Insecta > Lepidoptera > Pyralidae > Acrobasis > Acrobasis consociella. The sequence goes on from OY743112.1 coordinate 852,099, forward strand.
TTACGGCCCAGAAACATATGTAATGGGGCGAAGAGCCTTATTTAATACTGGGTGAGAAACCCAATATCCCACTGAGAAACTTGACCTGTTAGGGGCGAGAAACCTAGGCCAAAATTATTTACGTGTAAGAAAATAGGTGAGAATCATTTATAACGGTTTATCGTTTCGTGATTGGAGATCTGATTTGCGCAGTACCAAGTGACCTGCGGGCGCGCGTCGTCGACGGCGTGGGGCAGCTCCGTGCTGGTGTCGGTGCGCCGCGACGAGCGCCGCGCGCGCGCGCGCCGCCTGTGGCACGTGCACTACCGCGCCTGGCCGCCGCACCAGGCCGCGCCCAGCGACGTCGACAACTTCCTCGGTGAGTCCACAACACCCGACAGCGCACTGACATCAATTTAAAAAACCGGCCAAGTGCGAGTCGGACTGTATAAAGTCACATTTGTTTTATGGAAGCCCCACTTAAATATTTATTTCGTTCTGTTTTTAGTATTTGTTGTTATAGCAGCAACAGAAATACATCATCTGTGAAAATTTCAACTGTCTAGCTGTTGTAAAATATTATTTGTGTAGGTTAAAATATTATTACCTTGATGAGAAATAGCTCATACTGCGTTTTTATTTAGTACCCTTATGATTAGATTTATTTTAGTTCATTTCTTTATTGCCTATTAATGGTTTCGAAATAAAGTTTGGTTTATACCAAATAAAGTGTATACTAAACTCATCGACGACATTCTAGAATTCATATCGGAGCTAAACGCGCTGCGACTCGCATGCGAAGCAGAAGCGTTGACGGACAAGCAACCGCTCGCGTCGAGCAGCGCGCCGCTCGCGTTCCTGTGCACACACAGCATCGGGCGGGGCGGCACAGCCTTGGCAGCACATTTATTACTGCACATACTGGATAACAACCAGGTGAGAAACAATCCCCCCCCCCTTCTCTACTTCCATCCATTAGCTGTGCTACTTCGGATGATAAATTCCCGAATGCATACTTGGCCAGAGCAGCCAGAGGATTTGGCCTACACTCTCCTCGCTGGCCAGATGGGTTAAAGACGCCTCATGATATTGAAAAATTTTGTTTAGCTTGTATTTCCTAAGTCGCCTTCTACGATATCCACGGGAAGACTTGCAGTGGTCCTGTTCTACTCTGCCGGAAACCGGAAATTATGGCCGTGTCATAATTTCCCACAAAATATTACCAACACCACTTTTTGGAGAATTAAACTTTGTAGTCTCTGGAGAAAATCGTGGCTTATTCCATATTGTACGAAAAAAAGTCCGTTCTTCATTTTTAAAGTTGAAAAGCTTTGGTTCCTACGTTGGTGAATGTCTTGTCGATAGCGAATTCCCCTATAATTTCCTACAAAGTGTTACCAACACCACTCGATTAGTTTCATTAAAAAGCACTTTTTTTTGAGAAATCGGTGAGAAATATATGAACATCATAGAGTATTTAACTCGAAAAGCTACTGAATGTCATTTAACACTTTCAAAATACTTCTTTATGTAAAATCAAGTGTATTATGTGTATAGATAGATAAACATACTAAAAAATATCAAACGCTTCCCTAAACCTATTTTAGTTAAAATATTATGTTGTTTTATAAATATGTTCTTTTTTCAATATTTGACTAGTAAGAATAAGACAAAACATATTTTAACTAAAACGGATTCGGCAAACATTTGAAATTTTTGGGAAAAAATTCCTTACGGGACGGTACGGACTGGGCGAAAAAAATGTAAGATTTTTCCGTCACGAACTTTTTAGGGGCTGAAAGGTTTCGAGGGTTTTTAGGTTCTTTAATTTTTGCAATCTCGTTCCAACCGAGTGTTCTACGGCACTAAGTTTTTTCATGAATAAGAGACTTTTACCTTAAAATCTTTGTGATTTGTAGATTTTTTTTTTGTTAATTTATTAATATAATCTCTCCCCAGGAGCTAGACATCCCCCGCACCATCAGCTTGCTCCAACAACAGCGCGCGAACCTCGTGGAAAACGTGCACCAATACAAATTCCTGCACCAAGTACTACTGCACTACCTCAAGCAGTCGCGGCTCATCTAAACACGCAACACTGCCAAAAAAGAAAGAAAATAACCAGGTACGATTATTAATTATTTTTGAACTTTATTTCCAAGGCATAAGGTTCAATTTAAAATGCATATTGTACCGGTAAAACGTTAAAATACGAACTCTACGACAGCATTCCGAATTTAAATAATATTAAAATCGAAATGCTGGCCGGTAGATTTATTCGAAGATATAACGATTCAAAATGGCCGAATCGAAATTTTTTGTACTACTTAACCACGATATCATGGCGCATTTTTTGTGTGATAGAAAATGTTAGTTTGACGTACGCGTTGTTACCGTGGTTGAGTTTTTTTTAAATATTGTCAGTAAGAAGATAAATTTATCTGGAATTGAATGAATTTATTAACATTGCTCAACTCTGCGATTATTTTTTAAATGTGTAAAATTAACTTACGTAAACTGTATTCTGTAATCCATTTCTGAGTGCCATTTTATCTACGTACTGTTAACGTTTCTGATTCGATCTTAATAACTTATTTATCAGTATTCTTTGGTGCCATAACGCACGTCTTGTCACAATTTCACTTGTGTTTCTTATACTAAGTGCCAGACAGTTAGCGTGTCAATACGCGAACACTGACCTATGCAACAGTGTTTGTCCTCTACTGTTATCTAGTGTCAACCACTCAGTTCATACGTCTTACTGTCGTCGAGGCGTAAGCTCAACTTTGCATTAGTGTGAGTGAGCGCCAATAGAGTAAGTCAAAAAATTACATAAAAATCATTGTTTTATTAGAAAGAAATGAACCACTTTTATTTAAACAGAGGCTACAACATGCAAGATTAGCGACAAAGAAAGTACAAAATCTTAAAAACTTAACTCTATATTTTACAAATTTATAAATAGCAGGGAAAGGTTAACGTTCGCTATTTACACTCTAACTGGGCACATGCTATAATTATATAGTTGTATGAAAATCTTATATTTGGTATGAAAAACTAGTTGCCAAAAGTGTTCATATTCCCCTTTTTAATAGTTTACAGTTCTAGGATCTATTAAAATCGCAGATTGAATAAATATACGACAGGTTAAAGATCTGGTTTTGATACGAACCTAGTATGTTTTGGTAGTTTTAGCAAAATGTAATTAAATTATTGTTTTTATACTTTTTGAGATTGCAAAGAGAAGACTGTTGTGAGGCACTCTCGCTCTTTCGGGTTATTATTTTGTATATTATGTATTCTATTGTATTATTGTCAAATATTAAGATGAATTTACACAGTAACTATAGTTTCGTTTCGTAGTCTTAATTTCTAGTTTTTTTATTTTATTGTATTAAATGGATGTATGGTACACGCCAAGAAACTGCTTTATTTCAACTTTCGTCTAAGGAGTTTAAATCATTTTTATAAATATAATATTTTTATCTTGTTATGATAAAATCTTAAAAAATCATCTTAAAATGAAAACTTAGAAAAAAAGGAATAAAACGAAGAAATACATACATATACAGTGAAAGATATTCAAAAGGAAGAAACTTCATTTTGATTAACGCCATCTATTGGTCCTTAAGATACACTTTGAAGTTGAGCGTTAGGTAGCAAGTGCAGCGCTCTCAGTAAAGGCGCCTCAACTTCAAAGTGTACCTACTAAGGAAACTACCGTAAAATGAACAGATTTTAAAGATTGTTTTGTCTCCTTAGACCCAAAATAATCCTTAGAAATTTTGTATAATTTATATAATAAGAACAATATATGAGAAAATCAATATGCTATATACCCTGGCGTGATACAACGAGTGTACTAAAAGTATTATTGAGTTATATGAAAGCTTGTATAAATCGGAATTTTGTATAAATATTTTACATTTAAAGCTCATAGTGTGAGATCATGTGCCTTAAATCGGAGATTATTCGCGATCTGATTATATATTTGTGTGCCTTGTGTTGGTGTAAGTCTGTGCCCGCAGTAAGAAACCTCTCTATACGTAAAGTGTGCTTCATCGCCCACTACCACTAGATAGCAAATCAACATTAAAGCTTTTCTTAGTTTTTTGCAAAAAGCTAACACTTTTCTGCTGTACTCCACGACACAAGGGATCTAGTGTGGAGTGCACATTGTCACATAAAATATGCTTCATTCTTACTAACTAGTTAATTAGTTCCCAAAAATGGTCTTTTACCTAGTCTGGGAACTTGGTAATCTGCGGTAATAAGCTTAGTTGTAAGAAGTGTGATTTATGTTACAAAATAAAAAAATATTTTTTTGGCAAAGTTGCTCAGAAAAGTTTCTCGTTCTCACTTTAAACTGTAAACAGTAAAAAGTTAAAACGTTTATCTAGAACCGCATGAGACAAAATTTTGAATAATATCTCCGTTGGTACTGGGCCCTGAAAAAGTCATATGCATTAAGGTCTATTATTGTAAAGCGAGTTCGTGCTACCGTGCACTGTATGCAATGTATTCTTTTTTCCGCGGGCAACGACTATTTAACATTAAAGGTTATCAAATAAGTTAAAGGGCCTCGCCATATTGAGGTAAAAATCAGAACTAAATTTAACACGGGACCGCCCATAACACAGATTAGAAAACAACCAGTGGCGCCATCATTTCAGGCCCACTAACTTAGTTGTTGACCTTGACATAAGTATTATATATTTATCAAAGTTATTTATCGTGAGATAAGAGTATCTGAGTATATTTAAGTATACAATTTACAATGTTTACGTGTAAACTGTTTGATGGAATTGTTTATTGTTTGTGGTTTGGTGTGGTGTGGATTATCAGGATTTTATTACTGTCCTCCAGTAGTGGATGTTGCTATGCATAACAGAGAAATTTAAATGAGATCCTCTCACGTCAATGACCAGGCCAGATGAAATGAATTTTATATCAATGTAATAAGGTTGAGATTCGCCTGTGTCTAGCCGCCCGATCGAGCCCTTTGGGCTAGACGGGTTTGGTAATACCAGATAAAAAATGAGGTTTAACAGAGGTCACTTGTGTAAGATTCAATTCATACTAAAGCAGAATGCACATACTTCTTCTGCGATTAAACACTTGTAGAAAGCGCTAAGACGCGCGAATTCTGTTGAGTCTTTTTTTATGTGAAATATGTGCATTACGTTGTAAACATAAGAGTGAATTTGCTATGTTAAGTTTTAAATTAACGATTTAATGCACTTGACTCTAGTATGAATTGACCCTGATAGTTGATAGTAAATTTCTTCATATTTTAACTACATATCTAGCAAAGTGCTTTACGCTAAAACAGGAATGATAATGGCAACATTCACCACTGGGAGGAAAAATATAATTTAGTACTATACTATAGTTGCCATTTACCATGTCAATAACGAGTAATGACCTTTACACATATTTTTCGCTTGGTGGATTGTAATTATAGACCTAACATTTTTTTACTGTATAAAAATACCACCGTAGCCGAGTGCGACAAACAAAACTAAAACGGTCACCCTCACAAGAGCAAAAGAGATAACGATCAAAGTGACAATGTGACAAGTCTTCGTACAAGACGGCGTCGTCGGTCCGATCCAAACATAGTCACACGAAAATTAGATATTTCAAATTGTGTTTATTATCTTACCTTATAAGTTATCTTTTCTTAGAATGCTGCATTTCATTGTGATATAACAAAAGGAAATAATCAGGTAATTTTATCCGACTCGTTAGTTTTGTTACACAGTCATTCATTATTGTTATTTTATATCTCTATAAACAAAACCACGGAACTACAAATGTAGGCGACCAGCAGAAGCGTAGTTATAGGTCAACGTCCTTTATTGACTCCATAAATGGCGACTTTTCCGGTGTGTCGGCATCGCTAGCATGTGTTCATATTCATATCGCGTTACAAAACGATCGTGTTTCTAGTCGAAAGGCAGCTATGTGTTACTTTCTTTAGCGTAAGTCGATAATTTATGCTAAATATGTATGCTCGATTAGATTGAAAACGTTCATTTATAGTTTACATACCTACATAATGTAGTATTGAATAATATCAGTCGAGCTTTGTTAAAAATAAAAAAACCTATCAAATATTCCTTAAATCTTATACAGGATATTAAGTATATAAAAGCTGTACTTTTTGTGCATAGGAAAATCTTTCTGTATATCGAAAATACTTAAGATTTTTTAAAGTCTAAATTAATCTGGAAGAATATAAGGGTGGATTTTTATTAAATACCTACTTATTAATAAAACCGCTTTAAAAATGGGGCTTAAGCATAAGTTTCTGAGATTCTAAGGCATTAATTCATTTCCTCCACCCTTCTTTTTGAATCTACATGTCAGTCTAATCGAGCAATCTTTGTATGCACAACATTTTGTGAATGTATTTTTGTAATTTCATCTGTCAATTTTATATTATTTTTACTTTATATTTTAAACATTTCATGAATTCTATGCAATTGAAATTGATATTTTGAATTATTGAACATATTATTTCTAAGTTTTATCTGCATGTGAGAAGCGATCCAAAATATTTATTTGAAGAAATCAATTGGTATTTGTAAATTTTAAAAAATTGTGATTTTTGTGCTGACAATAAAATGTAACACGAAAATTTATATTTTGTTTTTCTTGTAGATGTATGAAATGAAATAATCAAAACAGATAAACGTAATGAGCTATACAATGATAACTATATAAAAATCATACGGTGTTTTCCTTGGTTGGCATATCAAGCCGTAAGTTCATTTATTTTATCAGCAAAATACCTAAATTTAAAAATTCTTACAAATGATTTTCTTCTGAACATTCTCCGTCGTAGGTTTATCCATTTAGCTTCGTCGTTAAGACGCCGATAATCTTTTTGCTTTCCACTTATTATTTACGCCGGCAGTGGGCGCACGCACACAAAGACATGCCGCTTACACACACAGAGCTACGTAGGCGACGTAAAGCGCGGTATAGTACGCTCGGCGACATTCTTGATCGTTGATGTTTTTTTGGTTAAATATACTGGTGGTACATTATGTTTTGGTGCAATAAAGATTTTCTAACTTACTAACTGGTATAAACTAACAGATATTATTAAAATTTTGGTATATTAGTAGAGTTGAGCACGCACATTATTTAGTTTACATGTTAGTGGTGAGAATTCATCCTGAATGAATAATGAAGGTAGAAATTAAATGTCTTTGGTGAAAAAATTGTAACAAGCTTATGGGGCGCTGTTGGTGGAGATAAACACGTGTCATGGAATCTATGTTAATCTTTTATTTAACACTACGTGGTCTCGATCACAAGTCATTTTTGCAACATTTTTGTCTTGTCGTGCAGTCGCTGGTCATAAACCGATAGAGAATGTTGCGATGCAGTAGCGCGTTCATGAAACACACGACTGCATCGCTAGAGTAGAAGTCGCCTTCCTTATTATCGAATAAAATAAATAGAACTGTAGAATTAAGAAAATTGTTATAATTTGTCTGAGTATACATTTAAAAAGTACACGTACAAATCTGCTTGACAGAAAACGCTGCTTTTGCTGCTGATTAACGGTTAAAATTATTTCAGGAAAGCCTCATGTAAGCACGCAAATCTGACCATCATTTTACGTTGCGCGCTCAAAACAAATATTTTCCAACATATAAACGGATTTCGATGAAATTTGGCAGAATGACAATGATGAAAAATAGTGTCGCGAAGCTACTAGAAGTAGAGAATTCCAGAAGAATTAGCAAGTTCTAAAATAATGTGAATTGTTCTAGAAGTTTATAGAATAATCACATAATACACACATTCTACCACTTGTCTCTCGCGCAAACTATTCAGTTTAGAAAAAAAATTATTTGAACCCTCAATATCATTTTTGAAGACCTATCCATAAGACCACTCGTATGGGTTTGATGAAAATAAATTTTTGAGTTTAAGTTCTAAGTTTCTGTTTTATTTTGTTCTTTTTGTTTTTTATTTTTGTGTAAAAATCTTAACTCGGTTCACAGAATAAATACATTTACTTACCAAGTTTCAAGAGTATAGTTCTTATAGTTTTGGAAAAAAATGGATGTGACATACGGACGAACAGACATGACGAATCCATAAGGGTTTCGTTTTTTGCCATTTGGCTACGGAACCCATTTGGCTAAAAACCACAAATCAAAAACTTCGCACTTTTTGCAAATAACTTGCTGTTTTCTTTCCGGAGTTTTATTCCCCAAATCCAAAACCCTTCATCAGATCTTCATTCAAATTATAAGAATCTAATCTTGTAAGCGATTCTTCCAAACAAACATATAATCATTAGAATCGGTTTATATTAGAAAGTAATATGAGCTTGCGAATGTATTATAAATATTTGAGCTGCAGTTGTCCCTTGAGGAATTTCGGTCTCCAGCTCTAAGAACTTTCATCCGATCTTAAAAAAAATTACATGGGACCAACCTTGCAATGCATTCTTAAAAACGAGACATATATTTTTGAAATTGATTCATATTTGACGGAGTTATGAGGTAACATACACAAAAATATATATATATATATATACACGTCGAATTGATAACCTCCTCCTTTTTTTGAAGTCGGTTGAAAACTCATCGTCTCGCCTGATAATTTCAGTTTTAATTGGAAAATCAGGTCCAGTCTAGACACCAAACTGCCAGACGTCTTGTCTAGTGACTTACTTAAGCTTATTTTTTGCCTTTTGCAGAATTAGTGGCACCATAGTATTTCTTTTTCCGTTTCACATTACCAAACGTTCTATTTTTAGCTCGTTTGCCCATTATATTTACGACAGTACGTTCAACGACACAAATAAATTACTATAAGTAATCAAGTTTTCCAACGATCAAATCCTATCAGTCGCTCTATGGTTCACGCACGTCATCGCTCAATGACTACGGGGTCGGCGTTAGCGCAAAGAAATACGTCCTCTCACTGTAAGCGCTGCGCGCGGACTGCCGTCGGGGATTAAACCGCATCCTATTTAAATAATTTTTTAAGTGATATGATTTTATTTTTTTACACTGTTTAAAAAAATAAAAGTATGATGTGTTTGACATATTAAAAAAGGGCATGAAATGGAGTTTGTTACGGTATTTTTATTTTTCTAAAATAGGAGCTCAGAACACAGATACAAGCGACTTTATTTACATCGATTTCGGTGAAAATTACGCGATTTGTTGATTTTTTTTCCTTGTGAATTTATATAAAACAATGAAAATTATTTTATTCATGTCAGAAAATACTTATTCAGCTATTTTGTCTGTTTCAAATGATTTAATCATTATCAGCCGGTAAAAAACCGGCTGTTAATGATTAAATCATTTGAAAATCTCGAAAGCCCTGCGACGCGTTTTGCAAAATTTGGCAAAACGCACGTTGGATTCCGGTGAATTATACTAAAACAAGCAAGTTTATAGGCAAAATGGTTTACTCATACTAAATAATATGATACTATCTTTCATAATATATAAATAAATTCAATGATAATCCTGTACTTTTCCCAAAAACACGACGCAAAGTTGAGCGAAATTTGACAAATTCAATATGCGGCCTCTTAAAGTCGGACACAAATATACACGTCTAACTTGTGTTAAACATTTATATCGAAAAATAAAACAAAATTGGCGGGCCATCACTTAATATATTTCAGTAAAAAATTATACTATAGTATCAACTATCGCTACGGGGGTGGAAAGTACGGCCGGGGCGGCGGCGCCGGCAGCGGGGGGTAGTAGGGGGGCGGCGGTACGCTCACCGCCGTGTGCGGGGGGTGCGCAGGGTGTGTAGGGTGCGGGGGGTGCGGGGGCGCGCCCGCGTAGCGCGGCGCCGGCGGCGGCGGCTCCGAGTACAGCAGCGGCAGGCGCGGCAGGAACGGCGGCGGCAGCGACGGGAACGGCGCCGGCGGCGGCGCCGCGTACGGCGGCGGCGCGTACCCGAACCTGCGCACGCGCACCCAGCTCACATTAGGAAAAGGTACACAAATGTTGGTAAGAGAAAAGCACAATACAAAGGACTAACATTACAAAGTAACGGCTAAATGGATTGAAAAGAATTTTGGCATGCAGGTAGCTTATAATTGCTAGGTCAAAAATAAATTGTTAGGAAAACGTCACAAAATAGTGTCAATTTTCATTGATCATGCCCATTTTCAAAATTTTTGTTTTATTATTGCAGAAAAACTGATTCGGCGATATTTGACTCCAAAACAGCATGAAGTCGCACTTTTGTATTTCATAGAAATCCTATAGAAAATCTTCGTTAGGACGTTTAGAAAAAAGTGTCTGATTTGACTTGTCAACTACCGAATTATAGGATACTTTTTATCCTGGAAAATGTGATGTACTCATTGTCAAAAAACTTTTGATTACGCAGGCAACAGCTATTAACAATGTAACTTCCAAACGTCTGACCCAATCTGGATCCATACTATATTTTTTTACAAAGCTCAAATTAATTTAACTGTACAACTGACCTCGGAGGAGGCTCCAACTTTGGCACCTCGGGCTTCAAGTCCCCGCCATTCTTGATCGGCGTGACCACCTTACTGACAGGGGCGACAGGCGAAGCTGAAGCGGGCGGTGTACCGGACGGGGGCTTTTGCGAGTTTTTTGGAGCCTTCGACTGGTTGGTGAGCGGGGGCGAGTCGCCGCCCGAGGGCTGCGTTTGAGGGGAGTATAAGTCCAGAACCTGTACAAAAATGGTAAGCATGGTTATATCAATGGAATATGTACTTAGATCTTTTGACTACGCAACAAAGAATGCGGTTTAATACATCATCATCATCAGGTCTTTATTCTCCACTATAGGAGCACGACCCTCTGTACTTCCAGAGCCATATTTGGCCAGAGCATTTGGCCTACACTCTCCTCGCTAGCCTGACGGGTTAGAGAGGTCCTTTTGATGTTTATGTTTAATGCATGCACACATAATATGTATAACACAAATATAGATATATAGATAGATAGATATTAGAATAGAAGAAAAAGATAGATTTTTTTATTTTAAGATTATAGCGCACAGACGCTCCTTTATTCCCAGTATAGTATAGGATCTCTATATAAAATGACCTTCACCGTCATGCTCATTTGATGAAACGTATGTAGTTATGTTTAATTTAATATTTTAATAAAGATATTGCATATGGGTTGCCTAAAATTTCAGTCCAGGATATGATTAATTAATAATTAAAAAAAATTTTTTTCATTATTTCACCGGTTTGCTTATTAGACAAATTCTATACCAATCGAAAGTATGAAGCCCATAGAATATGAAAAAGTTAGGTTGCCTATTCATTTCCGGTCACAACTCTCGGGTTGCCAGGTGGGTTGCCAGGTATAAACAGGTAAATTGACAGATCAAGCATTTTTCACCGGTCTGATTATTGAATTAAAATTAAATGAAAATAAAGTTTTTTTTTTAAACACGGTGGTATAGGTTTTCCTGCGAAAAATCAGTCCCGAATACCGGTTGTCGAACTTTGAAAATTGAAATATTGCTGCGAGTAAAAATATGCGACTGAGTGTGACTGACCTAACCCAACCAACCATCCCATGCGATAGAAGAGGACACAGCATGGGATGGTTGTTTGGGACCTCCCAGTCGCACATATTTACTCGCAGCAATATTTCAATTTTTAAAGTTCCCAATGCATGCTAGAACAACCAATCACAATGAGCTTTTAGCAAGCAGCTGTATCAGAACAGACGCTTAAAAATTGTAGCCATAATGGCCACCTAAACAAAAAAATAGAGTTTGTACTGTACACGCGTTAGAAGTTATACTTTTTTGGCGTGAACATAGAAACAGTACAGCCAGATCGTCGTGCCGTCTAAATTCATACTGTTGCTTTTTTCTGTGGGTGTCGGCGCGCATCGTAAAAATTCACTCTCATCGTTTTTCCCAATCGCGCCAAAAGAAGTATAACTTCAAAAAAAATAACATACCTGATGACAGATATCCTCAAGCAGTTCCATGGTGATGTCCTCCACGAACATGTCCCACCAGGCCGTGTGCTTGGGGACCCGTCCATTCCAGTCCACCACCTCAAACTTGCTCAATTTTCCCGCCAGAAACATTAGCGCCACTGCTATGACCTCTGGCTCCCATTGTAAACACAGGGTTGTGCATAAACTGAAACATTTTATGAAAATTAATTGATTACTATATACTTTTAAGACAACTATCCTGAAATAGGTGTGTAATATTTTCAGGGTACATGTATGTGAGTTTCTTGAACAGATTTGAACTTAAAAGATATTTTTTGCATCCCTAAATCCAAGTGACATAAACTATACATGGTGATTTTTCATTGGTTATGAAGCCGAAGACCACTTCATAGGCATCGTTAGTAAGACCTTATTAGCTAGTCAAAATAAAAATTCAGAACCAAAAACAACTTTTTTATCTTATGACATACAGAAATTTGGATTACGTATATGGATAGAGGAATTTATTTACTATATGACATTTTTTTTCCAAAACCAATGAAAAGTCAGCTTGTATTTTTAATAGGTCTGTCTGACTCAACCCATTTGATGTATGTGCTGAATTTCACACCAAACATTCTGTAATAGTCATGACGTGACGACTGAATATTTTCGATTAGATTATTGAAAAATATGATAAAGAAATATTGGACACATATTTTTTTCTTCTGAGAAACAAAATATGACAAAGATACAGCACATTTAAATTTCGCATGACGTGCTAGGTAAGTTTTTAGCAGTGACGTCCGCCAGCCCCCACTCCAGAACTTTGCTGCTCCTTATCTTTATGAATTTTTACTTTTCCGGTAAACTGAAAAATATGGATCCATTATTGTTTGATAGTCTAAATAAAGGACTAGTTATATTCATACTTTTCTGCCCTGTCCTTACCTCTACTGACAGGTTAAAGAAATTTAAGAAGATGCTGTTTAGATGGGTAATATTGAATGAGGAAAGGTGAAATGCTCCTGCAAACAATTTCATTACAAACAAAACACTATACAAGTTTATCTGCCAGGAAAATTAAAAAAACCGACATTTAAGCCTTAACCCCCTTAACAATTGAACCGCAGAACTGATTTCCTTCAAACTTAGCTAAGAACCACTACAACTTGCTTTCACGTATATAAGAAACTGCATTGAAATTGGTTCAACCATTAAAAAATGACAGACTTCAGACAGACAGACATTGGTCTCAAACTTACAACACCTCTCTTTTTTATAGGAGGTTAAAAGGAAAAACCATCAGGAAGAGAGGCATATCTAGATAGCAAAGGAAGATAAAAAGAAAAGGTTTATATTTTGTAGTACACCACTGAAACAAATGAAGATGATCATTCCAGAGACAAAAGCACAGCTCTTCAATTTATGACCAGGTCAACTCAGATAATACAAAAGCTAACTTGCTTCCACTGATCAAACAAAATCTTATTTACCTGTCATTAACGAAAGTCCACGCCATTTGTACCATCTTCTGTAACTTGGCCTTGTCTCCCTTCAGGCACTTGGCATATTTCAACAGGTACCCGTACGGGTGCTCCACCTGCAGGTCGAACTTGATCGTCTGCAGCAGGATCCGTTCCAACGTCATCACTTCCTCCTTTGGATCGTCACCGAAAGTCGCAAACTTCTGCTCCGTGAGCAGAGACTTCGCCACTTTGATTATATCTTTACACTTTTTAGGCGTCTCCTCGACTTTTCCCGCCAGAAACAAACAGCAACACGCGGTTATATATCTAGGGAATGTCCTGAACGAGTGGAACATGTAAAACCGATGAAAATAAACAACACCAGTCGCAACAGTGTTATAACCTAAGTCCATCTTTGAGCCTGTGTCGATGATGAATCTCGCGCCCTCTTTTCGGTAACGGTTTTCTGTCTCGTTGTTAATTCCATCGCGAAAAGACGGCGTGTTTTGTAAATCTTTTTTATCGTAATACCAGTAAGGCATTATTATGGCTAACTATAACAAAAATATCAATACACCTAACCCTAACCTCTACCATTAAAAATGTCAATTTCATTCGTTTCGTTTGTAACTTGACAGATGAATTTGACAGCGCAACATTATGATGCGGATAAATCAAGAAGCACTACACAAAGAAACCAATTTCATTGAAGAGATGTTAATTTAATTTGTTCAGGTAAGGGGAACGTGACTTTTAGATTGTTGCCATTCAAAAAAATCTTTTTTTTGGATTTGTTTTTAATTTTTTACCGACATCAAAAATCAGCATATTAGTTCACAGCAGGCTCAGCCTCACTCAGCCTATAGCACATGGACTGGACTAATAATATCTTTGACCTGGATTCGTTGGTCGAATGACGGAATATATACTGCTGTAACAACTTCGACCTCCCTTCCTGTTCCATGTTCCATGTGCCTGCTTAGTTACGTTCAGACATCACATACATACTAAATTCACAAAATAATAAGACAACGAAGTTAGTAAATAAATAAGAAACAAAAAAAATTAGGCAATGATTTTTATTTATTTATTTATGCGTATAAAGAAGAGATGTAGACAATTAGAGCTGGCGTATTCCAATTTCTTTCTCTATTCAATGAATACTACATTCGTGAGAGAATTTCACTTCTACTCTATACAAACATCGCAATAATACGTTCGCATTTTATCTCCAAAAGTAAATAGCAAACCAAATGCTTATCTTATCCGGCTAATTGTTGTTATGAACTGAGGTTTAATGCTATCAGGAGATCGCGATTGCCAGAGGGCTATTATAAATATCAAGCCAGTAACTAGTAAACATAAATCAACATAATTTTCAGCCCACATCAACCCTTACTGGAGGCTATCTCCAGTAAGGTTGACGGGTAAGCAGTGGATGAAGTCGGAGGGACCGTAGGTTTCACTAAAAAAGGAAAGTCTACATATAGTCCAGTCAAGATACCACAAAATAAATCAAAGAAACACATAATATTGTTGTTTGGTATACTTTTATTTAATATTCTTCTTACTGAATTAAAAAAATACTATACCGTAGACCTAATGTTTTGGGAACGCAGTTTTTTACTGAGTAGGAAGGGGATATTTTTTTTTATAAATATGGCAGTAGATATTTCTTTTCTTAGACTCATAGATAAAATAGCATAAATATCTTTTCATATTTACGCGGGTGTTTGGTGCGGTGCGCGGGGTGCGCCACTTTATTTTGAGCTCCATCGTGCTTCTAAAGACACGTATGAAAAATCAATGCTCCAGGCTGTTATCTCTATATGACAGTCGTTATGTAATATCTTTTTCAACACACTTGCTCATAAAGTGGCTCTATGGTCACCGCAATTAGGCACATAATGACACCCATAATCAAACTGTGACTTTTTCATTGCTATAACTCACTAGTGAGTTATAGATTTTTTTTTAATTTTATTGTTTGAGTTGCTTTGTTCTTATTAAAAAAAAAGATCGTGTTCAATAGAACAAACAAATTAATGTTCCTTTTGCTTGCTCATTTCATGCAACTTCTTATTTAAATAGATAATTTTAACTCGTACGTGTTTAATAAGTAAAACTTTCACTCAAATATAACTTTTGTTTTGTCTGTAATAAAAGAAAACTTTAAATTCCCCATTTTGTACTTGGCAGAATAGGCGCAAAACCTATGCGCGGAAAAAAAACTCATCTCTTTAGTCTGTGGCCGATCGCAATGCGCGCGCATACGAAAACTGATTAATTTTTACCGCCATAGCGAAACATTTTTCACAACTCGTTTTCACTGTTGAAATTATAGTTATTTATTAATTGAATTAATAAATAAGAATGAAGAATTGAAGAAGAAAATTATTTATGTTGTACACCGCCCGATATAAGCTGTAAAGCCCTTAACGTTATAGAAAGTTTACTACCTGAAAACTCCAAGGAAAAATATCTATTAGCGTACCAAAATTTCATAAAATGGCAAAACAGCAAGAATACGCATTCTTTTTCATAAAAAAGTGTTCATGGCGTACTTTAAATAATTATCTTCTAAGTACAAACCTAGCACTTTGTGGTGTTTATACTCAATGTTAAAAAGTACAGTGCGAACAAAGAATGGAGAGCTTATCTAAAGAGACTATCCGAATTAACCTATGGATTTAGAAGCAAGAAATCAAAGGTTTTGTCGTCTGACGATATTGAAAAATTTATAAAAGATTCCTATTGACGAAACACCAAGTACACCTACCTACACGAATAATGAGCCACCTCAAATTACAATAGAACATGAAAGTATTTCAATAAATAATCTATCGATGAGACCGCTATGCCATCAAAAACAGTTAATTATAATTTTACTAACTGCACATTTACTTATTGTTTCTCTAAATAAACTTTTTATTTACTAAATAAAATGAGTTTTAGTATTGTTATTTTATTCACAAGTGTGTTGAAAAACGTCGTATGATACACGTGTGTATTGATGATTGCCGTCCTTGGCTCTCTTAAGACCCTCGCCTAAGGCTCGGGTCTCAATGGCGCCACGGCGGTAATCACCAATGTTACACACTAGTACCATAATGTACTATTAAACAAGTAAGTTTATTTACCAGTCAAATTAAAAAAAGCCCGACTCGCCAACGTAACGTATATCCGTAGCGTCATCAAACATAGCTAAGAACTATCACGCAGAAACTTGCTTCACGTGATAAAACCACATCGAAATTGGTCCATCCGTTCGAGCGCTACCATGCCACATACAGCCTAGGCAGATATTAGCGTTTAACTTATAACACTCTTTTTATCGGCCTTTAAAATGGACATCAATGTTCAACACATTAAAAGAAACAAAAAATGAAACTGTTTATAATCAAATAGCGATTAGTTTGATAATAGTCGACCCGAAAGTTCGCGCTCCTTATCTTACTTGCTAATGTGAGTGGCGTTCGTTTCAGTAAATAGTATATAGCAGTCAGTGGTTGCGTCAGTCACCTCGTCACAGCATGGCGCTCCGGACCGGTGTTTTGAGGCTGTATACCCTACGCCGAGCCACTAGGGTGGGTCACGTCAGCTCTGTTTAATTACTTGTTTATTTTTAAGACCAAAAACAGCTGGTACGAAGTTGCGCGAAAGTTTGTTTGTGTGTGTTTTTACTGTTACTATGTGAGTTTTGTGATATTGTGTAAAGAAAGTAACTCAGGACTCAGACAACTAGTTTCTACATAATTATTAAGTACGCCGCTACGTAGTAGTACTTATTAGTGTCGTCGTAGTTACTACGCGTATTTAGTGAATAAAAGAGTGAACTAGTTATACGAGTAACTAGTAACATATACGTTTGTAATCGAATAGCTCTAAGATAATACTTGAAGTGTGGTGTGGCATATAAAAGATGTTAAATTTTTAACCCCCGAGCAATTAAACTTATTATCTTTTCCCCGAGTTAACCGAGAAAAAAGAGGGGTGTTATAAGTTTCACGCTAGTGTCTGTATACGCTTATATGTATTGTATACGCTTGAACGTATGGACCAATTTCAATGCGGTTTTTTTACGACAAAGCAAGTTCCCTTGCGGTAGTTCTTTGCTATGTTTGAAGATAATCGGTTTAGCCGTTAAAAAGTTATTGGGGGTCTACGCTTGAAAGTAGTGGTTTTTGATATCCATTGCACTTAACATCAGTTGGAATAAGTAGTTCCGCCACACATCACTAGTTGGTGACGTCGGGGGAATTTTTAAATATGCCTGGCAAATAAACTTGATATCACATGTAGGTGTACTGACTTACTAGTTTCCTATAATCTTGATACTTACACGTTTTAATTTATTTTTGTTAGGTTGTCCTTATCATCTAACAAGTCTTGTAAATATTAATTTTGTCATGAGACTAAATAATATGTAACTAACTACACCTCGCATATATCATATAACTGATAAAGTTTAAAATTTATTTTTAGCTCCTCTCAACTCAGAACGTACCGGATGTTGCCAACCAAAACGGAGGGAAAATTGCCGATTTCCCGGGAGTCAAGGCTCCCTACGTGACCGAGATGAAATTCTTGAATGAAAATAGTTACGACCCCATTCCGATCTATCGAGTTTTGGACAACAATGGGGAAGTCATCGACAATAGAGAGGATCCTAACTTGGATAAGGATACTTTGCTAAATATGTATAAGACCATGATTCAGCTCAGTCAGATGGACAAGATTTTATACGAGTCTCAAAGGTCAGTAAGTAGGCTTTAGACTATGAATGTGATGGTTTATAATATAGAAACATAATCCCATGGTCTCTTGAAACATATTATAATGCAGGTTCTAGCTGCTTAATTTCCCGTAAAGAACGTAAATTCGATTGAAGGAATGCGCGAGATTATGACTTGGCAACTGTCACACTACTTTGATTAAATTTTCTATCTACATTACACAACGAAGATTGACTCTATTCACAGATCATATAGGCTCGGTCTATCCCATAAGGGGCAAAGATGTTATTAGTCTAGTGTGTATGTTTGTTCTCTAATTAATTTTTCTCCGTGTCCATAACAGACAAGGCCGTATTTCCTTCTACATGACTAACTATGGTGAGGAAGGCATCCACGTCGGCAGCGCCGCAGCCCTGACTCCTCGCGACATGGTCTTCGCCCAGTACCGAGAAGTGGGGATGATGTTGTACCGAGGAATGACTGTCACGGAGCTGGTCAACCAGTGCTACGGGAATGACGAAGACCCTGGGAGAGGAAGGCAGATGCCGGTCCATTATGGCAGCAAGCAGCACAATATTGCCACTTTATCCAGTCCATTGGGTAAGTACTCCTGTGTTGGAAGTAGATACTTATTTTATCAGTACCTGGGCGACCGAGCTTTGCTCGGTTACATCTCAAACGTTAACTAATTTTTTTTTTAAACTTGTCTAAAAACAATGCAAAATAAAAAATGATGTATAAACTTAAACATAAAAAAAACAAAAGTAAGTCACCGAGTGGGATTTGAACCCGTAACACTCTTTATAGCGGCCGGTATCCTTAACCGCTGAGCTAAAAACAAGGCGGTCGGCGTGACGAAATTAGCGACCATATTCTGCGTGAAAAGAAAAACGCATGAAAACTCGAAAACACGCGTTTTCCCAAACATAAAACTAATCTAGATCAATTGTTTACCCCCGAAAACCCCCATATACAAATTATCAGCGAAATCGTTAGAGCCGTTTTCGAGATCACAGAAATTTATAAATACATATATATACAAGAATTGCTTGTTTAAAGGTATAAGATATGCAATTTTTTGCAGCAAATAAAGATGAATTTAACCTTATTTAGCCTTTGCGTCATTCAGTATTTGTACCTATACATTTAAAAAATTAGAAGTTAGTACCTAGTAGTTCTTGATTCTTGAGTATAGCATGATACTACTCAATAATCTAACCACGTTTCTTTCCTTCCAGCAACCCAGATGCCGCAAGCAGTGGGGGCAGCCTACGCCCTGAAGCGGCAGCCCAACAACGACCGCTGCGTGATCTGCTACTTCGGAGACGGCGCGGCTTCCGAGGGTGACGCGCACGCAGCTTTCAACTTTGCTGCTACCCTTGAATGTCCCGTCATTCTCTTTTGGTAAGTACCTAGTCTTGATTACTAACTTAGCGAAAGAAAGAGAGACATGGAAAGCTGACTCCACCGACAAGAGCCCAGCTCTTAAATATAAGAAGAAGAAGAATAGTGCTGCCAGCATAGCGATCTACTATACAACGAATTTAAGGACTAGATTATTTATGCTTTTAAATTGTTAGTCTTGAGGAGCTCAGTGGCTTGGTAGGAGTTCGCATTACAAGCGCTTGCGCGCAGTGGCGGACTTACACATTTGCCGCCAGTAGACTAATTTTATTTTGTCGTCCCTACCCATCCTTTTTCGGATCCTTAATGTGCAGCTTTTTCTGTGGCAAAGAAGTGGAAATAGTTACGTATCAGTCCGCCGTCCTGATTACTTTAAATAAAACCTGAGAGCGCTTGATTATGCCGGCCCTATTCAGGGTAGTGGTGGTGCGCCGAATAAGGGGGGTGGGAAATATTCGATATTGCCGCCCCCTAAAATGTGCCGCCCTAGGCTCCAGCCTACTGAGCCTGCTGGTAAATCCGCCACTGCTTGCGCGTGTTAAGTAAACAAGCTCGGTCTGCACTTGGATAGGTGACCACAAGTGGCATAGGCGGAGGTAATAATTTGCAATGGCGACAACAATCTGCGATGTGAGAATCTTCTCTTCTTTGTTACTTTAGGTTCTAGCTCTTGATCCATTCTAAACCTTTACATATTCTAGGTAAAACTAAAGGAAATATTTTTTTACAGCAGAAACAACGGCTATGCGATTTCAACCCCTACCAGTGAGCAGTACCGTGGGGACGGCATCGGAGCCCGAGGGCCAGCGATGGGGCTGCAAACGGTCCGCGTGGACGGCACCGACGCCCTGGCCGTGTACAACGCAGTCAGCAAGGCGCGGCAGATGACAATTGAGACCAACAAGCCAGTGCTGATTGAAGCCATGTCATATAGGTAGCCGAAATATTTGACATTCATATGTAGATCATTGTTGGTGTGTCTTCATATGAAGATCTTTTTCTCAAACCAAGTATTAATTATTTTTGCCTTTTCCCTAGGATTCCTAACATTTAGTCCGTTCACTATTTCTTTGCCATATCTAACATATTTAAAGAGCTATTATATTCACTCACTGCTTACTTTTTTTTGTACGTAAATAACCCCCAACCCAGCCAGCCAGCGTGGAGAGTGTAGGCCAAATCCTCTGGCTGCTCTAGCCAATGTACGGTTCTGGTAGTAGAGTCTGATATTGATAATGATGAAAGTTAATTTAAATCTATTTCAGAGTCGGCCACCATTCTACCTCTGACGACAGCAGCGCATACAGATCTCTAGAAGAAATTGATAAATGGACGAAAGACGAAAGCCCTATTTCAAAGCTAAGGCGATATATAGAGCAGAAAGGTAACAAATGTTTAAATATTTATAGGACTAAAAACAGCAATTAGGAATAATTGCGATAACCTTACAAATAATTATCCAAATGGCAATAAGGTAATTACGATACCTAGAGAGACCACTGGAAGGCCTTTGCCCAGGACCCTTACTTTAAAAACAGCACTACAAACAATGTGCGTCAAGCAACTGAAATCAGGTTAAAGTTTAATTTGGTTTGACAAAGGAATAGGACAAACTATCGGGCGAATACCGTGTAACATAAGAAAGTAATTCGGGACGTCACTACCTACAAGATAGCAAAAATATCTAATTGAAAGATTATTTAAATTATAACCAGCCAACACTTTTATGTTACTATTACTATTACTTGGCCGATGGGGCAAAAAGGTTCTTGAATGGCGACCGCGTACTGGCAAGCGAAGCGTAGGGCATCCACCTACCAACCAAGGTGGTCAGATGACCTGAGATCGTTGGAAAGCGCTGGATGCAGGCCGCTCTTGATCGGTCATTTTGGAAATCTTTGGGAGAGGCCTATGTCCAGCAGTGGACGTTATGCGGCTGAAATGATGATGATGATGATGAACACTTTTATGGTGAAGATTATGCAGCGTGTGATATAAAATTTTAGTAGCTAAGACCCAACAACCAAGATTACCAAAAGTTAGCGCTATTTGGAAATGGAGAGGTCATGTAGTAGATACCTACCATGAAGTTAGAGGTAGATTAGATGACTTCTGCTGATTATTTAGTTTTTGGTTGATTCTTCTATATTTTATGTTACAGGTCTTTGGGATGAAGAGGCCGATAAAGCTTGGGTTAAAGATTGCCGAAACACTGTGCTGAGAGCGATGCAGGATGCTGAGAAGAAGAAGAAACCGCACTGGAGAGAAATGTTGGAGGATGTGTACTACGATATGCCGCCCAGAATCCAGTAAGACACTATATTCCTAAAAGTATTTTTATCACGTTTCTCTGCAAATAAAATTCTGTAATAAATTTGAATGCTATTCGTACGTAAATCGTAATTTGTTTACTAAGCTTAGATCATATACTTATTGTAGAAAGAAATAGGTACATACATTATTAAATATATTTGACTTTGTTGATGCTTAATAAAATATTGAGTTGGTAACCCTGTATAATGTTGTAGAGAGTAGAGTAGAATTTTACTGTAGTACCTAAATACTTTTAATCATATATGTATAATGAGCCTTTATATATAATTTAACCTGAATTTAACCAGCTTTAACGTTCACTTTTCAGGAAACAAATGCAAGAAATGGAAAGACACCTGAAAAAATATGGAGAGCATTACCCATTGAATCAACATCAAAGTGAATAAATAATTTGTAAATAAAATAAATACTTAAAAATAAATAATAAATAGCGTTAAACTATAACGAAAGGGTTTTCTTAAGTAAACCACAGAATAAATACTAGTTCTTACGTCCAGTCCACGAAGTACATACAATTCCATGGTCCAGCCAGCGTTACTCTAAAAAAAATTCAAATAAATATATCTATGCTTAGACTTACTTTCATGGCCATGCTTCATGGAATAGGCATGGCATGACGAATGGAAAAATAATTTTGGTCCATCGGTTACATTATTCAAAAATATTGTACACGTATTTTTTTTTCTCTGAGAAACCAAAAATGACAAAGATATGTACAGCGCATTGAAATTTCGCGTGACGTCACACGATTTTTACTTAAGTGTGACGTCGCAAGCAAGACAAAGATACGGAGCGTCAAAGTTCCGGAACTTTGACGCTCCGTATCTTTGTGAATTTTTACTTTTTTGTTAAACTGAAAAATACGAGTCCATTTTTGGATAATCCAAGGCCTGTTTTGTAGAAGGCGGCGCCGCTCTAATGCGAGTTTACGTGAGTTTGAATGAGGCGAATTATTCAGACAGTGGCGGCACCGCGTGGCGTCGCCGCTCTGCCATTTTTGTACTGTGGGTCTACCGCCTATCTTGCGTCGATTTCAAATTATCGTCGGCATCGACTTCAATTTGACAGCCGACGCTCATTTCGTACCGCGCATTCCCTGATATCGATGCGTCGATTTGGAAGTCGATGTCGACGCCAATTGAACGAATGGTTTCAGTGATTTTGACAGATAAAAGCTACCGCGCAAAGTTTTGACATCGACGCGTCGGCTTGAAGTCTATGTCGACACTGTAGATTGAATACGGCGGCTCTTGGGGTGCCACATTCAACCGTCGATATGAAAAATTTTTCGATTTAACTTGCTTTTTTTAATTATATTGGTGTATTACGTTAGCCTAAGGCTTTTCCTTATTGTGATTGTGAATTTCAAGGAAGATTTCGCGTGAACAAAGCTACATTTGTCAGCGAGGACATAATCCCGTTTTTGCCCACTTATGAAAGAAACAGTGGAATAAAACCCGAAATTAAGGTATGTACGGAACTTACGTGCCGCTATTTGTACTTCATTTGTCAAACTTAGGTAACCCATGGACAAATGCGAAGTGTTAAAATATTTTGCTTGTTTCAGGTGTTAGCGGCATTGAACTTTTACGCTACCGACAGTTACCAAGGAAGTGTAGGAACTAACGACGTTCTTCACCTTAGCCAGCAATCAACATAATGCTTGCAAGAGAAGAGGTCACCGAGGCTCTTAACAAGCCTGAAATACTTAGAAAGTATATATAAAAGTTCCACATACTCAAACACAACAAGACTCGGTAGCTAGGAGGTATGTAATTGCAAATTATACACTTTTAGGTACTTAATAATAATAAATGCATGCTAACCAAAGAGCCACAGCTACCAATGGTAGGTACCTACTTATAAACATACAATATTAATCTATCTATCTATATTTAAGAGCTGTGCTCCTTTCGGTGGAGTATGAATTCTCTTCCATTTGTCTCTCTCATCTGCCAATTGTTTAACATCGCTGTTTAACTAATAATATAATTTATTTTCTACCTAGGTTTACTTTATTCATATGTATTGTTTAAAAATAATAAACTAACATACTGGTTTAGGTTCAATTACAAATTTAGATTCCCTGGGGTCATCGGGTGCATTGATGGGACTCATGTGGCTATTAAGGAAATTATTGACAGTCATATTACTTTACGTTCTACTCCATCTATCAAATACAGTTTAGTCCATAAAAGTTGATTGGTATTGTAAAACATAATATCCTACATATTTATAATACATGCAAGTAGTGCAGTTAAAAAATAGTGCTCATTAATTGTATATGATTATTATTAGTGGACTTCCTGTGGCTCATAATATGATGATGATGAATTATATATGAAAAACAAAATAAAAAAAGATATGTATAAAAAAAAATTACAAAGATTGAATTACATTTCAGGTGACTCTGGCTATGCCCAGCGTCAATGGATGATGACTCCCATCCTCAGCACCCTGCCAAATTCTCCAGATGCCAATTATAGCAGTCCACGTGCAGACGCACCTTCGGGGTACTACACTGTCTCTTGGCTCATAGAACTTTGCACTATACACTATGTATCAACTTGCTTATATTGTAAATTGGTTATTACAGTTGTACAAAAGTAAGTACTTAATTTTAGTTTGTTTTGTCTCATTCTTACTACTCATATGTCAATTATTGTATAGAAAGATATGGGCAAAACATGCTTTTACCAAAATGAATTTAACTATGTAATGAAAAAAAATTTGGCTATTTTTTATATATGCAAGAACTTTTGTTTATTATGTATTTGTAAATGATTCAAATATGTGCTAGGTTCATAACAAATAAAACTAATCGTTTCAGAAAGACTCTTTTTATTTTTGTAACATTTAAATTATTGATATACCTAGTGTCACTCTCAGTGTTAGGACATCTAACCACACCTCAAGCTAAAATCCATCAAGCTGTTTAGGCTGTAAAGCCTGCCAAAGACATTGACATACATACACATAATCCTCCTTCTGGCGCAGTCAGGTAATTATGCTATACTTGAATCAAAATCAAATATTCAGTAGTAATTCAAATATTGATTTATTAATAAGGCCTTTGCAGGCACTTTTACACGTCAATAATTTGAATGTACAATAAGTGTAATGTTTATTAATATCAAAATTATTTTTCCTTTATTTTAAAAGCTACCTACCAATACTAGCGTTTCGCAATAACCACTGCTGAGGATAAACGCCAAAAAAAAAAATCATTTACACAGTATTGGTTGCCAACATGCAGTGCTGCAGTTACTCATACACTTTTTTAGATTACTTTTTGTAAACATGTAGTTGCAATTAGAAATGAGAGTATTACAGATAATTTGATCATAGATTTATATTAGCATCCATTGTTGAGACCAGTCGTGAAGCCATAGTCTCTATAGCGTCAGCTACGCGTTCCTCCGCCTGCAGACAGCACTCATCAAGCGCCCTCCCAAGCCCACCGAGGCTGCAGTATTTCCATGGTACCTAAAACAAAACATATATTAAGTATTGATAAGATAATAAACATACAATAATATTTAAAAAAATCACACAGCGGATGACTGTGTGATAGTAGTGTGTGTGGTAGTAGACCCAAACTAGGCAAAGCCTGTATACTGTGGACATCACAGACTGATAAACATACTTAAATGATAGGTTAAGAGACAACACTTAAAACATACACATTATGGGTCTATGTGCACCGAAGATTTAGTTCCTTGCAACAAGCATCACAGAAAAACATTATGTTAATAAAAACAAAACACTGGTTAAAAGACATACTCAAAAACATACTTATTATGGATCTATGTAGGAAATGAATACCCTTGTCACAAGGCATAAATAACACACTTAGAAAGATTTGTATACACTTACGTCCCGCCACTCTGAATATGTTTTGTGCACGCCCGTGCCTTGGGCGTTAAGTGAGGCCGCCAAGTCCTCCCACAGCCTCCTTGGCCCGTGAGTTGTCAATGGCCTGCCCCTTCGCCAAAGCTGTGTGCTCCTCCAAGTAATTCAGCAGGATTTTTATTTTCTTGCTGAAGGCTAACTTTCCTTGATGCCGGCATCTACAAATTATAAAGGAATAAAGTCCCAGGGGTCTGTGTGTCTCTGAATAACAAAAAAGCATGTTAGGCATTTACTTACTGTTTTTTAATTCACGACATTCACATCACAATCACAAATTAGAAAGATAGTCGTCATCGTCACAATAATATTCACGAAGTGAGGTTATAAGAGAATTCGTAATTGTCAAATATTACCCCGTTCGGTTTTACGAAACGCATTTGTTGATAATTTGATAAACACAATTATATATGTATATACGCAATCGTACCACCTTCCAATCAAGTTTATTTTACTTATTATAATCAAAACTATACCAATAATAGTTGTTTTTCAACATTATTACTAAATTAAAAAACAAAGTGCAAAAAGAAATTGTACGTAAATTGAGTGAAACGGATCGCAAACCGACGGTATTTTTTTCATTCGTTCTGTAATCGACGGTCGCCAAGGCGACGCCGCTAACTTTGCGCGGTACCAATGAAATGAATCCGACGATATCGCCGTCGAAATCGGAATACGACGTCGACTTGAAATCGACGCAAGATAGCCGGTAGACCCACTGGGTCTACCGCCTATCTTGCGTCGATTTCAAATTATCGTCGGCATCGACTTCAATTTGACAGCCGACGCTCATTTCGTACCGCGCATTCCCTGATATCGATGCGTCGATTTGGAAGTCGATGACGACGCCAATTGAACGAATGGTTTCAGTGATTTTGACAGATAAAAGCTACCGCGCAAAGTTTTGACATCGACGCGTCGGCTTGAAGTCTATGTCGACACTGTAGATTGAATACGGCGGCTCTTGGGGTGCCACATTCAACCGTCGATATGAAAATTTTTTCGATTTAACTTGCTTTTTTGAATTATATTGGTGTATTACGTTAGCCTAAGGCTTTTCCTTATTGTGATTGTGAATTTCAAGGAAGATTTCGCGTGAACAAAGCTACATTTGTCAGCGAGGACATAATCCCGTTTTTGCCCACTTATGAAAGAAACAGTGGAATAAAACCCGAAATTAAGGTATGTACGGAACTTACGTGCCGCTATTTGTACTTCATTTGTCAAACTTAGGTAACCCATGGACAAATGCGAAGTGTTAAAATATTTTGCTTGTTTCAGGTGTTAGCGGCATTGAACTTTTACGCTACCGACAGTTACCAAGGAAGTGTAGGAACTAACGACGTTCTTCACCTTAGCCAGCAATCAACATAATGCTTGCAAGAGAAGAGGTCACCGAGGCTCTTAACAAGCCTGAAATACTTAGAAAGTATATATAAAAGTTCCACATACTCAAACACAACAAGACTCGGTAGCTAGGAGGTATGTAATTGCAAATTATACACTTTTAGGTACTTAATAATAATAAATGCATGCTAACCAAAGAGCCACAGCTACCAATGGTAGGTACCTACTTATAAACATACAATATTAATCTATCTATCTATATTTAAGAGCTGTGCTCCTTTCGGTGGTGTATGAATTCTCTTCCATTTGTCTCTCTCATCTGCCAATTGTTTAACATCGCTGTTTAACTAATAATATAATTTATTTTCTACTTAGGTTTACTTTATTCATATGTATTGTTTAAAAATAATAAACTAACATACTGGTTTAGGTTCAATTACAAAATTAGATTCCCTGGGGTTATCGGGTGCATTGATGGGACTCATGTGGCTATTAAGGAAATTATTGACAGTCATATTACTTTACGTTCTACTCCATCTATCAAATACAGTTTAGTCCATAAAAGTTGATTGGTATTGTAAAACATAATATCCTACATATTTATAATACATGCAAGTAGTGCAGTTAAAAAATAGTGCTCATTAATTGTATATGATTATTATTAGTGGACTTCCTGTGGCTCATAATATGATGATGATGAATTATATATGAAAAACAAAATAAAAAAAGATATGTATAAAAAAAATTTACAAAGATTGAATTACATTTCAGGTGACTCTGGCTATGCCCAGCGTCAATGGATGATGACTCCCATCCTCAGCACCCTGCCAAATTCTCCAGATGCCAATTATAGCAGTCCACGTGCAGACGCACCTTCGGGGTACTACACTGTCTCTTGGCTCATAGAACTTTGCACTATACACTATGTATCAACTTGCTTATATTGTAAATTGGTTATTACAGTTGTACAAAAGTAAGTACTTAATTTTAGTTTGTTTTGTCTCATTCTTACTACTCATATGTCAATTATTGTATAGAAAGATATGGGCAAAACATGCTTTTACCAAAATGAATTTAACTATGTAATGAAAAAAAATTTGGCTATTTTTTATATATGCGAGAACTTCTGTTTATTATTTATTTGTAAATGATTCAAATATGTACTAGGTTCATAACAAATAAAACTAATCGTTTCAGAAAGACTCTTTTTATTTTTGTAACATTTAAATTATTGATATACCCAGTGTCACTCTCAGTGTTAGGACATCTAACCACACCTCAAGCTAAAATCCATCAAGCTGTTTAGGCTGTAAAGCCTGCCAAAGACATTGACATACATACACATAATCCTCCTTCTGGCGCAGTCAGGTAATTATGCTATACTTGAATCAAAATCAAATATTCAGTAGTAATTCAAATATTGATTTATTAATAAGGCCTTTGCAGGCACTTTTACACGTCAATAATTTGAATGTACAATAAGTGTAATGTTTATTAATATCAAAATTATTTTTCCTTTATTTTAAAAGCTACCTACCAATACTAGCGTTTCGCAATAACCACTGCTGAGGATAAACGCCAAAAAAAAATAATTTACACAGTATTGGTTGCCAACATGCAGTGCTGCAGTTACTCATACACTTTTTTAGATTACTTTTTGTAAACATGTAGTTGCAATTAGAAATGAGAGTATTACAGATAATTTGATCATAGATTTATATTAGCATCCATTGTTGAGACCAGTCGTGAAGCCATAGTCTATAGCGTCAGCTACGCGTTCCTCCGCCTGCAGACAGCACTCATCAAGCGCCCTCCCAAGCCCACCGAAGCTGCAGTATTTCCATGGTACCTAAAACAAAACATATATTAAGTATTGATAAGATAATAAACATACAATAATATTTTAAAAAATCACACAGCGGATGACTGTGTGATAGTAGTGTGTGTGGTAGTAGACCCAAACTAGGCAAAGCCTGTATACTGTGGACATCACAGACTGATAAACATACTTAGATGATAGGTTAAAAGACAACACTTAAAACATACACATTATGGGTCTATGTGCACCGAAGATTTAGTTCCTTGCAGCAAGCATCACAGAAAAACATTATGTTAATAAAAACAAAACACTGGTTAAAAGACATACTCAAAAACATACTTATTATGGATCTATGTAGGAAATGAATACCCTTGTCACAAGGCATAAATAACACACTTAGAAAGATTTGTATACACTTACGTCCCGCCACTCTGAATATGTTTTGTGCACGCCCGTGCCTTGGGCGTTAAGTGAGGCCGCCAAGTCCTCCCACAGCCTCCTTGGCCCGTGAGTTGTCAATGGCCTGCCCCTTCGCCAAAGCTGTGTGCTCCTCCAAGTAATTCAGCAGGATTTTTATTTTCTTGCTGAAGGCTAACTTTCCTTGATGCCGGCATCTACAAATTATAAAGGAATAAAGTCCCAGGGGTCTGTGTGTCTCTGAATAACAAAAAAGCATGTTAGGCATTTACTTACTGTTTTTTAATTCACGACATTCACATCACAATCACAAATTAGAAAGATAGTCGTCATCGTCACAATAATATTCACGAAGTGAGGTTATAAGAGAATTCGTAATTGTCAAATATTACCCCGTTCGGTTTTACGAAACGCATTTGTTGATAATTTGATAAACACAATTATATATGTATATACGCAATCGTACCACCTTCCAATCAAGTTTTTTTTACTTATTATAATCAAAACTATACCAATAATAGTTGTTTT
This sequence comes from Acrobasis consociella, assembly GCA_963555685.1. Lineage (NCBI taxonomy): Eukaryota > Metazoa > Arthropoda > Insecta > Lepidoptera > Pyralidae > Acrobasis > Acrobasis consociella. The sequence goes on from OY743112.1 coordinate 881,992, forward strand.
TCAACATTATAACTAAATTAAAAAACAAAGTGCAAAAAGAAATTGTACGTAAATTGAGTGAAACGGATCGCAAACCGACGGTATTTTTTTCATTCGTTCTGTAATCGACGGTCGCCAAGGCGACGCCGCTAACTTTGCGCGGTACCAATGAAATGAATCCGACGATATCGTCGTCGAAATCGGAATACGTCGTCGGCTTGAAATCGACGCAAGATAGCCGGTAGACCCAAAGGGTGGTGTGGTGAGTTGGTGACGCATTTGAAGCGGCCGGGTCGCGCATTTGCGCGGTGATGGTGACCAAACGGAGCGGCACGTGTCAGAACAAGTCGGATTGACCCAAATTCAACGACTATTACACTTTGTAGATTTTTAAGCTATTGCATAGCTTCTATCGCGGGCCTTGAGCGCGGGGACCGAATCCAGAAATTCCGTAACGAAAAAACCTCACGCTTCCCACTCCGCCTACCATGTAGGTTGCCGCTTCGTCTCCGTCGTCCGATTGCGACGTTGCCGTCCTTCTTTGTAAAAATTCACCGACCGAACGGAACCACCTTAATGCAATAGCTTTACCGCGGCAGTCCCCGAGTGCCACACGTCTTTTTTTTTATACTAACTCGATGAGCGGCATCGCAATATGATTTCATATGATTAGTATGTAGAAGATTTTAATCTTACAAACCTTCGAAATGAGATTTTTTAAGTTACAAGTTTACAACGGGATGTCAAAAATTTTACGCCTTTGCTGCAAGTGGAACATTAAAAAGTTGATCTGTCATTGTCAATCTGTCAGATTGATAGACGGTTTGACTTTGACAATTTGACATTGACGGTGATTGACTTGACGATTTGTTTCAAATCAAAACACGACGAAGCACATGTAGCAAGTTTTGTGATTATTTTTTTGTACATATATTATCAAATTATATATTAATCACTAATTCGTGAATTTCAACATGTCACTGATGATTCGCACAGACGTGACTGCAGTTACTCTGCATAACAACTTAATTTTAGCCGGTAAGTAACCTTTAAAGTTATCGAAGTTATTTTTGATCATATTTTTACGTTATGAATGAATATTTCCCACTTTTCCAGGAATCGGAAGTTACCTTAATGTATATAAAAAGTCGGACAATACAATATTACAAAGATTACTGTGTCTAAATGGTCAAAAAATATATGGTATCGTACCGTCGACGTATTCCAACAAAATATTAGTTTTCGGAGGAAAACAATGGACAGTGGTGTCGCAAAATATTGGATTTACAAGAGATATTGATCCCATAGTATGCGATGACTGGTTGCACTCGGGTGTCTGGATTACTGACCAAGAATTTGCATTGCTAACAGCACACAATGTTGTTCAGGTATTTTTTATTCATTAGACAAAATAAATCCTTATTTTAACATTGTTGAAGAATCTTAGGGCTCAAGTGTACAATATCTGCTATCAATTTGAGAGTTAATTATTTTTATGACCACCCAGAACGACTAATTGTGGCACAACTATGGGTTGTCATAACTTTTTCCCTATATACTCAATTAATATTTTTAAAATTATATAAGAATATAAGAATAAATATTTAATCTAAATAAAAGAAGAAATGGTAAAAAATTCCCCACATTAAAATAACTTGTGGAGTTAGCTCCGTTTAATTAATGTACAATTTTTTTTAAGTCTAAGATATAGTTTCTTAAATATTTTTTTCCTTGGCTGTAATAGGTCCCATCATTGGGCAAAAGCCTCCCCTTTTTGTTTCAAACTGTGTCTGTCAACTTTTTTATTTGATATTTTTGAGATCTGGGACATAAACACCCAAGCACTGGTGTCCAAGCATGCAAGCCAAGAGAACTCCATCTTGTATAGTGGTGCCCTACAGCTACTGCAGGACGACATCCTAGTGCTGGCGGGAACAGTCTTCTCGGAGGTCATCATCCATGCGTGCAAGGCTGGAAAGGCCTTGCATTACTTAAAAGGGCACAAGGTGACAAATGTTATATATTTCTTTTACATACAAGTTTATTTGCTAGGCAAATTTAAAAATCCGAACTTTTCAGAATGCCATCTAGTGATGAGTAGCAGAACTACATGTTCCAATTGATATCCATAGCACTATCTCTTATTTGCTAGATAAATTAAGAAAAAAAACCCGATTTTCAAGCAAGCTTTTCTGAGCAGATAAACTAGCTTTCATGAAAAAAATAATGCATTAAAATTGGTCTATCCATTCGAGAGCTACAGTGCCACAGACAGACAGGCAAACATTAGCATCAATCTTATAAGTCTTATAGCACCCCTCTTTTTTGTCAGAGGTTAAAAAGACCAGGAGGTAATATAAGAAAGTTTAGTGCATGATAGTGATAACATTCCCTAAGAGATATATTGACAGTTATGGAAAAAGATTTTTATGACATGATAAAAAATCTTCATGTTTGTGGATTAAACAAAAAAAACTTTAATTTCTTGAATTCTTTATGGCTTTCTATTATTTATTTCACTTCCAGGGTGTGATATTCTCAATATCGTGTGACCCACAGAAAGGTCTAATAGTTACAACATCTGATGACAGATCTGTGTGCATTTGGGGAATAAACAACATAGACTCATTGGCCTTTGCTAACAATACCATAGAGTTCTGGCAACAAGCAGACATCGTCCGCAGACATGAGCTCTATGGCCACACAGCCAGGGTTATGAGGAGCTGTATCACTAATGAAATGGTGGTGTCAGTAGGTGAAGATTCTGTGATATGTTTTTGGGGTTTTGATGGAACGATCTTAAAAAAGATTGCCTCTCATCAAAATGGTGGCATATGGTCTGTTGATGGTGATGATAAGCATTTAGTAACAGGTGGTGGGGATGGAGGGGTGATTCTCCATTCTTTAAAAATAGCTACTGAATCTGGAGAGAGTGATGTATTGAAGATAGATGAGTGTACACCTAAGAAAATAATCTTTACTTCTAGAAGGAATATAGTCATATTGAATGATAAAGATGAATTAATTTACTATGATGCTCAGAATAAAACCAAAGATGTTTATAAGTTGAAACATGAATCTACTTACAAATTACTCAGCTTATCATCTTGCAAACAAATGATAGCTGTTATAGACATGTGTGGGAACTTAGATGTTTTTATAGAAACATGTAAAAATGAGGCATTATTACTAAATATCATCAACAGCAAAGTAGATTTTGGAAAAGTACTTTCCTTACACTGGGCTGGCAATAGACACCTAGTTTTAGGATGTGAAGATGGACTTATAAAAGTAATAGCATCTAGAGAGAATAAAATAGAAGATTTTGAAGAATTTACTCTGCCTGTGTGTAAAGAAAGATGGCTGACTGCAGCAACCATTGATAGTACAAATACTCTAGTCATTGCTGGGGATAGATGTGGAAATATTCATATCTATAAAAGGGGAATACAAATTCCTTTGAAAACTTTTAGTAAGGTCCATGGAAGATATGGTCCTACTTCAATTGTTGTAAAGAAAAATGGATTTTTGAGTACCGGGAGAGATGGGACTGTCAAATATTTTGATTTAGACAGTAAGCAGAACTTGGTAGCCCAATATATGAGCAGTAGAGATTTAGAATTTCAGTGGGTGGAGAAATTTATAGACAAAAACGAGAGTATCGTCTGTGGCTTCCAAGAGAGAGTTTTTGTAGTCTATGACTTAAAGAATAACAGTCAGTTGATAGAAGTACCATGTGGTGGAGGCCATAGATCATGGGATGTTGTTAGATATATCGAAAAAATTAACGATAATTTTGAAGAATGCATAAAATTTATGTATGTTAAAAATTCAGACATTTATCTACAAAGGTTTGAATTCAGCAAAACTGTCTCCACTAATATTGTCTCTGGATCACATTATAAGGAAATTAATTGTCTTAAAACTATAAAAGTAGAATCTTCTAGCTTTTGCATATCTGGTGGAGAAGACACTACTCTGAGGATATCATCTATAGAAAACTTTAATTTACATAATAAAATAGTTTTCAAACATCTGTCTAATGTGAGAACATTGAAGACGAAGCATTTAATGAGACGAAACAAGTACATTCTAGTGTCGGCAGGAGGCCGGGCACAGATTTGTATCAAACTAATAAATTTTATCAAAGAAGGTGATGAAGTTATTGTAAAATCTCAAGATTTGGTAGATTACATGATCAAAGGTCCTGAAAAAGAGAGGAAAGGAAAACAGTCATGGAAAAACTGTACCATAGATTTCGATCCAGAGACAAGAATCATGGACATAGACTTATTAGAATTAGATGATGTTCATTTTATTATCTTTGCTGGATGTTCCGATGCGTATTTAAGAATTTTCCTACTTAATTTGAATACAAAAGATTTAAAACTTATTAAAGAGCTGAAGAATCACAAAACTTGCATTCTTAAAACGCATTACGTGAAATTAGGAGATAAAAATATTGTAGCGACTTGCTCAACGAGAGGCGAAGTTATATTTTGGAATATAACAAGTCTTAAAGATGGAGAAATAGAAGTAGAACCGATGTTTACTACTTACACTAATAAATCTGGTATTAACTGTTTTGATATAAGAATAACATCGGAAAATCATGCTTTATTTGCGACTGGTGGCGATGATAATGCGATATACCTGAATCTGATTGAATTTACTGTCGAAAATGATAAGAATACCTTCAAAATATGCGATAAATGGTGTGTAGACAAATTCCACTGTTCGCAAGTCACTGGGCTGGTGTTATTGGAGAATATTTGGATGTCTACTTCCATTGACCAGAGAGTAACGATGTGCAGATGGTCTGTGCGAGAAGGCAGAATACAATGTGACTTTTTGGCGCAGAATTACAGCGATGTTTCTGATATACAAGGCATGGATGTTATTGATGTTTCTTGGTAAGCTTTGTTTTAATCTACCATAACAGTTCTTGGTTGGTTTTTAAACTATCGCGCTTACTTCTTACTTACTTAAAAATAGCCGAAGCCCGTGACTTCGTTCGCGTGGACTTTATGACTCCGGAAAATGCTCATTAGGCTGAACAACTTTTGCTAAGGCGTCATTTTTATATATCTTATAGTTTAGCTTGACCATTATGGTTTTATTTTCTTTCTTTTTGTTCAGGCTTATACAAAAAAAATCATTTTAATAAGTCCAGTATTTCCGGAGATTAGCGTGTACAAACAGACGGACATTTTTTTACATTTTTATTTATATTCAATGTACAGACAGGTTTTTTACTGTTTAATTATATGCATTGATGTACGAGTATAGATGTGTACATGCTTAGCTCTAAAGCCTTCATCCAGCATTTTCCAGCTACTTTGGTGCTGGAAAGCGAAGCGTAGGAAAACCACCTACAAGGTGGTCAGACCTGTAAATTATTGCGATGTATTATTTGTTTCAGCGACAAAATCACCATCTGTGTGTTCGGTAAAGGCGTGGAGATGATAGAAATGACAATACCTGATTGAAGCATCGTCCTTTGGTGGACGGCATTGGAGTGAACTACATAAGCGATGTTGCCGGAGTTACGAGTAAGTACATACGTACTATACACTCTCTCTCTCTTCATCTTTCTCTATATCTCTCTCTCTTTATATCTCTCTGTCTCTCTTTATCTCTCTCTGTCTCTCTTTATCTCTCTCTGTCTCTCTTTATCTCTCTCTGTCTCTCTTTATCTCTGTCTTTCTCTTTCTTCGTCTCTGTCTCTCTCTTTCTTCATCTCTGTCTCTCTCTCTCTCTCTTTATCTCTCTCTCTCTATCTCTTTCTCTCTCATCTCAGCATATACCAGAAGCAGAAAAAGGAAGCACGTACCGCGCTCTTGACATTACTGCTATTAGGTCTCGCGCGTACGAAAGAGATAGTGAAATGTCCCCGCCACGCTCCCACTCTTATATTTGAAATGTTAATTACTAGTTCATTTATAAACCAATTTTCTAACTCTTCTTATAAAAACTCCTCAGTGGTATTTTTAGTTTTACATAAATTACCAGCTGAAAAAGTAGTCTTAGGTATGTGTTAATCCAGGGTGTCACCCTTCTGCATTACTTGCATACGGTAGCAAAGTGACGGGCAGATTTCAGAGATAAATCTATTCTCGAAAGATCGCTTGTCATTTCAAGTAAGGGTCTTATCTCAATATTGTTGACATTTGTTGAATTTCACCATGCTATCTTATCCACCATTACTTTAAACGAGCAAGCCTTGTAAATATTTACATATTTAGATGTATGTATATTTATTTACTAATAATGAAGATCTCGGAAACCGCTCCAACAATTTCGTTGCAATATAGAATGTATGTGGTTTCGAGGATGAAAAATCGATTTGGGTAGGTTTAATTTTTGTGTAGTTTTATACAGATGTTGGAAATAAAAATAACATTATTTTGTTTTAACTTTATACACAAATACAAGTGTAATCAGCTCATTTTATCATATTTTAGTTAAATATTAAAAAGAGAGATGATAAAACATGTTTTAACTAAAATAGGTTACCAAACGGTTGTTAATTTTATGAATATGAGGGTAAGGTCTACTAGTCAACAAATCGGGGGATGAGAAGAAGGACATTGTTATTTAATAATTTCTAAAAGCGTGAATTTTCGCTCTAAGGAGCACTTTACGGTTTTTAGCACTTAACATCATTCACAGTTATCAAATTACCCATGATTGGAGGCATTCGTTTCATCAGATAATCTAATCTACTCGAGAATCTAAAATTATTATCTCGGTCGTCAATTTAGGTAAGTCTCATAGTTTGCAGCATACTGTCAATATTTATTATGCAATATTGTTATTGTACTATTACACAAGTGTGGTAAATTGTTCATTACAATCGAGGTGGGTTGTTATACAAGCAGGCGAAATCCGCGCGTGTGTCTAGGGAGTTAAGAGCGCCCAACCCGCCTCACTTTTCATACAAACGCTCGTACGTGATTATGGCGTTGTAACAGATCTTTCTTGTAAAGTTTTGAACTAACAGGAATCTTGTGCGCTATATCTAGGTTTCTATCGAAATTAAAAATTAAAATTTGGAAAAACAAATTCAGTATAAGTCTCCAAAAATCTGCTTTTTTGTACAAATTTTACCTGAACTTCGACCGATCATATAGTACTCATGAATTGTAAAAGTAAAGAAAATATTTGCATAGAAACCTTGCAAATTTAATGAAGATTCTAAATGAAAAACATTTATTTCACACACTCGTAAGACTTACTGAAAAACACGTATCACCTGGAACAAGTTTTATGCAATTTCCGCACCCTATGAAAAGTTAATATTCATTCAATGAATAGTAAATAATAATACTAAATTCGTACAATATAATGCAAACTGAGCGCTCAGGTGCTATCTCTCTCTTCTTACTTTGCTTTTTTTTTCTATCATTGCGCTGGATGAAACAACAAGCATTTCCAACCATGCTCGCGTTGACGATAGACGGACCGGGAAGGGCCGCCTTAAGACGGGTAACGAACAATACACCACACGTTTTTCAACACACTTGCGAGAAAAAATACCTAATAAACAGAATTTTTTGATTTTATATATAATCACTTTGCATGTACCTAACCCACTCATAAAGTAAACCTTGTTTTACACACATTTATCCAATTTACAGAAAAATACTGGTAACAACACTAACATAAATCTAAACATCTGCCCTGTTTAGAAAAACCTATTAGACGACCTCCGTGGCTATATATACGAGGGGGGGTCAAAAAGTTCGCGGAACGGAGGGGAAGGGGGGTGAAATAAAATACTGTACTATTTTTCTTTTTCAATATATTCCCCCTTAAGTCGAATACATTTTTCAGATCTCTCTATTAACTTATTAATACCGTCGAAAAAAAATGATTTGTCTTTGTCCTCAAAATAGGCCGAAATCGCCGACTTGACTTCTTCATCATCGGAAAATTTCTTCCCCCGAAGCTCTTTTTTTAATTTGGGAAATAAAAAATAATCACAGGGGGCTAAGTCTGGACTATAGGGAGGATGGTTTAACATTTCGAAGCCACAGTGATGAAGGGCAGCCATCGCAACGCGGCTCTTGTGTACCGGTGCGTTGTCATGCAAAAGCAGCACACCCTTTGTCAACTTTCCCCGCCTTTTCTCCTTGATTGCTTCTTTTAATTGTCTTAGTAGATTAGCGTAGTATTCTCCCGTTATAGAAACACCCTTATCTTTATAATCTATTAATAAAATACCCTCTGTATCCCAAAAAACAGTTGCCATGATTTTTCCAGCCGATTGTGACACCCTGTATTTCTTAGGGGGGGGCTGACCCTTTTTATGCCACTGCATAGACTCTTGCTTCGACTCAGGCTCATAATGATGAACCCAAGTTTCATCTGCAGTAACAAGTCTTGCAAAAATTCCTTCCTTGTCGGCGCTACAGAGGTCTAAAAACTCCTTTGAATACTCGACGCGCAGCTGTTTCTGTGGTGGTGTGAGCATTCTTGGCACCCATCTTGCGCTGACTTTTGACATCCCAAGATTGTCGTGTAGAATATTTAAAATGGTTGTAGGTGATACTCCAACCATTTCTGCAAGTTGTTTCTTCTTCAAACGAGTATCCTCCAGTATAAGATTCTCCACTTTTTCAACGATGTTTGAGGTGGTGGCCTCAATCGGCCGTCCTGAGCGAGGGTCGTCTTCAAGAGACTCTCTGCCTTGCTTGAAAAGGCTATTCCACTTGTACACCATGGTTTTCCCAGGGCAAGAGTCCCCGTATACTGATAACATTTCTTCCAAAATTTTCTGAGGTGGTTTTCCTTGCTTAGTGAGGAACTTTATGACGGCACGAAACTCGATTTTTTCCATGTTCAAGTTTTTCTTCCGGATTCACTTGTTTGATCGACGACAGGTCAAAGGTTATTGACACAATCAGGTTCAAACTTGGCATATATACTCACAAAGAGTTGCTCATTAGTTACTACCTGCGGCAGGTCCCCCACCCCCCGCTATCCCCTCCATTCCGCGAACTTTTTGACCCCCCCTCGTATATATAGTAATATACGTGGGTATATTGGTTAAACACACTCGGCTTTACTACGCCCTCCCCTAGATTCGGGCTGAATACACTTTCGTGCGTATACCCACCATAACGCACTTATGTCGTAAGGTACTATTACCGCACGATTTCGAATATGTGCGTAATGAATGGCATAACTATTGTGTTGAAAAATTAGAATACAAGCATTGTTATCATACCTTTGTCGATAATAAATCAACAAATGTAATTAATTTTAAAACTAGATTGAGAGTGATTGTAGACTTCGTGATTATAAGTCTGAAATAAAAATAAGTATATGTTAGAATAAACTCAAAGGCAAAGCAATCAGGCGCAAATTAACGTATTTCTATTAAAATATGCATTTTGAAAATCTCACGTTGGATTTAGGGGAAGAGGAAGGTTTTCACGCTAAATCTCTTGACTTGCTACTTATATTGAAAAATCGTCTCACATAATTTATTGAAATCCCTCGATTCTAACTGTAATAAACACGAACAGTCGGTAATGCCATTTTTCAAAGGCTGAGTCACTAAGCGCACAGTATTTTGTATGGAAAAACCATTCGTTTAGGTGACTCTGCATTTCAAAAATGGCACTTCAGAAGCCAGTACGTCTATCACGGTGATATCAATCTGTCCTGTCGTCAGAGCCGATAGCAAAGGCACTCGAAGCGACGATGCCTCGATTCACATCTCCCCAGATTAGATATGGTTTATTGCTATAAAACAGTCGGCTAGTCGAGAGTTACTCGATTTTCAGTGCTAAGTGGGTATTCTAAGTGAAACAACATAAGTTCCTATATACTTACAAGGTCCGTTATTTATCAAGGTTGTTTATCAAGGTCTTTGAGTGCTTTCTCAATTGAGTGAAAAAGAGAAATAATGTTTATTTTTAGAATAGAAAATTAATAGAGATATAAAAACTAATAGAATAGAAAAAGAAACTTTATTCAGTGATAAAGTAACATGCCAAAAAATATATATTAGGTAACTTAAACTGGTAATATCTGTTAATATTATAAAGAAAAAAAAATCGATTGTGTGTTTGTTTGTTTGTAATTGATTAACACAAACTATTGATACGATTTTAAACAAGTTTCAAGCGTCACCCCTATAACTGTTAAACCGCTGAACCACATACAGACAGAGAGACAGACATTGGCGTCTTATAACTCCCGTCTATTTTGTCGGGGATTAAAAAGTATTTCAAAGTTTTAAGATAGAAAGCTAATATTATCAGCATATATTTTATCTATCAAAAAAGCGGACAACGCCGAGGGAAACAGTTAATATCAAATCAATACATAGTATACAATAAATATAAAAACATATAAAACGTAATATAAAAAGTATTCATGAATTGATAGAGTGATTCAAGACGAAAGTTTAAAGTTAACAAGTAATTAATAAAAAGAACATTATTTTTTAAATAAGCTTTTATCTAAAACAATAAACTTGAAAGTTTAAAGTGCTCCTAAAGCTGAAGTGAAGAATCAAATGAACCCATGAACTCTATATATGGGTTGCGTCGTTTCATTACAGGTTTCTATGTCCACCTTCCGGACATAATCAGACCATCTCCATGCTTTCAAAATATTGCATTGTCACGTGATATACGAGTACGTATGCGTGAAAAATTTCAACTCAATCGGAAACCGGGAAGTGGGTCAAATTAAACTTGCAAGATTTGATTACAGACAGACAAACAGGTGAAACTAAATAAAAGCTTGTAAAATGGCCTTTGAGTCTTACGGCCCTAGGCTCTGTCTACCCCGTTTAGGAGAGACACGAACGGGGTAGACAGAATGATAACACAGTTATCTCGTTATTGTTTCTGGACTGTGACCATGATAGTTTACTGTTAATTGAATTGCTATTTTAGTCATGGTGCTTGGGTTTAGTTTATAATGAGGTTTGCTTTTGGATGCTTTAGGCAATTTGCACACTGCTCCGCACCCCTGCGTAGCGCGGGGCATGATTGTATGCAAGTATATCAATTTGTATAGAAAACACGCACAGGATAACACACAGACACCACGTCTCCGCGGCCCCACGCAACGACGTGGGGTGCGAAGCAATGACCGCCATACTGTCTGCTATATTTAAGGGTCCCCCGACCCTAGACCAAAATACAACTTTCCATACAAACGTAGTCTACGTTTTATTTCAAAACGACATGTCCGATTTGGGCAAAATTTTGTAATTTCAAAGATATTGCAATTATCTAGGTTTATAACTAGTTTCCGACAGTATAAATATGAACTTGAAATAGAATATAGTGTTTTATATCATTTTTGACCATTAGTATGGGAAACTTCTAAATCGTTATATTTTCTTTCCAGTTCATAATTTTACTGTAGGAAACCAGTTATAACTCTAGATAATTGCAATTTCTTTACAATTACCAATTTTTACCGGAATCTGACATGTGGTTTCAAAATTAAACGTAGACTACGTTTGTATGGAGAAGTCTAGGGTCGCCGGACTCTTAAGCGACAGTCGATAGTCGGAGACTAATTATAATATTTGTCAACTCTCTGCGAACAGTCTTTAAACCCTTGTATGCCGGAATATCAGACACAATAGTTAAACAATGCATTCTCGCGTAGATCTACGCAACGGCATACGAGAGGTTAATATTACGGTTATATAAGGTCTAACAAAATATACTAAAACTACTTATTTTAAGGGTGAATTGAGTCTAACAATTTTTCCCAAGTAACATAAATTAAAATATGAAAAATATTTTTTGGCTTTACAAACTCGGATCATTTTAACAGTGAACTTGTATGGAAGGCTAGAAAGAAGTATGTTTCTTAGGAAAAGATGTTCAAAATAATGAACTGCATTAACTCTTTAAATAATTTTTTTTTGTTAGACGTTTTAACGAGTATTTTACTAAAACTTCACTGTAAGTGCAACTCTAGTTTCCGAATAAGTATTTGATTCTTTAATATATTATATAAAATATCAAAGTTTCGCCTACGTTATTTAAATTGTTTTCCTCATAGAGGCACTCATAAGACGTTAATTGTCTCTCTGTTAGGTACTACCTCAATCATGTCTGTAAGTCAAGGTCTGCGAGCCAACGTCCGCGAGTTGTGTGGCTTCAACGTAACACTTCCACCTATTTCGAAGCGATCAGATAAGATTACGTTATATAATATTGTGTTTTACTGATCTGGCAGCCTGCCCTAGCTTCGCGCGGGTATGTTTTATCACAGATAATATATCTAACAATATCAATATATAGAATGAAACAAGAGTCGTTTCAAGCCATCTGTCTTTTGTATGTGGGTGCCCTTAGATATTTTAAACTGAGTTACGAGTGCATTCGAAAGTATGGTTTATTTACATGTAACATGTCTAGTACTAGTCTCTATTTATCTGTATTTGATTTATGAATTAATTAAAAATTATATTAAAAAATCTACATAGTGTAATAGCCGTTGAATTTGGGTCAATCCGACTTGTTCTGACACGTGTGTATCTGGTAAATCAAGGCACGCTTTGATAGAGTCAGATAGTCTTATTGCAATTTCTAAAAAAAGAAAAAGGATAGAGTCCCGTATTTTATCTCCATCACTGGCCAAGCATTTTTTTATGGTGGGGTTATAGGCAGACTTCAAATTGTATATACATGAAGAGTTCCTTTTACCCGACCATGAAAAAAAATATGTAGTATCATTAATATGTTTTTACGCCCAATCGCTCGGTAGAAAATCTATAACTATTTAAATAAACAATCCCTCGAAATGTTTGCCTAAAAAATTTTTTGTTTATTTTTTTTTTAAATTTTGTTTAATTTTTTTTTAATATTTTTTTTCATAACGTCAAATGTTGTTGGCAGACGGCAGATGGCGCCCAAACTGGAGAAGCTGGTCGAGGCGGTGACGCTGGGCGAGGGCCCGCACTGGGCGCACGAGGAGCGCGCGCTGTACTTCATCAGCACGTACGACCACACCATCCACAAGTACGTGCCGGCCACCAACAGGCACACCCGCTGCAAGATGAGTCAGTGTCGTTATTATTTTAATTTTACGGCTCTGGATACTAGGTCTTTAGCCTTCTTTAAGTCCATCTTTATTTTTTCACTTCTTTCTTTTTTCTTTGGGGCTAGCTCAATCAGTGTAATTTGTCCCTATGTATTTATTTATTTTATTTATTTATTTGTCCTTAAATTCCAAACCTAACCTATTCTATATTATCAAAGGTGCAGGTGCTTTGATTTCTATAAGGAAGCTTCTAGCGACAAATCTATACGAGTCCACTGGCCTGTCTTTTAGCAACGTCCCTTGCGGTATTTCTTAGCCATGTTTGATGAAAATCGGTTTAGTCATTTAAAAGTTATTAGGTGATAACGCTTCAAATTGGTTGTTTTGTAATTTACTTGACAAATAATAGATGGCGCTGCGATATCAATATATCATGTAGTTCCGCCACTTATCACTAGATGGTGTTCTTGACAATCAGGGTATTTTTAATTTGCCTAGCAAATAAACTTGTCATTCCAGACGGCAGGACCGCCTTCATCATCCCCATCGAGGGCAAGCGCCACCACTTCGTGGTAGGCGTGGAGCGAGAGGTGCTGGAAGTGCAGTGGGACGGAGAAGACGGATCGGCCAAGGTGCTGCGGACCATCACCGAGGTGGACCAGGACAACCCCACCAACCGGTTCAACGACGCCAAGGCTGACCCCAGGGGGAGGCTGTTTGCCGGTAGGTCATAATATTGCTTTAAGTACTTTGGGTCGGTAAGAAAGGCACGGTAAAGGTGCTACGCCGTGTGATTTCCGGCAGAGTAGAATAGGGGTACTCCAAATCCTCCCGTGGATGTCGTCGACTTAGGAAAGACAAGCTTCAAGTTATAAACATCAATGAGACCTCTTCATTCTCCTACGAATTTCCTCTTTCCTCGAAACACCGAGCATAGCTCTTTCTATAGCGCGTTGGGCGACCTTGAGCCTTCTTATGAGACCCATAGTAAGGGACCACGGTACAGAGCCATAAGTCATTAATGTCATCATTGGTAACACACATTGGTCAACGCTAGCGTTAAATATAAATTGATAAAGGATACAAACCCTCTGCGTTGCTTCGCAGACATAAGGTACGATTTGGCTCGATCGGCGCACAGTAGAGTAATAAGTCGAAAGTATAATAGGAAGCGGCAGTAAACTTAGCTGTAAGTAACCATTTGACGTCAACAATAAGCTAGTTTCTTTGGTCAAAAATAAATTGTTTGGCACTGTTAAAAGAATAAAATGTCAGCAAATAAGGTCACTTTTCATTGATCATATCCATTTTCAACGTGATTAAGATTTAATAATGCGGAAAAACTGATATTAAGAGCGCTATTTGACTCTAAGAATCTATGACGTCATTCGTTTTTATTTCATACAAATCCCATAGAATTTTTTTGTTTTGACGTTTAGAAAAAAGTGTCTGGTTTGATTTGTTGGAAACTTCTTTATTGTGCAACAAAACAAAGAGACGATTATTAAGAGATATTATAAATATCCTTCGATAATAAAGATATGGCCGATGGGCCAAAAAAGTTCTCCAATGGCGACTATGTACTGGCAAGCGAAGCGTAGGACCTTGTGGGTGGGTACAAGGTGGTCTGATGACCTGACCAAGGTCACTGGAAGGCGCTGGATGCTGGTCACTTTAGATTAGTCATTTTGAAAATCCTTGCGAGAGGCCTATGTCCAGTAGTGGACGTTATGCGGCTGAAATTATGATGAATCCTACTAAAATTATAATCGTGAAAGTATGTAAGTATGGATAGATTGACGACCTCCGTGGCGTAGTGGTCACCATGCTAGTCCGCCACCCAGAGGTCCCGGGTTCGATCCCCGGTCAGGGCAAGTTGGAAAATGGCCTTTTTCAAATTGTCCTGGGTCTTGGATGTTTATCTATAAGTATATGTATTTGTTATAAAATATAGTATCGTTGAGTTAGTATCCCATAACACAAGTCTCGAACTTACTTTGGGGCTAGCTCAATCAGTGTAATTTGTCCCTATATATTTATTTATTTATTTATAGATGTTTGTTACTCTTTCACGTAAAATCTACTAAATGGATTTTAATGAAACTTAACAATTATACAGCTTATACATCAGAATAACACATAGGCTACAATTTATAAAGATATTGTGTGATAATCCTGCGCATACGAAGTCGCGGGCACCAGCTGGAAAAGATATAAATGAATTGAAAAAAAAAAATGTCTTGATTGTGCATGTAACAGGCACAATGGGCGGCGAGTACGCGCCAGGCAAGTTCCACCTGAAGAAGGGCCGCCTGTACCGGGTCGACCCGGACGGCTCCACCCACACCCTGGAGCGGGACATCGACATCTCCAACGGGCTGTGCTGGGACGTCGCCGGCAAGGCGTTCTACTTCGCGGACTCCTTCGAGTACGCCGTCAGGAGATACGACTACGATATCGAGACTGGCAACATTTGTAAGTACTTCTATAAAAAGGGGGAGGTTATCAATTCGTCGTAATCTTTTTTATGTATATTCCTTGACTATTCGAAGTCGCCTGGACCGATTTGAAAATGCTTTTTTTTGGAAAGGGTTTTCTTGCCAGGTCCCATAGAAATTTAATCCAAATTGGTTGTGTAGACAGTATTTAGTTTTGATAAATTATCTAACGTACATAACAAAGTTTCAATTCCACTAGCATAATGGAGGTTAAACAATTTTCTCTAAGGAAACATAGTTTTTACTAAGTTGATTCTCATGTATTAAAATACGTATGACGCATACAGACTGATTTAACCAGCCAAGTGCGAGTCGGACTCGCGCACTAAGGGTTCCGTACCATTATCTATAAAAAAATCACATTTGTTGAATAGGATTTTATTCTGTTTTTAGTAAGTATTTGTTGTTACAGCGGCAACTAAAATACATCGTCTGTGCAAATTTGCAATTACGGTTCATGTGATACAGCCTGGTGACAGACAGACGGGCGGACGAACAGACAGACAACGGAGTCTAAGTAACAGGGTCCTGTTTTTACCCATTAGCCACGGAACCCTAAAAATATGGGTCCTTTATTTTTGGACAATCTAGTAGACAAACGAAATAAAAGAATATTTTTTTACTCTGTTCACATCCGTATTTGTGTACGGCCTGTTTAGAATTAACAATAGAGATCCAGTTCTTCTTCACAGAACTTTTATTTTACGAATATGTGGTAAAGGATTACACTAAATATGAAAATGAAAAATCTTTATTTAGGAACAGGAAATTCGTGATACAATCAACATTGGCTAACGATGACACTTGCAGTAGTTAAATATAACTGTGTCGCAGATGTCAACGCCCACCTCCGAAATAAGGTTACAATTTCTCCTAGTTCTTAAAATAGACTATAGGTACGTACTTAGAACTCCATAATTACACGCATTAGATGCAAAAAATAAATAAATAAATCTACTTAATAAATTTCATCACAATATTTTTTTCATAGTTACATTCAAAGAGTTTAAATCTACTTAATCACAATTTTTTTTAATCAATTATAATTTCGCAGTAATTATTAATAATTTATCTAATTTACATTTTATGTCATTTATATTTTGATTTAATACGGTAGGAAGGTTATTTATAATAGATTTTTTCCCGTCCCCCTCACTTCATCCTCCGCTCTCTTCGTCCCGTCAACACGGCTCCTTTTCTTACGGCTTCTTATAATTGTTGCAGCGAATCCGAAGCTGATCTTCGTGTTCAAGGACCACGGGCTGGAGGGCATCCCCGACGGCATGACCATCGACACGGACGGCAACCTGTGGCTCGCCAACTTCGACAACTACCTCGTAAGTCACAGCATCATCATCGATGATGGCCGATCGATGATTCGATGATGAATCGATGATTGATGAGGAGCTCGGTGGCAGGGCGGGAGTGCGCATTGCTATCGCTTTCGCAAGTAAAGCGACGCCGGGCGTGGTCCGCACTTGGATGGGTGACAAATGGCATAAAATGCCATAGTTTAAGTTATACAATATATATATATATTTTAGGTTAAGGTATATATTGATATGGGCCTAGATGTTTATTTTTGTAAAATCTTTTGTTGCCTGAAATAAAACAATAAATAAATAAAACAAAAATTACCCGAGCTCCTCTGTGCTGCGGATGGTACGTATAAGCCGTTGGTCCTGGTGTCATCATTGTAGCAGTCGTCAAGCTATGTCAGATGCCTTTAGGCCTGAAAAATCTGAAACCAGTGTTGGCCACTTACATACACACACGAAAATACGAATTATCATCATCCGAGCGTTTTCCCGGTTGCATCCTCAGCGGTAACGCTTCAGAGCCCGAGGTCCGCTTTCTACCCTACGTGACTCGACGAGGTTACTGGTTTTTACACAGAGCGACTGCCGTCTGACCTCCGCAACCCAAAGAGTAAACCAGAACCAATCCTTTGAGCAAACGCTAGATGGCGTTCGAGTTTACACGTGCCTTCTGAAACACGGAATCATCTTCTTCGGATAATCAGATGATTCAAGCCTGCGATATCCTAACCAGACTTTAAACAACTTTTCATAAAGTATGCTTCCTAGTGGGATTCGAACCCACAACCTCCTGATCACAACCCGAACGCCTAGACCACAGGACCACGAAGGCAGTCAAAATGATTAATATACATACCCATGCCAAATTACAGCTTTATATTACTTATAGTCTGATTATCTAAGTAGACAGACAGACAGACATGGTGAAACTACAAGGGTTCCTTTTTACTACCCTAACAACTGCTTTTATTCCAGGTATTAAAAATCGACCCTCGAACCGGCAAGTTGCTAGACAAGATCAAAATGCCCGCCCTCCAAGTGACGTCATGCACGTTCGGCGGCGCCGGCTTTGACGAGCTGTACGTGACCACGGCCCGCGTGGACCGCGGTGCGCCACAACCGCCGCCCGCGGGCTGCACCTTCAAGCTCACGGGGCTGGGGGCGCGGGGGAGGGAGAACTTGAACGTCAAGATGTATTAAAATTAGTTTATTTATAGCTTTGTTTTATTTAATACTATTTTATTTATTTTATTTTTTTATTTATTTAACTTTATTACAAATGTAATAGGCGGACTTAAAGCCATAGGCTTTATCTACCAGTCAACCCACTGGTGGTGCCGAGAATAAGTAGTCTTTAGAAGGAGGTGCAAAATACGTAATTTTGAAAGATTTAATAATATTTAGTAATATAAATAAAAACATATTTAATAAATAAAATAATATATATCAATAAACTTACATTCAAAATATACATAGATAGATATAATAACCAATACATATACTACATATATATTATTTGTATTCTATCTGACAGTTCCTGAAGATAATGTGCACGCACTGCACTTTTAAACGCTACACGAGTGCGAGCCTTCTGGATCTTGATTGGAAGGGCGTTCCAAAGCTTTACCGCTTGAACAGCAAACGAACGTTCAAAGAACCCACTCCGGTGAAATGGTATATCAAGACGGAGATTGCTAGAAGAGCGAAGATTTTTTGAATGAGTATCACTAAGAAAAATGAATTTTGATTTGAGATATGACGGAGTTTTTGGGTCAAAAAGAATGGAAAAGAGGGTTGTGAGAATATGCAGCTGGCGACGCTGACGAATAGGCAACCATTTTAGTTGAGTGCGGTAAGCAGACACATGGTCGTACTTACGAAGGCTATATATAAATCGAAGACAGTTATTTTGAAGTCTATCGAGTTTATTTAGGAGGTCACAATTCAAATCCGAGTAACACACATCACCATAGTCCAGAATAGGTAGGATAAGAGTTTGAATGAGCATAGTTTTTATGTTTATAGGGAGAAAATTTTTCAGTTTGTACAGGGATCGCAATCCATTAGTGATCCTACGAGCAGTCTCAGAAACCTGCACATTCCAGGCGAAACTAGTATCTATGTGTAGGCCAAGGTCTTTCACGCTAGAACTAAATGGAATGATAGAGTTTTCATACGAAACTGGTGTTATGGTCCCATTGTCAATACGACTTAAGAGACGAGCGCTGCCGATCAGTATAGCTTGACATTTGTTGGGGTTAACTGTTACTCCGAACCGCCGAGACCAGTCACTTATCACCTTCAAATCGGCATTTATTCTTTCTACGGCGCTGTCTACTTGACCGACTTCTGTCTGAGTATAAAGTTGCAAGTCGTCGGCGTAAAGATGATACGAGCACTGAAGTTCTTTTGTGATAAAATCTATAAAGATTGAAAACAGTAATGGAGAAAGAATCCCGCCTTGTGGTACACCAGTGTCAATGTTACTCCAACTGGAAGTACGTTCGTCGATACGAACTGACTGCTGACGACCACGAAGATATGTAGAAAACCAATCAACTACCGCAGGTGAAATGGAATGATGTGAGAGGATTGCTAAGAGGATGTCATGGTCGACGGTATTAAAAGCATTAGAAAAGTCCACTAAACCCAGCACAGTGAGTTTAGTATCCTCCATACCTGCTCTAATATCGTCGGTCACTTTAAGTAAAGCAGATACAGTGCTATGCCCAGGTCTAAAGCCAGATTGCAATGGATTCAACAGACCATTACCATGGAAAAATGAGGTGAGTTGCCTGTGAGCGCAAGCCTCGAGAACCTTGGACAAGAGCGGCAGAATTGAGATAGGACGAAAATGGCTGGGAAGGGAAGGATTAGAGATTTTGGGAAGAGGGCGAATATAGGCTTTACGCCAAAGGGAAGGAAATTGGGATGTTGACAGCGAGTAATTTATAATGTGGGTAATGGCTGGTAAAATAATTTCTAGAATATTTTCTATCATGCGACGATTTATTTGGTCACAACCAACAGCCCTGGTTTTTATTGCCAAGAATATTTTTTTAACTTCTTCTTGACTGACTGGGGTAAATTGAAATTGAGGAATGTTGGGACTTGGAAGAGATTGAATGGAAGAAATTGTATTCAATTTCGTTAGGCAATCCAATGGAGTAGATGTGGAGAAATGTTTATTGATATCGTCTAACGTAATCGAAGAGGGGATGTCTGTGATATTTGAATTGCCAATACCCAGGGTGCCTAAGAACTTCCAGATATCAGCAGCTGAAGATGAGGAGATAGTATCAGAGATTAAGCGGCGTTTAGCGTCTCGCATCATTCTGTTACACCGGTTTCTCGCAACCTTAAACAAAGCCCAGTTTTCATCAGAACGCTCCTTCCTAAACTTTTGAAATGCCCTATCCCTTCTACGCATGGCCATCCTAACACCACGTGTTATCCAAGGAGCTGGAGGCCTTTTAATTCTGACTTTCCTAATAGGAGCGTGCTGGTCGTACAAGTTAGTTAAAAGCCGATTAAAAATATCAACTTTTTCATCCACAGTTGCGACAGCCCATATGCTATCCCACCCCATTTTGGCAGCATCGGTTTTAAGCTTATCTAGATCCATTCTGGCAAAACTACGTAGATGCATTGTTTTGGGTACTATTTTAGGGGGTTTGAGATTGTACGAGCAATGGATGAGATCATGTCTAGAAAAACATGGGGCTGGATATTGGCCGTGCGAGACAACATGGTCCACAGATGAAGCAATGATTAGATCCAGCCAGGTGTCTTCAGTATCGGTATTTGTGTGAGTGGCATTTAATGGCAAGACCTTCAGATCAGCAGAATCCAGAATATGGTTTAGTTTCTGAGACCGAGACAAATCCCCTGCATCATTAAGATTGGTATTGATGTCACCCAAAATTATTTGATGTGTGTACTCAGACCCAAATGTGTCTAGAGCAATTTCAAGATCTGAAAAATAATTAGTAGAAGGGGGACAATAGACAACACCGAGGACAGCCCTGGAACCCCTAATCTGAATTTCGAGAAAAATAAATTCCGCTGAGGCCGAATATTGACCAGAAGAAGCATTTAAGATTTTATAATTAATTTCCGAACGGAGGTATATGGCAACACCACCGCCACCTTTACCTACACGGTCATTTCTTATGAGTACAAAACCAGGCAATGGATAGGAAGTTGACAAGAGCTCTGGTTTCAACCACGTCTCAGAAATTAAAATGGCATGTACGTTAGCCTCAGCGAATACGTCCACGAACTCTGAGTAATGAGCCGGAAGGCTTTGGGCGTTTATGTGGCATATGTTAAGATGAGCAGTGTGACTCGAGAAGCAGCTTTTGACATAATCGCCGAGCGAAATAAACGAGGCGTTCACACTTTCATCACAGGAGTAATATTCTTCATCACCGGTGTGATATGACTCACTATCAGACATAAAATGGAATAGAATACAATATAATAATAAAATTATATACCTATAAAATATATGCACGTATATCTAAATTTTGTGACTTTAAAATTTCAATGCGCGGCACCACCCGCCAGTCAACCAATATTACACACATAATTATAACAATATAAGTAGCTACATACAAGATAGGTATATTGAATTAATTAGTGCAAGTAATAAGAGAAGAAAACAAAAAAAAAGAACAATATCGTACCTACCTAGCGTGTGTTCATCCATGTTCAACTAAGTGCAAGGCTATTATCAACAAAAAAATAAATAACTACCTTCGTAAAAGGAATCGTAATAAATAACAACATTTCAAACATTTAAGTACCCAGGGCAAAAAAAAAAAAAAAAAGTCATCTAAAAAACTAACTGTCAATGTCAACGTCACTGTACGACGTCAAAGTTTTGTTAACATAACCCTATCACTTTTCCTACATACCCCGTAACAACATTACAAATTAAGCAAAAATATTAAAGAAATTCGAAGGTAATTTTAAAGAAGAAACAGAAAGTACAGTTGGCTTAAGAAAAACGAACACACGCCACTAGACTAAGGAAAAATGAGAAAAAGGCAAAAGAAAGTCAGGAATGCCGTGTGGTTACCCGCAGAGTAGAATAGGACCACTCCAAGTCTTCTCGTGGATGTCGTAGAAGGCGACTTAGGGAAATTCAAGCTAAACAAAGCTTATAAACATCCATGAGGTCTCCAACCCGTCTGGCCAGCGAGGCCAAATTATCTGGCTGGTCTGGCCAAGTATGGTTCTAGTAGTGTTCAGAGAAGGTCGTGCTCCTGCAGTGGAGACTAAACAAGACCTGTTGATGATGATGATTTCATTCTAGTTGAACCCCGCGGTGTCACGCGCGGTTAAAGTAGCCTATGTGTTAATCCAGAACCTTTCAAATCGGCGTACCTAATGCGTAGACAAAGTCGCGATATGACTAGTCATAATGCTAAGTAGACATTTAATTAGTTGGACCTACTGCAATATAGATCAGAAGAGAGGTAGGCAAATGCTTTCATAGACAGTATTACAACATAGACCTACTGCTATATAGGTTAGAAAAGGTAGGCAATTTTTTTAAGAGTCGACAGTAAGACAAGTTAGACCTACCGCGATATAGGCTACAAGAGAGGTAGGCGGGTCCTTTCAATTGGGTCTACCTAATGCGAAGTAGAAATAGGTATAATTAGTTGGACGTACTGCGATAGGTATAGGTTAGAATAGAGGTAGGTAAGGACAGAAAAACAATATTTTTAATTTGTTGAAATTCAAGCTATCAAGATTTACACAGCTCAAAAATCTGACACTAGTATTGGCTACTTACATACGAAAAACTTGGTTGGCTGGCAGATATCTCTTCCTGGGATAAGTCCGCCCTTTTATAAATCTACTAGCTGCGCCCCGCGGTTAAAATAGCCTATTAATCCAGGGAGTCAGCTTTCTGTATACCAAAATTTATCAAAATTGGTCCATCTGTCCGAGCGCTATGATACACAGACAGACCGACAGACCTTAGTGTCAAACTTAACATACCACTTTTTTGTCAGAGGCTAAAAATAAACCATTACACAGTTATGAAAAAGTAACATTCGAAAGAAAAATCTCCATTAGGCAAAATAAATTGTGACTTAGAAAATATAATTTATTTAAAATGTCAGTACTGTTGTTCATACGAAGCCTCTATTATCGGCTTATAGTTTGAAGTTCATACTAGGATGACCTTTAACCCCAAGGCCAGTAACCATGAAGACACACCCGCACGGAGGCTTCTGTTCTCTATTAATAGGCATACTAGCACTAGTAACGAATAAGATATCCAAGTTAGGGCCCCCGAAAGTGCACGACGTGACTTGCTCAGCTGGGATGTCCACTTTCTGGAGGAGCTGTCCACTGTTGGGGTCCAGTTTGACCACGCAGGAACCCTTGAACAGGGCCAGCCAGAGGTTCCCGTCTGTATCGATAGTGGCGCCATCTCCGAAGCCAGAAAGCCCGTGTTTTTTCACGTCGAAGATGTATCTCTTGTTTGCTGAAATGTTTTTTAACAATTTCATATATCCCGAACATTCAACCAGTTCTAACAAAAGCGATTAAAACCATCAGTACACTTGAAGTCACTGTTGATTCCCATATTCCACCTAACGGCCTACGGCGCTGCTACCCCGTCAGGGATAAAATTAAATACGTAAAAGTGTATCTGTATTTTCTACCTAAACGGTAAAAGTGGCCTTTGAGAATTAAACCTGGGACAAAAGTCTACTCTGTGCTTGTCCCAGGTCTCAAATGTAACATAGTAGACAGTAATAGCAGGTAGTAACATATACGTATAGGCAGCTTTCGATTGGTCGTTTTGGAAATCCAAGTAGTAAAATTAGAATAACATTAATAAAACTTTATAATACACTTACAAACGTCCCCGGTGGCAGCGTCCCAGTCATATCTCCGCACGTTCAGCTCCAGCGAGTCCACGTAGTACATGGCCTGGGCGGCCAGGTCCCAGGCCAGCCCGTTGGAGATGCCGATGCCGCTGGCCATCTTGGTCACCTTCTGCTGTCCATCCACGCGGAACAGAGAGCCCGCGTTGGGCTCGTATATGCCCACTGGCTCTTCATGGCCCATCGTCCCTATAAATAAAGATAAAACAGGATAAGATATCATATTGGCGTAGCGTAGTGGCAGGGGCAGCACAATTTTTCTATAAATAATATTTTTAACCGACTTTAAAAAAAGAAATAATGTTATCAATTCGAATTATATTTTTTTAATGTAGTTATGTTTCTCGATTACGCGAAGACGCTTGTACCAATTTGGAAAAGATTTTTTGTCTGAGAGAATACTTTCAGGTGGTCCCATTAGGTCAGTAGATCAGATTAGATTGTTATCAAAATCGGCTGTGTAGTTTGGTGTAAAAATCGGTTTTTAGTTTAGGAAAATTATATTTGTCCCTTCTGATATATTGTTGGAGATTACTACGTCTAGGAGAGCAGTCTCTGGAAGCATGCGAACAGTAATGATTATCTTGAGCTTTTCAAGGACTTATTTTGTTTTTATATCTTTGGAAATGTTATTACCTGCATACAGTCTTCCCCTAGGGTCCACTTTGCCATCATTAATCCTATTCCTAGGGTGGTCCTGGTCAATCTCGAACAGCTCGCGCACGGTCTTGGCCGCGCTGCCGTCCCGGCCGTCCCACTCGATAAGAAGGAACTTCCGCTCCACCCCGACTACGAACTGGTTTGGCTTGTTTTCCACTGGGATGATGAAACCCACGCGGCCGTCTGCGGAAACATTAAAACAACTCTTCACCTGACCTTCATCAAACTTTTAGATTTAAATTACTACAGTGGCGCATTAGTGGATCTTGGCCGCCGAGACTAGATGACGCCATTTCTTGCGGTCTTGTAAGCATTGCTGCCAGTTGCCAACTCCGAGGCACCTCAGGTCTTTCTGCTCATCTGTACTTGGGGCGACCTAGAGGTCGACGACCACTTGGCCGACCCAAGTGTGCTCTCTTCAACGCCCGATCCTCTACCATTTTTTCAACTTTCGTTTCACCGATTATATTTGGTTTGAACTCCATATCATTGATCTCGTTTTAAATAAAAAACTTAAATGTATATCCCCAACGAGTTAGACGGAGCCTTAGTATCGGATGTAGTATTTGTATTAGGCGGTGCAAAATCTCGCCGGGATTGCTTCTGCCGGTGGGTGATTACAAGTCACATACAAATTTCGAGCGCCTCCGTGCTTCGGAACACACGTTAAGCCGTTGCTCCCGGCTTTAGACAGCTTAAAAATCTGACACTAGTATTGGCCACTTACACGAAAAACTTGGTTGGCTGGTGATCCCTTCCTGGGATATGTCTGTTCTTTTATAAGTCTGTTACTATTTTATTATTATTTTTGGTACAATAAAGAGATTAACTAACGAGCTAACTGACTCACTAAAAACAAAACCGTGAACACTTACCAAGCTTGGTCTGTGTGTGCTCCCCTGTGGCCAGCACATACTTGTGGATGGTCTGCTGGCAGATGTCGGTGAAGTACAGCGCCTGCGAGCGGTGGTCCCAGTGCGGGCCCTCGCCCAGCACCAGGGGGTCCGTGATCTTCTGTATTTGGTACGACATCTACGTACGACAAAGAAAGCAAAGACAATATATACGTAGTAATCATTAATCTATTGTAGTAGTAAATAAACACCTATTTACTGTAGGTATCCTTTTAATATAATGCGAAAGTAAGTTTGTATATTTGTTTGTTACCTCTTCACGCTTCAACCATTGAATCTATTTAGATGTTTGATATGGATATAGTTTGATAGGTACCCAGGGAAGAACATACGAATAGTTTTGTATCCCAAAAGTCCCACGGGGAGCGAAGCCCACGGGCACAGGTAGTAATATTATATTTACAAATTAAATGACTGCCTCCGTGATGCACTAAAGGTAGCGGCACGAAACTCTAGCGCTGACCTTGCTTGCGCAGAAGTCAAAAATTAATACTGTATACCACAGAATGTACGCAGTATCCCCTCTATCACAGTAGATACTATATTGTGCCTCTACACTTTACTCAGCGCTAAACTTAACGTGCCGCTACTTGTAAACGTGGTCAATCATGGCAAGTTGTTTCGAGTCTGGTTAGGATATTGCAGGCTCGCGTCGCCGGCACCCCCCCGATGTGGTTCCCATCTTGTCGCGATGGGGGGGCTCAGTACCTGCGGTTGCCTCGGCCGCAGGGAAGCTAAGAGGAACCCATTGCCCGGGTTGAGGCTTAGGCCTTCCCGGGCCCGGCGGAGGCCATTCCTGGCAGGAATGGCCTGGCTGTGAGGGAAGGGGGTGACAACGACCCCCCTTCCATCACAGCCGTAGTAGGGGTCGCGGGGGAAGAGGTGTGTCGTTGCCGCTCGCCCTATCCTCCGCGACAAAGCGCAGCCGTGGCGCTTGGCAGGGCATCGGTGGGGCCGCAGGGGAGGAGGAGTGTCGGTGTTACGTTGCCGCTCTCCCTATCCCCTGCGGTCGGCTGTGTGGGCCCCGGTCGCCGTCAGGTTGACTGGAGCAGGGCCTGCTTTCGCAGGCCCCAAATTATGAGGGCTGGTTGGACGGTGGAAACGGGATTCCATCGTCCAACGGACAGCCCTCCGGAGTGGAAGGCAGGCGCGTGTATGTGTCAGCGCGCCTGTCCTTGGGCCAAAAGGCCAAGGCGGCGGTTGCTCCGGCCCCTCTGATTCAGCAGAGGGTGCCGTGAGGCCGTTGGCGAGCCGGGGCCGCTTAAGTAGCGGCCGGCCGCGCCGGGGCTGTGGAGCATGAAGAAGCACACGGTCCCGGCCGATAGCGGCTGAGAGGTGACACCGCGGAGTTTTTAGTGGTAACACCACATAACCTTACCGGTGTCCCGTAACCGGTAAGGTATCCGAAGGGATTTTCTCCGCGTAAAAAAAAAAAAAAAGTCTCGCGTCGGCATCGCGATGGGGGGGCTCAGTACCTGCGGTTGCCTCGGCCGCAGGGAAGCTAAGAGGAACCCATTGCCCGGGTTGACGCTAAGGCCTCCCCGGGCCCGGCGGAGGCCATTCCTGGCTGAAATGGCCTGGCTGTGAGGGAAGGGGGTGACGACTACCCCCCTACCATCACAGCCGTGGTAGGGGTCGCGGGGGAAGAGGAGTGTCTATCCTCCGGGACCAAGCGCGGCCATGGCGCTTAGCACGGCATCGGTGGGGCCGCAGGGGAGGAGGAGTGTCGGTGTTACGTTGCCGCTTTCCCTATCCCCTGCGGCCGGCTGTGTGGGCCCCGGTCGCCGTCAGGTTGACTGGGGCAGGGCCTGCTTTCGCAGGCCCCAAATTATGAGGGCTGGTTGGACGGTGGAAACGGGATTCCATCGTCCAACGGACAGCCCTCCGGAGTGGAAGGCAGGCGCGTGTGCGTGTCAGCGCGCCTGTCCTTGGGCCAAGAGGCCAGGCGAGGCCGGCGGTTGCTCCGGCCCTTCTGATTCAGCAGAGCAGAGGGTGCCGTGAGGCCGTTGGCGAGCCGGGGCCGCTTAAGTAGCGGCCGGCCGCGCCGGGGCTGTGGAGCATGAAGAAGCACACGGTCCCGGCCGATAGCGGCTGAGAGGTGACACCGCGAAGTTTTTAGTGGTAACACCACATAACCTTACCGGTGTCCCGTAACCGGTAAGGTGTCCGAAGGGATTTTCTCCGCGTCAAAAAAAAAAGAGGATATTGCAGGCTTGAATCACTTGATTATCCGAAAAGAAAGATGATTCCGTATTTCGGAAGGCACGTATAAACTACGGATTTCGAACGCCATCTAGCATTTGCTCAAACCTATCCAAGGATTGGTTCTGGTCTACGACGTACCCTTTGGGTTGGAGGTCAGACAGCAGTCGCTGTGTAAAAACCAACCTCGTCAAATCACCTAGGTTTGGCAGCAAACCCCGAGCTCTTAAGAGTTACCGCTGAGGATGTAACCGCGGGAATACGAGAGGATGATGATGATTTGCAATTAAAAAAGTACCTAACTACAGTTAACAATGATGGAAGTTGGTACTTACATGACAGATCAGGACACAAAAATCCTTAATAGCAACTTTTTTAAAATTCGTGCATTGTAACTTAATCTAAGGCAAACCTATACTAATAAGTTATTAATGAAAGGATCCTAAACCACAGAATTAATTAAGTATGAATACATACAGAACAGAAACTTATAAGGTCCCGCGCAATGTATCTCCTATCCCTGTTCTCGCCTTGTAGAAGCGGCTGCAGGATGTCAAGCGGGCGGCTGTAGGCACCAGGCGAGATCCCGTTGTGTATGTAACATTTATATTAATTCTGTGCTTCTGTTCTTCCCTTTGTAAGAGCAGTTCGAGCAACCCACCTGTATTCACAACGTCCCTACACTGTACCCTTCGCAAAGCACTGGACACAATACCCCACTTGAGCAACGAGCAATAATATATACCCACTCATCATTATCTACACTTAGGTATTTTAATGTTTATTTACATTTTAGTTATCACTTATTACGCAATACTTCATGCTGTACAGAATGAGTGTTTCCAGTGCCAAGTCTTTTTAACTCAGCCCGACCCGAGCCAAAAAGGTTGTTATAAGTTTGATGTGTCTGTGTCTCTGTGGCATTGTAGCTCCTAAACGAATGGACCGATTATAATGCGGTTTTTTTAGCTTAAAACTGCATCGTACTTAAACTTTTTTGATAATTTACGTTGAGATGTAATTAGCATTAAAAGCGCTTTGAAAAAGGAATCCTTCTGTATTGTGACATATGATTTTATGCATGGCTTTTATTTAACTTTAGTTTTACCCAGCGGCGTGTAATAAAATATATTTCCCACCACTCCCC
Source organism: Acrobasis consociella (assembly GCA_963555685.1). Lineage (NCBI taxonomy): Eukaryota > Metazoa > Arthropoda > Insecta > Lepidoptera > Pyralidae > Acrobasis > Acrobasis consociella. Next base: position 910,654 of record OY743112.1, read on the forward strand.
TTTCAAAAAGGGTACCTTAAAAATTTCTGGATCCGGTACGGCGATAAGACCGCCCATTGTATATTTGTGTGTTTTTTTCTGTGTATATTTGAATAATTGTTTTTTTTTTTGGTGTACAATAAAGTATTACTTTACTTACGTATAAAATTTAAATATAAGCTAAATAGGAGGATAAATTTTAGCCTAAGGGCGGTAAATATAATTTACATAACATTGCATGCCGATTGTTATTGATGTATTGTATGCAACACATTTGTGCAATAGATTTACTTCCGTATGTAACATCAAATTTCTACTGTTTCTATTTTATTAAATTCCCCTGTTGAGCCAGAAAATATCATTTTAGTCCGCATTTTATAGGCAACTGTAACATCATATATTTATCGTGTTTGCTTCCAAATATTGTTACGAAACTGGGTTCGAGATTTGGAGAAAAACGCCAAAGTTCGTATGAGGGTTTTTATTCACTACGGAACCCAAAGGTTGACACGTGAAGATGGTCTTCCTGATGTCCAAGTCCAAGTCGCGTAGCAGCTGAGGTCCAGGTATATCGCCAAAGTTGTCGCAGGTACTTCCACTTGTCGCACTGAGGTAGGTTTCCTTCGCTTCGGTTCGCTTCGAAGTTATCGCTTTCGTAGCTCGTACTGAACTGGCGGGACGCGCACTCGATCGCCTTTTTATATGCGCCGATACAGAAGTCTACACTTTTCTCGAATATTCGCCTCACTGTATTTCGATTGACGGGAAACATCGAGACGCCGGTATGTATGTGTGAGTGCGACTAAGCCGGCGACCATTCAAAGAACTCTAGCCTTTATGCTGTAAGAATATAAGGCCTAGTTTCGCTTGCATTATCCTGATGTCTTTCTATACGATTCCACTCGCGAACATTCCAAGTCTATCTCGCCAGCAGAGTTCTTACTCGCGAATATTCTACATCTATCTCGTTCGCGACAATATGAACATTTTTTTCATTTCATTTAAGTATGTCCAATAACCCAAAAATATTCCTTTAGTCACATGCCTATTACCGGCCCCACGCGATCAGTAAATGGTTTTTAATCTTTACTTATCGTCCGTCTTCAAAGATAAACACGATTATATAACAATAATTATTTAATAATAAAATACTCCACGCCACACTGGCACAGTACAATAACATCTTATAAATATTGTATACAATCATTAACATAGTTATAAGTTTATAACATACGTGGCAATGTCGTATAAAAATACATTGATTACTTAAATGCTATGGGAAGACGTCGGTTGGTCGATAAATTGATATGATAACATTGGAAGAAATGAAACTACATATTTGGCCCAAAATGTAAATAGGAACATTGGTATTTCTTTCTTCCTTTTTTTTAAGCGGATAAAGGCATCTGATATTGCTTGAGGACTGTCCTACAATGACGACAGCCGGGACCAAATGGCTTAAGGAGCTCGATAATGTTTTGTGTAACTTGTGGTCACCCATCCAAGTGCGATCCATGCCCAAGATTGCTTCACTTACAAAAGCGTTAGCAATGCTCATTCCCGCCAGCCCACCGAGCCCCTCGTTTTACATTGCGCAGAGTCAAGAGTCCGGAATCAAGAAATACGAATCATCTAATTCAAGGCATTAGGAATTATTAATACTTAGGTCACGTCTTTATTCTTAATGGCCGCAAGACCCAAAAGCAGCTTTTAACGTCATGGTGGGCAAAAAAGTGATAAAAGGAATCAAAATAGTGATGAGTTGATAGCCGATGCCTATTTTCGCCTGAATTATAAGCATCAAAATAATGGGCCAAAGTATAACATAACCTCTTATAATTTGAAATTCATGTTAGGGTGTCCCTTAGCCCCTAAACCAGTAACCATAAAGACAGATCCACAGGGCGGTTTCTGCACTTCCTTGATGGTCATACTAGCACTAGTAACGAACAAGATATCCAAGTTAGGGCCCCCGAAAGTGCACGACGTGACTTGCTCAGCTGGGATGTCCACTTTCTGGATGATTGTCCCGGTGCGAGGATCCAGGTTGACCACGCAGGAGCCCCCGAAGATGGCCAGCCACAGGTTGCCGTTGGTGTCGATGGTGGCGCCGTCGCCGACGCCGGTAAGTCCGTTCTTCACGCAGTCGAAGACGTGGCGCATGTTGGCTGTGAAAGTTGGTTAAATAAGTCTAAATTAGTTTGACACATGAAAATTACAACTGAATTGGAAATAACGTCCCCTTTTTTTACGTCTGTTTATATTCAATTCAATTCAAATTATTTATTGCATTTCATAATGTACATCAGTTTCTAACTACTAAAAGTCACTGTCTTAAATTAGGTACGAGTACAACTGAACCCTGTCGGGTATCGCAACCAAAAAGTGGAACGGCAAGCGAGTTTTATGACATGCAGTTAATTTATAAAAGATGATAAAAGATAATTTCATCGTTGTTCTCAAAAAAATTATAATTTTGGGAATATGGCACCGGCCTAAGCGATAATAATTATCCCTGACGGGGTAGACAGGGCCTACGCCAGTACGACCTAAAGGCATAATTAGCGTGGAAAAAACCTCATACTCTTTCATCTGTAGTCTCCACTGCAGGAGTACGACCCTCTTTGTAATACTAGAGCCATACTTGGCCAGAACAGAGGGGTTGGAGAGGTCTCATTGATGTTTATAAGCCTTGTTTAACGTATTTCCTAAGTCGCCTTCTACGACAACCACGGAAAGACATGGTGTGTTCTATTCTACTCTGCCGGAAACCACAAGGCTTGTTATACTCACAAATATCCCCAGTGTCAGCGTCCCAGTCATATCTCCTCACTTTCTTCTCCAGCGAGTCCACGTAGTACATGGCCTTAGCGGCCACGTCCCAGGCCAGCCCGTTGGAGATGCCGACGCGGCTGGCCAGAGTGGAGATCTTCCCGCCGCCGTCCAAGCGGAACAGCGAGCCGGCTTCTTGTACGAACACGCCTGGTGGCTCTTCGTAGCCCATGGTGCCTGGAAAATATACATTACTAGCTGGTGCCCGCGACTTCGTCTGCGCAGGATCACACAATGTCTTTATATATTGTAGCCTATGTGTTATTCTGATGCATAAGCTAAATTATTGTAAAGTTTCATTAAAATCCATTCAGAAGTTTTTACGTGAAAGAGTAACAAACATCCATCCATACTTTCGCGTTTATAATATTTGTAGGACTAGCTGTGCCGTGGGCCTCGATCCTCGTCGGAATTTCGGGGTAAAAACCATCCTATGTTCTTCCCTGAGTATCAAAGTAAATATCCATATGAAATTTCATCTAAATAGGTTCAGTGGTAGCGCTTGAAGGCATGAACCGATGCGGCTTTTTTTGCGTGAAAGCAAGTTCCCTTGCGGTACTTCTTAGCTATGTTTGATAAAAATCGATTCAGCCTTTAAAAAGTTATTAAGTCATCGCTTAAAAGTAGGGGTTTTTGTAGTTCACCTGTCAAATAATAGATGGCGCTACGGATATTAATTCTACTATACAACGTGGAAGGGACATACTCGAACCACGGGCTATTACGAGATCACTATAATATTTAAATTAAAATAACAGTCAAATACTGTAAAAAATCGGCTTTTCCATATTAAATGCCGCCCGGGCAATTTGTATGGGAATGTCCTACATCTAGGTCTGTGGTCTTACCTGCGTACAAGCGTCCCTTAGGGTCGGCCTTGCCATCATTGAGCCTGTTCTTGGGCGTCTGCTGGTCCACCTCGAACAGCTCGCGCACGGTCTTAGCCGCGCTGCCGTCCCGGCCGTCCCACTCGATGACAAGGAACTTCCGCTCCACCCCGACTACGAACTGGTCGGGCTTGCCTTCCACTGGGACGATGAAACCCACGCGGCCGCCTAAAACAGGCATCACGCTTGTAAGTAAAACTGGCCTAGATACTGTTTAATGCTGATAGGTGTCCTACTTGGAATAATAAATTGAAATACAAGCACAGCAGAGCAAATGAGACATATAATCAAAGAACACTTAACGCTACAGAATTTTGAATTTTAGATTATTTAAAAAAAATATAGAATGCAGAAAAATATAGGGTCGTGGGTCTAGGCACGAGGTCCAGTTAGTAGGCACCAGGATGGGCTACTTAGCTTGGTCAGCAGCACGTCCAGGCGAAAGAGGGCCTCCGCTGGCGCTCCGGGGTATATATACCGCCCGCGATGGAGTGCGGGGCGCGGGGCGGGAGGAGGAGCACGCCACACGGCTTGCATCCATCCCGCGGGTACGCTTATGAGCGATCCTATTCTAGACGGGTCATACTTACTAAGCTTAGTCTGTGTGTGCTCTCCAGTGGCCAGCACGTACTTGTGGATGGTCTGCTGGTGGATGCTGACGAAGTACAGCGCCTGCGCGCGCGCGTCCCAGTGCGGACCCTCGCCCAGCACCAGGGGGTCCGTGATCTTCTGCGCTTTGTACGACATCTGCAACGAACGGTGGCCAGGAAAGTATTTTAGCAGCATTTTGTTGTACAAGCTTCGTGAACTTCCAGTTCCATCCTCGTATCAACAAATCAAATTAAAGTGCCTAAGTCAAAAGTTACAGAGGTTTTCGTCGTTTCGTTACCGAGTTTCTATGTCTACGTTTCTGCTCCATCATCAAATCCTTACACTAAAAATGCACAGGCAAACCGATTACATCAGGTACATCTCAATCTTCTTATCGAGTGTGTTAGTGACTAACACTAGTGACAGAGTTTTTAAACCGCCTTAAAGGCCTCTGACATGGTTTTAGGTAACGACCAATGTCAAAGACAGTGACCGGGACCGACGGCTTAACGTGCCCTCCGAAGCACGGATCATCTTACTTATCCGACAATCAGGTGATCAGCCTGCAATGTCCTAACCAAAGCAGGACAACAACACAAAGTCGTTGCCTCCGCCGGGAATCGAACCCGCGACCTTTCATATGGAGTGGTTATTCTAATAGCTAACACTGGCACATAATTAATATAAGTATTATTACATACAGAACGGAAATCTAGGTCTGTGGGAAACTCCCATCAGGGCAACCGCCGGTCGGTACAAGGCGAGAATGGGGGGAAGGGGAACAGGGACGCATATTGCGCGGGTACTAAGGAATTCAGTGACACTGGTGTCAAATTGTCTGAGCTACCTAAAGGCATCTGACACAAGTAGCTCAATAACTGTCATTAACACATTGAACTACACTTTGTTTTCCTTCACTTGGAGCAAGTAGTTGTATGTACGTAAGTTTACACTCACAGGCTAGTGAGATAGACCTCGTTCATCACAGACCACTACCAGTGCTTTAACCGATAACTAGGCCATCATCGCTTCAATCACAAATAATTTAATGCAATTGCGTAGCTTGTAATGTATGCAGGTGGACTTGTAAAGTAGGTACCTATACTGCGTGCTGTATTTCAAATTTATAAATTCTTATTTTTCTCTACAATATTACGTTTTGTTACATAAAACATAATTATCATCGACATAGGTACATGGTTAGCAGAAGATTGTGAGAGACTTGGTGCCTGAACTAAGCGAAGCTTGTATCTCAGACTCTCCACAATTAGAGGAAACGTAATAACAAAACCAGTAAATTTGAACGCCTGCTATGTCAGCTGTCCAAGCAATCTGATACCTCAAAACCCATTCGAAAGATATGGATAAGATATCTAAAGGTTTCCCTGCTCTGCCAGTGGTCTTACTTGAGTTCAAGCGAATTAATCTCGCCTGAATCAATGTTTCCAAGTGCAATCAACGCGACATGTCCAACGTTATCTATTTATTTATCTTAACAAGTACCTACTTTTGAGCATCAAGTAGCGTGGCCTTATCCACAGTCTCTTATCCCACTCACAGATAACGTAATCATAACAAGCGAACGACAATGGCTGGTGGAAACAATTGGAATGTTGATGTTTTAAGCTATTGCATAGCTTCTATCGCGGGCCTTGAGCGCGGGGACCGAATCCAGAAATTCCGTAACGAAAAAACCTCACGCTCCACACTCCGCCTACCATGTAGGTTGCCGCTTCGTCTCCGTCGTCCGTTTGCGACGTTGCCGTCCTTCCTTGTAAAAATTCACCGACCGAACGGAACCACCTTAATGCAATAGCTTTACCGCGGCAGTCCCCGAGTGCCACACGTCTTTTTTATTCCTTGTGTAATACACTGGGGGTTACTCCAAAAGCGGACGCAAGACGGACGTTACTGCGTATCCGCGTTTCAGTTTCAAGCAACATTGAGCACTAACGTATTATGATAAAGTCTATTTTAGATTGACATACAAATAGGACGTCACTATCGCTAACGTATTATTTTATAAATTAACCCCCTGGTGTCAAATTCCTACCTCTTTAATTCCGAGGGTTGGGCTACGTCTGACAGCACGGAACAGTACTTTTCTGTGCTATGCTGCTATTCTTTTTTGTCGCTCAGAAACGGCATTTGAAAGTGAGAGAGAGAGCGACGACGCAACGCAGCAAGGCCGGTGCTGGAGCGTTCCGTCCACAGACATAGATATAGATAGACGACTTAAATGCACCTACTTCGCGTGTAAGTTCTCAGACAAAGCGTCGAGGTTGGCCGCCGCTACTGACAGTCCGCGCGCGTCTGTGATTGCAGCCGGACGGCAGCGAAAAATAAAAAAATGCCTCGTAGCGTGATAATAAACTGCAACAGCCCAAAAATTGCAAGCGCCCAAAGTCAAGGACATATTTCCTATCACAGCTAAGTTATTTAAAAAGAAGAAATGCGTAAATTCATTTTAAAACAATTTTTTAAGCATTCCCGAGCGGTGATTCCAAGATTATACCTAAATAAGTATAGATTAAGGTTTAAAAACTACATTCACATTACATTGCCGCGTTTGCTTTGAGCGTTTGATCCGACGTTGTGTGTTAAGAAGCAATGTATATCGAAACAAGCGATACTGTCGCGCATCGCTACGACGTCGTGGTACCGGCAATTTCTCATTCGTCAGTAAAATTTAGCGACTAGTGTTGTTCGTTCTACAACATATACCAATAATCGATTTTAATCGATATCGGACTGACGAATGATATAAACTATTATTAAAGAGCCAATTTAATAGATTATAAACAAGCTAATTTCCTAATTTACACTTTAGAAAACGAGGGTAATATTTTCAGAGTTCATGTATATAATATGGTCGCTCTTTGAACTACTGGTCACACGTTGGTGAACAAAACCGCGCGTGCGTCACTGCTCATTGCTCGTTAGTGAGTCGTCCATACTGCATTTCCCCCATTGAAGCGGTATGTGAGACAAGCCTGACATGGCTAAGAACGACCGCAAGGGAAGTTGCTTCAACATTTAAAAAACGCATTGAAATCGGTAAAAACGTGTTTTTTTATAGATAATTAAATTAGAGATTAGAAAATTAGAGAATTCGACTCGCACTTGGCCGGTTATTTAAGAATAATAATAGTTTTATTTTTAAAGTTCAATTAAAATATTTACATTATTTGTAATTTTTAGTTTTAATTTAAATTTTAATAAGTTGGTATAGTTTAAATTTTAGTTAAATTGAAATAATTTGAGTACAAATATTTATTCTTTATTATCAAACAATTTTCCGTTTAGAATCATTTGTTTATCCAATTTCATATCATTCGTCAATCAGAAAATCGATTGTGATTTTTATCACAAATCGATTAACTTAAATGTTAATCGAACGTATGGTTAGCGAGCGCGGAGTGAGCGAGCGAGACCACAGATATAAAATCGATGAGTATGAGCGAGACGATCATGGCGGCGGCGTGCGTCTTCAATAAATCGTTTAAATCGTAGTGAGCGGTTTCTTTGAATCGGTTTGAATTTCCCATCACTAAAATTGCGTCTGACGTCACAGTAGGCATTAAAAAAGTTGGCACGCTTGGTTTCCATACAAATCTTGATACATGCGTTATCTATTACATCTATATCTGTGGTTCCGTCACTCTCTCTTGCTCTGGCTAATGACGGTTCTGAGAAACAGAAAAGGATAGCCGCATAGAAAAGTGTATGCCGTGTGGTTTTCGGCACAGTAGAATAGGACCTCTCCAAGTCCTCCCTTGGATGTCGTAGAAGGCGACAAAGCTTATAAACATGAATGAGACCTCTCCAACCCGTCTGGCAAAACACATTACATAAATAACACATAATTTCACTTTTATTAAGTTATTATTTTGTTACACTTACTACTTTCTGCCGGGTACCTACCACACAACAAATCCTTATAACATAGCCAGACCCTAATTTCTCATAGAGGATATTAAAAAACGATGTTTTTATCTAAGTAGCGTTTGCTTAGCCTGGGCAATGGTTGATCACAATTTAAGTGACTTAAAATACTTTTCACGAGCTTTTCTGAACCTCGTGTCAGCTCTTGACAAATTAACATATAATAATATACTTAGATTGTATAAGTATAATTAGATTTATTAATGTAAATCACTTATTTGTGCAAAGGAAATGCGTTTTACCCCACCTAGCGGTGGGGATCACGCCCTAACTTTTTATATAAAATGCCACGCGCAAACAAACGTCGGGCATTACGTTGCCAACCGTCGAGGTGTTCACTTCAAGGAACTGTGAGTACTGCATTATTAATATTCTTGTTATTTTAATGATTGATGAACTACTTATTTCTAAGATAATATTTTTATGCGAGTAATGGAATAATTGTGGATTATATTAAAAGAGCTACCACAGAGTTTCTGACCGCATCTTCTCTGTGAAGATCCAGCCCTTCCGACGCGGTGGTAGAATCTTTCACAATATATTCAGATTAGAGCCATAGCAATAGCCTAAATGAATAAATGTTTTAAAACTCTTGGATGTTTATTTGTTATCCCTTTCCCAAGCCATGAAGAATTGCAGGATGTCTAGACTCCAATAGCTTGTAGTCTGACAGATTCAGAAGTGGGATACATTCTTACTGTAGCTTTGGCCTCCGACGCTTAGTTTAGAATAAGCCTTATCCCTTCATGGAACGGGCATTCTGCGTAATTTTTTAAAATGGGTTTTCAGCGTCACTGCTGTAATGAGCTCTACAGCAAGAGCCTTGGCAACGAACGCTGCGGCAGCAAGCACCGAGTAGATCTCATCGATGAGAACTGCGGTGACATCCACAAGCGCTGCAGCCTGCTCTTCACGTCGGTAAGCACTGCAGCCTGTTCTTCACATCGGTGGGCACTGCAGCCTGCTCTTCACCTTGACGAGCGGCATAGTCTGCTCCACGCGTCAACAGGCGCTGCAGCCTGCTCTTCACATCGGTGGGCGCTGCTGCCTGCTCCTCACCTCGACGAGCAGCGCAGCCTGCTGCTCATGTCGGTAGGCACTGAAGCCTGCTCTTCACTTCGAAGAACGGCACAGTCTGCTCCTCTTATCAGCAGGCGCTGCAGCCTGCTCTTCACTTCGACGAGCGGCACAGTCTGCTCCTCTTGTCGGCAGGCGTTGCAGCCTGCTCTTCACTTCGGTGAGCGGCACAGTCTGCTCCTCTTTTCGGCAGGCACTGCAGCCTGCTCTTCATTTCGGCGAGCGGCACAGTCTGCTCCTCTTGTCGGCAGGCGCTGCAACCTGCTCTTTACTTCGACGAGCCGGGTAACCTGCTCATAACTACACGGGTACCGCAGTCCACTGGTCACAGTGAGCAGCTTAATTGGAAAAAAAAAAAAAAAACTTAAGGTAAGTCAAGTTACTATTACACCCGAAAACTAAGGTCTACATTTAAAGAGAACTGTCTTTTGCAGTTCTTAGAAAAAAAAAAAAAAAAAAGCAACAACCTCGATACGATTTTACAGTGGCAGCTATTCTAACGTCAACATGCTTTGAATTAAGGTCAATTTTGATTTATTCTATTACTATCCATGGGTACCTGTAATTAGCTTTCGATATCCATTCAAATATTTTTGAACGCAAATAAAAATAAAAAATAAATATATATAGAAGGTTAAATTATGTTAGATCAGGATAATTAACGTAATTGAAGTCGGAAAGAGGTTGAAAACTAAAATATTAAACAAGACATCAAATCTATATTGAGGGTTCAGTACTAAAACAACTCTTAAATTTCCCATCTAGATCATTCTAAATGAATTTAACCTATGGTATTCTCGCTCTAAGTCCTAAATTTTTTCGTTTGTCCACTATTTATATTCTTAAATTTTTACTACCTTTTGTCTAGAAAAGTTCATAGTTTTATATTTTAGTAAGTTTAAATAGTCATACATTTTTACGTTCAATCCTTAGTTCAATCACACAACTTGTTTTACAGTTATCAATTTACTTTTCAATCTAACGTCTCGCTTTTCTTCATTTCTTTAATATCATTTCTTAGAAAAGCGAAACAAAATATGTAAATAAGTAAAAAAATCTTTATTTATAAAAAAATATATATATTTTATATAAGCCAAGCCGAAAATGAAAATATTGTACGAGTATCAAAGTAATCATCTAAATCATTTTAACACTATAACTAGATACATAACACTACTAAGTACTTAATGAGTGGGTAAATTACAATATTACTTGACAAGACATTGGAAGTACTACAAACGACTTAATGAGTCTACCGTGTAGTTAGCTTATAAATATATAGAGTATTTAGTCATTTGGTACCTACCACTTACATTTTCGTTAGGTTCCTATCGTCTCATAGGTTTGTTGCAGGTTATTATTTAAAACAGGGCCTGTAAATTGAAACCAAGAACTTATATAACCTCAATCATAACTTATCATCAAAATAGGCCTAAAATCTGCTTAAAAATTTTAAAACAAATTTTAAAAATTCAACAAAATTATTTATTTATATTTACATTAATTAAGTGCTTAAAAACAAAACAAATTAACATACTAAAAAAAAAGCGACTAACACTACGTCTAAGTTTTACACAATGTGGCATACAGTTTTAATACTGTAAATACTTTTTGACAAATAAATGATATTGAATTAGTACTCTAATGATATTTAATATAAAGGTTTTATAATGAACAAGTCTAAAATAGGTTTGACGTTCCTAAATCCAGACTAAGGCTAATACGTTACCTATATTTGAACGATAACTTCACTGTAGCCTGGTTAAGTTTATGTTGTTTTTCATAAAAACCGATTTTCGCAACCAAAACTAAAGCTCCTAAAACCAACAGCAAGTCATTTCGAAACACTACATGACAAAAAAAAAATTTAAATATTTAGGAACATAAACAAAAAGAACCTAAAGAGTCCTAAATAAATAAATGAATAACAATCGTTTGATGTTTGTATAAAAGAAAAATAGTTTCTCTAAACTTAATGACATCTTACTCTTATGTATAGAGATCAAATTTGGTCTTACCCAACACTAGTTGTAGCCCACTGCGTTGCCAGTGTAATTTAATGACTTAAAACCTTTGTCTCAACTTATGAGCATAATTATCAATTCTTACATTTCTTACATACTTTAAAACTGAAAAGTTTATAAACATTTACCCTATTAAAGAATAATTTTATTGTTAAATAGTGACAAGTTTTGTTTTAAATCATGAGCTCAAACATAAAGTTTTACATTTATTTCTTCAGAACAGGGGTGACGACAGGATCCAAAAAAGTATGATAGTAATTGGTCCGTCTTTTGATTGTCCAGGGGTGGTGGACCCGTACTTTTCAGTTTACAAAAGAAAAGTAAAAGTCACAGAGATGCGAAGCGTCAAAGTCGTATTTTGATGATCGAACCGATGAATCAAAAATATTTTTCCAAATTAAATTTTCTCAAATTAAAGGATATTATGGATATAAGAAACGATAGTTGGTGCCGTTTTTTGGCTAATCTCGTAGTCGTATTATAAATATAGTAGTTGTAATATATTATATTGTAATGGTTCTTTTTCTGCCCAATAGTTCTTCAAAACTAATACGGAAGTTGGGAAAAAATATTTGATGCCTGCATAAACCTTTAGTTTTAATTTAAAAATTAAATTAATTCAATTAAATGGTAGCTGGCAAAAGTAAGAAAAGAAACTAAGCTGCATCTTGCTCCAATTAATTTATTTCTAGAAATGTAGACAAATCGAGACAGGACAAACTTTATTTTCGTATATAAAATAAGTAAATAAAACTTTTCTTTATCAGGAACAATTAACACATATACTCTTAATAATCGATATGGAATTCTTTTATTACTCTTGTTAGCTAATATTGTCCCAATGTTACATTATATGGATCTAAAAGATCTAAGTATTAAGGTCACATAAATCAGCAGCGTTCATCAACTGCATTTGACTCCAACACGTGTTCTGATGGTAAAAATATTACTTACAAGCTTGAATTAATCCCGTTCAGCTCTATTTACATCGTGATGGAATCTATTCGAAGAAAGGTCATATTAAAACCGGTATCATCATCATCAGGTCTTTTGTCTCCACTGCAAGAGCATGACCCTCCCTGTAGTACCCAAGCCAAACTTGGCTAGAGCTGCCAGAGGTCTTGGCCTACACTCTCCACGCTGGCCAGACGGGTATATGCCAATATATACTGCATGTCGGTTGTCATTCGTTGTTTAATAGTTCTTGCTTTCGGATTAATGGTGATTAGTCTTAGTTCTTTCACCAGCTTGAAAGACTTTTCATTTTTATATTTATTTATTACAAATGTAATAGGCGTAATTAAAACCACAGACCTCATCTACTGGTCAACCCACTGGTGATGACTAGTAATTGATATGGAGATTTTATCCTGCTACAAGTCCATTTGAAAAGCCACTGATTGGTTTAACACTCATCAGCAACTGTTATGAAAACTATACTTTTCTTAATTTTCTCGAGCTATAAGGGACCCATTTATCAAATGTTATTAAGTAGAGTTTCATCATTACAGATTTTCTTACAGGAATTTTAATCTTAAAGCAGGACAAAGGCCTGCATTTTTATTGGACAGGACAATGAGGCCTGCAGTTTTATTAAACAGGACAATGAGGCCTGTAACTTCGTTAAACAGGACAATGAGGCCTGCAACTTTGTTAAACAGGACAATGAGGCCTGTAGTTTTGCTAAACAGGACAATGAGGCCTGTAACTCCTATTATTGTATCTAATCTGTATTTTAACATTTTAAATGTTTCAGAATAATAACTGGACGAAATTATCTAGAAAATCGATGGGAAGCAGCAACAATTCCCTGTCTTATACTTACATATTTATTTAAGATTTTCGTAGACGCTTGGCTAAGATAAGAAGTGACTTTAAAGTTATAACTGAAAATGACTTTAGGGTTAGTTTATGCACATAAAATGTCCTCTATGAGAAAATATGTATTTTCTTTTTATCTAAATATTTTTAATTAATAATTGATATAATAGATATATATAATGAAACATACTATATATATTATATATATAATTCACGAAGAAGGGTAACAAACCTTACTCCGGTGTAATAGCTGTCGATAAGATTAAACCTTGGCTAAATTTTAAAAGACCTCATGACAGCGAACATGATGTAACTAGCGAACCAGATTGAAATAATGATTAAAATTGTTACTTTCTTTATATCAAATGTTCAACAGGAATTTTAAGATAGAGGTACATGGAATGAATGATTCCATAAATCAAAAGGGACGGAAAAGTCCTGAATTGCATGAGGAATGAAGGATTCCTGAATCACAAAAGACATATTAGACAAAGGGTCTAATATTTGAAGAACAAATGGTTCTGTGAAAATGTTATTTACAGTCAACGGTGTATTAGGTAAATCACCATAATTGCGAAATTCTAATTTAAGAACCTGACATACCTTTGACTGTAAAGGACGGAAGGGTCCAATATTTGAAGAACAAATGGTTCTGTGAAAATGTTATTTACAGTCAACAAAAGGGACGGAAGGGTCCTGAATTGCATAAGGAATGAAGGATTCCTGAATCACAAAAGACATATTAGACAAAGGGTCTAATATTTGAAGAACAAATGGTTCTGTGAAAATGTTATTTACAGTCAACGGTGTATTATGGAAATCACCATAATTGCGAAATTCTAATTTAAGAACCAGACATACCTTTGACTGTAAAGGACGGAAGGGTCCAAAAGATTTGTTTACTGTTGTTTGCAAAAGCATGAGGTCATGCTTAGTATAGGATGGCCGACTGTCAGCTCTTGACAAATTAACATATAATAATATACTTAGATTGTATAAGTATAATTAGATTTATTAATGTAAATCACTTATTTGTGCAAAGGAAATGCGTTTTACCCCACCTAGCGGTGGGGATCACGCCCTAACTTTTTATATAAAATGCCACGCGCAAACAAACGTCGGGCATTACGTTGCCAACCGTCGAGGTGTTCACTTCAAGGAACTGTGAGTACTGCATTATTAATATTCTTGTTATTTTAATGATTGATGAACTACTTATTTCTAAGATAATATTTTTATGCGAGTAATGGAATAATTGTGGATTATATTAAAAGAGCTACCACAGAGTTTCTGACCGCATCTTCTCTGTGAAGATCCAGCCCTTCCGACGCGGTGGTAGAATCTTTCACAATATATTCAGATTAGAGCCATAGCAATAGCCTAAATGAATAAATGTTTTAAAACTCTTGGATGTTTATTTGTTATCCCTTTCCCAAGCCATGAAGAATTGCAGGATGTCTAGACTCCAATAGCTTGTAGTCTGACACTCGTAAACCTCAGACAAGTGCTGTAGTGACCGAAATTATTTACCTGAGTGTCCTTACCTAACGTTATTCCTAAAAACACGATTTGCAAACGAAATAACATACTTTCGAATATGAGAAGTCTTTATTGTGGGTAAAAAATAATAATCATTTTTATTACACTTAATTCATTTCATAATAATTATTTGTACCTACCTATTATCAGGTCATAAACATTACACGGCTATATTGTTATGTTATCAGGAATTAAAAATGTAATTAGTTTAGCATACTATTAGATATTACATTATTTCACATACTTGTATTACAGTATTTTTTGAGTACTGGCAACCTAAAGGCCTTGCTGAAGCTGAAACGTTCCGTCGCTCTTTCTCGCTCTAGTAAATGACGGTTATGAGCGACAGAAAAAGATAGCATAGAAAAATGTTGTCCCGTGCTGACAGATGAGATCCAACACTGCCTGCCTAATAATTTTTTTTTTTTAACCCTCTACAAAAAGACTTTGACGCTACTGTCTGTCGGTCTGTCTGCCTGTTGCATAGTAGCGCTCGAACGAATGGACCGATTTCTATACGGTGTTTTTTACGTTAAAGCAAATTCCCTTGCGGTAGTTCCTAGCTATGTTTGATGAAAACCGGCTCAGCCGTTTATAAGGTTATGGGGGTTAATGCTCTGAAAGCCAGGGGTTTCCCTAGCAAATAATAGATGGCGGATAGCTACGGATATAAGGTGGTATCAGTAGTTCCGTTAATCATCACTAGATAGCGTTCTTAACAGCCGGAAGCTGTTTGATTTGCCAAACAAATTAACTTGTTAAATAACAGATCCGCTCAAAATCAATATATTGCATATTGATTTAAAAAAATAATAATTGAGAATGTTTGGAGACCATACATGTAATTTCTCATTAATAGGTAATTATTTTTATATCCGTTTTTGCAAAATGCTTAGTGAAAAGCTTCACGTTCTTACCTTAAACTGTAAACAGTAGTTAGTAATAAAGTTTTAAGGGTTACCTAGAGCTTTATTAGACCAAAATTTTAAATGATATCTACGTTTCCTTTTTAATAATTTATTACAAACGGAGGCAGCACTGGACCCCAGAAAATGTATGTATATGTTAGCCTGGTAAATTCAAAAGTCAAGTCAGTTCAAAATGTTTAGTCGCTATTTCCTGGCTTTCACATTATTAACCCATAGTGAATTATCTAGCAGCCATATTATTCATGGACTTTTGAACTTGACCGCACATTACTAAAGTACTCCCATAAATTCAACTCAAAAATTAAGTCACAAAAATTGAAAAAATTCAACAAAAACTACACAATAAAACGCCGCTTAAAGTAAACTTCACTGACACAATCACATAAACAACATTGACCGTGAAACACAAAACCAAAATAGAGACATAACCTAAAAACTAAGTTATGCAACCTACCTTCCTTGGCCAACGTCGCGCGACGAATAACTGCGACCGGCAATTCGTCGACTATAAGACCAATTTTACGGCTATTTTAATCTAAGTCGCGAAACAGAACTATTGTATTGATAGCGAAGATAACAGGCATCTCTTGTGTG
This sequence comes from Acrobasis consociella, assembly GCA_963555685.1. Taxonomy (NCBI): domain Eukaryota; kingdom Metazoa; phylum Arthropoda; class Insecta; order Lepidoptera; family Pyralidae; genus Acrobasis; species Acrobasis consociella. Next base: position 926,872 of record OY743112.1, read on the forward strand.
GAAAGTAGTCGGGTATTATAGATGGGCCTTGGCATTATCAAAGTATTTAAAAACTACAATTTATGTCAGTCAATGTGATCACTAAGGCTAGTCTTGAACTCTTGATTGACCTGTGCTTAGCCCCGGCAACATTTATGCAAGCAAAGTTTCTTCAAGACATATTCGTGACATGCATTTGCACATTTTTGTTTTATGATTTTTAAGTTTAGTTATGTAGGTACTACACTTATACACATTGTTCAGTGACGTTTACACAAAAACATGTACAATTTAATATGTCAAACTTTTATAAAATAGATCGTAATATGCTAACATTCCTTGTAGCTAAACATTTTAAAAAAACATTTTTTAACGGGCAATGGTAGCATACCGAATACCACACCGAACTTAAGCTTTTTGCCTTTGACATAAAATTCAAAACCAATAAAAAATTATAGCTACCTACCACGCATGGTTAGGGATAATTAAAAGATTCAATGTTTATCATAGAATCCAAAAGAATCACATAATAATTATCATCATGATTGCAGCTTCTGAAGCGCCGAAAAAGCGGCAAAAACTGCAAAAGCGACAACTAAGTTGCACAAGATTAACAAGATATTTGCAGGGGCCCATCTATGACATTTATTGGGCCAATTATCTAGTTGTGGCTGTAACTAGAGTGGTCATCAAGCGATGCCCTCTACACAGAGGGCGCTTGTCTCGAACAAGCAGCTTTACTGCTGCAACGTACTATAGGTACAACTATCCTAACTCTATGACCGTACTCACGCACTCCAAACAAGCGGCCACTGTTCGACGAGGCATTCATGAGATAAAACTGATAACGCAGGGAATTGCCTTGTTTTGCTGAGGAATATCCCCAAGTCTTTCATTCAGCTGCAAGCATGAGGCCTATCTGCCTTATTCATAAAAAATCGGCACTTTATTTGACTAATTCAGGAGGGCAGATTTTTTATGAATATATTTATCAATCAAATTCACAGGGAATCTACTAAAAATTAAAAAAAAATAGCAATGAAATTCAATGGCACGCTGTTACGCTTCAAACATCTTTATTTAAGGCGAAATGGTAGCAGAAGTGGCACACTCATCTGAAATAAATTGTTTAAAAGTAAATTAGAAAATATAAGTACCTAGTTGTTAATAAAAAAACTAGATGGACTAACGCAATTACTTTCAAAGGTTACTTATTCATAAAATTTTAAGGTCTTTCTACAAATTGTTGGAAGTCAAATTTTTAATCATTACCATATTGCAGGCACCACTTCTGCTACTATTTCGTCTTAACGGTAAAAGAGGCGATATTGCAATTAATTTGGCGTTGACGGGTAGGCATGATCATGAACCTGTTTTGGGTAGTTTACAGTTTTTTCCATGGAAAAACTATTTATTAATTTTAGGAAATTCAATGTATGAGGTGACAAATATTTAAAAATTGCATTTCAATACTGGTTACCCGGACATAAACTTATTCTAAACAATAAAACAACTCGTGAAAAATCAGTTGACTTTTATTTGATGGAATTTGGAAAAAAATACAAATAACATCTCAAAGGCGGACATCGCGCTAACTTTGAGCTCTGTACAACCATACAGTAAACACGTACATCTATCCATATAGTATATTCACAACACAATTATTGTAGTTATTATATTGTAAAACTGATATGACAACAACAATTTTGTTCTTTGGCAGCTGGTTTATTAGTACATTGGTCTAATCGACTGCCAATTTCGTGTTTAACAAAATTAGTACAAATTGGCACAGAATACGGTACTGACTAATAGGAAACAAAATGGCGGCGCGCCTGCGGACCAGAGCAAAAGTAAACGATGGTATTCTTAAAAAAATTAACTCTACACTAATGGGTACGTAAACATTAATTAACGACTAACATAAAGTCTACTCGTAGTGATTTAAAACTAATACTGAAACATCAAAAATGACTTTACATTTAAACATCACACATATACCTATAGAAAGAGTACACTTATTTTTTTTTTTCATTTTTCTCAATTGTTTTTTAAACAACGCTCTGTACAAACAATCAGATTTACGTGACGTAGTAGTTACGTTAAATATATACTTATATATGTCAATATATATACGCAGGAATATTAAAGTAGGGATCAAAAATCATGGGCGGATTGATAGTTAAGTCAGGTTCCGACCCGAGCGGTCGGACAAGTTATATAAGGATTTTATACTCCACAAAACGTGGGTACAATACGTCTACAAGATTTCTGGCTAAAACAGGTTTCGAGTGCCAAAATACAAGAAGTTCTGCCCATTCTAAGTTCAAGCTCTTTGTTACATTCGAATCACAGCCAAACAATTTTAAACATTCCAAAAATACGTTCCGTTGGGCGCGCGGGCTCCGGAGCGGTGTTCGCGTTCAGACGAAAATATGGGGGCGAATACCACTACCGGACTCCGCCAGTAGACAACCGAAAAATTGACTTTAATATTCTTAAAATACGATCTACGTTAATATACATACACACTATACATTCTACGATGTCTCGGCTCCAGTTTGCGCACGTTTACGGACTTATCGTAGTAAATGCATAGACTAGGTTTACCGTGTGAAAATCATTCAGATACTCTATCTCGCACAATCGCCATGTTGCAGTTATCTCTATGACTACCCAAGCACCAAGTTGTCGAATGATTGATGAGATCAATGTAGGACCCTTAATTTTCGATGACTGCTGGAGATTCTAACGTGAAACTGAGATCTGACTAAAGTAAACCTACGTGGGACTTATGGAAAGAAGGAACAGACTTAAGCTAACTAAACTAAAGTAAGCCGAAATGGTCAGTGGGGTTGCCGCACTTGGGGTTACATGTTTGCGAGTATGTACACAGGTTTCTGACTAGCTGATGTGTCTCTAAGTTTAAGCAGTGACTTAATATTGCACTGTGAGAGCGAGGTGATACTACGAAACGTGCGCGAGTGACAGAGATCGCTACATAAGGAAATACTAAATTTACAAATGGAAATACTAAATTTGGGGATTACTGTACTGTTTAGTAAACTGGAAAATAATATAAAGGTAATTTGAATTACATTAAAATAACTTTTTTATTCTTTGTAGCTTTTTTTCCATAGATGCACTATTTAAAGGCCAACTCCTTCATAATTGCTTTTATTTCAATTTCTAAATAAGAGTAGTACAATGATAGTATAATGCGGTGTACTTGCTACAAATTTTTATATTGAAGTACCGCCAATATACTTTTCTAAGGCTCAATCAACTCTCACCGCATGAGAAGAGAAGTTCCATTGCCAAACCATATTCACATTTATTTCTATAAGCGCAACGCACAATACAGCTTGAACGAAACAAAGCCTTGCGACTTCTCGCGACTGCCAGTGGCATCAAGCGGCCGAGTTTTTTTCAAGCCATTCTATGCACTTCTTGGATATAGGTTGAAATAAAGGTGAATATAGTTTTTCAATGAAACTTCTCTTCGCTTCTCTTCCGTAAAGAGTTGCGCCTTAAACATAGATGCGCCCGCGCACTCCCCGCTTCCCTACCGCCGCCCGTCGATGACGTCATCGTTACCATGACTACAGTGCTATCTGCGCTCCATGCGACCAGAGCGGCAACCCCAGCGACAAACTTATAGAACAGAACTTAACTGCGACGTACAACCTACGTTATTGGCTTATCACTAAGGAATGATACACATCGCCTACACCTACCCAATGTAAGTATGTATATGCCGATCCATACAAAAATATTTGGAACCCTGTCAACCTCGACAATTTCGCAGCACCAATGAACACTTAGGAATTAAAATTTGGAAAATAACTCGCTGTAAATGTTGGGGCACAGTTTCTCAGTCGAAATCGATCACAGAGCGTTTGCTCCGAACTAGAATTGCATTTTTAATTTGAACAAGTAAGCTGCCACTTTATACTTTTTAAACTGTATTATTGGTTTTATATAAAATGACAGTTGTCTTATACTTTTTTTAAGACCACTAGATGTCGTTTAGGTAGCAATGACCGTTTGTAAAGGGTTGTGACACATCAGGCAGCACGTAACAGCACTTTCCCATGCTACTGTCCATTTCTGTCGCTCAAAACTGTCATTTACTAAAGCGAGAGAGAACGACGGGACGCCGCGATATCGGCAATGCTGATGCGTTCCGTCGAAGCATAGAAAAGTTCTGTTCCTTGTTGACGATGAAATCAGAACAGACACAATCTAATTTCAGTACGTTTCTTTTAACCTCTAAGCCGGCACTTGGACGAATTCCTCCCGACTTCAATTGTTTAACTATTGTGTCTGTCAATTGTTTAACCAATATGCAAAATTGGGTTTTGATAATTTCTACAACCCTTCACCCTTTGAACACAGGCTTTTTTCTAGGCTAAAATATGAAAAAATACATTTATCTAACATTGAATTTTAAAAATCGATGCATGCTTTATATAGTCTTAATTATCGACCAATGAAAATGAGTCATTAGTCGCTTTATATTACGACAACATCTATAGATTTAATTAAAGTCACGTGATATAACCCGCTCGAATTAAAAATGCAACCGTAGGGTGCGGGATGTCTTCGGCCGACCCGATCTCTCGCCTAGTCCACACTACTGTCCTCGATCCTTAAGTACACGTTACAGACAAATTTACAATGTCGACAACAGCTAAACGCCAATGTCTTTATACATACATTAAAATCGCAAGAGACACAAATGGACAAAGTATTTTCACCTATGAATGTGAGAAATAGAGTTGATAATACCCGATGATTTGAAATTATATTTATGATAATAAAGTTTAGAAGCCAGACCAGAAGAAAATATAAACTTGTTTAAACTTAGATTTCGGAAAGACCGAGAATTTAAACCTAGTAGCAGTTTGCAGTACTGACGTAAAATAAACAAAATGAACTAAAAATAAACTTAAAAGGCTAAATAATTCGATATTCCTTTTGAAATACAATTGAAAAAGTAATGTAAATGAATTTTTTTTTTAATTATAAATTCGAGAGGGGGTATTATCTACTCTATAATTTTCTCATGTATACACTCTGCCCATTCCCATCTCCCGCTATAAATAACAACCGAAACGCACTGCGCCGCGTGCGAAAAAGATTTTCTTCGTCCAACACACAGGTATACTCGAGCAATTTGGGGGTATAAGAAATCTTTTGTAAATAAACATGTTATTGCCGGATATAATTGACATGGATGTCCGCACGCGGCGCAGGGAAAGCTGGCTACACATTCTCTAGTACCACTTGGATTACAGATTACGTTATTGGCTTTCAAATTTCGCGCTTTGAACACATGTTTTGTGTATATAAACGGGACTAAGCACGAACTTTTCAGTTGAGTCTAACGTTAAGTTTTATACTATATCGTTTTCTTGACTGCACTTTAGTTGAGCAACTATGCTTATGTTTCAATACTCCGATTTTCCTTTTTTACCCCCGACGTAAGTTTGACGTGTCTATCTGTGTCAGTCTGTGTCATCGTAGCTCCTATATGAATGAACCGATTGTAATTAGTTTTTTTTTTTGTTGAAAGCTGATGTGGTCGAAATGGTTCTGTGCTACAGTTGTGTCGGGGTTTCTTAAAATTTTACTTTATTTTTGTTAATAAAAACTTTACACTCGACGGTTTCCGTAGCGACATCTAGTGTGTTAATTGCACGTTGCAAGTATGGCGTTGACTCTGACGTCAACAACTACCTATTATGACATTATTCAGTGATACAAATATCTAAAGATAAATAAATGATTTTCGACTTGACTTTTTAACTGTTTTGATCACAATTCATCCAAGATAGTAGCGAATATGCAACCAGCCAGGCCACGCCGACAAGGCCAAAAGACGTCAAAAAATTTCGAGTCAGCGCGACTTATTATCGTATACCGTTTTCGTTGAGCAAGGTCGTTGTTCCATTTGGTCCAAGGTTCGGTGCCGAGAGGAACGCTCGGCACCTTTTTATTGGCTGAGAATTATATAACTTATACTCTACATTTATTTATATATCAAGCCGAAAGACAGTCGATGTACTTATGTATGTTATTTGTTATTTTCTGTGTAAATGGCCAACACTCAGAGTCAGATTTATCAAGTTAACTCCAAACGACTTGATATGAGTGATGGAAAGAAATAAATCAGAGGTCCATTTCCAAAAGTCGCCATCTGTAGCATGTTTATTTGTTTTGATAATAAAATGTATTATGCTACGGTTTAAAAAGTACAACTTTACGAAAAAATTCTGGTACTTTACCACAGATAACGTTATTTTCAAAAGAAGCAATTATAAACTTAAGTACAATTAACATAAAGTCTAAATTTGCGTCAAATTTTTGTCATTGAGTGCATTTGTGCTTAATTATGACCGATATTGGCACTTTTTTACTTGTATAGTATTATAACTTGTTGAAAGTTACAGATAATAAAATTCTCAGCCAATATTTTCACACGCACGACTAAACCACTGAATATTGTAACGTTCGCTTAACATTAAGCCTAAATCTACTAGGTTACAACTTAAATACTTTAGGACTACACCTGATGACATAATTGACGCGGTTAAAACTAGTTTAGCTTAGCTAAATGGAGTTTGACAATTTGTGGTTAACATTAAAAAGTTAGAATGAAAATTCAGTGGGAGTCGTGGCGCGTAGCAAGATAGAATTGATATGCATTGAGTTAAAAATAAGTCATTTTTCAAAATTAGTACCTTGCACATAGGGTGGTGAAATAATGTCAAATAGCAAGAATTTGCCACCCGAGCTGAAAGTCGAAGGTGATAAGTTAACGATCTGAATCTTTCTTAACAATGCCTTGTAAAATTTTTGTGAACCTTAAGAAAACCAGCGACGTAACAAATATGTCTCAATTGGCCGAAATTAATCGTCCTAGCCGACGCGGCGGGCATCAAAAAATATGCACAGATTATCACTGCCGCATGGTATCTTTATAATTTTCCTTTTTCCTTTCACAAAATTTGTAAACCACAAGAAAAACACGGTGTGGCAAATACGTTTCAGATCGGGGGAATTAATCGTCCGAGCGGACTCAGGCGGCGAGGGCAAAAAGTGAGCGCAGAAATATGTACTACCGAAAAAATCTGAAAACGACTACAATGAAGTCAATGCATATCAACAGTAGAGTGTGACGTCTACTTGTGTTCGTGGTGCGCGGGCGGCGCGCCGTGGTGCGCGTAGTGCGGCGGTGGGTAGTACTGCAGCGGCGCGCCGTACTCCACGCCCTCCTCGTAGCCCACGTAGCCCATGCCGCCCATCATGCCCATCATGGCTGGAACGAACATACCACAGGGTCATTACTCCGGTTTTTACAGGTGATGGGTGGAAAAGAAAAACCGGCCGAGTGCCAGTCGGACTCGCGAAAGAAGAAATAAAAAATCAGGTTTGTTGTAATAGGAGAGTCACTTAAATGTTTATTTAATTTCGTTTTTATTTGTTGTTATAGCGGCAACAGAAATACATCATCAACTGTGAAAATTTCAACTGTTTATCTCATGAGATACAGCCTGGTGAAATACGGACAGTGATGTCTTAGTAATAGAGTCCCGTTTTTACCCTTTGGGTACAGAACCCTAAAAAGCGCAAGTCTTACAACGAACCCTAAGAAAGGAATCAAGACAGGTTAGGTTTGCAACCTTGTAGAAACTCACACTGTGCGGTTTCCGGCAGAGAAGAATAGGTCCTCTCCAAGTCTTTCTGTAGATGTCGTAGAAGGTGACTTAGGAAATACAAGCTAAACAAAGCTTATGAATATTAATGAAACCTCTCCAACCCGTCTCGCCAGCGGGGAGAGTGTACTCCAAATCCTCTAGCTGCTCTGGCCAAATATGGCTCTGGTAGCACAAACCCTTATACTCATAAAAACAATTCGCTAAACATATTTTAATTAAAGCATGTTTTGTCCCTTACCCTCTTTTCAATATTTAATAATGAAAAAATGAGACAAAACATTTAAAACTAAAATAGGTTTAGCAAATATGTATCTTTTTATGGATACGGGGGTAAAAATAGTATTTGGAAAAGCATTGTGTCTGCGAACGCACCGTCTTCTACGCATGCGCTGAGAGCCGAATGTGGCCGAGCACGCGCTATATTTTGCCAACACTTTATTTCGTTATGCTATTTTTTTTAGCGCTAATATATTAGGTTCAGACTGCAATTAATATTTTTTATATTAAAATTTTATCGAGCGTTAGTTGCGAAAATCGTTCGTTGCATACGGTGTACGCTACTGAGTGTTTACTGAGAATGAATATTTATACTGCTACCTAATATAACGAGCACCCTTAGTCCGCACATATCCTAGTTCACGAATTCGCCGCTGAGTGACATCACTGTCTTTGCATTCCCTAATAATACTAAAGATGAAGTTATACTCACCGGGGTCGGAGTCGACGGGGTAGTACGGTATGGGGTAGAGCGGCGGCGGGTACGGGATGTAGGGCACCGTGAGCACGCCGGGCTCCACCACCACCTCGTCGCCCCAGCCGCGCGGCTCCGGGTGCGAGTTGCGGCTGAGAACAAACACACACACATTCTTAAGAACTCAACTTTATTTGTAAAAAAAACCCCGACTGTCAAGAACGACATCTTCTTCTTCCTTGCCTTTTCCCTATTGGGGTCGGCTCTGTACGTCAACTCCCTCTATAACCTTCTATCGTTTGCCATCTCTGTACTGACCCCCGTTCCCCCATATCCGATCTTACCCCCTGGCCACAGCCAACGGAGCCGCGGATTGCGGCGCGGCGTGCTGCGCGACTCCCACCGCGCCGGAGTGCCGTCGCCGGCAGCTGTGGCATACTCCATATGTTCCCTACCATTTTTTTGGCCTTATTATATATCTATCTATTATTATCTATATTTTATTATCTAAAGAATGAAAAATAATTTATTTGATACTAGCTAAGCTCGCGAGCTCATCTCCCCGTGAGAATTCTGGGATAAAAACTATTTTATGTCCTTACCCAGGTCTTAAACTGTATCCATCCTAAATTTCATCTTAATTTGGAGCCGTTCTTGAGTTAAAAGTAGTGTAACTAACACGATTTTGTTTTATATATTAAACCCTTTCACCGCGAATGTCGGATTTATCCGAGAGTGAATTTTCTTACTGAATTTCCAAAAACACCTTAGATAATCTAAGACAAACCCGAAATGGGCACGAAATCTTGACTGATTGAGACAAGATCTCAGAAACCACTTCACTGATTGGGATAAGATCTCAAAAGCCCTTCACTGATTGGGACAAGATTTCAAAAGCCCTTCACTGATTGGGACAAGATCTCAAAACCCCTTCACTGATTGGGACAAGATTTCAAAAACCCTTCACTGATTGGGACAAGATGTCAAACCCCTTCACTGATTGGGACAAGATCTCAAAACCCCTTCACTGATTGGGACAAAATCTCAAAAAACCGCATGACTGATTGGAATAAAATCTCAGAAACCCCTTGATTGATTTGAACAAATCTCAGAAACCTCTTGACTGATTTGAACAAAATCTTAGAAACCTCATAATAAATTTGAAGAAAATAACTTACCGGTTGTTGGGCCCCTTGTTGGCCATGTTATTGTTGTGCCCCTTGTTCTGGTTGTGGTTGTTGTTCTGGCCGCCATCCTGGTTGTTCCCGCCGCGCTTGAACCTGGCACAAACAAAATTTACTTCAATATATTGTTATATGTTTTTGACTGTTATTTTATTATCTAAATTAATGTAGTAGTCCGTAGTTCCATTTATTACGGCTATGTACTTTCCGTTATATAGTCAGTTGCGACCAGAATTCTGAGATCGAGATGTAGGATACTGCTGGCGCCATCTCTTATGCTTCTTGTGAACAAGTCATCGCTTCATTCATTGTTGTTTGTGGTTGTAGTTCCTCGTAGTAGCACAGAGGTCGCCACAAGCTTTTAGGCACTATGACGCCACAGACAGACGAGTTATACAGGTACGTCAACTTATAATACCCCTCTTTTTCGTCAGGGGGGGGGGGGGGGTTAATGACATGTCCAGTTACCTGGGCCCCAGCAGCGGTCGCTGTCCGTTGCCCTTGTTCTGGTTGTTAAGCTGCTGCTTGTCGTTGTTGGGCTTGTGCTTGTGGTTCTCGTTGCCGGAGTGGTTCATGCCGGGCCGATCGTGGATGGATATCTGCTGCATGTCCTGGGAGAAATTACCATAATATTAAAAGTAAATACATACATATTATCACGTATTGCGGCTTTCAGCAGATACAGCCCGGGCCGCAAGACTTAAGGCCACTTTTAGCGTAATGGAAATCCAGTTACAGCTTCTTCATAAAGATCGTTAGTAAGACCTATTTAGCTAGTAAAAATTAAAATACAGAAACAAAAAATGTTGACATAACTCGACACATATGATGCGGCAGTTTTGGACGGGCGTAACTACGTGGTTTCGATCAAAAATAATTCCCGCAACTTTTTTATGTTATGTCATACACATATTTGGACTAAGTTTATGGATAGAGGAATTTATTTACTATAAAACATTGTTTTTCCAAAACCAATAACAATTCTGCGTATATAGATGTACTTTACACATAACAAAAAATAGAAGAGTGTTCAAATTGAGTTGTCTCGGTCAATAAATAGGATTGCCAATGCTATGACCATGTCACGAGGCATCAGAATGACACCTGGTGCATAGTGCCAATAGTCCTCTAACTTCGGATAAGTTTTTAATCTTTACCTTTGTCCTTAGTGATAGTTATTATTTCCAGTGAGTGAATATACCTGCGCGAGGTCCCTGGGCGAGTAGTGTCTGGGGGGCGCCAGCGGCGGCGGCGGGCCGTACGTCGCCCACATGCAGTCCACGCCCAGGTTGAAGTAGTAGCGCAGCGTCGGGATGTCTAGGGAGGACCACTTATCAATTATCAACTAGAAATAATTGCTAGATTTATATTAGCTCGTTGATGCAGTGCTGTGATATTTTTATATCGTAAATGTATTGATAATTATGTTTGTTCGTCTCGATATTATAAGCGGCCACATGGGGCAGCTTTAAAACAGACGAATCTCAACCCTACTAAGATTATATATGACCTTCCTATATATTTCCTTGGTCAAAAAACGGAAAGTTTATATTTACGTGTTCCTTGGGGAAAGTTGTTCAGTATCATGGACTGAATTCAGCCTTAAAATAGTTTCAGTATATTTTGTTAGACCTTATTTAACAATATTATTTTTAATTTAGTTTTTATATTTAGTTCAGTAAATATTTTTTAAATTAAAAAGCTAAGAATTGATAACCTCAAGAAACGGAGTATGGAAAAACTAATTAACACATTACAGGACACTCGGCCAGACATAATAGAAATAACAATTATTGAATTGCATCCACAGCCGTAAGTGTCCTGCAATAATACAATTATGCAAGCAGTGTTATAGTGTTATTGTATCGTGAAATAACAAGTACATGCACGATTTACAAATAGCACGACTAAACATAGTGATTTTGGAGATACCTAATGTAATAAAGTAAAGACTATAAAACATCACACTAACATTATGAAGGCAAAAGTTTGTGAGTACCCTGGGTACTGGGTATTAACACATAGGTTACTTTAGGCACGGGTAGCACCGCGGGGCGCAGCTAGTACCAAATAAATAAATATTTTTCTACAACCGATTTTAGTAAAATTTTTATGGGACCACGTCGGAAGTGCACTCTTTCAAACAAAAATAATTTAGAAAATCGGTCCACAGTTGACGGAGAAATCGGTAAACATACATTTAAAAAATATATAAACAGTCGATCATAGAACCTCCTTCTTATTAGTCTGTTAAAAGCACTGACCGTTCATGGGCAGGTCAGCGCCGTTGGCGTGCATGCTCTTGTGCACGTGCGCGTTGACGCCGTGCGGCGGCGGCGGCGCGTGCGGCGCGTGCGGCGGCAGCGGCAGCGGCGGCGCCAGCGGCAGCGCGTGCGGCGGCGGCGACGCCGCGCCCGGCGCGCACCACACCACGGACTTGACGCCGCACACGTACTGCGCGCACATGTTGCCCGGCGCGCCGCCCGCGCCCGCGCCCGAGTACACCGCCGGCGGGTTCATGCCGCCGTTGCCGGACGGGTTCATGCCACCTGAGGCGATGCGCATAAAAATGCTCAAAGGGATAAGGACATTTACGAGTATTCATTATCATCATCAAGTCTTTTTGTCTTCACTGCAAGAGCACGACCTCTGTACTACCAGAGCCAAACTTGGTCAGTGCAGCCAGAGGACTTGACCTACACTCTCCTCGCTGGCCAGATAGGTTGGAGAGATCTCATTGATGTCTTGTTTAACTTGTATTCTCTAAGTCGCCTACTACGACATCCACGGGAGGACTTAGAATAGCAATATTCTACCCTGCCGGAAACCACACGGCAATCTGTCTTTATTCAAAAGCTTCAAATGCCGTCTTTATAAGTTCAAACCTGCTTGACCTAGAGTAAGACCACGCTTGACAAGGAATGCCAAGCACCTGACCAAAAAAAAATGGTCTACTTATAAGTTGACGACTATAGAAGAAGAAAAGGAAGACGAGAGAGATGGAAAGAATGCGTGATCAAATATAGAGGAACGGAGAGTGCGGAGATGCCAAAGGATAGAAATTTAGGTACTTTCCTGAGACAAAAATATATTAAAATTTGATTTTAGAAAAAAAGATCTGATTTGAGTTGGAAAACAGGGATGCCACTTTTGGGGATTCCACTACCGTGTATAGTAAGTATAGTAGCCGAATATTCAGTGGTGCCATCTCTCTTTATAATTGTATTGCAAAGTACACAATTTAACGTCTTTGCTTAACCAAAAAGTGACATTTCTTTCTAGCTTTGCCTAGCAATGTAAGTATACAGACTGACTTGTAATTATATATATCTTACATATAATAAAACAGTAAAAAAAGTGTGTCTGTACATTAAATATATTTCCAAAAAAAATATTGGGGGCGAAGGAGACGTAGTAATAGAGTAAGAATTTAAAAAAAAATGTCTGTCTGTTTGTCTGTTTGTACACGCTAATCTCCGGAAATACTGGACGGATTCGAATGAAACTTTTTTTGTTACATAGCTATTAAGCCTGGGCAACATATAAGGGTATAAATAATTTTGGAAAATGGAACGATTAATGTAGAACTCTAATGGTCCAGCTAAACTATAAGAGATATAAAAATGCCGCCTTAGTAAAAGTTGTTCAGCCTGATGAGCATTTTCCAGAGACATAAAGTTCACGCGAACGAAGTCGCGGGCTTCGGCTAGTATATAATAATAATAATAAAAGAGGCACTCAGTATTCGATTCTGATGACGGACAGACAAACTGACGGACAGCGGAGTGAATGGAATCTTAGCAATAGAGTTTTAGGATTTCACCAGGCAGCTTATATACGCAAATTGAACGAACTGTGCGCTTCCCATGGCCATGGTTTCTGGGCTCCAAAGCAACACAGCTTAAGATATAAATCAGTAAAATGATAAGATAAAAGATAGTTGAGCTTGAAGCTTACCGGTAGCAGCGTAGGTGGTGTGCGTGTTGGTGGTAGCGGGCGTGGAGGCGCGTGCGTTGGCGGGCGCGGGCATCGCGTGCGGCAGCTCGCCCGGCGCGGTCGTCTGCGCACAATCGTACCTCTACATCATTCCAGAACATTCCACACTGTTCTAGAAGTTTACTGCTACTGTTCTAGAACCCCTGTGCTTCAATTATTTTAAATCTGGCAGCATCGCGATAATACCATTGAAGAAAGGAATGGATTTGAATTGCAAGCAAAGTCTGCACACACATATGACAACTAATCTTTCCAGTCTTCCAGAACATTCCACACTGTTCTAGAAATCTGCTGCTTATCTGTTCTAGAACCCCTGTGCTTTAAATATTTTACTTCTGGCTGCTTCGCGATAATACCACTGAAGAGTGGAATTGATTTGAATTGCAAGCAAGAACCTTCTACATCATTCCAGTCACCAGAACATTCCATATTGTTCTAGAAGTCTACTGCAAGACTGTTCTAGAACTCATGTGCTTCAAATATTTTACTATTGGGAGCTTCCCGATAATATCATTGACAAGTGGAATTTAAAGTACCATTGACAAGACTAAAGGGCGTTTACCAAAGATTAGAGCCAGTGCTTCATTGACAACTACACCAGATAACTATAAGCTAAATATGATACTGTCTAAAATACATTAAACCTGCCTGTTCCTGTTTTTCTCCTTTGAAAATACTTTACCCATATAAATAGATGCTGAAATGTGCAGGTATGTTTGCAGTGCAAGAGATATACAGCATATGTTTACTCAGAACGGAATCTATTTAGGTCCCGCGCAATATGCGTCCCCGTTTCCCGTCCTCGCACCTTGTAGAGGCGGCTGCAGGCGCCTGCAGCTCAACACCCTACACAAGGCGAGAACGGGGGAGAGGTGTGGGGTTCTTCAATTAATTCTGTGTCTGTGTCCCACATTAGAGACTCTTTCTTGCCCAATCTTGTCCCTTGAAGCTTGACTTTAGGGTGACATTCGGAAAATACACGAAGCCGATGCTGAATGGAATGACAGCTTTGCTGCTATATTTTTGAACACCATTCGTTAATAATAATAACTGTATCGAATTCAAAAATTGTTTTCTAGCTTTAGTCGCTTTTCGAGCTTTCCTCTCCCACAGTTTAGCAAAAGTTATCAAGTGAACCCCATCTACCAATGAATAATACAGGAAAGATTTTTCGAATTCAAGTATGTATCCCATAGAGATCTGACCTGGTTGTGATGGTTGTCGGGCGGGGCGCCGTTGGAGGCCGAGTGCGCGAGTTCGTGGGGCGCAGCGCCCGCCGGCCGGCAGTCCACCATCAGGGGCAGTGCTTGTACTTCAACCTGCAATGAGGTGACAGCTCACACTGGGCTCTAAATGGATCCGCCGCTAGCTAAGGCTACTCATTAAATTACTGACAAATATCTAAAATAGATAACAGCCCAGGATAAATTAAAAATGTGATATAAATATTTTTTATTATGAATGAGATACGGTTGAATCGAACTCACGGCCCTCATGTCTGATGTCTGTCACCCATATTACAAGAATGTTATTTAAATCAATAATTAAGAGCCCGGGTCTAAATAAGGAGACCATAATTCCGGAGGTTCATTTTTAAATTAAAGGAGTGAAAGGTTTTCTGACTTCGTGTCAGTCAAAGAATCAGTTTTGGATGTGTGGCAATCGTTAAAATCTTAAAATATCTAGGGATAAGTATAGGCTACTTATTATTTTTAAAATAACTGGTTTTCTTTACAAATTATAAGCCTTCTATGGATTAAACATCAGATTTTTCAATTAATTTTTTTTTGTGTGGACTCCTTGACTTATTTATAAATATGTTTGTCAGTAATTTATATTACTATTGATACTTTACCTGTGAATACTACTGCTACTTAAAACTACAAATACTCACACTACACTAGAAAAATAAACCAACACTACCCACTATACAAGTTCTAGCACCAACAATGATAGAATAGCTACGATATGGCAAATTCAAACTCTCCACCCATAAGCACCGCACTCCATTGAAAAAGAGAACATAAAAAATAAATAAATAACATCACAGAAGTAACATTTAATTTATCTTAACATTCACAAAATCAACTTAATTAGTATGTAGATAGTTCTCGGAAAATGTAGTGATTTGCTTATAAATGTAAATCCTAATACTGTGCTACGCTATAACAAACTAACAGGCATCGGTTCAAAGTTAAGATAGTCCAAATGCTGGTACGCCGAGAAATCAATGCTAGGGGTCACATATTGAGGCATTTGGGCCTCCTCTGTGGGCTTTTCGTCCTTCCAAATGAGTTTGGGCGGCGGCTTAGGGCTAGCCTTCTCAGTTTTCGTGTCTTCTGTACCACTCTTAGACTTACTGCGCGTTTTCAGACCTTGCTTTCGAGTGACGTTGCCTGGGTGATGAAATGACGTGTGAATGATAGGGAAGAAGAGGTCAGGCTCCCAAGTATCTTTTATCCTCAATATTATGGGCAAATAACATGACCATACTTTACAAATACATCACACACAGCTTGTAATTTATGCAGTTTTATTATAAAACGTGTTTTTAACCATTACCTGCCCAAAACAAAAAGGCCTCTGCTCTGTCCTGCAAAAGTAAACTTCATTTCGGTGAATAATGGTCATGTCCACCGAGTCTTATGTAAGTCTGCATTTTATAATTAAGATAGGTGTGTTCTTCAGTAATGTGCTGTAAACTATTGTCAAATGCCCATAACAATGAGGTAGGAGTAAGAGATAGAAGAAACGAAGAGAAGAAGTTTAATGAAGGAAACAGCAAAATCATAAATAAAAAGAAGACATCACACCTATTTGCTGCAACATTTGGCTAAGTGTCAAGAGCTGAGAGTTGGCGCGTGAGTAGCGATACGGCGGCGCCCAGGGCCTGATCTCATCAAGGGGCAAAGGCTCCAACTGCTCATAGTTTACCACTCTCTTCTCCCCGAGTTCCTCAATGAATACCAAGCATGGCCCGCCGTCCGGGCGCATCTCTTGAATGTGGCAGTGGTACGGAACTGTTTGCTCAGGCTGGAGCTTGCATAAACATTTGACCCCAACTTGCAGAGTTGTACCATCGGAGTATCTAGCTCCATATCGTAATTCTGCAAAGTTACAGCATGAACCAAGTTACAGAATGTTTACAAATTGTTAAAACCATTTTTATTAATAATGTTGATAGGATACCTCTTCTGATCTCACTCCAAACATCGAACTCGATGTTTCGGTAAATATCTGGGTCTAAAGCCTTAGCCACTTTGTATGGGAAAGGAGTAATGCCATTGTCAATCAAATCTTTAGCACTATTTACGTTCAAGCAGTTCATGCATACGTTTTCCAGTTGTATGAGACTGCGGTTGAACACAAAGATGCTCAGTGACTCCTTCAAAAGGCTTGCCCGTTCCAAATCTTCCATGTGATGCTTGCATTTCAAAGCTACAGCGTTATTATTTCTATCCTTGTCACCCTCATTACAAGTTTCTATAAAGATCTTAGCTCTCTCCTTCTGTTTCTTGCGGCGTTCCACATTCTCTGACATAAAATACTCGATGTGGTTGGTGGGCACTTTATCATGCAGCATTTTGTCCACAGCATACGGCAGATCTTTCAGTTGGTAAACCCCATCATAAAGGATTTCATATACTAGAGCTATAGTTGGATAGTAACCAAAGCAAATTCAATAAGTTAAAAAAGTCATAATTTAACAACAAAACCTGATTTTTAATTAATTAGCACTAAAAGTGTAATTAACAGGTTTATAAAAATATTATGATTGCTTTTTATCGTTAAATCAACTTCTTTAGATTAATTAATTAGGTAATTATTTAAACTGTTTCATAATTTTATATATTTCATTGATAAAAATAATATAAAATTAACTTACATTGGCAAAATGACGACGCATTTATAAAATCTTTAGTATAGACCACGTCAAAATGTTTTGTTTCGGGACAGTAATACAAGTAAATGGTGGCCCCATAACCATTGCTTATTTTGGTTTGTGGACCTTTGTTCGCTTCAAAAATTACAAAGTCACGTCTGGAATAGATAGGTACCCAATGTTTAGATCACAACGCACAAAGCAATAAGGAGGTACTTTGAAAGTAAAGTATAAGTCTTACCTATACAAGTGGCTCATGGCAGAAATTTCCACCAAACCACCCCACTCAGATGGATTAGACATCTCTTTTAGATAGTTCTCATAGGGACAAGTCAATGACTACAACATAAAATTGTTTAAGTTAAAATTTGACAGATCAATAAAAATAAACAAAGATTGAAAAGTATACTGATCCTACCCCTTCAAAGAGCTGCCTCTTAGAGGCCATGTACTGAACGGTGTCCAGACGCACTTTATGGAAGTACCTCTGAGTATTGTAAACATTCTCTGACACAGCTCTGAAGAGACAACTCGAGTCTCTAGCAGTGTGTTTTCTAAAGAAACCCATTTCGTCGAGCCACCTATCCGGTTCCGAACAACGTTTGTGTATTTTCCATGGCCCGCGACAGCGGATTGGAGACGGCGACATCGTACACAACACCTAAATATCTGTAGGTAAACAAAAACAAATGACGCTACTACGTACTACGGTTACAAAACATAAATTGATTGCCGTACACAATTCACAATAGAAAAGAAATAAACGGTCAAAACGCAACAACAGTGTCCACAAAACCATATCGTAGCTATATCTTCTGGCGAATGCAAATGGTTGTTTTGCTGTCTACGATATACAACACGTGCATGTATTGAATCGAACAAATGGCACTAAAATACAAGTATAGAACTTACCTAAATGATATTTCCCAACAGTCAGCATCAGTGATAAACTCTATTTAGATTTGCAAAGCTGTATTTCAATAAAACTGAATGAAAATTGCACGTGCCAAAAGCAAACCGTCAAGAGCCGGCGGGAAGGAAAATTAAAATTTACAAAATTGGCATTTTTGCAAAAAAATGTTACCACTTCAAACAAAAGATCGCAGTGCTTTCGCAGTGAGGGCGCTGGCGTTGCATAGAATGAAGAGCATCATTTTGTCTATGGATGGTCAATTATTGATTTCTACATTTTTTGTATTGTAATATTTTATGTTTACGTACAATTTAACAAATACCTTGTTTTATTTATCTTAGTTTGTTAATGACATTAATACATTAATAATTAATAGGGCAAAGTCCATAACTTAGCAATGATTACAAATTGTCCCGCCAAATCAAAAAGAGCAATGTCAAAAACAAGGAAATGCCACCGAAAAGAAATAAAGTATTGCCGTATACGAAAAATTTACCTTAATACCGGGAAAACATTAATCCTCGTATTTAAAAATTAATATCATCATCAATCAGTTATTTTTGTCTCCATTGCAGGAGCACGACACGACCTTCTCTGTACTACCAAAACCATACTTGTCCATAGCAGCCAGTGGACTTTGGCCTACATTCTCCTCAGTGCACAGACGGGTTGGAGAGTTAACCAAAAATTAGCAAACGTTTGCTTAGCCAATTTTAGTTAAAATATGTTTTTTTTTGTTCTTACAATGGCATATATTAAAAAGACGGAAAGTGACAAAACATATTTTAACTAAAATAGGTTTAGCTGACGTTGGTCAACTTTTATAAATCTGGGGGTATGTTTGTACTTTATTTTACCTAAGATAAACTCGTTTTTTTTTATCTCAGTCCTGTTTTATTTAAATAACGAAATTTTGTATATATTTATTTATTTGTGGAGCAATTTAGAACTATCTATCTGTATCATCTTAGCATACAGGAAATATGTGGAGTAAACAGATAGATGAACGCGATAGACGCGTATTTTATGACATAATTAAAATTACGCATATACTTAAATAAATGATATTTCATTATAATAGCCGTAGGCAAACCATATCCAACTCTAACACTTAATTCAATTGAGACTGATAAGTAAATTATTATTATTATATTAATATACCCGATCCTTTGTAGGGTTCCGTAGCTAAATGGCAAAAACGGGACCCTTAAAGATTCGCCATGTCTGTCTGTCCGTCCGTATGTCACAGCCACTTTTTTCCGAAACTATAAGAACTATACTGTTGAAACTTGGTAAGTAGATGTATTCTGTGAACCGCATTAAGATTTTCACACAAAAATAGGAAAAAAACATAAATTTACTTAGAATACTTAGAACTGAAACTCAAAAATGTATTTTCCATCAAACTTATAGGTACCCACAAGATGGATAGGTCTTCGAAAATGATATTGAGGTTTCTTTTATCATTTTTTTTAAACTGAATAGATTGTGCGAGGGACACTTCCAAAGTGGAAAATGTGTGTCGTCCCCCCCCCCCCCCCCCCTGTAACTTCTAAAATAAGAGAATGATCAAACTAAAAAAAATATATGATGATCATAACCATGCAAACTACCAGCGAAAATTGGTTTGAACGAAATCTAGCAAGTAGTTTTTTTTTTAAATAGGTCATGAATCGTAAACCGCAATATAATTTTCATTAAATCAACTCAAATATAAAAATTAAAAAAAAAACATTCTATAAGACTTTTATATTATGTTACTTACTGCTACGGAACCCTTCATGGGCGAGTCTGACTCGCACTTGGCCGCTTATTAAGATTAAAATCCTTGCGTTTATAAAAGACAAGTAGTGCCATTTTATAAAAGCGGAGTCACCTAAACGAATGGATTTTCCATACAAAAAAAATTATTCGTTTAGTGACTCCGCGTTCAAAAAATAGTACTTAAAACCCATGCTAAAACGGTAAGCATTTTTTTCCATGTTTACGTATCTATATTGTAAAATAAACGCGCTTATATTATTGACCTAGTTTAAAAAAGTACTTACATATCTTATAAGAATACGAATTTACATCGGCACTTTTCTTACTGTCTCTATTAAGGGGAAGCCACTTTGTTCGTGTGTCTTTTGCTTTCAATTTCACTAATTTTAAACATACGTCGTCACTGCTATACTACTTAGTTTGAATGGTTTAGTTCTTTTAAGTCTTCGCACAATGTCTGTGCAACCTGAAGCAACCTAAACTCGTGTACTTTTTTATAATTTTGTCAACGAACTGTATATTAAGGTCCCGGTGCAGGTCGCAGTTTCTTACATAACACGGAGCGTTAACAATATCCCGAAGCACTTTATTTTTAAAATCATTGGATGATATCGATGTTGCTTTGTTCGGTACAGCCCCACAGTTGTATGCCATACCTATCTCCATACTGGTATAGGAACATGTTTATACAAGAGTAGTGTTTTTAACTGACAAGGTAGAGTGTCCACCTAGCTAGTAACTTATTAGTAATCGCTTGTGCTTGTGTTTGATTCTCCATCGTTTTGTCCACTGTGCTTCCGACTACCATTATAACCGTGTCATCGGCAAAAGCCGCAATAGTGTCTTTTTCTAAAATTGGAATATCACAGGTTAGTAATTATATTATCTTTGTCACAGATGTATAGTAGGTACAGGACTGGACCCAAAACACTTCCCTGTGGCACTCCAGCCTTTATTTCCTTAAGTTCAGAATAAGAATTTTCCTGCCGCACTCTGAAAACTCTATCTGATAAATACGATGTTATAATGTCAACATAGTTTTTGGGTAGGCAGCATGATAATACAAAAGAATTAATAAATAAATAATATTGGGGACTCCCCTATCTTCACTTTGTATGCCTTTTTCATATCGATTACTTTTGATAAAATGTTATTCAATTAGATGATACAAACAATAAATAGTGAAAAACACTAACTAGGTAAACACTTACTTTGAGCACTTACATTTTATTTAGTTCAAAACACGTGATTTCGTTTTCAACTTATTGGCACATGACTTTCAGCTGGTGCACCGCTCATGTTGAGCGCAATAGGGGAGTTTAAATCAAAATGTTACCTTCATTCAAATAAGTTTCAAAATTTAAATCTTTATCCAGTTATCAGACTTAAGCAGTTTTATACGTCAAAGTACAGTTTCCATTACGTGCAATTTTGTGCGTATAATGTATAGCGGCCGAAACCAGCGCTTCGCAACGACTACTGCTGAGAAGAAATACCGAAAGAAATTTGTATACTTATTCATTCACTTTTATTTATGAATAAATAGCCCTATATATCTTATACCTTTAAACGAGCAATTCTTGTATATTTATATGTATAAATAAATTTCTGTGGTCTCGGAAACGGCTCTAACGATTTCGCTGAAATTTGGTACACGGGGGTTTTCGGGGGTAAACAATCGATCTAGATTATTTTTACGATTGGGAAAACGCGTGTTTTCGAGTTTTCATGCGTTTTTCTTTC
Organism: Acrobasis consociella; assembly: GCA_963555685.1. Lineage (NCBI taxonomy): Eukaryota > Metazoa > Arthropoda > Insecta > Lepidoptera > Pyralidae > Acrobasis > Acrobasis consociella. The sequence goes on from OY743112.1 coordinate 948,746, forward strand.
CACGCAGAATATGGTCGCTAATTTCGTTGTGCCGGCCGCTATCCATTTGGCTCAGCGGTTAAGGATGCGGTGCGGACCGCTAGAAAGAGTGTTACGGGATCGAATCCCACTCGGTGACTTACTTTTGTTTTTTTTTTATGTTCAAGTTTATACATAATTTTTTATTTTGTATTGTTTTCAGACAAGTTTAAAAAATGTAGTTAATGTTTGAGATGTAACCGAGCAAAGCTCGGTCGTTCAGGTACTTAAATATTAAGTGCTGAATCAGCCAGGAATTGATACTAAATTGTTATATTTTTAATTTTTTATACGTGACTAGACCTACTCTATTTATTGAGAAAAACAAAAAGATTTTGTAGTTCTCATGTCGAAACAGAGTAATAGGCACGAGAGGTACAATAGGCTTTCTATCCAATGCTATTATTTTTGAAAAGTAGTTAAATAGCACTTCGGTCCACTCTGGGTATTTAACGTATAATCAATACACCAAATCCTTCTAACAAATCGATGACGATCTTCTAGAAACTAGCAAGAACAGAGGGAGAGGAAATCAATTAAACTCGTAAGGTTTTCTCAATCTATATTTATAAAAAAGCACCGTCTGTAAAACATACAAAATTCCGGTAAAAAATTTCAGTATTGGCATCGATAGCATACAATTATTATAAAATTGGAAAATGATTTATTGGTGTATATGTCAATATAAAATATTATTGAATTCATTTTATTGTTATATCCCAAACAACTATTGCGTTTTCAAAACCAGACTGAGTCTTATCAATACATTCGGCTTGAGCAATATTATTATTACAACTTTTTCGATGATATTTACGTCCCTGTTCAACATAATATTATTCAATTATTCAATATAAAATACGATTTAACAGAGAATTAAAAGGCAAATAATAATTGTATATCCAATGAAGCTTGGTAACTACACTCCTAATGTATTTATTGACCAGAGGCATCACATACACACAGATGCATAAATCTCATGAATAATTACTTATTAGTTATAATATCTCAACTAAATAGAGAACACAAGCACAAACAAGGTCAAGTAACTTTCAGTTGGAGTGCAGTGTGTTCCCGGCTTAAATAAATCAGTACTGGACATTTTAATACTTAATTATTTCTTCAATATAAATTAAATTATAAAATGCTCGTAAAATACACTTACTAAAATATATACCGTTAAAAGTGACATAGAAATTTTGGTTCCTATCAACTAATGATAAGGACCCGTTCGTGATATCCGATCCATCGTCAGATGATCAATTCTACATGGAAGAGTGTTTCTGCTCGACGGAGAGCACAAACGGGACTATTACGTAACTTACATCGAGTTAAAATACGGCGATACTAGCGAGATATAATTGCGAGAGATTATGGAGGGAGCAGTTCAAGCCGTCTTCTCCTGCTCGATTACGTCCTTGGTGGGTAGTGGGTTCTTCTCGCAGGTTTCCGTGTGCTTCAACTTGGTGGGGTCGAAGTTCTCGATGCCATTTAAGAATTTGTTCTTCTCCTTCTCAGCTTCGATAGCTGTTACAAACAAGAATCAAGTCAGACAGGTACTTAGTTTCTGGCTAGTAGATTATACTAGTGAGAAGTGTATTGTGATATTAATACATGCATATAATGGAATTCCTATAAATTTCATATTCTATTTATTCTGCATAGCAAAAATGCATTAATAATTTTCTTGTGCTGGACAGAGAGTAAAATACAGAATTGGCAGAGTTGTCAGCGATGCAGCTCGACAAGCTCGTCTGTGACATTATGCTGAGTCAACCTTTTGCGTATCTAGGTCAAATATCAAAGTACAATCACATTGCGCTACTAACTATACATTTTTTTTGTTAATCATAGTGTGCCTTACATTACCGTGTGTTTTATTTTGAGAACCTTATATTAAAAAAATATGATTTTATCTTTATATATTTATAATATATCTCTTTAAACGCGGATACAAGGCTATCTATCGATTGTGGTAATGTAATGAGATTCCTAAGAAACCTTATAACTGATGATGGTAATGACTTAGATGATAATATATATTATATAAGATGATGATAACTTAGCATATTAGCATCCTAGCAATATTTCTGATTCCATTTTTCATATCTACAAATACCCAGCAATTTTTTTTTAATAAATGGTATCTTGTAGGCCTACAAGTTTGTTAAATAAGGGTTTATTCTTCCTTATTATTACCAACTACAGTCTCCACAAAACTGATATATTAAGTAAACGCGAAATACAAAATAATGTGTATAAGTCAGAAAATTAGTAACTATGACAATGTGATTTTCAGAAAGATTAAATTGCTATTACTTCTATTACTTACTAATTTTCTATACTAAGACAAAATAAAGTTTAATCGTAAGCAGATAAATAAAAGCAGCGAAATCAACCTTCCATAGGCGGCAAAGGATTCTTTTCTTCTGTGGTCGCGTGCTTCATCTGGCTCTTGTCAAAGTGTTCCACGCCCTCGAGCAGATTCTGGTGTGCCTTCTCCGCCGCGACAACTGGCATAAAGCAAATCGTGCAGGAAAACAAATAAATAAAAAGCATTTCATCGGCGCAAAATTATACTTGGTAATGTGTTACTTTGTAGAAGCGTGCCAAATAAAAATGCTAAATATTGTAAAATATAAAATTCCAAAAAAGTTCAGTTCACATTTTTCTATTTAAATAATATTTATTAATTATTGAACATAAAATTTATAATTGCAAGCTTATATTCATCACTATTTTAAGTACAAACTATGCATTATAATATAAACTAAATAAATGAGCAAGCGAAGTTCTCTGAGTCTTCTTACTTCTTCGATAATTTGAGTAATTTGAATTGGAGCTTCATAAAATTTTGGAATCGTGTAGGTACACCTAAACTACTCATATTAATAATTCTTAAAAGTGCTAATCGAATTTTTAAGTTCGAACATGATCCGAATCGTCAAAGTTTTGCCGAGATACGGGGGTTCACGAGTTCACAGTTCACAGGAGTGAACTACTAGTATTGTTTAATCTGAACTGTCTTTCTTGCATTGCACTCCAGGCTTTCCTTTAGGATAAAAATTGCAATAAATTATTATTACAAAAATAAGTTAAAAATGAGGCGTTTTCTTTAAAAAAATTAGTTCCTTCACGCGACATAGATGCCGCAGCAATCACATAAATAGATCTGTCAATGTGTTTGTCTTAGGTATATTTAATATTTTTATTTTATTAAATTTAGTTATTAAAAATATATTAATGTTTGTTAATATGTATTTTTTAAATTAAATTATAGTAAAATACAAGATTGGTTAATTAATTACAAAACTACTTTTTTTTCACTGGAAAACGCCTCATTGAATATAAAGGCACAACGCGTAAAATAACAGTGCACTCAGCACATGCAAATTGCAGAAAAAGTAGAAAACAATACAAAAATACATACCATCTTTGTCGGGAAGGGGGTTCTTTTCTTGTGTCTCTGTGTGTTTCAACCTGCTAGCATCAAACTTTTCAATTCCATCAAATAGGGACTTTTGGTTTTTCTCAGTGGCAACATCTGAAACATAGACAATATTTTTTTGTACAAAAGTTTAACCCTCGTAAATACTAGCAAACAAACAAAATGGCGCGGAAAATAAAACAACATGCTGGATTGTGTATTAATTAGACGTTATTTTTATTTGTTAGCGAAATTAGACAGTCAGTCATGTTTAATTTATTTATTTCGAAAAAGCTTAGTTTCGTATGTTATTCTTTGCATTGAAATTCAACACTTAATTAAATAAATTATCAAAAAGAAACCTAATTAGTTTTTAAAACAACACTACATAATATAGTTTTTGTTACGTGTTAAAAATACCCGATTAATTAATTGTTTAGCGCATCGTAAGCCAGCCACATTTCGCACTTGCACATGTTTTGTGGCTTTTGGAGTTTGTTAACCGCGACACACATTGCAAGAGATTTCGTTAAAATTAAAAACTTCTTGGTTCGCTATTTCTTTTTACAGTTTTGAAAATGGGAAGTTTAGGTATGCATAACTTTTTAGCGAAATCGGTCGAAGGGTGTGTTGCGTTATTTGATTCCCACTCCACTCTATATTATTTTTCTGTTTGCACTGCACACTTCACCCTCAAATAAGTACCTAGGGCGTTCGGTAACACAATTTTTTCGACGGTGTCTGTTCGCCTGAGGGAGGACGTTTGGAACTGTTCTACGCCTTGTAGGAGCGCGTTGTGTTGCTTTTCTTTCGCTACGTCTGCGATTGATTAAAATAATCTTCTTTAGTATAAGCCTGGTGCGTTTTCTGCATCTATTTTTAATAAATACGTAGTGAGGAGACCAATAACAGTGTGATAAGGTCTCTCAGTTGATATTCGTTACATGATATGAAGCCATTTTTGTATGAAGCATTGAAAATGTCCCTAAATTCATCTGTTAGTACAGTCATTAATAAACTACTTTTAAATCATCGCGTTGCTTCATTACAAAATTAATGCATACGGGACCATTAGCTGAGACCACTTTCGGTGCAACCCGGACGAAACATCAGCAAAACAAATAAAAAACCTACATACCTATGTCTCGTGTTAATTCCCGTATCCTTTTTTTTTAAAACTAAAATGAATAAACTTTGACTCATTTTTTAAAACTGAGAACCGAACAACACATAGACATGATGGCATAAGTTAACCAAATTTCTAACAAATAAACTTCATCTAACTCCTTTTGGAGCTACGATATCACAGATTAGTACACAAATACACATTTCAGACCTAAATTTATTTTGAAATTATACAGGGTGGCTTTGGCCTTTGGTCAAGAACAGGGATTTCTCTTACTATGGACGTAAGAAGTAACTAAGGGACTAAGCACAGACATTTATGGTAAAACTGGAAAGACACCCTGGGCTCCGAAGCAGCGCAGCCTGAATTTAACCAAGAACGCACTAAGCGCACCCTAAGATGAAGAAGAATAGGGTTTAAAAAAGAATTTTAGTACCTTCAGCCGAGGGCAAGACGATTTTCTCATTAGTGTCGACGTCCTTCAGGCAGCTCTGGTTGAAGCCCTCGAGCTGGCTCTTGAGGTCCGTGGCCACCTTCGGCAGGTCCTTGAGGGAGGGCGCGTCGCTGACTGAGCAGGCCATTGTGGATTAGGATTCTGGAATTAAAGATATTTAGTAATTAGAAAAATGATCGTGTGGTAACTAAAAACTTGTAGTGCCTTGCTATAGGCTTGGTTCTAAGGGGGTGCAGACAAACAAAAGCTTTAGCTTTTTTTAGCCATCTCACTTTTGAAATAAAAAGGTACTAAAAGGCCTCATCTTAACTTTGGCCCCATGAACGCCTCAAAGGACAGGGTCCGCCCAAGGCTCCGTGGGCGTGGCTGAAAAGCGTATTTATGAAAGTAAGAGTTATTTTCTTTAATGATTTAATCTACTAAATATCGACCTAAATACATTTTTCCAAATATCTACATTGGTAGATTGAGGTACCTACCTATCAAAAACCTTAAGCTCGGGTGCATCACCCACCTGCGTGCAATTTAATTGCAATAATGGTGTAAATGACTCAAGGGATCTTAGTCAATTACGTACATCCGCCAGTTAAAACAAAATCAGTCAGTCATTGACCTCAGAACATATACTTAAGTAATAAAATTCTAATTCATATGCTACATATAAATAATTTATTTATATTTTTCCTCATTGACTTCATTTCCCTCCCCTCCCACAAAACGTTACTTGTCACATGACTTTGATTCATTGACTTCTATTATTAATAACTTATCGTACATCGATTACTAACATCGTTCTACTTTACCTATCAAGCCTAGGCAAATGATTTCGAAAGAAATGTCTGACTCATCAGTAAATGTGACGAATTTCCGAGTTACAAGCCAAATGGTCCGAGACGCCGGCGCCGATTTAGGGCTATTCCGAGCCAAACAATGACCCTTTCAATTCAAATCAGCTGAGTGCTTAGAATTAATTGAAGTCGTCATTGATGCGCCTGCGTCGTCACACACTGTGACTCCGATAATGTGACTTTTTACGACTCAAAACTCATCACGTTATAATAATAAGAATAACCTTTTAGTTTTTAGTTTGTTACTACGTAGTACGTACTAGCACAGAATAAATATCTACTAGTACTTACGTAGGTACTACTATTTTGTTTTTCAAATTAGGGTTTATGTTAAAACTACTGTAAAAATCTAAAATGTTGGGAAAGAAATAGTTCGTAGGTACCTAGACGAACTATATTTCTTTCCCAAAATTTTAGATTTTCTATCGAGGGTTCACTTAATTCGTCATCTTTCCATTTCCCTTATAAAAATAATGCACGTTTACCTCAACACTCACAATACACACAAATTATCTAAGGTAGAGGTACCTATTGCCTTAAGTCTATAAATAAATAAATAGAGACAAATCACACTGATTGAGCTAGCTCCAAAGTAAGTTTGAACTACACGTTATAACAAAACTTTTCTTCTACGTCACCTTTGTTGACTCGACGAAAGAATATTTGCAAAGAAAAACATAGAAAAATAAGAAGAATCAATCGAAAGCGGGTTGCTGGTTATTGCAACTGTATGTCTGGACTGCCAACATAGTTTCGCTGATGTAGAGGCACAAGCCACGGCTGTAGCTAACTGTAATGGAAGTCGCCCACACAGCATTCTTCCCACATAGCTTCTTAGTTTCTCATGGACACGGTTGTTAACTTCTTTCTATTGGTCAAAAATCAATAATGAAAGTGCCAGATAATTCGATAGTAGCTATCGTTTCCTACTATCGATCATCGTTAGTTCCTTGTGTTGTATGAGTTGTATCCCAAAGTAAGAAATCTAAATGTTCGTCAGATTTTATAATATTGTACTAGTCTTGTCAACGGTGTATCAATAAATACATTTTAAGTTTTTTAGGAATAATTTTTATATGTAAAAGAATGAAACTAAATTTGCTAAAAGAAAAAGAATTCGTTACAAATTGTTACAAGCTACGATTTAGGTTACAAGCTATCAAGGAACAAGGAAGAGTAAAATAATAACCGGCCAAGTGCGTGTCGTGCCCCACGCAGTAGGTAGGGTTCCGTAGTAATTGTACGTAGTATATTATTACTCTGTGGTAGTAATGAGTTCACGGGACTAAAAAGTCTAAAAAAACTAATTTTCTTCTGAATTTCATATTTTACTTTTCATTGTATCAAATTCTACTTTTCCAAGTAGATTTTATTCGTTGGTCGCCTATAACTCTACTTATCTTACCTAGCTCTGATAGTGCCGCGGACGGACATACAAACAGACAGACTATGGGACCCTAAATATGGAGCTAAGATTCAAATGGTTAACCCATGGTAATTTATATATAGTAATTTAATCAAAATCGTTTTTACGTTGTCCAAATGGTTGAAGTAAACGGGAGTGTAATGTTTGCAATTGAACTTGATAACGTTGTGGTTATAGATAGCGATAAAGATATTTCGGATATCTATACATATAATAAAACAGTAAAAAAAGTGTGTCTGTACATTAAATATATTTCTAAAAAAAATATTGGGGGCGATGGAGACGTAGTAATAGAGTAAGAATTTAAAAAAAAAATGTCTGTGTGTTTGTCTGTTTGTCTGTTTGTCTGTTTGTCTGTTTGTCTGTATGTCTGTTTGTCTGTTTGTCTGTTTGTACACGCTAATCTCCGGAAATACTGGACGGATTCGAATGAAACTTTTTTTGTTTTATAGCTATTAAGCCTGGGCAACATACATACATACATACATACATACATACTATCACGTCTTTATCCCTAATGGGGCAGACAGAGCATTTTGGGTCTTGCGGTTCTATGCAGAGCCCAGGGCCGCAAGACCCAAAAGCCACTTTTAGCGTCATGGTGGGCGAGAAGATGGAAAAGCAATCAATACAGTGATGGGTTGCTAGCCGCATCGCCTGTTAACAGGATTTGCATTTTTGCCCATTCCCTCGATCGGCTTTTACGATCTGCGTGGGAAGAGAAGCAGCTGGTACATTCTAATGGCTGGTACATTCTCTTCTTTCTGGGCAACATATAGGGTATAAATGATTTTGGAAAATGGAACGCCTGATGCAGATCCATAATGGTCCAGCTAAACTATAAGAGATATAAAAATGCCGCCTTAGTAAAAGTTGTTATGCCTGATGAGCATTTTCCAGAGACATAAAGTCCACGCGAACGAAGTCGCGGGCTTCGGCTAGTACATACATAAAATATTAACTTTTCTAAGAATACCGATAGGATTCATGTGGCTGGTGTATAAGTTACATAAAAAGTTACTTATATGCTATCGGTTTTAAAAACTCATAACGTAAGACGATGCTTAAAGATGTGTAAGGAAAGGAATGAACTAGCTCTAAGGCTGGCGCAGCTGCAGCCGCTGCGGAAACCCTAAAACGGCGCAAATATGAATGCTTAGGGAATGGCTTCATATTTGAGCCGTTTGGGGTTGAGACTTTAGGTCCGTGGGGACCATCAACTCACAAACTTTTTAAATTTTTTAACAAAAAATTAGTCGAGGTGTCGGGTGACCCAAGGGCTGGCAATTATTTCGCCCAACGAATAAGCATTGCCATCCAACGTGGCAATGCTGCCAGCCTTTTGGGCACTCTACCGCAGGGCAATGATCTGGAAGACGTTTTCTATTTGTAAGGTTTTTCTTTTTTATTATTATTATTTGTTTAGTTTAATTTAGAGTATAATTTAGATTTTAATTTAGTTTTTAATTTAGTTTTTAATTTAGTTGTTAATTAAGAATATTAAACTGTTATTTTAATTTTATTGAAGTAATAAAGAGATTTTGTATATTGTAAAAAAAAAAAAAATGAACTACATAAAATAGAGGTCGTGTTGTGTCGGACAATCGTACGGATACAAAACGTACTGTCGGCCAGGTGTTACGTCGGTGGATTATTCGCTGGACAAATAATTTTGCTACTACAATCTAAATAGGATGCCATAAGTAGAAGTTTAAATTCGTACCAATACCAACGACATACATAATTTTTAATAAACGAGGCACACGATTCTTTAATGTTTTGCATTCGTGTCGTGACATAGGTAAGGTAGGTACATTGCCTGTTTATTCCAAAGTGGCAAACTGTTGGAAAAATAACACATTAAAAGACCGTATTCATATTATTCCGGTGGATTGTGTTGTGACTACCGACTTTACCGAGCGAGGAATACCAATGAGATGAGGTGGTGTGAGTGTTGCCACGGGAACGTAGGACTGGGGGACATCCTGTCTGTCCCAGGGTAACCAGCCAGACACTACTTATCTAGCTTATAAGTTCGATTACTTTGTAATTCTGTTTCTTTTATTTTCACTTGTAAGTACCTAGTTATGTCACGTCTTGTAAAATGTAGCCTACTAGGTAGATTAAACTATTACCAATCCAAAACAAGTTGTACCAAAAATTCGAGTAACTTTCTTATCTTACAGTGACAGACCAAGTTTTAACGTTTTGTAATAAAGCGGTAGAGGCCAGAAGGTAAGTTTTTTAAAAAAAGTTTAAAATAAGTGGTAAATCATAAAGACCAATGACCAATGGCGCTGCCGCCGTGTTAATGTCGACTCCGTGTTAATTAATTAATTAAAATTGTAAATTCACAACTTTTTAACGTTAATTGTTAAAATATCAGTGCACCAAGTATATATAAACAAGTGATATTGTTATCTACTCTGGATTTCCGAGTGAATCAGCTAAAATAGTAATATTAATAAAGTGCTAGTGATCTTCTGAAACATTCTGAAAACAGTATTAATATTAAACTGTCCCCGTTGTGTATGATGGAAATAGGCATATATGGTGATATTTGCTTATAAACAGAGGTAAATTGTGTCTACATACGATATAGATGAAAATTTTAAAGTGCAAACCGTTACCAAGCCATAAATTCAAATTCTTCCCGCTACGCGTCATTATTTTGTAAACAAACAACCGCTTTAGCCTTGCCGTAAACTCTGTGCAAACTTACGCTACAGCACTGCCATCTACAAAGAACTCTGTGAACTATTTACAAACACTGCCATCTAATAGAAAACTCAAAGAAGTACCCAGATTGAATATTAAGTATTTTTATATTCTCCCCAAAGATGTCGCCACGGGTACCTGAATACGGTATATGTGCTGCATGCTCGCAAGTTATAAAAACGCGCTTGTTTTTAAAATGCTGTAAATGCATTAAACTTTTTGATTTAGATTGCGCTAACGTTAATGTGAAACGGTTTTATAATACCATGTCTATCGAACACAAAAGTAACTGGCAGTGTCAGGAGTGTAAAAAAATACCCAAAAAGAACACCATGAAGGCAGTCACCCCACTGCAATTAAATTCAACTTCTCAGAAGTCTACAAATAATTGCAACACATCTCCTGCTGTTACTTCTTCCCCGCATTTATCCCCAGCATGCTCTGGAGAGACAAGAAATGTCACAAATGAATTACTTTATAATGAATTGCGACTTCTCCGAGAGGAGGTGAATGCTCAACGCAATGAGATGCGGGAATTTCAGAAGGCGATGACCGAAGCCGTCACAAGATGCAACCAACGTATCGACGAGCTGACCGACCGAGTGAGTGCTATTGAGAACCGAAGGCAGGAAAGCACTGACACTGACACATTAAAACACACCATCGAAGACCTCAAATCAGAAATGAATTCCCGTGACCAGGAACTGCTCCGTAACGATATAGAAATAGCTGGTATAGCTGAGGATAAAAATGAGCGTGGCCTCCATTTAATACTAGCTGTGAGTAAGAAACTGGGTGTCCCGCTGGAAGATAAAGACGTCGTGAGTGTGGAACGAGTGGGTCCCGTGCGCACAGCATCGCGAGATGGCGCAGCTGCAACTGCTGGTCGTCCGCGCCCCCTGGTGGCGCGGTTGGCGCGACGTAATTTGCGTGATGATCTTCTTGCTGCGGCACGAGTTCGGCGTGATGTTAATACCGCCGGCATGGGACTCAACTCGGAACCACAGCGCTTTTATGTGAATGAGCGACTGACACCAACGAACCGTCAACTATTTTTCAAAGCCCGTGAAGCTGCAACCCGTGAGAAGTGGAAATTTGTATGGACTAAGGATGGAAAAATCTTCACGCGGAAAGAGCATGGATCACCATTATTCCGTTTGCGCTCGGACATAGACCTAAATAATGTTTTTTCAAGCTGTTAATGTTGGCTCACTGTATTATAAATATAAATGTTAACATAATTTTTATATGTGGTAACTTTCAACCGGAATTTTATATCCTATCGCTACTTTTTGCTATATCCGATACGGAACACTGTATTTTGTATACATATTTTTTTGATTTTAATAACTTCATTCTATGCAGTCTTGTTTATTCGCCACAGGTGTACCCTAAAAATAATTCATGCAAAAGAATATTGTATAAACCAAATTTCACACAGAAAACAGTCACAATAATTACTTTTTTAAATTTTAAATATGTATTTTCTACATTTAATAACACATTTTCAAGTTATTGTAAGCCTTGTGGTTTAGTACTCTCAAATTATTTATCTTATGCAGATCAGCGTCACATTTCATTACTTCGACTGCTCATACTACATTGTAAGTATAGCCAAGTTGTATATTCTTTTGTTATTCAATTTGTTAAAAGGAGAAAACTATCCTTAGGTCTTTTGAACCGCGGATCTCTTGGTGCGAAACACGAAGAATTTATTGTCGCTATGGCCCATAATGACGTAGATATTATGGCCATTAATGAAACCTGGCTCAAAGAAGGCGAAGATGCCCGTGCACCTATGCCTCCTGGTTACCGACTGCGTTATATTCCTCGACCTGCTGCTTCGCGTCGTAAACGTGGAGGTGGTGTTGGTTTTTATATTAAACAAAACATTAATGCTCGAATTATAGGTCACCCACCTGCAGCGTGTGTGGAGCAGATGTGGCTGAGTCTTAATATCGATGGCGTAAAGTTGGCTATAGGCACGGCATACCGTCCACAGTGGCTTAACATTGACATTTTTATAGACGCAATGAGTGAAACAATATCATCCTTGGCTAATTTTGACCACATAGTTTTGTTAGGTGATTTTAATGTAGATCTTTTAAAACCCGAAACTCCACTCACACAAAAACTTGTACATTTTTTAAACCAAATGAACCTAAATCAATTTGTTACACAACCAACTCACTTTACTAAACACAGTAAAACCCTGATAGATCTAGTATGTTCAAATACCCATGTTTCTAATACAAATGTCTCCTACATACCCGATCTCAGTCATCACGCATTTATATCTTGTAATCTCAATGTTAGAAAAGAAAAACCAACACCTAAATATATTACTTACAGGCCGCTTAAAGATATAGATTTAAATAAATTCAACGAGGACGTTAAATCCATTAATTGGTCAAATTTGGAAACGGATAATGTCGATAGTATGCTAGAATCTTTCAATAAATGTATTATTAACTTATTTAATAAATTTGCTCCCGTTAGACGCATTCGGATTAAGGATCGCTCTTATCCATGGATAACGTATACTATAAAAGAGATGATGAAACTTCGCGATAAGGCATTTGCTAGGTATAAAGATACTAAATTGGAAAGTCACAAAAAATATTACAAAGACCTTAAAAGCATCGTAAATACAGCAATTCGCAATGAGAAAACAGCATATTTTAATCACCATATTAACTCTTTACATAAAAACCCGCGTCTTCTTTGGAAAAACATTAAACAAAATATAGCGAATTTTAACAATAAAAGTAATTCTGAATTGCCTTCACACTTAAATAATTCTAATGCATTAAATGACCATTTCCTAAATACTCCTGGAAGTAATAATGTAAATGATACCAATTTAAATCATTTTGAATCGAGCAAATTTAATTCATCTGTGTTTAGACTAAAGCCTGTCAGTGAAAAAACTGTCGCTGATATTATTAAATCAATTTCAACCAATGCAAAAGGTACTGATGACATCACTCTGAATATGGTGTTACTTACGATGCCCTATACACTATCAATTATTACAGCCATAGTAAATAAATCCATTGAAACCGGCGTCTTCCCTGGTTCATGGAAAACAGCTATTGTAAAACCGATTCCTAAATCTCAACATCCTAACGACTATAAAGACTTGCGTCCGATAAACATCTTACCATTTCTATCAAAAATTGCTGAGAGAGCCGTCTGCATGCAAATGACGAAATATTTAGAGGAAAATAATATCTTGCCAGTAAAGCAGTCTGGATTTCGGAAATCTCATAGTACCACTACGGCGTTGATTGACGTCGTTGATGACATTCTTGCAGGCCAAGACATCTCTGAGGCTACACTATTGGTTCTGTTGGATTTTTCACGTGCATTTGATACAATTAATCATGCACTCTTAATTTCTAAACTTAAATACTATGGCTTTGATACAAAAACAATACAATGGTTCAATAGTTACTTATCCGGACGCAAGCAATACGTTGAAACTTGTAATAATAGTGGTGTTGTATCAGCTTCTAGTGTCAAGGCAGTCAATAGAGGAGTACCTCAGGGCTCCATTCTAGGACCAATACTTTTTATTATTTATACTGCTGATATCACAAACTCAATTAAAAATAGTAAGCATCACTTATATGCAGATGACTTACAGTTATATCTCTCATTTAACCCTTGCTTAACAAATGAGGCAGTCAATAAATTAAACATAGATTTGAATAATATTTCTCAATGGTGTGACCAAAACAACCTCGTCTTAAACCCTTCTAAGTCAAAAATTTTATTATTAGGTACAAAAGCACAAATAGAGGATGTATCTACCCGCGATCCTCAGGTATTCATAGGGCATGATCGGTTGGAAGTAGTAACGCAGGTTAGAAATTTAGGTCTGTTAATGGATGGAAGGTTACAGTTTGAGGATTACGTTTCACAACTAATGCGTAACTGTTTTTATCGACTTAGTGTACTTTATCGGATTCGCGAATGCTTAAACGTTGATATGCGCATCAGATTATGTGAAACCCTAGTTTTGTCAAAATTGAATTATGCAGACTCCATTTTTGGTCATTGCCTGCTTTCACGCACGAAGAAACTTGTACAACGCATTCAAAATGCATGTGCAAGATTTTGTTTCCCGATTCCCCGTCGCTCGCATATCACACCATTTTTAAACCTAAATAAATTATTGAACATGAATAACAGACGAAACTTGCATTTTGCTGCACTAATATTTGGAGTGATGCAGAGTGGCCAGCCATCTTATTTGTATAATAAATTAAAACTTAAACAGGGTAGAATGAGAATTGCACCAGTTTTATTAGTACCACAGCACAGTACAGCTGCATTTCGTGGCAGCTTCCGTTATGCTGCCACGAAATGCTGGAATAACCTGCCTCCTCCAATTAGGAATTTAAAATCTGTTAACTCCTTCAAATACAATCTCAAGAGGCATTTACTTGACGCACAATGTAATAACAATTAAGCAACTGTGCTGTGCAACCAAACAACCTTCCTGCTTTTATTTTATTTGTTTGTTTCTGTTATATGTGCCTATATAAATTTATAAAAATAATTTTCTTTTTATTCAGTGTAAATATTACTGTATAATTGTTAAATTAAACAATGTTTGTTAGCTTATTACTTAGTGACTGTGCAATATGTTAATATAAGGCAGAGCCATATCTGTTAAATTGGTTTCTCTGAAAATCAGCGTCTTGGCTCCGAAAAGCCTTGACACAAAAGCTGAGAGAAACCATTTTGGTGGCATATCTTGTTAATTATAAGTGATGTTCTGTACTTTTTGTTGTTGTATATATGCTCCAAATAAAGATTTTCTATTTTTTCTATAAAGGTTAGATTCATTCGTCGAAGAAGCCACATCACCATTCAAACGCAAATGACATGATTAAGACATTCAAGCAACGCGTTAGAAAACAAACAAGACCATATGTGTGAAATCCTAGGATGGACCTACCATCTGATAAACAAGGATGAGATCATTCCACTGATACTATAAACGTGCTGTACATTCCGCAAATATAGTATGATAGTCGCTTATAGGGCAATATTTCATTGTTAACGGTCAAATAGCAGTCCATAAATTGCTAGTGCTAAGGGCTATTAAAACTTAGTAAACATAGCCCTAGGAATTTTCAGATAAGAGTAATTTACAGCTCAGATGTAAAGTAAATAAGCACCTATAAATCTAGTAAATGATGAATCATCTAGGCTAACTATCTAACCAGAAAACAAAGAGGTAGGATTGTTTATACACAGGCCAGAAAATGAAAGATAAGTAACGCCTACGAAGTTTATATCAAATATACTAAACATACACGAAAATGTACTTGTATAATGCACTAACGCACTAACCAAATCACAGAACCAAATACAGTTCACCCCTCAATGAAATAAAAGGGGTTGACGTAGGTATATAGTGTTCAACACGAGGGTGTGTCTAATGAGTATCTATTTGCAACGAAAATCTTTTTTGTAACACTACATAATTTGAAGTTTTTTTTTAAACCTGGCCAAGTATGGCTCCGGTAGTTAGAGGGCCGTTCTCCTGCAGTGGAGACAAAAAGACCTGATGATGATGATGATTTAAAAACCTAAGATAGCGCCACATAATGTATTTTTATGCCGTGGGCGATACCATAAAAGCCATCATAACATCCTCTTAGATAATAATAAACTTAGTACCTGACTAATTAGCATGAGATCAAAATATTACTAACGAGGATATTTTTAAGTGTTTAAAGTTGAAAGTTGGACATCCGTCTTATTACAAAAACAGGATTAACTTTGTTACTAGGTTTAAACCATTATCCGCCAAAATCAAGTTGACATTGACAGATAAGTTAGTTTCACTTTACTAAATGTCAACTTGATTTGGGCGGATAATGGTTTAAACCTAGTAACAAAGTTAGTCTGGGTTTTATAATAAGACGGGTATCAATAATGGCAGCCGTTGCATTACTAGCTTCTATACCAAAGACTAAAACGAAGTTTCTCACTGTACTTATTTTCATAATACGGTTTCTTGCTGGTGACAGCTGAAGTCATATTATTGTTATCCTAGCCTAGGCAGACTGTAATTAGACTTACAATAACATCTACATAGCTAGAGAATCTCGGGACCCTATTGTTCTCCCATGCATGTGATCAGAGAATACATGAATAACAATATGGAATGCGGTGGACGGAAATTAGAATTATAATAAGCCACTAGAGCTAGGTTAGGTATATGCTTGATGTTTTTTGTATGTTTATAGTTTGGATTAAAAGATTCTAGCTTTCATTACAAATTTATTAGCATGCATCTTCAGAACCTTTCTGCCTAAATGCGATACTTTTTATGGTAACTATTTATTATATGCCACTTTTTTAATACCACTTTGAGAGTTACATTAATCTACATCTTTAGTTATAATTCTTCTAAACTGTTTAATTTTCACCAATCAGTTATTTTGGAATTTGGAATCAATCAAAGATAATGTAGAGGAGACTAAGATCCGTAGTCTAGTGGTAATGATAACGAGATCTTAATACCTACACCAATGTGTAGTGTAGGTATTAAAGAGTTGTTAATATGCCATTGATAGTAACACGGTTTTCGGTCGAAGTGTCGATGACCTTTCATTGTCTTCAACAAATAAGGTTTCACCACTGGGAGCAATGCTCATGGAATTTATGATGAGACCGTCCAAATATTTGTAATTACTTGCATTCCTACTTGCGTTTCTGTATATTAAAGTCCCAATATCACTATAATTCGTTAATTAATCGATGTCTTTTACAATTAGAATTAATATCTAAATTACAATCTAAATTAAAAAACTAAATTAAAAATCTAAATCTTGATCATGTGGCATGGTGCCAAGAACACTGGCTGCATTCCCGCGCTGAATAGCTACTGCAATCCTCTGCGCGAGATATGAGCCAGCCCTCTTGTCACCAGCGGCGTCGACAAGCCGAGGGGTTATTTTTTTAATAAATTTTTTAGTACTTGGACCCCACGGACCAAGAGTTTCGACGCCAAGCGGAACAAAAATATATTCATTAGATAAAGAGGAATATTTTCGCCGCTTGGCGTCTTCTGCTGCTTCAGCCGCGGCTCCAGCCCTTGACACCGTCGCCCCGAGGCGAGAAGGGGCAACCGTATCGACGCATGTCGCGTCCCACACGAGTGCCCTCCCCCGCTCCCAAGGGACAAGGGTTAAACCATCTGGACGCTTGCCATCATCGCGAGTTATTCCTACAGGTTCTAACACATTAGGGATATCGATGGTGGCAAGCGCCCTTTTAACGATATTGTTAATGGAGCCGTGGCGTGAAAATCTGCCGGCACTGCGTTGGCAGTGTAGCCCGTGTAGTCCGTTCCTGTCGACGACACTGCCACATAAACATAGATGGCGTTCGACAATGGCAGCACCCAATCTAAGTCCAACGATAATTCGAAAACTGCCATTGTCGAAAAGTGTTCCGAGGTTGGCGGAGGGGAGTGCGTGTAACCAGTGTCCTGATTCATGTTCAGAGACGGCAAGAAGCCTTGCGCGGTCTAAATCACTGATAGAATTTTGAACCAAATAGTTATAATCTCTCTGTACCAGAGGGACATCCCAGAGTTTTTGTCGGTTTGGTGCCTCTGGGATGTTTTCATTGGGACAGAGAGTCTTCCAGGCATCGATTGCATCCGTTGCACAGTGTATATCAGCTGAAGACATTTTAAGAATTTTCGCACACAAATGTGATACGCTGTGAACGGACGAAAGGAAAGCCGGAAGAGCTATACTAGAAATTTTTCTGATACCGATGCCACCAGATCGAATAGGTAAAGAGGCTTGAATCCAGGCGCGGTGATCAAGGTTTAAATTTAGAATTTTTTCTAAAGCGTTTTTGAGGGTAGCATCTAAGTTTTCCAAAAGGTCTAAGTGATTCCAGATTGGGCATGCTCTTAATATATATGTAAATTTTGGAACAAAAAGGCAATATTTAAGAATGGTAAATGCGACATGGGAATTCAGAAGGCCCAATCTACTTATATTTTTCGAAAGTGTTTCACATTTATTTTCTAGGATTGGTCTAATGCTTTCCTCGAGTAGTGGAGCACCTAGAAGGCAAAGTGAACTATTTTCTAAAACTTTGATATCTGGAGCAATGTTTTTAAATTTTTTAATGATTAAATTTCTGTCATTCATGTCTTTTTATTCTATTGTTATTTTCATAGTACAATAAAGTTATTACAAACTAACAAACTAATGTCAATCAAGTTTATCTAAATAAGGAAAATATAATAATTTACAAATTTTATTGGAATTTTTGCCCCAATAGTCTATTGGAGCAAGAATTCCAAAAAAATAGTACGACAGGTAGACTGGTTCCCTATTTCATTTCAAAAAATAAGGATGCGATGTCACTGTATGTAACACGATGTATCGCGAAATTACTGGGACGATGTTTTACTTGGTCGATTCTCTACGACATAACTAGGTATATTTACTGGGCCAACTCATTTTTAATAATAAAACGAAAGCAATACCATACCTGATGACATGGTAACTGCTAGTCAACCTGTTAAAGCTAACAAAATAATTTGTATATCTGCTACTCATATCCCATTGTAAAGAATAAGTATAATAAGAGGAAAACGCCAAAATCGATCGGGATTCTATTCAGTTACAAACACAATACAATGCCTACATTCCTCTTTCCTATTTCACGTCTACAATGTACCTACATTAAATAGATTAATTTGTTATTATTAACAAAAGACCGAATCCTAATTTTGCCCTAGCTAAACCTACTACCGATTACACCTAGAATCATGAAACCGTGTATTAGATTTAGTGGTGAGATCATGTATCAGCGAGGTACCGCAAGGCGATATGGTCTGTTAACCACTCACGGCAGGCTTGCGATCATTTCGCTGAAATTCTCACTCTACCAATTAGGACAAAATCTCCCCCGTCAATTAATTTTGACGAGAGTAGATAACAATCAACCCACTGTTATAAATTGGGCCGGAATAAATTAATCCCTAGGGAAGGGTTCGCACAAATTGCGCAAGATGGCCGATCGGAAGCCAAAATGGCGGACATCGATCAGATCACCAATAAAGCATCAGTTTATAATGAAAAGCGTTACAATTGAGAATTTACCGATACAGATACATTTTTACGTTTATATCCCTGACGCGCTAGACAGAGCCCAGGGCCTTAGGACCCAAAGCCGCCATCGCCTATATTTTTATTCCCACGAGATTCATTTTGAGCATGTAAGAATAATCGATGATTTTGATTCTATCGCATGTTTAACAGCTGTAACCCGTAACAATGTTGAGCATCGGTGCTTAATTGCAAATTGAATTTACTTAATTGCATTACCTAACATAAAAACTAGAAAGTTTTTTTTCTGCGGAACCGATTAACTCGTTATCCATCATGCTACTAAACTTTTTTCAAGTCTGTGCGCTTCTTGTAGTATGCTAATGTTTTAACAAACTATTTATGAAAAAAAACACGTTTCCTCCTTTTTTGGC
Source organism: Acrobasis consociella (assembly GCA_963555685.1). Lineage (NCBI taxonomy): Eukaryota > Metazoa > Arthropoda > Insecta > Lepidoptera > Pyralidae > Acrobasis > Acrobasis consociella. Next base: position 968,295 of record OY743112.1, read on the forward strand.
GTTTATAGACACTGGCTAATTAAAATCGAATGTAGTTTCATTTACGCTGGTCTGCGAGAAAAGTAAAATCTTAAAATGCACCAGCTGCGGCGCTTTTCTTACCGCCCCGTGACATATTTGGGAGTGTGACTGTCGTTTGGCTAAGAATGCACCAAATCGATAAGTGCGACGCCATTAAAACAGTTTGCTCAACTTAGAAACGGTTTACTAATGCGTCATGTCAGTGTGATTCACGCCTGGAAAGCGAAAAGAAACACGGTTACGAATAGAACATTTCAAAAACATGGATGATTGAGGAAAAGTACAAATCAAAACGATAATGATAAATGAGTGATTAATACCATTACACAGAAATATTACCTACACCTTCCTAGAAAATGTCAATAACAGTTAAGTTTTTACGTACCATAAAGGTGTTGGAGGCATGACACACATCCTAAATGTCACCACATTACGTAGTACCTAGTCTGGCCATCTGTTAGCTTTAACTAAATAAAATCAACGCACTATTGTAATTTGTCGCTTATAGCGGTCCGTTACGGCTCTTACAAAGCCTTTTATGGACGTAAAGAACAGGAATGGTAGATAAGGCATTCTTAATTCTTGGCGCCGCAAAAATGTCCCAACGCGCCATATGGTCGCCGCGACAAGTGACCTCAAATTGGCCTTAACTGCGATTAAATCTGAGCATTAAACCCGTGATTAATTGGCTTATCGAAATGAAAGGAATATAAGGGGAAGATTGATGAAATAGTTTATAGAGCTCGGGGAAACGTGACAGAAAATGAAAGTTTCAATGGAGCTAGTTTAACAACCACCATAGAAGAAAGTAAGATATCTTTAGAGCACGATCACATCAGAAATATAAAAAGCAATGTTTAGACAGCTGTTGAGATCACAAGATATCAGTAAGTAATAATAATAACATTACTGCTGAATCGCCAAAGCTTTCCATCCAATTATATCAGTTCGTTACATCGACATTGTTATTCAAATTTAATACATTCATTCATTACTTTTAGCTCAGAGAATCATTCATTAACAATTCCAAAATTTAAAAAAGGATTAACTCTCGTTTGTTCTTTTTTAAAATTCTGGCGTTGGCGTAACTTTGTATTGCTTTTATCCCGGTGAATTTGGGGATCGATCGTCTGAGCGCGGAGGCACGGGCGTACACTGAACCGAGTGAGTCATACAGCCACAGCCACCGCCATGCGATGCGACGTAGAAAGTCATGTTATTAAAATTTCACCGTAAGCAGAGCGGCGGCCTCGACTCGACACGTACCGTTCTGCTGATTTACGATGAACCTCATTATAAATGCAATTGTTACAATCATCGAGCTCTTTTGGGGCTATTTATACTTGTTTTTCTTAATTTGGTGTTGCTCAAAATGGCGTAAGTTTACCAACCTAGGGTCCCGGTGGTATTTCAAGTAATTTCAGCGTGCCAAAGTCATAAAATTATGCAATTTAAGAAGATACGGGCGTGTGTGCAATAGAATAAAACCAAGATGTAGGATGTAATATTTAGACGAATATTTAAAAAATATTGAAATACTAGCAGTGAGAAGAGTGTAAGTAGCAAATGAATAGAAATACCGACTACTACGAGCATGTACTTATCGATTCCCTAATAGAAGGTCCGTTCACCTTTCGACTCTCGTAAAAACATTTCTAACTTTATTCCGACCGTTCAAATCCAGCTGAGACAAATTGCCTTTTTGCACGAAAAGAAAAGAAATCCTAAAACAAATTGGGATCACTGCGGGTAACTGAAGAATTAGTTACTTTGGGACTCCGGTTTATGTTAAAGATGCCTTATAAACGGCTTTTTTCCTTCACACCGGCTCTACTTTTGTGGAGTTGGTGTAAGCACTTTGCATAGCAATGTGGTATAACGGAATATTTAAAATGTTGTTTTCTAATCTCGTTTTGATATGATTCAACCACTTGTGTCGCTCTATTGGTCTTATCTGGTAAAATATAACAATTTGTAATAAAAATTTAATATTTGTTTGTAGGCACCATAATTTCAGGCCTACAAAGCAAATATTTGTCATTTTTATCATCGTTTCAGCACTGTAATATAACGTCCACAGATGGACATAGGGCTCTGCTAAGGATTAAAAAAAACTGATCTTAATTGACTGCATCCAGTACATATTACCTTTACAGACTCGATAAGAATTTGTGAAGGCTTACTATGTACGAGCTATACGAGGAAGCATATTTTTTGTCAAGACACGATGTCAAAAATCTTATCGACGTGAGTGCTTGATTTTTATTTTTTTGACGTTGTGCATGACCACTCTCAATCCAAAGCCACCAGATCAAGAGATTAGATTATCTATCAGATCGGATGACAACCGCTCACCGCATGACCTTCAGCTATTTATAGGCCAAGGAGCATTCCTGGAGCCAGCGGGCAACCTTGCTAGGACATCGGTCTCCTTATAAGGGATTGTATACGTTTAGATTTTACGCCATTTATGGTTGAAAGAGAATGAGGTCGAGTGGCTGACTGCGTGATGTACTCGGCCTTATGTATTGAATTTACTATCTTAGAACGTGTAGTTTGTAAGTATGATGTGATGGCATATAAGTAGATATTGTTAAAACTGATAAAAACATCGTTTTTAGATTCCTCTATAAGAAATCATCATCATCATATGTTTTTTAGTCTCCACTGCAGAAGCACGACCCTCTTTGTACTACCAGAGTAATAGGTATACTTAGCCAGAAAAGTCAGAGGATTTGGCCTGCACTCTCCACGCTGGCCAGATGGATTGGAGAATCCTCATTGATGTTTGTTTAAGCTTATTTAAGAATTTATTTAAGCTTTGTTTAGCTTGTAATTTTTAAGTTGCCTTCAACGACTTCCTAGGTAAAACTTGATGTGATCATTTTCTACTTTGCCGGATACCACACGGTAATTTAATTAAAACTGACATGTGAGATAAATTCGAAAATGTTTGTTAAGTAAATTGTGGTTCAAACTTTGAGATTTAATTATATTCATATTAAAACGTTTTTAAAGCTGGAATGCTGTTAATAATGAGAAATTAAAGTTTACTTAATCTTATTATACAAATTTAATCACGAAAATCGAAGTTGTACCTTTTATAACATTTTTTTTTATTGATCGTAATATCAGAGATTTAATGCCATCGGAAATTTGTTTAAATGTATTAAAGTACTCATAAGCGCATGGGATTGGCTATCCCATGAGGAAAACGAATGTAAATTTGACTTTTGATGTTATTAGACCTGCCCTGATTCTCTTAATATCCGTAATTAAAAGTAGGTACTTAAGTAGATTATGAACTGTGGACCATCTTTAATAAAATTTCCTTTGTATTCGCCATGGATATATTTATGAATTTCATAATATTATTTACTTATCTATGTATATTCCGTTTCTATTAATTCCTGGATTTGGTCGAGTTGAACTTGGAGTCCATCCAAATTGGGTTCGTAGATAGGTATCTCATATAAATAAAACTAACTTACTAAGGTACTTACTTCATTTTAAAATTGTAAAAAAATGTTTACTACAAGTTTTATTAATGAATATAGTAAGTAATTAAATTTAAATGCATCTAAAGTAGTTAATTTGTGGCTTGTTTTCTTTCTCTTTATATTTTGTGAAAACATGGTAGAGCTACAAAAATTTAGAATGGAAAGTTATCCAGTCGTCCACTTTTTTTTTTAATAGAATCTAATAATGCTGATGCGTGTTCGTTCATAGCTGAATAGTTAAGATAACCACTGGGTGTGTAACGCACGGTACTCGGACTCTACGAGAAAACCAGTTGCGGTGGAATGTTCAAATAGACTCGCGAATGCATTTGCAGGGATCGTGATAGTTTTACAATTTACACCTCTTTAACAGAGACTTAATTCACAATTATCTATACTTATGGTCAGGAGCGGCAGTGTAGGGTGCAGTTAGGCGACCGCCCAGGGCGCCAATATAGGTATAGGGTACCTATATTGCGACGCCTCTGTACACTCGCTCATTAATCGAGGACTTTTTCAACCATAAATTCCCTTTTGAGGTTGAATTTTTGAATTGAAAAAGTCACTAAATTAATTTTAATCTTTTAGGTACCAGTTCTAAATTTTCATTACCTGAAGGTAATGAAAATTTTGAACTGGTACCTAAAAGCGCGGGGACGTCCCCAATGGGATAAGTACCAACCCAAATTTTTCATTACTTACCTCAGACCATCTGAGTTACTTACACCACTTATAAATGAATTGCTATTAGAAGAGAAACATCGCGGCTTTTTACAATTAAATACACTTCACACCTCATTCATGATTTGATTCACAATTACCGATAAAGTGACTCAATGCATTTGATATATAAACAATAGTAATTAAGATTGGGTTTATCAGTCAGTGACTAACTGGGCGCTATCGAAGGGACGACAAAGGGACGTGAGCAAAACAAAAGATATCGTATCAGACAGTCGCTTTCCTAACATTGGCTTACAATGTTTAGGAGATACGCATTTGGGTTGAATACCTTCATTATGAATAAGACATACCTATATTGCGAGCTGTAACTAAATAACGAAGAACATTAGATTGGCCACGTTATAATTTTTAAGTTTATTGTAAAAAAAAATCTTCAAAATAAGAGTTTTGCTATATTTTATGCGTTAGATCTATGTGCATCAGATTTTCCCAAAATGCATCTTGTAATTCCAGTTCCTAGGTAAGTAATCTTTCTACCTATTAAGATCAGGTTTAATTTTTCAGGATTTACGGGACTCTATTACTTAGACTCCACTGTACGTCTGTATGTCTGTTACCGCCTGTATATCAAAAACCGTGATAGCTAGACAGTTAAAGTTTTTCTGTTGCCTCTATAACAGCGAATACAATAATTTAAATATTTAAGTGGGGCTCCCATCCAACACACGTGATTTTTTAGGGTTCCGTAGCCAAATGGCAAAAACGGGACCCTTATAGATTCGTTCATGTCTGTCTGTCTGTCCGTCCGTATGTCACAGCCACTTTTTTCCGAAACTATAAGACCTATACTGTTGAAACTTGGTAAGAAGATGTATTATGTAAACCGCATTAAGGTTTTGACACAAAAATAAAAGAAAAACAAAAAAATTTGGGGGCTCCCCATACTTAGAACTGAAACTCAAAAAAATATTTTTCATCAAACCCATAGTTGTGGGGTATATATAATGGATAGGTCTTCAAAAATGATATTCAGGTTTCTAATATCATTTTTTTCTAAACCGAATACTTTGCGCGGGAGACACTTCCAAAGTGGAAAAAAGTGTGTCCCCCCCCGTAACTTCTAAAATAAGGGAATTATAAAACTAAAAAAAATATATGATGTTCAGTACCATAAAAACTACCAGCAAAAATTGGTTTGAACGATATCTAGTAAGTAGTTTTTTTTTATACGTCATAAATCATAAACGGTAATTTACCTTTCATTCAATCAACTCAAATATAAAAATAAAAAAAAATACATACTGCAAGACTTTTATATTATGTTATTTGCTACAACTGAACCCTTCATGGGTGAGTCCGACTCGCACTTGGCCGCTTATTATAAATAATGTTTGATACGCACTTGGCTGGTTTTATTGTAATAGGTTTCTTCCTAGGCTATAAAGATTTTTTTAAGCAACATTTCTTGCTGATTTAAGGAGAGAAAAACCTTTTATTCTGAGTCTTTGTTTAATAGCATGATAAGTTCAAATATACAACGATAGACTATTCGCCTGGCCTGACTTGGCGCTAAAGATTGCTCGATATTAGAAAGTAAACTAAAGGTGATAGTAGCCATCGTGCTACAAAATCCTCAGCAAGGCCTTATCGCATATTCAAGGTGCAAACGCCACTATCTGAATCGTCTACGCAATCCACCTGTCTGCAGCCCTCCAAGGTGCTCCAGTCGGTGCAAATGCAGTGAGTCAGTGCAACAATGCACGCCACAATAGTGTTTACGTACAGACATCCGACACGAACGGTTTATCGTATGCTGTTTGTACGGAATGAATGGGGCTGAAGCTGTTGTAATGTAGCTTGGAATCTATGTAAGATTTTACTGCCTGTAATTAATTATGCACTGACTTTGATTACTCATTTTCATTTCGTAGTCTTAAAAGCCAATCCGTCTTATTACAAAACACAGACTGACTTTGTTACTAGGTTTAAACCATTATACGACTACACAGAGTTAACATTTTCAGATGAGAGTTTCAACTCAGTAACATAACAAAGTTAGTCTGCGTTTTATAATAAGACAGTACCTATGTCTTTTCTCTTTTGCGTTGTCAGTGTTTTTATGAATAAAACATTTTTTAGGACCTTATTTTATAAAAAAAATTGTTAGACCTAGGTCGAACTACAGAGACAAACTGACAAGATTCTTTAATTTCTACTGTTGAGTTGGAATTGGGTAGGTGACTTCATATTAAGATAAGAGTTCATACTATAAAACTTCACTAAATTAATGTAAGATTTCAATGGTCATATCCGTTACTTTAGATTACAATTGATACTTGGTATCGAGAGCGCTATTTGACTTCACAAAATCACGCTTTCGTTTTTCATACAAATCGCACAGAAAATGTTTGTTTTGACTTTTAGAAAAAAGTGTTTGATTTGAGTTGTTGTCATCTAGCGAAATCTAATTTATGAAGATAATTTCGAACGTCAAGGTCAAAGTCAAAGTCCTCTGAGTCTATAACTGACAAAATAGTCTTGCTTTTTTATTGAGATTTTAGAGTTCGAAAGTATATTTAGTCGGCATATGTATCTTTCTTAGTTTACCTACTTTGAAAAGGCTGCTTAGTATCACTGAGCGCAAAAGCCGTGAAAACTCAAAGCGACAAGGCCTTGCGTGAAAGTGTTCCAGAGCTAAAAGTATCCTCGACATTAAGCGCTCCAGATGGCTAGGTCGAATTCCAGAAGATCTGGGTTCGTGGACCGCTCGGAAATAGAACCGAGCAGCCGTTTAATGTAGATAGACCAGACAGCTGTGCTGGATTGTTATGTTGCGTCATAGCTGTATACGGAAGCCAAAATTTATACTGGAGAACTTTTTTTAATATTTCATAATGACCACATTTTTTTTAAATAGAAGCCTGCCAAGCTTCTTACTATAATAATGGGTGTTGAGAGATATGAGAGATTTTCGCATCGACATCTGCAAATGCGGAACATTCGCATTAAATCAGACATTCGCATCGATACAGAGCTTTTGCGGATGCGGATTTGCCTGACAAAATTAGCCCTTCCCCGAAAGAAAGAAAATAGTAATTTAAATTGAAAGTAACTAAAACTATAATTTTTTTGCAATAGCAACACTGAATTAAACGATTTTCATTCAAAATCTCTAGCCTCAAAATGCAAATAATTGAGACTAAAATCTGTTTGTTAAGATCTCTTAACATTATGATTAAATAAATATATCAATTAAATTCTCTTAAAAATTGAAAAATATGTAAAAAAATCCTGAAATCTGGATCCGCATCCGCTGATGTCAATATTATTGCATCCGCACTGCCGTAAGTTGGTTGCATACCTTCTAGTGTTCAGTGCACTGGCAATATTTATTGTTGGGCAAAAAGGACATTGGGTAAATATTCGTATAGAGAGTTTTATATTTTAATCGTCATCGAATCGATAAATACAATCGAGATTCGGCATAGCACGCGGTCAACGACCCCCGCTAGCGATACAACGTAAAAAGATGCATCTCAAAATTTTATGGAGCGTCAAGTCGGCCAACATCCAACTTAGGCAATTAAAAAATTCAAGTGTCTCACGGATGGGTGCTGGCTAGCCTAGCAGGCCGTTTTTTGTACCGAATGCATCAAATTAATTTTAAATTTCACGTTCACCAGTACAACGAACGGGAATTATGCTACTTATTTAACACACAGCGCTTGGTTACTTAATTAAATTCCTTTAAAAGACTAATTGAGTAAATAAATTAATTTGTATTCCATAATTAAGAAACGCGATGAACGTGTTGTGTGTATTAAGAATGTGGTGTATGAATCATTAAAAGTATTACTTATTGACACATTTATTTGTAAGACGCGTCCTCGTCTGACTCATCCGTCCCAACAGTTAACTGACACTTTAAAAAAAGTAAAAGATAATAAAAATACCTATAACTTTTCATAATTAAAAACCGACTTCTTCCCTCAAAACTACACAGCCGATTGGGATAAAATTTCTATGGAACCACCTGACAAGTAGGTATATCCTTTTAAACAAATACCTAAGAATCATCCAAATCAGTCTAGCCAGGCGTCTTCTCATAATCAGTGAACATACATAAAAAAGGTCGCGCGCGACGAATTGATATCCTGAATATCCTCCTCGTTCCTCCGACTTCCAAAGGTCGATAAAAAAGTTCCCATAATTAAATGCTTTTATACGATTATGTATGAGTATCTATGAGTCATAAATGAGACAGAAATAACTCCTAAATGCATGATATATGATACATATCAAAATTTTATTATTATTACGTTCGTCGCCAAATGGCAAGTTCGGATGCGGCTCCCCTCGCAATTTATTGATCAACCAACCAACGCACTGTGCCTAAGGTTTGTATGAACATCACACGGCATATACCAGAAGATCACATAAATATCAGGTTTTAGATCCCCAAAAAAACTTTTAAAAATTAAAGCCATAAAAAGTATAATCTTTCAACGTTTTTGAGTTTTATCTATTTGCCAGACAGACATAAAAAAGTTATGCAACTTCTGGGATATTTTATAACGCTTTTATAATTATAAATGTAATACAAAAATTACACAAAATTGATTGTATGTTTGTCTTAAAACACCACACCTCTGAAATCCTTTTTCTGAGCGTAACTGAAGGGTAAAATAACCTTGGCTGGCTTTCGTCACAAAGTAGTGAACTATAAATATCTAAATGCATGCTGAACTGTAAACAAAATAGCCGCTAATGCCTTTATAGCAGCCCTAGCAGTTAGGTATTAGGGTGGTTTGGCTCCGGGCAATCGATTTCAGCATTCGGGAAGTGTTTAGTCTCTTTCTGGCCAATGTGTCTGGGCATTTTCTGTTTCAGTTCAACACAACCACTGTCCTGTCTGTGCAGATTTCATTACGCACTTGGTACATAGTCTCTACATAGTACATGTGTTCTCTGTAATGCCTGCAGATGTTGCCATGCATAGGTATTGAGTTTGTACGTCCTGGATTCCACTGATTTTAATGAAAAATCCACGTATAAATAATTCCTGGCTTCTTCTTGTACCATATCGGTTAATTCATTGTCTCAATTATCAAACTGTCTTTGTCTCAAAGGTTTTTTCAATAACCTGTTTTGTCCCATTGTTGAGCAAAGGTCTTTTCCATCTTCTTCTACTTATCTCTTTTCCGTTTTAAGCCCGACCACCCTTTTTGAAATGCGTCGAGATCGTCTCGCTAACGCTTTTTTGGACTAAGTAACGGCAATTTATAGTAACGCATTTTCAAATCAGAAGTTAGCTAAGGATAAGGAAAATATGCTTATGATCATACTGTTGTACTTGCAGTTAATCCATTTAGCATTAAGATGAACACAGATGAATCACATGCAAATGTAGTACTTAACAAGGTAAATGTCAATTCAGTATAACATACAATTCTTGCAATTGATGACAGCAAAATTGTTTAAAACAGAATTACCTTCTGCTTACACATTGTTTACTTATAATTATGAGTAATTATTGAGTAAGTATTTCGTGAATAATCGCAGTTGACGAGTTAAACACGAAAGCGGCGAAAGTCGACAACTTGGCCGTCGAGACCGGTTCAACTCTTTTGTAATTTGTTAGTGCTTTATGGACAATGTCGTGTAGGACGCAAGAAAGTTTCTTTGGTAGTTATTCAATCAACATGGCGCCAGAATAATTGGAATTTATGAAACCATACGATTAAATGTGAGAAACAGTTTAGTCAATACAAAACCAACCAAGTTGAAATCTATAAAATCGAAATTAATGTAAGTGAGTATACATTGAGTGGCTTTGTATAAGCCACAATTAGAAAACATAAGGAACTTAATAAAGGACCGGGAATAGTTGCTGTAATCTGTTGAGAATTATAACACTATTATATTATCTTCTTCTTTAGGTGCCGCTAAATTTCTGAAGATTGCCTCTCAGCTCTTTAAATCTTGGTTTGTCTATGCCAAGCCTGAATAGTTGTTCTACAGTTTTAATACAGTCCACTGTCGGATGTTCCTCAGTCATGACATTTAGCGACGCTTTTTTTTTGCCCAGCTTGCACTGTCCGGCAATTTTACCCATCATTATGGTCTGCAGTAGATGATATTGTGAATTTCTCAACACCAAGGTATGTGATTTTTCTTATTTGAATGGTTTGAACGAGCTCTACTTTTTTGCCCATGCGCTCCAGAACTTCAACATTAGTAATGTGATCCTTCCAACTCATGCGTTGCATTCTATGGTAAGACCACAAACGCATCAAATTTTTTCGAAGGTCTTTCAAGGTTCCAGTTAAATTTTGCGGTATAGTATACTTGACTTTGCAATCAACAGACTATATTATTCTATCTAACCTACTGTCGTCTAAGACACTTAAATCACCACCCTACAGTAAGTGCTTAATGCTTATGCTTACACCCCACAACCTAAGTGTTTATATTTCAGAATAACAAGCAGCAGTTATTCGTCGTGTCAACCATATGCGTTAGTCAGAGGCTATTTATAGTCCCCAACAAAACTTCGACTTCGAAAACATGAGTAACAGTCACAGATACTTTAAAAGAACGCGGTGAAACATGCCATGATTAAGAAGGCTGAATTATACGAATAATTAAAATGTTGATTTTTGGTCCAAATGTACCTATCTAAAGTTGAATGACACCGAAAACTTAGCGCAGCGCGATAATTGTATGTATTAACATAATATATCGCATGCTGCCCGACGAACCGTAAACAAGCGGTATTTTTTTTCTAAACTCAAGAAATAGCTAGTCATTTTGTAGAAATTGTAACCAAATTGGTAATTAGCCTGATTTTAAGTCTATTCATAAATTCCTCGATGCAGTAATAAAATCACTGAAGCCAAAAATGATTTACTATTGTGAGTCACCCTGACGTGTCACAATATCTCCCTCGAATTAAGTCACCCCTACCTTCCCTTGAAAAAGCGACGTCACCTCTTTTTGACAACATCATTTAGTTCAATTTATAAAGGTACCTGCCTAAAGTCGTTTCTGTCAAATGCAAGAGAGAGAGAGTGCTTTTGACAGAAAACGACTTTATAAAATCTACCTACGGCTATAATTTACGTTCTATGGTAAGTATGGTTATTTTCAGTATCCGATTTTTGTACCTATGTTCTTATCGATTATTTATTTATTTTTTTACCTGCTGGTCTAGATGCCTACATCTGTCTCACAAAGTATTAATTTTGCAATTTTTTTAATAATCATTTCTCTTTGATTAAGATAACAAAAAAACAGAAACAATAATTTGATCATTTCCACATTCACCAGCTAGCTAGAAGAGGGTAGTTATAAAACTTCAAAAGAAAGTTTTCCTTTTTATTTACAATCGACAGAAACTGCATTGATACTTTAGGAAATATTTAATACAATTGTACGTAGGTAAGTACCTACTTATATAAAGTAAATACATTAAGTATTACCGGATGTAGATTTTACTATCGCAAAATAAACTGCTAATCGCTCATTCAACTTAGCCGTACCGTTTAACGTGGAAAGAATGCAACGTATTAGCAGATGTGTCGTGCATACAGACAGACAGAAACAATAAGAATGCATTATACACGCACTCAATACGCCGGTACAAAAATCTTGAAATGAAGTCACCCGCCCGACCGCTCCCACTACCGGACTAAAGTTCCGTTAAAAACTCCAATTGTATTTGCTTTACGCGACAAAATATCCAATATTTGATTCACAAGGAAGAAAATCTACATTATTTCACCCCTTATGATAGGTACTTGTATTTATTATTTTGTACCTTCGACCGGCCGGTTCCCGTGGGAGGCTGGGCGAAAATAGATCCACTTTTTGAGCGCACATATTTCCACTGAGATGATTTTCCTGTTTCCTTATTAAACTTGGGGATATTAAATGGACTTACCAAGTAGTTGTCGGTGAAAAAGGGGAGGGTAAAACGTGCACAGTGGTTCACCGTCAATACGCGACTGAGGAAGGAGTGCGGAGCGCCCGCTGCCGGTCGACACGACAGCAGGCGGCTATCGGGGGTGGAGGCACGGCGCACTTAGAGGACAGAGACAAGGCTTCACATCGTTATAATCTGCTATACTACATGAAAACAGATAAATATAAATAACATTATGGCAAGACTCTTAAAAGCTCTGCTAAAGGTTAAATAAAATAAAAACTATACATATTTAGAATAATTAATCCGATTTTGTGAGAATCGGGATTAGCTACCATTCCAACTATAGTATAGCATTAGTTCTAAAAAAGCAAGTTTTCCTTAAACACACAAAAAAAAATTGATACAAATTTGATGCTGTTAGGACTAGGTCCATAGTCCATACATTTCTGCCCATTACCCTTTACTTTTGTGAGTACGTTTTAATTTCTTGTAATAAATTAATTTAAGGCGAGGTGGGTGCGTAACTAGCGCCCTCATTTGAAATAATTCTTTTAATCGTAAATGTGGTGATAATCAAAAATTGTAATAGCTGAGTGCCCTAGATATATCTTCATACTATTTTATGAAAAACCTTTAAAAGTACGAAAGTAAATCCTTTTTATGCTAGAGTTTTTATTGCTAAAGGTGGCCACTTTTAGCAATAAAAAATCTAGCATAAAAATGACTACCAATAACACTTTCAAAAGTTATTCATATAATAGTATAAAGATATATCTAGGGCACTCAGCTATTACAATTTTTAATTATCACCACATTTACGATTAAAAGAATTATTTCAAATGAGGGCGCTAGTTACGCACCCACCTCGCCTTAAAAACGTTTGCGACGGTAAGTATTTCTTAGTTAACTAAATGTTTGTTCATCATCATTATAATTTTAGCCGCATATCGTCTGCTAGACATAGGCCTCCAAATATTTGTTATTTATGTGACATTTGTTATTTAATAACGTAGGCATTATAAAAAAGTAACTTCGAGAGTCTCAATTTCACAAGTTTTTTTTTAAACTTGTGCAAAATTGTGAATCTCGAAGTTACTTATTTCGTAAATGGGTAAGTAGGAATTCAACAAATTAAGTTTTACGACTAGAACACAAAAATATCGTATCGATCATAAAGGTCTAGAGCACAGACCTAGTAAAGTAATAGATCATATAGCAGCCTATCTACGACGAAAATCTAACGTAGTACCTTCCTACATGTATTATTTATTTCTAGAATGTATTGATCATCATGTAAAATTTTACGCACTGTAAAAAATATTCTAATAGATATGTAAGTACTATATTTTTATTTTCTTCTATATGTACTGTGTTTTTTTGTGCAAAATAACATTGGTATTTTGTGTATTAAATAAGCACACAATGAAAATCTCTTATGCTGGATCACATTGCACACGGTGTGCAAATCAAATTTATAATCGGTTTAGTAGTTTAGGAATCCATCGCGGACAAACAACTAATTTTTATATATATGTCGCGGCGAGAGATCTGCAGAGGCCCGAGCAGGATGAGCGGGATCGGCATATGATATCCCGGATGACGTGAACTAGTCACTTGGTTACGTACAGTACGAAAACAGACATCTTACTTCAGTCACGTCACCTTATTGATGTCAGGCCACAAGAAAGACCTTACATGGGCATTATAAAAATGTGACAATAAGTCAGCGCCCCGCCTTACGCAAAATTCTCTGACCCACACAGGTATTGAATTATGTGTGCACCTGGGCTAATAGTCCAACTGAAATAGACCGTCATTGTAATAAATCGGTTAACCAATCCAAAACTATAACAATAATCACAATTAAATGAGTCATGGCCAAGCCACAGCAAACCACACGAACGAACAGTACGGCTGCTCGAACAAGGATAGTCTTGTTCGAGCGGCCATACTGTCGCTAGAGCGACCGGATTGATAGCGACTTGCTATTTGAAAATCCAACTATCGTACCTTTAGTTAACAACTTTTTCTTTGCACGTTGAAAACAATAAAAAAATAATATTTTGAACTCTCCGACATTATAAAGTAGATTTGCCAAGTGAATGGAGCTTGCTTTCCATTATCTTTTCATTTTGCAGTGATGTGTCGTCCGTTGCACGCACTCCGCGGAATAATAATATCGACTCGCCTCTCCCCGCGGGTTTGCTCACATTTTATATTATTTATTTAGTGAGATGTTCGCAGTACCTATACTTAACTATAGTTACTTACCGATTCCATGGCTATCGCTTTTGATTCGCTCTTTTTGATTTATTTATCTTAGTAAATTAATATAATGTACCCGTATTAGGGACATAAGGTATATTATATAAGGTCTAATAATATATACTAACAAAATTTTAAGGGAGAATTCAGTCCATGATAGTGAACACCTTTTCCCAAGGAACATATGTCAAAATATAAAAATAATTTTTGGCTCTCCATACAAACTCGAATCAGTTGATCGTTCAACTTCTACGGAAGGCCAAAAATTACTTTGCATATGTTGATATAATTATGTTCTAAAGTAGTTTAGTATCATGGACTGAATTTATATAAATACTGTAAAAATAGTTTCAGTATACCTACTTATATTTTGTCAGACCTTATACATATATAAGGTCTAACAAAATATACTGAAACTATTTTAAGGGTTAATTCAGTCCGTGATACTAAACAACTTTCTCCAAAAAACACGTGTCAAAATGTGAAAATTAATTTTTGGCTTTCCATACATACTCGGATCAGCTGATCGTTCAACTTGTATGAGAGGCCAAAAATTACTTTTCATATTTCGATATGTGTTCCTTGGGGAAAGTTGTTTAGTATCATGGACTGAATTCATCCTTAAAATAGTTTCAGTATATTTTGTTAGACCTTATATAAAGATAGCTTTTAAAGATAAAATGCTTCCATGCTGGTCTGGGAGAAAAGAAAAAACTTAGAATGTACCAGCTGCTTCTCTTCCCGCGCAGATCGTAAGAGCCGATCGAGGGAATGGGCAAAAAATCGAATCTTATTAATAGGCGATGCGGCTAGCAACCCATCACTATTTTGATTACTTTATCCACCTTTTTGCCTACATCAAGCTAAAAGTGGCCTTTGAGTCTTGCAGCCCTGAGTTCTATCTGCTTAAAGTCGCAAGACTCAAAATGCTCTGTCTGCCCCATTAGGGATAAAGACGTGATAGTATAATGTATGTATGTATGTATGTTTAAAGATAATTTTCATTTTACTGCAGCAGTATTAACATAATTGTACATGACTGTTTGCCAAAATAAAATGAAAAGAATAAGAAAAATACTCAAGTACCTGTTAAAAGAAAAGTAGCTGTAAAGAGATTATGCCATTTTGATGACCTATGTGAGAGTGGTCATCATGCCATGCTGTCACACCGAAGGTCCCGGGTGCGATGCGATCACCGTTCAGGTCAAGATGGAAAATGATTTTTCCTGGGTTGGGAGAATCCGATAAATAGAACCTTCACAAGCTACCCAAAATTACCTTAATGGATTGAACAGGATTTTTTAACATACCTTCTTACTGTTTATTCATTTATTCAGACCAACAGACAGACATTTTTTATAAATTCTTACTCCATTACTATGTCTATATTTTTTTGGAAATATATTCTACGTCCGGACACACTTTTTTACCGTTTTATTATACCTATATTATATGTATAGATACATATAGATAGATACCAAAAATAACGATGCTCATAAACTAATGTCCACGCTGACGAAGTCGCGGGCAACAGCCAGTTTATTTATAAGAATGTACCTATATGGCTGGTTCGAAATGATGTTACTTCTAAAGACATTTTGATTAACGATAAAGGTCCTATTTCCATTTTCAGTCTATAGATAGGGATCCATTTACATAAGTACATTCAGATGCTGTTTTGCAACGTCAGATCAAGGCTGCCGTTTGATAAAACAGGCAATGTATTAAATTCCCAGCCTTAAACTTGTTGTCCCACTCCCGCTACAAGGTACCTAAAGGCCTCCGTTCAAAATTTCAACTATCTAGTTGGTCATCTACTTTTCGTTCACAAATTAGCTTGGCTTCCCTAAGGTCTTCGGCGTGCGTCTTCGTAATGAAATTTCTCTTATTTCATTTCATCTAATTTTATTTTATTTCATAATTTCATCGGCATCTTCGTATCTGAGACGGCAATGATGATGACACTACCGAATTACGTCCTTTTTATTTTACCTAGTTCAAATATTTTAGGGATATATATACCTATTGGCTGCCCAATGAACCTGAACAACTTTCACTTTACCATCGAAATATAGTACCTTACTTGGTTTTTATCAGAGATGACAAGATTGCTGCAATTTTGGGATGTAAAAACTTTTCTTCATTTTTAAGTAAGTAGATTACAGATCGAAGCCCAAAGTGGCCTTCATCTTCCCCACCTTGTACGAAACGTCGGTTTTTTTTATTCAGTCCATAGGAATACCTAGTTTTCATATTGACTTACCCTTTGTAGTACTTACATGTGTAATAGGTAAACTATAGATATTACTATATCTAAGTATTTATGACTATTTAAAACCGCTACTGTTTAAAATGTTGAATAAAAAATGATGGATAATTGTCTGCTATTAGCAGACAATTATCCATCATTTTTTGCAAAATGTGACTTTTTCGACCTTTGTTGCAGAAATCCGTACCTAAAATGTGTTTAAAGCAATATTTAAGTAGGTACCTACTTACATATAAATACGTAAACTCAGATAACTTGTTATAAATAACATAAATGAGAAATAGTATTTCATTTTGGTTTGGAAAAAAAACAGAATATGCCAGCTGCTTATCTTCCCGCGTCGTAAGAGCCGATTGAGGAAACGGGCGACAACTACTAGACTAGAGAGCTATTGATTTGATTTAGATTCTCGCTCATTCCCTCCCCTCGATCTTCCTGTGTAATACAGGCACCATTATTATCATACCTAAGCCGGTAGCCAGTTGTTTTCGAAGCGATGATTCATAACACGATGCTATCGGAACAGAATTCTTTTGTTCTCGTGACGCAACTTAATCGACACGTCCATTATGAACAAAAGTAGATACTCCACACTTGGATTGAGACTACTTCTTGTTGTTTATGTTATGAGCTATACTCTTGTCAGTGGAATTAAGCGGAGAAGCCTGACTGAATCCTCCAATTCTTATTTTCTCTCTGGCACTGCCATCTTTTTAGTCCAAGTGCCATTTTTTGGAACGCAGAGCCACTTAAATGAATAGTTTTTCATACAAAAAACTGTTCCTTTAGTAGATCCGCGTTTGAAAATTGGCACCTCCACTGGTACGCCTTGTATGTGAAATACACGTAGACTTTACCTAGGTATAAGTTTAAAAAAAATTAGGCTTTTCGTTTTGCCCCCTTTCGCATATGTTTTGTTATAAATAATTACAAAAACAAAACTTATCTTGGAAGCCAGATTTCCGTTGTCAACAAACACAACAGTTGTCGACATCATAACAAGATTATCTTAATCCTTTAAAATCCAATATGTATTGATACAAGAATACTTGAAAAAAAGACAGAGACATTCCCACCCTGGGCTTGCAAGCAGCACAGCTAAATAAACTGTACTAAGTTGCGCGTTTTTTCTACGCAGAATATGCGTCGTAGCGTAGCACTCGTAGCGTAGCCCAGCACAGCACACGCAGACCACGCAGTATATGATATAAATAAATCAATAATAAATGAATATATATAGGGAGACAAATTACGCTTGCCCCTAAAGTAAGTTCGAGACTTGTGTTATGGAAAACTAACTCAACGGTACTACCAAAGACAATATATTACTAGTACTACTTATATTTTATAACAACTACATAGGTATATAGATAAACATCCAAGACCCAGGACAATTAAAAGGCCATTTTCCAATTAGCTCTGACCGGGGATCGAACCCGGGACCTCTGGGTGGCGGACTAGCATGGTGACCACTGCGCCACGACACGACGCATCTTTGCATGAATAATCTATCCGCGCAACTTGCGCGTAGTGAACGGTGAGTAGACATTCTATGCAATATACACCTAAGCGCGTAAGGGTCAGTTCAAGCAGAGAAAAAATGCAAGAGCAATTTACTATCTTACTTATTTACTTACTTTGGGGCTAGCTCAATCAGTGTAATTTGTCCCTATATATAAAAAAAAAACTTAATCAAAGATAAAGTAGTATTACCATAGTCTCAAGTGTATGAACGTTTAAGTATGACAAAATTATAAATTAAAAATCGCGTTTTGCAGTATAGCTAATACTTTAGTTTATTTTCAAGTATCATAAAAAATTCCTCTCCGCTGTGCTCCTGTCTGAACTCGCCCTTTTCATTAGAAAATCAGCTTTTATCTGCTCGCTTATGGCTAGAAAAAAATTCAGGGTACCTACTCAATGCAGTTATCTTTTATCTGGCCACGTAACCGATCAATCTCAGTAGATCCAATGTCCAGATCCATCATGGATCTAGTGAGATATTATTTTCTCAGTAGATCCAAGGTTTGACAGTGTGGATCTACTGAGTATTTTTCTCGCTAGATCCGGTAACCAGATCCATCATGGATCTAGTGTGATATTATTTTCTCAGTAGATCCAAGGTTTGACAGTGTGGATCTACGGCTTGATTACCATTGATGACGCTCCGGTGCTCCGGAATGCGAATTTTAATTTTGGCTCGACTGCTCGTACTTCTTTCTTTCTTTTCGTGTGTGTTAGTGACTAACACTAGTGTCAAGAGTTTTTTAAACCGCCTTAAAGGCCTCAGACATTGTTTATAGGTAACGCTAACGACCAATGTCAAAGACAGTGACCGGGACCGACGGCTACCTCAATGTAAAAAATAAAGCGCAACAGAGTCACTGGTGGCGTAGCTAGCATGGATGGCACCCTTAGTGGCCATAATATGGTACCTTTAGGTACAATCCTAACTTTATGCATAATATCCGCCGGACCGGGTGTCACCCCAACAGTACAGAGGCGTATTTTAGGCTGCGTTTCCACTAAAGCGAAACAACCACATACAAATATATGTTGCATACGGAAGTAAAGACTCTTTTTGATCCCCTTCATTCCCAATCTGAAAACCCAACAGCATTCCCATGGCAACGTCAGTTAGTTTGTTCGATGTCAAACCTTTTGTATTTCACTTTTACGCCTGAGATTTTTTATTGCGATATAAAGGCGACATAAAATCAACGCTCCAAGATGATGAAGATGCAAATAGCCAACGAGGCGGACCGCAAGGAGGCCCAGAACCGAGAGCGGCGACGGCAGTGCGAGCTCGAGAGACGATCACGGATCTTCAATGCTCGAAACAGGAAGATCGGGGTAATTTAAAACAATGTTGAACCCCCTTTAGCAGAAGAAATTTACTAGAAATAATTAAGTAGTTACTTTGAAATTGGAATTATATTATCGGTGGGGCCCGTAAGGACCATCGGCATATAAAAAAAACTTGGGAGGTGTCAAGGGACACCCGGATGGAACGAAGTTCCTTTCGATTAATTAGGAGAGAGAGAGACAGACAGAGAAACACGCGCAGCCCGCACGGTTTACAACTATAGCAAAAAGTGTCGTTACAACTTTTGATCTTAATTTTTTCCGTCTAGCCCCCTTTCGTAACGCGCGATAAGGAACTTCGTTCCAATATAATAACACTGTCGCTCGAAATTTTACTGTTTGAAATCTCCGCTCCGCTGTTTGAATTGAAGCGGAGCGGAGATTTCGAGCATTGTGATTGGTCAAATTCTCTCCTCTCCGCTCTGCTCCGCTTCAGTGGAAACGCAGCCTTAGGAATCACTCTTCACATTACGAATAAGCCTTGCTTTGGGTGCCATTGGGATATGAAGTCCTTTATCAAGTGACGATACAATCTTTCCTTATTGTAAATCTGTACTTTTAATTCAGCTCATGACGTTGTACAGCCTTTCCTAATTAATGTAAATCTGTACTTTTCATTCAGCTCATGACTTTGCACAACCTTTCTTAAATAATGTAAATCTGTACTTTTCATTCAGCTCATGACGTTATTCAACCTTTCCTAATTAATGTAAATCTGTACTTTTAATACAGTTCATGATGTTGTTGTGCGACCTTTCCTAATTAATGTAAATCTGTACTTTTAATACAGTTCATGATGTTGTTGTGCGACCTTTCCTAATTAATATATTTGTACTTACTTATTTCAGTTAATTACATGTCTTTCCTAGTCGTGTCCTTAATTCAGCTCATTCATGATCTGCACCTTTCATAATTTAATGTAAATCTGTACTTTTAATTCAGCTCATGACGATATACTTACAATTACAACCTTTTCTAATTAATGTAAATCTGTAAGTACTTTTAATTCAGCCCTTGACCTTGTACGAGCTTTCCTAATTAATGTATCTGTGTACTTAATTCAGCTTATTACATTGTCTTTCCTAATTCAGTCATGATCTACACATTTCAATCTGTATTTTTAATTCAGCACATGATGTTTAATCATCATCATCATCAGGTCATTTTGTCTCCACTGCAGGAACACGACCCTCTATACTACCAGAGCCATGCTTGGCCAGAGCAGCCAGAGGACTTTGGCCTACACTCTCCTCGTTGGCCAGACGGGTTGGAGAGGTCTCATTGATGTTAATGAGCTTTGTTTAGCATGTATTCCTGAGTCGCCTTCTACGACATCCACGGGAGGACTTGGAGTGGCCCTATTCTACTCTGCTGGAAACACACGGCGATGTTTTAACGATTTCTCCCAATAAATGTAACTTTTAATTCAGAATGTTTTGTACATGAAAATACAGTTCAAAACTATACTCCTTTTTACGCAGAAATTGACAAATTAAAAACCTTTTGCATTACTATGTCAACAATCAGGGTTCGGTGCCCAAAGGATAATAACGGGACCTATTACTAAGACTCAGCTATTGGTCTGTCTGTCACTAGGCTGTATCTAATGAACCGTGATACCTAGATAGACAGTTGAAATTCGCAGACTGTATTTCTGTTGCCGCTATAACAAATACTATTAAAAACTAGATAAAATAATTTAAGTGACTACAAAAAACGTGATTTTATATAAGATAGTGGTACAGAGCCCTTCTTGCGCGAGCCCAAAAAGCACTTGGCCGGTTATTTTAAAAAAATTCAATTCGAGTTGTTCATTACCATTAGAAATATGCGTACATTAAGTAGCCATTTATCAGAACCAAAATATATACCTTACCTTATTTAGGTATCATAAAGGATATTAGAAATAAATAAAAAATACAAATAGATTTTTAAATGCTTTTATTTTTATTTCTTGAAAAATATCACAGCAATAATTTGTTTACTTAGTTAAATTTACATTAATTTAGTGCATTATCAAGCAAAACGAAATTAAATGCAACGCGTTCCCATTGCTATGCCAATCAAAATCTTTAAAATACACACAATTGACAAATAAATTATGCTGCAACAAAAATATTTAAAAAAGGTTACAAAATTTATTAGATGTGTCTTTGTCTTTTTTAACTTTTAGGGATATAATAATTTTTAAAAAATCAGAAATTATCCTTTGTTTGACTGTCTCGCTCGCACAGTCAAAAATTTAAAGATTATTGTCAAACATTTAAAGATTATTAAAAAAGTGTCTCATTTTTACAAGTGTTATCTTATCTGTTAATATAACTATATCATGTTTTTATAGTGTGTAGACATTGACAACCTCGAGAGTTAGTACATCAAAAGCCCTTGCTTGTTATCTTGGGCTTGATCAAGTCAAAATTTTAAATGATATCTCTATTTCTTTTTCAATAATTTGTTTAAATTGGGGCAGCATCCAAAAAATTCATGAAGTCTAAAATTTCCAAGACATTATTACTTTTCTAAAAATGAGACACATTTTTAATAATTTTTAAATATGTTTGCAAATTTCCAAAAACGTTTTTCATTACTTCTACGAATTATACACAACACAATATTGTGCTAGTCAAAGTATAAACAGCTAAAACAGCATAATACAAATGTCAATTGAAACAAAACTAAACTAAACATTCCCCTTTTTAGGGTTCCGTATTCATTTCTAAGTGACTGGGAAAATATATCTCTGATAACCTACTTACTTTATAAGTCGAAAATCTAACAATTATATCATTTTTTATATTACTAATTGAAAAAAAAGGTGGGCGGATGTTTCAAATCATATTAATCAGCCTCTCCCTAAATATAACTAAAAATCAGAATGCTGGCATTTGTTATGAATATCTTATATATTTCATTGGTTCATATACGAAAAGTATTCATTTCTTTGAACCTAACTTTTGTTTATCGAGTCTCAAAACAAATTAGAAGAGATCTTTAAAAACGATGACAATTTCAATAAAATATCATATTTTAATAATATAAACCGGTGCAGCTATCTATGCTTATAATTACAGAAAAAATGCGAACAAGCTAAATTAAAACAAATTATAGTGCGGTTCGATTTTTTTTTTGATTTTTTTGTTTTTAATCTTTAGAATCTAATCTAAACTAAATCCCTAACTAATCAACATTTCAATATATTAGCTCTGTCATTAATTATTATACATTATTCTATTTATGTCTTAAAAGGGGCTACAAAACCTCAAAATACTAAATTATAATAAGGTGGCATATCAACGGGAAGATCGTTACATACTAGATATTTTAATACATTAATATGTATCTATATTATTTGAAAATATTTTTAAACAATTTATTTTAAGCAATGTAGATTTATTTATTTAAAAATATGAAAATAACCCATTTCACGCGTTTTAACATTTTACGGTGGGAACATTAGGTGCAACGTTTAAGGTTTATATAAATTAAATTGAAAGGTAGAACGTATTTTTATGCACTTAAAAGTTATTTACATTAATTGAACTGAGTAATTAAATTTTTATGTTTTTAACATTTACCTAGTTATTACTTTCATTTACAATTTAAAAACTTTTCATTTAAATGCCTAAATAAAAATATTTATTGATCTTATAAAAAAAAGATTAACAAGACGGAAATGTAAAAAATATTGGATGAATGATAAACGAACTACTTTGAATATGTATTTTTAAACGCTCGATAGAAAAATTATGTATGAAGAGCATTTATTTTGATTGGGACTTTTTGTAGCAATATGACGATCACACAGAAAATAAAACACGAAAAATATACAACCATACGCATAAACATAGTAATCTTAAAACAGAAAATATGATTATAAATATGATGGGACGTTATTCGTGTTTTGCAATATAAAACCAAATCTGAGAGATCGTTAAGATGGGATCGTTGATATTTACATAGGAACTTCAGTCTACGGACCGTTTTAACAAAAGGTAAACAACAATTTGTTAATTAATCCACTGAAAGCGAATTTATTGCACATTAAGTTGGGTGCAGCTGCTAGATCAAAGAATGACCATTTCAAAACAAAGAATGAATGACTTTTCCAGTTTTGAAAGTCATTCACTTTTGTATTAAAATGTCGTTCTTTATCCATGTGCAAACCAAGTTTTTTTTTTCTTCAACCATTTATCAAATTAAATCGGAAGATGAAAATTTGTTGAAAAAAAAACAAATTCTTGGTGTGCACTGGGAAAGTGAAAATTAAAAAATTGTTGAAAAAATTTACAAAACTCGCGACCAAATTACATGAAGACGGCCCTCAAGACATTACTGACTTTGCAGTTACAGACAGGGCATCTTTTTGACTTGGTCCAAACTTTGACCGCGCACTTATAGCAGCAGCAAATATGTGCTATTTTCCCGTGCGCGAAAACGCCAGACTTAGGCTCGACACAGCACGTTATGCAAAGATTATCTTTATCAGTAACTATAGACTTGTCTGGAGGGGGTTCGCTCATAGTTTTGATAAGGGGTTGGACAATCATATCGCTAGTTTTACTGCGTTTCGTTTCAGGTTCAGAGTCGACGGAGGCGCGGCGTTTGCGCGTTCCCTGGAATTCGTTCGGGTCTACCGAGGACCCTTCGCCGGATTCCGTCTTCTGACTGTTATGCGATTCGAACCCAGAATCTTGCGACAGAGTACGCGACAGTTCGTCTGTGTCTATTGTCTTTTTTTGCTTCTGCTTTCGCTTCGGTCTGGGCGGGAACAAATTTTTACGTACCTAAAATGAATATGCAAATTTAAATTTTCTTGTAAAACACAGATATTGTTAGTCCTTTGTGATTTGGGTGAAATAAAAATGGGGGTTTTGTAAACTGATGTCACAAAGCTAAAAAAAATGTCAGAAAGACAATGTGCGTTAAGCATCGATCAATTCAAATTTCAGGCGAAATCCAATGCACGACAGTAAAAGGATTTCCAAAATGGATGATCGAAGGATAAAATTGATTAAGTACATATACAGCCAAGCTATTTCTCTCCCACTTTCTATACTAATAAATATCTCTGGATTAAATGTCTTCTAAGTGTCCACAGAATTCTTAGTTCTCGGCTATACATACATACCATACTATCACGTCTTTATCCCTAATGGGGAAGACAGAGCATTTTATGCCTCGCGGCTCTAAGAAGAATATTTAAGAATTCTCGGTTATTATTTATTTATATTCTATATCCACCTATTATTTTTATAAGCCAAAACCATTTCTAAATTCCCATTCACTCGACACCACTTCCAATTCACGTTATGTATTTCATCCTAATGTTTTCATATAACCCCTATTATTAAATGTTACGCTAAGAAAACTAACAATTTCCTTCATTCGACATTCTGTTGCGACATAAGCATTTAGGAACCCTTTGTTACCACAAAAAGACTTCAAATTAGTTTCGAGTGTAATGTAATATTATTTTTTAGATTAGATACAAGATAATTCAATTTTATAAATCTTTTGGTAGTATGACAGTTGTTGGAACATATGGTAATTTTTTATAATTTGATGTTTTACGCACATACAAGTAAAATTTAATAAAAAATCTGACGTTTTAAATATAGCAATAAAGTAAGCAAAAAAGTAACGACAAGTTGAGACGAAGTGTAGCCATGGGGCGCTGTTTTAGTTACGGAGGTGCGCTGTAGGCGTTCGTTAAGGGCTGAAGTAAATAAATTAACTGCTTTATTAATTTACTTTTTTTTAATGCACAAAAAATACATTAGCTTTTAAACTTTTATACGCGTACTTTAAAGTATACGGCAGTTCGTACTTTGAAGTGCACGGCAGTTTAAAAGCCAAGTCCCGAACACGTTTTCTTACCATGTATAACAACAATCTACACGTATATTTCACCCAAATAATATATATAAAATATATACCTACATAAAAAAATCACAAGGACAAATTAATAATAGACAGTGTTAAAAATGTATTTTATTTTCATCTTGTAAATTTAGTACCTAGAACATTACGTAAAAAATAAATAGAGATAGTAAGAAAGAAAAATAAATACATACCTTAAATATACATAGTCATGTATAAAATAAATAATTACCTAAATATAAATAAATGTCATACATACACATATAAATAATAATGATAATACACATGCATTCACTTAACCCTTTGTATGCCGGAATATCAGACACAATAGTTGAACAATGCATTCTCGCGTAGATCTACGCTACGGCATACCAGAGGTTAAATAGTCTAATTTTGTTTTTTTTTCTTTGTGTGAGTAAATATACTAATAAGTGCGAGCCTGTGGAAATAAAATTAAATCAGTACATTTTGAATACAAGTTTTTTCAATTTTTTTGTTTATGTTTCATCTATAATTCAGTTTTTAGCTTCAACTTACAATAGTTTTTAAGATACACTATATTTTTCGTTTATTTTTTTCAAATTACTATTACACATGAAGTTTTAGTTTAACACTGACATCTTTCATGATAATCTAATTCTGTGATTGATCTTTTCATATTTATGAAATACATGTACTTTGTGTTGCACATATTATTTTTAATTTATATCCAGCTTATTCTGAAGCATCGATGATCATGAGTGATTCTTTATTTATGCAACTTCTGACCATACGTTTTTCATATTATCTTTTAATCAAATTACTTTCTTTTTTTCTCCAAAAATAGCAAGCCATGTTAAAGTGGACGTGTAACCATCATGGGCGCAAGTGAGTAATTTGAATTTACGAATTCACGAGTTCACAGCGTTTTTGTATGTTTCAATAATTTCTAATGCAAAAGGGGATTATCTTCTGCACACCAAATCATCTGGATCTTTTGTACTTACCCCTTTGACTATACTCACTTAAACTGGTCTCATTAAAACCTTCAGAGTGTATTTTGGTACAAAGTGCCTGTAGATCTTCTATTCAGGATATTTGTTACTTGTTCCAATTTTTTATCATAATTATTAGGTATAACATGGCTTGATTTACATAACTTTTTACGTGCTTGAAAAAAAATCATCGCTCTTCTTTGCTTTTTTGCTCATGCGTTTTAAACTGTCAAATGTTATATCGGCCCACATACTTCGAAACTTAGCACGAGTCTTATTATTCTTACTTCAGTTTCCAACACCTCTCCTTTTGATCCGTTCTTATTATGTGACAATTCGACGCATTGAAATCTGTATCTGATAGGATGCTCCAAAATCCACTTTCTAAAACACTTCGCTCACTTTTTCATACCACATTATATCCGATCGCCGCTATAGTTCCGTGCCATAGCAATAAACTTCACTTAAGTCACAAAGTCTTAGTAATTATTCATTTCTTGACAAATCGAAACCAACTGTATCATATAAAACTGAACCAATCACTACACTGCACAATATCCAAGAATCCAGATCAATTCGTGAACCCAAGGCCCAAGGATAACATGTGCCTAGAGTTTGGGATCATAGAACACAGCAACAAGCCCAGTGTTGGGCTAAACAGCATGACAGAGTCAGCTGGCCAGCACACCAGCTATCCCAGGATGTGGAGGACCATGGGCGCCACACTGGAAATGACAAAGAATCTATAGAATTATATGACAAAACGTTCAGATAATGCTTCTTGCCTTCGTCAAAATTATCTTTTTTGAAATAATATTATTTAATAAAAAATATGTTTTAAATATTTTAAAAAATCCAATAAAATTAAATATAAAGAATATATTTAACGTAAAAAAAATCAAAATTTGGATCGCATTCACGAGTTGAAACTAAAACGATAAAAAAATAACGTAATTTTAATGTAATGAAAGTAAAAAAATATTTTTAAATGATAAAGAAACTTTTCGAGTATTTATACATCTACCTATATTTACGAATCTTGAAAGGTTGTTTTGTAAATTCACTAAAACGTGATCTTGAAGGTGTTCTTGGGAAAATTCTTCTAGCAACCGTCTGACTTTTCTATTAAGATGTCTTGACAATCTTGCATGAAATATCTTGAATCTTGATGTGACTAATCTTGCATGAAATGTCTTGAATCTTGATGTGTCTAATCTTCTTTTCAGCCAAAAATGACACCGACTAATGGAACCAGCTTGAATCTTAATGCGGCTATAATCTTCTTTTCAGCAAATGACACCAATGAATGACAGCCACTTCTTACTTTCTTGCTTATTCATTTAACTTTCATCTTGTGTAAATTATTGCTTCAGTAATATTTTCATTGATTTAACACATGTAAACAACAAGCCCACTTATACACACAAACAGGACAAACACAAATGCCACAGTAACACAAAATACCCTTTTTCACCAAACTTTAAATAAGCAATGAAAAAGTAAGCAACCCAAAATGAGACACGCATATATGCCATGATTATACACCACCAAGCACGAACTTTTGTAAATGAAAGTATCAAGAATCAAAAATATGACTGTCTTGATAACTCAATAAAGATTGTTAAAACTGCACACACAATTGGTTACTATATTAACATTTATTTAGACTTTTCGCATTGAAAGGCTGGATCACTAATTTCGATAATCTGCGTCGCAGACAACAATGTTCAGAAATAAGGATCAACACAAACCAGCGAGGTCCTGTCGAAAAAGTCATGTTCTAAATATAGGTCCGTACTTTACAAGATCTTTAAATATGCTATTTTTGAAAAGGAGTTCCGGTACCGGCTTGGCGAGAAAATGTTTAGATTTTCACTTTTTCCGTCACGAACTTTTTTAGGAGCTAAATTTTTTTGGGACTTTTTTTAGGGGCTTCAATTTTTGTAACTTCGTCCCAACCGAGTGTTCCACGTCACTCAGTTCTTTTTTTAGAAATTAAATTTTAACTCTTTTATGACCATATAACTAGGAGTAGGCTATGAGCCAGTTTGTGCATACCTATCCCATTATACGACGCGTGCTCCAAAGGCAATCAGCAATTTCTTTTTTGCAACTCACGCTCTACCCAATTCTGCTTTGAAAAATGGACGAGGTTTGATGGATCCAATGTAATCTGACCACGGATACAGAGCATCAAATAGCTCGAATGGCATTATAACAAATTGGTATGGGCCCTGCTGAGTATAAGCACTCTTTTTTTTTAAATAAAAGAAGTTTTTCTTTTTTGTTATTTTAACGTCAGTCGAAATCAGAACATGCAATGAATTAGATAAATATAGGGCAACAAAAGGTCAGCTATCAACAGATCCTTTGAAACTTTACTACTTTATGATATGTGATGCTGGTAAAAGTTGCTACAGTACTTTAACTCTGTCTCAGTATACGTGCCGCGGAAATATTAGACTCCGTAAAATCCTGTTAGGCCCTGGTCAACGTACCTGGAAGCACTTGTCGCAGTACCGGTAGAAGCTGTCCAACTCGGTGGAGTGGCACTGCGCGCAGCGCTCGAAGTCCAACAGGTCCACCTCGCTGTCGCTGTCGTTGGTCTCCGTGTGCTCCGAGTCCGCGAACTCCACCTCGCCGCTGTCGCCCATCGTTACCGTGATCACCTTCGTTTTTATTATCTCCTCCTAGAATCAGCAGCAGAAACTCCCTGTTACTCCTGCTTCTTCTTGCTGCGCTAGTTTTGGTTGCTTCGTTGAAAAAATTTGGCACTTTTCCCAAATAGCACGTTTGAAGGGAGTCACAAGAATATATAATGGCAAACGATATTTGTTGTCTACAGGTATGAATATTTGTAGTATGTGACAGCGTGGCATGATGACCACTAGGGCACAGAGGTCACACTGATATTGAACATCCGAAATGAAACTACCAAGAATTGTGGCTATGTATGTTGAGATAAACATATAAACTTAACATATAACGTGAAAACATATAAAGAGGTTAAGGCCATACCCAAATTTTCCGGGGTCCAGTGGCGCCGCCATTTAAAATAAATCATTTAAAAGGAAACGGAGATATCATTTAAAATTGTGTCTTGGTCAAGTTCTAGATACCCCATTCAAAGTATTTTTTAAACTACTTTTTGTAGTTTAAAGTGAGAACGTGAAGCTTTTCTACGCACATTTGCGAAAAACGGCCACTTTTAGCTAATGTGCGTAGAAAAGCTTCACGTTCGCACTTTCAATTATAAACAGTAGTTCATAAAATAGTTTTAAGGGTTATCTAGGGCTTGACCAAGACACAATTTTGAATGATATCTCCGTTTCCTTTTAAATGATTTATTTTAAATGGCGGCGCCACTGGACCCCGGAAAATTTGGGTATGGCCTTAAGAACTTAGCGGAAGGAAGAGAGACATGGAAAGCACTCCACCGACAAGAGCCCAGCTCTTAAATATAAGAAGATGTTGGGATAAAATAATGACGGGAGCGAAGGGAGTTGATGAGACTTCAATAATTCTTGATTTAAAAAAATCCCTTATTTCACTAGTTTTACAAATACGGCTTCACGATTAGTAAAAATATTGAATTCTCAAAATTTACACATCTGCCTACATTTTAAAGTCTAAATCCATTTTCGTAAAACTGTACCAGAATCTACATTTTCTAGGGTATTATCTATCTCACCTCACTGTCGCCCGAGGTGTCCGCAAACAGCTGCGCCTCGTCCTCTGTCTCCGTGGCCGGCTCGTACTCCACATCCACATCAGTGATGTCTGCCACAAAATCTAAACAAACAGCACTTCACTTCAGTCACACGAAATAATCGCCAACCAAGTGCCATCCCAAAATTTCTCCTCCGGTGTGATGCGTGCGGTCTAAACTATGCATTTTTTTTGGCTCTATTTTTCATTTTTAATAGTCTTTTTTAAATATTTTTGTACGGTCCTTTTTTGTTATATTATCATTATGTATTTTTTTGAAACCATCTTTATTTTTGTATTTTTTCAATCATTTCCTTATCACTATGTATTTTTTTTTTGGACTGTCTATTTTTTCAATAATTTCCTTTTATATCTTAATGTAACCATTTTTTTACATATGATCAAATTTTTTTCATTTGTAACTATTCAATATTTATTTTCTTCTCTTTTTTGTTTTCACTTTGACATAACTTCTCTTCTTATTTTATCTTGTTTTTTTTAAGGCCAAAACAATATACACATAAAGAACAAGATGCGGTTTACAGTTCAGCAACACAAAAAGTAGATGCGTAGAATACAAGACAGTAAAAAATGCATTCCAAAAAACACATAAACGTTAAAAAAAGTAGTTAGTATCGTCTAATTAGAGCTGGTTCTTGTTAGCGTATGATTAAAACGTTAACGCTAGCGAAAAATTTTAAATTTCAATGCAAATCTTGAAAATAGTAGTACCTACTTATGTACTTAATGAATGTATTTTACGTTTTTATATAAATTTAAGAGCCTTATACAATTCAATTGTGCTTGTATTATGCTCTAAATCATACTCTAATTAAACAATAAGAACTACAAAATCCATATCATCACAAAAATGTGCCAATATAGTACAATCTACATTATTACATAAGGAAAATGATTACTGACACAATATATTTTTTTGGACCTAAAATATTTTTTAACAATAACTTATTTTGTTTTAATAATATCTTATTATTACTAGTTCAGAAGTTTCCGCGTTTAATGTATACAAGTAAAATCTAAATAAAACCTATAAATAATGATTTTACAATTAATTATGAAGCCTAACTGCCCCATTTTTCACATGTATCAATTATTAATATTTTCATAAGACTTATGATTATGAGACCAGTAACTGACCAATTGCAAAGCGCCAATTAAAGCAAATAAATTAACGACATTCAATGATGACATCATTGATCATGTTCTATGGAAGGAATCATAAAAAACAAACATGTGTGCTATATTGCCAATATTGCCATATTCCAAACGGAAACCAGACTGAACTAGTCATAACTCGACATAGAGCAAAGCGTTAACGTGTTTGTGAAACCGAGTCTAAAATAAATGGATTATCTGATGAATTTGAGGAAAAAACCAAAAAGGAGTACCATGTGCTTCGCTACATAGTTAGATAATCAAATAAAGTATGTGAGTGACTGCAATGTTTCGTGTTCAATTTCGATACAAGTACCTAAATCAAGTTAATTATCATATCGAAAATGACATACTAATATCGATCGAACTTGATCATATAAAAAAATCAAGCATGACGTATAGTTACTCAGTCCGAAGTAGTTTTTTCGAAAGAGTAACGCAGCAGGCAGACATGTGAAACGCCATTTCAAACTTCTCCAAGGTCAATTATCACCTTGTGATGTTTTTGCTCAAAGAAATGCGGTAAACATAAGTATTGTATGTTTCATAACGCCCATCTCACAGAAATGCGGGGCTAATGTTTTTATTTGATGCTTACAAGTGGTGTTAAAATCCTTATCCACCCACAATGCGATCAAGCGTTTTACCCAATGCCACCCTGCACTGCACAGACCAAATGTTGCGCGTCCAATTTGTGGGTTAAAAACTTCCGTGTACATTTCTTCAAATCGTAACAATTAAAAGAATTAGAGATGAAATCGAAATGTTATTTCAAGTCCACGTAATAATTTTTACAAAACCTTTTAGACTCGGTTTATCGTCAGTCACACATTTCTGAACTATAATGACAAATTCTATCCTAAAACTAAGATCTATAGGCATGCAAACTCGTTCTTCGGAGTCCAATCCCCAACCGGAGGCCGGCTGCAGACGGGGGCCCGTTTGATGCACTGACACATCTGATAACCATCACACGTTAATACATACATAAAAACATATTAACGACGCTGATTACCGAAAACAGTTCATGCTAATGTATAATAAAATCAAGGCATGCAAAATCAATTAGTCTGTATTTAAAAAAATGCTTGCAAGCAAATTCTCATATATTTTAAAACATTTCAGTTTGGATTTTGAGGCAGATACAAGCGCATCAAATTTTACGAGTATAATGGACATAAATCTTCTTTTAAACTGAAACTGCAGGTAGAATTAATGTCCAAAATAAATGCTTTGTTTGCCCTTTGCTTCATCCGATTGTTCATCTATACCTTATTTAAACATCGTATACGATAAAGACTCAGGACAAAGATATCTGATGATAAAATAAGAAAAAAAAAAGTTAGATTACAATCCCATTTACTAATGGGAGTTGTAAACATCTTCATTTAAACTGATATATTGAACGAGTTCCTTTTGAATAACTTTATAAAATAATGAGGTTTATCAATTCGTTGGTAACTATATGACTTATATTAATGAAGGCCATTGTTTACTATACATTGGAGTAGTAGTGTAAACGTTGGTTTGTGCCATTGACTAAAGGAATCTGACCTTCGCGAACAGGAATGGCGATGGCGTGGCAATGACCGATAAAACAGGCTCGGACGTGACGAGATACTGCCAGGCTTGGGAATATTTTTTACGAAAGAGTAAAAGCTAAGTCAAACTAATGTAAAGCGAAAAAAAAATTACAAATATTTGCTATTCCTTTTTAATACTCTTCAATAGTTCAAAAAAAACTTTGAAGTAAAGGGTAACACTACAATGTAACCCTTTTTTTTTACTAAACGATTAGCTAGAGAACTTTATTTCTAAATATAAAAGTATAATTTTTGGCTAAGTACTTTATTTTCTAAGCTTAATCTTCTCGTTCAACATCTGCATTATCGAGGTGAATTAACTTCAGGCGTCTACCGGTTGTAAAAGTATTTGTACAAATACATTTTCTTGATAATGTATTTAGAACGTCATAGTGGCTAAAAATATTGCGTAGCTAAAGCCCGCAATCAAACATCTGTTTGTAGGTATTTGAGGAAGGTAAATCTTTCACGGTCTGATGCAGAAGCGCAGTTCATTGACGAGCTCGGCAGACAAGTTCGTACAAGTTCTGTATGATAATACCGAGTCTGTGACTCAGGAGAATTACTAATTTCCCTCTGGGAAATACGTTAGTCACGAACAGGGCGACGTGCTGGGGCTCTGATATTTACTACCGGAAATGTTTCTAGTTCCTAAACATGAAATATATTTTTTATCGTAGGGGACAAAATTGTTAAAAACAGTGATAGAGAACAAAATTGTATATTCTATTTGTAGGTATGCGTGGCTTATTTACGTAATTCACTTAGAATTAAATGGGTATAGATAGTGAATAACTTTCCCTTGAGAATGATAAGACTTTGGTTACTTATCTTTATATTATATATTATATAATAGTAAGGTATTTTCCGTTAGTTTTTTTTTTAAAGTTAGTACTAACAAAGTGATATATTTTTTATAAGTAACTTTTTAAAATTTCGACGCGTCACCGTAACTTTCTAACCTGTGGAGAAAAGCACTTAACATACCTGGTATGACAGATATCGCTGAGTAAATAAATGTGGATGACCAAAAAGGGAGGCAGTTATAAAAAAATTGCAAGGAAAAAAATTTTGCAACGAAACTTGGCGAGAACACTACCGTGTACCTTCTCAATTGACTAGGTCATGTCATGACATGACATAAATCAAATTAATCATTTCGATGGTATTAATGGAGTTCGTCATTACGATATGCAGTGAACAGGTCTGTACACGATCGCGTGCGTCACTGCGGCTGCGCGGGAGTACAGACCTGTGGTACAGAGTACAAAGGTGCTATGTTTCAAACGCGGAGTAACTAAACAAACAATTTTTTGTATGGACAAACCATTTGTTTAGGTGACTCCGCGTTTCAAAAATAGCACTTCAGACTATGTACCATTACGTGCCGTGTGTACACATTCTGTCTGATACAACATAAAGAGAATACAGAATTGAGAATTCTCTGCAATTAGGGTTACCAGGTCTTAACATATCCATGCGTAAGAAAAAGTACGCGACCTGCAATATTCGCGTAAAAAGATCTATAATTTTATAAAACTAAAATCGGACTTCACCCCCGAACTACACAACCAATTTTGGACCACCTAGGAAGGATACCCTTTCAAACAAAAACAAATAAAACTTTTTTTTTCTAATTCGGTCCAGGTCTTCAAATAAAATTGGTGAACATACATAAAAAAAAATATCTTTTAGACTTCGTGCCAACGGTCTACTTCGAATCGAATCAATATTCATTATTTTAATGAAAACAGCTTAAAACATGAGACTTTTCTATCGTTAGTCGTATAACGTTAGATGATGTGTCAAGTTAAGTAGCGGAATAAAAATTTAACCAACACATAAAAATGTAAAAAATGATGTTTAACATCTCTTAACAAAAGCCGGATACCATTTAATTTAACGCGACATGTAATGCAATAAAAACTGTATGCTGTTTTGTTTGCCTGGCAACCCTATTTGCAATTAATATGTCTTCACTAGAGATACAAAATCATAAGCCTTTATGTTTTTCTAAACAAGGAAGGCGATAGAGAAAAAAGAAAAGAACCTTTTTCTTCTCTAAGCTACATTTCTAGATTCTCTATATTTTGTGTTGGAAGTGCATACTGCCTTACACATGAATATAAATAGGTTTATACAATGGGGCTCTTGTATAAGTATGTAGAGTACAAAGCTGCCACAACTTGTGCATTCAAGTACCTACACTGCCCTGATATGAAGAAGAAAGTCAAAGTCAAAAGAGAACATTACTAACTTTAAGAACATATAATACTACCATAAATGTAATATTATAATTAATTTTATATTATATAAATTATACCTACACTTCCATATTAATATCCTTACTTCTTTACATAAATATATAAACTGCAAAAGTAACTTTGACATACCTTTTATCCAACTCAATTATGCGAATGAAAAGTAAGAAACAGTAGGACTTTATGACAAAGTACTAAATATATGTAGACAAAGTCACCGGTAAAAGCTTAGTAAAAATGCAAAAGTAACTCTGTCTGTCTGTTACTTTTTCACATTTCAACCACTGAACCGATTTAGATGGAACTTTTTGTGGATATAGTTTGAGTCGGGGGAAGGATGTAGAATATTCCTTTTCATAAAAGTGCATAGAAAAGCTTAACATGTCAAGCTCACTTTGAACTGTAAATAGTATATATATGATTTTAGAGATTCACGGTCACAATTACTGTTATTAGTACTACGGGACTTACTGCGATTAATTAAGATATTAATCGCAGTAAGTCCCGTAATACTAATACTGTAAATAGTAGTTCATAAGATGGTTTTATGGGTAACTAGGGCTTGATCAAGACAAAATTTTTAATTATATATCCCGTTTCCTTTCAAATAATTTATTTTAAATGTGGACAGCTCTGTACCCCAAAATATTGAGGTAGCCCCTGTACAAGATTACTAATATTCAGTACAAAAATTAGATTTAACATGACATTGACTACCTACTTAAATTCCTCAGAGGAGTTTACGGCGGGAAGTCAAGGGTATGCTTTGTTTTGCAAATTGATTATAATAGAAATTGATGATTGGCGTTATAAATGCTCATAATTTAGCCGCATGTCGTCCATTATGCATCCACCTACAAGGTGGTCAGATGACCTGACCAGGGTCGCTGGAAAGCGCTGGATGCAGGCCGCTCTTGATCGGTCATTTTGGAAATCTTTGGGAGAGACCTATGTCCAGCAGTGGACGTTATGCGGCTGAAATGATGATGATGATGATGACGTCGTCGTCCATTGCTGGACATAGGTCTCTCCAAAGGATATCCAAAATGCTCATGTTCATGTGAAATAGTGAACAGGCAAAGACATAACGGCTGTAGTGATATTTGTTTGGCGGACTGTGGACATCTTTGGGCGCCGTCCGTCAATTGGATTGGAAAAACAGTGGACTATAATACATAGATATGTCGCCAGAAGCTTCCTTAAAACAATCAAGGGCCTACATTAATCGTTAATTGTAATTTGTTAGGAATCACAGAAGAATAAAGAAACGAACACATAATGATAGGTAGACCAACAACAACCGTTCCAAAAACAACGGTAATAAGCTATTTCCTTGTTTTAACCTCTTATGTATAAGTATAAACAACAAATAAATAGGCCAAGGATTGAAACTTACCTGATATTATTCCAGTAGGGTCCATCATGATCACAAATTAGGTGGTAGTATGTATCATGTTATGTTGGCGTTTGCTTTGCTAGCACGGCGTTGTGCACTTGGTGCCACAAGTGCCACAGACAGACCATAGACACAGACACAACAAACACAACCATAGATCTAGATTTTTTCAAACTACTCAGTGTTGCCACCTTGGATTTTATTAAGGCGCTAGGCCAAGCAAGGAAGAGTTTAAACGCTATACACAACTACACACACACATTGCCGGGTTAACGTCCCGAACGGAGTCCGGCCGAGACAAAGAAAAACAGATTACATATTAATTACATACGATTTGTATGAACTCGTTCACACAGTTTAGGGCCGGGCCGTCGTCAAGGTAGAATTCCGTGCATCGCGAAATTCGCGAATATCGCGATTGATCGCGGCCTTAGAGATGGGCGGTGGGTATATACCCAATCTACCCATTTGGGAATATACCCGGTAGATTGGGTAAATACCCGGTAAATACCCGTATCTACCCATTTGGTGGGTAGATTGAATTTTATGAGTAATTA
The DNA here is from genome assembly GCA_963555685.1 of Acrobasis consociella. NCBI lineage: Eukaryota > Metazoa > Arthropoda > Insecta > Lepidoptera > Pyralidae > Acrobasis > Acrobasis consociella. Next base: position 1,005,361 of record OY743112.1, read on the forward strand.
CTTCGCAATTCGTATCCGAAAGTGTGTGCAAGCGCTGTAATATGCTTAAAATGCAGGTAGACGTCAAATCTGACATTAAAGTATATAAACCACCATACTAATCATACTTTGAAAGTAGCCTCTTTGATTTATTATCATTTTTTTGCTAGGAAGTTTCCATTTTTTGCTCGGAAATGTTTGTAGACATAATTAGATGTTAAAATGCAATCAGAAATCTAATGCGATGTCAATATATGAGCACCCTCATACATATGTAGAGAGTAGGTATCTTTGACTGCTCATAAAAGGGCCAAAACTACTGATTTCGGGGTTGGTCTCGGAACAAAAGATGTTGGTATTGACGAGTTCTTCGATGCCCTATCAACAAATTATTACATTTCCCGCAAAAAAGTATGCCGGGTATTTACCCGTATCTACCCGTTGTATGGAAACATACAAATTGACACGTCTAAGTTTAAATTTTTTGCTAGCAAATGTTTGTAGACCTAATTAGATGTTAAAATGAGCAATCAGACATCAAATGCGATGTCAATATATGAGCACCCTCATACATATGTAGAGAGTAAATATCTTTGACTGCTCATACAAGAGCCAACACTACTGATTTCGGGGTTGGTCTCAGAACAAAAGATATTCGTATAGACGAGTTCTTTGATCCCCCATCAACTTGTTATAACATTTCCCACAAAATAGTATGCCGGGTATTTACCCGTATCTACCCGTTGTATAGGAACATACAAATTAACAGGTCTAAGTTAACATTTTTTGCTAGCAAATGTTGAAAGACCTAATTAGATGTTAAAATGAGCAATCAGACATCAAATGCGATGTCAATATACGAGCACCCTCATACATATATAGAGAGTGGGTATCTTTGACTGCTCATACAAGAGCCAAAACTACTGATTTCGGGGTTGGTCTCGGAACAAAAGATGTTTGTATTGACGATTTCTTCGATCCCCTATCAACAAATTATTACATTTCCCGCAAAAAAGTATGCCGGGTATTTACCCGTATCTACCCGTTGTATGGAAACATACAAATTGACACGTCTAATATTAAATTTTTTGCTAGCAAATGTTTGTAGACCTAATTAGATGTTAAAATGAGCAATCAGACATCAAATGCGATGTCAATATATGAGCACCCTCATACATATGTAGAGAGTAAATATCTTTGACTGCTCATACAAGAGCCAACACTACTGATTTCGGGGTTGGTCTCATAACAAAAGATTACATTTTTTGCTGGCAAACGTAAGTAGACCTAATAAGATGTTAAAATGAGCAATCGGACATCAAATGCGATGTCAATATACGAGCACTCTCAGACATATAAAGAGAGTAGGTATCTTTGACTGCTCATATAAAAGCCAAAACTACTGATTTTTGGGTTGGTCCCAGAACAAAAGATATTCATATCAATGAGTTCTTTGATTTCCCATCAACTTGTTATAACATTTCCCGCAAAATAGTATGCCGGGTATTTACCCGTATCTACCCGTTGTACGGGAACATACAAATTAACAGGTCCAAGTTTATATTTTTTGCTGGCAAATGTTTGTACACCCAATTATATAGTAAAATAAGCAATCAGACATCAAATGCGATGTCAATATACGAGCACTCTCATACATATATAGAGAGTAGGTATCTTTGACTGCTCATATAAGAGCCAAAACTACTGATTTCGGGGTTTGTCTCGGAACAAAAGTTATTCGTTTAGACGAGTTCTTCGATCCCCCATCAACTTGTCATAACATTTCCCACGAAATAACATGCCGGGTATTTACCCGTATCTACCCGTTGTATGGGAACATACAAATTGACAGGTCTAACTTTATATTTTTTGCTGGCAAATATTTGTAGACCTAACTAGATGTTAAAATGTGCAATCAGACATCAAATGCGATGTCAATATACGAGCACCCTCATACATGAATAGAGATAAGGTATCTGTGACTGCTAATTTTAGAGCTAAAACTACTGATTTCGGGGTTGGTCTCGAAACAAAAGATATTCGTTTAGACAAGTTCTTCGATCCCCCATCAACTTGTCCTAACATTTCCCACAAAATAGTATGCCGGGTATTTACCCGTATCTACCCGTTGTATGGGAACATACAAATTGACAATTCTAACTTTATATTTTTTGCCTGCAAATATTTGTAGACCTAACTAGATGTTAAAATGTGCAATCAGACATCAAATGCGATGTCAATATACGAGCACCCTCATACATGTATAGAGATTAGGTTTCTTTGACTGCTAATTTAAGAGCCAAAACTACTGATTTCGGGGTTTGTCTCGGAACAAAAGATATTCGTTTAGACGAGTTCTTCGATCCCCCATCAACTTGTCATAACATTTCCCACGAAATAGCATGCCGGGTATTTACCCGTATCTACCCGTTGTATGGGAACATACAAATTAACAGGTCTAAGTTTATATTTTTTGCTGGCAAATGTTTGTAGACCTAATTATATAGTAAAATAAGCAATCTGACATTAAATGCGATGTCAATATACGAGCACTCTCATACATATATAGAGAGTAGGTATCTTTGACTGCTCATAAAAGAGCCAAAACTACTGATTTCGGGGTGGGCCTCGGAACAAAAGATATTCATATCAATGAGTTCTTTGATCCCCCATCAACTTATTATAACATTTCCCGCAAAATAGTATGCCGAGTATTTACCTGTATCTACCCGTTGTACGGGAACATACAAATTAACAAGTCTAAGTTTATATTTTTTGCTGGCAAATATTGGTTGACCTAACAAGATGTTAAAATGTGCAATCAGACATCAAATGCGATGTCAATATACGAGCACCCTCATACATGTATAGAGATTAGGTATCTTTGACTGCTAATTTAAGAGCCAAAACTACTGATTTCGGGGTTTGTCTCGGAACAAAAGATATTCGTTTAGACGAGTTCTTCGATCCCCCATCAACTTGTCATAACATTTCCCACGAAATAGCATGCCGGGTATTTACCCGTGTCTACCCGTTGTATGGGAACATACAAATTGACAGGTCTAACTTTATATTTTTTGCTGGCAAATATTTGTAGACCTAACAAGATGTTAAAATGTGCAATCAGACATCAAATGCGATGTCAATATACGAGCACCCTCATACATGTATAGAGATAAGGTATCTTTGACTGCTAATTTTAGAGCCAAAAATACTGATTTCGGGGTTGGTCTCGGAACAAAAGTTATTCGTTTAGACGAGTTCTTCGATCCCCCATCAACTTGTCATAACATTTCCCACGAAATAGTATGCCGGGTATTTACCCGTATCTACCCGTTGTATGGGAACATACAAATTGACAGGTCTTACTTTATATTTTTTGCTGGCAAATATTTATAGACCTAACTAGATGTTAAAATGTGCAATCAGACATCAAATGCGATGTCAATATACGAGCACCCTCATACATGTATAGAGATTAGGTATATTTGACTGCTAATTTAAGAGCCAAAACTACTGATTTCGGGGTTGGTCTCGGAACAAAAGTTATTCGATTAGACGAGTTCTTCGATCCCCCATCAACTTGTCATAACATTTCCCACGAAATAGCATGCCGGGTATTTACCCGTATCTACCCGTTGTATGGGAACATACAAATTGACAGGTCTAACTTTATATTTTTTGCTGGCAAATATTTGTAGACCTAACTAGATGTTAAAATGTGCAATCAGACATCAAATGCGATGTCAATATACGAGCACCCTCATACATGTATATAGAGTAGGTATCTTTGACTGCTCATAAAAGAGCCAAAACTACTGATTTCGGGGTGGGCCTCGGAACAAAAGATATTCATATCAATGAGTTCTTTGATCATCAACTTATTATAACATTTCCCGCAAAATAGTATACCGGGTATTTACCTGTATCTACCCGTTGTATGGGAACATACAAATTAACAGGTCTAAGTTTATATTTTTTGCTGGCAAATGTTTGTAGACCTAATTATACAGTAAAATAAGCAATCTGACATTAAATGCGATGTCCATATACGAGCACTCTCATACATATATAGAGAGTAGGTATCTTTGACTGCTCATAAAAGAGCCAAAACTACTGATTTCGGGGTGGGCCTCGGAACAAAAGATATTCATATCAATGAGTTCTTTGATCCCCCATCAACTTATTATAACATTTCCCGCAAAATAGTATACCGGGTATTTACCTGTGTCTACCCGTTGTATGGGAACATACAAATTAACAGGTCTAAGTTTATATTTTTTGCTGGCAAATGTTTGTAGACCTAATTATATAGTAAAATAAGCAATCTGACATTAAATGCGATGTCAATATACGAGCACTCTCATACATATATAGAGAGTAGGTATCTTTGACTGCTCATAAAAGAGCCAAAACTACTGATTTCGGGGTGGGCCTCGGAACAAAAAATATTCATATCAATGAGTTCTTTGATCCCCCATCAACTTATTATAAAATTTCCCGCAAAATAGTATGCCGGGTATTTACCTGTATCTACCCGTTGTATGGGAACATACAAATTAACGGGTCTAAGTTTATAAATTTTGCTGGCAAATGTTTTTAGACCTAATTATATAGTAAAATAAGCAATCAGACATCAAATGCGATGTCAATATACGAGCACTCTCATACATATATAGAGAGTAGGTATCTTTGACTGCTCATATAAAATCCAAAACTACTGATTTTGGGGTTGGTCCCGGAACAAAAGATATTCGTGGCAATAAGTTCTTTGATTTCCCATCAACTTATTATAACATTTCCCGCAAAATAGTATACCGGGTATTTACCTGTATCTACCCGTTGTATGGGAACATACAAATTTACAGGTGTAAGTTTATATTTTTTGCTGGCAAATATTTGTAGACCTAATTAGATGTAATAATAAGCAATCAGTCATCAAATGCGATGTCAATATATGAGCACCCTCATACATGTATAGAGAGTAAGTATCTTTGACTGCTCATCCAAGAGCCAAAACTACTGATTTCGGGGTTGGTCTCGGAACAAAAGATATTCGTATAGACGAGTTCTTTGATCCCCCATCAACCTATTGTAACATTTCCCACAAAGTAGTATGCCGGGTATTTACCCGTATCTACCCGTTGTATGGGAACATATAATGTGACAGGTCAAAGTTTATATATTTTGCTAGCAAATGTTTGTAGACCTAATTATATGTTATAATAAGCAACCAGATGACAATCAAGATGGTATGTGTATATTTAATATGGATATCATCAATGATTTTTAATTTTTGTTAATTTTTTTTTAGAGATAATCATTGTTTTATACATTAAATAACCTTTTTGTACATTTTTACACATAAATAGTGGACCCGCACTAAATTTTAAATAAATTTTCCAATCTACCCACCCAAACGGGTAGATACGGGTATATACCCGGTGCATATCGGGTAAATACCCAAGCGTGGGTAAATACCCGGGTAGATGCCCATCTCTACCTACGACTGTCGTAGGTCGCTCGCGTATGAAAATGTATGGCATCGCAGCTGCGCGCGGCCGTGCGTATATTGACATGCTCAAGCGCTGAGTAATATCGTGGATTTAGAAAAATAGAAAAATCTTTATTTGGAGCATATATACAACATGATTTCATGGCGCAAACATGTTTAAGAATATAATACAAATGCTATTGAATCAATATTTGGTAACTAGTATCCTTCTTCATTTCTGCTTTTAAAGATAGGGTCGATTGGTTCTCTATTTTCGTAATATAACAGCAGCTCGTCATCCTCCTTTTCTTCTTCGACCATGATTTTAATTTCGGTAGATACACGTCTAGAGGTAACTAAAACGAACAACATCGACTAACTTTAAGACATGGCCGCGCGCGGCTTGGGACATTCGTCGGCCGCGCGCGTCTGTCGCGGGCCTTGGAACCGGTGCCATACATTTTCATACTCTGATTATATTGTTGCGAGCCATCGACGATAGTCGTAGGTCGTAGGCCGCGCGCGTCGCGTCGCGATCGATCGTGAATCGGCACGGTTCTACTTTCAGTGTTCCGAAGGCCGTCCGGACGGCGTGCGTCCCCGAAATCGGCACCACGCCATCCGGGCGGCCGGGCGGCCCTCGGGACACTGACGGTCGGGCCGGGCCCGGCCCTAGAGTTCTATTTTTCATTGAGGGACTCTGATAAAACTAACCAAAAAGACGCCATTAAATATTTAATGATTTACTATGAAAACTTTATATTTAGTCAAGTTTTTACGTGATTACTATCTCGTAAAACTTTACACGTTTTGATTTATTCTTATAAATTAGCAAAATAATGGAAAATTCAAATACATACGATCTGTGTCATTATGACGAGTCACAGTGCACGCGGAGTAAGAAAACTTCACCCCCTCTCCCTACCCCCCAGCGGGGTGTTATCCGCTGCCTCCCGGGCGTTTTCCACATCAGTCTACCTAAGGAACAAGTGTGCCAAGACTCACTCTTTAATCCGAAAAATATTGGTTCACATACATTTATTGCACATACTGACTCTACTAGTAACCGATTTTTCTCCATTCCGGCCGGGCTCCGTCCGGGACGGAAACCCGGTAATGTGTATCCGCTCATAAAGCTTATTTTCAAAAAAATCCAAAAAAGTACTTGGAAAATGGTAACACTGAAATATCAAACGTCACGTACGACAGTTTCCTTTTCCTTGTGGCATGGTGTCGGAATAAGGTGAGTTAGTGAATTTTACACAATATTTTGTATTCTATTGCATTAATCGTTGTTAATAATATTAAATTGTTTTTCGGTACGTCTATTCTTTATTTTACGGTAGAACTGGAAGTTTAAAAGTGATGAGAGTTTCCTTGGGGCAGCATTTATAAAAATTTTGCACGTGGACGCGGATGCCTTGTCTATTTCACTTTTACATCTATTTTGAACACAGGTTAATCCCGGGGATTTCAATTTCGTTTGTAAATGGTCGTTTTGATTAAAAATCGGGATTCAAGATATACTGTTTTCTGGCGGTCGGCAAGTACTGAAGAGGTTATGTTGTAGTGTTGTACACGAACGAGCTCATTGTCACTATTGAAGCCTATTTGATAAGCCAACTAATTTTGTTGTAGTTGCCGAATAAGCAACCACAATGCCGCAGAACGAATATATTGAACGTCATCAAAAGCTATACGGTCGGAGACTCGACTATGAGGAGAGGAAACGTAAGCGCGAGGCGCGCGAGCCTCACAAACGGGCCGAAAAGGCGCGCAAACTGCGCGGCATCAAGGCCAAACTCTTCAACAAAGAGCGCCGCAATGAAAAGATTCAAATGAAAAAGAAAATCAAGGCACATGAAGAGAGAAATGTCAAAGAAAACACAGAAAAGGTATCCGAGGGAGCGCTACCAGTCTACCTCCTCGACAGAGATGTACAATCCCGAGCTAAAGTACTATCCAACATGATCAAACAGAAACGCAAAGAGAAAGCTGGCAAATGGGATGTTCCGATACCAAAAGTAAGGGCCCAAGCTGATGCTGAAGTGTTCAAAGTTCTTAAGTCTGGTAAATCTAAGAGAAAGGCCTGGAAACGCATGGTCACGAAAGTTACATATGTCGGAGAGAACTTCACTCGTAAACCTCCAAAATTCGAACGCTTCATCAGGCCCATGGCTCTGAGGTTCAAAAAGGCTCATGTTACACATCCAGAACTAAAGGCCACGTTTTGTTTACCTATCATTGGCGTAAAGAAGAACCCCAATTCACAGATGTACACGAGTCTGGGAGTCATAACAAAGGGGACCGTGATTGAGGTGAACATCTCCGAGTTGGGTTTGGTGACGCAGGCCGGCAAGGTGGTGTGGGGGAAGTATGCGCAGGTCACCAATAATCCAGAGAATGATGGTTGCATTAACGCTGTACTTTTAGTTTAAGTTGGACTTGAATAAAATATTAAAATTTCCATGTGTTGTTTATTTTCTGTGTTTACTAACCTTTTTCTCATGAACAGTCATTTTATGTTAATTTTTAAAACATGATTGTGATTGCATAATGTGCAGTAATATTTAAAAAAAAAAAAAATTTTTTTTGTGTGAATTCATATGGATCATAATCAGCTAAAACCTACTCAATATAATTTTTCAAAACTGAAAACCGACTTCACACCCAAACTACACAACCGATTTCGATAAAATTTCTATGGGACCACCTCACAAGTTTGTACCTTTCAAACAAAAAAGAATTATCCAAATCGGTCCAGGCGTCTCCGAAATAATCAGTGAACATACATAAAAAAGATCGCGACGAATAGATAACCTCCTTTTTTAGAAGTTGGTTCAAAATAGCAAAAAATAGTACCGAATTTGTATATTCCTTTGGTTGGACCTAAGGTGGTAATTTTCTTAGGCTTAAGAGATATGAATCTGCATGTTCAGTATTTAATAGTGAGATTACATTGTATCACTGCTGGGCAAAAATTTGATTTTCCACATTCGAATTTAAGAAATTATAAGATCGAAGGTTCGGCCGCGACATATTCTCCTAGCAAATGTTCAACACAGATCTGTTCTTCTCCAGGTAAACCAAGATGCAGATCTTCGTTAAAACCCTCACGGGGAAGACCATCACCCTCGAGGTCGAGCCCTCCGATACCATCGAAAATGTCAAAGCTAAGATTCAAGACAAAGAGGGAATCCCTCCCGATCAACAAAGGTTAGTATTCAAGTTAACATACAAATTGAAAAAATGTCTAATTGCGTGTTATAGCCACGCTCAGAGTCGAGTTCCGAAGTAATACGACTTAGGCATGTGCTTTTCGTCACTTGGCACTTGGCATGTGTTATTTTCACATGAAAAAAAAGTTCTAATCAGGTTACGAGCCCAGATATGTAAGAAGTTCCATTTTTGAAACGCGAAGGCACCTAAACGAATGGTTTTTCCATACAAAAATCCGTTCGTTTAGTGACTCCGCGTTTGAAAAATGGTACCACTGGTCTCTTAACCTTATGGGTCATCAGAAGGAACCAATTGGGTTGTATTAAGAGTCAAAAATATTGTACTGCATGGGAATAAAACGTCACAAAAGAATATCACTTGTCCATGATCACATCCATTTTCAACATGATTTTATATTTATTATTGCAGAAATAATGAGCGCTATATACAAATCCTAGCAACTATGACGTCACGAGGTGCTTTTTCATACAAACCCATGTTTGTTTTGATGTTTAGAATAAAGTATCTGATTTGGCTTGTTGGAAACTAGTGGATTGTAACAGAACAACACTGACATGAGTAAATTGTGTATTCTACTAATATACTTCTTCGTTTACAGGTTGATCTTCGCCGGCAAGCAGCTGGAAGATGGCCGCACCCTCTCTGACTACAACATCCAGAAGGAGTCCACACTCCACCTGGTGCTGCGCCTGCGCGGTGGCGCCAAGAAGCGCAAGAAGAAGAATTACTCCACCCCCAAGAAGATCAAGCACAAGAAGAAGAAGGTCAAACTGGCCGTGCTTAGGTTCTACAAGGTTAGTAACTTTTCAGCTGCATTTATTATTAGTATTCAAATTGTTTAAGAGCTCGGTGGCTCGGCGGCAGCACGCATTATTAGCTATAACTCTTAGTTTGAAATGTGTTTTATCTCGTTCTTACCATGTAAAATATTGAAAGAGGGAAAGGGACAAAACATGGTACTAAAACAGGTTTAGCAAATGGCTGTAAATGTTTACAAGGGGTAAATAGACAACACTGGTATTAGCTACCAGCGCATCAAACCTTTGAAGTTGTTATTTATTATTAGCTTTTTATTTCCACATTCCACACTCTAATTACAATTTTTGTTATTATTTTTGGTTTCTTGGACATGTAGTTATGGGTAAAAGCCTCTTCCATCTTTTTTCACCTTTCTATATTCTTGGCCGTCGAAGTTGTAGCTGAGATAAAAAAAGGAATTTGTTTGTCAGGTGGACGAGAATGGTAAGATCCACCGTCTGCGGCGCGAGTGTACGGGCGAGCAGTGCGGCGCCGGAGTGTTCATGGCCGTGATGGAGGACCGCCACTACTGCGGCAAGTGCCACAGCACCATGGTCTTTAAGGACGACGACAAGTAGACCAGAAGTAGGGGGGAGGGGGGAGCCTAGGCTAAGACTACCGCTCAGACGGCTGTGTATGATGGATTTGCAATAAATCTTGACACAGTGTCCGAGTACTTTTTTGTTTTATTTACTGAATCTCGTGATGTCACAGGATTCGGCATTTCTAACTAAAATTACTTACAAATGTTGGTAACTTTGAGTTTGTTAAATCAATGGTGGATTTAGCTTCAGCTTGACTAACTAATTCATTAGGACTTCTTTCACTGCGGGAGGTCTCTTCTAATTATTTATTATAGTTTTTAACATACATACAATCACGTCTTTATACTTATGGGGCAGACAGAGCATTTTAATTTTACTGAAAGGGGCCCGTTTTAGCTTGCTGTGGGCAAGGTGGATGAATCAAAATAGTGATGGTTTGCTAGCCCCATCGCCTATTAACCATGATTAGAAGTTTCGCCCATTCCCTCGATCTGCTCTTACGATGAGATCTGAGCGTGAATAATTTTTAAAATCTATATAAAAGCGAAAGGTTTAGATTTTGTTATTCCAAATCCTGTACACAGATAGAGATTTATTATCCCTCAACTAACATTTTCAATTCAGATTTCTTTTTCAGAATAGACTACTGTGTAGGTAGGCCCGCTCTTCGCTCTACATTCTCCCAACAGAACAGGTAACTGTTAACAGTAAATGCCCATTTACACAGTTACTGTTTTCTTGCACGTTGCATAGGGGTGACGACAGGATCAGAAAAGTATGACTGTACTTAGTCTGATTTTTAGATTAACCAAAATAATGGACCCGCATTTTTCAATTTACCAAAAAAGTAAAAATTTACAACGAAGCATCAAAGTTCCGAAGTTGGGCTTCCGACGTCACCGAGTAATACCTAGTGTCGTCATGCGAAGTAATAAGATTTTTTTTATTATCTAACCGATGGGCTAATAATATTTTTCCATTTGTCATGTCCATACGTTACTTGCTTGGTCTAACTAAATGAACGTCAATTATACAATTTTTATTATTTTCTTTAAACAGTATGCAACAAGCAAGAAACTTGCATGGTGTACGTGAGCGTTAAATGCAAAGTTTCATCTTTGCTTGGAATGTTTGAAAGGCGAAGGGCGAGCCTGCCCGCACATGACTCGACCGACCTCGATTACACGGCGCATGGCGAACTGTTATTTTCTGTCGACACGTTGTTTCATATCCGCTGGAAATTGAACTTAAATCATTTATTTGCCTGGCAGTGGCAAAGTGCCGTGTTTTCGAAGTCGAGAAGTTGTCTATATTCAAGATTACACGAATCGTGGGGTAAGTATGACTGCTTGTGCTTTTAAAGTATACAGCTTTAATTTAAAAGTGAAGAAAACACTACAGAAATTGCCTTGGCTGAAATGGTAAGTAGGTACTATGAATTCAATAAAGGGAGTTTATTTTAATAATGTGTTTTTATTTGCAATAAATATTATCAAAATCAGACAACTAAAGACTAACTGCAATATTACGAAATACACTTTAAACACGATACTGAAGAAGGCGCCATCTTAATTCGAAAACAAAATGGCGGCTTCATTCAATTATTGCCAAATTACATAATCGTGTGGTAAAAATAAAAAAGTGATATAGGCTATTAAGAAATTTAATGAAAATAAAACCCAAAGATAAATTCATTTAAAATATTTATTCATTTCCGGAATAAGTCTACCGCGACACGCATTGTACGCTAACGGAATCATTTGTGCACGCGGCGCAGCGCCTCCACATGCACAGTCTACAACTAATAGGAATCTACTTCGTCCACATCACTTATACATAATTATTTAACAAATTCTCAGATCATATTATGGAATGAATCTTTTTACAACTGCGTAAGGGCTCGAGCAGACGGTACTTTAAGCATAAGCGATAGCGATTTTGTATCCGTCAACAGATTTTACAATAAATACATACATACATGCAATATGTAAAAAAAACATGTCCGATCCGCGAACGTAATGTTGGGTACCTTGTGTATGTACCATTTATCGGTTTCTCCCATTCCTGAAATCAAAAAACAACTGCAGATCCTTGCATTTTAGAACGGTATCTTAATTTTGTACGGAGCTGCAGTTTTTTTTTTATTTCAGTAATGAGAGAAACCGATAAATGGAACCTACACAAGCTACCCAACAGTTCCTTTACGGATAAGATAGTTTTTTTTACATATTGAATGTATCCATACTATCACATCTTTCTTTATCCCTAATGGGGCAGACAGGCATTTTATATCTTTTGGCTCTAAGCAGACAATTACAATTTATTGGAGGGTAAAAATACAATTGCAACTAGAACTTAATTTAATTCCTAAGTAGGAATAATATATAAGGTCTAACAAAATATACTGAAACTATTTTAAGGGAGAATTCAGTCCCCAAGGAACATCTGTCGAAATAAAATAAAAAATTTGGCTTCTTACAAACTCGGATCAGCTGATCGGTCAACTAGTATGGGAGGCAAAAATTACTTTACATATTTTGATATATGTTACTTGGGGAAAGTTCAGAATCATGGACTGAATTCACTCTTAAAATAGTTTCAGTACATTTTGTTAGACCTTATATAATGGACTGAATTGTTCGTAGGTATAATAAACTGGAAATTTAAACTATAGCCATTTCCATTAAGGTACCACCAATGACGTAATTTTTTAGTTGCTGGCTGACACTTGTCTGTTGGCATTAACGCAAACGCGGCGAGTCGCCAAAACGTGCCGCTTATCGCCTTTACTAAAGGTTAGGCTACATCTGGCCGAGAAGAAGACAAAACAGATCTCGCTGTAGCAAATGACCGTTCTGAGCGGCAGAATAGAATAGCAGCGTAGAAATGTGCTGTTTCTTGCTGACAGATGTAGCAAAACCCCAAAAGTACCACTTACCCGCGCCCGAAAATGAAATAGACAATATACACACGCGTCTTCAGAAGCAACACACATAATTGACGTAACATAATTTTAAAATACCTACAGCACCGCAAAGCAATAATTAAAAATAATAGTTATACTTAGTACAACTAAATGAGACATTGCCATTTTTTTCACAGATATACAATTTGCCTAGGATAAACATTTGAAGGTTTAACGTTACTATATCATCTTAAATTCGGATACACTTGGTTCACATAGCATCATATCGTACACGTTTACTTAATTTATAGATAAAACATCAATTTTTCAAATCGGTGAATAATTTATGGAATTCATATAATGGAACGTTGCTTTTTTTTCAATTCATCTCACATGCATAGTTTTTTATATAAAACATAGCCATTAATTGCCGAATTAAAATTACGGTAATTTGTCTTTAAAAAATTAATTAAAACATGACAACTGGCGTATTGGATAATAAGTATTACACGATTTGAAAATAACAAATACTTATTGTAAAAACTCGTAAACTAATATAAACAAAGAATTGAAGATATTGATTAAACAACAAAATGTAGATTTATTTACAGAAGAAATGTGTAAAATTATTTCAAAATTCGCCAAAGTATATTACGTCATTGTACAATAAACCTTTTTTTCTATGGCGGAGTCACTAAACTGACGGTTTTTTGTATGGAAAACCATTTGTTTAGGTGACTCCGCATTTCAAAAATGGCTTTTCTGTATTTTCTTTGTTTATATTATTACGAATTCATAGAAATATTGCTAAGAGTTAAGTCCCTCTTAATTTTAGCTACTACATACACGTATGATTTAACATTTACACATAAATCTATTACTTTTGGCTTCCTTCTGCTAAATCTTGCAAATAAATATTCTATAATACATTAAGGTCACCGAAAATGCAATATTGGAACTTATCCCATAGATTTTTGGTAGAGCTGTTTTGTAAAACAATTTTAGAAAAATTAATACAATTACATACATTTTATGTATCTATTAAAAGTTAAATAAAAAAAAAGAAAAATATTTTAAATAATGCACCGGGTAGAATAATTCATATTTTTACATAAATACAGATTGATGTAACAAAAAATAAAATCTTAGATCATATTTTAACTATCTTACAAAGTCCCTGATTGTGCCACTAGTCCCAAAAATATTTCATTTCCATTCGTTTACAAAGAAAAACACTAAACGGATTTTCTTTTCAAATTTGTATATAAAAAAAGTTTGATTTAAATTCATATTTTCCCAATATCTCCATCCACTCTTAACACATTCGGGACACTTACGTCTATGGACGTTTGATCTTTCTGAGTGTCCCAAAACGTGTTAATTTCCTTTCCTACTCAGATTCAAAACAAAAAAAAATAAACATTGTACTGGGACATCTCGGATATTGGTATAACTTATCTCAAGACGAAGCAACACAAACCGTCTTATTAAATAATGCAGGCGAATTTTTTTAAATCATATTCGTCATATTGCGAGAGATCTTGATAAGGGCGGACAATGTAAAGTCCGTGTTTTATAGGTATAATAAGACGGAATGGGACTGGTGGGACAACACCAACATGAGAGTTTAAAAAACTTTGGGACACCAGATGCCAGCACAGTGAAGTCAGGTCCAATTAGCTGTTGTTATTGGATACATTTGACGGAGCAAAAAAACCTGTCAAGTGATGGTCCAATGACAACAGTCGATTGGACATGACGTCACTGTGCTGCCATCTGAAGTGCCATTTTTGAAACGCGGAGTCACCTAAACGAATGGTTTTTCCATACAAAAAATCGTTCGTTTAGTGACTCCGCGTTTGAGAAATCGCACCTCTGGTATGATTTTGAAAACCCTCATTCTTTACTGAATACTTATTTAATGCTTTGACCTTACGCGTTGGCAGTACGCAGCATACGAAACGGCCGAGGAACGCTAAGCGCTTAACATAACTGATCACTAGGGGAATTAAAATTAACGTATCTATACGTACTTATCACAGTGGGGATCTGTGAGGTTTTCATTGTGGCCTCTACGGGGGCTTATGTTGAATGTATGATGCAGTGGTGAAATTATAAATATGGTAAATTTGGCCTTTGCTGAAAATTGCACTCCTATTTGGGTGTTTTATAAATGTGTCAAGTCAAATTGAATTTTATTGCTTTTTCATACAACCCATTTAACGTCACATCTTAAAGCAATGTCGTGCATTTTTGCGAACAGACCGTGACTCTAAAATCATCTATTTAAACCGACAAGGGGCAAGTGTCTATGAACATTTTGTTAAAGTACTAGATGTCACCATAACGCATCGCATTTACGACCCGGGGTGACTTTACAATTCGCTAGTACTTCAATACCGGGTGTAAATTACCGCCGACGTGACCTTGAGACTTAGCCTGTCCTATTATAAAATGCGGTCTAACTTAGGTTTAAAACTCCGCTCAAAATATAATGGCATTCGGTGTCAACTTGTTTGGAGTAAATAATGGTTAGAAACAAGTTAAAAGTTAGTCCGCGTGTTATAATAAGATTGAGCTTGTCAATATGAACATTTCCAATGGGTTCAATGCTAGTATCTCGAAAAAACTCCCGTCATTCAAACTTATTTAGCCTTATTACTTATTACTTATTGCGAAGTATTGTATAGAAGTCAATGTTTAGGATTCGGTTCTACTCTAGAGACTTTATGTGCTAGAAAGCTGTAATTTGGCATGGGTATGTAAAATTCATGCCGACAAAGTGGTAAAATAACATGTAAAGTGAAAGTTATCATTGAAATATTGTGAGCTTGTGAACATGTTTCGATTTAGGGATCCGTTTATGAAAGTTTTCAAATTTTTGTTAAGAATTAAGCGTTCCCTCTCTATCTACTAAACGATGGTATATTTATCTAAGTAGAAGCAACCAATTTACAAATTTTACTCGAAATAATTTTATACAAATTCAATAGAAAAAAAATAGGTTTTTAGACGTTTTTACTCCTGCGAACTCTTGTTAGCTTTCGCAACTACGGAATCCTAATTTGCGCGTGGCCTGATACGTACTTGGCCTTTTTTTTTAAATATATAGCATTGGTTCAGTACGGTAAGTTGTTCATACGGACTGAGGTCACCCTCTCGGGTCTACACCCAGTATGATATGGGATCAGAATCGAGTACTGGTACGTACTTATTTTATTCTAAACTACGTATTGTATTGTATTAAAATCCTTACTTAAAATTCTCTGTTCGCACACTTGTCCGTTGTTTAGCTTGAATGATTTTAGAATCAAACATAATAATAATAAAAAAACAGATGAAAACCCCTAGCAGACATAAAATATGATAAATATCTTAAATTCATAACGTATTTACTCGAATAACTTAACTGCGGCCGCATATTTGGATACTCAATCACTTTCAGCAGCCTTCAAGGAAAACGGCGGAAAGTGAGTTAAATATTATGCACTATTAAGTTAACCATCAAGGCGATTAACACACTGCACCGCGCCCCGCTGCGTGGTGCGGGGTCGCACTTTATGAGTATGTATCTTAATTTGTATAGAAAACACGCATAGGACAACAGTGACACCGCGTCCCCGCGTCGTTTTTATATGGCGGTGCAGTGTGTTAATCGCCTAAACCAGATGGTTAAACGGTTTTTCTATTGCTATCCTTGTCATACTCTTCAATATGACAGAGAGGGCGATAGTAAGACCCTTTGAAGTTTTATTTCTGGTTGAGACGCATTGTAATGAGAAACGCTGACTGCAATAAAATTAATCGAGTTTATAATTTTAATAACGGATTGTGAGCGCGCGCGACAAAAAGCAAAACAGCTGATTTACTCTCGGATTTGACGTCAAAATCTAAGATAATCCTGAGTTATGTCATGAAGGTAATTCTGAATGAAGATAAGAAACGGTGGATGGAATGTGTAAAGATGGATATGGGAAAAGAGAATTAAGAGACCGAATTAAGACAGGGAGAAACTGGCATGCTGTGCCAACGCTGCATAAACTGAAAGTAGGAAATGAATAAACGCGCACGCTCGCAACCATCCTAAGAAGCAAAGTGGGTAAATATGAACTGAGGTAACTGTAAATGAGTTTTACTATCGTGTGAACTATGTATAGGTAAACAACTAAGTTGATCTGAAATGATGGCGCTACTAAAAGTTTTCTAGTCTATAATAAAGGTGGTGCCATGAAATTTTTCCGCAATATTTTGCCGCCGGGCAACGCTTTCTCGCACAACTGTGGTAATTTCGATATCAGACTATTTCGTTTACCTTTACGTGTATGCTTTGAACATTTTTTCTGTTCTTTGAAGTTTTTCATTTTAAATAATTTGAACCATTTAACCGTATAAATTGACTGAGTTATTCAGTTCACATTTAACCACGTTGCGAGTAATTGCTCTAAGTGTCTCACAGCTCGTCGTTGCCGTCGCCGGCGTCGCTCTGCGCCTTCTCTAGCGACGGCTTTATCGTCTCCAGCAACTTTGTCAGCGCTTGCTCCGTCTAAGAAGGGAAATCATACGTTATACGTCAACCATACAAATAATTAATTAATTAAATTAAATATATTGTTTAGTTCGTCCAAAAAGTAGTTTATCCAAAAAGGACCCGTATTTTATTAGTGAGGTAGTGTGAGACAGTGCGGTACCTGCTGCAGGTGCGCGAGCGTGCGCTGCAGCGCGTCTCTCCAGGCGCGCAGCGAGCCGCGCTGGCGCTGCGCGTGCTGCTGCAGCAGCTGCGACCACTGCGCCATCTGCGCCGAGCTCAGCGAGTTTATCCTGCGCACGATAACATAAGAATAGAGCTCAATTGAGTAGTCAACTAAAATATATAATAGTGTTAAAGGTGCCTTTAATTAAAAAAAAATTTTTACACCGGAAGTGATTCAGATGTAAAAAATTTTTTGACGTACATTCTTTTTTTGATTTGGCCTACATTCTCCTCGCTGGCCAGACGGGTTGAAGAGGTCTCCTTGATGTTTATAAGGTTTGTTTAGCTTGTATCTTGTAGCTATTTCCTAAATTGCCTTTTACGACATCCATGGAAAGGCTTGGAGTGGTCCTATTCTACTCTTTTGGAAACCACACGGCAAAAGATCACTGTAGCTTAATAAATTAAAATAACAGTGAAAAAACTTAAAAAAAAAAACGATATTCCCATACAAATTGCCCGAGCGGCTGCACACTTTAGTATGGAAATGCCAAAATTTTTTTTTGGTCCTTTACTGTTATTTTAATTCCATTATAATATTATAGTGATCCAGTATAGCTCGTGGTTAAATTTATTACGGGTATGTCTCTTCTACGTTGACACTTTAATACTTATTTCATTCTGTTTTTAGTACCTATTTGCTGTTATAGCTGCAACAGAAATACATCATTTGTGAATTATTTTCATAAATTTAACGGCAAACTTTTGAGTACGGAACACTAAAAAACCGAGCTGTAGGCTAGATTTTAATATCTCACGAGTATTTTAATAACGAGTTTCATATTTCGATACGTGTTCCTTGGGAACAGTTGTTTTAGGTCATGGACTGAATTCACCCCTAAATTAATTTCGGTATATTTTGATAGACCTTATATAAAGATGAGCGTGCTGACCTGTGCTGTATGTCGTCGCTAGAAGGCCCCCGGTCGACCCAGTACAGCCGCCAGTACAGCAGCGCGTTGAGCAGCAGCAGCAGCAGCAGCGCCGCCAGCAGCCAGCCCTTGCGGGGCGGCGGCGGCCGCGGCAGCGAGGCGCGCCGCGACAGCAGCGCCGCCGTGGCGGCCGCGCGCGGCGCAGACACCGCCACGCTGCTGTCTTGGGAGGACGCTGGCGAGGGTACATATCACTTTATTGTACACCAAAAGAAAAAAGTAACACACAAATCAAACTAGCCCCAAAGTTAGTTCGAGACTTGTGTTATGGCACAGAATTAATAATAGTATTACATACAGAACGGAAACTCGCACCTTCCCCCGCAATCTGGTGTCCCCGCAACCCTTCCCCCGTTATTGTGAGGTGTAAGCGGCAGTAAAACAGGGTTATTGGTAGTCGCACGTTGACATTACGCGAGTCACTTAGGATTATTAAATTATATTGGTGAGAAACTGCGCACATTATCATTGTTTATCCACGGGAAACAATAAATAACGAAAATTTTATAGATTTCCGAGTGATAAAAACAGGTAAGCAAAGCAACAAATTCTGTGGTGGCGACCCTGATTGTTTAACTCACACATTTGACGTGTGCACGGACGGATTGTTTCGTTTGTAGTAGGTATATATGCTGCTCCGTTTGTATGAAGTGCCATACCTGTGGTTATGGGACAAATAATCTAAATACATATACACGGTGATTTTTCACTGGTTTTGGAATCGAAGGCCACTCCATAGGGATCTTTAATTACCTAGTCGAAATAAAAATTCTGAAACAAAAAATGTTGACTAAAACTCGAAAGTAAAATTGTGAGATCAATTAGTATAGTACCGCCGCCATACACCACCCGCCGGCCGGCCGGGGTCATCGACATTACGCGGAAACGAGGAGTTTATTTAATAGACGTCATTTTTTTTCCAAAACCAATGAAAAGTCAGCATGTAGAGCGGAATAAAAGATAATGTGTAACGGAAGTATATGGTGTCCCTCACCGGTGACCCTGCGCCGGCGCGCCTTCCGGGCGGTGGGCGCGGCGCCCTCGGCCTCCGCGCACAGCTTGCTCTCGATCAGCCGGCAGTAGTCCTCCAGCCCCGACATCGTGTTCTTCTCCAGGAAACCTGGCGCCATACGAAACATTTCAATTTTCATATATAAACGGCTCGTGACACACGGTGCGGTGTACGGGTCACGTTCGCCCAGATGAAGACCGCCGAATGAGGTCGAAACATGTCGGCAGTAGCTTGACTCTATTTGTGAGAAACCCGTTCAGGGTTACTCACGTATTTACGTATTAATCACTCACTAAGTATAATAATGACTGTATCTCACGTTAGTTTTAATCAAAAAATCCATACATACTATCACGTCTTAATCCCTAATGGGGCAGACAGAGCTTTTTGTATCTTGTGGCCCTGAACAAACAGAGCCCAGGACCGCAAGACTCAATAGCCACTTTTAGCGTGATGGTTGGCTAGATGATAGGAAAGAAATCAATATAAGGATGAGTTGCTAGCCGCATCGCTTAATAGAATATATATAGAGGATTTTATTATTGTATTTTCCTGCCACCTCGCTTATTATACTCTTCTTGTTTCGTTGCAATTACTAATACGTTTTCCTACTGTTCAGGCGCTTAGTTCATAGTGTTACCGATAGATGGCGTTTCCTAAAACGCGGTATCAAAATTTTTGCAACAAACCTTTGATCATCGGCCACATGCTCTTCTTATACTTGATGTGTCCGTAGATGGCCAGATGCGTGCTGGTGTCAGCGACCCGCCGCAGGCAGTAGTGCACCTGCACCGTGAAGTAGTCCGCGTACGGGATGCCCGCGTTCTCGCTGGTCGTGTCTATGGAGTACAGCACGCCCGGCTTTGAGCACTTGTTCATTACCTGTGATAATAACATGATATGTTACGTATAGTGTGGCTCGAGGCGACAACGTATGCGCGTTCTCTAGTCATATTTCCTAGTAGTAGAAACATGTCGGCCAGTAGCTGAAGTGCCAATTTTGAAAAGCGGAGTCAAGTTTAGTGACGCCGTGTTTAAAATTTGGCACCATTGACTCTACGTGACATATCTATTTTTTATTTAAAATTGTATATTTTTTAAAATATCCATTGCTTTTCCACAACACGAGACGACAGACATTGATTTTGCTTCGTGCCGCGACTCAGGCCAAGTTCCAAAAACCAGAATAAACCGGCGCGGGTCGTGCCGAGCCTTAAGCCTATGTGTCTCACTAACACTATCTGTGTACATTCACACAAATGCAAAGCTGAGCTTATATCAAGAGAGCCTTACGTCATTGTGTTCGTAAAAAAACGTGACAATGGGGAAGGGGTTTAAAAAGTCAAATTAGGGGTGACGACAGGGTCCGAAATGTATTATTGTAATTAGCCCGTCTTAGATTACCCAAAAATAATGGATCCGTATTTTTCTGTTTACCAAAAACGTAAAAATTTACAAAGATACGGAGTGTCAAAGTTCCGGAGTGGGGGCTTGCGACGTCACCGCTGAGTAAAAATCGTACCCAGCCGTGACGTCACGCGAAATTTATATGCGCTGTATCTTTGTCATTTTTTGTTTCTCGGAGAAAAGAAAAAATACGTGTACAATATTTTTTAATAATCTAACCGATGGACCAAAAATATTTTTCCATTCGTCATGCCTTTTATACGCACATGTAAAGTGTTGCAACCTTATCTAAAATGAAGTGGTGTCACTAGGCGTTACTACATAGTGTATAAAAATACTAGAATGTTACTAATCTTGAGAACGAAACACTAGTATAATCAAGTGATATAAATATCCAAAGCCAAATAAATTATTTTTGGCTTTTTGACTTTGTAGGTCTCCAGTGAAGCGTACCTGGGTCTCCGTGACCTGCACCTCCTTGGGTCCGATGGGTCCCGACGTGAGGCTGAGCGTGTACTTGCACTGCCGGCACTCCAGCCCGCTCTGGGGCTGCCACGGCGCCTGACAACCAACCACATGTTGAATATGACGTTTATTAAATAACCGGCCAAGGGCGAGTCGGACTCCCGCTCGATGGGTTCCGTACCACTATTTAAAGAAAATCACGTGCGTAGTATTTGTTGTTACAGCGGCAACAGAAAAACACTCGTCTGGCCAGCATGGAGAGTGTAGGCCAAGTCCTCTGGCTTCTCTCAAGTATGGCTCTGGTAGTACAGAGAGGGTCGTGCTCCTACATGGAGACAAAAAGATCTGGTGATGATGAAAAATTGGCCACCATCGTTAGCCACTATCACACGATATATATGATATGAAATAACAAACTATGTATTCTCTGTCCACATAACTTCAAATATTAATTTAATTGTGAGTTGACGTCCTTGGAGAAAATGCTGCAGTGCAGTTTGTTACCGCTTCTTCTGCACTAGCGCTTTGGAAGCGACAGTAAACTTAGCTGTAAGTAACCATTTGACGTCAACAATTGTGCAACAAAACAATGACGATTATTAAGAGATATTATAAATATCCTATGCCAATAAAGAAATATATGAAAATGACACATTGACAAAAAAAATATATAGGACAAATTACACTGATTGAGCTAGCCCCAAAGTAAGTTCAAGACTTTTGTTATGGGATACTAACTCAACGATACTATATTTTATAACAAATACATAAATAGATAAACATCCAAGACCCAGGACAATTTAAAAAAAGGCCATTTTCCAACTGGCCCTGACCAGGGATCGAACCCGGGACCTCTGGGTGGCGGACTAGCATGGTGACCACTACGCCACGGAGGTCCTCAAGAGACCTGATGATGATGATGATGATGATACTGAAAAATCGGCCACCAGGGTTGGCCACTGACTCGTTGCGATCAACTCACCTGCACATAGTCAGCAGTGCCGCGCGCCGCCAACAGCTCGAGGTTGAACTTGGAGTTGGTGAAGATCATGGTGAACATGGTGTCGATGTTGAACGGGAACTCCTGGTGGAGCAGCAGCTTGCCTTCTTTGTGCGAACACGTGCACTCGTGCGACTCGCTGCTGCGGAACACAATCGTTGGCCATTAACACACTTTGCTATCTATATTTTTTTTGTCGGAAATATCCGACGTTTGCGGAATGGGCCCGACAATGTTTGTCTGATAAATCCGACGTTCGCGGTTAAAGGGTTAATAAAATACCAAAATGAATTTGAAATTCAATTCAAAGTTTTCAATTTTTTTTGTAATCAACCCGGTGGTCCTGGGTTCGATCCCCAGCCAGGGCAAGTTCGAAAATGGCCTTTTTCAATTTTTCCTGGGTCTTGGATGTTTATCTACATATGTATTTGTTATAAAATATAGTATCGTTGAGTTAGTATCCTATAACACAAGTCTCGAACTTACCTTAGGGCTAGCTCGATCAGTGTAATTTGATCCCTATATATTTATTTTATTTATTTTTTGTAATCTGTTTTTAAATAGTAGCCGCAAATGTCATACGCCTGGGTAAACTAAAGTGTCAACTGTCAAAATGCATATTTTGGCGCTTTTGTAACATACTTATCTGACGTCATGACTGCCTTCAAACGTTTTCGGCAAAATGTAAGAGGATTTTAATGGCACCTATCTATATCACCACATATAGTAAAATTTAACATCAAAAAACATAAAACGGAAAATAGTAAATCATTGTTATGTGATAATATAACCAATATCTTTACGTCTTGCTATCTTATCAAAGTAAATGAATTTAAACTAATCATTGTTGACCCAAAAATAGTTAATGACCACTAAACATTTGGGCCACATTTTAACTTAAAATGTCATGCAAATATTTATCATCTCGTTAATCTATTGAAGTAAATTACGCTCCATTAATAATTATTTACCCAAGCATAGTTAATAAATTCCTAAACTTTGCCCGTAATCTATTAAAATAAGCAAACAGACATAAAAACGATGAATTAAACCAATTATTAATATTGTTATGCAAATGTAATTAGTGGTTTAGTAGTAAGTTTAGCGGCAACGGTTCAGATACAAATTTTGTCAAGTAGCACTTCCACTACTTTTTTCCCTTTTGTTGTATATAAGTAGTACAAATAAACCCTTTTAAGGTAAAAAAAAAATATTTCAGCCGTATAACACACACCGGATACAGTATGGCTATCATGTATCAATGGCTCTAAGGCTCTATCAGACGAGCGGCAATATGCCCGCGACACCTGTCAGTCTTTCACTTGCCATGCCACTACTGTCACGAACTGTCGCGCGACGGTTGCCGGCAGCTGTCGCTGGCATATTGGAGAACCCAACAGAAACGGCGTAAGTTGAAAAAAAAAGTACAAAATGTATGAAAGCGACGCGCGATGTTCATAATACTAAAGCGACGCGGCGCTGGCGCAGCACAGGCATGCCGTATACGCCTTCGCCGTATCTTCACCGTACGCCGTCTCTGTGTGTTTTACGCCTAAGATGCAACTAGGAAGTAGGCTGAGAAGAAGTAAACGTACTTGTGGTGTTTGTCGGGCTCGCTGTCGCTGGTGTCGGACATGTCGGTCGGCAGCGTGTCGCCGCCCTCCTCGTCGCGGTATGCGCCCGACCCGTTCGTCACTGCCGACAAAATGCATATTTATTTATTCATTTTAAGTCAAAGTTTATTCAACATTCGCGACCCACCCAATTTCGGGACCCACAGTTTATAGGTGCCTTCCGAAATACATAACCATCTTTCTTTTCGGATAATCAGGTGATTCAAGATATTCTAATCAGACAGGCAACCAATTTTTTTAACAAACTGTTCACACGGGGTCACGCGTCAAAAATCTAGTGTATTAAAATACTAAGTACCGTCAAGCGCCAATTCCCCAATCGCGGTGCCTTCAACCACGCTCGTCCAAAACGACTCGTCTCCCACTACCACAAAATCTTGTTCCATCCTTGTTTTCAGACCTCTATCAATATCAAAAGTCCCGTCACAAGCCATTTCGCCGATCTCAGTGCCTTCGACGATTGTCCCCCATAGGGGCTTATGGTCCACGCGCACGAAGTCGCCTTCGGTACTAGTACTTAGATCTCCTGTCATGTAGTAGTCCACCAGACGATTTACCAAGCGGTTCACCAAGCTCCATGCGAGGGCTTTATACATTGTTTTAATTTCTGCGCTCCGTTGTATGCCGGTTATTAGTCAACGAAAACCTTATCAAGTTAGAAGTTACAAAAATTTAATGGGGTTTGTATGAAATATAGACTTATGACGTCATGCTATGGGGTAACGCTGCAGATATAAATACCATATTTGTTTTACAAAAACGCGCTATCAGATTTATATATAAATTAGGTGCTAGAGAGTCTTTGAGGGAACTATTTAAAGACATAAATATTTTGACCCTCCCTTCGCAATTCATCTATGCGAACATTATGTACGTGCGTCAGAATATACACTCATTTAAGAGAAATTGTGATATTCATAGTATTAACACGAGAAATAAAAATAAATTAGCCATCACAGCTATGCGGTTAGAGAAAACAAAAAAATCTTTTGTGGGTCTCGGCTTGCGCCTCTATAATAAAATTCCAGATGATATAGTAGCATTACCATTATCTAAGTTTAAGACAGCCGTTAAAAATCATTTATTACAAAATGCGTATTATCATGTAAATGACTACTTATCATCATCTGAGAAAAATTCTTGGAAATAGTTGTCTGCAAATTGTAATTGTATAATTTAAATGTATAGCTTAAGTGTAAATCTGTATTGTAATTGTAACATAGCCCATCAGGCTGGCTAGGGACCAATACTGAACTGGGTTTCTTTCGGCGTAATCTTCCCAGCAGTGGTCGTTCCGAAACGCTAGTAGTTTTTAGCTTCTGCACTAAAAAAAAATATTAAAAAAAAATGACCTTCAATAAGAGATAAATTTATCCTACATTGAATAAAAAATTTTGACTTTGACTTTGACTTTCATGGTTTCTTACAGTCGAATTACCAACGGATGGCAAAGAGACGGACCACTACACTCATCCCTATCTACACTACATATGGGGTAGAAATTTCCATTTAAAAGTCTGATCACTGTTTAAAAATTGCTGGCGCTGCCTTTGACTTTAACACCCCAAAAAAGTTTAGAAATTGTTATTTTAAGCACCGATTCATACTGCTCTATTTAAGTAAGAATCGGTGCTTTGTTTTTTGTTTCTTTTTGGATTAAGTGGCCTCGATTGCCAGATTTTAAAGCTGACTAAAGATAGCTGGGACCAGCGGCTTGAGGTGCCCTTTGAAGCAGTGTCACTTAACGTGCGAAACTGCTAAGAATGCGTACTCCCACCGAGCCACCAAGCTTCTCAGTCAATCGACGCTAAGGCAATTAATCGTCCTAGTTTACATAACACTTTCTTAGAACGTCAAGCTTAGCAACGGACGTATGTAAGTACCTATACGTAAGGCCTCAGTTAAACGGAACGAAACTTTTCATGCGACGAACGCGCGACGTCTCATTCAGGTGTTCAGTGAATTCCAATGTGAACTTTATTTACTAGGTGGCAAAGTTCAAATTTTCGATAATCCCCTGACAGCTGCGATAAGAAGTTTCCAACAACTCAAATCAGGTACTTTTTTTAAACGTCAAACAAACATTTTCTTTTGGATTATAAAATAAAGACTAACTCTTAAAATCAGTTTTTCTGCAATAATAAATCTGAAATCACGTTGTAAATGGTTAAGATAATGACAAGTGACATTATTTTGTGACGTTTTATTCTAATAACAAATAAATAAATAATATATATTAAATAAATAATATAATAACAAATCTTATACCTTTAAACGAGCAATTCTTGTATGTATGTATGTATGTATATATATATATATATATTTATTTATAAATTTCTGTGATCTCGAAAACGGCTCTAACGATTTCGCTGAAAATTTGTATATGGGGGTTTTCGGGGGTAAACAATCGATCTAGATTAGTTTTATGTTTGGGAAAACGCGTGTTTTCGAGTTTTCATGCGTTTTTCTTTCCACGCAGAATATGGTCGCTAATTTCGTCGCGCCGCGACCGCCTTGATTTAGCTCAGTGGTTAAGGATAGCGACCGCTAGAAAGAGTGTTACGGGTTCGAATCCCACTCGGTGACTTACTTTTGTTTATTTTTTTGTTTAAGTTTATATATATTTTTTTTTGCATTGTTTTTAGACAAGTTTAAAAAAAATTAGTTAATGTTTGAGATGTAACCGAGCTTTGCTCGGTTATTGGGTTTGCTCGGTTAGGTATAATAATATATATAAATAATAATATAGGGACAAATTACACTGATTGAGTAACAATAATAACAGTAACAATTAAATTATTTTCGACCCAGGAAACTCTTATCCGTGCCGAGTGAACGCGCCCTAACAGCAACCCCACTGTTCTCGGCCACGCACAATGTAGAGTATAAGCACATTGTAGTATTCCATAATAAACTACTTAGCTAAAAATAGCTGACAACGACTCTTATATACAATTCGAAATAAATTGCACACTTTGTTTTGTTGTTGTGTGTAAGAGGCCAACACTGGTGTCAGATTAAACCGCCTAAAGATATTATTAATTCCTTTTAAGTGGACTGTGATTTTTTCGGGGCCCATTGCTGCCTCTATTTAATTTTAAGAAACGGAAATACCATTGAAAATTTTGTCTTATACGGCTCTGAATAACCCTTCAAACTATTTTATGAACGTGAAGTTTTCTGGCAACTTTTGGAAAATGCTAAGAAATGCTTCAGGTTCTTACTTTAAAGTAATAAGTCAGCAGTGTTCGTTGCGAAGCGCTTGTATAGGTAATAGGTATCGTATCTTAAACATTAATTAAACTTTAATAATCACTACTCGTAATGTAAATTATATTTAATGACGTGTAAAAGTGCCTGCTAGAGACGCATACGAAAAATTTTGAAATTATATTTCGGTTTCCTTACAAATAATTTTCTTCAAATCGGAGTAGAACTGGACCCCGAAAAATATATGTATCCCTTTATCTAAAATCGAGACTTAAAAATATACTTGTCAAACTTTGCAGACGGATCGATCTATATGTCAACTAAACTAACTTCCGTTATTGCGAAAGACTTGAATATATTTCTATCGATTTACGCGAAAATGTACAGAATGATTTTAATGAAGCAAGTTTAGTCTAGATTTTTTTAAACGCACTCTAAAGACGAATGCGATAGTGGTTGCTCCGCGCACTTTACCGTCACTTAATAACCCGTTTGAATATTTAGAAAGCTTTTAAAAAGTTTTGTACAAATCTGACGGATCTGTACAAATTAAGAATTAAAACTTGAAATATTAAAGTTTTCAAGATAAGCGCACGCGCCGCTACGTCGGCTCGCGAGTCACGAACTGAGCGACTTAACCTAGTGTTGCGATATATATGCAGTATGGACAGCCGCATGGAATCCCCGGCTAAGGCTGCACGTCCATAGCACATTGTTTTTTGTTATTAATTTTTGTTATAGCGGCAACAGAAGTACATAATCTGAAAATGTTAACGGTCTAACTATCAAGGTTCATGAGATAGAGTCTGGTAACAGACAATCGGACAGACGGTGAAGTCTTAGTAATGGGGTCCAGTTTTTACCCTTTGGGTACGGAACCCTTAAAACCCGTGTTAGCTAATGAGTATGAGTATGAGTATCCCGTATGAGAGTAAGGTAGCGCCACGTTGGTCGTTTCTCAGTGGACGGCCAGTGTATGTTATGAGATAGTATCATCATATCTCAGAACCAAAAGTGTCAAGTGTAATGAATCCAGGGAATTTAGACAGACCCAAGGAGCATTCGTTTCTCAAAAAAAGCGCGAAAATATTTGGACAGTAATTCGCCTGGCAGCTCTGAAATCCGCCACATGACAATTCAAATCAGACACATTTTTGTAAACGTAAAAAACAAACATTCTCTACGGGATTTGTATGAAATACAAAAGTGTGACGTCATGCTTATTTTGAAGTTCCTCCTAATATTAGTTTTTCTGTATTAATAAATCTAAAATCATGTTGAATAACTGGCCAAGTGCGTGTCGGGCCACGCGCAGTGTAGGGTTCCGTAGTTTCGAATGCCAACTTTGAGTTTATGCCACTAAAAACGTTTAAAAACTAATTATCTATTGAATTTGTATGAAATTTCTTTTTCCGATTAAATTTTATAAGTTGATCGCCTATAAGTTTTTAATTTGTAAATTCTACTTAGCTCTGATAGTTTTCCTTTAAACTACATTATATATACTATAGCTGTGAATTTTTTCACGTGGCCATATATAACCGTTTAGCAGATAGAGGGGGGACACACTTGCCTCCAACAAAATTTTTCACTTTAAACCCAAATATTTCAGAAACGGATCCCTAAATCCAAAAATGGTGTTAACAAGCTCACAATGTTTTTGAAAGACCTATTCAACGATACCCCACACAATGTGTTTGTCGAAAAAAAAAATATTGACTACCTCTTTACTTGTACGGCAGCTAACCTAAAAAAAAATATTTTTCCAGATTTTATTTAACGACTTTTTCGCCATAATTAATATACATATCCATGCCAAATTACAGCTTTCTAGTACTTGTAGTTTTTGAGTAGGACCGCGGACAGACAGACAGACAGACAGACAGACATGGCGAAACTGTAAGGGTTCCTTGTTTACTACGGAACCGGAATATGTCAAATATATTTTCACTTAGTCTTTATAATATTCCTTAATACTATAAAAACCTTTCTCCTTTAACCATTTCGTCAATGTTATTTTAAACTTACTGTTATTTAAGCTTTTAACACAAGTAGGAAGTTTATTGAATATTTGAATGGCCATATTAAAAGCATTTTTTTGTAAATGTATTTCCGTCCACGTTGTTGATACAAGTTATGTACATAGTATGATCTTAACTGTCTTTTAGATACTTTTGTAAATAATTTAAAATATTTTGGATATCTTTTTACAAAGCAGCATAGGTCTCTTATGTACATGCAAGGCAGTGTCAATATATTTAATTTTTTAAATAGTGGTTTGCAGCTGTCCAAATACCAAGCGTTAGATAAGGCACGTATACACTTTTTTTGTAGACGAAATACTTTATCTGCATCAACAGAATTTCTTCATAGTATCAATCCGTAACTCAATACCGAAGATACATATCCGTAGTATGCTTGTAAGGCTGCTTCAATTGGTACAGTTTGTCGTACTCTTCTTAATGCGTAAACAAAGCGGTCGAGTTTGTTGCATATTTGACTAATGTTTGTATAGGAATGTCAATTTTTTTTATTGGCGTCTTGACTGTTATTCTAATTTTAATATGCTATAGTAATTTACTATGGGTATGTCTCTTCCACTTGTATTTAGTAAGGCAACCAACCTCCACTCACTTGGCGCAATATGTCGTGTTAGGACTGGTCGTCGCAACCAACTGTCAACTGAGCCGCAGATTCTGCGACTAATGGCTCTAACAAGCGTCTGTTAGAGCCCTAAGCCACATTTTCAACACAGCCACATTTGATCGTGGGTAAAAATAACAACAAGTAAAAGTCAGTGAGTCTCGAGGCGACATAGTGTCCGCGCGTCCTCTAGCCTCTCGTCACATTCGCCCTGATGAAGACCTCCGGATGAGGTCGAAACATGTCGGCAGTAGCTGACTCTACATGAGTAACCGGTGTAATTCACGCTAATAAAGTTACTAGAGGTAGCGTTGAATACCTGTCCCGTACGTACGTACCGGCGCGTGCGCTCCTCTCGGCCGGTCGCCTACGCTCATGTCTAATGACAACGAGGGAAACTTTTGGACAGTAAAGGCATACAATTAATGTAAGAATTGCAGAACGGAATATCTTAAGAATCCCCTTACCCTAGACTTCTCCATACAAACGTAGTCTACGTTTAATTTTGAAACCACATGTCAGATTTTGCTAAAAATTGGTTATTTTAAAGAAATTGCAATTATCTAGGATAATAACTGGTTTCCGACACTAAAAATATGAACTGGAAAGAAAATATAACGATTTAGAAGTTTCCCATACTGATGATCAAAAATGATATAACACATTATATTCTATTCCAAGTTCATATTTTTAGTGTGGGAAACCAGTTATTACCCTAGATAATTTCAATATCTTTGAAATTACAAAATTTTGCCGAAATAGGGCATGTCGTTTCAAAATAAAACATAGACTACGTTTGTATGGAAAATTGTATTTTGGTCTAGGGTAAGGGGACTCTTAAGGTCCCGCGCAATATCCCCGTTCCCCCTCCCCGCACCTCTCCCCCGTTCTCGCCGTGTGGAGGGAGTTGAGCGTATGCACGGATGTATAGTTTCGTTTGTAGTAGTAGGCATAAATGATACTTCGCTCCTATGCAGTACCATACCTGTGGTAAAGGTTGAACAAACAAATATTTAGTACTAGCTGGTGTCCGCGACTTCGTTGGCGCAGGATCACACAATATCTTTATAAATTGTAGCCTATGTGTTATTCTGAAGTATAAGCTATATTATTGTAAAATTTCATTATAATCCATTATGAAGTTTTGTACGAGTACATCTTACAATTTGCTGTGTCGGCGTCGTCGTCGCCCTACTTTTACAATATTTATTATAAAATGCCTTTCGATTATTTGTCATTGCCACTAATTACGCGGAAAAGCATCTAAATAACTTTAACTTGTAACTAAACTAATAAACTATTAACTACGAGGATTGTGTGGTTTTATGGTCATCTCAACCAACAGACCTTCAATCGTACAAGTTTTTAAGTGAAAGAGTAACAAACATCCATCCATTACTTACAAACTTTCGCGTTTATAATATTAGAAGTATGAACCAATAGTTAGTTACCTAGTGGCGGCGACGAATCCCGGTCTCTGCCGTACGAGGGCGGCCGCGTGCGCTCGCGCCGGCCGTCGCCCGCGCCCACGGTCGCCTCCATCGACGAGTCTACCAGGTCCTGGAACACACAGGATCTTCGTTTAGACAAAACATTGCGTCAGGATGGAAAGGAACATAAACTGTCTCCGTGGTCCAGTGGTGACGGCGTTCGCTTTGTGATCCGGAGGTCGTGGATTCAATCCCAGTTGGAAGTATACTTTGTGAAAAGTTGTTAGGATATGGCAGGCTTGAATCAAAGTTATATTTCATTATTAATTTTTGACGTGATAACGTCTTTAAAATCGTTTTAGTCGGGTGACATGTTCAGAAACTTGTGTCACACCAAAACCTCACGAGCGCGATCGCAGGTATAACGAGAGAGAGACGGACCGATCTCCCGTCTCATCTCGAGCGCTGCCAGTCATTCCGTGAAACGACGTTATCACGTAAACATCTCGATCGTAAACCTACTTTACATACAACCAATTTTTTTAACAAAAAAGACAACCGACTTCAATTTCTTTCAGAAGTTTCTACCATATCTCCATAGTTGTTCATCATGTCTTCACCAGATTAATATGGGACCAATTCGGGATTGAATACTTTCAAATAAAAAAATAATCATTAAAATCAGTTCACGGCTGACGAAGATATCGTGTAACAAAAAAACATACACTCGAATTGATAACCTCCTCCTTTTTTAAAGTAGGTTTTAAAAAGAAAGATGATCCCGTGTTTATCTGGCACGTATAATGCCACTTGTCATTGATCATATTATCCATTTTCAACATGATTTTAGATTTATTTCTGCGGAAAAACTGACATTAGGAAAGCTATTCGACTCCAAGAAACTATGACATCATTAGTCTTTATTTCATTAATCCAATAGAAAATGTTTCTGTTGAGGTTTAGAAAAAAGTTTCTCTCAAATCTGTTTTGAGTTGTAAGAAACTTCCTTATTTAGGCCAACAGAACCAAGGGACCTTATTTACACAAGTACACTGAGTAGTTCCCCAGAATACCTCGGGAACACGCCTGGTTAAGGTCTTACAGCACCTCCCTTCTTTAATACACATTTCAAACAAAAAAAATTGCTTCACAACTTGTACAAATACTAACTACGTAACTACAATTGGAGGCACTATGGCGGCAGAGTATGGCCCTTAATCTGCAAAACAAACATTCGTAGTTCCCCTTGAAGTGAAAAGCGAAAGGAATCCCCAAGCTACCACAACTAGGTCTTATTTTAAACACTAAGCCGAGACGATGAGTTAAATATAGCCGAGGTCCCGTACCCTGCCCCTCAACAGTGTTACTTAGAGCGGGTTTTTTCACTTTAAAGGCATGCTTTGTGTATTTTATTACACGAATGATTTTGATGTCGTATACGACTTAAATAATTAGCCAAGTGCGTGTCGGGCCACGCGCAGTGTAGGGTTCCGTAGTTGTGAATGCCAACTTTGAGTTTATGCCACTAAAAACGTTCAAAACGTCTAAGTATTTATTGAATTTGTATTAAATTTTCCATTCCAAGTACATTTAATAAGTTGATCGTCGTCATCGTCTTGTTATAAATCTTCCATGCTGGTCAGGGAGAAAAGAAAAATCTTAGAATGTACCATCTGCTTCTATTTCCGCGCAGATCGGAAAAGTCGATCGGCGGTATTTGAATTACGTTATATTGATTCCTTTTCAATCTTAACGTCAGGGATAAAAACGCGATAATATATTTGTATAAATTGCGAACTAAATAAGTAGTATTAGTAGGTTTGAACAAGGTGTCATGTCACTTCCGGATAAGATAGCAGCGAGTTTCAGGTATCAACTTGGTTAGGGTGGGTAGTTTAAATCCTTAAACCCATACGATTGTGGACAAAAAAATATTTTTGGCTCATTAGATAGATCAGTAAAAATATTGCATCATTTTTATCAGTAAAAGTTTCATAATTTTTAGTGTTTTGTAAATTATTTCACCATTATCTGCCTTGTTCTCTGATTAGTTAATAATTACAAATTAGCATGACGTTATAATCAAGTACGATTTTTAGGATTCCGTAGATAAAAAACCCTAATAGTTTTGGCATGTCTGTCCGTCCGCGGTTTTCACTACAAGGAGTATCATTCATCATCATCATTTTAGCCGCATAACGTCCACTACTGGATATAGACCTCACCCAAAGAGGAGTATAAGGTGACGTAAATCACCCCTCACCGAAACTTCGATGCAGTTTATCACTGTGAATTTTTACTACTTTGCTAAACTTAACTTTGCAATAATATAGTCTATTATTTTTGAATAATCAAATTGACGGACAATAGGCTCATTTTCATTGGTCGTTCTGGCAGTCGATAGTCAGTCAATATACAGCATGTTGGGTATAATCGGCGTAACGACCACTGTATCGACTAATGACTTTCATTGGCCCGCGCACGGGGAGTCCCTGCATGCTGTATATCGACTGAGTTATCGACCAATTGAAATGATACCACAAGTAAAATAATATTATGGACCCAGTTTACGTCCCTATTTCGTGGCCTTATCAGCTCATCTTTAGTATATTTCAGTTTATTTTAGGGGAATGCTATCGGTAGATATTAACATGGATCGAGCTGACTGTAAATTGCGCATTGAAATAGAATCATTCTGTATTCGTGAATGCTGCACGCTGGCCTGGTCTAGGAGAAAGGAAAAAAATTAAGAATATACCAGTAGCTTCTCTTTACTTGGACATCGCAATAGCCGATCGAGGGAATGGGCTAACATCTGAAATAATGTTATTAGGCGTAGCGGCTGCCAATCCATCATTGTTACTCTATTTTCCATCTTCACGTCCACCGTCACGCTAACGTGGCCCTTGGTTCTTAGCTCTATGCTCTATCTACCCCCCGGGATAAAGACGTAATAACGTATACGTCGGCCGTACTACATTTGTGCAAAAGCATAGCTAAAGCACGAGGTAAAAATATTTGTATAAAAATAAATCTCGCTAGCGCTTCAGTAATCCTGTAATAAAAGATGGTATCATTGGAGCCAATCGACACGGTACTATATAATTAATATAAGTATTACATACAGCAGGTTCCGCGTAATATGCGTCCCCGTTTCTAGTTTCCGCACCACTCCCCCGTTCTCGTCTGGTAGAAGTAGCTGCAAGCTCATGCACAGGTGCCTGCAGTCGCCCACTCAACACCTTCCACGAGGTGAGAAGGGGGGAGAAGTGCGGGGACGCATATTACGCGGGACCTTTGGAGATTCCGTTCTTTATGTAATACTTCTTTATGAAAAGAAGTAAAAGAAATCATGTATGCCAGCATGATAACATAGAACCTCCATGCTCACAAACTACGATGACGTCAGAACAGCAACCGACCACTGGCCAAAGACATCTGAACCACTGACACAAAATCACCGCACACTCACTTTTCTCTTCGCGCGCCCAATTCTAACCATCGTGAAACTGGCGACTAACGCATTCGCTCTCGCATTTCGTGTGTTTATCGCGAGCATATTGTGATAATGACTATCGTATTCCGTTATCGGATCACGATCCGCGATGAGGTTGTACCTGAGAGTGTTGGCCGTCGTGGGACGTGTATAAACACATTATTTAAAGTAATTGGTTTCGGAGCACTGAAACATTTTGTTTGGGATGAGCGCTGAGCGACTGACTGAATGTTGAAACAAGTGAGCGAGTGACGTCACTGATAGCACGACCTTGCGCCGGCGCGGCGGTGTTAAGGCACGTATCCACAGGCGCGAGAGACGAAAATTGAGCGCATTTCTATTAGTGGGATATCTTACAAATTGTGCTTTAAATTAAACTATAATTGTAAAGATAAAGTTGAAAATGTTGAAATAGTTAAATATTTAAGGGTGTAATCCCATACAAAAAACGTGTTTTTTTTTTGCAGTTTTTGCTCGAAATTAATAACGGCAATTACAACGACTTGAAATATTCACAGAGCATTTAGTTGCATATACACTTTAAAAATAAATAATAAATTTTAAATAAATATTAAAGGAGGGCTCCCATACAACAAACGTAATGGTACAGCACCCTTGGTGCGCGAGTCCGACTCGAACTTTGCCGGTTATTTCTCGTACCAATCATAATACCGGCGACATATTTATTCCTTCTATAGAAACAATTCACGCCTCGCCTCGCTGCTCCAGTGGGCAGACACCTTTACCTCATCACAGATAACGTGATCAGATGTTTTTATCTTGGCGTCGACGCGCCAAAAACACAAGTGTTGAGTTTCTGTCGCTTAGATTATAATCTCTAATGAGCTAGATGAGAAAGTTACTATTCATCTCACCTCGTTCCCGGTTGCATTATAAGTTGTGACTTGTGCTGTTTCGAAGCCTGGAATGCGCTTTACGACATTTTCTTTCCAAAACATAATACGCGTGTCATCGCAGATATGTATGATATCATGTTGACTTTATACAAGAAATGCAAAATAAAATATGTGATATAATAGGCTCCGTTGTCACCGTTCCGGCAGAGTAGAATAGGGCCACTTCAAGTCCTCCCGTAGACGTAAGGCGACTTAGGAAATACAAGCTTAATAAAGCTTGTAAACATCAATTAGACCTCTCCAACCCATCTGGCCAGCGAGGAGTGTAGGCTAAAGTCTCTGTCTGCTCTAGCCAAGTATGGCTCTGGTAGTACAGTGAGGGACGTGCTCCTGCAGTGGAGACAAAAAAGACCTGATGATGATGAACGCATGCCATAGCGCACGCATGCGGGTAACCGTTGATGTAGCTCGAATTCGGAGTGCAAGAGATTTCCGTAACACATACGAGGAGCCGTTTTCACTAGTCGATACAGTCGATATAAAGCATGTGAGGTATAACCGCAGTCGGCGTAACGACCATTGTATTGACTTATGGCCTTCGTTGGTCGTTAGACCGCGTACGGGGAGTCCCCTATGCTGCATACACTGAGTTATCGACCAATTAAAATGAGCCAATATTAGACAGAAATTATCACAAAACAGATTCAGAAATAGTTTTTCGTAAAGGTAAGGTTGTATCGTATTTATGATTAAGTTTTTTTCTTTAATTTATTTTATCTTTTATTTAGGGAATGTAATCAGTAAACTTAAACATCATAAACTGAAACTATTGTCAAAATTTGAGCATTATAAAAAAAATTACACCCGCTATGGATCCGCCCTTGCTATATGAACGAGCGGCAAATTCGTATCTTTGGCGTATTTTCAAAAGCGTTAGTCAGCGCTGAGCCATACAGCGGCCAACAGAAATACACTGTGACGTCACATTTCGTAATGAAACGTAAATTATCGGCTCAGGGGCAAACAGCGATGAGAGTGCGTTTAACACGTAATGGGATGATCTCGTTTTAGATGTTTTTTTGTGATTTTAATGATCTTTATTATTTTTTTTATTAAAACTAACGTGATATACAGTCGTTATTATATTTAGTTCACGGGTTACTCACGTATAGAGTCAGCTACTGTCGACATGTTTCGAGGTCTTCTTCATCAGGGCGAATGTGACTACAGGCCCGTACACCGCACCGGTTTGCGACACATGTCGGCAGTAGCTGACTCTATACGTGAGTAACCCGTTTACTAAATATAAAAATCTTAATTAATCTTATCCCATTGATCGACTTATACGGTTTGCACGGAAGAAGCTGCTCTTATATGTTTATTCGGTAATTAGACCTTTACAGGCACTTTAAACGTCAAAAAGTATAATTTACGTTACGTGTAGTGTATATTTAAGTTTAATTAATTTTTAAAGAAAAGCTACCGATACCAGCGCTTCGCAACGACCACTGCTGAGGAGAAACGCCGAAAACTCATTATCACAGTATAGGTCGCCTACTCGCCAGAAGGGCTTCGTCATATTATTATTGTCTTTAAATTATTAAACTAGCTTTTCGGGCGCTGCGCGGGCTGCAAGCAGCCGCGGTTTTTCGTGCGGCTGTTGAGGTAGGCTAAGACATGTTTCCAGTTCAGAAAATGGGTAAGTTTGTATGGAGGAAAATTTTCCTTGTAAGGCGGCCATCTTGAATTAAAAAAAAAAAAACAAAAAAACAAATGACGCTCGTCAAATTGCTTACAAACCCCTACATTTTGGGAAAAAAATCACGCCCCCAACCCCAACCGTTTTCGCAGGCCCCCTTCCACATCAGGTTTCCGCAGATCCTCAAATGTCAGATTTTTCTGGTACTCACTGGAGCACCCTCTATACGACCACACATCAACCTAAACCCCTCCCACCCTGCAACAGGGCAAACAACTATGTCAATCAGTGAGTGAGTCAGTCAGTGGTAATGTAGGTTTATATTGTCTTTAAATTATTAAATAAGCTAATAAATTAACATATAACGCTTGAGAACGAGTTAACAAACATAAATTACTTACGTTATTTGTGATGTGATTGCGTAGTTATATTATTCCTTTGATCGACTTTAACTATTTATAACTATCATTGTGACGACGACATCCGAATATCGTAACTTATACGATAACAAATGTTTACTTTTTTAACAATGTTGCACCATTTTTGTCTTCGATTAAAACCTTGGTTGCTTTGAAAAGAAATTAAATCTTATCGCTAGAGTAGTGTTTTTAATAGCTTTCGAATCGTATGTATACCGTACATATACGGTTTATGTACAAACAATATGTTTTGATAACCGGTCAAGTGCGTGTCGGGCCACGCACAGTGTAGAGGGTGTCCGTCCATACCTAGTTGCGACTTTGAGTTCAAGGGACTACAAAATGCCTAAAAAAACTATTTTTTTATTGAAATTGTGTGAAACTTTTTCGGGTACATGATTTTTCTTCAAAATTTTTAGAGACGTTTCCGAGATCTTAATAGGCTATTTATTACTGTGTATGATTTTGGTTAATATTTTATACATAAAACAAAAATATTACTGGAAATATTTTTTAAAACAGCAAGAAAATTGGTTTATCATTTAACTTCTCACTATCTCTTTCGTACGCGGGAGACCTAACAGCAGTGACGTCAAGAGTGCTGTACGTGCATCTTTTTTCTGTTACTCGACAGTTTCCCCTTCCATCAGATTTTACAAGCTTATAACTTACTTATTTTTAGGCACATTCAAAAAAATCATTTTGTGTTTGGTTTCGGATTATATCACTTATTGATATGAATATGTAAAAATAATCGACTAAAATAAAGTATTATGAATTTATAATGAGGATGCAAGGAGAAGATCTCATGATTTTGGAAATCTTTGGGAGAGGCCTATGTCCAGCATTGGACGTTATGCGGCTGAAATGATGATGATGATGAATAAGGATCTTTCTAATGAGGATGAGGATGATACTAACAACCTATTGGACGTAAGTATAACTTACCTCTGAAGCGGTGTCAATGGCCAACACCGGCGTATCGTCCACCAGCTCTCGCGAATAGCCCTCGTCGTCGGAATTGAACCCCAACTCCTCGCCGTAACACCTGTGCACCTGAAATATTACGCTCTTTAATATCATACATACATAATATCACACCTGTTACCCACAGGGGTAGGCAGAGACTATGGACCTCCACTTGCTACGATCCTGACAAACCTCTTTTGCTTCATCTAAACTTATCAATCCCTCATACATGCCCTTCGGTTACTGGTACTTTTTATCTCTCCTTTAATATAGCAAAATAATAACTAGGAAAGTTACATACACGAAACACAAACATAAACAAAATCCATTATTGTGTGTTGTCGATGATAATAAGGAAGTTTCCAGGGTTAAAAATAAATTATTTCTTACTGTTAATAGAATAAGACGTCACAAAATAATGTCACTTAGCATTGATCACAAGATCACAACACTTTTAACGCAATTTTTAGATTTGTTATTGCAGAAAAACTGAATTAAGAGCGCTATTGGAGTCAATCCAAGAAACTGTGACGTCATTAGTATTTATTCCATACAAATCCTATAGAAAATATTTGTTTTGACGTTTGGAAAAAGTATCTGATTTGACTTGTTGGAAATTTCCTTATTACTCCGTTTATGCTTCAGCTTCAATCAGCTATAATACTATAGAAGAGTAACTTCAAACATTATAAATGACCCCACAAAATTTATACATTAGTTTATTTACCAGGCAAATTTATTATTATTTCATATCGTACAGATGTCCCCGTCAGATGTGACGATCATCAATTTTTTGTAAACACATGTTTACGCAAATATATGATGAAGTAATTTATATCACTTACATAAAAATTAAATAATATAAATAAATACAAAGTAAGGGTTAAAAACTCTGCGTTTTCGGTGCAAAGGTGCTCAGAACACTGGCCGCGTTACCGCGCTGGGTAGCAATGGCCATTCTTTGCACCAGAAACGAGCCAGAGCGTATGTCCAGTCTTTTCTATAATACGTTGACCTATCTCCCTTATAAGGCGCTTAGCGTCCGAACCCCAGCTGCCCGTGGTCTCTACGACTATGGGTACAAAACAATATTTTGGCTCTAAAGCCGCGTACTTCAATCGCTTTCTATCAGCCGCATCCTCGGCGGCCGCCGCCGCCTTACACACAGTGTGCCCAATGTGGCTGACGGCTACTGTACTGACGCAAGTCGCGTCCCACATCAGGCAAATTAAAGAAATCCCCCGACGACACCATCGGAACTACATATACCAACCAATATGTTCATTGGAATTATTTGGCAGTTAATTAAATAACCCAAACAAGTTTGTCAAGATACATTGACAAGATACAAAGTTTGTAAAAGCCGTCCTTTGTTACCTTGTTAGAAGTCTATGAATGTACGTATGTATGTATACGGATATCTATGTGTTTCACCGTATAATAGCATCTGAACCGCTTATCCAATTTTTACAAATTATATGTCAATCGATTGGCCATTGGTCATTATTGTCCTAGTGACAAAGGCTGCAATTTGTATGCCATAAATGTATATATATAACGAATGATACATCCCAAAAAGTATAAAAATGTTTTTTTATTTTATTTCGATATTGAGTGGGGTCTCAAATGAAAGATCTTGATAAGCACATTCCAAAAAATATACTTATACTAGCTTTTTGGACGCCATCGTGATTCCAAAAAATACAAATTTGGATTTTTCGGCTCAAAATACATTTA
The DNA here is from genome assembly GCA_963555685.1 of Acrobasis consociella. Taxonomy (NCBI): domain Eukaryota; kingdom Metazoa; phylum Arthropoda; class Insecta; order Lepidoptera; family Pyralidae; genus Acrobasis; species Acrobasis consociella. The sequence goes on from OY743112.1 coordinate 1,045,982, forward strand.
GATATAGATATCAATTTTCAGCCAAATTGGAAGCAGTTGACTTGGAGCGGGCATGTTGAATTTCCAAAAATTTAAAAATACATTGTTAGCCGTATGTGACTCCCGTAGTTGGGTATTAGTTTTTTAAAACGTTTGTCTTGTTATAATATCAGTCTGTCAGTCTGTTTTCTTTCTCAAGGCGTGGTCTCTATGACTAGAGAAAAAAAAATTGTTTGAAAAGAGGCCTATCCACCCAGCACTACCAATGGATCTGTGTTAGCTAATAAATGAAATTTAATAATACCTTTTTCACAAAATAGTCCTTAGGTCTACTTGAGCTCTGTTCCCAACGCTGGACAACTGAGCACTGAGGCGTCCTTGTTTGACCAGCATCCTCCACCCACCGCGAGCTACTAAAGGTCAGTTCAGACAGACAGGAGCGCAGCAAGAAAGATTTTTTATGACACTCAAAAATAAACTTTAAACTATTAGCATAAACTGCAAAATGCTAGTATGCTCGCGCGGTCTCAAGACCATTGTCATGTTTAAGCTGCATATTGGTCATAGAATTTTCTTATAGATTTCCAAAATGATCGATCTAGAGCGGCCTGCATCCAGCGCTTTCCAGTGACATTAATCAGCTCATCAGACCACCTTTAGGGGTCAGTGTACTACGTACGTGATTGTAATTCGAGAATCTTTTTGCCCCACCGGCCATCGATTCGTCGCGCTATATGTCCCGCCCATTGCCACTTCAACGAGCTAATCCGCTGGGCTATGTCCGTGACTTATGTTCCCCTACGAATTTCTATAATGAAACACCGAGCATAGCCATTTTTAGGGTTCTGTAGCCAAATGGCAAAAACGGAACCCTTATAGATTCGTCATGTCTGTCTGTCTGTATGTCCGTCCGTATGTCACAGCCACTTTTTTCCAAAAGTATAAGACCTATACTGTTGAAACTTGGTAAGTAGGTATTATGTGAACCGCATTAAGGTTTTGACACAAAAATAGAAAAAAAACATTAAATTTTGGGGGTTCCCCATACTTAGAACTAAAACTCAAAAATTAATTTTTCATCAAACCCATACGTGTCTCGAGAATCTATGGATAGGTCTTCAAAAATGATATTGAGGTTTCTAGTAGCATTTTTTCTAAACCGAATACTTTGCGCGAGAGACACTTCCAAAATGGAAAAAAGTGTCCCCCCCCCCCCCCGTAACTTCTAAAATAAGAGAATGATAAAACTAAATAAAATATATGTTGTTCATTACCATGAAAACTACCAGCGAAAATTGGTTTGAACGAGATCTAGTAAGTAGTTTTTTTTTAATACGTCATAAATCGTAAACGGCAATTTACCTTTCATTCAATCAACTCAAATATAAAAATTAAAAAAACATACTACAAGACTTTTATATTATGTTATTTGCTACTACGGAACCCTTCATGGGCGAGTCCGACTCGCACTTGGTCGTTTTTTATACACTTAAGACTATGGTTATACGTTTTTATTTTCTTTTTTCTCTCTGTCTGAACTGACCCTAAAGCTTCGATAGGAAAACCTCATGTTTTCGTAAACGTGGCTAGCTTAGCTCGCATAGTATTTGGGTCACAACTGTCACAAGTCACATTATTTCATTTATTGTAATATTCTTTTGTTTGTGTTCTGTAAATTAATTCTGCCATGTTCACTTTCACTTATTTTGTCAACAAGCTGTAAATATGGGAAATCTCGTATCTTTCTAAAGAGGTTAAAGATTATAGATTTGAAGTACTGATTAACAAGCTAGTCCGTGAAATAGAATCAAAAATTCAATTCCATGAGCAGTGCGCATTGCTTTATCTTTTGCAATTAAAGAACATGTTTCAAGACACAAGACTCGGGCCAAAATAGTGATGGATTGCTAGCCGCATTAGCTATTAGCATGATTCATCTCCTCAAATAGTCAAATTAAGCTACATTGAGTTAATCCCCGACAAAAAGAGGGTGTCATAAGTCTGTCTGTCTGTTGCAACGTAGCGCGAGAACGGATGGACCAATTCTGATGCAGTTTCTTTACGTAAAAGCAAGTTCCCTTGTGCTGGTTCTTAGCTATGTTTATGAAAATCAGTTCGGCCGTTTAATAGTTGTTGGGAGTTATCGCTTGAAAGTCGGGCTTTTGTAGTTTGTCCAGCAAAGAATATTAGTTCGACTAATTAGTTCCTCCGCTCATCACTAGATGGCGTTTGCATGTGAAACTGTAAAAAGTCGGGGTTTTTAATTTGCCTGGCAAATGAACTTGTCAATAACGATGCCAACTCCACCTTCCAACGTAGCTCCATGCAAGCCAGACCGTTTAGACTTTAAAATGCGCGTTTGCAAAGAACACGTGCCTTCATTCCTTGTTTTTTACGGGTTTATGTTAAAGTCCCCCACTTATTTGATATTTAAAGTTATGCACATACATACATGTCGAGCCGCGGTGGACGTACCACATATTCTGGAGAGAAATCTGGACGATGCTAATTTCCATTGTACAAAGTAATATGAATTTTCTTCATTTTTATACCTACTTAAAAGTTAAATCAGTGGATAGTGGAAAAATTAGAACTAAATTTACCATTGCACTACCTATAATATAGTATTAATAATCGGCCAAGTGCGTGTCGGGCCACGCGCAGTGTAGGGTTTCGTAGTTGCGAATACTGACTTTGAGTTCACGGCGCTAAAATCGTCTAAAAACTAATTTTCTATTGAGATGATTAGATTTTATAAGTTTTTGCAAACCCTACTACTTAGCTCTGATAATTTACCTTTAAACTTTGGTATACATACTACTGCTGTGAATTTTTTGACATGTATAACCGTTTAGTAGACGGAAACTGGACTGTAAAAAAAATTACATAAAACTAAGTATTTCAGGAACGGTTACTTAGCGAAAAATGATGCTGACATGCTTATAATATTTATACAATGTGGAAGGGACATACCCGTAATAAATCGAACTACGGGCTACACCAGGATCAGTATAGTATATTAAATTAAAATAACGGTCAAAATACCAAAAAAAACATTCGACATTTCCAATTGCGAGGGCGGCTGCACACTTTTGTATGGAAGTGGCTTCTTTTTTTTGTTTTTTTTTACTGTTACAGGTAGCAAATATTAATAAGTAAGTCAAATATTAATACTGTACCCATGCGCAGTATCCCCTCCACATTTTACTTAGCGCTAAACTTACGTGCCGCTACTTGTATTATAATTTCACCCCCCCCCCCCCCCCCCTCCAAAAAAAGCTTAAATAATCAAAATACAGGGTCAAGGAACTGTCCCACTGCCAGATCTCCTGGCTGGTCATGGGATGGTCCATCCCCTCCCCCCCCCAAAACTAAAATAATCATCAAGATACAGGGTAAAGGTACTGACCCACTGCCAGATCTCCTGACTAGTCATGGGCTGGTCCATGAGCGCGTTCTGCCATATCCGGAACAGCATCAAATACGCTTTGTCTCTCCCGGAAAAAGATGTGAGGAAGTTCTTCTCCCCCTCTGTACAAACTAGGATCGCGTTCGGGATCACCTGTGTGGAAAAACAAATATATAGATTCAATATTATTAGTGTTAGGGCCGCGATACACTGGATTTGCATAGGACGGCATCGGAAGCGACGCGTCATTCCAAAACATGCTATTATAACCTTTATGCATAGTGATATAAGATGCATAACCGCTTGAACGTGGCGAGCCTGCCGGCGGCCTGCCGTGGACTAGACGCCCGCGAGCGCGCGACGGCTCGAGCTAGCTCGATCGATCTTATTCCACTACTCATAAAAGTTATAATAGCTTGTTTTGAAATGACGCGTCGCTTCCGATGCCATGCCATGCCAATCCAATGCAACGCGGCCCTTATATATGCGACAGTTTGAATGATGTTTGGATGTATGGATGTTTGTTGACTGACGACCTCCGTGGCGTAGAAGTCAACACGCCAGTCCGCCATTTCTGAGGTTCTAGGTTCGATCCCCATCCAAGGGTAAGTTAGGAAATGACCATTTTCAAATTGTCCTGAGTCATTGGTAGGATCTAGGGTTACTTTGTAAACACCAGGTAGATTTTTGGAGCAAGTTCAGTCCATGATATTAAACTACTTTCCACAAAAACAAATATTAAAAAACAAAAAAAATATCAAAAAGGTCTAACTAAATTACTTAAAAGGTAAATTTAGTCCGTGGGACTGAACAACTTTCACCAAGGAACATACGTTGAAATATAAAAAATATTTTTCTGCTTTCTATAAAGTCGGATCAGTTGATCGGTCAACTTGCATGGAAGGCCAAAAATTACTTTTCAAATTTCGACATATGTTCCTTGGGGAAAGTTGTTCAGTATCACGGACTGAATTCACCCTTAAAATAGTTTTAGTATATTTTGTTAGACCTTAAACAGGCTGTAAATCCGTAACCTTGTCATATTCTCAGACGTACCTATACTGATCATACTGAGCAACTTTTCCTAAGGAACATAGGTCGAAATAAGAGACTTCAATAAATAAAAATAAGAGGGAAACTCCCGTACCAATGCAGTCTTCTCTTTGGTGATGGCAGTGACGTCCTTCCACCGTAACGACATACTCGTCTCCCACCCGAAGATGCTCGCGTAGAAACACAGGTAGTTCTGTGACGCATAAAGCCGTCCATGTGCCAAGATGTCTTTTTGTAGTGCGCAGGAGTAGTCTGCGGACAGAAAACGCCTTTTAAACATAATTTTAATCTACCAACAAGTTCATTTGCCAGACAAGTTACAAAAAAGTCTCGACTTTCAAGAGCTCACCCCTAATAACTTTTGAACGGCTGAACCGATTTGCATTAAATGACCGATTTCTTATCTACAAATTTATTTGATACATATTTGCATACTTTGAATTGCTCTCACCCCACCAAAAATAGATATGAACCATTTTAATAAAGTCTGTTTTCAAATAATAAAAAAACGCATCAGAATCGGCCCATTCGTTTAGGCGCTACGATGCCACAAACAGACACCCAGACACGTCGGGGTCAAAAATAAATAATGAATAACACATTTTTGTCAATTAACCTATAACTTACTGACATAGCTTGAGCTATACAATGATGACAGCTGGACCAATGGTACAGAATAGTATAAATATTACATACAGAACGGAATCTCCTAAGGTCCCGCGCAATATGCGTCCCCGTCCCCCGTTCTCGCCGTGTGGAGCATATTGCGCTAGACCCTAGGAGATTCCGTTCTATATGTAAATATGTAATACATAAACTAATTTTGTGCCGATGGTCCCGATGTACTGCTGCTTCTCTTCCCACGCACTCCCATGCTGGTCTGGGAGAAATAAAAAAAAAATTAGAATGTACCAGCTGCTTCTCTTCCCACGCAGATCGTAAAAGCCGATCGAGGGAAAGGGCAAAAATGCAAATCATGTTAACAGGCGATGCGGCTAGCAACCCATCACTGTATTGATTGCTTTTCCATCTTCTCGCCCATCATGACGCTAAAAGTGGCTTTTGGGTCTTGCGGCCCTGGGCTCTGCATAGAACCGCAAGACCCAAAATGCTCTGTCTGCCCCATTAGGGATAAAGACGTGATAGTATGTATGTATGGTCCCAGCTGTCATCATTGTATAGCAGCTTTTAAGCTATTTCAGTCAGTTATAGGTTAATTAAAAAAAAAAAAGGTAATTCATTCATGTTCTTTGAGTTTCCGTTCTGTATGTAATACTTATATGAATTCTGTCCCAACGACATAAAGCGCCTTGTCTTCAGCATGTCCCAAGTAAGTGTCTAACTAAACACTCTGTGCTTTTCCGCGGCTGAAGTTCAGGGGTACTTATTGGAACGTAGTTCCTTATCGCGCGTTGCAAATGGGGGCTAGACGGAAAAAATTAAGACCAAAAGTTGTAACGACACTTTTTGCTATAGGTAGTTGTAAGCCGTGCGGCGTGCGCGTGTTTCTCTGTCTGCCTCTCTCTCTCTCTCCTAATTAATCGAAAGGAACTTCGTTCCATCCGGGTGTCCCTTGACACCTCTCAAGTTTTTATGTATATATTTTTGGTTTGTTTCCGTTGAGTCACACCAAGATTAGTAACACTGCTACACATTGGGAAAAAAATCTTAATGAGTAACAGTGATACGAGTACACATCGCAACTGACATTTTCCCAATGAATCACACTGTTACTGATCGCCACTTTGTATTCACATTGAGTCACTGTAATTAAATAAATAAATTTCATAAAAAAGCATTTCTTAAGTTTATTGTGTCAATTACTGTCAAAGAAAATAGTCATTTTAACAATTTAGGAAGGTAGGGTATGAATGAAAGAAAAAAATCTTTAAATTGGTGAGCTAAGATTTCTAAACAGTTTTTATTACTGTGACTCAACGGGAATACAGAGTGGCTATTAGTAACAGTGGGACTCATTGGGAAAAATGTCAGTTGCAATGTGTATCACTGTTACTCATTGACAATTTTATTCCCAATGAGTAGCAGTGTTACTAATCTTGGTGTGACTCAACGGGAACAAACCATATTTTTTTATTAATTTTTAAGTGGCTTATCAACACCATGGAATCTAATTTAGACATATTTCAATGTATGTGTGTTAGAGTTTAATATTAATTAACCAATATTTTTACGTTTAAAAAAAATAATACATTTCAGTGGTAACTTTTTGTTTTATAAAAAATATAAACCAAAAACATACATAGTAAAATAGTCTATTTGAATAGGAACTTACCCACTATAAGTCTTTCGTCGTCGGGTATATCTTTGAACAGCCTCTTGAAATCATCAGATTTGCTTTTGTAGGTGGGGTAGAGCGAGTTGTACCAGCTCTTCTTCTTGGTGCGGCCGTCCGAGCCCCGCCCCGGACCGCCCGCTGTTATCTATTAAAATATAATAATTTATCAAAACTAAAAACCGATTCACCCTCAAAATACTTAAAATTTTCTATTGGAACACATGTCAAGTATACCCTTCCGAACAAAAGAAAAAATCTAAATAGGTCCAGGCGTCTTCAAATAATTGGTGAAAATATACAAAAAAAAACGACGGGTTGCACTCTGGGAATGCTCTGGGATATACGAAACAGCAGGCGCAGGCATACATTTTCGCCGCGCCGAGGAAAGAGAGAGGGATACTCCCTCTCCTACGCCGCGCCAGCTGTCTACTCTCCATCCGTCTTACGAATTTTCGATCAGGTCACGTGTCCTGACGCGAGCGTGTCCTGACGCGAGTTTAACATTTTTTACCCATTCCAAAAAAAGTGCACAACGCCGCTAAAGAAGTTTTCACTTCAAAAACGCCACCAATCCTCCTTTTTGGAAGTCTTTTAAAGAAATACATTTCGTTCGCTGAAATGGTTTACAGACTGTCGATGCGCTATATAGGCGGCGTCTTCGAATGAGCCGGCGCTGCTTTTGTGGAGCGCCGATGGTCTGAAAACCATTTGAAAGAATGAACTGTACAGTGTAGTAAACACAAAATAGCGGCACAGGGGCGGGGACTATAAATAGTCGGCCTTTTTAAACTGAATTTTTGTATATATAGGGACAAACATACTGACTGAGCTAACCCAAAATAAGCTTAAGCCTTTAGGATACTAACTCAACGATACTATATTTTATGATAAATAAATACTTATAATGTATTTATAAAGATCCAGGACAATATGAAAAGATCATTTTCCAATTTGCCCTGGCCGATGATTGAAATCCGAACGGCGGAATAGCGCATTAGTAAACCGTTTTAAATATTTCAATTATTTATATCAAAAAATAATGCTTAAACATTATTTTTTATTCAATAATTTGTGCGATGTTTTTAACGAATCTACGTCTAATATATTATACCTATCGAGTAAAAAAATGTTACCCCTGACAAAAAAGAGGGGTTTTATTAGATTGACGTTAATGTCTGTTAGTCTGTCTGTGGCATCGTAGCGCTCGAACGGATGGACTGATTTCGATGCTGCTTTTTTACGCAAAGCTAGTTCCCTTGCGGTAATTCTTACCTATGTTTAATGAAAATCGGTTCAGCCGTTTAAGTTATTGGGGATTAGGTAACGCTTAAAAGTCAAGCGCTACGGATATTAAATCATATCGGTAGTTCTGCTACTCATCACTAGATAGCTTTTCGACAGTCGGGGTATTTTTTTAATTTGCCTGGCAATAAAATTGTTGCTGAAAATAAAAAACCGCGCCTCACAATGTTTCCTGCGCCTAAAGTGTCTGCTTCCTGCATACCAAATTTTATGAAAATTGGTCCGGCTGTTTCGTGAAGAAGTTACAAACACGCGTACCTTTGGGTTGTCGAGCCTGCCGCCCGCCGCCAGCACGGTGACCGGCTCGCTGCCGCTGGACACGGACGCGGAGTCCGCGCACGGCAGCGACGGCAGCGGCAGCGACAGCTCTGAAAGCTAAACAACGTCTATATAATCATTGATTTTTGACAGCACTTCCATGCTCGGATTATTTCCAAATTAAATCATGTGATGCAAAATTTTTCGCCACGAAATGGGGTTAGAACCTATACAATATCCTTTTTTATTAAGTACAAATATTATTTTTTATATTTAAGGGGTGATTCAGTCCATCATTTTGAACAACTTTTCCTAATAAATGTATATCGAAATACGAAAAATATTTTTTCGGTTTTCATACAAATCGAAGTAGTCACGTCTATGGAAAATGAAAATTTTCTTTTCGTATTTCGATATACATTTATTGGGAAAAGTTGTTCCATATGATGGACTGAATTACCCCTTAAAATATTTGTACTTAATAAAAAAGGGCAATGTATAATAAATACTAGTGGCTCTGTGAGCTGTAGACCCACCCGTGAAGTGAAGTTTATCGGATAAAAATACTGTTCAGACAGGAAAGTTGCGTCTTAATAAGGGTAAATAAGCGGCCAAGTGCGAGTCGGACTCGCCCATGAAGGGTTCCGTGGTAGCTAACAACATAATATAAAAGTCTTGTAGTATGTTTTTTTTAATTTTTATATTTGAGTTGATTGAATGAAAGGTAAATTGTCGTTTATGATTTATGACGTATTAAAAAAAAACTACTTACTAGATATCGTTTAAACCAATTTTCGCTGGTAGTTTTCATGGTAATGAACATTATATATTTTTTTTAGTTTTATAATTTCCTTATTTTAGAAGTTACGGGGGGGGGGACACACTTTTTTCCACTTTGGAAGTGTCTCCCGCGCAAAGTATTTGCTTTAGAAAAAAATGATATTAGAAACCTCAATATCATTTTCAAAGACCTATCCATAGATACCCCACACGTATGGGTTTGATGAAAAATAAATTTTTGAGTTCAGTTCTAAGTATGGGGAACCCCCAAAATTTTTAGTTTTTTTTCTATTTTTGTGTCAAAACCTTAATGCGGTTCACATAATACATCTACTTACCAAGTTTCAACAGAATAGGTCTTATAGTTTCGAAATAAAGTGCCTGTGACATACGGACGGACAGACAGACAGACAGACAGACATGACGAATCTATAAGGGTTCCGTTTTTGCCATTTGGCTACGGAACCCTAAAAAAAGTATTCTAACATTTTTTTAATTAGGTATGCAAAGAAAATTTAACAGTGTGCTTTATGGAAACCCACTTCGAGGTTTTGGGTTTTTAAGCAGCATTTTATTAATTTTGGCTCGAAAAACCATATGATTGTCCTTATTTCCTATATTTTATGAAAATGGTTTGACATCTAAATGACCTCTAAAAGGTAGTCTTTACAAGGCTAAATACTTTGCCTGGATGCGCAATATTGAAAAAATTACAAAATGTCAAAGTCATTTTTTTGTGTTGCCAGATAGGTTGTCTTCTAGCAAAATGTAGAACTTTTTAGAAAATTGTTACTTGGCGATCGAGTTTGATTTTCAGTCAACTCAAATTAAAAAAGTTCTATTTATGAGAAGGAAGATTAATAAATACTGATGACGTTGCTTGTGTTTTTATAGTTTCTTGTGTTTGTTTGTAAGGCAAGTATTTAAAGTATCACACTAATGAGGCGGCGCGGAGTTCTAATAATATTAACATAGGATATATAACTGAACGTAACCTCATTTTTAGGGTTCCGTACCCAAAATATGCTAACGGGACCCTAATACTAAGATTCCGTTGTCCGTCTGTCTGTCCGTCTGTCTGTCGCCAGGCTGTATCTAGAACTGTAATAGGTAGAAACTTGAAAATTTTACAGAATGAGTAATAGTACATATGACTGTTATAACAATTAATAGTGAAAATAAAAAAGCTATAAAAATTTAAAATATAATAATCTATGGGGATTGGGGACCCTAGAATAAACTTTTACTTTTAATCGATCTTATTATAGTATTAAAACTTATCTGTTGGTATGGTACGGAATACTTAGTTTACAAGTACGACTAGCACTTGGGCGGTTTTTTTAAGTTAGTCAAAAATTATCGGGATATTTTAAAGTGTTCGCCCTGGCAGCACTAAAAGTTAGATTATCATTTGACATTTTTGATATGTATGACGTTGACATTCTTGTTTCTTTTTTGACGCAGAGAATTTATACCCTATTCAGACTACCTTTCGGCTTGGCTTCTCGATTTTTAAAAATATTACAATAAAATAAATACATAATAATAAAATAAAATAATAAAATTATATTTTTCAAATAAGATGTACTTTCAGAAAAAAATATAAAAAAATATACCTTTATGAAGCTTTGCATACCTAATTGCTGAAATTTTATTTTTCAAACCCCATAATTTCGCATGCACAAGCATTTTTGGCCAATCTCGAAACTGACTCAGTTTCAAGATTGGCCAAAAATGCTTTTATTAATTTCGAAACACGGGTAACTCACGTATAGAGTCAGCTACTGCCGACATGTTTCGACCTCACGTTAGTTTTAACCAAAAAATGCTTTTGACCGTATGTGCCATAGTTACATTTCGTCATGTCCGGTTGTCAGTCTGTCCTGCTGTTTAGGCCTACAGGTCGCATATCTTAACCGATTCTTGTGAAATTTTCTAAGAAGGTTCGCAAATTACATAGAATATTTATCTCGAATAATTGACCGAGCGAACCAAGCTTTTAAATTGTTTATGAGAATGTTGAGAATTGATTACCTTATCATTTTCTAATAGGTCCAATCCACCGTCTGTGTGCCTGAGAGATGGTGACGGAGAACGGGATACACTCCTGGAAATGAAGACAAACAAGGTGTAAATTATTATTTATCAAAACTTAAAACCGACTTCATCCCTAAACTACACAACACCTGACAATATGTCCTGTCAAACAAAAGCCCCCTTAAATATTTATTTTATTTTGTTTTTAGTATTTGTTGTTATAGCGGCAACAGAAATACATAATTTGTGAAACTTTCAACTGTCTACTATCGCGGTTCTTGAGATACACCCTGGTGACAGTCAGACGGACAGACAGCAAAGTCTTAGTAATATGGTCCCGTTTTTACCCTTTGGGTACGGACCCTAAAAATAAGATTCCGACGAATTAATAACCTACTACTTGTTGAAAGGCGGTTAAAAATGACACTTAAGAGATTCGTGAGTCCAGTGCTGCCAACATTTGAAATTATTTAAAAGGGAAACGGAGATATTTAAAATTTTGCGTTGACCAAGCCCTAGTCGTTTGTTGTTTAAGAAACGTAATGCTTTTCTTCACACATTTGCCAAAAGTGGCCGTTTTTCGCAAATGCGCGTAGAAAAGTTTCACGTTCTCACTTTAAACTGTAAACAGTAGTTCGTAAAATAGTTAGGGCATAATGAGACCAAAATTTTACATATCTCCGTTTCCTTCCAAATAATTTATTTCAAACGAGGCAGCACTGACCTCGAAAAACTCATAGGGCTACATGTAATTTACAGGCGTTTGCAGGTTGTAGCAAGATGCACCCGAGAGGTCGTCCTTCACGGCTATCAAACGGGTTTTGGTAAAATAAGCAAGTAACATTGTTCTACGTGTGACATTGTCTAAGTTACACGTGTCATGTGATGTTAGCGACCGCACTAGTGGCATAAACGATATCACGAGCTACTTTGTGCTTCGCAATTAGTAAGTAGTATTCGGAAAGCACGTCAAGCTGATATAGACAGTTCTGAGTCCGTCCAATTAGCAGTTACACTGCAACAGCTGATGTATAAAACTGCATCATCACGCTTACAGACCTATATCACAGAATGAATATATGTACCTATTACATACAGAACGAAAAAGAGCGCAATATGGGTCCCTGTTCCCCGACCCCGCACCTCTCCCCCGTTCTCGCCTTGTATAGTGAGGGAAGATTTCATGAGCCCTGAAAAGGGGTGTGGGTTGGTCTTATTTCAGGGTAACACCGTGGTGACAGGATTGGCCAGCCTAGACTCTGCATTAGCAACTCCAGCTGTTTCCAGGCGCGCCGCGGGGAGTCTCCCATTAAAGACCCCAAACTCATAAATAAGTACTATATTTTATAACAAATACATATAAAGATAAACTTTCAAATTTGTTTGAGTCCAAACAGCATTAATACAAATTCCTATTAATAGCAAAAATAGTTAGGTGCACCATTTCCGCTGAAAAAACGAGGTCTTTACTCACAAATACCGAGATGTTTGTGTGCATTAGATAGGCACACACACACACACACACATTTGTTATCGAGCGAATTAACGACCGAGGAGAAATATACAAGGATTATACAATTAATTGGATGTAAAATGGTGCGTTATTTCCTGGGCCAAATTGTAATTAACTGAGCGTCAGAAGCGAGCGAAGTTCATGAAGTTTAATAGACGAGTAGATAAGAACTGTATAACATTACAGGATATTTAAAAATGAGAAAACGAAAAAAGTAGGTCAAGTTTTTGCGAGATAGAGATTGTTATTAAAGTGAACTGCTTTTTTAATCAACAAACAATACATACATATATTATAATTACGTTAAAGAATATAAATAAAATTCTTCTTCCAACGTACCGTATTGAGATAACGTACCCAGAATACTGGCAACATTTACTCGCTGAATCTTTATACTATACGCTGAGCGAAATAGCAGCAAGCTCTATCACCAGATACCTCAATTAGGCGTATTGCGATGTCCTTAACAAATAATTTAGCATTAGCATTGATACTTTTTATCCATGTTGGACCTGTGCAACCTTCATATAACTCTAAAGGCACATCCACTGGAGGTTATAGAGATTTGTTTGTAGGGTTTAGTAAAGTAGGGGAGATTTTTTACATCCATGCCTGAGAATTCGTCCAAGGGCGATTTACTAGGAGCGAAATACAATGAACAATTGTGTTTAAAAAAAAATAAAAAAGAACTCACATATTTCTCTCATTAATTTGGACCATGTTGACATATTATTTTTCCAAATATTCAATTCACCGGTTATATATGCATTATTATTTACTCACGGGTTGCTGTTTTATTTTTTTACAGTGTACTTTTAGACAAACACTAACACAATCACTACATTTTCACGTACCTATCCTAAATTTTTTTTAGATTCCGACCAAAATATAGCAACTATTTTCAGACGCCAGTCCGGCGTGACCGGTTGCAAAACCGTTGGTTGCGCCACTGAAGGCAGTGGCAATGGCATTCACTCTGGCTGCGGCCGCGTTACGCCATTGGCGGTAAAAAAAAACCGTTCGTCTATTGTTTTGTCTGAAATACACGGACAGTTGACGGGAGATCGGTGCAACCAACTTAGTCACCAACTTTTATGCTACGATGACATACATACTATCACGTCTTTATCCCTAATGGGACAGAGCTTTTTGTACTCGCAGGACTTAAAAGCTACTTTTAGCGTGACGGTGGACGAAAAGGTGGAAAAGAAGTCTATATATTAACATGATTCGCACTTACGCCCATCCCCTCGATCGGCCATTTAAGATCTGGAAAGATCGGAAAGAGAAGCAGCTGGTTCTAAATTCTAAGATTTTATTTTCTCCTAGACCAGCATGTTGCGATGACACTGAAGTATAAAGTTTAATACCCACTCGGTAAACGAGAAAGAAATAACAGTAATATAATATATAGAGATATACAGATATACAGATCTGTCGGTGATATAACGAACCTATATTTTAAACTACGTCGTCCTACTGCTGGGCTGGGATCTCCCCATTTCCTTCCAGGTCAAAAAATATAATACATATGCACATAAAATCTTTGAAATTAACTTTTTTACTCACTTCAAAAGCACATCGGGCACCCAGTGCACTTTTTTCTTTTGTTTCTTTTGAGGTTTGAAATATTTTTTAATTATGTAAAAAAACATTTTCAATATCCAAACCAGAGTCTTAAAGCATCTACATGTACACCGGCACATCCTACCACGCACCAACTATTACAATAATTATTAACAAGAAAATGATTTAAATTATTTTATTACCATATATTGGAACAATGGCGAGCCGTCGCGAAAATACAATTCCAAAATCTACAATAACAATATCAAAATGACAGCTCAATTATGATAAAGTTTTGAAGATATGAGTTCTTACGTGGATGTACTTTGTACAGTCGACATCGACCGAAATTAAATGATTTCACAATAAGTAGGTATATAAGTCAATACATAAACATACAAATTATTAACATTGAAATGATAATTAAATATTTACTTAAGTTAACTGCAAGGTGCCTTATATACCTCTATATTGTCTGACTGTTCGTTTATACAAGTTAATCGCAGAAATACTAGAGATTTTGATGCGATTTTCCCTAACGTGTAGAGCATTTTCCGAAGTTGCAAGCAGAAAGTAGGAATTTAATGAAACAATTTAAAGACAGGTTTAATACCTAAACAACAAATATACACAGTAAGAGAAATAAGAATCTCATAATTTATTTATTTATATCACTTAATTGTTTCAAAGAAAAAACAGACTTACCTTTACGAAATGTTTAATTTTTAAATCTTATTACGGCAAAAATAATAAAAAGTGTATTATTTATGTTAACTATGAAAAATAAACGCAACTGAGAAACTTTTTTTATTAAGATACAGGTGAAGGCTCATTTGATAATCTTCAAGAACAGTCAGCATAGATCGGATTTGTCCCACTAGTTGCATTGAACTTAATAATGGGACAAATGCAACTTAAAAGTCTCACTAGTTCAAAAAAATAAAATTAAAATCTATACATATAATAAAACAGTAAAAAAAGTGTGTCTGTACATTAAATATATTTCCAAAAAAATATTGGGGGCGATGGAGACGTAGTAATAGAGTAAGAATTTAGAAAAAAATGTCTGTCTGTTTGTCTGTTTGTCTGTTTGTACACGCTAATCTCCGGAAATACTGGACGGATTCAAATGAAACTTTTTTGTTATATAGCTATTAAGCCTGAGCAACATATAGGGTATAAATGATTTTGGAAAATGGAACGCTTGATGCAGAACCATAATGGTCCAGCTAAACTATAAGAGATATAAAAATGCCGCCTTAGTAAAAGTTGTTCAGCCTGATGAGCATTTTCCAGAGACATAAAGTCCACGCGAACGAAGTCGCGGGCCTCGGCTAGTTATTAAATAAACGTTTATCTACTATATAAAAATAAGTCGGGTTTTCCTTCCTGACGCTATTACTTCAGAACGCACGAACTGATTTCCACGGTTTTGCATTCGTTGGAAAGGTCTCGGGCTCCGTGAGGTTTATGCAAAGAAAATTCAGGAGGCAGTACGAAGTTCGCCGGGTCAGCTAGTGTGTGTATAAATATATCTATACATATAATAAAACAGTAAAAAAAGTGTGTCTGTACACTAAATATATTTCCAAAAAAAAAATATTGGGGGCGATGGAGACGTAGTAATAGAGTAAGAATTTAAAAAAAATATTATTGTTTGTCTGTATGTCTGTTTGTACACGCTAATCTTCGGAAATACTGGACGGATTCGAATGAAACTTTTTTTGTTATATAGCTTTTAAGCCTGGGCAACATAGGGTATAAATGATTTTGGAAAATGGAACGCCTGATGCAGAACCATAATGGTCCAGCTAAACTATAAGAGATATAAAAATGCCGCCTTAGTAAAAGTTGTTCAGCCTGATGAGCATTTTCCATAGACATAAAGTCCACGCGAACGAAGTCGCGGGCTTCGGCTAGTGTTTGAATAAATTACTAGAGAACCTATTGATTATAAGTTTTTTTTTCAGATAAGTAATTAAATATATTTACCAGCCACGTGAAGCCAAATGAATTTGAGTAGGAACTAACAATGTTCTCATCTAAAGTTTGACACATCAATGAGTAGGTATATCTTTCCATTAGCCGACTGTCTCGAGACGGTCGCCGACAGTTTGTAACAAAAGTGACAGTCGCTTACTGTCGCACGACAGTCGCCGAATGAAAAGATGCCTATACGAAAGTCTTTGCCGATCGCCACATAACCCGTTTGGTTGACTGGTAGATAAGACCTTAGGTTGTAAGTCCGCCATTACACTAGTATTTGTTTAAGTTAAATAAATAAATAAATAAAATACAAGTTTAGAAAATAAAAAAGTGACAAGTTAATAAAAATTTTCCTTATTTGAACTAAATAATGTCTTTATTTGTCCTTTATCATTTCAGCCGCAAAACATCCACTACTCGACATAGGCCTCTCCCAAGGATTTCCAAAATGACCGATCTAGAGCAGCTTATTAGCCCTTGAGTGTACCTAAATAAATTACCATGTGACCCCGGACCTATTTACTGATTAATTTTTTTATTACATTTTGAGGAGGCGGAGTCAACTCATTTTAAAGTTGAAGACCTGACAGCCTACAGTCAACTTACATATGTATGGAATCTGTATAGCAATTGTTTTGTTTTAAAGTGTACATTTTTGTTAAAGTCAAGTGTCCCCTCCCTCAATCTACCAAACGGTTATATATGGACACGTGAAAATATTTACAGCTGTAGTACAAATAACGAAAATTAAACGAAAACTATCACAGCTAAGTAGAATTTAAAAATTAAAAACTTATAGGCGATCAACTTATAAAATTTAATCGGATAAGAAAAAATCATACACAAATTCAATAGAAAATTAGTTTTTAACGTTTTTAATGGCATGAACACAGTTGGCATTCGCAACTACGGAACCCTACACTGAGCGTGACCCGACACGCACATGGCCAGTTATTAGAAGACAAAAGCTGAAGATGGATTTTAATTTTGAAAAATTATATACACCAATAAATGTTTATCGGGGTTTTAACTTTGTTTCTTGGTACTGCGACTGCAGGCCTGCGCGCACGCAGGTAGCAGACTCAGTAGCGAGCGCACAGCAATTTAGCGGGTAATTAATTTCATGCATGACGCATGAATTTATTGCGCGCACTTTTGTATTAGAGGACGTACATTTATGAAGAGCGAACGTAACAAAAACAGTAGGTACATCATTATGCAAAATAATTTGCAATAAATAATTTTTTCTCCATTTCGGACGGTCTTTGGTAACTTTGGGTGACTATTGACATGCATATGTATAATTATTTTGAGAAAAACCCGGTAAGCGCACCACGGACCCCAAACACTGCTGAAGATGCCACTGGAAACGGGCTGATAACAAGTTTATTTGCTAAGCAAATTAAGAAAAACCCAACTGGGAAGAACGCCATCCTTGCTGAGTAGCGGAATTACCAATATCCGTAGCGCCATCTATTTTTTGCTAGGAAAAGCCCTGACTTTGAAGCGTGAACCTCCAATATCTTTAAAACGGCTGAACTGATGTTCATCAAACATAGCTAAAAACCACCGTAAACCACTTCACGTAAAATAACCCTATCAAAATCAGTCCATCCGTTCGAGCGCTATGATTTAAGAGACTGACAGAAGTTAGCGTCAAACTAATAACACCCCTCATTTTCGCCGGGCGTTAATAATGAAAAGATGAAGGAAACCATTTACGAAATATATTTTTTTAATTGCTATTCCGGATGACACAAACTTTCTATTTGTGTTCCCATATTTTTATACTTAGATGATTTCACTACAATTTTTTGTAAGAAAATAACGAAACAAGTTTTAGGCCATATTATGTATATTGATCTAATTGAATGACAAATAATTGGCCAAGTGCGTGTCGGGCCACGCGCAGTGTAGGGTTCCCTAGTTGTAAATGCCAACTTTAAGTTCTTGCCACTAAAAACGTCTAAAACGTCTAAGTATCTATTGAATTTGTATGAAATTTTCCTTTTCGAGTACATTTTATGAGTTGATCGCCTATAACTTTTTGATTTGTTAACCCTACTTAGCTCTGATAGTTTTCCTTTAAACTACATTATACTATAGCTGTGATTTTTTTCACGTGTCCATATATAACCGTTTAGCAGATAGATGGGGGGGGAGGGGGACGTGAACGTAACAAAAAAAATTACTTTAAACCTAAATATTTCAGACACGGATCCCTAAATCGAAAAATGGTGTTCCCAAGCTAACAATATTTTTGAAAGACATATTCAACGATACCCCACACAATGTGTTTGTAGAGAAAAAAAAATTGATTTTCTGTTTAATTGTATGGCAGCTACCCTAAAAAAAAATTATTTTCATATTTTATGTTACGACTTTTTCTTCATGATTGATATACAAATCCATGCTAAATTACAGCTTTCTAGTAGTTATAGCGTTTGAGTAGGACCGCGGACGGACAGACAGACAGACATGGCGAAACTATAAGGGTTCCTTTCTTACTACGGAACCCTAAAAAGAGGGGTGTTATATAAGTTTGACGACAATGTCTGTCTTGTCTTTTGGTGTCTATTTTTCGTAGCTCTCGAATGAATGGACCGATGTCGATGGGGTATTTTTTTTACGTGAAAGCAAGTTTCTCTGCGGTGGTACTTAACTATGTTTGATGAAAATCGGTTCGGCCAAAATATGTTGACATGCGTTCCTTGGTAATTGACTATTTTTTTTCCTTAAAACAGTTCCAGTAAATTTTGTTTCACATGTATTATGCATTCTCCAGTAACAGAAGGTTGCAGCGCTGGCAAGCAGCCGAAATTGCACAAATACTCGCCTACTGCAATGAACTTTTTTGTTTCCGCCCCCATATTCAGGGCAAGTGTTGCCAAATGAAACATTTTATTCATGACTAGCCGAAGCCCGCGACTTCGTTCGCGTGCACTTTATGTCTCTGGAAAATGCTCATCAGACTGAACACCTTTTACTAAGGCGGCATTTTTATATCTCTTATAGTTTAGCTGGACCATTATGGTTCTGCATCAGGCGTTCCATTTTCCAAAATCATTTATACCCTTTATGTTGCCCAGGCTTAATAGCTATATAACAAAAAAAGTTTCATTCGAATCCGTCCAGTATTTCCGGAGATTAGCGTGTACAAACAGACAAACAGACAGACAGATTTTTTTTTTAATTCTTACTCTATTACTACGTCTCCATCGCCCCTATTTTTTTTTTTGGAAATATATTTAATGTACAGACACACTTTTTTTACTGTTTTATTATATGTATAGATAATCTATTATCTATGACTCTATGAGCAATGCAGTGCACTACACGTTTAATTATTTAACCGCCGACAAAATAGGTTGTATATGTTTAACGTGTCGGTGGCATCGTAGCGCCTATACGAATAGGCCGATTTTAATGCGGTTTTTGTTTCTTTGAATGCTGACTTGATCGAGAAAGTTCTTAGCTATGTTTGTTGGTTCGAAAGATGTTGGGGGTGAACGCTTGAAAGTAGTTATTTTTTTATTTGCCAGGCAAATTGTTAACCTGTTAACAAAAATCTTGTTAACCGGCTACAGCAACTCTACTTTTTAAACCCCGACAAAAAGAGGGGTGTTATAAATTTGACGCCAATGTCTGTCTGTCTGTGGCATTGAACATATTAACCGATTTCGACAGTTTTTACGAAATAAAAACAATTTTGCTGTGGTTTTTAACTGTTTGATAAAAATCGGTGCAGCCGTTTTAAAGTTATTGGGGATTAATTCTCGAAAGTCAGCGCTTTTTTAGCAAAAAATAGAAGGCGCTACAGATAATAAGTCGTAAGTTAATTATAATAGGTAGTTCCGCTACTCATCACTAGATGGCGTCTTAGGACCTATGTATATAATTTAAGACCTGTGTTCCACAGTAAAAACTATTTGTATTTGACAGTGTTTTTTTGAACGAAGTTCCTTATTGCGCGTTGCGAAAGGGGGCTAGACGGAAAAAATTAAGACCAAAAGTTGTAACGACACTTTTTGCTATAGTTGTAAGACGTGCGGCGTGCGCGTGTTTCTCTGTCTGTCTGTCTCTCTCGAACTTCGTTCCATCCGCGTGTCCCTTGACACCTCTCAAGTTTCATATTTATGCATAACAACATACATGAACCCTAAACACATTACGCTTTTTTTGGTTAGTCGTGTAAAAAAGAGGCAGTTTAAATGCGGCACCTGTGCAAGATAAGGTCAGAAATAGAAGCAATGGACAGGCTTGGTTCGGACACGTCATGAGAAGAGATCACAGATCAGCACTAAGGCTGCGTTTCCACTGAAGCGGAGCAGAGCGGAGAGGAGCTTAGCGGTGCATGAATTTACCAATCACGATGCTCGAAATCTCCGCTCCGCTTTAACTCCATCAGCGGAGTGGAGATTTTAAGCATCGTGATTGGTCAATTCATGCACCGCTAAGCTCCTCTCCGCTCTGCTCCGCTTCAGTGGAAACGCAGCCTAAACGTTTTCAACTAACAATGCACCCAGAAGGTGCTAGCGTACGGTCAAATCACACAGATTGAGCTAAGCCCCAAATTAAGTTCGAGATTTGTGTAATGGGATACTAACTCAACGATAATTGACCAAGCGAGCAAAGCGTCTCAGTTTCGGAATTGGCCAAAAATGCTTTTGTCCGGCTGTTCTCGCCTACAGCACAGGTATGGCACTTCATACAAACGGAGTAGCATATATACCTAGTACTACTACAAACGAAACAATCCGTCCGTGCACACGTCAAATGTGTGAGTTAAACAATCAGGGTCGCCACGACAGAATTTGTTGCTTTGCTTACCTGTTTTTATCACTCGGAAATCCATAAAATTTTCGTTATTTATTGTTTTCCGTGGATAAACAATGATAATGTGCGCAGTTTCTCACCATTATAATTCAATAATCCTAAGTGACTCGCGTAATGTCAACGTGCGACTACCAATAACCCTGTTTTACTGCCGCTTACACCTCACAATAACGGGGGAAGGGTTGCGGGGACACCAGACTGCGGGGGACGGTGCGAGTTTCCGTTCTGTATGTAATACTATTATTAATTCTGTGCCTACAGGTCGCATTTCTTTACTGATTCTTATGAAATTTTCTTCGAAAATTATATAAAATTTTTTGCCGATTCAATTTTTCAACACACACTTCAGCCATTTAAATAAAAATTCAAAAAGTAATTAAACTTTTTTATTACCCATAATAGACGCATCTTTTTCTGTGAACAACTTTTTTATCCGATAAACTTCAACGGATGAGGGGGGGGGACTCGCGAGGTCTACAAAGCCATTATAGAATATTGTATTTTATAACAAATACATACATAGATAAATCCAGCCTTGCCTTTGTACATTACTCATAATATTATCTTTGCTGTTGTCTACAAAAAATTATCACGAATTAAAGAGGTACTTAGGTAATTATCTCTTTTTTGCAAGGCTGAAAACTTTGCGGCGTGCAAATTAAGTACGTACAGTTCTTTAATTTTTCGATACACCTAGTATAAATTAATTTGGAAAGACTTCATTAAAATCTTGTTACACATTTTCATCTTAATCTTATACCTTTAAACAAGCAATTCTTGTATATTTATATGTATATTTCCGTGATCTCGGAAACTGCTCTAACGATTTCGCTGAAATTTGGTATCTGGGGGTTTTCGGGGGTAAACAATGGATCTAGATTAGCCTTATCTTTGGGAAAACGCGTGTTTTCGAGTTTTCATGCGTTTTTCTTTCCACGTAGAATATGATATAACCGAACAAAGCTCGGTCGCCCAGGTACTATTATTTTGAGTTAAAGAGAAAATTCAAGATATAGGTAGGTAGATTGCCGGCCTAGGCACTGGCAGGCACTTTCACAGTTTACTTACTCAAAGCATCTTATTTCACTGTCATCATCATCATCATCAGGTCTTTTTGTCTCCACTGCAGGAGCACGACCCTCTCTGTACTACTCGAGCCAAACTTGGCCAGAGCTGCCAGAGATCCTGGCCTACACAGAAGGGTTGGAGAGGTCTCATTGATGTTTATAAGCTTTGTTTAGCTTATATTCCCTAAGTCGCCTTCTACGACAAAATGGGAGGTCTTGGAGTGGTCCTATTCTACTCTGCCGGAAACCACACGGAAATATTTCACTGTAAATATTACCTTTTAATTGTAAATGCCTTTTGGTGCAATAAAGTTTTTTGTATTGTATTGTATTCTGTGACTGTACACAATTATTATTTTTTGCCTATGCCACCGGTCCCTGTGATCCTTGAGTCTGTCTACCCAGTAATGACTGAAAACGTAATATTCTATGTAAAGGGCCTTGAGCCTAAGCGATGTTAACACTTTGCCATACAATTATTATTTTTAACCGACTTTCAAAAAAGAGGAGGATTTTTTTATGTTCATCGATTATTCGAAGACTTGGGATTTTTTTTTTAGGTATACTTGTCAAGTGGTCCCATAGAAATTTTATTAAAATCGGTTGTGTAGTTAGGAGGTGAAGTCGGTTTTAATTTTGAAAAATTATATCAAGAATGTATCACAAAGTGTTAAAGTTAATGTGCCACATACTTAAGGTTTAAACAACTAGAAGTAGAGATTACCTTGATATATGTACCCGCCACGAAGACTCCCACTGAATGAAATGCACTTGATAATCACTGACTTCCATTCTCACCATTTTCCCAATGTATAATAAACACTGTTTAGGTATAACTTCGTCGCAACGCTTCGACCACGCACTTTCCTACCATGACACAATTAATATCGATCAATCGATAAGATATACCGCGTTGATTTTGATAATCAAAGTCAAACGAACAAATAAACTAAGTTCACAACATGCTTTTTTAACAATACATTGATAAATTCTTTGTAGGAAAGAGATGTGGGTGTGTACTAATGGGACAATGTAGGTTGAAAAACAATTCTTCAAAATTTAAAGGAGGTTATAGGGATAGATCGTAGAAAATGGCGCGAAAGAAGGGAACCCTATGCCCAACAGTAAGTTGATTAGGGAAGTAGAGGAGACTCAAATGCTGGACAGACTCCATGTATACTAGTATCAGGTATGGGAGGAAGTAAAATAAAACATGAAAAAGTACAAAGAAGAACAGATTGTGCAAGTCAAAAATTTAACTCTTGTATAAATGCACAAAAGAAATGGAGTAAATAAGTTCTACTGGCAGACTAACTAAGAAACTGGATAACAACTATGTATCGGTTTTTTATTGTTTATTTGATTGCCGATGATGTTGCCCTTGCTTGCACGCGGAGCCACGAAATCGGTTTCTTTGTTTGGGCTCTAGTTGCGAGTAAACTAACAAACACGCTATCAACTAGTACACTCGATCAGTACCTTACCTATACATAGGTATTATGTATCAACCTACATATAATAAAGATAATGTAATTAATAACGTCTATACCGACTTATTATATTAGCGATTATTTATTTTAATGGTGATTATGGGTTAATTTACCTTTATTGAAAGAGGCATTTAGCCCAATAGTAGAACACCATATGTATATAAAAGTAGGAAATAAATAGGGCCGAGTGAGGTTTTTCGATCTTTTCAAAATTGATGAACGCAGCCGACCCCGGCTTAGAGAGAATTTGAACAGCGCATAGTGCTTTCAGAAGCATTTCGGCCGCTTTGTCTGCATCTCCCAATACGTATTGGACTTATTAAGGGTCCCCCGACCCTAGACCAAAATACAACTTTCCATACAAACGTAGTCTACGTTTTATTTCAAAACGACATGTCCGATTTGGGCAAAATTTTGTAATTTCAAAGATATTGCAATTATCTAGGTTTATAACTAGTTTCCGACAGTAAAAATATGAACTTGAAATAGAATATAGTGTTTTATATCATTTTTGACCATTAATATGGGAAACTTCTAAATCGTTATATTTTCTTTCCAGTTCATAATTTTACCATGGGAAACCAGTTATAACCCTAGATAATTGCAATTTCTTTACAATTACCAATTATTACCGGAATCTGACATGTGGTTTCAAAATTAAACGTAGACTACGTTTGTATGGAAAGTCTAGGGTAAGGGGACTCTTAAATGAATATTTCAACGTGTTGTACTCACGTAGTTCAAATTTTTGGGTTTCGTACCCAAAGGGTAAAAGCTCCGGTTACTAAGACTCCGCTGACCATCCATCTATCTGTCACTAGGCTGTATTTCATGAACCGTGATAGCTAGACATTTGATTTTTTCACAGATGATGTATTTCTGTTGCCGCTATAACAACAAATTCTAAAAACAGAATAAAATAAATATTCAAGTTGGGCCCCATACAACAAACGTATTTTTTTATAGACTCGCACTTAGCCGTTTATCTTGCTAACTTATTTTTACAAATACGGAAGTTTATTTGTCCGTTTTCCGCGCCTGTTAAACGTAATACTATTTACTTAAAACACCCGCTAATGACACAAGCAACTTTTTACCCCGAAAATATGACAGGTACGCAAGCGAAGCCGCGGGCGGGGGTATGTGAATATATGTCTTCACTGAACGAATGCTCTTAAATACTGGCTGGATCTCCGGCACGGAGATCAATTTATGTGGACCAATTAATTGGTCTCCGCGTCGCGTCCAAGGGACCTGGGCCAGGTTTAATAAATGGGATTTTACAGGCAATTAGGTTATTCCATTATCTTCCCATGTACTTAAAGCGAATTAAAAAACTTTTGACTCAAAATTTTCTTGAGTCATAAGCTCAGGACACTCAATCATGTTTCAAATAAAAACGAAAACTTCATCAATATCAGTCTTTCCATTTAGGAGCTGTGATGTCACAGACAAGCAAATAGAGACAAAGTTAAAATGATGACAATTAAAATAAATAAAAAGTTTATTTGCTAAGCAAATTAAAAAAAACCACCGATGACACCATCTAGTGACAAGTGGTGAATCTACATAATATTCTAACTGATATTAAGTGATATCTGCAGTGCCATTTATTATTTGCCAGTTAAATTACAAACCCCAACATTGAAGCGTTAACATCTAATTTTCATCAAACATGGCTAAGAATCAGTCCATCCGTTTGAGTGCTATGATGCTACAGGCAGGCAGACAGACAGACAGGGATACAGACAGACCGACAGACATTAGCGTGAAACTTATAGCACCCCTCTTTTTTATCAGGGGTTGAACATAAATTAAAATAACATAATATCGCTGATTAAAAAATAAGAGTGTGTTAAATTTTTAGATTTAAAATTAGACAATATCCCCAGGTTATAATAAAATGTTTGTAATGTCACCTGTTCTCGTGCATAATCTGGTTGGCGTGGTGCGTGATGACGCCGGAGAAGCTGAGCGCCTGGCTGATGCTCTGCCCGATTGCATCTTGAGACGATATCACCAGGTTTTCAACCGACTTTCGCCTGTACAACAATACAACTGTTGTTTATCTATGTATGTCTAGTAAAATTGTTCTGTGAATAGGTTCAGTCTATGATATTGAATAACCTTTCCCAAAGAATATAAATACTGTGTTCAGGATGGATACCTATAATATAGACTGATATATACCTAGACAAAAAAAATTAGCGTAGTAGATGATAGATTATTAAAAAGTATGGTATAAGTATGTATGTATAATTTCTCTTTTCTAGGATTATTGTTACAAGTATTGCAGGATTTTAAAAATCATAGATTTCTAGTCACTTTCAGTTTTTTTTTTAATTTACAAAAATAGTTTTAGGCTTAGATTGGGGGAAATGTTTAATTTTTTCCCCTTTTTTTGTCCCGTGGATCAAATATGATTCATACCATTGGTTTTCTATTTATGAACAGAACAGCAAATGGGTTATATGTGTAAACTTTATTGCCTCTTTATTATTTGATTGTTTGATAGTTACAAAGTATGTAATAGTTAGCTTAGATAATTCATTTACTATTCTTGGTGCTATTGTATGGGAACCGATAAAACACACTCATTAAATAACATAAATTTTAATCAACCATTTCATCAAGTTTTACCTGTAAGCTACTGCTATTTTTTATATAAAAATATTTTTGCGGTCTCATGCAACCACCCAGGGTTTGAATTGATGTATTTTTTTAAGTGAATAAATGTAAGGCTTCAAAAGAAAGCAACTACATATAACTTTATAACAAAGGCATAAGATCTAATATTTATAAGCAACATTTAAGTTAAGATTTATATAATACAACAAATTATTTAAAAATTAGACAAATAATAGACCATAATATAGTAGAGATCTACATGGACAACCATAGCAAAAATTCATCATGAATAGTCACACATACAGAACAGAAAAGATACAAGCACTACCATGAATAATAGCCAGCTCCATTAGCCTTCCGACAGACGCAAACCAGAACTAATGACAGTCACCCAGCGCAGCCACATTATCTCCAATGATTAGGCGATATCGTGAGAAATATAACAAACACAAAAACTATTTACAAGATAGAACTCGCGACCGCCCATCGATCGTTGACCCCCTCTATTTATCGCCTAATTCGCAACCAATAACACGTGATACCTAGCTTCTGAAATGAAAAATAAACAAGACTACTGCGACTGCACCTGCAGACGAGCAAAACGCAGTAATCGCTCTATTATTAGAGAAAAAATATATACTGACATGGAAATCGCGATGTTTCGGCTGTCCAGTTCCGAAGTAGTCATTATAACATGGGAAACACTAGTTTAGGTTTGTTTCATCCACTCGCGGGCTATCGTCAACAACTGTAATTTTCACTATCATTATCCGAATTATAGGATTTTCACAAAAATACATGCAAAAGAATGGAAACAAGAATTGATTCGGTGGATTGTAATGACATTTCTGTTCTCTGACTCAACAAAGTTGCCAGCTGTTAAAAAAGATAATGACATAGTTACTTAAAAAAAATATTAATTTACTAACTTTGAAAATGTGAATACATACATACATACTATCACGTCTTTATCCCTGGGGCAGACAGAGCATTTTGGGTCTTGCGGTTCTATGCAGAGCCCAGGGCCGCAAGACCCAAAAGCCACTTTTAGCGTTATTGTGGGCGAGAAGATGGAAAAGCAATCAATACAGTGATGGGTTGCTAGCCGCATCGCCTGTTAACATGATTTGCATTTTGGCCCATTCCCTCGATCGGCTTTTACGATCTGCGCGGGAAGAGAAGCAGCTGGTACATTCTAAGTTTTTTATTTCTCCCAGACCAGCATGGGAGCAAATGTGAATGGGAGGAGAAAATGTGAATGAATCTATGTTGTACTAGGTACTATACTACTAAAAAACTTAAGAGGTGTCAAGGGACACCCGGGTGGAACGAAGTTACTTTCGATTAATTAGGAGAGAGAGAGACAGAGAAACACGCGCACGCCGCACGGCTTACAACTATAGCAAAAAGTGTCGTTTCGTTACAACTTTTGGTCTTAATTTTTTCCTTCTAGCCTCCTTTCGCAACGCGCGATAAGGAACTTCGTTTCAATATAATTAGGTTGCTTGCAGACTGGGTATTTGGGTGGGACTTGGGAAAGTGGGAATAGGTGGGACTACCGGTTTGTTGCAGAGATACATACTTTTACAGCTATTTTATATTATAGTACTCTATGAGCTACCTACAATACAGCTTTTATAGTTTAAAGACGGGGTCTATATTGGCTCTCATAAAATTCTAAATCCTATTCTTTATCTTACGACCGATTTTTGTTCATAATCATCACTCTTCATAATTTTAGTCTTCATTCTTTTTTTATTCATACATTTTTATTACTATCATATTACTATCATCGGAGTTCATAACATTTAGTGATCATTATTTTTTTATTAATACTGTAAGAACAGAGGAGCTATTTTTCAAACGCGGAGTCACTAAACGAACGGTTTTTTGTATGAAAAAACCACTCGTTTAGGTGACTCCGCGTTTCAAAAATAGCACTTCAAGTTTGAATTTATAATTTTTGTTTTCAGAACTTTTTTCTTCATAACATTCAATTAGCATAATGTTTTTATTATTAATGTTGTTACTAGAGATGGGCGGCGGGTAAATACCCAATCTACCCATTTGGGAATATACCCGGTAGATTGGGTAAATACCCGGTATATACCCGTATCTACCCATTTGGTGGGTAGATTGAATTTTATGAGTAATTACTTCGCAATTCGTGTCGGAAAGTGTGTGCAAGCGCTGTAATATGCTTAAAATGCAGGTAGACGTCAAATCTGACATTAAAGTATATGAAACCACCATACTAATCATACTTTGATAATAGGCTTTTTTGATTTATTATCATTTTTTTGTTGGGAGGTGCGCAAAGACATACTTAAAAGTGGTTAAATGAGTAGAAGATATAAAATGCGATGTCAATAGATGGGCACCCTCATACATGTATAGAGAGTAGGTATCTTTGACTGCTCATCCGAGAGCAAAAACTACTGATTTCAGGGTTGGTCTCGGAACAAAAGATATACGTATAGACGAGTTCTTGGATACCCCATCAATTTGTCATAACATTTCCCACAAAATAGTATGCCGGGTATTTACCCGTATCTACCCGTTGTATGAAAACATACAAATTAACAGGTCAAAATTTACATTATTTGCTGGCAAACGTAAGAAGACCTAATAAGATGTGAAAATGAGCAATCAGACATCAAATGCGATGTCAATATACGAGCACCCTCATACATGTATAGAGATTAGGTATCTTTGACTGCTAATTCAAGAGCCTAAACTACTGAGTTCGGGGTTGGTCTCGGAACAAAAGATATTCGTTTAGACGAGTTCTTCGATCCCCCATCAACTTGTCATAACATTTCCCACAAAATAGTATGCCGGGTATTTACCCGTATCTACCCGTTGTATGGGAACATACAAATTGACAGGTCTAACTTAATATTTTTTGCTGGCAAATATTTTTAGACCTAACTAGATGTTAAAATGTGCAATCAGACATCAAATGCGATGTCAATATACGAGCACCCTCATACATGTATAGAGATTAGGTATCTTTGACTGCTAATTTAAGAGCCAAAACTACTGATTTCAGGGTTGGTCTCGGAACAAAAGATATTCGTTTAGACGAAGTCTTCGATCCCCCATCAACTTGTCATAACATTTCCCACAAAATAGTATGCCGGGTATTTACCCGTATCTACCCGTTGTATGGGAACAAACAAATTAACAGGTCTAAGTTTACATATTTTGCTGGCAAACGTAAGTAGACCTAATAAGATGTTTAAATAAGCAATCAGACATCAAATTCGATGTCAATGTACGAGCACCCTCATACATGAATAGAGATTAGGTATATTTGACTGCTAATTCAAGAGCCAAAACTACTGATTTCGGGGTTGATCTCGGAACAAAAGATATTCGTTTAGACGATTTCTTCGATCCCCCATCAACTTGTCATAACATTTCCCACAAAATAGTATGCCGGGTATATACCCGTATCTACCCGTTGTATGGGAACATACAAATTTACAGGTCTAAGTTTACATTTTTTGCTGGCAAACGTAAGTAGACCTAATAAGATGTTAAAATGAGCAATCAGACATCAAATGCGATGTCAATATACGAGCACCCTCAAACATGTATAGAGAGTATGTTTCTTTGACTGCTCATCCAAGAGCCAAAACTACTGATTTCGGGGTTTGTCTCGGAACAAAAGATATTCGTATAATGGGGGTTCTTCGAACCCCCATTAACTTGTCATAACATTTCCCACAAAATAGTATGCCGCGTATTTACCCGTATCTACCCGTTGTAAAGAAACATACAAATTAACAGGTCTAAGTTTACATTTTTTGCTGGCAAACGTAAGTAGACCTAATAAGATGTTGAAATGAGCAATCAGACATCAAATGCGATGTCAATATACGAGCACCCTCATACATGTATAGAGAGTATGTTTCTTTGACTGCTCATCCAAGAGCCAAAACTACTGATTTCGGGGTTGGTCTCGGAACAAAAGATATTCGTAAAGACGAGTTCTTCGATCCCCCATTAACTTGTCATAACATTTCCCACAAAAGAGTATGCCGGGTATTTACCCGTATCTACCCGTTGTATGGAAACATACAAATTAACAGGTCTAAGTTTACATTTTTTGCTGGCAAACTTAAGAAGACCTAAAAAGATGGTAAAATGAGCAATCAGACATCAAATGCGATGTCAATATACGAGCACCCTCATACATGAATAGAGATTAGGTATCTTTGACTGCTAATTCAAGAGCCAAAACTACTGATTTCGGGGTTGATCTCGTAACAAAAGATATTCGTATAGAGAAGTTCTTCGATCCCCCATCAAAATTTTATAACATTTCCCACAAAATAGTACGCCGGGTATTTACCCTTATCTACCCGTTGTATGGGAACATACAAATTAACAGGTCTAAGTTTACATTTTTTGCTGGCAAACGTAAGTAGACCTAAAAAGATGGTAAAATAAGCAATCAGACATCAAATGCGATGTCAATATACGAGCACCGTTATACATGTATAGAGAGTAGGTGTCTTTGACTGCTCATTCAAGAGCCAAAACTACTGATTTCGGGGTTGGTCTCGGAACAAAAGATATTCGTATAGACGAGTTCTTCGATCCCCCATCAAAATTTTATAACATTTCCCACAAAATAGTATGCCGGGTATTTACCCTTATCTACCCGTTGTATGGGAACATACAAATTAACAGGTCTAAGTTTACATTTTTTGCTGACAAACGTAAGTAGACCTAAAAAGATGGTAAAATAAGCAATCAGACATCAAATGCGATGTCAATATACGAGCACCCTCATACATGAATAGAGATTAGGTATATTTGACTGCTAATTCAAGAGCCAAAACTACTGATTTCGGGGTTGGTCTCGGAACAAAAGATATTCGTTTAGACAAGTTCTTCGATCCACCAACAACTTGTCATAACATTTCCCACAAAATAGTATGCCGGGTATATACCCCTATCTACCCGTTGTATGGGAACATACAAATTAACAGGTCTAAGTTTACATTTTTTGCTGGCAAAGGTAAGTAGACCTAATAAGATGTTAAAATGAGCAATCAGATATCAAATGCGATGTCAATATACGAGCACCCTCATACATGAATAGAGATTAGGTATCTTTGATTGCTAATTCAAGAGCCAAAACTACTGATTTCGGGGTTGATCTCGTAACAAAAGATATTCGTATAGAGAAGTTCTTCGATCCCCCATCAAAATTTTATAACATTTCCCACAAAATAGTATGCCGGGTATTTACCCTTATCTACCCGTTGTATGGGAACATACAAATTAACAGGTCTAAGTTTACATTTTTTGCTGGCAAACGTAAGTAGACCTAAAAAGATGGTAAAATAAGCAATCAGACATCAAATGCGATGTCAATATACGAGCACCGTTATACATGTATAGAGAGTAGGTGTCTTTGACTGCTCATTCAAGAGCCAAAACTACTGATTTCGGGGTTGGTCTCGGAACAAAAGATATTCGTATAGACGAGTTCTTCGATCCCCCATCAAAATTTTATAACATTTCCCACAAAATAGTATGCCGGGTATTTACCCTTATCTACCCGTTGTATGGGAACATACAAATTAACAGGTCTAAGTTTACATTTTTTGCTGTCAAACGTAAGTAGACCTAAAAAGATGTTAAAATGAGCAATCAGACATCAAATGCGATGTCAATATACGAGCACCCTCATACATGAATAGAGATTAGGTATATTTGACTGCTAATTCAAGAGCCAAAACTACTGATTTCGGGGTTGGTCTCGGAACAAAAGATATTCGTTTAGACAAGTTCTTCGATCCACCAACAACTTGTCATAACATTTCCCACAAAATAGTATGCCGGGTATATACCCCTATCTACCCGTTGTATGGGAACATACAAATTAACAGGTCTAAGTTTACATTTTTTGCTGGCAAAGGTAAGTAGACCTAATAAGATGTTAAAATGAGCAATCAGATATCAAATGCGATGTCAATATACGAGCACCCTCATACATGAATAGAGATTAGGTATCTTTGATTGCTAATTCAAGAGCCAAAACTACTGATTTCGGGGTTGGTCTTGGAACAAAAGATATTTGTTTAGACGAGTTCTTCGATCCCTTATCAACTTTTCATAACATTTCCCACAAAATAGTATGCCGGGTATTTACCCGTATCTACCCGTTGTATGGGAACATACAAATTTACATGTCTAAATTTGCATTTTTTGCTGTCAAACGTAAGTAGACCTAAAAAGATGTTAAAATGAGCAATCAGACATCAAATGCGATGTCAATATACGAGCACCCTCATACATGAATAAAGATTAGGTATCTTTGACTGCTAATTCAAGAGCCAAAACTACTGATTTCGGGGTTGGTCTTGGAACAAAAGATATTCGTATAGACGAGTTCTTCGATCCCCCATCAAAATTTTATAACATTTCCCACAAAATAGTATGTCGGGTATTTACCCGTATCTACCCGTTGTATGGAAACATACAAATTAACAGGTCTAAGTTTACATTTTTTGCTGGCAAACGTAAGTAGACCTGAAAAGATGGTAAAATAAGCAATCAGACATCAAATGCGATGTCAATATACGAGCACCCTCATACATGAATAGATATTAGGTATATTTGACTGCTAATTCAAGAGCCAAAACTACTGATTTCGGGATTGGTCTCGAAACTAAAGATATTCGTATGGATGAGTTCTTCGATCCCCCATCAAAATTTTATAACATTTCCTACAAAATAGTATGCCGGGTATTT
The DNA here is from genome assembly GCA_963555685.1 of Acrobasis consociella. Classification (NCBI taxonomy): domain Eukaryota; kingdom Metazoa; phylum Arthropoda; class Insecta; order Lepidoptera; family Pyralidae; genus Acrobasis; species Acrobasis consociella. The sequence goes on from OY743112.1 coordinate 1,078,956, forward strand.
ACCCGTATCTACCCGTTGTATGGAAACATACAAATTAACAGGTCTAAGTTTACATTTTTTGCTGGCAAACGTAAGTAGACCTAAAAAGATGGTAAAATAAGCAATCAGACATCAAATGCGATGTCAATATACGAGCACCCTCATACATGAATAGAGATTAGGTATATTTGATTGCTAATTCAAGAGCCAAAACTACTGATTTCGGGGTTGGTCTCGGAACAAAAGATATTCGTATAGACGAGTTCTTCGATCCCCCATCAACTTGTCATAATATTTCCCACAAAATAGTATGCCGGGTATATACCCGTATCTACCCGTTGTATGGGAACATACAAATTAACAGGTCTAAGTTTACATTTTTTGCTGGCAAACGTAAGTAGACATAATAAGATGTTAAAATGAGCAATCAGACATCAAATGCGATGTCAATATACGAGCACCCTCATACATGAATAGAGATTAGGTATATTTGACTGCTAATTCAAGAGCCAAAACTACTGATTTCGGGGTTGGTCTCGGAACAAAAGATATTCGTTTAGACAAGTTCTTCGATCCCCCATCAACTTGTCATAACATTTCCCACAAAATAGTATGCCGGGTATATACCCGTATCTACCCGTTGTATGGGAACATACAAATTAACAGGTCTAAGTTTACATTTTTTGCTGGCAAACGTAAGTAGACCTAATAAGATGTTAAAATGAGCAATCAGACATCAAACGCGATGTCAATATACGAGCACCCTCATACATGAATAGAGATAGGTATCTTTGACTGCTAATTCAAGAGCCAAAACTACTGATTTCGGGGTTGGTCTCGGAACAAAAGATATTCGTAGAGACGAGTTCTTCGATCCCCCATCAAAATTTTATAACATTTCCCACAAAATAGTATGCCGGGTATTTACCCGTATCTACCCGTTGTATGGGAACATACAAATTGACAGGTCTATGTTTTCATTTTTTGCTTGCAAACGTAAGTAGACCTAATTATATGTTAAAATAAGCAATCAGATAACAAATAAGATGGCATCTGTATATCTAATATGGATAGCATCAGTGATTTTAATCTTTGTTATTTTTTCTTTTAGAGATATTCATTGTTTATACATTATATAACCTTTTTGTACATTTTTACCCATAAATAGTGGACTCACACTAATTTTTAAATAAATATTCCAATCTACCCACCCAAACGGGTAGATACGGGTATATACCCGGTGCATATCGGGTAAATACCCAAGCGTGGGTAAATATCCGGGTAGATGCCCATCTCTAGTTGTTACTAATAACATACTACAACTCATAACGTCGTTGTTCAGAACAGTACTTTATAAAGGGCAATTATACTTATAATTTTTGTATTAATAAAAGCAATACTTAGAAAATATTTTAACGTAGATTTGTCTTTGTAATTGTAACGCATACAAATGGATGACTTCGAACAAAATTAAGAGGGCTTTTATAAGTTTGACGTATTTGTCGGTGTGTCTGTCTATTTACCAAAAAATTGTTTCTGGCGTTTCGCCGGCCAGCCCGGCCGCTTTTTGGGTCACAGTCCTAACCTAACCTTACCTACTTTTCTGGCAGCAATTGGTTTATTAAAACGACTTAACTCTAGCTAGTTTTATAAGTTTGACTTATCTGTCGGTGTGTATTTCTACTTTTCTATCAAAAAATAGTTTCTAGCGCTTCACCGACCGCTGCCGCGGCACGCTCACTTCGCTCGCTCGGCTCGCGCGCTGTTAGGGTCACAGTTCTAACCTAACCTAACCTAATTTTCTGGCAGCAATTCGTTTTATTAAACGATAAAAGTAAATCTATTACTTTTAAACCTTGACTAAAAATGATAGGAGTTTTATAAATTTAAATTATCTGCCAGTGTGTCTATCTACTTTTCTATCAATAATTAGTTTTATAACTTTGACTTACCTGTCAGTGCGTCTGTCTTTTAATGAATGATTGTTACCTATTCCATTTAATTTACACTTATGATAATAAACTGTATGAAAATGAATATATATAGGATAAAACAAATGTTTGATTATAGATATTATCATTTTCAATAATATTTATAAAACACTAGTAATAATATGGAGTAAGAAATTTATAAAAAAAATATTAGAAAAAACAAATTTATGAATATAATAGTTATTAATTCGAATGATTAGGAGTTTAGATCATATGATATGAAAACAAATTTTATAAAAACGAAGTGTATGATTAGTGATATTAGGAATTCCAATGATTATAGTTTAAAATCATTAGTGTTTCAATTTTTTATGAAGAATGAGCATTATGATTTTAAATTGTATGAGAAATATTTTCGGACTTACGATGATATGAGTTAAATAGTTATGTAAGACAATGCGCAACCTTAAAGACGTACCGACTGGTGCCCGTAAACAAAATATAAGGCCCAACGCAGATGACAGACTAGCCGTGCCGTGCCGTGAGCCCGTGACGCACTTTGTCTGTGAACTGTGATAGTCTGTGAAAATAGCACCCATGCAAATGGTTCATTTCCACAGGCTAAAGCCGCGATTACACTTCACGATTCGTCGGGGACGATTTCATGCAGGCGCCCTAAATCGGGAAGTGTAATCGCTGTTAGGTAGGGTAGGCAGTGTCCCGATATCGGGTGATCGGGGCTTCCCGACCGCCCTGTTTCCCTATTTAGGGAGTAAATCGGGTGATGTAATCGCTGTCCACGAGTCAGGGCGTTTAGAAGTGCCATTTTTGAAACGCGGAGCCTCCTAAACGAATGATATTTCCATACAAAAAACAGTTCTGATATGAACTTAAAATAAATACATATATATTTCTTAAAACGATACTCTTTACTCCGGCATTTTCTTTTTTTTTCACATTTACACCCGCAGTTGCGTCAAAAGCGACGCGCACTTGACCAATATTTGAATTTTGGCAAGCACAGGTGCCACTCTTTCAACATCAAGTTCGGCTGACAACTGAGTTAGGGAGGCGATCTAGTGCTGTGTAATCACAAAGCCTTGTCTGTCGCCCCTGCTCATCGGCCCGACGGATCGTGAAGTGTAATCGCCGCTTAAAGTGTGCGTCACAGTTTAGACTGTCGTCTGCGTCGGGCCAAGGTAATGATAATCCGATATTTTGATCAGAGCAATAACCAATAAGTAGTCATAGTCACTGCACCGTATTTCTTCACTTATACTCTTATTTTCAATGTTGAGTAAACTTGGATATTTAAAAACGTAAAGTTATCGTATGTTAGTACATAGGTAATTCGTGTTTTAAAGTATTATTTTGTATAGTGTCATAAGTTCAAAAGGATACATAGAGGGGAATGTGGGGAAAAAATTTAAATACTTATTGTGTTTTTTTTTTTAGATTTTGAATGGTATGGCAATGGAAACGGGTTACATTTAATTTCGTTTGATTGATAATGCACAAATTTAATGAAAATTTAACTAAGTAACTAAACAATCATATTAATTTTTAATTAAACAATTATTATTATTTTTACCCGATTTCAAAAAAGGAGGAGGTTACTAATTCGTCAATATCTTTGTCAAACGAGGACCGATTTTGATGATTTTTTTTTTCTTTGAAAGTCTTTACTCCCAAGTTGACTAACTTGGGAGTAAAGACTTTCAAATCAATGGGACCCCATTATTTGGTGAAGACATGATGAAGAACTTTGGAGATATGGAAGAAACTCCTGAAATAAATTGAACTTGGTTGTCTATTTCGTTAAAAAAATAATTATTAATGTAGAAAAATAAAAACGTTTAATAAACATTAACTCGTTTACTTACATGAGTAAAAAACATGATACTTCGAATGCAAAGATTGGTCGCTGGAAGGTTTGAATTCGTCTATATGCGGTATTGTTATGAAGAAGTTTAGATAGAAATGTGTTAAAAACTATTTTCCTATCAACTTTTAAAGATTTTAATATAAGATTAAACAACATATTGGTTAATCAATAAATAAATTCATTTTATTTACGCAAAACAAATAAAAAATTCATAAAAATAAAATGAGTTAGGTATAGGTACTTGAGAAACAACGGTGTGTACTATACTGTAACATAATTTAGAACAGGTATGTTCATAAATTAGTAAGAAAGATAACAATAAACACGTTTTGGCCTTCAAGTGGTAGTTAACGTACATTGTAAAATAAATATCAACGTAAAAGTATTGAAATACAGCTGAGCAAACACCTTTTGTTTTACTACTGTCCGCGACGTGCAAAAATAATTGTAAATAGATAAATAAAGACATGGGCTTTTATTTCCCTTTAAGATAAGATAATTAAGCATTAAGTAATAATATTACAAATAAATATTATTTTCTTAGTTAGGGACATTCGTATGTAAGTTATAGATAGGCTTTTATTTTCCTCTAAGATAAGACAATTAAGCCAATGCTAGGTTATTAAGTAAGAACATTATAATAAATATTGTTTTTATAGCTAGGGACAGTTTGTAAGTGTAGATATGGTCTTTTATTTTCCATTATTCCTAATAGGCCTATTACACCACCCACTATTTAGTGTCCGATTTGTAGGGTGGGCGTGGTTCCTAGCTAGTGAGCCACTTATCACACTGACCCTATCTGAAGTGCTATTTTTGAAACACGAAGTCACCTAAACGAATGGTTTTTCCATACAAAAAATCGTTCGTTTAGTGACTCCGCATTTGAAAAATAGCACCTCTGCACCCAATCCATCGGGCCTACATACTACTACATTGCGTTTTGAACCTACGATGTACATTGCGCTTTTTTGTTTACTGATTATTTTTACCCGACTGCTAAAGTAGTATCATGATTTTTCCTATTACTTAGCTTTATTACTTCGCTTAGTTCAGACACCAGTCTCTCTCTCACAATCTTTTGCTAACCATGTACCTATGTCGACGAATTATTATATTTTATATAATAATATGTAAGATTGTGGAGAAAAATAAAGAAATTTTGAATTGAATTAAAATTTAAAAAAGCGCAATGTACATCGTACGTTAAAAACGCAATGTACTAGTCACACTCACACGACACAACTTACACAACACAACTGAGTCCACTAGCTGCCTATCTCATATTACAAATCGTTAGGGCAAGTGCGGTCGGGACCACCCGATAAGTAGGGCCTACCTCTCTATCTGTTATTACACTACTCTAGCTAGTGAGCTAGGGTGCCTTACTATTGGATAGTGTAATAAGCCTTAAAGAAGAAATAAAGATAGGCTCTAAAGAACTTGTACCCAGACCCGTAAAATAATTATAAATAAAACAGAAGTTAAAGGAAACAGTTAGTACTGTCATGTCACATGTTGTCTGTCAGTTGGTTTTCACTCACTGTCAGTCAACCAACTGTCAATGTCGACTGTCGACAAAAATAATTTTATCAATCGTCAACACGTGAGCGTACATAAATGTATTATAAAGAGTGTATTTTGCTTTTATTCGCGTGTTTCTAAATTAATGTGATTTATGGAATAATGGCGGATGAAAGCGCTTTTGATAAGAAGAAAGCTCATCGAGCTAAACATGCAGGAAGGAAAGCCGAGAAGAAAAAAAAGAAAAATCAGTTAGACCAATCTAACCTCAGCGCGCGGCAGAGAAATCCGAAGGCATTTGCAATTCAGTCAGCAGTTCGCGCTGAAAGGCAATTTCGGCGACGCGAAGATGTTATTGCAAAAAAGCAGCACATTCCGCAGGTGGACAAAACTCCCTTGGAGCCCCCTCCTATCGTGGTGGCGGTTGTGGGGCCGCCGCGCGTCGGTAAGACCACTCTCATCAATAATCTAATCAAAAGCTTCATAAAAACCAACGTTACGAGCACCAACGGCCCTATAACCATCGTTACATCTAAGAAAAGGCGGCTTACACTTATAGAGTGTAACAATGACGTCAATTCCATGATAGACATTGCCAAATGCGCAGACCTCGTCTTACTGCTATGCGACGCTAGTTTCGGCTTTGAGATGGAAATATTTGAGTTCTTGAATATCTGTCAGGTTCACGGTATGCCCAAAATCATGGGCGTGTTGACACATCTTGACATGATAAAGAATGCAAAGACATTGAAGACTACAAAGAAAACACTCAAACATAGATTTTGGACAGAAGTGTACCCAGGTGCAAAGTTGTTCTACCTCTCTGGAATCATCCATGGAGAGTATTTGAGGAATGAAATAAAGAACCTGTCTAGATTTATCTCTGTGATGAAATTCAGGCCACTGAGCTGGCGCTCAACCCATGCATACGTGTTGGGGGATCGGATGGAAGACATTACTAGCCAGGAACTGATCCGGAAAGATGCTAAAGTCAGTAGAGATGTTGTGCTTTATGGATACGTGAGAGGAGTGCCACTCATGAAGGAGTCTATGGTTCACATTGCAGGTATGAAATCACTACATACTTTTGGTTTTAAATGATTTGGCCTATTTTTCCCAGAACCCACATGCTTCTGGCAAAAATAGGCAAGTTTAAAAACACACTTATTATATTAACCCTTTCACCGCGAGACTTTATATCAGTTGTCGTGCCCCCAGTGCGAGACATGGTAAATCTAACATACTTATCTACAACCAAAAAACGGATATGGATACTTAAGTTATGTGCCATACGAGCAATTTTTTTTTGGTCGCAAATATGCGACCTTCACGGAATGGGCCCGACAATGTTTGTCACATATATGCGATGCTCATGGTTAAAGGATTAAACAAAATTTTGACCTTTTGAAACTCCCCATCTCATGCTTTTTTTATTTCCTTTTAACACATACTATCATGTCAGCAATGACAACCCTACCTTGGCTCCTTTTCTTAAATAAATTTCCAAAGTGGGTTGACGTCAGGCAGACAGTTCAGACTCTACTTTCGTGGTTCAGACAGTTGTTTCCATGGTTCTGCCTCTTTTATCTTTGCTTTGTACTCCTTCATTTTGCCTCTGGCATGGCCATTAACTCCCATACTATTTATACAGATGAAATTACATCTCTGCAACATCACCAAAAACAATCTTGTAAATGTTAAAAATAAACATCAATCTCAGAGTTTTTTTAAATTGTTGTTTCAGGTGTTGGAGATATGAAAATTAGTGAATTATCGTACTTACCCGATCCATGTCCATTGCCCAGCAGTGAGAAGAAGAGGCACTTGATGGAAAGAGAGAGACAAATATATGCTCCATTCTCTGGTGTTGGTGGTATTGTTTATGACAAAGATGCAGTCTACATTGAACTAAAAGGATCACATTCACACAAACAAGAAGACGAAGAGACAAATGAGAAGAAAGCTTTACTCAAAAACGTTGTGGAGACAAAAGAAACAGTTGATGAGCAGATGCAAGAATCTGGCTTCAAGTTGTTTAGTGGGGGAGCTGTCATATATCCTGACATGTTGAAAGATGATGAGTACTTACAGCACAACAAAACTACTCAGTTGAATAAAGATAGGGATTCAGAAAAATCTGATTCAGAAAGTAATGATTCTGATTCAGACAATGATAGTGGTATTGATCAGAGTGAAAAAGAAATATCTGAAAATGCTAAACTGCCCTGGGACAATGATGGTTCAGATGCAGATGATCAGGATAAAACTGATGGAGATAATACTCAAGATATTGAAGAAGAATCGGACGATAACTCCAATGATGAAGGAGACTTTGGCATGAAGTGGAAGGAAAAGCTGGGAGAGAAGGCAACTGAAGCATACTTTGAAAGGCAAAAAACCTCTAGAAATATAATGAAGCTTGTCTATGGTGAATTTGAGATTGGGAATAAAAGTAAAGAACAGAAAGAAGAATCTGAAGATGACAATGAGGAAGAAGAAATAGGCGGCTTGTTTAAAAAGGTCACATCTACACAGAAAAAGAAACAAAAAGAAAAGGAGAGGTTAGATGTTGACGAATGTTCTTTTTTCTATTCATTAGACAAGCCAAACCTCAGAGATTGGACTAGTGAAAGCAATAAACAGTATCTTATAAATTGTTTTGTTACTGGAAAGAGATCAGCCGATGAAGATGCTGATGAATTATTGAAACTGGATGACGCCAGTGATGGCGACGATGAAGAGATTTTTGGGGATTTTGAGGATTTGGAAACTGGAGAGAAACATATAGCTCAAAAAACTTCAGAATCTGAAGAGAAGGCTGGAGAGAAACGCAAGGCAGAACCTACCAAATCTGAGATTTTGGACAAAAAGATGAAATTAAAAGCAAAGTTTGATGCAGAGTATGACAATCCGGATGATCACAGGATCAAAGGAGATCATTCATATTATGAAAATTTGAAAGCAGAGGCTTTAAAACAGTCTGAATTAAATAAATCAGTTTTTGAAAACTTAGACAATGGTCTCAGAATAGAAGTTGAAGGATTTAGACCAGGCTTGTATGTAAGAATGTTATTTAAACATATGCCGTCAGAATTTGTGACTAATTTTGATTCAAGTTATCCAATACTCATAGGAGCTCTGAATATGGCTGAGCAAAATATTGGATTTGTGTCTTGTAAGGTGAAGAAACACAGATGGTACAAAAAGATTCTGAAGACTAATGATCCATTGATAATATCGCTTGGTTGGAGGAGGTTTCAAACTTTACCAATCTACTCTAAAATAGAAGATGATCTAAAATGTAGGTATCTAAAATACACCCCAGAACATGTAACATGTAATATGCATTTCTATGGTCCAGTGACACCACAAAACACGGGTTTTCTAGCACTACAGACAGTCAACAATGATCCAAACGAAATAAAACAACTAGGCTTCAGAATAGCAGCTACTGGGAGTGTCAATGAAATTAACAAATCCACACAAATTGTCAAAAAATTGAAATTAGTTGGTACACCATTGAAAATTTACAAAAAGACTGCTTTCATTAAAGATATGTTCACGACGTCTTTGGAAGTGGCTAAATTCGAGGGCGCCAGGATAAAGACTGTATCGGGCATCCGAGGGCAGATCAAAAAGGCACTCAATAAACCTGAAGGGGCTTTCAGGGCCACTTTTGAAGACAAAATATTGATGAGCGACATTATATTCTGCCGGACGTGGTTTAAGGTCGATGTTACTAAATTCTATGCACCAGTTGTGAACCTATTGCTGCCTGTGAATGCAAAGAACGCGTGGCAAGGAATGAAGACGAAGGGCCAGCTCAAGAGAGAACGAAGCATTAAGAGTGACGCAAATACAGACTCTATGTACACGGAGGTGGCCAGGCAGCCTAAGGTTTTCAAGCCACTGATCATACCCAAGACCTTGCAGAAAGGTCTGCCTTACAGGTTCAAACCTAAAGAGAAGTCAACAACACTATCTGGCAAAAATCCAAAGGACAAGTTCAAGGATAGAGTAGCAGTGGTGAAGAGTCCATACGAACAGAAGGTGACCAGTGTGATGAAGATGTTAAAGACGAATTACGAGAAGAAGAAAGAGGTCCAGAAGGAAGCCACCGCCGAGAGGCTAAAGGCTCACAAGAAACAGCAGGACGCAGAAGAGTGGCGCCGGATAAAGAGGCAGAAAGAATTGAAGAAAAAGATCTGTAGGCAACTCAGCAAAATGGGCAGCAAAAAGAAGCCTCAAATGTGATTCAAACTAGAACATCTTTCAATTAATGATGTAATTACCATTTGTACATAAGATTTGTGTATTCACGCCAAAATTTTATTCAGCCGCTGATTTGAGCCATATTTTTGTTTTAACTAATAACTTTTGGTGCATATTCAGGGACTGACTAAACGTTTGGTGTGACTATGTCTATAAGGTGGTAAATAAAACAATGCCTCGTATCGTGTAAATTGTATTTACTTCTTATCATGATGCATAACGCATGCCGTCATCGCACATTTGATAAATATTTTTACAAAGGTTACACAGTGTTTCGGATTACATTGGTCAAAATAATGTTTATCTAGTTAACAATCGAGCGCGGACGGCCCGGCGGAGCGGGCCCACGAAGCTGGAATGTTGAGCTGTATAACCGAATCAGACGGGACAGTACAAATCGTTAAATACTCCTTCACTATACCAAGCTATGCAACACATTTATGCAAAATTATATACATTCGAAATTTCACTAACGATCTATTTTACATTAATTTCTTAACGTGAAGGTAACTTTACTCTTTGGTAGCGCGAGCCACTGGGGACGACCGCCACGGCGTGGAATGCTCAGATACAAAATTATACTAGTTATTGTTCCAGACGCGTCTCATAGTACAACTGTCGAGAATTGGCACTTGTGGAGCGAGCAGCGGACGAGCGGCGAGGAGCTACACTAACGAATAACTGATGACCATCTCGTAACATATAGTTGCTTTACAAAATGTATATAGACGCTATATATAATTTAGTTACAATGAACGTGATGTGTATGAATGATATATACGTGAGGCGCTAGGCGGGTCTAGCCGGCGATACAAAATCTATAGCGCGGGCTCGCCGGGGGTACACGACGGACGCTTGTGCTTATAAATTTCGATCTTTACATTGGTAAACACGCCATAGACACTATTTGAGGGCCGTAAGTAGGCAAAATTAGTACCAGCTGCTATCACAGAGATGGCAGCACACACGACTGGCAAAAAAGTGACGAAAGAAATTGTTGAATATGCTTTAAAAATATTTATTGAATTTCATATTTCATTATTTAGAGAACTACTTTATTTAAATAAAAATAATAAAATATAGCGTCATCTAGTGACGAGGGAACAGAAATAATTATGTTTATAAGGCATGCCAGTATTTTAGAAGGTTAAAGTTTAAATCCCAGTTTACTACCCCATTATCCAAAGTGTTCGAGTGAAAAGATTTTTATACAATTAAAAAGCCAATCAAGGGCTAATATCTTTTGATTACAGACAATATAAACAGCATTATTACTAAACGCGCAATATCAGTACTCAACGCCAAATCAATTTCCTACCATAACGTTCGACTAGATTTCCCCGCACTCCGTCGTCTATCCCCAACCTGTTAAGTTTGGTTTTACAGTGCCGCTTTCGCCAGCGCGGATGGTAAGAGTCGCGGGCCACAAGTTTTGAGTGTCTTGAATCGTTACTTAATAAACCTTTTAGCCAAGCTTTTATTTCACTTGCATCTTTGTATAAGGCAGACCAAGAAGGTCGTTCATCAAGTAAAAAGCAAAAGTCGTGTCGTACAGAGAGGTCAAGCATTTAGCGGAAAATAGGGAAACATGAAAAATACTCTAGACGACAAGAACCTAGTTCTTAAATTTATTGATGATGATGTATTCTTGCGGCTCAACTGAAGTGAGCTGTTCTGATGATGCAGCCGGGAGATATTCGACATGACTCAGTTGTAACGTCATTGAGTAGGACTCGTTTGGTTTGTCTTGAGCACTTTATGGTAGACGACGTCTAAGTATTGTCAGAGACAGAATGTGGTCGATAGAACTCTGTAATTAAACGATGCAATACCATTAAGTTTGGGCTATGGGCTAAATAAGTACTTCAGCCTCACATAAAATATTGTACAAAAAAAACTGATATTTCTTAAGGGCCGCGCTTACCACCCGCGCGGACGGTAGTCACTGTAAAGCGTGCCTAACCTTGCTAATCCGCGGCCTGTCTACGACCTACATCTCACGTTCCCTAGCTATCCCGACACCATGACCGATCCCGACGACATACAGCCGCGAAGTACAATAAATATGAATACAAATCGGTCGGTCAGCTACGTTAAACCCTGTCTAAACAGACGTTTGATTTTTAACAGTACGTTAATGTTAGGCAAACATGTTCTTTACACAAATTTAGATAAAGTTCAAATCTAGAAAAATCTTGACGCTTTTAAAACGAGCTTGGATTTTAGTTAAGAAAAACATATGATACTGTCAAAAAGGAAAATTAAATAGCTTTTATTTTTAGCCAAATGAAATAAGAACCGTTATGCCTTGCATTGAAATCCGTCAAAAAGCAAACAGCTGCTCACACAGCGTGTATAAATTAAATAAATAACAATCACACCGGTGGCCACACGTTTACTCACCTAATTTTTATTAATACTGTTATGCAAATATACTATACATAATTACTTATTTGGGAAACCCTATTCAAAGTACAATAGCAGCCCTCATTTCCAAAGTAAAAAAAATGTTATTACACGACAACAGTAAAGTATACACGATTATGAGGTATATTCTCCATAACCAATTAAAAAAATTATATAGCTTCGACGTGTTACTAGTAAATAATAACTTAGGTCCTAGTTAATAAATAAAGCATAAAAATAATATAACTCTAGTCGACTGAACACATCCCAGCTAAATATTGCTACATCCGTTACTACATGATAAAAACGCTATAGTATAGAAATCATATTTACAATATAGATATTCGCTACTGATAGATTCCACCAAATAAAATCGGTTAGCTATACAATTTTAATTTTATCTCATTATCTATAGGACACGAGGGCATCGCGCGGTAAAAGTTCATTATTGCTTTACAACATTTCTCGCGGCATAAGTTACAATACTGACTATAAAATGTCAACTATATTTCATTCTTAAAACTACAACAGTACAGTCAAGCGCACTAAACCCTAATATAATATATTTAATGATCCAGAATAAATTAAAATATAAAATAATTGTTCATAATCAGATATTTACCGAGCGATGCCGTCGAAATCTAACTGAGCTACTGCAGCGCCACCGCGCCGCCGGCCATCTTGCGGCCGCTCGCGGGACTAACGCTGCAGCGGCCCACATTTGTATACGCATTTAACAAAAATATACCTAGCTACGTTCAGTTGATGTTCGCTATTAGCTATTACAATGTAGTTAATAAAATAGAAGATTACAAAACAACGTTAACACTGTACATAAGACTAGTGTGAGTGTGCCCTTGTATGTCGAATCACATACAGTTTAGAAGCAATTAAGCATATTGCCGCTATGTCAAGAATGGTGTCACGTCTCGCAGCTTTCTCACTCGCACCAACGTTTTTAAAAAGCACTAATGGCAGATATTTAAATATTTTTATTACTTTTAAGAAAAACACTCAGTTTATCAATAAAGTTTAGATTTTTAAATGGAAAAAAGTATAGGTTCTTCCAGGACATTCGAAGTGGGATTGTTTCCACATTTATCCCACTGCCGAGCAAAGTCTCCCCATTTCCTTCCAGATCTGTCAATTTGCGATGTGCGAGTGAGACAGCAGCTAAAAGTGACTCCGCCCAAGTGAGCCATTAACTTATTAAAGCGTTCATGTGACTGGTTACACGTCGATACGTTGAGGTACGCCGCAGAAACGGACCCGCCCGGAGCAGTCTACGTAAAGCTATATATACAGACCTCGACGAGGCACTTGGATGGCTGTGCTCGAACCAAGCTGAGTGCAGCGCTGCTGTGTTTTATCAAACGATAAGATTTCCTTGTCAAGTAACCTGATAAAGTAGCAGTACTGACCAATTGAAAGAGATATATTATTGTTTTTCGTGTAAATAATAATTTTTCAAGTCGGAGAGTAGCGAATTGACTTAAAGTGCCTGCCGAAACACGGAGCTCGAGATAATTAGGCCACTTGTGGTAACTTATCCAAGTGCAGACCGAGAATAATGAAGTTAGTACCAGCGAAATATAAAAGTATGGATGCAAAATCAAGCGCAAAAAAAAAATTGACTAAAGTACATTTAAGTGGGCGACAGGGACAGGAATATCGATATTTTATATCGATACCCCATACCAGTACAATTACGAAGTTTTGTATCGATATATACCAATAACGATACCCTATACCAGTACAATAAGTACCGAAATGTTGTATCGATATATCGATACCGCTAAAAAGAGAACTGGTTAATTATTTAAAAGTATATTTGTACTTTGGAACACTAACGTTTGATGAAATAAAATAAAAATTAATACCGAAGTCCTATTTGTCATCAAAACACAGCGCAGCTCCACTCAGCTTCAATCGAGCCTTGCCCGAAGACAGAAGAGGGACAGACAGCCGTCTCCCTGTCTAACTAATACACTCAAACACTTAGGCATTCCCTCGACTCCCGCACCATCCGTTCGAGACTTGCTATCACATTCTACACGAATTGTTCGATATGACAGCTTCTGGGAGTATGTTCCATGAATCACTTCTTCACAACACAGTAACCATGATAAGCCATGACTACAAATAAGTTTCACTGTTGACTCATGTAATAGTCGGAAAGGACGACCAGTTTTCAATCAATTTAGAATATCATCGGCCTTTCCGACTATATTACGAAAGTCAATATTATCAATTAGTTAACAATGAATTTATCCAACGATAGTTTTAATTCAGTTTATTATTATTTATATAATGTCAAAAAGAAATAGGACTATGTATGTAAATGAATCTTATGGTGCTTCATTTATGCATCCTCTTTGGTTTTAGTTTTGATTTAATTTTTGTCTATTAAGAGATAGACATTTTTGACAAGAGAAATTGTCAATGAAAGGTACCTAAAAGATATGGAAAATGTTATTATATTTAAAGATAATATTTGTGAAACAGAGATAATAAATAGCATTAAATGTTGTTTCTCTAGTCTTTGGAGCAACGCATTTTTATTTCGTAAACCCATGATATATAAAACCACTTTATAAAACAACATTTTTATGGCTATTTTTTTAACAACAATGGAGAAGTTACGATTTCGATTTGTGGTGAAAGCAAGTGCTGAAGAACTAAAAACGAATGTAGTCTGTATGACCTCCATAACGGATATGAACAAAAACACTTTCTTAATCCCAGAACACTATCAACCTATGAAACTGCATGACGAGATAAAGAAAACTCAAGCTTATCAGAAAGTCAAAGATACATTACAGAGAAGACACGAAAAAAGAGATGTATGGATTAAGATGACGCCAGAATTAAGCGGAGTTTATATAGATGATGACGGAAATATGCATTTTAAAGGATATTTACTGGAAGAGACTACACCAGAATCGGATCATCAGATTTCTACGGGAATTTCAGAAGAGGTTTTGTCAAGAATTTTAGAAAGTTTTGACGAAAGAAAGAAGGACGTACCTAAACCAGATAATATGAAAAAGTTAACGGAGAAATTTGTAATTGAGAAATTCAATAGTAAAACTATAAATGCATCGCAATGGATGAATACTTTTGAAGCAGAATGTGTACGTTTAGGAATAGATGAAGATATTAAGAAGATTGAAGCTCTTAGGTTGTTTCTGGAGATAAATTGTCAGGACTGGTATAGTTCCATGCTTATTAAACACACTTTAAATTCTAATTGGATGACATGGAAAAACAGTTTTTGTGAAACTTATGCTGATAAAGGTTGGACGCCGGTCAGGTATGCAATTTTATTTAAATATAGACAGGGGTCGTTATTAGAGTATGCTTTAAAAAAGGAAAGACTTTTGTTGGAGATAAATAGATCTATGGATAAAACTACATTGATTCATTTAATTGCAACTGGGTTACCAAATTTTATAGCAGATAAAATTGACAGGAAAATTTAAAGGAAACCGAGGATTTATTTAACAATGTCAGAGGGTTAGAACACATGGTGAATAGAAATAATTTTGGGAAAAAGGTGGTGCTTACTAACAATGTTAAAGAAAATAACATAAAAACTCCATGCAAAATTTGTGAAAAACAAAACAAAGGTAGCCGCTATCATCCTGAATCATTATGTTGGTTTAAAAACAAAAATAGAAGTGGGTTGAAAAGAGACCAGATAAAAAATGTTAACAATTCAGAAATAGAAACTGAATTAAATGAAATAGATTCAAAAAACTAGTTATTCCGCCATTAATCAAAATTAAATTATTGATTAATGACATTTTAGAAACTGAGGGTATCTATGATTCAGGTTCTAATGTGTCCTTAATAAATTCAAAATTACTATCACTAAAAAAGAACACAATTGGTGAAAATAAAAATAATGCTAATTTAAAAACGATTAATGGCGTTAAAAAGTCTACAGGGTTGGTTAATTTAAAGATAAAAATTTTTGAAATAGAAAAGAATATGAATGTATTTGTAATAGATGAAGAAACTTTCGATTATGACTTTTTAGTAGGATTAGATTGTATAGAACAATTTAATTTGATTCAAAATGAGAAACTGCAAATCTCACAAAAGATTCTTAAAGAAGACGACGAAAAAGAAATAAACATAAAAATAATTCCTGGCTTCACAGGTAGAAAAAAAGATGAGAAAGAAAATAAGAATAAAGAAACAAATGATGTTAAGGTTAAGTTAATTAAAAGCGAAAATGATATGGAATGCAAAGTGAACTTTAATGAGAACATAGAAGTAGAACATTTTAACATAATAGTAAATCATCTAGAACAGAAAGAACAATCATTAATAGATACGTTGATTTGCAAATATAACTCACTTTTTGCGAAAGACAAATATGACATAGGGACTGTAAAAGGGTATGAAGCACATATTGATTTATCAATAGATAAATATTGTAGTAAAAGGCCATATAGATGTACTATCGATGACATGAAAGAGATAGAACAACAAGTATCTAAATTATTAAAGAATAAATTAATAGAAGAATCATATAGTCCTTTTGCAGCTCCGGTGACGTTGGCGTTTAAAAAAGAAGATGGGAAAAAAACAAGATTATGTATAGATTTCCGTGATTTGAATAAAATTGTGATCCCTCAATCACAACCATTCCCTTTGATTGAGGATTTAATGGTTAAAACTAGAAAATGTAAATATTTCACAACTCTTGATGTGAATTCAGCTTTTTGGTCGATTCCTATGAAAATCGAAGACAGACAAAAAACAGCGTTTGTTACTCAAGAGGGTCACTTTCAATGGACGTGTTTGCCATTTGGTCTGAAAACTGCGCCTGCAATTTTTCAGAGAATACTGAGTAGTATAATAAGAAAACATAACTTATCTGAATTTACTGTAAATTATATAGATGACATTTTAGTTTTCTCACAGACATTTGAAGACCACATTGGGCATTTATCCTTGTTATTAGAAGCTATCTCAAAGGAAGGTCTAAAATTAAAATTTACAAAATGTAAATTCGCACAAGATTCTGTGAAATACTTGGGTCATATCATACAGAATGGTACAATTACGCCAATTAAAGATAATTTAATAGCTATTAAAGAATTCCCCGTTCCGAAAACACAAAAAAATGTTAGACAGTTTTTAGGAAAAATAAATTTTTATGGAAAATATGTGCCAAATATTTCGAAAATATTAGATCCATTACATAACTTGTTGAGAAAAGGACAATCATTTATTTGGACAGAAGAGTGTCAGGAATCATTTGAGAAAATTAAAAGCCTTCTTTGCAAAAAACCTATTTTAGCTATCTTTGATCCAGATTTGCCAATACATATATATACGGACGCTAGTATACAGGGTATAGGGGCAATTTTAAAACAGATACAACAAGATGGAGACGAGAAACCTTGTGCGTATTTTTCAAGAAAATTGAATGATTCTCAAAAGAGGAAAAAAGCTATATATCTCGAGTGTTTGGCCATTAAAGAATCGGTCAAATATTGGCAACACTGGCTTATAGGAAAATCTTTTACAGTTTTCTCGGATCATAAGCCTTTAGAAAAAATGAATATTAAGTCTAGAACAGATGAGGAATTGGGAGATCTCACATATTATCTGTCCCAGTTTGATTTCAGTGTAAAATATGCTCCTGGAAAATACAATTTAGAAGCAGATTGTCTAAGTCGTAATCCAGTTTTGGAATCAGTTGATAACCAAGACGAATTTTTGAAAGTAGTTAACTGTATAAAACTAAAGGACATACAAGATGATCAAGGAAAGAATGAAGATATAAAACAAAATATGAATAAATTAATATTTAAAGATAAAATATACTATAAAAAGTTTGGAAAAAGAGAAAAGATTGTACTTACAGAAGAATATAGTAAAAAAATAATAGAGAATATACATCATCTTTACTGCCACATAGGAATAAAGCAAATGGAAAATAAAATTAAACCATTTTATGTAGCAAAAAATATAACTCAAAATATAAAAAGAACTTGTGATAACTGTGAAATTTGCATAAAAAACAAGACAAGAGGAAAATATAAATTCGGACTGATGTCTCATTTAGGTCCTGCTACTTGCCCATTTGAAATAGTGTCAATAGACACCATCGGTGGATTTGGTGGCACACGTTCTACAAAAACATATTTACATCTATTAGTAGATCATTTTACGAGATATGCCTTTATTTTGACTTCTAAAACACAAAATGCAGACGATTTTATAAAGCTCGTTCAAAAAGTCAGTCAGGACAATAAAATTGGTATGATTTTAACAGATCAATATCCGGGCATTAATTCAAAAGATTTTAAAAGTTTTTTAAATAAATTAAATATACCTATTATCTTTACTGCGGTAAATGCGCCATTTTCTAACGGTTTGAACGAAAGATTAAATCAAACGTTAGTCAATAAAATTAGATGTAAGATAAATGAGAGAAATAATAAATTAGCCTGGACTACAATTGCCCATGAATGTACTAAAAGATATAACGAAACTGAACATACTGTGACAGGTTTTTCACCAAAATATTTATTAGAAGGAAAAAATGTTGATATGCTACCAGATGAATTAAAGCACAAAGCAACTCAAAACGATTTATTGCAAGATAGAAAAATTGCTTTAGAAAATACTATTAAATCACATAATTATAATAAGAAAATATTTGATAAACATAGGAAAGAATTTAAACTGGATGTAGGAGATTATGTTTATGTAGAAAATGGAAATAGGCTAAATAGGAAAAAATTAGATGAAATAAAAATTGGACCCTATAAAATTTTAGAAAAATTATCAAATACTATTTACAAAATAGATACAGGACATAGAAAGACTGAATCCAACCTTTTTCACATAACAAAACTGGTCCCACATGTATATAATCCAAGGTAGGTTTTTTTTTTTTTTTGAGGAGGGAGATGTAAATGAATCTTATGGTGCTTCATTTATGCATCCTCTTTGGTTTTAGTTTTGATTTAATTTTTGTCTATTAAGAGATAGACATTTTTGACAAGAGAAATTGTCAATGAAAGGTACCTAAAAGATATGGAAAATGTTATTATATTTAAAGATAATATTTGTGAAACAGAGATAATAAATAGCATTAAATGTTGTTTCTCTAGTCTTTGGAGCAACGCATTTTTATTTCGTAAACCCATGATATATAAAACCACTTTATATGTATAAATAGCACATTCTCCTGTGATTGAAAATTAAAAATTCTAGCTTTTTCCTAGCTTCGAGAAAGCTTTGGAATGGAACTATTTGCAAGTTTCTTGCCTGTTACATATAATTAAAATTTGAAGCAATTCAAAAGATGTCTTGTGTGGTCTAAACTTAACCAATACAATTATTGCTTCAATAGAATTATATGCAACAGGAAAGAAACTTGTGTGTGTAAATGGGCCTTTAGTTTGTTTCTTTTATTGTTGATTAGTCGAGTAAACAGCCACAAGTTTTTTTTCTACAGAACTTATTTGTAGCCACGGAATTCTGTCCTAACCATATTAGTTAAGTTTTAACTAATATTTGGCATCCGATTATGACAATGTTGAGTGCGGTCGTGCTCGGGAAATGTACTTTTTATATTTATTGATATAAAAAATAACAGTATCCCTTCAAATGTTAAACGAATGTGTACATATTTACTATGTATGTGTAAATAAAAAAAGATTTCTGTACAATCAAAGTACAGTTCGAAAGAAGAATAGGATAGAAAGTGAGAGATAGGATTATATTTGAATGTTTGAAAGTATTTTCCAACGAGCACGCACCGCCAAGTATATCTATTATGACATTAAATATTGGAGTACACTTTAAGTACATAGTAACTACGGTATCAGAGCACTTTGTATTTCATATATTTATATTAAGCAACTTTAACTACTGTCGATTTAATAGTTAATATACACAGTGAAAACTTTATTGTATCAACAACACTTGCGTTCGCACATGGCAACACTTCAATGTAAAATTAAAACGAGTCTGTTTGGAGAATTAGAAATTTGTACTAGCTATTGTATTAAAATTTGATTGTTGAGTGTTGCCATGTGTGAAAATAAAGAAGACTTGTCACTAAACGTCGATAACATCACACTTTTGCGGAGAGAAGATGGCATCCTTTTGCCTCAATATTGAAATCAGTATAACCTCGAGAGATTCCACTTGGCAATAAATAAATCAGTACAAATATCGATTTGGAAAGTCGATCATATTTAAAACGTATTTTCGATACGTTTTTATACTGATATCGAGACGATGAATGTATTGGTACAGTAATCACTTACTATAGTAGACTACAAAAAAAAAATCAAGAAATATTGTTCTGTACTCTATAAAAAGGATTAATGTTAACAATATGACTTTAGTAGTTATTTTTAACTACCACCACCTATTTTTTGGTGAAGTGAAACATCGCGTTGAACCTCACTGGTGTATCAATCTTAATTCACTGATGTGTGAAATAAGAGCCACTTCACATTACCGCCAAATTTCCATCTCACATGATTCTTTCCACACCAATGACATCTAGAATTCCGCTTAATTATATAAGAGTACGGTTAAATGCGCAAGCGCTTACTGCACCATTACTTCATGACCATTCGAATGGATCAAGCACTGATTACCCGCGTCGCTCACTGTGTGTGCCGTAGGGCTGCAGCGGTGCCCTAGTTGAGGGTGGAGTGTCAGGAGGGCGGCGCGTGCGGGTGCTCGTGCGGCGGGCCGCGCGCGCGCTCCGTGCCCGTGGCCAGCAGGTTGCTGAACTCCACCTCCAGGATTTGTCGCGCCTGGAACGTTGTTTAGGTGGTTCAGTGGGTGAATGTGTTATCTTAATTGTAGCAATAATAAAAATATACAACCCACTGAAATTTTACCTGTCTTTCTATTATAGTCTTTTCGTGGAGAGTTGATAATGTTAGAGATTCTTAGCTCGTTAAAAATTGCGGCCCGTTAAGTATTTAAAAACTTGAAATAATTATTAACTGTTTAAGGCAAAAAACAATACGCAACTGCGTGCCTCGTACCTACTAACAAACCGGCGAAAGCGGGAGATAAGCAAAGCCCGCCATACAGAATGCGATTATTAAGGGGAATTGCTATTCGAAGACGAATTATGTTTATCAACTCTCAGCTAACAAACAGACTTTAGTTCCCAACATACAATATCCAAGGCCAAGTAGGACTCGAACTCTCGCACTAAGACATTATCATTTTAAAAAACACGGTTTTTGTATGGGAGCCCCACTTAAATATTAATTTTATTCTGTTTCAAGTAATTGTTGTTATAGCGGCAACAGAAATGCATTGTCTGTAAAAATTTAATTTTACCTATCACGATTCATGAGACCTGATGAGTAATGGCTAGCGGTCGGATAATCGGGCGCTTATATACCTAAACTTCTTTTTTTTTTTTTTAAATAATATGGATATTCCTTCCTGAATTAATAAGTAATCCCTTGTTTATTTTACTAAAACTTCTAAATGCCTGAACCGATTTAAGTGTGTGGTATTGTAAGAATCCTTAGGTCATCCCGAGTGACATAGAATACCCTAAAAATTAAGTTTAGGTATATTAGCGCCCGATTATCCAATCACTGGTAATGACAGACAGATAGTCTTAGTATTGTTTCCTTATCGTTGAAACTTTTTAAGTACAGGAGACTGAAATAAATATCTACGTAGTGCCCCCCCCCCCCCCTAGAGCTGTGTACACTTACCTGCGTGTTCTGCGTGGGTATCTGCAGCGCGAGCGCCATGCTGTTGGCGTCGAAGTTGTCGTCGAGCGCGATGAGCGCGCCGTGCACGCCGCTCTCCACCAGGTTGTTGGCGTACTCCTGCAACCACCAGCGTACACGTTACTTACAGTTAGAAAATGCAAGTTCAAAAGATAATTTAAATCCGGTATTTGCGGGACTGAACATCACACTATGTTAAACTGTACCGTACAATGGCAACATCCAAATAGTGAAAGGTGTACGGTTTGTTACACACACATAGAGTGATAAGAGTCTGATATATGGTAGAAATGATAGTCAGTACTGGAATGTTAACAGAACGGTTTATTGCTATAAATCGACGACTATTTTTAAGATGATAAATGCACGGTATGATTAACTGATAGATGATTGATAGTTTGACCGGAAAAACCGATAGAAAGAAAAACTGATAGATAACGAGCACACGACACTGTTGTCGTCGACGGAGTTGTGACGTGAACTGAACTTTTTTCGGCCGAGTGCCACGCGGTGTGTAAATTCGCTGACACTCGTGATTTGTACGTGCCGTGGCCCGTACATGCTCCCGGGGCGGGAGATGAGAGGAAAATGAGATGAGGTGAACTAATCCTACGAACAAGATGATAGGCAAACATTTTTACACAAAGTGAATGAAATATATAGATAAGTGAATGTAAATTAGAGTCTGCTGTTACTGATAGTAAAAACTGAACTAAGAATAGGCGAAGTGCCGCGATTTTGATTTTGATTACGCGCACTGTTATCGATTTGATCACTTTCACTTGATATACCACACTGGCACTTCACTTCTTGTAGTTCAATAGCGTCTACACATTGCTGTACTTCAGTCTGTTGATTCTGGTCCGCAGGCGGGGCGCACGAGCGGCCGCGCGCTGCCCTCGCGCGAATCCCTCGCCGCCACGCGAACGCTGCACCGACCGCCAGCGCGGCGCCCACCAACACGTAAATGGCGACGTAGTGATGCACGTCGTGATAGGAAACCCTTTCTACAAGCGGTTCATTTTGCTTCATGATATTGATCCTCTCTTGTAATGCAATCAGCTGGGCTTCATTTATAACATCTGTGTCGTTAATATATGAATGTGATATTGTTAAATTTAACGCATGATTAATAGGAGCCATGTCCAAAGGATCGAGATGAGAACCGATAGTAATGTTGCTTTCTATTTCCCTATGTGAATAAAAGGTAAAATCAGCTGATCTGATAAGACATCCTTGACCGAGTGTCATTAGCCCAGCTTGCGTTAGTTGAATAGCGGTAATGCGATCCGCGCATATCAACTTTATATAACATATGTTGCAGCAGAAATAAAAATAAATGTTTGATTTGCTGGTTGCTTTGAAGATATTTTCACATTGTTTGGAAGCTGATTTACAGGATAGACTGCTTCTGTCTTTGAGGCAAAGATCATGATCGTTCTTCATTTGATAAATAGGTTTTTGTAAGTAACATAAAATAGTCTCAGGGGATTGATGTGCGCAACGTCCCAGTTCGTTCTCGTATATTGACACAAATGCATCCTTATGTAAATTGATAGCTATATACTCGCCGATCGGTAAAATGTAAATCATGTTGTCATTAAGTTGCTTGGGAATGGGAATGATGTGGAAAATCTCATATGAGTTTCTCGATATTAAGGGAATTTGTATTTCGAACATAAGGTACGATTCTGATATCCTTGCTCTAACTGATAGTAATTTGTATATGTTTAAAAACTTAGCGTTGTCTATCGGTAATGATATGTCATTCGCTAATTGGGAGGAAATTGTGTGTAGTTCTCGTTGCAGCTGATCGGGGGACAACAAGTGTAAGTTGAGCCGCCCGTGGTAAACATCGGTGATAGTGTCCAAGATATCGCCTTGCATGCTTCGTAATGTATTTAACAAGTTATTTGCTATAATGGTTGATAATGTAAAGTCTATAATGATGAAATGATTTTGGGTAGCCAGGTTAAGGTTTTCTAGAGATATTGCGAGGTCAGATAGTTGTTTATGTATGGTCTTATGCTGCTTGCTCATGATGGTTTCCGTTCTCTTGATGAGATTTAACTCTGCTTCGACAATGGAGGTCTGATTCTTCCAAAGAAGTGCTAAGTGATTCTGGTTTTGTTTAATCAACTCAATATCTTTTTCGTACTTTTCTGCAAAATTGCTGTCCAGTACTCCAAATAAAGTATTTGCTACATTTCCCACGAAATTGATAAGTCCCCGTCGTTGTCGCGTGCGCATCGAAAAGTGCTGTTCGAGCAACATGTTGTTATGATGTACGAGCTCCGAGTAGCTATGATTCAATTGTAACATGATACTGTCGCAGTGTGATTGCTTCCTTATCTTAGAACATGTGTTCTCGAGATAATCGATGTATTTGACGGCTGCCGCAGAGCCTTCCCAGTACGGAGATAGATCATAGTATACCACCAACTTCCAATGATCCCTTACGAGTTTCATATTTGTTAGTTTGTCGAAAAATAAGGTTTGATTATTTTGAAATGGCTTGGTACTATATGCACACGTAGAACTTGTGACGAGAGTCATGAAGAATAATAAAAGTGCTAGAGTGACACTCGCAAAATTGAATTTCTTGATTCTTATGGGGTTTTTTGTCGACTTTTGCTCTGACGGCAAGGATGCGGCATTGCTGTCACATTCGGGATGAACCGGTAAAATTGATAGTTTCACGACTGGCCGTTTCAGGTACCCATTCTTCGTCTTCAAGGTGACAACGCGGATATAGCCGTCGCTCCCAGGGTGCAAATCGACAACGCGACCGAGTGCCCACTTGCCAGGCGGCAAGTTGGCATCGTGTATGATAACTATGTCGTTTAAATTGATGTTAGGCTGTGGCTGTCGCCATTTGCTGCGGGTTGATAATGTTGTTAAGTACTCATTTTGCCATCGCTTCCAGACATCTCGGAAAATTTTCTGTGTAAGGTACCATCGGGTACGCAAATCTCTCTCTGTGTCATATATTGATAAGATTGGACCGCTAGATAAGAAGTGAGATGGTGTCAGATAGTTGAGGTCGTCTGAATCTTCCGTCATCGGACATAGCGGCCTTGAGTTAAGGCACGCTTCAATTTGCGTACAAACGGTACTTAGCTCTTCAAATGTTAGTTTGTGGTCTCCTATGACCCTTTTTAAGTGTCGTTTCATGCTCTTTACTGCCGCCTCGCAAAGGCCATTTGCCGAGGGCCAAGAGGGAGCATTAAAGTGCCATGTAATGTTCATGCTGGCTACTTCAGAGTAAAATTCATCACCTAAAGTGGTAAGTATCTCTTGATGTTCTTGCTGAAGGACTTTGTCGGCGCCTACAAAGTTTGTGCCGTTATCTGTATAGATGTGGCGAGGCGTTCCTCGACGTGCTGCCATCCTTCTTAGTGCTGCCAAGAATGCGGAACTCGTCAAGTCTGATACTACTTCTAAGTGCACGGCTTTTGTGACCATGCAGGTGAAGACGGCGATATACCCCTTAATAGTTTTGATACCCCTACCGACATTTGCCTTAATGAATAGATGACCCGTAAAATCAGCTGATGTATGATAGAATGGACGTGATGGATTCGATCTTGCACTTGGAAGGTCTGCCATGATTTGATGATGTCTGCTGGGATCGTGTTTTCTACATACAACACAACGACGAAGTCTCTTCTTAGTGGCCCTGTTGCCGTGGATGATCCAGTATTTTTTACGTAAATACGCGGATGTAAGTCGCGCTCCCCCGTGATATGTCAACTCGTGGGCTTGGTCGATTAAGAGGTCAGAGAGACGACTGTCGCATGGAATAATGATAGGATGCTGCATTTCAGGGTCGAGGTTAGCGTGTTGCAGGCGACCACCTACTCTGAGTAGTCCTTCCTCGTCCAAAAACGGATGTAACTCACATAGCTTACTTTTAGATGTAATGCTTTTTCCGCTACGTAGATCTGATATTTCGGGATGAAATGATATTTGCTGAATGTTTTTGATAATTGTTATTTTTGCTTGCTTAAGTTCTGATAATGATAGGTATTTATTAACTGCTTTGCGCTTCTTCGCTATGTTTTTAAATCTAAAAATCCATGCTATGATTCTGATAGCTTTGCTAAATGAACTGCATCTTGTTAGCAAGTTCATAATGATATTATCGTTCACTTGTTGCGAAACGACATTAACCTGCTTTTGCTTTTTGATCTCCTCGTCGGTTGTATATTGTTTCTGTTCTTGTTTGTTGACATAGGACGGAAGCCAGCATGGTCCTTGCCACCACAAACTATGATCTTTCAATTGTGACGCAGTAAGACCACGGCTTGCACAATCCGCAGGGTTCTCCTCTGATTTGATATAATGCCAGTTTTCAGAGGGCATGATTTGGGTGATCTCGCTGACCCTGTTGGCCACAAATGGTTTCCATCTTGCTGGGTCGCCATTCAGCCAGCCCAAGACAACCATAGAGTCAACCCATCCATATGTTTGTAGGTGATAATTGCTGAGGCATTTCTTGACTTTTTTCATAAGCCTTGCTAATACAAGGGCACCGCTCAATTCTAATCTTGGTAGGGTGACAGCCTGGCTTGTTGGTACGAGTCTTGTCTTACCAATCAATAACGAGACTGATGATTCCCCGTTCTTGTTAACGCGAGCGTATATAACACAGGCGTATGCCTTTTCTGAGGCATCACAGAACCCGTGCAGTTCTATTGTATCATTTGCTGTTGTATATATCCATCTAGGTAATTTTAATAAATTAATGTTGTGTATGTCCTCTCTGATTTTCTTCCACTCGGCGTAAATACTGGAAGGAATTTGATCATCCCATTGTAAATCACACTGCCATACTTGCTGGAAAATAATTTTAAGTTTTGTTGATAAGGGTGATAACCAGCCGAGTGGATCGTATAATTTTGAGATTTCTGATAATAACTTCCTTTTAGTGATATTAGTTGATTCGCATGCTTTGTCGAATTTCGATTGAAAGGTGAATGTGTCCTCTTGAGGATTCCAACAGAGGCCCAGAGTCTTGGTTTGCTGATCGTTCTTAAAGCTAAACTCTTCTTGATTTTCTGCCGAGTCAACAAGCTCTGAAGTGTTCGCCTTCCACTTTCTGAGATGGAAGCCTCTTGCTTTTAATAACCTGATAAGTTCGCCCTTAAGATGTATTTCCGATTCCTTCGAATGAACCCCATAGATCAAGTCATCCATATACATAGATGTTTCAAGGGCCTCGATGGCCTGTTTGGAGTAATTGTTCCTCTCATCAGACGCGAGCTGTTTCAACGTCATCATGGCTAGAAACGGAGCTGCCCTGGTTCCGTACACCACTGTGGTTAGTTGATATTCCTTCAATGGCTGATTAGGGGAATCTCGCCAAATTATTTTTTGTAGTTGTTGATCTTCCGGGTGCATCCAAATTTGCCGAAACATTTTTTCGATGTCGCTTGTAAACGCGACTTTGTAGACACGCCATTTGATGATCAGAGACTGTAAATCCTGCTGAAGATTCGGACCGCATTCCATAACATCATTTAAACTACATCCCGAAGAAGTTTTACTAGATGTATTAAAAACGACTCTAAATTTAGAATTAATTGTTTCGTTTTGAATGGAATGATGTGTACTATAATACTCGGGTGTCGTATTGCTTGACGCGGGGATCATATGACCGAGTGCGCGGTACTCTTTCATAAACGCTTTGTATTGTGTTTCCATAATTTCATGTTTAATAAATTTTCGTTCTAATGATAAAAATTGGGCTATTGCTTTTGTTTTAGACTTTCCTAATTTCTCGAAAAAATCTGATTTCATTGGTAAACGGACTTGATAATGACCATCGCTTAATCTCTCCGTTGTTGACTTATAATACTCTATGCATTTCTGATTTTCCAAAGACTCTGGTGACTCACAATTAATATCTTCTATTTCCCAAAATTTTTGAATGTCGACTAAGTTGTTAAGAACGACATTGCACTGCAGGGACTTAACATTCCCAGTTAGAATCCACCCTAAGCGCGTATTCTGAGCTATTGGTATATTAAGGCCTCCTCTACATATTCCTTCTAACAGAATTAAGGCGTAAACATCCGCGCCTAGAAGTAAATCGACTGGACGACTAAGATGGAACTCTGGGTCTGCTAGGGCGATATAATTAAGATATGACCAGGTTGGTTTAGAGAATGTATTGCTGGGAAGGTGGTTGATCAATTTATTCATAATAACTACATCTGTTTCGAACTCAAATCCGCTATGTATAGACTTGCAGTTAATTGAAGTTAGTCCCTTGCAGTTACTATTCTTTGCCCCTACCCCTTATATGACGCCACTGCATTTTTGTCGTGGCAAGCCTAGTAACTGAGCTGCATGTTCCGTTATGATGGAAGCCTGACTGCCTTGATCGATTAATGCTCGAAGAGTTATTCTAGTACCATCTTTATGTTTAACTTGAAGCAAGGCAGTTGCCAAAAGTACCTCGGATATGTCACTTTGGGGTTGCAATGACACGTGCGAGTTTGTGCGCAATTGTTGCGAAGGCTCCGATTTCTGTGCATTACCACCCGCGGAATTTTTCGACGTGGTAGAATTACTCATTTGCCGGGATTGCGTAAAAGCTTCGTGCAAAATAGTATTGTGTTTACCATTGCATTCGCGGCAACGTTTTTCTGACATGCAGGGCTTATTGTTATGAGAATAAAGACAATTTTCGCAAATGCTTAGTTTAGCCAATGTATTCAATTTTTGGTATGAGGGCATATTTAAAAATTGACGGCAATAAAATAATCCATGATCATCGCACTTACATATAGCGCATTTGTAATGTTTCGTAAAACTGCTGAATTTGCTTGTTGATGGTTGCGCCATTACCCGACCATGCGCCGGAAATGATGACTTATTAAAATTTTGATTGTGAAATTTACGTGGTTGATTATTGCTGTTAATTGTAAATGATTTGCTAGGTATATCTGATTTCTTTCTAGAAGACTCCAGCGTAGTAAATTTATTTTCGAGAAATGATAAAAATTCTTGTAGATTGGGTAAATCTCGTGGATGCTTAACGAAACCCAAGTAGTCGGCATATGTTTCTTGATCAAGTTTTTGAGTGAGGAGATAAACCAGTAGTGGATCCCAGGAATTTACATCAAGCCCTAAATTCTTGATGGCGTTCAAGGTCTCTAAAGTCGTATCATGAATACGTTTGATATGTTGATATGTAGCTTGATTAGAGGATGGAATGTTGAGTAAAATATCTACGTGCGAGTTGAAAATTAATCGCTTGTTATTATACCGATGGTTCAGTATGTCCCAACTAATGGAGTAATTATCTGATGTAATAGGCAGATGCTGTATCAATCTCTCAGCCTCTCCTTTAACTTTCGTTTTTAGGAACTGCATTTTTTGCGCACTAGAAAGAGATGGATTGGAATGAATTGCTTCTGTGAAGAGATCTTTAAATGATGTCCACTGATGATAGCTACCTCCAAAGTTTGGTATTTCAAGGGTTGGGGTAGTTTTTTGCCTATGAGATACAGACCATAACTTGCGATTAACTGACTTAATGACCTCGTTATATTTTGCTTCATAATTAAAGAATGCTGCTTCATACTCCTGGTTTCTCCCACCTAACTCACTATCTAACTCCCAATGCAATGTATCAATTACCGACCAACGCGATTCTATCGTCTTAAGTAAATTATCAAATTCCCATTTTTCTGTTATGAGATCTAAATTGATATTAGAAAATGTATGCTCTAATGCTTTAAAGTTGCTACTCTGTTTACGTAACATTTCGTCTGTTTTACTGTTATTCCCCTGAGACTGAACTAAGGAAGGTGCCTGCGCCGTAGGCTGCTGTGACGCGCCTGGATGATACAACGTGGCAGGTTTCAGCACGGGGGTCGAAGGCCGGTCGTCCTTCGGTTGATAGTTACTAATCGCCGCACGAATGTTTTCGTACCGCTCTTTAAAATGATCGAATTGATTTGTTGTAAAATACGAATGGGACCTCGCATGTTCGAGATCCAGTAAACTCAAATGATTAGCTTGATAGTCTTTCCAGTACTGGTCCAGGGTATCCAACCTCCGCCTGATGTAGTCAGACGTCTTTCGGTCGGACCCATCTTTCTTGAAATTAGTGTACACTTGCTCAACAGCATTGAGAAGTTGCTGCTGTATGGCCAGTAAGTCGTCTAATTTGGGCATGATGAAATGATATTGGAAAGATCTTACTTGATATCTTCTATTGCTTCTTGCTGATAGGTTGACTTACTGCCCTGCTGATATGCTGATGATTGATACTGCTGTTTGATAGTTGATGCTTGATAATTGCTGATTGATAGTTGCTGATTGATAGCTCAGTCCTCACTTGCAAACCACAGTCACTGTCCAATGTTCGGATATATCACTATGTTCACACGCGAGGTCCTGGTTACTCGAAGGACCAAATCTATGTACGGTTTGTTACACACACATAGAGTGATAAGAGTCTGATATATGGTAGAAATGATAGTCAGTACTGGAATGTTAACAGAACGGTTTATTGCTATAAATCGACGACTATTTTTAAGATGATAAATGCACGGTATGATTAACTGATAGATGATTGATAGTTTGACCGGAAAAACCGATAGAAAGAAAAACTGATAGATAACGAGCACACGACACTGTTGTCGTCGACGGAGTTGTGACGTGAACTGAACTTTTTTCGGCCGAGTGCCACGCGGTGTGTAAATTCGCTGACACTCGTGATTTGTACGTGCCGTGGCCCGTACAAAAGGGAATCATTATTATTTAATTTCTCGCTAATCCCGCTAATGGGAGAGACTTTTGCCAAAAAATGAGACAAAATAGGTTAACAAAAAAGAAAAAAATTATGACATTTTTTAATAAAGATACGACTGAATCGGTAAAAAAAGAGAAAAGGTAGTCATAGAAAACTTATTACTTCCGAGAATTAAATCAATTACACTCTCAAACTATAAGCGCCCTCCTTCGCTTCGCCCGCTCGTGCGCCTTCAACCCTTGTGTAACTACTATGACATCACAGGATGTACCTTGAGGTTGATGTGCGCCAGCCAGCGCTGCAGCCGCTCGTTGGTCCACACGAGCACGTCGCGGCAGCCCAGCTCGGCCGCGCGCCGCCGCTCCTCCAGCGCGCGCACGCTGTAGCCCACGCGCTTCAGGCACGCCACGCCGAAGTGCAGCGACGTCCTAGGACAGACACACTTGGTTGACAGCCTAATCAAGTACGCCATCTAGTGATGAGCGGAACTAATATAAATTCCAACTGATATCCATATTTGACAGGCAAATTAAGCTCGCCATTTAGTGATGCATAAGAACTACATATTTCAATAGATATCCCTTTATTTGCCAGGCTAATTAAGCACGCCATCTAGTGATGACTACCGTATATCACGCTATATGATGAGTAGCAGAACTACATATTCCAATTGATATCCTTTTACTTGCCAGGCTAATTAAGCACGCCATTTATGATGAGTGGCGGAACTATATATTCCAATTGATATCCATTTGCTAAGCAAATTAATAAAACCCCAACTTTCAAGCGTTAACCCCAATAACTTTTAAACGGCTGAATCGATTTTTATCAAACATAGCTTAGAACCACCGCAAAGGAACTTGCTTTCACGTAAAAAAAAAACCGCTTCGAAATAGGTTCATCCGTTCGAGAGCTACGGCGCCACAGACAAACAGACCGACCGGCGTCAAACTTATAACTCTCCTCTTGTCGGGAATTAAAAATACTAGTAGTTCGACCCGAACTGTGATTTGGCAAAGGTTTGGCTCATGTTCAAACTTAAAAGTTCTTTTAGCCGTATATACACGACCACCGCATGTTATGAAGCGCCGAAAAGATACTAGAGTTATCGTATCTAGACTCTACTTACTTAAAAGAACAATCTTTCAAAACCAATGCAATTTCTTTCAACATTGATACATAAATAAAGAGGAATGGTCCTAAAATTGACCCTTGAAGCACACCTTTTTAAAATTAACTTTTTATTTCGACAGTGCTTCCATTTCATTTTTTCTTTCAACTTCAATATCATTTTACACTACTGATTAATAAATATACTCATATCACATCGACTAAAACTTAGCATTAACGAAAAAATGGAGGCTCTGTTTATGATAAATGACAGTTAACACAGTCAAACGCTTTCGAAAGATCACAAAATTTGTCGGGCTTCTTACCTATGGAAGCTGTCAACCATTTTGAGCTGCGTGCGCAAATCTCGCTTCGTTAAATGTTCTAACATCCGCGCGTCCACTAGACATTCCATAAACGTCGTTCTGTATTGCGGTAGACCTGGAAAGAGACGATTCAATGAGGAATTACACTAATATTATAAAGGCCAAAGTTTGTGTGTGTGTGTGTGTGTTTGTTTCTTGTTAACGCGCAAACGGCTGGATCAATTTTGATAGAATTTGGTATGCAGGAAGTTGACATCTACCTGACCAGATACGGAGCATCAAAATTCCAGTGCGGGGGCTTTTGACGACACCGCTATTTAAAAATCGTACTTAGCCGTGATGTCATGCGAAATTCAAATGCGCTGTATCTTTGTCATTTTTTGTTTCTCGGAAAAAAGAAATTATACATGTACAATATTTTTTTACAAAATTATTTTTCTATTTGTCGTTCCTATTACCCGACTACGGCAAAGCCCAGAGGAAGGGTAATGATTTTAGCGGTCTATATATGTATATATACAGTGACGTACGCAACTATTTCTACAGGTTAGGCATGAACGGCTCCATATAGAATAAAATACATCGCTAGTAGCCGACATTACACTACAATAAAAAGTCGAATAGTTAATAAATTCTTCTATCCGTATACTTAATCCAAATTTGTGTATGAAATAAGATACATGATTCTCGATCGAGACCACGTAGTTACGCCCGTCCAAAATTGCCGCGTGACCTCCATAACTCCGGCCGGCTGGCCGGCGGCGCCTAGCGACGGTACTACTAAATGATCTCATGATTTTACTTTTGAGTTTAGGCAATATTTTTTGTTTCTGAATTTTCTTTTTGACTAGCTAATTAGGTCTTGCTAACGATCCTTATGAAGTGGTCTTCCTTATGAAGTGGTAAGTATGTATGTGTGTGGGCACAGCAGCGTTACCTAGCGAGGGCAGCCACACGTTCCTTATCCACTCGTGGTTCATGTCCCCGAAGGCCAGCGCGGCGTGATCTATGTATGTATGTAGGTATGTGTGTGGGCACAGCAGTGTTACCTAGCGAGGGCAGCCACACGTTCCCTATCCACTCGTGGTTCATGTCCCCGAAGGCCAGCGCGGCGTGATCTATGTATGTATGTAGGTATGTGTGTGGGCACAGCAGTGTTACCTAGCGAGGGCAGCCACACGTTCCTTATCCACTCGTGGTTCATGTCCCCGAAGGCCAGCGCGGCGTGATCTATGTATGTATGTAGGTATGTGTGTGGGCACAGCAGTGTTACCTAGCGAGGGCAGCCACACGTTCCTTATCCACTCGTGGTTAATGTCCCCGAAGGCCAGCGCGGCGTGATCTATGTATGTATGTAGGTATGTGTGTGGGCACAGCAGTGTTACCTAGCGAGGGCAGCCACACGTTCCCTATCCACTCGTGGTTCATGTCCCCGAAGGCCAGCGCGGCGTGATCTATGTATGTATGTAGGTATGTGTGTGGGCACAGCAGTGTTACCTAGCGAGGGCAGCCACATGTTCCCTATCCACTCGTGGTTCATGTCCCCGAAGGCCAGCGCGGCGTGATCTATGTATGTATGTAGGTATGTGTGTGGGCACAGCAGTGTTACCTAGCGAGGGCAGCCACACGTTCCCTATCCACTCGTGGTTCATGTCCCCGAAGGCCAGCGCGGCGTGATTTATGTATGTATGTAGGTATGTGTGTGGGCACAGCAGTGTTACCTAGCGAGGGCAGCCACACGTTCCCTATCCACTCGTGGTTCATGTCCCCGAAGGCCAGCGCGGCGTGATCTATGTATGTATGTAGGTATGTGTGTGGGCACAGCAGCGTTACCTAGCGAGGGCAGCCACACGTTCCCTATCCACTCGTGGTTCATGTCCCCGAAGGCCAGCGCGGCGTGATCTATGTATGTATGTAGGTATGTGTGTGGGCACAGCAGCGTTACCTAGCGAGGGCAGCCACACGTTCCCTATCCACTCGTGGTTCATGTCCCCGAAGGCCAGCGCGGCGTGATCTATGTATGTATGTAGGTATGTGTGTGGGCACAGCAGCGTTACCTAGCGAGGGCAGCCACACGTTCCCTATCCACTCGTGGTTCATGTCCCCGAAGGCCAGCGCGGCGTGATCTATGTATGTATGTAGGTATGTGTGTGGGCACAGCAGCGTTACCTAGCGAGGGCAGCCACACGTTCCCTATCCACTCGTGGTTCATGTCCCCGAAGGCCAGCGCGGCGTGATCTATGTATGTATGTAGGTATGTGTGTGGGCACAGCAGCGTTACCTAGCGAGGGCAGCCACACGTTCCCTATCCACTCGTGGTTCATGTCCCCGAAGGCCAGCGCGGCGTGATCTATGTATGTATGTAGGTATGTGTGTGGGCACAGCAGCGTTACCTAGCGAGGGCAGCCACACGTTCCCTATCCACTCGTGGTTCATGTCCCCGAAGGCCAGCGCGGCGTGATCTATGTATGTATGTAGGTATGTGTGTGGGCACAGCAGCGTTACCTAGCGAGGGCAGCCACACGTTCCCTATCCACTCGTGGTTCATGTCCCCGAAGGCCAGCGCGGCGCACGCGGTGCCGCGCGGCGCGGACGGTGACGTCAGCGACACCATCTCCTGGATGGCCAGCCGCAGCTTCAGCCGGTGCAGCGGGTTGCTGATGCCTGCCGGACAAGTCTGCATTTAATGTCTTGTCCTTTGCAAAGGATAATTTGAACTAATTTTAAATATAAAACAAGAATAAATAAAACCAATACCCGAAACACGTCGTTGCGTCACCAGTCGCCAGAAATAACTGGACATGGGGTGGTATATTCAAATTTTACTCCCTTTCTTCCCCCCTCGTCGTTAGAAATAACTAGACATGGGGTAGTCTATCTAAATCCTACTCCCTCCCTTCTCGTCTCGTAGCCGGAAATAATTGGACATGGAGCGACATATTTATCTTTCACCATTTCTTCCCTCCTCGTTGCCGGAAATAACTGGACATGGGGCAGCATACTTAAATCTTGCTCCCTTCCTTTCCTCCCTCGTCGCAAGAAATAACTGGACATGGGGCGACAAATTTAGATTTTTTCTCCTCCCTCCCCCCTCATCGCCAGCAATAACTGAACGAAACTTGCTCCCTTCTCCCCCTCGTCGTCCATATTTAGATTTTCCCCCTTTTACCCCCTCCGTCATCAGAGACAACCACTCACCGATCTCCCGCTGGATCTCCTGGTCGGAGAGCGCGGACATGATGGCGCCCGACTTGACGTTGGCGCGGCAGGCCGCCACGTACCAGGCCGGCATGCCCACCCACAGCTCCAGCCACGCCACCACGGTGGGCCCGTTCCACAGCGCGAACGGCGTGCCCGCGCGCATCGCCTCGCCCAGCAGCTCGTGCCGGTAGTCGCGTTCTCTGGACACGGTCACAACATTCAGTAACCCTTAATCATCGGCACTTTTCCGATATTTACGTTTTTACATGCTTATTAGTTCATTATTGTCTACATTAAAGTTTGCTAAAATTACGTATTGCCGTGTAGTTTCCGGAAATATTAAAATAGGGCCACTCAAAGTCCTCCCGTGGATGTCGATGAAGGCGACTTAGTAAATACAAGTTAAACAAAGCTCATAAACATCAATAAGAACTCTCCAACCAGCCTGGCCAGCAAGGAGAGTGTAGGCCAAAGTCCTCTGACTGCTCAGCCAAGATTGGCTCTAATAGTACAGAGAGGGTCGCACTCCTACAGTGGAGACAAAAAGACCTGGTAATATCCAAATTCTATCTAAAAAATGTTTTCTAGTCTATGTAAAGTCAATTATCTCGTGACAACGAATTATAGAGCGTAAATGCATAGTTGTTTAAAAAAATATTTTATATAATTAAAACTAATTGTATCGCTTTAGCAACGTTCCGTGCTGACAGACGTAGCCCAACCCTAGCTGGTCAAAGAAAAAATAGCATGTAGTACAGGCTCATCATACAGGCAGAAAACAAAGCTAAGCACTGACTTGGTCTTGGTGCGCGTGTAGTCCTGGTGCTGCGGCGGCGCCAGCGCGGCGTCGGTGGGCGTGGTGTCGTCCAGCGGCAGCCCCAGCGACGACGCCGCCGACAGCGAGCGGGACGCGCCGCCGCCCAGCTGGGGACCGTTTGTTTATTTTAATTAAATCCTATCCTACTAACATTATAAATGCGAAAGTGAGTTTGTATATTTGTTTGTTTGTTTGTTACCTCTTCATGCTTAAACTATTGAACCGATTTAGATGAAATTTGGTATGAATATAGTTTGAGACTCGAGGAAGGACATAGGATAGTTTTATTCCGATATTCCCACGGGGAGCGAAGCCCGCGGGTACAGCTAGTACATCATATTTTTAACTCCCCGACACAGAATGAATATAAGTATTACAACGGAATCCACTAAGGTCCTGCGCAATAAACGTCACGTCTTTGATTCCCGTCATCGGCAGCAGGCGCCTGCAGCCACTTAACATTCTCCACTGGGTGAGACCGGGGAGAGGTGCGGGAACGGTAAAACGGGGTCGGGGGTTGCGCAAGATCCTAAGAGTTTCTTTTTTCTTATATTATTTTGTACCGATAACAAAACACAAAAATGTTTGTTTAACGGTACGGATACTCACCGGCAGTCCAGCCTTGTCCTTCTTGCTGAAGAAGCGGCCCAGCGAGCTCTTGATGCCGCGCTTCTTCTGCTGGTGCATGGAGGCGATGGAGGCGGCGGAGGCGGCGGCCGACACGCCGCGCTGCCCGGGCGACGCGCCGCCGTAGCCCGCGCCCAGCGCGCCCAGCGACTCCTGCGACGAGCTGCTGAGGGACGTAACACTACTTTATATTCCGGAGCCTGACTGCCTCTTGAGGAGAGAGGCGAGTGTGGGACAGAAGTGGCGCTTTGTTTGATCCCTAACCCTTTCACCGTGAGATTTTATATAAATATTTTGAATATTAATTTAGAATTGAAATTAAGTATAAAGCAAAAAGACATGTGAGTGGATACTTAAGTTATGTGCAATACGAGCATCGGATATATTCGACGCTCGCGAAATGGGCACGACAATGTTTATATGCAATTTATCCCGTGTGGTTCCGGGTAAGAATAGGACCACTCCATCTCTTCCTGTGGATGTCGTAAGAGGCGACTAAAGGAAACATAGCACTAAAAGCTCGTGCTACAATAGCATTCCCAAGGAGGGTTGACGTCAGGCAGGCGGCCGGTCGTAAAATAAAGCCAAATCAAAATGGAAAGGCAAAAAAGAGTCAGGTATAGGGATAGGGCGCCACCGCAAAATGGCGCGCAAGAAAAAGCGGAACCCGGGCTTCTCAGCATGATGAGAGATGAGAGAGAGAGAATGTTTATATGCAATTTATTTCAAATAAAGACATCACTTCTGCGCGTTATTTAACTTGAGAATGTGTCTGTTTAATAGCTACTCTCTAGCGATAAAAACTACCCAACGGCAAATAATTAAACTGATTTTTATTTTATTAATAAGATATGGCATCATGAAAACTACTTCTAGGTTAGAAATTAATAAAAAAATGCACCAATCAATGAAAATTTACGATATTTTTATCACACCCATTCTACATTTTCATTATTCTATCTAGCTTGGGTTATATGCTATAAAATGGAATTACTGTAGCCACCAGGGTATCTACTTGGATGGGAGCACACATGTAAAACCAAACGTACCATTTCGTCCTTTATAAGAATAAGATATAAGATAATAAGAACACAATAACTAAGTAATTCCATTTTATTAACCAAACACCTAAAATTCATATAGATTTGTGTGATAAAATTTGTAACAATAATGCACCTATAACAGCCAAAATATATTTATACATATATATTATATATGTGCCTTTGTATTATTTTATACAATATCTACACAAATTTTATTTAAATGCAAAAATAGTCCAAGATATATTTTTTTCATTTTATTTCATTATTCTATAAGCTTACATGTCCTAAAACAATACCTATGAATGTTCTGTTTCAGTCTGAATGAATAATTATATTATCTTCACGAATTATTTATCTTACTATATATATTTATATAAATATTTTTCATGAATGTTGTAACTTCCCGCTTTTGTTACTTTCTAAATGTAACTAGCAGATTTAACAAGGCACGGATGATGAAACAAATAGCTATCGATACTATTATAAAATTTGTACAGATTTGACTTCATACACAATCTGTGCGGAGTGTAGTTAAACAAAGTGTCTGGGCAGTCACACCATATGGCTATATGGCGCGACTGCCCGACGGGCAAACGCTGAGATTGCCCGACAGGCAGATGGCCTGACTGCCCGTCGGGTAAGTGGCACGACTGCCCGGGCAGATAAGGCTCCGGCCAGAGGTTCAACGCCGGCAGGGACCTGGGTTTGGATAGGCACCTGTGAATCGGGAATCGGGCGAGGCTTCCCGACATGATCGACGTCCTGGCAGCGTGCGAGGAAAAAACAATTATGGCGAGCTTATATTATACAATAATATTTAAAAAACTAACAAAGATAAAAGACGCTGTTTTCTCTTTAAAATTCATTTTGTTTAAAACATCGATTAAGTCTTATAATGCTGTTAAAAACTCGTTAATTTTTTTTTAAAGTATCAAAAGGGAAATATTTACAAATTAACCCACTGTGGTGATATTTCCCAAGGGGTAAGTGGTGTGGGTTGGCCATTAGTCCATGTAAAAGATTACAACACACCTAATACTATTTCCTTGCAAAGGAGTCTAAATAATTAGGATGATGGTTAATAGTAAAACGCTAGAGAATGCCATATGGCACTATTGAGTCACTTGTAATTTTTTTAAACAGTGTAACAAACTTTTATTAAAATGAATGAGGAATCTAGGCAGTAAACAGTATTTTATGCAACAGTTGTACAAGGAGGGTCAAAAAATGCGAGTGGCGCAAGAGACGCCTTCGAGTACCTATAGAGTTTTATAAAGTCATATTATCTGTGTTCTCATATCAGTGTTCGTGACTATGTAAATGAGAGATAAAGCACAGGAGTAGACAAAGCGCCTTGTGAGACTCACGAGTCGTAGGGCGGCTGGTAGTGCGTGCGCAGGCGGTCGCGCTCGGCGTGCAGCGCGCGCGCCGCCCGCTCCAGCCGCAGCGAGCGCGCCGTCAGCGGCGACTCCGCGCCCTCCGCGCCCGCGCCGCCCACGCCGCCCACGCCTTCCTCGCACAGCTGCAGCTGTACGGTAAACACGACCTTAGCTTGCTGTTCACAGTATTACTCACACACCCCTCGTATTCATAAAAATAACAAACGTTTGCCAAATACATTTTAGTTAAATCATATTTTGTTCCTTTCCCTATTTTTAATAGTTGACAATTTTGAGACAAACTAAAAGAAAAGAGAGCAGACAATTACCAATTTTTATTAATACAGAGGTTGGTCTTTGAGTGAGGCCAGCTGTTATAATACGAAATTATTTCAACATTCTCATAAAAACTGTTCGTTTAGCTTAAATACTTTTGGATATGATTTTTTTAGAGATCCCGATTATAATTAGTGGCGTAACTAAACCATCTGGGGCCCGTGGCAATTTTTTTTGTTGGGTTATCAGTAAAAATCGCCACGTTGTACTCTGTTTAACTTTAATAAACTTCGAGATCAACCTCTTTTTGTATAGGTTGGTTGAAATGCTTAACGATTAACTTGAAATTTTCTTACGGTCTTTAGTTGTCTCACTTTAAATTTTAAGCAGAACTTATTTTCAAATAAAATAAAATACTCAGGTACTATGTAAAAAAATAAATTTAAGCTCGCGGCCTCTTGGGCCGGGGCCCTTTTCGGTCGGGCGCCCGTGGCTTTTGCCAGTCCTGCCACCCTATTGTTACGCCGCTGACTTTAATCCCATACTATGACTAACACTTTGACGATTGTAACGCTCATTAAACATGCGTTCGAGAGAAATGCCATTTTCGTGATACGCATGGTTGTCAATCGCAAACTATTGACGTTGGCCAGAAAGCTACGGAATAATGTCTCGGCCCTTAGGAGGGCTCTGTTTTTGACAGCTTTTACTGTAAATAAAAAAAATTACATCATATAAAAAGGCAACAGTTTGTTCAGACAATACTTCCTATACTTATACACTTTTTTTCTACAATTATAACCAAATGTTAATATCTCATTTGACGATTGTTAAACTAAAACAAGATAAACAAAGCTTTTATAACGACAACAAAACTACAAGCAGTTAACTACTCAAAGCAATATGATCCAACTACCTACATAGTATTATACACTGTCTAATATAAAGTAAACAAAAGTGTTTTACAAATATATATAGGGACTTAATTACTAAGATATATGTCCATACATTTTGGTACAACCTATATGTTCTAAATAAATTAACAAATTATTTTTAAATAAAACTACAAATATGGAGACTACTGAATATAGAAGTACATAAATTAAATAGTTCCTAAGGTTTTATCATAAGTCATAACCTAACAAAATTACACATTTAAGACTAAATATTTTTTATTAGTGTCGTGGTCGACACTAATAAAAAATATTTAGTCTTAAATGTGTACGTGCCTACGCTGCGGCGGCAGCTGCCGTCGGCGACACCGCCGTCAACGATAGTGTCGTCATCGATAAAACTACCCCAGCTGCACCACTGAGTCAACGTCAACCGAAGCGTAGGAAGCAGCAGAAACCCGAGGGAGACAGGAATCGAATTTCGTCGGTTCCCAGGATCGTTCCTTCCGTGTCTAACAAAGGACAGGCAGATGAAGAGGGCTTCGTTAAAGTGGAGCGAAGAAAAAAGAGGCCTTCTTGTCGGAATCAGTGCGGAACTGCACTGACAGGACCAAACCACCTGCTGCGTCCCGCCATCCCAACGACGCAGCTGTACGTATCCCGGCTCTTCCACTCCACAAAGGCAGAGGAAGTGATGGAGTACGTCCGCGTGAAGACCAACATCACGCTGAGGGTCGTGAAGCTGGAGTCGCGCCACAGTGTGAACTTCACGTCCTTCGTGGTGCGAGTCCCGACGGAGAAGCTAGCGACCTTCATGGAAGCTGACTTCTGGCCGAAGGGTGTTGTGTATCGTCGCTTTCGTGGAACGCTACCCGACACTCCGATGACGCGCAACACGTCGCAGCCTCAACGAGTGCCATAGTTTAAGTTATATAATATATATATTTTAGGTTAAGGTATATATTGATATGGGCCTAGATGTTTATTTTTGTAAAATCTTTTGTTGCCTGAAATAAAACAATAAATAAATAAAAAAAAAAAAAAAAAAAATTAGAGTAATAAACTACAAATTCCTTTTATTACCTAGGTACTTATTACAAAATATTACTTGGTAATTTATTTAATGTACATGTCTACTTTTCTACTTGTTAGTGACAATATGGTATAAATCTATTGGAGTAAAAAATAAACAGAAGTGTCATACGTAAAATTTAAACAAATCTTATAAGATGTGATATTATTACCCGGCCTTATGTGAGCTTGCACATCAATTTCACAAAAGCTTGAAGCTCTGGCTGGTAGGATTAAATATATTGTAGGTGTGATCAAAGTGGGTAAATGCTGACGCAAACAGTAACATTTGATCTCTTCCTAAACATTTTTTAACATTATCAATAGATTAAAGCTAAACCAGATCAAATAAAAAAAAACTAAACAAAACTATTTTTTTTAAAATATTTGTCTATATTTACCCCACATTTAATGTTTACATTTACCCCTTTTGACCATGTGTTTAAAGTTTAAAGTTTTATTACACATTCCGGCTTACAACAGTTTGGCGTAAGGATAGTGCGTTCTAAAAACACTCCAAATATCTTTTCTTTCTTACGGACAGTGACAAAGGCGTGGAAATTCGCGAACGTGTCAACACTGTGCAAGCGAAAGGGCAATGGCGTGCTAAGATCGCGCTGCATGAGGACAGGAATGCTACTTTCCATAGTAAAATCTTAATAAAAGTACAATTTTTCTTACATTGGTGTAATTTTATGGCAGGGCAAAGCAGTTACGAGAAGGCAAAGCGTTTCGGAGAAAAAGTACACAAATTTTTGTAAGAATATATTGTTCAAATATAAAGTAGAGTTCTAAATTCAAAAGTTTCTTTGACTACGTGGTGTAGTACATATTTTCTTTAATCCTCTTTTTCGCTTTGAAGCTCTTACCCAGAAATTGGAGGTACTTATATGTATTGAATTTAGGACATAGGATTAAGATACTTCTAGGGATTACTTTTCAAAATTCCTGATCTTTTAACGTAGGTATATTTTTTATCTTGCCCTGCAAAACCTTGAACCTAAAGTACAAATGATAAAAAGTACTATGTCGTCGAGCAATATTTCAGCAATATTTAAAAAAAATTGTCATTTTTTATTTTATCATATTTATCATCTAAGTAAATTTTTACATACATTTTATCTACTTATTTTTTCTCCGAACGCAATATCATTTATTCGTGTGTACTCGTATAAAGCACGCTTCGGCACAGGCGGGGCATTGACGGACACATGGGGTTACAAGGGGTATATGCTATGCAGATACAGTGTGTACAGGCGTTGTGTGCGCACCGACCTGGCTGGCCGGCAGGCTGTCGGCGGCGGGCGGCGCGCGGTAGTGCGCGTGCGCCGGCGACATCGACGCCGGCGCCTATCACCGCCACCACGGAACACCACATACTTTACATGTAGTTCATTTGCTATCATACAGTAGTCGGCTAGCCTAAGGTCGCTCTAGGAAGACTTTGGTCTATAGCGTCAGCAGATTCATCAGATTATATATTTGTAACGTAATAATTCTTAATATGTATACAGTTCTATTCAAATTTGTAACTAAATAGTAGGTATTATTAGAATTTAATAACCAAACAATGTAATTATCTTGACTTATAACAATTAATTAATTCAATAATTATTTTTAAATATAAATATTTAATATTTATTATCTAACAATGTTATAACAACTTGGTTTATGTAATGTCATACAGTTTTAATAATAGTTAAAACTTTTGTATAGAGAGCGGGTATCACTAACACAAGCATATCTATGGTTAAAAGTGATTCCCATCGACTTTCAGACAAATTGTAAACATAAGTACTGAATAAACTATTTTTCATTTTTTCATTTCATTTTTATATTACCGAATTCTCCTTTAATAAGAATAAAACATTTATTCTTGCGCGGAGCGTACTAATACATGTAAACATTGATATAAAATATTATATCTGACATAATGATCGTCGTTGTAAAACGCAAATTATGCTAATGTTGTACGGATATGAAGTAAGATGTATTATGTATATATTAATTAATTAACATTAGAAGTCTTAGTTATAAATAAGTCAAATTTTATTATACACAAAAAATAATAATATTGATTATTGACATTATAGTTAAAAATTACTTCTGACTCTTTAGATTAAACCCAATGCGAGACACAA
The DNA here is from genome assembly GCA_963555685.1 of Acrobasis consociella. Classification (NCBI taxonomy): domain Eukaryota; kingdom Metazoa; phylum Arthropoda; class Insecta; order Lepidoptera; family Pyralidae; genus Acrobasis; species Acrobasis consociella. The sequence goes on from OY743112.1 coordinate 1,122,359, forward strand.
ATATTATTAAAATGAGTTACGGGTTACTCACGAGCCAACATTTGTTACTGGCACTGTGTCGCGAGCAGCCGGTGTGGTGTACGGGCCTTAAGTCACATTCGCCCTAATGAAGATCTCCGGATGAGGTCGAAACATGTCGGCCAGTAGTTGATTCTATACGTAACCAAATTGCAGACGTTCTAAAAAAAGGAGAGGTAAAAAGTACCCGTAACCGAAGGGCATGTATGAAGAGATTGATGAGTTTAGATGAAGCAAAAGAGGTTTGTCAGGATCGTAGCAAGTGGAGGTCCATAGTCTCTGCCTACCCCTGCGGGAAACAGGCGTGATATTATGTATGTATGTATGTGAGTAACCCGTTAACTCATTCTAATAATGACTTCTGTCAAGACATCATAAGTCAACTTATATATAATTTTACAAGATCTTTACACAAAAAAATCACAAAACCATACATCAAATGGACTATCCATTAACAAACTTACCGTGTGATACTTGTGGTGGTGCTGCATGTGCGCGTGGTGCGGCATCTGGTGCGGGTGCTGCATCATCTGCGGGTGCTGCAGCGGGTGCAGCGCGCGGGACGGCGACGCGGCCAGCGGCGGCGACTCCCCGCGCCGCGACACCACGTTCATGTGCTCGTAGCTACCCACCTGCACACCGCAGCCCTACACCAGTTAGTAAGCCACCGCACCGCCGGACCAATAAGCTTGACTACGTCATGGATGGATGATCTTGGATCCTGATCATTAAGAGCTTTAACTGACTGCGCCGGAAGGAAGGTAAAGGTGTTTGCGTGTATTTATATTTTTTGGCACGGTCTACAGACTAATGCGTAGATGGATTTTAACTTGAAAGGTGGCGTTATGTTAGTTTTGATTGTCAAACAGGTACTAGGTATGTTAAAAATGTACTAAAATAAAATAGCGGAATTTTGGCGCCAAATTCGTCTGTCTTAAATTTAACAACTTATCAAAAATATCCATAAATGTAATTTGAAATAAGAATAATAATTACTTGTTCTGTTTATGATCAGATTAGAACCATTATATATTTTCAAAATGGAATCATTAGTAAACCAAATTAATAGTTGTCCTACTTATCCCATGATGCTCAAAGAGGGTAAATGTGTACATATATAAATGGGTAGACTTTTAAATTCTTTGCCAGGTAATGCTTTAATACTCTCTATATAGATACATCGCACCGTTAGGAAAAGATTTCTGATTATCTTAAATTATTAATAATACATCCTATACTGGTCTCTCCTCCCATCCCCTTGTCTCATCTCCCATGCTGGTCTGGGAGAAATAAAAAAACTTAGAATGTACCAGCTGCTTCTCTTCCCACGCAGATCGTAAAAGCCGATCGAGGGAATGGGCAAAAATGCAAATCATGTTAACAGGCGATGCGGCTAGCAACCCATCACTGTATTGATTGCTTTTCCATCTTCTCGCCCACCATGACGCTAAAAGTGGCTTTTGGGTCTTGCGGCTCTGGGCTCTGCATAGAACCGCAAGACCCAAAATGCTCTCCCAGGTAGCAAACTGACGTCAGCGACGTATAAGCGACGTCACTTATAGGTCATAATAGGGTCGGTCATTTATTCGTCGAGAGCAGACGTTAAAGTGACGTCAGTTTAGGGTCAGCGTTGAGCAGGACGTCGTATTTACGTCAAATTAAAGGCAAGTATCTGGACGTACCATATACGCCGCCAAGAGGACGTTTTGCTGACGTCTATTTAGGGTCAGTTTTTGGACGTACCATATTCGCCACAAAGTGTACGTCTTACTGACGTATATTTAGGGTCAATATCAGGACGTACCATATACGACGCCACGAGGACGTTTTACTGAAGTAAATTTAGGGTCAGTATATGGACGTAAGTACCTACCATATTCGTCCCAACGTGGACGTTTTATTGTTCAAGACTTTTAAGGTAAAAGTAACATGTACTCAGTGATACAATTAAGTGAAAAAAACAGCGGAACCGAATCGGTGGTAGACGCCAAGGGATTGTGAAGTTGGCCACCTGTTAAGTTTAAGTAAAAGTACGGTTTAAATCATTTTTCCATGTCCTTAAGTCTATGGTCTTAAAAAACATGGTCCCTGTATCATTGTTCTGGCAATTGTCTCCCACTGTCCTTAATTGCATCTTAAATATAGATTATACTACTTACATTGTGTTTTTTTAGTTTCATCCATAAAAGTTCTTGAGTCTCTTCAAGATACGTAGGTAAGATGCCTGCAAACGTAAATGCTACATGCTAAGCACTTAATTCTATCCTACTATCACGCGTAAGGATTTGCGAGATGGAGTGAAAAGGGATAGAATATAACACGTACCGTATTTTTTTGATCTAGGGCCCCTGACCAATAACTTAGAACCGTCTTAGAGCTTAAATGCGCAGCTCAGGCTTAAGTGCCAGTTTTGCCAGCACGTTATTTCACTCAATAGCCAGGGCGGTTCTCTTTTTTAACAAACTACCCACCCAAACTACCTAAGGGGAGCATATTGCCATGCTAACGATATCAGCTGTAAGTGTGTTCTTACAATCTATATAATACCCGCTGTCCAAATTCGTGTAGTCTTTGTTAATTAATTTTATTTCCTCTAAATTAGGCAGTTTTAGACTTCGTCCATTCCGTGAAAAATAAAGACGTAAAAAGCATTAGGTAATAGTTCTAATCATAACCATAAAACCTTTTATTTTGAGTAATATTGTATGCAAGTGTTAGTTTCTTAGAAAATCCCTAGATGGCGCTGTTCAAAATTAAAACTGGTTATGGTTTCTTTTATGTACATTCTTATTACTTGGTGCATATTTCCAATTAATCGAGTTCAGCAGTAGTGTGTGGTTTAATTTCCATATCGGTGTGCGACGGTAGCGACACCCAAGACACACTGTACATATCATGAGCTCCCGTAGGTCCTACTCCTGTCTTGTATGTCTTAGTAACGTTTGTGTATAACGTCAGTGGCTGCCCTAATATGTACGGCCCAGTAACGTCCCTATGAATTTAGTATATGACGTCACTCAAACGTCAGTGGCTGCCCCAATATGTACGGCCCAGTAACGTCCCTATATGACGTCTCTCTAACGTCTGTAAACTGACGTCTCTCTAACGTCTATAAACTGACGTCTTGAGGCTGTGACAAATTGACGTCATCTGTTGGGACCCCCCGACGTCAAGACATGACGTCTCTTACGTCGAGCAGTACCGTAAACGGACGACATAATGACGTATAAATGCTACCTGGGCTGTCTGCCCCATTAGGGATAAAGACGTGATAGTATGTATGTATGTATGTACATCCTATACCTTTGGAAAATAAACTTACCCCCTTTGAACACTCAAAATAATTAGAATTGTATAATATCGTTTTCTACAATAATTTTTATTACAATCTTATGATACCGATAATAAGAATCAGTTGGATTTATTAGGATTACGTTAATATATCAAATTAAAAAAATATATATTATAAGAGATAGTAGATGGACCAATTCCCATAAAAATGTTTGCTGTAATTAGGGATTTTCACAGTAGTTGCACCAGCAGAGCACCAATAAGGCGATCAGAGTAATTTTGAATTCTTTACTCTATGGATAATTTCCAACATATAAAACCATTGTACTTTTTTGTGTAAGTTAGATACTCGTTTACCCGTCTTATGTCTATGCGGACTTAGTACCAGTGATGTAAACCGCCACCTATTGGCACAAATACCATGAATCCGTTAATTATCATAAATAAATCTATTATTAATATACCCCCTTAAAAGATGGCTAGCCAAAACTCCCTCTTAAAACGAGTTAGTATCATCTAGTGGACTAACTACTACAAATAGTAGTACTAAATAAGTTACCCTTGACTCTAGTTCCTCTGCCCTAGCCTCCGTGCTCTGCTTCTCCTCCTGTATGAGTCTGATCTCCGTGTTGATGGCGTCCAGTTGTTCTTGCAGCATCAGAGCTAGTGCTGCGGCATCCGTGTGTCCGCCTTCTACACCACCCTCGGATTCATCTCCCTAAATACAACAACATTGTTACAATTTTAAAGAAAATGGATAACTGTGAGTGTAATAAATGTACTCTTTTAAATCTAGGAAGTTGATCAAGCTACTAAGAGAGAACAATATTTCTTCTTTGAACAAGAAAATTACAAACTGTTTAGAAGTTTCGTGGCAAATCACTTGTAATATATGAAATACTGGTGCATTGTTAAATTAAGTAGATCGTACTAGTTTTGTAACTATCACTAATATAATAAATTTAATAAATCACTAATATAATAATTTTAATAAAAAAATGAGTGTCGTTGAACACTCGGATAGAACGAAGTTAGAAACATTGAAGCATCAACCCCAAAAAAATCCAAGTCCCTAAAAAAGTTCGTGACGGAAAATCCGAAAAGGAACTTCGTTCCAAAAGGAGATATAAGCTTTGGAAGTACGTTTGAGAATATAGATGTGAGCGTTACCTCCGCATCGCTGGAGACGTCAAAAGGTTGCTGAACGTTGGCGAGTACGTGTGCTTGTTGCAGTTTCTCCCACGAACCATCCAACTGAAAGTGTCCATTTATAAAAAATCAAACCTTGCTTCAAAAGCGACACGAAAGACGTACTTATCCGCGTTTTAGTGTCAAGCAACATTGAGCGTTAAGTAGTTACAATAAAGTCTAATTTGGAATGACAGAAATAGGACGATTATTATGTTATGTCATAGACAGATTAATACAGACAAGCTTGTAAGACACTTAGATTAATAAATAAAAAGAAAGGCATAGCTTTGTTCTGAGATTATTAAGATGAAGTAAATGGAAGGATTTTCAAACCAAAATTATAGATATCAATTAACATTTCTAATTTTGACTAATTAATAACCATTGGTTTGTTATTTTCTAAAACCTGTTGTCAAGAAGAGATCGCAAGCGATAAGCCCGCCCATTGTAACTATGTATATTTATGTATTTATGATGATGAGCGTACCTTGGGCTGGAACAGTCCGACGTTGGCGGGCTGGTGCGCGGCGGGCGACAGCGAGCGCGTCAGCGCGTCCGTCTGCTGGATGTTGAACGCGATCTCTTGCTCCAGCATCTGCCGCTTCAGCTGCGCATACACGTGCACTGTGTTGGTTACTGAAGCTTGTGGCTAACTGAGAGAAAGCTACATATTCTTGCTAAATATTCACTATTGTTTGCTTGTCGTGTGTGTAAGTGGCCAGCACTAGTGTCAAATTTTCAGGCTGCCTAAAGGCTTGACGACTGCTAAACAATGATCACAGCCGAGACAAAAGGCTTATACGTCCTTTGCGAAGCACGGAGGAGCTCGAGAAATTTTATGCACTTGTGGTCACCCATCCAAGTGCGGACCACGCCTGGTGTCGCTTTACTTGCGAAAGCTCTAGTAATGCGCACTCCCACCGGGCTACCGAGCTGCTCAAATTCACTTTTATATAAAAAAAATAATGTTAGGTTAGATTAGCGAGGCTTATGTAACTTGTATGTAGCACTGTTTGCTTTTTAGGGCTGTACTGTGTAGAGATTTCAAAAGCAACGGACACAACCATCAACAACTACCTATTACGAAAGAATAATTAACAAATATCAAGTGATACAAATATCCAAAGATATAAATAAATGATTTTTGACTTGAAGAAGACTAAAATATGAGACAAATTTTAACAAGCTCCTCAAAAGTAATATATAATTTTTTTTTGTTTCCGCATTGACTTACTTGCTCAGTCTCCATCCGCCACTTGGCCAACTCTTTGAGGATCTCCTGCTTCTCAGCCATGAGCTCGTCTGCGTACTTCCTCGTTTTGTCGAGCTCCTGTGTTAACGCGTTTTTCTCGTCTAACGCATGCATCCGCTCTTTTAGGTGGACTTGCAACCTGTTTAGAACAAAAGATCATTATAAAATCTGTTTGTTTTTAGGGTACCTAAGATTATCTTAAATTTAGAATTTAAATTGCCTGTTTTGTTTGAATTGATTTCTTAATATTATAAAACATAAGCATGTATAGGATGATGATGAAGATATTTAATCTGCATCTGCAATAACCTGCATTTAAGACCTTGTAAGTTCAATCAATGAGGCAAACATGCTGATATCACTCAAAGTAAGTTGTAATATTTAACCTAATATCCTTTAGGCTTATACAATTTATTTGATTCTGAGGTCCAAAATTTCTTTGCGATATGATCCAGTTTTTAATCGTGCTAGTACGAGTTTTAAACTACACATTTGATTGGTTCATAGAAGGTTATGTGTTCTCAAAATATGAATTAAATCGTCCACATTTACCCCGTGTTCACATTTACCCCGTCTTCACATTTACCCCGTCTTCATATTTACCCCGTGTTCACATTTACCCCGTGTCGTCAACACAAGCGTACCTGTCGTTGCTCTCGGACAGCAGCTTGTCGACGGTGGCGGAGAGCCGGGTGTTGTGCTCCTCGTTCATGCGCAGGCGCTGGTTGAGCCGCATCAGCTCGGCGTTCTTCTCCTCGACGCTGGCCTCGAGCCGCTGGATGCGGTCCTCGGCCGAGCCGTGCCGCTCCTGCGCCTGCCGGAAACGATGCCCGTTAAAGAATTACAGTAGGCATTACGACTGCAAACATATTTTTGGCCCATCCGGTTAGATTATTCAAAAACATTGAACACGTATTTTTTAATTTCTCTGAAAAACGAAAATTGACTATTATACAGCGCATTTAAATTTTGCATGACGATACGGCTAAGTACGATTTCTACATACTCTAAAATTTAGATTCTTCGTATCTTTGTGAATTTCTACTGGAAAATATGGGTCCATTAATTTTGAATAATCTAAAAGAGGTAATCTAATTACAATAATAATACTTCTCTGACCCTGTCGTCACCGCTATTGATACTAATCAGTTCTGACATACTGCACCGCCTATTTCTTAAATATTTACTTCTCACTCTACCCAAAGGTTGACTGGAAGAGATTGCTATGCGATAAGTCCACCTTTGTATCATAACTCTGTCTTATTAATTTTTTCTGTTTTTTGTATTTCCTTTTGTTTATGGTGCAATAAAGAGTATTTGTATTGTATTGTATTTCTGTTCTTGATAATTTGACGGAGCCAAAGGACCTGTCAACTGATGGTCGAATCACAACATTCGATTAGACCTGACAACAAAGTGCTGCCATCTGGTGTAACATATTTTTGAAAACCCTCATTCCATAGTAATCATGGAGGAAAGAAAAAACTAAGAATGTACCAGCTGCTTCTCTTCCCGCGTAGATTCAATTTAAATATGACTTTCCTCCTGTCATTATTCGATATTGAAAATATAAAATATCTGATAGTCATTTTACACTTGGAAAACATCTACTTTGCTCATAGGCGTACCTAGGCCTTTTCGGAAGTGGGGCGGGGGTCGGTCCATATATAGAACACTAGCAAAATGTTTTTACAATAAGGTTGTAGGAACACTACCTGTCCCAGATAGTAAGCTGGGTGGCGGATATACAGGCGTGTTTACTTTTGAAATGGAGGTCATAGAGCAAATGATCGACAACGGTAAATAAATTTATTTATTATTATAACAGAACTGATTAGGTATACAATAAATTACAAGAATAGATGATATTAGTGAGAGAGGTGGAAGAAGAATGAGTCACAAGAAGGAATGTGTCTGAAATTTGAAAAAGTGGACAGAATGGTATAATGGAGAAAGAGGTGAGTAAGAACATGAGAAATGGAGTTTATCGCAACATCTTTGATTGTAGACATTTGCAGCTCACTAACAGAGATAGACACACTGTTAGTTAAAATGTTACCATTACATTCATACATAATATCACGCCCGTTTCCCACAGGGGTAGGCAGAGACTATGGACCTCCACTTGCTACGATTTTGCCAAACCTCTTTTGCTTCATCTACACTCATCAATCTCTTTACACATGCCCTTTGTTCACGGGAACTTTTTACCTCTCCTTTTTTTAGAACGTCTGTAATTCGGTCGCAGAATGTTCGCCGAGGCAGACCCTTTCCTACTGTTCCTTTCACGTTTGTCATTACATAAAAATAACAAAATCATACACAGTTCCATTTTAATATTACTACACCAAACTATATAAAATGTTCGCTTTTCGCCAGTGAGGATTTATTAAACCCCTAGACCCCCCCCTTGCCCTAGGTACGCCTATAACTGAATGTCAATCTAATGAAAACAATGGCAAAGCTCAAGCATGACTCACATCTCCGCGACCCACCTGGTTCAGCGCCTCCATTCGCGCCTTGAGCTGCTCTTCCATCTCGGGCAGCGACGACATCTGCGCCAACTTCTGCGTGGACAGCTCCAGTTTCTCCTCGATGGCCGCTATCTTCTCTTCTTGGAGCTGCGAATGATATTTACAATGTCATGCTGCGTGGCTCGTGGGACTATGTGGCTATTTTATTATTTAAACTAATGTGAAAGGACATAACTAAATATTTTAAACACGGTTTCACTCTGTCTCTCACTCAGCGTGTCAACTCACGCAGTGTAGTCGGAAACGGCCGACTACTTTTTAAGGCGAGTGTTACATGGACGTTTAGACGAAAGAAAAATGTTAAGACGATCATCCTTAAGGCGAGTGTTCGAAATGTTTTGCACAATGTTTATTAACTATAGTTATTAAGTTAACTTTTTGTTGTTGTGGATGGAAATAAACAATATTTTTATTTATTTATTTATAACTAGTCGGCTGTGTCCGACTACACTACGTGAGTAAAACCATGGTTAAAATATTTAACTATGTGACTAGTTTAGTTATGGTATTTGTAATCTAAAACTATGACAAACTTATATGCCATCCAATACCTATAGTCTATAGATTGATTAGCAGCGAAATTTAATACTATGAAAGAGTAACTTCAAACATGATTGTCACCACGCAAAACGGTCTTAGTTGTCGTATACGTCAACTATCAGCCAATGTGCAGCCAATTTATTATGGCAGAAAAACGAGCTTTATTTGACTCCAAGAAAATAAGTCTTCTAAAAATGTTTGTTCTGACGTTTACAAAAAAGTATCTGATTTGAGTTGTTGAAAAGTTGAGAATTGGCGGGAAGTAAAGATAGTAATGGTATTGACAGAAAGATATAGTTTAAAAGTACCACATACTTAAATGTACTTTTGAACATTGTTTGCGCTCGATTATGCTTCCATAGTTTTATAGTTCGCTAACAGCAAGTGAAAGTCGTTCTATATGAATTGTTACTTCAAACACCTTCAATGATTTTTAAAAACCATTTTCCATTATTCATACCGTGTTTGGAGGCCCTATGCGTATTTTTCGATATTTCTGTCGAATAAAAATAAAAAACCAAATGTTGCTTTTTGAATAACCTACATCACAATACTATAAGCTTAGCTTTGATAACTTCAGTCTTCGTCCACCCATTTAAGATATCCCTAGTTAATCTCGCTATTAAATTATTAAAAACTAAAAACCGACTTTTGCAGCCAACTACATAACCGATTTTGATGAAATATATACGGGACCACATGACAAGTATGCCCTTTCAAATAAAAAAAAATAACTGTCCAAATTGGGCCAGGCCTGTTCGAGTAATCGGTGAACATACATAAAAAAATGCTTGACCCTGACATGTTGAAATTAGAGCACTACGTCAACGCTCCACTTATGAAGCGTGCAAAAAAAAGCCATAAAAGATGAATTGATAACCTCCTTTTTTGAAGTCGGTTAAAAAGGCACCTCAATGATAGGACGTGAGTGGACACAGGAAATAAAATGGAATTATGTCTATTTTGCATCTCACGTCCCGATGTATGTGCAGTCAAGGTTTTGTACAACTAAGATCTTTATTTAATATGTTTATTTTTTATTTGGTTTATAAGCAAATTGTAGTTAAGAATTATTGTTTATTTCCAGGGATCTACATCTTTCATTTACACGTCGCAACAGTACCTTCAGCTGCGCCTGCTTGTGCTGCAACTCCTGCTCCAGCTTCTCGTTGAGGTCGTGCAGGGAGGTGGACTCCCGCTGCGCGTTCAGGTAGCGCTTCTCTAACGTCGCTATCCTCTCCTCCTGCGAAAACACAAGCATCATTTATTTATTTTATTTATTATGGAAAACTGACAGCCATATCTTATCTATTTAAACAATAACAACAAATAGTTATAAAACTTAGCCAATTATAAGTTTCACTTATAGAAATAATATTTTAAGTTGAAGGACACAATAGATAATGTAATAAATGAGACTAAAATTATACAATTTAGTGTTTTGAAAAAGAAAGGTTACTTGAAAATAAATAAATGTATAGTTAGTCTCAAATTTTGAGGAAAAGAAAATAAGACTTTAATAGTTGACTTAAAACGGGAGTTGGGAAACGAAAACTTTTGTTTAATTAAGCGTCTGATAATCATCATTTCGGCCGGATTAAGCTGTCTTCACACTGCAGCCGCCGACACCGTTGACTCGGTTATAGAAGTTGTGAGCCGGACAATTAAGGTGGCATGTAGTTTTTATAAATTAATGATAGCCAAGTTGAGAGAGAGGCCAAAAAACACAATATACACATTAAATTTAGGACATTCTTTTTAGGACCTCGGTGGCCCAAAGGTAGTTCGCACTAGCGCTTTGCGTGGAAATCTCGACGTGCGTTGGAACACGTAAAACCCATGGTTCTGGCTGTCATCTTTGTATGCCAGTCAGTTTTCAAACTATGTCAGAATCTTCTGATATCTCTCTACTTCACCCACAATCTTCATTTACATCCAAAAAATTAAAAAAAAAGCCGTGTGGCACTCGGGGACTGCCACGGTAAAGCTATTGCATTAAGGTGGTTCCGTTCGGTCGGTGAATTTTTACAAGGAAGGACGGCAACGTCGCAAACGGACGACGGAGACGAAGCGGCAACCTACATGGTAGGCGGAGTGGGAAGCGTGAGGTTCCTTCGTTACGGAATTTCTGGATTCGGTCCCCGCGCTCAAGGCCAGCGATAGAAGCTATGCAATAGCTTAAAAAAAAACTAGTAAAGATTAAGGTCTCGTACCTTAATCTTTACTAGTTTTTTTTTTATTACGCCTGTGGAAAGAGACTATAACAGATTATATTTACTATTATTACCTGATCTTCCTTTTGCGCGACGTTCTCCCTCAAGTCCCGCTGCAGTTTCGCGCACTCGTCCTGTTTCTTCGCCAGCTCCTTCTCCCCTTTGCCGAGCCTCTCCTCCAGCTCCGACACTTTGTTGTTCAGCTCGGCGACCCGTCGCTGCCACGAGCTGAGCTCTGCGGACTGTATGACAACAAAGTTTTAGTCATGTGTCAAGGGCTTATACATGTAAAGTACAGTCCAAGCAGTTCGCCTTTTTGAAAACAGTTTAAAAGTACAGAATTTTACTACCATATTCATTAAAATCTGCAATTTTTAAATCAGTTATATATTACCGATTTAAAAGCGCTCTAAGAGTCAAATTCTCGCTACATGACTGAATTTTATATGAATACAGCAGTTAAAATACGATAAATAAACATTTTCCCAAGAACAGAAAACTACTTGGACCTGAAAATGGTCCATATGAGTAAATGTAATCCTAGGTAAATGGAAATGTAAGGTCCTTTAGAAAAACTTGTTTTTGATGGTTGAATAGGGATGTGGACTGGGTTATCTAAAAATAATGGACCCATATTTTTCGTTTAGCCAAGTAGTCAAAATTCACGAAGATACAGCGCATCGAAGTTTCGGAGTGGGAGCGATTTACGTCACCTTCTGGTGAAAATTATACCGAATCGTGCCATCACGCGAAATTTAAATGCGCTGTATTTTCGTTATTATTTGTTAATCAGAAAAAAGAAAAAATATGTGTATGTACTTTTTAAGTTACCTAATGAGCCAAAAAAGTTATTTTTTATCCACATCCGTATAAACGCTGGTTTTTGGTTAAAAAAAATAATGATAAACAGCTAATTTAAATTACATTTGAATTAATTACATTGTCCGTCTTATTATAAAACACATCTTTAGGACCTAGTTTAAACCATTATTGACCCAAATGAAGTTGACCCAATATTCCGTATTGGGATCAAGTAGGTAATAAGGTAAAATTGCGTTTTAAGTTGACCCATAATTGGATACGTGTCCATTTACCTTTGTTTACATTTGGGGACTGCCGAATGAATGTTAACTCTACGTTATTGAGGGGGGAACCATCACCATTGACGGCTCCCATGATATATGGTGTGTATTAGTAGTGCCTGATGGTGGTGGACGATGTTAGTGTGTCACCGGGGCCTGGTTTATGTACTTAGTATTTATTTATTTTTAAAACAATTATATTGAAATATAAGACAGCTGTCTTAACAGATTTTCGGTTACTTGTAAATCTGGATTTTGCTTTATAGTTGTTGACACTTAAATAAACACAAACAGTCTTATTATTAATCACAAACTTTTGAACTAAGTTTAAACCATTACCCAACTAAATGTGGGTGACAGTGTCAAAAGAGAAACTGACATACTGCGAGAGGTCTTCGTATTTTGGGCGGATTTGGTTTAAACCAAGTACTATAATTATGGACAGTTAGTACTTGGTTTAAATCAAATCCGCCTAAAATACGTTTTATAAAAAGACTGAAAGGTTTAAATTGTGTGTTTTAGCTATAAAGTTTTTCTTCTAGGAAGTCAAATAGACAAGTATTTTCCTTCATTTATTCCAATTATAATCGGTAATGCTTATATTTAAAACGTTTAACACAGATAATGACAAGATCACGCGCAAAAATAGTATATATAACGTAACCAGGCCCAAACGGTGAAATTTAAAGTCTATTCTATGCACATGCTACTATGATAACTTACGTACATTCACTGAATTGTCATATGTTACTTAAAAGCACTTCATTCTTTTTGTTAATAAAAGGCGTTAGATGCTTATATCCGAAATACTGATTAATGCAGACTACATACGTACAATATTAATTTCCTCTTTCTATACATACACATAAAATAATAAGCATAACTTATAAATCATAGTTTTTCGCCTAACAACAAATAATCTTATCTTATATCTGAATAACAATGTTATATGTACATACATACATACGTTAAAACGAGTTACTACATTATTTTTTTATATACTTATGATACGATCAAGGAGCATATATGTGATATGATAATGCCATTAGTTATTAGTATGATGCCATACAAGGTATATCAAATTGGTTAATAGAAAAAGAAATAAAAAAACCACACCAAAGTACTCATCCTCGTAAGTAAATTTTAATAAAACAATTTCTGATATCTTTCCAAAGTTAACACGCTATCTTGACTTTATTTCTGACACGGTTGACAGTAGTTAGGGCTGTAAGAAAAAGTTACGTTAGTTTTAGGTGAAAAAAATTGCGTATGTACTGCTAATGTATTTAATTTCGGACGATTTAGGACTAAATAAATTATGCTATAGAAATCGGAACATCTGCACGCCAGTGCTCATTTAGGTTACTTTACCCCCGACGCCAAGCCTAGTAAAACTAGTACAATTTAGACAAGTTTAGTCGTCAAAAGCGTCTCAATCACTTGCAACTAAAATGGGCAACGGTGCTCAAAAGAATAATGAGTACTTTGGCATGATTTTGATTACGTACTTCCTTTTCCATTAACCTCTATGGTCATGGCGATGCGTTACAGGTCTACAACGATACAATGTATGCGGTAGATGGCACGATCGTGCGACCAGACCTCGTTTGAATGGGTCTGTCGGTCGGTGGTGTGTGGGTAGTGTTTCTAGTGGTAATTTGTATTGGTTTTAACAACTCCCAGAAGGATTGGTGTTCAGAAGTGGTGATAGGAGTTTCCAGCCTATCATCCATTTAAAAAAGGTGTTGGTTTGAGATACAAAACTTATGAGTATTTTAATTATAATTGAACTTAACAATCGTTGAATTTGCAATAAATATTTTCAAAGATTGTTGTATTGCCAGCGACATACTAATCACGTCTGTATCTCTAAGAAACAGGTAGAGCGTAAGGCTATAAGTGCCAATAGCATAATTTTGTTAATTAAAAAAATTGTTATTTCGTATTCGGGCCAACAGTTTTAACTACAAACTTTTTATTGCACAAATGTGACCGCAAAACTCCAAAATTGTATTTTTTTTTGTGAGGATTTACTTCTTACTTTCGTGTCGTTGAATCAAACAATTAATTTTTTCAACGTCACGTTTAGTGCAGCTGAGACACGATGGGCAAGAAAGGAAGTTTGACATAGTCTGGTCACACTGGCACTGTGTTGCGGATTTATCAATGTAACGCCCCATCGGGCCAAGTTATGATTGCATAGGTCTACCTCAGTTCGAAGGCGGTTTAGGCTGTTCCATGTGGCCCATGGGAGTTCATGACCCGGGGACAGTTCCTCTGAAGGAGGAGTTACTAAAAGCAAACTAGAAACACCACTGCGTACACCACCGAACACAAGTTCATTCACTGCCAGCCAGCTGTAGCGCGGGCAGTGTGTGCTAACCTGTTTGGCGATCGTGTTATGGAGCTCTGTGATTCTCTTGCTCTCCGAGTCTCCGTTTACACTATTCTCCTGCGATGGCCGTCAAATAAACACATTTACTACAGCTATTTGTTGGCAAAATATAAACAAAGGTTTCACTCAATTTCACAGAATGATAAATCGTATGGAAATATTACAAGAATTTGTACTGGTCATTGTATAATCAGCTAAACGAAAGCTAATAATAAATCTGTTAAAGTCAGAGAATGTACAAATATGGAAAATCAATCAAGTAATAAGAAGATAAAGAAAAGTGTTTCCTATGATAAAAACAAGTTTTGATTTTGACCATTAACATTGGTCTTATGTTTATTTTTCTGTGCAATTGAGTAAAAGAAAATGTTTGAAAACCATACAACATTCAACATCAAACATTCAAAAAGCCGCTAGATCACGCCTTGTAAGTTGTGTCAGTTACGCTTCATTTACACGAACTTAGTAGCAACATAATCAGGGCAAATGTAAAGAGCCGTCAAACTAAACACAGTGGCTAGAGTAACTAATAACACTTGGAGTAGTTGTGGTAAATGTTACCAATCATTTACCATAACTACTCCATGTATTTTCAACCTACAACCATATGTTTCAATCAGTTGGTAGCTCCACTGCGACGCACAATATAATAGCATCGCGTGCTACGTTGATAAATTTATAAAACTAAGTTTGTGTAAAAAAAGTATTCATTTAATTAGGATTGTTTAATATTTTCGTATATCACAATTTGAAAGTGTACCTAATAATCCTATAATGTTTTTCATGGTTTCTAAATAAAATAAAATCAACGTAGGGTTAATGTGAACGAAGGGTTAAATTTGGGTTTGACTGCCTGTTATAAATATTTTGTTTTAGTTTAATAATAATTAACACTTACCCCATTATTAATAAAAAAATACAAAATAAAGTTAAACTTGTTTTAGTCAAAATATGTTCTATTTCTTTCCATCTTTTGAATATTTTACATTGAAAGAACGAGACAAAACATATTTTAAGTAAAATAGGTTCAGCAAAAGTTTGTAATTTTTTATGAATATGGGGGTTGAAATTTAGTCAAACATCAACCCTTGTTGTCATTTACCCACTATGATCTTATTTATAGATTAACTACAATAAAGTTTTTTAAATAAATATTTATTGTAAAAGATTTCAGTATTTATTATTTTATTATTTCGTTTATCAAATCTTATATTTGCAGTAAAAAAAATTAAAACGTGGTTTACCTAGCTATTTAATAAAAAAAAGCCTAAAACCGCTATATCAGAAAAAAGTTGCAGTTCACAAAAATAGCTTTCTAAATCTGTAAAAAGTCTATTTTACAAGAGTACAATTTGCTTCAACTTTAGCAAAGAGAATCGCAGACGCAATAAAGTCACGAGCTGTCGTATCCAGATCCAAAGTTAGGAAACTATGTTTATTGCTTACAAGTGAAGCTTCAACGTTACTTGTACTGAATATTGCAGCGGTGAAGTCAGACATGTTTCGTCCTTTATAAGAAAAGTTCTGACTGGAAATACTCTAGCTCTATTTAAAAGCAATATTCTCTTGAAGACGATATTCAATATTAGAATATAGCTGATATTCAATATTTAAATATAGCTGGCCGGTCAATACAACCGTAAACTGGTTCTGTACTGACAAAAACTATAACTTGACAAAATCTGCATGTTACAGGCCTGCAGAAACTAAGGTAACCATTATAGTAGGTTACTATTAAGCGGGTTTTATGCATGTTCAGTTTGGCTACTCAGTTGTGTAAAAAACTCAAGCTGAATTAAATTGCATCAAATTCTATTGTTGTTACGTTTTGTACAGACGCGAAGGGCGAAAATTCGAATCTCACGTTGCGAAATATTTCATCACATATTTTTAATTAAGATATATGGTACTGAGTTTCCTCTTATAGAGCAGAGATAGAGAAGAGAGTGAGATTGTTGTAAACGTGAGTGTTACCTTAGGCTGCTGCTGCTCGCCATTCTGCTCGGGGGACCCGGTGGGCACCGTGCCGTTCTCCTTGGGCTTGTCCCCCTCCGGACCGGTCGATTTGTACTGTTGTAACTACAAACGAAAATGTTACACGTTAGCAATTGGGTCAAAAATAAATTATTTGGTACTGTTAAGAAAATAAAAGATCACAAAATAATAATGTCACTTGACATTGATCATATCTATTTTCAACGTGATGTTAGATTTATTATTATACAAAAAATTATAGCAAGAGCGCTATTTGACTGCAAGAAACTAAGACGTCACCAGCCTGTATTCCATTAAAATAACATAGAAAATGTTTGTTTTGAAGTTTAGTAAAACTATCTGATATGAGTTGGTGGAAAGCAGCCAATTGCATTTTTTAAATAGCATTGTGTTTGCTGTGAAAGTCCTTTTTCATGCTGGTTTGGGAAAAAAGGAAAAACTTTAATTGTGCCAGCTTTCCGCGCAAGTCATAGAAGTCGATCGAGGGAATGAGCAATAAATTTATTGGGATTACCCTTTCGACACAAACAAATGTTACAGTAAGGATGTGTTCTGTAACTGGCTGAATATCCAGTACTTTATAAAGCGATTCCCATTAATTAGGCAAAATGAACATCCCTTCAGCGAAGCAGAGCGCGCTAATTGCGCCGTTCATTATGATTTTATGATTTGTGCCCATAATAAGTTACGGTTGCTGGGAACTAATGATTTGTTGTGTCTGAAAACAATCGTCTACCCGTGTTTTGCTTAGACATTTGTTGCATTACATACATAGATAATATCACGCCTGTTTCCTATAGGGGGAGGAAGAGACTATGGACCTCAACTTGCTACGATCCTTACAAACCTCTTTTGCTTCATCTACACTCATCAATCTCTTTATACATGCCCTTCTCTCCTTTTTTTAGAAGTCTGCAATTTGGTCGCAGCATGTTCGCCGAGGCCGACCCTTTCCTACTATTCATTTACCAGTGTTTTGTTTAGCATTTGTTTTTGCATTACTATTGAAACATTGTATCATCATCTTAGAATTAACAACATAAGTCGTATCTGAGAGCATTTACTGGTTACCAGTTTGTTAGTATTTGTTTCACTGCCGCGGCTGCACCATATGTAAAAGTCAGTACAACTACTAACATAAAGCATAAACAGATGTGATCAGACGTGACAGAGTGATCATAAATAATAAACTTACTTCTTCTTTGGTTAGCGCTAATTCTTCTTCTAACGCTGTGTTTCTCTCTAACGCAACTCGTAACCGTTCTCGAACCTGAAATATAGTAAGGTAACACTTATTATTATAAACACAAAAACTTTTAACCAACAAAAAAACCGTTGACAAGCAAAGAATAAGAATTAAAACACAAAGGTTACAATAAGCAAATACAAGATGTTTTTTGACTTTATCTATTGGCGCTCCAGTCTATATTGCCATCGCTGTTCCTTGCCGATGGCGATATGGTGGTAGGTTTGCCCGTTTCACGAATAATTTGAAAGTACTCTACATATTAGACAAAAATGTTTCTCAGTTTTTAATGGTGAACTCTGGTGTGCCGCAGGGCTCCGAACTTTCGCCACCACAAATCGCAACGAAGTAGAATATATCAAATATGGTTAATTCATTATTTCTCACCTTCTCGTCTAGTGCTTTGTGATGCTCGAATAGACTCTTGAGCGCTTTGAGCACCTCTACTTCCGAGGAGACGCCTGACTGCGCAGCCGCCTGTCTCTTCACCACTGTCATGCGGAGCGAGCGCTCGTGTCGCGACACCAGGCATTCTAGGTGCTCTAGAAGTAACTGCAACGATGAATAGGTAATTGGTCATCATCAGGGGACAAATACTCGTTTCTTTTACAAATTAAACGTAAAAAATAATACAGGACACTTTTTTTTTGGTGTAAAGATAGATTGAAACTTATATCTATAAGTAACTCATTTTATGCAAGCTACAATTATAATTGGTTCAATATTATTGGTAATATATTGTTAAATTGACTGAGGGCGTTACGGTGCCATTTGACATTTTCGGTTACCCTTTTTCAATACGCAAGGAAACCTATAAATTGATAATTATGATATAGGATTATACTAAAATCCAAAGATATTAGCTTTAAGTTTCTTACTGATAAGGGTTTATCATATTAAAAACACACTTCACTTGAAAGACATATGTGTAATAAGAATAGAAGAATGACATAGAACAAAAATTTAAAAAAACAATTCAATATAGAAAATATAAGCCTTTACGGTTGGACAGTGTCAGCGACACTTACTTTATGCAAATTCTAACCCTAGAAACTTTTCGCTCGAAATATTCTCTTCAGAAACCTAAAAAGATTACTTAGATTGCGAATCCCAAGAGCCCTAATCTAAAGCAAACGTTTGTATGGCAGCATTTACAATTTAATCAGGACCGTAATAGCGAACAAGGTCTTGTGAGTCTAGACTTTAGATGTAGACCTGAATAAGCTAAATAAAGGGCAGCCATACTGGCAGGCTTGTAACCGAATAAATCCCGGGTCGGGACCAGTGTTGGAGTCTGTCTACCTCGGTTTACAGGATTTAATTCTTTCGAGGACTTTTCTTAATCTGGTGTTTTTACTATGGAGTAATTACGATTGAGATTAAGCTAATATGCTACTGTGATGGCAAAGTACGTCTAATGATAAAAATTCATAAGGTAACATTTTATATAAATAGGATTTAAGATTATGAATAAGTATAAATAAGGAAAGATAATAATGTTTCAGAGTTCATTTCTCGATAAGGACTGTCGTAACAGTCACTGCAATTCTGATACAGAAATACAGAAGTCGTGAAAGCAGGAGGGATACCCTACGGAAATTACTTGGGGGTGACACTTCCGGCTACCCAGTCGGATTGAGGGAAAGTAACAAACTTTTGTATACGTACTCGCACTCCCGCTACACTGAATAATAATCAGCTATTTTGTTTTGCATGGGTGTCAAACACCCAAGCAAAAGGTATGTAAGTAGATTTCAAGACACGTAATGACATCATCATCATCATCATCCCAGTTCTTCCGCACACTGCTGAGCATAGCCTTTCCTCGTCAACGCCACCCATCTCGATGCATCTCAATGACATACAATTTAACTTTTTACAATTTATAATAGGTAATAATAATTATTGTATGTCCTCTTAGGACAGAACATGGAGGCACTTTTATAAATTTAAGATCTATGTATATAATTGAAGAACTGTCTTCCACAATAAAAACTATTTGTATTTGTAAATGCAACCGTAATTTATTTATTAAAACCAAAGCCGCACAGCTTGCACGACAAATAAGTCATTGTATAATTCGCTCCGGCAATGTGGCATTTAAACAAGAATATTACTAGAAGAGCGAAGATTTCTACCGCGGATATCAACAAGAAAGGCAAATTTGAGATAAACCGGAGTCTTATGATCAAAAAGTATAGAGGACAAACTAGGGAGTATATGTAAACAACGCCCATTCGGAGAGTGGTAGAAATAAGAATTCAATATAGTAACTTACTTATGACGTTGTACGTTGAGGCAATCTTTTAAAAATGGAAGAGATATTATTAAGGATAACAATAAATAACTTACCCTGGTGTTGTTTCTCTCCGCTTTGAGCTCTGAGATCTCCTCCTCTCGTTCCAGAAGCTGCTCCCGCGCCTGGTTCAGCTCCTTCGTGAGGGTTGCGAACTCCTGCAACAACAGAAAATGATACATTAGGTTTGATCGTTTATAAAGCTTTATTGTACACGAGAAAAAAAAGATAAGGATCTGAAAAGTTCAAATACAACGTTGGACTTGCTTATCCCATATACAATTGGAGCGAAGAAACCAAAGGTTCCTATGTAAAGTCCCAAGGGACTGGTCTAGACCAGCTCGCATAGCATGGTACCGGCGACAGCATTTAGCGAGCGCTATCATCTATCACTATTTCGCTCTACGTAAAAATAACGAGCGACGGCACCTGTCTGTCGCGTTATATTAACTTTATATGGGTTTATCAACATTGCGATGCTACTTACGGGGGCTGGTCAATTACATCATGATTAAGAGCAGAAAAATTATATTAATCAAAAATTACGCTAAACAAATAACAAGAACATTCGGCACAATAAATAAACATTTCTTTATGTATTGCAGACTTAAAGCCATAGGCTTTATCTACCAGTTAACCCACTGGTCATGCCGAGAATAAAAAGTCTTTAGAAGGAGGTGCAAATAGGTAATTTTGAAAGATTTTCTAATAATAATATAAGATATAAATATATATTTGATAAATACAATAATAAACATCAATAAACTTACATTAAAATAATACATAGTTAGATACAATAACCAATACATATACTACATATATATTACTTGTATTCTATCTGACAGTTCCTGAAAATAATGTGCACGCACTGCTTTTAAACGCTACACGAGTACGAGCTACAGAGTATTAATAAACTTGTTACTGATTAAAAATCGTAAATTAGACCCTAATGAACCCTGATGATCGTTTAATGTCTGTTTATATCTGCAGAGGCTGGAATTATACACAATCATCATAAATCATACGTCACTATAATTAAGAATGTTTTACAATTCATACTCGTATAATGAGTACATGTAGACTAGAGTAAATATAGAGTAGGGGTAAATACTTTGTAACTCATGTAAAACATTAACTGTATCTAGGAATATTCACGATATATGTACCGACTTGACAGAATATTCATCCCGATTCCAGTTAATTTTTTTTTTTTTATTTGTTAAAATCTTTATTGACCACAATGGTAAAAAAGTGATAAGTTCCCCTTTTTGCACATGCTAACGCATTCTCTACCAGTAAACCTGTAGTAAAGCAGAAGAATTTAATCTCATTGCGATAGGTGCTTAAAGGTGTACTTAAAAGACCTTTGCCCAGCAAAATCGGTCTCAGCACTGAAAATTAACATTACTCATTGATTCCTCACTATTTTGAAATCACCGCATTGAAAAATTTCGCAAACTTTCTTACGAATAAGATAGTCCTTTGAAACCAAAAATGTCAGTGCTCTTATCTCTAACATATACGATAGGGCTTAGACATATATCGTATCGTATCGAGAGCAGCACAAAGAACAGTTCGATAAACAAGACGTCAAAGCAATAGACATGTCGTCGGATATCGGACAACGCCGCGGGGCGCCGCTTTTCCGATGTAATGGCGACCAGAAATCGAGCAAACACTAAATAAAAAGATAAATATATATGTAGCAATGCGAGCTGTAATATAATGTTATCCACAAAAAACAATAAACATAAAAATAACAGGATTTATTGACATAGGATTTGACGTTTTCTTCGTAACGAGTTGTAGGGAAGACATATTGACTTCAATCTTCCAATTCTCTTAATTCCATCACGTAAAACTAGGAGTGAGTGACCCACTAGCCAACTTAAACAGACATAACCATCAGATTTAAACAAAAGGCTCTCGAACATAAACGAACAACACTTCCATCTCACACAACGGACAAGCGAGTGAGATTTCCCGGGAGACCTCGGCCGGGACGGGTTGTAGGGACGGCAAGACACATTGACTTCAATCTCTCCCACTTTATTGATTCCACAGTATCTAACTCTGTTTACACATTTTTTGAAGGTACAATCTCTTATTTATGTATCAATATATATATAAGGTCTAACAAAATATACTGAAACTATATTAAGGGTGAATTCAGTCCGTGATAGTGAACAATTTTCCCCAAGAAACATATGTCGAAATATGAAAAATACTTTTTGTTTTCCGTACAAACTCAAACCAGTTTATCAGTCAACTCGTATTAGAGGCCAAAAATCACCTTTCATATTTCAATACTTGTGTTCCTTGGGGAAAGTTGTTTAGTATTATGGACTGAATCCACCCTTAAAATAGTTTCAGTATATTTTGTTAGACCTTATATACATATATGGGCAAGAAAAGCGACGAGGACTGAAAATAATAATATTTAGTCTGTCAAAGAATAAAGGACCCATATCTTTTCGTTTAGCAAAGTAGTAAAAAATCATAATCGCTTGGAAGTACTGAAGTATGGGTGTTTCCAAGATTAGAAGGGGACTTACCTTTGGTAAAAAAATCATAGCTGATCGTGAAGTCAAGCGAATTTTAAATGCGTATCTTCGTCAACATTTGCTAATTAGAAGAGACAAGAAAAAATACTTACACCATACTTTTTAATAATTCTATTTAATTAGTCAAAAAAAATAATTGACCACATACCTAATATTTTTGCTTTCCATATAATGCCAGATAATCTGATCGGTTAATTAGTAATGGGAGACCAAACAAATTTTTTTTGACGTGATAACGTCTTTAAAATCGTTTTAGTCGGGTGACATGTTCAGAAACTTGTGTCACACCAAAACCTCACGAGCGCGATCGCAGGTATAACGAGAGAGAGACGGACCGATCTCCCGTCTCATCTCGAGCGCTGCCAGTCATTCCGTGAAACGACGTTATCACGTAAACATCTCGATCGTAAACCTACTTTACAAACAACCAATTTTTTTCTTGGGGAAAGTTATTCAGTATCATGGACTGAATTCAGGCCTAAAATAGTTCAGTATATTTTGTTAATTAACATATCATTAACTTAATTACGAGCAGGAACCAAAGTGTGAATATAGTCCTACATACCCACATAACAAAGGGCGAGTGGTCAGCGCGGAATTTCATTACAACCCTCCACGGAGCGACCCATTAATTGAATATTTACAGGCCGTTGAGAGCTGTAAAGACTTCTCATTAACACATTTAACGGAAAGAGCACAATGAAAGGTGACTTCTTTGAGTAAACACATTATGTTTCTAATTCGCAGAGGATTCATTAAAAAAAATGGACAAGTGCGAGTCGAACTCGCGCAAGAATAGTTCCGTGCCATTATCTATAAAAAAAAAATCACGTTTTTTGTACTTAAATATTTATTTTATTCTCAACTCAACTGTCTAGCTATCAGGTTACATGAGATACCTAGTGACAGACGTAGAGAGACGGACAGCGGAGTCTTAGTTATAGGTTCCCATTTTTACCCTGTGGGTAACTACTTAAGAATGTACCAGTGGGTATGTATGACATTGTTCTACTCTTAATGAAATGAAAGCACGAACTATTTCCGTTTAGCCGTGCAAAAAAAACTTGGGCTTTGTAATAAATAATTGATTATATTGTGCCCCAGGGTAATGTCAGGGTAAAGCATACATTACCGTCCTTGACTGAATTTTACAAACTTCACGGGATATCCTACGCTGTTATAACATTAGGCAGGATGGCAGGATATTTATAAACATATTTTGAACCTAGAAGTCTTAAATTTTTCAGGGTCCAGTACTATCCTTCCCCCCCCCCCCCTCTTGAAATAAAATATTTGAAAGGAAACAACTGAGATATCATTTAAAAATTCGCCTTGACCAAGCCCTATAGATAACCCTATTACCCCAAACTATTTTATACAGTGAGAACATGTAGATTTTCTTCGCACATTTGCAAAAATCGGCCACTTCTGGCAAGCTTCACGTTCGACAGGAAACCGCGCGAGACCTAGTGATCTTCTGACGTTTTTTTAAGGCCTTATACATAGTAGTTAGATTATATCGAACAAATTTCATGTGAGCAGCATCAGCACCATCGCCTAAAGGAATTTTTCATAATTGGTAAATAAATATTTGCCGAGCGATCTAATCAAAAACTAATTTTTCATTAACAACGCCGGAACTACTTATTTCTTCAATCAAACAAAACACCGAATCCAATTTCCTTATACAAACATCGTGAGCGATTTCAATTACAGGGTAGCCGACGCCGCGCGTGGGGGCTAGTGTTGTAACCGATTCCATTTCCGAGCGGCCGCGGAAAAACAAAACGAACAATACCGTTCCGTTCCGTCTGTGAAACAGGGAACTATTCCGATGAAATTACGCGGCTTGGACAACTTGGGCTGAAATTGATCGCGGTTTTGTGACATCCCTTTGAAGATTAAAAAGGCAAGTTATATTCAATCTAAGAGTAGTCATAAATAAAATAAAAAAATATTTTTACAAGAGTTAGTATATAATTAAGAGAAATTACTTTTTAGAGAAATAATTAATAACGTAAATTTCGGTAATAAAGTGTTATTATAATATTGTCGTGATACCTCCAACATTAGAATTATATTAAACAATAGCTCGGTCATAAGTGTGCCGATACTCCGACCGAGTTATTCGGAATGATATATATCCGACGTTGTCCGATCTATCATCATAACTAAGACACATAATATGTCAAAGTTAAGCTATTGCCGTGACTTACTTGTTGGCCGTTCGTGCAAATCTGTCACGAAACATAGTCTCGTGAAATAAAGCATTATTTTTTTCGTCTTTCTTTCTAGCCTGTCGGTATTGTGTCCCTGTGTCCCATTGCTGGGCAAAGGCTTCCCTTCTTCTTCAGGTATGTACCTACTGACATAAAAATCCTCGAAGTGAGGATGCAACCGTGAACGCGCTGAGATAAGAGTGCACTGACCTGCAGTAGCGTGGTGTGCACGCGGCACGTGCACACGGCTCCGTTCTTGCGCGTGCACGCCGTGCCGAGCCACGCGCACGCGCCGACGCCGCGCTGCATCGTGCGCGCACATGCCGCGCGGCTCTACGCGCCACGTCACCGCGATATCTGCTCGCGTCGCGTCACATCACCACGTCACACTATGACGTCACTTCACATCACCAAGGCAAATGTCTTAACGTGTTGTATCAATCTCAGAAACCTTTACTTTAAGAAGTGTAGAATTCCAGTCATAAAATTGTAATAGGTATTTATTCGGTTATATATATATGTTTTTTACAATATTTTCACTATGTCGTCCGCTTACTCACGCACGAACACATTTTAATTCTAATAAAAATTAATTGAGTACTTCATTATAATATATTTTGACTGTTATTAATTTTAACTTCAAACTTTAAAAATAAATTTACGTGTATTCATATTTTACGATCTATATTTTATGGCTCCACCAATCCACGTAAGCTAGGGGATCCTTTTTAATAGCAGCATGTTGTTTAAACATCTTTTTCAGAAACTTATTTTTATAGCATTCAATTAAGATTGTCTGTTTCCATCAATAACCCATCAAACCAGAACTCATAGTCTTTCTAAGAATTAACATACAGTATTTTAAAATGTGGTTGCTAAAATATCTTTATTATCATAGGATATTTATATTATCTCATACATAACAATCGCCACTGCGTTGCACAATTGTTAATGTCAAAAGGTTTTTACACCTAAGTATACTGATAATTATAAGAAAAATAAACGCCAAAATGGTCTACTCTAGGGAGTAAAATAGTGAAGCCGAAGGAACCAAGATCAATCGACTCGATTTCCCAAGCAATCAGCAATCATTGGAATCATTGGTCTCGCAGCGCAACCACGAGGGCGTGAAAGAAGTGGCCCATAAAGCACGCCAATTACCACGCCGCTCTCCCAGGAGGCAGTCGAGGAAACGGCTCTTCGGCAGGAAAAAATAAAATGAAACAAATTGGAGGAACATCAAAGCCAAGGCTACATTCGCATTGATTGCTCTAATTGGAGGACGCACACACGCAAGATTTTGTTTTATAACATATTTGGGTGGTCCAGGAAAATAGGTAATAAAATTAAAATAAATTGGCAAATACTAAACAATGACGACCTAACCATGGAAGGCGATGGATGCAGGCCGCTCTTGATCGATCATTTTGTAAATCTTTTGGTGAGGCCTATGTCAGTGGACGTTATGCGTCTTAAATGATGATGATGATGAAACAATGATGAATTAATGACGGCCGTCAAAGAAAAGTAAAAGCCGTGGTAAACGGTTAAAGTCAGATGACTTATCGTCAAAATGGTAATCGCGTTAGATGCCAAGTCTTTGCACTGTGTCTGTTCTCTGTTCTACCTACTTATATCTCCCGTCGCCTATCAGGGAACCAGTGGGTGGGAAAAAGGGGCACCATACGGCAATATTATTCTCATTATATCTTCTGCTACTCTAGAATAAATCTACTAGTCGAAAGTCTTCGGAATCATTATGAAACCAAAGTTAGTAATATTTAATCTTGCTCTTTCCCTAGTCCGTAAAAATGAAAAAATTCTGTCTGCCGCAGTTAAGAAATGAATTATTGTAATAATAAACTATCCTGTTAATTGGCGAGTCACACTTTGACGCGGTTTTCTTTGTCAGAGTCAGACAGCATTGATAAAAACTGCAAATTGCTTCAACTGGAGAGTCTCTGTAATGAGATTTCTCGGCGTTTAGTTTCAAAAGTTGTTTGCCCGCCATTACGGTTTACACTTTGAGCTGGAAAAATATACTTTTGGATCACAAATGAAAGTGCGCCGTACAATGGATAGAAATAGAATAGAAATTATTTTGATTTACCAGAAAAAAAAATACATGTTTACATTTTTCTTCAACAACCCATATTAAAAGATAATACAAAGTTGGATTGTATAAAATCGTATGGGTGTTTTTATAATCTCTTTAGCTATTCATTCTGTACTGTATAAATTAAAAAACCCCGACTTTTAATAGTTTCGTATGTAAACGCCATCGATGAGCGTAGGAACTAAATAGTAGAACTAATATCCGTAGCGCCATCTATTATTTGCCAGACAAACTACAAAAACCCCGACTTTCAAGTTTTAACCCCCAATAACATAAAACGGCTGAACCGATTTTTATCAAACCTAGCTAAAAACCACCGCAAGGTAACTTACTTTTATGTAAAAAAACGGCATCGAAATTGGTCCATCCGTTCGAGCACAGACAGAAATTAGCATCAAACTTATAACACCGCTCTTTTTTTGACGGAGGTTAAAAATAATGGTAAATGTTTAGCAGCAAACCGCAAAGGTCGAGCGCTACGGTCCCCCAGGACGTGCCTTGTGGACGGAGTCTGAATAATGGATCCAGCTGAGGCTGCGGCGGCCGCCAGACCTGTAAACTGTCTGAGGATAACTAAACATTCGCAAGACCCAACGGCTTACTCAACGGTACTATATTTTATAATAAACTATCTGCGCCCCGCGGTGATACCCGCGCCTGTATGTGTTAAATCCAGGGTGTCAGCTTCCTGCATACAAAATTTTATCTAAATTGGTCTAGCCGTTTGCGCGTGAAGAAGTCACAACACACACACACACACACACACTCACAAACTTTTACCTTTATAATATTAGTGTGATACATAATAGATAAACACCTAAGGCCCAGGGCAATTTGAAAAAGGCATTTTCCATCTTGTCGAACTTGATCGAACCCGGAACCTTCAAAAGGCGGACTAACATGGTTCCCTCTACACCACGAAGTCGAATTGTATAAAAAAGTTTGGTGTTTAAAGTTTTTTTTAGTTGTACAAACATACTGTATGTATGTAAAGATAAAAGGGGTTATTATTTTAGAAGATAAGAGTGTACAGCTCTTTTAAAATAAAATGCATTCGTGTGTGTGTGTGTTGTCAGTGTATAGTCTTTCAAAAATATTCTGAGCTTGTTAAAAACCATTTTTCGATTTAGGGATCAGTTTCTCAAATATTTGATGTTATAGTGTAAACTTTTGTTAGAGTTAAGTATCCCCCCCCCCCTACCTGCTAAACGACATCGACATCGTATATGGACACGCACGCAATATGTAAAAAGTGTCTATGTCACGTAGACATAGATCTATATACTGGCCGTGGTAGGAATCGCGATTAATGACCCAGAAGGGCGGACGTGACGTAGCTATGTCTCTATCATAATCATAACATATCTACTTCAATAAGGGTTCGAAGCTTTACATCAATAAATAAGCGGCCAAGTGCGAGTCGGACTCGCCCATGAAGGGTTCCGTAGTAGCAAATAACATAATATAAAAGTCTTGTAGTGTGTTTTTTTAATTTTTATATTTGAGTTGATTGAATGAAAGGTAAATTGCCGTTTACGATTTATGACGTATTAAAAAAAAACTACTTACTAGATATCATTCAAACCAATTTTCGCTGGTAGTTTTCATGGTAATGAACAACATATATTTTATTTAGTTTTATCATTCTCTTATTTTAGAAGTTACGGGGGGGGGGGACACACTTTTTTCCACTTTGGAAGTGTCTCTCGCGCAAAGTATTCGGTTTAGAAAAAAATGCTATTAGAAACCTCAATATCATTTTTGAAGACCTATCCATAGATACCCCACACGTATGGGTTTGATGAAAAATAAATTTTTGAGTTTCAGTTCTAAGTATGGGGAACCCCCAAAATTTACTTTTTTTTTTCTATTTTTGTGTCAAAACCTTAATGCGGTTCACATAATACATCTTCTTACCAAGTTTCAACAGTATAGGTCTTATAGTTTCGGAAAAAAGTGGCTGTGACATACGGACGGACAGACAGACAGACAGACATGACGAATCTATAAGGGTTCCGTTTTTGCCATTTGGCTACGGAACCCTAAAAATCGGCCCTGTCCAAGTCAGACTCGCACATGAAGGGTTCCGTCCATTATCTATAAAAAAATCACGTTTGTTGTATAGGAGCACCACTTCAATATTTATTTTATTCTGTTTTTAATATTTGTTGTTATAGCGGCAACAGAAATACATCATCTGTGAAAATTTCAACTGTTTAGCTGTCACAGTTTATGAGATGCAGCCTGGTGAAAGACACAGTATAATTATATCTTTTTTTAAATAATAGATACTTACATACCTACTGCATTTGCGAAGAATTGATAACCTCCTCCTTTTTAGAAGTTGGTTAAAAACACAGAGCAATGGACATTGCTCGTTGAAGAAGACTCGTATCTCCTATCAGACAGTCGTCATTCACGTCCCCTACGTGACGCAGCTCTACGTCACGTCGAAAAAATGCGCCCGCCCACCACTCAACTCGGCAATCGCGATCAAATGAGCCGGGGTGGACGTGACGTCATTTGGAGTTTTCAAAACATTGTTATAAGTTAAAATGAGAAGCAATTTTATAAATTAAAACGAGAGAGCAAAGTTACAGTTATGTTGGCTTCGGTAGACTGGGACTAAAAAGTAAAAGTTTTATTTTTTATTATAATGGCTAATTTAGATTTTAGAAATTAAATGCTCGAAAAACCTTTTTTATTTCCATCGGTCACGTTTCTCGGGTTACTTGTCGGTTCTGTCGAGGTTACTGGTTTTTCTAAAGAACAACTGGCGTCTGCCACCTCTGCAAACCAATAGGTAGACCGTAGACCAGTCCTTGGATGGGTTAGAGCATTTTTTTTTAGAGCAAACGCTAGATTGCGTTCGGGATCCACACTTACGTGCCTTCCGAAACAAATCATTTTTCTTTTCGGATAATCAGATGATTACAACAAGACTGGGAACAACTTTTCACAAATTACGCTTCCCAGTAGGATCCGAACCGAACTTATGACCTCCGGATCACAGGATCACGAGGCAAAGGCCTTGACCACTGGACCACAGAGGCAGTCACTACGGAACAAACATCTACTATCACAATAAACCATGCTATTTTCAGAATTCCCATACGGTCTGCGGTATCGAAATGTCTCGAGATTCAAGACTGATCCCGCCACGAATGAAGATTGAGTATCACTCTTAAGATTAGACAAATACATTTGTGGATGGGCCACCCGAGAAGGCGGCGAGTGCATCCGCCGCCTTCTCGGGTTGCCTTTAAAAGCTTGCAGCTGTAAATGGATCTACATCCATGCGTCCTTCTTGACAGTCAACTAGCTACAACTGTACAACATTTCGTTTTGAGAAAAACCAGCAGACTGGAGACTTCTCAAAAGGAGAGGTTATCAATTCGTCGCGATATGTATGTTAACCGACTATTCTAAGTCGCCTGGACCGATTTAGGATTTTTTTTGTTTGAAAGAGTATACTTGTCACGTCAACTAATACAGATAATCGATTGTGTAGTTTAGGAGTGAAGTCGGTGTTTAGTTTTGAAGAGTTATTGCTCTTACACATTTTTTTTTATTCACAATTTTCTGACTAAAATGCTTTTCCTGTCATTTTCCTGATTATTTTTCCTGTCATATTTCGTTTACTACCTCAAACATCACGTCACGGCAAAGAAAAAAGAAAATATCTTCTTTGGAAAAATCATAGTCTTCTTCTTCTCGAGTCGAAATCCTATAATTTAATTATTATAATTAAATTTATAATTTAATTATTATAATTAAATTATAGGATTTCGACTCGAGATTTGACAAGTGTATGTTTGTGTTGTTTGTTTCTTTTGAAAAACAGCCCTACGTCTTGCATATTGTCGGACCTTAATGGGGCAAAAGACCGGGGAGTCGCCGTGGTCAAACATTGGTCAAAATCATAGTATACTACCCTTTCAGCGCGAGACTTTATATCAGTTGTCGTGCCCCCCCCCCCCCAGCGCGAGGGCATAGTAAATCTAAAATAAATACCTACAACTGGATACGTTAGTTATGTGTCAAACAAATATATATTTTTGTTGGAAATATCCGACGTTCGCGGTTAAATACTACAAGTAGTAATGTAAATTCTATGTAATAGTTTTCTAAAGAAAAAAAAACACAATGTAACATAATGTAAAATATGAAATATCTTATCACCGCCACTTGATTGGACCGATAAGGCGTCGTATTTCCCGCTCATACGCGACAACGCTACAAGGGCGCTCCCAAATGAAATCGTGTACAAATTGTATGCACCCTTCGGCACATATGCATGAAATAAGAAGAAAACAGATACGGAAGGATATGCATCCTTTATACACAAATTAGAATAAGGACATAGGACATTAAGATAAGGCATAGTTAGTATAAAGTACTGGACTTTCGCTGTAGATGTATAAAACAAGACAAGAAAAATATTATATTACTTGTAGACATACATGTTTTGTCAAACAGCGGATTATACACTCACTTACTTTTGAGTCACAATCTGGATAGCTCCCTTCCAGGACATACTGATTAAATGACGGAACGTCTAAATAGTTTGATTAAACCCTTTTCCCTTCGGTATTGCCTCTGCAGGTCGTGTTTTAAACACAAATATCAAATGTCAAATTTATAGAGCAAGTTCAGTCCATGATATGAAACAATTTCCTATAAAAATGTATCAATAATACAAAAGAAAAAAAACGTTCTCCCATACAAAATCCGTTCGGCCAATCGCTGATTTGTATGGGGAAGCAAAAAAATTTTTTTTTAACATACAATATGTAAATTAATGTGAAACAACTCGTTCCCATAACAGCAACAAAAAAAGTGCGCGATGTCTTTCAGCAGTAAGTGTGAAGTGAAATTTCTGTAGTTGTAACTGTCCCAGTATCGCAATTTTATCCCCGG
Source organism: Acrobasis consociella (assembly GCA_963555685.1). Classification (NCBI taxonomy): domain Eukaryota; kingdom Metazoa; phylum Arthropoda; class Insecta; order Lepidoptera; family Pyralidae; genus Acrobasis; species Acrobasis consociella. The sequence goes on from OY743112.1 coordinate 1,154,231, forward strand.
GGCGCCTGTTACTTCAATGTAGAAACTTTGCTCTTTGCTGGCTTTTTCAGAGTAATATGTTTAAGATAATTTTTAGCGTAGGCGACAAATATCGACGCAGTAAGTTGTACTAGCCAATTTACTATAGTATCAATTCTGTAATGGTGGCACTTCCCATCGCTATTCAGTTAGCTTTGTTTGCTAATATTCGAGTTTACGAATAGTAGCTTAGTTTCCGAATAACAAAAAACTTGAGAGGTGTCAAGGGCCACACGGATGGAACGAAGTTCGAAACACGCGCACGCCGCATAGCTTACAACTAAAGTGTCGTTACAACTTTTGGTCTTAATTTTTTCCGTCTAGCCTCCTTTCGCATGGTGCGATAAGGAACTTCGTTCCAAAAACACACCATCCACACAACAATAATAGCGAACATGCCGAACTCACTGTCGAACTCCGAGCGATGTGTGGACGGTAAACGGCCATATTCGGCATATTCGCAACCTTTGATCTGCTCCCAGAAATCGACAAGCAGGATCGAATTCAGGTACTTTTTTATTTGCATATTCGTCTTGTTCGTGAAAATAGGAGAGTACAGACAAACCGAGCCACTTCACATCGTTATATTTGGGCGAATAAGACAAATACGCGAACACGAATATTATAGCGATGTGAAGTGTCAACACAACTATAAGGCTGCAGGTTATTAAACTTTCGCTGCCAAGGTGTAAAAAGTCATTCGAAACGCCGAAAAAGCGATGTGGACGTATGATCGATATTGCACAGACCACTCGATTTTACGCCGGTAGGATATTCAATCAGAAATAATATATACACGTCGAATAGAGATGTCTGCGCTATTCGTCGGTTGAAAATACAAAGTGTCACATGCGTCAAACACAAATAAGTCCCATTTGTCTGCAATAAGTTTATGAATATCGTTGCAAAGTTACACAGCTGTCAGAGCCACTGCAGCGGACGGGATTAAAATAAAATGCACCCCGCAATGCGACCGATCCAGAGTGTGCAAGCACATAAACACACAAAAACAAACACTCCTAGGTGCAATTCTAACTTGGTTCAAAGATTCAAAGATGGTTTCTGATGTACAATCAATAAGTTAGAGTTTCTACAAACGACCTCTGCTGAAAGATGCAATGAAAAACATTTTGTGTCTGGAAGAACTTTAGATCTTCAACGTTCATTTTGTTCATTTAGGGTGTTTAGTATTTGTATAACTAGATTTTAGCTTCACAATTATGTGTACATTAAAACGTGAAATAAATGAATATGAATATACAAACAATATAAAGGAACTAGGTGTCACTTTTATTACATACTAGGATTTAGGATCAATGCATTTACCATAAAAGTCTTGAACGAATGGCATACTACTCTAATAATCTAATATTGTTTAGTTAAAAAAAAGCTTACTAAAGTCATTCAAACTTAACAGTCTCGTGGTCTAGAATCTAGATCTAACATTTAGATCCTAACACCGATGCTATTCCGTTGAAATAAATTCTAGAGAAATAGCATGACTAGCATTCGAGATGTCTACCATGTGCGTTTCGAATTCGAAGCGACAACGCGACGTTGCGAAAACTTGACAACTATCGCGCAGAACTCCTGATATAAAGTTGGAAGAGCAAACATCGAAGGAGGTAAACTAATAGAAGTCAGTTTACATTTTGAGTTGGTAACAAAGTTACAGGTATTTCTGCAAATCTTATTGGAGGAAATGTTAAGATATAAGTTAATTTTGACTTCGGAAAAAGATGGTTTTATCCTGGGAGCAAATGTTAAAGTATAAGTTAGTTTTTACTTAGGAGAGATATGTTTTATCCTAGGGGTAAATTTTAAGATAGGTATAAGTTAGTTTTGGCTTAGGAGAGAGATGTTTTATCCTGGGAGGAAATGTTAAGGTATAAGTTAGTTTTGGCTTATAAGAGAGATGTTTTATCCTGAGTGGAAATGAAAAGGTATAATAAGTTAATTTTGACTTAGAAGAGAGATGGTTTTATCAGGACATTTTTATATGTATCAATCATTCAAGTCTTATTAAGTAAACTACAAATAAGTAAGTAGGTATACATAAAATATATCTAGCTCCTGCGCGCTTTGAAAGGCAGGTTAAGCTGCTGCTCACGACTGTTACGATTAGATGATAGTCAATCAGATTTTTTTCCCTTAATCTTTTACGTTCTATAAAACCATTTATACAAACACATCTACTTTGGCATAAGAATCTCGAATGATGATATCGAACATTCGAGAAACAAGTGTGGGCAGGTTTCATCACAGCAGTCATTCAAAATACACTTGTCGTGGTTTGCGGATCAAAGTCGTTTCGCTCGAGATCGATCGCCGAGCGAGATGAATCGTCACCTAATTTAAGAGGACTAAGGATGTGAGTGCTCTCAAATTCGGTGACTATTCATCATGTCACAGCAGAATGGGTTTAAATGACTTGAGGTAATGGAAAATTTATGCATGTCACGTTATTGCTGCTCTCGCTTACCAGAACTTGAAATAAATGGTTGAGAATAATATTTATCATTGTTACAAAGTTGTACAAAATGGCTGGTATTGCTCTCAACAGTCTTCAAATTTTGCCGATGTTGTGACTCAATCTAAAATTTCGTCACCTTTATTCACATTTCTTAAGGATTTTGAGGTGTAATAAATTAGACTAACTGTAATGTAATGTATAGAAAAGTACATTCTACACACACGTCACGTCTTTATCCCTAAAGGGGCATACAGAGCGTTTCGAATCTTAAGGCTCTAAGCCAGAGATCAGGATTGCAAGACCCATTCGGGCATTTTTAGAGTAATTGAAAACGAGAAAGTGGAAATAGGAATAAAAAAAAATTGTAGGTTTCTAGTCACATCGCTTGTTAATATTTTCGCCCCTTCCCTGCGCAGTAAGAGAAAAAGCTGTACAGTCAAAGTTTTTTCTTTTCTCTCAGACCAGTATGGAAGAAACAGAAATAAAATTATTAAAGTAAAGCACAAAGTGACACAGTCGCATCCAGCACTTGCAGTTTCCGCGCAATTGCCCCGAGATATCGCGCATTACCGCTCCACTGACTCGACCGCAAGTCTCGAGGATGTACGAGGACAGCTCTACGAAACAATGTTAATTATTTATATTTACGATTACGACTTGAAGTTGATTTTTTACATTGTACTGATGTCTTAACCATTTTAACCCCCGACAAAAAGAGTGGTATCATAAGTTTGACGCTAATGTAACAGTTTTTGCAAAACTGGAAGTTCCCTTGCGGTCTTAGCTAGGTGTGATAAAAATTAGTTCAGCCGTTTAAAGTTATTGGGGGTTAACGTTTAATCGGGGGTTTTTTTAATTTATCTCGCAAATAATAACGACCTTCTGAACAAAATTCCGGTTAACATTAGTTGATGTATTTAATTTAAAATTGTGTCGTCGGTGTTTTTATTTATTTATTCGCCTGGTAGATAAATTCATGAACCCTTTTAATAACCCATATCTCGGCGGTTAATGCAGGACCTAACTCGGAGAAAAACCAATTTCGCAAAATGTCACATTCGTAGAATTCGGAAGATGAAAATAATTAAGAATATCATTTATACATACTGTAAACGGTATATTTCCTTTTTGATTTAAGAGCTTTTACAGAGACACAAACAAGTGACACTGGTCGGCAACATGTGACTTGAACTATCGCTCGCATATAATAATTGAAGTAAGGTATCAAAACAGGCCTTTGCCCAGAAGGACATGAGCGGCTAAATAAAAAAAATAACAAGGCAACATCATCGACAGAAAATGCAGTATTTTGGTATTTCTAAACGTCAAATATCTATTGGGTCTGTCGCTTACGTCACTCGTTTGTATCAGCCCCAAACGCGGCTTGACTTAAATTTAATTTATTTCTAGCTAGAAGCTTCCAAGTGTTCCACTCGAAAGCACAATCGCGCAGTGTACTTTCCACAGCAAGTACGGAGTAGGAAGTGTCCCCATTTCCCGCAGGTGACATAATCGGCAATATTTTCCAATGGAAATATGAGTGCATTTCCTCTCCACGGGATTTCAGCTCCCAGCAAGCTTAAATCTCAAACGCTAGTTATTTTGTTTACGAGTACAACTCTGTGAGTGAAATATGCGCTTTTTGTGCTGGTGTATTTCGCTTTAGTTTGAAATTTATATACAATTTATGATTTAGCAAAATTTACCCATTATTAGGATTATGTTTGTTTGTCAAGCAACTCTGGACGCTTAGATTGATGATAGCGGGATAAAATATATTTAGATCGTCTTTGCTTTAGAAGGCTTAAGAAAGAGCAAGCGAAGCGAGTGAAGTTCTCCGAGTCTACTTGAACAATCCGGCGTTTGTATGTATGTTTGTTTGACATTGAATCAAGTAATTTTAATAAGATTATTAATAGAATATTAATAGAAAATAATTTTTAAGTTCAAACATGAGCCAAATCGATCAAGGGCTTGCCGAGATATGGAGTTCGCAAGTTCACAGTTCGGGGCAAACTACTATGATGGCAATCGTTATCTGTGATATTGAATCTGACACCAGTGTTAACCATATACCACAAAAACATATAAAAAATTATTTTGACTGAGATTTCTTTCCTAAGTTTGAAGTAAATATTGTTCATGAAAGACGCCAATAAAAACAATACATCTTAACAATAGACAGAAACTTCGCCAAACGTCAGTAACAAAGGTGAAGGTCTTTGCCCTGCGGAAGTTTATGGCAAGTTCATGGGCGGGGTTACGGGTGTTTACGGGCCCCGAGCCCCGTCGGGCGGGTGCCGGAGAACTATAGGCCCTACGGTCGTTTTCACTCTCATTTGCATCGGAAGGGTTCCTGGGCCGACATTATTGAAAGGTAAACGACTAGCAATTGAAAAGTGTTTTGTGAAATGTGAAACAATTTAGGCATTTTCGAGTCTAATTCATGTGGAATAGTTTAGACTAAAAAAATTGGTTGTTTGTAAAGTAGGTTTACGATCGAGATGTTTACGTGATAACGTCGTTTCACGGAATGACTGGCAGCGCTCGAGATGAGACGGGAGATCGGTCCGTCTCTCTCTCGTTATACCTGCGATCGCGCTCGTAAGGTTTTGGTGTGACACAAGTTTCTGAACATGTCACCCGACTAAAACAATTTTAAAGACGTTATCACGTCAAAAGAAAGCAAAAATTGACCACTATTTTGAACCAGGTATAAGTTGAGAAGTGTCTTTCAATACTTTTAATATTGATAATATAACCCATAAAAATGCTTTTCAAGCGGTGCTTTTCGTGGAACACGTAAAATATAATATAAATAAGTTTGACGCTAATGTCTATCAGTTTGTGGCGACGTAGCACTCAAACGGATGGACAGATTTCGATGCGGTTTTTGTACGTGAAAGCATATTTTCTTGCGGTGGTTCTTAGCTTTAATGAAAATCGGTTGAGCTGTTTATGAGTTAATGAAGATGAACGCTTGAAAGTCAGGGCTTTCTCTAGAAAATAAGAGACGGCGCTACGGATATCCATCTAGCTACCGATACTACTTCGGTAGTTCCGCTACTCATCACTAGATGACAATCGGGGGTTTTTTAATTTGCTGGCAAATAAACTTTTATTAGAGATTAGTAGATCAAATAGTTTCAAGAGTTGATCAGATAGTTTCAGTTGTGATATCTGAAAAGGAATATGTTCCAAAGTTCCTCTTTGCCCCAGATCGAGTCCACCGCAGCGGAGGGCGAGGGATCACGTCCACGAGGCTCGGCGACGGACTTACCGACAAATTAGTTTACGTACAAACTCCCCGCGATAATCCCGCTACGCTTGTTCACTTTCAACACGCGGAAGCGGGCGCGGATGTTTAAGCCATCATCATCATCAGGTCTTTTTAGTCTCAACTCCAGGAGCACGCCTCTCTCTTTACTACCACAGCCATACTTGGCCAGAGCAGCCAGAGGACTATGCCTAAACTCTCTACGCTGGCCAGACGTGTTGGAGAGGTCTCATATATGTTTAAAAGCTTTGGAAATAAATAAGCGGCCAAGTGCGAGTCGGACTCGCCCATGAAGGGTTCCGTAGTAGCAAATATCATGATAGAAAAGTCTTGTAGTATGTTTTTTTTAATTTTTATATTTGAGTTGATTGAATGAAAGGTAAATTGCCGTTTATGATTTATGACGTATTAAAAAAAAAACTACTGACTAGATCTCGTTCAAACCAATTTTCGCTGGTAGTTTTCATGGTAATAAACACCATATTTTTTTTTTTAGTTTTATCATTCTCTTATTTTAGAAGTTACGGGGAGGGACACACACTTTTTTCCACTTTGGAAGTGTCTCTCGAGCAAAGTATTCGGTTTAGAATAAAATTATGTTAGAAACCTCAATATCATTATTGAAGACCTATGTATAGATACCCCACACGTATGGGTTTGATGAAAAATAAATTTTTGAGTTTCAGTTCTAAGTATGGGGAACCCCCAAAATTTATTGTTTTTTTTTTCAATTTTTTGTGTCAAAACCTTAATGCGGTTCACATAATACATCTACCTACCAAGTTTCAACAGTATAGGTCTTATAGTTTCGGAAAAGTGGCTGTGACATACGGACGGACAGACAGACAGACATGACGAATCTATAAGGGTTCCGTTTTTGCCATTTGGCTACGGAACCCTAAAAATGAATATGGACATGAGGACTTTTAAATTGATTAATATGCTAGCTGCTATTTTAGATTTCTTTTCAATTTACCTATATCATATAGCTGAGCATGCCAATAAATGACTTTTTAAAATCTTTATTTATGCGAAAAATGTGGAGATAGAAGAGATAAATATAATTAAAGTAAAGTAAAGTAAAAAGTAAAAATTGGTGTTACTAAAACGCCAAAACGTTGAACAACTTTAAGACCTTGACTAAAAATCACTTTCTTACCTTTGTTTAGTAACTAATTTCTTTCTCCTACCATATCTTCCCTCTCCCTCCCTACTCGTGTACAGTACCGGTTTAATTTGCATCATTGTGATACTTATTTATTTATATATATATGTATTATATATATATTTATATATGTACGTTTATATTTATATAGTATATATATGTGTGTACCTATTTATATATTGTGCTATATATTATGTATATTTAGAATATCAACTGGTTATTGTTTTTATTACTATATTAATTGAGTATATAAAAATCTAAATGCGCCACCTGTTATCTTATTATATATTTTCACATTCCTTCTCTTTTTGGTTGCCTGTAAGAGATTGCTTCGGCGATAAGGCCGCCTCTTGTACCCCACTACATGTTATTATTTAATAAGTGTTCCAAAATTGTAAATTTCTTTTGGTGCAATAAAGTTTTTTGTATTGTATTGTATTGTAAAGCGGTCTGCTTACAATGGCTTGGATATCTGGAAAGAATGAATTAGGATCGTAGCGTCAAGGCAGCATACGTGGGAAAGGTATCAGGCCGAAGACCAGTAGGTCAACCCAGATATCGCTGGAGCGATACGGTGCAGGCTGATCTGCGGGAGATGGAAGTTTGGCAAGATATCGCTCAGAACAGAAAATTGCGGCGCTCTTTCTTCTCGGAGGCCAAGATCCACTTCTGGCCGCTGAGCCAGCGGAGTAAGTAAGTTTTTATTTACGTTACGACTTTTTGATCTTAAAACCTTAACACCGTCTATCACTAAAGAGATAAAGATATAATGTTGCATATAATTCAGGTCTTTGAATTAATTAATCTTTGAGAAAATCCGCGCCCGCTTCTCACTATATACGTTCTATGCCATAAATTTCGGTTAAGGACAGATTAGTATCGGACTATATCTTTGAAGCTTTGAGCCTTTCATCGGCCGTCTGATATTAACGCTTTTTTATTCCAGGGCGTCAGGCGGAGTTCGCTGGAGGCTTTCAATCGGAAAATGTAGCCTATATGTTAGTGTCTATATAAAAACTGAATCTGTCTATATTACAGTATGGGCAACTAGTTTTGATCAAGAAAATATGGCCTATTTATGGGTAGATTTCATCGTGGTTGTTTGAAAAGCTGTATAAGCCCAAGAAATACAAACTGGCAAATGTTGCTTATGTATTTTTTTTTGTTTATGAATAAGTACTGTAACAAAATTTGTTTTGTTTCTTGTTGTGTGTGAATGCAGCTTGGAATATTTGAAAACAAAATAAATAAAAAGCCGTCTAAGTGCGAGTCGGACTCGTGCACAAAAACAAAGTACCATTATCTATAAAAAATCACTTGTTGTATAGAAGTCACACTTAAAAATTTAATTCCGTTTGTATTATTTGTTGTTATAGCGGCAACAGAAATACATCATCTAAGAATACATCATCTGTGAAAATTTATATTATATAGCTATTACGGTTTATGAGATACAGCCTGGTGACAAACAGACGGAAGACGGACACATACGGACAAACAGGGTCATTCTTAGAAATAGGGTTCAGTTTTACCCTTTTGGTATATACATACATACATACTATCACGTCTTTATCTCTAATGGGGCAGACAGAGCATTTTGGGTCTTGCGGTTCTATGCAGAGCCCAGGGCCGCAAGACCCAAAAGCCACTTTTAGCGTCATGGTGGGCGAGAAGATGGAAAAGCAATCAATACAGTGATGGGTTGCTAGCCGCATCGCCTGTTAACATGATTTGCATTTTTGCCCATTCCCTCGATCGGCTTTTACGATCTGCGTGGGAAGAGAAGCAGCTGGTACATTCTAAGTTTTTTTATTTCTCCCAGACCAGCATGGGAGCAGACCTTTTGGTACGGAACCCAAAAAAACAAACTATACCAAAAAGAATATTCCAATCGAAGTGGGCCTACATAATCAACATCCACTCACCGGAAAGGAGCATCTCTCGCGTATCACACTGCGGTGTACCTCTAATAAGATGACAATGCGTGGACAAAAGCTGAAACTCGACCGTCCTCCGGCGAGGGTAAAGTGCGCACTTATTGCGACCTCTGAAAGGTTGTATCCTGGGAATTGGCTTCGTTGTCTAAGTATGACTTCGCATAATAGTAATGATGGGTATACGTATTTTGAATTTTCTCACTAATGAACTCATAATAAATTGTATTATTTCAAATTCATGTTTTTAATTTTGCACAGGGAGTGCATGTATAAAATCGCACTAACATTATAAAGGCGAAGTTTTATGAGTGAGTGTGTGTATGTTTGTTACTTCTTGACACGCAAACGGCTGGACAAATTTTCATAAAATTTGGTATGCAGGAAGCTGACACCCTGGATTAACACATAGGCTACTTTTTCTGCGGGTAACACCGCAGGGCGTAGCTTGTAGAAAATGTAGAAAGTTGCTCGTTTGTCGCGTAAATTTTGTTTCTTAGTGTACTTAGAAAAGTCCAAAAAACCCATTTGAAGGGCGGCCATTGAAACCTGTTTCAGATGAAACAAACAAAAGTGCCGGTGGAATTCCCGGAGGCTGTCGCTGACAAGTTGTGAACTTAATACTGAAAGGGATGATTTACGAAAGTTGCGAAGTTGAGCGTTTCATCACAGAATACCTGCGAGAACAAAGGGAACGAAATTAGTTCTTTTTTATGTGTTTTTCCTATGTCTTGATGACCGGGAAAGCTCTAAGATGACCCTCAGAGTGTCATCTTAGAGCATTCCCGGTTGCATCCTTAGCTGACTTACTTGAGGATGCCCAAGATTGTAATTAAATTAATGAAAAAGTCTTTACCTTTACTGCACCAATACAAAAAACATAAAAAACGTTTTACAATGGGAGGTCTTATCGGTAAGAGCGATCTCTTTCAGACAGCTGGTGGATGGACCGTGCAGGGTGAAAAAGAAAATGTTAAAGCTATTAAAACCGTTTGGCTGTTGTTTTACCTATAACCGGCGTGCATGAAGAGAGTGATGAGTGTAGATGAACCGAGAGAGTCTGTCAGGATCATATAATATAATCCATATGATATAATCTCTGCTTACCCTTGTGGAAAACAGGCGTAACCTATGTTGTTTTATGACTGGCTTCATGCCCAACATCAACCCTCCTTAGTTAGCAACATTTGTGCGAAGTCTCTCCCTTGCCACCTGCATCCAGTTGCGGCCTGCGTGACGCTTAATATCGTCCACCCAACGCATTGCTGGGTGTCCTCTACCTCGCCTGTTGGCCCATGGTCGCCACTCTATTACCCTTCTGGTCCACCGACTTGAGTCCATTCTTGCTATGTGTCCTACCCACTTTCATTTTTGTCTTTTCATTGTATAAATAACGTCCCTGACTTTGGTCCAGTTTCGAATCACTTCATTTTGTATATGATCGGGCAATGTTATTCCTTACATTGCTCTCTCCATTGCCTTATAAAAAAGCTCAATGGATAATCTTATCAAGATAGTAGAACGTGTAAAAAAACAGCCTGTAGGCAACCCCTATATTATTTTCCCTTACGAGTGACACGCGAGCAGTCGCTAAGTTGCTTTCTGCTTGACGACGTTTTAATGAATGGCTCGAGCTAAGTGAGCCTGAGTGCAAGCTAAGTTGACGTGGAATACACTCGGGTTGCCATGTTCTCAGATTGAAGCTACAATTTTTAGGGTTCCGTAGCCAAATGGCAAAAACGGAACCCTTATAGATTTGTTATGTCGGTCGGTCTGTCTGTCTGTCTGTCTGTTCGTCCGTATGTCACAGCCACATTTTTCCGAAACTATAAGAACTATAATGTTGAATCTTGGTAAGTAGAATTCTGTGAACCGCATTAAGATTTTCACACAAAAATAGAATAAAAACCCATAATTTTTGGGGGTTCCCCATAATTAAAACTGAAATTCAAAAAAATATTTTTCATCAAACCCATACCTGTGGGGTATCTAATCTATGGATAGGTCTTCAAAAATGATATTGAGGTTTCTTTTATAATTTTTTTCTAAACTGAATAGTTTGCGCGGGAGACTCTTCCTCTAACAAAATATACTGAAACTATTGTAAAAGTGAATTCGGTCCATGATACTGAACAACTTTCCCAAAGGAAAACTAATATATGGTTAAACCGATTTTTCGTTCATGATTCACGTTATAAAAAACCGCATCGAAATCTGTTTATCCGAGACGAAGCCACAGACAGAGAAACGTCAAGATATAAGCGTCAAACGTATAACAGCCCCATTTTTGTAATTTTTAAAAACGGGGTTAAAAACTCGACATTGAAGCTCTTTTTTAACAGATTATATTTTTACAAGACTGAATATTTTTAATTAAAGTATCATCAATCAACCGCAACCGCAAACAACCAAGTCTCGTCAGACGGACCAAGGATCGTCGTATCTGCAAGGCAGATGAATAGTAAATCCGGGATAATTGGAAAAACAGGGACGAGCGGTAACAAGCTGCCGCCAATTACGACGCCTGTATAAATGGCGAGATAGTAAAGGAATTGTAGTTTCTGTCAGGATCGTAGCGAGTGGAGGTTAAGTAAAGTAATACTTTATTGTACACCGAAAAAATAACAATAATTCAAACACACACAGAAAAACATAAAAATATACAATGGGCGGTCCTATCGCTAAAAGCGATAGGAGGTCCATAGTCTCTGCCTACCCCCGTGGAAAAAAGGCGTTACAAATGTTATGTATGTAGTCTGTGTCTCTTGCTCTAAACGATTCCAAAGAATATAATATGTAGTGTAAACAAACAAACATGTATGACTTGCTGTTCTTTACATTATTTTATTTAGATTTTTGTACCGACCTATGTGGTTTTCTGGAGAAACTACAACTACTAATATTCCTCAAAAAGTTCATGGAAAGGTTGACGACCTCCGTGGCGTAATGCACGCTAGGTCGCCACTCCGTTCCTTACCCCCAGGTGGGCAGAGAGCCTTAACGGTGTTTCGCCGTTGTGAATTCAAAATTCAAATGTTTATTCAGAAATTAAACCATTAACCTAAAATAAGCTTCGCAACGACCACTGCTGAGAAGAAACGCTGAAAGAAATTAATTTCCATTGTATTGGTCACCTACTTGGTACGACGATCTGAATTATGAGGCATTTTTTGCATTTGCACCCCTTTTCCAATTGTATAACATATCCCAAAGGCAAACTGGTAGATAATGCATAATGAATTTTACCCATTTTATTTAAACAATTACAAGACAGTGAGTAAGAAATAAAAAAATAAATAGACGTAAACTTTTGAAAAAATGAACTTAAACCTAGGATTGTAATTTTTACAAAAAATCCCAAAAAAATCCCAAAAAAAAAGGTACAAGTACGTCTGAAATAAGTAGAAAGTATATCCGAAACCGCACAATACAAACTGCTGTTTGCTTCAAAGACAACGGAAACCGCTCAAAGCGATCACAGGCACCGAGCTCCAGTGGAACGCATTAGTAATTCTTTTCCCGAGCCCGCCCCACCGGCTTTGTTCAGCAACAGGTAGGTAAAGTATCTCCTCGGCAGTGTGTTCTTGTCGTTACGCTTCCTTGTCTTGCCATCTTTTGGCCCGATATCTTCGTTTGATGTCGTTTTCGTGTTTATGTCAGTTCTTCTTGTTTGTAAACTCCGAACGAGAAACGTGCAGGTTACAAAAAGAAATTCACGGTGGTTTTTTACCTTTTTTTTTTAAATATTTTTAAGAAGTTGAATTTTTAAAAATTTTCAATTTTCAGATGCAGTATTTCTGATTCTTGATTTCCGTGTCTATATACTATTGTATTCCTACGATCTTTAATCAAGTCAGACTGTCAAATGCAGTAAGGCATGTGAAAAATCTGATACAGAAAGAATATATACTGAAATCCCACTGATTCAGTCCCCAAGTGTACGTTGCTTTCCTCAAAACAACCCTCGGAGCAACAATTTTCGCGCTGTCGGCATTTGATGTTTCTAATTTAAAATTTATTTCCAGAAAAGTCTAACATTTTCTTTTCTATTGAAATGTAAAGTCCAAATCTAAAATCATTTATGTATCTTTGGATATTTGTATCACTTCTATCGATTTCATAATAGGTACCAAGTTGTTGAAGTCAGATCATTTACTTTGTGTCTCTCCATGGTTACGTACTTACCTAAAAGGCTTATTAAATTCGAGTCACTCAATTATTTCGTTACAATTCCAAAACATGTTTTATAGCAGTTGAGCACGAATGATCAAAATCGCAAACAATACGTCATCGTAACATGCAAGGAATTATAAATTATCAGCTTTTCGTTTCCAGTACTGATTCAATAAATCGATTATAGAAGAATTAATTTATAAAGTAACCGTGTGGGATACGGCAGAGTAGAATAGGACCACTTCAAGTCTTCCCGTGAGTGTCGTAGAGCGAGACTTAGGAAATACAAGCTAAACAAAGCTTACAAACAAACGTCAATGAGACCTCTCCACCCCGTCTGGCCAGCAAGGAGAGTGTAGGCCAAGTCCTCTGGCTACTTTGGCCAAGTTTGGCTCTGGTAGTACAACAAAGAGGGTCGTGCTTCTGCAGTGGAGACAAAAAGATCTAAAGATGATGAAGTAACCATAAAATAATTGTTAGTCTATGACGGAAACGTCAGGGAGAACATTGTCAGGTTTCTATTTTGGCGTGCCATTGTAGAATTGTAGATAATGTTACAGTCTATACAGGTAGACACTCCTTTTATCAACTTTGAATCTTTTACATGGATTTTTTTTAGTAATTGATGTGTGCTAGATTGTTCTGTTAACTCTCAATTAGTACAGTATAATTTTTCGGTTCTATTGCTACTGCTGAAAAAGGATTGTATGTATAATAAAACCGCCGTAGACCTGTAGCGTGTCAGGGGAGCAATTTTAAATTTAATTTAAAGCTTAGTTCCATAGTTGGCGTGCCGCGCGCCATCCGCGACATTCCGACCGGCAAAATGACACAAAAGTTGAAATTAAAACGTCTGCCACAGCGCTGCGCCGGGTTACAACTCCATAGTCTAGTAATCCCCGTTGGCTTTTTAATTCATTACTTGGAGGTCCAAGTAATGAATTAAAAAGCCAACGTTCAGTTTGTTTATCATTTCAGCCGCATAGCGTCCACTGCTGGACAAAGTCGTCTCAAGCGACCAGCGTTTCCCACCGACATTGGTAAGACCGTCTGACCACTTAATGGTAGGGTATCCTACTCTTCGCTTGCCAGGCGTGGTCGCCATTCGTATTCTTTAAATGATGCCAACAGCCAACTCTTACCATCGTAACTCATGCCATCGACAGAAAATTCTTCTTCACACCGAAACCGTTTATATAGCTACTACGAAATTATTAAAACTCAATGGATCAGTAAGATCCATCACCGTCTATAGGCCAGGAGTCTTTAGGGGCTTCAATTTTTGTAACTTTATTCCAACCGAGTGTTCCACGACAATCAGTGTTTTTCTCACACACGATTAAGTTATGGAATGAGCACCGTGCCAAAGTTAATCCCAGAAACTACGTAACAGAAACAGATCTTCAAAAAGGGCTCGAAAATATTTATTTAGGGTTAGCAACGCGCGTTTGACACTCTAGCTGCTCTTAGGACGCCCACGATAAACACTTACCAACATGTGAGCCGGAAAATTATCAATTAAGGAAAGTCAACGTAATGCACCTTAACCGTATCCTTGAGAAGCGAAGGCTAAACTAGACAGATATACGAATAATATAAGAAACAAAGGCATAACGGCATAAATCAAACCGAAAATGCTGATTTGGGAGCCGGGCAAAGAGGATTTCACGCTTACTGCACGAAGGGCCTTCCTTCGCTACGTATAATAATGTTATGTAATGTAGCAATTTATTTGCACAGGTTTTAACGGCCGCATTATGAATATAGCTTTAAGTCGGGTGTACAGAAATAGTTTAATTCAACTAAGCTTAGGACTGAAAGGTTCTAACATTTATATATTTTCTGGAACAAAAGACAGCCTATTTAATTATTTTGTAAAGTAAACTGCTTTGAGCAAAAGAGAAGAAATTACAAGACGTTTTAGTGTGTTGTCATCAAAGGCTAACTACGAGAGCCCGAAGCCATAGATAGAACGCTTGTGTAGCTCGTTGCTACGACTCTGATCATTCGTAGGCTAGCTACGAGAATACGTAGTAGGTCGTAGGCGTCGTAGCACATAGCTACGCGTTGTGGCGGCAAGTGGCATTCATGGGGACATGGGTGAAGTAAAAGTTGCGTTCTGTTTTTTGTTCTACCTGTCTAATACTTTCTCCTGCCTCATTCTTATCCCACTATTTATGTGGGGTCAGCACAAAAACTGACTAAAAACTTGAGAGGTGTCAAGGGACACCCGGATGGAACGAAGTTCCTTTCGATTAATTAGGAGAGAGAGAGAGAGAGACAGACAGAGAAACACGCGCACGCCGCACGGCTCACAACTATAGCAAAAAGTGTCGTCACAACTTTTGGTTTTAATTTTTTCCGTCTAGCCCCCTTTCTCAACGCTCGATAAGGAACTTCGTTTCAATAAGTATGTTTGTATAAGTTAGTTTTAAGATGTATTCGTAAGCAGTACTGAGAAAGTGCTCAGTTTTGGCTACACAACAAAATAAAACAATTAATTTTGTAATTTTTCTTATTGACAAAAAAAATTAATATAAATCATTATTTGACACTATCAGAAAGTACCCAGTTTATTTTTGTAATCAAACTACTCTTTTATAATAAGTCTAGAGTAACACTAACGGAAACACAGAGCGAGTTATTTCAGGAAGTTAGTCAAAACGTCAGATTCGCAGATCTAGTTTAAAATTCAGACAGACGGCATTTGAAATACCTAGGAAAGTATATATTACATACCTACAAAGAAGTACATAATACAATAATACGGACCTTTTGAATGTCTATTAATTTTACAAGCTTTTATTTAGTTTTTACTCCCATGCTGGTCTGGGAGAAATAAACTTAGAATGTACCAGCTGCTTCTCTTCCCACGCAGATCGTAAAAGCCGATCGAGGGAATGGGTAAAAATGCAAATCATGTTAACAGGCGATGCGGCTAGCAACCCATCACTGTATTGATTGCTTTTCCATCTTCTCGCCCACCATGACGCTAAAAGTGGCTTTTGGGTCTTGCGGCTCTGGGCTCTGCATAGAACCGCAAGAACCAAGATGCTCTGTCTGCCCCATTAGGGATAAAGACGTGATAGTATGTATGTATGTTTATTTAGTTTCAACCGTTCAAGTCAAATTTGAACGACACACGTTTCGTCAGTTTTCAAGCAGTCTAATAGCAATATCTGATATGTTCATACATCTCTCAAAAGCTGCAATAAGATTGAATCCCCCATGCAA
Source organism: Acrobasis consociella (assembly GCA_963555685.1). Taxonomy (NCBI): domain Eukaryota; kingdom Metazoa; phylum Arthropoda; class Insecta; order Lepidoptera; family Pyralidae; genus Acrobasis; species Acrobasis consociella. Next base: position 1,170,505 of record OY743112.1, read on the forward strand.
TATTAACGCTAGCCATACAAAGAGCACCCTACAGTAACAGATCTCGACGCGTTATACGTGCCGAATAAATATTTCATCGCGTCGATATGCTATGCGGCAACTTTAGCGTGCCCTCTGTTCACTTAAAGTGCAACTTTTTACAATTATTCTTACTTTCTTATCCTTATTAATATTATAAACGCAAAAGTGAGTTTGTATATTTGTTTGTTTGTTTGATACCACTTCACGCTTCAACCACTACCCTTAAATAGGTTTAGTATACCAAATTTCATCCCAATCGGTTTAGTAGTTTAAGCGTGAAGAGGTAATAAACAAACAAATATACAAACTCACTTTCGCATTTATAATATTAGTAGGATAGGATAAATAGAGCCAAGGGAAACCCGATAGTCACACTGAGAGATATAATGGGCCCTATATAGAAGAAACCGGGCATCAGGAATAGTGACAGTTGTCGTAATCTATTGCCTATTTAGATATATTTGAACGCCCATTTGATTCATTACATCTATAATCTGCGCGGGAGGAAAAGCTGTTAAATTCTTTTTTTAAGGTTTTTCAGCCCAACACTAAAGAAATTACCCGTAACACTTTCTTATAAATATTACATGGCGTCGATATGCCATGCGGCAAACTTGCCACCTGCTCTCGAAAATGCAACTGAATATGTACCACAAAATGCATTTTAACTTGTATAAGTCTCCAACGGGTGAGTAAGTGGCTACTAAAAGAGGATATGTAACAGAGAATAAGCAGCAATATGCTCTATGCAAAGTCTTTACATCATCTATTGCGATCACAAACCCGTCAGCTCAGCGTGGTGTTATAGCCAAATCCTTCCTATATTTAAAGATGCTTTTTGTCCATCAGTGGACTGCTATAGGCTGTACAGAAATTTGCTTTATAATGGTGATGAGACGTACAAATGCATACACCAATCAAGTCATCTACCTTCACGGAGCAAACGAAGCTTTGAGCAACAAGATCCAATGGCAACTGTGTGTGTAAGTAGGAAAATGCATCAAAATAATGCCTCGCATTACAAATAAGAATGAAGCTACCTGTCACAGTCTACTCGTGTTCTGAACTCTGCCGTAGCTGATGCGGCTTTCCAAATATCTTGTCTGGATATCAACTTAGCTAGACAGGTTTCACTTACACCTTGCTGCACAGTTACACTTTAAGTGAATGCTGATCCTAATATTAGAGTTTGAAATCGGAGTGTTTACTCACAATTTACATCATTTATTTATTTTTATTTTATTTTATTTAAACTTACAAAACAATATGGAACAAAAGGCGGACTAAATGCTAATAGCATTCTCTACCAGTCAACCTTCGAAATAATAAGAGAAAAAACTATACATCATATGAATGTTGAATTCATAAACTCTGTTCTCTTTAAATATTAAATAGATAAGGCCATTTTCGGAACTGCTTTGACTGGAGATCGAATCCATAACCTCCCGACTGGTGGCGGACTAGCGTGTAACCAATACGCCACGGACGCCGTGAGTTGTTCTGGTATCTGACTTGAATCGTAATAACACCAAACAGTAACTTTTACAATAATATTTACCCTAAATTCTTAATCCAGCACAGCCAAGTTTCTGCCCAACGTTATCGACCGCGTTCCTGGTGTTTCCACTCACAAATTACGCTTCTCAGTATCTGATACGGTCCGCACGAAATGCCCAAGTTCCGGGTATTTAATGACTGTTCCGCTGGAGGGCTGCTACATTGCAGTATGCAAAACGTTGAAACCACTTAGCGTTGCTCGAGATATGATAATTTTGGATCTGGGTATCTTAGATACAGACAGAAATTAGTTTGTAAGGCGTTGTCTCCACGAGAAACGCGGCGATAAAGTCGGTTCTATATGTTCTGTGTCTCCACGGCAAGACGATATCCTCGCGGCGGTTCCTTGTACTGGCATATGTCAATTAATCGTGATTCTCCTGCCCGTGGAGGCAACGCCTAAAAGATAAAGTAAGATATTGAAAGGAGACTCGTATATAAAATGAAACGAGTGATGGAGGCTCGCTGATTTGCCCGTGATTCGTCGATGCTTCAACAATTCTTACAAGGAAGTGACGGCTATTTCCCATTTAATAATATTGTTATGATTGTTTGTTTTCCAAAGATTTTTGATCGCTGTAATTAATTTAATCTTTCTTTTTATTCAACTCCGCTTCAGAAACACAATTATCAGTTATATACATACATATGTATCTGATTTTATGAAGATTTTTTTTTGTGACTATCGATCGCGTTTCTGCAATTCTTATTTATACAATTTAAGATCTTCATTGAGCCAAAAGCTATAAAAGATAGAAGCCACCGGAATACACGAAATAACCGACTCAGGCTGCCTCACTATACTTTGCTGCACAATGCCAATCGCCGAAACCACTTAGCTTTTAACATGGTATTTTTGGATCTGGGGATCTTAAATGAAGCCCGAAATTAGGGTTAGTTTGTAAAGGAAAACTTACTTAATTTAAGTTATCTTTTCCATAAAGTATTCAAATTTATAAAGTGCATTAAAATTAGAGATTAAGTCGACGGCCTACGATTAAAAACGTTTTATTTTACTTACTAGCCGAAGCCCACGACTTCGTTCGCGTGGACTTTATGACTCCGCCAAATGCTCATCAGGCTGAACAACTTTTGCTAAGGCGTCATTTTTATATTTCTTATAGATTAGCTAGACCTTTATGGATCTGCATAGGTATTCCATTTTCCAAAATCAATTGTACCCTATATTTTGCACAGGCTTTACAGCTATATAGCAAAACAATTTCCTTCGAATCCGTCCAGTATTTCCGGAGATGAGCGTATACAAACAGAGAAACAGACAAAAAGTCTGGCACTTTTTTGTAAATTCTTACTCTATTACTATTTTTCCATCGCCCAAATTTTTTTTTGGAAATATTTTCTATGTATAGACATTTTTTATTATTATTTTATTATATGTATAGATATAGATAACCTATAAGAATCCAGTACACCAACCAGTGTCGGCAGACGTTATAAACAGACTCCCACAGTATTGCTAATTCTTCAAACTGTCAAAACAAATCCTGATCCCTCTCCACTAAGTCACAATCGATACATTAACTCGCGGGAGGTAATTGTTCGCCACTCAACGCTTAGCCACAATCTTGGCTTTACGGCTCTAAAGCCGACTCAATTCCGGCTTCCCGCTTTGATTTCCAGTAGGGTTACCATCCCGGGACAAACTTGCGGCACACTTAACTAGACTCAATAGAAATAACAATAGGATTACTGGGAATTATAGGTGTTCCCATTACTGGTAGGTCTATTGGGGTAGACTACTGAGTCCTCAAAGATCCGACGTATATATATAGCCATAAGTGTCCCGATAATAATAACAATTTAAATGGGATAAGAAAATCAAAATTGAGCCCAACAGTTCCAATAATGGAAAATACAGCTATGGGAGCTGCTCGGTTTTAAAATCTCTCTGATTTAAAGTAAAGCATGCTGGCTAGTTTTATCTCTATTGTGAGTCACAAAATATCAAGAGGTGTATTCGTGGTTCTTGTATCTTCATGATATACTCAACAAATTTGAGCTTGAGGCTATAAGGAGTTCACGTGGAAGAAGCAATAAAACAAGAGACGCAGACATCGCCAGCTTCATCAGCCTTCAACCTTCCACTTTTAGGAAAACGCATCTCTAAATTAATGTGTCCATGTTTTTAATCCAACCATGTTTCATACAACAAAAAAAAAAACGTAAAGATGTCCACAGCAAGCTGTCAGCAGTCGGAGCCAGCAATCAATGGTGGCCATTAGCCACGGATAATGGTGTTAATTCTAAATTCTAAACAATTCCGGTCACGACCGTTCACTTTCATATGCAAATCGGGGACCGAGTCGTTTCCCCAAGAAACGCCGCCTAAAAGCTTTTGTTATGAAACCAGATTTTTTTGACGCACGCACGCAGTAATTTCATTTTTGTGGTTGAATATTTTGGTGTACAATTGTAGTTAAGTAATCTACTGAGGGTCAATTAAGGCCTAGGTCAGATTTTATAGCCGTATAGTATACCCCTATTTTGGAACAACGTGAAACACTTTCGTATGTAAATCAGAGGCGCGAGTTGGAATCGACGTTGACGCGTTTCCTCAAGAAGTGTCGTTGAAAAACCTTTTGTTATAAAATCTACCTTAGTTCAGGCGCACGCACAGGCAATTTTGATTTTAGGTTGAATATTTAGGAGGCGAATTTTAGTGCCAGTAACCGAGGAAGAGAAATTAAGTTTTGGCTCCTACTGGGCGTTCAATATAGCAACTTGATATTGCGACGTCCGTAGCGTTATTAATTAAAGCCACCGTTAGAAAATGTATGTATGTATGGGTAAAAAAACTTGTATTAGTAACATTTTTTCATGCGTTAAAAATGTGAAATGATTACGTAAATATTATAAATGATTTATTTACTGAATAATATATCAGAAATAAAAGATGTTTTCCTCCACCGAAAGCCAGTGGTGGTAGTTGATAATTTTTCAAAACTTAAAACTGACTTCACCCCCAAACTACACCAACGATTTTGATAAAATTCTATGGGACCACCTCGGAAGTATACTCTTTCAAACAAAAAAAGAATTTTCCAAATCGGTCTAGGCGTCTTTGAATAATCGGTGAACATACACAAAAAAAGATCGCGACGTATTGTTTTTTTCAGTTAAGGCCATACCCAAATTTTCCGGGGTCCAGTGGCGCCCCCCCAAATTTTCGGGCGTCCCCAAATTCAAATGAATTTGGGGACGCCCGAAAATTTGGGTACGGCCATAAATGTGTTCATCTATAATTGTTGAGTTATTTCAGCTTAAGTAACCGGCCAAGGCACAGCAGAAGTTGTTCTTAGGATTACATTCTGCATTCTCTGCAAAATTAATATGTTTAAGTTGCTACAACTTCCCCATCAGAGCTATGTGACATTTTTTGTGTGTTTTTTTTCTTTTAGTCTTCAAGTAATACAGATCTCTTAGTAAGGCTTCATGATCATCGCATAGTTTTTTACCTCGTTTTATTAAACCTTACTTCATTATATCTAGCTGCAGGCCTTAGCCCTCTATTCATTAATTTTATTCCCATAATTCACCCGCTGCATAGTATCGCGATTAGCATACTGGAGGAGTTAGCAAATATTTTAATTTGCTGCAACATTTGAGCGCTCGCGTGCAGCAGTCATGTTTATCACGGCACGTCATACAGGCTTCATTCGCGAATAAACAGGGAAATGTATTGCAGGAACATCTAAACGTACGGAACAGTAGGCGTTTTTGGTTGCAAGGAAACAATCAGGCTTTCCACCACACATATGTTTGGTGGAAAAATTTGTTTCTAAATTCGTTGTTGTATTTGTCTTAGATTTCCGTTTCTAAAGTCCGAAAGCACATTGGCTGTGGCGGCTCCAGGATTTTGGCTTAGTCCCTTCTAATATTGAACCCAACGAGGGATGGTTTTATCATCAAAATAAACACTTACTGCCAAGTGCGAGTCGATCTCGCGCACTAAGGGTTCCGAACCATTATCTAATAAATAAATCACGTTTGTTGTATGGGAGCCCCACTTAAATATTTTTTTTATCTTTATTATTTGTTGTTATAGCGGCCAGAGAAATAGATCATCTGTGAAAATTTCAACTGTCTATCTAAAACGGTTCATAAGATACAGCCTTGTGACAGACGGACAGATGGACTGGAGTCTTAGTAATAGGATCCCGTTTTTACCCTTTGGGTACAGAACGTTACAAAGTACACTTCAAGGGCCCTGAGCCCTTTAGGGAACATGCACCTAATCCTTTAAAGATATAAAAGATGTGAAATTGCATCTATGAATACTTGTTTGACATGACAAATGAAATAAAGGGGAAAATATCTATGTAAAATATAGCACAGTTTAGCAAATGCTTTTTAGTGTGGTATCATAAGTTTCATTGCATATGTCTATGCATACGAGTATGTAGTCGTACGTCACGAGTTATTAGGGTTTGCAGGCCGCCACTCCAGGGACGAGCCTTCCTTAAATAGCCAGCTTAAAGATGGCTGCTAGTGAGCTTAATTTCAGGAGCTTTCTCATCATTACACACCGAGTGAAATGAAGAAGAAATTTCCATTCTATTAACTCTGGATTTGTGTTTAAAAAATAAAATAATATGAGTTTTATTTCAGAGCTTTTGGGTCCATAAATTGTTTCAATACAAAACTTTATAACTATGTTAGTATTATTGTTGTAATTTAAGTTTTAATAATATGATTGATTATTAATTTCAATAAAATATATGTTGTAATTAAGAAAGTTGTTCAGTGCCTTGGTGGGAATCAATCCTATTATTAGGTTCAGGATCTTTTGTAAGCCTTTAAATAAAAATTCTAGCTTCTTGCAGGCTAATGTTTATAAATTATACATAACTGGATGTATGACAGACAGGTTAACAGAATTAAAAGCAGAACTTTGTAGCCGGCCACTCGGGAAAATTGCTGCTTAACTGTGAGACTTAAAAAGATAGTTATGTACAGTGCAGTAGTGCAAGACAGCGCAATGCTTCGTTAAAAGGGCTATAGTCACTATAAGTGCTAACGCTACAGAGCGATGCACTCATGATGTAGCCTCAGGCAAAGTCACATTAATTTTTATTGATAGGGATGTGGACTGGGTAAATAATATTTTATCGTCAACTAGATTGTCCAAAAATAAAGGACCCATATTTTTCGATTAGCAAAGAGTGGGAGTGATTTACGTCACCGTTAGTTAAAAAAATCGTAGCCAATCGTGACGTTACGCGAAATTTAAATGCGCTGTATCTTCGTCATTATTTGCTTATGAAAGAAAAGAAAAAATATGCATTCCATACTATTTAATAATCTATCAAATGTGCCAAAAAAAATTGTCCCACATCCCTTTTTAAGAAAAGACTTATTAATACCTTATGGAGATAAAAGTGTATGTTTAAAAACAGAACCTACAAGCAAAGCTTCTAATGTTGTATACAACAAGTACTCTTGAAAGGCGCTACCGCTTCAAAGCAGGGTTCTCAAGTATCGATATCCTTGCCTTCCCTCAGTCATCCGCCGGGTTGGATCGAAGATTAAGGCGTAGGCTAGATCTCCGATAACAGGATTAGATATCGTGTAGCTAAATTATATATAGCGAGCAAGACAAAATATATACTTTTAAATCAGAAGATATATCTTTTTTTTCAACAGACTTACATATAAGGTTATCAATAAAGAAGTTTCCAACAAATCAAATCTGACACTTTTTTCTAAACGTCAAAACAAGCATTTTCTATGGGATTGGTATGAAATAAAAACGAATGACGTCATAGTTTCTTAGAGTCAAATAGCGCCCTTAATATCAGTTTTTCCGTATTATTAAATCTTATATCACGTTGATAATGGATATGATCAATGACAAGTGACATTATTCGGTGACATTTTATTCTTTTAACAGTGCCAAATAATTTATTTTTGACCCAGGAAACTTGCTTATTCCACCCCCATTTGGTAAATTCTTTTTTGTTTGTTTAAAAGGGCATACTTGTCAGGTGGTCCCAAACAAATTTTACTAAAATTAGTTGTATAATTAGGTGATAAAACTAAAAACCTACTTTAAGTTTTTAGTTATAAAAATATTAAAGACCTATCTGACTCCTACACACACGATAAGAAGAAGAAGAAGAAGCGATCGAAGGCCATAAATTATCAATATCATTAAAAACGCCAAAACCCAATGACCATAAAATAATTAGGTAGGTACCCCTTTTTGGAATAAAACTCCTACGTGTCACATATGCAAAAAGCTTCCGACCGCAATTTTTTCCTAGAAAAGACAGCTATTCCGCTTTGAGCGGGGTTTCGTGTACGAACTACGAGGTGCTTTGCGAAACTAAATGTCAGCGTGAATTCGCCTGTCCCTGCGCTTTTGAGCACATTTTAATTCATTAGGCGGGCTGAGTTAATTTCATATTAGCTTTGCCAGTCCAGTGCGTGCGAAATTAAAATTCAAAAGTTCAAAATTCTATGTTTATTCAGTGACTAGACCTTTACAAGCACTTTTATACGTCAATAAGTATAATTCCCATGACGCGTAGGGTATATTAAAATGTGTTTTTTTTTCAATGTTAATAATTTTAAATGTAAATTTTTTTAAGCAAAGCTACCGATACCAGCGCTTCTCAACGACCGTTGCTGAGAATTGGTCGATTTATCATATTATAATTTATGCCTTTTGGCACATTTTGGTGGGGTGACACGAAGGGACAGGGTTATAAATGTATATGTGACGGAAGTTTAAAGGTAGCACCAATAAACGAGAAAGGATGTCATGGTTTGGACATGTAATGCGAAGAGAAGATCAACACGCAACATAGGGTAAGAAAAGATCAAAAATAAAAGGATGGAATGTGTAAGGCAAGATATAAGGTTATAGGAGTAGATGTTAGTATGACGGGACACAGAAGACTGTGACCCCAGATAATGGGATAAGGTGAGGCAGATGATGACGATTGTAAGAGATCTCTATATGGGATAAGTCTGCCATTGTATAGTTGCTCTTTCAAATTTTGCATTTTATTTCTGTTTTTTGGTACAATGAAGTTATTACAAACAAACAAAAAAATTGATTAATTAGGGAAAGTGTTACGATCTCCGCCGATTACCAAACATTTAGCTGTTTCATAGTTTAAAAAACTATCGATTTATATGGAACAGCAATTAACAAAATATTAAATTCTAACACTTGACTATTCAACTCAACCTAGCTAACCAAAGAGACATTAAGCCTAGCAACTTAGTCCTAAGTCTATTCTACGCTAGTCGAAGTTCTAACTAACCAAGGCATTGTACGAGTACAACGGGCTTCGGCACACGGTGTTTAGTGTTCCTGGCAGTGCAGCACGTCTAATTAGTGCAGTAACTGGGGCGGGCACGCGGGCTGCATCGGGAGGCAGGTTACCGGGACTTGACGTAAGTGGCACCAAGGTGCAGTTATGTAAGAACAGTAGGAGCTCTTTTGATCGCACGTGAAAGCTGTAGCTTAATCACACAAAGTATTTAGTTAGTTTAAATCTTTATTGCATCAAAACATGAAGTTACAGAGCAATAGACACATAAAACAGGTGTCAAAAGGCGGCCTTATCGCAACTGCTACTAATTTATTACGCCTTTGATCTAATCAATGAAATTTAAATAATTTACACTAATATTATAAAGGCTTGTTTGTGAGTGTGTGTGTATGTTTATTCCTTCTTCACGCGCAAACGGCTGGACCAATTTTGATAAAATCTTTGTATGCATGAAGCTGACACCCTGAATTAACACATAGGCTTTTCCCGCGGGTAAAACTTTTTAACCGACTTTCAAAAAGGAGAAGGTATCAATTCGTCGCGATATTTTTTTATGTATGTTTACGGAATATTCTAAGACGCGTGGATCGATTTGAAAAATTCTTTGATTTGCTTTGATTGAGCATGTTTGTCTGGTGGTCCCATAGAAATTTTATCAAAAACGGTTGTGTAGTTAGGAGGTGAAGTCAGTTTTTAGTTTTTAAAAATTATAAATGATGTCTTTACAAAGTCTGAAGTCTTGTAATCATAAGTAAATCACGAAAGAAAATGCTTAAATTAATGAACCAAGAACGAACTTTTTATTTATCTGTTAAGCCAAAAGTTTTAAAGGACAAATAAATAATAAGATTACGCAAATTAAATTATTCAAGATGCCCATATAAATGCGATTGAACTTAGTACACTTGTGTAAGTTTTAATTAGTCCTTCGTTTACAAGTTATTTTAGAACAAAAACCGGTCGAAAACTTGATAATACAATAAAAGCTCATTCATCATCGTATATTCTCATTTTGTTACCATCCAAATACGCCTGAACAGAGGCGAGGAAACAATAAAAAAGCCATAAACCTGGCAATACAATAAACTTGAAACGCACGAGTTCCGTTACAACTGATCACGAGGGAACAATCGACGCACTATTAGGAGTCCAATAATGGCAGTCCACTAAAAATATGTCTATTGACATATTCGATACACGACAAATACAAAAAGTGGGCTTCGCTCTCCGTGGGAATTTCGGGATAAAAACTATCATATGTCTTTTCCTGGGTATCAAACTATATCCATATCAAATTTCATCTAAAAAGGTTCAGTGGTTGAAGTGTGAAGTGGTACTAAACAAACAAATACCTATACAAACTTTTACTTTACTTTCGCATTTATAAAATTAGTAGGATTTTACCAGTGCTCCATTTAATCCTAAAATTCCTACAAAAATAGCAAATACCAAAAATATATCTTGTGACATTTCAAATGTCAAACTCGTTTTGGGGATTCGGCGGTCGTAAAATTTGAGAGTTCGTAGCGAAACGCTATCGCAACGAATGTTTTTATTAATATATTGTACATACATACATACATAATATCACGTCTTTATCCCTAATGGGGCAGACAGAGCATTTTGGGTCTTGCGGTTCTATGCAGAGCCCAGGGCCGCAAGACCCAAAAGCCACTTTTAGCGTCATGGTAGGCGAGAAGATGGAAAAGCAATCAATACAGTGATGGGTTGCTAGCCGCATCGCCTGTTAACATGATTTGCATTTTTGCCCATTCCCTCGATCGGCTTTTACGATCTGCGTGGGAAGAGAAGCAGCTGGTACATTCTAAGTTTTTTTTTATTTCTTCCAGACCAGCATGGGAGTATATTAATATTATTGTAATAATAACATTAATATATTGTGTCGCAGTAAAAACCGACTTCACCTCACACACACCACACAACCGACTTTCATAAAATTTCTATGACCACCTGACGTATACCTTTTCAAACAAAAAAAAGAATTTACCATATCGATCCGGGAACCTTAGAAAAATCTGCGAATACATACATAAACTATAAAAATAAAAGATCACGAAGTGATAACTTCCATATTATTGGTAGTCGGTTAAAATGGGCCTGATAATGATAATAATGATGATTAAGTCATGCATGATAGCGGCAATTTTTGACTAGACAGACACCTACCTGGAGTTTATGCTTCGGGGAGCCAGGCCACGATCAAATTAAGGTCATCGTAAAAGGCCTTTGAAACTAGCATTTGAGAAGCTTTTAACATGTTGAAATGCATCTTCGTTTAAAAGGTGACAAGTTTCAAAATGAATTCAAAATAAAAAGATTACTTTTACTACTTTTATAGACTAAGAACAAATATTTCAAGACATACATAATTCAGTCTATCGTTTTACCGATATATGTATCTATGTATATAGATTTTTTTCCTTAAAGTAATGGTCTGAATCACCCCTTCACATATGAGTACTTAAAAAAGTAATATTATAGGGTGCGTTTTAATTAAGCACTTATAAATGTAATATTGCACACACACACAGTTGGTATACAAATGAATGCAGTTTCCGATTGAACCGGCCGCAATGGGCCAATGGTCTATATTGATTAAACCATGTTTTTAATCAATCTCCAATGGATATGTATGCATAGTCATCATCAGTATCCAGTCGGAAATGTATATTGAAATATTATTACTATTAAAATATATATATTCGTATTTCTCTTTCTCTTTCGCTCTCTGATGTGTTAGTTTTCAAATAAATGAGTATTTTACTTTTGAATAACAACACAGAATAGTAGAATCTGTGGGGAAATGATTCCAGCTAAAACATCAACCCCATTCGTAAAAAGTCATGCAATCATTTGTTCTCTCACTGAATTATGCTCAAGATAAAACGCGTCCCATGGTATTCGTGTTATCGAATAAGCTGCGTATAATAAAGCAGACGGCCACAGCTGCCTGTTGCTAATCTGGAGATTGGGCGAGACAAATAACCGGCAATAACCTGGCAATATCGATAGGAAGTGCCCCGAGAGGACTACGGTTGCACTGTTCAATTGTAGCCCAAATTGGAAAAGACGTACCGGAGATTATAAAACTTCTTTTGCCTTGACCAAATATTTACAATTAACTAATTGAAAAAAAATGCACGATTATGAAATGCCTTGTGGTTTTATCAAGCGTAGAATAGGACCACTTCATTTCTTCCCGTATATGATTTAAGGAGGCGATTTGGAAATACAAGCTTATAAACAGCAATCAGACCTCTCCAACCCGTCTGGCCAGCGTGGAGAGTGTAGGCCAAACCCTCTGTACCTTTACTGCGCCCAAGTATGGCTCTAGTAGTACGAAAAAGGTCGTGCTCCTGCAGTGGAGACTTCAAAGACCTGATGTTGATGATGATGATTATGAAATACAGATTAAAATCTGCTCACTGGTCTTAACCAGTGGGCAGACTAAACGGACCGACAAGCTTAAAGCTAAAGTTTTTTGCAATATGTTATCAAAAACAAAGGACGTCACATTAGAAAAAAATCTTATCAATAGCCTACAACTCAAACAAAAAGCTTTAATAGAATAAAAATAAGAAAATCTAATATTATTACAGTGTAACTATATCGTAACTGTTACACTCCGGATGGTCACAGCTGCCTGTTGCTTATCCCCACATTCGGCGAGAACAAATAAGGTAATATCGAAGGAAACAGACCGCGCCAATATCGTTACGTTAGCACGGTTAAACAATCTTCGTTCATCGAAAGTGTGTGAGACTCCCAGAGAATAAATAATTGACTATCTGAAAATATAAACGAACCAAGCTTGCATGACATGCTGATGGTACATTAAATGGCGTAAACAATTGTTAATTGTAGATCAAATAAATAAATAGAGATTGTTATCATTTTGTAGCGTGAATTTTGTACAGAAACAAAGACTTTGTCTACCCTGTGCCATCTCTAATATAATATCGGATACTAGCGAAAAATGTATTTTTTCATATACGGCCGTTCTCGTAATTTATGTAAGATTATTGCCTAACCTGTCAAAAATATTTGTGCACGTCAGTTATTATTATTGGATATTAAACAGTCTTTAAACATCTTAAGCGCACTTAGGCGACTGCTAACCATAAACAATGTTTAGTACGACCAGTATGGCAATAAGTTGAACTGTTATCGAAGTACCGAACAAATCCTAAAATCCTCCACGTTTCTGGTAACTTTCACAGATTTCTCACATCCACTGACGAAGTGACCGATAAATAATTTATAATACACCGCACAATCTCCAGCAGAGCGAGTGAGAACTGATTGATTCACTTATCAGTTTATTCGACAACACTGCACACCGCTCGAATCGGCGATCACTTATTCCGAGCACATCCGACTCGCGGATTCACTTAAACCACGTCACTTGCCACTTAAAAAGTAAAAAGAGGATTCCATTTTCAAAAATTGTGTATTCAGTGAGCGTCTAGATTAGTCGCGGACGGAGAGGCGGGCGGACCGCGCGCGCTTTCCGCCCATCTGACGTACGCCGCGTGATCCACGGGCGGCCGGCGGTACGAAAAACTTTAACAGGACTATTAGGGAAGTGGTAAGGGGTTGGTAATAAAAATGGACACTTCGGTGACATCCAAATTGGTAGTCCTAGTAACAGGGGTTAGTGAATTATTTGCTATCATTTTCGTCAGAACTGAACTTATGTTTGTAAGCTAAGTTTTGCGCGACATTTTTCTTTACAACATGTATGAAATGATAAGAGAACTCTGTTGTTGCTTTATCATAATGACTATCAAATATTACAAATTAGAGACAATCAAATTTCAATTCAAATATAATTTCTTTTACCTGTATTAATTTATTTATTGGTTGCCAATGACGTATTCATTAATGTGAAATAGTCACCTCGTATGTATGTTTTTTTTAATCTATATATATATATATAGGTATATTTATTTGTTATAAAATCTAGTATCGTTGGGTTAGTATATCAAAACACAAGTCTCTAACTTTACCGGTCAAGCAAGACCCGCATGGCATTAATAAATGCTACGTTAATTTTTTTACTATTGTGTCTGGTATTGGCGTATATATGTGTGACTTGTCATTCTCAATATATATTTATATTTTCCCAGTACCAACAAAACAAGAGCTCGTGCCTTGTGCGACAAAGCCTCAATAAAAACAATATACGACAGTATGAAATGGAAGTAAAATATTACTGCCTTCTTTGTTTTCTTTTACACCGCCGTAACCGTTGCTTATTACGAATGACATTCACGCACACGCTGGTATGTCTGTTATTTATGTAAACTACGCATACATGGGTGTCACCGCATAATGTACTCTTCATTCATCATTATAACCGCATAACGTTAAAAGATGGACATTCCATCAAAATTTTTTAAAATTACTGTTTAAAAGCGCGCGCTACGCTGCGCGTGGCACCTTTCGAGAACTTTCTGTCCTGTCATTATTCGCTGAGAATCGTAAGCGTAGGTACTCAATCAAAACTTATTTCACGTTCCAATGCGTTATGTAAACAAAAGAGTCAGAGCTGCTAGATCTCAGAACAGGTATTGATAATATCAACCCAGGGTACACCTTTTTCAATCATATAAGTAGGTCATTTATGACGAAGGTCTGACTGCTGATCTTTTCCGAATGCGAAACTTAAATGCGTCTGAAGGTAATTTTATCGGTAGAACGTTATTTTTTAAAAGAAGCGGCCAAGTAATTTCGGCTGGCTGTGCGTAATGTGCGACTAAAAGGCACGAGTTCGATCCTCACATCTCACCAGACGCGACTTGTACCTCTGTTCCAGTAAAGAAAAATATCGTGAGAAAATCTGCACACAGGTATCTTTCAAAGTTTAGTTTACTGTCGATATTTTATTTATGATCAAACTAATCTTAAATTTCCTTTACACGAAATATTGTAATGAAAAATTACGTCTGTCTATACATACTAATCGCCAAAAGACAATCTTACAACTCATCAGGAAGAAATAGCCTATAAATTATGCAGTCTATTTCTTTTTATGGATTCACACATGACTTCGAAAAACACTCTCTTTCTCAGCTCAGCATATTCCCAGTTGAATCCTCAGCTGTAATGCGAAAACCGCGGTCCGCTTCCCAGCTTCTTCTCCACTTCGCACGGTCTTAAGCATCTTGGTTGTAAGACTACGGGACGCATATCAAAAACAATCTTGACGACGTCCATAACTTCGAGAAACACTAACTATTCTCGATAAACCTTCTTGGTTTCAAGCCGGCAGTTGTGATTAGTATTCGTAATCATAATGCACTTACCAAGTACGTAATCCAAGCTATTCAAGTACGCACGAAGGCCTATGACAGGAAATAGCTCCAATTCGATACCGCCATTAAAGCGCCCGTAAAATTCGTCAAGTTTATGACAGCCCCTAAATCGAAATCCACGACAAGGGTCCCGGCATAATGTGTCTCACGTACTGCCTTCAGGTCGATTCACAATATTCAGATTTGTAGTTACGTGCTCCATTTTATTCAAGTCCGTCTGTTATTCTATTTAATTCTATTGCACAAATAGCAATATAAATACATACACATAAACAAATCCAAAATAAGACCTTGTCGCTTATCAATTCTTCCAGCCAACAGTAGTTATGGAAACAGAATAATTTATAGTATTATAAGTGAGATTTTCGTGATTTTTGGATAGCATCTGGGTAGTTTTATTGTGTATGCCGGCTGGGCCATCGAACTCCTCGAAAACTATTAAGTTTTTTTTAACCTCTTCTAGCTAGGTCTGAATATTCAACATAAGTGAGAATCTGAATTACCAATAGCTGATGCAGCTAGCAAACCATCACTATTTACACCTCCACTCAAATACGGTCTGTCAGCCCTAGGCCATGTCTACCCCTGAAGGGATTACGACGTGATAGTGTGTGTGTGCGTGTGTGTAAGAATATTTATCATCTTCATTGGTATTTTCTGCGCCTTATTCTTTCCACGCAAAATATAGAAAGTGCATGCATAAAAATTCTAACTATTCTAAACAGAGTTTTTGTTTTTTTAATACTAGCATTGTTATGAACGACAGAAACTGTTCTAAAAAGGCAATAAGTTTTTATCGTTTCGAAGCAATACTTGGTAAATGTACCAAATAATATTGTATATCGAGCACTACGTCAATTGTGTCATTACCCATTCCAGAACAACTCGGAAGCGGCATAATGTGTCAGCGTGACACTAACCTGACGCGCGAATGACGCCGCCGCGCTGAGTATTCAAGGATTCAGCTCCAAATACTGATTATTACACATTTTATCATAGAAAGATTATATTCCTCTGCAGGAAATACTTAAATGAAAAAGTATTTATCGATTACGTAAGCAAACACTTGGTAAATGGTTACCAAATAATGTTGTATATCGAGCACTGCGTCAATTGTGTCTTCATCATCATCATCAGGTCTTTATGTCTTCACGGCAGGAGCACGACTCTCTCTGTACTACCAGAGCCATACTTGGCTAGAGCAGCCAGAGGAATTGACCTACACTCTCCTCGCTGGCCAGACGGGTTGGAGAGGTGTCACTGATGTTTTGTAAGCTTTGTTTAGCTTGTATTTCCTAAGCCGCTTTCTACGACATCCACGGCAGGACTTGGAGTGGCCCTATTCTACTCTGCCGAAAACCACACGGCAAATCAACTGTGTCATTTCAGCACAATTCGGAAGCGGCATTATGTGTCAGAGTGACGCTAACTTGACGCGCGAATAACGCCGAGGCGCTGAGTCAACTATTCACGTCCTCATCGCCTATTAAATTTGTTTGCATTTTCGCCCATTCCTTTGACCTGCTTTTTCGACCTGCACAGGAAGAAAAGCAGCGTTGGGCGTTATGCGCTAAGTTACTGCGACACAATCTGATAAGGCGCTCTTCATAACACCAATATTCTAACGAACAAAACAACATTATGGGGGGTCGGACATGGCAATGGCAATTTATAGCTCATCGGAATCAATTGACTTATAAAAAAGCCATTGGTGACCTAATTGATTGAATTAATTTATTATCCTTTAGCGCGGAGAAGCAAATAGAGTCGATTCTAGTGAGAATAGTATTTGAAGTTAGATTATTACTTCTTTATTCAGAAAAAACTTTTGCTAAATCTGTTTTAGTTAATATATGTTTTGTCTTGTTCTTGCAATGTTAAATATTAAAAAGAGCGACAGAGAAAAATCATATTTCATCTGAAATGAATTTAGCAAACGATTTATTTTTCTAAATAAATAATTTAAAAAAATGTTTCTTTAAACTTTGAACTTATTACAACGTTTTACATGTTGCTTTATAGAGCTTTATAGATTACTAGAGGCAGCGCGCGGCTTCGCCCGCGTTAATCACTTGAGTGAAGTCGCAGGCGTGATGCAATATAGCCTATAGCCTTCCTCGATAAACGACCTATCCAATACAGAAAGAATTTTTCAAATCAGACTAGTGGATCCTGAGATTAGCGCGTTCAAACAAACAAACTCTTCAGCTTTATATATAAGTATGGATTAGCAAACGTTTGTATTTCATTTTCTAAGTCAATAATTTAATAAAATCTTTATATTACTTACAACGCTTTATATGTTGCTTTAGAAGTTCACAGACTTTAATATATTCTAAGTAGATTCATGAAAGCTATAAATCAGGAAAAGTTTCAAACTCTATCAAAATACAATTTGTACTAGCGCTTACAATGTGAAGCTTAAAAACTTTTATTGTTATAACCAACAATCAAAACAATATGGAGTTCTGAAACATACGTACACACAATACCGGGCATAATAATATGTTCGAAATAAATTATTTTCAGCACACAAAATTCTAAGATCTCTTTCAAAAAGATTTGGTACTTGAACATTGAATATTAAAAAAATAAATATTAACTATAATTAAATTGGAAAGTACTAGGCCACTCGGACAAGCTCTTGATCGGTCATTTTGGAAATCCTTGGGTGAGGCTTATGTTCAGCAGTGGACGTTATGCAGCTGAAATGATGATTCGAACAAGACTTCTATCTAGGCAGAACCTAGGTTCCTCGATATCATTTCTGTAGATTAAGACGAATGAAAATGAATTCTGTATTCTGTATTTTATAAGATTCAAGACCATGCTCATCTACTATCATGATTTCTCGAGGAACTACTTAGTTAAATTAATATCTATAGTGCCATCTATATTTTGACAGGCAAACTACAAAAACTAAAAAAAGCTGTCTTTCAAGCTATAACTTAACACTTTTTAGCGGCCGAAACGATCTTCATCAAACATAGTTAAGAATCATCGCAAGGGAACTTGCTTTAACGTAAAAAAACCGTATCGTATTAGTCCATCGTTCGAGCGCTCCGATACAACAGACAGACTGACAGACTTTAGCGTCAAATTAATAACACTCCTTTTTTGTCAGGGATTAAAACCAAGCTTTAACCGCGGCATTACCAGAAACAAAGTCCTTTAATCGTAAAATGCCCTGTCTAGTCCGCCCAGTGCATCAATACCCGCACAGGTACACTTTACTGCCCTTTTTATTGCAAAGAAAGCGTCTGTGCTGCCATATTTTAGCTTTACGACTACTCGTGTCAGTCGACATTGTTTCCAAGCGGTGTCTCTTGTTTTTTTGCTTTCATAATATAATTTATCAAAAACCGACTTCAACCCCAAACTATACAACCGATTTTGATACAAAATTTATGGGACCACCTCTGAAGCCCTCCTCTATACCCTTTCAAACAAAAAAAGAATTTTCCAAATCGTTCCAGGAGTCTTCGATTAACTGGTGGATCATCGCGACGAAAACGATAACCTCCACCTTTTTGGATCTCGGTTTAAAAGCAAATGGCGGTCAGCGTTAAGAATCTGAGAAATTATGTCGGCAGTCGATGCGAAATCCCACTTTTAACCTATTCTCGGCTTCAGGCCCACCATAGGCTCATCGAGGCTTTGACCCTTATTATTCTATACACTCTAGTCTACTTAGTAAGGATTATAGACTAGAACTTTAACAGGAATCAAGTTAAAATCTAGTAAAACATCATCATTTTTGTCAGATAACCTGGGTCTGACCTGGGTCTTTGATGTTTATGAAGATTCTTCTTCCCTAGCATTTTATTATGTCCCACTGCTGGGCAAAGCCTCCCCCTTGTCCTTCCACTTATCTGTGTCTGCTGAAAGCTCTTCCCATCCAGATCGTTTCGCCACCTGGTTTTGGGTCTACCTCTGCCCCGGCGGCCTGGTAACCAAAATATTGTCAATTTGCCCACCTTTTCGGTCGCATTCGACTGACATGTACCTATCTATCTATCTAGATATTCATTTGGTATAAAATATAGTATCGTTGAGTTAGTATACCATAACAAGTCTCGATCTTACCTTGAGGTTAGCTCAATCATGTGATTTGTCCGTATTTATTTATATTTAATTGTACACGAATCGAATACGCCAGACAAGTACAAATGAAGAGTTTGTGGTCTAACCTGAAGGTAATGAATTTGAATCGAGCGCTAGAGTGCTTACAAATTGCTCCTTTCGCCAGCTAAGTGAGCAATCCGCTGAGTTCCGCTGCGGTTACTGAATACTGTACCGTATTGTCGGCATCTGGAATGTACTTGAGACAAGTACGTATAAGGAGCTTTTGGTTTAATCTGCAGCTAGTGAGAGATAAATCAATTGGCTACTATCGCTGAGATCGCCAAGCGGCGCAAATATAGTTCTTTAAATGATGACTATATTTTTGTGCCGTTTGGCGTGAAAACTTTTGGACCTTGGGGCCTCGGTGCTAGGGGTCTCCTTAAAGAGATCTCTCCAAGACTGATCTGCGCCGCTGGTGACAAGAGGGCTGGCTGTTTTTTCGCACAACGAATCAGTATTGCGATCCAACGCGGAAATGCGGCCAGCGTTCTTGGCACTATGCCACATGGGCAAGATTTTTTAGACTAAATTAGTAGTTAACTTTTTTCTGTATGTATATTTGTAAATATTTTTTTTTTTTTATCCTTCGTATTTCCTTAAATAAATTATGTTTTTATTAGCTACTTGCCATCAATTCAAATCAGATTTCTTAAAACATTTGCTATGGGATTTGTATGAAATATAGACACGTATAAGGAGCTTTTGGTTAAACCTGCAGGTAATGAAAGATAAATCAATTGGGTATTTGCCATCAACTCAAATCAGATTTTTTTAACGTCAGAACATACATTGTGTATGGGATTTGTATGAAATATGGACTTTTTTCTGGAAAAATAAATCTAAAATTACATTGCAATGGATATATATGATCATGAAAATTAATATTTTTTGGAACGAGGTTCTTTATCGCGCGTTGCGAAAGGGCTATACGAAAAAAAATTAAGACCAAAATATGTAACGACACTTATTGCTATAGTTTTAAGCCGTGCGGCATGCGCGTGTTTCTCTGTCTTTCTCTCTCCTAATTAATCGAAAGTTCCATCCGGGTGTCCCTTGAAACCTCTCAAGTTTTTTAATAGTACCAAATAATTTATTTTTTACGAAGGTAAGTACCAATTTATAAATAAGTATTGTTAAAGGGTTTACTCGTGAGTGTAGACTGTAGAGTACAGCGAAGCCGTCGGATCGCCGCTCTTGACACTCGCCCTGGTGATGATCGTCTAAATGGATCGAAACTGGTCGGCGTTTCCGTCAAAGTATATGTACAATGTGAACGTTGTTATAAAAATTGAAAACAATTTACTCAATTGTTTACAATCTTTATAATTGTAAGCAATTTACTCAATCGTTTAAAATTTTTATAAATTGGAATCGACAGTATTTTTTACGCTTTTCTGTGTGGTCAGTTGTAAATACTGTACTTACAAACCGTGCTGGTTTAGGCTGATGCTGGTCGTTGGTATGTTAATGTTACCTGTAAAAAGAAAAGAAAAGAGTCAGCCTTATTTGGAACACTATGATATCGCAAATTACTATGATACTCTCACAATGACTATTTTTTGGCAAAGGGTATTTTTATTTTATTTTCCTGATTCAAAAATGAATTCTGAGATTAAGTTCTAATCTCTAGCTAGATCTTTGTTTATAATAAGTTTCTTCGGCGTTTCTAATCAGCAGTGGTCGTTACGAAACGCTGGTATTGGTAGTTTTTTAAAATAAATATATTTTTTTAAATAAATTCTAATATACACTGCACGTAATGTAAATTATACTTACTGACGTGTATGTGCCTGTAAAGGTCTAATTATTGAATAAAATACATTTGAAAGATGCACCTTCGAAGGTGAAATATTCTTTTAAGATAAAATCCTCTTTAATAAATAAAGATTTAAAAAAATAAGAATTTGAATCTTAAAATCTAAAACAATATGCTTTAATATTTAATTTTTTATGTAGAAAAGGATTAATGTACGTCTTGGCCTTTAAAAATACCCACCCAGGTTCTATAGAAAAATTTGTCTTTCACATCAAACTTATAATGATTCTGATAAGCGAAATAATGCGATTCTATGAAAAGCAAGTTCCTAAAAATGGTTTCAGTATTGAACTCGGTTTACCTAGAATAGACCAGACTTTAAATTAGGTGCTCTAAATACACCGCAGCACGATTGACTCGGTTAGTCTGTGGTTTTGGTCCAAATGAAGAGAGTTGGCAAAACAAGGAAAGAAAAAAAACGACGGACACTCTGGGAGTGCCGGCAGAAGTGAAAACTTGAATATTAACGTTGTGCATTTTTGATATACGAAACAGCAGGCGCAGGCATACATTTTCGCCGCGCCGTAGAAAGAGAGGGGGATACTCCCTCTCCTACGCCGCGCCAGCTGTCTACTCTCCATCCGTCTTACGAATTTTCGATCAGGTCACGTGTCCTGACGCGAGTTTAACATTTTTTACCCATTCCAAAAAAAGTGCACAACGCCGCTAAAGAAGTTTTTACTTCAAAAATATAGAAATAAATAAATAGTAAGACCACTGCAATTTAAGAAAAATTGAATCAATTTAAGCGTTTTCTTAAAACGATCCGATATCGATTTATTTTGCTGCTTGTTGCTAAAGCGCGTAGAAATAAAGTATGCGTACAATATAACATAGTGGCGGCTAAACAAATCACTTATTGAAAGGGATGCTTTAGCATCAAAATCTTTGGATATTTTTATCATTGGATAGTTGTCAATTTTTTTCCTGTTTTATAATTTTTGACGTCAGATGTCATTTACTTACACCTAATTGCCTAAGCGGCAACAAGCTGTACTGCAGCATTTTTTTCGTCAAGCATGATAGTACTATCTATATAAGGCAATTTTAGGCCGGAAAAGGCACTTGTGCTTAACAAACAAAAATGATAAATAAATAAATAAATATATAGGGACAAATTACACTGATTGAGCTAGCCCCAAAGTAAGTTCGAGACTTGTGTTATTGGATACTAACTCAACGATACTATATTTTATAACAAATACATATATAGATAAACATCCAAGACCTAGGACAATTTGAAAAAGGCCATTTTCCATCTTGCCCTAACCGTGGATCGAACCCGAGACCTCTGGGTGGCGGACTAGCGTGGTGACCACTACGCCACGGAGGTCGTCCTTAAATGAATGATCAAGGAAGTATTTTAATTTAGATCAAGATACAGTAAATTTACGGAACGTCTATTATAAATAACCCTAACCCTAATGTTTAAGAGTCCCCCGACCCTAGACTTCTCCATACAAACGTAGTCTACGTTTAATTTTGAAACCACATGTCAGATTCCGGTAAAAATTGGTAATTGTAAAGAAATTGCAATTATCTAGGGTTATAACTGGTTTCCTATAGTAAAATTATGAACTGGAAAGAAAATATAACGATTTAGAAGTTTCCCATACTAATGGTCAAAAATGATATAAAACACTATATTCTATTTCAAGTTCATATTTTTACCGTCGGAAACTAGTTATAAACATAGATAATTTCAATATCTTTGAAATTACAAAATTTTGCCCAAATCGGATATGTCGTTTTGAAATAAAACGTAGACTACGTTTGTATGGAAAGTTGTATTTTGGTCTAGGTAGGGGGACCATTAATGTGCGTTTTTACTTATATACTCCGCTGTTCGCTTATGATTTGAGTCGGCTCACGGCGGGTAAAATTACGGCGATAATTGCAGCAACCGATAGCCATCGCCGTGTCACGCCAAAGCATCATTCCCACCACTATGACGTCACAGGGATGAGCGCATTATCGTCCACAGCATAATTCATACATCTTTTGTCTCTGTCTATTGAAATAATGTTTTGTATCTTTTGTCTCTGTCTACCGATTTTAATATAATGTATTTATTTCCTACAGTGTGTAAATAACTATAGTAAATACATACACACCGACCTTTTGATAAAAAAACATTTAAAAAAAAGAGCTAAAGCTCTCTCTAGATTAACTTTCCGTTTAAATCAAATTTATAAAGAAACTTAATTTCTATGTAGGTAATAATACTGCAATATTATTTAACGACTTCTAAACTCCGGTCATATTATATTCGACGTAGGTAATCGTCAGACGTCGGTTTCCATAGCAACACAGATATTGTAATCTATTCTCCAATCAGTACGGCGATCATGTACGGATTCGATCAGGCTTCGCAAGTACGGTCATTTGATTGGAGAATGACGTCACTTCTTTGTTCACGTCACGCCTCATTGACTTCTGGAGAGTCTAGAAATCAGATAAACTTCCGAAGTGCGACATTTCAACTAGATGATCGTATTTGATTGAAGAGTGAAGTCAATTCTTATATATTTGTACTTCTCAATTAAAAATTAATAAGCTCACTTAAGAGGGCCCTTCCCGGTCCGTCTATCGTCAACGCAAGCATGGTTGGAAATGCTTGTTGTTTCATCCAGAGCAATGATAGAAAAAAAAGCAAAGTGAAAAGAGAGAGATAGCACCTGAGCGCTCAGTTTGCATTCTGTTGTTTACACAAATTCAGTATAAGTCTCCAAAAATCTGCTTTTTTGTACAAATTTTACCTGAACTTCGGCCGATCATATAGTACTCATGAATTGTAAAAGTAAAGAAAATATTTGCATACAAACCTTGCAAATGTAATGAAGATTCTAAATAAAAAACATTTAATTTACACACTCGTAAGGCTACTGAAAAACACGTATTACCTGGAACAAGTTTTATGAAATTTCCGCACCCTATGAAAAGTTAATATTCGTTCAATGAATAGTAAATAATAATACTAATTCCGAAAACTAAATATCACCTGTTATACAACTTGTGCGGTATACAGGCCAAAAAGTATATCATTCAAAAACTGTATTGTTGAAAAGAGATATCATTCAAAACATATACCTATCAAAATCATATTGTTTAGAAGATATATGACTTAAAAACCATACCATCTAAAAAGTATAGACAGGCAGACAGAAAAAAAATTTGGTTACACGTACAAAATGCGCGCATTTTGAACGTTTAACCAAACCATTTACTCGATTATTCGTTATTGACAAACTCAGTCTATAGTTATTTCTTTTCATATTTTATGTATTTTATCGAAATAACGTAACATCAAAGTTTTGTTACCCATAATGCCATGCCGCGGCAGCGGCCGGCGAGTGCTAAGACACTTCTATCCATTGTCTAGGTTAGGGCAATCCTATAGGTTAGGTTATGTTAGAACTGCGACCAACACACGCACGAGCCGAGCGAGCGATGCGAGCGTGCCGCCGCGGCAGCGGCCGGCGAGTGCTAAGACACTTCTATCCATTTTCCTTGGTTAGGGCAATCCTATAGGTTAGGTTATGTTAGAACTGCGACCAACACACGCACGAGCCGAGCGAGCGAAGCGAGCGTGCCGCGGCAGCGGCCGGCTAGTGCTAAGACACTTCTATCCATTTTCCTAGGTTAGGGTAATCCTATAGGTTAGGTTATGTTAGAACTGCGACCAACACACGCACGAGCCGAGCGAGCGAAGCGAGCGTGACGCGGCAGCGGCCGGCGAGTGCTAAGACACTTCTATCCATTTTCCTAGGTTAGGGCAATCCTATAGGTTAGGTTATGTTAGAACTGCGACCAACACACGCACAAGCCGAGCGAGCGAAGCGAGCGTGCCGCGGCAGCGGCCGGCGAGTGCTAAGACACTTCTATCTATTTTCCTAGGTTAGGGTAATCCTATAGGTTAGGTTATGTTAGAACTGCGACCAACACACGCACGAGCCGAGCGAGCGAAGCGAGCGTGCCGCGGCAGCGGCCGGCGAGTGCTAAGACACTTCTATCCATTTTCCTAGGTTAGGGCAATCCTATAGGTTAGGTTATGTTAGAACTGCGACCAACACACGCACGAGCCGACCGAGCGAAGCGAGTTATTATGTGTACCGTTACATATTAAAACATGTTTTTATGAACAGTTTTATCAATAACTTAATATTTTATATGAAATGTTAGTTCGATATACCGTTTTTCTATAAAAGAAAACCATTTTAAAATATATTTTTTTTTAAATGTTGTTATTATAATATGAAACTGCGATGATAAACTATTCGTTTTATTAAGAAAAAAATGTATTAAAAATCGTGTGAGTTTTCTGGGAAATGAAATTCAATGTCAAAAAAATCTGTATTCTAATAGACACCCATTTTTTATATATTAGCCATATATAAAAAATAAGTGCGTATAACAAACGAAAATTTGAGGAACGAAATCGTCTATCAATATTAATACGTACATTATGTGATTGCGACATATTAATGTATTATTTTCAGCCCACCTGCATTGGCTTATCGTAATAAAATTATCCGCAACATACTGCCAGGCGCTATATCAAAAGTTTGTTATATCTAATGATAATTATATATTAAGAATCTTCTATTAATCGATTCATATACGTAATAATTATTATGTTAATAATATATCTATAGAAAGTTTATTATACGTAACGACCAATAGATTTCGAGAACTTTATACGAAAGGTTTGTTAGATGGAATAATTATTATTTAAACGATTTTATGGGTTTGAAAAGTATGATTTACGATTTTTATCTTAATTGATAATTATACCAACCATAATTATATATTTCGTTGGTATTTATTCAAAATAATATATATTTTGTTGTTCTATCTTATATTACTTACCCCTCTTTTTTCACTTTGCTTTTTTTTCTATCATTGCGCTTGATGAAACAACAAGTATTTTCAACTATGCTCGCGTTGACGATAGACAGACCGGGAAGGGCCCTCTTAATGGTGGTGCGTTGCTGGGTATTTTTATTTGAACTTTTATGGCTTGATAATTTTTTATGTTCTTAAGTACAAGTAAAAAATCATTATTTATTGGAATAATTTTAATTGTAATTTATATAGTTAATATAAAGTACGTATATGTATACTATATTTCATTTTAGATAGACGTATTTATTTAATTATATGTTTATTTGTAGTTTGTGTAGTTTTATGTAATTTTAATTTTCTTCTTCCTTCATACTATGTAATGAACACGCCTGTATGCCTTTCTTACAAAAACATCTCCTCTCACTCATAAGTAGTGCCGTACAACTTTTATGTTTTCTCCGTAAATATTTTCCATGTACAAAAATTGGTAAATAAATAAAGTTATTGCAGGGTTAAATAAAGCTTGAAAGACAGGGCTTTCTCTAGCAAATAATAGATGGCGCTACGGATATCAAGTCGTATGGGTAGTTCCGCAGTCAGTCGGAACAGTCGGGGACTGTTGCCGACGGTCGCCGTCTGTCGCTCGTCTGTAAGAGCCCTTACGAACTCTTCCTTTCTGTGCATTTCGTTCAGAAAGCTTTGGAGACAGGTACTTTACCCAAACTGGTATTAAAATGAAGGGTACTGTGCCACCGAGACTCGATTACCAGTGACCCTGAAGGTTACATTGTTCACGCGTCTCCAGCTGAAGGGCCTTATATCTGCACCGTGGCCTCACTGTGCTTTACACCCTAGTCACGTGTCGCACAAATTCGAGGCGTTACTACACTTTGTTGTTATTTCATTACAGCTACACGAAAGAAGGGTGTATTCAAGGGCCTTGTATGCGTCGTAAATAGGGCTGTCTGTAGTGACGGGACACGGGGCCTTAAGAGGTTCGGAGACCTCTTTGCGACACGTAATCCTCATGCTTCTTCTTCTTAGCGTGTCGATCTCAGAGCAAGGATCCAAGATAGACACAGCCTCTGTTTGATTTTGCGTGTCGAGCCACATCAATATAATAAAGGCGAAAGTTTATGTGTGTATGATTGTTACTTCTTAACGTGCAAACGGCTGGTCCGATTTTAATAAAATTTGGTAGCTGACACCCTGGACTAACATTTAGGCGCGGATAACACCGCGGGGCGCAGCTAGTAATTATATAATTAACCGGTTAAGACCTGCATGACATTAATAAATGCTACGTTCATTATTTTACTATTGTGTCTGGAATTGGCGGTAAAGGAACGATTAAAACTTGTTTGTTTGTAATAACTTAATTAAATAATAAAGAAAATACATACAAGAATGAAGAAGTAAGAAACACACAAACAAACTTTCGCCTTTCTAATATGAGTGTGATTTAGGTCGGGTCTCCAGCTACACGAGTACTAAGTTGATCTGTCAACTGAGCCGAATTTACGAGAGTTTGCTACTCAGGTACGGAACCGTTATTGCAGTAGTAATTGTTTGCAATTCCTGCAAACAGCTACCGAACTTGCCAGACAGTTCTGTTTGTTTGATTTATTACGTCTGTTGGGAAAAGGCCTAAAACCCGCGGTTTAATTATCAACAATTGAGTTTATTTCTAGGCAAATAAAAAAAAACAAGACACCATATTTAGTACAGACGGACAACAAATATTTCTACCACAATTTTGTTATTTGCAAAAAATCATTTGATAATTTAAATCTAAATGTTAATTCTAATTATAAAAAATAGCTATCACGGTGCATGAGACACAGATTGACAGAGTGGTGTACAAGGCTCAAGGCCTCCGAGTCCTTTTGTCTAGAGGTCGGAGTCGTTTACAGGGCTCGCCTTGTTTGTGTGAAGCTCGAAGACTTGGGAGTCTTTTTCAGAGCTCGGGCCTTTTTGAGAGCTCGAGCCTTTTCGAGAACTCAATCGATCTGGAGGCTTTTTCACGGCTTAAGTCTTGCAAGCTTTCGAGCAACAAGTCGAACGTCGAGCTTCAAGTATTTTTTTGTAAACTTGAGTTATCCTAAAAGCTAGATTTAATTTTAAGACTCGTGATTTTTTGAAGGCTCGATCTCTTTTAAAGCCTCGAGGCGTGGCTCAGAGAGCTCGAGACTCGGCTAGGCTGGGATCTATGATCCTACCGAGCTCACCGAGTCCTGCCAATCTGCAGCGAGCCTTCCAGTCCAGGTCTCAAACTCGACGTCTCGAGGTTTGTACGTCACTAACTGAGAGACAGACGGACAGTGGAGTCTTCGTAATACGGTCCCGTTTTAACCCTTTTGGTACGAAATCCTATCAAATAGCGTTTCCCTTTAATAATACACTTGATTGGCTTAAATCACTGATGGCTATAAATAGTGTACCTATATATTAAATCAAATTAAAACTTTATTAGCTAATAAGAGTTTTACATGAGGTCTTATAATTAAGGCGCGTCTCTGTGTTATTTTTCAAAATCTGTCAAAATTTATTCAAAAGTTGTCCGTTCTTTTCCGCTAAGTTTGTAGTGTCAAAATGCAATGTATATAGAGTTTAGAAGTTACAGTATGAAAAACATGACGTAATGAAATGTTTCTATTATGTTAACACTTTTGTAACATATTACGTTTTTGTAAAAAATTGAATCTGGTCATGTCACGTAGATTATGACAGTAATCTAATATTTTGTTACGATATGTATTTGAAACTGAGATTTATCAAGCCAACTAGATCAATGTACCCGTATTGGCTTTCAATAAGAAATCTGAGCAATGACAAACATTCTGAAGGGAACTCCAGAATGTTGAAAATAGATCAATATTTATTGACACTATGGATAAATTATTAATTTAATTATACTAATAGAAAAAACACAATATATCTGACCCCAGTCAAACAAAAGGACCAAGACTTCTAAAATAGCGTTGCACCGAGAGCAACAATTTGACAGGTATGCATATTTAAGAGAAGTTCCTAAAGGGAATATATTGAAGTAGCCAAAATAACCATACCTAGTTTTTATTTCGTACAGCGCAATCTAGCGACCGACCGAGAAAAGTATTAACAGATTGGGTGTAAATGTTCCACCGGTGACCAATTCCGTCATTTTGAACGTTTTCTATTACTAAGAGCTTTGACATTTGTTTAACCAACTTAAAAAAAGAGGTTATCAATTCGGTTCTTTTTTTTTAGGGTTCCGTACGTTCCGTCCAAAGGATAAAATCGGAAACCCTATTACTAAGACTTTACTGTTCGTCTGTCTGTCTGTCACCAGGTTGTATCTCATAAACCGTGACAGCTAGACAGTTGAACTTTTCACAGATGATGTATTTCCATTGCCGCTATAAAAACTAATACCAAAGAAAAAATAAATATTTAAGGGGGCTCCAATGTAACAATTGTTTTTTTAACCGTTTTTTGCTTGATATTAATAACGGCAAGAGGTTGACACTTACTTAAAATATTCATAGAATATTTCGTTGTATATTCACTTTAAAAATAAATAATTAAATTAAAATAAAATGAATATTTAACGTGCGCGAGTCGGACTCGCACTCGGCCGGTTTTATAATACGTCGGAACACGAAGTCTAGTTCATATTCGATACAATGAAAAGAAACTTCGAATAAACTAGTATCATGATGTTCACATGTGCACACGGCTGTATTTATATTTCTTTACAAAGACGCCATTGTATCTCTCTTTCTGAATGCTCTGACTGCTTTATCTGCTTCCTAAAGATCTGTTCCTCAGTTATTGTGGGGTTAAACACCTTTCTCGATACAAGAAAGCGATTGTATGGATGGAAATACAATAAGCTTTATTGTATTGGGTGTTGTACTCCCCTGTCAGGACCGTACCCCTTTCTGAGAGCTAATTTGTCCTAATTTATTTCTATTTAAAAACTATTTTTGTAGTATTTCGTACCTGCAACTAATAAAATATTGAAAAAACAGCTTTACCTTATAATATTCACAATTTGTTCTATTATATTATCATTATTATTAACAGGTATTTTTAAGTTTCCACTGCAGGAATTTCACATCTATTTTAAAAGAAGAACAGAAAACAGAAACATACATTCTTTGTATTCGATAAGTGGAAAGACCTAAAAGGAAATCAAGAAAAACCTTTGCCCAGCAGTGGGCCTACATAGTTTAGAAAAAAATTACAGTTTGACATCGTTGTAAATGTAGACTGTCCATTTTGATGTACACTTCGTCCCCATTCCCGATTGGTACCGATTCCCGACTAACATGGTAAGTCACTCTGTCTTTATACTCCGTCATATGAACATAACCGGAATTTTCACCACCCTACACTCAGGGTTACCACAATGAGCAAAAAAATAAAATTCTGACGTGTTTAATGTCAGTTCTGCTTCCTAGCACATTCGTTAACTACTAATGCTTCTCTTCATTTTACTGAGGTTAGAAAAATTAAGAAAAACATCGTATTGATATTATTTATACTTAAAAAATTTAATTTTATGTATATGTCGGGGAGTTGGAATTTAGTTTCCTCTAATTATTATTTATTTCCACACAATATATCCAAACGTATCATATGCGAGCGCGAAGCAATGATGCAACTATCCATGCAACTATCCGAATGCCTGTTATCGCGCGTCCAATAGGGGCGCATCGGCTTGACCAATAGGAGGCTTGTTGCTGGCAGACGCAGCCATAGCTGTCACTTGTCAGTGTCAGTACAGTCAGTCATTCACAAAGAAAATAGGAATCGTAATGGAGAATGGCTTGCGCGTCATACAATTTCTATAATGCTTGACCTATGTGCTATGATCATAAGGCTAGGACGTAATTACAAAGTGCAAGGAGAAAGTGGTTAACTACGATGTGCGGCAGCCGTGGCCGACTACCCTTGGTAGTCTACTGGAGTGATGAAGCCGGTCGCTAAGACTCCTAGCGACAGAAAAGGACAGTTATTCAATGTCGTTTAATAACAGTCATACATACTGGGAATCCATTAGCGAAGGGCGAGATGTCGAGAGCTATTTATTTTATTAGGAAAGGAGACGACTCCATCGTTCTTACATTATTTTCTTTATTGATAACTTACTATGGTAACCTATAATGATGTGATACAATTGTGGTGAGGGGAAATAATCTATACTCAACAGTACATGCATAACTCTCTTATGATTTCTGTGTTTAGTGGTGGGCCTGACTAATTTTAATTGTGATTATTGTAATAGATGTGGATTGGTAAACCGATTTATTACAATGGTAGTCTATTTCAGCTTGACGATAAGCCCTGATGATTACACAGATTCAATCCCTGTGTTGGGCCGGAGAACTAGTTTTACTAATGTGGTTGAGTTCATGGTCAACGCGTGGTGGGGCGTTGAATTATCGTCTCATTTTTATGATACCCACGTAATGTGACGTGATTGTAAGTAAGTTGTCATCCTGACATTAGCCTGATTACGTACTGTAAGTAACCAAGTGGCTAGTTCACGTCAACCTGGCTGTCATAAGCCGATCCCGCTCAGGCCTCTGCACGACACGACACCCTAGTCTGCGACATATATATGTTTGTAAATTATTGTACAAAATGGACACAACAAAAATACAAAATGAAATAATACAAAGGCAAACTTATCCCTTTAAAAGATCTATTCCAGCTAACCTAAAACCAGAGGATCGAATGTCATCAAGTTAATTTAAATTACAATATTGCAATTTGTAGTTTAAAATTTGGGTATCAAAATCACATTCATCTCTGTGCAGTAAGTAGTTAATCTTATAAAAAACTAAACATCCTAGTTTGTCGTTGTAAAATAAAATATAAAGTTTTTGGCAACCCTATATACAATATACACTGCACATACCTCACACATCGCATTGTCCCACGTGGAGGTGAGTAGTTAAAAGGCGCGAGCGAGGGTGCTCCGCCAAATGGTCGCTTTGTACCGACCTCCAAGGGGTTTGAACCTTAGGATTACTTTAGTGCTGGCGACGGTATAAATACGTAATATTATGACTTACTATTTTAGGATACGAGTCGGTGATTTTTAAAGTATTTATTTGTCAATCTCATATTTCCCCGGAATAAAAAGTATCCTAGGTGTTCCGGGTAATAAGCTATTTACCTTCCTCTTCTTATCTTCTTATATTTAAGAGCTGGGCTCTTGTCGGTGGAGTGCTTATATATGCCAAATTTCATTCCAATCCGTTCAGTCGTCTTAGTGTAAAACCGAAAAAAAAACATCTATACAAACTTTATATAGTAGGTACAACAGGTCTACAGTAGTTTGTGTTATGTAGTATTAATATTTATCTGAGTTTTACGCAAACACTTTCCCTTTTACGTATCATTATTTTCCACCTACCTTAATTTCTCTAACAACCTAAAGGATGGCTTTTAACATTAAGTCCACCTATTGTGCCATGTAAATTGTATTTTGTCCAAAAAAGGTTAAAAACGTTCGCAATTATAATACCAACAGGATTAAAAGTTGTAATCATCTGGACATATGCCTCCCCCAAGGATTTCAGACAGGATTTAACTTAGCTAACTATATCTACGAAACTTTGATTAATGCAATATGTGAGGTGAACCATAAACAGCTAATTCAAACCACTAACTAGTGTGTTTGCAAATAGTGTTTAGTAGTTTAGCGCAAATTGACGTACGTTCACAGATTCACTGGGGACTGCATGCGTTTAAATGCAGCTGCAATTCACATTTCGCACTCGAAATCTCTGCTTTTGCAGAATGGAACCGGTTTTTTTGCTGAATTATTTTGCGTGTTGAGAACCGTTAATGATCCTCGTAAGATAAATGTGTAATTTTAGTAACATGTTAATATCGACATATAAAGTTAACTAGATCTGCGCAGAGCCGTTGTATATACGTTTTCCGTACAAAATGAAGACATTCGACTTGGAATTGTAGGTTTCATATTAACTCAATAAGGCCCAACGCAGACGACAGACTAGATCGCGCCGCACTTTTAGTCTGTGAAAATAGAACCTATGGAATTACATGCAGTAACACACACGACGCACAAAAAGTGCGGCGCACAAAAAGTCCGTGTGATTTTGGCAGACCGCGCCGCGCCGCGCCGCGCCACACCGCACTAAAAGTGTGCGAAAAAAATACAACGTATGCTTCAACCCGCGCTAACACAGACGTCGCGCACTTTAGTCTGTGACCTTGACTCGGCTAGTGGTGGACGTGACGTGCGCGGTATTACAGCATGGCACTAGAGATAGATAGTACTGATGTTTTTCATGAAATACAAAACAGACCTGCAATTTATGATACTTACTTCAAAATCCGAGTATCATGCCTAGTATAACCTTTCTTCTGGACCAATGCACTTTCTCATTATTGTTTCCGAATGTGTCAAAGTTGGTCTTAAAATGAATAGCAACTCATTAAAAGTATTAATAGAAATTTTATAAAATTTGAAAAAATTGTCCGGATATTGTTTTAGAATTGCATGTTTCATATGGAATTGTCCTTTTAGTAATCTCTCCGAAAGTATAGGATGTACCCAAAATTTTCTATTTCTTCTTCTTTTTCTGTACTTCAAGTATAAAATAATACATCGCAATCTTTGCACTTCCATGGCGTGTAAAACTGTACGTGTCCCGTCCCTACAGTTCTGCCGACAGAATGATTCAAAATGTGCGTCGTGTGTGTTGAGTCCGTGAACAATCCGCGAAAGACTTTTTGCGCGCCACGCAGACTATTTGTGCGCCGCAGACTCGATCGGACAAAAAGTCTGTCGTCTGTGTTGGGCCTATCCGCAAACAAAAACTTTCGTGTACATTTCGGATTTGGCTCAGAGAAAAGATCTTCTTGTAATTGCAGTAAGAAAATTCATTGTCGGATAAAGCGGATATTCGCGATGAAAGCGTTAAAGAAATGTGGGAATTTAGAAATACGGCTGTTTTGATATTAGTTGATACACAATGTCGAACTACGAAAGGCAAGGAACATGTAACCAAGAAAATGTAGAAAAGCAATTGTCTTCGCCAAATGTTTATTTATTTATTTTATTAGTTTATTTAAAAAAAAACACCCGCTCATTTCATATACATACTCATTCAACACACGCATTTAGGTACACTCTCTTTTACAAATTAACCAACTACGAATAAACTAATTCCCCCCGCCCCCTCTACGTCTCTATTCTTTTTCTCTCTGCTCTTTGTTAAGATGGCCGAAACCTAAAATTTAACCACGCGACGCGCTCTGAAAGAAATTTCAAAAACTGTTTAAAGACTAGTGTGAGAAAGTATAATTCGTGTAAGTGAGTGCTTGTAACCAACCCCCTTTCGAAGACTTTGACTTTGACCTGACTTTGTTCGAGCACAAGGAAAAACCAGCGCAGAGGAGACCTTTCATCTTGTATGGCCAGGTAACCTTCTGTCCTTTCTCGCTCGTCCAGTGATTGTTATTTTGGCCAAGTGGAAAAAATAACAGATTGTTGCCTCATATTAGGTGTCACGGCGGCCGCGGATTAGGGCGTGACAGTTAAGAATCACGTCTAAGATCCCGACGCACTTTCCTCTCGGTGTTATTAATCGCTAAGATTTTGTCTCGAGTCGGTGCTAAAATATTGCGCTGAGAGCTTGAAATGTGATTATGGTTACGTGTTGCTGACATCTTAATTCCGCAAAAAGCCTTTTTGTTAATCACTATTTATTTTCTAACACACATGTTCATTAATTAGCCGTGTGGTTTACGGCAGAGGTAGAATAGGACAATTCAAAGACTTCTCTATGGATGCTAGAAGGCGACTTAGAAAATACAAGCTGAACAAAGCTTATAAACATCAAGGACCTTGTAGGACCTCTTCAACCCG
This sequence comes from Acrobasis consociella, assembly GCA_963555685.1. Lineage (NCBI taxonomy): Eukaryota > Metazoa > Arthropoda > Insecta > Lepidoptera > Pyralidae > Acrobasis > Acrobasis consociella. The sequence goes on from OY743112.1 coordinate 1,205,407, forward strand.
TCTGGCAAGCGTGAAGAGTGTAGTGTAGGCCTAATCGTAATCGTAATCGCCTACTCATAAAATCACATAATCTAAAATCTTAGGACTCGTATAAACAGCAGACAAAAGTTACCGAAACTCTTAAACGTTTTATGTCTCTTTGTTTTGGGTGGACAATAATGTACGAGTAATGTCAATTTGTTTCTGAGTAGATCATGTTATAGCGAGTGTCGAAATAAGACGGTTACAGTTTATTCTAACTTTTCTAACCACACTGCCACTACTCGCTTTTATAAATCGCAGCGAATCTGTCTGGACTGCTCGAGAAACTAGATTTTGTGGAGAGATCTCGGAATGTCGTCACGTAACGTCTTGGTGCAGTAACGTATCTTAGAAATATTATTCTTTTCAGAGTGTTCTGAACACGTTGAACATGTATAGTAGGAAATTATTTCAGCGTAAGCGCATATATTTTCAATTTAGAATGTTTCAGACCTAATTGCACCACCATGCATAGCCAGAAAAGACCGAGGTTTGTTACCTACAAGACTTAATGACACAAATCGGATTCAACGTCAAGAGAGTGGTGTTTTATAAATCTATTTGTCAAACCGCAAATTGTTTCCATCTATCAAGAAGTCTATCAAAAAAGAAATAGAAAGATCGTTGTCATCACTAAATCCTACGATATATCAGAGAGCTGATCCTCATACCAATATCGCGATTGTTTCCGAGACAATAGACCTCAAAACTAACAGTCACCCAATAATAGTTCACATCTAAAGTTAACAAAAGCCAAACTCGATCCTGCGGCAGTAAAACTGCAAGTCACCCCCGAAATTGGAACTTAAACAGCGGTTAGGTCCATTGTTATTGTAAATAGTGTGCTGAGGACAATGAGACGATTTACATGCGCCTGAGAATCGAACTTACTGCCTCGGAACAAGAGGAAAAGTTGAGACTGCGCGGCGGCTTACCAACTTATGACTGTTCCTACACACTTTGGTCACTATCTGTGATCAATTTCTGATAATTGAAACGCATCAATCGGGAATAGATAGTATAACTTCATTCCCTTTCTTTAGAATTTAAGAATTTATTTCAAAATTTAAACATAGGTACATTTAACACATAATGATCGCAAACAACCGCTATAGTATAAAACTGTGTTGCAGTTGTTTACGCCCAAATTCGGAATACGGTTATAAGGAAACACTTTAAAAAAGTACTTAATTAAATTTGTAAGTGTAAGGTAAGCAAAATACAATATTATCTATAAGTTTATAATACTTAGCTTGTTATAGGTATTACTTTTTTACTATCTTATTCTCTTTATGACTTCGGACCTTACTCGAAGTAAACTACAGAAAATTAATGTGCAGTTGTACTTCGACTTAATGGTAGAATAAAATTACATCATATTTTCCCGCCACTAGCCAAAGTATCAAAATTCGGTATCACAGTCGTTCCAGTCATGGCGTCTTTACTTTTTGACTGTGTGAGCCACCGCGACGTCTCCACCTGTCGACCGCCGAACTTCCGACGCCAATTGAAACCCTATTGTGAAAGGCCCTCATTTGAAATGCCTCTGCTATTTGAGCGAACAGTGTTGCTTGTTTTGTTCAATTGTTTACAATTTTCGGGACCAACCTTTCGTTAATAGATTTTAGAATAAAGTTCTTTATCGCACGTTACGCGGGGGAACCGATATTTATTTTCAATTTGTTTTTCACTAACACTTATCATAATTTCGGCCGCAAATGACCGATCTCGAGCGGTCTGCTTCCAGCGCTCTCCAGCGAACTTGATTAGGTTGTCGTAGGCATTTATGCAATTTTTGTCTTCATACTCAGATTAAAGAACCCACATACCTCTGTCTGTGGCTTTTTTGGAGGATTTCGTTGCTGGACACTATACAGCTTTGATAATATTATTATTATTTGAAGTATTCCTATAACAACTTATTCTTTTCGTTTCAATTGATTGTGAGAAAATTGACATACGTAATCGGCATGACGAATGGAAAAATATGTTTGGTCCATCGGTTAGATTATTAAAAAATATAGTACACAATTGTTTTTTTCTCTAAAAATAAAAACCATACTAAGATACAGAGCTGTATCTTTCTGAATTTTTACTTTGTGGTAAGCTGAAAAATATGTGTCCATTATTTTTAGATAATCTAAAAGGCTTACAAACTACAATCATAATTTCCTTACCTTGTCGTTACGTATTATCGTCCTTGCCGACGTCAAGCCAGCATTACGCTTATTGATTTTACGCCTATGTTTGTAAGATGTTTTAATGCAAACTATGATATACCAAATGTATAATAAACGGTGAACCTCAAATTTTAATTAAGCACCGTTAATCGTCTAACCAGCCGGCAAACATGTCTGGGGTGTTGTCTCACAATATTAACGGAGAGGCGAGCTTTCAAGTTGAATACCTAACATATTATGTTACACATATAATCGGCCAAGAATATTAAAAAAATGGGTTTGGAAGCATCAAGATGAATGGAAATTAAAATATTTTAACACGGTTTCACTGATGTAGTGTAGTCGTTAAAGGCAGACTATTTTCATCATCATCCTTAGGGGTAACTTATTAGTAATCTGTGCTAAAGCATGGAAGCAGACACATAGAAAAGACGTACGTCGCAGACATATACATTTTGTATGAAACCGTCGCTTGCCGTCGCGCAAAAGACAAATGTCTGCGCCCCGTCCGCGTCCTACTATACGTCTTTTCAGTGTGTCCTGCGCCTTAGAGCGAGTGTTAGGATTAGTGGCGACCCGAGGGTTTCGCTGTCCTTAAGGCACTGAGCGTAGCCTCGCGTATCGACGGTCACGATGGTTCCTACAGCTACAAGAGTATCACCAACAACTGCAAACACACCACCACTAGTCATCGTTTCCAATAGAGCAGCGCTGGCGGCGAGGCTACACGAAGGTGGACAAAAATGAGTTGTCTTTGTCCACCCGAACGAAGTCACAGGCATCACAGCTAGTGTGTAATAAGAAGTTTAATTAAATATATGGAATATTAGTCGTGTCGGTTCAATAACACTTGGTGTAACGTATATTAGCTGAGATCAAACCAATGTACGCAATATGTAAATTCCGCGCTTATGAATAATTTGCGGCTGTATTGATGAGAGTCAACAACGTGGGAGCTAATCAGAAACATAAGTAAATATTCGTCGTCTTATTACACAAGTTTATTTGCTGAGCAAATTAAAAATACCTCCGACTGTTTACAACGTCGTCTAGTGAGTAGTAGCGCCATCTTTTTTTTTGCTAGGGAAAGCCCTGACTTTCAGGTGTTAACCCCTAATAACTTTGAAACGACTGAACCGATTTTCATTGGAAATAGCTAAGAACCACCGCTGGGAAGGCTGCTTTCACTTAAAAAAAAACGCATCGAAATCTGTCCATCCGTTCGAGCGCTACGATGCCACAGACAGACACTAGCGTCAATGTTATACACCCCTATATTTTGTTGGAGGTTAAAAAGGTCGCAACGAATTGATAACCTCTTCCTTTCAGGCAGTCGGTTAAAGTAGTTTTACTACAGATTATCTCCAACAAAAAACACTGGCACTATACAAACTGTGTCAAACACAATCTTAAATTCAATCTGAAGACTGCAAATCCGGGCAGATATTGTTTTGGGCTCGCTAACAAGTCGGCAGCGCTCGAGTTGCCAATCGCATCTTCGGAGCTGCCAACTGGGTCGGCGATAACAAGGAACGGGACCCTTTAATGGAGACGCATCGCTCTAACACACTTCTGAACAAAACAATAAAACAAATGGATCGGAAGGCAGAAAAATCCATGCAATAGGCTATATTACTGTGTATGCTTTTGGTTAATAAAACAAAAAATACCACTGAGAAATATTTTTTAAACAGCAAGAAATTTGATGTATGAATGAAGTAGCATTTCAAATATAATAGTTGGAGCTCTCACTATCTATTTCATACGCGCGAGACTTAAGAGTCCCCTTACCCTAGACCAAAATACAACTTTCCATACAAACGTAGTCTACGTTTTATTTCAAAATGACATGTCCGATTTCGGCAAAATTTTGTAATTTTAAAGATATTGCAATTATCTAGGTTTATAACTGGTTTCTGACGGTAAAAATATGAACTTGAAATAGAATATAGTGTTTTATATAATTTTTGACCAATAGTATGGGAAACTTCTAAATCGTTATATTTTCTTTCCAGTCCATAATTTTACTATAGGAAACCAGTTATAACCCTAGATAATTGCAATTTCTTTACAATTACCAATTTTTACCGGAATCTTTTACCGAATCAGTTCGGAACGCGCCTGCTTCTAAGTAAACATTGTTTTGCTCGACTCAGTGCTTATTTATTTCCAAAATACAGTGTTAATTTCCAAAAACTTTAAGTAGCATATATCAAAATATAGCTATAGACTTGATCTAACCAATTTTTAAAACAGTTCATATAAAGCTTCTGTACTTTTGGTGTATTTTCAGTGAATAGTTAAATCTGTCTTGCAAGTTTTAAGTGACTCATTATGGCACAGACAATGGCCGGCCGCTGATCCAACCTGACAAGCGAGTGGCGCCCTTGTTGCTATAGACATTCGTATGGTCCTCCTGTGACAGTGACTGCGATTATTTTATCTATTGGCACCGGCACGTCATCGTTGCTTTGAGGTTATCTGTATTCCCAAATTAAAATGCAGTGTTTGGCATACTCTTTTTTCTGTGTAATAGTAGAAACCTTTGCATAACCTGTTAAATAATTACAGTACTTGCTATTAAAATAAATTTGGTTAGGTAACTAAAACTAAAAATACACATTATTTGCTGTTAAAAATAATTTTAGTACATATTAAAATTTATCATACTCATATGTTGGTCTACTACCAGAACGCTAATAGATTGAGAACTAAACTTACTGATCTATTTTTGAATACATTGAACTATGATTATGACATAATATGTATAACGGAAACAAATCTTAACTGTAGTTTTTATGATAGTGAATTGTTTGATCAAAGGTATAATGTATTCCGTAGAGATAGAAACAGTACTTGTATAGCTAAGGTTGATGGGGGTGGTGCTGTGTTGGCAATCAAAAAGCACTTTAATGTAGTTCGACAGTACTCATGGGAAAGCTCAGTGGAGGATATATGGGTTACTCTATTGCCTAATAATTATATCACAACTAAAATTAATATATGCATTTGCTATTTACCACCTGATGTTCCTATTAATTTACTTAAACAGTTCTATTCTAATGTTGAAAAAGTAATTACTTCTATTGAGGATGACTCATTAAATTTTATAATTGGAGACTTTAACACCCCTAGCACATCTTGGGAGCCATCACCGGCCAGTGCCATAATGATACCGAGTATTCCTAATGATATAAAATCTTCACTTTTGCTTAATACTCTGTCATTATGCAGTCTATCACAATTTAACAATATCTCTAACGAGAAGGGTAGGTTTTTGGATCTTGTGCTGAGCAATTTTGATAATATAAGGGTATGTGATGCCGATCCTCTCTCTCGCGTTGATAGACATCACCCTCCTTTGTGCATCGAGTTTAGTATCTCATTACCCTCACAGATATTAGAGGTTAACAAAGTCAAACATTATAACTTTCATAGGTGTAACTATTCTGAGGTTAGATGTGCTCTTAAGAAAATAGATTGGCCAACCGTTTTGTCCTGTGAGTGTGTCGACCAAGCTATTGAAATTTTTTACAACGAACTGAACAGTATTATAAGGAACCATACGCCTTTGTCTAAGCGTAGGTGTAGCGAATATCCAATATGGTACTCGTCTAAACTGATAAAGTTGCTCAAAGCTAAGAAAAAGTACCACAAGAGATATAAGAAGTACAGCAACCCTAAAGACTATGACACTTTTGACTCTTTACGATTAATATGCAAAAATCTTATTCATTCCTGCTATACTTCTTATATATCGTCTATTGAGGATTCCATTCAGACGGACGTCAAGACATTCTGGAGGTTTGTGAGCAATAAGAAGGGTACGAACAGCATACCTCAAACGATGAGGTACGGCGATAGGGTGGCTTCCGACGGTAAGGGTGTGTGCGAACTTTTTTCAGATTTCTTCGGCTCAGTCTTTGAACCAGGCAGTAATGCATCATCTTTTGACTCTGATAATGTAGCCTCTGGTAGCTGTCAGATTTCTGATATTGTCCTTACTCGCGACGGGGTTTTAAATAAGTTACGTGAGTTGGATCCAAATAAAGGAGCTGGCCCGGATGGAATCCCGTCAAAATTTCTTAGGGAGTGCGCCGAAGAGTTGGCTACCCCTTTACTATTAATCTTTAATTTGTCACTGAAAACTGGCGTTTTCCCGTCGTGCTGGAAAGTTGCTCACATAATTCCTATTTTTAAATCTGGAGATAAATCCGATTGCACAAACTACAGGGCCATTAGCTTACTTTCAATCGCTGCAAGGCTCTTTGAGAGTGTCACATATGACCATTTGTATTCTCATATTAAACCTCATCTATCTGACAAGCAACATGGTTTCTTAAGGAATAGGTCAACAGTGTCGAACTTACTTGAATTTAAAAATTATCTGTGTCAGTCATTTGCCACTGGTGGTCAGGTCGATTGCGCCTATACAGATTATAAAAAGGCTTTCGACAAACTGTGCCATGTTTTGCTTTGCTCTAAGCTCAACTCTCGATTTGGTTTTTGCGGAAATCTTTTGCGTTGGGTCCGCTCTTATCTGGAGAGGAGGTCTCAATTGGTCACTCTAAAGGGATACACTTCTTCCCCCGTCTATGTAACGTCCGGTGTACCTCAGGGCTCACACATTGGTCCTCTACTTTTCCTGGCATTTATAGACGATCTTGTCTGTCGACTGGATTGTCCATGTTTACTCTACGCCGATGATCTCAAGGTCTTCACTACTGTCAAAACCGTTAATGACTGTCTCGCTCTTCAAAATGATTTGAACACAATAATGGACTGGTGTCAATTCAATAGAATGCAACTTAGCGTTAATAAATGTGCTGTTATTTCTTTTACAAAAAAGAAGAAACATAAATTAGTGTTTAACTACACCATCGGCTCCGAGAATCTGAATAGAGTGACGGCAGTCAGAGACTTAGGGGTACTATTCGACGATCAACTTAATTTTAGAACTCACATTGACAATTTGGTCGACAGGGGTCTGCGGACGCTGGGATTTATAGCCAGGACAACCAAAGATTTTAAAAAACCTAATACCTTTATGTACCTCTATTATACCTTGGTAAGAAGTTGTTTGGAATATTGCTCTGTAATATGGTCGCCAAACTATCGAGTTCATGCAGACAGAATAGAGAGTGTTCAAAGGAAGTTTCTTAAGCTTTTGTGTTTTAGGATAGGCCGTAGCCGGGAACTGCCTTCTTATTCTGATAGATTGCGTCATTTTCGGATCCCTTCTTTGGAAACCCGACGTAAACAACAGGATCTTATTAACTTGCACAAAATAATACATTTCAAGATTGATTCTTCGACACTGTTATCCCTTCTCAATTTCAACACTAGGAAGCCCTCTCGAAGTCGTCTTACGATATTTATGTTGGCTGTCTACAAAAACAACACCTCATATTATAACCCAATCGTTCGAATGTGTCGTTTGTATAACGAGCTTAGCCAGGCTAATGATTCAATTGACATTTTTGCGGTTACCCGCACTAATACTTTTAAAAATCAAATCAAGCGTACCCTCCACTGACCTTTTTCATAGGGAGTAAATTAGTTAATTAGGAACAATTTCTTTTTTTCTGTTATTTCTTTATTATAACTTTTAACGATATAAACCAGTATGAAGGTAAATACATCGAGCTCAACAGTGTTTACATGCCTGATATGCTGTGTGTACACGCCTTTGGGTTTCAGTCTAGGACAAGATGTCAATGAAATCTTAGATATAAGTATAAAAGATTGTTACCTGTTGTGTATGCCTTATTAAACAATAAACAATAAACAATCTGACATGTGGTTTCAAAATTAAACGTAGACTACGTTTGTATGGAGAAGTCTAGGGTAAGGGGACCCTTAATAGCAGTGACGTCAAGAGCGCTGTACGTGCATCCTATTTCTGTTACTTGACAGTTTTCCATCAGATTTTAAAGCTCATAACTTAATATTTTAGGAAAATTAAAATATTAGGTTTGTGTTTAGTTTCGGCTATGTTTAATAATACCGTATTTTCAATATTACAAACACTAACACGGCTGTAAAGGACTACTATTCTAAACTCATGATCCGAGCTTGTTCCCGTTTGCATCCTCAGCGGTAACGCTTCGGAGCATGGGGTCCGCTACTTAACCTGAGTGATTTGACGAGATTAGCGAGTTTAACACAGACCGCCGTCTGACGTCCTCAATTCAAAGGGTAGTCCAGTACGAATCCTTGGATAGGTTTGAGCAAACGCTAGATGGCGGAATCATCTTTCATTTCGGATATTCAAGTGTTTCAAGCCTGCAATATCCTAACCACACAAAGTATGCTTCCCAGTGGGATTTTGACCCTGGACCACGGACGCTATATAGAAAGCTACGTATAGCTACTACTACTATTAAAATAAAACACTAAAGCTATCCAAAGTTTCTCGGTAATAATCTCAGCGAATCCCGGCGGAAGATTGATGTTCTTTGTTGGGAAATTATGCAACGATGTACCGCGCTGCCTTTACAAGAAAACCGTACACTGTGAGTTATGACTTCATTTAGGAAATTTTCAAATGACTGCGATAAAGAAAGAACTCAAGTTAAGTCTTTGAGACACTGTGTGGAAAATATATTATCAAAACTAATAAAAGAATCCTTAAGTCTAAGAATCGTAAAGAACGTGAAATAGCCGCAGGTATCCCAAATTGTACGTAATAAGCATGGCAGTCTACGGATAAAAAACTAAATCTCCATTTAATTTTTTTTCCAGTCTTCTCCCCAACTTCAGCTACACAACCCATTGTGATAAAATTTCAAACCAAATATTTTTTCAAATTGGACCTAGACCTCTTCGGGTAATCGGGGGAAAAACATAAAAAATACATTCCAACCTTTTCCTTTTTTAATTCGGCTAATAATTTCTATACTTTTAGTAGTTTACTGTTAAACTTGTTAAATTATTAATTAGCCATGTCATTCCCTTATCGGATAAACTCGGACGTCATATGTATCTACAAAAGATAACGTTCAGTCCGTGCGTCAACTCGTGAACAGCTGCGAGGGGGGATGGTGTTTCTAAACAATTTTGCCACAGAACCCTATGATGGCACAAAAACAAAATAGGTCACGATGACACACAATCAAATGTCATCACTTGCATGTCGCATTATGGCAAAACGGCACGGAATGCATTATAATGCACACGTCTGCACTAATAGCGATGTAATTGCACTAGATAGTTAAACTATAATGCGACGCCACGCTGCCCGACAACTGCTGTATTCTCTGTCTGTCTGTCTGTCGCAAGGCTGTATCTCACAAACAGTGATAGCTAAACAGTTGAAATTTTCACAGATGATGTATTTATGTTTCCGCTACAACAATAAATACTAAAAACAGAAGAAAGAAAAGAAAGAAGAAACGTGATTTTTGGTACGGAACTCTTAGTGCGCGAGTCCGACTCGCACTTGACTGGTTATTTTATTATCTTGTCTCACATGTGGGCATAATATTCCCCTATGTCCTACAAAGTTTGTACTCATGTGATCATTCCTGCGAGCCCTCGGGCTGAATTTTTAAGAAGCCGAGAATTTATTCATGAACATCCAATACTTGACCGTGCGAGTGCGAAGAAAGAAGCTTATCCGTTTTTGTTTGGGCTGTTCGGCAGTTATTCTTAACATCTTCTAATTAAATTTTGTGTGCAGGTTCGATAATTATATGAAATTCATAGCCGTTCGGTTTTTTTTTTAAATAGCAAAGCCATGAGGGTTTTAAGGTGCGCCGTAAACATTTATTCAGTTTTAAGTTATGCAAAGACAAACTAGCAAGGTCTACAGCTCACAGAACCACCAGTTATAAATAGTAGTAACGAAATATGACAATTTTAAAACAATGGCTAATCCAACAGCTCATATAAGCACTAAAGAAACTCAAAGAATAAAATAAAATTCAATTAAAAAGGGACTGGGTCGTTCACGTCAGCCTCATGCTGACCGAACTTTGGGCCAAAACTCTTACTTTGTAGACCCCCAACGAACAGACGTCGGCGTCCTGGAAAACCTAGGCGTAGATAGCGACCACCACTCAAATTTCAATTTGGTCAGATGGCGTGACGACCTAGATGCCTACTCAAAGGACTAGCAGGCGCGCAATCCGCTCGATTCCTGCAATGGGATCTAGTGGGCTCTAAATAACAATAATAATTACTTTGACTTCTGTCCGTATAAGTTAAAAATCCAGGTTTGCCTGAGCATCAAAAAGATGAAAACACAATAATAATCCGGTAGATGACTACAAGTCAAATCAAAGGCTTTTTTCCAAAAGTCAAAACAGACATTTTCTATGGAATTTGTATGAAATGAAAAAGCGTGTGACGTCATGCTTTTTTAAAATCAAATAGCGCTTTTCTGCATTAATAAATGTTGAAAATGGATATGATCAATGAAAAGTGATACTATTTGATGACATTTATTTTATAAACTATACCAAATTTATATTTGACCCAGTCAAACTCTAAGAATCATACACAAAATTAAATTACAGCAGGTATCCCAAATTACACGTGGCAAGCATTGCCGGTAAGCAGTAAAAATAAATGAAAAACATTCAATTAATGAGACCAGGACGTCGGCAAGTATTAGATTCTGTATAAGACGTCGATCAAAGAAGCTGGATCCAAATTAAAAAGCTGGGATAAAGTTGTTCGCAAAGCAGCAATGTTGTTAAGGCCTGATGTCCAGTAAAACATAGCGGTATTTTTGTACAATCTTTAGAAAATGCAGGAGAATTGTCTAAGTTTTGATAATTTAAACCATCGTCTATCATGTATATTTTAAACCGCTACAGGTTGACGACATTTTAGTATGAAAATCATGGTTTTCATTGTGCAGGGTGAAAGTGAAGACAGTTTTTAATTTTGAAAAATTAGAACTTCTGAGCAACAAATGTAACTAGTATGTATGATACGGTACGTAATGCTTCAGTACAGTTTTAAATTAAAAATCTCATCATCGTCATCCGGCTGTATTCCCAGTCGCACCCTTAGCGGTAACGCTTCAGAGCTATTAATCTCCTAAATAAAATAAAAACCAAAAGTTGTTTTTCGTGGGCACAGCATATCATCATAGTTTCAACAGCTTAACGTCCAATGCTGGACACAGGCCTCGCCTAAAGATAAAAAGTCGTCTCTAATACAATTTGTCCTTTGTCATCTCAATAGCCAAATATTTACTGACATAATAATATACTGGAACTCACACTCAATTCACCTCTTTCTTTGGCATCCCTAAAATATAGCCATAAAATAAACAAAAATTGAAACAAGAAGTTGTTTGAAGTGGACATCAAGCCTAAGGTAGCGCGGGTCTTGTACCGTCAATACGCAATGATCACAAAGAGACGGCCTTTGCCGGGAATCGATAAAAATGGACCCGACTACATTATGGACTACGAATTCAATAATATTTTTTCTTTTCCTTATTTATATAAGGTAGGAGAAAATACAAATGATTGCCTTTTGCACGCCAGCGCTTGTTGTCGTTACTCTGCCCCCGACGCCAAGCCTAAAGTAAAATTTAGACAACTTTAATTGTCAATGGCGTCTCAGTTACGCGACCGTTTTCAACTAAATTCGCCAATGGCCTGCAAACATTTAATTCCAATGCACAGTTTTGTATAGAGGATCATCATCATCATTTCAGCCGCATAACGTCCACTGCTGCTAGAGGATAGCCAGATACAAAGTAATATTTTCATACTATACTGTTTCTTGAGGAAACGCTACGATGCTCTACAACTGTAGAGCGTCGTAGCATTTCGTAGCAGCTGCGTAGCACCTTCCTGATTTCACGTAGCAAATTGCAACTACGGGTAGCTACAGTGTAGCATCTCGTAGCCACATCGTAGCAGTTTGTAGAGATATTTGAGTCGTCTTAGTTACACGGTAGTTAACTTGTTACTAGACAGTGAGGTGTAAAGTGATTGTAAAAAGTATTTTTTAACCGTAAAAGCCGATTCCTAAACACAAACATCCGTTGTTTCGGAGATCAGAGGTGCTATTTTTCAAACGCGGACTCACTAAACGAACAATTTTTTGTATGGAAAAACCATTCGTTTAGGTGACTCCGCGTTTCAAAAATAGCACTTCAGAGCGTGTACATGTACAAGCACATTTTCAGGACACACGCACTGAAGTCATTCATAAATAATAGAACAAGAATAAAATTTAAATAATCGGCCAAGTTCGAACCGGACTCGTGCACGAAGTGGTTCGTACCAATATCTGTTAAAAACCACGGTTGTTGTATTGGAACCCCACTTAAATATTTATTATAATCTGTTTTTAGATAGTTAGATAACACTTCAAACTGTTTCTGTTTACATTTTGAATAAAATTATAAAGGTTTGCATGCTATTTATAATGGCTGATTAGGTGTAACTTTGTATTAGTATTTAGACCTTCGTATGTATAGTACACAACGTGGAAGGGGACATATCCGTAATAAATAGAACCACGGGCTATACTAGATCACTATTGTATAATTGAATTAAAATAACAGTCAATAACAAAAAAACGGTATTTCAATACAAAAGTGAGCAGCCTGTGCAGGGAATGTCGATTTTTTGGAATTCAACGTTTTGCAAATCCAACAATGTGGTCTGAGGAAATTCAACTTTTTACAAATTCAACATTTTGGGATTCAATATTACAGGAATTCAACATTTCGTAAATTCAACTTTCTGCAAATTCAACTTTTCGTACCTGAAGGGATTTTTTGACTATAATTTAATTCAGTGATCTAGTACAGCCTGTAACGGTATGTAACGGGTATGTCCCTTCCACGTTGTATTGTATGCCCTTCTCAAATGTAAATAAAATATATTCTACTAGCTGTACCCGTGGGCTCCCCTCCCCGTATGAATTTCGGGATAAAAAGTACCCTATGTCCTTCCCCGAGTCTCAAACTATATCCATACCAAATTTCATCCAAATCGGTTCAGTAGTTTTGGCGTGAAGAGGTAACAAACAAACAAACAAATATACAAACTCACTTTCGCATTTATAATATTAGTAGGATTCTAAAGAAAATCCGAGATTAAAACGGTGACGCTTCGCTCGCTCGGTCTATACCATCACTCGTGTGTCTTATTTATTTTTAAAGAGCACGGTGGCCCGGCGGAATGCGCTTTGCGCGCTTTCGCAAGTTAAGCGACGTCGTTCGTTTAGATGGGTGACCACAAGTGGCATTAAAATTTTTAGAGCTCTTCCGTGCGTCGGAAGGCACGTATAAGCAGTTGGTCCCGGCTGTCATCATTGTATAGCAGTCGTCAAGCTGTGTCAGATGCCTTTAGGCAGCCTAAAAAATCTGACACCAGTGTTGGCCACTTACACACACGGAAAACAACAACTGTAGAAATTTAGTACTTTATTTTGTCAAGACTGTGTCAGTAGCCAACGCTTTTGTTAGATCATTTCAACCTACGCAACGTCATTACACTTACATATGTCGGTGTGTTTCACTGATATCATGATACACTCGTAACTAACGTACCTGCAAATAAGATAATGTTTCAATTAGTATGGAAATCATTGGTCAAATTGCGAGCTATTGCCGTTACCAATTAGTACAACCGGAACTAATTGGATATGAATCTGTGTAGTTTAATCAGTGCAAACAGATCAACAGATTTATGGTAAATCTTTGATACAGAATATTTGCGAATGCAAATAATTTTAAATCTAAATTTTATTTTTAGAAATTTTATCAAAATTCATTGTGTAGTTTAGGGGTTTAAGTCGGTTTTTAGTTTTGAAAAATTATAAATCAAGATCAACTTTGCGATAAGTTCTTTAATAAAATCTCCAATGATAATGAACTTATCGCAAAGTTGATGAACCCCCGATGCAGTTTTGACATGTCTATTTATGTGTCTGTATGTGGCATCATAGCTCCTAAACATATGGATCGATTATGATGCGGTATTTTTGTTTGAAAGCTGATGTGATCGAGATGGTTCTTAGATAGTTGTTACATGATAATTTTATTTCTCGTTGATAGGTCATGTAAACATGTATCCTAAGATTCATAAGAACACTCTTACTCTTTTTCTTACAAACGTACTCTCATGCCTTTTATTCAAATGAAGAAATGATTTTGTAATGAAAAAAAGCATAAATAAATAATATCGTGAATTGAAACTGGTTTTCACGATCAAATGTGAAATTGTAAGAAAAAACATAAAAGTTTACAATTTTGATGGTCGAAAATCGATATACTCTATATTTTCTTTCAAGTTAATTTATTTACTCCGGAAAATTGTATCAACACCTGTAATTTTTTTCCGCAAACACCAATCAAAGAATCAAATATTTATTCAGAAATTTCGTTCGCTTTTTCATTTCAAAAGATTATCGGCAGTCAAGTGAAAGAAAAACATTCACTCTCGTTTCCCGCACGCATTTCATTTAGCGCCATCTGTGAAACGGCGACGACATTGCGGACACCTGAAAAACACTTTTCAGGAGTTGCTGAATGTGGGTTCTACAAAGTGTTTCTTTGTTTCTGCGAACCCACGTAAATACCCGACAACCCCAATGATTGTAACTTGTCAGAAACTCTAAATATAGCTAAACAGGCTATAGATAATAGTTTCAACGGCTGTTCATAAAATAATTATTATGTACTCTAAATAATACTTTTGTTTGCAAATTTTCAATTATCAGTAATAATTGATAATTTATCACACTATTTGTCTATTAACCATTATTTTTGTTATTAGTATTACCGCGATTAATATTGCCTTCTGCCAAATATTTCGACGAACCTTCTGTCTAAAAATGGTCTTATATCGTATACCATTATTTTTACCCGACTGCGTCAGAAGACGGATAATGTTTTTCGAGTTTATGTGCATATAAATTATTTTATGTGTATATTAAGTCTTAATTCTGAGCGTGCCACTGGGGTATTTTCGGGTGTTATGTTTCTTTTTAATTGTCTTAACTTCAAATGGCGCCACATAGCCTTACTCTTTTTTAAAGAAAACGCGACCAACACTTGCCAATAAGCTTTTTTACTGACTAGGTACATAAATATACTAAAATATTCTAAAACAGCAGCTCAATGTGTATAGCTTGTTTTTACTGCAACATTGCAGATGCCCTTTCGTGTTTCTAATTTATTTGAATTAGGGTGTCTGTTGGACTCGCAACAGAGCCTCATTATGTGATGTGTGGGAACACATGAAACACATCCAGTTTTATGGACCATTCCGTCGATTGGGCTCACAGCCCACGCCGCGATAACTCGATGCGCCCACCTACACACGTGTCATAAAACACGGGTGTATCCAGTGCTAAAATTGGTTAAAATACGTCGAAAGTTTAAGATATCTCTAACTGAGGCACTACAGCAAAGTAGTACTTTTTGGGACCCGTCCTCTCAAGCATCGTCACGAACCGCTTCTTCTGCACTAGCGCTTAGGAAGCGGCAGTAAAGTTAGCTGTAAGTAACCATTTGACGTCAACAATTGTGCAACAAAACAAAGTGACGATTACTAAAATATATTATAATTATAAATAATCTTTATTAGTAATAAAATATTATACAAATATCCTAAATAGAAGAATAGGGAAAAGGCGAGAAAGAAGATGATGTATATGAAAATAAAAATATATTTGAATTTAATTGAATTAAATAATTACCTATGCAACGCACTAAGTAAAGCGAGGTTCTCTAAAATGACAGCAACACTAGCACTACATACTAAACTTCATCGGAATCGTTAAAGCTGTTTCAGAGTTCTCCATTATGACAAAAAATTGATTAAAAAACAAGGTACATGAAATATTAAAAAGCACAAATAGCTATTTTGAAAACAAATAACGTTTGTACGATAAGGAACTTAATTTATCTGAACCATAACTTATACGAGTATTTACAGTTAAAATAAAAAGTTGCACTCTAAAACATACAATATCTTTACAACGTGGAAGGGATATACCAGTAATAAAACAAACCACGGGCTATACTAGATCACTATAGTATAATAAAAATAAAATTACAGTCAAAGACCAAAAAAAAATTTTGCATTTCCATACTAAAATGTGCAGCCACCCGGGCAATTTGTATAGAAATGACGTTTTTTTTGTTATTCGACTTTTATGATTACCTATATCCATACGTATATATATAGCTGAAGAGTTTGTTTGTTTGAACGCGCTAATCTCAGGAACCACTGGTCCGATTTGAAAAATTCTTTCGGTATTAGATAGGTCGTTTATCGAGGAAGGCTATAGGCTATATTGCATCACGCCCGCGACTTCACTCGCACACTATATTTTATTATCATTATACTATAGAGATCTGGTATAGCCCGTGGTTGAATTTTTTACGGGTATGTCCCACATTGAATATTCCATGTGACACAGAAGCACCAACCACCACAACTCAACATTGTTGCAGGTGAATTTTGGACAACTCATTTTCAGCTAGCATTCTTGGGTTAATGCGTACTTCACATACTAAGCACAAAAACGTTACTAGACACTATAGACACCCATTTTACTTGGATTCGTAAATTAACATTCCAGACATTCAGAACGATTTATTCTAACTTTCTTGATAGAATGTACAGTACAGTAAGTTACTTAAACTTTTTGTAAATAATACTTATAATTATTTTAAATGACTGTATGTAAGATAATAAAATATTTCTACAAGTTAAAACCAGACATCCTTTTAATTGACTTGGGTTTCATACATATCTACAAACTTGCTCTTTATATTTTAACTAAATTAATATGGGACCATAAAATTGTAAAGGCATTTACATAAAAAAATTACATTAAAAACATAAAAAACAAAACATATTTAAAGTCGATTAAAATTAATATATACATATTTTTTGCGACTTTAATAAAATAGAAACGAATTAAAGAATTTAAACGACGTATGAAACTAACAGCGGCTTCAACAACAAAGATTTCCATGAACAATAGGAATCCTAGCGGCGTGTAAAATGAAATAACTAAATCACTTGGGTAACAAAAGAAACCGGCAATGTTTCTCGGCGAGCCACATTCATCTCCGTAGTTTGCTGTGGTTTGTTTGTTCCGTACTTCTGTTACCTGGTTTTCATAATATGAGCTTAGATAAATAACTACCCCTTCGTTTTCACTGATACAAAAAAAAAACATGCACAGTTTCTTTTTCATAATATCCATTTTATGAATCTAGGTAGAATATTACTTTGTGATTCTAGCAATACAAGTTTATTTGCTAGGCAAATTAAAAAAAATCCCGACTTTCAATAGTTTCGTATGTAACGCCATCTAGTGAAGAGCGGAGGAACTAAATAGTAGAACTAATATCCTTAGCGCCATCTGTTATTTGCCAGACAAACTACAAAATTCCCGACTATCAAGCTTTAATCCTAATAACTTTCAAACGACCGAACCGAATTTTATCAAAGATAGCTAAGAACCACCGCAAGTGATCTTACTTTTACGTAAAAAAAAGCATCGATATTGCTCCATCGGTTCGAGCGCTATGATGCCACAGACAGACAGACATTAGCGTTAAACTCATAACAACCCCTCCTTTGTCGGTCGTTAAAAATAAACACAGTAGATCGTATTTCCCGATCCTAATAATAAACTATATTTTAGAGCGGGCATCGGGAATATTCGAACTAAATTTTATTACAGGACCGCGGTAGAGCCCAGGAAACTGTAATGTACTTTCATTTCCAATAATTATTGTAACACGAGGTAATGAAATTCCAGGAATTTTAATAAACCAATATCGTAATGGTTGGAAGTATTTGCTATAACTGATTTGTGTAATTCCAAGTATTCTACATATTTTAAAATTCGTTCTAAATATTTGTAACTGGCTAATAGCCACATAAAATTTATTAGTTTAAATTGAACGCTGTTAATCTGATAACATTTACCAAAATATTTTTAATCTCAAAAAATGTCCTTATTTACTTTCCGTACACCATATATATTTTTAAGTAAAACGTGAAGCTTTTCTTGTGTGCAAAGAAAAGCTTCACATTCTCAGTGTAAACCGGAGTTCATAAAATAGTGTGAGGGTTATCTAGGGCTTGGTCAAGACAATTTTTAATAATATATCCGTTTCCTCTCTAATAATTTATTTAAAATAAGAGCAGCAAAATTTCATGTATCTCTAGCAAAAATCGTCGCGTCTCTCTTTCTGGCAACACTCAAAACATCTACGAATTCGCGCCTCGGAATTCGGAACGGCTTTTCGTATAATTCGTCGCTTTGATGTCTAATTTATAGTTGATTCCGACAACAGGATTGTACGTTTCCTTTTAAGCAAATGGACTGTCGGCCGAGCGGAATAATTCCTAAGTTACATTAGAAATAAAACGTGTTCATAAAATGTTTTTAAGTTTTTAATAACTTGGAACAATTTGAACATTTGTTTCGATGGTCGTTGATAGATCTCAGACAATAAGGATAAATGAGCTTTAATTGAATTAATTACTTTTGTGAGTAGGTCTTCAAATTATCGATGTTTAAGCTTCAAATTATCGAAGCCCGAGCCACTCCCACAGCCCCCTCTTTTTACCCCCCCCACCGCAAGTAATTTTCACGAGGCCGGAGGCCGAGTGACGCGAGCCCAAAGGGCGAGCTGCGGGCGAGGGCGAAGCCCGAGCCACTTCCCCAAGCGCAGTCGAATTTTTTTAATTTTTGAAAATCCAAGATGACCGCCTAAAGTCAACTGCTTGCGATTTGGCTGAAAATCGATATGTATTTGTAGTTTGAGCCCAAAAATCCGAATTCAATATTTTTTTTGGAATCCAAGATGGCGACTAGATTATAGAAAATTTAACTTATTTCGTTTATAACGTCTCACTGGGACTTTGTAGGGGTCTGAAATTTTGTACATGGGGGTAAAGCACCCCGCGGAACTCGAAACTGCAATCAGATTTTGAATCCAAGATGGCCGCCCACACACATATTTTGATGTTTCCTTTACTGACTGCAGTTTTTGCCCATTTCTCAACTGGACATGTTATTTAGCCCACCTCAACAGCTGCACGAAAAACCGCGGGCTGCTTGCAGCCCGCGCAGCGCCCGAAAAGCTAGTTATTATTTGTAGGTACAATAAAGAAATATCTATCTAACTAAGAGCTTAGTGGCTCTTGTCGATGGAGTACACAAAAACTTTTTGATCTTCAGCCTTACTATTTAGTGCTTGATACGACATGACCTCTGCTTAATGTTTCAGTTGATCTACATAGCTGTAGCTTGGGCCTACATAAACAGAGCTACAAATAATAGCTCTTATAATATTTAAAGCACATATTTGTTCATTGACACTGAACAGCTCTCTCAAGCACCATACATCGAAATATGAAACAATTTTTCCTTATACTAAAAACTCAAATCAGACGAACGGCAAACTTGTATGCCGCCTATTTCTCTTTTATTGAATTCCACTTCATAAAGTTCCACGGAAAAGTTGCATATTACAAGTATCATACATATTAAATGAAATGAATACTAGAATAGTTTCAGTATATTTCGTTGGACGTTAATTTGTGTGGACCAGTACGCCACCACTGCGAAGGCATTGTCCTGGCTCCGTTGCTTTGTTTCAGACCTGGCGTGTGCAGTTGAGGCCTGAATGTCTAATATTCTAGATAATCAGCTAGTTCTGACAAGACAATGATACAATGGCTACAATTAGGTACACAATTCAATGCTAAATTAATGATGAAAAACTTTCTGTTTGTTTACTTTGCGCTTTTGTGATATATATGGTGTTGATTGCAGTCACAGTTTAGGGTAGGCCAGATCATCATCATCATCATTTCAGCGGCACAGCGTCCACTGCTGGACATAGGCCTCTCCCAAAGATAAGTGTACATTATTACTTTCCTTGTAAAATTGTTAAAACAAAGGGTAGCAAGCCCGTACCCCGACAAATACAGTGTGCCGGTGCAGTTTATCAATTGTTAGTTATTAAATATTCAGGTTTACGTCCAATTATGTAGAAGTTGGACCCTTCATTTATAGACAATGAGGTAGGTAGGTAAGAGTAGCAGAATTGCCATTGCCACCAATCATCCGCTCTTCTCAGCCACGGCAACGACCATTTTAGGTCCCTCTGCCCCTTAAACACCACGAAACACGGACAAAGGAACAAGGTAAATACCTACATTAATCTTCGCTGCTGGATTCAAAAACTGTTAATTATTCAGTCTCCTGGCCTTTCACCGAATACGGCTACATTAAAGCATACAAGATTTACACGAAGCCGCTCAGAAGCTCTCTCAGGACAACGAGCGCAGAACAACGAGAGTACAGAAGTCACACATATGCACGTACATGCGAAAAGTTCGACCAAAGCGTGTGATGATGTGATGATTATGCAATAACTTACAATATCGAGTTGCGCTTAACATGTATCGCTTGATTATGCACATGAGTTACTTACAAACAATACTAAGATGTCTCAAATTAATCCATTTTCTGTAACCTTAGAGAATGTAAAACGAGCTAAACGACATATTTATTGCCGTAGCCAAATACGGGTCTATCAATTAACGTACTTCGCGTATTTCGACTGTTTGCAGTGACTTGCCCTTCTTTGTCGTGTCACTGTACGTTGAAAAGACGTGTTGGAGTAAGCCGCTCACGCTTACACAAAAGCACAGAATTAATATAAGTATTATAAACAAACGCAATATGCGTTCCCCGTTCAAGTCCAAGATGGGAAAAGTCCTAGTTTTATCTACGCCACCTTGTTCTGTCTTTGGCCATCCAGCATTTGCAGTAATGTCCTTAATATTGTCGACACACCTAGGCCCCATATTCGACAGCGATGAAGCTCACATCCGTACTGTTCTTACTTTGTGGTCAGGTTAGGGTTCGGCGTATCTAAAGCCCCAAACGACCACGAATTAGAGCCCAACTGTAACGGATATGACATCGTCGGATCTAAAGCCTTTACCACATTGCGTATCAATGCACAATACCAATTCCTTTTAGGCTATAAAGTCAGCATTCATCATCATCAGGTCTTTTTAGTCTCCACTGTAGGAGCACGACCCTCTTTGTACTACCAGAGCCATACTTGGCCAGAGCAGTCAGAGGACTTGACCTACACTCTCCACGCTGGCCAGACGTGTTGGAGAGGTTCTATTTAACTTGTAATTCCTAAGTAGCCTTCTACGACATACGCACGGGAAGACTTGGAGTGGTCCTATTCTACTCTGCCGGAAACAACACGGCAAAGTCAGCTGGGCTGATACAAGCTGTAAAGAAGAAAGAAGTTGGGTTCCTAGAAAAAGACAGCTTACCTGCATAAACTGCCGCACGCAGTCAGCCCCATGGTCCCTCAGGAACGTCTGCAGAGTCCGTATACCGAGCGGGGACAACTTGTACCCGTTCCCGTTCGCGCCGGGGGTGAAGAACACACCAGCCGGGCCCTCCCCCATTTTTCACGTCACATTTTAGAGCCGTTAACTGGCAGTTTGAGTCTATAACTGGAAATTTAGTGTCGATAACTTGGCATTTGCTGTGTTTGCTTAAAAATTTTTTTTTTTATTTTCTGTTAAATTTTTTAGAACGGTAAATTAAAATAAATAAGGAAATGTATTAAAATACTGACAAGATACAGAAAAGATGATTGAGAAAATAAGAACGCCTTAATGATGATGTTTTTGATCATTAAATTAAAAAATATATTTGTACAGAGCAAGTAAATAAAACGCACAATCACTGATAAGAAAACATTAGGAACAGCATTTTTAAAATGACGCGACACTAAACGAATTTACAATGAAATAAGCATTTGTGTTTCGACATTCAAGTATTGGAGTACAGAAAAATAAACTTACTGACTTACTGCATTCATTAAAATCACATTGCATAAATCATAGGTTATCATTAATTAAATATTTAAAACACCCAAAACGCAAAAGCAACATAATGCTGTACCAAATTAAAGATAATTGCGTAATTCGGGTTCTTTATATTACACTCTAATTAAGCCCGCGCATTCATTGACGCTTTAGGTACACTTCGAAGTTGAGCGGCAGGCGGCAGCGACAGCTGCACGTGCCGCGCGGCAGTTGCCGCTAGTAGTAACTATGGTTTTGTATGAAATGACTTTAGAACCACGCGACACACGGCGCGGCAGATGCCGCGAACGGCACGCAGCAAGCGACGTGCTCTCAGTGAACTGAACTGAGCGGCACGTACCGCGCGGAGGAAAAGCTAAATCGAGCTGTACCTGCCGCGCGGCAACTGCTGCGCGACACTTGCTGCTGCCGCTCAACTGGAAAGTGCACCTTAAGAAGCGATTTTTGGAAATAGCGATTTAAAAACTAAAAAAAAGTTCAAAAAAAAAAACAAGAGTCAGTTTTATTTTTAAAAAGTTCTTTGGTTCAAAAGGATATGCTTCCAGATTGGTACCATTGATATTTTACATAAATCGGTATATGTCAGCTGAGTGAACAATTGTTGGGTATTCAGTTTTTTAAAACTGCTAGTAGATATTTAATACATGTTCTCACTTATATCTGCGCTCTACAACCACAAGTACGTCTGAGGTTTGTCTTAATATATTTTTTAAAAATAAAGCTACCAATTAATGTAAACGCGTGAAGTTTGCATTCATACGCTAATTCGGTATCGTAGTGCATAGGCTTAACTTCATTCTTTTTGAGCGTGAAGTAAATATTAAGTAGATTGCTTCAAAGAAAACCTGATCTTTCTCAATCATTTTATTCAGAATAAAACCAAAAACTTACTATAATTTGGGCCGAAAAGTGAAACAAAGTAAATTAACCAGCCCTGTGTCTGACAAGCATCGTAAAACCAAACTGCTTTCGTTCAAACACGGTTGAAACACTCAGCCCATTGAGACATTGGGCTTTAACCCTTCGCTACCTATCTCTACCAAAACATGGCGTATAGCGGGCGAGTCAAGAGCGTGTCGTATGCGTAAATAACTACTTATACTTGGGTTCCGTACATAAGTAAAATGTAACGAGATTCATTTGGAAGCACCGTGAGATGTAATGATAGACATGTCTGCATTAAGAGCAAGAGAGGAAGATAGACCTGTCACCGTAGCGTAGCATCGGCGTCAACATTTCTCGAGCGCTATTATTTATCACTATCTTACACTACGTAATAGAAATAAGCGTGGAATCGCTAGTCCGTCACGCGATAAAAAACTATCTTGGTTTATCAACGGTGCCATGCTACGGGAGTTGAAGTAAGTATCTCCAAGGTATTAATGGTGGTGGAGAACGTAAGCCCGAAATCGTGCCTATGTTAAAAGACGAAGAAAGTGACGTAAAGGTATGAGCGGGTCCGCCATGTATAGGGCAAGGACAGAAGAAGCATCACAATGCTATATATATAACTATATATAAAATATATAACATGAAACATTATGACAAAATAGATGATCCATCATCTGACAAACGGAAATGGAACTAGATCAGTCGACTTAATAATGCAAATATTTTTGTTTTTCGTGACTGAGCCAACAGCAGTGGTATGCTGAGTGATTTTCAACCCCCGACAAAAAAAGAGGGATGTTATAAGTTTGACGCTAGGGACGAAAAGGCCGATTTCGATGCGGTATGTTTACGTGAACGCGGCGGGCGTGGTCCGCACTTGGATGGGTGACCAAAAGTGGCATAAAAAAATTGTCGAGCTTCTCCGTTCTTCGGAAGGCACGTATAAGCCGTTGGTCCCGGCTGTCATCATTGCATGGTAGACGTCAAGCTATGTCAGATGCCTTTAGGCAGCCTGAAAAATCTGACAGTGTTGGCCACCTACACACACGCCAAACGAACGTGAACGCAAGTTTTCTTGCGGTGATTCTTAGCTATGTTTGATGAAATTCGGTTCAGCCGTTAAAAGTTATTGGGGTTTAACGCTTGAAAGTCAGGGTCTTTACCTAGCAAAAATAGATGGCGGTACTATATACATCTATTTTTCGTGTCGGTATCAATTCAAGCCGTATTGGTAGTTCCGCTACTCATCACTAGCTGGTTGACAGACAGGGTTTTTTTTTAAATTGCCTAGCAAATAAACTTGTTCAAGATACATAATCCGACTGTCGGGGGAAAAAATAGCTAAACGAGCCTTCCGAAGAGCACGAGACAATGCAAGAAAGAGTTAGAACCTAAAATGTAACACTCGAAAAAGAAGCACTGGTTTTTGTTCCTTTGTCACGGAACCCTATAAATGATTCCGTCAAGGCTGTCGCCTTGGGCCGATCAGTCTTTGTGCGTGGGGATTCCAACTCGGAGGAATATCTATTGAGCCAGAGGTATCGGCGAATGGATTTGCGGAAATCACTGTCGAACATCCGGCGAAGATACGGAGCGAATCATTTGAATCACAACGTAAATAAGTCCTTACTTTTTTTTATTTATTTGTAAAGAAATGGTCATCTTTGTGTGGTGACGTAATGAGATTAGGTTTTGGTGCGTTCGAGGAATACGGAGAGGTTGGTAGAAGAGAAGTATAGAAAGAGAGTTTAATGAAATCATAGGGGCCACTTATTATTATAATTTTTTAAAAAATAGAGACCTTATTTACGTTGATATTCAAATGGTTTGCTCCGTGTCTTCGCCGGATGTTAGACGGCGAGGTCAAGAAAAGAAATCTCGCAATAATTCGTAATTCATATAAAAAAAAGTTTGTCTAGTTCACCCTGCGCAAGGTCACATGAAAATAAGAATCAGGTACTTAGTTACTAATTAACAATACTACCCACAAAAATAAAAACCTAAATACCCTTCATGACATGGAATTGACATATTAGTATTTGAGTTTATTGAACTAACTACAAATGAACTAAAATGCACCAAATAATAATGTACGTTAAAATAAATGTATAATATTACTAAACGTATTTCAGGTATATTGTTTTATTTATCATCAATATTCTTTGATAATTTAAAGTTTTAACGTATAACACGTTAAATTATGACTGATCTAAATGTTAAATACGAATCACTAGGCACTGTCCATTAATCTATTAAAATTATATCTATTAAATTGAGTTGAATAAATAATTCAAAAGCGCAATCAACTTTTCAGAAAATAACAAAATAAATTAAATCAAAGCAAAAATTATAATAATATTTTAAACCAAAACTTATTATAAGTAGTTCACATTATCCTTTGTTTACATAATTTATTCAGATACTTGAATAAAACTTTTTATATCACCGGTTACACTTTCACTTAATTTCAAACATCTACGTATCAAAATAATCTCGTCTGACATATCACTTAATCAAGTCGTCATTGCCCTACGTCGTAGCCGTTCTCGTAGCGGACTCGCGGGTCGTAGCGGCTCGTAGCGCTCGAGCGTCGCGAGTGGCGCGCCCGTAGTCACTGCTACGCCGGGCTACGAGCGGCGTAGCATTGCGACGCGCCGCCAAAGTGACGTAATCTAGGCTACCACATTTTTTGCTCAAATCTCAGCCGATTGGGCTAGGCTAGGGAAATGCGAGGAGCGAACCGCTTTTATTACCCTTGTACCGGATACGGGAAATTGTCCTATGGGGCAAAAGGAACAAGTGAATATACTTTTAAAGGAAAATAGTGCCGAATCTGGGTTTTTGTAACACGACCGAGCGAATAATCCATTTTTATTGAAAGTGGTTGCTGTTTCTTTTATAAAACGGAAAAAGAAATTTATAACCCGAAAAATTTAGCGCTTTGTAAAAATAATTATGTTTAAATCGCACGGCACAATATCTCAAAAATTAAATTATTTTCCCGGAACGTTTTGCTTCAAACGGGATTTTCAGGTTGAGAGTTCAAGTGAGCGCAATAAAATAAGCTCATTATCATTTGCAGCGGCTCCCGCCGTATATCGCTGAAAGCGGCTATGTGCCGCCTGCATCCGTGGGATCCTGCGACTAATAGACTATTACTTCAACTATTTCCATGAGATTTGAGTGCATTAGCTTTTCAGGGTTCCGTACCCAAAGCGTAAAAACGGGGCCCTATTACTTAGACTCCGCTGTCCTCTGTAAACTCTATCTGTCTATCGCCAGGCTGTATCTTTTAAACTGTGATAGCTAGACAGTTGAAGTTTACGCAGATGATGTATTTCTTTTGCCGCTATAACAACTAAAAACAGAATAAAATAAATATTTAAGATAGATATTGATACGGAACCGCGAGTCTGACTAGCACTTTTTATAATCAAACCTCGATGGCTTAAAGAAAGTTTGTACCCTATCACTCCAAAAATATCGAAACAGTCATACATCAGTAAGGATGGCTATTACTGAGTAATATTTCATCCATGCTATTACATAACATTTTGTTTTTCATAATATGTCAATAATAGTATGATAAAAGTGATAATGCCAACCACTTCTTTTTAGCCCATAGTGTGTCCCATAGTTGGGACGAAATTTAGTGCCACCAAAAATTAAAAAATTAAATCAAAAACATATTTAGTTTGGTATCACGCGTGACTCATTTTTAACCGACTTCAAAAAAGGAGGAGGTTATCAATTCGATTGTATGTTTTTTTTTTTTTGTATGTATGTTACGCGATATTTTCGTCAACCGTGGACCGATTTAAATGATTCTTTTTTTATTTGAAAGCCCTTACTCCCAAGTTGGTCCCATATTAATTTGGTGAAGATGTGATGAAGAACTTCGGAGATATGGAGAAAACTCCTGAAATAAATTGAAGTCGGTTGTTTTTTTTTTGTTAAAAATTTAATTTTTATTTAAGCGTGATTCTGGGCACTGGCAATATAGTTCGGACTGTAATTATACTGTTTGATCCATGATAAGGATGGATTCAAAGTAACTGTTGCGAGCGACACGACTTATTTGCGTGTTGATGGGCTCCGGGGAAACGGGATTCATAAATAGTGACAGATTAAAAGTTAACAAATTATCAAGATCTTTTGTTAATTCCCTTGATAAAATATAAAAATTCAAACGACTGACACGTGAAATAAACTCTACTTCTCGCCTTAGCGCCATTCCAGTTACATATTAAGGGCTCAGACAGACGAACGACAGCGTGTCGACCGTCACCAACTGTCACCGGTTTGTAAGAGCCCTTAGCAATTCGCTTTACGCCTTTGTTTTTACCTTTAAAATGCGAAAAGTCGAAAAGCGGCTCCTGCATTTCCAAAACACACGAGAAACAATGCTGTACACATTATTAGCCTAGAACGATTCATCATCATCATCAGGTATTTTTGTCTCCACTGCAGGAGACCCTCTCTGTGCTACCCGAGCCAAACTTGGCCAGAGCTGCCAGACGTCTTGGCCTAGAACGAACGCCTAGAACTTGGCCTAAAGAGCGCAAAAACTGTACAGAGCGCTAAGTCTATATATAATCAAATCAACACACAAATATTATAAAGGCAAAAGTTTGTGACAGCGTGTGTGTATGTTCTTTACTTCTACATGCCGTTTGGTATGCAGGATGACGACACCTTGGATTACCACTTAGGCTACTTTAGGCGCGGGTAACACCGCAGGGCGCCGCTAGTATATAATAAATTGTAAAAATTCTGCCTACCCTTCAATAAATTAAGATATTTCCCGGAAAGGAGGCCGGGCCGTTATTTTTCCCGTGTCGGGCCGGATTACAGGGAATTATTCAAGATATACATTATCTCAGTACATCCGAGATAATTTATCTAGCAACGCGCAAATCAGCTCGCCCCTTAGTTCAATGGGACAACTTTTGAACGCTTTTTGTCAGCTTCTTAATTATTCAATATATGGCAAAATATTTTATTTATTTATTTAACTTTATTACAAATGTAATAGGTGGACTTTAAGCCATCGATTTTATCTACCAGTCAACCCTCTGGTGATGCCGAGAATAAGAAGTCTTTAGAAGGAGGTGCAAAATGTGTAATTTCGAAAGATTTAATTAATTTAAAATATAAGATAAAACAAATAATTTGAATGGTTTCATTTACTGATTAGCCTCACATATGCCAGATATATAAAGCCAGAGAAGGTTAAAATAACCGGCCAAGTGCGAGTTAAACTCGCGTCCATTTCAAAAACATATTTTTGGTTATTTTTGGTTTAGAGTCAAAGAGTTGAATGATCCACTTATTCTGGTAAAATTATGCACTTAATCACAAATCAGACTGACGTATTGTTATTACACTTTTAAAAGTCTTATCGAACTTTACACAAAATACTTAAGTCGTTTAATTGGCTTGTAAATACAAGTCCTCTTCGCTTAAGGGGTGTAGGGGATATGAAACGGCTACATGAGTAGCTTCCGGCGAAAATCTCGGCATTTAAACAAGTTCCCGCATAAATCGTAAGACCTAACTCTGTAAGTAGTTACAGCGGTTTATTTTCAACCGGGAGTTAATAAGCAAATATACTACTCTTTGTGCGCGAACAGTTTATTTTAAATGTTAATTTCGACGCGATTTGAAAGAGATATTATATTCAATGATTAAAGAATTTCCTGTTTTTGTATAAAACTAGGACTGAATTTGTATATATGATTATGAAAAAAAGATGAATAAAGTCAAATCCAATATCAAGTTTCATTTTAACAAAGATACTTCGTATACATAAACACAAATACATAAGTAAACGTAAGTAACTCATTTCTGTTCGCGCCACTGAATATCAAAGACAGGCCAAGGGCCTCGCTGCTGACCACGCATAATAAAACCTTTTTACTAGTTCATGAGCAGCTCGAAGCAAAGGTCAAACGTGACGGGAAGCTTCTTACATTCCTCGTTAACTTAATAGGGTTACAAATACTGTTGTTTGGGCACGTAAAATACAGGAAAATGGCTGTGAGATTTTTTTTAATAGCTTGTGTGAATTAACTTTATTTGAGAAGCTCGGTGTGCCGTGTGGTTTTCGGCAGTATAGAATAAGACTACTCCAAATCCTCCCGTGGATGTCGGTAGAAAGCGACTAAGGGATGCAGGCTAAACAAAGCTTATAAACGTCAGTGAGACCTTGCCAACCCGTCTGGCCAGCGAGGAGAATGTAGGCCAAATCCTCTGGCTGCTGTGGCCAAGTTTGGCACTGGTAGTACAGAGAGGGTTGTGCTACTGTAGTGGAGACAAAAAGACTTGATGATGAAAATCTTGGAGGCCAGGACTTGTGATCTGATGATCCCTCATCTGGGACACAATATCTATCTACCCCGATATGATTCACTCTCTCTAATGTCTCTCCTTGACTTCTTGGTGTATGATGCGTTGGCGCGGTATTAGCATTGCTGGAGGATTCTAAGCTATCGCATGTTTAGGTATTGATTCTCTTAGGAAAGAAATATTGCGAAAAATGATAACCTTGTATATCGCGTCATGATGTCAAGTCAGGAGAAAGACGAATCTCAATACTTCTTATTGATGTGCAGACAATTCTACTAAATTTACAAAGCGAATAGCCAATTTCAAATAGAATTTACATTACACATTAAACAAGAAAGATTTTACAATTTAAATCCAGTTGTAAGTTGCAACAAACGCAATGCGAAAGGCAAAAGCGAAAAATAAAAGTCTTTATATTTTGTTAAATTACTCCCAAGTTTTCTCACTACAGTTTCTTTATGAAACATTTCGAAGAATGTAGTTTCGCTGAATAAATTTATCGCAAACTAAAAGTGACCTTAAAGACGCTATTGTTGGCGCCTTCTGGTTGACCTCGGGGTTTCTTTACCAAGTTTTTATCGAGCCTTAGAAAAGGCTCTTTTGTGGTTAAGAAAAGAAGTTAGGATTATTACGTGAATTCTTATGGTCAGGTAACTTTATGCTTATAAACTGAATGTTAAAGTAAAATTGTTAACAAATAAAAAAACTTTATTATTATAAACAACATTATTTTATATAATCAAAGCTTAAGAGAGAGATAGAAAAAGACAAGTTTAAGCTCAGGCCCACTTTAATAATATTGAAGAGTCGAAACTTGCACATGTATGTACTTAATTGAAATGTTAGGAACAGGTTTAAAGTGATTTTGGGCAAATTACAAGCATCCGATTAATGATTATTTATCAACAAAATAAGCTTTGCAGTCAGTTCGAAACAAGGAATAAATTAATTTTACTAGTGACATGTAGCACCGATTAGATTACTTTCATCCAGATATACCGCTTTCGATGACTTACACATGATAGTATATGTGAAATAAGCACTACAAAGTCTGTCTTTATTATTTTCAAATAAGCACTCAGACCCAAACTTGGCCAGTTTATTATATTTCACTTTAGCACTCAAGTTGGACTATTTTTCACGCTGTTCGCGACGTGAAATTGTTCTGAAGGTGGCTTGACAGTTACTGATACAAATTGCTTGTACAGTCGCCCAACGAGATACCCGGGCCGGCCCTCTACCTACTCGTATGTCTTGAATTTTCTCTTAAACTTGAAATAATAATAACATGAAAATTTTATAAATAGAAAGACCCCATTAAATAAAATCTTTCTGAATATACATTTACATGCTAATATAAATTTGATTTTTAGAGAAGATTCAAGATATAGGTGGAGAGCCGGCCCAGGTATTTCGTTTGCCGACTATACAGACGCGCTTTTGAACCAATTTGTATTCTACAAATGGGAGCAGTTATCAGATGTTTCATCAATAAATGGAACCCTTATTTTAGGACTGCGCAATATATTGGAATCGCTGTGAGCTTTGTAATCTCGGCCCAAAGCGGGATCGTCTTATATATTATAATATAAGGTATATATTTTTTCAGACGCGATCACAGATGACAAGAGTCTTAGAACACGATGTTTGACATTCCCAAACACATTCCTCGCTTCAAAACAGCAGGCAGCATTTCGTTACGAGGGACAGTTTGTTATACTTCTAAGCAGGCAAATATTCTAAGAAGTCATTTTGTGTCAATAATTAATCATCATCATTATTTCAGCCGCACAACGTCCACTGCTGGACATAGGCCTCTCCCAAAGATTTCCAAAATGACTGATCGAGAGCGACCTGCATCCTGTGTCAGTGATTGTTGCAATTGGGCTCCGCCTACAGCTCGGGCATTGCCCTTCATTAGGTCCTCTTTTTTGCAGGCAGGCGAACGTAGAGGAGATCATAGTTTGTATAACCTTTTTTTTTATCATGTATATCCTAAGTCGCCTTCTACGACATCCACGGGAGGACTTGGAGTGGCCCTATTCTACTCTACCGGAAACCACACGGCCCTTTTTCTTTCTTCATCTATAATTAAAAGATATTGTTTAGTGTGCAGGTTTCCTCGCGATGCTTACCTTTACTGGAAGCAAGGATTAATAATTAGAAATGACCGCACGTATACATGAGCGCAAACTGAAAGTTACAAGTCGCGCCTACAAGTATCAAACTCGCGCTTCATAGACGCACAGCCAATGCCTGATCCGCTTGATCACCACGTCATCCAACTCAAATACGTTTAAATAACTTTTAAAATACTTTATTATGGTACCTATTCGTGGAATGAGCGTTAATCCCACTCGCGAAGTTTCGATGCTGAGCTGTCACTGCGGCGGCTCCTATCTCAACTCCATTCGCCAGCTGTCACTCAATGTCAACTCAACGATCTACACGTTACCGCCGAAAGCTAATCGCGTACAAAAATAACACTTAATGAGGAAAAAGTAACATATATGCAGATACAATGCAATACTGTACAAGCTATATAAAAAATAAACCAAATAAATTATTTTCCTTCCTTTCCTTGTTTCAAAAGAAAATAGTGGCAACTAGTCTGTCTAAATAAAATTATTGAGACTCAAGTAAGTATATTTCCACTTGGGAACAATAAATTGTTAAAATAAATAATTATGTTGAAGTTATTCAACAAAATTGAAAGCCCCCCGGACTTTCAAGAACGCCATGTAGTAGTGATGAGTAGCGGAACTACAAATTACAATTGATATCAGTAGCGCCATCTATTATTTGCTAGGCAAATTAAAAAAACCCTGACTTTCAAGCGTTACCCCTTTTTAACGGCTGAACCGATTTTTATAAAATAGCAAATAGCTTAGAAACACCGCAAGGGAACTTGGTTACACGTAAAAAAACATCGAAAACGGTTTATCAGTTTGAGAGCTATAATGGCACAGACAGACAAAGAGACATTAGCGTAAAACTATAACACCCTTTTTTTGTCGGGGGTTAAAAATTAATTGATTTGCAAGGAAGGGGGACAAAATTGACAAGGCCTTTTTCTCATCTTGGCATTTTCTTAACACACGTGTTGCTTATGAGAAAACGTAAGTGATGCGTACACCCGCCGGGCTATCGAGGTTTTCAGCTGTAATTGAAGCCTCCTTAGGCCTTAAGCCACCACATGACTCCCCCCCTTGTCACGCTTTTATTTTATCCCTTCCTTCCTGTGGCCCCTAAGACACCGTTTAGAAAGTCCTAGCCAGTCTGACAGTGAATTAGTGTTCACCAACAAATCAGTTTTATCCTATCCCTTTAACCACGTACTATCACATCTGGCATGACCTCCCCTCCCCCATCGCTGTGGTTTGCAAAAGAGCGTTTAGAAAGTCCTAGCCAGTCTGACACAGTGAATTAGTGTTCACCAACAAATCAGTTTTATCCTTTCCCTTTAGCCACGTACTATCACATCTGGCCCCCTCTCCTCCCCCATCGCTGCGGCCCCTAAAACAGCGTTTAGAAAGTCCTAGCCACTCTGCCATAGTGAATTAGTGTTCACCAACAAATCAGCTAAACTAATTGGCACAGCATAACTAATGAGCGGAGGCAGAGCGCCCAACGGCGGCCTGCACCAATTACTGTTTGCAGCTGGAAATTAGTCATCAGACGTGCATTCAACGCGTATGCAGTGCATCAAGTTTTTTTAAACGGAACTGAGATGTTTTGATTTTAAAATTAAAACCTTTTGGGATAACTCTACCATTTGTTTATAATCGTAAATTATTATAAAGTAAATTTTAAAAAATTGTTATGAAACTGAAACCCGAATATTTTCCGTACTTGAAGAATGTATTTCGATGACGGGAAACATCGAAGCGCCGCGATATGTGTGTGTGAGTAAAACCAGCGACACAACTCTATTCTTCATGCTGAAAGGACATAAGGCCTATTCTCGCTTGCAATTCTGCGACTTTACATGGATTTCTTGCTCGCGCATATTTTACGTTTATCTCGATTTTCGTTCGCGTCAACTTTTATCCAAATTTTCAGCAAAGAAGACTTATTATCTCCGTTTGAGAAAATAGTTCATAAATATGTAATTAAAGTCTTAAATACATTAAACAACGCCTGTTTAATAAAAAGGCATTTCGCAATTTCATATTGAATTCATAGTAAATGACATATCAATCCTTATCATCATTCATTCACTCCAAAACATTGGATACTGATATGATGATGATGAATGTCATATCAATCACTCATCGATCACTCCAAAACCTTGGATGCAACGAAAAAGTGAGCAAGCAACGTTCATCCAGCTGTATTCAGGGTTTTCGCGACCCGCCATCGAGGGCCGACCAACCCCATCTCCCGACAAACGAGCTGGCCCTCGGCCTCCGTGATGGATGCCGCCGTATAAAAGGCAGTTCCGGCCGTCTATGACAAATGCCCAGTCATTTACACCGATAGAGTCCGGCGGCCACGCGCCGATAGATTTTTCACTTCTTATAAGCGTTATGGGGAAATAAATTGTTTGGGAACCTCCTTCGCACTAGATACGTCAACGGGACGTCGGCGGAGGTTTTTAAAAAATGCGATTAATACAGAAAACCTATAACTAATGATCAGCGATTGATCAGAACTTACTTCTAATGATCAGTGATTGATCAGCAAAGAGTCACCACGACACGGACGTGTGGTTCCCGATCGAACTCTCGACTTGCTCTGGTGTTCGAAGACGTTCCCAGGATGACCGCACAATGCAGGTGGCTTCGTGTCAGCAGTTTCCATGAGTGATTCACGTATTCTTCTTAAAGGTTTCGCAATGTGTGTTCTTTCCGTGGGAATGTTTGGTATATGGATAGGGCTAAGAGCCCGTAACACACTCGCAAACAATTGAGATTTTTTATTATATATATTACTCCTGCAAAATGTAGTAAGTATCTAGTAAAAATATGAATTATTACGACTGCGCCCTGCGGTGTTACCCGCCTAAAGTAACCTATGTGTTAATGCAGGATGTCAGCTGGTCCAGCCATTTGCGCTTGAAGAAGTTTCAAACATACATACACACACTCACAATATTAGTGTGATAATGTGATGGTGTGATATACTTTAAGTATTAGAATTCCGTTTCACTCACTTCAACGTGTCTTAACAAACCTTAGCTCCATTTATGTAATTACGTAACGTTTGTTCTGGTTTGATTTTAATTTGTTCAGTGTGCTAAGTAACGAAATATGGGAGATCAAAGAAAATGGGTGGAGTGTGTGAATCAGGAAACGACTAGCAAGAATGTAACAGTTGAGATGACTGAGGATAGATTAAAATGGAAACAACTTACATGCTGTTCCGTCCCCACCTAAGTGTGTTAAAGAAAGAGTTAAAGCTAAACTACAGGAGCTAAATAAATTGCCAATGATTGATGGACACCACTTCAGGTCAGCCCACGCTCGACATTCTCCCCCACAGGCCCACACTATTTATAAGTATAGTTTTCATTTCTTCGCTTCATTGAGGTTCCAGTGAGTATACAGCCTTATGCAACTATAAACATGGATTTAATACAAGACCATACAAAAAGGCCTGCGTCCCGCAAGTAATTGAATAACATGAAAGCCACATGGCATATGACCCCATACATCTCAACATATTGAAACGAGCTACATTCACGTTTAGTTACGCGGTTTTAGGGTTCCCCTAGGGCGAAACTAAGCAGAACCCTTGGAAAATTTATCCCACGTAGAGTCAGTGTTCTGAGTAAATGGCAGCTACGTATTTAGATTACCGAGGAAAATATCGAAAGAACGAAAGGCTGGATCATTCAAAAGTATCTCTAATTTAATTTAAAGGTATTTCTTAAGTTGTGTTTTAGTTATTTTATCACAAGTTAGACATGAACACGTCTTTTTCATTTGTCTCTGAATCAATTCAGACAAATTTGGATTTGTTTGATACAGCTAGCTGAGATGTGATGATAAGTCAGAGGTTTTTAATATCACTATATAGACCAACCAGAATGTGGAATTAAAAAATGGCATTATTTTGAGGCACTATACGCTACAATCGAATTTATTTTTGAGTCAGGAAACTACCAAATGACTACTGACCCTCGAAGATTCGTGGCCGACACACGCCTGACCGCGGTTGCTTTGTCCGTTGACCCACACAATAAAACGGAACGTTTCATCAGGGCCCGCGTACACCGACATCCAACCTCGTAAAATACATCATTCGCTCCGAGCAGAAATTCTTTCTTTAATCCCATTTAATGGAGTATCGGTCGAGCTCGCATCCGAGAATCCCATCTAATATTGTAAATGCAAACATATTAAAGAAGATAGAAGGGAAAATATTGGCCACTTATGTCCTGACTAAAAATATTTTAAAATAGTAAACAATAGAAAACACGATACGCGGATATTTTTCAATTAAATGTGAGCTGTGCTTTTGATGTTTTTGCCATTACTGGAGATTAATGATGACTTTTATACAAAGGTGGATCGATGATGTCAGGCATCTTGCAAGAAAGAATTGGATTGTGATGGCCAGATTTCTGAGAATCTGAATCATGTCATAGGCAATGCATCACTAACCGACTTCAAAAAAAGGAAGATGCCTGGACCGATAAGGAAATATATTTTTTTTGTTCCAAGGGCATACTTGTCAGTTTACAAAGACAATTTATCAAATTTGTTTCTGTAGTTTGGGAGTGAAGTCGGCTTCTAGTTTATTTTTTATTTTTTTTATTACGAGTCATTACGTGTCCCACTGCTGGGCAAAGGCCTCCCTCCATCTTTTCCATTCATCTTTTCCATTAGTATTAAAAAATTATAATTCATTTGAGCGCATCGTGGCTTGGCTGTGAACCATAATATCCGAAATAATAACTTGTCACCGCTGAAATGAAGTTTCATTGCGGCCGGCGGAAATCATTTGCAGATATTGTTACGGTAAATTGAAATCGATAAACCACTAATGAGAAAGGCAACAGCAATATTTAAAAAAAAACATATCAACGCATAAGAGATGGAGAGACAGGAGGTTGATTCTCATTGCAAGGACTAGGCCTCGAAGGCGCTTGAGCGAGAGTTAGACTGTTGAAAGGTATACTTTTGCCCAACATTGGACATTAGGCTCTGCATAGAGCCGCAAGACCCAAAATGCTCTGTCTGCCCCATTAGGGATAAAGACGTGATAGTATGTATGTATGTATGTATTGGACCAGTACTCGACGCGATGGTAGAATTTTATAATTGCATTATTAGATGCAAGGACACAACAGGGATAAATGAGCCGAGAGAGAGGCTTTTGCCTCAAATCTAGTGGGCTCTAAATCAACAAATAATAAATAAAAATATTATTAGATGCTCTTGCCAAAATCTCAGCTTTGTTCAAGGTTTTCAATTTTTTACAAAACGATACCTATAAAGAATACAAGGAACTTTACCCAAAACTGGGACAAAATAAGCTAGTAAAAAGTCTAAAATACCGCCTCCGAATGAATTAACATCATTTTTTATCCACCAGTTGCGAGGCAAGATTAAATTTCATTTCAAGCAATACACACGAAATGGTAATGTCTCTATCACCATATATTGAAAATTGAATTTCCAGCTGTAAACCGTAAGAGACCCGCTCCCATCAATCAGCCGTCAATCACAGCCGCAGGGGACGCACGCTTACTTTTGCTTTCAACTAAGTACGTACACTCAGACAAAGTTAGTTTAGGAAGAATTTTTATTTCTGACTTTGCTGTCACAATTTGCGCTAAATTTTAATTGCGGTAATTTAACTCCCTGAGGCCACGTTTAGCTTATTGATGGACGTGAAAGTGAAAAAAAGGGAATAAAAATAGTTAGGTTGCTAGCCTCATCGCCTACTGACGCCATTCGATTGGATTGTATATCAATCGATGATATTTAATTTGGCTGAAAACCACACTGATTCAACATAATATAATTATCCCTAGGGAATGCTCGAAACCAAAAAGATAATAAGCTAAGACAAAAACATCCTCCGTACAATAAATTACGAACTTGCACTAACTAGACAGCATTTCTTTCAAGAGTTAAGAATATTTGCTAAGTTAAAACAAAATAAGAGAAGAGACCGCTTCTCAGAGCTAGTATTATAATAAATATCTTAATTAATGTCAAAAGACGACGCTATTACATTTTCTTTATTAACAAAGGATGTTTAATAGAGAATAATTTATATCAAAAGCCAACAGAAAAGTGAAATGACTGAGAATATATTTTTATAACTAATGGCCACATAAATCCCCTTTAATGTGCTAGTACACTACCTTGAGGTAAGCCATACTTTTGATGCTCACAAAATAAAAAAAATATCAATTTTACTTGACATACATCTCACCATTGTGCTGCTTCATACTGTAATTAAGTGTTATATACGGGTTTACCTGAAATAGAAAGAAACGTTACATTATTACATACAGACTTGCTTGACTAGAATGCTACAAATAAGTCAACAGAATTCTTTACAACAATAAAGTACTTGCTAAGGAATAAAATATTTCACTAAGGAAAATTAAAATATGAGTGAAACTGCATTCTTAATTAACGTTGCTAGAGGAGACAATCTTAGCGCCATTTAATTAACAAGAGGTTTAGCGAACGCAAAGAATAGTAATTTATTCTAACTTTGTCTTCGGAGATACTGCAAAGAGGAATTAAGGTTGAGTATCTAAAGTAAACTTAAAGTTTATAATAATAATAAACAAAAAGTGCGCACTTTTCTTAAAAGCTTTTTATGATGGTATTTTGTCTATTTAGCTACTTATACCTTTAAACGAGTGGGATTTTTGATACTCCGGTGAATATTATCATAACAAGCAAAGCATGTTGTACGGCGCAGGCTTCGGTTTTCACCTAGGCCCGCGCCATACATGTAGAGATGTTGATGTTGAGGTTGTAAGGTGTTGGTTCGGAGACACAAGACCACGTCACGTTGAAACTGTTTATTGCTGTATGTTACATGTTGTAGTTGGGTGTGACGGGTCCTTTCTCGATCGCTGTTCGATAGTATCTCAATTGTAGTGTTAAATAGATGTAAAATGTAAAGTTAAAACAGCTGACACGCGACCTACATAGTATGTGGCCGCGTGCAGCTGAAATGTGCATTGCTCGAACACATGTATGTACGTAGGTTTAGAAATTCAATGTTAATATACTAACGTTCAGAATAAGTTGAGAGCAAGAAACTGCATAAAATACAAACAAGTTCGAACTTCCAGTATTGGAAGGAGGAAATGCACGAAACGTGAATTTCCAACAGAAATAATACCCAATTGTTTCTCTTTGCTGCGGAGTAATCTCATTGAACTGCACTGACACACTTTTGAATAACGGAGGAAATCCACGAAGATTGCTTCTTACAGCTTAAAAGAATTTTCAAACTTTGAAATATCCTAGAAGAAATTGTTGGATAACAAAGAGAAGGAACGAATGTTCTTTTTCAATAAGTATTTATTGTTAGTGGGATACACGTAGTTTCACTTGAAAGCAGAACAAACATTTATGACATAGATCTTTACAAACTTTACATACTTGTATTATCACACCTGTTTCCTACAGGGGCAAGCACTCAGAGACTATCGACCTCCATTTTGCTACGATCCCGACAGACCTTTTTCGCTCATCACTCACTTCATGCATGCCTGCCCGTTACGGATACTTCTTTACATATATCCTTATCGAAAATACCTAAAAAATATCAACTCCAATCTTCTTCTTCTTCTTCTCGTGTGTTAGTGACTAACACTAGTGTCAGAGTTTTTAAACCGCCTTTAAGGCCTCTGACATGGTTTTAGGTAATGACCAATGTCAAAGACAGTGACCGGGACCGACGACGGCTTAACGTGCCCTCCGAAGCACGAATCATTTTATTTATCGAACAATCAGGTGATCAGCCTACAATGTCCTAAACAAACTAGGACAACAACACAAAGTCGTTGCCCCCGCCGGGAATCGAACCCGCGACCTCCGGATATGAGCCGAACGCTCTAACCACTACACCACGGAGGCAACTCCAATCATAAATATACTTAATTAAAATGAGTAACGGGTTGCTCACGCGTAAAGTCAGCTACTAACAGACATGTTTCGACCTCATCCAGAGGTCTTCATCAGGGTGAATGTGACTAAGGGGCTATATACCACACCGGCTCGCGACACACTATTTACACATAAATATACAATTTTTTTCTTAGGGAACTGTACTACTCCAGCTATAAATTGTGTGTGGGCTTAATCTGAAAGTAAAAGTTGTTCAGTCTGTCTGTGCGGCCGCGATCCGTTTTCCACCCCCTATCGTCGAGATTGGAAACGGACAGGTTTTCGGCTTTTTCCCATGTTTAATCTATTGATTTATTGGTACATCGGTCCTGTAACGGAGTGACGTTATCTTTTGATGTGTTACTTGATTGCGTGAATTTTTATTTCAACTCATGTCGAGTCTGGATATGTGTACAAATAAACAAAAATATGTCTATGTAAAAGATACTTATCGCCATAACATGTCATGTCATGATCATAGAAAAGAGATATTGTAGGCCTTTGGGTTTATTTTATTTATCAATATTATCATTGACAGGGAAAAAAGGTCTTCTGTAAATAGTACCATCAACATACAATGTCCTTTTTAATTAAGTACAAATATTTTAAGGGGTGATTGAGTTCATCATTTCGAACAACTTGTCCCAATAAGTGTATATCGAAATACGAAAAAAAATTTTTAATTTTCCATAGTAATGATATCACGTGACTACTTCGATTTCTATGAAAACCTAAAAAAATTTTTTCGTATTTCGATATACATTTATTGGGAAAAGTTGTTCAAAATGATGGTCTGAATCACCCCTTAAAATATTTGTACTTAATTAAAAAGGACATTGTATATATCATCATCATCATATCAGCATTTAAATAGGCGATGTCGCTAGCAACGTATCACTATTTTGTTTCCTTTTTCTACCTTGTCGCCTACCATTCACTAAAAGTGGCCTTTGAGTCTTGCGGCCCTGGCCTCTGTCTACTTAGAGCCATAAGATCCAAAGTGCTCTGACTGCCCCGTTAGGGATAAAGAAGTAATAGTATGTAGACACAGACCTATAATCAACGTATCTATAAACATATATAATATTTTTACTCTACCTCAGTCTACTTTTACTTATCATGTGTGGTCACTGACCACGACCTAAGGCGCAGAACACACTAAACGGGCGCCTCGTCCTTGTCCCGTCCTTCCTGTGTGTTCTGCGACGCGACGTTTCATTGTTTGAAACCGTCGCGTCGCATGCCGTTACGGAAGAGACAAATGTCTACGCCTCGTCCGCGTCTTACGTCTTTTCTGTGTGTCCAGCGCTTTAGTATGTGCAACTTTAAAAGAGAGGCAACCTAGACATATATCTCTCATCACAGCTTCAATTTTTTAAACTTAAACCCAAGATGGATTAATCGTGAACACGTTGAAAATGGCCTGATTCTCACGATCCAGTACATGTCAGTCAGAGTCATAATTAGTGGCATTTCTAAAGCCTCCGCGGAGGCTTACGTCGAGCTCTGCATCGAGAGATAGTCGATACTCTTTGACGGCTTATACTCGTACCAAATTCTTTGGTGCGAATCCGGATTTTCACACTTTGAATCGGGTATTGAACCTTAATTCAGTATCGACACATAGTTACCCGATGAGCGGTAGCGAACGTTTCACAGGTTTTACTGCGTGAATGCCGCACATATGGCAATCATGAGAAACCTACTGCAACGTACACCTGTAAAAAAAAGCATTTCCCGTCGCGCAATTTTTTTTCAAGATAATTCATTCAGAACTCAAGTTGTCCTATAAAATTACAAAAATAAAATTCTTCCTCACCCTTGTATCGTCGACAACACCATTGTGTTGGAACAAAGCGGGCCTGTGCAGGATAATTCCTGGATTGTAAAACCGTTTGTCTCGCAGATAACCCGGTTTTGCGGCCGTAATGAACTCGCCTGATACGGCCCGTGATTAGGGCTCCTCACTTTTTACCTCCTTAGCCTTTTTTTAATTAGACGATATACTTTAGTTTTATCTTACTTAGATTAAGATCTTATCTTTCGGAGTATTTAAAGTGCTTTGTGTACATGGTGTATTAGGACTAGTGAGATTTGAACTCAAGTACTATGAGTGCACTCTCTATCGTAACTTCACATTTTATTAATTTAGTACTTAAATTGGATATTTTTCCGAGCTATCACGTTGTATTATTACCTATCAAGGTAGACATAACCTAGAGCTGCGACATTCACAAGCCCCGCTTGAAAAAGCCAAGCCACGCTTGTGCGTGAAAACGCAAAAAGAAATCGAAATAATTTATCAGATTCTCTGCTAAGATTTTTCCTAATCTAACTGACGTACTAGATAGATTTTTCAGACATTATGCCTATTCACTGAACAGGGACTAAAAGTGCACTGAAGGCTAAACAAAATTGTAAACGACTGCATAGCTGAGTGCCATGAATAAACAGAAAGCTGCCACTTTGGCGGACAAAGTTGAGAAGCGGCAGATGGTAGATTGTTTTGTCAAAGTGCATGAACAAAGTGGATTCAAATTATACAAACTACCAAATAAATTGACGCTTACTAATATTATTAGTCGTTGAATAATTTTTTTTACTTATTTACATGAAATATTTGGTGTAGTTTACTCGTATGTCTGTCACCTGTTCCAGTACTCTAAAGGTCGCAAATCTCGTCATATTTCGTGAAACTTTATGAAGTTCAATAAAATATTTTTTTTGCCGATTCAATTTTTGGAAATTTTATAAAAGGGCGGAGTTAGGTGTGTGGTGAACTTTTATATTTAGTCAAAAGCTGTTCAAAGACAGCTCGCGAGGTCTACAGCTCACAGAGCCACTATAATTTAAGGGTCCCCCGACTCTAGACCAAAATACAAGTTTCCATACAAACGTAGTCTACGTTTTATTTCAAAACGACATGTCCGATTTGGGCAAAATTTTGTAATTTTAAAGATATTGCAATTATCTAGGTTTATAACTAGTTTCCGACATTAAAATATGAACTTGAAATAGAATATAGTGTTTTATATCATTTTTGACCATTAGTATGGGAAACTTCTAAATCGTTATATTTTCTTTCCAGTTTATAATTTTACTATAGAAACCAGTTATAACCCTAGATAATTGCAATTTCTTTACAATTACCAATTTTTACCGGAATCTGACATGTGGTTTCAAAATTAAACGTAGACTACGTTTGTATGGAGAAGTCTAGGGTCGCCGGACTCTTAATTACAAATCATTAGAAAATATAACATCAATGGATGTAATTCTGAATTTGATCGCGGACAGGATAGACATCTTCCAGTGTGTGAAATTACAAAAGATTGTCGTGTTCTTAAGTAATTGTGTAAATAATTGCTAAATTTGTATTATAAGTACATTATATTATTTTAAGGATTACTCGGATATAGATGCACTGCACTGTGCTGTGAGAACGCTAGCGTTGCTCGCTTGACCTCACTGTGTGTTCAAGCTCAGATTTCTCGACGGACGAAAGCTCAGCAAGCATTATGTTTGAGTTCATTTTACTGTTTCTTCGGACACATTGTATTTGTTTCTTTAAAATTTTGTTTGATCTGCTAGATATAGCTAGAGCGACGTTTAATAACAGTGGATATTTAATTTACGTGAGGTTTTAACACACAATTTAAAAAATGATCTTAAAACTTCACGTAAATTAAAACAAAGTCTACGTTTAAAACATTTTTAACCTGCACGAAACATTGATATTTAAAAATCCTAAAACAATATAACCCTTAATTATAAATAAAAAGGCTGAAACAATTTAAAAAATTCTCCGAATAATTAACGAGCACGGATGGGTTCCGGACGTAAAAAGCGAAATCTGAGAGCCGAACAAAAAGCGAACTAGTGTTTTTTTGGGCGCCGACGCCGGCGATAAATTCGCGTAAGTGCCTCTTAAATGTACTGTGAAATAAAGAACTCATGAGGAGAAAGAGCCTTCTTTTGTCAATTTCGAGTAGTGATTTTAGAGTACTTCTGGAAAAAACGAAAAAGTTAGAATGTACAAGTTCCTCATTCCATACAGATTGTAATGTAATCATACTATGTGATTTGAATTACTTTGAGTGATTCCGCCACCAGTTAGTTCATGCAAACTATTGCCGGCCGGCGCCCACCCACTACTGTTAAAGGCATACCGTGGAGAGGCCTATGTCCATGTACAGCAGTGGACGTTATGCGGCTGAAATGATGATGAT
Organism: Acrobasis consociella; assembly: GCA_963555685.1. Lineage (NCBI taxonomy): Eukaryota > Metazoa > Arthropoda > Insecta > Lepidoptera > Pyralidae > Acrobasis > Acrobasis consociella. The sequence continues at coordinate 1,249,050 of OY743112.1, forward strand.
GATGAAGCTACCTATATCACAGTAAATATTTAACTTTCATAGGGCATTATTCGAATTCAGTCCCATAAAAACAAACCCAAATCTTATTACAGTAAAAGGCAAAGAAAAAAGAAACGCGTTATTAAAAAATCTCGACAGAATCGTTTGACCTGCGTTACACAGAATTCAATTTCAGTTTCATGTTCTTGTAAACGGTTCTTTGTGCCAAGAATGTACTTATTATGCAAATATTTCTTATATTAAACCTTCTGCGAGGAGTAACCTGCTCAACATTGGTAACTCTTTCAATTCTAATCCGAGTACTTCCGAAGGAAGGCTTTGAAAAACTTTTTAATTGGTGTCGAGATGAGCGATTGTTACTTTTATATTTTCGTCATACTTGCGATTATTCCTGATTATTAAGTTTCCTACCTTATAAACCTAAAGAGAAGAAAAAAAACGACGGGTTGCACTCTGGGAGTGCCGGCAGAAGTGAAAACTTGAATATTAACGTTGTGCATTTTTGATATTTTGGAATGGTTAGGGAATAATTTTGCACGAATTGCTTTAATTATCAGTATAAAATATTTCAAATCTTTTCTGAACCACAGTCTGTCACAAATGTCACAAGCATGACCAAATTCATTTTCAACAAAATCATTTTCAAATACACAGCAGTATGGCCACTACACAGACGGTCGAGCCATCAGCTGTCACCATCCATGGATGTGCGTAGCACGCTGTAACATAAACACACACGAACATTCGCGCAAGCGCCCTGCGCCGTCTTACGAATTTTCGATCAGGCCACGTGTCCTGACGCGAGTTCAAGATTTTTTACCCATTCCAAAAAAAGTGCACAACGCTGCTAAAGAAGTTTTCACTTCAAAAATTGAAAGAAAGGACAAGCTTATTCTTATTAGATCATTATTGGCAGCTGGTATTTATTCTGTGCCTCACCTATATGTACCTTTAACCATTTTGGGGATAAACGACATAATTTCTTTTTTGTTTTTTTATTTTTATAATTCGTAAGATGTGATTGCTTTGTTCTTCAAACCTAATTGTCGTTTATGCTCGGTTTGGCATTGGCGAATTTGGCTGACCTTCCGTTGGAGACATATTAGTGGTTTCACGGAAATTCTTTCATGCATCTATTACTAATGGCTATGTGATGTAGGCCTAGCTAAAACTTCGCGAGAAGAAAAATATGATTTTTTAAATAAATAAATAAATATATAGGGACAAATTACACTGATTGAGCTAGCCCCAAAGTAAGTTCGAGACTTGTGTTATGGGATACTAACTCAACGATACTATATTTTATAACAAATACATGTATAGATAAACATCCAAGACCCAGGACAATTTGAAAAAGGCTATTTTCCAACTTGCCCTGGCTGGGGATCGAACCCAGGACCTCCGGATTGGCGGTCTAGCGTGTTGACCATTACGCCACGGAGGTCGTAAAGATTTCATCGTCCATATTTCCGCCGTTAGATATGACGCAGCAGCTGCCACACATCATTCAATAGCAAACAGTCCGTGAAACCGCTAAGTGGTGGACAATAGCACTCGATTCCCACGACAGTTGACACAATCACTATTGTCTGGATGACTGTCTGCTGGTCTGTGTGTTTGGGAATTACATAGACGCAACTTATAATCTTTATCATTTTGTGTTGTGTTACATTACATACGAAGAGCGAATGAGTAACCGGCCAAGTGAGATTCGCGCTCGCGCACGAAGAGTTCCGTACCAATATAAAAAAATCGAAGCCCCAATTAAATATTTATCTTATTCAGTTATTTATGTGTTTGTTGTTACAACAGAAATACATATTCTGTGAAAACTTCAACTGTCTAGCTGTCACGGTTCATAAGATACAGCTTGGTGACATTACTAAGACTCCACTGTCCGTCTGTACGTCTGTCTAAGGTCTGGGTTTTACTATCCCTAAAAACATAGTTTGCTTAAATAAATAATTGAAAATCGCCAAAGATTAAACTGCTGAATCGCACCCGTACGACACCAGGATATAACTATGGAAGTCGTTGCAACTCTCAAACTTCATAGCCTTTCCAGGCGTAACGGTTTCACGGGGCGGCTAAAAGCGCACTTTTTAGCACTACGCTCTAGTGCTGTCTGAAAGGCTTACGCAATCAATTTCCCTCTCCGGTGCATACGCGTCTTTGCACCGGAATCGCTGTGGCCAAGTACTGGGGCATTTAAAGCTAGGGTTACCAGTTTGGTATTTGTTTTATGCGGTTAATGTTGTTGGGGTTCTGTACCCAAAGGGTAAAAACGCGACCCTATTACTGAGACTCCACTGTCCGTCTGTCTGTCACCAGGCTGTATTTCATGAACCGTGATAGCTAGACAGTTGAACTTTTTGCAGATGACGTATTTCTGTTGCCTCTATAACAACAACAAATACTAGAAACAGAAGTTCGCGAGTCCAACTCGCACTTGGTCGATTTTTTTTACTTTACTCATTACGCCGCCGCCGCATTCCTAATAAGAGGTTTGAGGTGCATCAGTAAATAACAAAAATATATGTATTTTGTATAGTATGACGGAGCAGGAGATAACCCACGCTGAACTCACTAAAAGTGTGACGATAAATACAGCGCTCCGCCTCGCGCTGTATCATGGATTCCAACCATATGTGTCTGAATACCCCTGGCCCATACAGTTATTGAATCTGTGTCCACCTGGGCTTATCGTCTAGCTGAAACAACTATCATTGTAAGAAATCGGTCCGCACAAGACTTAGCCGCTCGTCCCTAGGGCGACCGCTTTTATACTTGTTGAAACATTTGAAAATGTAGCAGTTATGTTTTTTAGTAAACAACTTTCTGTTTGCACATCGAAAACAATAATAAATGGGATTATCTTGAACTCGCCGACAAGTATAATATAATATGAAAATGAAGACACTAATTCGTAAAATGTCCGACATGTAAAAGGTCTGATACCTAACAGGAATAATTAGGAATTATGATCACATTTTTGCTAATCTTTCAATCAATATTTCTTAAACCTAAAATAATGATTCCTTAAAAAAATTCGTTCCAACAACATGTAAAGCTCCTAAAGCTCTCCAATTCCAAGTTAGCAACCCTGCCAACAATGAATAAAGCTTATCCTCTAAAGTTGATTTATAGTTAGGAGTCTGAACTTAACGACTCACTGCGATTCGGTCGATCTAAACTAAATTTAGTTAAACCGCTGATTTTACGCCGCATCCAGTTTATTTGATTCCAAGTCTAGTTTCGTTCCTGTAGCTTATCTAAAACTGGGATTTTAAAGTCGATCGATTTGTTTTCTATGTTTCTTTATATGTTACGATTTTACGTCTCTATCCCTGATGGGGTAGCAGAGCCCAGGGCCGTAAGACCCTGGAAGAGGCTTAGCGTAATGGGGTGAAAAAAGGAATCAAAATAGTGAAGGGTTGCTAGCCGCATCGCTTATTAACATGATTTAAATCTCGTCCATTCCCTCAATTGGCTTTTACGATCTGCCCGGGAAGAGATTCAGCTGGTACATTCTAAGGTTTTCCTTTCTCCCAAACCAAGGAAGATGTTATGATTTGTTTTTGATTATATGCAATGCATTGGTCTCAAATGGATGGACTGATTCGAGCGCTATATTAGATAGATATACCTCAAAAAAATAATTCTTTATTTGTAGCAGCTAAAGCGTGGTCGTGGTTTAATTTTTAGAGTTCCGTTTCCAAGGGTAAAAACGAGACTAGGAGACTTCGCTGTCCGTCCGTCCGTCCGTCCGTCTGTCACCAGGCTGTCTCATGAACCGTGAATGCTACACAGTTAAAATTGTCACAAATAATGTATTTCTGTTGCCGCTATGACAACAATTACTAAAAACAACAAAAAAAATTAGGCTCCCAATATAACAAACAATTTTTACAGAAAATGGTACGGCACCCTCCTAACTTTTCTATAATTTGTTGGAAAAACTTCATCCTCGGTCTTCCCCTTCTTTATTTCCCTTCTCTTTCCCTCTGCTATTATTCTGAAGAGATTGTAATGCCCTTCTCTTATTGTCGAATTGATCTAATCTTTACGAGCCGTATGAACTACACGTGTAACAACAGATGTCCACGTACTCAGGCGCACCCACACACCGTTCCACTTCGCTGATTCTCGAATTGAGTCCAATCTCGCTGCCGTGTCACCGGCGGACCGTATCTATGTGAATTTATACGCGCTAAGCTGGGATCAGAAACGTAATTCATTATCTGTGAGATAAATTATCTTCTTTGCTGGTCTGGAAGAAAAGAAAAACCTTAGAAAGTACCAGCTGCTTCTCTTCCCGCGCAGATCGTAAAAGCCGATCGAGGGAATGGGCGAAAATGCGAATCTGCTAACAGGCGATGCGGCTAACAACCCATTACTGTATTGATTGCTTTTCCATCTTCTCGCCCACCATGACGCTAAAAGAGGCTTTTCAGTTTTGCGGCCCCGTCTGCTTAGAGCCGCAAGACCCAAAATGCTCTTTTTGCCCCAGTAGGATAAAGACGTGATAGTATGTAGATACATTATCACGCCTTCATAATTAACGAGGTAGACAGACCCTATAGCCGTCAGGCCCAAAGGCCACGTTCAGCGTTTAGGTGTGCGTAAAGTTTGAAAAAGGAAATCAAAACAGTGACGGATTCTAGCCGCTTCGCCTATTATTCATGATAGTTTCTTTCGGCGTTTCTTCTCAGGAGTGATATCGGTAGCTTTCTCTAAAAAGTAAATTCATTTTTTTTATACACTACACCTAATGTAAATTATACTTATTATTGACGTGTAAAAGTTCCTGCAAAGGTCTAATTACTGTCCATTTCACACTTGACATGAGGCCTTTGCCATCAAGGGCACACAGACGAGAGAATAAGAGACCATAAAGTGAATAAATATTGAAACTGGAAATGTTTGTATCTCTATCTGAATAAAGGCTATTATTACTCACACTTGACAAGAGAAGCAACTGGTAAATTCTAGTTTCTTTTTATTTTCTAAACTTCTACCATTAAAGCATGTTTTTTTTAAAATACAATTAACGTATCAAAATCCGAGACGTAAATATTTAGACGGCGGGCGATTGTTTTAAACCTACTATGCATTGAAGAGGTCATGCATGGTGATCTAAAAAGGGTCGCTGAGTTTTGACGGTCGGCACGGACGAGTCAGCGGGCAAAAGCTAATAAGTCCCTTCCCCTATACATCAAAGTCTGCGGGCACTAATCGCCGATCAGCCTGTCGGCCCGATTGATCACAATCACATGATTTATTGCAATTTAAGAAGAATCTCCTTATTATGAGGATTTGCTGATAAATGTTGAACCCCTGACAAAAAAGACTAAGTTATAAGTTTGGACGTAGTGTCTATCTGTCGGTCTGTAGCAACATAGCGCTCAAATGGTAGTTCTTGATAGCAACTTTCCTTGCGGTGTTAGCTATGTTTGAAGAAAATTGGTTCATCAGTTTAAAAGTTAGTTATTGAGTTTAACGCTCGAAAGTCAGGGTAGTGCAAATAATGTAGTGCACTAAGGAAATCAAATTAAAACATGAAGTTCCACTACTCATCAATAGATGGCGTTCGTCGTTGGTCTTTTGCTAGCAAATAAACTTGTGTCTCTCAAATCTCAGTGCGACTGTGCCTAATGCGATTCAGTATGTTATATCAGAATACTGATACACGTTTTTCCATAATTTGCTAAGTAGGGCTGAAGCCTTTGGCTCAAGCCTCAACTCTGTCTCAGCCGTATGGGATAAGGACGTGCAAGAATGTCTGTATTATTTACGTAACCACGTCATATTCTTGCCGCAATCTTTTGAACCAAATCTCTTCAAAAAATAATTTTCCATATCGGTCCAGGCGTCTCGTATAATCGTTGAACATACATAAAAAAGATCGCAACGAATTGATAATCTCCTCCTGTTTGAAAGTCAGTTAGTAAAATAAGTTGTCATCTAACAATACGGCACTATCTCATCCATCAGTGTCAACTTCATTTGAGCAGATAATAATTTAAACGAAGTACTAACTTTAGTCCATGTTTTAGAATACGACTCCGTTGCATTTTAGCAAAAAGAATCTTTGTCAACAAATCACAAAAACCATTAAAAATTTACACGACATCCCCGAAAATCCCACATTTGAACTACGCCTGAATCACCGTACGATATCAAACCGTTTTCTAAAATTAAATCGGAATGAATGAACTCTAAATGCGTGCGCGCATATAAATAGTCCCATGACCGCCAGGCGAGTTGCCAGCTACATCGGCTTCATATTGTTGATATTTTCGTTTAATCCGCCAATGTCAGATTGTTTTTTTCATCTGTCAGTTTAATGATGACCAGCATTTTCTTTTTTTTCGTGTCAAACGTCCATCAAGTCCCGTTTTCTAGGGATGTCTGTGAGGTTTACTAATAGTTAACATATGGCTGCGGTTGTGCCAAGATTTAAACGCTTTCAGGAGTGTAGGTAAACAAAAGGTAATTCATACTGGCCGTAAAGATGAAACAAAGTGACTACAATGAGGTTTTAGTAGCCATAGTTAGTTGATTGATGAACGAATGGCGCTATATAACCAAAATAATTATAGGATCGAAACTTTTTTTACAATTTAAGGAATGACATTCACATATTCATGTTTGCTAATACACGTACTTATCCCTAACGGGGTATACAGAGTCTTAGGTTGGTAGACTTGAAGGCCACTTTTAGCGTAATGGTGTACATGAAGGTGGAAAAAGGGAATCGAAAAAGTGACGGGTTGCTAGCCGCATTTATATTCCTATTGGCATGATTAAAATTCTCGCCTATTTACTTGATCGACTTTTACAATTGCATGCACATTCGACATTGTAGGAGATTAGACATCATCAGCTAAAAAGATGCTAGTTTTCTCTGCTCTCATTTTAAATATATTAAGATGCAAACCAAAATTTCCTTGTACATATGAATGTTCAGGTTCAGTTTTAGTTCAGACAGAGATAAACTTTTCTTTTGTTATTTTTTTTTTGGGATCAGGAATACAAATAAGCGGCCAAGTGCGAGTCGGACTCGCCCATGAAGGGTTCCGTAGTAGCAAATAACATAATATAAAAGTCTTGTAGTATTTTTATTTTATTTTTATATTTGAGTTGATTGAATGAAAGGTAAATTGCCGTTTATGATTTATGACATATAAAAAAAAACTACTTACTAGATTTTGTTTAAACCAATTTTCGCTGGTAGTTTTCATGGTAATGAACATCATATATTTTTTTTAGTTTTATCATTCTCTTATTTTAGAAGTTACAGGGGGGGGACACACTTTTTTCAACTTTGGAAGTGTCTCTCGCGCAAAGTATTCGGTTTAGAAAAAAATTATGTTAGAAACCTCAATATCATTTTTGAAGACCTATCCATAGATACCCCACACGTATGGGTTTGATGAAAAATAAATTTTTGAGATTCAGTTCTAAGTATGAGGAACCACCAAAATTTATTGTTTTTTTTCTATTTTTGTGTCAAAATCTTAATGAGGTTCACATAATACATCTACTTACCAAGTTTCAACAGTATAGGTCTTATAGTTTCTGAAAAAAGTGGCTGTGACATACGGACGGACAGACAGACAGACAGACATGACGAATCTATAAGGGTTCCGTTTTTGCCATTTGGCTACGGAACCCTAAAAATGTAAAAAACGGAACCCTTATAAACAATTATACCAATTAAAAATAAAGAGGTAAATACAATATTATACGTACACTTACAGAAAATAGATCACTAAAACACCACTACCTATGCGCTAGTATTAGTTATCTCGCGTCTTACAGTAAAGATTTCAAAAGTGAATGACTTTGGCATTGTAAGGAACCCTCTCCACGTGAGTTCAACTCGCACTTGACCGGTTATTTTTGTATCGATCGTGAAAGTACTACCGCTTGTCGAGCAAGTACCAATAGCTGCAAACACAGCCACAACAAACAAAGGCACCGCGTTCTGAATACACTGATAAGTGATAACCTGCATTTCTTATCTTATCGCTGGCCTTCCGCGCTCACGGTCGCACCATGCTTTCAACGCCATTACCATAACGTTGGCCTTACCTGAAAAGATGGAAAAAATAACATTATTTTGTACATACATACATACTATCACGTCTCCAGAATGGGGCAGCAGAGCATTTTGGGTCTTGCGGCTCTAAGCAGATAGGGCCGGGCTACAAGACTCAACAAAAGCCACTTTTAGCTTGATATGAGCAAGAAGGTGGATCATCATCATCATTTCAGCCGCATAACGTCCACTGCTGGACATAGGCTTCTCCCAAAGATTTACAAAATGTCCGATCTAGAGCGGATGAAGGAATCAAAATAGTGACGGCTAGCCGCATCGCCCATTAACATAATTCGAATTTTTGACCATTCCCTCGACTCTTACGATCTGCGCGGGTAGAGAAGCAGCTGGTATATTCTACGACCGGACCGGACCGGACACTACTTTGCTACGACCGGACCTGTATTTCGAAGAAAGTAACTAGGAATTCGAACCGAACTTAATCTTTTTATGCCCCCATATCTTGACATCTCGGTGTTATAGTTACGATAAAAGTTCTTCTTCTTATTGTTACTTCACATTAATTTAGTTTTTTTCAGTAAATGATAAGTGCCACGATACGTTACCCTAACAAAGATACGAGTGGTCTATTTGGCCAAAACTAATAGTTTACGAGTAGGTACGTTAGGCATGTTGTACAAGAGTAAACAAGCAACAGTTTTACAGCAAACACGTCAGCGCGCGGCCCACATCGCCGGCCCGACGTGATAATGTTATAAACAATTACATCACACTTTGTAGGTCGTAGGGCTAATAATTGTGCTCCATTATAGTTTTTTATATAGCTAGTCATATTGAAAAAAGTGAGATAAATCGGAAGATTGGAGACGACCACGTCTTAAACAACAGGAGCAATTTATTTTTAATTTATTGCACTTAAAATCTTAAGATCATAGTAAAAAAGGTACAACTTAATGCTTACTTAAAATAGTCTACCAATTCACCTTTGGGACGCAGCGTAAAAGATGGGGTGCAAAAATTTGATGAGTATATCGAAAGAAATAAATGAATAGTTAAAATCACTAATATATTCGTAAACGATGTGTAGACGATAGACGACGACGAAGAACGATCGCAATAGAAGAATTTGGAAGAGTAAATTATTCATAAACCTAGATTTTTTTAGCTTAGCGTGCGCTTCCCTACTTTTTATTTCCCCAATATAATAAATATTACACTCTTAACAAATAAATAACAGATATTAATCTATATAAAATTAATAATCCAATGTGGCAAAATGCGGTTATATTTGTTCATCCGGTACACCTAACGCCATCTGTGTAAGGGCGGTGAAACCTGTAAAATTGGAACGAACAAGAACCACCCTTTTTATCCGCACGAACAGATCCAAGCTTTTCCCGCTAGGGGCGCTCGAGGGCGGGGTTTTCCTTGATCTTGCAAGCATTCCTGCTACGCTCCGCGGTGTATGTGTGGTAAAATACTAGTGGCTCTGCGAGCTGTAGACCTCGCAAGCTTAAAGAGATTGCAGAGCGAAGACCATATTATGTTTTTCATACATATATACATAATATCACGCCTGTTTCCCGCAGAGGTAGGCAGAGACTATGGACCTCCACTTGCTACGATATATGTTTTTCATAAAATATTAAAATCTCGATAATGTTGGTTCCGCTAAAGTTTTCAGCCTTTTTTCCTCCCCTGTTCTTACTCTTAGTTCTTTGATACTTGTCAAACGATCAAAAGCGAAGGGCTCCAAGATGACATCAGTAAGTCTTTGAGCCAGAGAAAGTGCGACGTAAGAGCAACCTACAGCCAGTTATCTAGACCCAAGGTCGACCACTACCGTGGGCATTCAATCCCTGTGACTTATGTACGGTAACTGACCATGCTAATGTGAGAGAAGAGTCCTAGAACATGTGCTCTATTTAGGATACCAAGTCCGCGTGACAGCGGCAATGGGTTTTTTACGCACAAATAAGTTTTTAACGCAGAAATACATAGTTTTCTCTAAACCTTGTGCTTGTTGATCAGCAAATGCCTGTGCAGTCTTTTTGTTATTATGGTCAGCCGACACCTTAGCCGTAGGCATGTGAATGTGCTTTAGTTTAGCACGACCTGCGCAATGTTGCAGGAAGGCGCTGGATGAGCCGATGCAGCCCGCTTCCGATCGGTCGTTTTGGAAATCCTTGGGGAGGCCTATGACCAGCAGTGGACTTCCTGTGGCTGATATGATGATGTAAACTAACATTTCTGTCTTCTGGAATCTGGATGCAGCCTCATTGCATCGATAAAAAGCCGTTGCTCTTTGTCACGTAACCTACTTTTTTCACGCGTCATTAATTTTTCCCAATCACTTTTGGTTGAGCTACCGATGCTCAAACGATTCAGAATGTTTCTGAAATGTAGGTAGATCTGCTTCTCCTTGCCGATTAGATGTTGACAAAATGACGCAGGATGTAATCTCTTTGTAAAGTAGCTGTCCCTGATCAGCCAGCATTCCGGAAAATAAGTAACTATACTTTTTAAAAAAACTTGTAAAATAAACTTCAAAATACCGGTTGTAAATAAAAATAAATAAATCACACTAAAAAAAAAAACACCTGGTGGGATTCGAACTCTAGACGCCCAAGTCAATCAAATCTCTTTAAAAACAAATAGGACTATTTATCCTTTGAAAATGCTGGTGAAAAATATCCGTCTATTGTATGTCATATCATAACATAATAGAAAATATAATTCCTTTGTTATTTCTTTGTCACAACAAACACAAAATGGTCGTAAGAGCCATATAATCCAAAGGCACTTAGTCCCTTTGTGCCAACTCAGCCATTTTCAAAAATTTCAAAAAAATGGCTCGACTACCTATTTTCATACGTTTATCAAACCTGCTCTAAAAATTTTACGGAACTCTGTTGAGAAATGCGACCTCTAGAGGAGAACACACAGACATACGAAAGCATTTTTGGCCAAGCTAAAACGGAGGACTCTCGCTTCGCTCGCTCGGTCAATTATGAATAAGAACAGAGGAATCCTACGTACGGGGGGGGTTACTCCATAAAATGATACGATAGACGTCCTATTTCTATGTTAAACCGAATTAGACCTTATCGTCATACGTTAATGCTCAATGTTGCTTAACACCGAAACATGGATACGCAGTAACGTCCGTCTTGCTTACCGCTTTTGGAGTAACCCTTTAAATGGTAAAGATATTATAAAATGTAAACTGTGCAACGCGGTCAGAATACGAACGGTGTAAGGGCTCGCCTCAAAGACATTAGATTTGTCTATCAATAGCCGGCACTCGATATCCGGCCCGGATATAACCGGGTTACACTCGCTTGGTAATGATAAACCGAGCGCGCTTTAAACTTCATAAGGTGCTAATTTTATTTACTGGAATAGCAAACTCTGTATTTTTAGAGCTATTCAAATACAGCCCACGCCAATGGGCTAGTCGAAAGGAAAAAACCAAGTACCATTATCTATAAAAAAACACGTTTGTTATACCGAAATTACTTATTTTATCTGTTTTTAGTATTTGTTGTTATAGCGGCAACAAAAATAATCATCTGTGAAAATTTTAACTGTCTAGCTGTCAGGGTTTATGAGATACAGAGAATCAGCGGAGCGGCGAGTAATAGGGTCCCGTTTTTACGCCTTGAAAAAAAAATTACTGACACTTTACATGAGCAAAGCTAAAAAAATAATTTTTAATTATTTCATCTCTTTGTCCGCGTGATTAATATACATTACCCATGCCAATATTTTTTACACCGCCCGAATTTCTTGTACTAATACTACTAATAGTCTCTTGAGTAAAACTGCGGATAAACAGATTAGACAGAAAATCTATAAGGGTTTCTTGTTTACTACGGAACCTTACACTCGATCGTGACGTCTCGATCGTGGCGTGTCATCTGCTGAAGTATTGACGTCATAATAATCTAAACACTGGACAGAATAAGCATGGAATCAATGAATGAATGAATTAAATGAATGAATTAAATTCAACTTACCTTCTTAACTTAAACTTCTCCCAAACTACAAAAACACAACCGATTTTGAAAATGCCATGCCCTTAAAAAAAAAAAAGAATTTTCCAAATCGGTCTAGGCGTCTTTGAATAATCCGTGGACATACATAAATAAATAATAATAATAATATATAGGGACAAATTACACTGATTGAGCTAGCCCCAAAGTAAGTTCGAGACTTGTGTTATGGAATACTAACTCAACGATACTATATTTTATAACAAATACATATATAGATAAACATCCAAGACCCAGGTCAATTTGAAAAAGGACATTTTCCAACTTGCCCTGACCGAGAATCGAACCCGGGACCTCTGGGTGGCGGACTAGCATGGTGACCACTACGCCACGGAGGTCGTCATACATAAAAAAATAAAGATCGTGACGAATTGATGAACTTTTCCTTTTTTAGAGGTCGGTTAAAAATACTCGTCAGAATAAGCAGAATAGTACCTATTAGCTTTCCATCGCATGCGTTCAATCAAAGCCACACATCAAGTATTCTACAACCGCAAGCAATAATCGATTGAATGCAGTGCCCACACTGCCCACTCGATTGTGACGTCTAGATCGTAGCATGTTATCAGATAAAAGTTTGAAGTTAGAATAATTTGTTACATCATGTCTTTTTTTCTGTATGGCAGGAGCACGAGCCTCTGTGTATACCAGAGCCATATTTGGCCAAAGAAGCCTACACTCTCCACGCTGGCCAGACGTGTTGGAGAGGCCTCATTGATGTTTATAGCTTTGTTTAACTTGTAATTCACGGAAGGACTTGGAGTAGTCCCTTTCGACTCTGCCGTAAACCACACGGCCACAATAACAATTTTTTTAATCGTCAGAATTAGCAGAACAATAGCTTTCGATCACATGCGGTCAATCAAAGTAAAACCGACGGCCGCAAGCAATAATGGATTGAATGCAGTGCCCACTCGATTGTGATGTTTTGGACAGGCTACCTGTCATCATGATCCAGGATTACGATCTGAATCAAGAGCATGCGTGTGCTTATGAATATTGTTCAAATACCTTATTTTCTACTTTATTACACCATTATTAAATACTAGCTGAAGCCCACGGCCTTGTCCGCGTGCTAAAATTTTTGACAATCCTCATATTTTCCCGCTGTTAAGCCGTTTATAGTTGTGTTTTAAACAAATATTCAACCCCTATATTACCCCCTAAAGAATGATATTTTGAAAAGTATAAAACAGTAAATTTTTCATTTTCTTCACAATCAATTACAATTTCCAAATCGGCATTCTACGTTTTTTCTTTCTCTCAGACTATCACGGAAGAGAATGTTGAAATGAAAATGATGTTTACCCATAAAAATACCTACAAAGCCGCTAATAAATAGACGGTCGAGTAACAAGCTTAACTTCGTATACAAATTAAGGGGAAAGTTGGCGAGGACTGCCATGGACCTCCAGCAAAAAGTTGCTAGCCTAAGGCTGCGGTCACAATGATAGCGATAGTAGGAACACAGCTTTCACTACCCAGGGAATTTTCATCAATCAGATGGAACGACCATATAAAAAATATCCGGCGACCAGCGAGCCCTAACTGAATGACAACAGTTAAAGATAGCCAATGTTGCAAGAAAGGGAGGAGAATCCAGATGGATACATAGATCGATCGATTTATTTGGTTAACGTGAGCAATTAACATAAGAAATAAAAAAATAACATATGGTGTAAGCTCGAACATCGCCGCTTGAGAGCTCCGCATTCACCCTGAGATTGAAATCTGGCTGGCTTAGTTAGCAGAATGGTGTAACTAAACATCATCAACAAACCGGAATGTGCATAATCAAGAACAGATTAACCACACATATTAAATCAGCAAGTCATATATATTTATGAATATTTTATTATTTATTACTAACGATGATAACAATATACGTTCTTAGCGTCAATTTAATTTATGTTAAGCTGCTCCATTCATATAAATAAGACTTAAAGAATTTAACACGGATAAATAAAACTTTATCACAAGATAAAATACTGTAGACACTTAGACAGAGCTTGAGAAGAGTATTTAGGAATCTTGTCGTTATCCCTTACAGAGTAAATAAAGCATTCGGCTATAAGACACAAAGCCACTCTTAGCGCGCAGGTGTATGAAAGAAAACAGTAATGGGTTGCTAACCTCATCGTCTAATCTCATGACTTGATTCAGAAATTTAGCTCATTCCCTTCAAGGGCATTTACGACTTAAGCGACAAACGAAGCCATTGGCATATTCTTAATTTTATAGTGTTGCGGTATGATGCTATTAGAAAACATTTTTCCAGCATCTCTGTAACAAACTTGTAAATCGTCTAACGCTCCGCTACCCGCGATCAGCGAGGCGTCATATCCAGACAAACCGACTGCTGTAAATACGGACCCGAGAGCTTTTCCTGTAAAAATTAACGTAGCCGAATTAAGGATTTAATGAGTCTCAAATCGCAAAGTTGTCCATTTCATAAATTGAATTCCATTGGTCATCAACACAAATGAAATTATTTCATAATTAATTTTTATATGCGACTTCATCTTTGCAAAGCTCTTGGGAACCTGCAATATTCTCTGCGATGTTCTCCTTCACCGAAAGCAGGTGTTGGTAGTTGAAAATGTTAAGTCGCGCCTAGTAAGAATCAAATTCGTGCTTAACAAACGCAAATCCAGTGCCTAAGCCGATTGGCCAGATCCGTGCAGGCGAGTAGATGAGCCCAATAGAAATTTTAACTACGGACATGAATAATATCAAAGGTTTGCTTCGTTCGTTGGGATTTGAAAGGTTGGGACAAACTACGGTAAAGTGATTTGAGAAACAAACTTCAAACACATTTGAATTTGGCATTTCCTACGACGCAGGTATTTTGAGTCACCAAAAAGATTCAAGGATGTTGACGTATCTTTTCGGTAGAAATATTCTAAAAACAAAAAACGATGTCACTTCCTCAATGTTTAAAAGGTTACGAGTAGAATGCGTGGCATGCAAGGTGGAGCTGTGCCAACGCTGCCAACTGATTCACCTGTCGTCTGTTTGGGTATTAGAAGTTCAAGGCCTGACGATTTGTTAATCAAATGATTACTCCACATTCAAACCTTGTGCAGTATCTTAACACTCGTTCACTCAGTCGGCAAAGCAATGTCGTAAACTGTATAAATTCTAGGATTCGCGTTTCAATGTTCATTTTATAAAGTCTAGGAGCACGCAAAGACCAGCATACGGTACGTAATAAGTACCAGTTGTTTTTTTTTTGTATCACTAATCGTAGGGGGAATTTACCAAAAAATCTAGTTTACGTTTAATACATACGCCACTTCTTTATCCCTGAGAAGGCCCAGGGCCGCAAGACCATAAGGCTACTTTTAGCGTAAAATTCCTTAAAAAAATAGGAAATAGACTTGTAAACAGTAACTAGTTCTCGAGTTACGAGCACCTGCATCTGACTGGCGTCGCACAATCGACGTATTAAATACGTGATCGCTCGCAGCAGCACGCCCGCACCGCACCCGCAGCTAATGCAAGGACGACTTTAAATTACACTCTGTGTTATTAAAACTTCTATTGACGTCACTGATTGCTCAGTCAGGCGCTTGCTTCGGCAGTGCATGTACTAAAATTGGATTCAGAGTGATTTCAAGATAGGTAAATGCTAAGAATGCTAATAGAGAAGCAATGGTTCCTATCTCCTTCCCTTATTTTAAGTTCCTTATCTCTCTTAACTTAAGAGGAAGAAAGAGAGACATGGAAAACACTCCACCGACAAGAGCTCTTAAATATAAGAAGAAGATCTCTGCACCTTTGCCTAAAAAGAGTAATTGTGCGTCCACAAATGACACCGACAAGCTGTTGCTTACATGTACCTATATGGACAGAGACAGAAAAAGCGAAGTTGCGTATCAGCAGAAAGTGAAAAAAAACGCTGTATGTAGGCTGAAATCCTTGAGATGGCCACGTCCAGCAGTGGACTTCCTGCGGTCGAAATGATGATGATGATAATGAGAAGCGTGTCTGTGATGATTTACATAATAAATTTTAGAACAATAAAAATGTTATCATCATATTTGTTTTTCAAAATGAAATGGGATAGATTGGACGGATGGATTTCCATAGAATATTGTGCAAATTCAACATAGGATTATTAGGCTGGTTGCGCCGTAACTAAACATAGGCATATATGCTAAGTCATTTCTTCTCTTGATTATCAAAAAAATATTTTATTCGTTACGGTTACGGGGTACGCAATCAGTGTTCCCATCGCTAATAAATAACATACAAATTAGTAGGACCACGCACTGTAGAAATCAGCTAAGTACTCCAAGCTAAACCGGTCCAACCTGCCGCTTAGCCTACTCTTCATACAAATGAATATGAAATATGATATACACATTGCGTATGTGTATATAAAGGCAAAGAGTTTCTCAATATTTGCGCCTGCAGAGCGAAATAAACACAGCAATTGAGTATTTGCGGATCGGATCCCCATTTGAAGATCGGTCTGAGATGGCTTTCTTTAAACATGTTTCGTGCTTGTTTGTTGTTTGAGTTCAACTATTATACTCACAAATAGGCTTTACTGTGTATGTTTTTATATAAAAAGTAAAAAAAACAAGAAGTAAAATAAATAGTTTTTTAAAGCACCCAAAAATTGGTTAATTATTAACAGCAATTAGCATTTCAAATGTAAGAGTGTGAGCGTGATGGGAACATCTCACTGTCTCTTTCGTACACGCAAGACCAAATACGTATCAGTGACGCCAAGTGCGTTGTACGTGCATCCTTTTTCTGTTACTTGACAATTTTCCTTTCCGTCAGATTTTAAAAGCTTCTAACTTACTTATTTTTGGGCAGATTAAAAATTACATTTTATTTTAGGTTGTATTGATATGAATAATAAAAATATCGTATTATATACGATTTGAAGTTGTGTCTGTTTCTTTACTAACTTCTTAAAAGCCATTTCGGTGTCGTTTCACAGCCGTGTAGACAATTTTGGCGAAAGATACATTTAAGGGTCCCCCAACCCTAGACCAAAATACAACTTTCCTTACAAACGTAGTCTACGTTTTATTTCAAAACGACATGTCCGATTTGGGCAAAATTTTGTAATTTCAAAGATATTGCAATTATCTAGGTTTATAACTAGTTTCCGACTGTAAAAATATGAACTTGAAATAGAATATAGTGTTTTATATCATTTTTGATCATTAGTATGGGAAACTTCTAAATCGTTATATTTTCTTTCCAGTTCATAATTTTACAATAGGAAACCAGTTATAACCCTAGATAATTGCAATCTCTTTACGATTACCAATTTTTACCGGAATCTGACATGTGGTTTCAAAATTAAACGTAGACTACGTTTGTATGGAGAAGTCTAGGGTAATACTCTTAAGTATGTGGAAATGGAATGGGACCATTCGTAGCCGTTTTGGGTCGCAAATGTTAATTAATACTTGTGGCTATACCCGGCTATTCACGGTCCCGTGAAGATTTTGGATTACATTATATATGTGTATGTTTGTATGGGTATATGTAGACACGTGTGTCTGTACATTGTGTGTAGTTAATTACATGCTTACCTTTATAATGTGCAATATTGCTATAAACTTATTTCTGTTTATCTCAAAGGCAAGTCTACCTTTTGTACTATTGTGGTCAAGATTTAATAAATGAATATATAAAAAAAATCTGATCAAAATGACAGTATATATACTATCCAAAAAATATAAGGTCTAACAAAATATTTTCGGTCCATGATACTAAACAACTTTCCCCAAGGAACACTTATCGAATATGAAATTATATGAAAAGTAATTTTTGGCCTCCCATGCAAGTAGACGCCAAAAAATATTTTTCATATTTCGACATATGTTCTTTGGACAAAGTTGTTCAATATCACGGATTTAATTCATCCTTTTAAATAGTTTCAGTATATTTTGTTAAACCTTATTTAACCTTCCCTTGATTAAACTCTCAGAGAGTTTTCAAGAATATAGGAAACCAGATGGCTGCACAGTGAAATCAGGTTTAATTAAGCTGCTCTTCTTCTTCTTCTTCTTATCGTGTGTGTTACTGACTAACACTAGTGTCAAGAGTTTTTAAACCGCCTTAAAGGCCTCTGACATGGTTTTAGGTAACGACCAATGTCAAAGACAGTGACCGGGACCGACGGCTTAACGTGCCCTCCGAAGCACGGATCATCTTGCTTATCAGACAATTAGGTGATCAGCCTACAATGTCCTAACCAAACTAGGACAACAAACAAAGTCGTTGCGCCCGCCGGGAATCGAACCCGCGACTTCCGGGTATGAGCCGAACGCTCGAACCATTACACCACGGAGGCAGTTAAAGAAAAAAAAAATTAAGCTGCTGTTATTGGATACATTTGACGGAGCAAAAGAACTTGACAACTGATGGTCCAATGACAACAGTCGATTGGACCTGACCTGGTTATCTGTCAAGTCGATGGTCATCTAGTTAACTCACCATTTTAGTATTAGCTCAAATTTTTCTATTAATTCTAAAAACTTTCGCCCTGTATCAAAATAAAAATACTTTATATTGTATAACACTATCATGCATGCATAAGCATTAGCGTTATAATGACATTATAACACTATTATGTGTTCTAAAGTGATTCTACATTAAATGTGTTCATAATGTATTATCCTATATAAAATCGGTTCAAAGTTTATAAATTGACTTTAACGACATGAGATTATAGATAAAACCTTTTATCGTGTCCCGCAAGTTATTTATTCCTACTTTTATTTATGCCGCTGAAAGGAAATAGACATTTGTTTAGTGTACAGGCTCAATTAGCCAAATGACCCCGATAAACACCTAATTAACGCGACACAATGACGTGTTCAGTGTCTGTTTGGCACAGACAACTATGAGGGATAGATAACTTTCGTAGGAAGAAGGAAGTAAAGGCATTTTAGAAATTTAATTCATCTTGAAATATTGAAGAAATGAAGATATACTAAGTGTACTTATTCTTCAGTTTAGTAATACTAATTATTACAAGTTTATTTGTTTAGTTTTAGGGTAAAAACCCTCTATTGTCAATAACGCCATCTAGTGATGAGTAGCGGAACTACCGATACGACTAGACATCCGTAGCACCATTTATTTTTGCTACGGAAAGTATTGACTTTCAAGCGCTAACCCCAAATAACTTTTTAACGGCAGAACCGATTTTCATCAAACGTAGTTAAGAACCACGGCAAGGGAACTTGCTTTCACGTAAAAAGCGCATCGAAATCGGTCCCAAAAAAACAGACAGACAGACCGACAGATAGACGTTAGCATCAAACTTATAACGTTTGTCGGGGGTTAAAAAGATTTATTATGTCGTTATTTATATTAAACAGAAATTAAATGAATAGAACGTATACTTTTAACATCCGTCATGAAGCCGATGACAAGCGACGGCGGCCTAAAAACTGATTGAACAGTTATAGTATAGTCAGTCTGATTCTGACGTCCCACTTATCTATTTCTTGTCACGTCAATGTCGTTGAGCCCGAAGTTTTTCACAATACGCTACCGTAGACGATTCAATTATGAGTTTTTGCTTCAAATTGTGAGTGAATGAATGGAGGTATGTCGGTAATGGGTGTGTAACCGGTTGGCGACCTTGTCAAGGCGAGCAACCTGCCGCGATGACGCGGCGACTTGTCGTCATGGAAATGTATGGAATCCTCAATTGGGATTAGTTTGGGTGAAGTAATGATGATTAGGAGATGAATTTCAAGTTTTGTATAGAGCCTCTATTTCGATTTATATTCAGTGACGTTTGAATTACTAATTTTGCAATTTAATTCGCCTTTCCATCCAACAAATGATTGTCTTTTTACTTTGTAATGAATTTATGATGGCAAGAAAGTTTTCATTTATACATACATACATACATACATACTATCACGTCTTTATCCCTAATGGGGCAGACAGAGCATTTTGGGTCTTGCGGCTCTATGCAGAGCCTAGGGCCGCAAGACTCAAAAGCCACTTCTAGCGTCATGGTGGGCGAGAAGATGGAAAAGCAATCAATACAGTGACGGGTCGGGTTGCTAGCCGCATCGCCTGTTAAAATGATTCGCATTTTTGCCCATTCCCTCGATCGGCTTTTACGATCTGCGCAGGAAGAGAAGCAGCTGGTACATTCTAAGTTTTTTTGTTTCTCCCAGACCAGCATGGGAGTATTTATATCTTTTAACTATTCACTTATATCTTTATTTATTTTATATTTCATTTATATCTTTTAACTATTGCCGCAAAGCTGCGGCAGTCAAATAACTATGGTTTATTCGAAAACCACTAACCCCGTTTAAATAGAAATATAACAGTGAGAGGTAAACAAGTAAAATCTAAAACAATTATGTAACTTTAAAGTTTAAAGTGCTTCTCAAGACAAATCAAACGAGCCCGAACTCATTGGGGTTGCGTAGTTTAATTAAAAAGACTTCCTATAGCCACCCTGCTCCATCATCAGATCAGCTCCACGTTATCAGAATCTTGTATTGTCACACGATACACGTACCGGTAATGAGTCAAATTTGGATTACAGTCAGAAGACAGACAGACAGCAAAATTAATGTTCTTACTTTGTTTCTGTGTTTGTATTTTGTGCACATAATATGTGTAAATAAATAAACCTCCTTTACGCCATCTTGTTCTATCCCAGGCCAACATCATAATCATCATCATCCCAGTCCTTATTCCTCGGACTGATGAGCAAAGGCTTCCTCTTCGCCAACGCCACCCATCTCGGTGCTGTGCTGCTCTCATCCAGGTGTGACCCGCGACTTTGAATGTCGTCAACCCGTCGCAACACACATGAAAATTGTTAAAAGAATGGCAAAGCGTCAATTCCTTTCTGATTTCAGACATTTAAAGAGGGTAACAAAACGCAAATTTGTCCCAATCTGAAAGCTGCTTTGTTGGGTAACAGAGCATTAAAAAAAAGTAGTAATAGCTGCGTTGATTCCAGTCGAGCTTTGTGATCTGAGCGTATCGACCCATCTATTTATAAGCAGGCGGCATCTCCAGCCGCCTCCGTAATAAATAATGTTTTGCTTCTACTAATAGTTTTTTTTCTATTCTCTCTTCCGTCCTGACGATCAATAGTAATCTTTGAAATATAATTAAATTTTCTGAGATGACTTTGCAAAATCGAGACCATAATCGTTCTAACATTCTGATGCTATATAGTAAAATATATCTTTTATGAACACTCACATAATTGAGTACTTTCCTGGGTCAAAAATAAATTATTTGGTACTATTAAGAAAATAAAATGTCACAACATAATGTCCCTTGTCAATCTTGTCATGATCATATCCATTTTCAATTTCATTTTAGATTTATAATTGCAGAAAAACTTAGAATAAGAGCGCTGTTTGACTCTAAGAAACTATGACGTCATTAGTCTATATTTCATAAAAATCCCATAAAAAATGTTTGTTATTTGAGTTGTTGGAAAGTAGTAAATTCGTCTAATTTATCAATACATTAATGAATAGTATTTTATGCAACAGTTGTACAAGAAGGGTTAAAAAATGCGTGTGGCTCACAGGTTACGATGCGAGCTTTAGCGCCATGAAGCATTTTTTGACGTACTTACTTGACGTTCTTATACAATACTTTTTTACGACTATATTTACTAAATAAAATACAAAAAAAAAAACAAAGAAACATACTAAAAATGTTTGACATTTGTTTTGTAGATGCTAGGTAGGTTTTAATGGTACTACATAAAAACAAGATGCATTTTGATGCCATTTTCACAACCAACCAATATTTTAAGAAGTTTACTGCTGTACTTGGCCTTTAGGGTTTTACTATGTATAGACACAAAATTAATATAAACTCAAAGAGTCCGACTTTCTCGCGGCAAATTTTCATACATACTCTCAGAAAACGCCCAAGTGCAGCCGCTAGTAGGTACAGAAGATAATTTTTTTCTAAACACCGAACTACACAAAAACAGAATTTTCCAAATTGGTCCAGGCGTCTTCGACTATTAGGGAAACATACGTAAAAGAAATCATATTTAATATACATTAAATTTGATAATCTTTTTTTGAAGTCTGTTAAAAAAGAAGCAATTAAAGAAGGCAATAACTTCCGCCTGGGCCGATTAAAAGGGAGTTCATACATGTTTCCGTTTGAGATACAAAGGAATATAAAAAGTATGAATAGCAAGGTGATGTCTTATGAAACGCAGACTAACTTTGTTACTAGGTTTAAGCCATTATCCGACCAAATCATGTTGACATTTTCAAATGCGACAATAGTGTATTACTAGAAGTCAACTTGATTTGGTCCGATAATGGTTTAAACCTAGCAACAAAGTTAGTCTTTATAATAAGACGGGTAGAGTTCGCGGGCTACGCGTGGTGCTGCAAACCAACTGTTCAATCAGCTCAATAACACAAGAATAAACAAACTGTGTAAAGTAAAATCTTTATTACTTTTTAGTTTATTTAACTTCTACCAGTCAACCTACAGGTGATTCTGATAGAAGCTAATTTTTCTGCAGGAGCACGAGCCGCTTTGTACTACCAGAGCCATACTTGGCCAGAGCAGACGGAGGACTTGGCCTACACTCTCCACGCTGGCCAGATGGGTTGGAGAGTCATAAAAAGTTAAATTTATACCTTTACTTATAACTTTGCCTATAGCTACAGGTTGACAAGCAGAAAAGGTTCTTTTTTTAATAAAGACAATTTTTGTAACTTTGTAATAAAGTCAAATAAATAAAATAAAGGTCCCAACATTCCTTTTTCGCTCTAAATTAGCGTGATTTTTCCGCCGGCCGCCACAATAAATAAATCCGAAGCAGGTCCCAAAATACCGCTGAGGGCGTGTTGAGCGCTCCTTTAAATATTACAGGGGCCTGGAAGCCGCCCCGTCTCGTAAAAACAGCTTCGGGAGCCAGGCAAATCATAAACGACGTTAAATGTTCCAGTTATATTAAAAACTATAAACTTTATAAAACTGGGTCAATATGAAATTACTTTTTCCTCATGGATGTTTATCTTTAGATATATGTAATTGTTATAAAATATAGTATCATTGAGTTAGTATCCAATAACATCGTTGAGTTAGTATCCCATAACATAACACAAGTCTCAAACTTACTTTGGAGCAAACTCAATCGGTGTGATTTGTCAAACATGTATTTTATACTAGCCGAAGCCCGCGACTTTGTTTGCGTGGACTTTGACTCCGGAAAATGTTCATTAGGCTGAACAACTTTTGTTAAGGAGTCATTTTTATATTTCTTATAGTTTTGCTGGACCATTATTGTTCT
The DNA here is from genome assembly GCA_963555685.1 of Acrobasis consociella. NCBI lineage: Eukaryota > Metazoa > Arthropoda > Insecta > Lepidoptera > Pyralidae > Acrobasis > Acrobasis consociella. The sequence continues at coordinate 1,272,472 of OY743112.1, forward strand.
GCATCAGGTGTTCCATTTTCCACAATCAATTACTCGTATACCCTATATGGTGCCCAAGGTTAACAGCTATATAACAAAAAAAAAATTCGAATCCGTCCAGTATTTCTGGAGATAAGCGTGATCAGACATACAGACAGACAGACAAAAGCATTTTTGGCCAATCTCGAAACTGAGACGCTAGAGAACTCACTGATAACTGATAAGTCTTCTTCCAAGTGTTTTTCATTCATTTATTCGTACTTATTTATTATAACTAATTATTAATTTTAGTTTAGAAAAGCGATAAAACTATTACCAGCGAAATTACTCGCCAAAATAGAGTAACTATTTAAACTAGGTATTAGATATCAACTACGAACTGTCTGTAGCAACGCAGTTTTATCAATAGTACTATTAGTTGCCTGGCTATGGCTAAAAATCTAATATAATACTGCTGAATACTCTTTTGATAACTCCTTAATCCATCAAGAGATTAGCGTGTACAAATAGACAAACAAACACACAGACAAACAGACAGACATTTTTTTTTAATTCTTACTCCGTTACTATGTCTCCAAGGCGCCTATTATTTTTTTTGGAAATATATTTTACGTATAGACACACTTTTTTACAGTTTTATTATTCCTGTATGTATAGATACCAAAATGACGATGCTCATAAACTAAGTCCACGCTGAGGAAGTCGCGGACAACAGCTAGTCCGTTAATAAATTTGACATGCTCCTAAATGTTGTAGCACTTCTTCCTTAATTTCGTCCCCGTTGCTAAAGCACTTTGGCTTGTATTATCAGGCCAAACATTGTAGATGACTTAAGATATAGGGTTGTGTATTTTATCTTATAAATATTTTATCCATATTCGAAGGTCTCGTTCCATAATATCATGTGTCATAAGGTAAAATCTATCAGAGCCAAGAAGGGTTTACAAATTGAAAAGTTATAGGCGACCAACTTATAAAACGTACTCGGAAAAGGAAAATTTCATACCAATAGATCGGTTTCAGCCACGTGAACTAAGTCGGCATTCTTAACTACGGAACCCTACATGTCGCGTGGCGTGACACGCACTTGGCCGATTATCTTAAACTAAGTGATCACCGTGGCGATATTCTTTTATGCTGACTTATTTTCTGCTGTATGCAGAAATATTTAACAGAATTAGTACCTGCCTTAATTTTATTTCATTGTAAAGATAGACTTGATTGTTTAAAAATAGAAACTGTTTAACGCGACTTCACTTTCATACTTTTTTGTTGCCGTTAAAACTAATCTTATATTTGGTAACCTATCTAATAATACGAGAGCTTAATAGTGCAACAAATAGTGAAGATTTATGATATTTCGCTTCACAACATACAAAAACTGCTGATTTTAGATGTGCGCCTTGTCTTCGAACGGAGCACGTTTTCGCCCGATCTATCAAGCCCAATAAGGTCCATAAGTCTTCAAAGAATAATCGTTGCAGGCACCGTTCCCTAACCTTCATTCAATAAGCGCTGGCACAGCACTTTTGTGCCAGTTTTGCCCGCAACCTCGCCAAATCTGATATAGTATTGACGCTCTGCGAGCTGAAAGGGCATAAGTTACCTATGTTGTTAAAGTTTTGGTCTACTTTATTAACTTGTTGGCTAGAGAAATGATAAAAGTAGGTAACGTTAAATTATATAAATTGGATGTTCTTCACAATGAAATATTTTTAGATAATATTTTGGCCTTTGGATATGTAGAGAGCAAAACAACTGTTTTAAACTCGATATTTTACTAATGCGTTGATGATGGGGTGTACTTTTGCACAATGAGGCAATAGCACATCAGACTTTCTGTTTAATTCTATACTACGGACATACTGAGAATATAAACGAAATTCGTTTGGAAATACATCGCGCATTTCAATAAGTGTTTTATCAGAAATTCCGTGCCGCATTCTGCGAAGGGAATGCGTGTGTCTTATGTACACGTGTCAGCACAAGCAATTTGATACCTACACATACACATATTATTATGTATAGGTAAACAGTACTTATAAGCCTACATCTTAAAATATTTTCTCCAACGGCGTAATGAATCAATCCCTAATCCTTATTATTATATATCTTATACCTTTAAACGAGCAATTCTTGTATATTTATATATTCATAAATTTCTGTGATCTCGAAAACGGCTCTAACGATTTCGCTGAAAATTGGTATATGGGGGTTTTCGGGGTAAACATTCGATCTAGATTAGTCTTATGTTTGGGAAAACGCGTGTTTTCAAGTTTTCATGCGTTTTTCTTTCCACGCAGAGTATGGTCGCTAATTTCGTAGCACCAGCCGCTATCCGTTAGGCTCAGCGGTTCAAGATGCGGACCGCTAGAAAGAGTGTTAGGGTAGTTAATAGATTCAGGTGTTACTTTGCGGAAGTCAAAGTTACATACTATGTGATTTGAATTATTTTGTGTGATTCCGCCACCAGTTAGTTCATGCAAACTATTGCCGGCCGGCGCCCACCCACTACTGTTAGTCCCAGCATTCAACTAGTTTAGTTAAGTTGTACAACTTGTTTGGTGCCTGAGGATGCCTTGTGAAGAGGCGAAACACGTGTCGCGTATACGACGTCCGATGTTGCTGCAGCCACAGCGGATGCAGCAGCATGGGAGGGGTCATGCATTGACTGTTGGTGGCGGGTGCACACAGGCAGCTGGTGGCAGGTATGCTGGGACTAACAGTAGTGGGTGGGCGCCGGCCGGCAATAGTTTGCATGAACTAACTGGTGGCGGAATCACACAAAATAATTCAAATCACATAGAGTGTTAGGGGTTCAAATCTCACTCTGCGACTTACTTTTGTTTTTTTTTCATGTTCAAGTTTAAACATATATAAGTTTTTAGACAAGTTTTAAAAAATGTAGTTAATGTTTGAGATGTAACCGAGCAAAGTTCGGTCGCCCAGGTACTTTACTTTTAAACGAGCACTTCTTGTATATTTATTTATTTATATATTTATATGTATATAAATTTCTGTGATCTCGAAAACGGCTCTAACGATTTCGCTGAAAATGTATATATGGGGGTTTTCGGGGGTAAACAATCGATCTAGATTAGTCTTATGTTTGGGAAAACGCGTGTTTTCGAGTTTACATGCGTTTTCCATGATGTAACCGAGCAAAGCTCGGTCGCCCAGGTACTCCTTACTAATATTTATAAGCGAAAGTCAGTTAGTATATTTGTTTGTTACCACATCACGCTTTAACCACTGAACTTATTTAGATGAAATTTGATATGGATATAGTTTGATATCCAGGGAAGGACATAGGATAGTTTTTATCACGAAATTCCCACGGGGAGCAAGGTCAACGGGCACAGCTAGTACATAATATAAACCAAGTCGATTTCCTTTTAGCAGTATGTACGGTTAGATTAAACTAAGACGGATTGCAATATGGTTTTTCATCAATAGATAGTGATTAAAGAGGAAGGTTTGTATGTATAATACAAACCCGTGCGAAGTCGGGGCGTGCCGCTAATAAATATTCGACTCATACTGAAAGACGTTGACGCTGTCGTATTTTTGTACTTCAGCATCAATTCTCTTATTTCGCTCTAAATAGATAAGTATACTTCATTTCATATGCAATACAAATATCATACACGAAATCCTATAACTTGTACAAAAAATTTAATAAAACAAAATCAGACCTAACAAACAGCGGGAAAGAAAGATGTCGATTGTATTTGATGATTTTACCTGTAACAAAAGAACGTAAAATTAATATTTAGGACAAATGTAATTGATGCCAAAGAATCAGTGTAAATGTACGGATTACATAAAAAAGCGGATTTTTCTTTTCGAGTACCCAATTGGTTGCATAGAGAAAGTTGTTCAGATTGACGGACTGAGCCACCTCGCCAACTACGTATCATCCACCATACATTTACATCAGCACTACTCTGAAACCAACCTGACAAGTGTGGGTTACCCGTTACACATCATCACCCGAGCGCATTTTCCCGGTTGCATCCTCAGCAGTAAGCCCGGCTTTAAAACCCGGGGTCCGCTACCTAACCAGGGAGATTTGACGAGGTTACTAGTTTTCACCCAAAGCGACTGCCGTCTGACCATCGCAACCAACACCCGTGTGTGGGTTACCCGTTACACGTGTAGAAGAAAAGCTATACGTAATATTTTGTTAGGGTTCCGTACCCAAAGGGTAAAAACGGGACCCTATTACTAAGACTTCGCTGTCTGTCCGTCTGTCACCAGGCTGTATCTCAAGAACCGTGATAGCTAGACAGTTGAAATTTTTACAATTTATGTATTTCTGTTGCCGCTATAACAACAAATACTAAAAACCAAATAAAATAAATATTTAAGGGGGGCTCCCATACAACAAAAGCGATTTTTGTAGATAATGGTACGGAATCCATCGTGCGCGAGTCCGACTCGCACTTGGCCGGTTATTAGGCAATGCTCGTTTACATTCCATCGAAATCTTCACTAAGGACAGAATCCATAAAAGAACTGAACTGGAAAAACTGACTCCAATATTTACTTTGAGAGAGTACTGAGAAGAAATATTAAAGCTTTAAACTGCTTTTCTTTAATATTTCATAGACGGCGGCGCATTCGCCGGGAAAAAATTGCGCACAGCTAATTTAATAGCTGTCTGGCCTCGTTAATAAGAGATCTTGTTTACTGAAAGTGAAAGGATATTTTTCTACCAGTAAAATCCTTCATATCATCATCTTACCCATAATTACCGAGTTGACGATTGTAAGTAGATAGTGATGGAAAATTTTGCCACGAGTGTTTTAATTTGGATAATCCGAGCATTGTCATGCTGTTAAAAATCAATAACTCTGGAAGACGACATAGCAACTAATCACTATTCCTGATTACCGCTTTGCACCTAGGTCTTGTGATTTTTGTTTATTTATCTACCGAAATCAGATATGGAATATGGAACGAGGTATGTTGCAAAAGTGGTGCATGGTATATATATATATAACCCTACGAACATTTGCGAAAAACGGTCACTTTAAGCTAATGTGCGAAAAAGCTTTACGTTCTCACTTTAAACTATAAAAAAAACAGTCGTTCATAAAATATAAAATAGTATGAAGGGTTATCTAGAGCTGCATGACACAAAATTTTAAGTAATCCTCCCCTAAAGCCCCCTTTTATTTTAAATGGGGGCACCAATGGACGCCAAAAAATTCATGTGACCCTGAAAAATTCATACCCATAAACGATCTCTAAAAACAAGTGCTTTCTGGGATAAGAAAATTGGAAAGTGCCAACGCCTGCCACAGTTTCGAGGCACGCGCCTCTGATTTATGACCACCGTATGAAGCGTGACACTGACACTTCGTCGTCTCACCACAAACCTGTCGCAGACGTTCGTTTTCCCATTATGGGAAATTTGCGGAATACAAACGTGTGTGACATCATCCATCCATAAGTCTACGTTTTGCGCGCGATTTTGTAGTGCCAGTCTCATCCACTGCTTTTCAGTCAACGTCACAATGTCATCTGACCAACGGGCCGGTGGTTTCCTTAGGGTCTCTAATTATTGTCATAAAAATATTTGAAAAATTAAGTGACTAAAGTCGCGATATAAACTTAGGCTTGTCGTTTTGTTTGTAAATCCTAAAACAAGACAAGAATTTAGGTGGATTCCTACTTTCAAATAGTATGTTTGGTAAAGTCATTTTCAGTGTGAAAATCTATTCATATTGATGACCTCCGTGTCGAATTGGTTTGGTGACTGCGCTATTCCGCCACTCAGAGGTTTTGGGGTCGATCCCCAGCCAAGGCAAGTTGGAAAACGGTATTTTTCAAATTATATTGGGTCTATAGCTATTTAAATCATAAGATATAGTATTTTTGAGTAAGTATCATTTAATAAAAGTTTAAAAAATTTACTAGTACTTAGGGCTAAAAAAATAAAAAAAATATTTATTATGAATTACCCCCAGTATAACCCCAGCGAATATCTGTCAGTTTTCTGTAAGTACCTACGTAAGTGTCTGTAGGTCGTTACCCTTCAAAAGGGATAACAGGCATTATGTTGGACCGCAGAACCTTAATATCGCTTTAGTAAAATGATAGATTTTGTCAGGCGGAAATGGGAATCACAAACATCGACAGGTTTGGCATAAACTTGAATATTATTGTAAGTAAAGTTGGAATTCTTCTGTGAAAGTATTCTATTCGATCGAGGGAATGGGCGAAAATGCGAATCATGTTAATAGGCTATGGAATGGAACCCATCACTTTTTGATTCCTTTTACTGCCTTCTCGTGGACCATAAAGGTAAAAGTGCCAAAGGCCTTGCGACCCTGGGCTCTGTCTGCTTAAGGGTCCTACCCGCGCTAGCGACCTTGAAAACACAAAAAAAATAATTTCTCTTTCTGTAAGTGAGATTATCAGAAACCCTCGTACAACTTTTTAGCTGGTATCCTTAAGTTTCATTAGAACCTCGAAAGTCATTGAAATACAATACGCTGTAGTTTCCTTTGCAAAAAATACTAAAAACGGCCACTTTTGACTCTTTTTGTAAAGGTTTCTAAAGCGGATAGTATTTCAATGACTTTCGAGGTTCTAATGAAACTTAAGGATACTAGCTAAAAAGTTGTACGAGGGTTTCTGATAATCTCACTTACAGAAAGAGAAATTAATTTTTTTGTGTTTTCAAGGTCGCTAGCGCGGGTAGGAGCCTTAAGAGTCGTAAGACCCAAAATTATCCGTCTGCCCTATTAGGGATAAAGACGAGATGTGTGTATGTATGTAAGATGGTAAACTCGAATCGGTTCTTCCGAGAGACTATGTTAATATAACCGGCCAAGTGCGAGTCGGACTCGCGCATGAAGAGTTCCGAACCATTATCTATAAAAACACGTTTATTGTATAGAAGCTCCAATTAAATATTTATTTTAGCCTTAGTATTTGTTGTTATACTATAACAGAAATTAACATCTGTAAAAATTTCAATTGCCTAGCTATCACTGTCGGTTCATGAGATACAACCTGGTGACAGACAGACGGACAGCGGAGTTTTAGTAATAGGGTCCCGTTTCCAACCTTTGGGTTCGAAACCCTAAAAAGCCGTTATAAAGATTCCCATTCAAGTAGAAAAACTAATGATACACAAAGGCAACGATTAGAATCACGACCAATTTTTAAATATGCCTGTTCTTTAAAAAAACGCCTACTACTTACTACGATCATCTTTTTAATAGAGAATACACACATTCTCGTCAAAGTCAAAGCAAAGCTAATAATAGTGTTCATTAGAGCCATTAAAAACTTTCCAACACTTCAGAGCACTTAGCCCTCGCGAGACATGCACGCGGCGCGAGGGTGGCTTCAAAACGCCGCACGGTGTGTTATTTAGCCTTAAAAGTTGGCCAAAAATGGAATTTTACATTTTCTGCTAACTACCTAGAATTGTACCTGGCCAAAAAGCTTATTAGTCACTGCAACCAATAGTAAAACACGTAAAGCGCTAGCTTAATACAGCGCCTCGTGTGCCCAGTCGGAAGTTACAGCTCGCTTTGACGTGTGATTTTTCGATACGCTGCTGTTATTTCGGTGTTTTCTAAACTCTTGTTTTTGTTTGGTGAAGTGGTTTTGTGGCAGTTTTTGTGATGGATGGGTCTACTCCAGGTATGTACTTTCTGATTTATATCATTTTATTAAAAAATATATTGAAGATTTTTGTATTTATAGCCGTAAACATAGGTCTAATTAACTGTTGTAAAAATAATTAATTTTCATTTCAAAAAGGGTTTTGTTGTATTTCTGAACATTTCTAAACATTAAAATTTATGTTATAATATGAGGTTGTTATTTTATGTCCACTCATAAGAAAAGTAGCCGCACAAAACCGCTCCTCTCCTTTTTTTCTTTTTTTTTTCCTAGCGGCCTATACTATTTGGTAAAAATTTATTTTGTTAACATTATTCGTTTTAATTGTTATAGGACCTTCCGGCATGAAAATGATTACTCGGAAATACCTATATGACATTGCCCAAAATTCGACAGACATTACAAATATTAATATTGTTGACAACAGAAGTGATGACGAATAAATAGTTATATATTCAAATAAATGGTTGTTTTATTGTACTTTCATGTTAAATCGAATAAAAAGTATATATATAAGGTCCTGAAACCAAAAAATATTTTTGGCCAACTTTTAAGGCTAAATAACACACTGTGCGCCGCTAATGGAGTGCTCTTTTTGATAAAGAATTCCTAGATCTTGACGACATCTTAGTCACAATGTGTGACTTGGCCGTTTCGTACTAAGGTCCATCTATAGGCACAACATGTACACCTAGTGGATTGTTAGTTTTTCGTGTGTGAAAGTGGTCAACACTGATAACAGATTTTTAGGCTACCTTAAGGCATCTGACATAGCTTGACGGCTACCATGCATATGTGCCTTCCGAAGCTCGGAGGAGCTTGAGAAATTTATATGCCGCTTGTGGTCACCCATCCAAGTACGGACCACGCGCGGTGTTGCTTTACTAGCAAGAGCGCTAGCAATGCGCACTCACGCAGGGTCACCGAGCTTCTCTAATGCATTACTTTCTGTTCATAAGTGCTTTATAATCGTCACTTTACGAAACGGCCAGATTACACATAGTGAATAAGGTGTAGGGTGTCTAGAAAACTTCAGGCTAGGATTCACGCAGAACGCAATGAAGAGTTAGTGAGTATTAGGTTAGAGCGTAAGAGATTAGCTGACCATGAAGTCTGATGACTTTTTATAGTGCAAGCAATATGCATTTACCGTCTTGGCTAATGCCAAGACGGTAAATGCATATTGCTTGCACTTACATGAAAATGATATAGTAGGATCAAATATTCATATATTGCGATATCATCGTCAAGATGACAGACGAGATGTGCCGGAAACGTTTGAGTAGAAAACATTTAGAATTACAAGATACTGAGCTATAACAATATAATGATCTACGAATAAAGAAAACACACAAAATGAATAAAGCCAACAAATAACTTTTTCAAGGCTAAGCAAACCCTCGCTCTCTCCCGGTCGCTCATCAAATATTCACACACGGTTAATGCGGTGTCATCGGGTTTAGATGACAGACAAGATGTGCCGGAAATTTTTAACCCAAGTGGCGCTTTAAGAGCACACAAAGTAAACATTTCGAATTATTTATATATCGGGAGGCTACAATACGGTGATCTTCTGATGAAGAAAACTCAAACATTATGACTTTAAGCAACAAATAACTTGTTCAAGGCTAAGCAAACCCTCGCTCTCTCCCGGTCGCTCATCATATATTCACACACGGTTAATGCGGTGTCATCGGGTTTAGATGACAGACAAGATGTGCCGGAAACTTTTAACGCAAGTGACGTTGTAAGTGGCGCATACATGCGATTAGTAAACATTTGAAATTACAGTATAATGAGCTATAACAACATGATAATCTACGAATAAAGAAAACACGCAATACGAAAAAAAAACAACAAATAACTTGTTTAAGGTTAAGCAAACCCTCGCTCTCATCCGGTCGCTCATCAAATATTCACACACGTATAATGCGGTGTCATCAAGTCGAGATGACACACAAGATGTGCCGGAAACTTTTAACCTAAGTCACAGAACATAATAGCCCAAATTTCATTTCAGTTCATTTTACGTTTGAATTGTAAAATAGCTGGTATTCTGACACACATTATTAGCTCCTTCACTTTATTTTCTTCTCTTCTTGTGTGTACTAATACTAAAACAAGTGTCGGTTTCTAGGGTTCCGTACCTAAAGACTAAAAACGGACCCTATTACTAAGATTCCGCTCTCTGTCTTGTCTGTCCGTCTGTCTGTCACCAGGCTGTATCTCATGAACCGTGATAGCAAGACAGTTGAAATTTTCTCAGAAGATGTATTTCTGTTACCCTTCATGCGTGAGTCCGACCCCCACTTGGCAAATTTCAACTTTACCAAACATATCTGATGAAAAAAGAGCTCTAACCACTTGTCACTAACTATGAATAACTAATTTTCAAAATTTAAACAAAGAAAAAAGTTGCTAATTAGCGTGCAAATAAGACTTATCAAAGCACCATCGTCATCATTTCAGTCTCAGTAAGTCCATCAAAGCACAGTTACCACATCAGTTAGTCTATTTTGGTTTCCAAGAACTTAATCATATATAAGGGAACATGAAAGCTTCAAAGGGATCTTTGATGAACACGTTACAGGAATGTAATAAAAGTTAAACCTTGTTCCTAAATTAAAGAAAAACTTTGACATCCATATTTCATAACCTCATAAACAACATCCTCAAAAATATTCCCAAGTTTGAAGATCAAGGAAGGAAATGAAATGATTGCTTAGAAATTCATCAAAGGAATAATGAATTAAAAAATGTGTATCTATGGCATCTCTCTGTGACCGGTGGGTAGCTCTTGACCGGATTTGAGAAGTTCAAAGGCGGACTGGACAAGTGGTTGTAGACTCTTCACGTATATTAGGCATCAGACAGACGATCGACAGAGTGTCAGCGATAGCTCGCTACCTTTATCGGCGACTGTTTTCGACAGTCGGCGACAGACGGCAAGCAGGGTCGCGAGCTGTCACTGACATTGTGTCAGCTACTCCTCAATATCCTTTCGCAATCTTAACTCATATTATAAATGCGAAAGTGAGTTTGTATATATGTTTGTTTGTTTGTTACCAATTCACACTTCAACCAATAACCCTATTTAGATGAAATTGGGTATAGATAATTTGGGACCTAGGAAGTATATAGGATAGTTTTTATCCCGAAAATCTCACGGGAAGCGAAGCCCGCGATCACAGCTAGTAACAATACATGTTGGCCGTATGCACCCGGATAGATGGGCCCATATTTCCACAAACAGATGGATACAGAAAGAGAGGCAAAGATTAAATGGGCATTGAGGAAGACGATTTGAGTGCATTTGATAAAAGTAAGAAACTGAAGACCAAGGATAGAACATCGTGGAAGAAAAGATGCATTAGGACGGCTTTATCTGTCAGCTCAGAACATCATCATCATCGCTCAGAACCGTCATTGGCTACAGCAAGAGAACGCTTCTCTGCACCAGCCGTGCTGAAGCGTTCTGTCGCTCTCTCTCGCTCGGTTCTAAGCTACAGAAAAGGAGAGCAGCATAAAAATGTTGCTGTCCCGTGAAACCAGATGTTTGGGCCACATCTGGTTCTTTACACAAAAAGCCGATCCCGTTCTCCGAGGTTGCAGCTAAGGATGCAACCGGGAAGGCGCTCAGAACAGAAAAAGAGACACATTTATCATAAGTCTGACACGTTACTCCGATACGCACTCTGATAACGCTCTGCTCCGACAGAAAAGGAGATTTGTACATTCAATAGGAGGTATTATCTTCCTAATTGATTAACCTATAATTAGCAACATAAACATGTTGAAAGGTTAATAAGAAGGCGTTTCTCACAAAACACGCAATTAGCTTTAATAACGTCGGTTAAGACGCTCCACGTGGGCGGCGACCTTTGGTTTATGAATGAACAGAGCCCCATCCGGCCCTGCAAAGGTTCAGGCAGACAGCGACTTGTACAGCTTGTACTCGAATTACAATTACCATAAACATGTAATTATGTAATTCATATAATTTTACTATCAATGTCGGCAAATGTTCATTGAAGTATTTTTAACAAAAACAGCTACTTTTTAACCCTCGACAAAAATTAGGGGTGTTAGAAGTTTGACGCTAATGTAGGCCTGTCTTTGTGTTGTCTGTGGCATTGTAGCGCTCGAGGGGATGGACCGATTTCTCACCAGCCCGGTGTCCGCTACCAAACCAAAGAAATTTGACGAGGTTACTGGCTTTTACACAGAGCGACTGTCGTCTGACCTCCGCAAACCAAAGGGTAAACCAGAAACAATCCTTGGGTAGTGGAAAGACGAGCAGGGCGGGTAAGGACTCTGAAGTACTCTTTAAAAAATTCCATTTCATTCCACGAACCACCCGATCTATTCTGCTCTTAGGCCATATAAATTGTGATATTTCTCAATTTATTAAGAAAACCTCTTGGAGGCGAAAAACCTCCGTTCCATCGACCAATCATTCCCAGAAGCGAGAAGATTTGAATAAAACCCATTCATCACAAAGTCTATTATGGGGTTATATCGGAAATGGACACATTAGACAGGTTCGTTAAAAAAGCCGCCTTTTGCGTTGGTGCTAAGGTGTTTTCTAGATTGGCAAGATGGCGCCTGAGTTTTTTTTGATTGCCCTAACGACCTTGTCCCTGCACTGGGCGATAATCGATATTTGATGTTGCTGCCAGAATTATTTAATAGATCGTGTATTTTGAGATACAGGGGTAATTTTTAATTCATTACCCTTTTATGAGCCTGACATTAGCGAAAGTTGAGCTTATTCTTGAGATCTATTTCTCGTACGTAAGTAATTTGAAAATTAATTTAAAATAAGTAAATAATTTTCACTTTTAAATAGATTATTACATTTGTAGTCACTAAATCTATTACATTTTTAATCTAGGCCGTAGAGTACATCTACGGCGCAGAATTAATTCTCTACATACAGAAATTGTAAAAAATTTCAAATTGTCTTTGGTCTTGGATGTTTATCTATATGTGTATTTGTTATAAAGTATAGTATCGTCGAGTTAGTATCCCATAACACAAGTCTCGAACTTACTTTGCGGCTAGCTCAATCTGTGTAATTTGTCCCTTTAAATTTATTTAGAATATGGATCTCTCCCCATCCTCGTACCTCTCCCGTTCTGGTCTTGTGGAGGGTGTTGAGCGGTCGTCTGCGGGCGCCTGGCCACTTCGACAAGATGAGAACATGGGAGAGGTGCGGGGACGGGGGACGGGGATGCATATTTTGTATATTGTGCGAGACCCTAGGAGATTCCGTTATACTTATATTAATTCTTTGTGTCTACGGAAAAGAAATTTAAGAGCTGTAATAAATCAAAGTATAATTTCACTATCTTCTTCGATCGCCTAAAATAATAACCGTCATCAAAACACCATCATACAAGATTATTTACTAAAAGAACATGCTGGCTGTATAAATTCTTACATCACGGGACATTAATATACCAAACGCGCATTTAAAACGAAACCATTTTGCCTTACCTTAGATCTTATTAAGACGAATTTACGAGCCAAATTCTCTTCAGTCGTGCCCCGTTTTAACGATATTTCCCGATCCGCTAATAGCTACACTTGGGTTCCCGAAACACCTCCAATCAACTTAACTCCGTAAATAATAGATAACTCCGGAATATGGGTTAATGCTAGAGCACCATCAAATATGAATTAGCACCGATAAATCAATGTTGTGTAAATGATTCTTCGTACGAAGCCTTTTAAGTATATATTTAGACTACTGCAGTAGGTACAGAGATTGCAACAAAACTTTTCAAAGATTATGAATATTTAATGGTACATAGAGAGAGCACCACCAAATATAAATTAGCGCCAACTTATAAAAAAAAAAGACGTGTGGCACTCGGGGACTGCCGCGGTAAAGCTATTGCAAACAAGGAAGGACGGCAACGTCGCAAACGGACGATGGAGACGAAGCGGCAACCTACATGGTAGGCGGAGTGGGGAGAGCGTGACGTTTTTTCGTTACGGAATTTCTGGATTCGCTCCCCGCGCTCAAGGCCCGCGATAGAAGCTATGCAATAGCTTAAAAATATAATACAAAAATCACTGGTACATTCTACGTCGTTTCTCCTAGTCCAGCACGAAGCTAAGACTTACATTGACATCTAGAAATCTGTATATTAACAAAGGTACAAACCAAAAGCTACGCTACTACAAAAGCACCATCAATTATGGATTAACACAACCACCGACGTCGCGTAAACGCTTCTTCGTACAGCGCTGCCAGTACGTTTCTTTGGAAAACGAGGGGTAAAGTTTTCAGAAAATACAAATGTGTTTACTTATTAAATACGGTTGTTATTCATACATACATACATAATATCACGAAACTATGGCCCTTCACTTGCTACTTGGTCGTTATTCAACATCATAATTTCAGTCGAATGACGACTACTGTTGGACACAGCCTTACCAATAAGGATTTTCAAAAATCCCAAAAAAAATATCAATATTACCATCAGGTGGTCTGAGAATACATGTTTGATTAGTTACTTCCGTCTTAATTATTATTAACTGAAGTCTTATGGCCCATGTCTGTACAAGACTAGTAAGAACTGGTTCGTTTGTCGAATTACTGTGCTATACACAGCACTATTGTTTTATTCATCGTAGAACAAAACTGCGCTCGCAACCTTGGCGTCACACACTAATTTACTACAAATATTCTCATCGCATCGCTTTGCATCCTCGAAAAACTATAAAACCAACGCAATTCCTGTAGATCGAATCACAGCAATGTTGTTTTGATCATCATAGAACAACGCTGCGCTCGCAAACTCGGCGATATCAATGAAGCAGATGTTTCATTGCTTCAGCAGGACATGCCGTAAACCCGCTGCTTGATGGGGTCTCAGAAAATCGTTAGCCCCGGTGCACTGAACTATGCAGATTGCAGCAGTTTCAATAGATTGCATCGCGATTGTTTAACCTTTCGCAGTTGTGTATTTAAATCTTTCAACATAGGTACAAATGTTTATTCAGTAATTAGACTTTTACAGGCCCTTTTCAGACAAGTTTGAAAGAATATTTTTTTTTAACTTTTCGTTTGTTGTTTACCTTCACAAGACAGGACGTTGCGACAAAATCATAAGAGTCTTTTTATCTTTGAATAACGTAACAACTTTCGTGGTTTTGTCATATCACAGTAGAAATTGCATTAATATTAAAATTTATCAAAATTATAAAAGCTTCATATGACGACCTTCGTGGCGTAGTGGTCACCAAGCTAATCCACCACCCAGAGGGTCCGGTACGATCCTCGGTCAGGGCAAGTTGGAAAATGGCCTTTTTCAAATTGACCTGGGTCTTGGTTGTTTATCTGTATACATGTATTTGTATACAACATTATTACTTTGGGGCTAAAACTCAATCACTATAATTTGTCCTTATTCTGATGTGACAGCTTGAGCTAACATTCGAAATAAAACGTCGATCGACCGATAATAACAATAGTATACATATTTAGGCTGATTGTTAATTGTACTTGATTCTGACGTGATTCTAACAAGGCATCGACAAGACGAAAAGACTACAAATAAGAAGAATGTTTTCAGCAAAAACTACACAATTATTCCAAGCTCGAATTACAGAAGCGTATAGTCGCAGCGTCATAAAATCCATTACCTAACCCAACAGACGGGTACCGAGGCCGTAACAGAATCCGAGAGAACGTTCTTGAAAGGGAGCGGGCGTCGCGCACTGATTGCCGGCCCGGCCCGGCGTGAGGCTACTGTACAAGCCAGCGATAAGTAGGTAGCCTGGGAACTACTTCCGTCAATCGTTTTTACAGAATGGCCCATCTGCTCTTTTTAAATATATTTCGACTTTAGACAATGATAGTTCTATGATTGACAATTCATCAAACGTTGGCGTTTAGACAATATAGTCAGTCTTTAGCTGGCCTGAAAAAAGCCATTTCATGAAATGGACGTGTGGTTTCCGGCTGAGTAGTATAAGGCCACTCCAAGCCCTACCGTGGATGATGATGATAAAATAGTCGGCCACATAATGAAATCAATTCTACACTGGATTCCAGCCAAGGAAAAAGCGGCCAAGTGCGAGTCGGACTCGCCCATAAAGGGTTCCGTAGCAGCAAGTAACATAATATAAGTCTTGTAGTAAGTATGTTTTTTTTTAATTTTCTATTTAAGTTGATTGAATGAAAGGTAATTTGCGGTTTATGATTTTATGACGTATTAAAAAAAACTACTTACTAGATCTCGTTCAAACCAATTTTCGCTGGCAGTTTACATTATAATGGAAATCATAATTTTTTTTTGTTTTATCTTTCTCTTATTTTAGAAGTTACACACATTTTTCCTCTTTGGAAGTGTCTCCCGCGCAAACTATTCAGTTTAGAAAAAAAATTATATTAGAAACCTCTACATATATCATTTTTGAAGACCTTTCATCCTACCTATACAACACGTATGGGTTTGATGAAAAATATTTTTTTTAATTTCAATTTTAAGTAGGTATGGGAAACTCCCAAAAATAATGGTTTTTTTTTTCTATTTTTGTGTGGAAATCTTAATGCGGTTTACAGATTACATATACTTACCAAGTTTCAACAGTAGTAGTTTTTATAGTTTTAGAAAAAGTGTCTGTGACATACGGACGGACAGACAGACAGACATGACGAATCTATACGCGTTCCGACCTCCGTGACGACCTTTTGACGACCTCCGTGGCGTAGTGGTCACCATGCTAGTCCGCCACCCAGAGGTCTCGGGTTCGATTCCCGGTCAGGGCAAGTTGGAAAATGGCCTTTTTCAAATTGTCCTGGGTCTTGGATGTTTATCTATATATGTATTTGTTATAAAATATAGTATCGTTGAGTTAGTATCCCATAACACAAGTCTCGAACTTACTTTGGGGCTAGCTCAATCTGTGTAATTTGTCCCTATATATTTATTTTTATTTTATTTTATTTTATTCCGTTTTTGCCATTTGGCTACGGAACCCTAAAAATGACTTAACGTGGTCAAGAATGATACGGGTGCCAATGGTCTTGCAACCAAGGATGGTAGCCCGTGCGACGTCAAAAAGAATGTTGGAAAGCCAATCATCATCGACAAGTCTTTTTGTCTCCACTGCAGGAGCACGAACTTCTCTGTACTACCAGAGCCATACTTGACCTGAGTAGCGTTGAAAAAAGCGGGAAAATTCCCCGTTTTTTTTCAAAGTCCCTCGTTTTTTTTAACTTTTGTTCGAAAGTTTCAAGAAAAATATAAATTTAAGGAATTTTTCATGTATTTTATCAATAAAACTGAAAAAAACGGAAAGTATTGATGTTTTTTTCACAACATATTTTTATTATGTTTTGGAGGGTACAATGATTTGTTTTTGTTGTCATACTTGTTATGTGCTTATTCCTTTCCGGCCTACATATCACGCACACAATACTATACTACTTACGGTCTGTTGGAATTATAGTAACAAAAACGTTATTTTTTTATTCAATTTTTTGCTAAATTTCCGATTTCTTTCGAAAATCTCCGATTTCTTTCGAAAAATTCCGAAGGTTTTTTTTTGGAATATTTCAATGCAACAAACGAATAAAACGGTAAAAAACGAGATATCGTTTCTTTCGCTAAAAAAAACAATTTGTTTCTTTCGGAATTTTCAACGCTAGACCTGAGCAGCCAGAGGACTTTGGCCTACACTCTCCACGCTGGCCTGACAGGTTGGAGAGGTCTCATTGATGTTTACAAGCTTTGTTTTGCTTGTATTATTTCCTAAGTCGCCTTCTACGACAACTACGGGGGGACTTGGAGTGGTCCTATTCTACTCTGCTGGAGACAAAAGTAACACAGCAAAGGACACACGCCAATAATAATGAGAGAAAGAGAATATTTTCGAATCTCCCGTCGTGTGAATATAAACTTAGCCCAATTCCCGTCTCCGCGTAACCCGGTAACGTCAAACGAATGATTGAATTTCAATTTCGATTACTTTCTCTATTGACTGTAGTACTTACTCTCGCATTTTAGGTTTTTATCTTATTCTATTCAATATTATTAATTAATAATCCATATATATTGAATAGCTCAGCTAATTTGGTTCTAGTATAGCCCTTGAAACACAACACGACTATGTATAATCAAATATTATTATTAGAAGAAGTTCCTTTTCGGACGATACGGACTTGGCGGAAAAAAAGTATACAATTTTCGGTCACTTTTTTCCGTCACGAATTAGTAATTTACTACGAATGTTACTTCCACGACACTCACGTTCTTTTTAGGGTTCCGTACCCAAAGGGTAAAAACGGGACCCTATTACTAAGACTTCGCTGTCTGTCCGTCTGTCTGTCACCAGGCTGTATCTCAAGAACCGCGATAGCTAGGCATTTGAAATTTTTACAAAGTATGTATTTCTGTTGCCGCTATAACAACAAATACTAAAACCAAAATAAAATAAATATTTATAGGGAGCTCCCATACAACAAACGCGATTTTTTATAGATAATAGTACGGAACCCTTAGAGCGCGAATCCGATTCGTACTTGGCCGATTATTTATTTAAACTATATTGTAGTTTTTTCTTTTTTTTCTCTGAAGTTTATCTTTATTACTTCAATAAAATTAAAATAACAGTTTAATCTTCTTAATTAACAACTAAATTAAAAACTAAATTAAAATCTAAATTATACTCTAAATTAAACTAAACAAATAATAATAATAAAAAAGAAAAACCTTACAAATAGAAAACGTCTTCCAGATCATTGCCCAGTACAGTTAAAATAAATATACAAATTGCTGATATATTCTTGCATTTTATAAGAAAATCCTCTTAGGAGAAAGATTAAAACACGAACCAAAGGTAAACGTACTTCGTAAGTCATTCTAATTAGACAATGTTAAAGAGAAGTTAAAATTAAATTGGGCGTGTAAACGCTAAGTGCTTCCCAAGAAGTCGACTTACAATGTACCTTCACCAAAGTTCTGAGAATCTCCGCCATTACGCCGTCGATGGAAAGAATCGTTATGTATTCTACTTGCCTAAATGGAGTGCCTTTGAAAAATGGATGCGGACCTCAGAGAGAGCCTTGATGAGGCCAATGTCTGCGAGCCATCAACGCGGATGTATTCAAACAGAATTATATAGTTGGCTATATTTGCATAATCGACAGACTTATGACGGTTGTATTATTTATATTACGATATATTTAACCTCAAGTTCGACTATTTTGTTAGACGCCTCAAAGTGAAGGTTCGTGCTAAGCCCCTTTTATAGTAGAATAAATTAATAATATTTAAAGGATTTATTTATGTAAGTCTGTGTAGACCTATCATTACAGTATTTTAGGCACATACCTTTTTAGGATTCCGTAGTAAACAAGGAACCCTAGGTTATAGTTTCGCCATGTCTGTCTGTCCGTCCGTCCGCGGTTTTACTCAGAGACTATAAGAACTAGAAAGCTGTAATCCGCTATTTTCCAGCAAGTCAAATCAGATACTTTTTTCTAAACGTCAAAACAAAGTTTCTATGAGATTTTGTATGAAATACAGGCAGATGACGTCATAGTTTTTTGGATTCAAATTGCGGACTTGTTATAAGTTTTTCTGCATTAATCACGCTAAAATAATTATGTTCAAAGACAAGTGACATTATTATGCGACGTTTTATTTTGTTATCTGTACAAAATAATTTATTTTTGAAAATACCGAATTTGGCATACTAATCACTAATCATGCCAAAGAAGTGGTAGAATAAAATCTTGAAAAAATTTTTTAAGGTAGTTCCCGTACAAGGAAATTGGAGTCTTTTTTTCTCGACTAACCCATAATTGTTTAAATAGGTCTTTCAAAAATATTGTGAGCTTGAGAACACCATTCTTCGATTTAGGGATAAGTTTCTGAATTATTTGGTTTTAAAATGCAATGTTTTGGTAGAGTCAAGTGTGATGTCACTTGTGAAAGCGTTAATTGATAATTGATTTGTACTCCAACGTCTGCGACACGCCACCGAGCTCGTGTTGTATAACATAAAGTCTATTTCAGGATTTTGAGGTCAAGCCACATTTACTGCTTCCTGTGTAGGCTCCGAGAACTGCTGAGAAGTAATCAGGGCGCGACGTCCTTTCAGTCGCATTCGGCCTAGCTTCCAGCTTTATCAAGATTGCTGTTGAGCATCATCATTTTAGACGCATAACATGTTCTGCTTGATATAGTAGGCCTCTCCCAAGGATTTCCAAAATGACCTATCTAGAGCCGCCTGCATCCAGCGCTTTCCACCGATCTTGGTCAAAATGATAATAAACTAGCTGAACCCCGCGGTGTTACCCGCGCCTAAAGTAGCCTATATGTTAATCCAGGGCGCCAGCTTTCTGCATACCAAATTTTATCAAAATTGGTCCAGTCGTTTGCGCGTGAAAGAGTAACAAACATCCATCCATACGTACAAACTTTCGCGTTTATAATATTAGTAGGATTTATAATCAGAGTTATTTTAAAATAGGTAGTTGAAACTTTTTAATAAACTTAAAAAAATCTGTGCAACTAATTTCAAATCCAGTTCAAAAACCGAATTATCAAGTTTGTGCTGTCATTAAGTTATTCTCCACAAATATCAACAAACCAAACATATAACATGTAATTGGGTGCTTTTCTTAGTCAAAAATAAATTATTTGATTATTCTCCACAAATATCAACAAACTAAACATATACATGTAAGTAATTGGGTTCTTTCCTAGCTCAAAAATAAATTATTTGGTACTGTTAAGATAATAAAACGTCACAATATAACGTTACTTGTCAGGATCATATCAATTTTCAATGTGATTTTAGATCAACTGATATTAAGAGCGCTATGTGAACTACAATAAACTATGACGTCTTTATTTATATTTCACACAAATCCCACAGAAAATGTTTGTTTTTACGTTTAGAAAAAAATCTAATTTTACTTCTTGGAAAATAGCGAATTGCAAGATTTCTTGTGTGTATAAAAGATTTATTTATCATCTTGAAGTTATGTAGTTTGTGCCTTATTTAGCTTTCGCTTACGTATTTAAGTTAAATACGTAAGCGAAAGCTTGAGGCTTCGTATTATAAACCTTTTCCTTGCTTAGCACAGTTCATGTAAGTAATTATGAAACGCCCCATTACGCAACTCAAAGACGGTACGGCTGTAGTGTTATGTTACGTCAGATAACACACAGATAAGTTTTAAATTAGTACTGAGACTTCACAACTTTCTCATACGGGCTATTCACACTTCCATCTGTGGATAAGTACTGATAACAGCGTATGGTACAACCATAAGTATAAGTTTATTTGCCAGGACAAATTAAAAAACCCAGACTTTTAAGCGTTTTTAGTTTTTTAACGGCTGAACCGAAACATACCTATTTTAAAAACATCTCGACAACAACGCCTTCGATTAAAAAACATAGTAAAACTACCTATTGGTGATTGAGGGCAAACCCTCTCTTTTATTGGGAGTTGTTCGTTTCTTATACCCTTAAGGCCAGCGGTAGACTGATATATTCGGAATTCGGGAATATTTCGGATTTAAAGTAATTATTTAAAACCGGAAATTTATTACTTCAGAAAAGTCCAAACAAATAGCTCGATTTGTTTGAAGAAGTTCGATTTCCCTGAGCGCAGCGAAGAATCCTGACAAATGCCAGAAAATCTATGCATTTTCAAGGCAAATGGCTTAACCGAGGTTCATACATTTTTCATTGAGATCTTCCTCTGTAATAAATAACCATCTAAGTGCGAGTCGAACTCACGCATGAACGGTACCGTACCATTATCTATAAAAAATCACGTTTATTGTGTGGGATGAGATGGGAGCCCCCTTAAAGATTTATTTTATTCTGTTTTTAGTAATTGTCGTTACACGGCATACATACAACAGAAATACATCATCTGTGAAAATTTCAGCTGTCTAGCTATCACGTTTGATGAAATACAGCCTGGTGACAGACAGGCGGAAGGACGGACAGCGGAGTAAAAACGGGACCCTGCTACCTTAGTAGCAGGGTCCCGTTTTTACCGTTTGTGTACAGAACCCTAAAAACAGAATGTAAAGCTACTTCATCTTAAAGTCAATCAAGATAATGGCTGTGGTAACGTGGGAGTCCTTTTATACGTAAGCGATGAAAGAGCCTATCACTATTACTGATTGGCGTTTTCCATCAGGCCCACCAACTTGCTAAGCGTGGATTTAGCGTTAGGGTAAAGACATAAGACGTGACAGTAAGTATGTGCGAAGACAAGTATGACTTTCATTAATCATTTAATAAAGAAACATTAAAAAAAAAACAGAAACATTTTAAAAAAAAGTTTAAAATAATCTTAACGCCCACGTGCGTCATCACGCCGAGCCTTTGGGCAATTAGTAATCTGTGCTTTGGGTCTTGCGACCCTAGGATCTGTCTACCTCCTCAAATCCCTGAGGGGGTAGACAAAGCCCACGTAAAAATATATCTGTATTCTAATTAAATTGGACGTAATTTCTAATAAGTCTTTAAAACAATTCAAAAATACCTATACTATCTATTTAAAAAAAGAAAATAATGTAGAATGTCCTGCGGTAAAGTACGTAAGTATAGGTATATAATTGTCCATCCAATCAGTTTCATGTCTATTTCTGAGCGCGGCACCAACTCGACGTTTGAACTTTACGGCTCTTTATTTATAGACTTCAGATAATTTTTCACACTGTGTAGTACTGCCGTGGGTGAACTCTGATACCAGGGCTTACATGTGTGATGTTGATGTGCTCCGTGTACCTTGTGGGTACTGTCACAATCGGTGGTAATAGTAGACTAGCGTCTTTTTATTCTGGCTCTCAAGACGTAAGCTCAGCTTTGCATTTGTATGAGTGCACACAGATAATGTAGGTGGTAGGCTTATACTGATTTTTGAAACTCGGCCTGAGGCGTGGGGGGATCCTCCGCGTCATCTCCCTGTGGCGCACTTTCCGCCTTCTCCTTCATCTTTAGTACCGCTAGAAGCTTGACGTTCCAAGATTCTTAATAAATAATATAATTAAATAAATTAACATAATATCGTGTTTTTTATAATAATCAAAATGGTAAATTTATTTCTAAAAATACAATATTTTTTTATTTATGTAATGTTTTTGACTGACTACTTTTGACGCTCCCATAGACTAATGCAAAACTGAGCTTACACCTCAAGGACGTACGTCCAGTTGTTTGTCGGATTTTGTTACTTCTAGTAGATAGGTACTACCTAAAAATCTACGTTTTTTAGGTAAGGTAAGAAAAATAATGTTTATTTTATTTCGTAAGAAAGATGTCCTATTTTGAATAAGACAGTACTTACTGTGTTGAATAAAGTCAGCTTAGTTATATTTTTAACACACTTAAAAAAAGGAGGAGTTTATCAATTCGACGTGGACCGATTTTAATGATTCTTTTTTTATTTGAAAGCCTTGACTCCCACGTTGGTCCAATATTAGACATGATAAAGAACTTTGGAGATATGGAAGAAACTCCTGAAAGAAATTGAAGTCGGTTGTTTTTTTGCTAAAAATTGAATTTTATTCAAGAATTGAAGCTATAGTTATCTGTTTTATAGATCTGTCATAAACTACACACATAATTGATTATGTCCAATTGTCCAATGTCCCTAATGAATATCGGATAGACGTGGTTTTCCTTATTATATGTGATGTGATCACTAATTGATCGTATTTTTGTTTCTCAGAGGCATTTTCATTAGAGTTACGTACATTCTTCTTCTTGTCGAATAGCAATAGTTTCTATTTCAAATGATAACGTACATTGACAGGAAATGACAACGATCTGTGTGCGTGTCTGTATTACACGTGTCTCCTAAACTGAGGACATCCTTCCCGCGCGTCCTGTGTACGATTGTGACGATTATTAGGGCGACGTTCTAAGAAATCCACGCGACTGTTTTATTTCTAATAGTCACGAAACTAACGAAGTTCTCAGAGGCAACAATTACAAGCGCGCATGTGTTTTTTTTTTTTTTAATATGTTAACGTATATCTCTATTGTAATGAAATACGCAAATAATATGTATAACGATCTAGCCTACACTCAGACTAATGATTAATTTCACATTGAACTAGTTTTATAATGTAAATAGCTGAATAGACAGATTCAACATTTACCTTTTTTTTCCTTTCTTAACGTACCTACCTAAGTAGGCACTAAAATAATTAATTACGCTTATAATATAACAATCTAGCCTTAATTCAGACTATTAAGTAATTTAACATTACCTAGTTTTAAACGTTATGTTCTAAGAATGAGTCCATTGGCACTTTTCTTACCGTCTCTATTAAGGGGAAGGAACTTGTTCTTGTGTCTCTGCTGGCACAGCACTGCACTATAACAGCAATTTATTTTTTAAAACTACACTAGTTTAATAGGTTTAGTTCTTTTGAGACGTCGCACTATGTCCGTGTTGTCGAGGAGCTGGATCGCCTCGACATTCACATGGTGAAGCAGTCTATACTCATGTGCTTCGGCGTATTTCTTGATAACTTTATCGACGGTCTGCATGTATTAACATGCAAAAAATGTCATCATCATCATCATCATCATGTCAGCCACAGGAAGTCCACTGATGGAAAAATGTCAGTTGAATGTTAATTCAACTGTCATTTTTTCAATGTCAAAGTCAAAAATGATATACTTAATTTATCTTTCTATATTTGTATCACTTGATAATTGTGAATGACGTAAACTTTTTCTCCTGAAATCAGATTTCAAAGAAAAAAGGCCTTTATGTCGCTCTGAGCCGAGCTTAATCTATTATTGATAACCTGATAAATATCTGTCCAATAGTTACGAAGATTAGCGTGAACACAAAAAAAAAGTAAATATATATTTTTGTCCGTATATGGACAAAAATATATATTTACTCTTTTTTTGTGTTCAGTTACTCTTTTTTTATCAGCCACACTCATTTTTTAAATAAATTTATTAAATGAACAGATGTTTTATTATGATTGAAACATATAACTAGTACAACGCTAAGTACTAATAATATATTATTTGTATAAAAATGTCTGCATTCCTTAAACAAGTAGCATACCTACTAGTGAGAAGGGCACTGTTTTATATAACGTCGCTCGGTGGAAACCATTTGTCTTTGTGCGAAAATTTCGTTGTAGTCCATTCTCTGATGCGTCACGTAACAAGTCAACCAAACTTTGTAATTTTATACGGGTGTAAAGGAATTTCATTTTCATTGGGCTCGATTTAAAACTTGTTTTTCTACTGTTTGAAGGTCTCAGCACAGGGCCGGCACTCAGTTATTATAACTGAAATTACTTTCGCTACATTCATCGGGCAATTCGGCGCGAAGTGGAGTGACTCGTGTTTTCCGTGATTTATGAATGGTTGTCGCGAATTTGCCAGCCCCGCTTAGAATGTTTGACAGTGTTCAAATTAGCCCTGATTACGCTTTTTAATAACCGCAGATTATGCTACCTACTCTAATATTATAATAAGTGTAGGGTTCCGTAGTTGCGAATGCTAATTTTTGAGTACATGCCACTAAAAACGCCTAAAACTATTGAATTTGTATGAGATTTTCCTTTTCCGAGTACATCTTTTAAGTTGATGGCCTATAACTTTTTAGGTAATTTTTAAACCCTACATAGTTCTATAGTTTTCCTGCAACTAACTTTTCGTTAAATGTATATTACAGCTATGAATTTTTTCACGTGCCAAACCCAAAATACAAAAGTTTTTACCGTTTAGCATAGCTATAGAGGAGGCGCTTGACTCTCAAAAATTTGCACTGCTACACTTCAACTTATTTATAATGATAATTTAGATCAATTATAGCCAGAAGCTAAAGCAGGTAGGTCGCCAGCAGGCGTTCTGGGCGTTCTGCAGGAGCTGGGCTGGTTCGAGAACTGAGGCCGGCGCGGCGTCAGCTCCTCACGCAAAACGAGACCGGTAAATTCTGGCCTAAATGCGGATAACTGGCCTCGTAGTAAGAAGTAAGCCTGAAGCTAGCTTAAGTCTTACTGTCCTTGGCTTTATCTACCCCTAAGGGCTCAGACAGACGAGCGGCTGCCACCGACGGTTGCCCGTGGGCGGTTCGCTAAAAAAGCCTTAAGGGCAAAGAAAAGACGTGATGGTGTTTCTAGTTATCTGTTCAAATATAAACTTCACTTGAGGACTTTATAATGTTGTTATAGTTACTTAGTGACATACATTTTTGAAACGCATGCCACGCACGCATGCGGTTAACCGTTTTCAACAGTTGATGGATTAATGTACAGTACAGTCGAAACAGCATGTGGGGCCGAACCGCAGTCGGCGTAACGACCACTGTATCGACTTATGGCTTTCATTGTATTGGTCGCTAGCCCGCGTACGGGGAGTCCCCGCATGCTGTATATCGACTGAGTTATCGACCAATGAAAATGAGCCATTAATGAATCACCAAAAGCCGCCAGCAGCGTCACAGACTTTATAAATACAAATTAAAAGCGTTTTCGTGAAAACATCAATGGCCGTGACACACACACAATTATCTGACAATCAAAGTGCATTGTGTCATACAGACAAATTATAGAGAGTACAGAATTAAAATCATGAGTGCATTGTATGCTAATCTTGCGAGAAAAATAATTCACTAGGAAAATTAAGTTGACTAGTTTTTACATTAACCTTTAGCAAGGCACTGCCAGTATAATTTATTCATCAGTAGACCCCGTTATCTTGTCGGTTTGACATTACCTTATTCTAGGGATGATACTGATTTATCGACTATTGAAATATCGATGTTATTTAATTGTTATTGAGTTAGGTTAGGATGATGATGATGTCACTGAAAATGAGTCAAAGATAATCACTACTAACTGATAAAATATAATGATGTAAATAAAAGCCACGGGTAAACAAATAATAAAAATTCGTAGTTATGACTTATCATAATTTTCCCGCAATAATTACAAAAAACTGTATACAAATCTACATCGTCCCAACAAACTAAAGAATGTGTAAGGGTGGGGAGTATAAGAAGTTGATATCAATAAGTCAGTAATTTGAATATTTCAATTCCTACACAAATATGACGTCTGTGCGACAAGATAAAGAGGTCTATTCATCAGTTTGATTTATGATTTTATTACGAATACATAAAGTCAATTAGAAGTGATCTTTATTGTAAGTACCTACCTCTGAATGGTAATTGTGTAATGAAGTTTTAACCACCTTACAAAAAGAGTGTAAGAGGAGTGTATTCATGCATAAGAATTAAAAGAGTAAAGCAGTACGGCAAATACTTCAACAATAAAACTGTATTTAAGAAAAAGATATGATTTAGGACAAAAATACAGCACAGATATCTATCTGAACATCACGTTATCTCAAAGTAATCTAACTCTGAGTACAAAAACCGAACTGAAAAATGTACAAACAATTTTTTTCAAATTCGACGATAGTTGTTTTGAGAACGCATGGTCAGCGCAACGACAGAAAGACATCCGATTTTTGTGTAGATAAAAGAACCTTCTTCTGTAGTCTCATTATTTTTTAATTACTGCATAGAATTATCATCACTACATGCTATCAATCGTGTTGTTATGTCATTCGTTCGCACGTTCCGATTCACAGGCGATCTTGAACTAAACACTTTTATAATACCAGTTTTTCTTACACTTGTTACAATGTTTGCAGCTTACGTGTCTTAAGAGGCTATGTTAATTATGTGCTAAGGTAGCGCCTATTCAGATCAATCGCTTGAGTATTATGCTAAGTTAAAGTTTATGATTCCATTGTATTAATAAAAAGTCATAGTGATAGCAGATTTTCTATTAATCTCGAGTTTCTTTAGGCAGCAAACATTTTTTTTCTTAATGTTGTTAAGTGTAAGGGATTGACTTAGGACTCTTGTTCAGCAGGTATATTTTAATAGCCCTTGCACATAAAGTTTAATGATAAAATATTAAATCTTTCAACCTAATGCTTTTAAGGCGTAACAAAAAAAATTGCCAATATTCTAGCAAATATTATTCAACCTATCAATCAGACAGTGGTGTGAAAGTTACAAAACAGTGAAGGGATAAAATTATAATCACATCCTTTAAGCCACTGAAGCGAAAATGTAACAAGGATTCGATAACAAGGTAGCTTACATACTAGGCTAGATTGGCAGCAGTTAGATACGTCTCGCTAACAAAGAATACTGACTGTCTGGGTCAAGGCATTCATGAATACAATGCTCAGTCAATGGAACATCTGACAATTGCAATAAGCAAATTATTAGTAATTCATGAATTTCTGAATAACTTATATAATCAGAACACATCTTAGTAGTATGATGATCACTGATGTGAAATACTGTCTGCAGAGGCTTAAGAAGTTTCTTTTAGTTCTTGAAACACAGTGTTTTAACAGAAGAAGACTTCATATATGTATGTGTAAAACCTAAGTACAAAATTAACTGGGCTTGTACTGGTACATAACTATTTTAATTTTTGCTAACTTAACTGCATCTGCAATTTAAAAAAAATTAAAAAGAGGCAATTTTGATCTAGTTACTTACTACCTCTGGATTTTAAAGACGAACAGTTAATGAGTACTATACCATACCATACATATGGGGTAGTATCAAGGGTCTAAAATAAATTATTTTGTACTGATAAGAGAATAAAATGTTATTTTCAATGATCACATGACATACCTACATCCATTTTCAATCAGCTATGAAAACCAGTGGTCTCATATAGATGGTGACATCTATATGAGTCCACTGGTTTTCATAGCTCCCTTGAAGCAATCAAAGGACCTACACTGACCTTTGATTGTAAAGTTAAAGTTAGGGTGAGGAATAGAAGTGAAAAATAAGAGATTAATTTCTAAAGGACTAGTACCCAGAACCGTAAAATAATAAAAAAAGTGATTAATACAGAAAATAAAAAAAAAACATAATAGCAGCGCTTTGACTGTAAGAAACAAATGACGTCACAATGTCCTATTTCATACAAATCCCATAGACAATATTTGTTTTGATGTTTAGAAAAAGTATCTGATTTGACTAGTTGGAAAATAGCAAATAGTTGCCAAGTTACAAAATAATGTTCATATAAAAACCAATGACTTACTGACACTAAGACCTGTGCCCGTGAGGTGATATAATAGTTGTTCTTAGATAATAAATCTAGTGTTTATTTTACAGTGCAGGTCTCTAATAAAAGATATGCTGGTCTCTGGGTCAAGTGACATAATAGTTATTGTATGATATAATGTGATTGATCAGACAGAATTGATTTCTTTTTGGTGTGTTCGCAGTGAAGTAATGATTTTATTAGTCTAGTCTTTTTTTTCTAGATTTTGTTTTTATTGACCAAAAGTTTGAAAAACAGGTATTTTGTAAGAGTATAAAAGCAGATTTCTTTCTACCTCTGTGGTGTATTAATTGGTTATGGTTACAATGCCAGTCCACCACTCAGGTTCTGGGTTTGTTCCCCAAATATGTAGGAAAATGGCCTTTTCTAAATTATCATGGTACTTGGGCATTTATCAAACTATAAATCTAAGTAACGGAATTGAGGGACACTGGTCCTACGACTATTACTTTCACAGTTACTTCTATTAACTCTTGACTCAAGCAACAACATTTTATATGGTTATTTGATAAATATTTTGGAACAAAAGTGCCCAAACACCCACAAGTCTTTTAAGCAATTAAAATAATTATCAACAATCATATCTCAATAAACCTTGCATGCTGCTATTGTCTCTAACCATACATGTAAACAATGAACAGTCATACATAATACTCATTGTAATCATCTTCTGATTGGATACAAAACTAGTTACAATATAAGTTGGTAGGTACCATCACCAACCCCAAATATATAAAGATCAACAGGGACAGAATGCTCGAAACATAAAGTGTACATTTTAGACTTAAAAACATTAAAATTATATTGATTTGTAGTTTAATCTAACCATTTGTAGATATTTGACATAAATACATGGATGTTAAAATGACCCATATAACCAACTTCTGATATAAGGCAAATTACATATATTCTATGTTATTCTTAACCTGTTATTACTATTATAAGTAAAATCGCATTATCTAACAACTCAAAGTAAGAATAAGAGGAAAAGGTATCAAGTTGTGGGTAAGATAACCGTTTATGCTATCAGCAACAATACAATATATTGTCACTAAAATGGCAAAATTCGGTATATGATGTCAGTTGACGAATTTTATGAGGCATCTGATATAATTTTAATATTGAAGTAAGCTCAAAATTAAGGTATCAACATCATACAAATAATAGTTGAAATGCATTCAGGCACAAGCCATGATTGTCATGATAGGACTTTTTCTGAAGATAGTTACTTAGTAGCATTTTTATCAGTACTTTAGTAACTGCTATTATCATTTAACTGCATCGGAGCATTCGCGAAGGACGCTGGTACTGATAACAGGTCGATAGTAAAAGTCTAAATGAATCTCATGTCACTGACCTGAGGCAAGTTGGCAGCGATCTGCCGATGCAGCGAATCCCGCTCCTTCTCCACCTCCTTGAGCCGCAGCTCCGAGTCCCCGAGGCGCTCCTGCGTCTCCCGGAGACTCTCCACCAGCTTGTCTCGCTCGTCCAACATCGAAACCATAAGCTGCTCGAAGTTCGCATCTTCGCCAGATAACTGCGAACTCCGTTGGCTGATACTGTCCTCCGATATCGTGGGCATCACGTCGCACATCATATTCCACATTTTAATTTACCATCAAACCAAAAAACTTATCGTACACGACACTCCGAACAAATTTTTCGATCACCGTTTTATTACATATGTTCCGGCACAAACGTTACCTAAATCTAGCGTACAAAACACGAGCACGTTGTTTCACATTGTCAGAACATTTCAACAAAACTTTAGTTAAAAATTCGGGAGGCATTCTAGTTCGATATTTAGAAAGACACACCTAAAACTTGCACTCCTACGATTTCATACTATCTCGGCTCAAGCGGCATGTCTGCCATCTTGAAATGGAACGTCAATTGTGTCAAAGATTAAAAATATGTCATTTGGATAGAATAGATTTTAGGTACCTCAATACCTAGGTATGTGTGTACTAGTTAGAAGAGGGAATACCCTGCCACTAAATTAGAGAAAATAAAATGGATCTAAGTATTAACTGAAAAACGACAAAGAGGTAAAATAAAAGAGGCCTTTATAATTTTACTTACATTAACAGCGTTTGATTAAGATCAAGGAATGAAAATAATTGTAACTGGTTTGGAAAAAAAACATCGTATAGTTGATAAATTAGAAATAGAAATTCCTCTATCCATATACGTAATCAAAGTGGGTGTATGACTTAAAGATAAAAAAGTTACGAAAATGATCACGTAGTTACTCCGATCCAAAACTACCGCGTGACCGACGTGACCCCGAATGAACTCCAGCCGGCCGGCCTGCGGCGCCTGGTGGCGCTAATATAAAATAGCTTGTTAAGTAATTAAAAAAATCTAATTTGCAAACCGTTTCGTGGAATAGCCTCTAGGAAAAGCTTTCTCAAATCAGATTTTAGAAAAAGGTCTTACATAATTAGATATTTACAAAAATCCTAATGACCTGATGTCATTGTTTTTTTTAGCACATATGAAATTCGATTGCTGAGTGTCATCACTTCTGATGTAATGTTTTAAATTACATAAAAAAATCCTGATAACACGCAGATTTTTTTTATTCAATTTTACACACACAAACGATTTTTTTAAACAAGCAAATTTCTTTCTTAAAATTGTATACCTAGTGCACCTATAACACTTTTATAGTTTTTATTTGACAATCCAATTGATCTTACGATTTTACTTTCGAGTTTTACATAACATTTTATGTTTCTGAATTTTTATTTTGAGTAGCTTATTAGTAAGAACTAAAACTAACGATACCTATGAAGTGGTCTTCGGCTCCAAATCCGATGAGAAATCACCGTCAGTTAGTTTTATTATATTTGTCATGGAAAACTGTAATGTATTTTTGTATGTGATGTTCATGGAAAATCTCATGATTTACGCACGCACGACGTACTTATCTATCATGCACGACATGACTGTCTGTCACATTACATTTAATAGCCAATATTTCAACACGGAAGAATAAGAAGTATTGCTTTTGTTTTATTTACTTACAGTAACAATAACAAGTTACAGTCCATGTCAAATTACAAACTCAGCAGGCCAGCTTGTAGACGTTGTTGTTCTTTTGGGTAGTGTTTTCACAAGTTATGAAACATTTCGTTCGGTGATTGCTTTTATTTGGACGGATGACTGCAGTGGCATAAAAAATATTAAAATTCCTCCTTTGTTCGGATCGGAAGACAGTTGATAGATGCCTTTAGGTAGCTTGAAAAATCAGCCAGCAGTGTGGCCACTTAAACACACGAAACAGGAACAAAAATATCGTTTTTGTATGATCGCGCAAAGCTAGCGAAGTTCTTAGAGTCTACGTCTTAAACAATCCGGCATATGTATGAACCAATGTTTACGTAGGTGTCTAGATATGTATGGTTCTGCTAATAGAGTTTTAAGTTTGAAAAGGTATGAAATTTAAATTTAGTATACCTTCTACGAAAATAACTTACCATACATCTATGACGATGTTTTCAAATAACTTCACAAGAGGTCGCTAAATCGGACATCATGAATGAAGTTTACGAAGTCTGTTTCTCTTTGAAATCATTTTTATTTTGTCATCTCACCCACCAAAGTAAAATTGGCGATGGCGACAGTTGTGTTCTCTCTCGCTGTGGATATTAAGTTCTACTTTACTCACACTTGATGACTTGACACATCACACACACCACACCAGACACCCACCACACTCAATTCAAGGTTAAATTCTTAAATCTATTAATAATCAACGACTTAGATGTTTTCAACCGATTCTTTTGCCTCGCTAGCTTAATACTTAAATATTTTAGAAAACAACAAAATGCCATTTGACTTTGTCATTGTCAGTGTCAAATTCTCCTGAAATTTGCACCTAATATCTAACACTTATTTATTTATGTATTTGTTTTTCTTCCTGGAATTCCCGGCCCGAACCGGCCTGTTTTTTATACTTTTGTAATTTTGTTCCTTATATATTACTTTATTAATTGTATAATGTGACTTGAACGTCTGGAACAATACTAAGTTCTATAATCGGTAGCTATCGGAACACATGCACCAACTGCTCTCGCTGCAAAATTGTTTCAAGGGTTTATCTGAGGTTTATTCAGACAGATTAAAAGTGCGAACTTTCTGTTATCAAGTAGCATGCCTATGAAGAAGACCAAACAGGAACGAAAGAGTGAACGTAAACGTGAAAGAAAAGTAATTCCTAAAGGTATGTACACGAATTGAGATAGGTAATAAATAATATGTAGCATTGAAGCATTGTTTGACCCATAAACTAAAACTAACTAGTACTGGTTCGTTAAGAGCATCACACTTTGTTTCTAGGTATATAAGTACTTGTTTAGCAAGGTTATAAAACAGGTGGCTAGTGAAATTATAAACCTCATTTTGTAAACATTACACACGCTTTATACATACTTTATTTTAATTTCACTTGTATTTTAAACACAAACTGAGTAGGTAAATAGTGAAAAATTATTAGATTAGCTGATTATTTATTACTATTCAAGCTCAAAAATCACAGCTAGCAAGAGACAGCTCAATCTGTTTGAACTTCCATACTATCACGTCTTTATCCCTAATGGGGCAGACAGAGCATTTTGGGTCTTGCGGTTCTATGCAGAGCCCAAGGCCGCAAGACCTAAAAGCCACTTTTAGCGTCATGTTGGGCGAGAAGATGGAAAAGAAATCAATACAGTGATGGGTTGCTAGCCGCATCGCCTGTTAACATGATTTGCATTTTTGCCCATTCCCTCGATCGGCTTTTACAATCTGCGTGGGAAGAGATGCAGCTGGTACATTCTAAGTTTTTTTTATTGAACTTATTGATTAAAAAACAGTAGAACTCCAGGATGCAAGACAAAAGTGAAATCTGAGTGTCAGTAAAGGTGTCGCAAGTTAAAAAATTCCATCTCAAAAAATGCTTTCTATGCATGCCCAACACACATAAAGAAGTTTTCACTTAAAAATTTCTTTCAACTAACTTAAAATTTCAGATGTTACTATAAATGACAGTGCAGATGCCCCAAAAATTGTTAACAAAACAAAGAAGTTTTCGAGAGCCAATCCAGACACCATTGTCTCTGAGTTATCATGGGACCAGATGCAAACAGAGAACGAGTTTGACATTGTAGAGCAACTAAACCCAGACGGTACCAAAAACTTTGTTTATAAAAAGAAGAGAAACCGTTCAAAATCTGAAGCCAGCATAGATGACCGGCCAGGTATCGTCTACCCTGAAATAGTATGGTACCACTTATCTAGGTTCATTAAACCTGAAGATGTTGGCAACTTCGCAGCAGTCAATACATCTACTTATGCTATCACCAAAACCGAGACTTTTTGGAGAGGATTGTACGAACAGTATTGCGAGAATCATCCCAGGTTACCAGAGAAATTACGAATAGAAAATAGCTATAGTGTTTACGGATTACGCCAGAGGGTGATCCGAGCGTTGTACCATACATATGGTATATTTTATAAGAGGGTAATGCACCAGGCGGCGCAGGACAGTAAACCCCACGACTTGGTGAAGCGGAGATGTGTCAATGTGTGGTTCAACGAGGGAGCCACATATTGGACGGTGTATTTCAAGTTTAAGAAGTCAAATCTTGTCAAAAGTACTACGAGGTGGGAAGTGGACTTTTTGGAAGAGCTAAGTAAAGTTGATGCCAATCCAGAAGATGACTGCCAAGTGTTACAGGTACGTACCTACATTATAATTTTATTAGTGAGGAATTTGTTACAAAACTTTTGTACATAATACGATTCAAATTGACAATAGTCATTGCCCAATATTTGCTAATTTAATCACATTAATTTAAAAAGGCGAAAGTTTGTGAGTGTGTGTGTGTGTATGTTGGTTACTTTATCACGTGCAAACGGCGGTACATAAAATGGTATATAAAAAGTAGCCTATGTAATAATCTAGGGTGTACGCTTCCTACATACCAAATTTTATCAAAATTGGTCCAGCCATTTGCGCGTAGACAATAACAACAACATAAGTGTGATTGTTATCTCGATTTGCTACAACATTGACTGACTGATAAACACATTAAAATTTCCAGATTACATGCCAGAGCTTCTACAATATCCCTCCACTGATGGGAATGACATTATCATCAGTCAGTGTAGTCCTCTCACAAGGCTTCCAGCATCACCGAGTGCACCTCGGCTTCAACTCTGGACACCACAACGTCTCCAAGAACATTCTTCCAGAATGCACTGTAGTTCTGGATACAGTTATAAACATTTCAGTGTATGACTGGTGGCATCCCAGGTATCCGCATTTTGATAATGCTCTGCCGTCAAATGTCAGGGACGATGAATCATTGCCAGTGTTGAAGAAGGACTTCTTCAATATTAAAGACAGTGAATATTTTGAGTAAGATGTCAGCAATGTTTCTATTTACACTGTTATTGTCATTACAGATTCGGGATATTTTTTGAAAAATATTATCAAATTCTGAATTATTTAATTGTATTCAGATGTTAGACGCCGCCGCAGTCGCAGTAGTTGTCGCCGCTGCCTTAATCCGTAGCTGTAGCCGCAGTGGAGCCGTGCACTTGGATTTTGTTAGTGCATATTGAGATCCCTTTATCTTGTCGCCCAGACGTCACATTTTTGTAGGGATTGGAACATTTAATTTATCGACTTATCGATATCGACTTCTTACACTCACCAATACTTTTAAAGATTCTTCTTTGTTACATAGCGCTGATGTAGAATTGTTTACAATTTTTTGTAATTATTGCGAGAAAATTGTGATAAATCATAAGTCATAACATAACTAACGAACACTCGTATTTTTGAAGTGAAAACTTCTTTAGCGGCGTTGTGCACTTTTTTTGGAATGGGTAAAAAATGTTAAACTCGCGTTAGGACACGTGACCTGATCGAAAATTCGTAAGACGGATGGAGAGTAGACAGCTGGCGCGGCGTAGGAGAGGGAGTATCCCCCTCTCTTTCTACGGCGCGGCGAAAATGTATGCCTGCGCCTGCTGTTTCGTTTAGGCGGCGCAGGGCGCTTGCGCGAATATTCTTGTGTGTAACAAATGCACAACGTTAATATTCAAGTTTTCACTTCTGCTGACACTCCCAGAGTGCAACCCGTCGTTTTTTTTTATACTATTCATCCCATTATTTTTTATCACATTTTATCAGTAAGAAGTGATTATCTTTGACTCATTGTCAGTGACATATAATATAACTCAAGTACAATTAAATACCATCGATATTTCAATAGTTGATAAATTAAAAGTATCATATATCAAAATCCTACAAGTAATGTCAATGCGACAAGATAACTGGGTCTATACACATTACTGTTATTAGTACCTGGGCGACCGAGCTTTGCTCGGTTACATCT
The DNA here is from genome assembly GCA_963555685.1 of Acrobasis consociella. Taxonomy (NCBI): domain Eukaryota; kingdom Metazoa; phylum Arthropoda; class Insecta; order Lepidoptera; family Pyralidae; genus Acrobasis; species Acrobasis consociella. Next base: position 1,308,631 of record OY743112.1, read on the forward strand.
CAAACATCGAAAATACGCGTTTTCCCAAACATAAGACTAATCTAGATCGATTGTTTACCCCCGAAAACCCCCATATACCAATTTTCAGTGAAATCGTTAAAGCCGTTTTCGAGATCACAGAAATATATAAATAAATATACAAGAATTGCTCGTTTAAAGGTATAAGATTTCGACGGCCCTTCTGCCATTATGGTCGCTGGCCGACTGAAACTCTAAAATCATATATCTATACACATTTATTTGTACGGCAGCGGCGTAATAGATTAGATACTAAGGGTTCGGATACATGGCACGAAACAGTACTTTTCTGTGCAGCTATCCTTTTCTGTTGCTCAGGATCGAGAGAGAGCAACGGAACGCTTCAGTATGACAAGTGCAGAAGCGTTCCGTCGCTCTCTCGCTTTAGCAAATGACGATAGCAGCATAGAAAAGTGCTGTTCCATGCTGTTCATTCCAATACTAAACGTAAGTAATGTAATCACTATGATACCAATCCAATTCCAAGCGGCGAAATGTGCCAACGCTCGATTTGTTTTACGAGTAACACACGAAACTTGTCGAAAGACTAAACCCAAGTTGTTCTGTTAAAATTATTTGTTAAATTTGAAAACGTTAACTCCGGCAGACTCAATTGACAGTAAAGCATTGAAATTTGACCCTTATGTCGTAATTTTTATAGTGGTATTTCCAAAATTTAAATAAAACAAGTTTTTTTTGCATCATTCTTTGCGAACTTTTTCATCAACTAATTAAATTAGTTTGAGTCAAGTTGGAGTGGCGTAGACGTGGAGTTGGTGTGTGAGCGATAACTTTATGATAAGCTAAGCTTGAAGCTGTGAATGAGAATTTAGTACATAGTATATGACTTTGGTTGAAGATTAATTTTTGTTTGTTGATTATGCCAGTACTTTATCTAGGTCTATTATAAATTTATCTACTTCTGAAATGACCGAGCGAGCGAAGCGACTCAGTTTCGAGATTAGGCGAAAGTTATTTTGTCCAGTTGTCTGTCTGTCCGGCTGTTCTCGCCTACAGGTCGCATTACTTAGCCGATTCTGGTAAAATTTTTGGAGAAGGTTCGACAATTACCTATAAATATTTTTTTGTTGATTCAGTTTTTCGAAATGGTGGAAATATGGGTGTTGAAAACTTTCATATCATATTTCAGCCATTTCGATCTTTTTTCTTACCCTTATTAAGACGCATTTTTTTTGAAGTGAAAACTTCTTTAGCGGCGTTGTGCACTTTTTTTGGAATGGGTAAAAAATGTTAAACTCGCGTCAGGACACGTGACCTGATCGAAAATTCGTAAGACGGCGCAGGGCGCTTGCGCGAATGTTCGTGTGTGTTTATGTTACAGCGTGCTACGCGCATCCATGGATGGTGACAGCTGATGGCTCGACCGTCTGTGTAGTGGCCATACTGCTGTGTATTTGAAAATGATTTTGTTGAAAATGAATTTGGTCATGCTTGTGACATTTGTGACAGACTGTGGTTCAGAAAAGATTTGAAATATTTTATACTGATAATTAAAGCAATTCGTGCAAAATTATTCCCTAACCATTCCAAAATATCAAAAATGCACAACGTTAATATTCAAGTTTTCACTTCTGCCGGCACTCCCAGAGTGCAACCCGTCGTTTTTTTTAGTCTGAAAACCTTTTTTTTTCAATAAACTTCAACGGGTCAGGGTTGCTCGCGAAGTCAACAGCCCACAGAGCCACTAGTTTAATATTGGTTCCATTCTCAGAGGCTGATAAAGTACTGACTTAACTGAGTTTGACTGTGGTTCCATGATTTGTTGTTTTGTTGTGTCAGGTCCACTATTTTTGAGTTACTTACCTACTTATACTAAGTGGTAAGTGTGTGTTGGAACGTATGATAACAATTTGCCACGACCCACCGCGTCAACTCGTGGCTGACGGGTTAGAGGGTACGTCGGTTTCTGTTGTAATGCATTTAGCATTATTATTAAGTAGTTGTAAGTTGAGTTACATCTTGGTGTTCAAATCAAGAATTACAAGCTACATGTGATATTATATTGATATTTTTGTGTTAAAAATTGTGTTTTATTCAGAGTATACTTTTGTTTTTTTGTGATCTGTATTTTGAGTTATAACGTCTTATTACAAATTGCAGACTAACTTTTGAACTTAATTTAAACCATTTGTCACCCAAGGGAAGTTGACAGTGACAAAAGATAGGTGACCTATTTCGAGAGGTCTTCTTGTTTTGGGTTGGTAATGGCTTAAACTGAGTACTTAAGTGTATATAAAAGCACGCATTATGTTTTAGTTTTTCCATATTTAACAAAGAAATTGTAATTTACTGTAAGTTCCCCATTTCTCCAAGGGCCTCTAATTATCCGAAGACATTTTGTATTTGGTGCAAAATACCAGTCATAAAAAGCACAATTATCAAATCAGGTACCAAAGACTGGTAAAGTAATGGTCCTAGAGAAGGGAAAGATAGGAAGAGGACGCCTTCATACAACCTGGAGTCAACCATTTCCAATGATTTGAAGGCGTTGAGTATAAGCCCAGAAATGACGCAAATCTGCCAAAAAATGGCGCAAAAGGGGTGGCTGACCCCTTTTAGGGATATTGCAAGGAGAGCAGAAAAAAGCACAATTACTTACATTATAAAACCATACGTATTCGTCGTAACGTCGTTCGTATATAAACTTGTTTTTAACCGACTTTAAAAAAGGAGGTTCCTTATCAATTCGTCGCAATCTTTTTTTTTGTTTTTTTTTTTTTGTGTCACCAATTATTCGAAGGCCTGGACCGACTTGGAAAATTCTATTTTTGTTTGTAAGGGTATACCTCCGAGGTGGTCCCATAGAAATATTATCAAAAGCAGCTGTGCAGTTTGGAAGTAAAAACGGTTTTAAGTTTTGAAAAATTATTGTAATATTATTCCTATCTACTTCTATACCAAAAATTTTTATGTGATATGTTTTGCAACTTACGACCGGTCTTTTTCATTCACTCTTGAGTAGACATATTTTTTCTTATTATATATACATTGCTTGTTTAATTACATTACAATCCTGCCGATAGATGACAAAACAGGCAATGTAAATTGTTTCTGAATTTAAGACAGTGTGAGTCCAGTAGATTGACCTCTAGATAATAGGCGACCTACGTGACTTGATGTATGCGTAATGAGATAATTTTAGATGGTCAGCGGACCTCGACAGACGTACAGTGCTTGTGTTGTGTTGTGAAGATGTTCAAACTCCTGGTTGTTTTGGCGATTGCCGTTGGGGTGAGTACGCTGAAGAATAGTTTTGTTTCCGAGCAGTGATTTACTTTGGTATAACTATCGGCGTAATATTCTGTGTCCTAAAGTTGTATCAAAATAGGCTTTGAAGAATTTTGTTTTGAGATTTAAATAATTGTGTGATTTTGGGTATTGTACCTACTACCCTTGCCTCTGTCAACCCCGTAAGAGATACATTGATATATGGGTATACATTTACCTAATGTCGAGTAAAGTTGCCGTATTTTTTATTTCTTGTGAAATGACGCGATGCTGGGGTGAAAGAGATAATCGCAGAAGTAGGTATAGGTAAATCGTGGTGATTATAGCGTGTGTGTGAAACAATACTGATATATATATATATATATATATATGATGATATAATATGATACTGATGTAAATAAATTTGAATAAGTCTATCTATCTGTATAATTTAATGTATGTCTTGCAGGCATGCCAAGGACAAACACCTAAGCCAGTGTATTGCAACCTAATTCCAGCTAATGTAAGTATTCACCTTAGGTATTCACATAGTCCACTTTCGTTATCCCGTAATAAAATCGTGGCATCATAGCTCCCACATTATATAATTTTAATCTTATGTCTTTGACATAGGTTCTCAATTAGGCTGTATTTTTTAAAAGTTTGTCACCTGAGAACTCCAATTTCGTTTAAAGGAAATATTTTCAGATTAGTTCTTTATGAATTTTTATCATGATCGCGGTTTGTTCGTTTTATTTTCAAACCAAAATGACTGAAATAAAAATGTCATCCCAGTAAACATAATTGTTGCTTAGTTTTAATCTGTGGTATTCAGTAACAAAAACTAACTACAGTTCTAGAGCCCACTAGAAGTTTTTGTTGGATAAGTTAAAGTAGCCTATGCCATATTTATCTTATTTTATTAAACTTTATTGTTCCAAAGTATAAATATACTTTTAACAAATGGCGGACTTAATGCTATGAGCATTTTCTCATAGTCAGACCTTCAAATTTATTCTGTGTCTATGCTAGCCAAATTTCATGAAAATTGGTTCAGCCTTTTGTGCGTGAAGAAGTAAGAAACACACACACTCACAAACATTCGCCTTTATAATATTGGTGTGATTGAAGTGATAAACATTGTACAATATCGAACAAACTTTATTGCACCATAATAATTAACACACACAAAAATGACAGTCACCAGAGATAATATACAATACAAAGGCGAACTGATTGCTAAATACAATCTCTTCCAGCCAACGTTTGGGCAGAGGAAAATGAATTTAATACAAGGTAGGCCCAGTACTTACTTATACCAGTAGCGTGAATTTCATACAGACATTGACTTTGTCTACCCTGTGCGATCCTAACTTGGATAATATCGGATGCTAGTAAAAATTTATTTTGTTTGATATGCAGTCGCTCTCGTAATTTAGGTAAGATTAGTGACTGCCTACCCTGTCAAAAATTTGTGTCACGTTATTAATTGTTTACTGTTTTAGGCCCTACCATGCATCGGGAATCCTGAGTTGGTGGACAAACGTGTCTCATCGCCATGTACGCGGGAGGAGTCTGCGGCTGTCGTAAGTGGACAATTGGACTCGTTTTCTCTTTATTCAGAATTTCTTTAACTATCCCCTACGTATACTTGCCTATCATTACAATCTGTGCTCAGTCGTGATACTTTTTTCCTTATTCAACATATTTATTTTGTTGGTACAATTCATGTACAATATGCCAACTTTACAGTTTTAAATTGGTTTAAACCATTATCACCCTAAGCACGTTGACTTCTACCACTGTCATGCGTCTATGTCAACTTGTTTTGGGTGACAAATGGTTTAAAGTTTAAATTAGATAAAAAGGTACAATAAAAACTTCTCTAAAGTTAGTCTGCGTATTGTAAAAACGATGTAGACATTTTATCTTCTTAATATAATAGGTACTTTTGCGCTGACATCATGACGAGTGAAGAGAAAGAGATCAAACCTCTGCTCTGGGTGATTTTATGAACTTTACCTAATCTCATTATCAAAACTTTCAGTGCAACAAATTCACATGCACTCTCAGAAACGCGGGCTGGCTGGAAGAAGGAACACAGAAGATTAACAAGAAGAAGGTCCAGGAGTACTTCGACCAGTACGCCAAAGACCACCCGGGATTCAGCGCTGCCATCCAGGCTTTAAAGACGTCCTGTCTGTCTGGTGACCTGAAGCCTCAGGGAACTCAACTGAACTGCCCAGCGTATGATCTGAGCCACTGTATCTTCGCTAGTTTCTTGAAGGTACGGAACTGATCTTAAAAACATTGTATAAGGTCCAGGAGTACTTCGATCAGTACGCTAAAGTCCACCCGGGATTTAGTGCCGCAGTCCTGGCTTTGAAAACGTCCTGTCTAGTGACCTGATGTCTCAGGTAATTCATCTAAATGCCCAGCGTAAGATCTGAGCCACTGCATCTTTGCTAGCTTCTTGAAGGTACGGAAATGATCTTAGGAATATTGTCCAGGAGTACTTAGACCAGTACGCCAAGGACAGGGGTTCAGTGCCGCAGTCCAGTCTTCATTTGTTTTTTCTAGCCTGTAGGTGCAGTGTCCCACTGCTGGGCAAAGGCCTCTTTCTTATCCTTCCATACATCCCTTGTCTATAGTTTTAAAAAATTAAAATTATTTGTAAATGATGTAAATGCTGTATTTTTTTAAACGTAGCTTGAGACTCAAATTTTATTATAAATCGCGATGTTACTAGGTTTAAACCAATTATACACCTGAACTAGTTGTCATTTAGTAAAATGACACTATCTGAACTGTCAATGTCAACGTTATTTGGGTGGTTGATGGTTTCAAATAGTTTAAATCTAGTAATATAGTTAGTCTGTGTTTTATAATAAGACGGGGTGAACAAATTGCTTTGTTTTAGAACGCGGGAAGCCAATGGCTGCAATCTGAAGCGTGCCAGACCACCAGGGCGCAGGTAGAGGCCTGCCCCGTCTGCCCCGAGGAGTGCTACGCCCCAGCCATACCCATCGGCTCGTGCAACGCTTGCTACACCACACCACCCACTTCCGGTTAGACTAAATACCTGTCTTTCAATAAAAAAATATTGTTATAAAAATGTATGTATATTTGAATTAAAGTTTTGATTTGTAAACATCTTGTATTTGTATTGTAGTTAAGTAGTTATTTTTAGTTGTAGATAGAGTAGATGGATAGACGTGGCGGTCAAGTGGTGTAGGCACTGGCTGTGTTTGTAAGGCAAGGAGTTCGATCCTTTAGAGACTACAGGTATGGCATTTCATAGAATCGGAGTATCATATGCCTATTTCTAAAAAAAAAATTATACATCCGTGCACACGTCAATATGCGTGTGTTCGCCCTTAAAACGCTCGACAAGGCGAGAACGGCGGAGAGGTGCGCGGACGGAGAACAGGGAAACATGTTTCGCGGGACCTTAGCGGATAGTACTTTCTGTAGGTAATACTTATATTAAAACTGGCACACTAGTAACTCTTATGTTTACTAGTGGGTAAAATGTAGAAGGCCGTGTGTTTTCGGTCAAGAATAGGACCACTCCATTCCTTCCTATGCATGTCGTAAGACTAAAAGACTAAGTAAAAACATCTCGTGCAACAACTACTACAAACGGGACTTCCTCGCGGTAGTCCCATAATACCTACTAGAGAGACGAGAGATGTCTATCTTCTCTTACATATCTCGTCTCTCCCTCAGAGTGAGGAGTATGGTAGCCCGGCGGTAGTGCGCATTACTAGCGCAAGTAATGTGACACCGGGCGTGGTCCGCACTTGGATGGGTGACCACAAGTGGCATAAAAAAGAAAAACTCCAGCTCTTCCGTGCTTCTGAAAGCACGTAACCGTTGTCCGTACTGTTTATTATTGTATGGCAGTCGTCAAGCTATGTCAGGTGGCTTAAGAATCAGACACCAAAGGCTAATCTAATACCAGTGTAAGCCACTTAGACACGAAAAACAAACAAACAATCTAGCGTGTTCTCGGTTGCAACCTCAGCTGTGCTTCGGAACCCGGGATTCGAATCCCGGCTTTATCAGCTGTACGAGAGGTCTCCTCAACGGGATCTACGCAGTTTATCGAGCGACGCCCACGGAAACACGTTCCTGTGACTATTCACTGTACACAATACAGCCAGGGTCTATTCACACTTAGGACGTCGATATGAATTTCTCTAGTTATTAATATTGTTAAAAACTACATTATGTCAACAGCGGTAGTGGTGGTGATAGATAGATATACTCATTTATTTACTGCTATAACACACAAAAAATACATGAATCAAACACAGAAATAAAATAAATGGTGGCCAGTCGGTTTTCGCAATAGCTGTGCGTTGTTGAGCTAAGGCAGATGCCTTTAGACAACTCAAAAAATCTTATAAAGGTGTTAGCTATTATTTATAACACACTCGATAAGAAGAAGTCATCTTTGTATGGTAGTCGCCAAGATGACTGCCTCCGTGGTGTAGTGGTTAGAGCGTTCGGCTCATACCCGGAGGTCGCGGGTTCGATTCCCGGCGGGGGCAACGACTTTGTGTTGTTGTCCTAGTTTGGTTAGGACATTTCAGGCTGATTACCTGATTGTCTGATAAGTAAGATGATCCGTGCTTTGGAGGTCACGTTAAGCGGTCGGTCCCGGTCACTGTCTTTGACATTGGTCGTTACCTAAAACCATGTCAGAGGCCTTAAGGGCGGTTTAAAAACTCTGACACTAGTGTTAGTCACTAACACACACGATAAGAAGAAGAAGAAGTCACCAAGATATGTCAGATGCCTTTAGGCAGCGTGAAACATTTGACACCAGTGTTGGCCACTTACACACACAAAAAACGTACAGACAGAAGAAGATAGCATTCTATATTTATTTGATACAAATTTGTTGAAAGTAAGTAGGTATGTCTACCGTATACCTACAGAAAATTACACAATCGAAAAGTACTTGTTTTCAAATTAAGAGTCCCCTTACCCTAGACTTCTTCATACAATCGTAGTCTACGTTTAATTTTGAAACCACATGTCAGATTCCGGTAAAAATTGGTAATTGTAAAGAAATTGCAATTATCTAGGGTTATAACCGGTTTCCTATGATAAAATTATGAACTGGAAAGAAAATATAACGATTTAGAAGTTTCCCATACTAATGGTCAAAAATGATATAAAACACTATATTCTATTTTAAGTTCATATTTTTACGGTCGGAAACTAGTTATAAACCTAGATAATTGCAATATCTTTGAAATTACAAAATTTTGCCCAAATCGGACATGTCGTTTTGAAATAAAACGTAGACTACGTTTGTATGGAAAGTTGTATTTTGGTCTAGGGTCGGGGGACTCTTAATTAGCAGTAGATTAGCAGCCCTTTGGTGTAGATAGATGGTATTACAGTACAAATATAATAGGGTGCACTAGACTAGACTAAGCCATTCATACAATTAGTTGGAAAATGCTTTATCTAATGTAGGGCATAAATGTACCAACTTACTGACCAATGGCAACAACTTTACTATTTTTGATGTTTTTCTTTTTACATACATGTTTGTTTGTTTGTAACAACTTTATTTTACAAAAAAATAAAAAGGGAATAAAAGAGAGAGCAATTAGACAATGGCTGTTTTATCCCATGCAGAGATCTTTTCCGTTCAACCTGTAGGCCTTCTAACCTGGAAGTGTGAACATACCCCCTAAAAACAGGGCCGGCGCCCGGCGCATGCTCCTCTAGCGCGCATGCGTGCCCCTGACACCTGTCAAACCATCCAGTCCTAGTGCGGCCCACGGCTTGACGTCATATGTGGAGAACCTCACTGCGGCCTGGGAAAACCATGTGAATTTTAGGTAATTTTTTTACTCAACGTTTATCAATTTTTAATACTTCGTAATTTAAACAGATTTTCTTAGTGTTAATTTTTTTTTATCGGCTGAAATATAGCTGTAGATGAAAATAGAAAAATTAAACATATCATCATGATCGTATTAGTCAGTATTAGTTATCTAACGGATTTCTAAATCCTAGATATACCTATTAGTAGATGTGCCCAAAGAGTAAATATCTCTTCGTGATGTGCCCGTCCTCTGGGCACCTACACAATATGAAGGATATGCCCTTGATACAAAGGTTTTCTATTTATAGCTTGATATGATTAAGTTTCAATTACTTATGTTTTGCGCCTGCCTCGTGACCTTTCGAGGAATATTCCTTTTGAGAATCTATTTTCCTTATCATGTATTTATGTGAGGTCTTAAAAACATGGTGAAGGTATATATAATAGGGAATGCTTGCCATCTGGTGTTTTGCGACGGTTCATCCACAAAAAAGTAAGTCGTGTTTCAAAAAGAAAGCGCTGGTATCGGTATTTTCTTTAAAAATAATAATTAATATACACTACACGTAATGTAAATTAAACTATTAACGTGTCAAAGTGCATGTAAAGGTCTAATTACTAAATAAACATTTGAATTTTGAATTTTGAAATATAAAATCTTAATATTAGAGGAGGCCTAAAACAAGATGGTCAGACGAGTTCAAAAGTTACGACGGGGATAGGAGTGAAAAGACCCAGGACAGAGAATTTTGGGAAGGAGGGGTGGCCTTTGCCCAGCTGTGGAACACAAATAGCTAAGTGTTAATATCTAAGTTTAAACGAAATCATTTTGTGCAAAAGCTTTAATTGTGAGCCCATGGTACATCAGATCAGCTCCGTACGTGTAATCATAATATTGCACTCCCACGCGATATACGTATGCGTGCAAAATTTCAGCTTAATCGGAAACCGAGAACTTAAGACAGACAGATAGAAATACAGACGGACAGGAAACGGGACGGATTAAACTAAATAAAAACTTGTAAAAAAATATTTCATCAATGTCTAAACACCTGTCTGTCATCTGTGTCACATTTAGATACGTGTTTAGTAATGTTAGTGTACTTAGTAATAAGGAATCTGCGTTAAGTACCTTCTTCCTGATATTTCTTAAGTTTTCGAGTCCTCCCGGTTGCCGTTTGAGGGAATACTTGAATTTTTCGGGGTCCTTTGAAATAAATTATTTGAAAGGAAACGAAGATATCATTTAAAATTTTGTCTTGATCAAGCCCTAGATAACCCTTCAAACTATTTTATGAACTAAGTACTGTTTATAGTTTAATGTGAGAATGTAAAGGTTTTCTACGCACATTTGCGAAAAACGACCACTTGTAGCTAATGGGCGAAGAAAAGCTTCACGTTCTCACTTTAAATCATAAACTAGTTCATTAAATAGTTTGGAAGGTTATCTAGGGCTTTGTTAAGACACCATTTTTAATAATGTCTCCTTTTCATTTCATATGATTTATTTCAAATTGGGGCAGAACTGTACCCCGGTAAATTCATGACTCTTTCATAATTCTCTCAATAGCAACGCTTACTGCAAAATACATGACAGATTCAATCGAAAGCTCGGGTTTAAAGTAAAACAAATGACTAATGAAACAGAATGAAGATGTATTTGTTTGGCGACGACTGGCCGGGTATCGGGCCAGCTTGATAGAGATTGACTAGTGAATGTTGTTTGGATTTCACATTGCGTATCTGAGCCAATGACTCGGAAAATGGCTTTAGTTATCGAGTTGAAGGGTAGTTTTCTCATTTACATCGCTACGCACTTATTTACATATGTAACGAAACCAGCCAAGTGCGAGTCAGACTGGCGCATGAAAGGGCTACGTAGGTACCTTTATTTATAAAAAATCACGTTTGTTGTATGGGAGCCCCACTTAAATATTTATTTCATTCTGTTTTAGTTTTTATAGCGACAACGGAAATACATTTTCTGTAAAAATTTCGATTGTCTAGATAACATGGTTTATGAGATACAGCTTAGTGACGGACAGACAAACGGACAGCGGAGGCTTAGTAATACCCTTTTTTACCCTTTGGGTACGGTATCCCAGTTGGAATATACCTGTAGGTATATTCCAACTCCCCACATCTTTTATAGTCTTCTTTACCTAAAGGTTGGCGGGAAGACATCGCTTTAGTGAAACGCTTTTGTACCTACCTTCTATATTTTATATGTACTTTTGTTTATTGTCATATTTAGTTGGTGCAATAAAGACATTTTATTTTATCTTAGGGCCTCCGCTAAGTTACGCAGCGCACGCGGCGGGTTCAGTCTATCTCTGTCACAAACGCTACGTGCGACAGAGACAGGTGACCCATAGACCAAACACGCCGCGTGCGCCCGCGTAACTTAGCGGAGGCCCTTATTTGGTTTGGCTCTGTTAAAGTTTCAAATAAATAAACACTCTTTATTATGTGGTTAATACATCAGCATCATCACTACAGCCTCGATCGGGGTCCAGTCTCACTAGTACCATTGGTATTAGTCGTAAGGTAAACTAAGACTAATAACTTCGCCTACCATTCATCGATTGGTGGTACTAATGCGACTACTATAAGTCTGACTACAGTACTACTACAGAAGAACCACAACAAAATGCAGTCTCAGTGGTTCTAGTATCAACATCTCCCAAGGAACGGGAGGGTGTAGGAAATGGTTCTGCGATGTTCTGGTAATTATTTTAGGTGCAAATGAATCTCGATTCCAGTTACAAAATGTTTTGGGTTTCGGGCTGGTGGTCCTTTTCCCGACAGTTACTTATAATTTTAGGTCTTGTTATACTCCATCCATCTGAGTTTTGGTCTGCCGGGAGTCTTTCCCCATCAGGTTTACTATTTAGATGGCGCTCTTAGAGCTACTATCGTTGCTCATCGTCACATCCTTTATTTGCAAAGTCAAAGTAAAAAATCATTTATTTATCTTTGGATATTTGTATCACTTGATAATTGTAATTTACCTTTCGATTTCCTATTTCCTAATAGTTGTTGACGTCAGATCATTTACTTACTTTAGCTAAGTTTATTGTTGCTTCAAAATATCAGATTCTAGTAAGTATATTGGGACCTTCTCTTTCTTACAATTGTTACGGCATTTCTGTTACTCATCCCGCTAATAAGTACTTCATCAATAAGAAATGCGTGTAGGGGCGTACCCATTCGGAAAACGCCGACAAGTTTCACCTAATTTAGCAGGACGAGTGTTAGCTGCCTCGAGTTTCAGTGGTGCTATTTTTCAAAGGAGTCACTAAACGAACTGTTTTTGTATAGAAAAACCATTAATTTAGGTGACTCTGCGTTTCAAAAATGTCACTTTTGAATAAGTTTCAAGAGTTTCTTTAATTTTAATCTTTTGACAAATGTCTAATAGAAGAGTCAGTTAATTCCATGCTAACAATAGTAGGTACTTACCTAAAGTTTTGTTTTGTAATAAGACAGCTAGACTTTACTAATGTTGTTAACTCATTCTCTACTGTAGGTATTATGAGTAGGTCCTGCAGGCTCCGTCATTAGGAGCTAACATTCATTAAGCATTCATTTCCCTAGCAGTAACAATTTGTATGCAAATGGAGTGCGAGCAAGCAACTGAGGGAGATACTTACGTATTTTTGTTAGGGAGAGTGGATTATTTGTTGTAATAAAATTATCTCGGCGTACAGATGGCGTAAACCTTTTCCATTAGTCTGAAGAACATTTAGGCCTACCCTTTGGTTTGTAAGGATATCACCAGTTTAAGGAGGGTTATCAAAAATATTGGACACCAGATGACAGAACAGTGAAGTCAGTTCCAATAAACTGCCGTTATTAGATATACTTGACTTAGCAAAAGAACCTGTAAACTGATGGTCCAATAAAAACAGTCGATTGGACCAGACGTCACAGTGTTGCCACCTTGAAAACCCTCAGTGGAAGCGGTGGTGGCTAAGCAGTTTAGGTATTGGCTCTCTGCGAGGCACGATGCCTTTAAGTAGCTCGAAAAATTTGTCACCGGTTTTAGTAATAACACCACACACATTCGATAAATACTCTACACTTGCTTTTCTGAGCTTTAGCACAAAATTAATATAAGTATATTATTACTCTGTGATATAAGTATTACATACCGAATGGAAACTCCTAAGGTCCCGCGCAATATGCGTCCCCGTCCCCCGCCCCCGCACCTTTCACCCCGAGGGTGTTGAGCGGGCGAACACACAAACATTGCCGTGTGCACGTAGGTATAGTTTCGTTTGTAGTATTAGGCATAAATTATACTCCGCTTGAAGTGCCATCCCTGTGGTCTTCTTCTTATCGTGTGTTTTAGTGACTAACACTAGTGTCAGAGTTTTTAAACCGCCTTAAAGACCTCTGACATGGTTTTAGGTAACGACCAATGTCAAAGACAGTGACCGGGACCGACGGCTTAACGTGCCCTCCGAAGCACGGATCATCTTACTTATCAGACAATCAGGTGATCAGCCTGCAATGTCCTAACCAAACTAGGACAACAACACAAAAGTCGTTGCCCCCGCTGGGAATCGAACCCGCGACCTCCGGGTATGAGCCAAACGCTCTAACCACTACACCACGGAGGCAGTTTGTGGTATTAGTATAGTATTAGTTCCATGTTATAAAATTTTTCACGTCACGGTCCTCTGCCTTGTAAACAAGTGTACTCTGCGTAATACGTTGTTATTAAACCGTTATCGATGTTATCGTGATAAGCTATCACCGGGTAGGGCCTACGTCTAGCCAGAAGCGTAACTTTAACGATTTTTAATTCTCGACAAAAAGATAGGTGTTAGGTATAAGTTTGACGTAAATTTTCGTGTGTCTGTCTGTGTCATTGTAGGTTTCGAACGGATGGACCGATTTTTTCACGTCAAAGCAATTCTTTCGGTGGTTTTTAGCTATCGGTTTAGCCGTTTAAAGGTTATTGGAGGTTTTAACGCCTAAAAGTCGGGATTTTTTAGTTTTGCCTGGCAAATAAACTTGTTACCCGTATGTCATTCTTGACGATGTCAAGCCTAGGCTGCGTATCTTGGGTCTGTTTCTACCGGGGCCTGATGAAGGCGACATTTGTTTCTTATCAGTTTCATCAAGACATGACCGTTTCAGCGTAAGCGACTCTTGCGGTATGAACACGAAAACTGCCGCAAATGCGGACGTTCCCATTTCTGTCAAATTTTGAACAACTCTTTCTTCCCTAGCTCGCCTATAGTTCCTGAACCCAGCCAAGATGTTCGAAGGCGCGGTGGCCGGCATCCTCAACCGGCTGCTGGGCAAGTACGTGCAGGACCTGGATACGGAGAACCTCAACGTGGGCATCTTCTCCGGCAATGTCAACCTCACCGACCTCAAGCTCAAGCCGGAAGCTCTGGTGAGGATAGTGTAGTCTGTAGCGTGTTATAGTGTGCTATTATTACTATTATTCAGAGCCCGTTAGATCCCATTGTTGTACAAATTGGATAGCAGTACCTGGGCGACCGAGCTTTGCTCGGTTACATCTCAATCATTAACTACATTTTTTTAAACTTTTCTAAAAACAATACAAAATAAAAAATTATAAATAAACTTGAACATAAAAAAAACAAAAGTAAGTCACCGAGTGGGATTCGAACCCGTAACACTCCTTCTAGCGGTCCGCAATCCGCATCTCTAAACTGCTGAGCCAAAACCTATAGCGGCCAGCGCGACGAAATTAGCAACCATAATCTGCGTGGAAAGAAAAACGCATGGAAACTCGAAAACACGCGTTTTCCCAAACATAAGACTAAACTAGATCGATTGTTTACCCCCAAAAACCCCCATATACCAATTTTCAGCAAAATCGTTAGAGCCGTTTTCGAGATCACAGAAATTTATAAATATATAAATAAATATACAAGAATTGCTCGTTTAAAGGTATAAGATTGTTGGGCAAAGGCCTCCCTCTCGGCTCTCCATTACTCTTTGTCTTGCGCGTGAGTCTTTTTCTTCATATTGTTATGTTGTTTTTAAGAATGTGTTGAATGTGTATTTATAAAAGTTTATTAAAAGTATGCCATATATATGTCGCAGTTGAATTGTATAATTCGCTGTTTGACAAAAACTCTAGCTGTTTAGCATTACATGTCGGTTTTGTATTATAAAATCCAACTGCGACATATACATACTCTGCCAACGATGTAAAAAGTTATGAATTTGGAAGTTACAATGTAAATAACGGTCGACCTTATATGCTACTCTATATGCTACCCCTACTCCCTCTTCTGCTTTCGCTTCCTTAAAGATTACCTGTTAAACTATGAAAAAGGAATTTTTGTTAGAATAAATTAGACTAACATAGATAAACTTAAAAAAATGCGCAACTTACGCAATATGGGGATGCGGAAACGGTATCCTCATCAATCGTATACCTTTTCTGCTAAATATTCTATAAAAAATCTTATATATTGCCATTGAATGAAATCGCTACAATTCCGAACTATCAAATTCACTGCCGCGAATTTGACTTTCATTCGCAATTTTCCAACGAACCAGAAATAATTCCGACTGTTGGGAATTCTTTGTAAACATTCCGTAAAGAGCGGCTTTTAACATTGTTTACAAGTTTATCCGTGTCCAATGTTGACTGAACCTTCGCGTGACAGCCTGAAATGTTAGTTTTTTTCATGGAAATGTTTACCTACGTTCTCGAACTTGTTGAGTCTGATATTATTCACATAATTTATACATTGACTTTCATTTCCGGATTGCTGTGAACTTGTTTAAAGAAAAAAGGTACACATAAAACCAGTACTTATGGACGCGGCAAGACTAAAAATCGAAAAAAGTGAAAGTTATATAGATGTTTTTGTTCAATTTTACGAAACTTTTCAAAATGGCTTTTGAAAAATTTCATGGGGTTTTTCGGCCATTTCGAAAAAAAAACAGAAAACTTTTTTGCCTGAAATCTGAACAACTTTTTTATCCGATAAACTTCAACGGGTCGGGGTGACTCGCGAGGTCTACAGCTTACAGCCACTAGCAGCAATATTTTATAGACTGGATTAGGGTTTCGAGCCATCTTTTTAACATATGGTTTTGAGGTTCTAAATTATATTTATGTTCCAGTACGAGCTAGACCTGCCGATCGACGTGAAAATCGGCACGATCGGGCGAGTGAACCTGCAGATACCGTGGGCGGGGCTGTACACGCAGCCCGTCATCGTGCACCTCGAAGATGTGCTGGTGCTGGTCGGCCCGGCCATATCCAACAGTCATTTCGACCCAGGCAAGCACATATTCTTCCCATTAACCGACTAAAACCCAACGCAGACGACAGACTAATCCGTGACGCACTTTTTAGTCTGTGAAAATAGAACCCATGCAATCATAAGCAGTAACGCACACGACGCACGCCGGACTTTTTGTGCGTCGTGTGTATCACAGACTTTAGTCTGTGATACACACAAGTGCGTCACGGAGAATCTGTCGTCTGCATTAGGCCTAAAAAATGGAGGAGGTTCTCAATTCGTCAGAATATTTTTTTAATGCATGTTGCATGATTACTCGAAGATGCCTAAGCATATTTGGAAAATTCATTATTGTTTGTAATGGTATACCTACTTTCTAGGTTCCACAGAAATTTTATCATAATCCGGTAGTGTTTTGGTCAAAAAAAAAAATCTCGTCTACTGTGACTTTCACCGGTACCGAAGTCGTTTTTTTTTGTTTTGAAAAAAGATCAAATATTATTTTACATAAGACTCCACTTCTTAACTTTCTTCTGATTTACATTCTTGACAGCATTTTTTTGCCATTTCACCAATAAGCCACCAAAATTTACGACTTTCCTCACGATGTTTTTGCCGTGCGTCAACAGTACCACCAAGTGGGAGGTTTTATTGATCGTTACGGCAGATTGACATTTGGTTCTTGGGTCTCCGGTCGCTCCAGTAAGGAAAGATCTGAAAGAATGTGTCTTTTTAACATGACGGTATACATTTTTTAAGTTTGAGATGAGTTTTTTCTTTTATTTTTAATACATGACTTAGATGATAATAAGCAGTGTAGGCAGTGGCCCAGTGGAAGTACGCATTTTCGCAAGTAAAGTCACACTGGGCGTGGTCCGCACTTGGATGGGTAACAACAAATGGCTTTAAAATTCTCTGATCTTATGTGAGGTATAAGCCGTTGATCCCGACTGTCATCATTGTGTGCCGTCAAGGGATGTCAGATGCCGTGAGGCAGCTTGAAAAATCTGATACCAGTGTTGGCCACACGTAAAAAAAAAAACAAAAAGTAGTGTAGCCTACATACATACAATGGGGCAGACAGAGCATTTTATAAGTCTTGCGGCTCTAGTGATGAGATGCTAGCCGCTTCGCCTGTTAACATGATGCGCATTTTCGCCCATTCCCTCGATCGGCTTTTACGATCTAGGCGAGAAGCAGCTGAGACATAGAAGAACACCAGCATAGAAGAGTAGCCTAATTCCTAAATAAATGGGTTTTCCAACAGAAAGAGAGAAACGCCTAATGCGAGCAGCCAAGCGCAAGATCCTCCAAGACCTAGAAGCGGAGAGCGAGATCCTGAAGGGTCCGCAGAACTTCTTCGAGCACCTGTTCACGGCCATCGTGAACAACGTGCAGATCTACGTGCGCAACGTGCACGTGCGGTACGAGGACTCCATCAGCTCCAAGGACGGCCCTCTGGCGTGCGGGCTCTGTCTGCAGAGCCTGTCTATCGAGACCACTAACAGGTACTGGTGTTACCTAATTTAAGTATCTGAATTAAGATTTGTAGACGAAAACATCCATAGAAGAAGAACAGTGAAAACCACTTTAGATATATTATAGTTATAGAGTTCCGATCACTACATTTTCGATATCCGTTTTTAGGGTTCCGTAGTTCCGTAGTAAACTAGGAACACTTATAGTTTTCCATGTCTGTCTGTCTTACTCAGAGAAGTCAGAGACTATAAGTACAAGCACAGAATACATACTAGTACTTACGTACAGAAGTCTTACTCTAAAAAGAAATTCAAAGAAATATCTACTCAATATTGTTAGGGATATGGTCTAATTTAACTCGCGTCAGAATTCGACGCCTACTCGTTTAGATACCTAGAATTTCAGTTGCAAGCCAATTTCATTCTTATTACGCTAGACAAACGGTTTATCATAGGTAGATACCTACACAAAACCGATTGAGTGAGCAGTTCGCCTAGGGTTGTCAAGATACTAACATCGCCATCTAGCGCAGGCAATTTCAAATAGGCGTTTTTGGCTGCGCATTTATTCACCTACCTTGTTAACTGTACATACATAGGTAATATATTATAACGTATTTATATCTTTTTCCGTAATAATAACCATATATATGTATGTTACCAATATATCATAACATAATATACCTATCATATGATAATTATATAATTAATGATATACTAAATAGGTACGGTACCTATTTAGTATAAATGATTCAATATTAATATGCTTCGTAAAGACGCTAAAGGTAAGGTACCTAAAGTTCAGCGTCTTTAGGAAGCGTAAAAAAAGTTAAATCTGGATCATTGTCTGTGTTTAAGCAATTAAACACTGCACAGTATTTACTGCGTAGTATTTTGCCTTTTTAGGGTTCCGTACCCAAAGGGTAAAAACGGGACCCTATTACTAAGACTTCGCTGTCTGTCTGTCACCAGGCTGTATCTCAAGTACCGCGATAGCTAGACAGTTAAAATTTTCACAAATTACCTATGTATTTCTGTTACCGCTATAACAACAAATACTAAAAACTAAATAAAATAAATATTTAAGAGGGGCTCCCATTCAAAAAACTTGATTTTCATAGATAATGGTACAGAATCCTTAGTGCGCGAGTCCGACACGCACTTGGCCGGTTACTTCTTTTTCTTTCCATGACGATTAAATCGGTAAATCTGGTGAACAAACCGCGCGTGCGTCACTGCTCACTGCTCGCTAGCGACTCTAGCGAGTCGTCCTTGCTGGATTAGCCTTCATATAGAGGCCGCAATGCGTAGGTATATTTTCGATACCTAAACGGGGAGTGACACAGGCCTGGTACAAGACAGCTGTAATTTGGCATGGGTATGAATATTAAATATGCCGAAAAAGCGGTAAAATAATATCTTGAATTTTTTTTTTTGTGATGCTCCCTTACTCGTGAACTGGGCGTCAAATGTCTTTCTCTCGATTCATCCATCGTGTGGGGTATCGTTATATTCAACGATGACCTACTGGTCATTTAAATATATTGTGAGTTTGAGAATACCATTTTTCAATTTAGGGATCCGTTTCTGAAATTTTTGTTGGATCTGCTAAACGGTTATATATATGGACAAGTAAAAAAAATCACGGCCATAGTATATATAGCGAAGTTTAAAGGAAAACTATCAGAGCTAAGTAGGGTTTACAAATTAAAAAATTATAGGCGACCAACTTATAACATGTGCTCTGATTAAGGAAAATTTCGTACAAATTTAATAGAAAATTAGTTTTTAGTGACATGAACTCAAAGTTGGCATTCGCAACTACGGAACCCTACACTGCACGTGGTCTGACATGCACTTGACCTATTTAGCTCTTTTTTTATTCTTAATTTCGTTTACGATTTTGGAGGCAAGTAAAATGTGTAGGTTTAATTTTATACCTTATGTAGTGTCTTTCCGACCGCGCTTTTATGAGATCCAGCCAATCTTAGACCCGTCTTGTGACTCACATAAACTGCTATTTATGAGTAAAACATTTTAATATAACTTGCAAAGTCACGTTCTTAGCGAAGTTTTGATGAGATTATGAGGCAATTTGTCACGCGGAACGCGCGCTTTGAATTATTTATCAGTTATACATCTCCGCCTGTTGATTATTGCGTTTTCTAACTAATACTGTTAAAAACTTGACACAGTCCAACACGCACACATTGTCTCAGATTTTTCGCGAATTCTGTCCGTGGTTCTACTCAGAGTCTTAACGAGTAAGTTATAGTAGCTGTAATTGGTATGTATGTTAATCATGCCGACAATGCGATTCGGTAAAAAAAAATTAATAAAAAAAAAATGTTTATCTTATACCTTTAAACGAGCAATTCTTGTATGTATGTATATATATATATATATTTATAAATTTCTGTGATCTCGAAAACGGCTCTAACGATTTCGCTGAAAATTTGTATATGGGGGTTTTCGGGGGTAAATAATCGATCTAGATTAGTTTTATGTTTGGGAAAACGCGTGTTCTCGAGTTTTCATGCGTTTTATTTTCCACGCAGAATATTGTCGCTAATTTCGTCGCGCCGACCGCCTTGATTTTAGCTCAGTGGTTAAGGATACCGACCGCTAGAAAAAGTGTTACGGGTTCGAATCCCACTCGGTGACTTACTTTTTATTTTATTTTATGTTTAAGTTTATATATAATTTTTTATTTTGCATTGTTTTTAGACAAGTTTAAAAAAAATTAGTTAATGTTTGAGATGTAACCGAGCAAAGCTCGGTCGCCCAGGTACTTAAATATTTTATAGTGCAACTTTTATTACCACCTTTTGCCCCACCCACCACATGTGTTTACTTAACGGTTGTATATAGACACGTGAAAAAAATCACGGCAGTATCAAAAAGGAAAACTATCAGAGCTAAAGTAGGGTTTACAAATTAAAGTGTTATATGTGACCAACTTATAAAATATACTCGGAACAGTAAAGTTTTATACTAATTCGATGGAAAATTAGTTTTTTAGACGTTTTTAGTACCGTAAACTCAAAGTCGGTATTTGCAACTACGGAACTCTGCACTGTGTGAGGCCACTCACTTCATCCTCATCATCGGGTATTTTTGTCTCCACTGCAGGAGCATGAACCTCTCTGTACCACCACAGCCATACTTGGCCAGAGCAGCCAGAGTACTTAGATTACACTCTCCACGCTAGCCAGACGGGTAGGAGAGGTCTCATTGATGTTTATAAGCTTTGTTTAGCTTTAATTTTCTAACTCGCCATCTATGACATCCACGGGACGACTTGTTCTAGGAGGAGTTATTCTACATACATATTTTCACGCCGGTTTTCCATGGGGGTAGGCAGATACTATATCCGATGGGTCTCTACTTACTACGAACCTTTCTACTCTGCCGGAAACCACACAGTATATAGATGAATTGTGGTTTTCAGCAGAGTAACCAGCCAATGCTGGTCTGGGAGAAATGAAAAAACTTAGAATGTACCAGCTGCTTCTCTTCACGCGCAGATCGTAAAAGCCGATCGAGGGAATGGGCAAAAATGCGAATCATATTAACAGGCGATGCGGCTAGCAACCCATCACTGTATTGATTGCTTTTCCATCTTCTCGCCCACCATGACGCTAAAAGTGGCTTTTTGGTCTGGCGGCCCTGGGCTGTGCATAGAGCTGCAAGACCCAAAACGCTCTTTCTGCCCCATTAGGGATAAAGACGTGATAGTATGTATGTATGTATGTAACCAGCCAAGCGAGTGCTATCTTACTACGATCCTTTCTACTCTGCCGCTGAAGATGGCACTCACTTGGCCGGTTATTAAGCTAAGTACTATTTTTTTATAACTTGTCTCAGCAAATGGAAGCCGTCAGTGACACCGGCCGGCGCATCCACAGTATACCAGATGATGCGCGTGGAGTCGCTCTCGCTGTACTGGAACCCGACCGCCACGGCGCTGGACGACAACGAGACCGCCCACATCACGCCGATGCAGTACTATAACTGGAAGCATTACATGCTCACCGGCCTTAATAAGTTCTCCATGCACAGAGAGGACTTTGAGTTTTGTAAGTTATTGTTACATACACGGTAGATTTATGTTTTAATATTTTTAAATTTAAATATTTTGCGCTTCTAAATCTCTGTTTATTTTTATGGGTGGCTGGGACAGACGGCTTTTAATTGTGAACCATTGTTTATAATTCAATAAAGTTTTTACGTATGGCTCTGAAACGTGGTCCCTTACTATAATATAGACTTTGATGTCTACAATCGTATTCGCATTCACATTCGCGAATGTAGAAAATTTGACAAGGTACGAGCCAAGCTCGCACATTTCAGCTGCACACACACATTTCAGATACTATCGAGCAGCGATCGAGAAAGGACCCGTCATGGTGTGACGGGTCCTTTCTCGTAACATAACCTACAACATGTAACATAACGACAATAAACAGTTTCAACGGGACGTGTCTCCAAACCAACATACCAACATCATCAACAGCAACATCTCTGTATGTATGGCGCGGACCTAGGTGACAACCGAAGCTTGCGCCGTACAGACATTCTTAACATCCCTGGTATCTACGTACACATCTGTTTGAGATTTGACGGCTGGCTGCGACCAGTCAAAAAACGTTGTACATAAAATTATATCTCTAAAACACTAGTTGTCTTTCCCGGCAGTGCTAAAGCCAGTGACGTGCAAAGTGAAGGTGCTGATCAACCGGTCGGGCGAGGCGCGCGCGCCGCGGCTGCTGCTGGACGCCGTGCTGCTGGACAGCGCGCTGCAGCTGTCGCGGCGGCAGTTCCTGTCCGTGGACAACCTGCTCGCGTCCTTCAGCAGGATCAAACTCAATAGGTATGTCATATTCCTATATTTAACCCTCATTTTTATTTTTTATGACCTCTACTGTCCCAATGCTGGGCATCTCTCCCATTTCCCAGAGCTGCTTCTAACCAATCACACTGGAAAGCGTCCAAGTCATCGCGCCAACGCTTTCTAGACCTAAAGTTGCGTAAATTATTTTCGATCGAAATTACGTAGTTACGCCGGTTCAAAACTGCCTCGTGACCCCCGATGAACTCACCTAGTGGCGCTACTACTAATTGATCTCACGATTTCACTTTCGAGTTTTACTTGATTTTTTCCAGAATTTTTATTTTGATTAGCTAATTAGGTCTTAACGATTCCTATGAAGTGACTTTCAGCTCCAAAACCAATGAAAAATCACCGTGTATATTTAAAAAATAATTTACTTCAGTAAATTCTTACTTTTTCACTCTGTATCTCTATCACTCGATCACTTGATCACTCCTTCACTCTTTCAATCATTCATTTAATTTGTAATTTATTCACTCATTTACCAAATTTGTTTCAGAAAATACCGCCATTTACACCCTGGGGTGCCACTCACCAAAGACGTCAAAAAATGGTGGATATACGCGTACAACGCTGTCTTAGAGCAGCGCGTGCGCCCCTTCACGTGGGCCTCCGTCCGCAAGCATCGGGAGAACTACAACGCATACAAACAGACATACAAGAGTACCTTGAGGAGCCCCAATGATACCGAGCTGAAGCTAGACCTGCAGAAGTGTGAGGACAGTCTGCCCATCGTGTCCGTGGTCATCGCCAGAGAGCACGCCAAATTTGAGGTAAGTGAGCATAGCTTTTGTTTGGCCGAAATAAGTGAGAGGAAGACTGTAGCCGGTGAGTAACTTTAGCTTTTTTAGGCTGGAGTAAGAGGTGGTAAAGGTGGAGACTGTGTGTGTGGTGTGGTTTCTGGCAGAGTAGAATACGACCACTTCAAGTCTTCTCATGGGTGTCGTAGAAGGCGGCTTAGGAACATACTATCACGTCTTTATCCCTAATGGGGCAGACAGAGCATTTTGAGTCTTGCGGTTCTATGCAGAGCCCAGGGCCGCAAGACCCAAAAGCCACTTTTAGCGTCATGATGGGCGAGAAGATGTTCGCATCGCCTGTTAACATGATTAGCATTTTTGCCCATTCCCTCGATCGGCTTTTACGATCTGCGTGGGAAGAGAAGCAGCTGGTACATTCTAAGTTTTTTTATTTCTCCCAGACCAGCATGGGAGACGGGTTGGAGAGGTCTCATTGATGTTTTTAAGCTTTGTTTTGCTTGTATTTCCTAAGTCGCCTTCTACGACATCCAAAGGAGGGCTTGGAGTGGCCCTATTCTACTCTACCCGAAACCTCACGGCTTTTACAATGAACTTAGTATTATTTTTTCGTTGTTTTAGTTGTTGACACAAGAACCCGACCGCATCGAAGTGGTAGAAAGCGAGGTCGACTGGTGGCTCCCGTCGGCA
The DNA here is from genome assembly GCA_963555685.1 of Acrobasis consociella. NCBI lineage: Eukaryota > Metazoa > Arthropoda > Insecta > Lepidoptera > Pyralidae > Acrobasis > Acrobasis consociella. Next base: position 1,332,795 of record OY743112.1, read on the forward strand.
GAATCCGACGATGATGACAAACGTCGAGTACAACTCTGCGTGAAATCGGAGAGGAGTCGGACGCTATGGAGTCACCTGTCCAGTCCCGAGAAGAAGAAAGTGTGTGAGCTGATAGGTTACGTAGAAGGAGAGCCACAGGATAGGTGTAAGCAGTATATCGGTGAGTGAATTTCTGCTAACATTAGTATTTATTTATTTATTATTAAAATCTTTATTAACGACAACGGTACAAAAGGTGAACTTAATGCTAATGCATTCTCTACCAGTCAACCTGTAGGAAAACATAAATTTTTATCTGATTGCGATAGGTGCTTAAAGATGTACTAGTTAGTAGTGGTAACACTTCAGTTTTTGGATTTAAAACTAAAGGAGTCGGATAAACATTGTCCGGAAACTTTTGAGATAACAAAATAAAGTAAATATACGTACATAAATGTAATATAAAAATGACGTGAGATGACACTCCTCCTAACACTCGCCTTCCTTACACTCGCTCTGAGGATGATCGACTACACTAAGTGAATAAAACCGTTTTAAAATCGCATTATCACACTAACATTCGGGCGAAAGTTAGGGTGTGTGTGAGTGTGTGTATGTATGTTTGTTACTTCTTCACGCCAAACGGCTGGACCCATTTTGATGAAATTTGGTAAGCAGGAAGCTGATACACAGGCTACTTAAGGCGTGGTTGTCACCGCGGGGCGCCGCTAGTAATTACATAAATGTATATCGGGAAAGCAAAATGTCCATTTTAATCGTTTATGTTGCGCGTGTCGCCTTGTGTTAAATAAATAAATAATAATAAATAAATATATAGGGACAAATTACACTGATTGAGCTAGCCCCAAAGTAAGTTCGAGACTGGTGTTATGGGATACTAACTCAACGATACTATATTTTATAACAAATACATATATAGATAAACATCCAAGACTCAGGACAATTTGAAAAAGGCCATTTTACAACTTGCCCTGACTGGGAATCGAACCCAGAACCTCTGGGTGGCGGACTAGCATGGTGACCACTACGCCACGGAGGTCGTCAAAGAGTGATCATATATGATTGTTTTTTCAGAGCACAAACTGAACCTGACGCTGGCCAATTGCTCCCTGACCCTGATGAACAGGAGCAAGGAAGTCTTAGTAGTCACTCTAACACAGTTTCTTGCGTCATTGGAAACTAGGCCTTCAGCTAAAGCTTATAAGGTACGTTTTGTTTCTACATTCTTATCTTATTCTTTTAGTCGTGTGGCTTTAAGGCCATACCCAAATTTTCCGGGGTCCAGTGGCGCCGCCATTTGAAATAAATCATTTGAAAGGAAACAGAGATATCATTTAAAATTGTGCCTTGATCAAGCCCTAGATAACCCTTCAAACTATTTTATGAACTACAGTTTATAGTCTAAAGTGAGAACGTGAAGCTTTTCTACGCACATTAGCCAAAAGTGGCCGTTTTTCGCAAATGTGCGTAGAAAAGCTTCACATTCTCGCTTTAAACTATAAAAAGTAGTTTAAAAAATACTTTGAATGAGTATCTAGAGCTTGGTCAAGACACAATTTTAAATGATATCTCCATTTTCTTTCAAATGATTTATTTTAAATGAGGGCGCCACTGGACCCCGGAAAATTTAGGTATGGCCTTAAGCTTAGAATAGCACTCCATCTGTTTCTGTGCATGTCGTAAGAGTCGACTAAAAAACTAAGCACAAACATCTCGTGCTACAACTGCATTCACAAGGAGGGAAGAAGTCTTCGGCGTCCTTAGGTGACCAGACCTCGTCTCTCTTATCCTTATCCCACTATTGATGTTGGGTTGGCACAGTGCGTGAGTTTTTTCCATTTTGTTCTATCTCCAGTCAACATGTTCGTCACTTCCCTCCTACTCATATCCTCCTGCAGCCCGCTCAAAACTCTCCTCAAGGCGAGAATGGGGGAGAAGTGCGGGGACGGGGAACGGGAACACATACTACGCGGGCCTTTGAAGTTTCCGTACAAATATTGATTCTGTGACCAAGGTACCAATGACCTTGCCAGATGAAATGAATTTTATGTCAATGTAATAAGGTTGAGATCCACTTGTGTTCAAGCGGCCCAATGGGACCGCTCGGGGTAGAGTAATTAATGTTTATTTGTATCTGTAATAAAATCACCAAAATATATAATTCAGCTATCAGCTCGTGCGGAAAGCATCGTGGTGGAAGGCGTGACGTCAGACGGGGAGCTGGTACCTCTGGCCAGCCCGGAGCGGGGCGCGGGGGGCGCCGCCCCCACGGCGCACTTGCTGGCCTTGGACGTGGAGCGGAACCCGATAGCGAGCGACGCTGACTACGGCCTCTGCTGTACTTTGGAGCCGCTGGAGTTGTTGTATGTTGAGGTAAGTTTACTCTGTTGACCGATAGTCTTTTGTCTTTGACAATATGGTCTTAGAAATAAGGGAGAGAGTGAAAGAGAGATAGAGAGTAAGTGAGAGAGAGGGAGAGGAAGAGAGAGAGCTAAAGATAGATAGATAGAGAGAGAAAGACTGGTTCTGTTCTGGTTTGTATCTGACTTTGACTGGAATACATACATATTGAAACATGAAAAGTAATGTTTTTTTCAAACAAATTGAGCAGTTACGTTTTTTTATACGTCGTTATTAAACTCACTGTACCGTTATTCGAAGCCTATATAATGAGAGGGGCACTACTTCCGGTTCTAGTACTAGTCATGACTTCCGGTCTAGGTCCACGCCAGCTCGCCATTTCCGCTTCCCCCTATGCTCCCATCCCCACTATGCGACACTAGCGCCACCTAGGCAGTTGGGTTTTGTAACCCAGTTTGTTCGTCATTGGCGTTTTTGATTCCGTTCGAGACGGTTACCTAATATGCAACGCATATTCAAACCGCCTCACCGGTACTAGCCAAAAACTTCAGGAGGAAAAAGTGGTAATATTAACGGAAAAGCGCTGTGCGTGTCACCAGCTGTGAATAAAATTTTAAGGTTATCTGAGGTAACAAATTAAATGTTCACGTGGTTAAACCGTAAGTAATTTGAACCATAATATTTTCTCCAGTATTTTCCGGTCATAATTTTTCTACATTTTAACTGTGTTACAGTTTATAGATAGTAAATAATTTATTGCTATCTCAAGAGTACTTTATTCCTTTTTAGATTTGGTTACGTCGGTATCTAACTACCTACGTATAATTTTTTTACTACGTTTGGCAATCAGATCTATTGCTAAATTTAAAATGTAATTTTCTTTTGTACTTTTATCAGTGTTATTGACCTTACAGGGACGGTAATCCCTTAAGTTTAAGCCTTTTCAGAGTGAATAACCAATTAAAGTGATTGAAGTGCGAAAGTGAGCTAAGTGATAATAGAATGGGTTTGGTTAACTTCTCAGGAAAAGAAAAACCGTAAGTAACCGCATGCTTAAACTTATGCACAAGTGACGTAATCGCCATTTGGGCGTGGCCTTCACGAACAGAATTGTTTTAAACCATGCACTTGCAACATGGCCATATAGAGATAGGTCTTTCTGATATTTCGTGGTCATTTTTCAACTGGGACTAACTATTAGTTGATAGTTTTAAAGTAGGAAGCAGCCACGCTGCCAAGTACTTCTGTTCAGTCCTGATAATCATTATTATACATATTTTTAACAGTTTATCTGAAATGTACACAACCCTACAGGGTTTACTAGCTATTAATATAATAATTCCAGATTTGATGATAATATAAATTTGCAGGTGCTTCTAACGCTTTCTTACAGCAAGGAACTACCGATATGCTAAAGCTGAAAATAGTTATTGCTTGCTGCCCCGCCGAGTGTAGCGACAAACATAATCATACTGGAACTCCTGCCCCGCAGGTTTCCTATCGTATTGATTTACGACAACACCTGGAATCGCAATGCAGCCCTACCAAGCGACGCGACAAACGTAATCATACTGGAACTCCTGCCCCGCAGGTTTCCTATTGTATTGATTTACGACAACACCTGGAATTGCATTGCTGCCCGCCGAGCGGCGTGACAAGCGTAATCATACTGGAACTCCTGCTCCGCAGGTTTCCTATCGTATTGATTTACGACAACACCTGGAATCGCACTGCTGCCCTGCCAAGCGACGCGACAAACGTAATCGGAACTCCTGCTCCGCAGGTTTTCTATCGTATTGATTTACGACAACACCTGGAATCGCACTGCTGCCCCGCCAAGCGACGCGGCAAACGTAATCATATTGGAACTCCTGCCCCGCAGGTTTCCTATTGTATTGATTTACGACAACACCTGGAATTGCATTGCTGCCCGCCGAGCGGCGTGACAAACGTAATCATACTGGAACTCCTGCTCCGCAGGTTTCCTATCGTATTGATTTAAGACAACACCTGGAATCGCACTGCTGCCCTGCCAAGCGACGCGACAAACGTAATCATACTGGAACTCCTGCTCCGCAGGTTTCCAATGGTATTGATTTACGACAACAACTGGAATTGCATTGCTACCCGTCGAGCGGCGTAACAAACGTAATCATACTGGAACTCCTGCTCCGCAGGTTTCCTATCACATTGATTTACGATAACACCTGGAATCGCACTGCTGCCCCGCTAAGCGACGCGACAAACGTAATTGCACTGGAACTCCTGCTCGGCAGGCTTCCTGTAGTGTTGTTTTACGACAACACCTGCTTGCATTGCTGCTCGCCGAGCGACGCGACATACGTAAGTAATCACACCGGAACTCCTGCTTTGCAGGTTTCCTATCGTGTTATTTTACGATAACACCTGGAATCGCATTGCTGCCTCGCCGAGTGGCGTGACAAACGTAATCATACTGGAACTCCTGCCTTGCAGGTTTCCTATCGTATTGATTTACGACGACACCTGGAACCACATTGGTGCCCCGCCGAGCGACGTGACAAACGTAATCATACCGGAATTCCTGCTCCGCAGATTTCCTATCGGTATTAATTTCATGACAACACGTTAGTCAGGTTCCCTATAGTGTTAATTTACAACGAAACCTGTAATCGCATTTTTACCCCACAGAGTGACGTGGCAAATCTGTTCATACCAGAACTCCTGCTCCGCAGAGTTCTTGTCTTATTGATTTACAGCAAAATGCAATCGCATTCTGCACCGCAGAGCGAGTAACGTCGTTTAGTTTCGGAAGTATAGGTGAACCTCTGCTATGGATATTTTACTGTTTAAGCAGCAACCATGGTAAAACTTCTGCTCTACAGAATTCCGTGCGCTTCGACTAATGACAATGATCCTAAGTCGGCCTCTGCTCCGCGAAACGACCCGAATGAAAGCTGAGCGGAATGATCACTGCTATACTTATTTTTCGGGATATCGTCTCGAAAAAGACTGCTGCGCAAAATAATCCCTGCTATACTTATTTTCCGGGATTTCGTCTCGAAAAAGACTGCTGCGCAAAATAATCACTTTTACACTTATTTTTTGGGATATCGCCCCGAAAGAGACCTCTGCCCCGCAGGACGGTATGAGTGCTTCAATGTTTGCCGAGATATCGTACTACTGCATTAAGGTCTCACCCCATTCCGCAGGATGATCTGAGTGCATTAATGTATAGCAAACCCGCCTGCATTAAGCAATGTATATTCATCGATGTATTATACAAACAGAAGCACTGAAAAATCTGCTTCGTTCATCGATCCATGTAAAAGCTTGTTTAAGCTATTGCCCTTCATAAAAACCTATAAATAGTGATAGCAATAGGGTATGTACGAAAAACAAGGACCCAGACTCTGCTCCGCAAGTCTATCCAAGTACACTAATTTCTAATCAGACTTATCACACCACTGCCCAGTACAAACTTTTAGAAACAGGGTCGAAGGTCACGTCATTATAGTTCTAGACGCCTTGGAACGTAATGATCATAAAATTTTACTTGGTTCATAATTGGAATGCGACGTTGTGTTATTTTTTATTAAGAGAAGGTGCATTGTTTTGGTTTAGCATCGCGGATAACTCAGACTAGCATCATTCAGCAAAATATACGTATACGTATGCAGTTTAGCGGTCTCCGCGATTCGTAGTGTACCGCTCATTGCCGAGTAAAACTAAATAAGAGCGCCTACCAATGGCACCTTATTATTTTACTTCCATTGGGCTATTTATGAGTACATTGTTATTTTCTCTAACTCATTGCCATGCAGGAGGATAATGTAATGCCTCAAACCCCTATGTAAGCCAGCTTTTTTAAGGGGGGGGGGTCATAGTCATAGCTCCATTGAGACCTACCCCTCAGATGCATTAATCATCAACAAAGTCTTATTCACGTGGATTGTGGACAAACCCCAATCAATCTCATTTTAAAGCTTTTAATAAAAATGCTTTTACCATGACACTTATATAGGTGCTACGCATCTCAACCCATATATGTATGTACGTACACAGAGTCAAAGGTAAAATTCTACAATACATCAGTACAAGGTACAGCACAGCACGGGTGCCTTGTACCAGACCTACCCTACCAAAGAACTAGGCCTACCTTGGAACCTTGACCCTCGTTTAGTAGCATGTTCAATGTCAGGGCGTTAGTGCCTTTGTCGTAAGCGACCAGGAGTTTCATCTCCGACTCAATCAAGATGAAATTATGCACGAAAGGCTTAATTTACCCCACTCTTGTCTGTACTTGATATATAATTAAATATCGAATACTAAAACTTCTTTTTTACTTTGAAAAGTACGTGCTACACTAAATTTTGTGTTAAAATGACAGTGAAATACTTTTACATTATAATACATTTGCGTTCAATAAGAATGGTGTTATGGCCGTCATACGAGTATCCTAGAGGAGCAGAGCAGTTCCACCATCAAGCTGACGTGGGTCCACGCTTATCATCCGTCAAAATGTAAGATAAAATGGGCAACTGAAAGGTCAAGTGCGGGACACATTAACCATGTATCTAACCCTGCCAAGTAGTAGTCAAGAGTATTGTTATTAGTAATATTTTTGCTCAGAATGTTTGCATACACGTGCAGTGGCTATATTCATCGTCAGTCTGCCTAAAGATGTCAAGCAAACGTCGTCGGCAAAATATGACATCCGGGTTTCTCACCTGGTTTCGTTCGGTATCCGAAGTCAATGAAGTCCAAAGCCACTACGCCGACCTACGGCTGTGGGATAGTTTTATTTTAAACCAAAATAAGAACGTAGAATAAATATTTTCCCAATGAAACATGGACACAAATGGTATGATAGTCGGAATCATAGTCTCGCGAGTATCAGCATCTGAGAAGAAGCATCTACGCTTCTTATTAGCTGTACATGACAAGCATAGAAAAAAAAAAATACTGAATATTTGATACAACTTATAAAATTCAGTACAACAAAATAAATTTCACGATGTACCATTGCTTAAGTATCTAAATATAATGATAGTTATGCATCGGATTCAAACCTTTCTTTTGTAGTGTGAGCGCTCTGCTAACTGAGCCTTTGCAACTTCAAATTACCATGTTGAATTTCTTCGTGATATATCAACCCTGTATGGGTTCACGCAATTAAAGCATACACATTTTGTATGTCTGGCCACGATATCGTAACGTGATATTTAACTTAATTTTACTATAGAATACTGAAATCTCCGTAAACACAGAAAAGTCTGCATTTGATAGACTTGTGAGAGGCGTGATATCTTTACAAATACATATCTACTTATACCTTTACCTATATGTTTATAATCGAACTGTCTATCCACCAGATAAGATACTATGTCTGCCTATTGCAAAAATTAATTTTGTTAAATTAATCGCTACATTCGTATAAATATCTCAATCCACATGCGCTGCCTGCTGGATTACATTATTGTCGCAGGTCCTAACCTGCTCACTTATTAGATAGAATCACATTGACGTAACTAAGCACCACCAGGCGATAATAGACACGTCTCTCATTATATAGGCTTCGAATAACGGTACAGTGAGTTTAATAGCAACATTTTACCTGCAAATAAAATGTATATTAAACATACTTACCTTATTCGAAGGCTATAGTTTATAGTTCTACCTGGTGTCACAAAAGACGATCCAATGACGAACAAACTGGGTTACAAAACCCAACTGCCTAGGTGGCGCTAGTGTCGCATAGTGGGGATGGGAGCATAGGGGGAAGCGGAAATGGCGAGCTGGCGTGGACCTAGACCGGAAGTCATGACTAGTACTAGAACCGGAAGTAGTGCCCCTCTCATTATATAGGCTTCGAATAAGGTAAGTATGTTTAATATACATTTTATTTGCAGGTAAAATGTTGCTATTAACCTTTCATCGAGTTCAATTCTACACAACCTCGAATTTGAAGGACAGATTATTTCGTTTGGGAAAGATTTACAATATTATTGACTGAAATATTTGCAAATAAGCGGCCAAGTGCAAGTCGGACTCGCCCATGAAGGGTTCCGTAGTAGCAAATAACATAATATAATATATTTTTTTTAATTTTTATATTTGTGTTGATTGAATGAAAGGTAAATTACCGTTTATGATTTATGACGTATTAAAAAAAAAACTATTTACTAGATATCGTTCAAACCAATTTTCGCTGGTAGTTTTTATGGTAATGTACATCATATATTTTTTTTAGTTTTATGATTCTCTTATTTTAGAAGTTACGGGGAGGGGGGGGGGGGGGGGGGACACTTTTTTCCAAGTTTTGGAAGTGTCTCCCGCGCAAAGTATTCGGTTTAGAAAAAAAATATATTAGAAACCTCAATATCATTTTTAAAGACCTATCCATAGATACCCCACACGTATGGGTTTGATGAAAAAAAAATTTTTGAGTTTCATTTCTAAGTATGGGGAACCCCTAAAATTTTTTGTTTTTTTTTCGGTTGCGGTTTACATAATACATCTTCTTACCAAGTTTCAACAGTATAGGTCTTATAGTTTCGGAAAAAAGTGGCTGTGACATACGGACGGACAGACAGACAGACATGACGAATCTATAAGGGTTCCGTTTTTGCCATTTGGCTACGGAACCCTAAAAATGGGCCTCATATAAAATTCTGAATCCCAAGTAACATTCTTTATCTAATCTCCGAACAAAAAAACACCCGAATGGCATCCGCACAAATTTGTAACGACCTAAAAAATTTATGCCGTCTTTACAGCACGCCTTCACTGAGCTGATCAACTTCTTCCAAACCCACTCGATGACGTCAGAGGACCTGATAGAGGAAGTGACGCAGTTGTCACACAAGGCGGTGGGCGTCAGCAAGTCGGTGCTGGCGTACGCCGTGAGCCGGAAAAAGGTGTTCCAGCTCAACGTGGACGTTAAGGGGCCCAGGGTGGTGGTGCCGGAACACGGCTGCGTGCACAAGTAAGTGTAGGGATGTTGACTATACCGATAGTGGTAGGTTAGGTACCTTAGCGAGCGTGTGGTTTCCGACAGTCAGAGATTTTGCGCACTAGCGGCAGTAATTTGGGTAAAATTTTTCTTTGTGATCTATACTTATAATAAAATAGAATAAAAAGTGTGTCTGTACATTTAATATATTTCCAAAAAATAGAGAAAGAATTAAAAAAAAGATGTCTGTCTGTTTGTACACGCTAATCTCCGAAAATACTGGAGGGATTTGAATGAAACTTTTTGTTTTATAGCTTTTAAGCCTGGGCAACATATAGGGTATAAATGATTTTAAAAAATGGAACACCTGATGCGGGACTAAAATAGTCCAGCTAAACTATAAGAAATATAAAAATGACGCCTTAGCAAAAGTTCTTTAGCCTGATGAGCATTTTCCAGAGATATAAAGACCACGCGAACGGGGGGGTTTCGGCCAATATTTTTTGTGACTATGATTGTGAATATGACTTGTGATCATGATTTATAATGTCCTTAAATATGATGTCATTATTTACTAGTCATCCTGAATAAATTGGATTGATAACCTCCTTTTTTAAAGTCGGTTAAAAAGTTATACGAATCATTTGCCAGATCTGGCCGCGTGATGATCGTGGACTTCAGCCGCATCCTCATGAAGTGCGAGCTGCAGCCGCCTAACCTCACACTAGAGGACGCCACCTGCATGGAGTTGGAGGAGAGACTGTATGACAGACTGCACGCTGACTGCTCGGTGCAGGTACGTCATACAGAAGTGCCGTATTGGAAACGCGGAGTCACCTAAACGAATGGAAAAACCGTTCGTTTAGTGACTCCGCGTTTCAAAAATGACTCCACAGTATAGTTTGTCTAGCCTATAAATCATCTCTATCATATCAGCCACAGGAATTCCACTGCTGGTCATAGGCCTCCCCCAAGGATGTCGAAGGAAGCGGAATGTCTCCGTTTCCATTTAAGTTAAATAATTCGGAAGTATCCAGGCTCAAAAATAAATTATTTTTAATGACAATTCCTTGTCAGTGATCGTATCTATTTTTAACGTGATTTTATCTTTTTTTGACTCGAAGAAAGTATGACGTCACGACGTGCTATTTTATACAAACCTCATAGACAATGTTCGTTTTGAGGTTTAGAAAAAAGTATTTGATTTGTTGGAAATTAGCGGATTTAAGGGGGGGGGGGGGGGACAGTAATGGACCCCTAAAAATTCAAGTAGCCCCTTAAACTCTTGGTTACTTATAAGGTGCTGTTCTGCGACTGGACGGCCCCGTGGCGCGAGCTGCGCAAGCACGCGGACTCCGAGCTGCACCTGCTGCCCAGGGTGCGCGCGCAGCTCGTCTTCTCCAATAGCATCAAGAAGGACTACAAGCTGCTGCCTAGGTGAGTGACTATTGTTCTCTTTACTGACTTATATCAGTTTACTACTGGACTATACATGCTGACATTTCATTGGTTTTGAAAAAAAATGTCGTATGGTAAATAAATTCCTCTATCGACTTGTGATCAAAAAGTTGCAAAAATAATTTTCGACCAAGATCACTTAGATTTGCCCGTCCAAAACTGCCGCGTGACTTCGATGAACTCCGGCCGGTGGCGCCTTGCGGTGGTACTACTAATCAATTATTGAGATCAATCTCACGATTTTACTTTCGAGTTTATTTGTTTGAGCATTTTTTGTTTTAGATTTTTTATTTTGACTAGCTAGGTCGTATCAACGAGCCTTACGAAGTGACCCTCGGCTATAAAGTCATTGGAGATCACCGTGTATGTCTCAACCGATAGAGGAAGAATTTACACGTACCACTCTGGGCAGACATAATTTTATCATTTCAATATTGGTGATTGCAGTAGATGATATATAGTCGTTGGCTCTGGGCGTTGTGCTGCTCGATTATCAATACCCAGCCCCGGGTCTAGGGGCGGAGGGGAGGGGGAGGGAAGGCAGTGGGTGTTCCTAGCAAATATTTGCACCTCCTTCTTCAGCTCACCCCCGGCTGGCTAGAGGCAATTTAAAGAGTTGAAATGAGCATCCCCCCTCGTCAGAAAAACTAAACATGAAGCACAAGATAAGGATCTTGATCCTCCCAAGAAATTGTCTACTTCCGGTCCTGTCATCATCATATCAGCCGCCGGAAGTCCACCGCTGGACATAGGCTTACCCTAAGGTTTTCCAAACTAACCGATTGGAAGCGGCCTGTAATACCTATCTTATTACATTCTTGGGAGAGGGAGAAAGACGGTGAATTTTTGAAGTGAAAACTTCTTTAGCGGCGTTGTGCACTTTTTTGGAATGGGTAAAAAATATTAAACTCGCGTCAGGACACGTGGCCTGATCGAAAATTCGTAAGACGGCGCAGGGCGCTTGCGCGAATGTTCGTGTGTGTTTATGTTACAGCGCATCCATGGATGGTGACAGCTGATGGCTCGACCGTCTGTGTAGTGGCCATACTGCTGTGTATTTGAAAATGATTTTGTTGAAAATGAATTTGGTCATGCTTGTGACATTTGTGACAGACTGTGGTTCAGAAAAGATTTGAAATATTTTATACTGATAATTAAAGCAATTCTTGCAAAATTATTCCCTAACCATTCCAAAATATCAAAAATGGACAACGTTAATATTCAAGTTTTCACTTCTGCCGGCACTCCCAGTGCAACCCGTCTTTTTTTATTATACTCGCGGCAAACTTCTACTTTATATTTTTAAAACTGCTTGGCAAAGGTTATATCAGCTTTTTTTTTAATTCACAGATATAAACTAAACATATCGCTGTCAAGCTTCAAACTGAACCTGTCAGACCGCATCATTGGCAACCTAATGGACTTCTGCGACAACCTGCCCGTGCCAGTCCCCAACACGGTCCCAGTGTCCTTCCTGGACTCCGGGGACTACCCTGAGGACCCTGACGATCCTGAGTTGATGGAAGCCATGATGCAAGACCTGGTGACGGCAGATCCTGGGTATAAAGAGCTGGTGGACTTGAGGCAGAGGATCGTAGCTGCGTATCTGAGGAGGAATAAGTAAGTATTAGTTCTTACGTTGTGCATGAAGAATGTATTAACATAAATCGCGTTCGTTACAGGTAAAGTGACTTTAATTTGCATTGCCTTCGCAACAGTCGCAAACTGTAAGAAGGAACTTCCTTAAAAAAAAATACAATTACAAATGAAACTACACATTTAACCCTTAAATTGAACCAAGCCAAACATATTAATTTAGAAATCTAAAAGATTTTGACCGTGTGGCATGGCTGTTACTGCGTTTTCTCTCTAAAATAAGTATTATGAATAAAGTAAAAAAAAGAACTTCTTCGATATTTAAAATATACATGTTAAACGGACTTAAAGCCAGGACTTAAGATATTCTCATGCCATAATGATTATAAATATAATAGTAAAAATATAATAGTCATTATGAACTAAGTATATTTATAGGTTAGTGAAGGATATGACCATAGAAACATTATATGAAAGAACATACAACAACTAAGGTTAATCCTATTTCCTACTTCCTACTAATATTATAAATGCGAAAGTAAGTTTGTATATTTGTTTGTTACCTCTTCACGCCTAAACTGAACCGATTTCGATGAAATTTGGTATAGATATAGTTTGAGACTCGGGGAAGGACATGAGTACTCTTTATCCCGAAATTCCCACGGGGAGCGAAGCCCGCGGTTACAGCTAGTTTCTTATTAATTCAAAATAATATTAACATGTAAATGTATATTCAGAATGATTTTAATAAAGACACATTTACAAGATGGTTTGTTTTTTGTGTGTTAAAGTGGCCAACACTGGTGTCAGATGCTCCAGTCCAAGCTGCCTAAATGCATCTGACGTCAATATTTTTTTTAAGTTTTTTAACGGGACCTCGCATTTTCATCCCCAGGGTAGCAGAGTCCCCGTACGACTCTGCGGGGGCCCGGCTCGGGTTCCAGCAGGCCGCGCAAGCGTTCGTCTCGGCCGAGCACAGCGATGAAGATATGGAGGTGTACGCGCGCTCCGTGGACTTACCAGGGTTCGACGACAACGTGTCGCCCAGCAACAACATACTGGTGCTGCTGAGGTTCATCATAGGTGAGGCTTTATGATGATGAACGTCACAGGTTTAATATAAGTATTATAGAACGAAATCTCCTTAGGCTCCGCGCAATATGCGTTTCGGTCCCTCATCTTCGCATCCTGGCAGGGTCGCCATGTGGTGTAGGAGGCGACTGTATTTAAATACGGTTGGATTAGGACTATCTTTATGAATAAATTTCTCACTGTTCATTTCTGTATGTTGCTACACTACACGCACCTCACTCCCATTCTCGCTATGTGGGGGTGTTGAGTTTTCAGGAGTGAACGCAGCTACGGCGCTACAGCCGCCTCGACAAGGCGAGAACGGAAGAGAGGTGCGGGGACGTGGGAAGGAGACGCATATTGCGCGGGAACTTAGGATATTCTCGTATTAATTCTGAGTGAACGCAGTGATCGACCGAGAGCCAGATAGATCGATGATACTCGTATAAGAAAAGTCGCGGGTTAAAACTGGTTTCGAAAGGTATGCACTTTAAGAGGCCTATTCCTAACAGTGGGATATAGAAAGCTATGATGAAATCTAAGAGATAGTGGGTAAGAAAATTAAGAGTCTAAAAGAAAAAGCGTTTTAGTATTAGATACGAGTAGGAAAACCAAACGAAAAACTTTAATTTTCTAATATTACTACAGTGTTATAAGTGAAGAAAATAATAAAATTTCCTGTTTCCCAGGAGAAATCGTGATCAACCTCTCGCGCTCCACCGACCAGACGGACAAGCCGTACGTCATGCTGAGCATCAGCAAAGTGTGCCTGGATGTGGCCCTCATGGAGTACGGGCCTGCTGTGCAACTGTCCATCGGCCAGGCTTTGCTGACGGACAAACAGCATCACAGTGCGAATGGACAGTATCTGGAGCTGTTCACTAGCTCGGGAGAACTCTTCAATTTGCTGTATAGGAAGGTAAGGTCTATGCCAGCCCTTGTCTAAAAAGACCTGATAAATAAATAAATAAAGCTACATCCAGGCATCAGCAAAGTGTGCCTGGATGTGGCCCTCATGAAGTACGGGCCACCCGTGCAGCTGCCCGTCGGCCAGGCTTTGCTGATGGATATTTATTATTTATTATCTCTAGGTCACTTAGATTTAACCCCCCTCTTTACATCCCTTTTGCTTCCACAAATTACCGCCAGAACTCGTTTATTTTGCGGGCGAGTAGCAACTTTAATAATCTCTCCGAAACTGTTGACATTGACTTATTCGCTTCAGGCATAGCGAAAGCTAAACGGTTACTTTACGAACATTTGCTCCAGTAATATAGTGATTTCATTTCCGATTATTATGTTTATTTGTTTTGTGTTTGTTTCACTGTTCATGCGTTCTTGTGAATATTTTACAAGTTATTTGGCATCACTAACTCTTACTTAGTTTTCTTTTAAAAATATTTATTGTCTCTTTTAAGTAGCGTGTAATAATGTTCAATTATTTGGAATTCTATACTGTTTCTAGCGGTGAGGACCTTTAATTGGCTCTATTATTGCTATATTTTCTGTTTTTATTGTAATTACTTGTAGCTGTTGGTCTCTCCATGTAAATAAAATAATATAAAATAAAAATCTTAAACTTTTTGCTCATCAGGCTAAACAACTTTTACTAAGGCGTCGTTTTTATATTTCTTATAGTTTAGCTGGACCTTATGCTAGTATTTATTCTCTGATTATGGTTCTAGGTGTTCCATCATCCAAAATGAATTATACCCTATAAGTATGTTGCCCATAGGTTAAACAGCTATATAAAAAAAAAAGTTTCATTTGAATCCTTACAGTATTTCCGGAGATTAGCGTGTACAAACAGACAGTCATTTTTTTTAAATATTTACTCCGTTACTATATCTCCATCGCCCAAAAATTTTTTTTGGTATTATATTCAATGTACAGATTTTTTTTATATTACTGTTTTATTATATAGATTACATATTGCTCTGAAGCGGTACCGCTGAGAATACAACCGAGACTCCGCTCCCATAATGATTGTGAACTTGCAGGTCCGCGCGGACTGCCCGGAGTTCCGCTCGCACTTCCACAGCGTGGAGCAGAGCGCGGTGGCGGACGCGGGCGGCGTGGCGCTGCAGCTGCACGCCGACGCGCTGCGCACGCTGCTCAAGTACGCGCAGTACATCTGCCACAAGTACGTACGCTGCTCATTACGGCCACTTCTTTTTTTTTCTTTACTTGATTATGGCGATCAAACTTCGTTGAAGCTTATTTTGCCAGTGTCTAGTAATATCTCTTTTATATTCCTAATCCTAAATCCTTAACTATACAATCAAAGGTTGGTATAGGTCCTTTGATTGCTTCACGGGAGCTTCTGGCGACAAATCTATACGAGTCCACTGGTTTTCATAGCCGATTGAGTGGCGGACGGCGCCCAAAGACGCCCACCGCAGTCCGCAAATAAATATCACTACAACCGCACTATGACTGTCCACTTTAAACATTTCACATATTGTCCATGAGAATGAGCATTTATAACACCAAACTACACCAATTTCATATTATAAAGTCCACTAGAATCAATTTGCAAAATAATTTAAAGCAACCTCCAACTGGACCCCTTGACTTCCCGCCAAAAACTCCTACGGGCACTTCAGCGCCATCTGACAGCACGTATGCTGCTATCCTTTTCTGTTTGCTGCTATCCAGACAAAGAGCGACGGAACGCACCAGCATGGCCGGTTTCGTGGCGCTTCGTCACCCTTTCTCGCTCTAGCTAATGACGACAGAAAAGGACAGCAGATGTGCTGCTAGATGTAGCCCAATCCTAAGAGCTTTTCGGTGGAGTTAAGTGGAGATGCCTCCATTTCTCTCTTTGTTATACCTTGAACTGATAATGTTAAAATTTAAAAAAAAATGCACCCCAATCATCGAATTGGACTAAACTAGTCAATCAAAAAAGTCAATGCAGTCAAACTATACCTACTAGTTTGACGTAACTGTGTGTTTCTCTGTAGTGTGTAAAAACATCTTTCATTAGAGTCATAATCGGTCAGTTGATCTATTTCTCAGAATTGGTTCTAAGTAAAAAAGTTTTTGAAAAAAAAAGATTGCCTAATTTCTTATCTAGACAAATTAATCAAATTGCACTTGCAAAATGGTAACCTATCACAAACTAGATTTGTTTTTCTTCGATTTTTATTTGTTCGAAAACGGTACAACGAAGTTTTAAATGCCAAATGGGTTCTTTACCATATTTTCTGCTTATATAAATTCAATAAATATATTTTTCGTCTTCTATAAAAACTATCGACCGAAAATCAAAATATGTAATTTTTATTTGAAAATTTATTTGGTAACAAGAATTTTATTTTCTAGAAGTATTAATGATAGAAATAACTTCTTCCAAATTATTATTTACACAGATTTTCAATAACTTTTATTTTATTAACAGTAATTTTGTACATGCAGGATTAATATATTATAATAAATAACACTTATTTAAGTAACAATAATATAAGTAACAATAGTTTTATTTTCTAGAAGTGTTAACAATAGAGGTAACTTCTTCTAAATTATTATTTATACAGATTTTAAATAACTTCAATTTTATTAACAGTAATTGTGTACATGCAGAATTTATATATAACAATAGTGACAGAGCGCTATAGGTAGGTTCAGGTTGCGGCGGGGTGGCCCTTGGGCCACCCCAAGCCGCACAACATGAATACACACAAACACAAATGTGTTTAAACCTACTTATTAAAACAAAAACCTTGTGACAGAGCGCTATAGGTAGGTTCAGGTTGCGGCGGGGTGGCCCTTGGGCCACCCCAAGCCGCACAACATAAATACACACAAATAGAACATAACTACAAAGTATATACTCTGTATATATAAACATTTTGGATTTCAAAATTATGATTTAAGTTATTTGGTATTTGTCATGTTGTATTTTAATAATAGGGAAAATAATTTTTAGGTTAAATAATTATTTTCTTTATGAAACATATAGAAATAGTATCATCGGTTTAGCGTTAGGTTGCAATACAAAGCATATACCTTTCAAAAATATAACAATCGAAAATCGGAATTTCAACCAGATGGAATAAGAGATTTCGGTCAAATGAAAATATTAAAAATAAAAAAATTACGAAACGTTTTTGGTATTTTCAAATTCGTAACTAAAGAATTCTAGTTTGTGAACCCTCGTACTGTGTCACAGGTAACTTTTAATAATAAAAAAAAAATAAGTAGATGAGTGTTTGTTAAAAAAATAATACTTTCTAAACAATTTAAACATTAATTTCTCAGGGTCCAACACCGTCACGCTTTGAACTTGAAGAAGCTCGTACTCCCCAAAGCAAAGTACCTGTGGAACTACCTCATGAAGCCGGAAGCTGACCCGCCCGTGCCCTCTGGAGCCACGAAATTCAGCTATTCCGTTAGGTAAGCTTCATTTACCAATTTGATTACTTTTTGAGGACTTTGAGATATGATATTTTGTTTGGTCTTGACCCGCGTGAGTTCACTTTTTTTGGTTTGATTGTGTAATAAACATATTGCTTTTTTGTATAAATATTTTTTCTAGTGTACATGAACTAATAAAATAAATAAATAAATAAGCGAGGTTGCCTGGAAGAAACTGCTTTGCTTGTAAAACGTCCGCTTTGAGTGCATTTTCTAGTTTTTAAGATGATAATGTCCTGTCTTACATGCAACGGGGAAGGAACATCAAGATGTAAAACGAACCACGGGCTATATTAGATCACTATAGTATTATGAAATTAAAATAACAGTTAAAATTGTATGGGGACTTTGTATGGGAATGTCGAATTTTGTTTTTGGTTTTTTACTATTATTTTATAATCATCATACTCTAGTTATGTAGTACAGCCCGTGGTTTGATTTATTACGTGTACATGTCCCTTACACATCATATACATTTTTGTTCAATAAAAGGTACAATTATTGTATTGTTGAACTTGTCAATTTGCACTTTATTCCAGAGTGTCGTCAGTGTCCGTAAAGCTATGCCATCTGGACTGTTCATTGGTGGAACTGAAGCTCACAAATTTAGAGAGCGACTGCGTGTTCCGAGCTAACGACCGCATGATCTTCAAGCTGTACCTGAGCTCGCTGCAGCTCGACGACTTGTCTGAAGCCACCCTCTATCCCAAGGTATAGTATAACATGATGTCATCAGTGTCCATTGAGCTACGTCATCTGGACAATTCGCTGGTGGAACTAAAGCTCGCAACTTTAGAGAGCGACTGCGTGTTCCGAGCTAACGACCGCATGATCTTCAAGCTGTACCTGAGCTCGCTGCAGCTTGACGACTTGTCTGAAGCTACCCTCTATCCTAAGGTATAATTCTTTGCTCATCATTTAAGTATCCTTCGAGCTTTATCCAAAGATTACCAGTCAGTTAAATCAAATATTGGTAAACGTCGCTAAAGTCTTATAGTATAGCTTGGATACGCGTAAAATAAGACTTAAATAGTATGCCCGGCCTGAAACTTTCTTTTTGCAATCGGGTTTTTTTGAAGTGAAAACTTCTTTAGCGGCGTTGTGCACTTTTTTTGGAATGGGTAATAGTACATTATGGTACTAGTGTGTAACGTTGGTGATTACCGCCGCGGCGCCATTGAGACCCGAGCCGTAGGCGAGGGTCTTAAGAGAGCCAAGGACGGTAATCATCAATACACACGTGTATCATACGACGTTTTTCAACACACTTGTGAATAAAATAACAATAAAAACTCATTTTATTTAGTAGATAAAAAGTTTATTTAGAGAAACAATTAGTAAATATGCAGTTAGTAAAATAATTAACTGTTTTTGATGACATAGCGGTCTCAACAGATAGATTATTTAATGAAATACTTCATGTTCTATTGTAATTTGAGATGGCTCATTATTCGTGTAGGAAGGTGAAATCCAATCATTGTATGTACTTGGTGTTTCGTCAGTAGGAATCTTTTATAAATTTTTCAATATCGTCCGACGATTAAACCTTTGATTTCTTGCTTCTAAATCCATCGGATAGTCTCTTTAGATAAGCTTACAAATTAGAGTATGTTTTTAAGTCCACTCCATTCTTTGTTCGGACTGTACTTTTTAACATTGAGTACTTATAAACACCACAAAGAGCTAGGTTTGTACTTAGAAGATAATTCTTTAAAGTGCGCCATGAACACATTTTCTGAAAAAGAACGCGTATTCTTGCTGTTTTGCCATTTTATGTTTGGTAGGTATGCTAATAGATATTTTTCCTTGGAGTTTTCAGGTAATAAACTTTCTACAACGTTAAGGGCTTCACATCTTATATCGGGCGGTGTACAACATAAATCATTTTCTTCGTAATTAGGTAGTACTTGTAGACATTTTAATTAATAAATAACTATAATTTCAACAGTGAAAACGAGTTGTAAAAAATGTTTCGGGCGGGAACAAATAATCAGTTTTCCTATGCGCGCGCATTGCGATCGGCCACAGACTAAAGAGATAAGTTTTTTTTTTCGCGCATAAGATTTGCACCTATTCTGCCACGTACAAAATGGGGAATTTAAAGTTTTCTTTTATTACAGAGAAAACAAAAGTTATACTTGAGTGAAAGTTTTATTTATTAAACACGTACGAGTTAAAATTATCTATTTAAATAAGAAGTTGCATGAAATAAGCAAGCAAAAGGAACATTAATTTGTTTGTTCTATTGAACACGATCTTTTTTTGAATAAAAACTTTTTTAATAAGAACAAAGCAAGTCAACGCAAGTACATACAATTCCATGAACTCAACCAATAAAATTAAAAAAAAAATCTAGTTATAACTCACTAGTGAGTTATAGCAATGAAAAAGTCACAGTTTGATTATGGGTGTCATTATGTGCCTAATTGCGGTGACCACAAAGCCACTTTATGAGCAAGTGTGTTGAAAAAAATGTTAAACTCGCGTCAGGACACGTGGCCTGATCGAAAATTCGTAAGACGGCGCAGGGCGCTTGCGCGAATGTTCGTGTGTGTTTATGTTACAGCGTGCTACGCGCATCCATGGATAGTGACAGCTGATGGCTCGACCGTCTGTGTAGTGGCCATATTGCTGTGTATTTGAAAATGATTTTGTTGAAAATGAATTTGGTCATGCTTGTGACATTTGTGACAGACTGTGGTTCAGAAAAGATTTGAAATCTTTTATACTGATAATTAAAGCAATTCGTGCAAAATTATTCCCTAACCATTCCAAAATATCAAAAATGCACAACGTTAATATTCAAGTTTTCACTTCTGCCGGCACTCCCAGAGTGCAACCCGTCGTTTTTTTTTTACATAATCAAGTGTGGCAACGTGGCAATTATTAATCCGAATTTAATAAGTGTTTTCTAAATTAACCAACACGTGACGTTATAGGTGTCACCAGATTTTGACTAAAGATTTATTTACAGTTGGTGTGGCCCGATGAAGATAAAGTGCTAGAACTGAAGTACGTGCGAGCGGCGCCTCGCTACTACGGCCCTCCGCAGCAGTTACAGGCGCATGGACAGCTCAAAGTTTATCTCGGAAGGCTCCATGTTGTGTTGTTCTACTGTGTACTTCATCATCTACAGGTACAGTATTTTGTTTATAAATAAAAAATGTTTGGAGACAAATTACACTGATTGAACTAGCCCTAAAGTACGCTTAAAATTGTTTTATGGGATAATAACGCAACGATACTAAATTTTCTAATAAATATATACATATATTAACATCCAAGACCCAGGACAATTTGAAAAAGCTCATTGAATAAGTGACCTTAAAAATGCATTTGATTGCTTTCATCACCATATAAGTTACTTAAACTAGAAAAATTATTTATGAAAATAAATCTCTATAATAAATAATGTTTTATTAAAAATACTGAAAGGGTTACAGGATTCAAAGTATTGATTTGAATATAGTTAAGTTTAGGCAATTTTAACTTAAGATTTGGTGTGCCTCAAGGATCAATTTTGGGCCCATTTCCTTTTATTTCTGAATTTTAGTATTCGAACACTATGCGATGACTAACTGTGGCAGATAACACTTTTAATACTTATTTGACTAAATAATTAGTTTACTAGAGGATACTAAAAGACCCTAACAAGTATGAGAGAAGTTACAAAAAATACGCATTGAAATACTTACTTACTAAACTTCATATTTTACAGCAATTTCTTGAACCCCTACTATCGAGTGCGTGTGGAAATGGCTTGACGGCGGTAGAACGCGTCGTTACTGAGAAGATACAATCTGCGAGACACGACACCACTCGCCTCAGTTTGGCTGTGGAGGTATTTATAAAAGATTATAAAATATTTATTTCAAAGTCACAAAAAAGTCAAAATTTCCCTCTTTGTTCGTGTTGAAATTTATGTGATTAATGTCTCTAATATTTTGTACACTTTTGTACCCAAAGGGTAAAAACGGGTCATTATTACTCCACCGTCCGTCGGTCTGTCACCAGGCTGTATCTCATGAACCGTGAAAGTTTCACAGATGATGTATTTCTGTTGCCGCTATAACAACAAATACTAAAAGAAAAAAAAATACATTCTAAGAAGGCACGGACCTCTTCATGTTCGAGCCTGACTCGCACTTGACCGATTGAGTCGGAAGACTGGATTATGATTTTCACTTAGCTACTTGTATTTTAGGGAGTACTGTTTAAGAAGTGCTGTTCTTTTATTACAGATCCACGCTCCAATTCTATTGCTGCCTCAGAAACCTTCGTCACCAAATTTACTGGTCCTGAACATGGGTAAGCAAATATATTATCTCATAAATTTTCCGTTGGCAGTTAAGAATCATCATCATCATCATCGTATCAGCCACAGGAAGACCACTACTGGACATAGGCCTCCTACAAGGACTTCCAAAACGACCGATTGGAAGCGGTCTGCATCCAGCGCCTTCCTGCAACCTTCCACAGGGCTTCGGTTAACAATATTTACTAAATGTTCTTTTATTTCCGCGCAGGCGACCTCTTGATCGAGAACTTCTTCAAGCAAGCCACCGCGAGCCAAGAAGCTTCGAGTCCCATCCAAAGCCCCATCATAGACAACATCCTCATCAAGTTGGTCAATATCACGTTCTCCCGCGCTGTCATGACTCTTGCTGGGACGCTGGAAGTGCAGGTAAATATTACTAAGTTTTCAAACATTTAAGTTTTAAGCAATGTCTTCTACATCATCCGTATCCGTTTATTTATGGGGCAGTTCTCCCATCTTGTCGTCCATTTTTCCGTCACTTTCTTTCGAACAATCATAATAGGTTAGTAATCTAGTTATGTAGAAGGCACGATAAGTAGGTTTTGGTTTCCATAATTGTCAATAATTTAATCGTTGATTTTGAAACCAGAGCAATTAGTAAACATTTCGCAAAGTTTGGTGTCTCACAAGGAAATGTACTTGGGCCAATATGCTTCTTTGTCTTGATATATTTTGACTTACTCGCTTATATCGCTGTATTATGGCAACGTCTTAGATGCACCTAGATGGCAAGATGAGGCTGCGCGGGGCCTCCGTACAAAATCGACGCCCGGAGATGCGGTGTCAGTGGGTTGTCTCACGCGTGTTTTCAGGCATTCAGGCTTCTCTGCGCTACGCAGTGGGGTATGGACACAGAATTAATACAAGTATAACGTACAGAAGGAATCTCCTAAGGTCCCGCGCAATATGCTTATGCGTACCGTTCCCGTTCCCTGCATCTCTCCCAGTTCTCGCCTTGTGGAGGGTGTTAAGCGGTCGCCTGCGGGCGCCTGGTCGCATTGACAAGGCGAGAATTGGGGAGAGATGCAGAGACAGGGAACGGGTACGCATATCACGCGGGACCTTAGGAGATTCCGTTCTGTGTGTAATACTTGTATTAATTCTATATCTGCACCCCGCTGTATAGGGCGTGGCCGGACTGTATGTGAGTATCTCAATTTGTATGGAAAACACGCGTAAGACGTATGCGTTAGGGTGGAGCCTCATGACTTTTTTTAGATTTTCATCCATGAATAGGTGCAAAAAGTTGCATTAGGTCACAAGATCTATGGGAAAAATAATTTAAAAAAAATTGGACCCTACTTATAGCCCTCTACTGAC
The DNA here is from genome assembly GCA_963555685.1 of Acrobasis consociella. Taxonomy (NCBI): domain Eukaryota; kingdom Metazoa; phylum Arthropoda; class Insecta; order Lepidoptera; family Pyralidae; genus Acrobasis; species Acrobasis consociella. The sequence continues at coordinate 1,356,272 of OY743112.1, forward strand.
GTTCAAATATCTGAAAAATAAGTAAAATCGACCTATTTTTAAAAAATCGTACAATTTAAACACAACACCTTTTGTTTTAAAATGTTTGTCTGCATACTCTTAATATAGTTAAATTTGAATAAAAAATATTAATAAACATCAATACATAACACAGAATAACATAAGCAATGGCGAAAGTAAACAAAATTTGACTTTATTAGACTGCACTTGGCGCTTACTTTTGTAAGTTGATTGTTTACTTTGATGATTGTTTTTATGTCTACCTTCGTATATTATGTTATTAAGTTAAGAGAGATCATCTAGGACAAAAAGTTTTCTACTATTGTGTTGTTAATAAAAAAATATCAAAACGTCGAAAAAAGTGATGTGAATTGATATTGACTGTCCCTTTTTTGGATCTCTAAGTGAATTAAATAAATCGGTGTTACCGACAACAGTCAACGTAATTAACTATATCCCTTACATCAGAAATAAACTAAATAAATAAAAAAACTGAGATTTCACGAGAATATGACGTTGTTCGTGAAATTGTTGAAATCTGGACCACAGCATCGCTGCCTGTCGTTACCATAAAAGCTGTTACAGAGCATTTATGACAAATGTTTATATTTCATTGGTTACCCAGGATCAAAACCAACTGAGAACATTAAAATAAAGTCAAATGAATATAAAAATATAAAAACAAGAGTATATTAAAGTTATTTCATATTTTTCCCTGCAAAATGTAACGATTTCGAAAAATGTTTTGGTTCTTACGAAAAGAAAGTTCCTAAGCTAGAAATACATTTTCTTTACGATTAAAGAAATGTGGGAAAGATGACAATATCTAGTTTAGAACGCGTAAAAATGAAAAAAATTAATAAAAAATTTAAGAACACAAAAATCAATCCAAACTTCTGGTATATGCTCAAAACAGCTTTTCTTCATCGAAGAACAAAGAACAAACGTCGTTTTGAACTGTTTCTTTTCCACATTTAGCAGAACTCCAGCCAAGTACATTTCACAGTTTCAGCACAAACATAAATGAAAATAAATATGCTGTCTCTTCCTACGCTAGCCGAAATTTGTGACAGTTACTGCATTTCTGATCGTTCGGCAGCAAAAGTCGCAAGTGCAGTTTTGTATTGTAAGATAATGGTTTCCTCAGCAGAACCTCAGAAGATTCTTAAAAGTAATAAACCGGAGCAAAGTTCGCCGGGCTAGAAAAATAATGCGAGAAGGAATTCAAAGCAGAGACAGATATACAAAAATTAAAACCATCACTTTGATGGACGATTGGAGCTAAAAAAATCAAAACTCTAGCTCAGAATATTCAGAACAGAACACGTCAACTTTAATGCAAAGGACTTTTCGATATTATAATATCATGTAGGTAGTCACTCATGTGTCATTCACAACTTATTTCAATGTTTTCATTAGATTTATAGAAGTACCTTGGTTTTTTTTGATACACAAATCATGTTTTGACGTGATAACGTCTTTAAAATCGTTTTAGTCGGGTGACATGTTCAGAAACTTGTGTCACACCAAAACCTCACGAGCGCGATCGCAGGTATAACGAGAGAGAGACGGACCGATCTCCCGTCTCATCTCGAGCGCTGCCAGTCATTCCGTGAAACGACGTTATCACGTAAACATCTCGATCGTAAACCTACTTTACAAACAACCAATTTTTTTTATTTAATTAGTGCTTGAAATGTTATTATACGACGAAATACATGCAAGATATAGACTATAACCAATAATAGCCGGCTATATAAAATTTCAAAAATTCTGAAAAAATCTCAATTTTCAAATGAGGGTAGAGGGCTAAAACATATGTACGAAAAATAAAATGAAAATATATTTGTTAATAGTACACCCTAATGCAACTTTTCGTTGGTATTCAACATCGCTAAAGCAATCTTTTTTTTTCTCCATACAACGACGCTCCACCCTAGTATGCGTGTGCGAATCGCCTTATTGTTCCCCCAGGAGCCGATCCTAGAGCCGGTGTCGGTCCGCTGCGACGTGCAGCGCGCGCTGCGGCGCGACATCGCGCTGGAGGCCGACGTCATCGCCGACACCGTGCTCGTCAACCTCGGCCAGAAGGACCTGGCCACTATATTCGCCGTGTGGGCCGACAACTTGAGCGATTCGCACTATATCGGTAACCTGGCATTTCAGTGCTTTATTTACAATTAAGTCAAATCAATCCTTTTTTCTATACTTCGAAACAAACATTTTCTACAAAGTGTAACTGAAAGGGGTATCAACCCGGAAGGGAGTAAAAGTACTAATCAATGCGAACAACTTTTACTATGGGACCATCCCTGATATTGCAAAAAAATCTGCAGCTACATATGAATAAAAAAGTATGAAGCTGCCGATTTACAAAAAAATATTTTTCAACACACTTGCTCATAAAGTGGCTCTATGGTCACCGCAATTAGGCACATAATGACACCCATAATCAAACTGTGACTTTTCATTGCTATAACTCACTAGTGAGTTATAGATTTTTTTTTAAATTTTATTGGTTGACTTCATGGAATTGTATGTACTTGCGTTGAGTTGCTTTGTTCTTATTAAAAAAGATTTTATTAAAAAAAAAGATCGTGTTCAATAGAACAAACAAATGAATGTTCCTATTGCTTGCTCATTTCATGCAACTTCTTATTTAAATAGATAATTTTAACTCGTACGTGTTTAATAAATAAAACTTTCATTCAAGTATAACTTTTGTTTTCTCTGTAATAAAAGAAAACTTTAAATTCCCCATTTTGTACGTGGCAGAATAGGCGCAAATCTTATGCGCGAAAAAAAAACTTATCTCTTTAGTCTGTGGCCGATCGCAATGCGCGCGCACAGGAAAACTGATTAATTTTTCCCGCCATATCGAAACATTTTTTACAACTCGTTTTTACTGTTGAAATTATGTATAGTTATTTATTAATTAAAATGTCTACAAGTACTAGTTACGAAGAATTTAAGATTTATGTTGTACACCGCCCGATATAAGATGTGAAGCCCTTAACGTTGTAGAAAGTTTATTACCTGAAAACTCCAAGGAAAAATATCTATTAGCGTACCAAAATTTCATAAAATGGCAAAACAGCAAGAATACGCATACTTTTTCAGAAAATGTGTTCATGGCGTACTTTAATGAATTATCTTCTAAGTACAAACCTAGCTCTTTGTGGTGTTTATACTCAATGTTAAAAAGTACAGTACGAACAAAGAATGGAGTGGACTTAAAAACATACTCTAATTTGTAAGCTTATCTAAAGAGACTATCTGATGGATTTAGAAGCAAGAAATCAAAGGTTTAATCGTCTGACGATATTGAAAAATGTATAAAAGATTCCTACTGACGAAACACCAAGTACATCCAATGATTGGATTTCATCTACCTACACGAATAATGAGCCATCTCAAATTACAATAGAACATGAAGTATTTCAATAAATAATCTATCTGTTGAGCCTGCTATGTCATCAAAAACAGTTAATTATAATTTTACTAACTGCATATTTACTAATTGTTTCTCTAAATAAACTTTTTATCTACTAAATAAAATGAGTTTTTATTGTTATTTTATTCACAAGTTGAAAAACGTCGTATAATACACGTGTGTATTGATGATTACCGTCCTTGGCTCTCTTAAGACCCTCGCCTACGGCTCGGGTCTCAATGGCGCCGCGGCGGTAATCACCAATGTTACACACTAGTACCATAATGTACTATTTTAATGTTTTTAACACATTGCTGGACACACTACGTGTATAGACGTACATCAATTGTTATTTCTATTGTGTCTAGCTGAGTAACCAGCAATGCGTTATAATAATACGGATCAACTAAGTTCCAAAGTGCAGACTTGCGACGTCACCAATACGTGATAAACGTACTTAGCCGTGACGTCATACGAAATTTAAATGCACTTTATCTTCGTAAATGTTTCTCAGACAAAACTACGTGTAAAACGTTTTTTGAAAAATCTAAGTTGTCATGTCTATGTTATCATTTAGATAAATATTTCTTTATTGGCAGCCTTCTACATTTCAATAGGCTTCTTTTATTTACAACATTTCTTTGGCAACTTATCCATTGTAACGTCACAGGAAGTCTAGTTCCAAGCTCCCCCGTGGAAGCTCCACCGACGGACGCGTCAGTCAAGAAGCTGCAAGCTTTCTTCGCGCAGGGCGAGGCGATTCGGAAGGAAGCTATTTTGAGGTAAGACATAACTTCGTCGGGTACTTGGCCTTTCCCTTTTGCACGATTACCTTCAGGGATGCCACTAAGCGTGTCCACATGTCCACACTTGGGTGCATACCCGCCCATTCCGGCCCATCAGTTCCATCTGAGCATCGACTATATTTTACTATACTATGTCTGACCGCCATAGGTTACGACTCTAAAATCATATTTTATTACAGGTTCACCCTGGAAGGCGTAGAATTCAAGTTGTTCTCTGACATGGACGAAGTGCTAAGCTCGCCCGTGCGCGACCTCAACCATGGCCTGGCCAAGCTGACGGCGGGAGAAGCCACTGTACAGCTGGACTATTATTCCGATGGCAGTTCGGAGCTACGAGCCAGTCTGCAGAGTCTCCTCATCGAGGATGTTAGACCTGATGCGGGGCCGGTCAAAAGGTAGAGCATGTTTGAAAAATAATTGTATCAATTATTTTTATTATTTTTTTCATTAAGTAACATAATCTGAAGCCTAAGAAATTATGATGCTATTTAATCTGCCTAAAAATAAAATAATAAAGGTTTAAAGGGCGCTTCATGAGCCAATAATGTCAAACGAGCCTAAACTCGACGAATTTGTTTCGTTTCATTACAGAAATCCTATGGCCACCTCTCGGCTCTATAATTAGATCAGTATCATGTCATCATAAAATATTATTATTCGTGTTTGTGCAAAATTTCAGCTCAATCGGAAACTGGGACTGGGTTAAATTTAACTTGCAACATTTTATTGCAGGCAGACAGACAGACTAGACAACACACTATATACCCTAATCCTCATATTCATAAAAATTTACAACCTTTTTCTAAATTTATTTCCACGTCCACTGGTTTAGCATAGCCGATTGGGTGGCGGACGGCGCCTAAAGACGCCTTCCATTGTCCGCAAATAAACATCACTACAGCCGCATTATGATTGACCACTTTAAACACTTTACATATTATCCATAAGCATGAGCATTTATATTACCAAAGTACACCAATCATACTAATCCTACTACCAGCTAGTTTCATTTTATAAAGTCCACTAGAATCAATTTAAGGCCAACCCTTACTGAAACGCTTGACTTCCCGCCAAAAAGTCAGAAGAGTGCTGTCTCGCAGAATGTTCGAGTCGCAAGGCGGGCTGTGCCGCGCTTCGGGCGGCATCAGCGTGCGGCGGCCCGCGCTGCTGGAGCTCAGCGCGCGCGTGCGCGCCGCGCGCGCCACGCAGCTCGACGTGCTCGTGGACCGCACGCGCTGCAACCTCGCGCTGCCCTTCCTGCTGCAGCTGGCGCGGGCGCTGCTGCCCGCTATGCCGGGTAATGCTTGAAACTCTTTACTCTGTCGACGTGCTCGTGGACCGCACGCGCTGCAACCTCGCGCTGCCCTTCCTGCTGCAGCTGGCGCGGGCGCTGCTGCCCGCTATGCCGGGTAATGCTTGAAACTCTTTACTCTGTCGACGTGCTCGTGGACCGCACGCGCTGCAACCTCGCGCTGCCCTTCCTGCTGCAGCTGGCGCGGGCGCTGCTGCCCGCTATGCCGGGTAATGCTTGAAACTCTTTACTCTGTCGACGTGCTCGTGGACCGCACGCGCTGCAACCTCGCGCTGCCCTTCCTGCTGCAGCTGGCGCGGGCGCTGCTGCCCGCTATGCCGGGTAATGCTTGAAACTCTTTACTCTGTCGACGTGCTCGTGGACCGCACGCGCTGCAACCTCGCGCTGCCCTTCCTGCTGCAGCTGGCGCGGGCGCTGCTGCCCGCTATGCCGGGTAATGCTTGAAACTCTTTACTCTGTCGACGTGCTCGTGGACCGCACGCGCTGCAACCTCGCGCTGCCCTTCGTGCTGCAGCTGGCGCGGGCGCTGCTGCCCGCCATGCCGGGTAATCATTAATAAAATACTACATTACTGCAAAGGGCGGGAAGTAGGGTATTGCCGGAGGAGCTTTCAAGGCTGAGCGACAGCGAGGCTTTGACAATAATTACGTGTCCGGCAATCCCATTCCCTGTTATATATAGTGCTTTTCTCAATTAATCATCTTCATCATCATCAGGTCTTTTTGTTTCCACTGCAGAAGCACGACCCTCTCTTCACTACCAGAGCCGTACTTGGCCAGAGCAGCCAGACTTGGCCTACATTCTTCTTGCTGGCCAATCGGGTTGGAGAGGTCTGATTGATGTTTATAACCTTTGTTCAGCTTGTATTTCCTAAGTCGCTTTCTACGACATCCACGTAAAGACATTCAAAGAAATATTCACTCAATGCAATTAGTACTATGATTTAATTTAGCTCGCGTCAGAACTCAGCACCATTTCGTTTAGATACTAAAATCTATCTAGCAAGCCATTTTGATTCTGGGCAAACGATTCATATCACTGAATTTCCCATTGCGTAATGGTGCCGTACGCATGGTAATAATGTAACTATATTTTTCTGTGTTTAATTAAATCCGGGCCTGGGTTTGATCTTCTCGCAGGTGAGAAGACCCTGGAAGGCGGCGTGGTGAACCACGGGTACGTGGGCGAGCTCGGGCCGCGGCGCGCCGGCCAGCGCGCGCGCCCGCCCAGCTCCACCGACTCCACCAGCGGGTACTGCTCCAACGGTGAGACGGCATGCCATCCTTATTTATATGGAGACATTGACTGACTAACATATCGAGACAAAGCCAAAACTAAAAATTCTAAGAAAATTCGAAAAGAAATTTGCTTATCAAAGATATAAAAGAAATATATAAAACCATCAAAATACTAATGAATTACAAAAAAAAAAGGTTAATCAAATGAGTGTTCAAAGTCTCGGAATGTTTGGAAACCGCGCGCTCTTTACGCACCCATACTATACCTACCTAAATCGGCTCGTCATCGCGCGCAGCGCGAGCGACCTACCTTCTTGTTTTTATTGTATAATTTGATCAACTTTTAAGCACCTATTCGAGTAATAAGTGTCCTCTTGTAACGTGATTCATTAGTTAGCCTCTATCATCATTTCAGTCAGCCGCATAACGCTCACTGCTGGCCATAAACCTCTCCCAAAGATTTCTAAAAACCGATCAAGAGCGGCCTTTAATGGTAAGTCAGTCTGTTTATTATGACACGTAATATTTTAGCCACATCGATCGCTGAAGAGACCCCCGGCCTGGCCATCTCCATCCAGTTTCGACAGCCGGAGATCATGTTCTTCACCGACCTCAACAAAACGGAGGGCCATGCTCTGCTGCTCCGGACGGAGCTGCTGATAGACTACTCATGCCACTCTAACAGCGAGAGCCTGGTGATATCACTAGCTGGATTACAGGTGAGCCACCATACTTAATTTTACACTTTGGCTTGACATAACAGCCCCTAGCTATATTGAATTCAGAATCAATAATAGTACCTAAAACCGTAAAAAATGTCTTAAATCTCCTTTTTGGACGAACGAAGTTCCTTTTCGGACGATACGGACTTGGCGGATGGGGGCTAGGCGAAAAATAGTGTAAGATTTTTTAGTCACGAATATTTTAGGGGCTGGATTTTTGGGGGGTTTTTTAGGGGCTTCAGTTTTTGCATTTCAGAATAACCGAATATTCCACGACACTCAGATTTTATCTCCCTTTCGATATTTGGTAGCCCAAAAATAGGTATTTTTTTACGTTTTTGTGCTAGGAAATGCAAATTCAATCTGTATACAGATTTTCTGATATTTTATATGAATTGCATAAATGACGATGAAGATCAATTGTTTTGCTGTTTTTTTCAATGCGTGGACAACAAATGAGTTAATTATTTGGACTAAAAGACTCGTCTAAAAATAACATATTTAATTATAATGTTTCCGTTACTTGTAAAAGATTCAGCAGTGACTATTCTTTTAGGTGATGTCAAAACTGCAATCGAAACTGAAGAACCTGCCTCCCCAAGTGGTGCTGAAGCCGTGCGACGTGGAGTTCTCCAAGAGCATGAAGAACGTAGAGAAGGGCGTGCAAGTGAGGCTCAAGGTGTCAGAGGTCGAGTTCCACATAGCGGCCACCACTGTGCACACCGTCAGTGGTAAGAGGGAATTCGAGAATAGTGTTTTAACCCCTGACAAAAGGGCTGTTGTACGTTTGACGCTAACGTCTGTCGGTCTGTCTGTGGCATCGTAGCGCTCGAACGGATGGACCGATTTCAATGCGTTTTTGTTTTCATCATCATCATCATCAGGTTTTTTTTGTCTCCACTGCAGGAGTACGACCCTCTCTGTATTACCAGAGCCATATAGGGTCATAGCAGTCAGAGGACTTCTCTTACACTCTAGAGGTCTCATTGATGTTTTTAAGCTTTGTTTAGCTTGTACTTCCTAAGTCGCCTTCTACGACATCCACGGGAAGACTTGGAGTGGTCCTATTCTACTCTGCCGGAAACCACACGGCATATTGCACAGCATATTGGGTCTCATTTACTTCTAAATTTATGTGAAAACAAATGAAGACATTCTCTCTAAAGTATGTTCCTCCTCCACAGATATAATCGAAGAAATAACATCAGAACTGGCCATTCCCGACGAGAAAGAGACCTTCAACTTCGCCACCTACAACCCCAAAGCGGAGAAGACTGACGAGGAACTGTGGTCTCCGAAGAAGATCACCCCGTACGTGTTCATCAACCCTGAAGATGGCTATGTGCCGCCAAGCTACCCTCATGTGAAGCCAAGTGAGAGTTTGGTGATGACTGTGCCCAGCGTGAGGATTATATTTGAAATTGAGCAGTCGGTGAGGGTACCAGTGCTGATGATGCAGGTTAGTCTATATACAGACAGAATTAAACTTTATACTTTTGGGGTTAAATTAGCTCTTTATGGTAATAAAATCTTGAGTTCAATAGAAAATATAAATATCGAATGGACCCATTAACGACCCTTGGGGAACATCTTAGCTACGTAATATGAGCAACTGAAAATGGCTCGTTTATTCTGTATTCTTTCTTTTCTCTTATCTAGATTAGGGCAGATTACACTAAACCCAGTTACTGGATAAAAAAAATGTAAATGTAACTCTTCGATATGTTGTTATTTATGTTGTCAGATGCATTTGAAAATTCAAGAAATGGCTATTACGATTATTGTCTGTCTAGCCATCGCGGTTCTTGCGATAGCCTGGTGACAGACAGACGGACAGCAGGACGGACAGACAGCGAAGTCTTAGTAATAGGGTCCCGTTTTTACCCTTTGGGCACGGAACCCTAAAAAAGAATAAAAATAGTGATGGGTTGCTAGCCATGGCTTTTATGATCGTTGCGGGAAGAGAAGTTTAGCGTAGTGATAGTGATTGAAGGGAAGAAAGAAAGAAGCGTAGCGTAGTGGTTAATAATTGAAGGGAAGAAGGAAAGAAGCGTAGCGTAGTGACTAGCAATCGGGAAAAAGGAAAGTAGCGTAGCGTAGTGATTAGTGATTCCTAGTTTTAATGAACCCAAGTACGTACCGACGTAGGTCGATGTGGAGAGCTTTTGTCCAGGTGGAAGATAACTGATAGCTCGCAAAACATGAGCGGGTGTGGTTTCTCCCCACAAACTATGACGCACCTGTTTTCCTGCACCCTGGACGACTCATATGTGGTTACTGACGATGCCATCAGAGTAGCTCAATATAAAAGAAAACGGGTTGACCATCGACACGCCAAAAAGAAGAGGAGTTTTAATGAAGGAACTTGTCCTCAGTTGTCAGGAGAGATGTCACTCCACGACTGGTCCCGGCAGCTGCGCGGCGCGGCGGCGGTGAGTGCGCAGGCGCACTGCTACAACGAGCGGCTGGATGTGTGGGAGCCGGTCATTGAGCCGCTGGTCTCCGCAGAGAACGTGTACCGCCCGTGGCAACTTAGTGCTACCGTGTTCCAGGTGATGTATTGTTAATGTTGGGGATTAGTGGTAAACAGAACTTCATTTTTTTTTCTCGGATATACAGCGCATTTAAATTAATGTTGTCACGGTTAAGTACGATTTTTTTTTAGCGGTGATGTTGCAGGAAATACAAGCTTAACAAAGCTTATAAACATCAATGAGACCTCTCCAACCCGTCTGGCTAGTGTGGAGAGTGTAGGCCAAATCCTCTGGCTGCTCTGGCCAAGTATGGTGCAGTGGAGACTGAATCCTGATGATGAAATGAAATGAAATGTGACGTTGCAAGCCCTATACCTACTTCGGAACTTTTATGCTACGTGTCTTTGTGAATTTTTTTTTTTTTTTGGTGAACTAAATAATATCCGTCTTATCATAAAACGCAGACTTAGTTGTTACTAGGTTTAAACCATTATCCGACCAAATCAAGTTCACGTCTAGTGATACGTCATTGTCTCATCTAAAAATGTCAACTTGATTTAGTCGGATAATGGTTTAAACCTAGTAACAAAGTTAGTCTGCGTTTTATAATAAGACGGTTAGTGTCTAATAATTTTGGATAATCTAAAAGACGGACTAATTAGAATAATACTTTTCTTATCCTATTGTCACCTCTATAAGGGCTCTTCAGACGTGCCGGTACGCCCGTGAGAATAGTTGCCCAACAGCAACAAAGTTGCCCAAAAACAATATTGATTTGTCTTAGCGACCACTTTCTTTATGGTAGACGATAACTAGGGAAGGATAAGGCCGCCAACATCAAGGCGAGAGCGAGCGCCAACGGTAGATAGGCAAGCAGCGTACCTACCGTATGTCAAAGGAGTAACAGATAAAATCGGCAGACTATTAGGAAAGTACTCCATAAAAGCCACGTTTACTCCGGAGAGGAAAATCGCAAGCTATATGCGATCACCTAAGGACAGCTCGCCCTTAGAAAAATCGGGTGTTTACAAGATTGACTGTAGTTGTGGACGCTCGTATGTTGGACAGACCAAGAGGTCTATATCTCAACGATATTAATCGCGGTAAGTCTCGTAATACTAATAACAGTCATTGTGACCGTGAAACTCTAAAATCATATGATGACCAGGGACTAATCATGGAGTCGGAAGGTGGTCGATGGAACTAAAACGACGCAACTCCATCGAATTTTGGCTTATTCATTTGTCTTATAAGTGCTTTGGCCTCACAATAAAAGCTTGTTTAATTTTTTTTTATATGCTTATTATTTTCAGGCTAAAGCATACCCGATGTCGTCCCGACTAGAGCCGATCCAACCCGAAGCAGAAGCGGACAACTCGCTGTCAGACCACTCGAAGAAGTCGAAGAAGAAGAACGAGTTCGAGTCGGAGACGTCGGCCGACGAGTGCGATACGGACAACGAGATGACGTTTATAAGGTAATGGAATAATAGAAATTAATTTGCTATATAGGTGAAAAGCATGATCGTCGCGTCGCTTCGACTCTGCGCCAGTGTGAATTGAGCCTTACAGTGTTTCACTGTAAATACTGTAATAGTAGCTGGGGGGTTACTCCGTGAGCGGTAAGCAAGACGTTACTGCGTATCCGCGTTTCAGTGTCAAGCAACATTGAGCACAAACGTATTATAATAAGGTCTACTTTGGTTTGACATAGAAATAGGACGTCACTATCGTAATACTAACGTATTATTTTATGGAGTAAACCCTCTGATTTAATATACATACATACATTTTTTCCGTTTCCCATGGGGGTTTTCCCTCTGATTTAATGTGTACTTTAACCGACTTCCAACAAGGAGGAAGTTATTTCGTCGTCATCTTTTTTTATGTATGTTCACCGATTATTCGAAGACCGATTTGGAATTATTTTCTTTGTTGAAAAAAAATGTTTAGTTTGGAGGTAAAGGCGGTTTTTAGTTTTGAAAATTTATTTGAAATGATTAAATTTTTTTTAGTCAATCTTACATTTTTAACCGACTTTAAAAAAGGATAACGTTATCAATAGAAGAAAAATGCGGTCGGTATTTTTGTAGGCCAAATCCTCTGGCTGCTCTGGCCAATTATGGCTCCGGTAGTACAGACTCAAGTACAGAGAGAGTCGTGTTCCTGCAGTGGAGACAAAAAAGGACCAATGATGATTAGCACTGATTTAAAAAAAAAAATGTAACTACTTACATTATATAACGACCGTCGAAAATACACGAATTAGACAGCCCAGTACATCAATGTTTGTAAAACCTTGAGAACACAGAGAATTAGTTGTCCATACATTCGCAGGAACCCCAACAGATCACTAGTTCAGTCATCTGAACTGGACGACTGGACTAGTGGGAACAAAGGACAGTGTTAGTTTAACCTTGAGAACACAGAGAGAATTAGTTGTCCATACATTTGCAGGAACCCCAACAGAGACACGAAGCATTACAGCGTGGACTTCAGCGCTGGGAACATGTCGTTCCTGGGCGCGCTAGACCTGGACGAGTCGGACTCGGAGAACGAGAACGGGCTGATGGACAAACTGGCGACGGCTATCGGGCATCTGTTTACTGAGTAAGTTTTATATTTATACTAGTTGATAGGTATTTTATTTCCTATTTATTTAACTTCATTACAATACACATGTAAATGGCGGACTTAATATAATAAACAATGAGATAAGATATATATACAATGTCCTTTTTTATTAAGTAAAAATATTATAAGGGCCTTCGCTGAGTTACACGGGCGCGTGCACGTTTCTTTTATACAGTCTATCTCTGTCACAAACTCTAAATGCGAAAGAGATAGCAGAATCCGTCGCGGGTCACCTGTCTCTGTTGCACGTAGCGTTTGTGACAGAGATAGACTGAACCCGCCGCGTGCGCCCGCGTAACTTAGGGAAGGCCCTAAGGTGTGATTCAGTCCATCATTCAGAACTTTTTTTTCCAATAAATGTATATTGAAATACGAAAAAAAACTTTTATTTTCGATAGTAATGATATCCAGTGACTATTTCGATTTGTATGAGAACTAATTCTTTTTGTAATTCGATATACATTTATTCGGATAAGTTGTTCAAAATGATGGACTGAATTACTCCTTAAAATATTTGTACTTAATAAAAATGGACATTGTATATATTATAGTTAAGAGTCCCCCGACCCTAGACTTCTCCATACAAACGTAGTCTACGTTTGATTTTGAAACCACATGTCAGATTCCGGTAAAAATTGATAATTGTAAAGAAATTGCAATTATCTAGGGTTATAACTGGTTTCCTATAGTGAAATTATGAACTGGAAAGAAAATATAACGATTTAGAAGTTTCCCATACTAATGGTCAAAAATGATATAAAACACTATATTCTATTTCAAGTTCATATTTTTACTGTAGGAAACCAGTTATAAACCTAGATAATTGCAATTACTTTGAAATTACAAAATTTTGCCCAAATCGGACATGTCGTTTTGAAATAAAACGTAGACTACGTTTGTATGGAAAGTTGTATTTTGGTCTAGGGTACAGGGGACTCTTAAGAGGAGTTCGGAAGCCCGGCAAAAGTACGCATTTTTCACGCTTTCGCAAGTTAAATGACACGGAGCGTGGTCCGCACTCGGATGGGCACAGAATAATATTGTTACGAAACTGGGTTCGAGATTTGGAGTAAAACGCCAAAGTTCGTATGAGGGTTTTTATTCACTACGGAACCCAAAGGTTGACACGTGAAGATGGTCTTCCTGATGTCCAAGTCCAAGTCGCGTAGCAGCTGAGGTCCAGGTATCTCGCCAAAGTAGTCGCAGGTACTTCTACTTGTCGCACTGAGGTAGGTTTCCTTCGCTTCGGTTCGCTTCGAAGTTATCGCTTTCGTAGCTCGTACTGAACTGGCGGGACGCGCACTCGATCGCCTTTTTATATGCGCCGATACAGAAGTCTACACTTTTCTCGAATATTCGCCTCACTTGACGAATGTATTTCGATTGACGGGAAACATCGAGACGCCGGTATGTATGTGTGAGTGCGACTAAGCCGGCGACCATTCAAAGAACTCTAGCCTTTATGCTGTAAAAATATAAGGCCTAGTTTCGCTTGCATTATCCTGACGTCTTTCTATACGATTCCACTCGCGAACATTCCGAGTCTATCTCGCCAGCAGAGTTCTTACTCTCGAATATTCTACATCTATCTCGTTCGCGACAATATAATTATTACATACAAAATGGAGTTTCTTAGAGTCTTGCGCAATATGCGTCCCCGTTCCCCATCAGCGCACCTCTCCCCCGTTCTCACCTTGTAGAGGCGGTTGCAGGCGCCTGCTCCGCGCCTCTTAGCGCTTCACGGACGAGGACGGAGGGAGGAGCGGTGACAAGGTTCTGTATGTAGTACTTTTATTAATTCTTTGCCCCAGGTGACATAAAATTCCTGAGTTCTTTCGTGTTTCAGAAGTGGGTAAACCTTTAGTCCTGGCTGTAATAATAATATGGCAGTCATCTTATTTCAGATGTCCTTCCGTCCTCAGAGGCGCTTGAAATTTTTTACATCAGAGTTAGTGTCTTACACTCACGAAAGATGGATATAGGCTGCCGCCATTTTAAGGATTTCCAATATGGTTTTAGTGACTCGAGCGCAGACGAGCTCAGCAACGCCGAGGACTCGTCTGCGCCGCAGAGTGAAGCGGAGGTGGGCAGCGACCACGACGGCGACAACGATAAGAACGTCACGTTCGTCGACGACAAGAAGAGGGAGGGGGAGCACAAGACTGTCACTCTACAGGTAACCATAAATTGTATGCTCTTTGGTCTAAACTATGTGTGCTTCTTTGATTAAAACTAACGTGACACAGACTTTAGCACGTATTAACGGGTTACTCACGTATAGAGTCAGCTACTGGCCGACATGTTTCGACCTCATCCGGAGGTCTTCATCAGGTCAAAGTGTCTACTACTCTTTCGGAAACCACAGGCTAGCTCAATCTGTGTTATTTCAATGTTTTCTCTTCAATATTTATTCTAGTATATTTGACCAGGAACCAGTTCGCGAAGACAGCGTGGACTCTGGGCTGGAGACGGAGAGCTTCGCGGAGCACCAGTGCACGTACATCCTGCTGGAGAGCCGGCACGCGCTCAACGTCACCGTCAGCCCGGCCGGCGCGCGCGCACTGCTGGCCTTCGGCCGCGCCTGCGCAGAGCGCGCCGCCACCGTGGCCGCCATCGTCTCCGCGCACAGCGAGCTGGTGCTCATCAACGATATAGGTGAGAGGTGCCATTTTTCAAACGCGCAGTTTTTTGTATGGAAAAACCATTTTTAGGGTGACATCGCGTTTCATAAATGGCACTTCGAAGCTTGTATTTAGGGCCCTTCTGTTCATTTAGCATTTCATGTAACTCACGGGACTTATGGAATTAGACTCGTCCCGTATCCCCGTTCCCCATCTCCGCACCTCTCCCCCGTTTTTACCTTATATCATGTATTTTGCGGGGGAACACACACACATTTCCGTGTGCACGGATGTATAGTTTCGTTTGTAGTACTACGCATAAATGAAGATCCGCTTCTATAAGTGCCATACCTGTGACTATATAAGGTTGCGGTTTATACACAGCATAAATATTTTCTCGAATTCAAGTTTTGATTCTTCTATCTTATAGGCCCGGGTTCCACGGTGCACCTGCGGACGCGGTCGGAGACCGACCTGGCCGGGAACGACCGAGTGCTGGCCGTCGCTGACTACGACGTGGACACTAGTCGCCCCAGCACCCCAGGTATATACATACTTCTCTTCTTATATTTAAGAGCTGGGCTCTTGTCGGTGGAGTGCTTTCCATGTCTCCCTTTCTTTCGCTAAGTTCTTAATCTCCTTATATATTTTCACGTTTAATTTTAAAGAAATTAAATACATACTATGAAGCCTTTATCCCTAACGGGGCCGACGATCTCGGTGGCCAGGCGGGAGTACGTATTGCTAGCGCTTTCGCAAGTAAAGCGACACTGGGCTTAGTCCGCACTTGGATGGGTGACCACAAGTGGCATAAAAATTTTCTCGAGCTTCTCCGTGCTTCGGAAGGTACATATGAGCCGTTGGTCCCGGCTGGCATCATTGTTTTGTAGTCATCAAGCTATGTCAGATGCCTTTAGGCAGCTTGAAAAATCTAACACCAGTGTTGGCCACTTACACACACGAAAAACAAGAACAACAATGGCGCAGATATAGCATTTGGGTTCTAGCTGCTGTAAGCAGACCGAGCCCAGGTCCGCAAGACTCAAAGGCCACTTTTAGCGTAATGGTGAGAAGGTGGAAAAAGGAATCCACCACTGGTCTGGAATATGACTTGCATTTTCGCGCAGTCCTTCGATCGGCTTCTAAGATCTGCGCGGTAAGAGAAGCAGCTGGTACATTCTATGTTTTTCCTTTTCTCCAAGACCAGCGTGGAAGAGTAAATGTCTTATGAGTATTACTCCACGTGTTATTAAAACCGCATCAAAGTCAGCCCAGGAGTATGACATTAAATGTGTACATTTTTTACAGGCTGTGACACATCATCAGCTGATCTTCTCGATGAAGCTCCAAAGGAAACTAAGCCTGAAATGACAGACGTCACTGATGAATGGGACTGGTAAGTTTTTTTGTAGTTAATATACTTATATCAAAGATAATATAATGACTTACGTAAGAGATACCTAACGCCATACTAACTATTGGAGGACCCGTAAGGAGGCAACAAAACTGGTAGGTGCGGGTAGGCAAACAGAGATGGCAGCACACACGACTAGCAAAACGAGTCCTACTCAATGTCGTTATGTTGTTTTATAACTGAGTGCCGTCAAATATCACCTGGCTCCATCATCAAAACAGCTCATTATATGTTGTAATATGATCAGACTTACACAAGTCATTCAACAGTTATTGCTTACTGGTTGAAAATTTAATTGCAAGATTTGACCTAAACACATAACTATACATACCATACATACATACCAGATATCTTGCAAGTTGAATAAAAGCTTGTAACAATAGAAGTTGGATTTTTATTAAGATTTCGCTTCATCTGGCAGCACGTACTTGTCTATGATGCTATCCTTTTCTGTCGCTCAGAACCTTCATTCGCTAGAGCAAGAAAGAGCGACGGAACGACCGGATACCGAGGCGTCCCGTTACTCTTTCTAGCGAATGACGGTTTTGAGCGACAGAAAAGGATAGCTGCATGGAAAAGTGCTGTTACATGTAGCTCAACAACCCTTAAACTGAAGAACTTACATCATCAAAAAAATGTCGTGTAATAGACAGTATTAGCACTAATACAAGTATTACATACAGAACGGAAACTCATAGGGTCCCTAGGACCTAAGGAGATTCCGGTCTGTATGTAATATTAATATTAATTTTGTGTTAATAGTCCGATTTCTGTTTGTCAGCTTCGAGGGCGGGTTCCCAGCGGGCGCGCCGGCCGCGTCCTCGCGCTGCCGCTACTCGCCGAGCGCGCCCGCGCCGCCCGCCGACCTGCACGCCAAACTGACAGACCTCACGCTGTCTGTCAGGCTGCATGACTTGGACCATCTCACTGTGAGTACTTTGATATAGAAACCTGATAGAAACTGATTTTATATTCTTTTTTAAAGATTCTCTTCCATGCTGATCTGGGAAAAAAGAAAAAACTTAGAATATACCAGCTGCTTCTCATCCTACGCAGATCGTAATTGATTGCTTTTCTCGCCCACCATGACGCTAAAAGTGGTTTTTGAGTCTTGCGGCCCTGAGCTCTGCATAGAGCCGCAAGACCCAAAATGCTTTGTCTGCCCTATTAGGGATAGGGACGTGATAGTATGTATGTATGTTTAATGATTTTATGGTAAGTTACATGTGATTTTCGAATATTCTTTCATCTTAGCGTATCTCAGCTGTAGTAATTCAGCTGTAGAGCTTTAATCACTACCTTGTGGCACCCCGTAAAAATCTGAAATAAGTATTACCACTTGCTGAGAAATACATGATGGTATAATAGAGCCGAGTGTGCGTAACCAATATACGCACGTATATCATACGATGTTGTTTAACACACTTGCGAGAAAAAGTATATAATAAATAAAAAATATATACCCTTGTGCTCATCACGAACGCTTATAAAGATACTGTCATAAATTGTATCTAGAAGATTCTTTTGTATGTATCAAGGACATCAGCTGTGCTGCCTCGAATCCCGGGGTCTGTTTATGCATAGTAAGAGATTTGTGTTCTTTCCCCAGATCCTGTGTCCGCAACGCAACGTGTCCAAGCTGCACGTGCTGCACCCCAGCAAGAACTCGACGCGCTACTACATCGTCGTGGAGAGGTCGTCCAAGTACAACAACAAGAAGATCGTCGTTAGGTCGCCACTGCAGGTAAATTAAGTTTCTATTATACAATATGAAAAAAAAACCCTGTCCGATCCGTGAAGGTAATGTTAGCTTGTGTAGGTTCCATTTATCGGTTTCTTCTATTCCTGAAATCAAAATCTGCAGCTCCATACATTTTGGAACGGTAGGTATTTAATTTTGTTCTGAGCTGCACAAAAAAAAATTAAGGAGAAGGAGTAGCCTTTATAAGAAAGCCTTTACGTCTATGCGCAGTTTAGAAAAAAGAAATGATTGATACCTTGTTTATAATATTTATTCCCTTTCTTATGGCGATCTCCCTCTGGCAAACTTTTATCTCCTCTGCCAACCTTTCTAAAACATTTTCTTATTTTATGGACATTTTGAAACAATTAACATAGATTTTTCACGAATATGAGGGTAAATTTAAAATGTATTTTTGTTTATAGATCCGCAACGAAACATCATACGCCCTGGAACTGTTCTACAAGAAGACGGACCTGCAAGCGGTGGGCGCCGAGCTGATCGGTACAGTGGCCAACCCGTTCGACGACAAGCTGCGGCTGGCGGCCATCGCGCCGCAGGACACGTACAACGTGCCGCTGTACATCGCGTACCACTGCAAGCTGTTCCTGCTGCCGCTCAACTTCGAGTACGTCCTCTTCTCTTCTTACGTCCTCTTCTCTTCTTACGTCCTCTTCTCTTGTTACGTCCTCTTCTCTTTGTACGCCCCCTTCTCTTCTTACGTCCCCTTCTCTTCTTACGTCCTCTTCTCTTCTTACTTCCTCTTCCCTTCTTACGTCCTCTTCTCTTCTTACGTCCCCTTCTCTTCTTACGTCCTCTTCACTTCTTACGTCCCCTTCTCTTCTTACGTCCCCTTCTCTTCTTACGTCCTCTTCTCTTGTTACGTCCCCTTCTCTTCTTACGTCCCCTTCTCTTCTTACGTCCTCTTCACTTCTTACGTCCCCTTCTCTTCTTACGTCCTCTTCACTTCTTACGTCCCCTTCTCTTCTTACGTCCCCTTCTCTTCTTACGTCCTCTTCACTTCTTACGTCCTCTTCACTTCTTACGTCCCCTTCTCTTCTTACGTCCCCTTCTCTTCTTACGTCCCCTTCTCTTCTTACGTCCTCTTCTCTTCTTATGTCCTCTTCTCTTCTTACGTCCTCTTTTCTTCTTACGTCCTCTTTTCTTCTTACGTCCTCTTCTTTTCTTACGTCTTCATCTCTTCTTAAGGCAATACCTGAATTTTCCAGGGTCCAGTGCTGCCTCCATTTGAAATAAATAATCTAAAAGGAAACGGAGATATCATTTAAAATTATGTCTTGATCAAGCTCTATATAGATACCCCTTTAAAGTATTTTTTGAACTACTGTTTTTTTTATTTATAGTTTAAAGGAGAATGTGAAGCTTTTCTGCGCATATTTGCGAAAAACGGCCACTTTTGGCTAATGGGAGTAAAAATGCTTCACGTTCACCCTATATACGGGGTTAAAACTTCATCTCATTTCGCAGGAACTACCAAACAGCCACCCAAGGCCTGTGGTGGATGGAGCTGGCCCATGACGTCAGCCTGGCGCGTGACGTCGTGTGCCCCGCCAAGGCGGACGGCGATGACAGAGTCTTTGCCATGAGGATACTCACTGTTGAAGGCGAGTGCATGGATAATTTTCTGTTCTAGTTTTCTTGTATATTTTTTTTATATTTATTATTTTACACCTATTAGTTATCTTGTCTACCTGGCTTGTCCAATTTTCACAAATGATATGTCAGTTGATTTATTACACAAACATAGATTTTTTTAATGCGTAACTTCTTAAATCAATTATTCGTCATATTGTCCGAATGGCATAGGCTTCAATATTTATGCAAAAAATGTATACTTATAACGAATGTTACATACAAGAAATTTCAAGTCGAAGATTTTCTTTTTGTTTCGATATCGAGTGGGGTCTCAAATGCAAGGTCTTGATTAGCACGTTTCAAAAATAGACACACTGTTAGCCGTATATGGCTCCCGCAGCCGGGTAAAAGTTTTTTAACCTGTCATCTGTAAGCAGACCGGAATCCGGTCGACATGCATTGTTTTACTATTGTGTCTGATGATTTGCACAGACGACAGGTTAAACGTATGTTTCGTTTAACAGTAACAATGTATGTACATTGTACATTCACTATTCCAATTCCGACCACTGCAAAAAGTACTGTCATGTCACCGTAGTGTATCCTTTTTGTCGTAGCGTAATTTTTATTAATACAATGTCAATACCAAACAAATAAATAACAACTTTTAAAATTAAATTCTTTTCCTCAGGTTGCCAAACCCACAAAGTATCTCGCGCCATCCCCAACTACCTAATCAGGGTAGTTCCTCCACTCGCAATCTACAACCGATTACCGCACGCGCTACAAATCCGGACTGCCGCTACTTCTGGGGCCAATGGGGACTCGAATGGGGTGAACGGGGGCTGGAGCGTGAGGGTCGAGGCGGGGGAGAGGGCTCACACTCACGCGCTGCAGCTGACGCAGCCGCACAGGCTGACGGTCGACATGCATTATATGGGACTGCCTTGGACCGGCAGCTTTACACTGACACCAGGTGCGTTGCTGTTACGTCAAAGATTCGACAGTAGATAATATTTTATTTATTTATTAAATCTTTATTAACAACAATGGTATAAAAGGTGGACTTAACTTTAACCATATCAAAAATATATTTACGAAACACATTGTATAGTATACCCTTTGGTTTGTCTTATTATTTATTCTTCTTTGTTGAATGTGCGCAGGTAAAAAGTAAAGAGTGCATGTACATATTTACGATAAAGTTTGCGTAGTCTAATATAATGTCTTTTTTTACTTAAAGGAGTGTAAACCTTGATTAAGAAAGATTCTTAAGGCCATACCCAAATTTTCCGGGGTCCAGTGGCGCCGCCATTTGAAATAAATCATTTGAAAGGAAACGGACATATCAATTAAAATTGTGTCTTGATCAAGCCCTAGATAACCCTTAAAACTATTTTATGAACTACTGTTTATAGTTTAAAGTGAGAACGTGAAGCTTTTCTACGCACATTAGCCAAAAGTGGCCGTTTTTCGCAAATGTGCGTCGAAAAGCTTCACGTTCTCACTTTAAACTACAAAAAGAAGTTTAAAAAATACTTTGAATGGGTATCTAGAACTTGACCAAGACACAATTTTAAATGATATCTCCGTTTCCTTTTAAATGATTTATTTTAAATGGCGGCGCCACTGGACCCCGCAAAATTTGGGTATGGCCTTAAACAAAGTAGTGGCGAAGAAATGGGGTCGCCCTTGAACGCGTTGGTTTAACGATTTCTCAGGATTTGATAAAGAATGGAAATCTACCGCTACGGATAAAGACAAATGGAAGTTTAGAAGAGAGGCCTTGTCCTTGACTTAATAAAAAATACACCTCGGGGTAAACGAGCGCAAGTGGGGTAAACGAGCGCAAGTGGGGTAAAATGGGACTTGTGAATATTTTTGAGATTTTGAATTGACTTTGTTTAAGATCTCACGGAAAAGAACATCAGCATGAGCAGCGAGTGCGAGGCGGACGCGGGCGGCGCGGGCAAGCAGCTGTACGTGTGCGTGCGCGTGGAGCGCAGCGAGTGCTGGCAGCTGTACATACACGCGCAGCATTGGATCATCAACAAGACGGGGCTGCCGCTGCAGCTCAAGGTGCGCTGTATTACTAGCCTGTATTAGGACTCTTAATAAAGAGAGGATTTTCATAAAACGATCATGCAATTGGTCTTCTTATAGTTTTACGTCGGACTTTAATTCTTGCAGAGTATTTATACTAAAACATAATGTTATATTAAATCAACATATCCAGTTAGTAGGCGATGTGCTAAATTAACAAAAAAATGTATTTGTTTATTAATTAATTATATATCCTAGTGCTTATCACGTCCGACAATAAGGATGCAGTCGTATTGATGACTAAATGTTCGCAGGGTCGTCACTCAGACGCGTGGTACGAGGTAACGGACGAGCCGTTACTGTGGAGCCCGGGCTGGTCGCGCGCGCGCAGCGAGAAGGTGCGCGTGCGCGCGCACCAGTCGGCGTGGTCGCGCGCCGCGCCGCTCGCCGCCGCCGCGCCCGGCCTCGTCGTGTGCGCACACACCGAGCGCCGCACCAACTACCGCCTGCTGCTCAATGTCAGTGCTTCTTTCTCTTTCTTATAGTTTATTATCCGAAGCCCGTGACTTCGTTCGCGTGGACTGTATGTCTTTGGAAAATGCTCATAAGGCTGAACTACTTTTTCTAAGGTTTCATTTCTAGGGTTCCGTACCCAAAAGGTAAAAACGGGACCCTATTACTAAGACTTCCCTGTCTGTCCGTTTGTCTGTTATCAGGCTGTATCTCAAAAACCGCGATAGCCAGGCAGGATTTCTATTGCCGCTATTACAACAAATACAAAAAAATAATAATTTACAAGGGCTCCCATACAACAAACGCGATTTTTCGAAACCCTTAGTGCGCGAATCCGATTCGCACTTGGCAGGTTATTTTTATATTTCTTATAGTTAAGTTAGACCATTATGGTTCTTCTTCTTCAGCCTGATGAGCAATTTCCATTCTCTTAGGAATACATCAAGAGATACAGAATTCGGGGTAAATCGGGATATCGGCGTCAAGAGGCATTCATAAATTGTGTCACACGAATTTTATGATTTTTACTTCCCCCTACCTACCCTACCACTTCGAGTTACGCTAGTTTATTGGATTCGGGGTAAGTCGGGAAATCAGGATCAAAGGGCATCCATTAATTACGTCACACGAGGATTTATTTTGTATGCAGGTGACGCTATCGGAGCTGTGTCCGCAACTGACGAAGATCGTGACGCTGCTGCCTTACTTTCTGGTGTACAACGACACCAAGCGACACCTTCGGTTCATGGAGGAGAACGAGGCCGCTGATCTGTGGTAAGTATAATCTTGTACAACTGTTGTGGCTATTACGGCTATTTAGTTAAAATATTATGCTTGAACTTATATCTATAGCATCGGACAAGCCTTATAAACGATGTGCATGTAAAAATGAATTAAGTTCGCAATAAACTCAGACAAAGAAAGACGCGTGCTATTTTATTTAAAATTCCAGAAAAGAAAGGGTCCATCTGAACCTTGTGGCCCGAACAACAATTATACCCAAGAAACATATTTCGAAATATGAAAAATAACTTTTGATCTTCCATACAAGTTGACTGATCAGCTGACTTAGTTTGTATGGAAAACCAAAAATTATTTTTTATCTTTCGGTATATGATTCTTGGGGATGTTGTTCAGTATCATGGACTGAATTCACCCTTAAAATAGTTTCAGCATATTTTGTTAGACCTTATATAGAAAAGTGATGGTGTTTGTTATTCGTGTGTATAAGTAACCAACACTGGTGTCAGATTTTTCAGGCTGCCTAAAGGCATCTAACATAGCTTGACGACTGGCATGAAATGATGATAGCCGGGACCAACGGCTTAAACGTGTCTTCCGAAGCGCGGAGGACTTCGAGATTTTTTTATGCCATTTTTGGTCACCCATCCAAGTGCATACCACGCCCGGTGACGCTTTACTTGCGAAAGCGCTAGCAATGCGGTCTCCCGCCGGGCCACCGAGCTCCTCTAGGTAGTGCGTTAAATGTTACCCTTCTTCGTCAGGTTCGACCTAGCGCCGCAGCAGTGCACCGCGTTCTGGCCGCAGACGGACTCCATGTCCATGCACTGCAAGTATCGGGACTCCACCGTCGTCTCTCAGCACTTCCCCATTGCCAAAAACCACTTCACCGCGCTCCGGATGGACAAAGGGGTGAGTGGCGGGAGCGAGGTGGTATGCTGAATTGTTCCCTTTACATCGCTTCCTATGACGCCGCTCTGTGTCTTCACTTCATTCCCACTGCGTCGCTCTTCGTCTCACTATATTTCTCGACACAAATGGAACCCCCCCTATCATTCTTCACATCACCCGTTTGATTGACTGGTAGATAAGGCCTTAGGCTTTAAGTCCGCCATTACACTTGTATTTGTGTATGAAGTTAAATAAATAAAATAAATAAAAGGGAAGATCTTCCCGCCATGCATAGTGTTGTAGGGAACCGCGGCTCTGACGGTGTATCGTCGGAAGTTGTAGATATATATAGTCAGTTGCAACCAGAACTCTGAGATCGAGATGTAGGATACTGCTGGCGCCATCTCTTATGCTTTTTGTGAACTATGTTCTCGGTTTTCGCTTCATTTATTGTGATTGTTCCTCGTAGTGGCGTAGACGTCGCCACAAGTGTATCAGCCACATGCCAATAACTTGCTTTCATATAAAAATACCGCATCGGAGTCGGTTCATCCGCTTGAGATCTACGATGCCACAGACAGACAAAGACATACTAATAATAACTCTGGTTCCGTACTATTTAATCAATATATAAAAACCACGTTGCGTTGGAATCCCCGCTTAAATATTTTTTTATTTTATTTTATTTTGTTTTTAGTATTTCTTGTTATAACGGAACAAAAATACGTAATCTGCGAAAATTTCAACTGTTTAGCTATCACATTCATGAAATCCAGCGTGGTGACAGATAGACGGATAAACAGACAGACAGACAGATGGACAAACAGACAGACAGACAGACTGACGTACGACTGACTGAGTCTTAGTAATAGGGCCTCGTTTTTACCCTTTAGGTATGGAACCCTAAAAGGTAGGTGGATGTTTATTTCATTTTTCCGCGTCTTAATTATGTAAGTAAAAAGTTATGAGGGTAATGAAAGGCTTAAAATATTCTTTTCAATAAATTATATTATGTCAATATTATAAACTAAAGAATCTAAATCTACTATGTACAAATTACGACTATTAAAGCTTTCATTATGAATATACGGTTAATTCACGTCTGAAACAATGACCAGGGATCGATCGATTTGACGGAATGACGGAAGAGAAGTTGACAAAATAAGTATCGAAACCGTTGTCGCCAATCAAAAACAAACCACTAATTTCATTTGCATTGCATATAAACAATTAGCTTAATTCGTCGTTTTTATTTATTTTAAAAATGGCCTTTAGGCCTCATGAATAAGACTTATTTTGTTACGGTCATAAAGTACTTACGATGTTTTGCAATCTGTAGTATAAATTTTATGAAAAAAGTCTAGTACTTTACCACAGATGACGTTATTTTCAAAAAAAGGATAAGGTCTTAAGAAATCTTAATTTGCGGTAAAATATATTTTAGGGATTCAGTGCAGTTGTGCCATATTATGTGTAATTATTTCATTGTTACTTTTTTTCTTGTGGTGTGCAATAAAGAGTTATCTATGTATCTATCTGCCTATGACACGCGCGCCACGCCCACTTGGCACTTCCACTAGATCTTTCTATTCCGTGTTATGACCGATTCGCTGCTCCCGTGGCACTCAGCCAAAATGGTACTGTGCAATGGTTCACACACGTGGATCAAGAACACACGAGAACGGGGGAGAGGTACAGGGACAGCGAATGGGCGCGCATATTACGCGGGACCTAGGAGATTCTGAGATTCCGTTCTGTATGTAATACTCATATTAATTCTGTGACTTGAGTAAACCGTACATCCATAATGAATTTATCTCACGTTAGTTTTTGTTGTATAATATTAAAGCTTTCTCTACGGGCCATGGCCATAAGGCTTAGGCCTCTGTGGCTTTTCCAAAGACAACGTCCCATCACTGTGAAGATAATACGCCGTTCCCTTAGACATGTGAGTCCAGATCTTTGTGGCCTTGAGGTGGGCGTCACTTTGGGCCTTGGCCTCGGAAACAGGAGGGGCTGGCTCGAGGGGCACGTCTGATGATGATGGAACGCTGTAGGATGATGATGGTACGCTGTATGATGGTTTCTTCTTTGAAGTCGTCACCTGGAACAATTGATGTATTTGCGTTAAATAATGATAATAATAAAAATATTTAAAAAAAACGACATAGCGATTGTTTAATGCTGGTCTCGAAATAAATAAAAGATGTGCTGGATGCTTTATTTTCCCGCTCATCCGATCAAGAGGTGGTACGTGAATCTAAATTGTAAATAGACTGCCATGGATGAGGAATAAGTAACTTTCATTGTTTTTTTCAAATTGTAGAAGTATGTAACAAGTTTATTTGGTAGGCAAATTGAAAAACCCGACTGACAAAAACGCCATCTAGAGATGAGTAGCAAAACTACCGATACGACTTGATATCCGTAGCGCCATCTATTTTTTTGGTAGGGAAAACCTTGACTTTCAAGCGTTAACCCCCAATAACATTTTAATGGATAAACAGATTTTCGTCAAACATAGCTAAGAAATACCGTAAGGGAACTTGCTTTGACGTACAAAAATGGTATCGAAATCGGTCATTAAATTCCGGCGCTAGGATGTCACAGACAGACCGACAGACAGATATTAGCGTCAAACTTACAAGACAGACAGACCCTCTTTTTTTTCGGGGGTTAAAAACAGATTGTCGATTCTATATACAATGTTTTATGTACGAAATTGTTGTAAAGATTTCCACTTATTACAGACAGACCTAATTTTTTTACCGTCTACAAATAACAGATTTTTCCGTAAAAATTCTTAAAATACCGTATATATTTATTACAAAATATGATAGAGATACTCACAGTATAATGAGGTACATGGTACGAGCTGACCGATTCCAATTTCTGTTTGTAAGTCATCAGGGGGAGACCTCCAAAACTCTCCACTTTATACGAAGAAGAATCAGCTTTTACTACGCTCGGTACATTGTTAGTGTAAGCCCCATAATATTCATCCTCCCTCAAATTCACCGGTTTAGGCAAAACCTCTTCATTCATCACTTTACTATCAGTGTATAAATCTCTAACATCGTTGTATACTGGTCTCTCATTATCCACTTGAATCCCATTAAAAAAAGCTATCTGGCTGTTTTGCATAGATTCTTGGACGTCAAAAGGTGCAACATCTATATTATTCAGATTAGGATTTGAATTAACGATTCTTGGTGTTATATTTTCTTGATGACTATCTATTTCGATATCGTAAGGTTTTTGATTGATATTAGGTAAATAAGGGCTCGGTCTTGATATAGGATCTATGGTTTCTTGGATTTTGTACATCTGAAAACTATCGCCTTGACTATTCGTATATTCAAACGGCACATCTTTATATTGTTGAGCAATGTTCTGTGCTGGATAATTTCTGTTTCTGTCATCTTGATAATTATAAGAAGGAACTTCTGTTCTATATTTGTCTTTTTCACCAGCGAATTCAATTATCTTATCTAAGTCTTGTTTAGATAGATATTTGATGATGTTGTTAATATCTTCATCGCCTAATCCGTCGGTTGTATGCTTTTTACTAACCTTTGGGGGTCTGCTGCCCGGTGGGAACGGATCTTCACTGTCTATCGTGTGAGAAGGTGGAGGAGTATTAGAATATACCCCTTTGACTGGATAGGAGTACGTTATCGGTCGTCTGTAAAACCGCTGCGGTGGACTAGAGTAATACTTCGCGCGTTTCACCCGCGTATATCCAGTCTTGTCACATTTTTCACTTTCACTTACAACGATCACTGCACTTATCACTAAAGTTAAAACTAATATATTCAGTTCCATGTTGATTTGGCAGCAGTTTCTGAAAACTGAGAGGTTTTGAAATTGTCGCATCGTCTTATAACGTTCAGGCGAAAGTAGTGCTAATTTCTTTAGCGCAGGCCCCATGTGATGCAACGGTTGTATAATAAGCTACTTTCTGCGTATTGCCATGTTTGCGTCCGCCCGGCTGTTTATTGTGAACATTATGGCCCGTTACATGTCATTATACATTTTTAACCCACTTTAAGTGATAATTGGAGTTGTTTGTACTTCCGTCCGAGTGGTCTTTTTTGCATGCGTTCGTGCGTTGGGTCTTTTAGTTGTGTTATGTAGTCGAATGAGGAACCCTTACTTAGTTAAACTTAGAGGTATAAGTTTATTTTAAGAGCAAGTTCAGTAAATTATATTGATACATTTTTGTACCTATGAAAAAAATTACTTTTCATATTAACCAGCAGTGGGGCCAGTAAATAAACTAACAAGATACGTGACTGATAAAATTTGTAAAGAAGCGAAAAATATTTTGTATACATTGGTATATACATTTATTGTGGAAAGTTGTTGAGAATGATGGTCACAATCAAATGCTTACGGAACTCAAGTTTATGTTCGTGAGGATTTTATTATTTGACTTGAATAATTGAATCCGCTTTCGAAATAAATATCCCCTTTTCTATCTTCACCTCCACTATCATGCTAAACGTGGCGACTACAAAGGCGATATGATGCATGATGTATGTATCTTTTTAACCAACTTCTTCAAAAGGAGGAGGTTATCAAGTCGTCCGAATCTCCTTTTTTTTTATTTATTTATGTTCACTGACTATTTGAGGACGCCTGGACCGATTCTGTAAAATCTTTAGTTAGAAAGGGCATACTTTTTGGTGGTCCTATAGATTTTTTTAAACCGGTTGTGTAGTTTAGGGCTAAAGTCGGTTTTTAGTTTTGAATAAATAATATAATAAATAAATAAATGTAAATAAATGTATAGGGACAAATTACACTGATTGAGCCAGCCCCAAAGTAAGTTCGAGACTTGTGTTATGGGATACTAACTCAACGATACTATATTTTATAACAAATACATATATAGATAAACATCCAAGACCCAGGACAATTTGAAAAAGGCCATTTTCCAACTTGCCCTGGTTGGGGATCGAACCCAGGACCTCCGGATTGGCGGTCTAGCGTGTTGACCATTACGCCACGGAGGTCGTCAATAATTATAACAAAAAATTTTTCTTCCGCTCTAGATCGGTCATTTTTAAAATCTTTGGGAGAGGCCTGTATCTAGCAGTGCACGTTATGCGGCTGAAATGATGATGTTGGTGATTTTTTTCAGACGGCGATCTGCGTGGAAGTGACAGGAGGCACCGACCGTCCCTTCACCATCACGTTCAAGCCCTTCGCGGCGGGGGACGCGCCCGTCCGCGTCGACAACTTGTGCGACGACCTGTTCCTCAAGCTGCAGCAGGCGGACAGCGGACAGGTGAGCACAGCCCCGGGAGGGAAGCACGGAGGGGCGGCAACAAAAAATTGCATCCCCTACTGTCCCCTATCTTTAAAGGCGGATTATCCTTACATTAATTTCTGCTCCCATTTGAAAAAAGTTTGAAAGGAAACGAAATAAAAATTTTAAATGTTGTCTTGAAAGGAAACGGAAGTATAATTTAATTTTTTGTCATAACCCTTCGAATGTCGGCATAGCAGACACAATAGTAAAACAATACATCAGACGCCCGCTCCGGGCGTCCGACAGTTAAAGGGATAACCAAGCTCTAGGTAAACCTTTAAACTATCTTATGAACTACTGTTTACAGTTTAAAGTGAAAATGTGAAGTTTTTCTTCGCACATTAGCCAAAAACAAAACTTTGGCAAGACTTTGCTGCCGTCGGTCTGTCTATGTCTGTCTGTCCATCTGTCCCTCTGTACCTCATAAACCGTGATAGCTAAACAGTTGAATTTTTTACAGATGATGTAACAAAAAATACTAAAAACAGAATACAATACATATTTAAGTGGGGCGTACAACAAACGTGATTTTATATAGATAAAATAGTGGTACGAAACCCTTCGTGCTTCCGACTCGCACTTGGCCGGTTATTTTTGTGTCTAGACATGAATGTTTGACAACAAACATCATGAATCATGATGAACCCCAATCCGCCAGGTGGCGCTGCTGAGCCCGTACCAGTCCATGCTGTACACGTGGGACGACCCGGCCAGCGAGAGGAGGCTGCTGTGGAACATTTACAACAATAAGGGCAAGGGATTCGTCGCCGACTTTAGTCAAGATGGGTGAGTACTCTTCAACTCCGTTGCGTAGATCTACGCGAGAATGCATTGTTTAACTATTGTGTCTGATTTTCCGGCATACAAGGGGTCCGGCAAAAAGAGTTTTTATCCGGCAAAACGACGTGTTAGATTTCGGCAATTTTTTGTAATTTCAAAGAAATTGCACATATGCAGGCATATAACTGGTTTTTACAGTTTAAATATGGACTTGAGAATTTAGTTTATATATCATTTTTGACTATCAGTGTGGGTAACTTCTACACTCTTATATTTTCTTTTAAGTTTATACCTATTTTGTATTTAGAAAATAGTTATAATCCTAGATGTATGCAATTTATTTAAAATTAAAAAAATTTACCAAAATCTGACACGTGATAATTTAAAATAAAAGCTAGACTAGAAGAAGAGCACCCCAAGTGCTGAGTCTATGACTTCCTTTGACAGTAATCTTTTGGGGTACAACCCGTCTGGCCAACGTGGAGAATGTAGGCCAAATCCTCTGGCTTCTCTGGCCAAGTGTGGCTCTAATAGTACATAGAGGGTCGTGCTCCTGCAGTGGAGACTAAAATACCTGATGCTGATGATAGTGGGCGACGCCTTCGATGTTGGGAAAGGCTTTGTCGCTCGCTATTATACCCACATTTACTAACGAAAATTAGGAATTGTTACATGCTATTAGGATTGTTAGATGTTTTGAGTGCTCTAACCAATGTTGTTTAGAATGTTTTCTA
The DNA here is from genome assembly GCA_963555685.1 of Acrobasis consociella. Classification (NCBI taxonomy): domain Eukaryota; kingdom Metazoa; phylum Arthropoda; class Insecta; order Lepidoptera; family Pyralidae; genus Acrobasis; species Acrobasis consociella. The sequence goes on from OY743112.1 coordinate 1,387,281, forward strand.
AAATTTTCTAATATTCAATATTATTGTTTTCTAAAAATTTTTTGAACAGTGTTAGAGCACCACTAAAACTACTTTCACGTAAAAACTCTAGAATGGATTTTAATAAAACTTTACAATAATATAGCTTATACATCAGAATAACACATAGGCTACAATTTACAAAGATATTGTATGATAATCCTGCGTAGACGAAGTCACGGGTAGCAGCTTTTTAGTCATATAATAATAACATTTTGTTACAGATTCGGGGAAGAAAAAGTCAGTTTCCACTCCGTCAAACACTCCACTCTGGTCGCAACCAACAGCGTGACGTCCAAACTCTCGTCTACCCTCAAACGGCTGACCCCGAAGTCTCCCGAACCCTGCTCCTCAAGCAGCGACGACTCCGACAGCTCAGACCTGCCCGAAACCCACCAGAAGACCAAGAAGATGAGGAAAGACAAAGTAATCGTCTACTGGATATCGTTCATGGAAGGTTACCAAAGAGTATTCGCGCTAGCGCAAGACGAAAGAATCGCGTATCAATATAAAATGAGAATCAACCCAGAAAGAAGCAACTATGAAATTTACATGTCTTTATCAGGTGCAAGCTTATCAGTTTGTGTCCAAACCAATACTGGAGTCAAAGAATTAGCTTACTTGAGCATCACTGACTCCTTACCAAGATGGGAAGTCAACATCAGCTGTAAATGGAAGCAGTTAGCGCCAGATCTAACAGCCTGGATCGAGGACAAGTATCAGACGGAACAGAAGAAGTGTCAATTGAAAGAATACATTCATATAGATCTAGAGAAAATGCAAATGACGAAGCCATTCTTCTCGGAGTTGAGGCGGACGTACAACCCTGGCATTTGGTTGCAGTTCAGAAAGTCTGACACTTATACTTATATCCACTTGAAATTACAAAGACTGCAGTTAGACAACCAGCTTAACGAAGCTGTTTTCCCTAGCGTACTCTACCCTGCCCCCTTACCTTCGGAAGCGAGATCTAGCCTAGGTTTAAAACCTTGCGTCGAAATTGTCGCTTTAAAACAACACAGACCGTCACTAAACCAAGATGTCTATAAATATCTTAAAGTTTTAATAAAAGAGTATTCAGTGAACTTAGATAGAGGTTTCGTGAACCACGTATTTGATATATTAAATCATTGGAAGATAGAAGAAAAGCCAGCGGTTAGATTGCGAGCTGATCTAGCGTTGGTTCACATGCCGTTGCCGATCATAGCTATAAAAAGTCAGGGTAGTGCGAATAAAAACGTAGTTTTTGAGTACGTGCACCTATCTCCGATAAAGGTAGTGCTAAGTTTGTCGTCAAGAGGGTATTTGGCGGATAATACGAACAGTCCTGGGCGGACGAGGTTTGGGAACAAGAAGGAGAATCGGCCTAAGTTGTTCAACAGCGACCTTTTGGAGTATCTTTTTAACTCCTGGGGATCGTCGCTCTGTGATATGAAGGATGTTGTTTTAAGGTAAGATATTTAAACATACTTTCAAAATAAAATTTCGTTCATTTGTACTTACGCTTTTGATGTTAGTCGACGTATCTATCAAAGTTCTATGAATATGTAGGTATCTATGTAACTAAACTGGATTTTGTAAAACACATTATCAATTTGACAAAGTTGAAATTCAAGAAGAACACCTAAAAATTAAAATAACTCACTTAAAAAACTCCCGGAATCTTTCCAGGCAAAACTACCAAATGACTGAATAGTTATAAAATCATTATCATCATTTCAGACGCATAACGTCCACTGCTAGACATAGGCCTCTTCCAGCGCTTTCCAGCGACCTCCTTTAGTTATAAAACAGTTTCAGTATATTTGTTACACTCTGTTATAAAACACAAGCGCCATCTATATAGCTGCCATTGTTTTATGTATGTAGTGTTATCATATACTTGATGCTATAAAGCATATTTCAATAAGGAATTTTGGCCTCTGTTTCAACGCATATTTTAAATGTGTGTGCTGCCATCTCTGTGTGCCTACCCGAAACTCCCAGTTTTGCCTACTTGCCCTCCAATCATTTCTTTGGCGTTGGGTATCTGTAACGTTAGTAATTAATTTTGATAAAAACGTATTTAATCCGCAGAATGTCATACCTGGAGCTCCGCAACGCCCCCACCTCCCTCTCGGGCGTGGTGGAGGCCGCGTCCCGCCACTACTGGACACAACTTGTCCAGCAATTCTACGTGCTGGTGCTGGGGCTGAACATCCTGGGCAACCCGTACTCGCACACTGGAGACTTCTGCAGGAACATGAGGAACTACTATGAGCCCTGTTTGGTGAGTTGCTTTCTGAGATTGAAGATGTGAAGTAAATTTTTCTGTACCTCCTAGCAATTCAATGAAGCAGCTAGAGGATTTGGCCTACTGTCCACGCTGACCAGTCGGGTTGGAGAGGTCTCATGATGTTTATAAGTTTAGCGTATTCCCTAAGTCGCTTACGACATACATGGGAAGACTTAGAGTCCTATTCTACTTTGCTGAAAACCACACGGCATCTGCCGTTAGTTTTAGGCTCGTCGCAAACGGGCCCCCACAAAACGCGGCTACTTTCATACAAATGTAGTGGCCGCCACCGGCGTCACCGTGTGCGGCGAGTCCAAGCAAAATTTATGAAAACCACAGGAAAGTGGTCGGTGGCCGCGTTTTTTGGTGGCCCGTTTGAGACGAGCATTAACGCTATGTACAAATGTGTAGGGTGCGATAAACGGCCGTCGAGTGTTAGACGTGGCCAGCAAGCTGTCGTACAGCGCCGCAGCGCTGATGGGGCAGCGCGCCTGCGCAGACGCGGCCGCCGCGGTCTTCGATGACGTGCCGAGGACCCGGCCTGCCAAACGACGAATAGGTATCTACATCTCTTTAGAGGATTAACTTTATTTGCGCATACACATATAAATAACCTTGATACACACACAAACATATATCCTTAAGGGTCCCCCGACCCTAGACCAAAATACAACTTTCCATACAAACGTAGTCTACGTTTTATTTCAAAACGACATGTCCGATTTGGGCAAAATTTTGTAATTTCAAAGATATTGCAATTATCTAGGTTTATAACTAGTTTCCGAGTAAAAATATGAACTTGAAATAGAATATAGTGTTTTATATCATTTTTGACCATTAGTATGGGAAACTTTTAAATCGTTATATTTTCTTTCCAGTTCATAATTTTACTATAGGAAACCAGTTATAACCCTAGATAATTGCAATTTCTTTACAATTACCAATTTTTACCGGATTCTGACATGTGGTTTCAAAATTAAACGTAGACTACGTTTGTATGGAGAAGTCTAGGGTCGGGGGACTCTTAATCTCTTCAGATATACTTTGACGATCTGCATGGTCGATGCGATCCGGTGTAGTGATTGACATTCCAGTCTGCCATTTCAGAGGTTCTGGGTTCTATCCCTAGTACGAACAAGTTGGGAAATGGCCTTTTTAAATTGTCCTGGGTCTTATCTATTTATCTATATATGAATATAATCCTTATGATCTTTGAGTTATTATCACAAAAACAAGTTTAAACTTGTAAAGTTAAGTTCCAGTTTAAACGATTAAAGACATTTGACGAAGCGTAATAACTGTCATCTAACGTGACAACAGTCACTATACACATTAGTGAACTAGTGAGCAGGTTTCCTCACGATTTTCTTCGCCGGAATTAAGTGGTGGTCGTTGAAAATGACTGTATGTACGGTCAGGCTTCAATAATATGACTCTATTTTTTAAGCGATCCGTACATAAAAACAAACTCAGAGCTACAAGTCCCACCCAGTGAGAATAGAACTAGAGAATAGTGCCTAACAGATGCACAGTCAGTACCTAAACCGCTTGGCCACCACCGCACCGCTCCGCTAAATAATGCTCTAGAAGTAATCGTCAACAAAATAAGGTTGGCTGGAAGAGATTGCATTTATAGCGACAAGCCCGCCTTTGTGCATGTATTGTTTCTTGTTGTTTATGGTGCAATAAAGTTAATTTGTATTGTATTGTATTTTCAGAAGAGGAATCCATCAAGAACGACATCCCCGAAGCCGTGGTGGCCGGTGACGTCACCAACCCCGCCAGCGTGGCCCTGGCACTGACGGGCCTCATCGCGAGACCTACCTTTGGTGAGTAACGTTTCGTTTGCAGCCTGCTGTACTTTTGAATGGTAGAAGTAGAAGTAGTCTTTCAGTGATATGATTATATTTTAACAAGTCTCGAACTTACTTTGGGGCTAGCTCAATCAGTGTAATTTATCCCTATATATTTATTTATTTTTAGGTCTAAAAAAGGGGATAGAATAAAAAACACCATCAAAGTTATTGTAAAATCAAAATATACCTGGTACATTCTTCATCAAAAATGTTATTTGATATTTTAAAGTTAATGCCCTGTTAAACTGCATAAGTTAATTAGATATTGCATTATTTTCTACGTGCTTTACTGAGTTTGGGTTACATAACTTATTTCTATTTGTCTTGTTATAAATTAATAAAGTTAATCCAACTTTATTACTAGGTTTAAACCATAAAGCATGCAAACATACAAAAATCAATAGATAGATTATTAAAAAGTATGGTATAAGTACGAATTTTTTTCTTTTCTCTGCTTAGCAAATATTAATGACGAAGAAACAGTGTATCTTTGTTAATTTTTACTACTTAGAAATGAAAAAAAATATGGGTACTTGATTTTTGGATAATTTAGTTGATGGAATAAATATATATAATAATATGTTTTATACCCAGTTAATGTCCCTATTATGATGAAAGATGAGAGTGTAAAACCTAGTAACAAAGTTAGTCCGTTAGACCTCGTTTTATAATAAGACGGTTAATATGATTCTTTGAATATGATGGGTTTGACATTTAGCATGGAATGGTGTGAGATGGCATATTGTATCATGAATACATTGTTTCTACCTTTTATGTGAATGTATTTGTTATGTGTACCAACGTACATATTTACATATTGTTTGTGTTAATCACCTCGCCTGAGATGAAATCTATTAATATTTATTGGTTTTGAAATATTATAAGACATATATCTAATTATAGAATGCCGAAAAGGCGGCTAGCTTATCTTTGTGATGCGGTGTAGGAACAGCGTTGATTTTTAGCTGGTATCATATCAAGTAGGCACATACATAACGTCTAACAAAATATACCTACTGAAACTATAGGTTATTTCAGTCCATGACACTGAATAACTTTTTCCAAGGAACATACAAGCTGAATTTTCATTGGTTTTGGAGAAAAATGTCTTATAGTAAATTAATTCCTCTATCCATATACGTAATCCAAATTTGTGTATAAGATAAAACAGTTGCGAAAATGATTTTCGATCGAGACCACGTAGTTATGCCCGTCCAAAACAGCCGCGTGAGTTCCATGAACTTCGCTGGCCGGCGGTGGTACCACTTATTGATCTCACGATTTTACTCTCGAGTTTTAGTCAAAAAAAATTGTTAGCTAGCTACTAACGATCCTTATGAAGTGGCCTTCAGCTCCAAAACCAATAAAAAATAACCGTATATAGCGAAAGATGAAAAAATTTGTTTGACTTCCTATACAGGTTGACCCATCCGAATCAGAGTTTCTATAGAAAGTTTTTTTTTTCATATTTCAATACTATCTGATGCCCGCGACTTGTTTCGCGTGGACTTTCAAGCTATCCTATCTTTCAAGTTGAATCAAATTGCACACAGTGTGCAAATTAAATTTAAAATCGATTCAGTAGTTTAGGAGTCCATCGCGGAAAAACAACGTGATACGTAATTTTTATATATAAAGATGTGTTCCTTGGGAAAATTTGTTCAGTATCGTGGGCTTAATTTAACCTTAAAATAGTTTCAGTTCATTTTGATAGACCCTATTTAGAAGTTAGAAAGCTAAATTTAAAATTTAAGTACCTGTCTTTAGCCCTGGGCTCTGCCTACCCCTTAAGAAGAGAATCGTGCTTTGGTGATGAACACAAGTAATTTCGTGTACTCATTCTGCTTGTTTGTTTGTCACTCCTCCTGTTGGTCTGGATAGACGAAGACTATGTTGTTGTTCGACGTAAGTATTTATTGCATGGATTTCTACATTTTAATTTAATGTTTAAGGGCTCTTTTCCTCTGATAAGTTTGGGTTTTTTGTACGTGTAACTTAAGGCAGAGCCACACGCAGCGCAAGATTCGCCATGTTTTCACAGAGACTATAAGTACTAGAAAGCTATAATTGGTATGGGTATGTAAATTCATTATGCCGAAAAGGTTATATGTATATAGTCAAGAAAAACAAATGTTTTATTGACTATCCCATCGTGTGGGATATCGTTGAATAGGTCTTTCAAAAATATTGTGAGCTTGTGAAAATAATTTTTCGATTTCGTTAGATTTAGAAGTTTAAAGGAAAGCTTTCAGAGCTAAGTAGGGTTTACAGATTAAAAAGTTATAGGCGATCAACTTATAAAATGTACTCAGATAAGGAAAATTTCATACAAATTCAATAGAAAATTTGTTTTTAGTCATTTTTAGTGGCATGAACTCAACGTTGGCATTTGCTACTACGCAACTCTACACTGCGCGTGGTCCGATACGCACATGGCCAATTATTTTAGAGATCCATAGTCGTAGTCTCTCGAGAAGCAGAAGGAAAACACCCCTTATATTCTTTTCAACACCTCGCACTGGCGGTTACTGTTTGATGTGCATGAGCCGTAGTTTGAAATTGTAATGGGTTTATTTGTTTTTTAATTTTACGATTTTCTCGTACTCAGTCGTGGATTTTCACATTTTCCGCCAGCCGGCTATAAATTTTTGCCGCCCTTAAACGAAAGCATTCTGCTTCTAAATTGCGGCGATGCATGAAAGAGGGGAGGGGGGGTGATAATTGACTTTAAATTGCCGCCCCTAAAATCCGCCATAGGCTATTCAGACTGTTAGTAAATCCGCCACACAAAAATTACCTACTTCAAATTTTAGTAGCACTTTTGCACAAAAATTCAATTGATATAGAGTAGGGATAAGACAAAACGTAATATAGGTGTAAAAGTTCAGAAGAAACCATTATTTATTAAAAAAGTAAACAGGAAAAATATAAATGTACTTTAAAAACTTATATATACAGATGTAATGAATACCCAAATAAGTATAAAATTGCTTTGGCCAGTGTCTGAAGTGCCATTTTTGAAAAGTGGAGTCACTCCGCGTTTATAAAATAGTACCGCTGGTGTTACAGAGATTTATGAACATGAATACATTTTTAAAGATGCTTTTGCCAAGGTCTTATTAAGTCTTGGTCTTTAGTATCGTAAACTGACTTCTAATTTCCAGACGTGTGCCGTGAAGCAGCGCGTTCGTCGCTGACTCGTCAACTCGGCGTCAGCTCGGCTGAATCCACGTTGAAAGCGTGCGTGGAGCGCAGCGGGGGGAGACTGATTGCCCGTAGAAGACTGCCGAGACACTGCCCGGCTACTGACGTAAGTTTATCATTCCTTCTCACTAATGATTAATAGCTTGTCTATGACTCGTCAACTCGGCGTCAGCTCGGCTGAATCCACGTTGAAAGCGTGCGTGGAGCGCAGCGGGGGGAGACTGATTGCCCGTAGAAGACTGCCGAGACACTGCCCGGCTACTGACGTAAGTTTATCATTCCTTCTCACTAATGATTAATAGCTTGTCTATGACTCGTCAACTCGGCGTCAGCTCGGCTGAATCCACGTTGAAAGCGTGCGTGGAGCGCAGCGGGGGGAGACTGATTGCCCGTAGAAGACTGCCGAGACACTGCCCGGCTACTGACGTAAGTTTATCATTCCTTCTCACTAATGATTAATAGCTTGTCTATGACTCGTCAACTCGGCGTCAGCTCGGCTGAATCCACGTTGAAAGCGTGCGTGGAGCGCAGCGGGGGGAGACTGATTGCCCGCAGAAGACTGCCGAGACACTGCCCGGCTACTGACGTAAGTTTATCATTCCTTCTCACTAATGATTAATAGCTTGTCTATGACTCGTCAACTTGGCGTCAGCTCGGCTGAATCCACGTTGAAAGCGTGCGTGGAGCGCAGCGGGGGGAGACTGATTGCCCGCAGAAGACTGCCGAGACACTGCCCGGCTACTGACGTGAGTTAATCATACCTTCTCACTAATGATTAATAGCTTGTCTATGACTCGTCAACTTGGCGTCAGCTCGGCTGAATCCACGTTGAAAGCGTGCGTGGAGCGCAGCGGGGGGAAACTGATTGCCCGTAGAAGACTGCCGAGACACTGCCCGGCTACTGACGTGAGTTTATCATTCCTTCTCACTTATAATTAATAGCTTGTCTATGACTCGTCAACTCGGCGTCAGCTCGGCTGAGATTACACTAAAGATGAGCGTGGAGCACAGCGGTGTATGACTTAGTGATGTGCCGTTTCCAAATTCCCGTTTCCGGGGAACGTTCCTCATTCCCGTTTACGGGAATGTTCCCGGGAACATTCCGAATTTCAGGGGAACGTTCCCGTCTCAATTTTATTTTTTCATCATATTTATATTTTCTGCTATAGGTAGTTAAGTATTCTTAATTTGTATATTCATCAGCAGGTCAAATATTAAAATAATTCATTTTTAACCCATAATTTTTAACTTGTTACCAAGAAAGTCGGCACGTTCAAAGGGCCTATTTCATATTTTTAAATAATTGTATAGCATATTAATGACCATAAAACAATAGAAATGTTTTTTTTCTCGATTAATAAGATGTATATCCTATGGAAATGGGTCTCGTTCCCGGAATCAAGGAAACGTTCCCGGCAACAAGGGAACGTTCCCTAGAAATTTGGGAACGTTCCCAGGTAACGTTCCCACATTTTTTGGAAATGTTATGGATAATTGGATATTTAAATTATAACTATATTAAGAAATGCTTTTACATAAGTTTAATACATTTGCATTGATAAAAAAATTGTCTGATAAATAAAATTATAACTTTCCCAGACATTTCCAATTTTTGGGAACGTTCCCGGGAATGATTTTGGAAATCTGGGGAATGTGGGAACGTTCCCGGGAACGGCACATCACTAGTATGACTAGACTAATGTAAGTGATCAGTATTATCATACAGTTTGATTTTGCACCTTCTTTCTATATTAAACAGAATCATTAATAGAACTCAAAACCGCAAGAAAAATTTGTTTTTTTTTCTACTTAAGTAATATTTAATAAATGGTTAACCTAATTTTTGAAATATGTTTATGTAGTTAACTTTCCAAAGACATCTTTTACTGGACCAAAAAAAGTGAAAATATTCTTGTTACAAATTATTTCCTAAGTCGCCTTTTGCGACATCCACGGTAGGACTTGGAGAGGTCCTATTCTACTCTGCCGGTAACCACACGGCATGTAATACCCCAGAGGCCGCTTTCCTGCGTTTTCTTCTCCACTTCGTACGGTTTTGAGCATCCTTAGTTGTAAGACCAACCAGCATCTCTTAGGTCTACCACGTGGTATAAATGTTATTTGATTATTCCAGGGCATCAGGCCATTCTCCCAGCACGCAGCGCTAGGGCTTCAACTGCTGACGCTGCTCGGGCGGGGACACTACGCCGACACCGACGAGTACTTGGCTCACGCACATCTTGGACCGAAGTCGAATTGTACTCTGCTTATTTCTACACAGTAAGTACATTTCAGTGCATTCACTTGGTACATGGAACAAAGAATTTAGAAATTATCAATCTAATTTACTAAACGTCGCTTTTCGGACAAAAAATCGCTTACACTAGCCAGATGTTTCACTGACTCTTCTGCTGTCATGGTCGCTAGTAAACTGAGTCGTTGTGACCGCAAAAGTCCAAAATCGTGTTGTAGAAATCACATGTTCAACAAAACAAATACACGTTATAACTTTTTCGAGCTCCCCCCTCTCCCCCACTTTCGAGCCACCTCACAAGATAATTAGACGATCCCAAACTGATAAACAGCAACCTGCTTTCTAATCGCTCATAGCTAATTGGTAATAATTTTTATTTGGAAAGGCTTAAAAGGTATGTGTAACTTATGTAATTTATATAACATACATACATACTAAAGAAGATATTACACAGTGTGTGTGCGCACATTCGTTGAGACGTCCTTTGCAAAGAAATTTTACCTATTTCGTAGTAGTAGTGACTATGTAACGAGATCAACCAAATATTAAATATCTTCACCTGCAAAAAAACAGAATGTAAAATAAAACTGACTATATGGCTGCAAAAATTAGACTATGATGGCACGGAAAAACTATTGGAAATAATAGCATAAATAAGTTATAAAATTAAATACCTATATTTAAACAAATAAGTAAACATGATCTTAATATATATTAAATAAGTATAGAAATTATAGCATAAATATTAAATAAAATGTCAATTATTAACATCCCATATGTGCAGTGATGTAATCTGCGTTGCTCTTTCACATCAGTACCCATAGGTGATGATCTGGGATAGAAATGTGGTGTTGCTGTGCATGTGCGGTGTTTATTAGTTCACACTCCCTACGCATGCAACTACCTACTTACAATTAATTATACATATGTGAGGGGGACCTGGTGACCCAAGATATAGGCCTCGGCTTAGTTTGGTGTCTCCAGTGCTCCCACAAGTTTAAACTTTTAAATTTAAGTTTTATGTTGTATTTCTATGTTGTACCTAATAACTGTTATAACTTGTGGAGATAAATAAAAACTTTTTGTATTAGTGTTTTTGTATTACACACGTTTTTATCCCTAATGGCAGACAAAGCATCTTGGGTCTTGCGGCTCTAAGTAGACAGAGCCCAGGCCTTACATAACTAGTCCTATTTTTCTAGCTATAAATAATAGTTTGTAGTACCTAATATAAGTCATGATCTAATAGTAGTCATGGTGGTCAAACGGATAAGCTAGTTATCCCTTAAATCTATTCAAAACATCAATATCCATTATGTTGGTCTCGATTCATCATCATCGTCATTTCAGCCGCATAACGTCCACAGCTGGACATAGGCCTCCTCAAAGATTTCCAAAATGACCGATCTAAGAGCGGCTTGGTCTCGATTACTGCATCTAAATTAATATTTTTTGCAAGAAGTCAATCAAGTTTCTATTTCGATGAACAATTTGCAGGCACATATTCATGGTGCGCGCCGGCGGCAACGGCGGCTCGTGGCACACCGAGTGGGCCGTGAAGCTGGACGACCTCATCGGAGCGCCCGCCGCCGTGGGGGGGACGCTGGTGCTCAATATCAAACAGGTGAGATTTCAAGGGCTACGGGATAGATGGTCTTCTTCTTATCGTGTGTGTTAGTGACTAATACTAGTGTCAGAGTTTTTAAACCGCCTTAAAGGCCTCTGACATGGTTTTAGGTAACGACCAATGTCAAAGACAGTGACCGGGACCGACGGCTTAACGTGCCCTCCGAAGCACGGATCATCTTACTTATCAGACAATCAGGTGATCAGCCTGCTATGTCCTAACCAAACTAGGACAACAACTCAAAGTCGTTGCCCCCGCTGGGAATCGAACCCGCGACCTCCGGGTATGAGCCTAACGCTCCAACCATTAAACCACGGAGGCAGTTAACGGGATAGATGGTGTTCTGGCCCATTTATACAGTGCAAGTTTCTTGAAAATTATAAAATTTAATGGAAAATTTTGTCACGACTGAGATTCGAACCTACGTTAAAGCAGGGATTGCACTACCAATAAGAAAGTTTCCAACTTTTTTCGTAAAGTTGGCTCTAAGTGAAACTTGTACTGTGTCAATGGGCCTTTAGTGTGTGATTTATGAACTACAATAGGAACACTATCTCTCACATTGGATTTCGTTAAAGGGATATGCGCAAATTTCTCGTGTAACAACTGTTTTTCTCAAGTACCAATCCAGTATTCCAGAGGAGGGATCGTCTCCCATCAGTCAGGCAGTAAACAGTGAACTCATTTTAATATTTTTCTACTTCTTACGGTGTTTAATCTTTATAATCCCTAAAGTCACAAATGGTCACTTTTGTATTCTACGAGAAAAAAAGCTGAAAATAATGTGAGGAAGAAGATTCTCACGTCAGTGTTGATACTTTTTTACCGACTTAAAAAAAGGAGGAGGTTATCAATGCCACCAGTATGTATTTTTTGTACGTTACGCGATATCTTCGCCCCTTTGTGAACCAATTTGGAGGTTTCTTTTTTATTAGAAAGCCTTCAGTGCCAAGGTGGTCCCATATTAATTTGGTGAAGATATGATGAAGAACTTTGGAGCTATGGAAAAAACTCATGAAAGAAAATTAAGTCTTCTGTTTTTTTAAATTTAACTTTCATTTTTATTTCACCAGGATGAGGTGGTAAACTACTTCTCCACCGACGAGAAGGTCATCGAAGTCCCCGACCCCGAGGTGCTACGCTGGCTGCAGGCCAAGATCGAGTGCGCGCTCATACTGGCCTTGGAGGACAAACGGTGCCCCAACGCTGACTAGATTATTCCCAGCCTCGGATGTTACGTCAAAGGCTAGTTGGGTAAACACGATTTCAAAGAAATTTTACCTAATCTTAAGGTAAATACCGTTCAGTAGTGGCGATGAGTTTAAAAAAAATATGGGGCACCAGATAGTGAAGTCAGGTCCAAATCTCTGGGTCCTGGTCTGGGGTCTGGTTGCTGTTATTGGATACATTTGACTGAGCAAAAGAACCTGTCAACTGATGGTCCAATGACAACAGTCGATTGAATCTGCTCTGACGTCACTGTATACTGCCATCTGGTGTCAATAATATTAAAAATTGTTTCATTTTCGCCTAGATTTTTTCATACAAACATCATCATACCAGTAAAATTTTACAGAAATCGAATATATCCATATATCTAGGATTTGAACTGGATTTTACAATAAATATATGAACTGGAAAGAAATAACCATTTAAATAATAAATTCCTACTTTCTATATATTTTTCATAAAAGCTAGATTAGGTACGTTTGGAAATGTCTTGGGTAAAGGCGTTGTTATGCATACAGTACACCTGATGGTACCTAAGTGGTTACCAAAGCAGGCCCAATCGACTGTTGTCATTGTCATTCAATACACCACCAGTTGACAGGTTATTTTGCTCCGTCAAATGTATCCAATAACAACAGCTTATTGGACCTGACTTCATTGTACTGCCATCTGGTGTCCTATATTTTTGAAAACCCTATACAAACATGTATGTTTATTGGACCTATAGATCCTTATCAATGAGGAAAACAAAAACTATCATTTGTTTAAAGGAATAAAATACTGGTTAGAGCTCTGTGATCCCACTCCATAGACAAATCTAGTTGAGAGGTTATCTCTTAGCTTTTTTTATACTGACTGATGGCGCCTACGAAGAACTGAATTTTTGAAGCATTTATTAATGTTTGATTCGCTAATCTGATAGAACGGGCAGGCACTGAACTTAGATCTCATGCCCGGTTGCCAGACTTGTCGAACTCACGCCAAATGATATGTGTGGCGCCATCTATGTTTCTAGAGGAAACTAGCACAAAATTTAAAATTAGCAAAAAACTTGCAATCATTTAAAACAGAGAATTAACGCGAATACCATGCCAAAATGGCGCCGTCGTTTGAAATATTTTTCTGGCAAGACGGACTACTCATAATACTTTCAATGGTTATTAAAAAATAATTCAAATGTCTTCCGATTAAACAATTTATTTCAAGTGGGGGCGCCACTTCTGCGTGATGTTTGCCTTAACCTGGATAAACATTTATTTGGGTTTAATGCCCAAATAAAAGTTTAGCCGTAATTTGATTCCACTTTTTCATATAAAACTTTTTATTAAAAAGCGCATTTTCTGAAAATGATGACAGGAAAGCGCCCATAAATTTAATATGAAAATAGGCGAGAAATGTTAGATATGCCGTCAGGTTTATTGATTAAAGATGATAAAAAAAAAGATTAGATAATTAAAAAACAGGTTTTTATGTAATGATGGAAAGAAAAAGAATCGTATTTTGGATGTGAAAAGTTAGGAAAGACTTAGCTTAAGCTGATTGTTGTTAATGTTCTATAGCATCTACGTATTCGTAGTTTATGTGTTAGTTTCCGCTTCACGTCCGCCATTTTGTGTTGACATCAACAAAATGGCGGAACATATCAGCTGATAATTTTCCTACGACAATAATTGTTTACGTTTCGCTTCATATAACGAATGTAATAGTTACTACTAGCTGAATTACACTTTTTTTGTATTATTATAACCTAGCTATCTTTGTACCATTATTGGACAAAGTAAAAATGTCATTAAATTCATTATTTCATTAACTTGTTCAATGCATCAGGTAGAGTTTCGTCAAAGTTGTACTTATAATGAAGGGGGACGAGTGTTATTTTAATAATTTAACAACTTTGGTTGCGGAGATGCAAATATAAAAAATAATAATAAAATAGAAATGTATTTTCGCAGGGCGGCTTGAGTTTTTCGCTGCCAATAAAAGCGCGGAAGCGGTGGCTGAGGGAGGTGAATTTTTTGATCTTACCACCCCCTTAAATGTGCTGCAGCCTACTCAGCCAGCTGGAATATCCGCCACTGCGTTACCTACAACTTTGATAAAAAAATTGTTAGTATAATTATACTTTCTAGAAAAATATTTCTATAAACTTTCTTCAAAAGAAAATCATTGATTTGAAATCTTCAAGTATTACTTGTTGACCAAGACTAGTCAAACGGAGCTTTATTGATTTAGAATTAAGCAAAACCATGACCCCTTTTTTACACAATTGAGATTTTAAGCTGCTATGCGCACATAGGATGTACGTACCTAAGTATATAAATATGCTAAAGATTCTTTGTGTTATGGGCTAAGCCTAAAGGTGAAGGCAGATTCAGAAAGCGGTACAGAGGCACCTAGCATTCTTATTTTTTCCCATTGCCTCATAAATAAAATATTTGGTTGTATAAGAAAAAAAAGTCACAATATAATGTCACTTTTCATAGATCATATCCATTTTCAACGTGATTTTAGATTTATAATTGCAAAAAAATAATATATATTAAGAGTTCTATTTGATTCCAAGAAACGATACAATCCCATAGAAAATGTTTGTTTTGAAGTTTGAAAAAAAGAACTGCTTTGAGTTTTTGGAAAATAGTGAATTATCATCCGAGATATTGATATTGAGGTGGTATTATCCACTATATATTACATACTACCTCGAAGTTTAGGCAAAATGCACTGGAACATCCGATCTCGGATACATCATCATTATCAGCTTTCAGAAATCTTTTTAACAGATATGTAAAACACTAGAATTTATTTAATTTTATTGCATAATAGCGGCCAGCCTGGGGTTTGCACGGGTGTGTATTATAATTGTGAATTATCCGGGAAATCGAATCGGCCTAAAAGTTTCATAGTTTATCGAGTACAGACAAATAGGTATGCCAGGAGACTTCATAATAAGTACATATGGATCTTCTTCTACTTATGAGTCTTGCTTGACGCTACCCCCACAGCATAGCAACGGCGATAGCGTTTATCGAGCGCTTTCATCTATCTTTATTTCGTTTTGTATAATATCGAAAGGGACGGCACGATTCTGTCGCGCGATAAAAATATATTGGTATTTATCAACCGTGCCATGCTGGCAGCTTCACCACCCCTCTCATATTTGACCCCAGCGCTTTAAAGGTTGGATCTGCCTGGGATAGTCCTATATCTAAAGGTAAAGGTATGTAATTAGGAATGGTTTATCCAACTGTTCTAATGAAAATTAGGAAATTACAACTTTATTTTGATCGAAATATTATTAATTTCTAAACATGTACGCACAGCTAAAATTCTATTTGATCTCATATACCGATAATTATTCTAAACTAAATGCATTACTCTAAGTATTCAAATATAATTAACTACAAAATTAAGTTTTCTAACGATAAATTACTTCATCAAAACCTCATTTTCAGATAATTAATTTGCTACTGTTATATATATTTTACCTACTTATATACGAGTATATATATTCACCAGCTTAATTGAAATATTGGGATTTTGGTGCGATGTTTTCGTCACACAAGAGCGAAAATGAAAGTCAGGCCAAATTGGTTTTTATTCACTACTACACAGTGTTTAATTTGGTTCGTTCTTGGTAAGACTTCTGTTTGAAGCTACGCAGAAAATACTATTTTTAACTCCCGAATCGCCGATGCAAAAAGAGGGGTGTTATAACATGTCGTTTCACGTCTCTGTGTGACTGTCTGTGACATCGTAGCTCCTAAACGAATGGACCGATTATGATGAGTTTTTGTTTGAAGCTGACGTGATCGAGATGGCTCTTAGGCGATTCTCACATTGCCCCGCACTACGCAGCGTAGCGCGTGAATGCGTGTTCTAACGTTGCTTGTAAGTATCTCCGTTTGTATAGAAAACACGCACAGTCCGACACACTGACGACATCGCGTCCCCGCGCGTCGTTTTTGTATGGCCGCACCGCACTACGCAGCGGGGCGCGGTGCAGTGTGTCAATCGCCTTAGCTAGTTGTGTCGGGATTCGGGAGCTACTTTTTTTTTAAATTAAAAAATTCTTGTCGAAAATGTCGCTCCAACATTCTGAAACAGTGCAATTGTTTAATTGCCTCATGTTTATCGTAGGTAGTAATATTATTATGAATGTTGACATATTTTCGTAACGGATACATTTACATTGCCGTGCATATATTATTATATATGGGTGTCTACGATATGTTAGTTGTAAGCTTATGTCATCGAGGTTATTTTGCTGTTTTCTTGTTTGTAAACTACAGCTCTAGTATGGACTTCGGTCGGTTTATATCAAATTTTTGACGGGTAAACAACATTATTAGTACACAAAGAGATATTATGTTATTACGTCAATGTTGGATAGTAATTAATTTATTAGTCATTTTTTTAATATAAAAAAAACTAAACAAAAATCGAAGAAAACATGGCTACAAAAACTTTTTTTTAAAATAAATAGTTAAGTAACGTTCGTATTATGTTTTCTTATATTACCATATTGAAACATCGAGAAAGATGAAAAGGGCCTTGCATTGAAAGCAGTAATATAAAAAAATAACACATGTTTTCTTATTCATTTGCAATATACGGTTTACTCACGTAAAAAAATCAGTGTGAACATTCGCCCAGAGGAAGACTTTCGAATGCGGTCGAAACATGTCGGCCAGTAGTTGGTCCTACGTGAGTAATCCGCATATTAATTATGCCGTGTCTTACGTTACATTTAACAAACAAAAAAGTTATTATTAAGTGTTATTTAAGTTTATGTACATTTGCACCAAATAAAGATTTTCTCTTTTTATTGTATAAAAAACATTAAACAATTTTTTTCCTTGCAAATGAACGTGAACCATATTATGATTCGGTTACTACAGCGAACTATGTACTAGAGCTGTAGTGTTTTGTGCCACACGAAATAGGTTCATAGTTCCTTTAGGGTCGTCAGAGCGTAGATATTAAAAATATCAATCAATCAAATCAATTTATTTATGTTTATGACGGCTCTTTTAACGGCAGGTGTACATTATGCAGTAGGTATTTTTTTATTTGTGCTTAAAATTAAATAAAGTCAAGTATTTATTTTGAAGCATAGTTTTAAAAAAAACTGTTTTCTAAAATTGTAAAAGTAACGAAACATTTTTACGGGTAAAATGCTTCTGTACATCTGCTGCACACGCGTATGCTTACATCGAAATGACATGTTAATCAATGAAGATAAAAATGAATGTTTTTTAAACGGAAAAATAAAGTTATATTCAAAAGATTTTGTTTTATTCAATATTCCATACTTGTAACGGTCTTGCTTATCTGAATAGAATAAGAGAAAAAAACCAATTAACATAAAATGTACATTCAGAAAGATTTTGATGAAGTCTTTCTAAATATATATTTAGATGTTAATATTATTTTGAGTTTAAGAGAAAAACGAGATATAGACAGAGGACCGGCACATATATCTCGTTGGCTAACTATGCTTAAGTCCATACAGTTACAAGATATACGGTGGTACTCCTTGACAAGGGGAATTTCTAATAAGAACTGAAAACAATATAAAAGCATTAGAATTTTTAGGTTAACTAATTTATTAATTAAATATCATTTTACACAATGTATATTAATCAGAATTTTCTTCACTAGAACTGTAATCACCTACTAACGAAATACCTTTGGTATCCTTAACTATCCCAACTGATATTTCTTTACTGTTTTTATTTACAAATGATGTATCATCACCAGTGTCTATTTTAAGTTTGTTATCTCTTTCACTCTTAACATCTCTTTTCTGATCGGCTTGATGCTTAATTTCTAAGCTTTTATCTTCTTTTTCACTCTTGTGAACAGTCGCATCACTCTTCTGATCTTCTGAATGTATGCTATTTGAATTTTCACTGTCAATACTTTTTTCTACTTTGTCATTGGTATCCTTTTTACTTTTATCGAAAATTTCAATATTTGCAGTCTCTGTTTCAACTTTCTTTCTCTTCACAGTAATTCCCAAGGCATTTCTTGTTAAAGGGGAGTTTTTATTTAAAGATTCTTCTTTTTTAAGGCCTCCAAAACTCGTTATAAGGCCGCTGGAGCTTGGCAAAGCAGGACTGTGGAGTATGTTGGTTCTGGTGTGACTCTGTTTCTCTTCTATGCTGCGCGAAGGCCGCAGTGAGAGCAGTGTCGCCATGTGTCTATCGTCCTCAATCTCGGGTAGTAAATTAATGTCTAGGGATGACTTTGCAAGCAGTAGACTGTCGTTTACAGACGCTTCTTCTAGTTCTTTCCTTCTTTTCTGTAAGTCCAAAAAAAAAAAGATTAAAATTATTAAATGAATTACTAATTCTTGGAGAGAAAATTTGCTTTACTGTATTTAAAATGAAGTGTTAAAGATTTATCAAAAAAATAATATGAAAATCCATATTGTCAATGCCAAAAATTTAATGTTTATGTGATGTATAAAATTTTAAGAGCAACTTTTTTATTAAAATTAAATTGGGCTCAAACAGACGAGCAACAGTGTGCCATACTTAGCCCCTAAGTAACTTTCGCTGACTAGTGTCGCGAACTATCGATGGGACATTGTCGCTCTTCCTTTTACACTAGTTGGCCACTCAGGGGTTCTGGATTCATTAAAGGCAAATTGGAATTGCCTTTTTCAAATTTGCCTGGGTCTTAGATGAATGACTCCTTAAAATCAATATGAAAGTCCCACCACTTAAATACTGTACTTACCCTAAAATTTCTCCGTAGTGAACAGTTAGCCTCGTAATCATCTTTCCACACAGACTCGTTCCTCCCCACCAGCCGGCCCAACCTCGGCTTGTCCTGTTTCGCAATGTCTTCGTCCCCTGTCTTGTGTTCCAACCGGAACATGGCATCGTCAAATAGGCGTTTTTGAGTCTCTTTGGTCTCGGGCACAATCTGGCCGTTCTCTGTGGGATCCCATCTGTTCTCTTGGCGTCTTGCACCTGATACTATTACGTAGTCAAGATTCTAAAAACAGAAATTTATTAAAATAAGATTCAGTGAATTTCTGAATATAGTCATTTTACTTTTGCTTTCTGTCTGAAATATTGTAGAATTAAAAGCAACATTAGATCTTTTAAGCTGGCGACCATGTAATAGGCAAGCAAAGCATAGGACACCCACCCACAAGGTGGTCTGATAACCTAACCAACTGGATGCAAGCTGCTCTAGATCGGTCGTCTTGAAAATCTTTGGGAGAGGCCTATGTCCAGCAGTGGACATTATGCGTCTGAAATGATTAGATCTTTTAAGTCAAAGAAATTTTGTTGCAACATAGCCTGGTAATTTTTAATGTGTAAAGCCCCACAGGGCGAAGAAAGGACGTAGGCATTTAGTTTACATTTGTATTAAATATGTGGTTAGAATTATTTCATTGAAGTTTCTCATAAGGCGGGCATAGTTTTACTAAGTGAAGAAGCGAAAAATGCAGCTTAAAAACAAATTGTTTTATAATGTATGTACGCACCCCTGGGTCCGTCTTGATTTCAAAATGATTGTCACAGAGATGGCACTTCATCCGAAACTGGTACACCGGGGTGCTGTAGTACATTCCGATCTTTGTCTTCTCCGCATTGTACCGCACCCCCATGCCGATGTGGTTGTTGCAGCCGTCGCACCAGATGTTGTACGGCATCTCGAAGCGGATGATCAGGATCCCCATGTGGAGCTTACGAGCTCTCTCCCTGAGAGCATGGGTCCCCATGAACTTGTTCAGCCCCCCGACTTTAGGGTCGTAGTCGGGGGGATAGTAAAGATTCTGGCCTTTGCGTTCGCCCATTTTGAATTGCTAAAAACAGATACGGATAAGTAAATTATTGGTGTTACAAACAGATACGGATAAGTAAATTATTAGTGTTACAAAGTTTTATTGCGCTTAATTATTATTGTTATGAAACTTTCAACGTATGTATTTATTAGTAAAGTAATGAATATTTTACTTACTTTTGATACTAGTGCTAATTACGTATAAAACTAAAAATCTGATACCTAAAATAAATCAAGCGAGATAGTAACAACTACAGCTGATGAAATGTCAGTATGACAGTGAGTGACAGAAAGTCAGTCATACCAACTGAACCACCATAATAAAGGTAGTCTTCTACCAGAGAGATGCCTTTTCGGGGTGAAACGCCACCAGGATGATGACCTGATATGTATGAGTTAAATAATTTTTTATACTGGCAACTCCTTGACAGCTGTTTGACAGTTCCACTTTTATTTTCGTAAAGAATTTGCTGCTTTGCATCTGAAAAAAGCTTTTTGTTCTCTCTATTTGTTTATTCGTGGGGTATTTCGATCATAATATTTCGGTATTTAATAAATCTATCGTAAATTTCATGAGATAATGATAGGTGAAGTGTATATCACTATAAATAGACCTAGCCGTAGTTAGTCCGTAAGTTTGTCTGATTGTGATGTTGGATCAGACATATTGAGTAATAATTTAGCAACAATGGGTAGGAGAGAGGACCCGGCGTTTATGAAGGGAACCGTCCGGCTAGCGGCGGCCCGGGAGCGCGGTGACATCGACAGGCAGTTCCAGAGTCGTCTCACGGTGACTCGAAGTACGATTGATAGACTCGGGCTTGAAAAGGAGCTCCATGGACATATGGGATGCGTCAACTGCTTGGAATGGAGTCGTGATGGATCGTAAGTGCTTTCTATACCTTTGTAGAGTATCATTATTTGTAATAACTATAAATAATGTCATGTTTTTGGCGACAGAGTGTTGGCTTCGGCGTCAGACGATCTCCATGTGATCCTGTGGGACCCCTTCCGCTACAAAGTGCTCCACAACATCGCCACTGGCCACACAGGGAACATATTTTCTGTGAAGGTGAGTCAGCTTTCAATTGCCTTATCATTAATTAATTATCATCATTCTGTTTACAGTATTGCATCTATCTTATATTTATTACAATGTATTGTATTCATGTGACGTCTTATAGAATAGGAGACATTCAAGTGTATTCTGCTTGTTTCCAACAAGTCAAATCAGAAACCTTTTTGTAAACATCAAAAGAAACCTTGTGCGATTTGTGTGAAATATTATGTTGTTGTGATGTCATCCTTTCTAGGAATCAAATATCGCTCCTACTATCAGTTTTTCTGTATTGATAAGTCTTAAGTTACTTAGAAAATGGATATGATCATTGACAAGTGATATTATTTCGAAATTTTATTTTCTTATCAGTACAAAATAATTTATTTTTGACCGTAGGTTTGACCTTTTATTGGGGGTCTTATGCATAATACCAGCTTCTGATATGATTACTCAAAGCAATGGTAACCACATGACTAATAAAAACTTACGTTTAACACTCTTGCCGTCACAATTTCATAAATAATATAAACTCTATTGTTTGTTGCCAGTGGACAACATTTGCAGTGATAGTTTAAAATGGTCATGTTTGTCCACATTCAAATGTATATCAATATTCATGAAACTTGAAATGAATCAGTTTTGTAATTCAAACAATTTCTTTATAAATAAGTGGACTGAGTAAAAAGAATAATATTATTTTATTTAGTTGTAGTTATTAACTAGATTATCCGACAACAAAGAACCCATATGTTTTTGTTTAGCAAAGTAATAAAACTTTACTAAGATACAGGGCTTTGGTTAAAAATCGTAGCTGACTGTGAGTGTTGAATCTTTATAATTATTTACGAATAAGAGAAAAGAAAAAATACTTGGCTGGTTTTACAGTCACGCGTTCGCACGCGCGGTTGACCCGCGTCGCGGGCAACGGGCTTTGAGCGTCTTGGATCGTTACATAGTCAACCGCGTACACTTTGTATGGCGAATCGGGCCGCGCTTGCCAACCGCGCGTGCGAACGCGTGACTATAAAACCAGCCTTATACTTTACTTTTTAATAATCTATATAATGAGAAACAAAACATTTATTATGTCCACAGCCCTATTACGAAATGTCTTAGAGGATTGTTAGGTATGTGTTGAATACGAGTAGACATATGAATTGTGTCATCTACAAACAATTATGAATAGGTACATAAACTAATAATTTCAGTTCTTTTTGCTAATTTAGTCATTAATATGGGGTTGAAAACCGCTGCCATGGTGTTGTAATATGTATTAATATGTGTACGTTCTTAGACTGCAATTTGTGGAGCTTATCTTCTGTGAATTTGCTACTGTATTGTTATGTCGTTAAAATATTTAATAGTGACACAACTACCGCATACTGTGAGTAATCAAATACTGACTTAACTCTACATTAAAGTGGCTGAATCATTTGTTTAATAGAAGATTGCGTTTTTCTCTATTTCTTGTGACATGTTTGCTCAATGAGTGAGCGAAGTTCTTTTAATCTAATTAGTAAATCTGGTGTTTGTATGTATGTTCGATGATAATCTTCAGATGATTTTATTTTAGAAATTTATTGCTATAGATGAGAGTAATAGAAGTTATAAGATGTTATTCAAGGGTTTGTCCAGATATTAACCCTTAATTTTTCCAGGAAAAAAAGTATCCTATGTTTTAATCCAGATAATAAGCTATCTACTTGCCAAATTTAATCTCTATCTGTTTAGGCGTTTTGGAAAGAAAGTGGAATGAACAAACATCTATATAAACTTACGAATTTATAATCACACTAATATTCTAAAAGTGTGTGTATGGTAGTTAGTAGTACGCGCAAACGGCTGGACCAATTTCGATAAAATTTGGTATGCCAGAAGCTGACACCCTGGATTAACACATAGGCTACTTTTTAAATATATACAGCGGGGCGCAACTAGTATTACATATAGTAGGATGTTGAGCAACACATAGTTACACATCCACTCTTTCTGTATATGCTATCTCATCCATAAGGTATATGTATGCCTCATGGAACATGGAAGTCACATCAAGTGAAGTGTAAACTAAAGCATTTTAAGGCGCAAGCCATCCGGATCTGGCGCGGGCGCTAACATACCAAGGACGTCTTTTCATTCCATTTGAATTTAGAATAAAGCACATGGAAATAAAGTCTTAATTTAAACATACCAAATGGTACGGCCCGTATGGTGTAACGCCTTCGCTAGATTCTATGTGGCTTGCGCCTGAAAGGTAAAAAATCAATCCGCTAGATGACTAGTCAAATCAAATACTTTTATAAACATCAAAACAAACATTTTCTATGAGATTTGTATAAA
Organism: Acrobasis consociella; assembly: GCA_963555685.1. NCBI lineage: Eukaryota > Metazoa > Arthropoda > Insecta > Lepidoptera > Pyralidae > Acrobasis > Acrobasis consociella. Next base: position 1,410,945 of record OY743112.1, read on the forward strand.
ATACGAGAGCGTGACGTCACGCTTTTTAAAACTCAAATAAATAATTGGCCAAGTGCGTGTCGGGCCGTAGTTGCGAATGCCAACTTTGAGTTCTTGCGACTAAAAACGTCTAAAAACGAATATCTATTGAATTTGTATGAAAATGTCTTTTTTCAAGTACATTTTATAAGTTGATCGCCTATAACTTTTTAATTTGTATATCCTACTTGGCTCTGATAGTTTTCCTTTAATATACATTATATATTACGTGTTTGTCGAGAAAAAAAATATTGACTACGTCTTTACTTGTATGGCAGCTACCCGGAAAAAATTTTTTTTTCCATATTTTATTTTACGACTTTTTCGCCATAATTAATATACATATCCATGCTAAATTACAGCTTTCTAGTACTGATAGTTTCTCTGTAGGACCGTGGACAGACAGACAGACATGGCGAAACTATAAGGGTTCCTTGTTTACTACGGAACCCTAAACAGGTTCATAATATCAGTTTTTCTGCATTAATAAACCTAAAATCATGTTGACAATGGATATGATCAAAAACTGACACTATTTTGTGACATTTTATTTCATGAACTGTACCGAATAATTCATTTTTGACCCAGTAATCTAGCCTAACTAAGCTTAACTGCCTCCGTGGTGTAGTGGTTAGAGCGTTCGGCTCATACCCGAAGGTCGCGGGTTCGATTCCCGGCGGGGGCAACGACTTTGTGTCGTTGTCCTAGTTTGGTTAGGACATTGTAGGCTGATCACCTGATTGTCCGATAAGTAAAATGATCCGTGCTTCGGAGGGCACGTTAAGCCGTCGGTCCCGGTCACTGCCTTTGACATTGGTCGTTACCTAAAACCATGTCAGAGGCCTTTAAGGCGGTTTAAAAACTCTGACACTAGTGTTAGTCACTAACACACACGAGAAGAAGAAGCCAATTGAAAGCAAGTTTATTGGTTCCAGTTCCTAACACCAGACATAATAGCAACGTGTGCCGCGGACGGCAACGTGCGCGCGCGCAGCATCGTTGGCGGCGCTTCTCTCCTCGAGTGCACGTGCCACTGCGGCCGAGTGAAGCGCTTAGCTGCAGCTCCGGACAATCCTCACCTTCTGTGCTCTGCGGGGGAGGATGGACTCATACTGTAAGTAGTTTTTGTTCTCATTTATTAAATTGCACCACAAACAAGTTCACAGAAAATTATAAGTTACAAAAAATTAAAATTAAATGACTAATTTATAACAGTGAACTCAGCGAAGCATATTTGTACATTGGAACAACAAAGTTTGATAAAATAAAATAAAAATATTTTTAATCGACTTCAAAAAAGGGGAGGTTATCAATTCGCCTGTATGATTTTTTAAATTTATTTTTTTTGTATTTAAGTAACGCGATATCTTCGTCAACCGTGGACCGTTTTTGAATTTAAAAGCCTTTACTCCCAAGTTAGTCCCATATTAATTTGGTAAAGACATGATGAAGAACTTTGGAGATATGGAAGAAACTCCTGAAAGAAATTGAAATCGGTTAACTTTTTAGTGTTCCGTACCCAAAGGGTAAAAACGGGACCCTATTTACTAAGTCTTCGCTGTCTGTCTGTCCGTCCGTCTGTCTGTCTGTCTGTCACCAGACTGTATCTCAAGAACCTTGATAGCTAGACAGTTGAAACTTTCACAAATGATATATTTCTGTTGCCGCTATAGCAACAACTACTAAAAACAAAATAAAATGAATATTTAAGGGGGGCTTCCATACAACAAACGCGATTTTTGAAGTTATACTACTTTTGGCGTGATTGGGAAAAATGATGAGAGTGAATTTTTGCGATGCGCGCGCATACCGACAGAAAAAGCAACAGTATGAAGTTAGCCCACGATCTGGCTGTACTGTAACTATGTTCACGCCAAAGAAGTATAGAGTCTGTACGGAAAGAGAACCGTCGTAGGATTTGACGGCGCAGTTGTGTTTAATATCCGTATTTGTTATGTTGACAACACTGTTGTGTCATTATAGTGCGACTATAAAGTTCTTGATATTTTGAAACTATGACGGCTATTGGATGCTAATGGATAAATTATATTTTTATATATTATTTACATTACATGTAATGGCTGTAAATGAATATATATTTTTATATGTTTTCAGATGCTATCTTCATCGTTAGCCTTTAGGTTAGGTAGGCATAAAAATAAATTTAAAATAAATTTAAAACAATAATATATTTATTAATTTATTGATCAGGAATACAAATCAAAGTCTTATTCTAAATATTCAATGCCGGACATGTTTGAACTATCATCGGATAGACTATAGAGATCCAAAGAATTTTCTTCTTCTGAACTTGATTTTCTCGAATCTGTTACAGTTATTTATAAATTCTTGCACCACACGCCGTTATTTGAGTAACCTTCTTTTTTATTTTAAATACTGTATCTTTACTCAAACCTAAAAAAAATAGGGCAAGTTTATCTAAACGCATAATAAATTAAAAGTATCAACACTCTTTATACCTGCTATCAAAAACTTTGATTGAAACAAAATAAACAAATATTTTTATATATTCATGCGAATTCTTTTTAATTTATACATAATATAAAATGTCGGTGTCTGGGGGCTACCTAGGAAATTTTAAACATTTAAAATAACTTTCTACATACCGCACATCGCCGCCACACGTTCCATGACTTTGTTTAAGTCGATAATTGTGTTTGGCCGCTTTTTCTTTTTGGCAAAACCTATAATAATAATATTAAATATTATTTCCCTTGTAGGACTGGGTAAAGGATTTCCCCTTTTTGAAATGATTTCAATAAAAATCACGATAAAACAACACGGTAAACAAAGATGACGTAAAGTTTGTCATTTGACAGATGGGTGTTGGGTTGTCATATATAAAAGATTTTGTTAGTTTGATTTTACGCCACGACGGTTCTCTTTCCGCACAGACTCTAACTTCTAACGCGTGTACATAAGTCGTACACACACACATTTTTTATTCTGCTTTCACTGTTATTACTTTTTGAATATTTATGGATAAGCTGGTTAGACAACACAATTTTTTGATGCATATATCATGTGAACAGGCAGCACGACCTGCGCATGTCGCACACGTGCAACTCTGACGCGCCCAACGTGCTGGTCAACTTGCTGAACCACCTCGGCCGGCACGCAGAGGCTAAGTGCGTGGCCATCAACCCGCGGCGCGCGCACCAGCTGGCTGTCGGGGCCAACGACTTCTACGTCAGGATGTACGACACCAGGATGATCAAGCTGGCTAAACACCAGGTCAGATGCCGATGGGGTAGATAGAGTAAGGCTGTAAGCTGGTTAAACACCAGGTCAGATGCCGATGGGGTAGATAGAGTAAGGCTGTAAGCTGGCTAAACATCAGGTCAGATGCTGATGGGGTAGATAGAGTAAGGCTGTAAGCTGGCTTAACACCAGGCAGATGCTGATGGGGTAGATAGAGTAAGGCTGTAAGCTGGCTAAACATCAGGTCAGATGCTGATGGGGTAGATAGAGTAAGGCTGTCAGCTGGCTAAACATCAGGTCAGATCCATCTGGGGTAGATAGAGTAAGGCTGAAAGCTGGCAAAACATCAGGTCAGATGTCGATGGGGTAGATAGAGTAAGGCTGTTTAAGCTGGCTAAACATCAGGTCAGATGCCGATGGGGTAGATAGAGTAAGGCTGTAAGCTGGCTAAACATCAGGTTAGATGCCGATGGGGTAGATAGAGTAAGGCTTTAAGCTGGCTAAACACTAGGTCAGATGCTGATGGGGTAGATAGAGTAAGGCTGTAAGCTGGCTAAACATCAGGTCAGATGCCGATGGGGTAGATAAAGTAAGGCTGTAAGCTGGCTAAACATCAGGTCAGATGCTGATGGGGTAGATAGTGTAAGGCTGTAAGCTGGCTAAACATCAGGTCAGATGCTGATGGGGTAGATAGTGTAAGGCTGTAAGCTGGCTAAACATCAGGTCAGATGCTGATGGGGTAGATAGTGTAAGGCTGTAAGCTGGCTAAACATCAGGTCAGATGCTGATGGGGTAGATAGAGTAAGGCTATAAGCTGGCTAAACATCAGGTGATGTCGATGGGGTAGATAGAGTAAGGCTGTAAGCCAAAGGCTAGGTTTAGCGATATGATGGGGGTTACACTTTCGCTGCAACTACGAGTATACTCGTAGTGAAACAATGAAATATGCATTGTTATAGAAATAATAATAATACCTCCGTAGATGCAGCCATCTCATTTAGATAAAAAGGTACTAAAAGGCATCTTCATGTTGGCTTTGGTCCCATGAACGCCCAAAAGGATCGGGTCCTCATGGATCCGTGGCTGAAAAGCGTACCAACATAATGATAATGGCATATATAGACATATTACAAAACTTAATCTATGTTTGTAAGTAAATGAAGAGAATAATAATGATAAGTTTTTGAGGTTTCTCTCTCTGCGGCCCTAACCGCCAGTGGCTTGGGCTTTGCCCCGCTGCCAGTAGCTTTGTTAGGTTTTTTGTATATTTTGTAATTTAGTTTTTTTTGGGACTTATCACGAACCTTTTTATAACGTTCTAAAAGGTTCGTGCTAAGTCCCTTTAATATACATATAGTTATATCGTGTTTAAAGCGCGATAGTTTAAAAACCAACCCAACTTTTCTATTTAATACACATATCATGTGTTCAAATCGCCATAGTTTGAAAAGCAACCCCACTTTGAGGAGGGGGGGGGGGATTATAAGTGTCAGGCTCACCTTGCGTGTTGCAGGGCGAGCGGCTGCGACGATATGACTCATTGCAGGGCCGCAGCGCGCGCGCCGGCCACGGCGACCCGGACAACAACATCCCAAGGGCCGCCGTCAACTACTTTGCCCCAGGTACCTTACTACCACCATTTTCCCCCACTACAGTGAAGCCAAAAGGAAGGTTATGTGTTTAGCCGCTATGTAAGTTTACTTGTTCTCTCTTTTCTTTAAATATATGTATGACGCTACAAGAGATAACTTGCACGGAGCTGACTAAAAATGTGAGGATAAGTCAGCGCCCCACCTCGCGCTAATCCATGAGTTTCAATTACATGAGTTAAACCCTCTAGTCCACACAGATACTCTGTGTCCACCTGAGCTAATCGTCCAGCTGAAACAAACTGTCATTGTAATAAATCAGATCATCAATCCAAGTCAATTACAATAATCACAATTAAATGGGTAATGGCCAAGCCCACAGTACGTTACGCAAACGACTAAGTCGCTCGTCGCTTTTGTACTTTTTTAAAACATTTGAAAATCTAACAATTATGCGTTGTAGTAATTGTAGTTGTGACGTAGCGTTTGCGCGGGATCGAACCACGGATGCTAACATCAACATAAAATTTAGAGACTCCGTTACCAGAGTGGTAGGACGGGGTCTGTGCCTATGGGGTTGATCGAGAGGGATGGCAAATCAAACCACTTCTACACAAGACGACTATCTTTATTACAAGTTCCACAAAGTCTCTTAAACTTATTTTAGGCTAAACTTAACCTACCGAACCGTATCACTTATCTTATTAAGCACAAATAAGAAAGGGAGAGTGGACGCAGGGTATTGCGTACACAGCGATACACGGTATGTCTGAATTTAGTCGTCTTCGGCAATCTATAATGGCTATATAAGGCGCGTACGGTAAGATCAATAAAATCACTGGGGCGCTAAGTAGTGCGCCAAGTGAGGATACGGGTCCGCTGGGCGTCTGTAACGGGACGCCGCGGGAATAGGGACTCAGATTGTACTTCTGACAATCGGTCTCATAAAACGGGTCACGCCAGATGCGTCGGTAACCAAAGGGTGCGCGGCCCTATGGTTTTACGGAAAGCACAAGCCGGTAGGTACGCTCAGGTATCATCGGGAAGAGGGATTATCTAGACTCCACTCAAGGGGTTGAGTGCCTGCTCCTAATAGAGGATCGCTCAGGGTCCAAACTCGGTGCGCTACGGGATGAGTGATCGTCACCACTCAAGAACGGAACGGGACGGGAGTGCTATCTAGCACTGACCGGGAGTGTGCGCTCAGGTCACGACGGAATGAGGGGTTTCCCAGACGCCACTCAAAGGGGGGTGAGAGCTTACACCAAACGGTGTCCAGAGGACGGAACGCTCAGGGCACAAACCCGGGTACGCTCGGGGCGTGACGGGATGAGGGGTCGCCAAGACTCCACTCACTAACGGGCCCGCGGGCCTAATTTATAGAACCTGCGGGAATAAACGGGATCACGCTATCGAACGAGGAAAAACCCCCGCCGACCACGTGACTTCTCTAACCCCTGGAAGAAGGGGAAACTACAGGGTTCGCTATCGAACGAGGACAACCCTCGCCGACCACTAGCCCTCGGGAATCTACGGGGAAGCTAAGGGATTTCGCTATCGAACGAGGACAACCCCCGCCGACCACTAGTCCCGGTGAAACCTAAGGGATTTCGCTATCGAACGAGGACAACCCCCGCCGACCACTAGTCCCGGTGGAACCTGAGGGATTTCGCTATCGAACGAGGATAACCCCCGCCGACCACTAGTCCCCGTAGAACCGCTATCGTACGAGGATAAGCCCCCGCCGACCACGGTGGACAGCCCGGAATGGACTGACCATTTGTTCGCCGCCGTTTGCGCTTATATAGCCGGCCGCTGCTAGCGGCGCGAGTGGGGGAACCGGTTTGAAGCGGATTCGACTGGTATGACGCGGTATGCGTATCGCTGTGTGCGTTACAACGTTGTTTCTTATTTATGTGGGTAGTGACGGGCGGTTCGAAAAATGCTACGTCACATAGTAAATAGCTTTCTGTTTACAAAAGTAAAACAATAATGAAAGGGATTATCTTGAACTCTCCGGCATAGACATTATTAGCTATTGCTTTCCCTGATAAACATACTCTTCAGAAATAATATCCCATAGTCCGGTTTAAGTTTTTTAAAATCCTTTAAAGGCAAGAAGTAGAAAATTGTTGTCTATAGTTAGGCTTAGTCGCCTCCTACGACATGCACAGAAAGAGATGGAGTGATCTATTCTAGGCCGGAAGCCACAGTCATGCAGCACATACGAATGGATCAATTTCGATGTGGGGTTTTTTTACGTGAAAGCACGTTCCCTTGCGGTGGTTCTCAGCTATGTTTGTTGAAAAAAGGTTCGACCGTTTAAAAGTTATTAAATTATCGCTTAAAAGTCGGGGTTTTTGTAGTATGCCTGTCAAATAATAGATGGTGTATACTACGCATATTAGCTCTATTTAGTTCCTCCGCCAATCACTAGATAGCGTTAACATATGAAACTATGGAAAGTCGGGGATTTTTTGAAATTACCTTGCAAATAATTCGAACTTGTTAAATTCATGTATAAGCAATATTTACAACATTTACGGTCTCACTGTATAATGAATTATTTTGTTCACAGGCCACCTGTCCATGGAGCCAAACGAGCACACTTTCCCCAAAAAAGCCACCACGTATGTAGCTTTTAGTCACGACGGCAACGAGTTGCTCGTCAACCTGGGATCTGAACAGGTATGTACCAATATATTACGTCACAGGATGCACCAGTGGCGGCAAATTAGCCCCCCCCCTACTTTAAGTTTCAAATTCTTTATTGCCGACCTCTGTGGCATGATAGTCATCATGCCACGCTGTCACATCGAAGGTCTTGGGTGTTCAATCTCCGGTCAGGTCAAGATGGAAAATGATCTTTTTCAGATTGACCTGGGTCTTGGATGTTTATCTATTATAAAATAAAGATACTAATTTTATACCACAAACTTCAAACTTACCTTGGGGCTAGCTCAATCTGTGTAATTTATCCTAATATATTTATATTAATTCTATGCCATTTTTAATAAATGACCAAGGGCTTGACACGCTTTGATAGAGCAAGATAGTCATATTGCAATTTCTGGAAGAAAAAATAATAATAAAAGTGCCTTAGAAACAGCTGGTACCAGGCCTGTCTCACTCCGGGGTAGGTATTAAAAAGGCAAGTACGTACGGCGGCCTCGCCGGCTTGGCTAATTAGTGCGCCAGAAAAGGTAAGCGTTACGCGATAGAAAGAGACGGAAAGAGATGAAACGTCTAGGTGAATATAATGTAGGTTATTAGCATTGTGCGATCTGAATTGAACTTAATTGTATCGTAACGAGAGTCGCTATTCCTTTAATTGATTTTTCGGAGTAAATCTTCTGTACTTGTACTATTATGTATTCTGTGCTGGTACATTCTAAGTTTTTTCTCTCAGACCAATATGGAAGATATCAAATAATCTAATTTTTTTTCTTTCATTTTTTCCTAGGTTTACCTTTTCGACATAAACTCTGCGCGGCGTCCCGTTCTAGTAGAGAGCTTCATCATCCAACACAACCACGGCTACCGCGAGGGGGAGGGCAAGCCGAAGAATGGCACTAACGGCACGAACGGAGGGAACGGCACTAATGGGGGCAACGGCACTAATGGGGGGAACGGCACAAATGGGGGGAACGGCGCCAACGGCACGGTGGAGCCGCAACCACAGTTGCCGGAGAGCGTGCAGATACTCAAAGAAAACGTGAGTTGAAATTATACAGGTCGACTAGTAAATCACCTTGCTTTTTGTTTGATTTTCGTTCGAAATATATAAAAATAGGTGTTTTAATGTTGTAAAATTTTTATATTTTTTCTTTTTTTTTTAAATTCGATTTAAGCGGTAGACTACGAGACGAGGTAGATAAGTGTGTAGCAGCGAGCGCGCGGTTTTCAAACGCTGCTTAGTTTCATTTTTTTTGTAATTAATAAGTATTTTCTTTTTTTTATATTTTTTGACGTTACGTGTGATCATGATTTATAATGTCCTTAAATATGACGCGTGATTTACCAGTCAGCCTGTATTGTTAAAGAGAAGGTATTATAAAGCAAGTAAAGTGACACCGGGCGTGGTCCATACTTGGATGGGTGACCACAAGTGCCGTAAAAATTGATCGGTGCTTTAGAAGGCACGTATAAGCTGTTGGTCCCGGCTGTCATCATTGTATAAGTCGTCAACTCTGATAGATGCCTCTAGCCTGAAAAAATTGACACTAGTGTTGGCCACTTACACACGTAAAACAAACAAACATGAGAAGGTTTGGCAGAAGTGGTTTCAAGCCTCGAATAGTGAAGATCTCGTTTGAAGTACTAAAGGACCAATTACAAACATCTCGTGCTACAATTGCATTCCCAAAGAAGGTTGACTTCAGGCAGACGACCGGACGTATTATCACCATCATCATCATTTTCAGCCCACAATCAACCCACTGCTGGGCATAGGCTTCCCTTTTTTGCGCCATTTTCCACGGTCCTGTGCTGTTCTCATCCTCTGCTTACCGTTAAACTTATAATATCGTCTGACCAATGGGCCGGTGGTTTTCCTACCGGTTGTATAACTAAAGATAAATCATTTGCTTAAACTGTTTTGGCTATTTCTTGTCGAATTTTCAAAATACAAAGGAACCTATGTAATAAAATTATAATAAATTTCAGTAAGTTTCAGTAACAAAGTTATACGTCTAAACTTCCACATTTATAATACTTTTAAATAAAAAACTATTATTTTGTATGTGTCTTTCCCAGGCCAACGACCTAGTAAACAAAGGCAACTATTCAGCAGCCGTGCAGCTGTACAACAGTGCTATCGGTTCGTGTCCCGACTGCGCCATCTTGTATTCCAATAGGGCGGCCGCGCTCATGAGGAGAGGATGGTGAGTGCCATGTTTATATTATAACTAGCGGTATAACGTGACAGTGCGTGTTAAATAATAATGAATATGGATAGACTAGCTGTACAACAGTGATATCGGTTCGTGTCCCGACTGCGCCATCTTGTATTCCAATAAGGCGGCCGCGCTCATGAGGAGAGGATGGTGAGTGCCATGTTTGTATTACAACTAGCTGTAAAAGGTGACAGTGCGTTTTAAAATAATATTAAATATGGATAGGCTAGCTGTACAACAGTGCTATTGGCTCGTGCTCCGACTGCGCCATCTTGTATTCCAATACTGCCGCGGGATAGGCCGCGCTTATGAGGAGAGGATGGTGAGTGCCATGTTTGCATTATATCTAGCTATATAATGTGACAGTGTGTTTTAAAATAATTATATATGGATAGACTAGCTGTACAACAGTGCTATCGGCTCGTGTCCCGACTGCGCCATCTTGTATTCCAATAGGGCGGCCGCGCTCATTAGGAGAGGATGGTATGAGCCATGTTTTAGCTAGAGAATTTACTAGTGAGAAAGTCTATAATCAATGTGTTTTACCAGTGATGACTTATGTTTTCGTGGTTTCTTACTTTATGGGTCTCATAAATAAATATAAAGGGACAAATTACATTGATTGAGTTAAGCAAAGTAAGATCGAGTCTTGAGTTATGGCTAAGAAGAAGAACGCTCAAGGTTTTTCTCTACGTGATCGAATTAGAAATGAGGAAATTTGTAGGAGAACAAAAGCCACTGACATAGCTCAGCGATTATCTCGTTGAAACGGCAGTAGGTGGGACACGAAGCGCGATGAACCGATGGCCGATGAGGCAAAAAGGTTTTCGAATGGCAACCGCTTTCAAGAGGATGAATCGCCCGATACAGTAAAAAGATTCTTTTTTGTATAACCTGTCTTTAAGATGGTTATTATTTATTTATTTATTTATTTATTTAAATTGCACACAGATTAACAGTATTATGTGTGAATGTGTTTTTTTTAAATAGGTGTCTAAAAATTGCTACTGAGAGCCAATATATTTTGTGTGCATGCTGTGTTCGCTCCCAGAAGGTTCTTCAGTTTATGTTACTTTAAGTCTTACTTTAGAACATTTCTTAATATTGTAACAACCAGTTTGCGAACCAAATAAAAATAATTGACCAAGTGCGTGTCGGGCCACGCGCAGTATAGGGTTCCGTAGTTGTAAATGCCAACTTGCAGTCTAAAATGGCTAAGTATTGAATTTGTATGAAATTTTCCTTTTCGAGTACATTTTATAAGTTGATCACCTATAACTTTTTTATTTGTTAACCCTACTTAGCTGTTTTTCTTTAAACTACATTATATATATTAAAGCTGTGATTTTTTTCACGTGTCCATATATAACCGTTTAGCAGATGATGGGATCTGAAATATTTAGGTTTCAAGTATTTTTTTTTGTTAAAGTCACGTGTACCCCACAGGTGACTTTAAAAAAAAATTACTTGAAACCTAAATATTTCAGACACGGATCCCTAAATCGAAAAATGGTGTTCCCAAGCTCACAATATTTTTGAAAAACCTATTCAACGATACCCCACACAATATGTTTGTAGAGAAAAAAATATTGACTTCCTCTTTACTTGTATGGCAGCTACCCCAAAAAAAATTTTTTTTCCATATTTTATTTTACGACTTTTTCGCCATGATTGATATACATATTCATGCGAAATTATAGCTTTCTAGTACTTATAGTTTCTTAGTAGGACCGCGGACGGACAGACAGACAGACATGGCGAAACTATAAGGGTTCCTTGTTTACTACGGAACCCTAAAAAGAGGCCTATGTCCAGCAGTAGACGTTAAATGATGCTACCCGCAGGTCGGGCGACACGTACGCCGCCATCAAGGACTGCTACCGCGCCATCGCGCTGGACTCGCGCCACGTCAAGTCGCACTTCCGGCTGGCCAAGGCGCTCATGGAGCTGCGCCGGGCGAGGGAGGCGCACGAGTGCCTGCTCTACTTCCGGCAGAGGTACCTCACTAGTAGGCTTTGGGACAAACCACCATATTCATAAAAAATATACACGCTGACTTTGCATTGGTTTTGGAAAAGAAAATGTTTCATGGTAAATAAATTACTCTATCCATATACGTAATCCAAATTTGCGTATGATATAAGATAAAAAAGTTACAAAAATGATTTTCGATCGAGACCACGTAGTACTCGTCCAAAACTGTCGCGTGAACCCAAGAATTTCGGGCGGCCGGCCGTCGACAACGCATGGCGGTAGAACTACTAATTGATCTCACGATTTTACTTTCGGGTTTTAGTCAAAATTTTTTGGTTCTGAATTTTTATTTTGACTAGCTAATTAGGTCTTACTAACGATTCTTGTGAAGTGGCCTTCAGCTCCAAAACCAATGAAAAATCATCGTGTATACTCTAATCAGTTAGTTATGTAGTACAATGCTGCTTATCTTAGGATACATCCTATCCTACTTCCTATCCTATAGTCAGATTTTTAATTCCGTAGAATTCTGACAGCTGTCATTTTTTGACGGATCACTATCTATATGCATACAAATTTTAGCTATAATATCACATAGCATACTGGTATAACCCTTCAAATGTCGGCATAGCAGACACAATAGTAAAACATACATCAGACGCCCGCTCCGGGCGTCCGACATTTAAAGGGTTAATGCACAATCGTTTTTAAGCATAACGTCCTTTCGCATAATGGAGTATGCATAATAATTTTAAGCATAATGTACCTTAGCATAATCATTATTTAGCCCTAACATTTTAAAGCATAAAAGGATGTAATATGCTTATATCCTTTTATGCTTTAAAATGTTAGGGCATGTCATCAAAACATAATTTATCAAGACATAACATTACTTTAAGCATAAAAATGATTAAGCATAACATTTTTATTCATTGTATATAAATTGTTTATTAATTGCTAATAAGTTGAATCTAAATCTCTCTTCTTTTCTGGTCTCACAGTTGTTCCAGGTGATCATAAAAAAAAAAACTTAAACCTAACTTCCCTTTTGCCCTCACATTTGTTCTGGGTGGTCATATTTTTTTTTTGCATGATAATTAAAAATAAACACTTAAATAACTTAATTTTGTTTCTGTTATTTTTAATAATATTATGCCTAAATACTATTAGTCTTATAGTTATTACGCCTAAAGAGATTAAGCGAATTAACATTATGCCGTAACAAATTAGCCTAAAATATAATTATGCCCAACTTACCAGTATGCCTAAACTATGCAACTTATGCCTAAAAACTATTATGACAAAATATTTTATGCCAAACCCAGTATGCCAAAGCATATTAGGACAAATAAATTATGCAAAAAAACAGGGTCCCTTTTTTGACATATCAGAGATCATAAACCTTTTTGGCCGGGCACATTTTTTATTAAATTCCAGATTTCAATAAGATGGTGAACATCTGAGTCTACACATTTTATTTGTTAGTGAATGTAACCATTTAATTAAGTGTGGTGCTCCAAATCAAAAGGGGATTTACAGCGAGTGATATTTTCATCACGAACAGTTGAATAACCGATATAAAATACGAACAACTGTAAAAACTATTTGATTTAACAAACATACAGATAGACAGACAAACAAAGGAAAAAAAATAGTTTTGATTCTATTTTTTATAGAGACTCCTTTTAAATAAATCCAATCAGCTTTCCACCGAGGTCAATTTGTGGGTGAATGGCTTATACGTTCTTTCCAGGTACTTAAACTATCTCCATAGTCCATATCAAATTTAATCTAAATCAGTTCAGAAAAAAGATTTTTTCAACAAGAAAAAACTTATCAGAAACATAACAAATAAAACAATCAATGTGGCAGTTGCGACGTGACAGCTGATGGCCGCATACTTTATTTTTTAATTTTTGTGCTCGATGGATTATGAAAAAAAATCTATACATATAATAAAACAGTAAAAAAAGTGTGTCTGTACATTAAATATATTTCCAAAAAAAATATTGGGGGCGATGGAGACGTAGTAATAGATTAAGAATATAAAAAAAAATGTATGTCTGTTTGTCTGTTTGTACACGCTAATCTCCGGAAATACTGGACAGATTCGAATGAAACTTTTTTTGTTATATAGCTATTAAGCCTGGGCAACATATAGGGTATAAATGATTTTGGAAAATGGAACGCCTGATGTAGAACCATAATGGTCCAGCTAAACTATAAGAGATATAAAAATGCCGCCTTAGTAAAAGTTGTTCAGCCTGGTGAGCATTTTCCAGAGACATAAAGTCCACGCGAACGAAGTCGCGGGCTTCGGCTAGTATTTAATAAGCTTTTGGCTAAAAAGATTGATGATACATGAATTAGTAGGGAGTGATGCCAGGGAAAGAAAAATAACCTGCTGACTTAAAATTACTTAAAAATATAACTTTAATAATTCGGTATTAAAAAATATTATACAATTTTAAATATTCGAAAAAGTTTATCATTATCTTTGTAAAACATTAAAATTAATCAAGAATTTAATATTTTATCGCCTTTATACGCGTCCCTTTTTAGTTGGAGAACTTTTTTAGTAGCAACACCTACTAATCCTACTATCCTACTATTCCTACTAATATTGTGAAAAATGAAAATGAAAAATGTTTTTTTTTTTTAAATAATGAGTCGTGTTGTACGTGGCCAATTATTCTTCCTTTCCTATCTTCTATTTCGCCCAGCAGTCTTTCTTTTCTCTTCTACTATTTCCAATACTTCTTTTTATATGTATCTTAAAATGGCAATAAATCTTTTTTTACTAGTTACTGTGCCTGCGACCGGAAATAGTTTGCATGAACTGCAGCAAATAAGCAATTTAAACCAAAGAACATTAAACTTAAATGACACCTGTATACATTATAACCATTTGACAGGTTTCCGAAGCACGCTGCGAGCCACGCAGTGGTTCTGCTGCAGAAAGACATCAACGTAGCGTTGGAGCAGAGAGATACGCAGCCAGACGAGGGTAGGTATACCTACCATACTTACGTACATCATTATCATCAGGTCTTTTTGTCTCCACTGCAGTACCAGAGTCATCTTGGTCAGAGCAGCCAGAGGATTCGGCCTACACTCTCCTTGCTGGCCCGACGGGTTGGACCTCTCCAACCCGTCTGGCCAGCGAGGAGAGTGTAGTTTCATGATGTTCATAACCTTTTTTTAGCTTTTATTCCCTAAGTCGCCTTTTACGACATCCACGAAGGGACTTGGAGTGCTCCTATTCTACTCAGCCCTCGAAAACCACGCGGCAACTTACGGACATACATACATACATACATACAAGCAGGCACGTGCTTTCCATAGAGACTCAAAGACATTGTCTACCCGGAGGTTCCCTAATATATGCGCATTTTTTTATTTAAAAATAAATTATAATAGGCCCTATTTTCAAATAAACGCGCGCTTTTCTGTCCATCGCGCCATATGCTGGCTACGTACTCGCTTACTTAGGGTAGGTATACGTATATATATACGTTGTACTCTAGGCAGCTACCTAGAAGACAATTCTCCATAGTGGTAAGCTAAAAAGAACATTTAATAGTATTAAACAATATGACGCGTATAAGTGGCTCTCGGGATGTAAACACACTAATATGTCAATGAAAGACCAGTTTCGGATTAAGACTGATTTATTTTATCTGAAGATATACACATAACACATTACATCACAAGTAGTTACACCTACCTTCACAGGGTCAGTTCAGTCAGAGTTTTTTTTGTACCACTGCTGGGCAAAGGCCCCTCAATTAGTCTATCCTGCAATAATCGGTAATGCACGTCCCTGCACGTCACTTTAGTATCCCTTTCGGCGTAGATTGCTTGTAAGGAACATGGAACTTGAGCTTCGGGTAAGTGCTCAAGTTCCTAACCTAACTTATTAAATACTAGCTGAAGCCCGCGACTTCGTTCGCGTGGACTTTATGTCTCTGGAAAATGCTCATCAGGCTGAACAACTTTTACTAAGGCGGCATTTTTATATCTCTTATAGTTTTGCTGGACCAATAAGGTTCTGCATCAGGCGTTCCATTTTCCAAAATCATTTATACCCTATATGTTGCCCAGGATTCAAATCCGTCCAGTATTTCCGGAGATTAGCGTGTACAAACAGACAAACAGACAGACATTTTTTTTTTAAATTCTTACTCTTTTACTACGTCTCCATCGCCCCCAATATTTTTTTTGGAAATATATTTATGTACAGACACACTTTTTTTACTGTTTTATTATACGAGTATGTATAGATTTCTTAAGTTTTTAACCGACTTTAAAAAAGGAGGAGGTTCACAATTCTTTGGAATTTTTAATGTATGTTTCTCAATTACTCGAACACGGCTGGAACGATATGGACATTTTTTGCCATGTTTATCAGGTCAAGATCTGATGATAGGATCCTGGAGAAATCAAGAGAACTCAAATTTTAAAGGCATGCTTGAAGCGATTTGTTGTTTTTCTTTTTTGTGATAATGTATTTGCTTATCTACCTATTGCACATTTTAGTAAAATGAATCGTGTATTACAATATATGCTGTCTAGAATACTCCCAAATAAATATGGCAGCTGTGACGTGCACGTTGAGCGACCGGACCAGGCCTTGTTGCGGAACTTGGAGTTTGCGGAGCGTGATAACAAAGATAAACATACTATCACGTCTTTATCCCTAATGGGGCAGACAGAGCATTTTGGGTCTTGCGGTTCTATGCAGAGCCCAGGGCCGCAAGACCCAAAAGCCACTTTTAGCGTCATGGTGGGCGAGAAGATGAAAAAGCAATCAATACAGTGATGGGTTGCTAGCCGCATCGCCTGTTAACATGATTTGCATTTTTGCCCATTCCCTCGATCGGCTTTTACGATCTGCATGGGAAGAGAAGCAGCTGGTACATTCTAAGTTTCTTTTTTATTTCTCCCAGACCAGCATGGGAGTAACAAAGATAAAACCGATATAAAAACATCTTGTTTAAATATCTTAAATTATATCAAAATAGTTCTTAGGTTTTTAAACCAAAATAACTGGAAAACTATGTCGTCTAAAAAAAAGCTGACATTGTGTGTGACGTAATAAAAAAGCTGACATTGTGTGTGACGTAATATTTGGTCAGCCCCCTGTATGTTGGGATAATCTGATGAGAAAATAATTATTTTATTTTCCAGCTGAAGCCGAAGAACACCAGTCCACAAGCGTGCTAGAACGCCAGTTAAGGGCATCCGCTTTGGACTACTCCCAGAGGTTCCTAGGCCACTGTAACACCACGACTGACATCAAAGAAGCCAACTTCTTAGGCCCCGATGCTAACTTCATCGCTGCGGGGTAAGAAAAGAAAGAAATAAATAAATATAGGTATAGGGACAAAAAACACTATTTAAACTAGCCCCGAAGTAAGTTCGAGACTTGTGATAATATATTTTATAACAAATACATGTATAGATAAACATCCAAGACCAAGGACAATTTGATAAAGGCCATTTTCCAACTTGCCCTGACCGGGGATCGAACCCGGGACCTCTGGGTGGCGGACTGGCATGGTAAACACTACGCCACGAAGGTCGTCAAGAAAAACTTGTAACAAATAACAAGACTTAATTGAATTAACTGATAGTCACGCTCAGTAATACCAGCATTGGTTGTCATGTAGACGAAGTTTGTGTAAACAATATAAGTTATGCAGATGACATGGTATTGTTAAGCGCGTCTCCGTGTGGTTTAAATAAGCTTTTAAAAATATGCGAAACATATGCTAAATCCCATGGTCTAATATATAATGTGAAGAAAAGTGAAATAATGGTCTTTGGGGCCGGAGGCAGGGATGTGGTAAATATACCGGCTGTAGCTGTACCGGCTTAATGGTGTAAAGCTCCGACGGGTTTACCAGGTTAAATACCTGGGCCACATCCTTGCTTCCGATCTCAAAGACGATGCTGACATAGAGAGGGAACGGAGGGCGCTGTCGATTAGGGCAAACATGATAGCCCGAAGATTTGCACGATGCTCGAATAAAGTGAAAATTTCACTTTTTCGAGCACATTGTACATCTTTTTATACATGTGGTCTATGGGCCACTTTCACCCAAAAATCGTACAGCGCCCTCCGCGTCCAGTATAATAATGCATTTAGGATGCTGATGGGGCTACCTAAGTTCTGTAGTGCTTCGGGAATGTTTGCAGAAGCGCGAATAGATTGCTTTTATGCTATTATGCGTAAGAGGTGCGCTTCCCTGGTACGTAGGGTACGGGCCAGTCCCAACAGCATCCTAAAAATGTCTTCTTATAATGTACTTTTTCTCAAAATGTCCTTTTATCGCATTGGCTCATCCTCAAAACGGCCCTGCTTAAAAGTTTAGTCTTGCTGTCAAAATTTCCTGCTCTTGTTGACCTTTTCTCGAAATGTACTTTTCTTAAAGTATTTGCTATTATTCAATGTATATACTCCAAATGTCCTGTCCCAAAAAGTCCTTGCTCAAAATGTTCTATTCTAGAAATGTCTTACATCTGTACAATAATGTCCTTTTCATAAAATGACGTGTTCTCAAAACGTCTTTATCTCATAATGTCCTTTTTTTAAGTGTCGTTTTATTGATTTTGTGAAAGGTCATTTTGAGAAAGACAATCCTAAGTGATCTAGATGTTGCTAAAATAAAAAAGGGCTATCTGCTAGCTATTTATATGTTTTTCTACTCCTGTACTGTTATCTGTCTTAAATGGTTCTGAACACTAATATAAGAACATTGATAATATGATTGCAGAAAAAGTCTATACTCTATGCCTCATAATAGCACATGTGTCGTTATTTCACTAAAACGATACACCTAGCCATAGACCAAGAACATTTTTTTCTATAGATTTACCATACTGCCAACATAAGAAAAAAAGTTTTTTAACATAGTCACTAAAAAGA
Organism: Acrobasis consociella; assembly: GCA_963555685.1. Classification (NCBI taxonomy): domain Eukaryota; kingdom Metazoa; phylum Arthropoda; class Insecta; order Lepidoptera; family Pyralidae; genus Acrobasis; species Acrobasis consociella. The sequence goes on from OY743112.1 coordinate 1,429,574, forward strand.
CGTCAATTAAAAAAAAAAGTTTACCATAGATACCATATAGATCAGTACTTGTATATTTTAAATCTGATTTACCAAACATATGTACGTCAAACATTTTCATATTTTCTTTGTTTGTTTTTGTATTTTATTTAGTAAATATAGTCGTAGAAAAAGTATTGTATGCAACGTTGTATAACTACGTCAAAAAATGCTCGATGGCGTCTCCTTACGATGCTCGCTAAGGCTCGCATCGTAACCTGCGCCACTCGCATTTTTTGACCGTTATTATACAACTGTTGCATAAAATACTATAACTATACTGGCAAGTAAATAAAAGAAGTGACAAAGGACTGAAGGAAAATTACAAAAAGTGTCGTTAATAATGTGGATGAATACTATCATTTATGCTTAATCTAGATTTCCTCTGTTTTTAAGGAAATCTAGATTTTCTTTGTTCTTAACAAACGAAATCTAGTTTGAATATATTTGAAGTAATTCCTCCGGCAACACCGGGTTTTATTAAAAAAAAAACAAAATGCAAACGAAAATTATATAGCAACAAATTTTTTTAAAAATAGTTTTGACTAAAGAAAACAAAACGCAAACCAAAATTATATAACAATAATTTTTTGCCAATAAATGATAGTATTTACATTTTTTAATTTATTAGTGGTCTATTCTGCATCAAATTCATTCAAATTTAAGCAAAAAAATTTTTTTTAAGTTCTATATTTTTTGCTGTTTAAATGAAAACTTTTCAGTGTCATTTTTTTTATACAATATAATCTAAAAACATACTCAGTTCAAACTCATAAAAACCCTGTTTTGCCCAGTTCCGACGACGGCAGTATGTTTATCTGGTGCCGCGAGTCTGGCAACATCGTGCGGGCCTTACGCGGGGACGAGTCCATCGTGAACTGCGTGCAGCTGCACCCGTCCATGTTCCTGCTGGCCACCAGCGGCATCGAGGCCGTCGTGCGGCTGTGGAGCCCGCGCCCGGAGGTGGGTTGTTCATTTACTGCCTACTGTTTGTGTGGGTCAACCAGTTAGGGAGTTTTGTGGGTCAAGAATAAATAATTTGGTATTGTTTAGAAAATGAAACGTCCACAATAATGTTACCTACTTGTCATTGATCGTATCCATTTCCAACATTTTAGATTTATTTATTTAAAAAAAACTGATATTAACTCATGACGTCATACTTTTGTATTTCATACAAAGCCCATATACAATGTTAGTTTTGACGTTTAGAAAAGTATCTGATTTGACTTGTTGTCATCTAGCTGTTGAATTTCGGCTAAAGAGTGTTTGATTGTTGCAGGAGGGGTGTTCAGAGTCGCGCGTGATCCGCGACTGCTCTGCGGCGGCGGCGGCCAACCAGCAGCGCATGCGCAGCGACCCGTTCGAGGCCATGCTGTTCAACATCAGCTACGCCGGCGGCGAGCGCGGGGAGCCGCACTCGCCGGCCTGCCGCCCGCAGTGAGTGACATCACACATGATACAGGATTACTTTTAATATTGCGGTAATAGTAGTTTATGATACAAGTTTGGTAAATTGTTCATTACAGTCGAGGCAGGTACACAAACAAGCGGGCCAAGCCCGCGCGTTTGTGTATGGAGCCGAGACTTGTGTGACTTGTGTGACGTGTGCCATACTACGTTTTTCAACACATTTGTGAGGAAAAAAGACTAATAATAAAACAATTTAAAATCTCTTTTTCAGGCGCGCTTTGCGCATACACGAATGTGTATACGAGGGACACAAAGCAATTCACCAAACGATTATTTTTTTTAGACGGCAGTTTTATATATTCACTAGATTTACTAGACGCCCACGACTTCGTTCGCATGGACTTTGACTCTGGAAAATGCTCATCAGGCTAAAAAACTTTTACTAAGCCCCCCCTCCCCCGCGCCCAACAATCCGACCTTGCTATGGAAGTTGTTAATATATTTTTTGTTTGTCAGATAAAACCGGCGGGCTGCGTCGAGCGCCCTACGCGATGGAACTCCCTACTCCCATCACATAAGTCATTGTAAATATTATATACGATACTGATTCATACGTCGTTGTCATTATTACCCATGGGAAAGTGTTCTAACTAGCTTTACATCGAGTTTGCCAGCGGATTTTCCAAAAGTTTAATAAGCATACATACATACTATCACGTCCTTATCCCTAACGGGGCAGACAGAGCACTTTGTATCTTGCGGCTCTAAGCAGATAGAGCCCAGAGCCGCAGGACTCAAAGTTTGTTATTGTCAAACAATATTCAACTTTATTAAGTACCGGCCGCTGCCACTCCAGTCTGAAGCAACTTTTGGGGCCACCTACATATTGCGTTACAGGGGTCATGTCAAATATGATAATATGTTTTAAGGTTTAATGGGAAAAAGCGTTAGAAGGGAATGGGTCACCTATCCCCTAATGGGTGGAGTGGAGAGGGTCGAAAAGTAAATTTTTTTTTCGCGTTTTTTGATATCACAAACAAAAACTTCAATTTTATTTATATAAATTGATTACCTTGATGCGTTTGGCAGTATTACACCTGTACATGCGATGACGTGTTGTTCAAATAAAGTACATAATAAACCGTGGCGCGATAAAACCCGGTGAAAGTTTTTAACTCGATGTAAAGATAGCTTTTTTTTAGAAAAATAAGTTGTATAAAATTCAGGATGATAGTATATTTAGCTCATAAATTCATTGCACAGTCCATGATGGTGCCAAGTAATTGTTTGTTTTTTCTAGCTGCTTGGTGTAAAATATTGCTTTAGTATGAAAGTATACAGGGTGTAACAAAATATACTGATACTATTTTAAGGCTGAATCCAGTCCATGATAATGAACAACTTTCCCAAAGGAACATGTATCGTAATATAAAAAATATTTTTTGTCTCCCAAGTAAGTAAGTTGACCGATCAGCTGATCCAAGTTTCTATTGAAAGCAAAAAATGATTTTCATATTTCGATTTACGTTTCTTGGGGGAAGTTTAGTATCGTGGACTGAATCAACCCTTAAAATAGTGTCCGTATGTTTTGTTGAACGGTATTTAGATATAGTACATGAACGCAGCAAAATTCCAAATACAGGCCATTACAGGCTGCCTAGTAAATAAATCATGATCTCACGTAATGTCAAAAAATATAGAACCAAGAAAATCTTATTAATTACAAAGAAAATTTTATCAAATTATCGCATAGGTTCTGAATGTTTAGCAACCGCGCGCTCGCTACGCGCTCGATACCTACCTACCTGATTCGACTCGTTAGTAAACACAAATATGATCGCGCGCAGCGCGAGTGTCCACTCTTCTTGTTTTTATTGGATCTTTCGTTCAAATTTAAGCAACCAGTTTTTTTTTTTTACATTTGGAACGATTATCCAGTACTGTGTGCCTCCATTTCATTATCTTGAATTACCAGTCAGCCTGTATAATTTATAACAATATAATCTGAAACAATTTTAAGGATCTATTATTCAGTCCATGTTTTTCGAATTTCGTTTTTTGGAAAAAGTTGGTCGATATCGTGAAGCGAATTTTCAATAGTTTCAGTATGTTTTGTTAAAATTTATTGATACCGACATAACTAATTATACTTATATCAATTTTCGTTAATAATTAGTCAAAACATTTTGATATCCAAAAAAAAAATAGAAATTGAATATCCTCATTTTGAAATTATTCTTAACACTGAAAATCACATGGGGTGTAACTTTGTATTATATTATGATTGCCTTGATATGTATAGTTAAGGTGTACGCACATTATCGACTAAAACGTCGCGTGCGCCGAATACCATAGTGCGTTTATCTTTAGAGCCAGTCTCCATCAAAGCTAAGTGTAGCCTTGTTTTACAACCAATAGGATCCGTTATTTTTACATTTAAAAAAAATTGCTTTCCTTATATCAGTTATATAGTGTAACACTATTGATTTGAGAAGCACTGTTTTGCTTTAAATTGCTTAAAAAGTCTGCACGCCTTTATTTGGTAGCATACTAACTATATGACTGATTTAGGAGCGTAGGTTGTTTATGAATATCAGGGGTAACTCTCTTGATGTGGCAATAGCAAAGTCTTGTTGGTTGTTAAGGGTCCCCTTACCCTAGACTTCTCCATACAAACTTAGTCTACGTTTAATTTTGAAACCACATGTCAGATTCCGGTAAAAATTGGTAATTATAAAGAAATTGCAATTATCTAGGGTTATAACTGGTTTCCTATGGTAAAATTATGAACTGGAAAGAAAATATAACGATTTAGAAGTTTCCCATACTAATGGTCAAAAATGATATAAAACACTATATTCTATTTCAAGTTCATATTTTTACCGTCGGAAACCAGTTATAAACCTAGATAATTGCAATATCTTTGAAATTACAAAATTTTGCCCAAATCGGACATGTCGTTTTGAAATAAAACGTAGACTACGTTTGTATGGAAAGTTGTATTTTGGTTTGGGTACGGGGGACTCTTAAATAAAAGACCGCTCATCTTTGGTTTAGTCTGGTCTTTATGTCGTAGACATCGTCTTGCACAAAAATGAATGCCCCACTACTGTGTTTTATACTTACACACGAAGAATAGTTGTTTATTCTCAATACACAAATATTTTTTCGCGATTGGTCATTTAGTACTGGCTTGTCGAAATCTCGAACCTCGGCAAGATCTATTGCACAAATGACAAGATGGCGTGACAGAGCAGACGTCTATTCTATCCATCATCTAAACATTTCTCGCAAACTTTGCCTTACTATAATAGTACACGGATTGTCGCGGATTTATTACACTATAAGTTAATAGATTCAAGCGCAGACGAGTCCAATCCACAGTCAAATTGCGGCACGCATTGAATTAAAAAGCCACAATAGGTATTTACTTCCATATACATACATACTATCACGCCTGTTTCCCACAGGAGCAGAGGCTATGGACCTCCACTTGCTACGATCCTGACAAACCTCTTTATCTATTTATTTTTTTTTTCAATTCAAATATATCTTTATTATCATAGGATATTTATAAAATATCTCAATTGTTTTGTTGCACAATGGTTATTTACAGCTAAGTTTACTACGTTTCACACATTGATGTGATCATAATTGGTGGAGGGGCGAGCATTTTTAGCCTAGACGATGTCTACCGCGACATGAAATAAAGCTGTGGTTACACTGTACAATTATTGTCTTTATATGCAAAATTCTACGCCAACTTAGTATTTCTTATGCACAGTCGTCTATAAAAGTGGTTTATATATTTAATAAAACAATGTTCTTTTTTTAAAATTCTATTCCCAGTATTGGACATGTGGTTTCCGCCAACCGTGGTTCCTCACTTGTAAAATAGGCCCAATCAAATCCATTTTTTTTCATGTAAATTTCTTAAGCAGTGGCCAGAATTAATAACCACAACTCGTGTAAAAATTGATAATTTTGGCGCATAAATTAGAAAAAAAATCATACCATTTTTCCAGGCGCTTTTTAAATAGTTAGCTGGTAAATGTGCGTCCGCGTTAAGCGAGCTCAGTGCTCACGCAGCGGGTTTCAGTCTTTCTCTGTCACAACATCTAAGTGCAAAAAAGAACTTAGCGGACGCCCTTAAATATATATACGTTTTATTGTAAAAAATACGCGAATATTATAACGACCAACACTATTGTTTTTAAATTCGTATCTAGACTGTGAATTTAGTCTTATATTAACTCTCATTTTAGCAATTTAAACCTTCTTATTATCATCAACTGCGGATTATAATGTTTAAATTATTACCCACCCAAAACAAGTTGATATTGACGCACGAGAAAGTGACGTATTTTAGATGTCAATTTATTTTGGCTGGATAATAGTTAACCGATTAATAACGGTAGACCGCGTTGTAAAATGCCAAGACTTTTGTAGTGAGCATGGGATGCCTGAATGAGTTTGATTCTGTGATACTCTATTAGTTTGTAGTTAAATCTTTTCGAGGCAAGAAAATGCGCGTCAGGTGACGTAATCGTCAGTTAATTTCAACGGATGTTTTTTTCAATATACCTTAAATAAACTTCTCAAAAACATCAATTGTAGCAGCTGCTTTTCCTCCTGACACGAGGTATGCTAGTTGCCAGTTAGATGGTTAATGACGGATATTGACCTACGTACGTGCGCGCAATGCCCTCTCTTTTATATCAAAACAGTCAGTCGCAAGACCAACTTATGAAGTTTGTATTACGAATGTACGACCGTTTTGTCGAAAAAACATGATTTTGACAGATTTGATTTTTTTTCTTTTTTTTTCTATTTACATGTACATATTGGCGCCGCTTTGGCACAGAATAAATATAAATATTACATACAGAACGGAATCTCATACGGTCCCGCGCAAAATGCGTCCCCGTTCCCCGTCCCCGCACCTCCCCCGTTCTCGCCTTGTGGAGGGTCTGGAGGCGCATATTGCGCAGGACCTTAGCTGTCTTATTATAAAACGCAGACTAACTTTGTTACTAGGTTTAAACCATTATCCGACCAAATCAAGCTGACATTTTCATATAGGACAATGACATATTACTAAATGTCAACTTGATTTGGTCGGATAATGGTTTAAACCTAGTAACAAAGTTAGTCTGCGGTTTATAATAAGACGGTAGGAGTTTCCGTTCTGTATGTAATATTTTTATTAATTCTGTGGCTATGGTGCACATAATGCTATATAAAATTTAAGTAGATCCCTAGACATATTTCTAAAACACCAATTAGAGGCCATACCTGTTTGGGATTTGTATTTAGCTTATTAAGTGTGACCACAGCGGTAGGGTACCTCCATATACATTTATTTGTCAGATATTTAACTTTTGTATATTGGTTTTTCAGTTAAAGGTCTTAATTTATATGAAAGATCTTAATTATTACAGCGATTTTTAGTGAAAAAAATAATATTTGCTTAAATTTTGAGCGAATGTCGAAGAAGTGCTCGATAAAGAAATATTCACGCTGATGTACATACTCTAACTTTTAAAAAAATACGTGGGAACTAAATTTGGGACTGCCATAATACCGATTAAGAAATAACCGGTGGTGCTCTCATTTCAGGCCTACTAATCTAGTTGTTGACGTTTAACTCCCTTAAAATTACAGCTTCAGCTTTTTACTTTAATAACAAATTTTGGTAAATAAACGAAAGTCAAAAAAAGTAACATTCCATCAACTGAAGATACGCTGTTATGTAAAACATGCAATTCAGTGAAGATGGCTAGTATGTTCAATGCACGAATGTTCAAATGAGAACACATTTTCATAACTAGTTTCTGAATTCCATTTGTATTTATTTAGGTATGTGGATTGTGGAGGTACCCCAACATATATGAGCATTGGTTGAGCTCAATGTGTTATTCGAATTAAAGCCTTATAGACACACGGGAGATGTTTGCTGCAGAATATGATTTTTTGTTAAATGTGAAAATAAACAGGATTTGTATGAAATAGCAACTCGTGATGCCATAGTTTCTTGCAGTCACTAACTCCGTTAGGGCCCTTATTTGAAAAAAACAATTTAACTTAATTGTAATCAAAATTCCCTTTAAGAACATTTTGCAATTGATAGTTTAAGAACTTTGAAGGGTGGATTATTATCAAGACATTTAAAAAAAGTTTTGTTCCCAATGAGGGCGTTACTGTCGTATGCATAACTTCCTAGGGCTCTTACAAACGAGAGACGATGTGCCTGCGACTGTCGCAAACTGTTGCTCGTCTGTTAGAGCCTTAAGCAGCCCTTGCTACCGTGTGTCTATTTGAGGCATCAGGCCCTACAGAGGGCGCCACTGGCGTCTGAGTAGGCCTTAAGAGTCCGGCGACCCTAGACTTCTCCATACAAACGTAGTACACGTTTAATTTTGAAACCACATGTCAGATTCCGGTAAAAATTGGTAATTGTAAAGAAATTGCAATTATCTAGGGTTATAACTGGTTTCCTACAGTAAAATTATGAACTGGAAAGAAAATATAACGATTTAGAAGTTTCCCATACTAATGGTAAAAAATGATATAAAACACTATATTCTAATTCAAGTTCATATTTTTACCGTCGGAAACTAGTTATAAACCTAGATAATTGCAATATCTTTAAAATTACAAAATTTTGCCCAAATCGGACATGTCGTTTTGAAATAAAACGTAGACTACGTTTGTATGGAAAGTTGTATTTTTGTCTAGGGTCGGGGGACCCTTAACTCTTTATACACTCCAGTACACGTACTCGAGTGTATACAGACCAAGCCTTGTATAAATACTGACTAGTTTGTATACTAATACTATATGAGAATATGATTTTATTTATATACTGGTACTTAATTGTAAGTGTGCGTAAGCAGGGGAAGGATTTGTTGTAAAATAAAACTTATCTTGTTATAGAACTGTGGTGTTTTTTTTTCGATCCTTCGTGATAGGCAAATTATTGGTCTATAATACAACAGTACCTGAGCGACTGAGCTATGCTCGGTTACATCTTAAACATTAACTAATTTTTTTTAAACTTGTCTAAAAATAATGCAAAATAAAAAATTATTTATAAAATTAAACATAAAAAAAAACAAAAGTAAGTCACCGAGTGGGATTCGAACCCGTAACATTCTTTCCAGCGGTCGGTATCCTTAACCGCTGAGCTAAAAACAAGGCGGACGGCGCGACGAAATTAGCGACCATATTCTGCGTGGAAAGAAAAACGCATGAAAACTCGAAAACACGCGTTTTCCCAAACATAAAACTAATCTAGATCGATTGTTTACCCCCGAAAACCCCCATATACAAATTTTCAGCGAAATCGTTAAACCGTTTTCGAGATCACAGAAATTTATAAATACAAGAATTGCTCGTTTAAAGGTATAAGATAACATAATGGAAGGGACATATCCGTAAAACGTAAAGTAAAAAAAAAACAAAAAATCGACATTCTCATACGAATTGCCCGGGCGGTTTATGTCGATTTAAAAAAAAAATACTTATTGTAATTTTATTATACTACAGTGATCTAGTAATAGCCCGTGGTTTGATTTATTACGGGTATGTCCCTTCCACGTTGTATAAATATGTTTGTTGATCAATAATTATTGACTTATTATTATAGATGGACAAAAAAAACTATTTTTCTTATCTTTTTGTAAAATTTTCACACCTTTACAAAGAACTCAGTTAACATCAACCCGATTTTAATTTACAATGAATTAGGCCAAAATGACAATATTCTCTGCACAAGACAACTGAATCTATAAACAATGAAACATGCAATTATTAATTTTTTTCAACTTATAAAATGTGAGAAATATGTGTATCAAATCAACAAATTTCTGAAATCGCAAAAGAAAATAGTGGTCTATCCCTCATATTTATAAAAATTAAATAAAGTTTGTTAAATCTATTCTAGTTAAAACATGCTTTGTCCCTTTTTTCAACATTTGACATTGAAAAAACAAGACAGAACTTATTTTACTAAAATAGGTTCAGCGAATGGTGTATTTTTTTTATGAATATAGGTGTTTGTTTTTGTAAATTACACTAGTATTGATTGACTTAAAAGTTAAGAAATGGATTCAAGGCGTCAATAATGCAGCAGTGGTTCCCTAGTCATATTTTAATATGATATTTATGTAGAAGGAAACTTTGTGGAACATACATACATACATACTATCACGTCTTTATCCCTAATGGGGCAGACAGAGCATTTTGGGTCTTGCGGCTCTATGCAGAGCCTAGGGCCGCAAGACTCAAAAGCCACTTTTAGCGTCATGGTGGGCGAGAAGATGGAAAAGCAATCAATACAGTGACGGGTTGCTAGCCGCATCGCCTGTTAAAATGATTCGCATTTTGCCCATTCCCTCGATCGGCTTTTACGATCTGGCGCGGGAAGAGAAGCAGCTGGTACATTCTTAGTTTTTTCGTTTCTCCCAGACCAGCAAGGGAGGCTGCAGCAGACAACTTTGTGGAAGTATATTTTTAATCTGTATTTTAATTTCTATATTAGCCTTTTTTAAATATAATAAGAGGGAGCTATTGATGCATTACTTATTACACCGTAAGTCCGTTTATAGCTAAGCCACACAAAATAATGCGGAATAGTTTTATTCAAATGTGCATAATTTTTCGTCTTGGTTTGTGTCTTTAGTTTGGTTTGTATCTTGTATCAGTCGGTTTGAAACCTTCGGAAGTTGATTTCAATCCCTCGGAAGTTGGTTTGAATGCTTCGGAAGTTGGTTTGTATCCTTCGAAAGTTGGTTTGAATCCTTTGGAGTTGGTTTGAATCCTTCGGAAGTTTATTTGAATCCTTCGGAAGTCAACTTAAATCATGAAGGAACTCGCAACTAGGAGCGGGAACTCAGCCCCCGTTGGCGACTGAGCACAGCCAACGGTGGTGGAGTTACCAGGCCCAGGTACGTCCGGAGAACGAGGGTATTCTTCATCTTCTTACTAAGAAAAGCTTCTTAAACATCTCTGAGAATTTCCTTCTTCATGTCTGTTGGGTTTGTCTTGATTTTTCACTCTTGAAAAAGAGGAGGGAGGGACGTTCGGAAGGCAGATCCCACCAGTCAATCTTTGCGTGCCTGAAATTGAGATAAATATTAATTGAGTAAAGGTTTGAATCCCGTGGTCATTTGACGAGTCATGGAAATCAAAGAGTGAACATAGAGAGTGAAGTTTATGAAGTATTCTTTTTTTCCAAATGAATTTTCTTTCTTTCAAATCGGTCGATCTATTGCAGAGATATGTAGTTGTAAACGTATTATTTGTAACAAGGGTCATACAGTGATTTTCCGCTTCTGTAACATAGACAAACAAAGTAACCGAAGCATTACTAATTCCAGTAATATACAAATACAAAATTAATTAATATTTTAGTTAAATGGGTAATTTATGGGTACTTTAACAAAACAAGTTATGTACAATTATTAAAACAGTAAAAAATAATAAATGACTATCTAGTAAATAACAAGAGCGGCACGTAAGTTAAGCGCTGAGTGAAATGTAGAGGGGATACTGCGCACGCTTACTGCCTACAGTAGTCAGCACTAGAGTTTCGTGTCGCTATCTGTATAATATTAGTTTTAACTATGATGAAAGAGTCTTTAATGAAAAAACTTAAACAACACATTTATATTTTTCTTTACTTGCGTGAGTATTGATTGAGAATGGATAGTCAAAAGAGACGTGTGGTTTCCGGCAGAGTAGAATAGAGTCACACCAAGTGTGTACCTAATAGAAGTCGTAGAAGGCGACTTACGAATACAAGCTAAACAAAGCTTAAAAACACCAATGAGACCTCTCCAACTCGTCTGTTCAGCATGGAGAGTGTAGGCCAAAGTCCTCTGGTTGCTCTGGCAAAGTATGACTCTGATAGTACAGAGAGGGTTGTGCTCCTGCAGTGGAGACAAAAAGACTTGATGATGATGATGAGTCAAAAGAACCATAAGTCATCACTTATGGCTGATGGGGCAAGGTTCTACTGGCAAGAGAAGCGTAGGACACACACCTACAAGGTGGTCTAACGACCTGACCAAGGTCGCTGGAAGGCGCCACTTTAGATCGGTAATTTCGGAAATCATAGGGAGAGGCCTATGTCCAGCAGCGGACGTTATGCGGCTGAAATGATGATGATGAGTCAAAATAGCTCTTATTACGTAAGTATACGGTATACCTATACAATATGGCAGAGATGAGCCGAAAGGATTGTCGATCTAAGTGTGCGATAAGCTAGTTTGAACTCAACGTGACGTGCATCGAGATATTGATAACAAAGGATTCTGCATTTCAATCATTCCATTTTTAAATTTATAGGTAGAGGGAATTGCGCAACAAAAAAAACGTAAATAAATATAATAAAATACAATAAATAAATATATAGGGACAAATTACACTGATTGAGGTAGCCCTAAGGTAAGTTCGAGACTTGTGTTATAGGATACTAACTCAACGATACTATATTTTTATAACAAATACCACAGACATAGATATAGATAGACGACTTAAATGCACCTACTTCGCGTGTAAGTTCTCAGACAAAGCGTCGAGGTTGGCCGCCGCTACTGACAGTCCGCGCGCGTCTGTGATTGCAGCCGGACGGCAGCGAAAAATAAAAAAATGCCTCGTAGCGTGATAATAAACTGCAACAGCCCAAAAATTGCAAGCGCCCAAAGTCAAGGACATATTTCCTATCACAGCTAAGTTATTTAAAAAGAAAAATATGCGTAAATTCATTTTAAAACAATTTTTTAAGCATTCCGAGCGGTGATTCCAAGATTATACCTAAATAAGTATAGATTAAGGTTTAAAAACTACATTCACATTACATTGCCGCGTTTGCTTTGAGCGTTTGATCCGACGTTGTGTGTTAAGAAGCAATGTATATCGAAACAAGCGATACTGTCGCGCATCGCTACGACGTCGTGGTACCGGCAATTTCTCATTCGTCAGTAAAATTTAGCGACTAGTGTTGTTCGTTCTACAACATATACCAATAATCGATTTTAATCGATATCGGACTGACGAATGATATAAACTATTATTAAAGAGCCAATTTAATAGATTATAAACAAGCTAATTTCCTAATTTACACTTTAGAAAACGAGGGTAATATTTTCAGAGTTCATGTATATAATATGGTCGCTCTTTGAACTACTGGTCACACGTTGGTGAACAAAACCGCGCGTGCGTCACTGCTCATTGCTCGTTAGTGAGTCGTCCATACTGCATTTCCCCCATTGAAGCGGTATGTGAGACAAGCCTGACATGGCTAAGAACGACCGCAAGGGAAGTTGCTTCAACATTTAAAAAACGCATTGAAATCGGTAAAAACGTGTTTTTTTATAGATAATTAAATTAGAGATTAGAAAATTAGAGAATTCGACTCGCACTTGGCCGGTTATTTAAGAATAATAATAGTTTTATTTTTAAAGTTCAATTAAAATATTTACATTATTTGTAATTTTTAGTTTTAATTTAAATTTTAATAAGTTGGTATAGTTTAAATTTTAGTTAAATTGAAATAATTTGAGTACAAATATTTATTCTTTATTATCAAACAATTTTCCGTTTAGAATCATTTGTTTATCCAATATCATATCATTCGTCAATCAGAAAATCGATTGTGATTTTTATCACAAATCGATTAACTTAAATGTTAATCGATCGTATGGTTACCGAGCGCGGAGTGAGCGAGCGAGACCACAGATATAAAATCGATGAGTATGAGCGAGACGATCATGGCGGCGGCGTGCGTCTTCAATAAATCGTTTAAATCGTAGTGAGCGGTTTCTTTGAATCGGTTTGAATTTCCCATCACTAAAATTGCGTCTGACGTCACAGTAGGCATTAAAAAAGTTGGCACGCTTGGTTTCCATACAAATCTTGATACATGCGTTATCTATTACATCTATATCTGTGACAAATACATATATTAAACATCTAAGACCCAGGAAAAATTGAAAAAGGCCATTTTCCAACTTGCCCTGGCTGGGGATCGAACCCAGGACCTCCGGGTTGGCGGTCTAGCGTGTTGAACATTACGCCATGGAGGTCGTCAAATGTGTCAACCATCTTCACCAATCAGCTAACTTTGGGCCTTCGGGGATCGCCTTAATTTATGTCAATGTCCTTATCTTTTTATTATTTATAAACACCGCATAAAATAGTTATGGGTTGGCTACATCTGTCAGCATGAAACAGCACTTTTCTATGCTGCTATCTTTTTCTGCCGCTCAGAACGGTCTTTTGCTAGAGCGAGAGAGAGCGACGGAACGCTTTAGCACAGCGGGTGCTGAAGCGTAAGCGTAAGCGGTGATGTTGCCAAACCCTACTTACAAGTTTGTTGACAGTAGCAAGACGTCATATAAAAAACAGTAAAAAAAAATGAGTTTGTAGTCCTACATTGAATCTATTTCCAAAAAAGGATCGATGGAGACTTAGTGTAGAGTAAAATTTTTAAAAAATATCTGTTTGTATACGCTAATACTTAACGGATTAGAATTAACTTTTTTGTTATATAGCTGTTGAGCTTTGGGCAACATATAGGCTATAATTGATTTTGGGAAATAGAACACCTGATGCAGAACCATAATGGTCCAGCTAAACTATAAGAAATATAAAAATGATGTCATAGCAAAAGTTGCTAAGCCTGATAAGCATTTTTGTCCACGCGAACGAAGTCACATGTTTCAGCTAGTTAAGAACAGAAATTGTAAATGCGAAGGCTTATGTCGCAGTTGAACATAATGAATAGTGAAGAATACTCCTTAGGAATTATGCCTATGGAAGTATAAATACGAGTATTAATATTATTAATTAATAAATGATTTATTTTTCTAAACATGAATACAAAAGAATCACACTAGGTTTTAACATTTTTTAAAGCAAATACATCAGTCGACAATCTTACCCCTATTTAGTTTATTTACTTACAGTTTTAAAGTAAACATTTCTGTGTAGTATTGTGTAATTCTGTCAAGTCACTTAAATGAATAGGGGGTCGTACCCTTTTTATCCTTGTCTACTATTCAAGTGAATGAATAATGTAGATTAATATTATAGCAACTTAAATTCAAACTTTACTTATTAACATTTAAATTAAAACTTATAAAAAATAAAACTAAAAAAATATACAAATTATGTAGTCCCTCTTAAATATTACCCCTTAGGCAACGTGGCCAAAAGGCTGGCAGCATTGCCACGTATGTGTGACAATGCTAAGTCTTTGAGCTAAAGAATAATAATTAAATACATATAGCTCGAATTTAGATTTGTTTTTTCCATTATATTCCAATATAGTATCGTTGAGTTAGTATCCTGTAACAGAAGTCTCGAACTTACCTTAGGGCTAGCTCAATCAGTGTAATTTGTCCATATATATTTATTTATTTATTTATTTTATTATTAATAAAAAAAAAACTTAATTGGAATCGTGTAATGTTTATGAATATGTTTGAATGAAAAGTCTTATCTATGAAACTGCTCTAACAATTTGTGCCCTTTGTGTCTCGGTGTAAGTAACCAACACTGGTGTCAGATATTTCAAGATGCCTAAAAACAGTCTGGTATAGCTTGAAATACGAAGGTGACGGCCGGGGCCAATGGCTTAAGGTGCCTTCCGAAGCACGGAGGAACCCATGTGTTTAATTAACAGGAACTCCAATAAAGGAGACTTGGTTACTCTATTACAAGTAAGTTTTGTCTTGGCTGTTTGCTTGGTTTCTAGACATAAGACCTAACTAATGTGTAAAAAATAAGGAGAAAACTATTTAAAAAAAAATATGCACACAATTCCCACAAATTGAATTAACTATAACTCCACAATATATTGTAATAACTAATTTGTGTCTTGTAACTTTAAGATCAATAATTTAATTTTGACCCGGCTTTGCATCGCATCAGATATCCTGAGCTTCGAAGTGTACTTTATTACTGAGATCTTCGGAAAAATAATAAGTACAATCTTCAAACAACATCAAGCAACAATAAAATATTTTGGTTTAAAACAAGATTAAAAAGTTATACCTACATACGTTACCATTGTCCTATCACATTATCAAAAGAAGCGACACAGTCACATACCACTTAAAAACACGCACTGTTCAAAAAGTTAACAATTTCCAATAAGACGTAACGAAACTTGTTTGAACATCTCCAAGTCCTTTTCAAACAGAATCTATAAAAATTCCTCTACGCGCGTATCACCAGCCACCCCTAGCCGCCAACTGTGGAACGCCTGAGTATTACAAATAGAAAAAAGAAAAAGCTGCGCCTGAGACGGCCGCCATCTTGAATCTTTAACACATTCGAAAACCATCCTTACGCGTATCACATTAAGGTGTAATTTGGAATGGTTTTTAATATCTTTGTGCGGGTTCAAGTTCACTTTGCTAATTCAAGGCAAAGACGCCTCTTCAATTAGGGTAGTGCTTTGTGCTTATTGAAAATTGTTTATTGATGCGAATGTAGGCCGGATCGGAAATAAGTGTCAGGCTAATTGGAAGCCAGCCGGCTGGCAGTGTGTTCTGATTAAATACTTCTTGAGCAATGAAAATTAAGAAGGTGGAGGTTTTTTTAGTATCGGATGCTTGTCATATTATTTTCAGGCACGAGACACAATAATAACTTTACATAACTTTTTTTTGGAGAAAAGACTAATTTTAACTTAAAAAAACGTGTTAAAAACGTATGTGTGTATGTCTGTATGTCGATCAGTTCCAAACAAATGAACTGATTTTGAATTTAACTTGTAAGATGACTTGATCAAGTGTTTCTAGCTATACTTAACGAAAAGGGGAAATAGTTATTTTTTCCAATAAGACGGATAGGTAAATGAAAATTGAATACAACATGATACGATTTGTGCTCTATTTAATAAACACTATTTCAATAAGTGGTTAATTTGATTTCTTATTTCTCGTTATGAATCAACTGTCTCAAACCAATAAACAGTCACCAACCGAACAAAAACGAGATATATGTCTGTGAGATATACAAACCTTTAGGATCAATGGGAAAGGTAACACTGACTTGAAACCTGCTGCTTGTTCGACTGTCACTAGATTAAAGTAATTGAGCTACGTTAGATGCCTTCAAGCAGCTGAAAAAATCACACCGGTGTTACTACAAGCTGAAAATCAGCGCTGTGGCAAACCGCCATCAGCAATTCAGCACATAGCTGAGCTGGTCGCCCTTTCGGCAATTCGTAATTTGTATTTTTTTATTGTATTTACCTATATGTAAGCTGTAAAAGTTTTGATTGCCGAATAAAGCTTTTCTTTCTTTCCTTCTTTCTACAAGTAATAAGTAACACAATCGACAAGAAAACATGCTGCTTTTTTGGATTTTCGTGCGATTTAGTTGCGTTATTCTCAAGGTTCCGTCGTGGTTTAAATAAAGGGTAGCCTCAAGGGTCGTTGAGAACCCCCTTCGTGTCGTGACCACATCCTGAAATCACAGGATATTGGACGCACCAAGTCACGATACCCCAATGGCGGGCCACAAAGTAAATCTCTCTGTGTTTCAAATCTGTTGGTGGCCAAAAGTCAACACAGAAAGTATAAATATCAATTTTTTTTTGTTTTTTGAGACAATTTGTAGTAAAGAAAAGTTCAGTTCCAAATAGAAAAAAAAAAATTATAAGTACTTTTATATTCTAAATCTTTTTTGTTTTTACATTTTTCTTAGTTCAATTCAGTCTCTATGATGTTTGACAATTTTTAATCATAGGATAATGTTTAACAATTTTTTTGTAGTTCTTTTTAAATCTTTATTTTAGTTTTAAAGAAAATTTAATATGTATATATAATTTTTCGTCTGAAATATTTTTACCATAGGAAATTTTGGGCATGCCCGTGTTACCATTGTGGATAAGCGAGTTTCAGTTAACATTAAACCTATAGCAAAATAGGTACCAACATAATTAACTAACATATTACTTTACAATTTAAAGCTACAGCACGCAATAACTTAGTGATAGCATATTGCTTATTGGACGGTATTCGTTTCCCATAGGAACGCAGGAACTGCGTGGGCGCACCTTCTTTTGATATATTTTAAACTTTGTTACAGTGTCATAGGGGTTATAATTGAATGATTGAACTTTATGTTCGGTTGACAATGGCTCGTAGAAATATTATTAAAACCAGTTATGTCGAGGCATGAAAAAAACCTTTTAATTTATTGTAATACTAGAGACGTGCCCTTCTTGCCTTGCCTAATTATGTGGAAGTTAAAATACTTATGTTGGAATAAATTATTTAAAAAAACGAGAAATTATTGTATATGCTCATAAAGTAGAGTACTTAAGAGTCCCCTTACCCTAAACCAAACTACATTTTTCCATACAAACGTAGTCTACGTTTTATTTCGAAACGACATGCCCGATTTCGGAAAAATGCAATATCTATTGAAATTATAAATTAATTTCAATAGATATTGCACATATCTAGGCATATAACTGGTTTTCACAGTCAAAATATGAACTTGAAATAGATATAGTGTCTTATACACCTATCATTTTTGACCATCAGCATGGAAAACATCCTTATATTTTCTGTCCAGTTCATAATTTTAGTGTCAGAAACCAATTATAACCCTAGATAACTACAATTAAATTAACTAATTTATTTATGGATAACGATAATAATTCATTATAATTGCAATTTCTTCAAAATTACAAATTTTTATCAATTTCTGACATGTGGTTTCAAATTAAGTTTGTATGGAAAAGTCTAGGGTAAGGGGATTCTTAAGTAAACCAAGCCAAACTAATATTATAAATGCGAAATTGAGTTTATACAACGTGGAACGGACATACCCTAATAAATCGATCCACGGCCTATACTAGATCACTATAGTATAAAGTTTAAAGTTTATTTTAGAGTGTCATAAAAAATCTTCTATCGCTGCGCTGAAAATATGGGTCGTTTCACTTTGGTAAGGACTAATGTGCTAATTATTTATCAACTAGCTGGTCCCCCGACTCCGTCTGCGCAGGATCACACAATACCTTATAAATTGTAGCCTATGTATCTAAGCAATATTATAGTGAAGTTTCATTAAATATCCATTAACAAACATCCATCCATACCTACTTATTAACTTTCGCGTTTATAATATTGGTAGGATAATATCTTCAACTAAAATATAATCTAAGTAATACGTATTAGATTGAACCTTGACTAATACTAAACATAGGTTTCTACCTTAGTAGTTATGACAAACCATACTATACTTATGGTAAGCAGAACAGTGTTAAAATACTTGATAAATGACATAAGCATGAATATGCCCTTTGCAAGCCATTGAAAGTGATTGTTTAACATCTCCTTCTATTGTCTATATAATTATTGTGATACGGATTAATAACATATATCTACCTGACTCAATTCCTAGAATATATTGTTTGGATTGAATATTATAATAATTTTTTTGTACCGTCTGTCGCTAGGTTTACAATGTCTGGCTGATCCGTGCGTCAGCTCGTGAACGGTGCTGCCAGGAGGGTTTCACTGTTAGAACTTCTATTCTGTTGTGATTTCTTTTTTTTTAGGGTTCCGTACGTAAAAATTCTAAGGAGCTAGTTGACATGCCTTTTCAAACAAAAAAGAATTTTCCAAATCGGTCTAGGTCGCAGAGAGGGAAAAAGCCCAGGGTAGTGAGTTGTGGAAGCAAGGACGTGGAGACGCTTGCCCAGCTGTGGGAAACCAATAGTTAATTTCAAACAAGTTTATTTAAAAAAAATTGTAAACGGTAATTGTAATAAATGAAATTCTGATATCTTAAAAGTATGCTATCTGTACATTCGGGCGAGAATTCGGCCAAACAATAATTATATAAAATATTTTTATGCATTCGAAATGTTCTTTTAAATAAGATTTTGCCAAGTGTGTTATGTCAAACGATATTCGGAGCATCAAGATTCTGCCACTCCCATGCTGGTCTGGGAGAAATAAAAAAAAACTTAGAATGTACTAGCTGCTTCTCTTCCCACGCAAATCGTAAAAGCCGATCGAGGGAATGGGAAAAAATGCAAATCATGTTAACAGGCGATGCGGCTAGCAACCCATCACTGTATTGATTGCTTTTCCATCTTCTCGCCCACCATGACGCTAAAAGTGGCTTTTGGGTCTTGCGGCCCTGGGCTCTGCATAGAACCGCAAGACCCAAAATGCTCTGTCTGCCCCATTAGGGATAAAGACGTGATGGTATGTATGTATGTAAGATTCTGCCAGATAGAGGGAACCCGGTATGGTCATGTCAAGAGGCGGGATGCCGAACATCTGGCAAATAAAATGGTTAGGTATCTTAAAGGTGGATGGTCAAAGAGAGGGACGACCTAGAAAGACGGGGAGAATGTGTAAACTGGGACATGGTGGAGAGGGGTTTGTACAGATATAGTAACTGATGGAAAACTAAGGAGGGAGTTGATTTACAGAGCAGACCTCAAATAGGTAAAAGGTGAGGAAGATGACGATGATGAATGTAGAAGAAAGACTATATTTGTTGCAGGGTTATATATTAAGTATTTGATGCTCAAGAAACATGATAAACGAAATTATCGAGGAGCTACTTAGTAGATAAAAGTGAAAACTTAAAAAGCTTATAAAATAAAGATGAACTTCGGAACTCATGACTCCCCGAAAAAGGAGATAAGGTTTATCAAAATATAAACGGTGATAGGAAGACGTTGACCCGATAAGACAACCATGGCGAGGGGTGAGGGGTTGCCGAATATCCGTTGGTGTGAGTACTTTACACTTGCTATGAGTTTGGTCACTCATTTTTAACCCCCGACAAAAAAGAGGGGTGTTGAAGTCAATAAGTTTTGAGTCTAATGTATGACTATCTGTTTGTTTATCTATCTGTTAGTCTGTCTGTGTCTGTGGCATCGCAGTGCTCGAACGGATGGATTTCAATGCGTTTTTTATGTGAAAGCAATTTTCTCTGCGGTGGTGATTCTTCGCTTTATTTGATTGAAATCCATTTAGCGTTTCAAAAGATAAGGGGAGTGTTTTTAATTTGCCTGGCAAATGAACATGTTCTCATAATGAGCCCATTTGTTACATTTATACATACTATCACGTCTTTATCCCTAATGGGGCAGACAGAGCATTTTGGGTCTTGCGGCTCTATGCAGAGCCTAGGGCCGCAAGACTCAAAAGCCACTTTTAGCGTCATGGTGGGCAAGAAGATGGAAAAGCAATCAATACAGTGACGGGTTGCTAGCCGCATCGCCTGTTAAAATGATTCGCATTTTTGCCCATTCCCTCGATCGGCTTTTACGATCTGCGCGGGAAGAGAAGCAGCTGGTACATTCTAAGTTTTTTCGTTTCTCCCAGACCAGCATGGGACCCATTTGTTATGCGCTATAATAACACAAACAGACACACGTACACAAAGACAACACATACATGACTGTATTTAATCCCTGATAAAAAAGAGGCTCCTCTTTTTTGTCAGGGATTAAATAGAGTCATGTATTTAGGAAGTAGAGTTATCACGCCGGATGTAGAGCCAAGGAGGTGAGCTTTTAACAGGCCAAGCTTTGTCTGCCCCGTTAGGGATAAAGACGTGATAGTTCGTGTCTGTTGAGCGTAAGCTGTTAATGAAGCACATTAGTTAGAGTCATCTATTTCGGGAGTAGAGTTGTGTTGAGGCAGGTCAGACCGGATGTAGAGCTTAATAAGCGGCCAAGTGCGAGTCGGACTCGCCCATGAAGGGTTCCGTAGTAGCAAATAACATAATATAAAAGCGTAAAACTTGTAGCGTTTTTTTAAATTTTTTATATTTGAATTGTTTGAATGAAAGGTAAATTGCCGTTTATGATTTATGACGTATTAAAAAAACTACTTACTAGATATCGTTCGAACCAATTTTCGCTGGTAGTTTTTATGGTAATGAACATCATGTATTTTTTTTAGATTTATAACTCCCTTATTTTAGAAGTTACGGGGGGGGAGGGACACACTTTTTTCCACTTTGGAAGTGTCTCCCGCGCAAAGTATTCGGTTTAGAAAAAAATGGTATTAGAAACCTCAATATCATTTTTGAAGACCTATCCATAGATACCCCACACGTATGGGTTTGATGAAAAATAAATTTTTGAGTTTCAGTTCTAAGTATGGGGAACCCCCAAAATTTATTGTTTTTTTTCTATTTTTGTGTCAAATCCTTAATGCGGTTCACATAATACATCTACTTACCAAGTTTCAACAGTATAGGTCTTATAGTTTCGGTAAAAAGTGGCTGTGACATACGGACGGACAGACAGACAGACATGACGAATCTATAAGGGTTCCGTTTTTGCCATTTGGCTACGGAACCCTAAAAAGGAGCTTTTTACAGGCGCAGGCTATATCTGCCCCGTTAGGGATAAAGACGTGACGTGTAAGTCGAACAGACAGACCGAAAGTCTCTTTAGTCGTTAGTAAAACACATCGGATCGTACAATTAGTCAGATATTTGGGAAGTATAGGGGTATGTTGAGGCAGGTCACATGGATATAGCGCTTTTGACTGTTTAAAGCTTTTGGTATTTCGAAGCTAGCATCGAGCTTTTTTCGTGTTTTGACTATTTTTAAATAATTTTTATTGGATCTTTTCTTTAAACATGATAGTGTATACAGTGTCTAACAAAATATACTGAAACTATTTTAAAGGTGGATTCTGTCCATGACAATAAACAACTATCCTCAAGGAACAATTATCGAAATGAAAAAATAATTCTTGGCCTTCCATTCAAGTTGACCGATCACCTAAACCGAGTTTGTATGGAAATTAAAAAACAAATTTTTTCTAAGAAAGTTGTTTTTCAGGGTCATGGAGTGAATTCACCTTTAAAATAGTTTCAGTATATTTTGTTAGACGTTATATATGTACGTAAGTATGTATGGAATTTTTTAATAAAGTTTGAATTTTACATAAAAATTTTATGTCTATGGTATTTTACTTTGACTTTCTCATTTAACCGTCACTTCTTTCGTGATGTTGTTATGACTTTTTATGGCCCAATTCAAAATGACGCCCAATTTAAAACTAATTGATCAGTTTAAGTGACCCATTAGTTCTATCAGTTACACGCTTTCAACTAACGTCATTTATTAGTTATTACATAAAATTTTATGGTAATGGTCTTTTCTTTATACACGGTTACTTTTAAACACTGGCAACATTTTTGGAGCAAGTTCAGTCCATAAAAATACAACGCGGAAGGGACATTCCAGAAAGAAGTCAAACCACGGGCTTCTTAGATCATTATAGTATAATAGAAATTAAAAAAAAAACAAGCGGAAAACAAAAACAAAAAAACGACATTCCCATCCATTCAAATCGGCCGGGCGGCTGAACTTTTTTGCATGGAAATGCGGATTTTTTTTGTGATTTGGCTGTTATTTTATTATAATATAGTGTTACACGATGTTTATTGAAAATCAACAAAAAAATTCGTCATTCCATACAGATTTATTTGGCTGAGCGTTTACTTAGTAACTTCATGGCGGGGAGTTGCACTTTTCGTTTTCCAATGATTGTTTTTGTGGAAAGTAGTTCAGTATCAACTCCAAATTTGATGCCAGTGTTTGAAAAGTAACCCTTCATAGTTTATGGTCATCAGTATTGTAGGTAATTAGAAACAATTTTTATTGAAAAATATTTGTCAACCCTATGTCGATGATGACTAAACGGTCATATTTAGGACCGAAAGCTACACAGCAATGTTTTTTTTTAATTTATCCCCATAAATAGGGTTTGGTTTGGTTACAAACACACGATCATCATTTACCATAGCTATACTTGGAAGAGTAGAGATCTAGTGAATTTTTCAAAACTAAAAATCGACTTCATCCCCAAATTTTTATTTTGAAAAGACTTCTGTAGAACCAACAAGTATGTACCCTTTCGAACAAAAAAGAAAGAACTTTTCTAATTGGTACAGGTGTCTTCAAATAATGGTAAACATATATAAAAAAAATATCGCGACGTATTGATAACCTCCTTCTTTATTGGAAGTCGGTTAAAATGTGTTGTATACGTATTTTTTCTTTTCTCTGAGAAACAAAAAATGTCAAAGATACAGCGCATTTAAATTTTGCATGACGTTTCGGTTAGGTACGATTTTACAAGCCCCGCTCCAAAACTTTGATGCTCCGTATCTTTGTGAATTTTTACTTTCTTGATAAACAGAAAATATATGGGTGCAATCTTTTTGGATATTCTAGAAGACGGACTAATTACAATCATACTTTTCTGACCCTATTATCACCCCCTACAAATAAAGGACACGACTCTCCTCTGCTAACAGCCCTAATTAAAATATTCGACCTCAAAAGAAAGCTGAAGGTCACTTCAGTTCAGTATTACAGGCGTTACGCCGACACGCTACAAAAAGTTACTTGTTCATGGCCTTGACTGGAGTCAACGATCGGGAACCCTTGCATCCGTCGACTGCAGTCCTCCCTCTCTGTCGCACGTGCAGTTCGCAGTATTCGCGTCCCGCTCGCACGGCCACCGCGTCGGCCAATGGCAACGCGGCGCAAGCGCAGCGACGCGGATCGTCTGCTTGCATAGCTAGGGGTGTCAGCCTTTTTCTAAAGCTCTCACGTATCTTTTTTACTCGAATTATTTAATTGAGCATCGATGGTAACTGCTAATGACTCTGGTATTTGAAGTATCATTTCTAGCAATTCAACAGAAAATGAACGTTGGCTTTTATTAGAGCAGACTGAACAAATTAAAAAGAAAATTCTAAATTATTAGCTACAATTAAATGTTATTTGCGTTAATTAACACATGAATCTAGTAATTACCGTTAATCCAAATATCTTTTGATCTTTTCAAAAATTCTAAATTATCGATGACACACATCGATAGTTTAGAATTTTTGAATAAGATCACGCTTACTCCTTACAAAATTCAAAATTCAAATGTGTATTCAGTAACTATATCTTTACAGACACTTTACACGTCAATAAGTATAATTTACATTACGTGTAGGGTTAATTAAAATTTAATTTATTTTATGCAGAAAAGCTACCGGTGCCAGCGCTCCGCAACGACCATTGCTGAGAAGAAACGCTAAAAGAAACTCATTTTCGCAGTATTGGTCGCCAACTCGCCAAAACGGCTTGGTCATATTATTATTGTCTTTTTTAATTGATAAATGCTTATAATATCATGTTGATACAATGTTTGCGAGCGAGAGTTAACAAACTTACTCACGAATCACTCAAAAGTTATAAAAAAATACGTTATATTAAATTTTTTCTATTCTTCCAAAATAAATTTCACTGTGTAACATTCATAAGCATTTATTTGACTAGTTTTCGATTCTTTTTTTGCCGCCGAATTTCGACTTTGTTTGTTGATTGACTTCGGAAGTATGTGACGTAATCTCAACCCTGTCCTGTCTATTATTATAGCTAACCGTGTGTAGAATACATAATGATTTATTTTATAAGCCGACCGGCCGAGCTCTCCAAATAAAAATAGCATAGAAGAATCACTTCATTTTAGGTTGCCTTTTGTTGCATATCTAGAGTTCGAGGCATTGGCTACATTGGAATTTATAATAATAATAATAATGTATTTTTCTTTATTTTAGACACATGACTATGACAGTAATTGCTGTTGTGATAAAATATGGCAAGATTTATCAAAATGTTAAGCACACTTGAAGTCCCAGAGTACTTTTGCTTGAAGTATTTGGCCTAGCTTCAAATTAGAGATCTCTTACTATCTTGCCAACCTCTTTAACGATTTACTAATATTGGAACTCTAAAATTCTATTGTGCTCATGTACAACGCGTTCCAAGATATAAGTAGATAGTTTCAATGGAAGATACAAAAGTTATCGTTCAGCCCCAAGATCGATCTAGCTCATGTTCGAATATAATTTAAAGTTCCAATCAAAGCTACTTTCTCCTGTATTTAGTTATACTTATCACGTCATTATCCCTAATGGGGGGCAGAGGCAGAGTTCTAGTTTGTAATGCAATTACATTCCTAATCTACATGTGTCTTCTTCTGTAACCTCCTCATTGTATGCGCAGGCGCTCATTTCATTACTATTCCCCTCTCGCTCCGACCTTTTGTTTTTCTTCCTCTATTTTTTACTTTCCCGAGTCTTTGTATAGACTATTTGCTTTTCGACAAGTGCGCAGGAATTCTTGAAACAAATATTGAAGGTATGCTGTAGTTTTTGTCGCCGACGGAGTGTGTTCGAACATTTTCGATCGGTGCTACTTTTTACCCGAACCGACTACGTCAAGTAGGGTTATTTGAAACCGTTTAATTCACCGTCTTAACATTTGATCTGACGTTTTTCGAATAAATATTTCTGTGAAAAGGACATTCAACAAAAGGTTACTAGGTATCATCCACATTTAGGTAAGTTACAGCGATGGAAGAGAGGTCATAGTTTCATGGAGTCGCAAAAAGCGCTCTTATTACTTCAGCATTAATAAATCTAAAATAACGTTCAAAATAGATCAGATAAGATCACGATTCCTAAAGAATCTACTCGTAGGTTAGGACATGCTTCAGATTTTACTTATTTCTTAATTTCTGCACTTCCTCTAATACTCTATTCTTTACATCATGCTATTATCTCCAAATCAACTACTGATATATCCCACATAACTAGCCACATTCCTGATATACTTTCTTTCTATTATCATAATTGGCGAGAGATTAGCATGGCTCCCACCATTGTCGGAGGCCGGCCACTGGAACGACCTTCTTGTGGATGCCGTCTGTTCTAGGAGCTCATTAGTTACACTTACCCTGAAGGGAAAAGTTGTGGCATTTTTTAATTACCCACTCGTACACGATCAACAAATGTACGAGTGGGTAATTTTTTTTTTATTACCCGTACACAACCTTAGCGGTTTGCCGTGTGGTTTGCGGCAGAGTAGAATAGGGCCACTCCAAGTCGTGGATGTCATAGAAATGAGACCTCTTGAATACGTCTGGGCAGCGAGGAGAGTGTAGGCCAGGTCCTCTGGCTGCTCTGGCCAAGTACGGCTCTATTGAAAGTAAAGAGAGGGTCGTGCTCCCGCAGTGGAGGCAAAAAGACCTGATGATGATGATGAACCTTGGGGAATAGGTTAGTTTTCTGGGTTAATACTCAATTATTTTGTACTGATAAAGAGTCACAAAGGAAAAGCGGCACTAGCAGAAACTTTAACTCAGTTGGTACCTAAGGAATCTCGGTCACATCGATAATCAATTCATTTTCTGTTTTGTTTTTCGAGCACCTCGTTTCGTAGAAGATGTGGCGTTTGTATCCGAACGTAACTATTTTTGTGTGATAGGTTAGGTATTAGAACAGGATATTAGAGTACGTTAATGAGAGACTGATTTTTGCCGCTTAATAACAACTTGTAGAACGCAAACTAGTTGTAAAGTCCGTTTAGTGAGTAATTAAAAGTGTACTGGAACTTTCACTGGAGTTTTCCTTTACGGCAGCATCCCAAGTACAAGTACCGCAAGTTGAACAACTAACTGGGATAATCCGCGATCTCTTGCAATCGGAGATCCCCAGGTACTACTGCTTAAGTTTATTTTAAGCAGTGGCAACGACTTGAAGCACTGGTAGCTTTATTATTCCGTCAGCTTGCTTCACGCCAAATCAAATCACGTAAATATAAATGTCTCAAGTGACCAAGGCATTCCAGAAACAAAACCTTAATCATTTTTTAATTTGATTTTTTCTTTCTGGCCAGTTTTAATTTAGTTACACTAGTACAGTGTAACGTATATGTTACACTTCGCCAACCTTTATTATATTGGTTATAACGGCGAAATTGATCTGAATTTGATTAGTTTGATGTTCTGTATAGTGTACAAACGTCTTGAAATACCGCGACTAGCTGTCTGAATCGAGGAGATATTTTTATTTATAGATTTTTGCAAACCATCATTATCATACAAGGGTTATTCGCTCTTGGGATATATTTAGTTTAAACGCTTCTATATTTAGCGTCAGATCTTTTTCTAGACTTGCGATTCAAGTCGAACTGGGTAGTTTGCATTTCTGTTATTGTACGTACTGCCAGGGTCGGACTGCATGAAGAGCCCTGGTGGCAGGGTTCTGTTTTGTGGTTCTTACAACTAGGGCCCGCACATTAGGCCCGGGCGCTAGGGTTTGTTTACTATACATACACAAAAACATACCATAACTTATTGTATCAGATCGGTTTAAACTTCAGCGATCATCGTATATTTTGCAACTTGATATTAATATTTTCCGGTCTGGGAGAAAAGGAAAAATGTACCACCGGCTTCCCTTGCCGCGCAGATCGTAGAAGCCGATCGAGGGACTGGGCGAAAATGCTAATCATTTTAATAGGAGAAGGGTCTAGCAATTACTATTTTGTTTCTTTTTTCCACCTTTTCACCAACCAGTAAGCTGCCTACGACCTACGAGTCTTGCGGCCCTGGGCTCTGTCTGCCTGCTTAAAGCCGCAAGACCCAAAGTGCTCTGTCTGCTCCGTTAGGAATAAAGACGTGATAGTGTTTATGTATGATCTTAGGTACAGCAGGGGCCCGCGCAGACTGGGGCCCGGCTGGCAAAGGGCCCTCGGAGTCCGACACTGTACCTATAACTACTTCTGTTCTGGTGGTTAGCTGACCAGATGTCATATTAGGCATTAAACTATGTTTGCTGGCTTGTGGCGGACATTATTCAAGTTGAATATTCATCCTAGTAATAAAAATGTCGCCTTTAAGACTGTTACGGCTATGTCTATCCCGTAAGGTAAGAAATATGTGATTAGTATGAATATGTAAAAACTGTTGAATGAAGTTTTATTTTTAGGTTGACTGGAACAGGTTTTATGGACAGAAAATAATAAATAAAGTGACCTATGTACATTAAGTATATGTATATTTTTTAATTAAATCACACAGATTAAGCTAGTTAGACTTGTGTTATGGAATAATAAGTAAACGATATTATATTTTTATAACAAACATCCTAGACACAGGTCAATCTGAAAACTATTTTCCATCTTGACCTGACGTCAGGAAAAGAGGCAACAAATACCTAAGTATCAGTTAAAAATAAGTAAAATAATAAATAATCGAGAAAACGTTAGTAACTAGTGGTTTAATAGTAGTGCGGGGAACGAAATTGTATTTTTAACCGACTTAAAAAAAGAGGAGTTGTTAATTCGAATATATGTTTTTACCGACTTCCAAGAAAGGTCACCAATTCGTGGCGATCTTTTTTTTAATGTATGTTCACCTAACTAATATATTCTCCGATTATTCCAAGACGTCTAGACTAATTAAAAAAAAATCTATATCCTATCCTACTATTATTATAAATGCGAAAGTGAGTTTGTATATTTGTTTGTTTGTTATCTCTTCACGCTTAAACTACTAAACCGATTTGAATGAAATTTGGTATGGATATAGATAGAGACTCGGGGAAGGACATAGGGTACTATTTATCCTGAAATTCCCACGGCTAGTATCATAATATAAATATTATGGAGGAATATATTATACATCATGAGGTTTTTTTCACCACTATGACAAGATCCAAATGTCAGGTCCGACCGTTGACAATCGACGCAGAAAAAAAGCATAACCCGCCTGCTCAGTGACCATCTTTTTGCACGTCGTACGCGCATTGCACGTTTTTGCGCGTACAATTACCACTCTATATATATTTATTGTGGTGTTTTAAAATAGAAACCATCTTGCCACCCAAGCATTGAAATTATCTATAAGCTTTTATATTTTTTATAACTGTAACTATGTTTAAAACTGGCTTTTGCCCAGCAATAGGAAAATATAAAAACAATCAATACCTACTTGCAAGTGAGAACTCCTCTGACCTACCGTGCTGTTAGTTTTGTAACATGTTATGCTTGTCAGTTGTACTAGTAAATTTTCTGACACACAAATCGACTTGATTCTTTTTGAATCAACTTGAATCGACTTGACTTGATTGTCATAGATGACAGCATGTTAACAGTTTTCCGCGGGTTTGCTTATGATTTCAACCGTCAAATCTGAATCGCCATTCATCGTGTTTTGATGCTGTCATATTGAGTGGATTTCAATTGAAATACTAATAGGCCCATAAATGATGGGAGCTAAAAGTTTATTTACCAAGTAAATTAAAAACAAGTAACTATATAAAAAAATTAAACAAGAAAACAAAGTACTTCCCAAGACGAATCAAACGAGCCCAAGCGATATACGCAAGCGTGCAAAATTTTAGCTCAATCGGAAACTGGGAAGTGGCCTCGGGGCAACAAAGGAGTGGAGAGGCACTGGCCTCAAATGATTTTTCTAATAAATAAACAATATTTTTCAATCGAGTTTTTTAATAAATAATTTAGTGTGAAACCAGCGTAAACAGCGAAAAAAAAATGAATAGTAGTTTACTTAGTGTTTTTTGGAGTGTGGAGTGGAGTCGCCTGGTGGAGGGTGTTGAGCGGGCGTCTGCAACCGTCTCTACAAGGCGAGAACGGGGGAGAGATGCGGGGATGGGGTTTTCGTTCTGTATCTAGTACTTTTATTAGGGTTCCGTAGTAAACAAGGAACCCTTATAGTTTCGCCATGTCTGTCTGTCTGTCTGTCTGTCTATCCGTCTGCGGTCCTACTTAAATACTATAAGTAATAAAAAGTTGTAATTTTGCATGGATATGTATATTAACTATGGCGAAAAAGTCGTAAAAGAAAATCTGGAAAAATATTTTTTTAGGGTAGCTGCCATATAAGTAAAGAGGGAGTCAATTTTTTTTTCTTGACTTACACATTGTTTGATGTACCTTTGAATAGGTATTAAAAAATATTGTGAGGTTGTAAACACCATTTTTCGATTTAGGGATCTGTTTCTGAAATATTTGGGTTCAAAATGCAAATGAGTCCAGATAATCACCTATTTATTTAATATTTAATTTCAATCTCTCTTGCCTTCTTTTGATAACATTCCGTAGATGCGCACTCGCACTTGACAGGCCGTAGCTGAAAATCAGTGAGCTACTCTTTGAGCAGCACGAATCACTGAGCTATGACCTCTTTGGACTGCTGTAGCACACAGATACAAAGTTGTTGATATATGTCCTCAATACGTTGTTTTTACATGTTTTGTTTTGTAATTTTTGTATCTTTATTCTGTATGTGTGTGACTATAGCCACAAATAAACGTTTTATCTATCTATCTATCTAAATGTTTGTTAGAATCAAGTGTGTGTGTGTCCCTCTATCTGCTAAACGGTTATATATGGACTCGTGAAAAAATTTACAGCAATAATAAATATAATGTAGTTTAAAGGAAAACTATCAGAGCTAAGAAGGGTTTATAAATTCAAAAATTATAGGCGATCGACTTATAAAATGTACTCGGAAAAGGAAAATTTCGTACAAATTTAACAGATAATTATTTTAGACGTTTTTAGTGGCATGAATTCAAAGTTGCCATTTGCAACTACGGAACCTTACACTGCGCGTGACCCGATACGCACTTGGCTAATTATTAATTCTGTAGCTATCTACTCAAGGCATTCTCTCTAATTCTATTTAACACCCTGACGTTAATTGAATACACACCAACAGTTTTAGGGAAGGTGCGTTCTTTAAAAGTTTAAACAGGAATATAAATGTTTACTTTTCAAAATTGAATTGGGTTAACTTTGAAATGGATTTTAGATATGTTATAATTTTTAGAAAATGATGAAAGTTTTTGGACAAACGAATTGAGAAAAACTTTAAAGACAAAATCTCTTAACAACCTAGAGGGTAAGGACATCTTTTAATACCTCATTTGCCCACTGGACTAATAATAAATTAAGTTCTTTTAAGTATCCATGATACACCAGTTCCTTACGTACCTGTTGTTTATTTTAAGCATCTCATTAACATGCACGTCTGCTGATCATAATGGAGTTTATGTCTGAAATTGTTGGCTTTATCGTTATCTCGTTACCAGGATTATTAGTTTTAACAAGCCATTGGGAACAGTTACTTTGGATAATCGGCGACGTTCATAATGGCCTCTTTATTTACGTTTTCGGTAAGGTAATGCTCCAAGAGCAATTTAATTCATTTAAGATATTCCAGACAATTGTAGTCATTGTTAGTAATAAATTCGAATCACTTAAAAGCAAAATGGTTGTACGAATCATCAATGGATTTTTGCTGTTATTTTATTTTTTATGATTATTCGAAGACGCCTGGACCGATTTGAAAAATTCTTTATTTGTCTGAAATACTTGTCAGGTGGTTCCATGGAATTTTATCAAAATCCATGTCAAAATGTTTTTAGTTTTGAATTATTCCTTCCATAATACAGTCTTTACGAAATCGTCGTATCGTATCAAGTGGTCTAATATCTTTTCTACTTTCTATTAATCCACACACATTGTTATTTGTAATTACCAATGTACCTACCTACCTACATACATTGTATTGAGATGATCAATTATGGATTAGCACTCGTAATTATCAATTATGAATTAAATAAATGATTAATTAATGGAACGTTTTGCGACTTAATTGCAGATGTTCTGAAGAAAGGTGATGGAGTACATAGCCGGAGAGCATGCAGGAAAAGAGTTATGAGTTTTGACGAAGCAAAAGAGGTTTGCAAGGATCGTAGTAAGTGGAGATCCATAGTCTCTGCCTAACCCCAACTCCATGGAAACCGTGAAAATGGAACAATAATTTGTCTGTGGTAATGATAATTTGCTTTTTTTTTCGCGCAAAATCCTTTAAAGCCACTTCCTTTAAAGGTTTTTGCTATTAGTTTTTAATTATTTTAATCCCGTTTTCCATTTATTTTACGCCCATTAGTTGTATCGGAGTTACATATTGTCAAAATAAAATGTTGTCGTAACACGGTATGTCGAAGTTCAGTTTTATTATCCCCGGTAGTACATTGCTAGAGCTTTTGCGAGTTAAGCTACCCAGGGCGAGTCTGTACTTGGATGGGCGACTACAAGTGGCACAAAAATCCTAGAGGAGAAGTACTCGATGCTTCGGAAGGCACGTTATCCGTTGGTCTTTGCTGTCTTCGTTCATCGTCAACGTATGGCAGATGCCTTCAGGCAGCTTAAAACATCTAAATCAAGTATTAGTCACTCACACACACGAAAAGCAAACATATCTATCTTACTTATAACGAAAATTTTGAAATTTGAAATTTTTTATTTCGCATAATTGACGTGCAATATTATAGGTGTTATGAGTTAGTTTAAATTCGATTTGTTTCTAAATATTCTTCGTCAATCATGTACATAATTTATTTTTCAAATGATATTTGGAAAGAATATCGTTATCCGTATAGGTCCCATCGAAAGCGTTGACACAGTGTCTAACACTTGTACCATCACTAAAACCGGCCGAGGTCACGCCTGTTATTTATTAGATAAGGTTTTTAGAGCCCTTTAAGCCCACGTGAGTAAATATCCTAGCGAAGGACTCGCCTTTTGACAGAACATTCCGAAGAGTACAAATATGAACCGGTTTTGTGTGGAGATTGTAAAAGTTAACAAATTGACTACTTGACATTAAAATTAGAATAAATCTATAGGTACACGTTGTGGCTTAAACGACAATTATGTATAAGTTTTCTTTTTATTGACCGAGCGAGCGAAGCGAGTGAGGTCTCTAAATCGAGTTGGGGGCGAAAACACATTGTATGTATATATGTATGTATGTATGTATGTATGTATGTATGTATGTATGTATGTATGTATGTATGTATGTAT
This sequence comes from Acrobasis consociella, assembly GCA_963555685.1. NCBI lineage: Eukaryota > Metazoa > Arthropoda > Insecta > Lepidoptera > Pyralidae > Acrobasis > Acrobasis consociella. The sequence continues at coordinate 1,462,767 of OY743112.1, forward strand.
GTATGTATGTATGTATGTATGTATGTTTGTACCGCGATAGCAGCCGAACCGATGGTTTGATTTTGATGAAACTTGGTAGGCATGTAGGAAACATCAATAGAATTTTCAAGTTCGTTGGGCATCAAAATCGGTTCAGTAGTTTTTGAAATATTAATTAAAATGTCCGCGATTATGTAGCAAACGAAACCATAGCGCGTTCTAACTTTGGATACCGCCATCTAGAGGTTATTTAGGAAACTGAGTTGCGAAAAATAATCGCGAGGTCTAAGTTCGCGGCGAACTACTAGTAAAAACAAATGCGTGAGTATGCCTGCCTTGTTTAATATCTACAAAATTTGGTACTACTCGTCCGCCACACATTTTCATTTGCTATTAGGTAAGACAATACGGATATACATATAAATAAGCACTTATATCAAGATGATTTAATAGTTCTTCCATGCTGGTCTGGGATAAAAGAAAAACGTTGAATGTACCAGCTGCTTCTCTTCCCGCGCAGATCGTAAGAGCCGGTCGAGGGAATAGGCGAGATATGAATCATGGTAAGAGGCGATGCGGCTAGCAACCCATCACTGTTTTGATTCCTTTTCCATCTTAACGCCCACCATCACGCAAAGCGTGGCCTTTGGGCCTAACGACCCTGGGCACTGTCTACCCCGTCAGGGATATACCTAGACGTGAAAATGTATCCGTATCTGTATAATAGTACCTAAATCACTTGTATACTCTAAGGGTGAAATTTAAAAAAAAAAGCTTCATTTGTAAGTTAGGTACATGACTCAGATAGACCTTATAACATGTATAGGGGTTATACAGGTCCGTATCAATAGTTCTACTTGATAAAAATAGACCCGCTTCTCTGTCTGTCTGTGTGTATTTACTCAGGGCTGCCGCAGCCGGTTTGTGCATCCCTTATTAAGCGGGCGATAGCTCGTCTGTGACCTTTGGTTTTTTTTCTACGGTCGATCAAAGTTCGGTGTGAATGTATGATGGACGATAAGTCGTGTATCTTTCGGACCGTAGACTCTGTCTAATCAAGCCAGGAATGAAGATGTGATAGGGCTTAAAAAAATTACAGTATACGCAGGCAGGCAAAAGTATATGGCCGATAAGAACTGTCAGTGAAAAATGGAACATAGTAAGGTATAATTGATACTTATTCACTTTGTCAAATAATCCGCTACTTTCCTACAACACTTTTTTCTAAACATCAAAATCATACATTCTCTATGGGATTTGTATGAAATACAGACATATGAAATCATAGTTTCTTGGAGTCAATTTTTTCTGCAATAATAAATCAAAATTCACGTTGAAAATGGATAAGATCAAGTGACCATATATTGGTGACATTTTATTATGATAACAGTTCCAAATCATTTCAGTTAACCTAGAAATGTTGCCTATTCAGTACATATACTTATAAAAGAAAACCATGTACACTGTACGCTCTTCGATGCAAACGTTATAATTGCTATGAATTCTTTTAAAGTTTACGTTAATTTGTTGATTCAATCAACCATCTGCGACAGAATGCTAGACGTATAAAAAGTTAAATACCGGGTTATAGGGCAGAAAGATAGTTGGTCGGAGGGAGGGACCCTACCTGGTGACTTGAGGTCAACGGTGACCAGCAGACAGGTTTTTGTCGGTCTAGTGACGGGTAGTAATGTCAGCTGTTCTCTTTATCGATATCGATTAAAAATAGGTTCCTACTTTATGCAAGTAATGTAGGTATGGAAATTTTTTACGCTAGTGGTGGATGTGTGTTAGTTAGTACATGTAAACACTTTTTAATGCTTTTTGTTTATTTTTATTTACACTTTTTACAGAAAATTTAACGTAAAATATATTTATAAATGCAACATAAAGCCTTTGTTGTGAAATGTTTGTTTTTGACAGCAGTACACGCATATAATGTTTAAGTATGAATTGGGTATGTTGTTGCGTACCCATACCTACCTATATGTTTAGGAAATGTTCGATCTAAATAATATCAAAAAGATTTATCTGTTGTTAAATATTTTGCATTGATCAAGATTGATATTGAATTGTGGGTAATATAAATGTGTGGGTAATAGCGCTATTTTGCCAAGTCTTTATCATTTCATTATATTTAAAATCCACATTACAAATTAAATTTCACATAAATATGTCATTTTAACGTTGAGTACGTCAATTTGACATATAACAATTTGACATATATTTCATTGTTATCGTCGACATTTCGCTGCCAAAGCCATTTTTATTTGATAAATAGGTTAAAATGGGTCGGCCATTCTATTTTCTAAATAAAAATTGTTATACGCTGAGTAGTAAGTAAGTAGTCAGGAGAGAGATTGGACTTTGGTTTAAGTGTCCCATATTGTTGTAAAATTTAACACCAAATAAATTATATCTCATTCCTATTTATTTTTTCTTAAAAAATATCTATATCGGTATCGACAGATAAATGTCCCATCTCTCCGCGAGCAAGTCTTGTCGCCAGCCGGTTTGACATTTCACTGCCAAGGCCGACCCACCCCTACCAGCCAGGCCGAATTCACTCGGCCTAGTTTTTACTTCGAGCTGGTTTTCAAGCTCGTCGGCTGGTTTTAACACTTCTCTTTTTACATTCCTTATTATATTTACCACTGACTTAAAAAAGGCACAATACTTAGACAAGCTTTTAGACTAGATTTCAAGTGTATTCAAGATTTCAAGCAACTATATTTTTAATGAAATTTTATGACACAGATTACATAATTTGCATCTCCTAGTATTCTCTTCCTCGGCTGAGTTGACTGGTAGAGTGAGCTGGCTGTTTGTCTATACTTATACCGTATTTATGATCATTTAAGTATCATTTCTGGTAACTTACTTTGGGATTAGCTTAATCTGTGTAATATATCCCTTTGACATCATGGAAAGGAACATACCTGTAATAAATCGAACCACGGGCTATACTAGATCACTATAGTCACGCCTACCCATCGCCATATAAACGTAATTATTACCCTTCCGTCCTCACTAGATGGCGCAGTAGGTATCGATTAAAACCACGGAAAACATTAAAATCTTTTATTACCATTATTTGAACAAAGTAATACTCTAACTTATTAAATATGATTTTTAAGAGCTGCAATAAATATTTTTAAAGCACTTTCTTTGTCTATTTCACGAAATTCAGAAATATTTGTCTAAAAGCACAATTTTTGGTTTTTAATTATGTCACTAGATGGCACTTTGTGTGCTTTAAGGTTTTATGTGGGATTATATTGATGGCAGCACCGTCTTTACTATAAAGCGTAGGTACCAACTCGTCCGTAAGAATAGATTATACAAATGATACCTACCTATTATAATATCTTGTAATAATGTACCTCAGAGTAAAATATACTACGTACACTGTGTACAAACAAAATCGTATTCGTATCATTTTGCGCTGTATTTTGTTTCTAGAACAAAGTACCTGGGCGACCGAGCTTTGCTCGGTTACATCTCAAACATTAACAATTTTTTTTAAACTTGTCTAAATACAATGCAAAAAAAAATGTAAACTTAAACATAAAAAAAAACAAAAGTAAGTCACCGAGTGGGATTCGAACCCGTAACACTCTTTCTAGCGGTCGCTATCCTTAACCGCTGAGCTAAATCAAGGCGGTCGCGACGCGACGAAATTAGCGACCATATTCTGCGTGGAAAGAAAAACGCATGAAAACTCGAAAACACGCGTTTTCCCAAACATAAAACTAATCTAGATCGATTGTTTACCCCCGAAAACCCCCATATACATATATAGTTAGAGCCGTTTTCGAGATCACAGAAATTTATAAATAAATATACATATATATATATATATATATATATATATATATACTTACATACAAGAATTGCTCGTTTAAAGGTATAAGATAAGATAAGATATCATTGAAAAAGGCACACGCCGTACGAACTTAAGGTACTTAGTATCTTACCATGCATGTCATAAAAACATCGAAATATGGTTTATATTGTAATACCTAACTACTTATCCGAAATACTAAGTACCTACCCGTGTACCTACCTAAAGCAGAAGTTTGGATATAAGTAGTGCCGCGAGGTCGCGCACGGAAGCGTATATCCAGAATCTGTTACGAGCCAACGCTGTACGAGTTGAGCCGCAACATGTTCTAGACTCATTGTATGAGCATTTATTTATTTTGAGCGTACAATATCTGTTACGGTTTAACTTCAGCCAAACTCCAGTATCTATTCCTTATCGTTTATTACAATGTTCCTTTTTTATTACGTACAAATATTTTTCTCCCATGCTGGTCTGGGAGAAATAAAAAAAAAACTTAGAATGTACCAGCTGCTTCTCTTCCCGCGCAGATCGTAAAAGCCGATCGAGGGAATGGGCAAAAATGCGAATCATGTTAACAGGCGATGCGGCTAGCAACCCATCACTGTATTGATTGCTTTTCCATCTTCTCGCCCACCATAACGCTAAAAGTGGCTTTTGGGTCTTGCGGCCCTGAGCTCTGCATAGAACCGCAAGACCCAGAATGCTCTGTCTGCCCCATTAGTGATAAAGACGTGATAGTATGTATGTATGTATGTATGTATGTATGTACAAATATTTTGAAGAGTGATTCAGTCTATCGTTTTGAACAACTTTTCCCAATATATCGCAATACCAAAAATTCTCTGGGTGTTCATACAAATCGAAGTATAGTCACGTGATATCGTCTCTATGAAAATGCAATTATTTTGTATTTTTAAATGCATTTATTGGGAAAAGTTTTTTGAAATGATGGACTGAAAGGATTAAATATTTGTACTTAAACCCTTAAATTATTTGTACCTACTTAATAAAAAGTATATTGTGAAAAAGATATCCTAGGTACTAATGTAAAATGTAGAAACGTCATCTCAAGGGGGTATTGTGGTTCGCCGCTATAGAAGATATAAGATTTAAGATAATTAATTAAAATTAAAAGATAATTAATTACCTATTACGAGTTTTAATTTGTAAACAATTGCACGCGTCAAGGTCACAGTTCATTATGCAAGCAATTTGTCACCCCGCACTCGCAGCACAAAGATGAAAAAGCATTAGTATTGCGCAATACGTCTATCTCATTCTAACGCGAGCGAAATTCAGCACAGGTCATTTATTCCTAGTTTTTTGATTTTCACCTACAAAGTATGTTGCGGAAGTACTAGTATGTATTCTGTGGTTGCGGCTCTGCTCGTTATACCTAAATCGCGTTGAATGCGCACATATTTTGCATTTACGATTGCTTGGAAGATTCAACAAAACTATGTCACGTAATGACTCTTTTCCGAAAATTAAAATGGAGACAATTAAATAGCTTACATAACTGATATCTTACGGAGTTGTTTGTATAGTAATATTTTGGTACCGATTAATATGTATACATACAAACTCCACTACAACTTGACAATATTTTTACTAACGATGTATCTACTTAAATACTTATTAAGAACATTACTTATATATCAGTCTACAAACTTTTGGTTATTTCTATACTGAATGCGTGTAGGTGGAAGAATATGTAATGGAATGAATAACAAAACCAACTTTCTTGCAATTCGGCTAAAATAAGTGGCAGTGTTGATTCGAAACAGATTTTGTATAAGATTTCAGCGCGCAGTTATGCACAATATCTGTGAACTGTCAACACCGGGCGGTGTTGAACCATCACAGATTTTGGATATACGCCGCCCGGAACGACCGGCGGCAAACACATTCACACACCTGAGTAAGTCAGTGGCATCGTACGACTACGTGACTACGTACCTATCGAACTTTATCAAATTCCAAAGAACTTTGAATATGATACGGAAATATGGTGAATAAATTTAAAAAAAAGTAGATAGGTATCATTTTAGTTGTATTGTGTTCTACAACGTGAAAGGGACGTCACGTACCTACCCGTAATAAATCGAACCACAGGCTATACTAGATCACTAGTATATATGTATGTATATATATATATCATATTTTAAATTAACCTTAGGTACCTACTGTCCCACTGATGAGCAAAGGTCTCCATTTTTATTTATTTTTATTTTTATTTATATAACGATGATATTATATAAAAGTAAAAACGACATTTCCATTGGCTGCACACAGCACACAGTTCTTTGAAGATTACATGCATCGAACTAAAAATAATTCAAATCAAGTGAAGCTGATCTCGATATATAAGTAGTACTAAGTACCTACCTATTAGATTTCCATACTCTTTTTCACTTTCCCCGACAAAAAAAAGATAAAGCGCCTGGTAAATAAATTTGTTATACGTATTCAGATTTCTTATGAGTACCTACATGCCTATCACATTGCAAGAGGTTCTTTTTTTTGTAAGAAGGTAGGTAGGTACTTAATATAATTTTGCAATTTGTTACGTAGTACGATTCATTAATTATCATAATGTGCATGAAAGAAATGAGAAATGCTTACTTACCTACCTAGATATTTCTGAAGTTATATATAACTAGTGGTGTTACTATATAACGTTAGTGGTGTCATTTTTTGAAATGCGAAGTCACTAAACGCACGGATTTTTGTATGGAAAAAACATTCGTTATTGTGACTCTGCGTTTCATAAATGGCACTTACTTCAAACACGTTTTTAAATTTGATATTTTATAACATAAATGATCGACGCGTCGCTGTCCTGCATCCGAATCTGTTAATTTTAACACCCCTCGTGCGGCGCGCGCGGCTGCCTACCCCTTGTAGGTATGGCGCGATTACGGGTTACGTACGTAGGACAGCATTAACAATGGCCAAAAGTGTATTATTGTAGATACTCAGGATCTTATGCCTAAACATTTGTTTTCTCGCAAACGCCATCTAGTGACGAACTCTTAAACACTTACTATATGCTTTCGCGGCTTTGGCTAGTCCTGTGTGCTGCCATCTCTGCGAGTTGCTGGAACTAGAAACGCCTACTCAATTTGCCTACTTAAGGCCGGTCCAAAAGTTTCTATGGCGTTGGGTATCTGTTACGTTAGTAATTATATTATCTTTGCTATAGTATAATGAGAGCAGGGTAACCAAAAATTACATTCCTATACGAATTGGTCGGATGGCTGCACCTTTTAGTATGGAAACATCGATTTTTTTTTAAAGTCGACTGTTATTTTAATTTCATTATACTCTAGTGATCTAGTATAGCCCGTGGTTCGATTTATAACGGGTATGTCCCTCCACGTTGTAAATTAAAAATTTAAATATGTTCAACCTGATATCATGACCGACCACCATTGTACACTAAATGTGTATTGAAGCATTAAGGCGATAAAACGAATACCCACACACCATGTCCTGGCCTAGATAAAAAAAACGTAAACATGAGTTTTAACGGAATTCGGTGCACGTGGCGGATGCAGATGTGCAGCGATCGACAGGGGACGATGTGCCGCCGGCCCTTTGTCTAATTATTCGGAGCTAAAACTATAGAATATGGAAAATATTGAATAATAAAATACTTCAATTATTAATTTTTAACAGCATTACAATCCTCGGATTTTCATCAAAGTTCATCAGGATTTTTGGCGTTAATGTGGTTTCTGAGCGGAAGAAAGAAAAAGTAGTTTCTTTACAATAAAGTTTTATTGTAAATTAATACTTCATTAGTTTTGTATAAGCAATCAAAGATAAGCGAGGTATTATTTATTTATCCGTCTGCAAAAAGATGATGTATTAAAATCTTATACCTTTAAACGAGCAATTCTTGTATATTTATTTATATGTATATTTCTGTGATCTAGGAAACGGCTCTAACGATTTCGGCGAAAATTGGTATATGGGGGGGTTTTTGGGGGTAAAAAATCGATCAAGATTAGTCTTATGTTTGGGAAAACGCGTGTTTTCTAGTTTTCATGCGTTTTTCTTTCCACGGAGAATATGGTCGCTAATTTCGTGCGTCTGGGCGCTATCCGTCTGGCTCAGCGGTTATAGACGCGGACTGCTAGAAAGAGTGCTACGGGTTCAAATCCCACTCGGTGACTTACTTTTATTTTTTTATGTTCAAGTTTATATATTTTTTTTAATTTTTAATGTATTTAGACAAGTTAAATAAAATGTAGTAAATGTTTGAGATGTAACCGAGCAAAGCTCGGTCGCCCAGGTACTATTTATTTATGCGACGTGATGTCAATCTTAAGTACCTATTCATTTAGCAAATTCGAATAAAAGTGTTGAAATTTATTGGAAGAAACTTTAACGGCTTAAAAGTTACATGAATCATAAGTCTTCCTACGTTAACACATTTGATAAAGTTTTATAAATTGCATTGAAAGAAATAATTTTACTCCTACTTTAAAAGAATTACAAATATGTAAGTAAAGAACGTTATTCCTTAGTATTTGAATTTAAAATAAAAATAACCTCCCAACAGAGGTACGCCAACAAAGTAATGTAAATCAGAGAGCAAGCAGCGGTATATGACACAATCCATATTTCAAACGCATCATCACTAAATGCAGTATATTTTCCTTAGTGCTAAAATGGAACGGTTTAGGTCCCAACGGTGTCTGCGAAGGTTGACCCTGCATCAGGGAAACATTGACCTCTGAGTCATTAGATAAGAGGCTTTTTATTACTTGTTAGTTACCTGGCGGCAGTAGTTAGGAGTAACGATCGAACTGTGACTCAGGACCAGAAGAATATAGACTAATTTACATATTTGTTAAAAATATTGGCATTTTTTTATAATTCGAACAGTCGACAGTTTGAGTCACGGGTTCGAACAGTCGAGCGACAATATGCCCATATTGTCGCTCGACAGTTTGAGTCACGGGCGCGACACCTGTTGCCTACGGTCGCGCGGTAGTTATTGACAGATTGACATGTGTTACGGGACTGTTAACGACAGTTGGCGACTATCGCCGATTATCGCCGACGATCGCCAATAGCATTTTGGGTCTTGAGTCTCGCGTTCCAGACAATCGACAGTATGCCCGCGACATCTGTCGGCAACGGTTGGCGATTGTCGGCGACCGTCGCCGACTGTCAAAAACGGTCGCATTACACATGTTTCTCTCAGGTAAAACTGTCCGCGAGTTTGACCTTCGTATTAGGGTAACATTGACCTGTGAGTGAGATAAGAGATTAGATCCCAAAATAGTTCGAGATGTCTTTGCAGATCGAGTTTGATTTGTGAGGACTCATTTTTACCTCTTCGTCCATTAGGACGAAGAGGTAAAAATGAGAAAATCACTTAAATGGTTATTTTGTAAGTAAATATCTAGTTGTTCCAACATATGTATTTATGCCCACATTTGCGATAATTTTATACTACGGCAAATTGGTAGTTTTATAATTTTTAATTTTAGTTTACAACCAAACTTATAATATATGTACTTATTTTATGACAAGCTAGAGCTATAGAATACTAAATAAATAAGGAGTAGGTACAACTAAATTCTAAAGCCACCTACCCATTTAGATACCCTTGTGAAAACTGTCAATTCTTACACACATAAGAGTTAGCATGTCTCACATATTAATAATACTACAACTTGAAGTTACCCCCAAGAGATTGCTTTCTCAGCCTACTAGTTGACTGGTAAATAAGGCCTCAGGCCTTAAGTCCACCATTTACGTGTATTGTAGTAAAGAAATCCCATGCTGGTCTGGGAGAAATGAAAAAACTTAGAATGTACCAGCTGCTTCTCTTTCCGCGCAGATCGTAAAAGCCGATCGAGAGAATGGGCAAAAATGCAAATCATGTTAACAGGCGATGCGGCTAGCAACCCATCACTGTATTGATTGCTTTTCCATCTTCTCGCCCACCATGACGCTAAAAGTGGCTTTTGGGTCTTGCGGCCCTGGGTTCTGCATAGAGCCGCAAGACCCAAAATGCTCTGTCTGCCCCATTAGGGATAAAGACGTGATAGTATGTATGTATGTAGTAAAGAAAAATAAATGAAGTTGTACGAATAAAGATTGTCCTGTGTGGTCTATTCTACACTCAGAATAGTGAAAGGTGAGGGATCAAAGAATGAAGTCCCGTTGCATGGTAATGATAGTGAGCGGCCAGCGATGCAGTCTCAGTGAAGGAGAAATGTGACAGGTCCGTTACAGTGAGCTGTGTGCAAGTCTATTCATACAGTATTTTTCAAAAAACCGTGACAGATAAGCTATTTTTGGGTAGCTTCATAGCTTGTGTAGGTTTTATTTATCGGTCTATCCCATCCCTAAAATTGCAAAAATATCTGCGGCTTAATATATTTTGAAACGTATGTATTTAATTCGTAGTTTTTTTTGCGATTTGATTTGATTTGTGTGATGTTGTTGTGTGAATTTGATGTTTTGATTTCTCACAAGCTTCCTAACATTACGTTAACGGATCGGACAGGGTTTTCTTTACATATTGTATAACTAGCCGAAGCCCGCTACTTCGTTCGCGTGGATTTTATGTCTCTGGAAATGCTTATAAGGCTGAACAACTTTTACTAAGGCGGCATTTTTATATCTCTTATAGTTTAGCTGGATCATTATGGTTCTGCATCAGGCGTTCCATTTTCCAAAATCATTTATACCCTATATGTTGCCCAGGCTTAATAGCTATATAACAAAAAAAATTCATTCGAATCCATCCAGTATTTCCGGAGATTAGCGTGTACAAACAGACATACAGACAAACAGACAGACATTTTTTTTAATTCTTACTCTATTACTACGCCTCCATCGCCCCTAATATTTTTTTGAAAATATATTTAATGTACAGACACACTTTTTTTACTGTTTGATTATATGTATAGATATAGATAGATTAGGTCTAACAAAATATACTAAAACAATTTTAAGGGTGTATTCAGTCCATGGCACTGAACAACTTTCCCCAAGGAACATATATATTGAAATATGAAAAGTAATTTTTTGCCTCTTACACTAGTTGACCGATCAGCTAATCCGAGTTTGTATGAAAAGCCTAAAATTATTTTTCGTAATTTAACATAAAGTTCTTTAGGGCTGTGGTTAGGGAAAGTTTTTCACTATCACAGACCGAATTCAGCATTTAAATAGTTTCAGTATATTTTGTTAGACCTTCTTTATGATTTAAATAAAAGTTTCGTGCTAATAAGTAATATTTTGGATAACCGTTTGTATTTAAAAAGCCTTATAAGGCCCAACGCAGACGACAGACTATCCGAGACGCACTTTTTAGTCCGTGATAGTCTGTGAATCACATGCAAAAAGTCCGGGGCGCGTCATGTGCGTTACTGCGTATGATTCCATAGGTTCTATTTTCACAGGCTAAAAAGTGCGGCACGGATTAGTCTGTCGTCTGCGTTGGGCCTAAGACGCATTCTAATGATTCTGCGTGTGAGTCAACCCGCCGATAGTATCATGAAAGGGGTATGTTGAAATTTGTTTTCTTCTCCATCAATTTAGCATTATTTCCCGCCATTTCCCCATGAATTCTTAGTTGCCTAATAAGAATCCGGCGTGTGAGCACAGGATTAATATAATTATTACATACAGAACGGAATCTCCTAATGTCCCGCGCAATATGCGTCCCCGTCCCCCGTCCCCGCACCTCTCCCCCGTTCTCGCCTTGTAGAGGCGACTGCAGCCGCCTGCAGCCGCCCGCTCAACACCCTCCAGAACGCGAGTACGGCGGAGGGGGAACGGGGAAGCATATTGCGCGAGTCCTTAGGAAAGGGTACATTATTCTGTAGTGTGAGTCAACTTCGTTTTTTTCTTTATCAAATTAGCACTATTTCCCGCCGTTTCCCCAGGAATTCTTAGCTTCCTAATTAGAATCCGGCGTGTGAGCCAAACCCGCCGATAGTATCGTGAAAGTGCGCGGCCGTGACCGAGAGTAATGACCTGTGCGCGCGGCCTCTTGGGCTAGGTTAGTTTAGTTCTAGCGCAAGCTCGTGACGTAGCTTCTTATTTAACCCTTTCCTGAACACGGTCAAAAAACAACTAAAAAAAAATATCTTTATTTCAGACTTTCTTTGTCCATTAAAGAATTTTGAGATATTTTAGAAGTACCTAACATTAATGTGCCTGTGACGTCACTTGAGCCAGTGTGACACTATAGTCTTTAACTTTTTCCGAGGCACAACCATTGTGACTACTTCAGTGTTCCTCAAAATGTAAACCTTAGTGTAACCACGTGGTCTCTTTTGCTAAGTTAGTTAAACTAAAAAAAGGTTAGTTAAGTTCTTAAACCAAGCATGGCGACCTGTGGGCTGTGACGTCGCTTGAGACTGTGCACACTATTCTTTTATACTATTCGCCACTATGCTTACTATTATTATTGGTCTTGGTATTTTTAGACCTAAAAGATAAACACAGTGTTAGTAATTTTAAAATTATAGTAAACAAGCATTTTTCTTTGTCTTGAATATGTTAAAGACCAACTCGTTTTTCTAGAGAAAGTACTATAATTTTCCCTTTTGATTTGTTATTTTCTGCAACATATTTTCTCTTTTTTTTTCGACTTTTATCTTTTATATGTTTCATAGAAGATATGTAGTTTTATTGCACTTCTTCGTCAATTAGCTACTTTCCCGCCTTTGCAAATGTGACAGCCTGTTTGACATTCACTTCCCGCAGTAGCAAAGGGAGGAAAGATTGATCCTTTTCTATCTTCTGGATTAGATACGAATCTAGGTAATCGTCATGAATCTAGGTAATCGTTTTAAAAAAAATGTTTTCGGAAGGTCTAATGTTGATAAATTTTACAATCTAAGAAAAAAAAAATTAAATTTTTTTTGTGGCAAGTAGGCAAAAAGTTAGCAAATGCTGAAAGAAAAAGACAAAACTGAGAGTATATAAAAAGTAAGGATTTAACAATAAAAAAATACCATCTCGTCTCCCTCTTTCTTCCTTTAAACTTTTTTAGTACCTATTTAGTTTACAACCTATATGAAACAAAAAAAAAATATTTTAGAATTAGTCAAAGAAAATTCTTAATTCTATTCCCTAACCTATCTACAGATAATGCAACAAAATCTCGAAAAAAAGCGGAAAATATTCTTTAGATAAGTAAGTACTTGCAAAGAGTAATGACCCGAGCGTGGCGCGGTGCATTGGCCTAGGTTAGTGATGTTAGTGCTAGATGACGCGACGCGGCGACGTAGATGGTGACGTGACATGCGCGTGCGCAAGGGCATGGATGATGAATGAAAGAAAAAAGAAGAAAAAAAGCCAAAAAATAATAATTGTAAAATTGTTTTTAGAAAAAATTCTATTTTTAAAGATTTTTCTTATATTTATAAGTTGTTTTTAAACTGAACAGAGTAGTAACGTTGCATGCGTAAGTTAGGTAAAAAATGTAGGAGTGCAATAACGAAAATCTTGTTAAGTTTTGGAAAAAAATAAACAAATTGACAGCTTTACTTTTGTTACGTAGTTTTAAGAGCAAAGGACAAAGGGCTTGTCTTGGTAAAGAAAAATAGACGGTTCATTCAAAGTCTAAATAAAAATAATTGTAAATTTTTGTAAAAATATTATTTGAAATTTAGAATAAACTACTTACTAAACTCAAGCAAAATTTAATTCTGTTTGTAAACAAAAAAAAAACTAATTTCACACATTCTCATTAGAAAAAAGTGCTTACTTGCTGAAACGAAATAGAATCTATTTAGAATGATACTGGAAGAAAAGACAGAAAAAAATTAAAAAACTTACGTCTTCCCTGCGGGTAGGCCGTTGACGTCACAAGAGCACGCCGGCGCCGCAAGTGCAATGTCAAGAACAGCGCGAGCCGATTCTATTTTCAAAATTCGTACTGGCCGCTTTTGAATTTGCGGTTTAAAATAGAAGTTTTATTTTTGAATTTGATAAATATTTTTTCTAAGGTGCAGGCTAGGGATGCGCTCGCGGCGTGCGGGACGCGCGAGGGCTAGCCGACCACTGCGCCGGCGCGTTCTGCTTTGCCGCTGTACAAGTTACGTCACCAGTGCACCACACACCGGCCGCACACCCCTTTCTTTTTTTTTTCGTAATTAATTTCTTGTAAGATTTTGGCGCAGTTTTTTAGCCGTACGGTAATGGGCGGAGGTAAAGACCGAAAATGAACATTCCGGTTATGGATTTCGCGATTTGGTTGTGTTTTAAAATGCTTGACGGCCATTTTTGAGACAGGCACCCAAATAAATAATTCTTTTTAAATTACTTTCTCAAAATTCTGGCTTGAATTACAGCGCAAAAATTTTGTGAGTTCAGAAAGAAAATATCTGTTTATAATAAATTTAAGGAAATTAAATATGTGCTTAGTTGAACAACTTTTTCTAAGTTTACATTTTTTAAACTTGTCTAACTACTGGGCTAAGGCTAAGGTCTCCTCTCTCTTCCCAAGTGTATAAAAATAAAGGAAATTGCTTTTATCATATAAAAATAATTATCTAAAATAGTACATTGTAAATATTGCAATATTTAACTATCTAAAATAGGAAATACTATATATTAATATTTTATTATTTCATCTCAATTTTAATAAATTCAAATTTGATGACTCTAATATGGAATAAAATATTTTTAAAGTATTAAAAACGAGGTAGAAAATAACTATATCGCCACTAAGAATCTTCTAAGAGCAAAAATTCTAATACTACACAATCCAAGATGGCGCGGCCTTTCTCGGCGTTCCCGGTTACCTGCGCCCGCGCCGCACGCACACAAGCGCACACAGACGACACACACACGAACACTCTAATGCTGCACCAGTGGGAATGAAAAAAGGTGCAAATGAGTTTTTTTAAAGACCCTTAAGAAAGTGAAAGGGTTGAGTTTCGATTTTTGACCTGATTTTTTGTAGATTTTTTGAGTAGCCATTATATCGAGAGCATTATAGATTGTAATCCTTTTTCGGTTGTTTTAATTGGTCGATATAAATAAAACGATTTCATTTGATTTGATAAATCCTTGTAGTTAACCTATGACTACGACTATTAACTAAAATTAAATGTAATTACTTGCTTTTCCCGTACTCGATCAAAGATGGACTATGGAAAAACAAATGAGAATAATTAATTTAGGGGTTTTAAAATTATATATTACTTAAGTTGATACTATTTATTCATGATATCGTTTTACAGGTACTTTACAAAGAATAGATTAATATAAAAGCATATTCATTATTGTCTCTACATTGTTGGAACAAAATTACAAATTTAAAAATAACCTACTACGGCGAAATACGATACAAAAATTCTAACAAAGTGCATTTAACTTTTACGTGTGCGTTATTATGTGTTTATATTTAGCCATTTTTTTGTAAAATGAAATAAAGTATCGTAGACTGAACTTGTAAGAAGTCATTGCCCAAAACCCAAAAAATATACACATGCGAATAAAAAGCAAAAAAAGACGACTAAGGATTTTTAAAATCCAAAACAGCATGATTTATACCCGATTAAAAACGATTTAAAATTTTCTAATAAGACAAAAGTCAGCTACCGCTCTCGGGCCGTATCCCCAATACTAAGAAAGTATAAATAAAACATAACTATATGCGGCGGTGCATGGGACGTTGCCCGCGCCGGCGCAGTGTGCGTGCACCTTTATTACGTTCGTTCAGGACGGTGTCTGTGTGGGTCGGGGTAAGTACACGGCACACCATCAATGGGGGAGCGGGTCACACCGAAGTGTATCAAGGTTTTTGAATTAGTGAGCTGACTTACCAAAGTAGACAGGTATTAAAAAAAAAACGACGGGTTGCACTCTGGGAGTGCCGGCAGAAGTGAAAACTTGAATATTAACGTTGTTCATTTTTGATATACGAAACAGCAGGCGCATGCATACATTTTCGCCGCGCCGTAGAAAGAGAGGGGGATACTCCCTCTCCTACGCCGCACCAGCTGTCTACTCTCCATCCGTCTTACGAATTTTCGATCAGGTCACGTGTCCTGACGCGAGTTTAACATTTTTTACCCATTCCAAAAAAAGTGCACAACGCCGCTAAAGAAGTTTTTACTTCAAAAATACGACTGTTTGTAATTTTTCCGAAAATCCACTGTTTTGCTTTTGTTTAGGTAATTTTTATATACCCAACCCAATGTCATTTTCAGAATTGAGATGAATCCTACGACACCTTTCAAGTTAAAATCCATCAAACCGTTTAGGCTGCTGAGCGTCCTTCAGAAATATACATAACTCGAAAAACATAACCTTCCTTCTGACGCAGTAGGGTAAGAAGTAATAAATACGATCGTTTAAATAAAAAAAACGTACAAATTCCCCACGAATTCAAAGCGACGATGTGTACCTAATACCCATAAATTACAAGACTTTTGGATCTAGACAAGGCTGCAGTCTTATTCCAGGTGCAATGGGTTTTATAAAAGGCCGCTTTTTGTACATAGTGCCGTTCATAGAATATACGGCAACTACGCCACGCAGCCGAAAAATAATGTGCTACGAAAATTGCTACGATCGTAAACTACGTGTCGTAGCGTAGCCGAAAGCTAGTTGAGTAACGTAGCATTTATTGTTTCGTAGCGCAAACGATTTTACATTTTAGTGAGAACGTGAAGCTTTTCAGAGCATTTTTTATCAAAAGTGGCCGTTTTTGGCAAAAATGCTAAGCATAAGCTTGACGTTCTCACTTTAAACTGTAAACAGTAGTTCATAAAATAGTTTAAAGGGTTATCTAAGGCCGTATGAGATAACATTTTAAAGGATATCTCCGTTTCCTTTCAAATAATTTATTTAAAATGGGCCCAGCACTGGACCCTGTAAAATTAATGTATATAAGATACATAACATGTCAAGAAAAATAGAAACTTGTCATCACGTTTGCCTTCAAAAATGTAGAGTCATCATAGACATCAAGATAGCCGAAAACATGATAAGAACAAAATTTAAGATTTGACTATTAATAAGCAAATTATGTTCTGAATACAAGGTTAAACATAGATAAATCATCTCTAAATACCTACAAAAACTTAGGTCCCAAAGATTTTATAGGTTAAGTAAGTTATTGAATTAACTTTAGAATTCAGGTTAAAAATACAATAATTAAGTAAAAAATCATGTAATTATCTTTGGATATTTATATCACTTCATCATCATCATCATCATAAGGTCCTTTTGTCTTCACTGTAGGAGCACGACTCTCTCTTGTACTACCAAAGTCATACTTGGCCAGAGTGGCCAGAGGACTTTGGCCTACACTCTCCTCGGCTGGCCAGACGGATTGGAGAGGTCTCATTGATGTTTATAAGCTTGGTTTAGCTTGTATTTCCTGAGTCGCCTTCTACGACATCCATGAGAAGACATAGAGTGGCCCTATTCTACTCTGCCGGAAACCACAAAACACAACACATGTCATCTATCAAAAACTGCCGCGCGATCGTCAGCGACAGTCGCCGACCCTCACCGACATGTATCGCGCGAACTATGTCGCTTGTCTGAGCGGTAACAGCCGATGGTTTCGGTGTGAGAGCGTGCCAGCCAGTCGAGGCGGCGCTACTAAAATGGTACCAAGTTCAGCGTCGCCTAGTTCGTGTTAGACCGCATAATATTAGATGCCTGTGCCCGGTTACATCTGCGATCATAGCGCTGCAGGTTACGACCGAGATGCTGGGTTCAGTCCCAGTAAAAAAAAAATATATAAAGAGTCCCCTTACTCTAGACCAAACTACACTTTTCCATACAAACGTAGTCTAAGTTTTATTTCGAAACGACATGCCCGATTTCGGCAAAATTTTGTAATTTTAAAGATATTGCAATTATCTGGGGGATAATTGGTTTCCAACAATAAAAATAAACAGATGATGGCAACTTCTTTAAAATTACATATTTTTATCAAAATATGACATGTGGTTTCAAAGTAAAATGTGGAGTACGTTTGTATGGCAAAGTAGGGTAAGGGGATTCTTAAGGTACACCAACAGTATTTCCCACTAACTCTTCCAAGCTGGTCTCGGAGAAAAGAAAAAAATTTGCATGTACCAGCTGCTTCTCTTCCCGCTCAGATCGTAAAAGCCGATCGAGCGAATGGGCAAGACTTGAATCATGTTAATAGGCGATACGGCTACCCATCACTATTTTGATTCCCATTCCATCTGAACGCCCACTATCACGCTTAGTATGGCCTTTGGAATTTATTAACGGCCCTGGGCTCTGTCGGCCCCGTCAGGGATAAAGACGTGAAAATGTATCTGTATCTGTACCAACAGTATTTACGATTAATATCATTATCAGATCTTTTTGTCTCCACTGCAGGAGCACGACCCTCTCTATACTACCAGAGCCATACCTACTTGGCCAGAGCAGCCAGAGGCCCACACTCTCCTCGCTAGCTAGAAGGGCCGGAGAGGCCTCATTGATGTTTATAAGCTTTATTTAGCTTGAATTTCCTAAGTCGCCTTCTACGACATCCACGGGAGGAGTTGCAGTGGCCCTATTCTACTCTGCCGGAAATACATGTAATACTTAGTTTCTAATGCATATTATACGATACACGACATTGACTGCGAAAATCAAAAAAAGAATAACAAGAGTTTAAAGTATCCAAGTCTATTTTCAATCGAAGATTCAGCTTTGTTTAGTTTGTATTTAAATAAATATATAGGGACAAATTACACTGATTGAGCTAGCCCCAAAGTAAGTTCGAGACTTGTTATGGGATACTAACTCAACGATACTATATTTTATAACAAATACATATATAGATAAACATCCAAGACCCAGAACAATTTGAAAAAGGCCATTTTCCAACTTGCCCTGACCGGGAATCGAACCCGGGACCTCTGGGTGACAGACTAGCATGGTGACCACTGCGCCACGGATGGTTGCCAATTAGGCAAGGGCATTTAGGTTGCTTTAAAATAGTAAATAATTTGCGATGAAAAATATTTTTAACCGATTTCGAAAAAAACGAGAACGTTAATTATTCATTACGCGCGCGATCTCTTTTTTTAATGTATGTCCATCTATTATTCGAAGACGCTAGGACCGATTTAAAAAATATTTTTTTGTTTGAAAGAGTGTTTGCATAGAAATTTTAACAAAATCGTTTATGTAGTTAGCAGGTGAAGTGGGTTTTTAGTTTATAATAGTATTTTATGCAACAGTTGTATAAGAGGGTTCAAAATATGCGAGTGGCGCAGGTTACGATGCGAGCTTTAGCGAGCATCGTAAGTAGGCGCCATCGAGCATTTTTTGACGTACTTATACAACGTTGCATACAATACTTTTTCTACGACTATATTTACTAAATAAAATACAAAACCAAACAAAGAAAATATGAAAATGTTTGACTTACATGTTTGGTAAATCAGATTTAGAATATACAAGTACTGATCTATATGGTATCTATGGTAAACTTTTTTTTTAATTAACGTCTTTTTAGTGACTATGTTAAAAAAACATTTTTTTCTTATGTTGGCAGTATGGTAAATCTATAGAAAAAAATGTTCTTTGTCTATGGCTAGCAGTATCGTTTTAGTGAAATAACGACACATGTGCTATTATGAGGCATAGAGTATAGACTTTTTTCTGCAATCATATTATCAATGTTCTTATAATAGTGTACAGAACCATTTAAAAGACAGATAACAGTACAGGAGTAGAAAAAAATTATTATAATTGTAATACAGGCGTTAGGTGCTAATCATAACCATCAGGTGGTCAATAGGGTAGCCCGTATTATTAAAAATAGTTTAAGTACAAGGATATGACCTAAGTTTAGCACTTTTTAACAACGTAAAAACTTGTAAAGTGCCATAAGTTCAGAGTATTTATAAAAGGATCATGGAATAACATTTTTACGAGCGGAATTTTATTCAACTTTAAATAAATAAGCATAATATTGAGGTTGCTATGTTGTTATCAGGATAAGTAGATATTAATCGTTACGGTAATTAGCTCTAACCTTTGGTTATACTTATAACTTCTAACATATCCCACCTTTACTGAAAGCATAATAATATGTATAAGGAAATAAGTTAACTTATCTGGTTAAGTTTTTTTTAAGGTTCCGTATCCAAAGGGTAAAAACGATACTCTATTACTAGGACTCCGCTCTGTCTGTCTGTCCGTCTGTCTGTCTGCCTGTCACCAGGCTGTATCTCATGAACCGTGAAAGCTAGACAGTTGAAGTTTTTACAGATGAAGTATTTCTGTGGCCTCTATGTAACAATAAATACTAGAAATTGTTCGTGTAAGTATACGAGTACACACTGCTGCTACGTCGCCAACTATCTGAATCGCTGCCACCGTGTCTAGATAGTCACTTGTGAATATTTAGCTTGAAAATGTTATCATCGTCAGGTCTTTTAGTCTCCACTGCAGGAGCACGACCCTCTCTGTCCTATCAGAGCCATACTTGGCCAGAGCAACCAAAGGAAAGGCCTACATTCTCAACGCTGGCCAGACGCGTTAGAGAGGTATCATGATGTTAATAAGCTTTGTTTAGCTTATATTTCCTAAGTCGCCTTCTACGACTTCCACGGAAGAACTTAAAGCGACCCTATTCTACTCTGCCGGAAACCACACGGCTGTTAAAAATGTAGTAGGTACTTATTAGAAGGTACTCATTTATTCTGTGGCAGTAGGTTAAGTACACGCACACATTACAATGATATGTTTTCAAAACATGGCTTTCGTTAGTAGCTCTATGATTGAACTACTGATAACTGATATCGTTAACGTAGGCATCTCAATCTCCTACATCACGATAAGTATTATGTGTATTTTAACTATTTTTAATTATTAAATGGGAATTTTGAGGAAGTTGATAGCTCAGGAGCCTGGACATGGTTCGCAATAGATTGGTGGGCCCCAGCTGTCAATATAAGTCAAGAAAGCAATGTGGAATGCCTTAAGGCAGCTCGAAATCTGACACTAGTGTTGGAAAAACAAACATAATGCGCTTACTGAGGTCTGAGGCATAATGCACTCGTATAATCTGAAATTTTTTGTTATCATCGCCCGAGGGGTGTAAATGATAGAATATTTTTTTATTATGATGAATATTTTCATTGAAGAAGCCATTATTATCTTCCATGCTGGTCTGGGAGAAAAGAAACTTAAGATGTACCAGCTGCTTCTCTTCCCGCGCAGATCATATTTTAGCTCATTCCCTAGATAGGGAGTTTCATAGGGAGCATCATATTTTCGCTCATTCCCTAGGCTGTATCTAGGGAATGAGGGAAAATGCAACCCATCATTTATTTCCATCTTTTCGCCCACTATCACTCTAGAAGTGGCTTTTGAGTCTTGCGGCCCTGGACCCTTTCTGCGTTGAGCCGAAAGATACAAAATGCTGTGTCAGCCTCATTAAAGAAACAGACGTGATAGTATGTATATATGGAGATGCCACTTGATATTAAATAAATAAATATATAGGGACAAATTACACTGATTGAGTTAGCCCCAAAGTAAGTTCGAGACTTGTGTTATGGGATACTAACTCAATGATACTATATTTTATAACAAATACATATATAGATAAACATCCAAGACCCAGGACAATTTGAAAAAGGCCATTTACAACTTGCCCTGACCGGGAATCGAATCCGGGACCTCTGGGTGGCGGACTAGCATGGTGACCACTACGCCACGGAGGTCGTCAGTCATATTAAACCCTTGTTAGATTAAAGTGTTAGGTGTAGAGTTTTTATTTTAGATTTTATTTAAGGCTTTAATAAACCCATGTTAGATATTATCGTTAGGGCAAAGAGATTATCGACAATAACTGATACATCACGAGATAGCAAAGGAGCTCAGGAAAGTAATTGTTACTCATTAGCCAAATAGGGCTGACACTACTGATTAGGTTTATCGAACAAGTTACAACAAGCTGAGATGCAGTGCAAAGTAATGAGAGTGCAGAAAAATGATACATACATATTATCACGCCTGCTTCCTACAGCGGTAGGCAGTGACTATGGACTTTCACTTGCTTTGATCCTGACAGACATTAGGAAGATTATGGTGGGCGAGAAGGTGGAAAAAGGAATCACAATAGTGATGAGTTGCTAGCCGCATCGCCTATTTACCTGATTTTCGCCCATTCCCTAGCGGTTTTACAATATGTCTATCCGTGTAGAAGCAACTGATACATTCTGACTTTTTGCTTTTACCCCAGAAAGATTTTTTTTTCGAATCGCATTAATAATTTTTTTGATGGATGAAAAGAGATTTTCACATTACCAGTAAAGGTAATGTGAAAATCTCTTTTCATCCATCAAAAAAAAGATTGATGATAAAAGATGATAGCCTCTTCCTGTAAGGCAGGCAGTAAGACTGCCTTAGAGGAAGAGGCTATCAATTCGTCTTGATCTTTTTTTATGTAAGTTTCACCGATTTTTCGAAGACGCCTCAATCATTTTTGAAAACTAAACACTGTTTTTTTGTCTGGAAGCGTATTTAACTTGTCAGGAGGATTCATAGTTTGATTGTAAAGGTTTTGGTGTGAAGGCAGTTTTTGGTTGTAATAAATTATTAAGAATGCATTTGCAGTACCTACCTACTGCTGTTTGTAATTTTTCCATTACTCATCTCTTAAAACATCCATAGGAAGAGATGAAATACGAGTAGTTCTCTTCTACGATGACTACGTCTCATGCTGTGTCTTACATTCACATTTCTAGGATTACCTACCAGATATGTGGGATTCGGAGAAATTGTCCAGAAATCTTGTTCGATGTTTAATATTTTTTATTGATGTGGTTTTTAATGTACAATAAAGAATTTACAATACAATGCAAAAAAAAACTTAAATACATGAAACAAGCTAATTAAAATTTTTCAACTCCCAATCTGGCAACCCTATCAGAGACTCATTTTGTATTTTTTGTATTTTGTCCATTCTGCAAATGACGTTATCAGGACGTAACATTCTTGGTTAGGCTTTAGCTTGTGGATGACTGTCAACTGTCATGCCGTATTAAGCGATTCGAGATATGTCCCATACGCTTGCATACAAGCAGGGTGCAAAACTAAAGGTGGCAACACACGATAAAACCTGGCCATACCTGGCAAACAATCTGCAGTAACCAAAGATTTAGAATATAAAAGTAGTGTAGTGTAGATTTGCCACCGAGCGATCATCATCAGGTATTTTTTGTCTCCACTGCGGGAGCACGACCCTCTCTATACCACCAGAGCCATAATTGGCCAAAGCAGTGAGAGGACTTGGCCTACACTCTCCTCGCTGGCCTGATGGGTTGGAGAGGTCTCATTGATGTTTTTATGCTTTGTTTAGCTTGTATTTCCTAAGTCGCCTTCTACGACATCCACGGGAGGACTTGGAGTGGCCCTGTTCTACTCTGCCGGAAACCTCACTGCAATAACTTTTTATTGTATCCTGATAATTGTCTCGCAAGGTGTTAAAAAGATAAAACATAAAAACTTTAAAGCTCGTCTCAAATAGCACCAAAGCTCGCGGTTCATCGGTTGCATCGGGAAACCTGAGAGTGGCGTGAAGCCGATCAAAGGTGCGCAAATGATTGGTTTTATAATCGATGCGACTAGAAAAGTTCATTTAGCTGTAATTGTAGAGATATGTAAGTACGCTGACTTTAGTGCTTTGCATTATTATCCGTTCAAAATAAAAATAATAATTGGCCAAGTGCGTGTCGGGCCACGCGCAGTTTAGGGTTCCGTAGTTGCGAATGCCAACTTTAAGTTCTTGCCACTAAAAACGTCTAAAAACTAATATCTGGGTGTTTCTTCAGAGTGCCTTTTTTTACTGTCACACGGTCTTGATTCCTAACTTAACCAATGTACGGTTTTAAAACCGCTTGCAGGAGTTACTTTAGTTATACCCCTATACAAAATCATAATTAAATAAGATACATAATGTACAGTAATTTTTTAAATAATATTTGAATGCCAAAATCGGCAGCAAATTTGCTGTTCTCCGCGTGTCACACTTACGCGCGCGCTTTTGCCTTCTCGTATAACTTTTTTGTTTATCACCCAATAAGTAAATTTTGTATTTCTAACTATTTATGATTAAACAATGCATAGTTGTACAAAAAATGGTAATTGTATCTCTTAAATAAAAAAAGTTATGAAGCATTTAGTCTCTGTCACACGATTTTGCTAGTTTTCGAAAAACTACGAGTATACAAAACAGCTCATAACTTCAGAACGAGTTGAATCATAGGTACAAATTTTAGTTAAGCGGATAAACAGCAGCGACCCGTCATTGGTGGGGAACTCATGCGCTGCTCACCGGTTGTCTGCAAATAAATACAGATGTGTATTTCTTTAAGTTTTTTCAAATTCTCTAACCCAAGTTACCTTTGTGGTCACTTTTCTAAGAATAATAGTATTTATTCCGCATTTAACGATTCACTCCTTAAATGTAATATGCCTTCGAGTTTATTTTAGAGTATTTTGTTTTTAAATTCATACGTAATTATCTCCGTAATTTTAAAAAATGTTAAATTTTCGTAACTTTCGTGGTGCGGACTTCGTGGCGATTTCGCCACGAAAGTTATAAAGCATGCCACTAAAGTTACGTATCTTTATTAATTCTCACTAAATTACCAATGATATTAATTTCTTTACATATATTATATCATACCTTACTATGTTCGTAACAAGAAAATACTAAATACATGTTTATTTCATTTTTTTTATACGACAAACTTTTTTGTGATGTTCCTTATAGCGGTTTCTAATATACGAGTAATCTAATACAATGAAAAATCTATTAAAATGTTCTCAAACAATGTTTGCTTGTGTCGGTATGTTATGGTTAGTGATGTGCCGTTCCCAAATTCCCGTTTCCGGGGAACGTTCCTCATTCCCGTTTACGGGAATGTTCCCGGGAACATTCCCAATTTCAGGGGAACGTTCCCGTCTCAATTTTATTTTTTTATCATATGAACGTTTTCTGCTATAGGTAGTTAAGTATTCTTAATATGTATTTATCAGCAGATCAAATATCAAAATAATTCATTTTTAACCCATATTTTTCAACCTATTACCAAGAAAGTCGGCACGTTCAAAGGGCCAATTTCATATTTTTAAATAATTGTATAACATATTAATGACCATAAAACAATAAAAAAAAATTTTTTCTCGATTAATAAGATGTATATCCTATGGTAACGGGTCTCGTTCCCGGCATCAAGGAAACGTTCCCGGCAACAAGGGAACGTTTCCTAGAAATTTGGGAACGTTCCCTAGAAATCTGGGAACGTTCCCTGGAAACGTTCCCACATTTTTTGGAAATGTTATGGATTATTGGAAATATTTAAATTATAACATAATTTACAAATGCTTTAACATAAGTTTAATACATTTGCATTGATAAAAAAATTGTTAGATAAATAAAATTATAACTTTCCCAGGCATTTCCAATTTTTGGGAACGTTCCCGGGAATGATTTTGGAAATCTGGGGAATATGGGAACGTTCCCGGGAACGGCACATCACTAGTTATGGTATATGTAAGTGTTGCTATGGGTTGGTATTAGTTTGGTCAATGAGTGCTGAAAAGGGGCATGTAGATGGAAAAGTCGAAAGCAGAAATTTTGACTCGGCAACTTTGTTAGGACTAGCTTGGACACCTTTCTCCTGAACTATGGGGATAGAAACGCAATGAAAGGCATGCATTGGACGTGGTCTTGGCGTGCGCTTTTCGTCCGAATACGCCCAGAGGGTAGAAAACATTTTAAAAAATTCGAAAAATTTTTGTACGTCATATCTAGGTAAAAATTGGAGATAGATAAAAAAATGAAAGCCATAGTTGTAGAGAATTTTATCAGCTTTCATAATGTAGTCCAACAAAATTTCGTACAACGCACCGTTTTCGAGATGAAAGTAAAAAACCAAAAAACGGGACCTTTTTTGTGCCCTCCCCTCGCGGGCTCACCTCGGAGGGGTAAGAACTTTTAGTATGTTAATGTCCTAACTAGTCCTAACAAAGATGCCGAGTCAAAATGTCTGCTTTCGACTTTTCCATCTACAATTATTCGTTGACTGTAATATATGTATTTCAGTGTTGGAAGGTATTGGTATTTCTTGATAAGTGTTAGTATGTGTAAGTAACGATGAGCCAGCCGAAGAATATTCTCGCGAGTAGAAGTATAATTAGTTTCTTGTTTTTGGTTTTATATATTTGGTTTGTTAGTTTCTCTGTGAGTTTCTGAATTAGTATGATAGTAAGAATGTGAGTTTCCATAGAAGTTTGTTTTTGGATTTGTTTAGCTTTAAAGTAGTCGTTTGTATGTTACTTTATATGAGAGTTTGAATTTGGTTCTGTATTTTAGTTTATGACAAGTTTGTATACAGGTTTATATCCACGTTTGTGACTTTGTATGCATATTTGTAAGTGTGTAATTTTTTTTAAAGAATTACGATAACGAATTTAATGGTTTAACGTATTTAAATTAAAAATACCGCCGTAAAAAATTACATCTGGAGAAAAAGCGATTAGCCGAAATAAGAAGAAGAGAAAAAAAATAAAAAAAGATACCGAATTACACAATATTGTAAAAGCAAAGCCGAGAGAAATTTACTACAAAAGCAAAAAAGAAATAATACCTGTCTGTGAATTATATTAATTGCAATTGACCATCATAATAAAAATTACATCTAAAAATTAGTCATAGAAAGCCTAAAACGTCCTATAATTAATAATTTTTATGTCAAACCATTTTTTAATTATTTTGTTTCGCACATATTCTTTAGCCATTAATAGAAAAAATTAATAATTTTCGAATTTGTGATTAAAAAATGTTGTTTTGAAAACTGCTTTGTTTCATTTTACACTACCTATCAATTTATGCAGTTTTAATTCATAAAAAATAGAAAAGTGATGCTAATGCAACATTTAAACATTGAACGCTGGTGCAATGCATATGCTTGTCTTGATTGATTGTTATTTAATGCAAAAATATATTTAGTTGTATTTTTTACTGGCGTAACTTTCGTGGTATCAATAGTAACTTTCGTGGGCAGATTTTTTTCGGAATTTTATATCTTTATCATTAATTAGTCAATTTGAAAGTTTCATACAGTATATTATTTGCTTTTAAACCATCTTTAGCGTAGTATTTTTTTTCAAAAGATTATTGGTAATTTCAATTTCGCCAAGAAGGTTACGCGGAGAACGAAATTTGAAGAAATGCCCATCTATTGAATTTATATAAAAATGTCTTTTTTCAAGTACATTTTATAAGTTGATCGCCTATAACTTTTTAATTTGTATACCCTACTTGGCTCTGATAGTTTTCCTTCAAACTACATTATATATACTATAATTGTGATTTTTTTCACGTGGCCATATATAACCGTTTAGCAGATAGAGGGGGGGGGGGGGAGGCACTTGACTCGAACAAAAATTTGAACTTTAAACCCAAATATTTCAGAAACGGATCCCTAAATCGAAAAATGATGTTCCCAAGCTAACAATATTTTTGAAAGACCTATTCAACGATACCCCACTTAATGTGTTTGTCAAGAAAAAAAATATTGACTACGTCTTTACTTGTATGGCAGCAACCCTGAAAAAATTTTTTTTTCATATTTTATTTTACGACTTTTTCGCCATAATTAATATACATATCCATGCCAAATTACAGTTTTCTAGTACTTATAGTTTCTCTGTAGGACCGTGGACAGACAGACAGACAGACAGACAGACATGGCGAAACTATAAGGGTTCCTTGTTTACTGCGGAACCCTAAAAACCCGTAATATTATTTTACCAGTACTCAAAGGTAGAAAACGGAACCCTATTTCTAATACTCTGTCTGTCTGTCCGTCTGTCATCAGGCTGTATCTCATGAACTGTGATAGCTAGACAGTTTAAATTTTCAAAGAAGATGAATTTCTATTGATGCTTTAACAAAAATTACTAAAAACAGAATAAAATAAATATTTAAGTGGTGCTCCCATACAACAAACTACATGAGCAAGTCAATCCCGCACATGGCCGCTTATTTTTGTTTAAATTTTTTGAATTTTCATCGCCGTCTCTGTCGAATTGCTTCTTATATCTTTATTCATCCCAGCATCAGTGGAGGCAAGGTGTAAGTGCAAGCAATAATCGTAAAAAAAATATACTTTTTCGCATTTTACTCATATTTTGCTTCAAAACCTTTACGCACGTAAACTTAATTCCGGTAATCAACATTTATATGCCAATAATTGTGAGTAATTATTGTTTTTAGATCAATAAAGTGTATAATTTACAAAGCGGACTGATAGGAATGTCGACTGGGTAAAAAAATATATCCTTTTATTTAGTCCGTCAACTAGATTATCCACAAGGACCTATATTTTTCTATATAGCGCGTCGAAGTTTCTGAGAGGGTTAAACATCGTAGCTGATCGTGACGTCACGAGAAATTTAAATGCGTTGTATCTTTATCATTATTTGCTAATCAGAGAAAAGAAAAAAAATATGTATACCATACTTTTTAAAAATCTATCTAATGAGCCAAAAACAAAACTAAAAACGGACTTCACCTTCTAACTAAACAACCGATTTTGATAAAATGTATATATTTTTCAATTTTCAAGAATTTTGCAATTATCGATCTAGGCGTCTCCGAATAATCGGTTAATATACATTTATGTACATCATAAAAAAAATATTATCGCGGTGGACGAGAATCATGTCACCTGGGCTCTGCCTGATCAGTCTTACAAGACCCAAAATGCTCCTCTCCCCATTAGCACTCCGGGTACAAACGGGCAACATGCCATATTGTATGGGTAGCAGTGGCGGAGCCGATTCACATCGAAAAAGAAGATTAGAAGTCGATTTACATCGAGTTCCCTTAGGGGCTTCTAACATATATGCTTTTATTACTAACAACAAATATAACCTACGTATATCGGCGCACTTACTATTTTCATATGCCGTAAACTAGCAGCATGACTGGATTGCACGCACCCTCATATTCAAAATACGAAAATTCTCTCTGCTTATTGAAATACACTCACAATGATAAATGTATATAAACACGCTCAGATACATATAAATCACACTAAGTTAATAAAAATAAGCCGGACATAGAACGGCTTATTATATATCTGTACTAGCCCAAATTCTCACCCAACGCCACTGATGGGTAAACGATCAGATGTAGAAATTAGGCATAAAGTAGTGATTGTGTATGTACGATGGTATGTACCTATGTATGTAGTAATGGCTGTACATACGTTAACATCCCGCGCATCCCTCTGGATGCATTCTCACGTTCTCCGCAATTAGACGAGCAATCTGGTCGCGACAAGAGAGCAAAAAGTATCGCCTTAATAACTTCTAATAAGCGAGGACAGGTTCCTAAGCAAACCGGACGGCGTTAGGGATAGGTGTTCGCACTGGCCAGGGAACACGACGCGGTTTTTTAAACGCTACGGTTTTTAAAACGTTGAGTTGTGAGTTCTAGTAGGCAAAGACAGAATAAATCTAATGAGTACAGATATTTGCACGCACTGGCCGGCGGGAACAGCTGGGGTTGGAAACGCTGTACTGTGACTTTTGATAAGAGAAAACAGGTTCTTGACTTCCGTAACTTAAGGTCCTACTATGGCCCTAATGGTATGGCAGGCCTTTACCATTGCTTAATCATCACGATTCAGTCTCGAGCACTTTACTTCAGACTAACCTAGTCTAATTGTCTACTCTCCCTCGAATTTAAATATTTGCCGCCAATAGGTTTTTCATATTTTGTCGCCCCTAAGCTGCGTTCACTGAAATATTATATTATTATATGTTAAAAGTACCCTTCCACCTTCTCGACTATCGCGGTACACGAAAGGGAAGGGGGTGCAGTTGGCCGCAAATACGCCGCCCTAGGCTTAAGGCTACTTAGCCTATTGGTAAATCCGCTGGGTAGTAATACTATAACAACAATATGCGTGCAAACGCACGCTATAATAATGTTAACCGCCTTACTGCGTTTTTGCATTACAGTGCATCAGCCATAGAGTTTGGCTATCCTAAGACAAAAGCCTACGATAATATTGAGCGTATTTAAAAGTGCGAACGCAACATTTTTGCAGTACAGTGCGTTTGCTGTCTAGAGTTAGCTACCCTGTTCCAAGATAACAACGATATGCGTGCGAACGCGCACTATTAATAATGCATGCTGGTGTCCGAACTGGGGCTATGTTTTTGAAACGTAGAAGTCATATTTGATTTCGAGCAGCAGCACTGCTGTATGAGCCAAGCTCGCATATTTCGGCTGCACGTGGTCACATTTTTTGTATGTGTAGGTCGCGTGTCAGTCTAGCTGTTTGTTGTTGTTGTTTTTTTAAGTTTTAAATCATAACATAACATTTAATTGTGACGCTATCGAGCAGCGATCGTGAAAGTCCTTATTTCATACATATCCCATAGAAAA
This sequence comes from Acrobasis consociella, assembly GCA_963555685.1. NCBI lineage: Eukaryota > Metazoa > Arthropoda > Insecta > Lepidoptera > Pyralidae > Acrobasis > Acrobasis consociella. The sequence continues at coordinate 1,493,051 of OY743112.1, forward strand.
TGTTTGATTCAATGTTTTGAAAAAAGTATCTTATTTGGGTTGTTGGATACTACCATATTTATCAAACTTGGAAGGACATACCCGTAATAAATCACACCATGGGCTATACTATATATTTTTTTTCATTTCCATTCTAATGTGTGCAGCCACCTGGGCAATTTGTATTAGAAAATCGTTTTTTTGTTTTTTGTTTTTGACTGTTATTTTAATTTCATTATGCTATAGCGATCTAGTTATAGCCCGTGATGTGATTTATTACGGGCATGTCCCTTCCACGGTGTATATTTTATATTTTGCTGACATCGTGTTCAAAAATCGCCTCCCAGGATCTGCTGCTTAGCTGCGATTATTAAAAGCCTCGTTATTTCAAACGTCCACCGTATAGATAGTATAATTGCTGTGTTTACTTTTAGATAACTTTATTTAAAGTAGATCGGCTGGGAGCTGGACCTCATGCTGTCAGTTTAACTCCTGTGGTAGCTGACAACTACTTATTTGCAAATTAATTAATCAGTTGTCGTAATCCTTTTGCTGATTGCCCAAAAGGGAAAAGTCTAAATTTCCTTTTTTATATCATGCTAAATATAATGCAGGTATTACTATAACTATTATACATCATGGAAGGGACATACCATACCCGTAATGAATCAAACCACAGGCTATAGAGGTACTCGATCACTATAGTATAATGAAATTGAAATAACAGTTAAGAAACAAAAAATATTTCGACGTTCCCATACAAATTGCCCGGAGCTGCACATTTTTCTATGGAAATCGCAAATTTTTATTTGTTTTTTGACTGTTATTTTATTATCATATAGGTACCTTCCACGTTGTATATTAGTTTAAGGGTTGATAGGGCAAGCTTACTGCGAAATGGGAAATCGGTATATGAGTTACTGGACAAATAAATGTCGGAAAACGGTGCTAAAACTTCAAACTCCTCGAAGGCTCATACCCATCGCTACTTGTATAAAAAATTCTCCAAGCTGGTCTGGGAGAACTTAGCCTAGAATATAAAAACCGATCGAAGGAATGGGCGAAAATGCAAATCATGTTAATAGGCTAGCAAACCCATCACTATTTCGATTTATTTTTCCGGGCCTTCTTGCGACCCTGGGCTCTGTTTGCAAGTGTCCAATTTTTTCGTCTGCCCGATTAGAGGTTAGGACGTGATAGTATGTACGTATAAAAAAATTCAGCTGCAAAAGAACTAAAACTATTGCAATTTCACTGGCAAACATATTAGGTACCACAGAGTACTAAATACAGTATATTACCTTATTTACGTGAGGAGATCAGGGGGAAGGAGTCAAGCAAAGTCTCAACAAATCACAATCTCAAAAAATCAATCAAAAACACCTCGGGTAATGAATGGACTCCCCTAATGTAATTGCAAGATTGAATTGAATGTGTCTTATAGTATAGCTCTGTATTATGTGGTCGGTATTATAGTATTTCATACCTGGTCGATGCTCCATGGTCATAAATCCACAGCTTCTATGCTGTACAATTTGTCGTCTCTCAATATGCATGCGTTTTGCTGTTTTAGGGTTCCGTGAAATGCCACAAAAAGGTTCTTCGAGCGTTATGAGGGATATTTAAATAATAAAGGCTTGGGCGGTAGAGTAAAGGATAGGTTTCTAGTTATTTGAGTGTTTTAGATCGAAAACCTGTTATTTATAAACAAACTTAACTAAATGTTATATGGGTAAAGTTGGCGACATTAGTTGGTATCACAATAAGGGATGTCAAAAACTGAGCCAGGAAAATAAACGCATTTGATTTAAAAAAATTGACACTATATTTTTTACCTAGCCACATCCGTATTACATATAGCTATACTAAACAAGATACTATGTATAGATCTAAAGAACCAGTACGTCATATAACACGTTCGCACTTGGTCAGTCAACTCGTAATATCAAATGAAATGTTCGCGATAGCGCACAAAAAGACACGTCTACCGAGCTTCGGAGCTGAGTCCCATTGTGTTGACATCTGCGTGCATTTACCCCAGAGTTGGGGAAAATTTAATATATTTCTGATGACCATGAGACCTATTAGACAAAATCCGCAACACATGGCAGTTTTAAAGTGAGACCGATTAGACAAAATCCGTAATAGCTACATACATGGCAGTTTTAAAGTCGCTCCCATTACGGAAAAAGTTATAGAAAGTAGACTCCGATAGTATGGCCATGTAATGTGATGAGACCCTGTGCCTGCCTGACCGTACGAGAAAACAAAAAGTTTGAAGACTGCCTACTGAAGAGGTAGGCTAGAGATGACATACCTAACCTATGCATTCTCAGTCCACATATCAAATTTTAATATCAGTGCAATTGTACAGTATGTTATCGCTTCTTCTGTATTTGCGGTTACTTATTATGAAATCGAAAGAAAAATTGACAATTATCAAGTGATACAAACATCCAAGATAAAAAATTATTTTGACTTTTGATGGCCGTAGATTGCTCGGGATAGAGGTAGATGGAGAAAAGAAATGCAGGCCGTAGCCCAGCAGTAAGACACAACATACATTAAAAAATTAAGTACTTACTATTTTTTTATTACCCATTGCTCGTAAAATGTTTTCGAGGAGCTTGCAACCTTGTGTAATAACCAAGTTGTTGTCGCGGCATCGGCCGCTGATTTATAGCAAATGCCGCTAAGACCAGTTTTTACACGGACTGGCCTGTCCTAATGGAAAACATTTAAAAAGGACATGCATTATAATAAAATTTAATAGATTCCCATTCTAAAAGAAAATTTACCATAGATATGAAGATTTTTTATCATGGAAGAAAATAGTTGATAACGGAAAAACATTTAAAAAGAACATGAAATCAAGAAAATTTTAATAGGTTTCCATTCTAAAATAAAATCGATAGATATTAGGAACAAATTTTTAACAGGGAAGAAAATAGTTGATTAAGTTAGACACTGTCACATTTTTATACCAAATTTAGGTAGACAGAGCATTTTGGGTCTTGCGGCTATAAACAGACAGATTCTACACGTACTTACATCGTCAGTTTTAAGGGTTCCTTACCCAAAGGGTAAAAACGGGAACCTATTACTAAGACTCTGCTCTCTCTCCATCTGTCTGTCCGTCTGTCTGTCACCAGGCTGTATCCCATGAACCGTGATAACTAGACAGAACTGAAATTTTCACAGATGTATTTCTGTTACCGATATAACAAAAAATACTAAAAACTGAATAAAATAAATATTCAAGGGAGCTCCCATACAACAAACGTGTGTTTTTTTTGCCTTTTTTTGATGGACATTCATAACGGCAACAGGTAGGCACGGTATTTTCCAACAAGTCAAATCAGATACTTTTTTCTAAACGATTTTGTATGAAATACAGGTAGGTGTCATATATACGTGGAATTGATATCTTCAAAGACATTTATGACAAGTGTAATTTTTTTGCAACTTTTTATTTTGTTATTAGTACAAAATCATTTATTTTTGGCTTAGGAAAATACCTTTATTTAATAAATAAATAAATAATAAATAAATAAATATATAGGGACAAATTACACTGATTGAGCTAGCCTCAAAGTAAGTTCGAAACTTGTGTTAAGGGATACTAACTCAACGATACTATATTTTATAACAAATACATACATAGATACACATCCAAGACCCAGGACAATTTGAAAAAGGCCATTTTCCAACTTGCCCTGACCGGGGATCGAACCCGGGACCTCTGGGTGGCGGACTAGCATGTTGACCACTACGCCACGGAGGTCGTCGTCATTTAATTTAGTTGTATATTCACTTTAAAAATTTAATAAAAATAAAACAAATATTTAAGGGCACCACACAACAAACGTGATATTTTATACTTAGATAATGTGACGGAATCCGCGAGTCCGACTCGCACTTGGCTGGTTATTTTTTTATTTTCTCCCAGGCCATCGAGACCGATAGAAGAGGTGGCTAGTATAGTAACCGACTTTGACCAAGTTGAACCCTTGCCACGATAAAATAAGTAAGTACTTTCAGCTTTTGCGGAAGAGCAAGGTTACACGTTCAGTTTGGCATCATTCCAGTCTATCAGTCTGGATTGACTTGACTGATGGCAGAATGATGGGTGATTTTCACGGTTACACGGTCAATCAAGACTGACAGCAGAATGATAAAAAGTACGTCAGTCGCCGTTTAGTCAGCGGAGCCGACGGTTAGTTGTTGAATTGTTGAGTTGTTGAATTTATCAGTGCTCAGCCCCATATCTCTGGCTCAGCTATGGATATTTTAAGAAAAAAAAAGCGTGTGCAATGATTATCATAGCTTTGCTATTAAAAAAACGGATAAAAAGAGCTAGATGGATGAAAAGCTGGCTACAAAGAAGAGATTATTTCACTCACCTAAATTTACTAAGTGAAATTCGAGATGCAAATGAAGAAGAAGACTTTAAAAATTACTATCGGATGAAAGAAGTCTGTTACGATAATTTTTTTTTTTTTTACGTCCTCAACTGTTGCGCCGGGTTTAATTTTTATTAAAATTTTAAGCAGCTTTTGCAATGCGTCGTTTCTTTTATATTTGTTAGTATAATTTGTATGCGTTTTATCCCATAAATTAGGCAAGGACTCTAACGTTATTATAAAATCTTTTTCTATTTCAATTGGGGTCGGCGGGGGCAGGGGTGGAGGTATTGGGGGCGGCGGTGGCGCTTGCGGCGCGCTCGTAGCTATGTCATGCTCCATTGCGTCGAGGACGAGGACTGACGCGAGAATGATACGAGCGGGTTACACGATCAGTCTCCCATCAGTCTTTCATCATTCAAAATGGACTGACAAAATTTTAATTTTCATCAGTCTGGACCATCAGTCTGTCAGTTCGTGGGTTACACGATCATTCTCCGGTCATTCTGAGCAGACTGATGGACTGAACTGATGCCATACTGAGCGTGTAACCTTGCTCTTACGGCTGAATTATCAAGCTAGTAAGGTGATCAATCAATTATGGTCATCCTAGACAGATGCATATATAATAACGTCCATAATTGCCCATAATTGAATTAAACAGTGCTATTTTAATAACAGGTCTATCTAACAATAAAACGAAATAGGCACGATCGCAGATGACAAAAAGTAGAAGAACAGCGGCCATTTTGAATCGATTGCGCGGGAACGCCGACGCGAGTTCAATAAATTGACATGCGCCATATCGGGAGACCAGCACCTTAAGGCTCGCGTTTTACTGAAGCGGAAACGTTAATAATGGGTTAATATATTTGACGCGATAACGTGTGTCAGCAGTAGTGATGTGCCGTTCCCGGGAACGTTCCCACATTCCCCAGATTTCCAAAATCATTTCCGGGAACGTTCCCAAAAATTGGAAATGTCTGGGAAAGTTATAATTTTATTTATCAGACAATTTTTTTATCAATGCAAATGTATTAAACTTATGTAAAAGCATTTCTTAATATGGTTATAATTTAAATATTTCCAATAATACATAACATTTCCAAAAAATGTGGGAACGTTCCCTGGGAACGTTCCCAAATTTCTAGGGAACGTTCCCAAATTTCTAGGGAACGTTCCCTTGTTGCCGGGAACGTTTCCTTGATGCTGGGAAAGAGACCCGTTTCCATCGAGAAAAAAAAAACATTTTTATTGTTTTATGCTCATTAATATGTTCATCATTTCAGCCGCATAACGTCCACTGCTGGACATAGGCTTCTCCCAAAGATTTCCAAAATGACCGATCAAGAGCGGCCTGCATCCAGCGCTTTCCAGCGACCCTGGTCAGGTCATCTGACCACCTTGTAGGTGGGTGCCCTACGCTTCGCTTGCCAGTACGCGGTCGCCATTCAAGAACCTTTTTGCCCCATCGGCCATCGGTTCATCGCGCTATGTGTCCCGCCCACTGCCACTTCAACGAGCTAATCCGCCTGCCTATGTCAGTGACTTTTGTTCTCCTACGGATTTCCTCATTTCTGATTCGATCACGTAGGGAAACACCGAGCATAGCCCTCTCCATAGCGCGTTGAGCGACCTTGAGCTTTCTTATGAGACCCATAGTAAGGGACCACGTTTCAGAGCCATTAGTCATCACTGGTAACACACATTGGTTGTAGACCTTAGTCTTGAGGCACAGAGGTATTTTGGACGAGAAGACATTGCGTAGCTTCCCGAACGCTGCCCAGCCGAGTCGGATTCGTCGAAAGACCTCTTCCTCGAAGATGGAACTTCCTGCCTGGATCAATTGACCCAGGTAGATATACTGGTCTACAACTTCGAGGGTGGAGCTCCCAACACAAACAGGTAAGGGCGCAACATGAACATTCGACATTACTTTCGTTTTTTCCATGTTCATTTTAAGGCCTACTTGTTGGGAAACTCGATTTAGGTCTCCGAGCATAGTACTTAGGTCTTCCATCGATTCTGCCATGACAACGATATCGTCGGCAAATCGAAGGTGAGTGATATACTCGCCATTGATGTTGATGCCAAATCCTTTCCATTCCAGAAGCTTGAAGGCATCTTCCAGTGCAACGGTGAACAGTTTCGGAAATATAATGTCTCCCTGTCTTACACCTCTATGCAGTGGAATTGCCCTCGTGCACTGCTCCTGTACTCGGACTGGCATAGTGGCGTTACTGTATAAGCACTTCAACACTTCGATATACCGATAGTCAATACGGCATCGCTGGAGAGACTGAAGCACGGCCCTGTGTGTGCCCTGAATGTTTCGATCGAATCGAAGGCTTTTTCATAGTCCACGAATCCCAAGCATAACGGCCGGTTATACTCCCTCGTCTTCTCTATAACCTGCCGCAGCGTATGAATGTGGTCTATGGTGCTAAAGCCTTTACGGAAATCAGCTTGTTCGGGAGGCTGGAAGGCATCAAACCTGTTCGCGAGACGATTCGTGATGACCCTCGAAAACAACTTATATACATGACTCAGAAGCGTGATATGCCTATAGTTCTTCAATTGGGTGTTATCTCCCTTTTTGAAGAACAAAACCACCACGCCCCTGTTTCACGCTTCTGGCGTTACGCCCTCGAGCAGAACGGAATTAAAGAGCCTCTGACTTTCAGTACCGGCGTTCCGCCCGCTTTCAGAAGCTCTGCTGTGATTCCATCCTCGCCCGGCGCCTTGTTGTTTTTAATCTGTTTGAGGGCCATCCTAATATCGTACAGGCTGATGTCCGGGATATCTTCGGTATAGTGTCGGGTTAGCTTGGCTCTTGGGTCTTTAGCCATTTGTTTACTGGGTTGTGAAACTGAGGTATACAGCTGTTCATAAAACCTCTCGATCTCCGCCAGAACCCCTTCCTTTGTCGACACTACGCCGCCGTCCTCCGTCTTCAGCTTCATCAATCGGCTTTGCCCAACCGACATAGCTCTTGCGAACACTTTATTCTCTATCCTTTATTCTGCTCTATCGTCTCCTTAATATACTCAGTATTAAAGGAGCGGATGTCGTGTCGCAAGGACTTTTGTATACGTCTGTTGAGCTGCCGATATGATTCAGCATCTTCGGAGGTCTGCAACGGCCTTGATCGTCGCTCTGCCATTAAGTCTAGGGTCCGAGCAGAGATTTTTTGAGGCTTTCGTTTGGGGCTGGACCTGAATACTTTTGATCCCACCGCTTGGACAGCTTGTATGAAACCTTGGTTTATCTCGTCCACTGTAACGCAATCCTGAAGGCCTTCGAAGCGATTCGACAGTTCAAGCTGGAAGCCCTCGGAGTTCTCAATTTGGACTTGCGACGGTCGGAGCGTCGCTCCAAATAATCAGCCAGCCTACGTCCCCCTGTTATTTCGCACTCCGTATCCAAAGTTTCCCAGCCTAAACTCTCAAACGCCTCGCTTACCCAGTTTTGCGTTAAAATTAATATTAATATGTTATACAATTATTAAAAAATATGAAATTGGCCCTTTGAACGTGCCGACTTTCTTGGTAATAGGTTAAAAATTATGGGTTAAAAATGAATTATTTTAATATTTGATCTGCTGATGAATATACATATTAGGAATACTTAACTACCTATAGCAGAAAACATTCATATGATGAAAAAATAAAATTGAGACGGGAACGTTCCCATGAAATTGGGAATGTTCCCGGGAACATTCCCGTAAACGGGAATGGGGAACGTTCCCCGGAAACGGGAATTTGGGAACGGCACATCACTAGTCAGCAGGGCAAACTTTTAACAATAAAATCTTGAAATTGAATCGCGAAATACCGTTAAATACAAGTCAAAAGATGTTATAATACAAGCTGGCGCGGAGTTGCTTAAACCTTTGATAACAGTAACGAACCTATTAAATGTAAGGTTGCAGCTCGATGCAGGCTATTTTTAATCGGTCCATTAAGAAATTTTAGTCTTTGTCTAGAAATGGACTTATTATGACTGAAATTGATGATAATAACAAACATATCTTCTTTACCGTAATTACTTTGTATTGTCCATCCTTAGACCGAAGTACAGATTTTGTTAAATTAAGGGAACAAAGTAAAGGTGACCTTGCGTTGTAATATCAGCATAGGCAATTTGCCTCGTAGACATTCATTTAAATAGACATTTTACTATTTAGACGTATTAAAAGTTCGAAACTCTGTTCATAAAACAATCTAACTAGAACGAGGTACTATCCAACCACTTAAATCAGATACTTTTTTCTAAACACACATCTTCTATGGAATTTATATGAAATACAGGGTAATGTAGTCATAGTTTCTTGGAATCGAATATATAGCGCTCTTAATATCAGTTTTTCTGCAATAATAAATCTAAAAATACGTTGCGAATGGATATCATTGCGATCAATGACAAGTGACATTATTTTGTGACGTTTTATTGTCTTAGCAGTACCTAAATAACTTATTTTTGACCTAGGAAAATAACAAATTGCTAGAAGAAAAATTCCTAGTGCTCCGCAGCAGTAAAACCGAAGCCTATCTCAGGTCTAAGACCTTAAGCGTTAGATCTAGGCTCAAATTGGTCCCTAAGGACTGGATAAAAAATGTATCTGGTTACATATGGATTCCTACGCGTCCCGAGTTTATGTGGTGCGTTTGTAGTTTTTGTAATGGTTGACGATTTATGCGCACTTGTCGATTTTTGTTCCTGTGTTAGTTATGTTATGGCTAGCTGATGGTTTCGCACGGACTTTTTGCAATCGAGTAGTAGACTGCATCGTACGGGTTATTTCGCCTTTAGCTGTGTGAATGTTTATGTTATGAATGGGGATGATTGTTTTTTCAATTCGTCCTTAGTTTATACACCATGTACGAGTAGTAAAAGTCCGTGTTATAAAACGTTCTGGTACCAAATTGCAGATGTTCCTGAAGAAAGGTGATGTAAGAAGTAGGTACCTACCCATAACCGGAGAGCATGCATGAAAAGAGTAATGAGTGTGGACGAAGCAAAAGAGGTTTGCAAGCATCGTTGTAATCATGAAATCCATAGTATCTCTGCCTACCCCCATGAGAAGCAGGCGTGAAAACATGTATGTATTACACTATGTTGTTGGCCTATACATCAGGGTTGGTTTAAATTTGAGGTATATAAAATTTAATAATATAAGTGATATTTATCTAAGTATCTATTTGGTACATTTATTTCGCTATCTCAATTTTTTGTTATAAACAAAACGATGAATACTTAAAGAATTTAAAAATACTACCTAGACGTCAATTTTAGGTACATTCGATCACAGAAGGGATAATTTTTAGGGTTCCGTAGCCAAATGGCAAAAACGGGACCCTTATAGATTCGTCATGTCTGTCTGTCTGTCTGTCCGTCCGTATGTCACAGCCACTTTTTTCCGAAACTATAAGACCTTTACTGTTGACACTTGGTAAGAAGATGTATTATGTGAACCGCATTAAGGTTTTGACACAAAAATAAAAGAAAAACAAAAAATTTTGGGGGTTCCCCATACTTAGAACTGAAACTCAAAAAAATATATTTCATCAAACCCATACGTGTGGGGTATCTATGGATAGGTCTTCAAAAATGATATTCAGGTTTCTAATATCATTTTTTTCTAAACCGAATACTTTGCGCGGGAGACACTTCCAAAGTGGAAAAAAGTGTGTCCCCCCCCCCCCCCCCCCCGTAACTTCTAAAATAAGGGAATTATAAAACTAAAAAAAATATATGATATTCATTACCATAAAAACTACCAGCGAAAATTGGTTTGAACGATATCTAGTAAGTAGTTTTTTTTTAATACGTCATAAATCATAAACGGTAATTTACCTTTCATTCAATCAATTCAAATATAGAAATTAAAAAAAAAAACATACTGCAAGACTTTTATATTATGTTATTTGCTACTACGGAACCCTTCATGAGCGAGTCCGACTCGCACTTGGCCGCTTTTATTGTAGGGATGTAGTAGTAGTGTGTAGGGATATTTTTTGAATTCATGGCGTGACCCGTCATGGCCCCATATGACCCTACCTATACTTATGCTATTTTGCGAATCTGCCTTTGTAAGCACCTAGGTAAAGTCTAATTTGGAATCCGTTTAAATAGGAATCCTCAACAAAATGCCTACAGCCCAAGATATTCCCAGTAAACAGCAGCAGCCACGGTTTTAATTAGTAGGTAAACAGAAACATTAGTATTCACAGCGAGCGAGTGAAGTCTAGTCGCTCTGCCTTCGTAGAACCACTTTATTTGCGTTGAAGTATATTGTCTAATCGATCAGAGCTGATTTCTCCGATTGGATCGTAACTGACTGTTTATTTACATTAACAAAGTACAAAAAAAATGTCTTTTTTATTGCAAAACGTGTAAGTAAGTACTTACTTTGCGTAAAACTAGAGGACTTCTTGCACTAAGTAGATTTACCTTTCGTCACTGTTAACTTCAATATAAAGGCCTAACGTTAGTCTGCGTTTTATCATATTTATATTTACGAGCTATTGTCGGTGGAGTATGAATTTCCTTCCATTTGTCTCTCTCATCTGTCAGCTGTTTTCCTTTGCTATACGATACGATACGACGTTCATTCTCTTTTATCTGTTTCATAAAGCTATGTGGTTTCTGGCAGAGTAGAATAGGGCCACTCCAAGTCTTCCCGTGGATTTCGTAAGGTGACTTAGAAAATACAAGCAAAATAAAGCATAGAAACATCAATAAGACCTCTCCAACCCTTCTGGCCAGCGAGGAGAGTGTAGGATAAGTCCTCTGTCTGCTCTGACAAGTATGGCTCTGGTAGTACAGAGAGAGTCGTGCTCCTGCAGAGGAGACAAAAAGACCTGATGATGATTACTTGAATGTACTTTTGATGAAGTAATTTTTGCTTCCACACGGTTCTCTGTAGTCGTAAGTTTGAATTCAATAGCCACTGCATTATTCAAGTTAGCTGGGAGCGACGCTCTATGGATGAGAAAGAAATAATATTATATCGGACGCTGCTTGGACAAGACAAGAAGTTATTATTTAGAAAAAAAAAACAATAGAGAATATGCACGTATTTTTTTATTTGCTGGATAAAATCCTTATTAACCACAGTAAACAAATATGAAACAATTTATAAAGTATCTTGATCAGCGATGAACTTGTGATACAAAGTTTCAATTGGAAAGAGAAGTCCGATGTAGACTAGTCGTGAACGTCCACGTCGTCTATACATTTGCCATAGAAAATAATGGTTTTGCGAGTGAGATAGATTTTTTTTCGCAAAATTGTTGTATCTCCAATTTTTATTCTGTTTACTTTACTTTTGAATATTTATGGATAAACAGGTTAGAATCCACATATGATTTTCATACATATTACCTATTCAAAAATTGAAAATTCTAATGTTTATTCAGTAATCTTTTACGTCAATAAGTTTAATTTACATTACATGTAATGTAAATCGTCATCATCATCTTAAGTTCTTTTGTCTCCACTGCAGGAGCACGACCCTCTCTGTACTACCAGAGCCATACTTGGCCAGAGCTGCCAGAGGTCTTGGCCTACACTCTCCACACTGGCCAGACGGGTCGGAGAGGTCTCATTGATGTTTATAGCTTTGTTTAGCTTGTATTCCCTAAGTCGCCTTCTACGACATCCACGGGAGGTCTTGGAGTGGCCCTATTCTACTATACCGGAAACCACACGGCAATGTAATGTAAGTAAGTTTCGTTAAATAGGATGAATTACTTTAAAGTAAAGCTATACCATAGCAGACCAGCACTTCGCAATGACCATTGCTAAGAAGAAACGCAAAAAAATAATAATTTATGACTATACATTTGCACTACTGGTGTCTTAGCAAATCTACTGGGATAAGTGTCAATATTATTCCATAATTATTTTAAAAAAAGTAAAGAATGTGTCAAGCTTCACTTAAACTAAATTTGCCTAAAAAAGTCTTCCTGTACCTACCTTCTAACTTCTCAAAATTTAAATCCATAGTGGATACATGAACATACATATACAGAACTGAATGGAAAAGATGGAGGGAGGCCTTTGCCCACCAGTGGGACACGTGATGGCTCGTATTATTATTATTATATTATACATGAATTTTGTGGGGTTCAATGCTGCCTCCATTTGAAATAAATTATTTAAAAAAACAGAGATATCTTCAAACTATTTTACGAACTATTGTAAGAACGGCCACTTTTGAAGCTTTTCTTTGCACGCTTCAAAAGTGGTCATTTTTTGCAAATGTGCTAAGAAAAGCTTTACATTCTTACATTAAGAGTCCGGCGACCCTAGACTTCTCCATACAAACGTAGTACACGTTTAATTTTGAAACCACATGTCAGATTCCGGTAAAAATTGGTTATTGTAAAGAAATTGCAATTATCTAGGGTTATATTGGGTTTCTTATAGTAAAATTATGAACTGGAAAGAAAATATAACGATTTAGAAGTTTCCCATACTAATGGTCAAAAATGATATAAAACACTATATTCTATTTCAAGTTCATATTTTTACTGTCGGAAACTAAATATAAACCTACATAATTGCAATATCTTTGAAATTACAAAATTTTGCCCAAATCGGACATGTCGTTTTGAAATAAAACGTAGACTACGTTTGTATGGAAAGTTGTATTTTGGTCTAGGGTCGGGGGACCCTTAAGCTGTAAATCATTTATAAAATAGTTTGAAGAGTTATCTAGAGCCGTACCAGACAAATTAAAAGTTAAATCCATCAATAGCAGTCTATACATTATACAATTCTATGCTATCTTCATAATAACGTCGAAGAATTTCTATCTATCTATATAAAAGTCACAAGTCTGTCGTTAAAAACGAAGTGACCATTTAGGTTTACTCCTAATGCTTGCGCCCAGCCAAGAATGTCGTCGGCCAGTGTTTTTGCACGTATTCCTTAACTATTGACCAAGGAAACCCTTCCTCTTACCTTCCGCCTTAAGAGCCAGTTAATCCCACGCGAGATTCTTCTATATTCTCTTTGGAATAGAGCAGGTTTCGCGTCAGCAGGGTATGGAGATATGTGATGGGAGAGGAGGCGGTTAAATCTTCGGCGCATCGATGGCGGCTTGTGTTCTTACAATGGTGTTCAGGTACGTTCTTGGTGATAGCTTTTGATTTAAGCAAGACTTTTATACTTAGTTTTCACCATAAAACGTAGTTCGCCATAAACTTTAGGTGCCTATTACAAGAAGATTTCTTCAATGCGCAAATTTTGCAACTTAGAAATAATGGTGTAATAAAAGAAGTGTTAGATATTTAATTTCGTATTGGTTATTTATCGTATCGGACGATTCGGGCGTATTTCGTACTTGGCGATTATATTTATGTCAGTAGTAGTGTAAATCGAAATTTACGCCCCATATATTTCATTTTCATCCCAATCCGTTCAATCATTTTGGCTAGAAAGCGGAAGAAATATCCACACTTATAAAACTTTCGCATAAAACACAATATGTACCTACTTACAAATGAATTTTCCAAAAAAAGCAAAATTCCGTACTTCCTTATATATTTACAAATGGATTCATCTAAAGATACAAACAAATTTTCTAAATAAAACTAAATAAAACTACAAGGAAATACTTGAATTTTACGGGGTCCATTGTTTTTAAATTATTTAAAAGGAAATGGAGATGTCTTTATCAAGCTCTAGATAATGTAACAAAGTATAGAGATGCATATTTTTATTTGATTTCTGGAATGCCCCCATAGTTAAAGTTGTTCACATTGAACATAGACTCCCTTTTCGTTCCACGTTGTATCATCATTTCAGCCACATAACGTCCACTGCTGGACATAGGCCTCTCCCAAAGATTTCCAAAATTACCGATCAAAAGCGGCCTGCATCCAGCGCTTTCCAGCGACCCTGGTCAGGTTGTTTAGTTTCTTTTTTTCCATCATTTACCGTAGAGTTTAATAACAACCACGATGGAGATTCCCGTTGATATTTCGCTCACAACCACCAGGTGGTCCACTAAGTCACCGCGGGCAAAGGTCGGGACGTTAATGCGGAGCTCGAGACTGTAAATTGTAATTAGACTTTAATGAGCCATTTACAATAAGGCTAATGTTGCTACACATTATTTGCACTACATAGTCCATACCCAGCTGCGTGGAAGTTATGTAATTTTTTGTCTAGTTTTTATCGCTTTTAGCTCGACGAAAATACTTTATTTTTTGTCGTTTTTATTGTTTACTAGCTGTACCCGCGGGCTTCGCTCCCCGTGGGAATTTCGGGATAAATAGTACCCTATGTCCTTCCCCGAGTCTCAAACTATATCCATACCAAATTTCATCCAAATCCGTTCAGTAGTTGAAGCGTGAAGAGGTATGTAGTCTTCTGACCACAACGCTGGTCTTCCGAGGACACCAAATAAACAAAGTACACTTAAAATTAAAAATAAACATCACATACATAAAAATAAAATAAATTAAACAAGCAAACTAGCAAGCAAACAAACTAGGGTGGCGCTACATCAATTCTGTTTGTCCATAAACAAAAATAAAAATAAAAATAATAATAACAATTGATTAGGTTCTATAAATACTTAATTATAAATTGAAATAATAACATTATGTCGCTGCAAATTTACAATTTCTGAACACTTAAAGGCTATTATCACTGAAAGGTCGTCGTCAAGCTATATCAGATGCCTTTCAGGCAGCTTAAATACTCTGACGCCAGTGAATTGACCACTTTTACACACGAATAACAAACAAGAAATAATGACATATGTTTGGAACTTGATGACTTATCTTATGACTCTGAAACGTGGTCCCTTATTTTCCTTACTATGGGTCTCATTATATTACTTACTAGCTTTATGCCCGTGGGCTTAGCTCCCCATGGGAATTTCAGGATAAAAACTATCCTATGTCTTTCCCTTGGTATCAAAGTATATCCATATCAAATTTCATCTAAATAGGTTCAGTGGTTGAAGCGTGAAGTGGTAACGAACAAATATACAAACTCACTTTCGCTTTTATGATATTAGTAAGGATAAGGATTACTATGACCAGGTAGAAGTATATATAGTAATCGAAAGATATGATTTAATATCCTATTAATTTAGCTAGCTTAATTGCCTCTCCATAATTGCGTAATAAATCAATAAGTATCGTCACTGGCCGCGCAGGCTTCGATCCGACATAGTAGAGAAGCATGGACCCGCCAGCACTATTGGATCATGGACCTCTAGGAATAAGTAGGTATATTTTACTAGCTGATGCCCGTGACCTTCATCATCATCATCATCAGGTTTTTTAGTCTCCACTGCAGGAGCACGACCTTCTCTGTACTGCTAGAGCCATACTTGGCCAGTGACCTTGCTTGCGTGAAGTTCAGAAATGACAATATAACTTTTTTTACAAAAAAGAGGAGTGTTGTAAGTTTCACGCTGATGTCTGTCGGTCTGTCAGTGTGTCCATATGTAGCATCGATCGAATGGATGGACCGACTTCGATGCGTCTTTTTTACGTAAAAGCAAATTCATTTGCTGTGGTTCTAGCTAGCTATGTTTGATGAAAATGGTTTGAGCCATTTAAATGTTATTAGGGATTAACGCTTGAACGTAGGGCTTTCTCTGGCAAATAATAATGCCACTATGGATATCCATCTACAGTAATTCTTGACAATAGGGGGCTTTTTGCTGGCAAATTAATTTTTTGCTGAGCTTGTATTATATAAATAAAATTATTACATTATATTAATATAAATAGAAAAAATTGGATTTTGAAAAAAAAAAGTTTATTTTCCAGGCGAATTAAAAACCCCGGCTTTCAAGAGTTCATCCCCAGTAACTTTTGAACCGCCGAACTGCTTTTTACAATAGCTAAGAACTACCGCAAGGGAATTAACTATTACTAAAATTGGTCCATCAGTTCGAGAGCTGCGATACAAAGACAGACAGACATTGGCGTTAAACTTATAACACCTCTCTTTTTGGCAATTCGCTAGTTTCCAACAAATCAAATCAAATACTTTTTTCTAAACCTCAAAACGAACATTGTCTATGGGATTTGTGTGAAATAGCACGTTGTGACGTCATACTTTCTTGGAGTCAAATAGCGCTCCTATTGTCAGTACACCAAATAAAAAAACATAAAATCACGTTAAAATGGATGTGATTAACCTTTTAACCGCGAGCGTCGCATATATGTGACAAACATTGTAGGGCCCATTCCGCGAAGGTCGCATATTTGTGACAAAAAAAATGCTTGTATGGCACATAACTTACGTATCCATATCCGTTTTTGGTTGTAGATAGGTATGTTAGATTTACCATGTCTCGCGCTGGGGGCACGACAACTGATATAAAGTCTCGCGGTGAAAGGGTTAATGACACGTGACTTACTTGTGATATTTTATTCCCTTAGTACAAAACAATATATTTTGACCCTGGATAATATATCCAGTTACGAAATACTATGCAACGTTGCGAAGTTTCATCATCCCTGGATAACATCGCTGCCCACGCGTGGTCAGTGCCGCACTTTCGCCGCATTTCTCCCCAAGGACACAGGTTCAAAGCAGTTCAGCCAGTCCACGGCCAGAGCACAAATTAACACAGTACACATGAGAAACTATGTCGGTAAGAAATGATAAAAGGAAATGTGCCATATCTATCAGGTATATGATAGAGGCCCAAAAAGTTTTTTTTCTTAGTAGCTCAGACTAGTAGGTATATAAGACCTTGAAATAATTCAACAAAAGATTCTTTAACTTGGCATTCTTTTCAGAGATTATTTAATAATTTATACAGTTAACACATTACTATTTTAATTTAGTTATTTTTACTCATTTTCCGAATATTACTACGTCTTATGAAAAAAAACTGCACTTTGTGATGAAAGCAAGCCGCTTTGCACAATGATATTAAGGACCAAATTAAGCGTTTGCACCCGCAGCAGCGAAATTGTCATCCCTAAGGAACAGAGATGGCGATACTTTAAAAAAAAGGATACAGTTCATAATGTTCAACACTAGCATTAAGTATTAGGTTAGTAGCGTTAGCGTTAATTAGGGTTATCATTTTTGTATTTGAGGTTAATTATTAAAATAAGTCTAGAATATGCTTGACCCTCTGCCGTGTGGTTGCCGGCAGAGTAGAATAAGACCACTCCAAGTCCTCCCCTGGATGTTGTAGAAGGCGACTAAGGAAATACAAGCTAAACAAAGCTTATAAATATCAATGATACCTCTCCAAAACGTCTGGCCAGCGAGGAGAGTGTAGGCCAAGTCCTATGGCTGCTCTGGCCAAGTAAGGCTTTGGTAGTACAGAGAGAGTTGAGCTCCTGCAGTTGAAACAAAAAGACCTGATGATGACGATGATGATGATGCTTGACCCTGCCTGACATGTTGATAGTAAAGCACTACCTTAAACGCAAAGTGTACCTTCGAAACCGATTGATATTTCCATCGAATACGAAGTTTACAATACACAACTTACAAGTTAAAAAAAATACAAAAGCTACGGAGCTTCTACGAGTTTTGCAAAGCGTCACATCTGTATCCCAAAACTTTGTGCAGGCCGCGACCGCCGCGCGATGAAAACGTGAATACCACTCATTTTTACCCAATTACCCAACTTTTTTCGACAATTTTTGGCAGTTATTGATGCAAATTTTGATCCCCAATCAATCTTATATTTTGGTTGCCATACCACCGATTTTTCGGTACCTTAGTGGCCACTCTTAGTAACTAAATTATCAACATCAGTTTACATTAGTTTAAAAAGTCTAATAACTACAATTAAATCTTGTATTACATGTTTATTTGCGAGTCAATAAAAACCCCCCGATTGCGACATCATTTAGTGATAGAAGCGTCGGTAGATCCGTTATTACTTATCACTAGATGAATAGTAGTGTATTATTTGACGAATTTACATTTTTGACGAAGCATGCATGATTTGTCGTCATAAATCCTATTAATATTAGTAGGTAATATTATAAACGCGAAAGTTTGTAAGTATGGATGCATGTTTGTTACTCTTTCACGTAAAAACTTCTGAATGAATTTTAATGAAACTTTACAATAATATAGCTTGTATACACATCAGAAAAACACATAGGTTACAATTTATTAAGATATACTTTATTGTACCAACAAAATCGCACATACAATCAAATATATCTATTACGTAACTTATTTAAATAAAACTAAATATAATTATGAATAAAACTACAGCTAAACTAAATATATAAAACTTAAAAATAGAATCAAATAATATAAAAAATGGACCCCAAATCACTGCGTTCGTGGGGTAGGGTGCCCAAGAGGCTGGCCGCATTCCCCCGTTGAATGGCCAGGTTCAACCTTTGGCCAAAATGCGCCAGCTCTTGGATCTCCTGAGGCGTCGATGAGGCGTGCGGAAATCTCCTTGAACAGCTGACGGGCTTCCGCACCCCAAGGCCCCAAGGTCTCCACGGCAAAAGGCGTAAATATATACGGCTCTCCCAAAGCCGCATATTTACGCCTCTTATTGGTTTCTGCAGTGGCCGCAGCTGCGCCGGCTTTGCGGGCAGTCGCTCTCACGTGGGATGGGGCAACAATGTCCACGCAAGTGGCATCCCACACAAGCGACCGCCCGTTTTTCCACGGGATGAGCGTCATGCCATCGGGCCTCTTGCCATCGTCTCGGGCGATACCATTAGGCTCAAGCACTGCTGGTACACCGGAAGAGGCAAGGGCGCGACGGATGACGTCATTTAAGGCGGCATGGCGCGAAATTCGTCCTGCGCTGCGGCGACATGCTAAGCCGTGATGACCTAGAGGATCGACGTCTAACCCACAACGGCAGCGATGGGGTTCGTTTGTCCTGGCCCCTAACCTCAGGCTCACCGCCAAACTAAATGTTGTCCTCTCCAAAAGGGTACCTACGCTAACCGACGGAATGGCATTCAACCAAAATCCTGACTCCGGCTCACAACTGGCCAAGAGACGAGACCGCTCCATTTCGTTCTCTGATGATTCTAAAAGTTGTTTTCGGATATTCATACAGAGCGGCTCATCCCACTGCCGCTGGGACGCCAAGTTCAGGGGTAGGTCCGGACCGGTTGCACTGAGCCAGGTACTCCTGGCCTCGGCCAAACAGGCAACCTATACGTCGCTACCGTGCTATAAACCGAGGACAGGAAGGCTGGCAGTGCTACACTTGAAATTTTTCTTATCCCAAGACCACCATGGCGAATCGGCAAGGTTGCCTGGGCCCAGCACCTATCGTTCAAGGGACAATTAAATGTGCTATTTAAAGCTTCTCGTACTGTCTCATCTAAACGAGAGAGAAGTTCATTATGGGCCCAAAGCGGTGTACAGCGAAGCGTATAGGTAATCTTGGGAACGCAGAGACAGAAGTTTATTATAAAATAAGCCATGTGAGGATTTATGTCCTTTAGACGGCTGGAAGATTCCTGAAATTTTGATATTTGATCCTCTACAACTTTAGTAAAAGCTGGCTCTAGCACCGGGGCCCCTAGTAGGCGGAGCGACTGGTCGTCAATAATTTTAATATTAGGAGCCAAAACATTAAATTTAGAATTAAGTTCATGTCGAGATTGTACCGGCAGTCTTTCGCTGAAGTACAACTCGCATTTAGAGAAATTTAACTCTTAACCAATATCACTGAACGATTTTGTAATTTTTTCCAAATCTGACAAAACTGAAGCGGCGTCTCCGCCTAAGGTCACGTCGTCTAAATACCAAACGTTGAATTTTGAAGCCAAATCTTTGATGTGGGGGTGTATTGCTAGACTAAATAATGCCGGTCCGAGAGGGTCGCCCTGCTGACAGCCGACAGCTGATTGAATTACTTGACCATTATAGGCTAAGCTGGTAGGTCCGCTGTAGCATTGCCACAGGTAGGCAAAGGTAAGTGGTATCAGGTCCTTTGCCTGGGTCAGCAGAGCACCCCTGTCAAGAGAGTTGAATGCATTCTTTACGTCAACCTTTAGCAACACTTCGCATCCTCCTTTTTTGAGGAAGGTGCGCGCAGCATGAACGGCAGCCTCACACCCTCCTCTGGTTCCAAAACCTAACTGAGTTGGCTGAAATTCTTGCTGCAAGTCGAGCAGGATGTGCCTACAGCAGATTTTGGAAGCCACACGGCGAATTGTATTGCCCACTGCAATTGGACGGATGCCACCGTCCTTTTTCCGGAGCGCGCAAAGGTTGATTAAAAAAACATCGATTATGTCTGTGCATACCTTACCAGAAAACATAAGATTTACGAGCCGGGACAAATCCTCCAGAAGTGCAGTGCCTACGTCACCAATACCACCACCAATCAGGTCTTTAAGGTGTTGTGGTGACATGCCGTCTAATCCGCCGGCAGAGCCTCTTCTGAAGGACATTATCGCGGCTCGTATATCTTCTGGTGTAGTTTCCAAGGTACGCTCAGAAGGTACGGGGGCATCCGGCAATTGAATTGTTGCTAAATATCTTCAATTAAGATATTGTGTGATAATCCTGCGCAGACGAAGTCGCGGGCACCAGCTAGTGTCAAAATAAAGAAGTTTTATTATTATAGCGCTATCTATTATTTTCTAGAGAAAGCCTTGACTTTCAAACGTTAATCCCCATTTTTAAGCGGCTCTACCGATTTTCATCAAACATAGCAGAACATCCGCGATCAACGAGTGAGTTAACCAGTGACAAGTTTGGTTGCCTTTTCTTGATTCCATTTTTAATTTGGATCAAAGCGATTTTGGTTTTTACTTGGCAACAGATTTTAAAAAGATTAAGAAGGTCAAGTGTCCACTGGAAGTACGGTTGCATATAAATTTGGACAAGATCTGATCAGATATGATAGTGATCGAAAGCACTTCAAATCAAAGATAAAGGAAGTCAGGTTATTCGCAGAAAAAGTAATTAGGGAGTTATTTTTATACAAATTCCTTTTTAATTAAGTGTTAATCCTTATCCTTATCTTTACTTTTTTACTTATGTATTATAAATGCAAAAAAGTGAGTTTGCATATTTGGCGCTTTACGCTTCAACCACTGAACCTATTTCGATGATATTTGACATGGATGTAGTTTAATACCCAGGGAAGGACATAGGATAGTTTTCATCCCGAAATTCCCACGGGAAGCGAAGCCCACGGGTATAGCTAGTTAAATATACAAATGTGAAGTGGCGGTATAGCGGTTTTAGCACTGGCAGTGCGCCTGTAACGCACAAGTTCGATTCTCAGCGTAACTTTTATCTCTGGCTTTGTTCTCATTGATGTTCATCTTCAACCCGTCGGTGAAGGAAAACACTAGTCTTTGTCCTTTGAGCTACGTCAAAAGATGTCCTTGAGGCGTAAGCTGAGCTTTGCATTAGTGCGAGTAAGCGCCGAAAAATAACATAAAATACCTAAAATCAATGTTTTAAGGAAGAGTTACTACAAAAGCGGTACCTACGCAAGACGGACGTTACTGCGAATACGCGTTTCAGTGTCTAGCAACATTAAGCTCTAACGTATGATGATAAATTCCAATTTGGTTTGACACAGAAAAAGGACGTCACTATCGTACGACTAACGTATTAAGTATTTCATAAAGTAACCTCCTGCACACTCTTAGTGAATAATATTTTAACATTTTTAACTAGTGTGAAATAAAGAATGCAAAGGCAAATCAAACTATTATCTCTGCCAATAGGTTTATTTAGCTAGGCAAATTTAAAAAAAACTGTCCAGAACGCCATCTAGTGATGAGTAGCGGAACTACCGATACGACTTTATATCCGTAGCGCCATTTATTATATGCTAGGGATAACCCTGACGTTATCTCCACTTTTAATCGTCTAAACCGATGTTCATCAAAGCTAAGAACCACCGCAAGGGAACTTGCTTGCATTTAAAACAACCGCATCGAAATCGGTCCATCGTTTCTACGACGATACAGACTTACCGGCAGAGGTTATAGTGTCAAACTGATAATACCCTCCTTTTGTCGAGGGTTAAAAATCGTCCTTATGTGCGTCTCTTTCCATACATTGCACTGACACCAATAAGAGCTTGGCTCTTTAAAGTAAATTAATGTAGATTTTTGTGATTTGTCCTTTAATCACAAAGTAGTCCTATTTCTAAGCCTACGCTACAACGATAATCCTACAATCCTATGTACTTGCTTTGGGGCAACAAGCACGTCGAAGTGTATAAAAATTTAAACATGAGTAAATGATTTAGACTAATTTTGGTACTAAGTTTATATAATTTTCTATCTATGTTGATATTGACAAATGAGATAGTATCACTTTACTAGATGCCAACTTGATTTGGGCGGACGATGATTTAAACCTAGTAACAAAGTTAGTCCTTGTTTTATAAGACGGACTGAGTGTGAGTTAGGAAGTTTGGTTTGAACGGCTAAACATTAGGTAGGTAATTTTGGTTTTGGCATTTAGACATGTGGTTTTCGCTAGCCGTGTGGTTTCCGGCAGAGTAGAATAGGGCCACTCCAAATCCTCCCGTGGATGTCGTAGAAGGCGACTTAGGAAATACAAGCTAAACAAAGCTTATAAACATCAATGAAGACCTCTCCAACCCGTCTGGCCAGCGAGGAGAGTATAGGCCAAAGTCCTCTGGCTGCTCTGGCCAAGTGTGGCTCTGGTAGTACAGAGAGGGTCCTTCTCCTGCAGTGGAGACAAAAAGACCCGATGATGATGTAGACATCGGTTTAGCTTCCGATCAGTCGTTTTGTAAATCCTTGGGGGAGGCCTATGTCCAGCAGTGGACTTCCTGTGGCTGATATGATGATGATGATGTAGACATGGATATAGGATAGCTATTATCCCGAAAAAATGTGAGGTTTTCTTGGAAATGTAAAATTACTGCCCCCTTTGGCCACGCTACGCTGACCGCGAATGTGATATTGGCACTTTTTCAAGTTGTTTAAGTAGAGTTTGCAAAGGTCATGTTAACTACCATTATAATGTCATCGCTTGGAAAGAACAATAATAATATATACATACATACATGTAAAAAGGTACTAAAAGGCCTCTTCATGTTGGCTTTGGCCATATGAACGCTTCAAAGGACCGGGTCCCCATGGACCCGTGGCTGAAAAGCGTACCAACATATACACATGTCATCATCAAGCCTTTTAGTCTCCACTGCAGGAGAACGACCCTCTCTGTACTACCAGAGCCATACTTGGCCAGAAAAGTTTAATACAAGTTTATTTGCCAGGGAAATTATTTTTTATTACACACCATACAGCCACCATATAGTGATGAGTGGCGGAACTACATATTCCAACCGATGTTAAGTGGAATTGATATCCGCAGCGCTATCTATTATTTTCCAGGTAAATTAAAAAGCCCCGAATTTTAAGCCTTCTTCTTATCGTGTGTGTTAGTGACTAACACTAGTGTCAGAGTTTTTAAACCGCCTTATAGGCCTTTGACATGGTTTTAGGTAACGACCAATGTCAAAGACAGTGACCGGGACCGACGGCTTAACGTGCCCTCCGAAGCACGGATCATCTTACTTATCAGACAATCAGGTGATCAGCCTGCAATGTTCTAACCAAACAAGGACAACAACACAAAGTCGTTGCCCCCGCTGGGAATCGAACCCGCGACCTCCGGGTATGAGCCAAACGCTCCAATCATTACACCACGAAGGCAGATTTAAGCCTTAACTCCCAATAACTTTTAGGCAGCTGAACCAATCGTCATCAAACGTAGCTAAGAAACAACCCAAGGGAACTTACTTTCACGTAAAAAAAGAACCGCATTAAAATCCCTCCGCAAAACAAATTATGTCGGGGGTAAAAACCGTACAAATTTATCAAAAAATGAGTGCGGGCAATACGAAAATAGCACTTAGCGTGACACGAATCGATTTTTTAAACTTTTGGCTGTCTCTTTGTATGTAATGTACACGCCAATTTTTCGAAACTACTTAAGATTTTTATACGGTTGCAAAAATAGATGGAGAAACTAAGACTTTGCTTCATTGAAATCTGATGTTACCTATAAAAGTTATAGTTATTTATTCGCCACTTGCATGTTAGCAGGCGTTTCTAAAAATGCGTACAAAAATATCACAGAATTTCACGCGGATGACGTCACGGGCATCAGCCTGTTAAATAAGAACATACGTTAATGTCGTTTAAAATCAAAAATGCTAGTATTCTCGATCCGCAGCTTCGCCCGTCGCGTTCAAAGTCTCTGCACTTATTCTAACTTTTTCTCGACGAGCCGATCGGGCGCAGCGAATACGCCGATTAGGAACCGGTTCCGAACTGCATGAGCGGTGCATTGCACTCCACAACTCCTAAGCTCTATCCCGAGAACGTTCCCAACCTATTCCCATACTCCCAACCCTTATAAATTTAACGCAAACGCGCGCGTTACAATCCTAATCTCGAAAAGACTAGTCGTTTGAAGACAAGTCTCTAAACTTGCAAAACGTAATTCCCTGTGGTTTCGCAATGGTTTTCTATAAGTTTTCTTGGTCTTAACTTGTGGTGGATAGGAATGTTGCTTCGAGAGTGCAGCGTTAGCGATAAAATAAGTGGGATTCATTGACATCGGGCATGACCGATGTCATAGCTTAGGATTAGGTGAGGCTAGGTGTAGCTACTTCCACTAGTAATGGCAGACAGGTTTTACTGCAACAGCTTCCTGTGGAAGTTTTAATATAAATACTTGTATATCTTGTTGCGATAATGGTATTTTTGAACTATCTTGTCTATCTTATAGTTATCATCTTATGCCTACAACGTGGAAGGGATATACCTTTAAAAATCGAACTATGAGCTATACTAGATCACAGTATAATATAATTATGGTATCAGTCGAAATACTGATAAAAATTAACATTCCTATAGGTACAAATTGCCCGGGCTGGACACTTTTGTATAGACAAACCCCTTTCATTATACTTAAGTGATCTAGAATAGCTCGTGGTTCGATTTATTGCACGTATTCCCCTGCCACGTTGAGTAAGGCACCTAAGAATTTATTTATTAGTCATTTAGGTCCCATAGTTGGGCAAAAGCCTCCCCTTGTTTCCAATTACTTCTATCTTCAGCTCTTTCACTCCATTCTTTGTCAAAAGCTGACAACTCGTCTCTCCATCTCTTTCTATGTCTTCTTCAGGACCTCGCTCCGTCTATTAGACCTTGGAACCCATGTTATTGTTGTGTGGACCCATCGTTCGGGCGATTGGAACCCATGCTGTTGTTGTGTGGCATTTTTCAGGCAACATGCGGTAAGTAAGTGGACTTTCATCAAATATAGCTAAGAAAAACCGCAAACGAACTTGCTTTCACGTAAAATCGCATCGAAATGGCACCATCCGTTCGAGTGCTACGATGTCACAGAGACACACAGATAGATAGACAGACAGACGTCAGCGTCCAACCGATAACACCCCTCTTTTTGGGGGGTTAAAAAGACGGTCTTACTTAATAATAAGTACTTATAGATTACTGGTAATGGGTTGAATAAAAATACTTGCAGTAAAATAATATCAGTCTTATTATTTAACGCAGACTAACTTTGTTACTAGGTTTAAACAATTATTCGACAAAATCAAGTTACCTAACGTCTAGTAATATGCCAATGTCTCATCTGAAAATGTCAACTTGATTTGGTCGCATAATGGTTTAAACCTAGACAAAGATATAAGACGGTATAGGTTTACTTACACTGTACATAAAATACACTATCACGTCTTTATCCCTAATGGGGCAGACAGCCTGTTTTTCTAGCATTTCTCTAAACTAGGTAACTTTACGAGCACATAAGTTAACCTTTATTCAATGTACGTTAGTCTGACATTTAAGAAGGGCTAATTAATACACTCACCTTTATAGGGCATGCGATGGCAGGGTGCATGGATTGCTGACGGATGGACGTTTTTATTATAGACTAGCTGTACCCGCGGGCTTCGCTCCCCGCGGGAATTTCGGGATAAAAAGTACCCTATGTACACCACGAGTCTCAAACTATATCCATACCAAATTTCATCCAAATCGGTTCTGTAGTTTAAGCGTGAATAAATATCAAACAAATATACAAACTCACTTTCGCATTTATAATATTAGTAGGATATAACTACTCTTTGCAACGAAATATTATTCTAAATCTAACGAAAACAAGTTTATTTGCCCGGTACATTAAAAATTCCCGACTTTCAACAGTTTCTTAAGTAGACGCCATCTAGTGATGAGCGGAGGAACTAATTAGTAAAACTAATAGCCGTAGCGCCATCTATTATTTGCCAAATGACAAACTACAAAACCCGATTTCAACCGTTAACCCCAATAACTTTAAAACGACTGAACCGATTTTCATCAAACATGGCTAAGATCCAGCGCAAGAGAAGTTGCTTTCACGTCAAAAAAACCGCATGGAAATCGGTCCATCTGTTCGGGCGCTACGATGCCACAGACAGACAGACAGACATTACCGTCAAACTTATAAAACCCCTCTTTTTTGTCGAGCGTTAGGAAGGACCTACCGTAAAACTGTGATAGCATTATTTATGACTAGCTGTTACCCATGGCATACCGGCGCGAATACAAGCTAAACAAAGCTTATAAACATCAATGAGACCTCTCCAACCCGTCTGGCCAGCGTTGAGTGTAGGGCAAGTCCTTTGGCTGCTCTGGCCAAGTATGGCTCTGGTAGTACAAAAGAGGGTCGTGCTCCTGCAGTGGAGACAAAAAGACCTGATGAAGATGATGATGATGATACAGGCTTGGTCAAAGTGCAAGTAGTTGGTAAGTTTTATGTCACTCCCACGGGAACCTCACATTTGTACGGGATCACGGGATATCTGCATACATACATACTATCACGTCTTTATACCTAACGAGGCGGACAGCATTGGGGGTCTCTGAGCAAACAGTGCCCAGGGCCACAAGACTCAAAGGCCGCTTTTAGTGTGATGGTGGGCGAGGAATCAAATAGTGATGGGTTGCTAGATGCATCACCTATTATATAATATGATTCGCTTTTTTGCTCAGTTCCTCGATCGGCTTCGACGTTCGCGGGAAAAAAAGCCGCTGATAACATACTAAGTTTTTTCTTTTCTCTCAGACTAGCATGGAGCCGGGATATATATATTCTCACTAGCTGTACCCGCGGGCTTTGCTTTCCGTGGAAATTTCGGGATAAAGAGTACCCATGTCCTTCCCCGAGTCTCAAACTATATCCATACCAAATTTCTTCCAAATCGGTTCAGTAGTTTAAGCGTAAAGAGGTAACAAATATACAAACTCACTTTCGCATTTTATATGGATGCAGGCCGGTCTTGATCGGTCATTTTGGTAATCAATGGGTCAGATATATGTCCAGCAGTGGACGTTATGCGGCTGAAATCACAATGATGATATATCCTCAGGAATCCGTGTAATATGGCTTCCATACTTGAAGGGAACCTCTCCATCTCTTCATGTAGATGTCGTAAGAGGCGACTAAAGGAATAAGCACAATTATTTCCTGCTACAACTGCGATTCCACGTCGGATGGCGGCTGGTTGTTAAACTATACGCACATTTTTATATTTGGGGAAGAAAAAGCGACAAAGTGCATCCCAGGCTCCGAAACAGCACTGATGCCAGCTACGTCACAGTTATGGCTCTTCATAAAAACGGAGTATTATACTCTTCCAGCTGGTCTGGGAGAAAAGAAAAAACTTAGAATGTACCAGCTGCTTCTCTTCCCGCGCAGATTGTAAAAGCCGGAGGGAATGGGCGCAAATGCGAATCATGTTAACAGGCGATGCGGCTAGCAACCCATCACTGTATTGATTGCTTTTCAATCTTCTTGTCCACCATAACGCTAAAAGTGGCTTTTGAGTCTTGCGGCCCTGGGCTCTGTCAGCACAGAGCCGCAAGATACAAAGTGCTCTGTCTGCCCCTGAGATAAAGACGTGATAGTATGTATGTATGTATCATTTATACCTACTACTACTACAAGCGAAACTATACATCCGCACACGTCAATATGTGTGTGTTCACACCCAATACACGCGACAACAGGGGAAAGGTGCAGGGACAGGGAGAGGGGACGCATATTATACTCTAATTTTTAATCCCACGGAAAAAAGGTAAACAATGGTGTGGTCACAAACAAAAATAATTTACAATTTGTACTTTTCGTAAACTAACAAAAATCGTGTTCCTACGGAACTGTTTTAGGTTTAAACTGAGATAAATAATTCAAAGTAACAATAGTGATGAATTTTTATACATAAATAACGTTCATAATATAAATTATAGCAAGTAATGTAATTATTTGCTCATTTTTAATTTCTAGTACTGGTAACACTTCAGGGGTATTGTAATTGAGGGTCGCTTTTTTATAAATAATTTGTTATAGGTATATCTATCTATCCTTTAAAAAAATGTGTCTGTACATTGAATACATTTCCAAAAAACATTTGGAGCGATGAGACATAGTCATAGAGTAGGAATTTTAAAAAAATATCGTCTGTTTGTAAACGCTAACCTCCGGAAATACTGGACGGATTCGAATGAAACTTTTTTTGTTTCATAGCTGTTAAGCCTGGGCGACCAACATATAGGGTATAATTGATTTTGAAAAATGGAACACCTTATGCAGAACTGTTATAGTCCAGCTAAACTATAAGACATATAAAAATGAAGCTTTAGCAAAAGTTGTTCAGCCCGATGAGCAATTTCCGGAGACCACGCAAATAAAGTCGCGGGCTTCGGCTAGTTTATTATATATTTTCCAGAACTATACAAGCAGCCACTGACTAATAATCCTACTCCTACTAGTCATATTATAAACGCAAAAGTTTGTTAGGATGTATGGATGTTTGTTATTCTTTAACGTAAAAACTACGGAACGAATTTAATCGTTAAATCTACTGAAGCTGATATACCAAGTGTATCAAAGTGATTTTATGTATTATTAATATTTTTTGGAATGAGCCCGCAGTGTGAGAAGCCCTGAAATGTCACACTGACAGTGACATAAAGTTGTTTACATTTTTTCTGTGGGATTAAAAATTAGAGTTTAGGAGTTTTCGTTCTGTATGTAATACCTACATTAATGCTGTGCCGATGAAATAAAGAATATAGAAATGGAAAATTTTATTATAAACTTTAATAGTTTTCTATTCTTTGACATAAGGCAAACGTTTAGTTAATCTAAATAGGTTCCTACGAAGCTTCTTTCGTAGTATAGACGGCGAATGCTTCCGTTGTTATAGCACTTCCTTCGCTCAAATTCCCCATTTTGGCGTGGTAGAGGACATCTGAAAACAATGAAAAACAAAAAGCTTAACATAATGAAACTTGGTAACAGGCATGCCTTGTGGTATCCAAGGGCGTCGCCAGCCGATGGCGCAGGGGGGGGGGCAAGTTGACTTTACCTACTTCAATTCATACTTTTCTCATTCTATTGAATGAGAAAAGTAGGTATGAATTGTAGGTGAAGTCGACAGCACATGAAGCTTTTCACTTGTACTACGAGCCTCACATCTACAGCGATTGTAATAACAACAGTATCTTAGTACCAGGGACGTGCATCACCGATTATTGCAGGGTAGACTAATTGTGGGGCCTTTGCCCAGCAGTGGGACAAAAATAAAGCTCTCTGACTAAACTGACCCTATTAGTGTGTTTACATCCTGAGAGCCACTTATACGCGTCATAATGTTTAATATTAATAAATGTTCCTTTTAGCTTACCGCTTGTTTGAACTTAATCCAAAATAGGCTGGCATCGGCCATTTATGATTATTGCACTTTTTTCCTCAAAAGTTAAATGGTTAAACGCGTAACTTCTCAGTTTTAGCAAAAAAACACCTGGCGCACCACTTTCACATGGAAACCTTTCCATTGCAAACTGTTCTAAAGAGGTAATAATAGAAAAGAAAAATAAGAAACTTCTCCTAATTTCATCTGTTATCGCAAACAAAACAAAGTTCAGAGTTCAGAGATTTGTAATGCGACAATGCAAATAATTATCATTGGACAAGAAAAAATATCAAATATATACGACTAACACAAAAATCTTCGTGTTCCGTTTTATCCTCGAACATCTTCCGTGTATTTAAATTGGTAGCATAACACAAGCGAGAACCAATAACATTCTAGATTTCATCTCGGTACGCATCTCTGAACAAATGAATAGGCCTAAAATCGATATCATTCCTAATTGGTCAAAAGTGAAAAGAGATAAAAAACGTTGATTATTGAGATAGAACTAGCTTAAAGATAAGGACCATTTTTGAAATCAGCGTTTCACTAACCTAATGCTTTTTTCCATACAAAAATTTGCTTTAATTGTTACTAATGCGTTTCAAAAATGGCATTCATCAGCCAAAGTCTAAAATATTAGTTGTGTGCGCGAATACTTCATGTTTGTGTGCGTGGGTGAAGTACGTTGACGATCATACTACAGACGCAAATCCTTATCCATGCGTTGTGAATGTGTGCAAATCGAGACACGATGAACAATTGTCTTAGGTAGGTAGCCCCTAGAGTACATGAGCGTATATACGTATAACCTAAGTAAGGTAGTACGTGGCGGTGGCCTGCATATGGCGCGATGGGAAACGGACGGGGAAGCGCGCGTTTATTTGAAAATATATTTCTATTTATAATTTATTATAATATAAAAAATGCGGATATATTAGGGAAGCTCCGGGTAGCCAATGTCTTTGCGTCTCTATGGACAGCACGTCCCTGCTTAGTACTATATGTATATTCTGTGACAGTACAGAGTCCAATGTGTAAAGCTACACGAGCACGAGCTCTTGACTATGCAATAAAAACCTTGTAAATAAGTTATAATAACATTTATAAGAAAAATAGAATAAAAAGGAGTTTGAATTTGAATAAGTGTACAGCGTATAGCGTATTTTTTTTTAATTACCAGATTTTAATATGTTTTTAGAATCTCTAGGGGGGGGGGGGCAGCTGCCCCTCCCTGTTCCCCCTTGGCGACGCCCTGGTATCCGTGGTATAGTGCAAAGTAGAATAGGACCACTCCAAGTCTTCCCGTGGACGTCGTAGAAGGCGACTTATGAATCACAAGCTAAACAAAGCTTATGAACATCAATGAGACCTTTCCAATCAGTCTGGCCAACGAGGAGAGTCAAGTATAGCATGGCTCTGGTAGTACATAGAGAGACGTGCTCCTGCAGTGAAGGCAAAAGGACCTAATGATGATGAAATTAGGTAAGTATACTTTTAGTACTTGAAAATATTTTTAAAAGCTGCCAAAAAAGAGGGGTAAAGGTTTTAGGCCACTTCATAAGTATTCATAATTTTCTAAATCAGTCATTAGGGACTATCCACAAATTACATGTCACGAATTTCATGACTTTGTGACTCCCCCAACCTCCTTGTCACAGTTGGTCACAATTTAGAGACCCTGACCCCTAGTGTGAAGGCACGGATAATAATTCGCGTATAAAAATGATTCTTGAAATATGGTTTCTTACCATTTAGTTAGGTATTTAAATAAATGTAAACAATCTTGACATGTCTTTTTATTGAAATATACACTTTGTAAATCGATAATTTTGCTAATTACAAAGTAATTACGTTATAAATTATAAATTACATAATTACTTTGTAATTTGCAAAGGTATTGATTTATAAAGTGTTATTTCAATAAAAAGTATAAGCTCACTTGACTCAACTCAAATAAATAAATAGTACCTGGGTGACCGAGCTTTGCTCGGTCGGTTACATCTCAAACATTAACTACATTTTTTTAAACTTGTCTAAAAACAGTAAAAAATAAAAAATTATATATAAACTTGAACATAAAAAAAACAAAAGTAAGTCACCGAGAAGTTTCTAGCGGTCAGCATCCTTAACCACTGAGCTAAGCGAATGGCGGCCGGTGCGAGGAAATTAGCGACCATATTCTGCGTGGAAAGAAAAACGAATGAAAACTCGGAAAACACGCGTTTTCCCAAACATTAGACTAATCTAGATTGATTGTTTACCCCCAAAAACCCCCATATACCAATTTTCAGCAAAATCTTAGAGCCGTTTTCGAGATCACAGAAATTTATAAATAAATATATATATAAATAAATATATAAGAATTGCTCGTTTAAAGGTATAAGATATTAAGGAGTAGGTAACCTCCTAGATGTTGTGTGTAACGTCTAGGACTACTAGGACTAAGAAAAATACCCAACCTGACATGAGTTTGAGTGCAATCGACTGAGTAGGTTCCTTCAGTTTGCGCAACGTTTGTGCCGCCATTTTGCAGAAACAGTCCAGTTCGTCTTCGTTGTAAGGTTTGTGGTCATCCTCAGGCTTTTTGAGGAACTTCTGCGGTAAAACTTTTATGGCTGGAAGTCGAATTCTCTTTGGTGGCGGCGGCGGCGGTTCGGGCTCCGATTCCTGAAAAAGGACAAAAGTATAATTAAGTATATAATACAAAATAAGCGGCCAATTGCGAGTCCAACTCGCGTGAAGAGGGCTCCGTACAATGCCAAAACAAAGATAATATATTTAATAACGTAACATATACCCTAGTGTTGCAACGGAACGGAACTGTTGAACGGCATAACGGAAGCAGAAACGGAAACAGATGTCAAAAGTAAATCTTAACAGAAGCGGAAGCGGAAGCGGAAACGGAAACGGAAGCGTTAACACTATGAAAAAAATTTTGGTGATGTCAAAAGATGAAAATTTCCACCCCTTCCCGATTTTGATTTTCGGGGTGATTCCAATAACTTCCTTATAAGGAAGTTAATAAAACACGCATATAAAATAAATCAAACAAATAAAAAAAGTACCTATTGCTCGTTCAATTCAATCAAGCATCAATCACATTCGACCACTAGGGCACGACCTCACTTACTCAAAGTTAGTAAAGTAAGTACTAACTAAGTACCTAATAAATAAAACTTAACTGACCATTTGTTTTTTCGTTTCCGATGAAAGCTTGGCAGCATCATTTAACTTCTCAAACTCTGCAAACCATTCGGCATGAATTGCTTGTAGGTGACTCTTCAAAGCTGTAGTTGTGCGGCCTTTTCGCGAATACACTTTTTCACAAAGTTTGCATTTGGCACTCGAGGCGTCGATTTCATCAAAATAGTTCCAAATGGGACTTGATTTTGGTTTCATGATTGCACTCTTATTGCACTAAATACAACTAGGTATCATGCAAACAATAACAGAAGAAAAAACAACTGAAAATGTCACTACTCAAAGTCACGGGGCGCGGAGATGCGCATAGTGAAATAAAAACAATAACAAAGTAAACGAACTCGTTGTGACATGTTTGTCGTTTGTTTACCGCGCGCGCCCCTCCCCGGAAGGGATTCGGCAATTATCGGCAGCATGCGCGCCTGGACGATCGTGTACATTCGTATTTCGTCCACGCGTGACCCCGCAACCGCCCCCGCGCGCCGTGCCGCCGTCGCGTCTGCTGCACCGCTCGTCATCGCTCTCTCCCCGCTTCCGTTCTGAGTTCTGTTATAAAGTTTGCGGAACCAGAAGCAGAAACGGAAGTGAAAAATCATGCGGAACTTCCGCAGTTGCGGAAACGGAAACAGAGTTCTGTTGCAACACTAATATACCCAACGTCATAAAAACTATTGGATGTAAGGCAAAACTGGAGTTGCGGGTAGGCACACAGAGATGGCTGCAGACGACTAGCAAAAAAGTGATAAAAAAAATATTTATAGCCCGAGCCTTTTCATTTGATATAAGTATTTAACACCATGAGGTTTATAAAACTTTTTTAAATCTCATAATTTGTCCCTCGAAAATGACCCTTATCTTGAAAAAAATATCTATTTACTTTTTTTTTTACTTCTGAATACCAAGTTCATTATATTGTTTTATTTGTAGAAATCTAAATTATTATCTAAATTACAATCTAAATTAAAAATCTAAATCTTGATCATGTGGCATGGTGCCAAGAACACTGGCTGCATTCCCGCGTTGAATAGCTACTGCAATCCTCTGCGCGAGATATGAGCCAGCCCTTTTGTCACCAGCGGCGTCGACAAGCCGAGGAGTCAGATGTGCAATTTACTTTGCACATCTGACTTTGGGTCTGAAAGACAGGATTACACCATCTTACCAAACACCTGATTTGGTTTTGTAGATTCGGAGCACATTGGTTGTGTGTGACAGACGGACGGACAGACAGACGCACGAGTGATCATACCAATTAGGGAGGTTACTCCAAAAGCGGTACGCAAGACGGACAATACTGCGTATCTGCGTTTCAGTGTCAAGCTACATTGAGCTCTAACGTATGATGCTAAAGTCTAATTAGGTTTGACATAGAAATATGACGTCACTATCGTACGTCTAACGTATTATACTAAGGAATAATCGCCATTCCGTTTTTTGAAGTGAAAACTTCTTTAGCGGCGTTGTGCACTTTTTTTGGAACGGGTAAAAAATTTTAAACTCGCGTCAGGACACGTGACCTGATCGAAAATTCGTAAGACGGCGCAGGGCGCTTGCGCGAATGATCGTGTGTGTTTATGTTACGTTACGTTCGTGTGTTTAATGTGTCATGCTTGTGACATTTGTGACAGACTGTGGTTCAGAAAAGATTTGAAATATTTTATACTGATAATTAAAGCAATTCGTGCAAAATTATTCCCTAACCATTCCAAAATATCAAAAATGCACAACGTTAATATTCAAGTTTTCACTTCCGCCGGCAATCCCAGAGTGCAACCCGTCGTTTTTTTAATTTTTTGTACGGATCTCTAAAAAAGCTATGAAACAAAACCTATGTGTATTGTGTACGATATATTCCGTCGTCGTCGAGTCGCCGCTACGTCTACTTCGAAAATAATGGTGGTCTTAACGTAGTCTTAACGGCTATTTTATAATATGCTACATATTATGGAATATGCTAAATTTTAGTTTTGACGCTATGTTATAGCAAGTGGAGATCCGTAGTCTCTGAGTACCCCCGTGTGAAACAGGCGGGCAAATATGTATATTTATAGGTATGTTATAAATTATAATGTAACGAACCAAAAAATCGCCAATTCCGATAGATGGTTTGTAAATATTTAGAAATGGGTAAATTATAAGCATACTAGCTATAAACTCGCGACTTCGGCCGCGTAAAAGTCGAAAATGTTTCTAATAGAAACCTGTCCATGCATATTGCGTTGAACTTTATTAGGAGGTTCAATGATATAATTAGTGTTAGAAGGCCTTTTGAATCTTTCAATACCAAGATTATCTTTATCACCACCATGCCTACCCACTGCCATATAAACATAATTGTTTCTCTTCCTTGTCACTAGATGGCGCTTTACGGTAATAATTAAAACATTCAAATCTTTAAGTCCTATTACCTAAATAAAGTATTAAGTATTCTAATTAATTAAATATGACTTAAATTTAATGCAGTAAATATTTTTAAGCATATTCAACATTTCCTTTCTAACTTTTTGCTAAAGTCTAATTTTTTATTCCGTAGAATTCTGACATTTCATAAGTGTTGCTACTAAAAAAGCTCTCCAACTAAAAAGGGAACCCATATAAGTGCGATAAAAAATTACATTCTTGATTAATAGTTATATTTTACCAAGATAATGATAAAGTTTAATCTTTCTGGTATATTTGAAATGATATAACATTTTTTAATTTCGAATTATTAAAGTTATATTTTTAAGTAATTTTAAGTCAGCAGGTTATTTTTCTTTTCCTGGCATCACTCCCTACTAATTCATGTATCATCAACCTTTTTAGTCAAAATCTTATTACATTATTTTTTTCGTAATTCATCAAGAAGAAAAATTTAAAAAAATAAAGTATGCGGCTATCGGCTGTCACGTCGCGGCTGTCACAATGATTGTTATTATATTTATTATGTTTCTGTTAAGTTTTCTTGTTGAAAAATACTTTTTTCTGCACTGATTTAGATTAAATTTGATATGGAGATAGTTTAAGAACCTGGAAGGGACGTATAAGAGGGGTCTCTCTAAAACATAAATCAAAATTATTTTTTTCCTTTGTTTGTCTGTCTATCTGTATGTTTGTTAAGTTTGTCGGTTATTCAACCGTTAGTGATGAAAATCGACGTAAATATCGCTCGCTGTACGTCCCCTTTTAATTTGGAGCACCGCAATTAATACAATGGTTACATTCACTAACAAATAAAATGTGTAGACACAGATTTTCACACTCTTATTGAAATCTGGAATTTAATAAAAAATGTGCCCGGCCAAAAAGGTTTATGATCTCTGACATGTCAAAAAATGACAGCTGTCAGAATTCTACGGAATAAAAAATCAGACTTTAGTCGTGTGTTCTGCCATCTCTGTGTGCCTACCCGCAACTCCAGTATTGCCTACTTACGGGCCCTCCAATAGATCTATAGCGTTGGCATTCTATTCTATGGCGTAAGAGTACCTGTTACGTTAGTAATATAACAGGTACTCTTACGCAATATAATTATATTCATATTATCTTTGTCACCACTATTGTTTTCTGATCCACCAACACAGTTGACTCACAGTTTCGGTATCAGAAGCAGCAGTTGAACCAGTAGCATTCGCACCAGCGGCAGTGGCACCAGCAGCACCCGGAGATGCAGGATTTTTGCCACAATTCAAAAGCTTCTCGTATGCTGAAGGATGTTTTTGTTTTAAATGTGTTTTTAGGTTTGTGATTGTTGTTTTGTAAGAAAGTTCCCTATTGCAGTAAATACAAAACGCAGTTTTTTTGCCATCACCAGACTTCTCAAAAAAGTTCCATAACGGTATATTAGTATTTTTAGGCATTTTTATTTTATATTGGTTATAACTTGTAAAATAAACAGTTTAGAACCACTGCACTGTATTAATTTACACTGCACAAACACAGATTGTCCTCTCTGAATTGAACTAGGTATTATTAATCGCTTTATTCATTTACATTCTTTCATTAAGTTATTTACAATACCTATAACTACAAAAAGTAAAATATAACATATGTATACCAGTAGGTATACATATATACAATATAAAATGTGTATACTCTTTAGTAAAAGAGTATACACATTTTATATTGTTTATATTATATAACCAACGTGAGTTCGTGACTAACTAAGAGTATATTAACACAAGCACAACTGTCATAAATAACATAGGTAATCGTTTATCGAGATCATCAATCAACACACTATTTAGGTACATTATTTATACATTGAGTCAACGGTTTTAGTCGAGATAGCGCGCGAAATCTCCAAGCTTCTTCCGCCTACAACGAAATATAATACACAACGCGGCTCAGACAGAGCTAACTGCAACTAACGCTGCTTGCTGCTATGCTATTGTTTAATTAAAATATAACAACCGAATTCACCCGATGAGCAGCGACAACGACCGAACAAGCAACTGACGCTGCTAGCTTACTAGCTGCTATGCTTTTTGTTTAATTATAACAACCGAATTCACCCGATGAGCAACGAAAACGATCTCGGGAGTCACGAACGCGTGCCGCGGCAGCGCCCCTCTAGGTTAACGACCGCGCGCTACGTTATGTTATGACATGACATAGCTTCACATGAATAGATTATTAGCGGGCGCTTTTCTTCACGAGTACATAGCGTGCTATTTTTTATCACTTTAACGTTATTATAACCACTTCTCACAAGCTAAATAGAGACTCGGATCACCACTAACCTATACTGTCTGTCACCCGTGACAGCTGAACATGTGGCAGCATGGATTAGGGATGTGACATTTGATATAAAATATCGATTCAATTATTGATTCAAAAATGATTGATGTCGCAGCCATCTGGTTAAATTAATCAGTTAATTGAACGCCTAGCCCGTTCTGTAAAAGTAAGTATATTATGAAATGGCTTAAGGACGACTAACCAAGTCATTAAAACCAACGTTCGGTAAGATGACTGAACGTAATTAAGTAGTAAGTATAGTCTATTAGTTAATATATTGAAATATTCATTTTGAAATTTTTATGTTAACGAAATAAACATTTTTTTTATTATTGATGCGTTTTTGATATGTTGTTAGGGTTTACAATTTACATATTACTGGCGACTACTTTTTACTAAATACCTATTACTATATATTAAAAAAATTTAGATAAATGAGAAAAATTATATTAAGTCACACACAGCTGATTGCGTTGTCGACGCCATATTGGTTTTGGGGCGCTACTTCGCCGCGATGGAAAAAATAAGAACTAAATTTGAATCACAGGGCTGACTGTCAATACTTATGCCAAGTCACTCAACGTTTAACAAACGTTGAGTGATTCTAGACGAAAGAACGATCGACTAGGCATCCAAATCAACGCCGGCCTTCATGGAACGGCCTAAGCGTTCAGTTAATTGTCAAATTGAACCGGTCAAGACCCATATGGCATAACCTATACAACGTGGAAGGGACCCCTAATAAATCGAACCACAATCTATACTAGATCACTATATTATAATAAATTAACAGTCAAAAAACAAAAAACAATTCGACACACCTATACAAATTGCCCGGCGGCGGCGGCTGCACACTTTTTTTTAGATTTTGATAGCGGTCTAGTATAGCCCGTGGTTCGATTTGTTACGGGTATGTCCCTTCCACGTTGTATAATGCGGCTTCCATTGTTTTTACTATTGTGTCTGGTAATCAGATGGCTGTACGACATACACAATACAACACATTCGTAAAAGTTTTAAAATAATCAATGCATCTTTTTTTTAAAGGTAAAAATATCGATTTTCTTAATCGATTATTTTTCACATCCCTAGCATAGATTTCCTCACTTCTCTGTGGCTTTACTATTGTTTCGGAACGACCGCTGACAGTAGTAAAATAGTACGCATTATCAAATTGTAAAAACAAGAAATAAAATTTAAAAAATTAAGTAATCCCCGACCCCCAATACAACTGTAACTAACACCATCTTTATCACGTTAATTAAAAAAAACGCATCATAATCGGTCCATTCGTTTAGGAGCTAGGTACGATGCCACAACAGACACACAGACACGTCAAACTTATAACACCCCTCTTTTTTTGTCGGGGTTTGAAAAATCTAACCTGCTGAGCTTCGTCCACCATTCCGCTATTTTCTTTCAAGGGGTCTTCATCATCCATTTGTTCATCGCCGCTATTACCGAATTCTTCTAAAGAAAGTTCTTTTTCTACTTTAGATTCGAACACAATATCCACAGGATCAGATGCTTCTTGAGACACTTCTGTTCTTATCTCAACTTCTGTTGCTGCAGGGCTGACAGGAATGTCCAATTCGTTCAAAAACTTCATTTGCTCAAAATACCACAACGATGGCCGATGAACCTCATCTGGCGGACAACCACTTAATTCCGAAATCATGACCTTCCTTCTCTCTCTATTGTAGTTAGTCCGCAAATTGTCTATCTTTTTCCTTACTGAAGCAAGGTTCGCGTATGGTTCGGTTTCCTGTAATACAATCAGTAATTCTTGTAGTGCTTGGTAGCGCATGCTTTTGTTGCTGTATTGCACTAATTTGGTGTTCCATAGGCACGGTCTGTCCCTGTATAGATTTATAAATTCCATGATACACTTTCTCTGCATTTTGCTAAAATTTTGAAACTGTTTATAGTAATATTATTATCTGTTTACAACAAATTCGTGCCTTCTTTGGTGTTCGATAAGAAATGTCAACAAGATATTTAGCTTGGAGTGTGAGCGTGTCCTGGTTATCGGCCGACGCGCTACTGACGCGAGAAAACAAAATGGCGGTTTCCGATTAGTCGGCCGCTCGATCGGCCGACCTTGTCAGCGACACGCACGCGTCACGTGACGGGCGTTGCTTGGCTTCGGCACAGAATACATACTAGTACTTACGTAGCTTCGGCGTCTAGCTAGCTACATGGTTTTAAAAAATAAAATATTATATTTGTTAGTTATTGTGTTGCCAAAAGAATTATGTTTTACAATACATAATTTTTTCGACTGAAAGTATCATAAAATGGCAAACTATTGATGAGCAATACTATTGATAACCAACAATACTATCGATAGTATAGATCGATGACGACGAACAAGCTATCAATAATATCGATAGTTTATGGAACGTAATACAATCTATATGTAGTTTGTTTGTCGTCAGGATCGATACTATCGGTTTTATTTAAAATACTGTTATCGTCAGTAGACTATGGCATGGCAACGTTGTGCTCATTCTCTCGTTTGCAGGCCTGCGCGGCGGACTGCCGTAAATGATTGTCTTACGATATAAATAAGAACAACAGAGGTGCTATTCTTAAAACGCGGAGACCCTAAACGAACGATTTTTTGTATGGAAAAACCATTCGTTTAGGTCACTCCGCGTTTCAAAAATAGCACTTCAGGTCAAATCAGTTACTTGTTTCTGAACATCAACACAACACACATTTTCTATGGGATTTCTATGTAATATAGACTTATGACGTCATAGTTTCTTGGAGTCGAACAGCGCTCAGTAGTATCAGTGTTTGTGTAATAATAAATTTAAACACACAATGAAAATGGATATGATCATGACAAGTGACATTATTTTGTGGCGTTTTATTTATTTAACTGTACCAAATAATTTATTTTGGACCCAGAAAAGTATACAATTTCTAGAACCGAGCCTTGCTAGTTAGACTATATATATGTACCTATATGAAAGTAAATAAACAAGTAGGTACTTATTTACTAATTCCTTCCATGCTGATCTGGGAGCAAAGTAAAATGTCGAATTACTTATCTCCTCGCATTGATCGTTAAAGCCATAGATTACCTAGATTTTTTACATAGTAAAAGCTGATCCAAGGAATCGGTGAAAAGTAAATTTAAACCAGTGCGCCTGGTTTCAATGTTTCGATTACTTTTTAGGGTCCCGTAAATAAAAGAGCGGAACCCTTATAGGATCACTCTTACACGTCTGTCTGTCCGTCCGTCACAGTCAAATTTTCCGAATCTCCTGGACCAAATCAGGTCCAAAATTTGGTAAGATGGTGTAATTCTATGACAACATACACAGACGTGCAAAATAATTAAATATATTTTTAGTATGGCACCCTCTCCACGCGATTTCAACTCGCACTTGGCCAGTTTATTCACCTTTATGTTCACCATTACGCTAAAAGCACAGAATACTTTATATCTTATACCTTTAAACGAGCAATTCTTGTATATATATATATATAATTATTTATATATTTATAAATTTCTAGAAAACGCGTGTTTTCGAGTTTTCATGCTTTTTCTTTCCACGCAGAATATTTTTAGACAATTTTAAAAAAAATTAGTTAATGTTTGAGATGTAACCGAGGTCGCCCAGGTACTGTATGCTAAAAGACCATTGGGTTGTTTGGCTTTGGGGTCTCGTTGAGGAGCTCGGTAGCTCAGCGGGAGTGCGTATTACTAGCAAGTAAAGCGGCACCGGGCGTGTTTCGCGCTTGGATGGGTGACCATATAGTGGCATACAAATTCCACAAGCTCCTCAGTTCTTCAGAAGGCACATATAAGCCGTTGGTCCTTCGTTGGCCTTTAGGCAGCTTGAAAAATCTGACACCAGTGTCGGCCTCTTACAAACGTACTTACCACGTAAAAACCTTGTAAGTGATAATAAATAATCTGTAAATACAGGGTGGCCAACTTGGAGGTATACAACTTTTTATTGACGCCATTTTGTTTTGGCGGTAAATATGACAGTTGTTGCATGAATACTATTTTGTGTAGATACGGCAAATTTATTATGGAGCGTTTTACGACGGAACAACGTCTTTTAATTATTAAAACGTTTAACGAAACATTAAAAATGATGTTTCCCAATCGATTAATTTCGAGAAACGGTGACATTGATTGGTCCCCAAGATCGCCTGATTTAACAGCTCCTGACTTTTTTTCTGTGGAGCTATCTAAAGGGACGTGTCTATGCTAACAGGCCAATGAACCTTCAGCAATTAAATCAAAATATTCGAGACACAGTCACTGAGATAACGCAGAAAATGTGTAAAAATGTAATGAAAAACGCGATGAAAAGGGTTCAGATCTGTGATGCTGCTAGAGGTGGACATGTCTGACATTATTTTCTATGTTTAACTGCCGGCCCTTAATATTATATTTAACAAGGAATACTTGATATATTTTATATATCATAGAATAAAAATACAAAACTAAAGTGTATACCTGTTATTTGGCCACCCTGTATATAGAGGTACAGATCTGTAGATAATTCTAATGTTTATGTGTCCCTTTGCATAGTCCTATTCATTCATTTTTTTGTCTCTTCGAAGCTTGCTCTTGTCCGAGCTAATGTTACGTTATTCGCAATGGGAACTAGAATTCAGGGATCCGCAAGCAGTACGATCAGGGATCCCTCGACCAAATATGTTGTGCATATAGTCTATCGCCAGTACACATCGCCATAAAAACACAATAATTTTTTTCTTGTCACTAAATGGCGCTATAAGGTAATAATAAATACTATTATTTAAATAAAGTAGTACTCTCAACAATTAAATATGACGACTATGAAATTCAATATATATTCAAAACTTCCTTTGTCACTTTTTTGCTAGTCGTGCGTGTGCTGCCATCTCCAGTGTTGCCTACTTAATGTCACTTCTTAATAATCATATCCATTTTCAAAGTGATTTTAAAATGATTCTAGCGGAAAAACTGTTAATTTGACTTCAAAAAACTATGACGTCATCAGGCATGACGTCATAGTTTTTCATACAAATCTCGTTAAAAAATTTTGCTTTGACGTTTGGAAAAAAGTTCTTTATTAACTGATTCGAGTTACCTATTGGAAAATAGCAAATTTGTGTTTTACCTCGAGCTGTGTACGAAACCATGTCCCTTATCTGTAAGAATGCATGTTAAGACTTTCTAGTAATCGCTATGTACGGATACGATAACGATTTGATAGTATAGCGCTCACTATTACGTTTTCTATACTCAAAACAAGAAAGAAAGTCTATGTTTTTTGACGACCTTTTTTTATTTATTCTGTGCCTCTTTGGCCTGTAGTAGAGGAGGAAGTCGTATTAGGCCTTTTAAAAATATAGTAAGCTTTTAAATACTATTTTTCGATTTAGGGATCCGTTTCTGGAATATTTGATTTTTGCAATTTTTTGTAGCAGATAGAGCTTTTGACTAGAGACATTTGACTCGAGTCAAGTGTCCTCCCCTCTATCTGCTAAACGCATATACAACGTGGAAGAGATATACCCGTGCTAAATCGAACCACGGGCTACACTAGACCACGTTAAAAAGTATATTGAATTAAAAATAACAGTCAAAAACTTTAAAAAGTCGGCATTTCTACACAAAAGTGTGCAGTCGCCCAGGCAATTTAACATGTAACGGAGTTTTAAAAAAAATCTAATAAACCTAAAATAAAAAGTTATAGGTGATCAACTT
The DNA here is from genome assembly GCA_963555685.1 of Acrobasis consociella. Classification (NCBI taxonomy): domain Eukaryota; kingdom Metazoa; phylum Arthropoda; class Insecta; order Lepidoptera; family Pyralidae; genus Acrobasis; species Acrobasis consociella. The sequence continues at coordinate 1,536,798 of OY743112.1, forward strand.
ATGAATGTTTTAATTGTATTCGAAAAAGGAAATTTTCATACAAAACTACGACTAAAATACCTACTGATATTTTACATTTAATTCTTATGCTCAATATAAGCCACAAAATGTTTATAGATAGACAAATTCGCAGAGTTTCCTTTTCTCAATGTTTTTTTTTTTTCATAATTAGAAACAAATAATATCCCTGTTCATTCCCTGCCCCCCGTTTCCCAGTCAGACGAGATATGTAAAAGTCTGCGGGGTACCTCGCGATCGCCCCGCACCTCATCCGAGTAGGCCGTTCGAATACAGGGCCTTAAAATTTTACATCCTACTTTGATAGACCATAAAGTATAAAATTCTAAGTGTTTTACGAGTTTATGAATACAAAGTTATAGGCAAATACCAGCAAGCAAGGCCCGACAAACGACAAGCACTAGTATAATGCAAAACTGCAAATCCCCCGTGGTGGAACTAATTGTCCCCTACGGAACCCATTCCGAGAACTCGCCTCGGTAGGGTTGCCACTTCTATCTCATTTGACTTGGTTATGCTAGTCCGTCAATTCGGAGGTTCGGGGTTCGATCCACTGCCAGAGTATGTTTGAAAATGGCCTTTTTCAAATTGTGTATGTGCAGCATTCTGGCTTCTCCTCTATCTAAGGAAGCCAGAAGGCTGTCACAGCTATATTCAGCTATATTTATAATTTTCAATTGTTTATAATTGCTTTATATATTTTTGGATACCATTACGGGGTGACATAGTCATTTCGTGACAAAATCTCTTTCATGAAATAAAGAAAAACAATACTTAAAAAATAATGAAATTTTGCTTTCCGTTTTTCTGTCAAACATTTTTGGTCCCACCATATTGAATTAGATCCTTCCATTTTGGTCTGAAAGAACATAAAAGCCGTAGAATGTATCAGCTGCTTTTCCTCGTGCGCAGATCGTAAAAGCTAAGCTAGCTCCAAAGTGAATAGGCCATTTTATTAGTTAAATTATATTTTATGTGTTGTAAAATATAGTATCGTTGAGTTAATATCCCATAACACAAGTCTCTAACTTACTTTGTGGCTAGCTCAATCAGTGTGAATTGTCCATATGTATTTATTTATTAAATTTTACAGAACAAAAATTACCAAAAGGTAGGTAAAAAAGTAGTAGCCGAGACCTAATAGTAGTGACGTCAAGAGCGGTGTACGTATATCCTTTACCTGTTACCTACTTGACATTCCCTCCATCAGATTTCAAAAGCTTACTTACTTGGGCTGATTAAAAAAAAATTGTTTTCCATTTCAGATTATGTTACTTATTGATAAGAGTAATAAAAATAATTGATTAAATACCGTTTTCTAAACTTGTGTAGCGTAGTAACTACGAGTAGACAACCCTAGGCAACCAGTTGTGAACTTGTATGTTACCGATCGTGTGAATTTAGCCGGGATGACAAGCAGCTTATATAATAGCTAGAATAATTACTGCGACTTGAAGCACGTCCTGCTCAAGTACTTGTTTTTCTAGTACGTACCTCGCTTTTTTTGTAGTTTATTTCTTACACTGTCTCTTAGCACTTGTTGGTACTCTGTACTGTCAGTTTGTCTTTTTGTACACGCTTGTCTCCGGAAATAGTGGACGGATTAGAATGAAACTTTTTTTGCTGGGCAACATATAGGGTATAATTGGAATAAATAGGAAATTTTGGAAAATGGGACGCCTAATGATGCAGCACAATAATCACTGAATTAATATTTTATAAGTATTATATATCTACTGTTACGATCTCCTGATTGCCTGGATTTACTTCTTATTTAGGGTACTTCTAAAAGTATTTATAAAATATTGGGAGATTTTGAAAATGCAAAAAATAGGTACGGAACGGAATTCCGTGCTGTAAGGGGTCCCATACAACAAACGCGATTTTTATAGATAATGGTACGGAACCCTTAGTGCGCGAATCTGATTCGCACTAAGTCGGTTATTTCATTATCAGAATTTCACTTTTGGTATCTAAGGGTCAATTCATACTAGCGTAGAGCCGAAGTGCATTGAATCTACTAACTTTTATGGCACTCGAAAATAAACTTTAACATATTGGCACATAGTGCAAGACGCGAGGGATCTCGAGCATTTTGCCATGTTTAAAAGTTTATACACTTTAGGCTATGGTAATACTGTCATATTTTCAGTTGAGTTAATAAATTGCTCGAGCATTTTTCCTCTCTGTCAGATTTGACTCTAGTGTGTAAGTACATGAGAATAATTTATTTAAATCAGTACATACAAAAATACTACCTTTTTAGGGTCCCGTAGTAAACAAGGAACCCTAGCTTATAGATTCGCCATGTCTGTCTGTCTGTCTGTCCGCGGTTTTACGCAAAGACTATAAGTACCTACTAGAAAACTGTAATTTTGTATCGGTATGTATATCAATTATGGCGAAAAAGTTGTAATATAAAATCTAGAAAAGTAGGGTGAGTCTAAATCTAGAAAACAAAAGAGAGTGTAGGGTTTCTGATATTGAATAAGGGTAAACTCACAGATAGTAAACTATTCATTTAAATAAAATAGTGCAGTTAGTTTCATATAATTTATTACATCAAATGCATTGCATTATGTTACTTTGAACAATAAATAAACAGATGTGGTAGGTACGTTACAGTGATACCTCGATAACGACTATCATCCTTCTATACATATAGGAGTGTTAAGCGATACACATTCTGTGTGAAAAAGTTGCCATATTTTAAAAAATACCGTAAATGGATTAATTTACTTATCCCTTTAACCGCGAGCGTCGCATAATTATATGCGACAAACATTGTCGGGCCCATTCCGCGAAGATCGCATATTTGCGACAAAAAAATGCTCGTATGGCACATAACTTACGTATCCATATACGTTTTTGGTTGTAGATAGGTATGTTAGATTTACCATGTCTCGCGCTGGGGGCACGACAACTGATATAAAGTCTCGCGGTGAAAGGGTTAAACAAGGTCTAACAAAATATACTGAAACTATTTTTAGGGTGAATTCGGTCCATGATACTGAACAACTTTCCCCAAGGAACACGGACTTCTAATTAAAACTTTAAAGAACTTTTTAACATGTTTGATATTTTAGGTATTTGATTAAGCATATATAAAAAAAAGAAGTCGTAGAAGGCGACTTAGGAAATACAAGCTAATCAAAGCTTATAAACATCGAAAAGACCTCTCCAACCCGTCTGGCCAGCGAGGAGAGTGTAGGCTAAGCCCTCTGGCTGCTCTGGCCAAGTAAGGTTTCAGTAGTTCAGAGAGGGTCGTGCTCCTGCAGTGGAGACAAAAAGACCTGAGGATGATATAAAAAAAACACGTGCATATTCTCTGTTGATATCGATATTTTCCCGCTATAATGCAGTCTGTGCACGGGCAATATGTAATACTATTATTAATACTATTATTAATTCTGTGGCACGGGTAAACAAAATTCCCCGTGGACCCACTGGTGGGTTAAGCTAGTGGGTGAACGGGTCGCGGCTCGTATCTCAATATGAAAAGTAATTTTCGGCCTCTCATAAAAGTTGACCGATCAGCTGATCCGAGTTCGTATGGATCCAAAAAATATTTTTCATATTTTCATTGGGGATTTCAGTATCAGACTGAATTCACCTTTAAAATAGTTTCAGTATATTTTGTTAGACCTTATGTAAAGAAAGATTTTACGTAGATAGAACCGTCGGCTAGTTTCGGTCACCATATGGTTAGGATAGTTAGGAGGGCTTAAACTAATAGAATTCCGGTCGAATTAATATCTTTGAATGTCGGCTAAATCACTCAAAAATAGATATCTTTGTGAGAAAATCTATATTTCATAATAAATAACAATATTATTATGGGTTGAAAACAGGCCCAGAGTTTCAATCTATAATAGGACTAAATATTAAATATATAAAATTATGTAGTTATATAAAAATATATAATAAGAATAAAAAATACAAAAGTGAAGAAAATCTGAAGCTTCTAAGACTTTTTTCGATAGTTCAGTTGACTAACAAACAAAATTAGAAGTCTCAAATGGATCTCAACACATTTTATTTAATATTTCCCCCAATACTTACAACCAATTTATTAATAAAATACTTCAGTGCTAAACAGAGTCACATCAGGTGTATCGCTGTAACAGTAAATCTATTCTGAATAATAATATTCTTCTAGTACATGAAGGTTTATCAAGCCAAAGAAACAAAATAAAATATATGTAACAAAACTCTGACCTCTTTGGCTGTACATAAGCTTTGGATTAACGGAAATAAACAAATTGTACTTAGCAGGCAAAAACAAGACGTAAACAGTAGGTATATTTATAGGCATAGAAATTCTATATAACATTTTATTGCATTGCAAAAACAACCTTATTCAACATTACAATAAAAATCAAATCACTGGTGCATTACGTCCACACTGGCAGACATTTAAAATCATTAGAATAATTTCAACTGATCACAATACAAAAACGTACACATTTTCCAAAATAGCACCAATATTTTAATATCAGCACATCGCGTGTACCGTAAAACGATTGCTGGCAACACTTTTCATTTAAAAAACAAATTTACATCTAGCAACACCAAAACTTTTTGCAAAAATGCGCGGTTATTTAATTCCTAAACTGATATAAATTCGAAATTATTCAAGATATGGTTAGTTAGACATTTAGATATAATATGATGATTTGCACCCTAAATCCGATCACACTTCTTACAAGTAGAAAATATACATTAGACTTTCTTGTATATAGATATGTAAAGATAAAATTAACTCTATGGTAACGCTTTGTCTACGGAATCATAAAAGCGGAAAAGTATCGGAAAAACTAAAAACACTATTTCACATTTCCTTCTTGCCTTTACAAAACTTATCAAGAGCCGTAGTTAGTTTAATACAAAATTCTCCCAGTAATATTTTGGCAGATTATTATAATTCTAGGCTCTTGGTTATTATTACGTACTTACTTTCTATAACGTTATATTTCCGACTATTTATTACTTCAACATTAAAGAGAGTATTGTATGATATTCACCTTCCAATGCAAAATTAATGACAGAACCTTGTTTAACAACCATAAACATTAACGCACGTTAAAATTTACAAAACTACAACTAAAATTAACACAATGTGTAGCAACTACAATTATACAAACGTACCTAATTTTATTTGGTCTCATTTTAGTAACGGTTATATTTCAACAGAAACTCTTAACAAATGAATAAAATATAATCTACTTGGATGTATATAGCTCGATATCATCGGTTTTAATTTAAAAAGAAATTACTCTATGGTTATGAGCAGCCATGTTTGTGTTCGCTATTTGAAATTTGGCGCGGATTACGGTGAAAAAACTCTTAGACTCCGCAGTAGGGTAGCCAAAACATTTGCTAAGCATTCGGCTCGAAGGGCCAGTTGGCCTTCGAGGGTCGAGTTGGTGTCTTGCTCCTGTGCTTGTGATTTCTTCAGGTTATGTTCGTGGATTATTTCCGCCATCTCAGCGCCAGCCAGTTCCTTGAAAGCAGCGGTGACGTCATGCACGCGTAGAACTAGATTCCTCGTTTGTAGTGGCGAAGAAGTGTGTCTGCCGAGCGCCTAGAACAATAAATTATGGATAAATAAATGATAAATACTTTCCAAAACAGGGTTGACGTCAGGCAGGCGGACGGTCGTGACATTAAGGGTCCCCCGACCCTAGACCAAAATACAACTTTCCATACAAACGTAGTCTACGTTTTATTTCAAAACGACATGTCCGATTTCGGCAAAATTTTGTAATGTCAAAGATATTGCAATTAACTAAGTTTATAACTAGTTTCCGACCGTAAAAATATGAACTTGAAATAGAATATAGTGTTTTATATCATTTTTGACCATTAGTATGGGAAACTTCTAAATCGTTATATTTTCTTTCCAGTTCATAATTTTAGTATAGGAAACCAGTTATAACCCTAGATAATTGCAATTTCTTTACAATTACCAATTTTTACCGGAATCTGACATGTGGTTTCAAAATTAAACGTAGACTACGTTTGTATAGAGAAGTCTAGGGTCGGGGGACTCTTAATCCAAATCGTTTAAACTGTACCGGCTATTTTTTTCTCGCTTTAGCATGTTCAAAGAAAATAGAATTACTAAGGTAACAGAAACCCAACGTCATTGAAACTATTGGAGGGCCCGTAAACGCAATACTGGAGTTGCGGGTAAACAAACAGAGATGGCAGCACACACGACTAGCAAAATAGTGACAAAGGAAGTTTTGAATATGCTTTAGAAATCTTTATTGCATTTCATATAAGTCATATTTAATTAATTAGTGTACTACTGTATTTAAATAATAGGAATAAAAGAGTACGTGTACAATATTTTTTAAATAATCTATATGATGTGCCCATTTAAAAAATTTAATCATTCGTCATGTCTACCCATCGTCTTATAAACATAATTATTTCCCTTCCTTGCCACTAGATGATGCTATAAGAATTATTAAAAAAATTAAAATCATTTAATACAATTATTTAAATAAAGTAGTACAGTACTACCACGTTTATAAGTCGCATCGGCAATTGTCGGCTGCGCAGAGTAGCGCATCCTATTACCGAATTTAACCGAATGAAAATTGTAAAGCAATAACGAACTTATTGCTACTGTGTAAGGTCGAAAATAACAGGAACTAAACAGAATGTGTTATCTCGCTCTTATGCATCTAGACAGATACCTACTCACTGCCGAGACGCCACGACGACGCGAAGTCCAGAAGTGCTATTTTTGAAACGCGGAGTCACCTAAACGAATGGTTTTTCCATACAAAAAATCGTTCGTTTAGTGACTCCGCATTTGAAAAATAGCACCTCAGACATAGCGCGTCCGCATCAGCCAATAGCGGACGAGTATTTTCGTGCCTTACAAAAATATGATTTCTGCGCAGGTACATCGGTGTAACTTATAAAAGTGGCAATAAGTACTGTACTCTAATTAATAAAATATGACTTAATATGAAATGCAATAAACATTTTTAAAGCACAATCAATAAATTATCTTTACCTGGGCCGCTACTCCAAAAGCGGTACGCACGACCGACGTTATTGCGTCAAGCAACATTGTGCATTAATTAATATGTGATGATAATATGACGTCACCTTCGGACAACCATTGTATTATTTTATGGAGTAAACCCTTGTAGTATGTAAAGCAGTATTTACTTGTGCGAGGTCTGCCAGTCGCCGCAGCGGTGCCAGACAGTCCGCCAGCGCGCTGGGCGCTTCCGAGGAGCCAACACCGCCGGTGCCCAGCGCCCCCACCAGAGATCTGGATGCTCCAACCAGAGACACTGCGCAGGATGTTAGTTCACTGCGCGCGCGCTGAAATGTCATAAAAGGATTATTAAAAGCTGACTTCTAGATTTTGATTTTGCTATTTAATTGTAAATTTTGTGAATTTATAATAAGTGTACCAATCATGTATGAATCTTTGACATCTGAAATGAATTTATTATTATTTATTTATAAACAGTCAAATGAGATACTTTTTTCTAAACCTCAAGAAATAATATTGTCTATGAGATGTACTGCACTGTTGTACTAACATTCTACAGTTTATTGGAGTCAAATATAAGCGTTCTTTCACTTTGGAATTCAAAATCTAAACTGACGTCTAAAATTAATACGACCACTTAGAAATGACGTTTTATTTCGCTAATAGTAGGTACTTTTTTTCTTATCTAGGAAACTACTACTTAAAGTATATTGTTTTTTGGGATTAACTCAACTCATTATAGCAGTTTATTCTGGTTACGTAAGAATCTATTGCAATCAAAATAATATGACACTTCAAGTCTGACTGAATTAGTCATGACGTTAGTGATGGTCAAAGAAGCATTCGCACAGACCTAGATTTTAACTGCGATAATATCTATGAGCATTCGCATGGCGCGAGGAACATTACCTACCTGAAATTTAATCTCGTCGATGTCCTCCCCACCACCGTGCGCGTGCTGGTGAGAGCATTTCTGTGCGACCTGGTGCAACCTCTGCAGCAGCCCGTCCACTGCCACCTCTGTCTTACAAAGCAGGTTCTCCAACGACACATGCCCATTATTCCCAGCTTGCAACTCCGGGAATTTGACAGTAGGAGGAGACGGAGGCGTTGGAATATCATCCACTACATCTTCTTTAAATCTCACGTGATTCTGAACTTTTGGAGTTGGACTAGCGCTGTCCCTTCTAAAGGACTTACGCTCCGATAGCGGAGGACTGAATACTCTTTGGTCGTTTCCAGCAGCCCCGTTTAACAGGTCTGGACGATTGCTAAAACGCCTGTTCATTTGCGGAGAACAGAGAGACAACGCCGTCGACATTTCCTTGTTTTTTAATATCGTGTTCTTCGTCTCCGAATGCGATCGTACGTGTCGGTTTTGCAACGTCATAGAACTGTAATTTTGCGAAGATCTCACGTTTAAAACTTCATCGTCACTCGCTCTGCTTTCGTTTTCCAGATTTTTATATGTATTCAGGTTTCTCTGAAAATGCGGTGATCCTATACTGGCTAGCCTTTGCTCCTGATTTCGTATTGGGGACAGCTTCTGTGCGTTTTTTATCCTTAAAACTTCGATACTGGGCACGGGAGGTAGAGGTGGCTTTTTGGGAGGTAGCAGCAGCGGTGGGGGCGGCGACAACACTTTGTTCTCGAATCTCGGAGGTAATTGTGGCGGGTTTTGCATGTGTTGCTCGTTGATTTCACACACAACTTTGTAATTTAGCTTCCTATTGTTCAATGTACTGAAATGGTTGTTGGGTATCTCAACAGCAGTTAGTTCATTGTTAAGGCATGTGAAAGAGTTTGATCGAGGTCGTGGGGCGGGAGTCGGAGGCGTTTTCGGCGGTCTTTCGGGAGGTTTCCTAGGAGGTTCGGAGGTTTTTCTTCTTGGTGGTGGTCTTATTTCACAAACATCAGGCATAGAGTCTGAATTTTCCATGTGACTTTCAACCTTATCACCTTCTTCTTCTTCTGTATCGTTATCACTTTTATTCTTATCTTTACTACAACATGAAAACATACCTTTTCTTTCGACAGTAGGATATTCTATGACATGTGCGTTCCCATTGGCTTGTTTGTCTCCATTAACACTTCTTCTTTTTCCTTTTGGAGAGTCAGACTTAGTAGGCGCCTGCGCTTTACTCTTATCTTTAAGTAAGAGACTATTTCTAGCGTCACTTAAACTTTTAGCAGTGAACATATTCCTAATCTCACTAACACTGAGTGTTCCCTTCACAACTTCACCATTCGAAGGTTTCACATTAGTATTAATACTATTTTTTGCCGCAAGTATTTGACTTTGATTCACGTAACTAACTGGTTCTCTATCTAGAGTAGAAGAATTTGAACCGGGTGGAGGAGGAATGATATAAGAAAGAATTTCTTCTGGTGTCAGTTCTATAGCTGGTGTTATTTTAACTGTAGGTGGCTGTATTGTAACATTGGCTATAAATTCTTCAAGCTCGCTAGTTTTTGGTGCTTTAAGATTTTCTTGGGAGTTTACCTTGTCATCTGCAAACGACGGCGGAACAACAGGCAAAATTTGAGGCACTTGCGTAGCACAATCTAATTCGTCGGGGGTTTGTGGGGGAGGTATTAACGTTAAATCTATAAGCTCGGCATCATTGTCTACCACACTTTCCTGGCAGTAGAACGGGAACTCACTGGTTTTGGCCTCTTCTTTACTGCTTTTTTCTTTCAATTGTTTTAAATATTCCTTTAGGTTTGGTTCCTTATTATCTGGTAAAGCATCTGGGCTATGTAATCCGAAACTAGTTCTTACTATTTTGTTAGTTGGTTTGTTCTGGTGTCGTCTAATAGGACTATTCGTGGGTGTGTACAAGGAATCGTTATCACTTTCGGAATGGCCTACATCACTGTTCAAAGCTATTAGTGCATCAGTTAATCCGCAATTGTTTAGTATCGCACTAAGGCCTTGGGATTGTCGGTTAGTTAAACTTGTACTGTTATTGTCTTTAGCACTTTCGGGTACGGTCAAACCACTAAGCCCTTGGTTTATTGTTTCTGTCAACAATAATAAGGAATCACTATGTTTAAGAATACCAGGAGCATCATCAGCGGCGGACATTCTACTATTATTAGATTCCGTATCACTCTCTAAGTGATCTACACTCGATTCCTTACCTAAAAATTCATCCCTCAATACACCATCACTGTACATATCTTCCGTATAAACATCACAATTTTCAGTCAAATATTGTTCAGAATTTTCTACTAGCTTTTGCATTTCCGCTACTCTTCTCAAGACTTCTTCGTTTTTGGCTTCAACTAACCTCGGGTTGTTGCTTGCATTCTCTAAGAGTTCCATTGATAGGACACTTTGAAGATCGAAACCCATGCCATCGTCAAGATAGCAGGCGTCATTAGGATCAAAAAGTCTGAATTCTTCATTTCTCTTGCATTTATCGAAATGAACATCGTGTCCCAGTAATCCTGGTTTAGAGTCATATCCTATTAATGGGCTAGAGTTGTTGCTGTGATTTCTGTTTGTGATGCTAGAGTTCATGTTGGTGTCAAGACTGGCTTTGGACTGGTCTGGCGTGGAGTGGTACGGCGGAGGCATGCTGAAGATGGCGTAGTGTTTCCTAGTGAGAACGGTAGGGTCCTCACAGTTCAAGTAACTCCATTTAGTAGGAACCACGTTGTGCTGTGATAAGTATGGTGGAGCTGAAAGAATTTACAAATGATATGAGATCTGTGATCATGTTGAAAAGAAACACAAATGTCTATGGATTGTATAGTTACCTATGTCTTCGGTGATTGGTTCTCTTTCTTGCTCCACGTTCAATTCTTGGCCAGTGGCAAGACGATAGTAGCTGAAACGTGAGAAAACTAAAGTTAAGTATAATATATAAATAAATCATTATACTTAGTTACTCATCAGGATACTTAGTTACTTATCACTCAGTAAGCCCGTGGATTACTTTATTATGGGTATGTCCCTTCCACGATGTATGAACACCTGGATTTTTTACATAAAAACATAAATAAAAGCAGAATAGAATACTCTTAATGAAACTACGTAGTGATCCCTCATATAAACAAGATCTTCTCTGAACTTTTTTGATCATCATAAATCATCTGCCTCACCATATTCCATTATCTGAGGTACGCGCAATATACTTTCTCCTTCCACAGTCCTCTGTTTCCTATCATCTACTTACCCTCATATCTCGCCTTTTTTTAAATATTTTTTGATAGATAGATAGATAAATAGTTTATTTGAACAATCAACACACATATATATATCGTAGCAAGTGGAGGTACATGGTCTATGCCTACCCCTGTGGGAAACAGGCGTGACATTATGTATGTATCAACACACATACAATAATATAAAGGCGAAAAGTTTGTGAGTGTGTGTGTGTGTACGTTTGGTACTTTTTCACGCGTAAACGGCTGGATCAAATTTGGTATGCAGGAAGCTGACACCCTGGAGGCGAGTAACACCGCGGAGCGCAGCTAGTTACAACATAAAAGCGAACACCCAAAATGAGTTGTGCGACTGTAAACTTACCCAGCTATAACCAAAGGCATCTCTGCCGCGTCTCGCTCGTCCATCAACAGGGCCAGGACTCTGTCTCGCCGCAGGAAGATGGCGACGTCTGCGCAGCCCGACCCTTCCGGCTTCACTCTGATGCCCTCCACTTCTTCTAGAGATGCGATGGATTGAGGCTGGAAAAATAATTATTAATTTATTAATAGAAAAAATAGATTTCCCTATCTGCTAACTATATATATTGTCAACTATATTGGGAAGTAAATATAAGAACTGTATTAATAGGATATGAAGAAACACCAGAGGAATATACCAGATATTAAAGACGAAGATTACAAGCCGTTAATGAAGCGTATGTATAAAGACAAAGAAAATCAATTTGAATTTATTTGAAGTTATTCCCCCGGTGTTACCCGCGTAGGGATTGCGTTTTGTTTTCTTTAACAATTAATATTGATATAATTGTAGAACTTTCAGCTGCACATCGTTCAGAGCAAAGTGTAGTCAGAGTACAAATCTTTTTATTGCGATGGTAAAGCAACCTATCGGTATTTTTTTATAAATCAATTTTTCGTGTAATCATCTTGTTATGTGTGGCAATTTTGACCCTTGCACACAGAATTATAATATGTACATACAGAATGGAATTTCCTAGGTTTTCGCGCAATATGCATATCCGTCCCCGTCCTCGCCTTGTAGACGCGGCTGCTGGCGCCTGCAGCCGCTCGCTCAACACCCTCCGTGAAGCGAGAACTGAGGAGAGGTGCGGGGACGGAGAACGGGGGCGCACATTGCGCGGGATTCTAGGTGATTCCGTCCTGTATGGAATACTTATAATAATTCTCTGCCCTGGTTCTATTTATCTCGTAAGGAAAGAACGTTCTACATACGTACAATCTACAGACTATCTCGTGTTCACCAGACATACTAAGTATTGTAGGAGCGAGGTGATATCCTCGACCGCCACAAGGGGAAGATCTTCCCGCCAGGCATGGTGTTGCACCTGGGGAACCGCGGTTCCAACGGTGAATCGTCGAAGTTGTATATATAGTCAGTTGCTATAGAACTCTGAGATCGAGATGTAGGTTCTGCTGGCGCCATCTCGTGTGATTCTTGTGAACTATGGTATCGCTTGGGTCATTGTTGTAAGTGGTTTTAAGTTCCTCGTAGTGGCGTAGAGGTCGCCACATATGTGAGACGGCGGCAGAAGCACTATTAAAAGGATTTCCACGTACCACAGAGTTGCTTCTGCCGACGATCTGGCTGAGGCCGAACCGGGGCGACACCAGCAGCACTCGCTCCGGCCGACTGCTGCTGAAGCACTTGGCGCCGTAGCTCGGCAGGCCCGACACGATGTCTAGGTAGTGCAGTTTGGCCTGGAAATTGAAGACAATATTGTAAGTAAAATTTTAGCCTAAAATGTTGAATCAGGAAAACCTTACTTTAAATGTGAAATTGACCAAAGACCATTGTGATTAGCATTGCATTGCCGTGTGGTTTCCGGCAGAGTCCGAGTCCAATGGATCGTAGAAGGCGACTCAGGAAATACAAGCTAAACAAAGCTTATAAACATCAATGAGACCTCTCCAACCAGACCTGGCCAGTGTGGAGAGTGTAGGTGAAAATCCTCTGGGGCGCCAAGTATGGCTCTGGTTGGGACAGAGAGGGTCCTACAGTGGAGACAAAAAGACCTGATGATGATTGTGATCAGACACCCCACCCACGGGTTGACGGGAGTATGTTTCAAGATATACTTGTGAATTTCACGTATTTCTACTAAGTTTTTTCAGTTTTGTTTATTATTATTTAACCTTTGGTAGATATTCCAATGCAGGACAAAGGCCTTCTTTATTTTACATACTCCACTCCCTGCTAGGTGTTTTTAAACAGCTGTCGATGTCGTCATATTGTCATCTAGTAGGCCCTTCTGGGTTCTTGGATCTTCTTTTGGATTCAATGCGTGACTGTTTCAATCATTTAAGATGCGGTTACTTTTATCTTATCAAAGAATCATTTTTGACCGATGATTTATTTTATGTTACTTACGATCGGTCGTTTTGAAAACTTCTTTAGGGAGGCCTATGTCCAACAGTGGACTTCCAGTGGCTAATATGATGATGATTACGTTGCCTACCTGTAACTGCGTCAGCTGCCTTTGACTGCCAGTCATCTGTGAGTTGAGTTTGAGGAAGTGTGCGATTAACCTCCGCAACTCTTTTCTCTTCATGCTCTCAAGCAAACCGCTTGGCACAAACCGCTCGAGACCGAATTCTTGCCTGAAAATACACGTGATAAAATAAATTTAGTAAGATGCCCTCAATACAAAGTCGAAGTTAAGTTTGTTGGTCATTTATATAATTATAATATAAGATAACCACAATTGTAAAACTTAATTTAAACCACTTAATTCTCACACTACAAATGCTTAGTGTCTATGTTAATGTTTTGCCTCTCTTGTAGCCTTATAAATACATACCTGTTTCGCGCTATGAGTGAAACCCATTGCAGAAATTAAGCCTATATACATTTCTCCAGAGTAACATTTCTGGTGTTGTAGTTGTTCACAAACAATGTACTTTACTACCAGACACGCTTACATGCGTACTTAATTATACATAGAACCACACGGTAAAAAAGAACTTACTCCACAGCCTTAACAGTCAGCTTCGTCGGCGACAGATTATTCGCAAGCGCATGTTGATGCATATGCAAGGCCGCCAGCCTCAACGCCACATCAGGCTGCAATTCCGGTGCAAACCGCTCCTGGGCTACATCGTTGCAGCATTGTAAGTAGAGGTAGTCCAGTGCAGCGAGGTCTTTCTGTGCTAGTTCTGCCGCTGACGTGGGCATGAAGACCACACGGAATAAGCACCGCATCTTGTGAGAACCAGGCTTGGCCGCGATCTGTTATGTTGGATTTGGGCAATGGTTATTACCAAATGCTGATAATCACTATTTTTTTAGTTTTGTAAGAGAATTAATTTGATTTTGTCTTGTTGATCTAGCAAGCTAAATAAATAGTGGGTTACGAATTATGAATAAATAGTAAATATTATATATATATTATATAATAATAGTAGATATTCTTACCCTTGCTAGAAACTCCTTAGGGTCCAACAGCGTCAACTTATTTCTCCGCAAACTCTTGACATGCTCGACGACCAAGCTGAAATGCTCTTCTGCCGTGATGCACAGCTTGTCTTTCAAGCTGGTGACCACGTCGGCGACGGTGGTGGTGCTGTCGTACTTGAAGGATTTGGTCTGGCCGTTCTCGAGGAATACCTTGAGGACGTTTGCCATAGGAGGCAAGCAGAGGTCGCCAAGGGAGAATGCTGAAGGCTGGAAAGGTAGACATTTTTTGTTGCAAAAATGTATAGTTGGCCAACGGTTAAACAGTTACATAGAGAAGGTATAGGCCAAGATTCTTGACATAAATCAACACGTAAATTTTTATAGCTATATTAGCTTTAGTGTGCTTCTTTTGCTTAAGTTTATTTGGATTTCCGTCAAATATTTCTATTTTGAATCTTCTTTCATTCCTTTCCTCTAGAAATCTTCGGAATATCAAATTATTCTAAGTCAGTATCTGTTTAACCAAGTATACAAATTTAAAGGTACTTACTGGGTACATAGGCGCCCCGTTCAGCTGTACCGAATCCGCAAACCTTACTCTGGGAGGCCTAGCTCTTAATCTCGCCCTTTTAGCCGCTGACAAAAGGGCAGATCTCCTCATAGGGTTCCCGGTCCGCGCCGGCTGGCAGACCCTCAGGGTGACCTTGTCCGAACACGCCCTGACGGCCGAGATGACGTGCTCTCGAGCAGCCATGCTGACGTCTTCGCCATTCACGCAGAGGATCTGGTCGCCTGGTTCCAGCTGGAAACAGTAGGTTTTGGTATTAATATTAATGAATAATATTATGTTGATTGGCACTAGAAAGAGTAGGACTTAGAGAGAAAACATATTTTTAAAGGTATTGAAACTGTAAGAGGGAAGATGATTGGACGCTTAACCCATTGACCGCCAGGGATTTCAGACACAATAGTAAAACAATCAATTTTTGAAAAATAATACACATGGCGCTGAACATGTTAAAAAGACATGACTATTTCAAGTCTTTTCAGAATAATAGTAGAACGAAAAAGAAAAGTGAGACAAGAAAAAGCAAGCCCGAGGATGAAGTTTTTACAACAAATAAAACAAAAGTTTACTCCTTACTTTTTTTCGTCTGGTCGTGCCAGGACATTAAAAAGGCAGACAGAAGTCAAGAATAGAGGCATCTTCACTTAACTTCAATGACATAACAGTGTCGTAAAAAAGAAAGATATCCTACCTTGCCAACGCTTGGTGAATTGTCGGTCACGAACCGAACGAGCACGGGTTTTTCGGAGCCCGCCACGAACCCGAAACCCAGTTCGGGGTCCCTCTCCAGTACCACGTCGCGGGGGGCGGGGGGAGACTCGCAGGAGCAGCCCTCGGGCGCCACGTAAGTGGTCGTTTTGTTGACATGGCTGAAAGATATAAAAATAATCTAACGTTATTCATTCATTGGGCCGACGACATAAGCCACGTAATGAGAAAGACCTGGATGAGAAATGCTCAAGACCGAAGAGAATGGCCAGCATATGAGGAGACCTAGGTACACTCAACAGTACCCACTGTTGAGTGTTCCTAGGTCTCCTCATATGCAGTCGGTCGAAGGATGAAAGAGAAAAAGAGAACATTATTCAATAACATAGAGGCCTATGTCCAGCAGTGGACGTTATGCAGCTGAAATGAAGATGGTAATCATGGTACAATAAAATAAGGTATTCTCTTCCCGAGATGGAACTTGACTACGTCACAAAGTGTTGCCACTGATTGTTCTTTTCGGTAAATTTAAGGACTTTCTCAATTAGTTCATGAATATTTTAAAAAATATTAAGTAACTTAGCTATTTAGTATCTCGCGATTCTCGCGTGATTTATCAATTCAATATTTTATAAATTGATATAATGGATTATTAATTCGAAATTGGTATATAAAATTCAAAAATGCATTACGCTCAGGTAATTCAATTTCACACAGTGGCAACATATCAAACTGATGACGTAGTCAAGTTCCACCTACGTCATCAGCTGTCACGGGAAGAGAAAACCTTATTTTATTGTACCATGATGGTAATGATTCTTCAAAACACAAGTCATTTATATTTACAGGAGGATTCAGTGAGTCTATTTGTGGCAACATCTACGCCACTATTACAAGAACTACTAAGACAATAATGAAGACATGGAATTGATATTAGAGTTCCTGCGAAGTTGCATAAATTACGAACTGAGACTATAGCCTGGCAAGTTCAGATCTTTATTAGGTACTAGCCGAAGCCCGCGACTTCGTTCGCGTGGACTTTATGTCTCTGGAAAATGCTCATCAGGCTGAACAACTTTTACTAAGGCGGCATTTTTATATCTCTTATAGTTTAGCTGGACCATTATGGTTCTGCATCAGGCGTTCCATTTTACAAAATCATTTATACCCTATATGTTGCCCAGGCTTAATAGCTATATAACAAAAAAAGTTTCGTTCGAATCCGTCCAGTATTTCCGGAGATTAGCGTGTACAAACAGACAAACAGACAGACAGACAAACAGACAAACAGACAGACAGACAAACAGACAAACAGACAAAGAGACAGACTTTTTTTTTAAATTCTTACTCTATTACAACGTCTCCATCGCCCCCAATATTTTTTTTGGAAATATATTTAATGTACAGACACACTTCTTTTACTGTTTTATTATATGTATAGATATAAGGAACGTACGAAGAAATATGCCAATCGTACAGCTTGATGTTTTGCACGGGAAGTCTGTCTGATCTTTTTTTATTCAGTGGCAATTAACTTTCCGTAAAACTTACTTCGCACTGAATAAAAAATATCTTAATTGTGCCAACCAAAAATAAAAAGTGGTGACCGATGATCGCTTCCGATTTTTTAAATTTTTATTTTACAAAATTTTTGCAATACATTCATTAGTATTAGACATACGTAAACTAGTAACATCAACTTGAGAACCGTCACCAATAGGTATAATAATAAAAGTAAGTAACCTAATCAATTATTTAACCTAAGTACGTATGATATAATATACCAAGACATGATGACACCAGCTATGAAGCTTCCTTATGAAGCTATGAAGCAAGGGAATGGGCGAAAATGCGAATCATATTAACAGGCGATGCGGCTAGCAACCCATCACTGTATTGATTGCTTTTCCATCTTCTCGCCCACCATGACGCTAAAAGTGGCTTTTGGATCTTGCGGCCCTGGGCTCTGCATAGAGCCGCAAGACCCAAAATGCTCTGTCTGCCCTATTAGGGATAAAGACGTGATAGTATGTATGTATGTATGAAGCTTCCTCACCTACTAATTAATATTTTCTCATGATTTACATTATTACTGAGCCTAAGTATGTTTATTTATCTCAGAATAATTTACTAGCGAATCCTTAATACATTTTCGTTTACCGACGCTCATAAATTGTAGCAGCAGTTCATTTCTATCCTTCCAATAGGTTTTTCTATTACCATGGGTAATGCATCGATCCCCAAGGAGCTCTTTCCTTTAATCTACATAAAATATTGATGCGATTGTAGGAATTTAATAGATCGAAGTGATTTTTTTGTTGAACAAGAAAGCTGAAGCCGAAGTGCCCTGGGGATATTTTTGTCAATATTTTTGAAAACAAAGTCTTCACTTATTCGTAACATATTATTATAAACATCCCCTATGTTTTTATGATGCGTAGGAATATCTTTATATTATGTCTAAGGTAATTTATATAAGGTTTTCACTAGCTTCCGGAAGGTTCACGTCAAGTATAATATAACCTCTGTAAAGCTGAGATGGGCGGTAGTGTTCATAATAAATATATGTACAAATAAGTATATATTATGTACAAATACTGATTAGAAGAAAATGTGGACCAGCTTTTTTTCTGCCTGCTTTCAAAAGAATCAAGGAAAAGAAGAAGCTAGGTTTGCCAAAAGAGGCCGTTTTCCGCAAATATGCAAAGAAAAGCTTTATCACTTTAAACTGTAAACAGTAAGTTCGTCTAAAATGGTCTTAAATGCATGGTCTTTGTAGAAACTCGTCTAAAACGCAACTCAGAACTCGTCTAAATTGCAAGTAGTCTCAAATGTTATTTCGACTAAATTGCGGCTAGTCTAAAATGTTTTAGCCTACTCCTGCAACTGGTCTAGATACGTATTATTATTTTCAACTATTTATATATTTTTATTCTGTAAATAGTTTGGAGGGCTATCTAGGGCTTTATGAAACCGAAATTTTAAGGGCCTGAATTTTCTGGGGTGCTGCCCTCATTTAAAATAAATTATTCAAAAGAAAATGGAAAAATCATTTATTGGGCTACATGAATTGTTCGGGGTTAGCACATACGATGTGTTTTCAAAGGGTTTATGTAATCTGAAATAGAAAATTCCACTCACTTGATGTAATAAGGCTTTCCTCTGCTATCCAGTGCCTGCTCCCATCCATACGGTAGTTCCTCCTCATCCTGCTCCGTCTGACTGCCACTGCCACTCGCACTGCCGTCCTTGGGAGTCGGCCAGTTCTCCGCAGGAGGCAGCCAGCTGGCCGTCCTCGTGACGTGGCTGTAACAAACAATAGAGCTGTTAGGATATGTGGACCAGGAAGACCGGCTAGGAAGACCACCCCCATAGCATGGCACTATCTGACCATGGCATGGTCTATCACTATTTTGCACTACGTAATAATAACAAGCGGGAGAGTACAAGTCCTTCGCGCGATATAACTAAATTGGGTGTCATGCTACGGGGGTTGGAAAGAAAACCGAGGCATATAGCTTCATGAAGGTTAACGTCGTATCGTATAGCGAAGTAAAAAGCTGACGAAAGCTTTATTTTTTACATATTTAATATTGCCTTAGACTCTGTCTAAACCAAGAAAAGACTAAATTAGTATGTGTATCTATGTATGTATAAAAAACTCTTCAGATTTGCTCATTAAGCGACAAAACACCAACATCTACTCCCTTTTATCGCAACTTAAAAGGTAAAGTGCCCAAGAACCGTTTTTATTTTACACTTTTGTAAATGTTTTCAAGTTTTCCCTAACTTCTTTAGCCCTGGGACATTATTAAAAGTGCCTTGCCACAATAAAGACGCGATAACGAAGGGGAAAATTGTCTTTATTGTACCGAGAGGCGATGGGGCTGTACTTAAATGCTATGTTAAAGGAAACTTTTTCAGATAATTTTGTAGACTGTAGAGGTTACGAAATTTTATTTTGCATATTTACAATTGTGACAGGAGGGTTATGCTTTTTGATTGTACGTTTGTCAAACATTCATCATCATCCGAGCGTATTCCCGATTGTATACGCTCAGGAGGCAACGCTTCAGAGTTCGGAGTCCGCTACCTAACCTAGGAGATTTGGCGAGGTTACTGAATTTCACACAGAGCGACTGCCGCATGACCTCCGTAACCCAAAGGGTAGAACAGAATCAATCCTTGGATACGTTTGAGAAAACGCTAGATAGCTTTCGAGACCCATATTTTATGTGTACATGTTTACGTGCCTTCCAATACAAACGCGGAAATATCTTTCTTTTCGGATAATCAGGTGTTCAAGCCTGCAATTGCAATATACTAACCAGACTGGAAACCAATTTTCACAAGTATGTTTCCCAGTGGGATTCGAACCCACCACTAGACCACGAAGGCAGTCCTATGTTTGTCAAACATTGATCCAATAACATTCCGTCTTATTTTAAAACGAGGACTGACTTTGTTACTAAGTTTAAACCATTATCCGACCAAATCAAGATGACTTTTACGGTTAAGATAATGGCATATTAATAGATGTCAACTTGATTCGGTCGGATAACGGTTTAAACCTAGTAAAAAAAATTGTCTGCGTTTTATAATAAGACGGATTGTGTCTAGCAATACGTAGTTAGTACTCGTAGTAACAAAATGTACTTGGAAGACTCGGAAAAGTAAAATTTCATACAAAATAATAGAAAATTAGTTTTTAGACGTTTTTGGTCCCGTGAACTCAAAGTTGGCATTAGCAACTACGTTGCGCGTGGCCTGAAACGCACTTGGCCGGTTATTTATAAAAAACTATAGTGGCTAGTAGAGCCCGCGGTTCGTTATATTGCTCTTCCTTGTCTCTAGATGGCGCTGCAGATATTAATTAAAACATTATAATCTTTGATCGCTTTTATTTAAATAAAGTAGTACTCTAATTAACTAACTAACAAGGTAAGAATGGTACAATAATTGTTCCTTTTTACACATTTCATTATAACACAGCGTCCTTTGTGCACTAAGAATATTTCATATTTCCGTAAATTTTGGTACTAACATAAACACATCACTCGTTCACAAAGTAGGTTAAGTTATGTTATTGTTATTTTCTTAGTTAGGTGATTAGTTTTGCTGGCTTATCCTAGCGTTTATTGTCTTCCTTATACCTACATTAAATCAGTCCCTATTTGTAAAAATCTCCTTTACTTTTGTCACTTTTTTGCCACTAGTGTGTGCTGCCATCTCTGTGAGAGCAGCTGGTACTAATTTCACCAACTAGTTATGCCTATTTACAGGCTCTCTAATAATTTTTATACTTTCTATGGCGTTGGGTATCTATTACGTTAGTAATTATATTATCTTTGACGGAGGGCAACTCCCTTATATCAATATATCAATTAGCTAACACATCCGTTCCTGTCGAATCAGGGAACCCTAAATACCGGCCGTTTCCTGATTTATACGAAGTGATATCGCTAATGAAATCGGAAGGAAGAATCCCATGGAAGAACCCTTTATTGCGACGGGGGGTACGAATGGGATATGTTATGTAATTATATTACTTAGATACATGCTCCTTTTAGGGTTCCGCACCCAAAAGGTAAAAACGGGACCCTATTACTGAGACTCTGCTGTCCGTCCGTCCGTCTATCTGTCACCAAGCTGTATCTCATGAACCGTGATAGCTAGACGGATAAAATTTTCGTAGATGATGTACTTCTGTTGCCGCTATAAAAATTAATACATATAAAACAGAATAAAATAAATATTTATGTGGAGCTCCCATGCAAAAAATGACATTTTTTATAGATAATGGTACGGAACCATTTGTGCACGACACCGACTCGCACTTGGTCGGTTATCCTATTTATTTCTCCCTTGCTGGACTAGTAGAAAAGAGAAAACTTAGAATGTATCATCTGCTCTTCCCGCGCGGATCGTAGGAGCCGATCAAGGGAATGGACGAGAGAAAGAAAAACGTTAGAATATAGGTACTACGCTGCATTTTTCGCTCGTAAAAAAGTCGTTCGAAGGAATCAGAAAAAAATCACTATTTCGATGCCTTTTGCCACATCAAGCTAAAAGCCTTTGGGTCTTACGTGACTGGGCTCTGTCTACCTTTGTAGGGATAAAGACGAGATAATATAGTACGGTCAGGTATAACTCATATCAAAAATGGACTCATAATTTCTCATACAATTATTAGTATTAGAGATAATGACTACACTAGCACCTAAAGTAGCCTATATGTTATCCAGGGTGTCAACTTCCTGCATCCAAAATTTATCAAAACTGGTGTTTGCGCATGACGACAAACAAAGACACACACACACACACACACATACACAATCAAACTTTTGCCTTCATAATATTAGTGTGATTCTTAAAGTGTGTACCGTAGGTACCTAATTTAGTTATTTCACAATTATTTTTATAAAACTGGGTCAACTTAGCATCCTTATAAAATACGTAGACAAACATTTTCACCCTGAAAGGTACATAAACAAAAAGGCAGACAAACTGGTTAAAATCGCCTGGAACGAGTTTTCGTCAGTTTGGGGCTTTACAATAATAATAAATAAATAAATAATAAATATATAGGGACAAATTACACTAATTGAACTAGCCCCAAAGTAAGTTCGAGACTTGTGTTATGGGATACTAACTCAACGATACTATATTTTATAACAAATACGTATATAGATAAACATCCAAGACCCAGGACAATTTGAAAAAGGCCATTTTCCAACTTGCCCTGACCGGGAATCGAACCCGGGACCTCTGGGTGGCGGACTAGCATGGTGACCATTACGCCACGGAGGTCGTCAAAACAATACAATATTATTGCACAAAATAAAATACAGCACAAAACTATCTTAAAAACTAGGAAATGCGCAAAAGGCGGCTATATATAAGGTCTAACAAAATATACTGAAACTATTTTAAGGGTGAAATAAGTCCTGATACTGAACAACTTTCCCCAAGGAACATCTGTCGAAATATGAAAAGTAATCTTTGGCCTCCCATACAAGTTACCGATCAGCTGATCCAAGTTTGTAAGCTTGGGGAAAGTTGTTCACTATCACGGACTGAAAATAGTTTCAGTTTATTTTGTTAGTCCTTATATAGGCTTTAGTTCAAAACAAGCTAATTAGGTACTGAATTTCACAACTCACTAGTAACTACTACACTAAACCACACACACTTACGTTACTACGAGTAGGTGTATTACTATTTTATGTGTTACGTGTTAGTTGTTTACTCTATGATACTCAGTGAAGCGAAAACTCACTTAGCTCACGGTCTAAAAATAAGTGCCTACTAGGCTATTATCCACCCAAAACAAGAAGTCATTTCGAAATATGTCACCTTCTTTTTCGTCACTGTGGACTATTTAGACGTTCCGTCATTTAATCAGCTATGTCCTGGAAGGCTTCATTTGGATGTTTTTGAATAAATAAATATAAATAGAGCAATAAAGATCATCATCACCCGAGCGTATTTTCCAGGTTACATCCTCAGCAGTAACGCTTCAGAGCCCGGGGTCCCGCTACCTAAGTAAGGAGATTTGATGAAGTTACTGTTTTTTTTTGTTAGTACCCATAACACAAGTCTCGAACTTACTTTGGGGCTAGCTCAATCAGTGTGATTTGTCCCTATATATTTATTTATTTATTTATTTACACAGGGCGACTGCCGTCTGACCTGCGCGACCCAAAGGTTAGACCAATCCTTGAGTAGTTTGATGATCAAGTAGCGTTTGATAGCGTTTGAGACTCACCGTTTATACGTTCCTGTCGAAACACGCAATCATCTTTCTTTTCAGATAATCAGGTGATTCATGCCTGCAATATCCTAACAAGTCCGAAAACAACTTTTCACAAAGTATGCTTCCCAGTGGAATTCGAACCCATGACCTCCGGATCACAATGCGAACGCCTTAACCACTGGACCACGGAGGCAGTCAAATAGAGCAATAAAGATAGTTAGACAAATCCACAAATCACACTAATTGAGCTAGCCTTAAAGTAAGTTTAAACTCGTAATTCATCACCATCGTTTCAGCCGCATAAAGTCCACTGCTGGACATAGGCCTCTTCCAAAGATTTCCAAAATGACCGATTACGAGCGGCCTTTCCGTTTTGTCAGGTCGTCTGACCACCTTTTGGTTGGGTATCCTACGCTTCGTTTGCCAGGACACGGTCGCCTTGTATTATGGGATACTAATTCAACAAACGATTACGTCACGGAGGTCGTAGTTACATAAAAAAAGTCGTCAATGTTTTAGACTGCGTTTTATAATGAGTATCAGTACCATACCCCCATGCCCAGTCAAGAGTCCAAACTGAGTTTGAATAACCACTTTTTTTACAATCAATTTTTGGCCCCAATGTTCTTTGCAAAATGAACCCTAGAAACTATAAAATGTACCTAAGTACAGGAGAGGAAATATATCCGCCATCCTTTGTGGCATTCGCCGCATACTTCACGAGAGTCATTTTGCCCAAATTCTTTGGCTTTCATTACCCGAGGCATCTACGTGACAGAGACACTGGATGCGAGCCACTTTGTAAACTTTACAAGAGATTTAGGGGAAAATTAAAAATATTTTGGTTATGTTCTAATTCTAAATGCTTTAGGATTTTAGAGAGATTGCTAAACCATTACTTACTGCCACGGGCGAGAGAATCCTAACGATCATAAACGTCATGCGACCTAATTCGCAAATTTATATCAACTCAAATCAGATACTTGTCTAATCGTAATAACAAACATTTTTTATTGGATTTTTATGAAATATAAACAAGCGAAAATATACATTTATAGAAGTAATAAAAGGTAAAATTAATTTAAATGCACATTGAAATTGTAACAATTACGAACACCAAAATAGTGATTAAAAGTGCCTATTTTTAGCGAATAAAATAAACTTTTTAGAGGGGGAAAGGTAAAGTAATTTTAACAGGGAATAAAATATTTTTAGCAAAAAGTAAAATACACCGCTATTTTTAATGGTCACGTTGCAAACGGTCCGGCGACAGGGGAGCGGACAAATTGGTCCGGTCGCAATCTAAACAGCGGTGACCGCATGTTCGTGCTGTCTGATTGCGAAAGGTTACATATTTTCTATTCTAGGGTTAGGTATACAAGAATATCTAAAAATGCAGATCAAAAATCTGACACCGGTGTAAGTCACGACAGTTTTTTTTCTTCTTTACAGCCACGTCTGATAAATAGCCGCATAATTTTCTTTGTTTATCGCTACGGTTGACTGGGAGAAAATGCTCTTAGAACTAAGTTTGCCATTTGTTAAAAGTATATTTGTACTTTGGAACAATAAAATTTGATTGATAAAGTAAAATAAATGAGTAATATTCACAGCAAATATAAAAAAGATTAAACTAAAGTATAAAGTATAAGTATGTTTATTTGCAGTTTGTGTAGTAAATGTAATTTTAATTTTCTTCTTTCTTAATCCTATATATGAACACGCCTGTATGCCTTTCTTACATAAACTTCTTCTCTCACAGGCCTACTAGAAGAGATCTCTTTTGAGATAAGTAGTTTCTTTGTACAACTTTTATTTTATGAATTCTCTGTATACATTTTCCGCGTACGTAAATTGGTATATAAAAAATAAAATATAATACACAGCTGTATTCACAACGGTCACGTGCAAACGGTCCGGTGACAGGGGAGTGGACAAATTGGTCCGCGCCGCAATCTAAACAGCGGTGACCGGATGCCCCGTGCTGCCTGATTGCAGCGACAAGTTACATACATTTCTATTCTACGGCCAGGTATACAAGTGTTTATGTAATATAAAAAAAATGTCTTTAAGCAGCTTCAAAACTCTGACACCGGTTTTGGTCACGATATTCTTCTTTACAGCCACCAAAGTCTGATAAATAGCCGCATAATTTTCTTTTTTTATTCCTATTGTTGACTGGGAGAAAAAACTCTTAAGTTCGCAATTTGTTAAAATATAAGTCATTTTTACAGCAGAAATAAAATAGTTTAAACTAAAGTAAAATACACAGCTGTATTCACAACGGTCACGTGCAAACGGTCCGGTGACAGGGGAGCGGACAAATTGGTCCGCGCCGCAATCTAAACAGCGGTGACCGGATGCCCGTGCTGCCTGATTGCAGCGACGTGTTACATACATTTCTATTCTACAAAGGGTGTTTTTATTTTTTAATAGTCACAATAACTTTTGTTCTTTCCTTGTCATATCCTATGCGGGGTTAGTTAGTCCCTTAAGGCCATACCCAAATTTTCCGGGGTCCAGTGGCGCCGCCATTTAAAATAAATCATTTAAAAGGAAACGGAGATATCATTTAAAATTGTGTCTTGGTCAAGTTCTAGATACCCATTCAAAGTATTTTTTAAACTACTTTTTGTAGTTTTAAGTGAGAACGTGATGCTTTTCTACGCACATTTGCGAAAAACGGCCACTTTTAGCTAATGTCTGTAGAAAAGCTTCACGTTCGCACTTTAAATTATAAACAGTAGTTCATAAAATAGTTTTAAGGGTTATCTAGGGTTTGACCAAGACACAATTTTGAATGATATCTCCGTTTCCTTTGAATTATTTATTTCAAATGGCAGCGCCACTGGACCCCGGAAAATTTGGGTATGGCCTTAAGTAATACTTTTTAGCCATTTTTATCGATATTGCGTCTTTTTTGGGCTACGCAGCGGGGTGCGGAGCAGTGTGCGTATCGCCTTACTGCTAAGATCATTTTCTCCCAGTCATCCACAGGGAAGAACAGAGAAAACTACGCTTCTGCTCTCTTGCCCTCCTGCATGTTCATTAATTAGCGGGTCATGTAGTACTCTAACCGTAACCGCGACCGACGCATTACATGCCCATAATAATAGGAAAATCGCACGAAATCGTTTTTTTTTTTTGGGTAATTGTCATTGTGACCTTGCGTCTAAATATATAAGAATCTTATAATTTACTGGATAGCTCAGACAAGCATGTTCGAGTTTCGCAAGCCGTCGTATCTCAAAGAGTGATAATGTGGTATCGACGGGTTCGCTCGGCCGCCCACGCTTCCAGCCCATTTAACACGAACCACGGTCTATACTATATTTTAGTATAGGTAGCAGTTATATGTGTTGTACTTATGTCACTAACAAGTCCCGGAACAAGAGAACTATATATTGAACTTTGTGCCGTGTGGTTTCCGGCATAGTAGAATAGGGCCACTCCAAGTCGTGGATGTCGTAGAAGGCGACTTAGGAATACAAGCTAAACAAAGCTTATAAACATCAATGAGACCTCTCCAACCCGCCTGGCCAGCGTGGAGAGTGTAGGTCAAGTCCTCTGGCTGCTCTGGCCAAGTATGGTAGTACAGAGAGGGTCGTGCTCCTGCAGTAGAGGCAAAAAGACCTGATGATGATGATGATAATGAACTTACTATAGGGTATTACCAAAAGAAAATGACTGAGACTCATGAAAATGCTGAATTTAAATCGCTTTGAGCATACTTGAGTTGCAAGTAGTGCTGCATAACTGTCGATAGTTGACCTCGGAAAACAGTCACAATATCGATATTATTGATAGTCCTATGGATGTGATAGATAGATAGTTAACTCTTTATTGTACACCAAAAAGAAAAAACGTAACAAATAAATTATTTTACAATAAAGGCCTTGTTAGCTGCAGGCGCTTGCAGCCCCCAACTCACTCAACACCCTCGATCAGACGAGAACGGGGGTGAGGTGCGAGGACGGGGAACAGGGACGCATATTGCACTTATGAGATTTCGTTCTATATTAATTCAGTGCCACTGTGCCATCGTGCCTCAGTTCGAAGGTGGTCTAGGCTCTTCCATGTGGCCCATGGGAGTTCATGACCTGAAGGCAGTTCCTGTGAATGTCGCATAAAATCAGAGGGAGGTGGGTTGGGTATTGGCATAATCCTTAGTATTTATACACACGTACTTAGGCAGAAAACCAAGCGGCGCAGGGAGTCATCCATCTACGTTGCTTAGTCACAATCTCTATGGTCACAATTACATTATTTTGGCGAGAAAAAGCTAAAGTACTTAGTATAAACGGGGAGGTATAGTAATCTCGTAGTCGAGAACAATAACGATAATCCGCTATTGTAGCTGACTGTACCAGCACAGTCAGTGAGACGGGGTGCGAATATACGCGAGTTTAGCGTAAGCAAGTACATAACCAATAATACAACTTGGTATTGGTAGTTTACTAAATCGTATGCGAGTAAACATTGCTTAGACAAATCGTTACTTCACGTAACGATGTGTGATGTCTAAGCAATTTTTGAAAACTACTCGTGCTGTTTTTTAAAGAATCAATTTGGGTAAGAGTCCCTTAGAGCCTATTTTTGGTTTTACAAATTTTTAATAATTTATGAGCATGATTTATAATTATAACACTAAACTACACCAATTTCAATAAAAATTTAAAATCAATAATTTACAAAATAGTATAAAGCAAACCATTAGACGGTTTCATTATTTTTATAGTTTTTATGACACTGCCCTCTCATTTTACGCGGACATTTATTGTAATGTAATACTTTCACAAAGCTTTTCCGTACCGCTGTATAACAAACCACGCCCCAGCTTCTGCATCGGAATGATAAAATATGATCCCGACCCGTTGCTTTTATGCTAACATTACTGCATTCTCCCAAACTAAGCATTAGTTGATCCTTTAAACCAGGGTTTTATATGCTCATTTGATATAGGCACCTATTCCAGGTAATGCCTTTACTGATTTAACTCGTCTATGTCGTTTTCGATATGAGTTTACAGTAAAAATAATAGATGTGGATGAAAGAAAAAGATCTTTTTCTTTCATTAAACATTTCCAGGTTGATTTTGGACCCATTATACGTATTACTATACGTATTAAAATCCCTGAATCACTAGCTAAGGATACTATGTGTGCCTAGCTAGTCCATTCTCCCGGTAGAATGAACTCTTGATTGATGCTTATGAAGCTTTTCTGCGCAAATGCGAAAAACGGCCACTTTTGCCAAATGTGCGTAGAAAAGCTTCACGTTCTCACTTTAAACTATAAACAGTAGTTCATCAAATAGTTTAAAGGCTTGGTAAAGACACATATTGAAATTATTTAAGAAAATGAACTTGAAATAAAGATGGGTAATGTAATTCGTGTTGTTCCTTTTCCTCTTACTCCTAAATTTATATTTTTTCAAATCACAGCCAGTAAAAAGGTATAAAAGGTGTCCCTTGGGATTGAGTGGGACCGGAACGCGTGACAGTGCGGGTCCTAAGTCAACACAATCATATGGGGACGTAGGTCAAGGGTGTTTGGCACTGCTTCCTGAATCCTGGTACTATTTTATACCGGGTGTTAATTCACTGCCGACAGCTTGAAAAAGCGACTCAGTGAACCTGTCAATATTTGCAACTTTGATTTTTTCGGAAACTCAATTTTTACGTGTTCCAAATTTCCAAGAGAAAATTCAAAGTTGCCATACAATTGCCTGGTCAGTCAGTGCAGTGTGGTTTATGGCCCAAAATTAGACAACTCCATATCTTCCTGTTGTCTTGAAATGTATAATAAGGACAAAGCATAAAAATATTATGCTACAAAAGCAATTCCGTAGGTGACTTGGTCGTTAAATCTCACAGGATTTTTTCACCGAAAAGCCGAAAAGTGGACATTGCGAGAAGAGAAAGGCATATTTCAGACGCTCGCCAGAAGGCAGAAGTCCATGCCAGAGCCCATAAGTTTGTTCCAGACTCCGCACAGTCAAAGATAATATAATTTATCTGTTAAATTATATTATCTACGCAACGCGATAGAAACTATTGGAGGTAAGTTGGTAAAACTGAAAGTTGCGGGGTAGTCTCACAGAGATGGCAGCACATGCGTCTTATAATAATATCGATTGATGATGGCATCCTTAAAAGTCAGGGGTTTTTAATTTGCCTGGCGAATAAACTTGTTCTTATCTACTTCGCACGAAAAGGTAACGTATAAAAATAATATTTGTTATATTTTATACCGCAAGCGGTAATGACGACCGAAATATTAATGATATTACTAGAAGCCGAGGAAAATGACTGTCTGGAGATGAACATAATATATTATGAACAGGCGGATGAGAGAAATTTTAATGAAATTACATTTTTCGAACACGCCGAGGGAAAGGCTAAAAAATAAAAAAATATTCGGTAGGTGCGGGTTCTTGTCGCTTCCAATCACGCATTGGGACTAAAATGTTAATATTATACAACGTGGAAGGGGCGTCCCTTCCACGTTGTATAATATTTACATTTAAACTTTATTTTGATTCCCATAATAAATTGAACCACGGGCTATACTAGATCACTATGAAATTAAAATAACAGACAAAGAAGTAAAAAAAAAATGGCATTTTCATATTAAAAGTGGCAGCCGCACGGGCAATTTGTATGAGAATGTCATTTTTTATGTTTTTGAGTGTTATTTTGTTATCATTATACTATAGAGATCTCGTATAGCCCGTGTTACGATTTATTACGGGTATGTCCCTTCCACGTTGTATAGTAAACATCGTAAAGAAACATGCACACTAGTCACTAGTGTGTAATAACCGGCTAAGTGCGAGTCGGACTCACGCACAAAGTGTTTCGTACCATTATCTATAAAAAATCACGTTTGTTGCATGGGAGCCCCGTTTAAACATAATAGGTATCATATCGGCAAAATCTCCCATGCTGGTCTGGGAGAAATAAAAAAAAACTTAGAATGTACCAGCTGCTTCTCTTCCCACGCAGATCGTAAAAGCCTATCGAGTTAATGGGCAAAAATGCAAATCATGTTAACAGCCGATGCGGCTAGCAACCCATCATTGTATTGATTGCTTTTCCATCTTCTCGCCCACCATGACGCTAAAAGTGGCTTTTGGGTCTTGCGGCCCTGGGCTCTGCATAGAGCCGCAAGACCCAAAATGCTCTGTCTGCCCCATTAGGGATAAAGATGTGATAGTATGTATGTATGTATGTATATCGGCAAAAGAAATACATCATCTGTAAAAATTGAAACGTCTAGCTATCACGGTTCATGAGATACAGCCTGGTGACAAACAGACAGACGGACGCACCGACAGCGGAGTCTTAGTAATAGGTTTCCGTTTTTACCCTTTGGGTACGGAACCCCAATAATGAATAAAAAATAAGGAAGGAAGGATCTTAATTATATTATATATTACAATACTTATTTTTTTTAAGGGTAATTTAATGTAAAAGTAAGTATATTCATAATAAATAAATTCATTTATTTCAGATGTTAGACATCCATACATGATACACTTATTCAAAATTCACAAAATATACTTAAAAAGCCAGATTTCCAGAAATTCGGGATCTGAAAATCTATCTTTTCACGCAAAAATCCCGTATCGCGCAAAGATTATACGGCGTTCACAAGTACAATTAAACACAAATAGCAGTGTTCCCCGAATTATCCACGTAATGGCTTCTTAATTAACGAATTAACTCGGTTAAGCAGAATATTCATTAAGTACGAGTGGTTGGGTGGTTGGCTTGATTCTCCTTGGTACCTCGCGGGGCCTCCTAAGTCGATTTCCATCGCGTTTTATTAGGAATTCTAATATAATGCATTTATTACTAGCAACAAATATAAATTATAACCGGAGATCGGATATTCCAGTGCATATTTACCTAAACTTCGACGTAGTACGTAACATAGATTCCTAAAAATATATTCTTGATATAGTTTAGCCTAAAAACAGTCGAAAAATGTTAGTTTCAGTTCATAAGATTCGAAATAAATTTTAAAATTTAATTCAAAGTTTTCAGCCTTTATAATTTTTTTAACCGCTATGTTATTACGTCATATGCATGTGGAACTAAAAAGTGTTAACTGTCAAAATGCATAGGTACGTTGGCGTAGTGGTCTTCATTGGCGTCCACTGCTCCAAAGTTTTCGGTAATGTACGCGCAAAATTTGAAAATGTAATTTTTAATGCATTTTTCAACACACTTGCTCATAAAGTGGCTCTATGGTCACCGCAATTAGGCACATAATTACACTCATAATCAAACTGTGACTTTTTCATTGCTATAACTTACTAGTGAGTTAAAGATTCTTTTTTAAATTTTATTGGTTGAGTTGCTTTGTTCTTATTAAAAAAGTTTTTATTCAAAAAAAGATCGTGTTTAATAGAACAAACAAATTAATGTTCCTATTGCTTGCTTATTTCATGCAACTTCTTATTAAAATAGATAATTTTAACTCGTACGTGTTTAATAAATAAAACTTTCACTCAAATATAACTTTTGTTTTCTCTGTAATAAAAGAAAACTTTAAATTCCCCATTTTGTACGTGGCAGAATAGGCGCAAATCTTATGCGCGAAAAAAAATAAACCTTCTCTTTAGTCTGTGGCCGGTCGCAATGCGCGCGCATAGGAAAACTAATTAATTTTTCCCGCCATAGCGAAACATTTTTTACAACTCGTTTTTACTGTTGAAATTATAGTTATTAATTAATTAAAATGTCTACAAGTACTAGTTACGAAGAAAATGATTTATGTTGTACACCGGCCGATATAAGATGTGAAGCCCTTAACGTTGTAGGAAGTTTACTACCTGAAAACTCCAAGGTAAAATATCTATTAGCGTACCAAAATTTCATAAAATAGCAAAACAGCAAGAATACGCATTCTTTTTAAGAAAATGTGTTCATGGCGTACTTTAAAGAATTATCTTCTAAGTACAAACCTAGCTCTTTGTGGTCTTTATACTCAATGTTAAAAAGTACAGTCCGAACAAAGAATGGAGTGGACTTAAAAACATACTCTAATTTGTAAGCTTATCTAAAGAGACTATCCGATGGATTTAGAAGCAAGAAATCAAAGGTTTAATCGTCTGACGATATTGAAGATTTTATAAAAGATTCCTACCGACGAAACACCAAGTACATCCAATGATTGGATTTCACCTACCTACACGAATAATGAGCCATCTCAAATTACAATAGAACATGAAGTATTTCAATAAATAATCTATCTGTTGAAACCGCTATGTCATCAAAAACAGTTAATTATAATATTACTAACTGCACATTTACTAATTGTTTCTCTAAATAAACTTTTTATCTACTAAATAAAATGAGTTTTTATTGTTATTTTATTCACAAGTGTGTTGAAAAACGTCGTATGATACACGTGTGTATTGATGATTACCGTCCTTGGCTCTCTTAAGACCCTCGCCTATGGCTCGGGTCTCAATGGCGCCGCGGCGGTAATCACCAATGTTACACACTAGTACCATAATGTACTATTATAGCACTTATAGATTGAATAAAAATTTTGTGTATTTTAAAGTGGTTTGACCCATGATACTTTTATTTAGACAAAAAGTGAGACTTTTGGAAATTATATAAAATAATCTGTGTTACTGCCACATTTACCATAATATGGGCAGCGCCACGTAGCGCGCGTAATAAAGTTGAAATAAATCTGATAAAGCAATTACCACACTGAAGTGTCGCAATTCTCGCATAATGAACACAATAGCCTTAACGACATTACGTCGCGGACTGTCCGGTTCAGCCGGACGGATATCAGATTATCCGGATCGGACGAAACGCCCGGTAACTTTGTTATACGGATGCAAACGTGTCTAGTACGTACTCGTGTAGTTTGTAATCCAAGTCTACACTGTAGTCACAGAATTAATATAAAGCTGCGTTTCCAGTGAAGCGGAGCAGAGCGGAGAGTAGCTTAGCGCCGCACGAATTGACCAATCATAAGGCTGCGTTTCCACTGAAGCGGGGCATAGCGGTTCTCTCCTCTCCGCAGTGGAACGCAGCCTTATGCTCGAAATCTCTGTTCCGCTGTTTCCATTGAAGCGGAGCGGAGATTTCGAGCAATGTGATTGGTCATTTCATGCGGCGCTAAGCTCCTCTCCGCTCTGCTCTGCTTCAGTGGAAACGCAGCCTAAGTATTACACACAGAACGGAATCTCCTCAGGTCCCGCGCAATATGCGTCCCCGTTCACCGACCCCGCACCTCCCCCGTTTTCGCCTTTTTAGATGTGACTGCAGGCGCCTGCAGCCGTCCGCCCAAACTGTGTAAAAAATCCATCCTTGTGGAGGGTGTTGAGTCAACACACAAACTTGACAAAATCTTCTGGTCGGGATCTTCTTCATCAGCCATTATTCACCCATTGTTGGGTATAGGCCTTATGGTCAGAGGCGGCGTAAGGCGTGGGCGGTGTGGGCCACCGCCCACGGCCTCGCAGGGCAAAGGGCCTCGCGCCTCACACACAACCGAAAATATATTTGAAAATGTAGGGAAAATTCAAAAGTACACGCCACAAGGTTTTTCTTATTTTAAATATACTGATGTGTCAGTGGCATGAATAAACGAACCTCAGAGTACAGAGGAAAGAACGTATGTTTGTTCTTGATTTAATACCATTAATTAATGGGCTGGGCAAGCCTCCTATTTGCTTTTTTTAGTTAAACTAATTCCCAACACTGAAATGAAGGCCCTTTGCGAAATTTACCGTGCCCACATTAAGTTGAGGTCTTGCGCCGCCACTGCTTATGGTGTTTCCATTTCACCTGGTTTTGCATTTGGCAATTAATTAATCCAAAAACTAGATTACGAGCACGACGCGCGTAATGCTATTTGTGCAAAAATGAGTTCCTACCTACGTTCAGCTTGACTTTAAATCAATATGTCATCATCAATCATGATTAACAGGTCCTTCTGTCTCCACGGCCGGAGCACGACCCTCTCTGTACTACCAGAGCCATACTTGACCAGAGCAGCCAGAGGACTTGGCCTACACTCTCCACGCTGGCCAGACGGGTTGGAGAGGTCTCATTGAAGTTATAAGCTTTGTTTAGCTAGTATTTCCTAAGTCGCCTTCTACGACATCCACAGGAGGACTTGGAGTGGTGCTATTCTACTCTGCCGGAAACCAGATACATTATACTCACTAAAAAAAAAAATGAAATCGAGATAAAACAATAAACGTAGGAGCTAAATATAGATTTTAAATGGGCAGCAATAAAATATAAAACAGATTATCGAGTCGGCACGTCCGGGGGGTTGTTTGAAACGCGGCGCGTCACGTACGTCGTTAACAGATACCGGGAATGGGACGTCTTGTTTGTCAAACTGACGACCTGTTTCTACCTCTTAATTGACAGTATAAACTTAAACTGAATTTGGTATGGTCTATATAACTGTGAAATGTCACTACCCTCAATCTACATACTTGAATTATGCTCATTCGTAAGAAAACATATGTCCCTCTTTAAACAAGTGAAGGATACTCACACAATAAACACACGGCAGAAAGACAGACTAGCGATCCCGGTAAGTAAACCTAAAGGAAAAGACTTAGAAATGTATAAAAAGGGTCCGTACCGAAGCGCAATCAAGATGTACAATAAGCTCCCAAAACACATTACATTGGAAGAAAATGATAAAAAATTCTTTAAAAAAGTAAAAGGGTTACTATTGTCAAAGGGATATTACTCGGTCAATGAATATTTAAATGACAAATTATAATATAAATAGCGTTTTAAAGAAAGACTCAATACACACCAAAATATATAGGTACGTAGTTCTAGTTGCAGTTCAAGTTTGAAATAGCATTTGACCAACGCACTTGCAGTAATTATAATATTTATATTGCTTAAAAACCTATAATGACGTAGAACAAATTTATAAATCTAATCTATAAATCTTATTTATATTAACTAATATTTTCTAACTATTGAAATCAATTTAATTTAATGTTTAAGAATTTATGTATGTTAATTCTTTTTTCTTCGCATACAAATATGACTCAATTAATATTATATAAACTTACATAAATTCCTATAATTTCGCAATACCCTGCCAGGGTTAATGTACTTGCCTACTAACCATCTTCTGTATGAGTGCATGTAAGCGATAAATAAAGAAATAAAAGAATTTCTTCTAGCTTCTTATTCTCAGCAGTCGTTCCGAACTAAAAGGAGGAATTTGTAGCTCTTAAAATTACCGTCAGTTACCCTTTCACCGCGAGACTTTATATCAGTTGTCGTGCCCTCAGCGCGAGCCATATTAAATTTAAAATAAATATCTACAACTAAAAACGGATGTGGATACGTTAGTTATGTGTCGATCGAGCATATTCTTTTTGTCAGAAATATCCGACGTTCGCTAAATGGGCCCGACAATGTTTGTCTGATAAATCCGACGTTCGCGGTTAAATGGTTAAGTACCTGGGTGACCGAGCTTTGCTCGGTCGGTTACAACTCAAACATTAACTACATTTTTTTAAACTTGTCTAAAAACAGTACAAAATAAAAAAATATATATAAACTTGAACATAAAAAAAAAACAAAAGTAAGTCACCGAGTGGGATTCGAACCCGTAACACTCTTACTAGCGGTCAGCATCCTTAACCACTGAGCTAAGCGGATGGCGGCCGGCGCGAGGAAATTAACGACCATATTCTGCGTGGAAAGAAAAACGAATGAAAACTCGAAAACACGCGTTTTCCCAAACATAAGACTAATCTAGATCGATTGTTTATCCCCAAAAACCCCCATACACCAATTTTCAGCAAAATCGTTAGAGCCGTTTTCGAGATCACAGAAATTTATAAATAAATATATATATATATATAAATAAATATACAAGAATTGCTCGTTTAAAGGTATAAGATAAGTATATAAGAAGAATTTAAAGGTATAAGATAAGTAAGATAAGATAAGTAAAAGGTATAAGATACAGACACAAGCGATGCCGACAGTATGCCCGCGACAGAATAAATACTAGTACATACGCGACAACTGTCGACGACGGTCGCGCGACAGTTTTTGACATTTTGTGCGTGATAGATTGACACGTGCCACGCGACCGGTTGCGATAGACGGCAACCGTCGCGGGTAACAGGTCGGCGATGGTCGTAGATCTGTGTCGCGGGTATACTCTCGCTCATCTGTAAGAGCCCTACTAATTTTCTATTTCCCAATTTTCGTCTTGAAGCTTACGGTGCTACAGCGCGCAGCGCCGCGTTCTTAGATTTTGTATAGACCTTTACCAAAATCCAAGTAGTCAAGTTACCTTAAGTAGTTTGGTGTTAAAAGTTAACAACGCTCCCTTAAAACGTAGTAACGTGATGATGACTTACCTGAAACAAACAATAATACTTGTTAATTAAATAATAATAACAGGTTACAAGGACAACAAAAAAACTTGAGAGGAACCGTTACAGGAATCGAGTAATTAATGAAATAAAAAGTTTGAAGTTATCTTTATTCTGAAAACTTTTTAGCAGCATAGGCTTTAATTGAGCGTAGGCTTTATTTGTATAAAATACCTTATTAGTACAATAAAACGTCTTAAGTTATAAAGATACTAAAATAAAACGTTTCGTAATAGCAATATTTTAATACAATAACGCCACAAAACTCATCGCAAATCGCATATAAAAGGAATTTCTTCCCCATCACGGGGTAATAAAGTCAAGGGTCAAACAAATTGCTTTGTTATAGCCTGAACGGTATTCCACCTATTTTCAGGCGCGTTCAGCCTACAAAAGGGTTTGACACAAAATATAATTTGGACAGAAGTGAAGCTCTTAATCGGTTTTGAATTTGCAGGTTAGGGGACATAGACATAAAGGGAGACCAAGAAAACGGTGGAGGGAATGCGTCAAGGTATGAAGAGAAGGGAATAACGGACAATATGACAAAGGAAGGACAGATTAAGATGGAAAAAGCGGCCAAGTGCGAGTCGGACTCGCCCATGAAGGGTTCAAAAGTCTTGTAGTATGTTTTTTTTAATTTTTATATTTGAGTTGATTGAATGAAAGGTAAATTGCCGTTTATGATGATGACGTATTAAAAAAAAACTACTTACTAGATCTCGTTCAAACCAATTTTCGCTGGTAGATTTCACGGTAATGAACATCATATATTTTTTTTAGTTTTATCATTCTCTTACTTTAGAAGTTACGGGGGGGGGGACACTTTTTTCCACTTTGGAAATGTCTCTCGCGCAAAGTATTCGGTTTAGAAAAAAATGCTATTAGGAACCTGAATATCATTTTTGAAGACCTATCCATAGATACCCCACACGTATGGGTTTGATGAAAAATATTTTTTTGAGTTTTAGTTCTAAGTATGGGGAACCCCCAAATTTTACTGTTATTTTTCTATTTTTGTGTCAAAACCTTAATGCGGTTCACACAATACATTTACTTACCAAGTTTCAACAGTATAGGTCTTATAGTTTCGGAAAAAAGTGGCTGTGACATACGGACGGACAGACAGACAGACAGACATGACGAATCTATAAGGGTTCCGTTTTTGCCATTTGGCTACGGAACCCTAAAAAGCTGACATACTAAACCGAACTCATATAAAAGTGGGCAAGGAAAGCAGAAGATTATGGGGGAAGTAATGCTCTTCTCATCTTAACGCGTTCCCAGCTAGTCCGGCTTCTTCCTTTAGCTTGTTTATTTGATTGCATTTCTGGTTGCTTCCTTAGCTCTTCTTATTCGTAGCAATAGGTCCGCTTTTTGACTTGTTCCTTGTGTGTATCACGCCTGTTACCCACTGGGATAGGCAGAGACTATGGACCTCTACTTCCTACGATCCTGACAGACCTCTTTCGCATCATCTACACTCACCAATCACATTTCTTTCTCAATTTTGTTATA
This sequence comes from Acrobasis consociella, assembly GCA_963555685.1. Taxonomy (NCBI): domain Eukaryota; kingdom Metazoa; phylum Arthropoda; class Insecta; order Lepidoptera; family Pyralidae; genus Acrobasis; species Acrobasis consociella. The sequence goes on from OY743112.1 coordinate 1,575,391, forward strand.
CATCTCCTTTCAGTCCACACTGCTCCCTAATGACATTATGTTCCTTATAGTTAAGTTTTACAAATATAGATTGCTTTGTTAGCCTGAACGGTATTCCAACTATTTTCAGACGCGTTCAGTCCCCAAAAGGGATTGGCAAAGTTTGTAGAGGACAGATAGGAAAGCCTTTTTATGTACTTTTGTGCAAAAGTGTGTATAAAATTAAAGATACCTTGTGCCAAATCCACAAAAAAATATTATCTGTTAGATAGCAGTGTAATGTATGCGTTGATAGATTTCATCTAGTTTTACTTACTACACACATACATATTATCACGTTTTTTGCCTAATATGGGGTAGACAGAGCATTTTGGGCGTTGCGGCTTCAAGCAAACAGACCGCAAGACTCAAAGGCCTCTTCTAGCGTGATGGTAGGTGGTTTCACTTCTAAACTCTTTAATTTTGTGATTTGCCGCGTCGCCCGAAATATCGAAAATGAATCTAATTTTGGCGAAATTGACACACAATATAAAATGTCATTGCGACGCGACGCCCCGTGGAAGAGAATGTAATTATTGTACTAAAATAAAGTGTTGGCGCCAAGGGATTGGATTTTTATGGTTTTTGTCAACACAGGGGTTGTTACATGGTTATCGATGGTGCGTTTAAAAGCATAATTTCATTGTGCCGTAAAAATGTTTTTCACAAAAACCTTTTATCGTCTCGACGTTTTTTTGTTTTTGTTTACACTTTAGTTTTTACAGAGGTTACATACATACTATCAGGTCTTTATCCCTAACGGGACAGAGAGCTTTTAAGCAAACAGAGACCTGGGCTGCAAAACTCAAAAGCCACTTTCAGCGTAATGGTGGGCGAGAAGATGGAAAAGAAATCAATATAGTGATGGATTGTTAGCCGCATCGCCTATGAACATAATTCGCATTTTCGCCCATTCCCTCAATCTGTACAAGAAGAGAAGCAGCTGGTACCTTCTAAGTTTTTTCTTTTCTCCCAGACCAGCATGGGATTTATCGAGGTTATACTTTAGAAATAGAGGACTGAAGTTGGGTATGGCTTGCGTAAAGATGAATAACCAGGCAAGTGCGATCTGGACTCGCACTCATAGGGTTCCGTACCATTATTTATAAAAAAAAACAATTTTGTTGTATGGGGTTGTACTTAAATATTTATTTTAAGTATTTATTGTTATAGCGGCAACCGAAATACACTATCTGCGAAAAATTCAGCGGTCTAGCTATTATGAGATAAACCTGGTGACGGACAGACGGACAGTGGAGTGTTAGTAATAGGGTCCCGTTATTACCCTTTGGGTTGGGTACGGAATCCTTAGGAGACAAAATAGTGACAGGTTTCTCGCGCTGTGCCTATTTCATTCATTCCCTCGAATAAAGTTTAAAGTAAAAATAAACTGGCAACCTGCTTAGACAAGAAGGTACCTACCTAAGAATCTGTTTACACATTATGCACGCACATACCTCCAAAACAAGCGCCGTCATAGCTAAAGTTCCCAGCTTCCAAGAACTATGCGCGAACTTTGAAGCTGTGGCACTCCAAAAAGCACCGACATAACTTTACAACTATGTTTGAGCTTTAGCTACTGAACCATGGCATTTTGGTTTTGTTATAATTCACATACTCTAGGGGTGTATACAATATGTAAAGAAAACCCTGTCCGATCCGTTAAGAGGGCCCGGGCGCCGCCAAAAGTGGCCACGCGTGGCGGTTAAGTCGATAATAACTACAGCGAAATAAAATTATAATAATAAATGTTTTAAAAATACGTACTTTAATAATAATCACAGATTGTCCATCGGGATTTTTTGAAATATTGTCTATATATTGAGAAATGTAGTAAAACGCGAATGGGGGCGCTAGGTAGCTTGTAGGTTCCATTTATCGGTTTCTCCCTTCCCTGAAATCCCAAAAAAATCTGCGGCTCCATACAAAATTAAATACCTTTCGTTCCAAAATGTATGAAGCTGCAGATTTTTTTTTGCGATTTCAGGGATTCTTCTTCTTATCGTGTGTGTTAGTGACTGTGTTAGTGTCAGAGTTTTTGAACCGCCTTAAAGGCCTCTGACATGGTTTTAGGTAACGACCATTGTCAATGACAGTGACCAGGACCGACGGCTTAACGTGCCCCCCCAAGCACAGATCATCTTACTTATCACACAATCAGGTGATCAGCCTACAATGTCCTAACCAACTAGGAAAACAACACAAAGTCGTTACCCCGCCGGGAATCGAGCCCGCGACCTCCAGGTATGAGCCGAACGCTCTAACCACTACACCACGGAGGCAGTTAATAATAAGGTAATTTCAGGGATGGGGGAAACCAACAAATGGAACCTACACAAGCTACCCAACTCGGATAACGGTTTTTAAATCCAGTATCAAGTTTTTCTACTCCTGTACTGTTATCTGTCTTTTAAAAGGTTCTGATTTCTGAACACTAATATAAGAACATTGATAATATGATTGCAGAAAAAAGTCTATTATTTCACTAAAACGATACGCCTAGCCATATATAGACCTTGAACTTTTTTTTCTATAGATTTACCATACTGCCAACATAAGAAAAAATGTTTTTTTCACATAGTTACTAAAAAGACGTCAATTAAAAAAAAAGTTTACCATAGATACTATGAATTGTATGTACTTGATTATAATTCTGATTTACCAAACATACGTCAAACATTTTTATATTTTAGTTAGTAAATATAGTCGTAGAAAAAGTATTGTATGCAACGTTGTATAAGTACGTCAAAAAATGCTTGATGGCATAAAATACTATAGTCTGCGTTTTATAATAAGATGGTAAAAGTCTAGATTCCAGCAATATCTAGCCCTAATATAAGAAGCGAGGCTGTAAATTGAATGAATGAAAACGAAACCCTCTTTCCAATCTCATTAGCGTTCACAGAGATGAATGAAATTAAAACATAGTTCACATTCGCAAGTTCGCGTTCATATAAAGGGATTAGGCTTAAGGCTTTGCAAGCCGGATTTAGAGGAAATGAGAGCATAAAGGGCTAGGTATTTTCTTGACGACCTCCGTGGCGTAGTAGTTATCATGCCAGACCGACCAATAGCAGGTTTTGGGTATTATCGAATTAAAAATTAAAAAATGTGATGAAAAATTTCAATTTGGTAAATTCTGTTTTTTTTTTATATGAATTGACTGAACAGAAAAATCCGATATTTTTTATGATAAAGAGGAATATCAATTCTGAGAGCAAAAAATATATAAGAGATTTCAAAATTTTTACCCCTTCCCCATTTCTTATTTATCTCTCGCGGGGTAGATAGGGTCCAGGGCTATAAGACCCACTATCAGGATGATTGATGGTGGGCACGCCTGCTAGCCGCGTCACCTATTGACATGATTCCTTGTAATTTTACTCTTTCCCTCGATTTCTCTTACGATCTGAGCGGAAAAAAAAACAAATGTATTATTATAATTGGGAAAAGTACAAGTTTATTTGCCACTTTAAAAAAAAAATTACCGACTTCCAAATCAGTATCTTTTTAGGGTTCCGTAGTAAACAAGGAACCCTTATAGTTTCGCCATGTCTGTCTGTCTGTCTGTCCGTCCACGGTCCTACTCAGAAGCTATAAGTACTAGAAAGCTGTTATTTGGCATGGATATGTATATTAATCATGGCAAAAAACGTCGTAAAATAAAATATGGAAACAAATTTTTTTTTAGGGTAGCTGCCATACAAGTAAAGAGGAAGTCAATATTTTTATTCTCCACAAACACATTGTGTGGGATATCGTTGAACAGGTCTTTCAAAAATACTGTGACCTTGGGAACACCATTTTTTGATTTAGAGATCCGTGTCTGAAATATTTAGGTTTAAAGTGATTTTTTTTGTTAAAGTCACGTGTCCCCCCCATCTATCTGCTAAACGGTTATATATGGACACGTGAAAAAAATCACAGATATAGTTTATATAATGTAGTTTATAGGAAAACTATCAGAGCTAAGTAGGATTAACAAATTAAAAAGTTATAGGCGATCAACTTATAAAATGTACTCGAAAAGGAAAATTTCATACAAATTCAATAGATACTTAGACGTTTTAGTGGCATGAACTCAAAGTTGGCATTTACAACTACGGAACCCTACACTGCGCGTGGCCCTACACGCACTTGGCCAATTATTTGAATGTATATTCACTGATTATTTAAAGACGCCTAGACTGATTTGGATTTTTTTTAAGTCTTAAAGGGTATACTTGTTAGATGGTCTCATTGAAATATCAAAAGTCGGTTTTTAGTTTAGAAAAATCCATAAATTTTCACGCATACAAACTTTGCCTTCCTTTTTCTTGAAATAAATTTGAATATAGGTATCTAAAACAATATTGCCATCAAACAAACAAGTTAATAAAGAAGCACATTTTCGCACGGGCCAGTTCATCGCACAACATTGTGGCTTTAATTAATTTTGTGGATATATGTGAACATTTGGGTAAAGATATTAATATGGTTTAGAGTCTAGAGCGTCGGAAATAGGATGTATTGTGTCCTGATCCGTTAATCTGGCGGTTAGATACAATGGGGCTGGAATATGGTTAAATGCGACAGACGAAACCAAAATTATACCGTTTAATAATCACTAATAACGTTTTGTCTACACAGAAAAAAAAGACCTTCTTAAAATAAGACGAAAATACTTAATAGAAAGCAAATTGCATTCAACCAAGAATATGGTTTACTCATATATACTGAAACTAATATTTTCTTGGATGTAGCTAAGAGATTCTTTTTAATTGCATTTTTTAAAAGAAGATAAGTGTTACTTGAAAGAAGAAAATAAGTTTTCCGTCAAGACAAACATGTTTCATAGATTTAAGAAAATCAATATCTTATACGAAAGCTCTTTTGATTTGTTGTTTAGAAGAAATATTGTATTTTGGATGAAGCAATTAAAAACTGTTTCCTTTAAGTTAATGATTCTTAATTCAAAGCTCTTTTGATTTATTTTTTTATAGTTGTTTTATAGTTGGGTGAGTGGTTGTTTTATTACGTACGTATTACTACAGTTTTATAACGTACCTACATTATTATTAGTGGTAAGTAGAGTTTTTATTGTAATTCCGAAATAACTTGACTTTAACACTAACGCCACCGGGTCTTCAGCGCGTGTTTTTCTCTACACGGAATTATAATAAAAACTCTACTTACCACTAAGAATAATGTAGGTACGAACTGAGTCGAACTGTAGTAATACGTACGTAATAAAAGAACCACTTTTCTAACTATAAAACAACTCAAAGCTTTGAAAGTTGGGACGGACGCGGCGCGGAGCACAGACAGACCATATAGGCAGGTTTTGACACGCTCAAACTCAAAAGTCAAGAAAAATATTTTTGTACTGAAGTAAATTAACTTTTAGTTCAAAGCAGTTACCTTAAAAAAAGGAAATGTATTTCTTTAAACAAATTACAAATATCTTTTATTAAAAAACAAGAAACTTCAGTTTGAGTGATTAAATATGTTTACTACTCTACTCATTTTGAGTTAAACATTTTTCAATTCAAGAAAATAATTTCTTGGTCGAATAAAAACTATTGGTCAAGAAAATATTTCATTAATTTAACATCCTTAAGTTATTAATCTTAGCATTTTTTTGAGTTAGTTTAAGAAAATACTGTCTTCTTGACTTTAGAATTTGATCTTCCTTAAGTTGAAAATATTTTTGTAAACTAAAAAAATATATTATTTAAATTCAAATAAAACATCAGTTTTCTTTTAACGGCTTTAAGTTTTTGGTTGAAATAAATATTACTAAGTTTAAGTAAAAATTACTTAAGTATAGCAAATATACCAAGAAAATCAGTTTTCTTGAATTAAAAATTCTTTTTTTTCTGTGTATAGTTTCACAACCTAACGTCAACACTCTTCTTTTTTTTAAAATTTTGGCTCGACGCCGTTTTGTATTTAGCCAGGCTCAAGTTAATAAAACGTGGGAGCAATCGATGTGAAGTAAAAATATATATATATACAATCAAAGGTCGATATAATTCCTTTGATTGCTTTAAGGGAGCTTCTGGCGACAAATCTATACAAGTCCACTGGTTTTCATAGCCGATTGAGTGGCAGACGGCGCCTACAGACGCCCACCGCAGTCCGCAAATTAATATCACTACAGCCGTACTATGACTGTTCACTTTAAACATTTTACATTTTGTCCATGAGAATGAGCATTTATGACATCAAACTACACCAATTTCATATTATAAAGTCCACTAGAATCAATTTGCAAAACAATTCAAAGCAAACTCCAACTGAACCCCTTGACTTCCCGCCAAAAACTCTGTCAAAACTCTTTAGGAATGCATTTGTGCAAAAAGTTTAGAAATCGGCCACCAACCAACTTCTCTCTCAGGGATTGCTGTCATTATCATCATCAGGTTTTGTCTCCACTGCAGGAGTACGACCCTTTCTGTACTACTAGAGCCATACTTGGCCAGAGCAGCCAGAGGACTTTGGCTTACACTCTTCACCCTGGCCAGATGGGTGGGAGAGGTGGCATTGATGTTTATAAGCTTGTAATCCCTAAGTTGCCTTCTACGACATCCACGGAAGGACTTGGAGTGGTCCTATTCTACTCTGCCGGATACAAGCCGTTCAATAATCACTAATTAATAACGATTGTCTATCGTAGTATATTATTACTCTGTGTCTATAGTTTTTCGATCGCCGCCTGACGTCAACACTCTTTAGGAATGCATTTGTGTGAAAAGTTTTGAAACCATTTGAACCTTTCAGACAGAGAAACATTAGTGTCAACTTTTCATTAGTTTGATGCTAATGCCCTTCTAATAACCCCTCTTTTTTTGTTAGGGGTTAAAAAGAGGTCATATTAAAGGCATGCGCATACGAGAGATTTTTGTCTGCTAAAATAGATCGCTTACAACTGTATCAAGTAACGCAAACGAGAGATTAAAAGTACCGCGTACAAAAAGTCCCCCGAATAACCGAGGACATGCAGGGAGCGGACCGAATTCAGTTCTTTAGGGGAGAAGTCTCCCAAAAAAATTCATCAACTTACTTCTAAAGAAGTAATCAGTTCTCATAGTAGAAGATCACGTGCCACACTATGATGATACAGACAGCCAGCCAATAGCGTCAAACTTACAACACCCCTCTTTAAGTCAGGGGTTAAAAAGACTAACGTAAACCCACTTGTGTACCTTATTTACACAGCTGGTATAAAAGGCCCCTAATTAGTACGGAGCTTACTCAGGTTAAGCACGGGTTATCTTCCATCTTGAGTGATGTGGCCTCCGCGGTCGGGACAAAGGGACGCAGTTCGTTTGGTTAGGTTGGTATCTCTGAGACTTGAAGGTGCCAACATAACTTAGTTGTGTTTGTGTTGGCAGAACTGAAACGTAGAACTGGATTCTGAAATTTCCACGTTCTGAATAGCTTTTTAACCTACTTACAAAAAGGCGGAGGTAATCTATTTATCGCGGTCTTTTTTAGGGTTCTGTAGTAATCAAGGAACCTTTATAGTTTCGCCATGTCTGTCTGTCTATGTGGTCGTGGTCTTTGGGGCAGATACAAATCATGTCCAAAACGTGCCATTAACTAGTTTACAAACAATGTTTTTTCGCAGCAACTTGAATTGTAAACCTCGCTCTCTTCGCTCGTTTGGTCAAAAAAAGATTATAGCTGTATTAGTAGTAAAGAAGAAAAGATTACCTACTTTAAACACAATTCGATCCCTTGCGTTGTTTGAACATTAATATTAATGGTGTCATAACAGCGGATCGAACGAATTTACACAGCAATTTATCAACCATGTTGCAACGGTGAAGCTGAAAATGCCGTTTTTTGCTTTCGTTTTAACATTCACAAAATACTTACATGTAAATCTACAAAACTCACAAAATCCTTTTGTAGAAATAAATCTGATACACAAGTTTATTTGCCAGGCAAATTAAAAAAACCCCGCTTTTTAAATATTTTCATATGTAAATGCCATCTAGTGATAGGCGGAGAAACTAAACAACTAAGTAACGTATCCGTAGCGCCATCTATTATTTGACAGGCAAACTTCCCCGACTTTCAAGTTCAAGCGATAACTTTATAACTTGTGAACGACCGTTTTAAAAACCGATTTTCTCCAAACAAACTCAAACCACAAGGGAACTTGCTTTCATGTGAAAAAACCACATCGAAATTGGTTCATCCTTCCGAGCGCTACAATGACAATATAGACAGACAGACACATTACCGTCAAACTTATGACACCCCTCTTTTTCGTCGGGATTTAAAAGTAGAAGTAGTCATAATATCTATGATTTATGCATAGTACAATAAATGTTCCTCATTCAGAAAAAATGTCTTCACATTCAGTTAGTTTCTACGGCAGACAAAATTAAATATCGAGGTAAGCGACGGCGGGCGCGAGTCGTACATAATGAAACTGTCGGCGAGATCCTTTGTGACACCGCGCGGCGCCAGGGGAAAGTTTTTACGGGATTGGATATACTCCTTCACAGTGTGTTTCACGGATTCCGTATTTTAGTATATTAGTATACCAAACCATACTAAAATACGGAATCCATGAACTACACTATTTTCTTATCCCAAAAGATATCAAATTTGTGAAGTACACCAAATTAATTCGATTAAAAATCTATACATATAATAAAAAAGCAAAAGAAAGTGTCTGTACATTAATTATATTTAAAAAAAAAATAGGGACGATGCAGAAATAGTAATAGAGTAAGAATTTAAAAAAATGTCTGTCTGTCTGTTTTTACACGCTAATCTCCGGAAATACTAGACGGGTTCGAATGAAACTTTTTTGTTATGTAGCTGCTAAGCCTGGGCAACATATAGGGTACTAGCTGTACTCGCGGGCTTCGCTCCCCGTGGGAATTTCGGGGTAAAGAGTACGCTGTCCTTCCCCGAGTCTTAAACTATATTCATACCAAATTTCATCCAAATCGGTTCATAGTTTAAGCGTGAAGAGGTAACAAACAAACAAATATACAAACTCACTTTCGCATTTAAAATATTAGTAGGATAGGATAATTGATTTTGGAAAATGAAACTTTGATGCAGAAACATAATGGTCCAGTTAAACTATAAGAAATATAAAAATGAGGCCTTAGAAAAAGTTGTTCAGGCTGATGAGCATATTCCGGACATACAAAGTCCACGTGAACGAAATCGCGAGCTTCGGCTAGTTAAAAATGATTTAATGTTCTTCGACAAATGTCGACAATATCAAGTTCCTAAATAACACAACTTTTATAACAAGACAAGTTACTTGTTGACTCAAAAGTTTTATGATTGAATCAATGTACAAACACAAAAGTTTTTCCGCCAGAGAAAAATTATAACCCACGCACGACACGACGACATGTGACTAGTGACATCCTTTGTGATTGTACACCGCGCGGCGCCAGTGTAATCTGCTTGATGACAACAAATCAAATCAGACACTTTTTTCTAAACGTCAAAACAAACATTTTCTATGGTACTTTGTATGAAATACGAAAGCGTGACGTCATCCTTTTTTAAAGTCAAATAGCGCTCCTAATATCAGTTTTTTTTTGCATTTATAAATCTAAAATCATGGTGAAAATGAATATGATCAACGAAAAGTGACACAATTTTGTGACGTTTTGTTTCATGAACTGTACCGAATAATTTATTTTTGATCCAATCATCTACCTAATTCACGGATTCCGTATTTTAGTCTACATTGAGACACAAAATGGGTGAAGTACACCGTTATAATTCGACAATTTTGTACGAAACCACATAATGATTATAAGTATTACATACAGAACGGAATCTCCTGTCTCCCGCAATGTGCGTACCCGTTCACCGTCCCCGCGCCTCTCCCCCGTTCTCGCCTGATGGTGTTGAGCCTGCGAAAACACACACATTGCCGTGTGCACGGATGTATAGTTTCGTTTGTAGTAGTCGTAGGCATAAATGATACTCCGCTTCTATGAAGTGCCATATCTGTGTCAATTTCCAGATATTCCCATCGTTTATTATATACTATAATAATAACACTATTTCTATATTAAAGTTATTAATTACCGATATAACTTTGGATTTTAAAGTCAATGATATGGAAGTGTTGGTTTTTAAGTTCCAGCCAAAAGGAAATAACATGTCATGATGGTGTGTGAATCGTACAGAATCAAATAGTTTGCGACATCCATTGTAAATTGTAACTGCGCGGTGTCAGGGGAATTTGTTAACCGGATTAGACTGAAAGCTTCGTTTGTTATCCGGCTTTGTATGGCGGCGGATATGAAATGAGTAAACTACAAATTATAATAATATTTTAGCGGAAATCAATATATTATCAAAACTAAAAACCGTCACCAAACTACACAACCAAATTTTGATAAAATGTTTGTTTTGACGTTTAGAAAAAAAGTGCCTGCTTTGACTTGTCATCTAGCGCAATGCAACAAATGCACGATAAATACATTACTCTATAAATACAAGAAAACCAGGGATACGAGTATGTAAATATACTTTCTTCCACTCACAACCCCGTGAACATTCCCCTGGCACCTGCGACAGAAGTGTCGTGACGTTTCATTATTTTCAAAGAGCGACATTTAATTTTCCTCCACGAAGCGTGTAGTGTGTTAGAATGATTACATGGTAGTAAGGCGGAAACTAGCTCACTGCGAGTAAACTGGCGTATCTTCACACGCAGAAAATGTTATACAAGGTCCTTGTAATAAGTGATTTTAAGGGACAGTTAAAGAATTATTTTATTATATTTAGATATTATCATATTGTTTATATTATATCAATTTTTCCTGCCATATTTTTAATGCATAAAAATTTTTGATTATTATTTTGCATTTTTATTTTAGATTATTTTATTTTGCTGTGCCCTAACGGGGTTCATGTCTGAACTTAATGTACTCCTTACACCATATGTACAAACTATGTAAACACATGAGATGCAATAAATGATTGAGTATTAAGTATTGAGTTCGATATATTCTTAACTACTTTCCTAAGCGAGTGTTATCGAAATATGTTATTTCAGGTTCTGTTCCCAAAGGATAAAACAAAATCAAATCTAAAACCGTCTTCACCCCCGATTTGATACAACCGATTTTGCTAAAAAATTCAACGGGATCCACTTCGCAAGTATATCCCTGTAAACAAAATAATTTTTGGTCCAGCCGTCTTCGAATAATTGGTGAACATACATACATATAAAAGAAGTTCGCGATGACTTGATAAACAATTTTTTTGTAAGTCGGTTAAAAACGGGATCCTATCACTAGGACGCCACCGTTCGTCTGTCTGTCACCAGGCTATGTCTTCATGAACCGTAATAGCTAGACAGTCATACAAGAAACGTCTTACAGTACTTAAGTACATTATAAGGCTTTGCCCAAAAATGGGACACTATATCCTATCCTACTTCCTACTAATATTATAAATGCGAAAGTGAGTTTGTATATTTGTTTGTTACGCTTGAAGCACTGAACCGATTTGGATGAAATTTGATATGGATATAGTTTGAGACTCGGGGAAGGACATAGGATACTCTTTATCCCGAAATTCCCACGGGGAGCGAAGCCCGAGGGTACAGCTAGTAGGCTATGAAAAAAAAGTACATGATCCTGCTCCACAGTAGTACCTTACATCATCATTTAACCAGGCTACATGGTTTCATGTCGAGAAAATACTTAGGTAATTCAAATCTAATAATGACATACAAAATACAACGTAAGCCGTGTTACATCCCATGCATACTCAAATATTGTAATTCAATTTAACCCATTTACATTACAAAACGTTCAGACGCTCTCTACCCTTATAAAAGAGCGAATTGACACCCTCTTGAGAGCATTCCAATAAGAGGGGAAGGGGTGGTAATCTGTTTCCCCAATCGAAGATGAGGTTCTACCTACTTACCTCATTTGGGGGTATCAATGTTATTTTAACCTGTAAGGTGACTTTATTAGGATTGAAGAATTTAAGTGTCTATCAAATATTATATAGAACTTTGTTTTTATCTCAAACAACGCCATTTTTAGTTACCTAAAAAATGCAAAGAGATAAACGCCGAATAAATCAAACGGCAAACCACAGGCTATCCTAAATCAAGTACAATGATAATAACAGTCAAAAAACTAAAAACCGTCATTCCCATACAAATTCCCCGGGCTGCACACTTTCGCATGGAAAGGTCATTTTTTATAAATTTTTGATTTATTTTTATCACGGGTATGTTACTTCAACGTTGTATGTACTTCTTGGGTCTATTTATCATATAATGATGATGATTTTCCTGGCCGGTTTGGTCTTGGCGACTATTTTGTCATGCATTTGAATTATTTTTTTGGTGGTCTCTGAGTGACTCGTGTAGCCTAATTGGTAAACGTGCGATATCATATTTATTGCGCACGTCAAGACACCGTGTACATAATCATAGTGATGTGCTTTTAGGTGGTCTAGCTTATTCAATTCAATTTAAATACATCTTTATTATCATAGGATATTTATAATATACTTTATTAATCGTCACTTTGTTTTCTTGTAAAATTGTTGACGTCGAATGATTACTTACAGCTAAGTTTAATGCCATCTCCTATCCTTCAGTTTATCTCGCTTTCTGTCTTCTTTCGTTCGGTTAGATCATATTATTATATGGAAATAGCGTTCGTGTCTGAAGAACTAGGTAAGTACATAATATATATACTCGTAAGTAAGTATCCAGTTATTTATAATGCTTATATTATGTATATTTAGAATGCGCTACATACCTATTATTTTATTATATATTTCACACTCCCTCTCTTTTTGGTTGCCTGCAAGAGATTGCTTCGGAGATAAGGCCGCTTCTTGCACTTCATTATATTTATTTATTTACCAATTTATGCACACGGAAAAAGTATACAGAGAATTCATAAAATAAAAGTTGTACAAAGGCATATGTTGTCCTTATAAGTATTACAAAAAAGCAAATGTTTTTTGTATTGTATTGTATAACAGACATTGTGTGTCGCTTCTGTAACTACTTTGATGTCTGCGGTGTCGACACGAGCTAATGTGCCGAACTTCACCTGTCGCCCTGTTGATTGACATTTAATTTCCGAGATGTGCTGTTTCTGCCCCATTTCCACACACACACACACTATTACGTCTTTATCCCTAATGGGGCAGACAGAGCATTTTGGGTCTTGCGGTTCTATGCAGAGCCCAGGGCCGCAAGACCCAAAAGCTACTTTTAGCGTCATGGTGGGCGATAAGATGGAAAAGCAATCAATACAGTGATGGGTTGCTAGCCGCATCGCCTGTTAACATGATTTGCATTTTTGCCCATTCCCTCGATCGGCTTTTACGATCTGCGTGGGAAGAGAAGCAGCTGGTACATTCTAAGTTTTTTTATTTCTCCCAGACCAGCATGGGAGCCCCATTTCCCCTGCCCTTTTTATGTGTAGCTATGTTTGTGTGTCACCATTAACAATTTTATTTTAGCTGCTAAAAAGAGAGTTAATTGAAGATATTTTATTACACTAATAACGTCGTTGTATGTAAAAAAATAATCAAATTTTCAAGATCACACTGAAAATGTCTATCGGCCTAAAGCCGAAAAGTCCAAAGGCCACGTTTAGCGTGCTGGTGGGCATCTATTAGTTTGACTCGGATTCTTGCCCATTTTCCCGATAGGCTGTTACGTTTTGCGCGAGATGAGAAGCAACTGAATACTTACATTCTACTTTTTTATATAAGTACTGAAGTGGCCCAAAATGATCTGTCCGTCCAATTAGGGATAAAGACGTGATATTATATATAACTAGAGTTTTCTTTTACTAACAAAATACAAATAGGCTGCTGAATATATCTATCTATCTTTTATATAATAACTAATTAAATCATTTTATTATTTATCAACAAACTTATTTACTAGTACAACACTATGCTAAGAGAAAAAAATAAACTTGACATTTCTTAGAAACATTAAATTTTGTCGACCTCCGTGGCGTAGTGGTCACCATGCTAGCTAATCCGCCACCCAGAGGTCCCGGGTTCGATTCCCGGTCAGGGCAAGTTGTAAAACGGCCTTTTTTAAATTGTTTTGGGTCTTGGATGTTTATCTATATATGTATTTGTTATAAAATATAGTATCGTTAAGTAAGTATCCCATAACACAAGTCTCGAACTTACTTTGGGGCTAGCTTAATCAGTGTAATTTGTCCCTATAAAAAGAAAAGAAGAAAGAAAGAATTAAAGTTATCACATCATCATGTATAAAAGAAAACAGATTCATTTCAAATCGAGATTACTTCACGAAAATGTAAAAGCACCTTGAACATAATATAACAAACGTCCTGGCACTCAACCAGAGTGCTAATACATACAAAGAGGAGGGACCCATTTCTCTTTTCGCCCAAGAATTTTAATAAAAATGTCCTCAAGGCCCGAGGGCTTAAGCCGCACGCATGCCTCACACCTAGGGTTACCATCTATCCGGCTTTTACAGGACATGTTTCGCTTTTCCGGGTCGCGTCTGGCCAAATATTCGCGTTTCCGTCCCGTCCGGCTTTTGTTAGGCTTTTTGGCAAAGCGGAAAACCTTTTTTTAGGCTCTCCAGAACTACCAGCTGGTCCGACTTTTGTTTATTTTTCGCTTAAATGCACTAATGCATAACTTGATTAGTAGGTAAATAAGTACATGAACTCTGGCAGAGTATTGCGAACTGTCAGTATGTAGTTGAGTTTATATAATAATAGTGATTTCAGGAATATTATGATTGGGATATACAGAAATTGTTAGTAATTGAATTAAATGTTAACAGATACATAAAACTTATAAGTTAAATATTAATTTCAGGAAAAAAAATAGGCTTTTTGTCGTTTTTGGCAAAGAACATAAGCTTTACTTCTCCACCTTAGGCCTCACTACAATTTTCTTACATGAAACTTTGAACTCGCCCCGTTGCTGTATCTCCGTCCGATTTTTGTAGCTGAAAGCCGGACTAATTCAGCGCAGAGTCCGGCATTTTTATTTTAGAAGATGGCAACCCTACTCACACCACAACATATTTACTAGCGGAAGGTTTGCTTTGGACTGAAATTACTTTTTAAAAGTGAAGGATGTCATCAGGGTCAGTAACTTTGTAGAAATAAATCTATGCCTGCCTTGTTACGCTAGACAGAGATTAGAAATACAAAACCGTGATGTCAGAATTCCTAACAGTCAAATAGCGCTCATTTTCTGCTATAATTACCTACAGTTTTACGGCTATCCACTCGTTAAAAAAAATTACTATTATATTTAGTGAACGAGTTACTCACGTATAGTGTCAGCTACTGCCGACATGTTCCGACCTCATCCGGAGGTCTTCATCAGGGCGAATGTGACTACAGGCCCGTACTTAATAATAATGATTGTATCTCACGTTAATTTTAATCAAAAAATAATAACTTTGGAAAAGCCCTCTTGGAAATCAATTGAACTGCTTTAACTTATAACAAGATTTTGATGAAGGGAATTTTTCATTTTCATCTTATTTCCTTTTATTAAGTTTCGTGTGGATTTCAATATAATAATGAGGAAAAAAATTATGGGCTCCAAAGTATGTAATAAAGTCTGAAGATTTCTTTAAATATTTTGTTTTTATTTAACTTGCAATTATCTTGTATGAATGTTTGTTTAGGTCAAATCTTGCAACTCAATTTTCAACCAGTTATCCTCAACCGATTTAGCTGAAATTTTGCATAGGTACTTGTGTAAGTCGGATGACAATACAATACTTATTATGGAGACAATAAGCTGTTCTGATGATGGAGCCGGGAGATATTCGACGGAACTCAGTTTTATACCGACATACCCTCATTGAGTAAGACTCGTTCGATTTGTCTTGACGAGCTCGTTATGGTAGACGATTTCTAGGGTCTTATATCACAGAGACGGAATTTGGTCGATGGAATTCAGCAATAAAATAGCGCAACTGCATTGAGTTTGGATTTATTAACTTTTTCATTTGTCTTAACTTATACTTCGGCCTCAAAATAAAATATTGTACAGAATGTTTTTTTTCAAAAAACTTAAAAATATTGTGTTCCATCCGTCATATTGATTTATTTATAATATTGCCGTTATATTTCGTCATTGCCAATTGGGTATTTTCCTAAGGCAAAAATATTTTTTTTTGTACTGATAACAAAATAAAACGTCGCAAAATAATGTCACTTGACTTTGAACAAATCTATTTTAACGTACTTTTAAATTTATTATTGCAGAAAAACTGATTATAAGAGCGCTCGCTATTTGACTCCAAAAATCTATGACGTCATCTGCCTGTATTTCATACAAAATCCCATAGAAACTGTTTGTTTTGACGTTTAGAAAAAAGTATCTGATTTGACTTGTTGGAAAATAGCGTATTATGAATATTAGCGAATTCACTGGCAAGTTCTAAGCTAAGAATATCTAGAACTAGTCGTAGATTTGCATTGCGTTTGACACGTCCCTCAATTAAGTTACTGTAGTGGAAAATTAACAGGCTCTGGTTGATTAGCGTGGTGACAGCAATTATTGCTATTTGTGTTTTACTTGTCATGCAATTCGCTATTTTATTTATATTTATTAAAACGTAATTGATCCACAATTGACAATTGTTTACAACACAAAGCGTTCTCTCTTAATTTCCAACCACCCAAATCAGATACTTTTTCCAAAAGTCAACAAAAAAATTTCAATGGGGTTTGTATGGAATATACAACGAATAGCTTTTCAAAATTAGTTTTTCACAGTGTTGTTAAAATAATTTTCTCCATTGTTTATTTTTGATGCAACTAGATAAATAAATAAAAATAAAAAAAAATATTGGGACAAATTACACTGATTGAGCTAGCCCTTAAGTAAGTTCGATTTGTGTTATGGGATACTAACTCAACGAATTCAACGATACTATATTTTATAACAAATACATATATAGATAAACATCCAAGACCCAGGACAATTTGGAAAAGGCCATTTTCCAACTTGACCTGACCGGGAATCGAACCCGGGACCTCTGGGTGGCGGACTAGCATGGTGACTGCTACGCCACGGAGGTCGTCTCACTAGATATAAGTAAACAGCTATATTTCATAAAATACCTAAACTATATCTATACATATAATAAACAATAAAGAAGTGTGTATCTGTACACTGAATAAATTTCCAAAAAATATATTTGGGGCGATGGAGACCTCGCAATAGAGTAAAGAATAAAAAAATCTGTTTGTTTGTACACGCTAATCTTCGGAAACACTGGACGAATTCGAATGGAACTTTTTTTGTTATACTTATAGCTGTTAAGCCCAGGCAACATATACGGAATAAAGGATTTTGGAAACAAACCTGATGCAGAACTGAAATGGTCCAGTTAAACTATAAGAACTATAAAAATAACGCCTTAGTAAAAGTTGTTTAGCCTGATGAGCATTTTTCAGAGACATAAAGTCCACGCGAAGGAAATCGCGGGCTTCGGCTAGTCATGAATAAAAATTAAATTATATAGAAAAATATAATAAGTATTTCATAATCCGCCTCTTAAGTTCGTTAGTGCCTTTTAGCAAACAAATCGAAATAAATACAAACCACACCTAAATTATATTTAAATTATAGGTATTATATTAGATTAATATTCTGTTGATGGCAGCTATTCATTTCTAAACGCAAAGTACATACATGTAGACGAATAGAATGAAGCTAAACGTACTTGCAAAACAGCCCCTTTCGAAAACAAACCCCAACAAACCTGTAATAACAACCAGGCCTGTAATTACCCAACTTCGCTTGATTAATATGAACAAGAAAAGTTGTAATGTTTTGTATTTTCTTGGCAATTTGTCGGCCTTCTAATGTGATGTGCCACAACAATTAATTTATGACATTTTTTGATTAAAACTAATGTAAGACACAGACTCTTTTCTTAAAAAGTAAATTATATTTTAATATACACTACACGTAATTTAAATTAAATACTTATTAACGTGTAAAAGTGTCTGTAAAGGTCTAATTACCGAATTAACATTAAGAGTCCCCCGACCCTAGACTTCTCCATACAAACGTAGTCTACGTTTAATTTTGAAACCACATGTCAGATTCCGGTAAAAATTGGTAATTGTAAAGAAATTGCAATTATCTAGGGTTATGACTGGTTTCCTATACTAAAATTATGAACTGGAAAGAAAATATAACGATTTAGAAGTTTCCCATACTAATGGTCAAAAATGATATAAAACACTATATTCTATTTCAAGTTCATTTTTTTACTGTAGGAAACTAGTTATAAACCTAGATAATTGCAATATCTTTGAAATTACAAAATTTTGCCCAAATCGGACATGTCGTTTTGAAATAAAACGTAGACTACGTTTGTATGGAAAGTTGTATTTTGGTCTAGGGTCGGGGGACCCTTAAATCTTTGAATCCAGTCACATGCACTGATGACCTCCGGATGGGGTCATAATAATGTCGGTCAGTATATCTCAACCCGTTTCATTCATGCAAAATTGTATGATCCTTGTATGAAAAAAGACTTGAATAAAAAAGTTTAAGTCATTTTCTGCGGTTCTGGAAGTATAGTTTTTCATGTGTGTACACATCAAGTCAGTAAACTAATGTAATAATGTGAGCAAACTCAAAGGTACGAGTCGCGCCTAGTGAGAATCGCACTCGTGTCTAGAGTCTTGAAGCACTGGCCACCAGCCCTTCACTACTCAAATACATAAATACTTAGTATACAGGACGCTCAACATCCGTAATTAGTAGACTAACCTAATTACAAGCGTGGCGCTACGGCCACGGACATGGGCGAGGCGAGGGCTTCTTAGCCACCACCTCTTTACCGCTCAAATAAATAAATACTTAGTTTACAGAACGCTCATTAAATGTCCGTAATTAGTCGACTAACCTAATAACAATCGTGGCGCTACGGCCACGGACATGGGCAAGGCGAGGGCTTCTTAGCCACCACCTCTTTACCGCTCAAATAAATAAATACTTAGTTTACAGAACGCTCATTAAATGTCCGTAATTAGTCAACTAACCTAATTACAAGCGTGGCGCTACGGCCCCCGGCATAGGCGAGGCGAGGGCTTCTTAGCCACCACCTCTTTACCGCTCAAATAAATAAATACTTAGTTTACAGAACGCTCATTAAATGTCCGTAATTAGTAGACCAACCTAATTAAAAGCGTGGCGCTACGGCCCCCGACATGGGCGAGGCGAGGGCTTCTTAGCCACCACTTCTTTACCGCTCAGATAAATAAATACTTAGTTTACAGAACGCTCATTAAATGTCCGTAATTAGTCGACTAACCTAATTACAAGCGTGGCGCTACGGCCCCCGGCATGGGCGAGACAAGGGCTTCTTAATATCCTTCTTAATAAACTAGAAAATGGGATATACAAGCTAAACAAAGCATATAAACATCAATGGACCTCTCCAACCCGTCTGGCCAGCGTGGAGAGTGTAGGCCAAATCCTCTGGCTGCTCTGGCAAAGTATGGCTTTGGTAGTACAGAGAGGGTCGTGCTCCTGCAGTGGAGACCAAAAGACCTGATGATAAAACTAGAAAATGACCAAGAAGATGTAAAGAAAAATCTACATTCACAATTTAGATTAAGCATGGATTTTTTCAGCTAGGTATAATACGTAAGTAAAAAAATATTATTGCCATTTTTAAGTACAAATAAAACATATGGGGAAGGCAAGTAGACTAATTTACTGTGTATGCTTTTGGTCAATAATTTATATTAAACAAAAAATGCTAACCACTAAAAATTAAATATTTTTTTGAACAGCAAGAAAGTTAGTTACTATTGAAGTAGTAATTAACATTAAAATATAAATGTGTAAGCATGGTGGGGACATCTTACTACCTCTTTCGTACCTACGCATGAGACCTAATAGCAGTGAGATATATCTATAAGAGAAAAGAAAATAAGTAAATCTAAAACTTAATCTAATTTTCAAGCAGCAGAACTAAGGTGGCGCCGTTTCTTTCCCGTAAATTTTAACACATTTCAATTTAGATGGTAAAAGTCTAGCTCCACAGTGAACGCAGCAAGTTTCATTCACCGCTAGTTGAAGCCTCCCTGCAGAGCTCGACAGCAACGTCGTAATTAGAAATGCCTGAAATCGGTCAACAGCCGCAAACAAGATGGCCGCCGAAGCAGTGTTTGTCGTCTGACACATATTCTGTTACTATTGGAAGACAATTTCGTGACAATTTCTGATTTAAAAATCAAAGATTTCGAAACGCCATTATTATAGCTATTCAGTTAAAAAGGAGAGGTAAAAAGTACCCGTAACCGAACCGAAGGGTATGTATAAAGAGATTGATGAATACAGAGGTTTGTCAGGATCGTAGTAAGTGGATGTCCATAGTCTCTGCCTATCCCTGTGGGAAACAGGCGTGATAATATGTATGTAAGTCAATCCCCTTATACTAAATTTCAGCCAAAATGGTGTGTACTTAAATGGTGGTAGGTCAATGCTCTGGCTTTGCCCAAGCTCCGAAGCTCGCACTTCGGGTTCGCATCGAATTTATTTTTACCGATTTACTGGCCAAAACTTACCTCTCACTTGTGATTTTGGGTCCCCGTACCAGTAAATGTATGTAAAGGTCTATTCAAAAGCGCCCACCGCATTAAATAAATTTTCAGATAACTGAAAATTAATTTTTAAATTAGGTTGACTGGGAGAGAATGGTCCACCTTTTGTATTTATCAATATAAATCGCCCGTTTTTAAAGTAGCGTAAACTGAAAATACATACTAACACTACTTAATCGCACATAAATATGATTTTGTGAGAAATGAGAGAATAAGTCTAGCAGTCCTCCGGCTTTTTGTCCATAAACTAATAGTTTGAGTTTAAGAGAGTTGAGTTGGACAGGAAAATGTATATTTAGAACGATTTTAATAAAGGCTTTCTAAACATACATTTTCGAGTTAATATCATTTTGAGTTAAAGAGAAAATTCAAGATATAGATAGAGGGCCGGTCCAGGTATCTTGTAGGCCGACTGTACAAAGGCTTATATACAAATATGTGACGTAATGGTGACATACAACATGCAACCGTGTTTTGCTCCGAGCTTCAACCCTACCTCAACACAGACATCCCAGGAATTACCAATAAGTCGAGTCTCGGCTAGATATTGTGTGCAGGCAACGTATTGCATAATCGAGCATCTGTTTTGAAGAGGCTCTAGTAAGCGATATGATGCAGCTGTTGATGTTGTGCCAGCCAATTAGGAGGAACTTCGAGGGCTTTGCAAAGCCTCTAACTGCAAATGTCCTTTACTGGGATCTACCTATGTCTTATAGTGTGCTTTCTTTTCTCAGCGTGTTGCATCCTTAGCCAAGCTTTGGAACTTGGAATTCTTTCTAGATTTCTATTTTCCAAGTTCCGTTCGTGTAAAAACATTTAATAGTTAAGACGGTTTTCGGCATCCCACGGGCTGAACTTATGAATATTTTTTTTTCGTGTTTTGACATGATTTTTGGGGAAAGTTAAAGTAGTGTTGCCACTCGATTTGTCAACTACGAGTATATAGTATAGTTTATGCATTATGAGAAGCAATACTATCGATACTTTTGTTTGGCGCTTTTCAATTGTAACTATCGATTGTAAAACTATGGATTTTTCAGCAACACTACTGTGAAGGCGTGACTGATTTCAATATATAGGTATTTGTTAATCTTTATAGCTCTACAAACAGTTATTCAGTGTGCAATATTTAAAGCAAAAATTATAGATAAAGTTTCTGACAACTATTTGTTTCCCAAGTAACCTAACTTTTACAATTTTCTAGACTTGGGTACTGTAAGTAAGTATATTTTTATTTCGCTGCGAGTGGGCGAACATCAAAGAGGGCAAACTTGGGCGGGCCGCAAAGTAAAGCGACACCGGGCGATGTCTGCACTTGGATGGGTGAGCAAAAGTGGCAAGAAAGAGTCTCGAGCTCCTTCGTGCTTCGGTAGGCATGTATAAGTGTTGGCCGATTTTTACACTATAATGTACAAACATGCAAAAAAGTACAGTAGATAGCGAAATGCATACTTACTCATCTACTGGCAGTTCGCTACGAAATGCAAACTTTTCACAATCTTACATTTTGTAGAAAACTCAGCTGAGCAATTTTTTTTTATCTAAATTCATAATGATAAGCTTCCTGACCCGGCCCGTACTGTCCCGCCCAAATATTCTTAACCTATTCGTCCGCAGACGAACTTTATAGCATGCACGTAAAATAAAACTGTTTTAAACCGGTGCAAACTGCTTTCAGTTAGCGGTAGCCGGTTCGAACAGGATTTATGAAGTTTTATGTACCGTGGGGAGAGCTTATTAAACGGTTAGTGGTGTGAAAATTGAGGAGATTATGTGCTTTGTGCTTTGCTATCTTCATACAGTTTTAATGATTTTTAGGGTTTCGTACCTCAAAAGAAAAAAACGGGCAAATATAGGCAAACTTTCAGTATTAATTTGAGGTTACATTAAGCGTATAGCGAATTAGAACGAATTATCGATTCTGTTACATCGTACAACTTAGTAACTTATTAGTAATCTGTGGTACAACTAATAATAGTATAACTGGATAGACAAACTCTTGTTTTCCAGAAAGCATTTCCGTGATCGGAAGATATTTCTTTTTGAATAAGAGATCGTTAGTCTGTCTAAATAATTAAGTTTTGGGACATTATGAGAAAAGGTCAATCGGAAGATAATTCTTTTTGTATATGAGATCGTCAGCCTGCCTAAAGAATTAAGTTTTGGGACAATATGAGAAAAGGGACCTTTTGAGAATAGGACATTTCGAGAAAAGACAACGAAAAAAGGACACTTTGAGGAAAAATATCATCCAGGGAACAAGGGAAAATTCCTTACTTTATTTGTCACTGTTTCAATCCCAGTGCCATTCGTATAGATAGTGTTATACAGGGTGCTCATTAAACCTCCGTAATTAGAGGACCAACTTAATTACAAACGTGGCGCTGCGGGCCCGGACATGTCGAGGGCTTCTTTGTATCCCGTATTTGCGAAATACTAGTATTCATGAATAAAAACTCAAACACTTCTTTTTATTTTTAGTCGCTTAAAAATAGTCTTCAAATCCTAAAAAAACGCAAAAAAACTCCCATAACAAGTTGGGAATTGGAGTTTAGGAACTAAGTATGAACTATATATAATAATATATAGTAACTTGTTGTACTATTTGTATGGACCTTTCCATACAAATAATACAACAAGTATATTTGCCACGCAAATTAAAAACCCCGTCTTTCACAAGCGTTCATCCCATATTACTTTCATTTCCATCAAAAATAGCTAAGAACCTAGACCAAGTCAGCGTTCAAACTAAAAAAACCGCAAATCGGCCCTTTCGTTTAGGCGCTACAATACCACAGACAGATACACAGACACGTCAAACTTATACTCCTCTTTTTCGTCGGAAGTTAAATCGCCATGTGCCAAAATTTATTAACGCTCTCCATTTAACATTTTCTTTACAACATACTTGACATTCTGCGTTTATTATTTGCTCCTAAAAGCAGTTGGCACTAAAAATAATATTCCTTGTTTGCGAACTCCAACATTGTAAGGAATCTTGATGAAAATATATGTTCCTCAGAAAGTTTAAGTGTTGTATTTCCCAGAAGAGACTCTGAACTTGTCATATTGCGTCATTAGTCATTAATTGTCCTGGGTCTTGGATGTTTATTTATATATGTATTTATTATAAAAATATAGTATCTATCGTTGAGTTAGTATCCCATAACACAAGTCTCGAACTTACTTTGGGGCTAGCTCAATCAGTGTAATTTGTCCCTATATATTTATTATTTATTTATTTATTTATTAGATGCTTTATGTAGACTATCGTATCATTTTGTACTATCATCATCTGTGCCTATTCCCGGTTGCATCCTCCAACTCCAGTTTTGCCTGCTTACGGGCCCTCCAACAGTTTCTATGGTATTGGGTATCTGTAACGTAAGTAATTATATTATCTTTGCTTTAATCAAAAACGATTCCGTATATAATATTTAATACTAGCCGAAGCCCGCGACTTCGTTCGCGTGGGCTTTATGTCTCTAGTAAATGCTCATCAGGCTGAACAACTTTTACTAAGGCGGCATTTTTATATCTCTTATAGTTTAGCTGGACCATTATAATTCTGCATCAGGCGTTCCATTTTCCAAAATCATTTATACCCTATATGTTGCCCAGGCTTAATAGCTATATAACAAAAAAAGTTTCATTCGAATCCGTCCAGTAATTCCGGAGATTAGCGTGTACAAACAGACAAACAGACAAACACAGACATTTTTTTTTAAATTTTTACTCTATTACTACGTCTCCATCGCCCCCAATATTTTTTTTGGAAATATATTTAATGTACAGACACACTTTTTACATACATACATACATACTATCACGTCTTTATCCCTAATGGGGCAGACAGAGCATTTTGGGTCTTGCGGTTCTATGCAGAGCCCAGGGCCGCAAGACCCAAAAGCCACTTTTAGCGTCATGGTGGGCGAGAAGATGGAAAAGCAATCAATACAGTGATGGGTTGCTAGCCGCATCGCCTGTTAACATGATTTGCATTTTTGCCCATTCCCTCGATCGGCTTTTACGATCTGCGTGGGAAGAGAAGCAGCTGGTACATTCTAAGTTTTTTTATTTCTCCCAGACCAGCATGGGAGTTTTTTTACACACTTTTTTTACTGTTTTATTATATTTATAGATAGATTAGGCGCTTATGTGACGTAATTAAACCCAAAATGCTTATTACTGCACCAAAGAATATTTTTTGAAAAGAAAAGACTGAAGAAATGCTCGATATTCTTATATGATTATGTATTGTGTAGGTAACAAAGGAAAGAATCATTATAATACTCACTTAATAACATTAATATAGGTACTAAGTAATAAAACTTTTTCAATAGAAGTTTCTCGAGATCATTAATCACATCCAAATATAGAAAATTGATGGAACGTCGGCGTCGACAGCGAAATATAATTTAGTTCGTTAGAAGTTTTTTTATTACTTTAAGGCATTGGCATACTTTTTACTAAAAATGGCATAAAAAAAATCCCGATCTCCTTCGTGTTTTTGAAAGGCACGTTAAGCCATAAGTTTATATGGTAGCTCCAAGAAAAGTGGAAGTCGATTTTAACCCATCATGTGGGGTATCGTTGAAAAGGTCTTGCAAAAATAATTTTAGCTTGGGAATTACATTTTTCGATTTAGGGATCCGTTTTTACAATATTTGTTTTATAAATGCCCCCCGCCCCCTTTATCTGCTATACAGTAATATGGTGACACGCCAAAAATTCACAGCTGTGATTCATTTAACGAAGTTTATAGGAAAACTATCAGAGCTAAGTATGGTATAATACAAATTAAAAAGTTATAAACGACGAAAATTTTGTACAGTTTCGATAGAAAAAGTCGACATGCACTATTGTGCGTGGCCCGACTCGCACTCGGCCAATTATTTGGTAATTGACATTTATCGCGCTACAGCGCTAAAATGGTAAGTCGACCTTCAAAAGCACAGCGCTTGATTCGCTAAGTGTCATTCTCATATTTTGCCTTGTTCTTTGAATTATTAGTACAGTATCTTAACCGATGCCAAGGCATTTTTTAGGGTTCCGTAGCCAAATGGCAAAAACGGAACCCTTATAGATTCGTCATGTCTGTCTGTCTGTCTGTCCGTCCGTATGTCACAGCCACTTTTTTCCGTAACTATAAGACCTATACTGTTGAAACTTGGTAAGTAGATTTATTATGTGAACCGCATTAAGGTTTTGACACAAAAATAGAAAAAAAAAACAGTAAATTTTGGGGGTTCCCCATACTTAGAACTGAAACTCAAAAATTATTTTTTATCAAACCCATACGTGTGGGGTATTTGTAGATAGGTCTTCAAAAATGATGTTGAGGTTTATAATATCATTTTTTTCTTAACCGAATACTTTGCGCGGGAAACACTCCCAAAGTGGAAAAAAGGGTGTCCCCCCCCCCGTAACTTCTAAAATAAGGGAATTATAAAACTAAAAAAAATATATGAAGTTCATTATCATTCAAACTACCAGCGAAAATTGGTTTGAACGATATCTTGTAAGTAGTTTTTTTTTTAATACGTCGTAAATCATAAACGGCAATTTACCTTTCATTAAATCAACGCAAATATAAAAATTTTAACAAACATACTACAAGCCTTTTTATTTGCTACTACTATGTTATTTGCTACTACGGAACCCCTCATGGGCGAGTCCGACTCGCACTTGGCCGCTTATTATTATATCGATAGGGTGGGTTTTCTTCTATTAACTATGGAGTGTACTTGGCATGTGAGGTGAACAGTGATAGCATATCGATGTACGTAAGTACATAATAGCTCGTTGGTTGAAGCTAATAGTACATATAATCCGATAGCACTTGTTAGTTAGTACAAAGGTAGAGCTGTACATAAACAGAGGATTATCTGCCTCGGTGATCTTCTAATGCGATCGACGGTTTATCACACGATTATCTGTATTATGTAAGCTACGCATAGGGTGCTTACATTCATTAGTAACATACATACAAACTATCACGTCTTTGTCCTGGGGCAGACAGAGCATTTTGGGGTCTTGCGGTTCTAAGCAGATAGAGCCTATTAAGGCTAATTTTGGCGTGATGTTGGGTGAGAAGGTGGAATCAATATAGTGATGGGTTGCTAGCCACATCGCCTAGCTTTTATGTATTTTTTTATTACTTTTTATTTTTTAAGACTTACCTACCTTTTTTTTCTTTGTAGTGTGAGTGTAAGTTTTCACTACTAGCGTCAGATTTGTCAATCTGTTTAAAGGTATCGGACATAGCTTGACTTGACAAATGCTATACAAATTAATATTTCGCAATAAAAGAAATCTTGCGCTCATTTGGTCAAAGTTTGAAAAAACAGATACAAAGTGGACTGTACTTAATATTTTCAAGATATATTTCAATCGTAATTGATGTCGCAACGTTCATTTGAATTGGGTACTTGTTGGGTCAAAAAAACTTATTTGGTGCTGTTAAGAAAATAAAACCTTTAAGAAAGAATGTCACTTGTCATGATCATATCCATTTTCAACGTGATTTTAGATTTATATGCAGAAAAATCGAGCTAAGAGCGCTATTTGACTCCGAGAAACTATGAAGTCAATAGTCTATATTTCATACATACATACTATCATACATACTATCACGTCTTTATCCCTAATGGGGCAGACAGAGCATTTTGGGTCTTGCGGCTCTATGTAGAGCTTAGGGCCGCAAGACTCAAAAGCCACTTTTAGCGTCATGGTGGGCGAGAAGATGGAAAAGCAATCAATACAGTGACGGGTTGCTAGCCGCATCGCCTGTTAAAATGATTCGCATTTTTGCCCATTCCCTCGATCGGCTTTTACGATCTGCGCGGGAAAAGAAGCAGCTGGTACATTCTAAGTTTTTTCGTTTCTCCCAGACCAGCATGGGATTCATACAAATCCTATATAAAATGTTTTGTTTTGAAGTAAAGAAAAAAAAAGATTAGTGGACTGTACATAACATTTCCAAGATATTTTTCAAGTGTAATTGATGTCGCCAAGACAATTTTAATTAGATTTCCTCGGAGTTTTTCAGCCGTGTTATCGTGGTTAATCCTTAATGACTCTGTTATTTGTTTTAATCCCGCTTTTGGCGATAAAAAATTCTTTTCAGGATTTGTCTTTCTTTATTTTTGTGTCATTTAAGAGCTTTGAGATAATATTAATTTCTTCCGTGACGATTCAACAGCCATAAAATTCAAAATAAGTAACATAAAAGATTTATTTAGGCTAGATTTCCAGTTTACAAAATTAGTAATCGCACAAGTAATGTTATGTGCTTTTACTTGGCTTCATTAAAAAAATAGCGCCGAAACTTCGACAGTACGTGGAAATATTATTTTAAATTTAGCGAAAAAGAAGCATAAGCTATTATATTCCAAATTTCCGTGTTAATGTTGAAAACTTGAAGAAAAATTAAATAGAAAAACGAAACCCTTATTTTTTACATAACTCAATAACACTCACCCTAAAATAAATTGCTTTTGCTGCAATCGCCACAAAGGCCGCCTTTAAGGCGTCGTCTCCGTCCAGTCTGTCGGAATTCTAAAGGTTCTTGGGATTATTACGCCGACACGCTGTTACGTTATTGGATCGACGGCTTTGTGGGAAACTACAGTAGACTTTTTTCAAATTCCAATAGTGTCAGTTCAGAAAAGGATTTTCTCAAACAGTAAAACAAAAATATTCTGACTGTGATTCTTATACCTGATCGTAACGGAAATATCACATTACATAATCTCAATAATATTATAATGGTGAAAGTTTGTGAGTGTGAGTGTGTGTATGTTTGTCACTTTACGCGCCAATGGCGGGACCAATTTTGATAAAATTTGGTATGTAGGAAGCTGACACCCTGGATTAAGAGTCCCCTTACCCTAGACTTCTCCGTACAAACGTAGTCTACGTTTAATTTTGATTCCACATGTCAGATTTCGCAAAAAATTGGTAATTGTAAAGAAATTGCAATTATCTAGGTTTATAACTGGTTTCCTACACTAAAATTATGAACTGGAAAGAAAATATAACGATTTAGAAGTTTTCCATACTGATGGTCAAAAATGATAAATAACACTATATTCTATTTCAAGTTCATATTTTTACCGTTGGAAACCAGTTATAAACCTAGATAATTGCAATATCTTTGAAATTACAAAATTTTGTCGAAATCGGACATGTCGTTTTAAAATAAAACGTAGACTACGTTTGTATGGAAAGTTATATTTTGGTCTAGGGTAAGGGGACTGTTAACACATAGGCTACTTTAGGCACAGGTAACCCCTCGGAACGCAGCTTGTTATTTTATATGCCTATCGATACACAATCACGTTTACTTCACTTATGAGGTAGACAAAGTCGCAGGACAGCAAAACCTAAAGCTCAGTTTTAGAATGGCGGTGGGCGTGTAGATGAAAAAAAAACACAAGTTTATTTGCTAGGCAAATAAAAAATACCCCGACTGGCAAGAACGCCATCTAGTGAGAGTAGCGGAACTACAAATACTAATTCATATCCCTAGCGGCAATAATTTGCTAAGTATTAAATATCCTCTTAATTTATTTCAAGTCCGCCATAGTTTAATTGCTCTTTCAAAATTTTATGTACTTTATTTTGTTTTTTGGTAATAATTTAAAAAAAAAGAAATTAAATTTTATCTTATACCTTTAAACGAGCAATTCTTGTATATTTATATATTTATTTATTTATATGTGTATAAATTTCTGTGATCTCGGAAACGGCTCTAACGATTTCGCTGAAATTTGGTATACGGGGGTTTTCGGGAGTAAACAATCGATCTAAATTATTCTTATGATTGGGAAAACGCGTGTTTTCGAGTTTTCATGCGTTTTTGTTTTCACGCAGAATATGGTCGCTAATTTAGTCGCGCCGGCCTATCCGTTTAGCTTAGCGGTTCAAGATGCAGACCGCTAGAAAGATTGTTACGGGTTCGAATCCCACTCGGTGACTTACTTTTGTTTTTTTTATGTTCAAGTTTATATATATTTTTTTATTTTGTTTTGTTTTTAGACAAGTTTAAAAAAATGTAGTTAATGAGCAAAGCTCGGTCGCCCAGGTACTAAATATCAAAGTACATAAAAATACTAACAATAAAAAAAATTCATACGCACACAGCACAACGGAAAAAAGAACAAAGAATGTGCTAGATGCAGCTGGAATATTCTATGTTTTTGTTTCCTTACATGTCAGACCGTAAAAGCCGATCGAGGCATATGGGTAAGAATAGGACACACGTCAATAGGCAATTAACCGTAGCGAAAAAGGAAACGGAACCAAATTTTTTTTTTAAATCAAACTTTATTGTTCCAAAGTACTTTTAACAAATGGCGGACTTAATGCTAAAAACATTTTCTCCCAGTCAACCATAGGGATAAACAGAGAAAATTATGCGGCACATAAAGCAATACAATATACGTATGTACATTCTAAAATATTACTAAGTAATATAACATTATATTATATACCTACTATTATTATGTGAATATACAGCTGGTAAATGTGACTGTTGACTTTACTTAGTATATTTCCCTACGAAAAACACTGTAGGTAGATCCGATGTTGTCGTTAAAGTTAAATGAGTTGTCTGATTGTGTGGGAGGCTGTAATTACCGTCTTTACAGCACGTGGAGCATGACCCAATGATGTTATATCTTGAGATACATCATCTCGTCACACATATATTTTATCAAGCTTTTTTCCTACAGAGATATGGCAGTCTTTTTTACAAGTTGTAAATCTGTAACGGTCTCATATTCTCAGACGTACCGATATCGATTAGACTGAACAACTTTCCTAAAGAGCAGAGGTCGAATTATGGATAAAAATAAATTAGCCCTTACGAAATTTCTAATCAGTTGATCGGATTAGTATGAGAACTCCTATTTTTTTTATATTTCGGCCTATGTTCCTTGGGAAAAGTTGTTCAGTATAGTCGGTATAGGTACGTCTGAGTATATGGCATGGTTACAGATGAACAACCTGTTTATTTTTTATAATTTAATATATATATATATATATGTATACGTTTTTACATATCATTACAGGTTGACACCTAATGCGATATATAACAAATTATCTTTATTGATACCCGTGTGAATTCATTTTGAATAGTACTTATTAAACAATGACAATATAATTGAGCTAGACCCAATCCCAAAGTAAGTTCGTGACTTGTGTTATGGTTATGGGATACTAACACAACCATTATATATTTTTTATCAACTACAAATATAGATAAACATTATGTTATGACCCAAATTAATCTGAAAAAGATAATTTTACATATTACCTCCGCCCGCTCAACACCCTCCACAAGGCGCGAACGGGGCAAAGGACGGGGAACGGGGAAGGACATATTGCGCGGGACTCTAGAAGTTTCCGTTCGTTCCGTATCATCATCATATCAGCCACAGGAAGTCCACTGCTGGACATAGGCCTCCCACAAGGATTTCCAAATCGACCGATCGGAAGCCTGCATGTAATATTTATATTAATTCTGTGCCTCTGCCATGTGTTTTGAACACGGCTGTTGAATCTACTAATTTTTAATCAAAGGTCTGAATGAACCCGGTAATTTATGATTTTGTTACAATTTGGGTAAGTTAGTAATTATATTAAGGAGAAGTTAGCGATGTTGTTTACTCTTTAAACTCTTAACAAAGTGTTAGACAAGTAGGTCAGGAAAAAGATTTATGTTTTAGGAAGATGCTCATCAGGCTGAACAACTTTTTATAAGGCGTAATTTTTATATAAATAATTCTTATAGTTTGGTTATAGCTTATAGCTGGACCATCAAGTGTTTCATTTTCCAAAATCAATTATACCCTATATGTTGCCCAGTCTTAACAGCTATTTAACAAAGTTTCATTCGAATCCGTTCAGTATTTCCGGAGATAACGTGTACAAAAGTCTGTTTGTCACAAACGGACATTTAAAAAAAATTCTTACTTTACATATGGATGTTTATCTATACATATATGTATTTGTTATAAAATATAGTATCGTTGAGTTAGTATCCCATAACACAAGTCTCGAACTTACTTTGGGGCTAGCTTAATCAGTGTAAGTTGTCCCTATATATTTATTTATTTATTATATGTCTGCATCACATGAATTTATTTTTTTGGAAATATATTCAATGTACAGACATATTTTTTACTGTTTTATTATATGTATAGATAATGGGAGCATGAAAAGTTGGTTTCTCTTTTTTCTTGTCGAAAATGCTAAATGGTCATTTCAGGACCAGTACCTGGGCGACCGAGCTTTGCTCGGTTACATCTCAAACATTAACTAATTTTTTTTTAACTTGTCTAAAAACAATGCAAAATAAAAATAAAAATATAAACTTAAAAATAAAAAAAAACAAAAGTAAGTCACCGAGTGGGATTCGAACCCGTAACACTCTTTCTATCGCAGTCGCTATCCTTAACCACTGAGCTAAATCAAGGCGGTCGCGGCGCGACGAAATTAGCGACCATATTCTGCGTGGAAAGAAAAACGCATGAAAACTCGAAAACACGCGTTTTCCCAAACATAAAACTAATCTAGATCGATTGTTTACCCCCGAAAACCCCTACAAATTTTCAGCGAAATCGTTAGAGCCGTTTTCGAGATCACAGAAATTTATAAATATATATATATACATACAAGAATTGCTCGTTTAAAGGTATAAGATAAAGAGCAAGTTTCAAAACACTTCACACTATCTTATTTTTTTAACTATTTTTAATTTTAGTATGTTATTTTAAAACCAAGAAATTGCGGTAAGTTTTATCTTAAGAAATTCGTCTCCAGGAGTGTTTGCATAGAATTCGCGGGTAAATCAGCGAGAGCTTGAATTGTGATTCTGAATCTGTCATTAACTGAACTCTGATCGAAATTCATTTCCTCGGAAGCTTTTATAAGTTCTTGGAAAATGCTGATGCATTTTCTATGGTCATATTAAAGGCTCACTTTAAAAAAAAATGTATACCTAATTAATTTGTTTGTTTTGTAACTTTCTTGTACCAAAAAACAAAGTAAAGTACCTACACACAATGTGAAAAAGCATATACAAAGTCGGACTTATCCTATATAGGAATCTCTTCCGTAAATTGAGAGGATATTTACTTAGCTTTAATGAATGACTTTTAATTTTGGTATTTCGCCGTACCGTTGTATGCAAATGTGATCATGTACAATACAGTCCCAAATTTGCGCGACCAAAATTTCGGTGAAATGAACTTAGTCGCATTTTTACGACAAATTAAATTAGCAGTGTGTTTAGACACTTACTAACACAATTTTTGTTTTATCTATGTTAGCAAAATTTAATACCTCAGCACATATACGAGTATAAGTATATATTTAATGGTTACATGACATATTTTTAGTTTTAAACGAAATTCGCGACGCGACGGCACGTTAAAACTTCTGCTCAACATAAACTGATAGATAACGTAACTTAGGATAGTTAAGAAATACCTACTCATAATAAATATACCTAGAGGTTTGCAGGAAAATTGAAAATATTTTGTCAAACGCGTTTTTAAGTCAAAGAAATAAGTACCTAGCTGATTCTCCGTACTAAGTGGCGCGGAATGATTGTCGAGTATTGACAGCAAGCCTTTGTTTCAAGCCCTCTGTCCTTTGAATTGACGCAATTTTCCGTAATTTCGAGCGACGTAGACTTCGCGAGCGGCGGAGGCGGAAAATTACAAATTACAGTTTTCCAGCCTGTACAAGTAAATTTAGTTAGGGACAATAAAGTAAATTAGGTATTTCAGGGCGTAGGAAATTGTAATGTTGGTGCATTTTGATGTTGGAAAATCTTTGCAAAGAATTTACAGTACAGATGGAAATATTATCGCTTCTTATGAACCTTTATGGCTCTAGCTCTGGCCTGTACTCTTTATGATGGCTTTATAACGTAGTCCGTTGCTATAGGTCCCTTAAGAAGGCTCAAGGTCGCTCAACGCGCTATGCTCAGTGTTTCATTTCACATGATTCGAATTTTCGCCCATTCCCTCGATCGACTCTTACGATCTGCG
The DNA here is from genome assembly GCA_963555685.1 of Acrobasis consociella. Classification (NCBI taxonomy): domain Eukaryota; kingdom Metazoa; phylum Arthropoda; class Insecta; order Lepidoptera; family Pyralidae; genus Acrobasis; species Acrobasis consociella. Next base: position 1,609,094 of record OY743112.1, read on the forward strand.
CGAGAAGAGAAAAAGAAGAAGCAGCTGGTACATTCTTAGTTTTTTAGTTTCAAAATAGCAAGGGTATAAATACATGCAAGGTGAGGACCTATATCATTTTCCCAAAAAAAAAAAATCTAATGTCCATTCAGTAATCAGAACATGAACATCATCATGAATCAGAACAGACTTTACACATTACACGTCAAATAGTTAAGTTTACATTGCGTGTTATGTTTATATAAAGAAAAGATACCGGTATCACTGCTCCGCAACGACCACTGCTGAGACGAAACGCCGAAAGTCATTTACACTTTACAATGACTATAACCATGTATTAGGCCTATGTCCAGCAGTGGACTTTCTGTGGCTGATATGATGATGATGATGAATGACTAAAACTATAACTATTGTTAAAAAAAAGTGTGTAAAAGGATCACTTCAGGGTCGGCTGCCTTTTAAAGAAGGATTTACTTGAACTTCAAGTAAATCCATGCATGCGCATGACAACAAACAATAAAAGACTGAGAAGGCGCGCGATGTATCTACTAAAATACGTAGGTGGGAATACTGAAATTATACTCGTCATACAGAAAAAAATTATGTACAGAAATATAATGCTATTAAAATTGGACCTATCAGTCTAACAGAAAAAAGTATACCCATAATCATCAGTACTTTAATAAAGTAACGGTACACATAATATCTGTACCTAAACTTTACGTTAGTGATACAGAAAAAAATAACTGTACTGGAACTTGACATTATTCAATTTTAAATGTATGACGTCATACAGAAAAAATGTATAGGTACTCATATTCATAGCGCTATGCAGTCCCTGACTTGAAGGGTGTACTTGTTTGTTAGAAAAAAAAATGTAAGTAGGTACTTTTTTTCTATATGTCTGTACTTTAACTGAGCATAGTGCATATTAGACAGTACTTATTTCTAAAGAAATTCCTTTCAGCAGACTCGCAAGAGGAAATGGGATATCAGGATGATAAAGACAGATTTTTAGATAGATTAGAAATAATATTTTACTCGTTTCTTAAACGTCGTTTTGGTTTAGAATCACGAATTTCAGGTAGCTTTGTTCATTTTTTTTTTTATTTTAAGGAATGTCGCTTCAGTTCCTGACTTGCACGTTAAGTGCGAATAAAGAGCCTTTTTGAAGTCTAAAGTCAGTCGTTTCCAGGTGAATAGAGGCATTCAGCACGTCGAGACTCCAACTCAATACTTAATGCGGCTCAGGGAGATTCTTCGAGTGTACTTCTGTTCATGAGGGTAATAACTACATTTATAACTTTATCTACGTTTTATTATTCATCCATGCTGGTCTGGTAGAAATAAAGAAAGAAAGAAAATCTTTATTCGGTAAATAAAATCTTATATACTTGACTAGACTTATATCAATTAAGGGTGCCGAAAAGGCGGCCAGCTCAGCTTTGTGCTGCGGTGTGAACCACAGCGCTGATTTTCAGCTGGTACCTAATGATTCGGGTAAGATAGCTTAATAATCAAATTAGCATATCACAATAACATTGACAAAGAAGAAGAAGCATTAGAAAAGAAGAAGAAGCATCAGTTGCTTCTCTTCCCACGCAGATCGTAAAAGCCGGTCGAGGAAATGGGCGAGATTTGAATCATGCGATGAGGTTCGCTACCCATTACTATATTGATTTCTTTTTGCACCTTCTTGTTCACCATCACGCTGAAAGTGGTTAGGTATTGTCACGGGCGGGGCTGCTCTAGACAGGTGACCCAGAGAGTTGAGCGAACCCCGAAGGAAGGATAAGGAAGTTTGCTGGGTCAAAAATAAATTTGTTTGTAATAACTTTATTGTACCAAAACAAATACATATACAAAGATAGCTTACGAAAGAGCAAATATACAAAGGCGGACTTATCCCATGTAGGGATCTCTTCCAGTCAACCTGCGATAGATAAATTATTTGGTACTTGAAAAAAAAACTTCCAACGTGATTTTAGGTTTATTGTTGCGAAAAAACTGATATATCTGTACTATAATCTGACTCCAAGAAACTATGACGTAGTCTTTATTTCATACAAATTCCATAGAAAATGTTTGTTTTGACGTTTGGAAAAACTTATTACGTTTGGGCTCTGTCTCCTCCGCCGTAAATAAAGACGGCGTAATAGTATCTGTAATTCAATTTGCCATCAAGTATCAAAGTACACCAAAGCATCCCTCCAAAGTCATCCACTTCACAAGAGTATCTAAATTGATTTATTTGATTATAGCAAGACGCTTTTAAATGAGAAAAGGTTAAAAGAGTTAGGGTACAAGTACAAGGACCCAACGTGAAATTGAGATGGTAAAGCTGAGGCTTGAGTGAAGCGGAGAGAGTGTGGAAAGAAAGCACTTATTTAAACAGTAAGTAGTTTGCCGTGTGGTTTCCGGCAGAGTAGAATAGGGCACTCCAAGTCCTTTCGTGGATGTCGTAGAGGGCGACTTAGAAAATACAAGCTAAAAAAGCTAGAAAAAAAGCTTATAAACATCCATAAAACCTCTACAACCCATTTGGCCAGCGAGGAGAGTGTAGACCTAAGTCATCCGGCTGCTCTGCCCAAGTATGACTCTGGTAGTACAGAGAGGGTCGTGCTCCAGCAGTGGAGACAAAAAGACCTAATGATGATGATGATTAAAACAGTAAGGCGATAGTATAAGGCCCTGAACACCGGAAGAAAAGGAATGGTAAAGCCGACGCTTCATCAAGAATTTAAGCGGTGTGGAGATGACACATAATAACATAAAGAAAGTGTTGATTGAAAAAGAAAAGGCTGGAGTTTGGCTGTAGTGCAAGGACGCTACGTGAAATAGAGGTAGGGAAGCTGAGGTTTGAGAGAAGAGGGAGGATACACGAAGAAATTTACGCCTCAAGCCGTAAGAAAGCTATCTCAATTAGGCGTTCGTTTTATTCGTGCTACAGCAGCGCTGCATGCGGAAGCCGAACAAAACATTAAAGAGTGTGCAATGCGACTTATACATAAACTCGTGAAGCTGCCACTAGCGTGGCTCGGTCGCCCTTCGCAGTTACTCCATAAAATACGATAGTCGTCCGAGACGTTTTAGTTCTACATCAAACCAAATAAGACTTATCATCGAACACTGAAACGCGGACACGCGGTAACGTGTCTTTGGAGTAACCCCGTAGGACTCATAAAAATAGTCTCAGATGGTGTATTTATCATGTTCCTGAGACATTTTTTACTTTGCGTTAGGTATACCTATAGGTAATAATTTATACATACATACATACATAATATCACGCCTGTTTCCCGCAGGGGTAGGCAGAGACTATGGACCTCCACTTGCTACGATCCTGACAAACCTCTTTTGCTTCATCTAAACTCATCAATCTCAATACATGCCCTTCGGTTACGGGTACTTTTTACCACTCCTTTTTTGAGAACGTCTGCAATTTGGTCGCAGAATGTTCGCCGAGGCCGACCCAATAATTAATAACAGCATTGTTTTTCCGCTCCGCCTCAACAAAGCATCAGCCCACTCTGCCCCTGCTGGAAAAGGACTGTAAGGCCTCTGGTCCCGAGTGAAAGCATTTCACTTGATACGTCTGTGTTCTTTTATGTTATATTGAGCGCTGTCCCTAATATGTTTGATCCTGATGCAATGTGATAACTTTTATTTTGTTTCTTTATTTGATCTTTATTGTTCATCAAATACAAATTGTACAGAACAATAGGCTTTATCAACCTTAACTTTTATTGACAAATTTTAATTATTTACGAAATATGTTTAGTTTACATTTTACAGTAATTACATTTTTGTGTAAAATACGACTGGGCTGTATGGGTTTTGTTTTATTTGCACTAAAAAACGCGGGAAAGCAGGTTTTTTTCAGTAAACCACGACGTAGTGATATTGATTATAAAACGTGAAAGGGACATGTTAGTCTAGAGAAAAAATAACTTTCACTTTATTTGTATGGGAGTCTACCAAAAAAAAATCTAAATTTTATTTTACCACTTTCTCGTCTAAGCCAAATTACAGTTTTCTAGTACTAATAGTCTCTGAGTAAAACCACGGACTAACAGACAGACAGTCATGGCGACTTGTTTACTACAGAACCCTAAAATGGTTGCCAAAAAAAAAAAACTCTTTGCAGTAAACATTAATTGCTTTCGGCAAATGTTTGGATGATGATAAACTTTTAAACGGCTAAACCGATTTTCATCAAACATAGCTAAAAACCACCGCAAGGGAACTTGCTTTCAAGTAAAAAAACCGAAGCGACATCGGTCCATCCATTCAAGCGCTACGATGCCACAGACATACAGACATACTTCGCGTCAAACTTATAACACCTCTTTTTATCAGGGGTTAAAAACAAACAACATTTTAACACAATCTATTTTGTATGGAAATAAATAATCTGAATCTGAACATTGTTATTCTAAAAGTTTGATCAAGTTGGTAGCAGTTGAATCTAACAAACCCTAACAAAAAACTATGAATCTCAATTTGGCGGATTTGCGGGGTCCGGACGTCCGCGGATATCCCGCGTCGTGCGGAATTATAATGCGGGGTTGGGCTTACCCGACCGCGCACGGAGTTATGCTGTTTGCATAAGCTGCTGGATAAATTAACTATAGAGATGTGCTTGGGTAGATACAGGGTGATTTTTAAAACTGTAGTCAAACTAGCTGTGTCCTAGGCTTCGCTCCCCGTGGTCATTTCATTCATTCGTGGTCATTTATAGGTATAATTACTGCGCCCACATATCATTTCAAATTATTATTTTTCCTCCACCCAAAGGTTGGCTGGAAGAGATTGCATTTATAGCGATAAGTCCGCCTTTGTGCCTATATTGTTTCTTGTTGTTGTTGTAATTTTTTATGTTTATCATGGTGCAATAAAGTTAATTTGTATATTATTGTATTCTATTGTCATTTCGGGACAAAAACTATCCTATGTCCTTTCCTGGGTATCAAACTATATCCATATCAAATTTCATCTAAATAGGTTCGGTTCATTCTAAATAGGTGGTTGAAGCGTGAAGTAGTAACAAACAAAGAAACAAATATACAAACTCACTTCAACATTTATTATACAAGTAGGATTCCAGTAAGTTCAGTTCATGATAATGAACCTTCCAGAAGAATGTTTAGCATAATTTTTCAAAACTAACATCCGACTTCACTCCCAAACTACACAACCGAGATAAAATTCTATAGGATCACGTGACAAGTGTGCCCTTTTGAACAAAAAACATCCAAATTGGTCCAAGCTTCTTTGTTGCCAACGTTACTTAGGCAAAAAGCAGCATATCCAACTTGAAAAAACAGCAGAAAACAGTAAAACAGTAATATAAAAACATTAAATCTACTGTCTCAGAAACCTTTCGAAATATTGTTAGTTTTGCATTAATACAATAAAAAACAAGTAGGAAATCAAGAGTATTTATTGTTGTTAAAAATATTCTTATAATAAAATATTAATTATTTTCAATTTCTATATCTTCGACATTTTCGACCTCATTTTTTTTGTTAAAATCATACATGTTTTTATTAAATTTTTTCATGTGCTTTTCAGTTGAATCAAATAAATAACATTCCTTAATTGCAACGTGCCTTCTTTGGTTGTCGTAGACATTTTATTTCTTAATTTACAATAAACAGCTATCTTTTTTACACTTATTAAACTATCCTGTTTTACTACGAGTAAAAAGCATTGTCTATGAGCATGTGGAATACCCAAGATCGTAGTTCCATAATGTATGGAAATCCCCTAAGTAAAAGCGCGTGACACGTGCAAAAATCATCTTTATTAGTTTGACTGAAAGACTATTTTCGTTTGTAATTTTTTTCTTGGGATCCAATAGATACCGAAAAACAGTAGAAATTTGTATTAAAATAGAAAAACAGTAAATATCCTGTTAAAACAGTAGGGTTGGCAACACTGCTTTGAATAATCGGTGAACATACATAAAAAAAAACATAATTCCTCCTTTTTGGAAGTCGATCAAAATACTTCGTTCCTTCTGTACTAAAATCTGATCAAATCATTCAAAGTCCTATAGGGAAAGACTATTTTTACACGATTGCCCCAATCATTATTTCAGCCGCATAACGTCCACTGCTGGACATAGGCCTCACCGAAAGATTTCCAAAATGACCGATCTAGAGCGGCTTGCGTCCAGCGCTTTCCAGCGACCTTGGTCAGGTCGACAGACCACCTTGTGGGTGGGTGTCCTAAGCTTCGCTTGGCAGTACGTGGTCGCCATTCGAGAACCTTTTTGCCACATCGGCCATCGGTTTGCCGCACAAAAAATAAAAATGTGTTATATTTTCAGGGTTCATGTATGTAAGTGTCTTTATTCCGCTTTAATTTTGAAATACCTGATCTAATTTACATGTATTGTTTTAGGTCTCCATTTATGTCATAACGTTGAATATTTCTAAGAAATAGTAGCCAAAATGACATTAGAAACTAAGTAGTAACACACGCAGCTCGGGTTAAGGCTACTTCATATTTTATTCATCGGGGACTAAGCGCTATTTCTTATACAGCACACAGATTTAAGTTGGGCAAACTTGACCCGGGGTATTTTGCTGAAGTAGTATTTTCTAGGGATTCTCATCGAGGATAGGATGAGGAAAATCCAGCCTGTGTTTCTACTTGCATACACACATTATAAACAAAATACAAATAAGTAACCATGCTCGTATATTTTCCCACTTTTTTTGGTGACCATCCTTAGTATATGCCAAGACTCCCTCTAGTTTTCAAGTAACAATTCATAAATATGATTTAAAACCAGTTTTAACTGACTTTCAAAAAAGAGGGATGACGCCTGGATCGATTTGCAAATTTCTTATTTGAAAGGGAATTCTTGTCAGGTGGTCCCATTGAAATTTTATCAAAATCGGTTGTTTAGTTTGGAGGTGAAGTAGGTTTTTATTGGCCACTGATTCACCATAGAATAAATTAAATGAGTTCAGACAGAACAAAATACTGTAGCTTTGATCTATGTATTTTATTTCAGATTGCTTGGAGAATATTCGCTGAAAACCATGAAGATTTGAGAACTTTTTGACCTTGTCAAGATATGGTAAAAAAAACACGCTTTTTTGTACAAAAAAAGCTTTTTTTGTAACTTTTTGTTTAAAAATTAAATTAGCTGTGCTAGTGGGCTGTGTAACTGCCTAGCGTGAGCTATCGCCGTAACTCCCATTAGGTTTCCCATGAAAAGCCTGTGGAATCAATATTTCGTCGCATTGCGCCTGTGGTCGCCCGCCGCAGACTGCCTTTCAGAATTTGATGCATTAGCTCGTAAACATTGCTTTATGCGTCTGTAATTTGCATTAATTTGAAGATTGATACTTGAACAAGTAATTATTAAAAAAACAAAAACTCAAATGCCTTCATACACCCATTGTCACTCTCAGAATTAAGACGAATCGAACGACACCTCTCAAGCTCAAATACGTCAAGCTGTTTAGACTGCAAAACGTCCTATAGATATACAAACTATACTTACATACACTTGAAAATCATGACACTTCTTCTGACGCAGTAAGATAAATACATAAATAAGATATATAGTCGGTTATGAATTTGTTCAAGTCACCGTTGAGACAGTTGGCCCATGGTGACCTTAAGCTAAGGACTTGGATAGAACGGGGACGCATATGGTGCGGGATCTTAGGAGATCCATTCTGTATGTACCTAATACTTATATGAATTCTGTCCTATAACACTTATAACTTTAGTTATTTTATCGGAGCTTTACGAAATTTCATAGGCATGTAGATGTACCTAATAGAATTTTTGAGTTCGAACATGAACCAAATCAGTAAAGAGGTTGCCACGATCCGGGGTTCACGAGTTCACAGTTTGAGAACTACCGTAGTTATCAGATAACTTAGCGGATTAACTCAAGTTGGTCCAATCAGTAAGTGGGTCAACCGGACGATTCATCACGTGACTCGCATATCAGGACCCGGATCACTGTCAATCAGGAGAGCCCGGGGTTTGACAGCTTAGGACCTTACTTGTACCACGAGAGGCTTCATTGTGTGTGTGATTCAGTAGGTAGTTGAGTCATGCGCGAGCAAAAACCTTTCAGAAACTATAACCTCCATAATTATCAGGTGTTTTTAGTCTCCACTGCAGGAGCACGACCCTCTCTGTACTATGATATAAGCTACTTCGCCAGAGCAGCCAGAGGACCAACAGCAGCCTTGGCCTACACTCTCCACGCTGTCCAGAAGGCGATTTAAGAAATACAAGCTAAACAAAGCTTATAAATATCAAAGAGACCTCTCCAACCCGTCTGGCCAGCGAGAAGAGTGTACGCCAAGTCCTCTGGCTGCTCTGGCAAGTAGCTCTTGTAGTAGAGAGGGTCGTGCTTCTGCAGTGGAGACAAAAGGACCTGAAGATGATGATCTGAACAAATATTGCAATATATATCTCGAAATATTTTTAGACTTCCCTATAATATCACAAAGCGCAAGTAAACTTCTTATATCAAAAACTTTGTTGCAAAAGGAAATGCTAATAGTTATCAGCCGAAGCCCGTATTCCAACTTCTGCAAAGTTGAAGCCGGCCATCTGGCGACATTAGCGTACAAAGAGAAATAGATTATGAGAAAAAAGCCGAGGTTTTCGATTCCATAATCCAGTTGCGAAGTCTTGTCGCACGAAAAAGTGAGAGTGTAGATATGAAGCTACTCTATTACTGATTGTCTGATAAGTAAGACGATCCGTGCTTCGGAGGGCACGTTAAGCCGTCGGTCCCGGTCACTGTCTTTGACATTGGTCGTTACCTAAAACCATGTCGGAGGCCTTTAAGGCGGTTTAAAAACTCTGACACTAGTGTTAGTCACTAACACACACGATAAGAAAGAACGGAATTGCGAGATGAAGCAAGACGTAGACACGAACTAATGTTTCGTACGTGACGTGACCATAGAATTAATATAAATATAACACACAGAACGGAATCTCCTAAGGACCCGCGCAATATTCCCCGTTCCTTGTTCCCCGCACCCCTCCTCCGCATGCAGCTGCGCGCTCAGCATACTCCACAAGACGAGAACAGGGAAAAAGTGCGGAGAACGGGAAATGGAGACGCATATTGCACGGGACCTTAGATAATAATGCCGATCTGTTTAAAATACTTATATTAATTCTGTGACGTGACGTACTAACGTCTTGCGAAAGAAATGTTATACGTAGGAAACGTATTCATTTAAAACTGAATAGAAGGCTATAGTGCTTATAAAGAACAGGTTGTTGAAGGAGCAGAAAGCTAAAAAACTCAGCTCGTCAGAATGTATACCTCATGCTGTCATAACATAACCAATGATTTAGACCATGCAAATTGGAAATCAGACCTTGACTTAAAGCAGCAAAGCTAAGCATAAAACCATTTATCATTAATAATGAGAACTATTTAGCTAACCTACTCTCTAGTAGCAACTGATTAAAAAGCCTGTATTTAAAATTGTGTGGATAAAGTAGTGGATTGCAGAATTACATACATGGCGTTTAGATAAGCCTTTTTATTTATAGAATTTTATTTTGTAATTGTTTGTTCTCTTAAATAAACAAAACTAAAAATAAAAACCAGAGGACCGCCGAATTTTTGTGGTATATAGACTTTTTATAACCGCCGGAATTCTCAATACTCATCAGCCCCGCAAAAATATTATTTACGAATATATTGACTGCCTGAGCCATCCATTCATTTTCAACTGTTTCTTTTTTTTTGTAGATTTGTTTTGAGACTTGTCTTTGTCTAGTGCCGCGTGCGTTCTCTACGTGTATGTTTTATTTTAAAAGAAGTTTACATTCTTTAATCATTAAAAAAAATGGCAATGCACGCACAACAATTTTTTCGTAAAAATAGCAGCGATATTTGTACTGTCGATAATTTGTGATCGCAGGGTCGGAAATGAACTGAGAGAAAACAATGGGCCGAACTTTGTTGACACACAGTTAGGGTGCCCACATTCAAGAATTATTGTCAACATTTATATTTTTTTCTTAGTTTTGTTTACGTATTCTGTGAAGTATTTAGCTTGCTTCAGCTACTAGACTAGAGCATTGTATCATTTCAAAAATTAGTATGTGAATTCATTTATAAATTATAATTTAATTTACCCATTCCAAATAAAAAATACAACGGTTTTAAAACTCGTAGCATTTCTTAGCGGTACGCAGAACAAACGTAGCAGTAGCAAGTTTGTATCCAATTTTCTCATGGTATTTTTAAGTTCTAATTATTAAAAAAATTGCAAACGGCGGACTTAAGGCGAAAAGGTAGCAAAAGTGCCGCCCTCATCTATACATATCTATACATATAATAAAACAGTAAAAAAAGTATGTCTGTACATTAAATATATTTCCAAAAAAAAATATTGGGGGCGATGGAGACGTAGTAAAAAAGTAAGAATTTAAAAAAAAATGTCTGACTGTTTGTCTGTTTGTCTGTATGTCTGTTTGTCTGTTTGTCTGTTTGTCTGTTTGTCTGTTTGTACACGCTAATCTCCGGAAATACTGGACGGATTTGAATGAAACTTTTTTTGGTATATAGCTATTAAGCCTGGGCAACATATAGGGTATAAATGATTTTGGAAAATGGAACGCCTGATGCAGAACCATAATGGTCCAGCTAAACTATAAGAGATATAAAAATGCCGCCTTAGTAAAAGTTGTTCAGCCTGATGAGCATTTTCCAGAGGCATAAAGTCCACGCGAACGAAGTCGCGGGCTTCGGCTAGTTTGAAATAAATTGTTTAGAATTAAATATGGTGATAATAAAAAATTTGACTTCCAACAATCTGTAAAAAGACTTTTAAATGATTTTATGAATAACCTTTGAAAGTATTATTGATAATCCATCTAGTTTCAAAACGTTTCGCCAGTTCTGCTACCTTTTCCCCTTAAAGCCTTGGGCTTTATTTACAAGTCAATGACAGGTAAATTAGACGTGACATTTAATGTGTAGACTAGTACCTGGGTGACCGAGCTTTGCTCGGTCGGCTACATCTAAAACATTAACTACATTTTTTATACTTGTCTAAAAAGAGTACAAAAAAAAAATATATAAACTTGAACATAAAAAAAAACAAAAGTAAGTCACCGAGTAGGATTCGAACCCGTAACCCTCTTTCTAGCGGTCAGCATCCTTAACCGCTGAGCTAATCGGACGGCGGCCGGCGCGACGAAATTAGCGACCATATTCTGCATGGAAAGAAAAACGAATGAAAACTCGAAAACACGCGTTTTCCCAAACATAAGACTAATCTAGATCGATTGTTTACCCCTAAAAAACTCCCATATACCAATTTTCTGCGAAATCGTTAGAGCCGTTTTCGAGATCACAGAAATTTATAAATATACAAGAATCTCTCGTTTAGAGGTATAAGATAATATAATCGCCGCGTGAGTAGGTTCCCTAAGTGCAAGTTTTTCGTCTTTGCTATCGACGATTGTTTGCTCTGCTTCGAGCCCTGCGCACTTCACAATCCCAGATAAAGGCGGCTTTTTAAGTTTTCTTGCTATCTTTTTTCGTTTGAGCTTTTTGGAACAGAAAAAATACTGGAGAAATAACGTTGCAATGTTTATTATTTTCATGGATAGTTTTTTGGATACAGATACATTACATATCACGCTTATTAAAATTATTAAAAATCATTTAATTATTTCCAATCTTTGGTAGAGGCCTGTGTCCAGCAGTAGACGTTATGCGGCTGAAATGATGATTTAATGATATTTTTGAGTGTAGCTCTTTTGGAAAACGCTAGATGTCACTTTACCAAAATGACGAAATCAAAGAGACAAATAGCAGCCGGAAGAATACGCTTTCTAACTGCTCGGCCATCTAGCTTCAAAGCATAAGTTTTAATGCTCGTTCCTTTAATGCTGGTCTGGGAAAAAAGAAATAACTTAGAATGTACCAGCTGCCACTTCGTGCGCAGATCCTATCGAGGGAACGGACGAAATTCGAGTCATGTTAATAGGCGATGCGGCTAGAAACCCATCACTATTTGATTACTTTTTCCACCTTCTCACCCATCATCATGCTAAAAGTGGCCTTTGAGTCTTGCGGCCCTGGGCTCTGTCTGCGAAGAGCAGCAAGACTCAAAATGTTCTTTTCCATGTCTGCCCCATTAGGGATAAAGACAAACCCTTAATTAATATTATAAATACGAAAGTTAGTTTGTATATTTGTTTGTTAACACTTCACGCTTTAACCACTGAACCTATTTAGATAAAATTTGACATGGATATAGTTTGACCCAGGTTAGGACATAGAATAGTTTAAATCCCGAAATTTCCACGGGGAGCGAAGCCCACGGGCACATCTAGTAAAAAATAATACATAAGGCAAGTTCGAGACTTGTGTCAAAGGATACTAACTCAACGATACTATATTTTATATCAAATACATATATAGATAAACATCCAAGACCCAGGTCAAGCTGAAAAAGATCATTTTCCATCTTGACCTGACTGAGGATCGAACACGGGAATGGCATTGTGACAGCGTGACATATTGACCACTAGGTCACAGAAGTCGTCAAATACATGATAGTATCATCATGACGACCTCTGTGGCGTTGTGGTCACCATGCTAGTCCGCCACCCAGAGGTCCCGGTTTCGATCCCCGGTCAGGGCAAGTTGGAAAATAGCCTTTTTCAAGTTGTCCTGGGTCTTGGATGTTTATCTATACATGTATTTGTTATAAAATATAGTATCGTTGAGTTGTATCCCATAACACAAGTCTCGAACTTACTTTGGGGCTCGATCAGTGTAATTTGTCTCTATAAATTTATTATTATTTATTATTTATCATCATCATCATCAGGTATTTTTAATCTCCACTGCAGGAGCACGACCCTCTCTGTACTACCAGAGCCATACTTGGCTAGAGCAGCCAGAGGATTTGACCTACACTCTCCACGCTGACCAGACGGGTTGGAGAAACCTCATTGATGTTTTTATAAGCTTTGTTTAGCTTGTACTCCTAAGTCACCTTCTCCGACGTCCACGGGAAGACTTAAAGTGGTCCTATTATTCATTTGAATTTATACATACAATACATGATAGACATAGTATGTATAAATTTTAATGAAGGTTGAATGACCATCACAGTCTAAAACCTAATGGCGTAACTGAACTGACAAAATTTCAATTTAAAACCATAACAAAAGATTTCCTTTGCGATAAATATATAAAGGGGGTTGAAACTCTTAATTACGGGGTTTATTACACCCCCACCCGTCGTCAAACTTCTATAGGGTTGGCTGGAAAGTTTCTTGAATCGCGCTTAAAGTTCAGTTTTTCTTAATGGTCTATGGTGTGCTCTTGTTGTAATCTGTGATTCCACCCTTTATAAACATATCTACACGTCCAGTAAGTTATATTTACTACGTGGTAGACAGCGTCGGGTTTCAAGATACTGAACGTATGTTTATTCAAATAGTTTATATAGAAAGAAAATGTGAATTAGAAATAGGTAAAATCCTTAAGGCATAAAATTTTCGAAAGGAAATGCCGAAAATGAATCTAACGGGCCAAAATTATACACATCCGCGGCCAAATGCAGTAGATTGTGCACGTTATAAACAAGAAATTCTTCACTATAGAAAACTTTAACGTTTTTCACAAAGCAATGCAAAAGGTTATTGGCATAAGATCGCCACAGATTATTAAGACATATTATGTCATTACATAGTATGTTAAAGTCTAATTTTTTATTCCGTAGAATTCTGACATTTCATAAGTGTTGCTACTAAAAAAGTTCTCCAACTAAAAAGGGAACACGTATAATGGCGATAAAAAATTAAATTCTTGATTAATTTTAATGTTTTACCAAGATAATGATACACTTTAAACTTTCTGGTATATTTAAAATGTTATAACATTTTTTAATACCGAATTATCATCATCATCATCATCATCATTTCAGCCGCATAACGTCCACTGCTGGACATAGGCCTCTCCCAAAGATTTCCAAAATGACCGATCAAGAGCGGCCTGCATCCAGCGCTTTCCAGCGACCCTGGTCAGGTCATCTGACCACCTTGTAGGTGGGTGTCCTACGCTTCGCTTGCCAGTACGCGGTCGCCATTCAAGAACCTTTTTGCCCCATCGGCCATCGGTTCGTCGCGCTATGTGTCCCGCCCACTGCCACTTCAACGAGCTAATCTGCTTGGCTATGTCAGTGACTTTTGTTCTCCTACGGATTTCCTCATTTCTGATTCGATCACGTAGGGAAACACCGAGCATAGCCCTCTCCATAGCGCGTTGAGCGACCTTGAGCTTTCTTATGAGACTCATAGTAAGGGACCACGTTTCAGAGCCATAAGTCATCACTGGTAACACACATTGGTTGTAGACCTTAGTCTTGAGGCACAGAGGTATTTTGGACGAGAAGACATTGCGTAGCTTCCCGAACGCTGCCCAGCCGAGTCGGATTCGTCGAAAGACCTCTTCCTCGAAGCTGGAACTTCCTGCCTGGATCAATTGACCCAGGTAGATATACTGGTCTACAACTTCGAGGGTGGAGCTCCCAACACAAACAGGTAGGGGCGCAACATGGACATTCGACATTACTTTCGTTTTGTCCATGTTCATTTTAAGGCCCACTTGTTGGGAAACTCGATTTAGGTCTCCGAGCATAGTACTTAGGTCTTCCATCGATTCTGCCATGACAACGATATCGTCGGCAAATCGAAGGTGAGTGATATACTCGCCATTGATGTTGATGCCAAATCCTTCCCATTCCAGAAGCTTGAAGGCATCTTCCAGTGCAACGGTGAACAGTTTCGGAGATATAACGTCTCCCTGTCTTACACCTCTATGCAGTGGAATTGCCCTCGTGCACTGCTCCTGTACTCGGACTGACATAGTGGCGTTACTGTATAAGCACTTCAACACTTCGATATACCGATAGTCAATACGGCATCGCTGGAGAGACTGAAGCACGGCCCATGTTTCGATCGAATCGAAGGCTTTTTCGTAGTCCACGAATCCCAAGCATAACGGCCGGTTATACTCCCTCGTCTTCTCTATAACCTGCCGCAGCGTATGAATGTGGTCTATGGTGCTATCCGAATTATCAAAGTTATATTTACTAACCGAATTATCAAAGTTATATTTTTAAGTAATTTTAAGTCAGCAGGTTATTTTTCTTTCCCTGGCATCACTCCCTACTAACTCATGTATCATCAACCTTTTTAGCCAAAAGGTTAATAAATATTTTTTTTGTAATCCATGAAACACAAGAATTAAAAAATAAAGTATGCGGCCATCAGCTGTCACGTCACGACTGTCACATTGATTGTTATATTTGTTATCTCTCTGTTAAGTTTTTTCTTGTTGAAAAATCTTTTTCTTAGCTGATTTATTTGATTTATTACTCGCTGTAAATCCCCTTTTGATTTGGAGCACCGCACTTAATTAAATGGTTACATTCACTAACAAATAAAATGTGTAGACTCAGATGTTCACATTCTTATTGAAATCTGGAATTTAATAAAAAAATGTGCCCGGCCAAAAAGGTTTATGATCTCTGATATGTCAATAAATGACAGCTGTCAGAATTCTACGGAATTAAAAATCAGACTTTAGCTCATCTTTGCATTAGTGTGAGAGTGTGTATTAAAAAAAGAGAGGTCGGAAGTACCAAAGAATTTGAACCCTGGGAAGTACCCTGTAACCGGCGGGCATGCATGCATAAAGTGATGAGTGTAGATAAAGCGAAAGAGGTCTGTCAGGATCGTAGCAAGTAGAGGTCCATAGTTACTGCCTACCCCTGCGGGAAACAGGCGTAATAATCTGATAATATGTATGTAAGTTAGCGTCAAAAGTAAAGTCAATCAAAAAATTATATTAAAATAAAATGAACCATATTGATTATGATTGAAATGTGATTAAAAATAATTTCTTTAATTATATTCGTTTATTCAAACACTACCACAAAAACCAACCAAGGTACCAAAGGCGGTAAGTGAGCGGCAGGAAAACTACGCGCGAGGGACGTACTGCGTCTCAGGCCAAGCTTACTTACTACTTACTTTAGGCCGATATCTCCCCTACACTATCTGTGTATACTTACACAAGTGCAAAGCTGAGCTTACGTCTTGTGAACTGTAAATTCGCCGAGGAAACAATCGGCAACTAGCTAAGATGAAGAGAGGGTGTAAACAGCGGGGGTAAAAAGATCAACTTTTTGGACTGTTTCGAAAATTCCCACCTTGAATTGTTTAGCGGGCCGTGAACATTTAATGAGGTACCCAGCGCCGGATTTAAAGGTCTGGAGCCTCGGGGCAACAAAGGAATGGAAGCCCCCTGGCCACAAATTATTTTCAAATAAAATAAATGATATTTTCAGTCAAGTTTTTCAATAAATAATTTATTGAGAAACCATAGGCCTACAGTTTTTTGCTAGTCGTGTTTGCTATCATGTCGTGTCGTGTGTGAGGCTACCCTGCAACTCCAGTTTTGCCTACCTCCAATAGTTACTATGGCGTTGGGTATCTGTTACGTTAGTGCTTATATTATCTTTGCCAAGACGAAAATAAACAAAAGACTGTTTACTAGACGGAATTTGAACTTGACTTTGACTTTTTTTAGGTCTCTTGTGGTGGCCCCTGGTCCCTGGAGGCCCCCGGGCCCCGGTGCTTTAGCCCCGGTTGCCCTCCCCTAAATCCGGTACTGCCTTCAATGAGCGGGCGTAATGTTTTGTCTGACGCTCTCTTAATTTTGTGATTTGAATGGAGAAAGAGTTTTGAAATGTATTGTTTAAAAGTTGTTGAAACTAAACGGAATTAATTATGACGACCTCCGTGGCGTAGTGGTCACTATGCTAGTCTGCCACCCAGAGATTCCGGGTTCGATCCCCGGTCAGGACAAGTTGGAAAATTGTATTTTTCCAATTCTACTGAGTTTTTGATGTTTTTGTAGGTGAATGTATTTGTTACAAAACATAGTATCCGTTGAGTTAGCATCCCATAACACAAGTCTCGATTACTTTGGGGCTAGCTCAATCCGTGTGATTTGTCCGTATAAATTTATTATTATTTATGCATTTTGACATAAGTTATACGCACAAAAACAATATTACATTTATGTTCGAGTAGAAAGATAATTAGTATTTAATTCATAATTTTAATAGCATGACAATGTTCGGATTATTATCCAAATAAAAAAAAATGAAATAAAAAACAGGCGAAATTTATTATCACATGGTTTAATTTGAGTATATTTACCTAGTAACCTTCAATTCCAGGATTAATTTCCAAAAGATGATGTACTTACCTGAAACAAAAAGAAAATCACAATTAAAATTTCAAATAAATATTAGCTACACATACATACATACATACATACATACTATCACGTCTTTATCCCAAATGGGGCAGACAGAGCATTTTGGGTCTTGCGGCTCTATGCAGAGCCCAGGGCCGCAAGACCCAAGGCACTTTTAGCGTCATGGTGGGCGGGAAGATGGAAAAGCAATCAATACAGTGATGGGTTGCTAGCCGCATCGCCTGTTAACAAGATTCGCATTTTGCCCATTCCCTCGATCGGCTTATACGATCTGCGCGGGAAGAGAAGCAGCTGGTACATTCTAAGTTTTTTCATTTCTCCCAGACCAGAATGGGAGCATACAAACATATGTAGCATTAGCTACACATGTTTGTACGTAAAATATCAAGTGTGAGTCAGGCTTGCGAATGAATGGTTTCGTACCGTTTTCTAAAAATCACATTTGTTGTACGCCCCACCTAATTATTATTTTTTTATTTTGTTTCTAGTATTTGTTGTTATAGCGGCAACAGAAATACATCTACATAAATCATGCGAATAAATGATTCTATTGTATTCATTCATCCATGAAAATTTTAGCTGTCACGATTCATGAGACAGACGGATAGACTTTCAGCAGTCTTAATAAAAGGGACCCGGTTTTTACCCTTTGGGTAAATTAGTAGTAATTAAAATTTACTAGGTTTATGTGTACAATAGGCGTGCTTCTGGAGTCGTTGACTTCAGAAGCACTGCGGCCGACAGTGGTCGTCAGCGAGCGGTTCTATAAAAATCGAATTTAATCCAATTTAAACGACTCTTTCGGCTGAGCGGAGCTGTCCACTGCAGTTTAAGGCCAACGCAGACGACAGACTAATCCGCGCCGCACTTTTTAGTCTGTGAAAATAGAACCCATGGAATCATATGCAGTAACCTACACGACGCGCAAAAAGTCCGGCGCACACCGTGTGTGTTACTGCGTATGATTCCATAGGTTCTATTTTCACAGATTTAAAAGTGCGTCACGGATAGTCTGTCGTCTGCGTTGGGCCTAAGCCTCTGACTGCGCCCTAACCCTACTAGGTAATCTTGTGGTACTTCGGGCGATAAATAAAAGATGTACCATGTAAATCTTAAGTTATACGTAATGCTGGTTTACAAGCAGTCAAATCTATGAGACGTGCGCGCGCAATGCAAGTCATTTGGCTCATACCCGGAGGTCGCGGGTTCGATTCCCAGCGGGGGCAACGACTTTGTGTTATTGTCCTAGTTTGGTTAGGACATTGCAGGCTGATCACCTGATTGTCTGATAAGTAAGATGATCCGTGCTTCGGAGGGCACGTTAAGCCGTCGGTCCCGGTCACTGTCTTTGACATTGGTCGTTACCTAAAACCATGTCAGAGGCCTTTAAGGCGGTTTAAAAACTCTGACACTAGTGTTAGTCACTAACACACACGATAAGAAGAAGAAGGCCACGATGATGACGATCACCTCTAACCGACGGTCCTGTTAGGGTTGGGCTACAACTGGCAGCACGGAACAGCAATTATATGCTGCTATCCTTTTCCGTCGCTCAGAAACGTCATTTTCCAGAGCGAGAGAGAGCGACTAACAGTCCGTGGATGTAGCCCGCACAGTCGCCCGCGCCCCAAGCCTCCTGCGATGATGTAGTCCAGTGGTTCCCAAACTTATTTTGTCTACTGCCCACTTTGAGAATAAATATTTTTTTAGCGCCCCCATTTTTTCACCTATTTAAAAACCACTATAACTTCAAATTAAATTAAATAATTATTGTGACCTATATATGTATATAAACGGAGAATTCTAAACGAAACTTTTACTATAACCCGCAACTTGAAACCTGAGCGCAGTAGGTAACATACAACGGCGCTTAGGTCTCAAGTTAACTCTTACGGGCTCCACCTGCCAATAAGAATGATTATTGAAACGCAACTTTATAGTATTAAAACAGAGTATCTTTTATTAAAAATATAACTAAAATAATCAATCCTTATATAAAAACTTATGTGAAGGATGAATCTGATGCTGTTTAATAAGTTTAAGAGGCCTCCTAGCTAAATAAAGCTCCTAGCAAAAAAAAAGTCGTTGTTTAAGAGGCCTCCTAGCTAAATAAAGCTCCTAGCAAAAAAAAAAACATTTTCTTTCTGGGTCCCTTGAGACCTGCAGCGCCCACAAGGGGGCGTTATCGCCCACTTTGGGAAAGACTGATGTAGTCGCTCCGTTTGCGACACCTTTTGTTGGAAATGTATACTGGATTACGAAATTTATTTATTTTAGTTGTGTTCTTACTTTACAAAAAACCCATGGAAAATCTTTTTAAAGTATGTAAGGCTAATACTGAGATGACAATGATGATTTCGCAGAATGCTTCAGATAGAGATACATGGAGAAAACAAGAGGAGTACGTGGTGGCCACTCGAGTTCCTTTTTGCCCGGTCGGGGGTGTCCCATGACAGAATTTAATAACAAATTAAATACAAGAATTCAAGCCTCTTTCGAAATTATAATTTGCCGACCGCAGCCGGCCGTCATCTCCAGCGAGCGGTTCTATAAAAATTGAATTTAATACAATTTAAACGACTCTTTCGGCCGAGCGGAGCTGTCCACTGCAGTTTAAACCTTTTGTTGGGAATTCTTACTGGGTTATGAAATTTATTTATTTTAGCTTTCTTTTAATTTTAAGGTTGAATAAACTTATTAAGACTGTGTGAAAACTTTTTAACCGATTGTCGAAAAGGAGGTTATCAGTATGTCGCGATCCTTTTTATGTATGTTTACCGATTACTCGAAGACGGTTCGTTTAGATTTTCTTTTTTTATTTGGAAGAGCATACTTGTCAGGTTGTCCCAAAGAATCAAAATCGTTTGTGTAGTTTGGAGGTGCAGGTGAAGTCGGTTAGGTTAAGTAGGAGTCTGTATCCACTCAAAAACAATCTTTAACACCAATCAGAGCAGAGCTGACGGCAAAGCCCAGACCCAGACAAGAGCTCCGAAAACACCAATTATAAAAACAAGTAGCAATTTTTTCAGCCGTAAAAATTTGAGATCAAAATCGACATGAAAAACCAAGACAGTTAAAAAAAAAAAAAAATATCGTATATTTTCTTGTGTCTCCCATGCTGGTCTGGGAGAAATAAAACAACTTAGAATGTACCAGCTGCTTCTCTTCCCACGCAGATCGTAAAAGCCGATCGAGGGAATGGGCAAAAATGCAAATCATGTTAACAGGCGATGTGGCTAGCAACCCATCACTGTATTGATTGCTTTTCCATCTTCTCGCCCACCATGACGCTAAAAGTGGCTTTTGGGTCTTGCGGCCCTGGCCTCTGCATAGAACCGCAAGACCCAAAATGCTCTGTCTGCCCCATTAGGGATAAAGACGTGATGGTATGTATGTATGTATTTTTTTGTATACATTCATATCATGGCCTTTATCAGACGTAAAAAAAATCTAGATCTATGGGTTAGCCCAAAGAACAATAAGCTTATCCTTATTCCATGTCTCTTCACATTATACCGATAATTTGCGGGACGAAGGAAAGTCATCTCGCGAGTGGGCAGCTTCCATTCTACAGGGTAACTTTTTCAACACAAGCGACATTTTTGGAGCAAGTTCAGTCTAGACTAAACTATTTTCTGCAAAACATGTATTGAAAATGGATAAAAAGAATTCGTCCTCTCATACAAATCCATTTGGCTAAGCGCTGATTTGTATAGGAAACCGATTTTTTTTTGTTTTTAATGGAAATAGTTTAAAACTTACTTGCCGTTCCACTTTTTGGTTGCGATACTGACAGGGTTCATAGTGTACCTAATATAAGACAGTGACTTTTAGTAGTTAGGACTAATGTACATTATGAAATGCAATAAATAATTTGAATTGAATTGAACGTACTCCAAAAATGTTGCTGGTTTTTAAAAAGTTACCCTTTATAATAAAACCTGACCATATAATCTGACCATATAAAGCAAAATGTGACTTAATTTATCAATTTACCATAAAATCTGACCATATAAAGCAAAATGTGACTTAATTTAAGTTTCCAAACAACAATTCCTTTTCCAACAATCTGCCTAGCCTAGTTCGTGGGTTCAGTTGGGCGTGAACCGTGACTTTCAATATGCCTTTGATATCTTGTCCGGCCGTCCGGGCATCGGCGGTATCACCGATATCTTTCAATATCGGAAAAATGAGGTCTCCATTCAAATTGCTTACTATTTGGATTGCGGCCAACAGCAGTAGGTAATGGATTTTCATGTTATCTTAAAACGGTATTTGTGGTGCAAACTCAGGGTGCAAATGGATTTTAAATCTCTCAAGATAAATTATTTTTTAAAACCGTCTTCAAAAAAGTAGAAGGTTATCAATTTGTCGCGATATTTTTTTTTATGTATGTTTACCGATTATTCAAAGACGCCTGGACGGATTTGGAATTTTTTTGGTTGAAAGAGCGTAGGGACTTCTCAGGAGAATATCCCATAGAAATATCAAAATTGGTTGTGTTGTTTAGGGGTGAAGTTGGTTAGGTTAAGTAGGAGTTTGTATCCCTCAAAAACAATCTACGGAGTCTTTTCAGCCGTAACATTTTTATATCAATTTGTCGGAATCTTTTAATGAAGTGAAAACTTCTCGAGAGTGAAAGAAGAGAGGAAGATACTAAAGAGTGGCAAGGTCGTCCTCAACAAACATACCGCGACCAGATTGCAGACGTTCTTAGAAAAGGAGAGGTCAGAAGCACCCATAACATAACTGGCGGGCATGCGTGAAGAGAGTGATGAGTGTAGATGAAGCCAAAGAGGTCTGTCAAGATCGTAGCAAGTGGAGGCCCATAGCCTCTGCCTACCCTTGTGGGACGCGGGCGTGATAATATTACGTCTGTATGTATGAAAACTTCTTAATGCGCGTATATGCAAAATATTTTTTGAGATAGGCAAAAAACCATTGAACTCGCGACACTGTTACAGACACCAAGTTTTCGCTTCTGTCGGCACTCGCGGAGTGCCATTCACCAGTGACGCGCACAAATATTTTGGACAGGGTAGTCACAAATCTTACCTAAATTACGAGAACGGCTGCATATCAAGCTAAATACATTTTTTGCTAGTATCCGATATTATATTAGGAATGCACAGCTACTGCCATAGACTGATCTACGTAATAAAAATATCTCGGTTAATTCTGTCGACTTTTACGACCCAAAGCCCCGTCTCAATTCCGGGTTGTTCAAACAACCATCGACAAAGTAACAGAGATTGCAGCGACTTGTTTGCTACCAATATACTCGTATGTAGCATTGTAGCTTGAAGCAGCTAAATAGGTCGACTCGTTGGGAGTTGGTTTTAGTTAAGTACAAAAGTTTTTGAGCGAGATATGTTCTCATGCTATTACTAGATCATTATCATCATTATTTCAGCCGCATGACGTCCACTGCTGGATATAGTCCTCTCCCAAAGATTTCCAAAATGACCGATCTAGAGCGGCTTGCATCCAGCGCCTTCCAGCGACCCTGGTCAGGTCATCAGACCACCAGTTACTACATAATTCGATGTATTAATACAATTAGGGTATTCGAAAATATGTAACACCAGGTGGTAGTTCAGTGACGTCAGGTCCAATCAAGTGTTGTGATTGGACCATCAGTTGACGTTGACAGGTTCTTTTGCTTCGTCAAATGTATCCAGCCAACAGCTTCTTGGATCTGACTTTACTGTGCTGTCTGCTAATGTAGCATAATTTTGCAAATCTTTATTGGGCCTGATGTTTAGATTCCTTTTTGGGCTCCGTACCCAAAGGGATGGGACCCTCTTACTAAAATTTCGGTGTCCGTCAGTCTGTACTTCTGTCGGTCCGTCTGTGTATCCATCTGTCTGTATCTCATAAACTACAGTGATAGGCTAGATAGTAAAAAAAATACAGATATGTAATTCTGTTGCCGCTATAACAACAAATACTAAAAACAGAATAAATAAGTATTTAAGCAGGGCTCCCATACGACAAACGTGTTTTTTGAAGTGAAAACTTCTTTAGCGGCGTTGTGCACTTTTTTTGGAATGGGTAAAAAATGTTAAACTCGCGTCAGGACACGTGACCTTCGCGAAAATTCGTAAGACGGATGGAGAGTAGACAGCTGGCGCGGCGTAGGAGAGGGAGTATCCCCCTCTCTTTCTACGGCGCGGCGAAAATGTATGCAAATGCACAATGTTAATATTCAAGTTTTCACTTCTGCCGGCACTCCCAGAGTGCAACCCGTCGTTTTTTATAGATACGGGACTCTTTGTGCGCGAGTTCTACTCGCACTTGGCCGATTATTTCCACCTCCTCGGCCACCAACTCGCTAAAAGTGGCCTTTGGGTCTTGCCCTGGTCTTCATCTTTAAGCACAAAATGTTCTGCATGTAAAGACTGACAGCGTATTATATATAAATTCGTCATTCAGTTGGTAAAGTCGCTTCCAGACTAATAATTCTTAATGACAGCATTAAAGACTCCCATTCACTGCTACAGCAAAGGTAAGTTTAGCACCTGTTAGGTCTGGGCGTGTGAGGACGATCGCCCGGGGTCGTAGGTGACCAAGGGAGCGAAGCGCCTCAGTTTCAAGATTGGCCAAAAATGCTTTTGTCCGGCTGTCAGTTTGTCTGTCTGCCTGTTCTGGATTACAGGTCGCATTTCTCAACTGATTGTTGTGAAATTTTGCGAGAAGATTTGAAATATGTATATAATTTTTTGTCAATTCAGTTTTTTAATGGGGTTTGAAATCTTCAAAAATATCATATTCCAGCCATAAAACAAACTAAATTTTTTAATTTTTTTGTATCTCTTATCAAGACGCATTTTTTGTCTGAACAACTTTTTTATGGGATAAACTTTAACGGGTCGGGGTGACTCCCGAGGTCTACAGATCACAGAACCACTAGTTTTAACTAGTAGTTCGAACTTCCCTTCGAAGTGTGAATTCGCGAACTCCATATCTTCGAAACCATTCGACCCATTTGGCTTATATTCGAACTTTAAAATTCTTTTGACTATATCTACATGGGTACCAATTTTATGAAGCTCTGATTAAAGATGCTCGAGTTACCGCTAAATAAACGTAAACATACAAACGCCGGATTTTAATAGACTTGAAGAAATTAGTTTGTTCAATCAATAGATTTTGCAAGTTTAGTATCTAAAATATATAAGAATCTGCTCTTGATTTTAGGTAAACCTGTATACAGTTAATAATAAATTTCAAGTGTATGGAACGGCATCAAAATATTTGCTTATCTTTGCTTGATTTTCTATTATTTCCTCACATTTGGGGTGCAAACCAAGTAAGGACATTATAAAAATGTAGCCCAAGGGCGTTGATAGTGCGACAACCGTCACACCGCCTCGAAGCTCACCTAAGTTTAACACCTCCGAAGCACGCGTGCTTAAAGCTAAATCCTCGAAGTTGAAGCTTACCTGTTGATGGCGGCAGTAAAAATAATCTGAGCAGTTCAGCAAAATGGCTGTTGTTGTTGCTACATTTTATGTGCGATATTAAATTTTGAGGACAAAACATGGTAAGAGAAAATAATAAAAATACAACACATGCTGTCTTATTATAAACTAGAGGCAGCGCGCGGCTTCGCCCGCGTTAACCAGGCTTAGGCCTATAGCCTTCCTCGATAAACGACCTATCTAATACCGAAAGAGTTTTTCAAATCGGACCAGTGGTTCTTAAGATTAGCGCGTTCAAACAAACAAACAAACAAACTCTTCAGCTTTATATATAAGTATGGATAAAGGACTAACTTTGTTACTAGGTAAAAACCATAATCTACCCAAATCAAGTTGACATTGACAGATGAGTTTATTTTACTTTACTAAATGTCAACTTGATTGGGACGGATAATGGTTTAAACCTAGTAACAAAGTTAGTCCTGTTTTTATAATAAGACGGATAACATCTAATAAAATATACTTACTGAAACTATTAAGGCTACATTCAGTCCATGATTCTTAACAACTTTCCCCAAGCAACGTATATTCAAATATAAAAAAACTAAGTATCGTAAAACACTCGGTTGGAACGAAGATAACTAAATAAGAATCGTGTATAATAACAAAATATTTGCCGTGTGGTTTCCGGCAGAGTATAATAGGGCCACTACAAGTCCTCCCGTGGATGTCGTAGAAGGCGACTTCGGAAATACAAGCTAAATAAAGCTTATAAACATCAATGAGACAGCTCCAACGCGTCTGGCCAGCGAGGATAGTGTAGGCCAAGTCCTCTTACTGCTCTAACCAAGTATGGCTCTGGTAGTACAGAGAGGGTCCTGCTCCAGCAGTGGAGACTAAAAGAACTTGATAATGATGGTATCAATATTCAAAATGTTTCGCTAGCCGCATCGCATGTTAACATGATTCCTATTTTTGCCTAACTCTCAATCAGCTTCTACGATCTTCGCGGGAAGAGAATCAGCTGCTATATTTTAAGTTTTTTCTTTTCTCCCAGACCAGCATGGAAGGTCCCAGCGAGCTGATATTACGTAGGTGAAGATATTTATTTGATCAGGATATGAACAAGATAACTCTTTTATCAATTTTATTTGATCCTCAAATTTACGTTGTTTTTTTTGTTGTCAGATTTTTCATGCTGCCTAAAGCCATCTGACATAGCTTGACGACTGCCATACAATGATGACAGCCGGGACCAACGGCTTACTCGTGTAATCCGAAACAGGGAGCTCGAGAAATTTTTATGCCACTTGTGGTCACCCATCCAAGTGCGGACCACGCCTGGTGTCGCTTTACTTGCGAAAGCTCTAGTAATGCGCACTCCCACCGGGCCATCGAGCTCCTCAAATTATTACAGCACATTTAAAAAATATAATTTCAGTGAACCAGTCAGGACCCGCATGGCATTAATGCGGCTTCCATTGTTTTATTATTGTGTCTAGTATTGGCGTAAGTAGGTATTCCTAAATAAGTGATAACAGATCAGGACGGCAAGTGGAAGTGAAAGCGCTAGATGATGAAGAAGGGAATAAAAAGGAAATTAGAGATGGAATTTGAGACGCGAACGGAATGAGACGATGGTGGATGGAACAATGAATGAGAAATACAGCACCGTCACAAAGTAAACTAGTGGCTCTGAGAGCTGTAAAACTCGCGAGTTACCCCTATCCGTTTAAGTTTAAAAGATAAGAAATATGTTTAGAAAAAAAGATGCGTCTAAAAAAAGCTTTGTGACATTGTTGTAAAATTTTCGAAATGTCAGAAAATTTAATGTTATCTTTCCACACATTTTGAAAATATTCGAAACCTTGAATCGACCGTTTTTGACCCGTCTAACAAAATTTAACGACAATCGGTTGAAAAATGCCTGTAAGCTAGAAAAGATTTTTGGCCAATACCGGAAAGACGCTTCGCTCGCTCGGTCAATAAGTAAAAAAGAATCGTGTATGATGATAACAAAACCATGTCACGGATGTCCTCTGCAGTTTGTTACGTCGTAACAATAGCAGTAATTTCAATGTCAAGTGAAACCTACACTTGTGCAAATAAATAACGATAACTGTGGATAGGTACTTGGTATAATACAAAAAATGCTAAACGTTAAAAATACTTTAACTTTTAAATGACTCTAAAGTTGAAGAGGTACCCATTCGACTTAGCAAAGATATGATGAAGAACTTTGGAGATATGGAAGAAACACCTCAACGTCCTTTAGCATTTCGAAGCTGAAGTGGTTGTTTACTTGTTAAAAAAAAACTTTTTCTTTATCCTTCGCCGTCCCATTGTTGGGCGTAGATAACTCACATCCCCCCACTTGCTCTTTATAAATGTAAGTTTCGACTAATATCCTTTTTGTGCTGTGTCGAATTCGCTTTAGGAGCTATTTTTTGCCTGCTGAGTCGACCATGATCAACTTTAGGCATAATTCTTCAAATTCTGGCTTATCTCTTACCTTGAAACCTGCCATGTCCTGCCTAGTTTCATTTTCGATTGCCAGTTTTGTGACTACTGTTCTATAAGCAATTCATGTTTTGGAGCTAATGTGGCGTTTGGGATTCTAGAAACATCTACCATATTTACTGTTAGCACTTACATTCATTGCAGTACTTATATTCATTCTGTGCCACTACTTAAAGTCAAAGTTAAATTTTTGGTTCTATGTAGGATAAATTCTCTTATTGTAGGTAATTTTTTTAAAATATTGTTTTAGTGCAAAAACTAAAAACTTCTAGCGTTTCGGAATGACCACTGCTGGGAAGATTACGCCGAAAGAAACCGAGTTCTGTATTGGTCCCTACTCAGCCTGATGGGCTACTGGAGATGCTCTGGCTCTGGCTCTGGAAATACTTGAGGTCAGACTCCGAACCTCTGGTCAATGACCACGTTATAGCAAATAACTTAGAACATATGTTGATGAATCGGCGCTGAAATGTTTAATGGCAGTAAACACCATACGGCGTATGTTCTGTCAAGTCTACCCTTTATGCACTGTTTAACGTGAAATAATATTATTACGTTAGTTAACAAAAGTCTACAATTTTAGCATACGAAGTGTAAATAACTGTCGCAGATGGTAAATTCGATCAGTTTTGTTCACACCGCCGCGGAGTGTACTGTATATACCGGTCAAAGGAAGTTTATGTACGATGAGAGTTATTTCGGTTTCATTTTTCTTATGTGCATTCGTTTGTAGTGCTAAAGAGTACGTTGATAAGCTTGGTGAGTAACTATTTTGAAAAATTCCTGGTCTGTGGTTAATCAAAAGGAAAGCTTAAGTTAAGTCTTCTTAGCTAGGAACATCCTAAGGCTCTGAAGCAACGCAGCTTCAGAGCCCCGAATGCTTGCTCTGGCTTTTGCTTCTTCAAAGATAATTGCAAAAGAAAATTAAGAGCCATCAGATCGGTAGGTTCTGGTTTTACAGAATTTATACAACCTGCTGCGATCACTAACTCATCTTCGGTAGTGATTATGGTCAAATCCTTTCATTATTCGGAGAGAAGTGTGCCCGACTAGATAGATACCTAAATAATTATATTTATACATACATACATACATACATACTATCACGTCTTTATCCCTAATGGGGCAGACAGAGCATTTTGGGTCTTGCGGTTCTATGCAGAGCCCAGGGCCGCAAGACCCAAAAGCCACTTTTAGCGTCATGGTGGGCGAGAAGATGGAAAAGCAATCAATACAGTGATGGGTTGCTAGCCGCATCGCCTGTTAACATCTGCTTTTACGATCTGCGTGGGAAGAGAAGCAGCTGGTACATTCTAAGTTTTTTTATTTCTCCCAGACCAGCATGGGAGCAATTATATTTATAAAGCTAGCTAATCTACGGTAAGTACAGCACCCGATTGTTACTGCAGATTGTCTGCTTAATACGCTATTTTCCAACAAGTCAAATCAGATACTTTTTTCTAAACGTCAAAACAAGCAGTTTCTATGGGATTTTGTATGAAATACTTGGTTAGGGAGGCGAGGTAGCTAAATGGCGTAATTCAACGGCGCCGTCGAGACCTATCAAAATCGAAAGATAAAATAATTTCGAAAAGAAAAGCTCGTATGGTAAAAACCATTTTAGCGGTGGGTTTGGCGTGTACGGTTATTCAAAAATGTTAAAAAAAACAGTTACTTGGGCATTCTCGAGCGCGTCAGATATTCATACTACGTATGCCCCAAGTGCCTCTGATAACAACGGTATACTAATCTGCCGGTTTGCGTGGTGGGGGTAGGCATATAAAGTAGGCAAAAATGCAAAAAAAAAAAATTTACTCGAGCGCGTCAGATTTTCGGAAGGGGTGTTAAGTAGGTCCCAAGGAAGCTCCCTTTAAAAAAACTGACGATTTCGGCGTGACGATAAGTTACGATGAATTTTTGAAAATGCAAAAAAAAAAAGTTTTTTTGAAATACTCGAGCGCGTCAGATTTTCATAGGGGAGGTTTATCTCGGTATCCTGAAAGCATATTTTTTTTAATCTGACAAAAAAGTTGGTGGGTTCTCTTAATCTGACCGAAAAAGGTTTTTTGGTTTCTTTTTTTTCCTTTCTTTCTCCTTGATAAAACGGGGAATTTAAGAATGACAATAAAGCGATAGATACAACCAACGTAAATGATTATTTAAACTTTTTTTTGTAAAATGTATCGTTCGCGACTTATATGCCGCAACGCGTTCTTAGGAACACGAAATAGCTCCTCCACACTTCCGGTCATGCGGAAACCGGCAGATTTTGTATTTTTAGTAAGTTTTAGATTATATTCTTCAAAATAAATAATAAAAAAATCGCGCTCGAGAATGCCGGATTAACGTTTTTTTTTTACAAGTTCGCGACCCTATAACTCGGCCGCGTCAAGGACTTATCGTCAGATTAGTAAAATTTAGTCTTTAAACACTAAAATCAACCCCCAATATCTTAATCTGATGCGCTCGAGTATTTCAGACTATCGATTTTTTTTTACTAATCTGATCGTCGATCCTAGGCGCGCGTCACTACATATAGAGCTAAATACTTTACAAGGTTGTTCTATTAGGTCTAAGGTATCTCTCATATCTTAAACTGCCACGCTCGAGTATTGCAGAAAATTCCCCTATTCGCCTCCCTAACTAACTGGCAGATGACGTTACAGTTTTTTTGGAGTAAAATAGCGCTCTTATTATCAGTTTTTCTGTAATAATAAATTTAAAATCACGTAAAAATGGATATGTTTAATGTCAAGTGACATTATTTTGCGACGTTTTATTTTGTTATCAGTACAAAATAATTCATTTTTGACTTAGGAAAATACCCAATTGTGTCGTGCGTAGCCACCCTAAATATACTGAAGATCCCTTAAAAATGAGGTCTGTATTAAAACCGAACGAATACGTGCTAAAAGGAGATAATCTTCCCAAACTCGATACTATTAACAAGGTTGTTTTGTTAAAACGAAAGCGTTCTACCCTCATAAATATTTATTACTGGATTTTTATAACCTTGCAAATTGTGTTGCGAATACGGGAAATGGTGCAATATTTAATGCTTGGTTGAAAAGAATATTAAAGAACGTGTCTACCGATCGCCTTATAAACATAATTATTTATCTTCTTTCGTCACTAGATGTCGCTACAGGTTTTAATTAAAACATTAAAAATGTTATCACTTTTATTTAATTAAAATTGTACTTACTCTAATTTATTAAATATGACTTAATAAAATGCAATAAATATTTTAAAAACACAGTCGACACTTTCATTGTCACTTTTTTCCAGTCGTGTGTGCTGCCATCTCTGTGAGAGCAACTGGTACTAATTTGCCCACTAGTTACGTTTATGGGCCCTGCAATAGTTTCTTTTTTGGCGTTGGGTATCTGGGTTCTTAGGTATTACGTTTGGACTAAATCAGTTATGAAAACTCGCGCACGAAGGGTACCGCACCATCGTCAAGTTTATTAGTGTGTGTGTATGTTTGTTCTTCATGCGCAAACGGCAGGACCAATTTCTATAAAAGTTGGTATGCAAGAAGCTGACACTCTCAATTAACACATAGGCTACTTTAGATGCAGGTAACACCACGGAGCGCAGCTAGTAACCTATAAAAAACACGTTTATTGTATGGGAGCCCCACTTGAATATTTTTTTATTCTGAGTTATAGCGGCAACGGCAACAGAAATACAATATCTGTAAAATTTTCAACCGTCTAGTTATCACGGTTCATGATATTCAGCCTGGTGACAGGAGTCTTATTAATAGGGTCCTGTTTTTACCCTTTGGGTCTTCTTCTTCTTATATTTAAGAGCTGGGCTCTTGTCGGTGGAGTGCTTTCCATGTCTCTCTTCCTTCCGCTAAGTTCTTAACCTCTTTATATGTTTTACCCTTTGGGTACTAAACCCTAAAAATTGCACTCAAATTTCATGAATTTCAGAGCAAAGAACTACAAACCTACAAACGTCATACCTACCATTACACAAGTATAGACTGCTGGAAACTTCGCTCGCTTTGCAGACACTGCAGCATATAAATTGGCCAATTGTATTTCAAATCACAAAATGTTGCAAACTTCAGCTTTCTGTTTAGAATGTGTGAATCTAAAATTCTAAAGCTTGGACCAAAGCATGCCTACCCATCGTCATATAAACATTATTATTTCTTTTCCTTGTAACTAGATGGCGCTTTAAGGTAAAAATTAAAACATACAAATCTTTTATAACCATTATTTAAATAAAGTAATACTCTAATTAGTTAAATAAGACTTATATGAAATGCAATATATTTTTTAAAAGTATATTCAACACTTTCTGCGTCACCTTTTTGGCTAGTCGTGTGTGCTGCCATCTCTGAGAGGACGCCCCGCAACTCCCGTTTTGCGTGCTTACGGGCTCTCCAATTGTTTCTATGGCGTTGGGTATCTGTTACGTTAGTAATTATATTATCTTTGACCAAAGTCATTCCCTTGAGAGCTTACAGAGTGCACATTTGTACATGTGTTCACACTACTGATACTCTAACTATACAACGTGGAAGGGACATGCTCCTAATAAATCGAACCACGGGCTATACTAGATCACTATAGTATAATGGAATTAAAATAACAGTAAAAGAACAAAAAAAAGGTTGGCATTTCCACACTAAAGTGTGCAGCCTGGGCAATTTGTATAGAAATGTTGTTTTCTTTTATGGTTTCTTGACTGTTATTTTAATTGTATTAAGCTATAGTGATTTGACCCTAGTTCGCCTCCAACTTTGAACTCGCAGTCCCTATAGGGGTTATACGCAACCCCTGGATCGATTTCGCTTATATTCAAACAAAAAATTGAAAAATGACAAATGGTAAGCGAAACGATTTTGCACACTGATGCTGTATTCATACTGGCGGCGTGTGAATATTTAAAACGGATCCCTACCTTTTTAGAGACATGCGTGAAACAAGCACTGTTCAACCAATTGATCAACACGACGCGCCGACAACTGGGATTGCGATGCGAGGCACCTTGTTGTATTCAAACAATTGGATTCAGAATTTTATTGCAGTTTTTAGGATTCCATAGTATAAACAACGAACCTTAATAGTTTCGATTTTACTCAGAGAAAGCTGTGAATTGGCATGGATGTTGTAGATGTATATTAATCATGTTAAAAAAGTGATAAAACTAAATGTTGAAAAATATCATGTCAAAGAGTCGTAAAATTAGATCATGAATTTTTGAAGTGAAAACTTCTTTAGCGGCGTTGTGCACTTTTTTGGAATGGGTAAAAAATGTTAAACTCGCGTCAGGACACGTGACCTGATCGAAAATTCGTAAGACGGATGGAGAGTAGACAGCTGGCGCGGCGTAGGAGAGGGAGTATCCCCCTCTCTTTCTACGGCGCGGCGAAAATGTATGCTTGCGCCTGCTGTTTCGTATATCAAAAATGCACAACGTTAATATTCAAGTTTTCACTTCTGCCGGCACTCCCAGAGTGCAACCCGTCGTTTTTTTTTACTGTTATCTTCCTTACTGCTAAAATTGGAAGTAATTTTATTTTTCGACTTACCCAACGTGTGGTATATCTTTGAATAGCTATTTTTTCTCCGGATCCGTTTCTGAAAAATTTGGGTTTATAGTGCAAATTACATGTAAATAAACGTTGTTCACCTGTACCAATTTTCTTTATGAATCTGACTCGATATAGAGTACGGAAATATTCTTGAGTGTAGCTTGGTATTTTTGGTCAAAACAAAACATATGCCTATTTACACACCATAAAGACTTTTCAGACTATTTATTTGCCTTGTTTCTCTAGGCATTAGGCTTCTGCCCAATAGAAAATAAGTTAGTTTAGGGCTCTTACAGCATGCCCACGAGTCGACACAGTGGCGGTCGGGCGTAAAGTCCGTAAATTACCTATTTATTAGAAATCAGAGATAAAAAATTGACAAAGGAAACTCCTTTTCTTTATCATCATCATCAGGTCTTTTTGTCTCCACTGCAGCAGCATGACCCTCTCTGTACTACCAGAGCCATACTTGGCCAGAGCAGCCAGAGGATTTGGCTTACACTCTCCTCGCTGGTCAGACGGGTTAGATAGGTCTCATTGATATTTATAAGCTTGTATTTCCTAAGTCACCTTCTACGACATCTACAGGAGGAATTGGAGTGCTATTCTACTTCACACGGCAATTTTTCTTCATGGGTCTTAGTAATTTTGAAGCCAAGATGAAAACCGGTATAGTATTGTGAGTTGACGTCCTTGGAGAAAATGCTGCAGTGCAGTTAGTTACCGCTTCTTCTGCACTAGCGCTTAGGAAGCGGTAGTAAACATAGCTGTAAGTAACCATTTGACGTCAACAATTGTGCAACAAAACAAATTGACCATAAATTATGAGATATTAGAAATATCCTATGATAATAAAGATATATTTGAATTTGAATTTGGTATGTTATCCATTTCAGACCGCTACATCATATCCTGCCACACGACAGACTTCGAGTGCTTCAAGCGGCAGTACCAGGCCCTCAGAGACAACGTGTTGCTGGGCAACGAGAAGCTGGCTATAGACGACTACGAGCCCTTCTACATCGAGTATGGTGATAGTGGGACCTGCATCAGGTTGTCAGGGTTGGAGGAGAGCGAGCTGGTGGGGATTGGGTAATCATTTTAGCTTGTGCTCATAAATAAAGCGCTATCCACACTGAAGGCCCCGAACTGTGTAAACTAGTTCATACAAATCGTATATAACCGATTTTTCTCCGTGCCGGCTGGGTTTCGTCCGGGACGGGCACCCGGTAGAGTGTGGACAGCGCTTAAATGTACAAATAGACAGGCTTGATTATCTTGTAGAGCTGTCAGGGCCAAAGATTCTATTGTTATTGTTAAGTCAAAGACCTAGGATGTTACCTATGCCTCCCTTAGCGCTCTTACAGATAAGATTTCGTTATTGCACAAAAATTAAAAGTAGGACTTATCACTAAAGTGATTTGGGTCTTAGGCGATCTTAGGTCTGGTGACCCTGTGTTCCGTCTGCTTAGAGTCGCAGACCCAAAACGCTCTGTCTGCCCCATTAAGGATAAAGAAGTGATATTATTAGGTATATATTTTAATTTCCCATTATGCTCCCATGCTGGTCTGGGAGAAATAAAAAAAACTTAGAATGTACCAGCTGCTTCTCTTCTCACGCAGATCATAAAAGCCGATCGAGGGAATGGGCAAAAATGCAAATCATGTTAACAGGCGATGCGGCTAGCAACCCATCACTAGCTGTATTGATTGCTTTTCCATCTTCTCGCCCACCATGACGCTAAAAGTAGCTTTTGGGTCTTGAGGCCCTGGGCTCTGCATAGAACCGCAATACCCAAAATGCTCTGTCTGCCCCATTAGGGACAAAGACGTGATAGTATGTATTTTAATTTCCGTAGCTTCAATCACTCAAAATATTCGACAGGTAAATTTCATCTCTCAACTTTCAGCAAGTTAAAAGTTGTGAACGTGCTCGTAACTCGAAATTTTTTACTAAAAAAGGACCAATATTCCAGGATGGGGTCGAATCTGCTCTCATTAAGTCTGGAGCTGCCGCTAAGAGTCCAACAGGTGTACAACGACACTAAAGTTTGCGCCAAACCGGAGCTACGTAAGTGGCATAGACTTTTGCTAGGTGCCTTAAGTATTTACACGATACCGTATCACAAACTGTTTCTATTCTCACTTTCTACAAAAAATTCTCAACATCACAGCGAATTTTCATAAACTAGTTATAGTGAAATCATGAATAGTTATCAAATTGTATGTTGAGCACATCTGTGCTGTGCTCAACCTGTATCGTATTATATTTAAGATTCAGATTTAGATTTTTATTGCCTACCCATCGCCTTATAAACATAATTATTTCACCTTCTTATCACTAGATGGCGCTATTGGTAATTAATGACACATTAAAACCTTTCATTAATATTATTTAAATAAAGTAGTACTCTAATTAATTAAATATGACTTAAATGAAATGATATTCAACTCTTTTTTGTCAATTTTTTGCTAGTCGTTTGTGCTGCCATCTCTGTGAGGCTACCACGCAACTCATATTTTGCCTACTTACGGGCCTTCCTATAGTTTCTATGGCGTTAAGGTATCTGTTACGTTAGTAATTGTAATATTATCTTTGACTTGACTAGTCCATGAGAATTCGAAGTCAATGTTATCAATATCAACAAGTACGGTGTTGCCAACTCAACAACACAAACTGTTGTCTCTGCCTGAAACTTTTGTTGGCAGAGACGAAGAACACTCATTCATATTGCAGTATATCTGTTTGTTCCCATCGTTCATGTTTGGGATTATTTAATTAACAATCTGTGGAACTACTGTGCTTCATGTTTTACACAGTTTTATCATCATCATCATTTTAGTCGCATAACGTCCACTGCTGGACATAGGCCTCGCCCAAAGATTCCAAATATGACCGATCTAGAGCGGCCTACATCCAGCGCTTTCCAGCAACCTTGCTCAGGCTGTCAGACCACCTTGTGGGTGTCCTACGCTTCACTTGCCAGAAAGTGGTGCCATTCGAGAATATTCTTGCCCCTCGCTATGTGTCCCGCCCACTTGACTGCCACTTCAACGAGCTAATCCGCAGGACTATGTCACCGACTTTTGTCCTCCTCCGTTTTTTCCTTATTTTCTAATTCAATCACGTAGAAAAACACCGAAAATAGCCCTTTTTCTCCAAATTTCTCCACATAATTGTAAACCTAAAAGGTGTGCTTGTCATGTGGCATTTTATGCTACGAATTCTTACCGCAGCAGAAAATATATCAGACATGTGTAGTAGCGTTCATTGACTTTGTTTGAAAAAAATGTAGGTCTAAAGTAGTGAATTAGTGATAAAGCTAAAAATCACCCCATAAGAACATTTAAACATGTCTACTAACTCCCATAACTTCTGTATCTTACAGTCCATAAATATTCCAGGAAATAGACTTATCTAGCCGCACTCTTACAATAACGTAGCCTCAATAGGTACTTGTAAAAAGTAATAAAGCCTTCCACCCTTGGATCCATAAAATCTTCATAAAATCTGTTCGGCTCATAAAACCGCCCTCGTCTCCCACACTAGTGATACACGTCAAACGACACATGAAATTCATTTTATTATCTGGTACCTGCTTGAAATTTTCTCTGACATGCTTCATCCTTTACTATTTTTGCGGTAAATTATCTTTTTACTGACTTTTAATAGGGCCCTCTCTTTCCTCTTCTCTTTAGTACCTATTAATATGAATACGTACTGTTTTTTAATTATCTCAAAATAATAATTAGGGCAGGTAATGCCGAGTTCACAACATTTTCAATATAATGATAATTGTAAGGTGTTTTTAGCGGCTGACAAAGTTACCTAACATACATTTACCTGTATTTGATGGTAACGAAGTTGAATGGTTCAAAAAATAGACAATAACATTAAAAGTAATAATGTTGAAGTAAGATTTTTAACGGTTTAGTTAAATTAAATTTTTACATGTAAGGGCTATTAATTATTGAAGCAAAACATTATTTTTTAGAACCTAATTTTCCTTTCAAAAGGAATGAAAAATAACAAAGATTTTTGTTTTATTTCCACAGCGTTCGCATTCGAAGATATTGAATCAACAATTGGTAAGTAGATTATTTCTGACTTATGTTCTATTTTTAGTACGTAAACAATTTTCCTTAACGTGTAGGTAGATATTTTTTTACTCAACATATTTTATTTGCAAAGAAATGTTCATATTGATGATATTTACTTTATACAAATGAAAAAGTGATATTTTTTGCAAAGATTGACGTGGATGGAAGTACGGAAAATAGGTACTTTATATTATAAAATTAGGACAATGATTAGGTCCATAGCCAAAAATGCTCAAAATTTTGACGTGGTTTATCTAATATTTAGAAAATTGATCTACAAATCTGTATTACACTTATCCGTGCGAAGACGGAATGAATAGCTATGGCCTAGAAGAAAATTAAAATATACCTAAGAAAATATTTGGCGAGGTTAAATTTAATACCATTTTATTTTTAGTAACTGGACTGTTGGTAACATCTGAATTTATAATTTTTCAGGAACAGTTCACGGAGCGGAATTAAAGAAGTTTACCGGGAATGGTGAGTTAAGAATAAGGTCGTATTGTTTTTTTTTGTGTGTGTTTGTGGCAAACATTGGTGTCAGATTTTTCAAGCTAACAAAGCTTAATGAATGCCATGCTTAATAATCTAAAATTTTGTAAATAAAATATGTTTTCTTTTGTACCAAAGGTTATTTTAAAAAAAACATCTTTTACGTTTACGGGGTAGACAGATTTTATTACCATAAGACCAAGTACCACAGTCAATGTGCTGGCAAGCATATGTAGATTGAACATTCTACCTCGTTTCCAGAGTTCCGTACCCAAAGATTAAAAACGGGACCTTGTAACTGTCCGTCTATACGTCTGTCTGCCTAACACTTAACTGTATCTCAGGAACCGTGATAACTAGACAGTTGAAATTTTGTACGAACCGGAACCCGTTTATGTACGAGTCCGACTCGCACTTAACCAGTTTTATTTTTTAACTATAGCTGCCATCCTGATCCAAAGCATGATTCCTCTTTTACCAGCGGTTTAAATTATTAAATCGATAAGCATTGCTCCTCGTTACTTGAAGAAAGACCCTTCACACTATACCTTACCCTAGACTTTTCCATACAAACGTAGTTAGTCTACGTTTTATTTTGAAACCACATGTCAGATTTCGGTAAAAAAATTATAATCTTAAAGAGATACCAATTATCTAGGGTTATAATAGGTTTCTTACGGTTAAATTATCAACAAAAAAGAAAATATAAGGATGTACGAGATTTGAATCATGGTAATAGGCGATGCGGCTAGCAACCCATCACTATATTGATTCATTTTTCATCTTAACGCTCACCACCACGCTAAGCGTGGCCTTTGGGTCTAACGGCCCTGGGCACTGTCTACCCCGTCAGTGATATAGACATGAAAATGTATCTCAAACTGATGGTCAAAAATGATATAACACACTACATTTTATTTCGAGTTCATATTTTGAGTGTGAAAACTAGTTATATGCTTAGATAAATGCAATATCTTCGAAACTTCATTTGCCGAAATCGGGCATCGGACATATCGTTTCGAAGTAAAACGAAGACTACGTTTGTATGGGAAAGTGTAGTTTGGTCTATGGTAAGGGGACTTTTACATCGCACACATTCTTAGCTCTAGAGACAAGGAGGTAAACAATAGCAGGCTAGTTCACACGGCCGCTGGACCGAGACCAATTAACCACTGACATTCAGGAGGTGAACAAACATACATACATACACACATACGCGTGAGGTTGATGTGGTTAGCCTTTGGTATTGGTAGCTAGTGATTTTGCGCCTCTAGCTATAGTGTAGATAACTGATACAATTCATATAATAAAAGTCACAAAATAGTATCACTTTTCATTGATCATTATATCCATTTTCAAAAAGATTTTAAATAATAATGCAGAAAAAGAGAAATTAAGCGCGCTATTTTACTCCGATAAATCATGACGTCACACTATTGTATTTCATACAAATCCAAAAAAGTTTGTTTTGACGTTTAGAAAAAAGTGTTTGATTCGACTACTTAAATTGTCATCTAGCGGCGAATTCCCCGATCGAAAACGCCTGGACCAATTTGAATATTTTTTTTTTTTTTTTTTAAAGTGCCTACTTGTCAGGGTGATGGTATCAAAATAGGTTGTGTAGTTTGGGGTTAAAGTCGGTTTATTTTAGAAAAATTATTAAAATTATATATTTGTCATTTGGTATTGAAAAATTTGATCCATGGGATCGCGAGGATACTTTTTAAGGAGATCTCCCTGCGACTGATAGCCGCCGTAGGTGACAAGAAGGCTGGCTGCTTTTACGCTCAACGGATCGGCATTGCTATCCAGCGAGGAAACGCAGCCAGCGTTCTTGCAACCATGCCGCGTGGACAAGAAGACATTTTTTTTTAAATTTAGCGTAATTTTGTATAAGTTTATTTTATAGCTTAATTTTATTTATCTTTATTCTAGTTCTTATTTCTTTTTTCTGTAAAACTTAAACAACTTTATTTTAAGAGATATTTTTCATTTTACAGCGACTATCCAAGTAGTATTCCGCTATGAGATGCGCAAGAAGAAGTCGGAGATGTTTATGTCGGTGATGGAAGAGGACCTCGACGTGGTATTGGACATTCCAGAGTACACCGACTACGACAGGAATAATACACAAGAACGTAAGATAATCTCGTGAAAAAAAAATTAGCTCTATGGATTGACGATTATTTGACGACCTCCGTGGCGTAGTGGTCACCATGCTAGTTCGCTATCCAGAGGTTCCGGGTTCGATCCCCGGTCAGGGCAATTTGGATAATGGCCTTTTTCAAATTGACCTGGGACTTGGATGTTTATCTATATATATATGTATTTGTTATAAAATATAATATCGTTGAGTTAGTATCCCATAACACAAATCTCAAAACTTACTTTGGGGCTAGCTCAATCTGTGTGATTTGTCCCTATAAATTTATATGTTTATATTTATGGATCATCTTATATTCTCCTCTCCCTCTCTCTCTCTCTCTCTCTCTCTGCGCGTTCTCAATTGCATTTCATTTACTCTTGTCCAAAAAAA
This sequence comes from Acrobasis consociella, assembly GCA_963555685.1. Lineage (NCBI taxonomy): Eukaryota > Metazoa > Arthropoda > Insecta > Lepidoptera > Pyralidae > Acrobasis > Acrobasis consociella. The sequence continues at coordinate 1,649,029 of OY743112.1, forward strand.
ATGTTATAAGTTCAATGTCTTTTTGTCTGTGGCATCGTCTAACGCTCGAACGGATGGACTTATTTCGATGCAGTGTTTTTTAGTTGAAAGCAAGTTCTCTTCCGGTGGTTCTCGGCTATGTTAGATGAAAATTGGTTGAGGCGTTTAAAAGTTATTAGTGATTAACGTTTGAAAGGTGAACCGTTTAAAAGTTAGTGGAGATTAGCGTTTGAAAGATAAGGCTTTCTCTAGCAAATAACAGATGGCGCTATGGATATCCATCTAGTGATGAGTATACTTGAACTATATGTATCTATGCGACTGCGGTAGTTCCGCTACTTATCAATAGATGGTGTTCTTGACAATAAGGGGATTTTTAATTTGCCTAGCAAATAACCTCGTCTGAATTTTTTTTCACTCATAATAGACGTGTTAAGTGTCAAGGAATATCGTGCAAGGTAAAAAAGAAAAAAAATAACTTAAGTGAACAATTTTATATAGTTACACAGTTAATCTATACCATCTGTACATATAACGAAACAGTAAAAAAAATGTGTCTGTACATTAAAATATCTCCAAAGAAAAGCCACTGGTACATTCTGTTGGTTTTTTTAGACCTACCAAAATAACTTCGTTTTTAAATTGTATTTTAAAGTATCTCAACTATTTTATCAAACACCTAGTGACCCAAATAGGTTTAATCCGTGTTACACTCGGTAACTTAGTTAGGGAGCACGCAACGGACTAACTCATGACTTGCATGTGCCTTCAGTAAAAATAGATCATGATTTTATAAGACAAAGAAACGTATACGTATACGTAAACCTTATAGTTTCACCATGTCTGTCTCTCTGTCAGTCCATCCACGGTTTTACTCAGAGACTGGAAGTACTAGAAAGCTGTTGAAGTAGGTACTAGAATAGGTCTTTTTTGACTCTACTGCAGGAGCACGACCCACTCTGTACTACTAAAGCCATATTTGGTCAGAGCAGCCAGAGGATTTGGCCTACACTCTCCACGCTGGCCAGACGGGTTGGAGAGGTCTCATGATATTTATAAGCTTTGTTTAGCGTATTTCCTAAGTCGCCTTTTACGACATCCACAGGAAGAATTGGAGTGGTATTCTACGCTGCCGTAAACCACACATACAGCATGATACAATATTATCTTTTATATCGATAGTCGTAACATTTATTTTGCCTATTTTAAATAGTAGATTAGTCTTCGTACAAAGTTTTTGTATTCTCTTCATATTTTTCAGTGCAAATAGTGGAGCTTTCAGACTGGGCTTACGACGTGATTCAACATATAAACGCTGCCCAGGATTTTGTGGTGCCATACACCATGAGATTCAGATATCTGTTTGATCGGATACCTATTCACAGGTAAGAGACCTAAAACTTTTGAACTCCCTTCCTTCAAGTCATCATCTTCTTTTCATAGCTATTTATACGTTAACAGAGCAACGAAGAACGGTTTTGTGTTAAACAAGTTTTGGCCAAGGTTATTTCGGTCTGCTGTTGTGAGCTCATACATATATGTGTGCATACATACATACATACTATCACGTCTTTATCCCTAATGGGGCAGACAGAGCATTTTGGGTCTTGCGGTTCTATGCAGAGCCCAGGGCCGCAAGACCCAAAAGCCACTTTTAGCGTCATGGTGGGCGAGAAGATGGAAAAGCAATCAATACAGTGATGGGTTTTAAACCGCATCGCCTGTTAACATGATTTGCATTTTTGCCCATTCCCTCGATCGGCTTTTACGATCTGCGTGGGAAGAGAAGCAGCTGGTACATTCTAAGTTTATGTGTGCATGGTATAAGTAAATATTAATTTTGATACTATACAACGTGGAGTGGACATTCCCCCTAATAAATCGAACCACAGGCTGTACTAGATCACTATTAGTTTATTATATATTACTAAGTATATAGATTCACTCATGTGGTATTTTTTCTCCATTTCTGATTTCATTGTTGAGTCATTTAGCTACGTGAGATGCCTTAAGACAGCTCGAAGAATCTGACAACGTGTTAGTTACGTAGTAACTTATTAGTAATCTGTGGTGTTAGCTATCAACACATTTAAAAAGAGCTATTTCTTGTTTGTTTCAGACTATTGCTGTTGTATCCAGAGGAAGAATATACGGATTTAAACTTCGTATTTATCGAGTCAGATTTACTTTAATAAATAAATAAGATAACTGTTACTATAGTAATCAGTACCCTGCCCTTCCTTTGTCTCGTCTTGGGGGGTGCCCTCCCGTGCCTCTAGATCTTTATCTTAATTTCACTTTGCGAATCATTTGTGTTCAGGTTTCGAAATGTCATGTCAACAACTATAATGAAATCGAAAAAAAAACATCAATTATCAAGCTATACATATATCCAAAGATAAATATGTGATTTTGGTTTTAACGACTGCTTAACAGCAACACGAGGGAAGAGATTATACAAAACATCAAGCTATTAGGACACGAACCAGCATGAAATCTTACTAGCATCATTGAAAAAAGTACAAAAAAAAACTAAAAATATCAAAAAAATACGCGGCTATTCCAAACAGGCAAGTAGGTCAGCGGAAGTTTAAATTCGTTTTGTTCAAAAATAAATATTGACGCATTTCGAGTACACTTCGCTTTTTTCTCCCTTTGAAATATTACCGGCGGGCACGCCCTCTTAATGGCTCAGATTAAAATTCTTTGCAAATTCGATTAACGTGGAATAATTAATCTGTAAGCGGAAATGTTAGCTTTTGTCTTCAGTTTGAATACATAGGTAGGATTAACATAAACATAGATACAGTACATATTATATAACGTGCATAATAGCATACTAAAATTAACAGATGTAATAGAAATATTGTCTGATTATATATAAAGAAATATATTTATTTAACACTAAGAGAACAACCGCGCGCCAAGGAGGCCCAAAGCATACTAGTTCAACAATAGAGATGTGACAAATACAATCGAAAGTTAGAGATGATCCCAATCGATGAATTCCCGCTTAACAGTTGATACAAAAATAAAAATCGATTTTCCCATACAAATTGCCCGGGCGGCTGCACATTTTTGTATGGAAATGTCAATTTTTATTTTGTTCTTTGACAGTTATTTTAATTCCATTATACTATAGTGATCTAGTATATTCGTGGTTCAATTTATTACGGGTATGTTCCTTTGACGTTGTAGAAATAGTAATTTACACGTAATGTTTATATTTCTGGCCGACTATCTTGCTAAAAATGGCCTTTGGGTCTTGCGGCCCCGGGCTTTGTCTGTCCCATTGGCATCTGACACTGAATTGCCAAAAATTTACCAATTTATTGATAAATAATTATTAAACTTGCTCACAGAATCCCACGAGAATCGGTTGATACCTAAATGCGACCTGTAGGCGAGAACAGACAGCCAGACGGACAAAAGGATTTTTGGGCCAATCTCGAAACTGAGACGCTTAGTAATCGCTGTGTATTTCGAAGTATTAATTGAAGCTATCAAAGTTGATTACAAAGCCCAAGAGCGTATCCTCAATTAAATAAAGAATGTGTATCCTTTTCGAATGTAGATCTATTTTACAGAAGGAAAGCAAACATGTTGAACTTTTTCTAATTCCCAGCGGAATCGTAAGACCTAAAATCTTTTATCTATAAAATGGCACCCTTGAGTGTTTTCAAAGGTATTACTTCCATCGAACTTTGTAAGGTCGCATCGTAGGCAAGGGCTGTACAGAATCACAATATACACAACACTCACAGGTTTTTTTTATACCCATTACATAATTACATAACCTAGCAAAGGCAAAGGTAAAAAAAAAGCAATTAGTAATAAATAAATAAATATATATTGACAAATTACACTGATTGAGCTAGCCCCAAAGTAAGTTCGAGACTTGTGTTATGGGGTACTAACTCAACGATACTATATTTTATAACAAATACAAATATAGATTAACATCCAAGACCCAGGACAATTTGAAAAAGGCCATTTTTCAACTAGTGATACAAGCCTTTACCTGAGTAACACCTAGCTGAAAGGAGTTTAAGATAATTTACATTAATTTCTCGATACGCACTTGCCATATCCAGTGTTCTTAAAACTCACACTGGCAAACTATCAATTTTTATTCACAACAGCATATATATGGTTTTATAAAGTGGCATTCTTCCATGCTGGTCTGGAAGAAAGGAAAAACTAAATAATGAACCAGCTGCGTCTCTTCCGGCGAATGAATGAGCGAGATTCTGAATCTTGCCATCATCCAATTTTTCAGGCCCATTAATGCGCTTACGCATTACGTTACGGCCTAAGGCTTTGTCTGTCCGATTAGAGAAAAAGACGTTATATTATAGTGTGCAAAATGGCAGAGTCGCATGTTTTTTTCTTTTCGTGGAAGCCCATCCAAATCCTACTACGTTCTATGTTGCTAACCGTGTATGTCAGCTAAACCTTGGAGACTTTTAAAATTTGGAGCTCTTTACCCTGAAAATTGATAAATCTTGTTTTTCAAAATGGCGGTGTTATATGTTTTTACAGGACACCTTAAGGTTGTGTCGTCCGCACTCAATCACGTCCAAATTACCTCTTACGTAATGCTCCAGGAGGCTATTAGTTTCAGAAAATAATTAAAAAGCTTCTCCCGGTAGCCGCCATACTTTTCTGAAGCGCATAAAAAGTAGAGCAATAACAAATTATGTAAGAATGAAAGGAAACTGCCTGAGTTTTTACGAGACAATATTATAACTTGTTTTATTACAAGTTTTTCTTTCTTTTGTTGCGTTTGTATTATGAATGGAAATGCTAACACGAAGGAGCTTAAGGATCGGTGGCAGTACGTATTAGGGTGTTTTTAAGTGACACTGGGCGTGGTCCTTACTTAGATGGGTGACCACAAGCGGCCTAAAAAGTCTTGGACTTCTTCGTGCTTCGGAAGGCACGTTAGGCCGTTGTTTGTGGATGTGACAGTAGACGAGTTATGTCATGCCAGAGCGGCTTGAAAAATCTGACGTGTTAACACATGAAAAACAAACAAAACCTAAGCATTTCTCACACACTTGCTAGTAAAACGATTGGGCTAAAAACATACTTATTGCTGATTATGAATTGAAACCGTTTAGGTAAAGTTCTCTGGCTGCTCTGGCTAAGGTAGGTAGTACAGGGAGGGTCGTGCTCCTGCAGTGGAGACAAAAATACCTGATGATAATGATTATCTTATCGAGTGTTATGCGACGATATGAGGGGATAAGTTCAGAGTCAGCCGCAAGGCACCCCGCAGGCCACTCACGCTTGCGACTGACTGAACATAGAAACTAGGGACAATGATTATTAAATTTTTATTCCCTCGCCTGAAAATAGACTCATCACAACGATCGATTTTAATAATCTTGATAAAATGCACGACCCCTAAGTACGGCACTTTTCTTTCGTACAATAAATCATTTTGTGTCGCAACTCTTCCTGATATTTTCAAAGGCAGAGTGACTTGCGCTTAAATAGTCAAATAACTTAGTAATTTGCTTACACAGCGTCGGTCCCTGATAAATATCACGATAAGTGCATTTTGCAGCATTTCAGGATTCTAACCTTTACGCATTCTGCGCTTAGCTGTACTTTGGATTTTTATAAGTAGATAGATATAACATTTATTCGAAGGACAAAAGCAACACAATAATTACAACTAAAATAAAGTTCTTTGTCCCCCAGAATGGTCTCCACCTCAGCATGTGCTAGGTTTTGCGTCAGCGAAACCTCAGCGCTGATCTTCCGTTGATGTCATACATAATAGATGTACCTACCTATAATTTTGGTTGACTAGATCTAGGGCTATACACTATCACATCCTTTTTTCTGGTCAAGTGATATAAGGGCATCCTCGTGTTTATAAAATACATATTAAAAAAAAACTAGTGCAATTAGGGAACATACCCATTCTACACAAACCTTTTAAGAGGGGAGGGGGAGGGGGGTTCAAAATACCACGCCATGGAAATCTCACGCTTTTTCGAGCAATATCCTTAAATATACTACTCATAATATCCAAAATTCATTAGGTACCTTATTTTATTTCGTTTATTTCTTTATTTTATAGGTAAGTACCGAAAGTTTATTAATTTTTTTTGGTACCAAGTGTAATTCTATCCTGCTCCTAAGTACTTACACACTTTATATTGTCTCCCCAACGACAAGGGTTGTTTTCATACAATATGAAAGCGGTTAATGATCTAGTAAATTAATGTTCGTAAAGATGGGTTTTTATTGTACGAGCCTAAGGGTTAAAAAGGTTTTTAAGATTTAGGTCATATTTGTCCGAACAGGGTTTTGAAGGGTTGTTCTTTGTTCATCTACCTACTGCCCATTTGTATGTAATCTACAAAATCTACATTGTATGTTGATTTCGGTAAAACGTGTTTTTCGTCCAATAACTTTTAAGCGGTCGACCGATTTTCATCAAACATAGCTAAGAACCACCGCAAAGGAACGTGTTTTTACTGAAAAAACCGCATCGAAATCGGGTCCATCCATTCGAGAGCTACAATTTCACAGACAGACATTAGCGGCGAACTTATAACACCCTCATTTTGTCGGGAGTTAAAAAAGAAAAGATTCGAAGGAGGCCTATCCTAAATACGATAAGAGGGCTATATATTGAAGAGCTCAATTTAAGTAAATCATTAATCGGACCGATATAGATGCAGCCAGCGCTATGTTTGCTGAACGTGACCCCACGTCACCCTTTTATTACTGGACCATTCAATAGATATTACCAAAGATAATATAATTATTAAACGTAACAGATACTCAACGCCATAGAAACTTTTCGAGGCCCCACAAGTAGGCAAAATGGAGTTGCGGGGTAGGCTTACAGAGATGGCAGCACACACGACTAGCAAAACGTGACAAAGAAAGTGTAAAATATACTTTTTTGTAATATAACTGTCAAATATTTCTTACATTTCATATAATTCATATTTAATTAATCAGAGTACTACTTTGTTTAAATACGATAATGAACAAATATACAATCGGTCGGTGTTAAGACTGATAAGGTCAAAAAAGGCTCTTTTTTCTTTTTCATACATACATACATACATACTATCACGTGTTTATCCCTAATAGGGCAGACAGAGCATTTTGGGTCTTGCGGCTTTATGCAGAGCCCAGGGCCGCAAGACCCAAAAGCCGCTTTTAGCGTCATGGTGGGCGAGAAGATAGAATCAATACAGTGATGGGTTGCTAGCCGCATCGCCTGTTAACATGATTCACATTTTCGCCCATTCCCTCGATCGCCTCTTACGATCTTTTTCTTCTTTTAGAAATCGTAATAAGACTATCTCGCTCTATCAATGCGTGTCAGTTCTTAGGCATAGACGGTTCGTTTTTTCTAGACTTATAAAATCGCAACAACCTTGACTATCTTCACAAAATGGCGGATGTCCGATTACACCAAAGTGGCGGCGTCCGTCCGATTTAGATTTCTAAACCACCTGTTTCGCTCCTCGCTCCTTTGTTTCATAAGGGGACTCACAGAGATATAAAAAGACTCAATTGACGACTGAAACGTTGACCTTCTATGTGACTATCGTTCATCTGTGAAATAAATTCATGATGGTCTGGGAGAAAAGAATGTACTAAGAATGTATCAGCTGATCGCAGGTCTTGAGAATGATGCGGCTAGCAAACCAAAATTTTTTTGTTATTTCACCTTCTCGCCCACCGTCATGCTAAAAGTGTCTACCAAATTAATACGGAACCAATTAGGTTTTCAAATAAAAAAAGACTCACCAAAATCGGTTCACAATTAACGAAGATATCACACATAAATCCAAGAGAAATATAATTAATAAATAAGCTCCTCTTTATACCCAAAGGGTAATAACGAGACCCTATTACTAAGACTCTGCTGTCCGTCTGTCTATCAGAAAGCTGTATCTCGAGAACCGTGACAGCTAGACAGTTGAAATTATTACAGATTATGTATTTCCATTGCCGCTAAAACAAAAAATACTAAAAACAGAATAAATTACCTAAATATTCCAGTAGTGCTTCGATACAAAAATCGTGTTTTTTTTATAGATAATGGTACAGAACCCTTCCTGCGCGAGTCCGACTCGCACTTAGCCGCTAAACTACTAGCGATCAATGTAAAAAAAAATCGTCGTGTGGAAGATTGTCCCGAAGGCGCAAACATTTATTACTTGATTACGACTGTTAATGAGGCTGATGACATAAACCCCGCAATTAGATCCAAACTTGGGGCAGTTGGACCTTAAATCACATTGGTCGATCTCACCCATGCGAGTAGAGCTTGCGATTGCAACTAAAAAGCATAAAACATTTAGGCAACGCATGTGTTCGTCATGTACCATTTATTGATTTACAAATTAGCTTGAGTTACTACTTACTTGTTTTGCTCACTACCTAGTCAAATACAATTAAAGTATGTTGCACTCTTTTGCTGAAACAGTTTCATGTAACTACACGCACTGAAACATATAAACAATTTTTCAATTTAATAATTTATTTTTAGTGCTATTTTTTGTTTTGTGAGTAATTGTGATTTCAGTGTTCCCATGCAAATGTTCCAATTCCTCCCATGCTGGTTTGGAAGAAAAAAAAAAACTTAGAATGTAGCTACCAGCTGCTTCTCTTCCCACGCAGATCGTAAAAGCCGATCGAGGGAATGGGCAAAAATGCAAATCATGTTAACAGGCGATGCGGATAGCAACCTATCACTGTATTGATTGCTTTTCCATCTTCTCGCCCACCATGACGCTAAAAGTGGCTTTTGGGTCTTGCGGCCCTGGGCTCTGCATAGAACCGCAAGACCCAAAATGCTCTGTCTGCCCCATTAGGGATAAAGACGTGATAGTATGTATGTATGTATGTGATTTCAGTGTCCCCCCTCCCCCCGCTCTCTTTCAGCTTCTATATATGGACACGTGAAAAAATTCACGGCAATAGTATATATTACTAATAACGGAGTTTAAAGCCACCATTTTACGAAAAAACTGACTTTTACTGACCATAGCCAAAAATACTGACTTTTGCTGACTTTATTGACCATTTTCCACCCACGTAATAGTCAAAAACCAATAAAACTTCGGCATTTCCTTACTACTTTGCAGCCGGGAAATTTGAATGGTAATGGCGAATTATTATTTTTCTTTTACTAAAATTTAATTTAAAATGTACATTATGAAAAATCAATAATAAATATATACATAGCGCCTGTGTCCTAGCGCCACTATTCCTCGAACCTGCGTGTTTCGAATCGTATCTACTAACTGACTCGGCCCTCGCCAGTAACAATTTGTTTATTTTATTTTAATTTCACACTTTCGGAAGACCAACATACGAGTACATATTATAAAATTACATTATAGTAATCAACAAAACGTCACAGGTTTTTACAAATAGAAACACAGACATTTATAAGTTTAGGGAAACGTTAAAAACGTACTCGCTACTCCACTCGCGCATGTACATACCTATATTTGTATGGTAGACCAATGTGAACTTTGTTATAATTTCAAGAGCTCCATTCCTCCAATAAATTATCGCATGACGTGAACTTGAGATATGTAAGATCCTGAGTCTCTGTAAACTTTACGTGCTCTATCATAGTTAGTGACAATTATAAGCAGGATATCCTATGTTCATTTATCTTGATATTTGACGCACTGTGAAGACAAAATTGCTTTTCCGATGTGCCATGCTATCAGCTGAAACTTAATTTAATAACAGCTCAATTTCAATCGATAAACGCATCGACAGCGACGGGCCAATTTTGTTTCCGGAACAACTTTTGGCGCGCAACTCTGTCGACAGCTGGGCGAGCTAGTGATGGGGTAATTTTATTTACAATCGACAGTTTCTTTTACTTTGAATGTGTAAAGCGGAACATGAAGGAAAGGGGTCAGTAACAATCGGGTTTTTTCCTAAGTCAAAAATAAATTATTTTGTACTGATAACAAAATAAAACGTCGCAAAATAATGTCACTTGACTTGGAACATATCTATTTAAACGTGATTTTAAATTTATTATTGCAGAAAAAATGATCATAAGAGCGCTATTTGACTCCAAAAATCTATGACGTCATCTGCCTGTATTTCATACAAAATCCCATAGAAACTGTTTGTTTTGTTTGACGTTTAGAAAAAAGTATCTGATTTGACTTGTTGATAAAAGCGTATTACGGTAATTTTAAAAATAGATTGAGGGATGCATCCTATAGAGCCGACCCCAAAAAGGGAGATGTCGAGTATGATGATGAGGATTGCTTTAACCGTTTTCTGGAAGTCACTTAATAGATAGCTAAAAAATCAGATAATATAATGCCAAATAAGACAGTTTGTTTTAATCTGATAAACGAACAACATCCCGGATAATCTGAAAAAAAAACACAGTATTTAACCGACTTACATAAAAGAGGAGTATATGTTTTTAAGTATGGTCCTCGATTACACGTAGCCTTAACCAATGATTGGGCAGGGCATATAATTTTATTAAAAACGGTTGTGTCATTCAGCGTGGAAGTCGTTTTTTGTTTTACAAAGTTATCTATCTCGTCTCAACCTTACCAGGCATAGTACTCAAAGACTGGTTTTGTGACAAAAGATACATTTTATGTAACCTCGAAAACTATCGATAAATTACAACAAGACGCAAGCTCTGTATCAAATCTCGCAGCATTTCAAGCGCTTTAACGAATCGATCATCGACAGCTTGCATTCATTCTACACAGCTTTGAAAACATGATAAAATTATCGATAAAGTGTCGACATCACGCAAGCACTCGCATCGCTTCTTATCGAGGTATTTCAAGTGCTCTATGCAACTCGATCTGAACTCGCGGGCTGCTTGCATACATTTTCTTTGATTAATTGTGCTCGATGGCACGTAATGGAAATAGTTAGCAGTTGTAGATATGAGCTAGTATCCGCAACTCGGCTTTGATGTAGGGTATGTTGTAAAACATTCTTAATCTAGAAGCTTAATACTCTCCGCTCAATACTTAGCCATTCAACCGACTTAAAAAAAGGAGAATTAATAATTTAATAAATAATGAGTATTACAGAGATTTTTTACCCAGAACTTCAGGGACATCTGATTTATAAATAAGACGGACGGACAGACAGAAGGACATAATAATAGGGTCCCGCTTTTACCCTTTGAGTACAGAACCCTAAAAATTAAATCAAAATAGCTTTTTCTATGAGTAATAACTAAAAATTTATAGATTCCTTATATCTGTCTAAAACCATTAGAAACTATAAATCTTACAGCTTAAAGAAACGATTCAAAGTTTGCACGTTAAGTAGAGCAAAGAACGGATGAAGAAAATAAAAAAGTCAAGTGTAGGAATGGAAAAAGCAAGGAGTAGTGAGTCTTGAAATAAATTGAAGTGGAAATGGGAGTTAGTCGGCTGCCACCGTGCTGCCACGAATCAGAGAAGGTACAGATTTGGCACTTCATTCGCCTTATTTCGTATTCTTTTTTTCGTTAGCTATAAAAGGTCCCATCTGTTGGAATCTCCTGCTCGTCTGGGTATCACTTATTTTCTCATGAGGGTACCTTTAAATAAAACCGGGAAGCGTATATCCAGAATCTGTTACGATACGAGCCAACGCTGTACGAGTTGAGCCGCAACATGTTCTAGACTCATTGTATGAGCATTTATTTATTTTGAGCGTACAATATCTGTTACGGTTTAACTTCAGCCAAACTTCAGTATCTATTCCTTATTGTTTATTACAATGTTCCTTTTTTATTACGTACAAATATTTTAAGGAGTGATTCAGTATATATCGCAATACCAAAAATTCTCTGGGTTTTCATACAAATCGAAGTATAGTCACGTGATATTGTTACTACGAAAATGAAATTATTCCGTATTTTGAAATGCATTTATTAGGAAAAGTTTTTCGAAATGATGGACTGAAAGGATTAAATATTTGTACTTAAACCCTTAAATTATTTGTACTTAATAAAAAGTATATTGTATAGGTAATTAGGTGTGAAAAAGATATCTAGTACTAATGTAAAATGTAGAAACGTCATCTCAAGGGGGTAATGTGGTTCTATATATGATTTTAGAGTTTCACGGTCACAATTACTGTTATTAGTATTACGGGACTTACCGCGATTAATATCGTTTTTTGCCAGATATTTCGACGGCCCTTCTGCCATCATGATCGCTGGCCGACTGAGGAACTTCCGGAGTTCCTCAGTCGGCCAGCGATCATGATGGCAGAAGGGCCGTCGAAATATCTGGCAAAAAACGATATTAATCGCGGTAAGTCCCGTAATACTAATAACGGTAATGTGGTTCGCCGCTATAGAAGATATAAGATAATTAATTAACTATTACGAGTTTTAATTTGTAAACAATAGCACGCGTCAAGGTCACAGTTCACTATGCAAGCAATTTGTCACACCGCACTCGCAGCACAAAGGTGAAAAAGCATTAGTATTGCGTAATACGTCTATTTCATTCTAACGCGAGCAAAATTCAGCACAAGTCATTTATTCCTAGTTTTTTGATTTTCACCTACAAAGTATGTTGCGGCTCAGCTCGTAATACCTAAATCGCGTTGAATGCGCACATATTTTGCATTTACGATTGCTTGGAAGATTCAACAAAACTATGTCACGTAATGACTCTTTTCTGAAAATTAAAATGGACATAATTAAATAGCTTACATAACTGATACCTTTTGGAGTTGTTTGTGTAGTAATATTTTTGTACCTATTAATATGTATACATATAAACTCCACTACAACTTGACAATATTTTGACTAACGATGTATCATCTACTTAAATAATTATTAAGAACATTACTTATATATCAGTCTACAAACCTTTGGTTATTTCTATACTGAATGCGTGTAGGTGGAAGAATATGTAATGGAATGAATAACAAAACCAACTTTCTTGCAAATCGGCTAAAATAAGTGGCAGTGTTGATCCGAAACAGATTTTGTATGAGATTTCAGCGCGCAGTTATGCACAATATCTGTGAACTGTCAACACCGGGCGGTGTTGAACCATCACAGATTTTGGATATACGCAACCAGGAAGCTCTTTAAATCTTGTATATTCTGCATTAGTACACAATAACACTTATCTCGTCTCGCTTCATGTCCAAAAACGCGGCAATTCTCTAATGTCAAACTTGAAACGTGACAGCGTGGCCGGTGTTACCATTTTACTCACACTAAGGAACCCATTTTGGGTTGCCAGTCTTTATAAAATTATGGAAGATTTCTGGAGATTAACTAACACATCGTTGGACAAAAGTCCCCTCTTTGTTTCCATCTATCGCGGTCCCTAGACGTGATCGCTCATCTCTTTTTTGGTCTTCCTCTCTCTCGACAGTCCGGAACCAAAAATTGGTAAATTTAAATTTAACAATTTTTTTACTTAACCTGTTGAGGTGTCCCACAGCTAGGCAAAGCCATCTCCTTCTTTTTACAGGATCCTGTCCATAGCAGCGATCTCTTTTTAACCGACTTCCAAAAAGGATAAAATTATCAATTCGTCGGAATCTTCTTTTATGTAGGTATGTTCACCGATTATTTGAAGACGACTGGACCGATTTGAGAAATTCTTATTGAAATACTTGTAAGGTGGTTTCATAGAAATTTTATCAAAATCGGATGTGAAGTTTGGGGGTGAAGTCAGTTTTGAACAATTATTGAAGCTATTGATGTCATCGCGTCATCTTTTGCGTGGTCTACCTCTAGGCCTGCGCCCGTCTGGCACCCAAAGGGTTGCCTTCTGAGCCCATCTATCCGAATGCATGCGACTCACATTTTCCGCCTAGTCCCATTTAAATTTTATTTATAATTTCAGAGAATTCATATGTTTGACCACCTAGTAAATCTATGGGTTTAATTCAACGACGCACGAATCGCGTCCAAACCAGTTCACCTACTCGAATCGTAGGTAGTTCTTGTTTTTTTCAGTCTATCTACTACTAGTAAGTACAGATATATTTTCATTAAAAACACATTAACTTATACGTTTTTTGAAAACTATAGGATCATCATCATCATCATATCAGCCACAGGAAGTCCACTGCTGGACATAGGCCTCCCCCAAGGATTAGATTAAACTATAGGATAATAAGCAACAATCTCTGTACTGTAACTATTTTGCTCAGACTCGCTCAAGGAACCATTTCTCTTGCATGCAGGATCTACATACAATGCGGGTACAAGCTGGAAACTCGACAGAAATAAGAATAAGTGCATAGCTTGATGGCTCAGCTGTTGTGATTGTTAGCTACTTAAGCTGTGCTGTGTTAAGACAACTAACATGACGTGAGGCCACGCTCAATGCGTCGAGGACAGGAAAACAGTCGGGTCGCCGCTCCTCCTAACACTCGCCCGGATGGTCGTCTAAACCGATCGAAACTAGTCTGCCTTTTCCAACTATACCGTTTAAAATATTAAGTCATAAAATATGCTTTCATTATATAAACATCAGAAGAGACAGAATCAGAAAATCTAGCAACAACTATATAGGAACGTGTACATTAAATTATCCAAAAATAATGGATCCATATTTTTCAGTCTATCTAATTAGTGAAATTTCTCAAAGATACAGTGCATCGAAGATCTTTGAAAACTTTGTCGACGGCGGGTAGACGGCAATCGTCGACAAAGTACCATATGTATGTATGTATGAGCCCTTACCCGTATCAATATCAGAAGAAGAAAGGTTTTAAAGTATTGTAATCATAAAAATGTTGTCCCATAAAGCAACAAGTCCCTCGTTAGATCTCTATCTGCCTAGTTTACGGCCCCTTTGACTTTACTTTCGTGTTCTTACGATCAATATACTTTTTTATGAGCCCTTAGCCCGTTGTCTGAATTCTTTCCCTATCTAGGGAGTTTGTTTGGGAACAGTTAGTATATATAAAGACTGAATGGTAAATCACGTGTCTTCCTAGTTAAGGACATACTAAATCATAAAAACATACATATTTTCACGCCTGTTTCCCATGGGGGTAGACAGAGACTATGGATCTCCACTTACTACGATCCTTGCAAACCTCTTTTGCTTCGTCAACACTCATTACTCTTTTCATGCATGCTCTCCGGTTATGGGTACTCCTTACATCACCTTTCTTCAGAACACCTGCAATTTGGTCGCCTAACGTTCATCGAGGTCGACCCGGCCCGGTTCTCCCATCTACATCCGCACGATAAATATATTTTTTTGTCTTCTTTCATCCATCCTCTCCACATGTAAAAACCACCTCAACATTCCTTTCTCAATTTTTGTAATTACATCCTCTTTTACCCTACGTCTATTACGTATTACGTCATTTCTTATCCGGTCTTTCAAAGTTACACCACACATACTTCATAAAGCTCGTATTTCAACTGTACTAAATTTATACTAAACTAAAAAACTATACTAAATCATAACCACACGAAACGTCAAACTAAATAAAACCAACCGATTTGGCTATTGTTTTTCGATCGGCCACCAGTCTGACGTCAAGCCTCCTTGGGAATATAACTGTAAGGCTTTTTAAAGTGCTCCTCAGGATGCATCAAGCCCAAACTCGGTGGATTTATGTTGTTTTATCACAGAGATATCACATCACATCACACTAACTCCATCATAATAGTATTGTCACGTAATCTACCTATACGTGCAACATTTCAGCTCAATCAGAAACCGGGAAGTGGATCAAATATAACTTGCAAGATTTGATTACAGACAGACGGACAAACAACGCGACAGGTGTATAAATAAAAGCGTGTAAAAAGCGCTTGCAAACAATTTCAAACAAAAGTTATTCCTTCTATAAATGAGGTTCGATAACACGACCCAATGATGTTTAATTTTCAGAAGATAGCGCAGTGTACTTACCTACAATGTGTCCGGAGTCCGGGATCGATCTTTTGCGGAGTGTCTTAGTAAACATTGTTTGTATTTATTCGCCGTGTGGTTTTCGGCAGAATAAAATAGAAGCACTCCAAGTCTTCCCATGGATGTCGTAGAAAGCGACTTAGAAAATACAAGCTAAGCAAAGCATATTAACATCAATGAGACCTCTCCAAGCTGTCTGGCTAGCGAGGAGAGTGTAGGCAAAGTCCTCTGGCTCGTTTGGCTAAGTATCTCTGGGCTCTGGTAGTACAGAGAGGGTCGTGCTCCTGCAGTGGAATGCTGATTCTTTGAGCCAGATAGTTACCAGCCCTTTGGTCACGGGATACCTCGAATAAACGTTTAGAAATAATATTAAATAAACTAAGGGCGGAAGGATCCCACGAACCAAAAGTTTCTACACCCAATGGCTCAAATATGTAGTTTTCTCCGATGTCTACATATTTGCGCCTTTTAAGGTTCTCTTCTTCTCCTTAGGGTTATTATGGGTGTATTCTTACTTTCCTTACTTCCTTACTAGTATACAACGTGAAAGGGACATTCTTGTAATAAATAGAACCACGGGCTATAGGATAGGAATAGGAAGTATAATGAAATTAAAATAACAGCGATAAAACAAAAAAAAAAATATTGAAAAAATCGGACATGTGGAAGATCACCAGATCCTGATGTGGAAAGGGTATAACGGCTTGCGAAAACAGTTGGGGTTAGGTTCTAAGCAATTAAAAAAATATCGCCTTGTGGGGTTATGGGGTACAACATTTTTCCATCAGATTGACCGCAGACGCAGGTCAGTAAACCTTTTTGTCGATACGTATTTTAGTGCTACATCTAGGTAAACATTTTAATCAAAGCCCGACCCCATTTGTCCCCAATCTGGTATTACAATCAGGGTTTACAGGACTTGGATTTCCAGACGATTCGGCCCAGACGAACGGTGAATGTTTACAAGTATTGTGAATAGGAACTTGGGATTCTGACGTAAATAATCTTTGTATATATATATCTGGCGCAAGAATTTTCGCACACAAAATTCTCAATTGGGTATATAACTGGGTCAAAAATAAATTATTCGGTGCATTTCATAAAATCAAACGACAATGATTGTCCCTTACTATGGGTCTCATAAGAAAGCTCAAGGTCGCTCAACGGGCTATGGAGAGGACTATGCTCGGTGTTTCCCTACGTGATCGAATCAGAAATGAGGAGATTCGTAGAAGAACGAAGGTCACTGATATAGCCAAGCGGATTAGCTCATTAAAGTGGCAGTGGGCGGGGCACATAGCGCGAAGATCCGATGGCCGATGGGGCAGAAAGGTTCTCGAATGGCGGCCACGTACCGGCAAGCGCAGTGTAGGACACCCACCTGCTAGATGGTCAGACGACCTACGTAATGTTGCAGGAAGGCGCTGGATGCAGGCCGCTTTCGATCGGTCGTTTTGGAAATCCTTGGGGGAGGCCTATGTCCAGCAGTGGACTTCCTGTGGCTGATATGATGATGATGATGATGAAACGACAATGACGTCACACTTTTGTATTCGTACAAATCCCACTGAAAATGTTTGTTATCAAGTTTAAACAAAGTAGATATATTATTATGATTTGACTTGTTGTCATCCGAAATCTGCACTTCCACTCAGACCAACTAAACTGATCAATTGGTTGTGCAGAACTCGATGAAAGGTGTTTTTCCAATCTAACCAACTAGTTGATCATAATTTTTTTCGCCTATGTAGTATGAAAAATTGTTCCAAACTGACTGAACTGACCAATTCAAAAGGATCAACTATTTTCTTTCTCAACGATACAACATTTTTAGTTGGTTCTATACATTCAAGTACATTCCTGGGCAGCATGGCTGCTTTTTAAACAGCAAAAAATGTGCATTTTACTGGAAAAAACGTGAAATGGCTCGGCTTACTCGGATTTAAGCTAATTCAGAATTAAATTAAGTTACGCGACGTCCTACAAAACGAATTTTAACTCGCCGAAATTGAATAAGTAAATTTGTACAAAGCGAAGTAACAAGTTGATGGTGTTAAACGACTGATTTTAAATCTTTTGTGAACTACTCACTAGGAGCGATTTTGGATTTTCTTTCTTCAATAAAAAAAATGATAGATAGGTATCTATGGTAAACTTATTGTTTTTTTTTAATTTGTCAGGTTATGAAACCCCGATTTAAAGCGTTATCAGATAACCCAATAACTTTCGAACGTCTAAAACCGATTTTCATCAAACATTGCAAAGAACCACCGCAAGGGAAGTTGCTTTCACGTGAAAACTCGCACTGAAATCGGTCCATCCATTCGAGCGCTACGATGACACAGACAGAGATGTAGCGTCAAACTTTAAACACCCCTCTGTTTGTCTGGGTTTAAAAAAATATTTATTACAGCTAGGATCTGTCATTTCCGTGCTCCGTGATGTTGTAACCAGTGAGGTTACTCCAAAAGCGGTACGCAAAACGGGCGTTACTATGCGTATCCGCGTCTCAGTGTCAAGCAACATTGAGTACTAACCTATGATGATAAAGTCTAATTTGGTTTGACATAGAAATAGGTCGTCACTATCGTACGTAAAGTATAATTTTATGGAGTAACCCCGTTGAAACACATTCCGAAATGCACTGGTGCAAATGTGTTCAAAGTCAATTTCTCGCTTCCGCGGCCTGTGACGTCACACTATTGTGTCGAGAGCCACGTCGAGCTGGGGCCGAGAGCAAACTCGGACGTCTAAACACATATACGGGGAATATAGACACGTAGCGTCAACAGACAATTTGCTTTAAGACGATCATTTCGGCGTTTTCTGAAATTGGGTATTTTCCTAAGCCAAAAATAAATTATTTTATACTGATAACTAAATAAAACGTCGCAAAATAATGTCACTTGTCTTTGAACATATCAGTTTTAACGCGATTTTAATGAGAATAAGAGCGCTATTTGACTACAAAAATCTATGACGTCATCTGCCTGTATTTCATACAAAATCCCATAGAAAATTTTTGTTTTGCCGTTTAGAAAAAAAGTATCTGATTTGACTTGTTGGAAAATAGCAAATTAATTTATGACATTCTCACATACCGTTCTTCGTCAACTGGTTGTCTAGAACTTCTAGAAGAAACCAGACGCGATAAGAGCTACATACACCCCAAACCGTTGAAGTTTGTCGAATAAAAAAATTGTTCAGACAAAAAAGTTGCGTCTTAATAAGGGTTACAAAAAAGTATTATAATATACTAGCTGTACCCGCGGGCTTCGCTCCCCGTGGGAATTTCGGGATAAAGAGTATCCTATGTCCTTCCCCTAATCTTAAACTATATCCATAACAAATTTCATCCAAATAGGTTCAGTAGTTGAAGTGTGAAGAGGTAACAAACAAACAAATATACTAACTCACTTTCGCATTTATAATATTAGTAGGATAGTAGGATTTGACACGTAGAGGCCCTTTGGTGAATTTGTTGTTACGTGGCGCTTCCGCCAAAACCCATTCCTGGATATACCTATGAAAGGTGAACCCTTAAATAGGTTTCGGCAAACGAAAAATCTATTGCAAAAAAAGGGAAAGGTTTATGGATAATGCAATGAAGTTGGGATGGACTGATGCTGGGATATTGCAATAGCAACATCACCTGCCATAAACATGATTACTGACTTTTGGATACGGGCGGTTCGTTGTCTTGCCGTCCACTAGATGGCCCCTCAAACGCGCCGACATTAGTTGCCAGCAAAGGAGCAACACTGGTAATTAATATTATTATTAAATAAACTCAAATACTCTTATTTGTTCGCAACACCTTCCAGGGTTCATGTTACCTACTTAAGGGGCTACCTGAATTTTCCAGGGTCCAGTGGCGCCCTCATTTAAAATAAATCATTTGAAAGAAAACGGTGATATCAATTAAAATTTCGTCTTGGTCAAACCCATGGTAGAATAAAATAAGGTATTCTCTGTCCGAGAACGAACTTGACTACGTCACGAAAGTGTTGCCACTGATTGTTCTTTTCAGTAAATTTAAGGACTTTCTCAATTAGTTCATTAATATCCCAGGTAGCAAACTGACGTCAGCGACGTATAAGGTACGTCACTTATAGGTCATAATAGGGTCGGTCATTTATTCGTCGAGAGCAGACGTTAAAGTGACGTCAGTTTAGGGTCAGCGTTGAGCAGGACGTCGTATTTACGTCAAATTAAAGGCAAGTATCTGGACGTACCATATACGCCGCCAAGAGGACGTTTTGCTGACGTCTATTTAGGGTCAGTTTTTGGACGTACCATATTCGCCACAAAGTGTACGTCTTACTGACGTATATTTAGGGTCAATATCAGGACGTACCATATACGCCGCCAAGAGGACGTTTTGCTGACGTCTATTTAGGGTCAGTTTTTGGACGTACCATATTCGCCACAAAGTGTACGTCTTACTGACGTATATTTAGGGTCAATATCAGGACGTACCATATACGACGCCACGAGGAAGTTTTACCGAAGTAAATTTAGGGTCAGTATATGGACGTAAGTACCTACCATATTCGTCCCAACGTGGACGTTTTTTTGTTCAAGACTTTTAAGGTAAAAGTAACATGTACTCAGTGATACAATTAAGTGAAAAAAACAGCGGAACCGAATCGGTGGTAGACGCCAAGGCATTGTGAAGTTGGCAACCTGTTAAGTTTAAGTAAAAGTACGGTTTAAATCATTTTTCCATGTCCTTAAGTCTATGGTCTTAAAAAACATGGTCCCTGTATCATTGTTCTGGCAATTGTGTCCCACTGTCCTGTATTGCATCTTAAATATAGATTATACTACTTACATTGTGTTTTTTTAGTTTCATCCATAAAAGTTCTTGAGTCTCTTCAAGATATATGCTACATGCTAAGCACTAAATTCTATCCTACTATCACGCGTAAGGATTTGCGAGATGGAGTGAAAAGGGATAGAATATAACACGAACCGTAGTCTTTTGATCTAGGGCCCCTGACCAATAACTTAGAACCGTCGCAGAGCTTAAATGCGCAGCTCAGGCTTTAGTGCCAGTTTTGCCAGCACGTTATTTCACTCAATAGCCAGGGCGGTTCTCTTTTTTAACAAACTACCCACCCAAACTACCTAAGGGGAGCATATTGCCATGCTAACGATATCAACTGTAAGTGTGTTCTTACAATCTGTATAATACCCGCTGTCCAAATTCGTGTAGTCTTTGTTAATTAGTTTTATTTCCTACAAATTAGGCAGTTTTAGACTTCGTCCATTCCGTAAAAAATTAAGACGTAAAAAGCATTAAGTAATAGTTCTAATCATAACCATAAAACCTTTTATTTTGAGTAATATTGTATGCAAGTGTTAGTTTCTTAGAAAATCCCTAGATGGCGCTGTTCAAAATTAAAACTGGTTATGGTTTCTTTTATGTACATTCTTATTACTTGGTGCATATTTCCAATTAATCGAGTTCAGCAGTAGTGTGTGGTTTAATTTCCATATCGGTGTGCGACGGTAGCGACACCCAAGACACACTGTACATATCATGAGCTCCCGTAGGACCTACTCCTGACTTGTATGTCTTAGTATCGTCTGTGTATAACGTCAGTGGCTGCCCTAATATGTACGGCCCAGTAACGTCCCTATGAATTCAGTATATGACGTCACTCAAACGTCAGTGGCTGCCCTAATATGTACGGCCCAGTAACGTCCCTATATGACGTCTCTCTAACGTCTGTAAACTGACGTCTCTCTAACGTTTATAAACTGACGTCTTGAGGCTGTGACAAATTGACGTCATCTGTTGGGACCCCCCGACGTCAAGACATGACGTCTCTTACGTCGAGCAGTACCGTAAACGGACGACATAATGACGTATAAATGCTACCTGGGATTAAATAAAATGTTAAGTAACTTAGCTATTAAGAATCTCGCGATTCTCGCGTCATTCATCAATTCAAAATTTTATAAATTGATAAAATGGATTATTAATTTGAAATTGGTATATAAAGTTCAAAAATGCATTACGCTCGGGTAATTCAATTTCACACAGAGGCAACATATTACACTGATTCTGTTAGTTCTTCCTACGTCATCAGCTGTCACGGAGAGAGAATACCTTATTTTATTCTACCATGGTCAAACCCTAGATAACCTTTTTAACTATTTTATGAACTACTGTTTATAATTTAAAGTGCGAATGTGAAGCTTTTTTACGCACATTTTCGAAAAACGGCCACTTTTAGCTAATGTGCGTAGAGAAGCTTCACGTTCGCACTTTAAATTATAAACAGTAGTTCATAAAATAGTTCAAAGAGTTATCTAGGGTTTGACCAAGACGAAATTTTAAATGATATCACCGTTTTCTTTCAAATGATTTATTTCAAATGGCCGCCACTGGACCCCGTAAAATTTGGGTATGGCCTTAACCATCTTTTGTATGAGTGCATGTAACCGATAAATAAAAAAATAAAAACGCAAGTAGGTAAGTGAACTTTATTCTAAACTTTTTCGTCTGACGGTAGTTTCTAAACAACATAACGCGGCGCACACAGGATCTCACATTGTTACCGTTAAGTGAGTGCACTATCTCACAAATAGTATGTTTATACTGCGAGCTGCCTGTGGGGTTCATATTGGCTCATTTTCATTGGTCGATAACTCAGTCGATATACATGCGGAGAGTTATGAAAGTCATAAGTTGATACGGTGGTTGTTATATCGACTGCGGTTTACCCCAGCTGTATATCGACTGTACATTCTATCGACTAGTGAAAACGGATCCCTGCATGCGTTTCAGAAATATTCCGCACCCTTTATGCGTGCCAGAACGACCGATGAAAATAATACTTATTTCACGAATATAATTATTCAATGTAATATAATTAGACTTCCCTGCATACCCGTTATTATTAGTAATACAAATCAAATACTCAATTTCCTTTTTCTAAACGGCAAAACAAACTTTGGTTCATACTAATTCCATAAAAGAGTCAAAAAATGTCAAAAAAGAGTCAAAAAAGCGCTCAAAATATGAGTTTTTTGCATCAACAAATCTAACACCACGTTCAAAATGAATAAGTATGATTGATTACAAGTGACATTATTTTGTGTCAATTTTATTATCTTGTCATCATCGTCATCATCGGGTCTGTTTGTCTCCACTTTAGGAGCACAACCCTCTCTGTACTACATACATACATACATACTATCACGTCTTTATCCCTAATGGGGCAGACAGAGCATTTTGGGTCTTGTGGTTCTATGCAGAGCTCAGGGCCGCAAGACCCAAAAGCCACTTTTAGCGTCATGGTGGGCGAGAAGATGGAAAAGCAATCAATACAGTGATGGGTTGCTAGCCACATCGCCTGTTAACATGATTTGCATTTTCTCTGTACTACCAGAGCCATAATTGGCCAGAGCAGCCAGCGTACTTGGCCTACACTCTCCTCGCTGGCCAGACGGGTTTAGCTTGTATTTCCTAAGTCGCCTTCTACGACATCCACGGGAGGATTTGGACCTCTATTCTACTCTGCCGGAAACCACAAGGCAAAGTGTTACAAAATAATTAAATGACCCATGATGCCCCTAGGCTTAAAGTAATGCCAGTAACGGAAATGACGGAAGAGGTGTATTTGTAAATACTGCAAGTTGATGGGGTCATTTAATAAGTTTGATTATACTCACATATTAAAGTTTGTTTAAAAGTTTACTCACCCCTAAAATCGACCAGTGTGAACTAGGTAGTTTGCAGGTACTATATGCGCTTCATCTCACTTTTATTTCGAAAGGATTAAGCGTGCACCGGAGCGATGCAGTAATTAAAAAGAGGAGTTACAGCCGCTTTTGTTTGCAAAGTTTCTATTCCATGCATGCGGGATTAAATTCACGGTGAAATCTCTTTATCCGTGTTGGTAGGAAAGAAATTACATAGAAATATCTTATTCTTCCTTTGAGCAAGTCTTGGTTTAGCCAAGGCCAAGGGAATCAGACTTAAGCTCAAAATACTTATTTTTGATTACAATTGCTTGATTTTGGATTACCTAGAATTTTGACTAGCTGTTGACAAATACAATAAACAATACTAATAAAATCACTTACATATTTATATCGCCTTCCTTCTTCACTTTTCAATCTGAACACTTACCTGAAAAAAGACAACACAAATTAGGAATTTTTGAAACAAAATGTACTTTAAGAACGCAGTCAGAGTAATCAATAATCATTCCTTACTAAAAAAATATATACATAAATAAAGTGTAAAACGTTATAAAACACATAAATGCACAAACTTTGGTTAAACAAACTTTCTAGTAGTACATACGGAACTTAAGATCTCTTCAACTATAAGATGTAGTAGATAGAAACTACGTTACTGCAGAACAACGCAAAGGACATTGTTCAACAAAAGTTTGTCTTAGATGTAGATGTCAAAATTTCAGGAACTAGCAAAAACTCTCTCTCTCATCTCAAAGTTTTTCCAGTTACATACTCAGCTGTAATGCTGTATGCTGTAATACCTGGGGGCCGCGACCATCCTTGATAGTAAGACCATTAGGGATGCATCATCTTTGACGACGTCAAGCCAGCATTTTTCGGGTCTACTTCTTTACTTCTTACTTTCTTTGAGAACGTCTTTTCCGAAATTTGGTCCGCGTTGACTGGACCCGTTTTGCGTGGGGAGCTGAAGCCGACCTCAGTTTTCGGACCAGCCCAGCTCCTGCAGGAAGCTAAGGACGCCTGCTGACGCTCTCTACAGATGTTCCAGAAACCTTCTCTTCTCTGAACTCTTTTTGGGTCTTACCCATACCCTTCCGGTGGGCGCCAGTAGACGTTACCACGTCTACTGGCGCCCACCGGATGGTGGCAAATCTATATAGGTATCACTACATTTGGTGTCCACGTAACTTGCCGGGTTCCGCAAGATATGACCGTACCAGCGAGACTCTTGCCGACCGTACCAGTTTGTCTGCTATGTCACGGACGTAAACACTGGCGCGAATGCGAGTTTTGTTACTTGTTGACTGGTTAAAAACGGTTTAGATATAACCTGATCCGTAGATATTTCTAAAAGAATGATGTGTTAACTACCCAACACGGGTCCACAATAAACTCTCAACGATTATTTTATGACATTGACCTCCACCGGTGAAGCAATTTATTTTTTTACTGCCGGGTCCAGCTGCCAGAGTTATAGGTGTTTTGTGAGCCTGTCCATTGGCTAACCTTGTTAGCAGGCGGAATTAAAGTGATCGCTATAAAAATATATACGGCTTCGATAATGGTCATATCCTTCTCTTTTCATGCTGGTGATAAGCAGAAAGGAAAAACTGGTGGAAATAGGTTCTAGCAACCCATAAGACCCACGAAATTCTGACTATATGCTTGCCAGCGGTATTACAACCAAGGATGCTTAATATTAGCCATGTAGTTTCCGGCAGAGTAGAATAGGGCCACTTCAAGTCCTCCCGTGAATGTCGTAGAAGGCGACTTTGGAAATACAAGCGAAACAAAGCTTATAAACATTAATAAGACCTCTCCAACCCGTCTGGCCAGCGGTGAGAGTTTAGGCCGAATCCTCTGGCTGCACTGGTTAAGTACGGTATGGTATGTGTGGTAGTTCAGAAAGGGTAGTGCTCCTACAGTGGAGACAAAAAGGCCTAATGATGGTGATGCTAAAGATCATGCGAAGTGGAGAACAAAAAGCCAGAAAAAGGATCTCAGGCTTCACAGCATTACAGTCGGTACAACTAGAAATACGCTGAACTAAGAGAGATAAATAAGGGACTTCTTGTTCACAGTATCTCCAACATTTGGCCACAGTTTCGTACAAGTAAAAACGGTGTTTCGTGGTTGGACTCCATCCAACTAATTGTTGCGATCCGGCCACTGAGGATTTAGTACGAGTAGAACCATTCAGGGTGGAACTAATGAAGGTTGTTGTACTTAAACTTATGTATGTAATTAACGGGTTATGAGATACTTTCTTTCTTTTTCTATTCTTATATCTCCCGAACTCTCATCTTCTATGCTGGTCTGGGAGAAAGTTGCCTAGCAAATAAACTAGTACATTAGTATGTTCGTACTTATCGTCTATGCACTGAACTAAATTCGAGGTCTTTCTATCAATTTCGTGTATGTACGTGGATAACACTGGTGTCATTTTTCAGGCTGCCTAAAGGCATCTGACATAGCTTGACGACTGCCATACAATGATGACAGCCGGGACCGACGGCTTATATGTGCCTTCCGAAACACGGAGAAGCTAGAATTTTTTTTGTGCCACTCGTGGTCACCCATCCAAGTGCGGACTACGCCCGGAGTCACCGAGCTCCACAAAATCGAGGTTGTAGTTTACGATCTAAACAGAACTGGCTGAAGGGGCGTGGAAAAAGCTAGTATATTACTGCATGCGACTATTAAGCAATTAGTGGAGTCTGTACACAGCAGGCTTGGCGAGCCGCCAGCTCTCAGATTGTGGAAGCAGAGGTTACAAGTACGTATCTACTGTTTATCTTTACATCTTTGGCTCATATTTATGCATGGCTGTAGTCAAGTGTAGTTAGGGTACGTATTTTTCGGTAAATTTTTTAATCAAAATTAATTAATTTGATTAACTTTAATCATAATTGAAATAATCACGATAAAAATAATCTATATTAAAACTAATCACGATCGAAATAATCATAATTATAATCACTGAAATAATAAAATAACAGTCAAAAAATAAAAATAAATTGACATTCCCATACAAATTGCCCGGCTGCAGTCCGCACATTTTTTTATGGAAATACAGATTTTTTATGTTTTTTTTTTTGATATTTTGATTTTATTACACTAAAGTTATATATAGCCTGTGGTTCGATTTATTACCGACATGTCCCTTCCACGTTGTATAATAATCTTAGTAGCTCTCTGAACTCGCAACTTCAATAGCTCTTCTCTTTCCGCGCAGATCTTAAAAGTCAAACGAGGAAATAGGCAAAAACACGAGTCATGCATGATAATAGACGATGCAGTTAGCAACCCATCACTATTTTGGATTCCCACTCACCTAAAGCCGCCTTAAGGTCTAGAGGCTCTATCAGCTTAAATAGCTTGCAAGACCCAAAATGCTCTGTCTGCCCCATTAGGGAGAAAGACGTTACGTTAACAAAGCTTAAAAATAAATTCCTCAAACATTACCACCCTGGGTGGTGGTCTGACGAACTAACCAAGGTTGCTAGAAGGCGCTGGATGCAAGCTCTAGATCGGTCATTTTGGAAATCTTTGGGAGAGGCCTATGTCCAGCAGTGGACGTTATGCAGCTGAAATTATGATTTCCACCACTACTCAGCATAAGCCGCAATACCGTCATACAAACCTCGACATCGAACCTACGACCTGGCGCGCAGCCAGCCCCGTCCACAGCAGTTTATAACCTAACTTTATACTTTATAGCCCGCACATCCCACTTTTTATTATTTATGCCTTTCGACGTCGTATTTTCAGGTCTTACTTAGTTCTACATACATACATATATACTATCACGTCTTTATCCCTAATGGGGCAGACAGAGCATTTTGGGTCTTGCGGCTCTATGCAGAACCCAGGGCCGCAACACCCAAAAGCCACTTTTAGCGTCATGGGGGGCGAGAAGATGGAAAAGCAATCAATCCAGTGATGGGTTGCTAGCCGCATCGCCTGTTAACATGATTCGCATTTTTGCCCATTCCCTCGATCGGCTTTTACGATCTGCGCGGGAAGAGAAGCAGCTGGTACATTCTAAGTTTTTTCATTTCTCCCAGACCAGCATGGAAGATTACTTAGTTCAATGTCAAAAAATCTACAGCATTATCAGCCCGTGGCGATACCCGCATGGTAAATTTGTTTAAAAATGATGTAGTTTCATACAAACTTTTAGTCGCTTCTTACGACATCGCAGGAAGAAATGTACTGCTCAATTCTAATTCTGTGACATACTCTTTGATTTACATAGATATGTAAAGAATTGCGAATGAGTTTATTTCGGCGTTTCTTCACAGCAGTGGTCGTTGCAGAGCGCAGGTGCGGTAGCTTTTCTTTAAAAATAAATTAAAATTTATTGTATACACACGCTACACGTAATGTAAATTATACTTAATGACGTGTAAAAGTGCCTGTGGAGGTCTAGTTACTAAATGAAAATCTGAATATTGAAATATTACCCGTGGCTGGTAATATTTCAAAATTTAAACTCATTTTCACAATATTGGTCGCTTACTCGCCAGAAGGTCTTTGTCATATTTTTATATGAATACTTCTAATATAAAAAATGTTGGTAACATAAATAGCCGTAATAACATAACAAACAAAACAATGTATTCTCTGTCCACATTAACTTTAAGTATTAATTTAATTGTGAGTTGACGTCCTTGGAGAAAATGTGCAGTGCAGTTTGTTACCGCTTCTTCTGCACTAGCGCTTTGGAAGCGGTAGTAAACTTAGCTGTAAGTAACTACTTATTTGACGTCAACAATTGTGCAACAAAATAATGACGATTATTAAGAGATATTATAAATATCCTATGATAATAAAGATATATTTGATTGATTGATTGAACAAATACTAAGTAGTCAAAAATCCGAAGCCGAGCTGACCAGTCCACCCGGGCAGCACCCATTCACGAGTTGACGCACGGATCAGCAAATTAATTCGACCATATTGGAGGGAATCCAACGACCCGACCAGGCAGCGCCTCCACCAAATATAATACCTCTACATTGTGTAATCCAGCGAAGCGTCTGTAGGCGAAACAAACATAATCCGTCTGTTATAAAACGCAGACTATCTTTGTTACTAGGTTTAAACCATTATCCGACCAAATCAAGTTGACATTTTCAGATGAGACAATGACGTATTACCACAGAATACATAATAGTACAAATACAGAAGATTCACTCCGAAAAATCAATTAAGGAATAGCGACTCTCGCTACGATACATTTAAGTTCAATTCAGATCGCACAACGCTAATAACCTAAAGTTATATTCACCTAGACGTTCCATCTCTCTTCGTCTCTTTCTATCGCGTAACGCTTACCTTTTCTGCCGCACTGATTAGCCGCGCTGGCGTGGCCGCCGTACGTACTTTTTTGAACTTGCGTTTTTAATACCTACCGCGGAGTGAGACAGGCCTAGTATTACTAGATGTCAACTTGATTTGGTCGGATAATGGTTTAAACCTAGTAACAAAGATAGTCTGCGTTTTATAATAAGACGGAATACCTCTGTAATACATTGTGTAATCCACCGAAGCGTCTACTGTAGGCGAAACAAACAATCATGGCCGGTTGAGATGACCGTTGAGATACGAGATCTAGAAGTCTAAGAGCCCACTGTACGTGAATTCTGAGAGTCCAACCAACATTTTTCTATACATACATACATACTATCACGTCTTTATCCCTAATGGGGCAGACAGAGCATTTTGGGTCTTGTGGTTCTATGCAGAGCCCAGGGCCGCAAGACCAAAAAGATTTTTTTATGTCACTAAATAAATTGGGCTATCCTAGCCTGAAGTGAAGCGCGTTGCTCAAGACAGAACGAGATGGAGAAGTACTGTAGCGGCCCTGTGCCCCACCCAGGGGACATAGGACAATAAGTCAAGTAAGTCAAAAAAATAAATACTTGACTTTTTTTTAAATTAGCCTTTCATGTCCGACTCCTTTGCAAAGGCCTCCCCTGTTTCCTTCCATAATTCTCTGTTTCTGGTTTTAACTTTCCAATATGCCGTATGCACCCAGGAAGATGGGCCCACATAGCCAAAGGCTAGATTCCAACGGATGGACGTAGAAAGAGGGGTAGACAGAAGACGAGATATACTTGAAAGACGACTTGAAAGCATTCGAACTTGACTAATTAATACACTGAAATCTTTTATAATTATTTTTCCTTTCTAATGCTAATGTGATTAGCCCATACTAGTGTTCAATTTAACAGTGCCAATATAAGTATTCATTTCAATTTATTTTGATGACTGATGAGTATAATGAAGCACGTAACTTTTACTTTAATTTGACATCAAAATTTAATGGCAATGTGCTTTTTTGTCCTTAATAAATTGCTAAACTTGATAAGAATAATCACGTTAGGTTAGGAAAGACTTAAGGCGAGGAATAAGCGGTGGTGGCCTCAATTAAAAAAAATTGTTTAACAGTAGATAAATAACGAGTCATTAAATAATTTGCTAACCTTTAGGCACGATAACCTTTTTAATTGTTTTATGAACAACATAACTAAATATCATAACTATTCCTGCATACCCTTTAAATTAATTTATTTCTCTATTCTATTTTATTCAGTCTTATTTTATTTTATTTGGAAAACCAATTCAGTTCTAATATGTACGCAATAATTTTTAAATATCTAGAAACACAATTAACATGTTTTCTCAAAAAGATAACAAAACTTGCTTACTATATCATACATACTAAGTATTTAAACAATAATAAAAGTTATAACACAAAATAAGACTTTTTTAAACTGATGTTTGAAACAATTCCAGAGAGTAAGATCTCGGACTATAAAACATACACTCCAGTGGTATAACGATCGTACCTCGGCAATAAAGGGGATTACAGGGAGTTAAACCCTACAAATAAAGGGTATTTGTGGGTAATATGAGATAGGGGGTACAAGGAAATCTGGTACAGCTTGTACGTATTGGATATCATGGCTTCTGTCTGTATACACAACTAGTTTTCTTTAACAATGCTTTAGTTCACTGCTGCACTAGAGCCCACTTGAGCGGGTTAATCTGGTAAGTATAAAATCATGAATATTTTTTAGAAGATGTACAATTTTTTTTAAAGATTATGATCTTATCAGATATTATGTTGACCATATCAAATATTCTCCAAATTTTTTTTTTTTTAGTTTTAGCTCGACGCCGTTGCCTATTTAGCCATGCTCAAGATAATAGAAAGTGGAAAATAACAATTGATGTGAAGTAAATATATATATATGGAATCAAAGGTTGGTATAGGTCCTTTGATTGCTTCACGGGAGCTTCTGGCGACAAATCTATACAAGTCCACTGGTTTTCATAGCCGATTGAGTGGCGGACGGCGCCCAAAGACGCCCACCGCAGTCCGCAAATAAATATCACTACAACCGCACTATGACTGTCCACTTTAAACATTTCACATATTGTCCATGAGAATGAGCATTTATAACACCAAACTACACCAATTACCCCTTGACTTCCCGCCAAAAACTCCATTCTTCAAATTGGTCTTTCAATGCTTTTTCGGGTTCCGTACCCAAAGGGTAAAAACGGGACCATATTACTAAGACTTCGCTGTCTGTCCGTCTGTCCTGTCTGTCTACCAGGCTGTATCTCAAGAACCGCGATAGCTAGACAGTTGAAATTTTCACAAATGATGTATTTCTGTTGCCGCTATCAACAAATACTAAAAACAAAATAAAATAAATAAAAAGGGGGCTCCCATACAACAAACGCGATTTTTATAGACAATGGTACGGAACCCTTAGTGCGCGAAACCGGTTCGCACTTGGCCGGTTATTAATCTAATTACTTTGTAAGTTTCCATAATGAAATAAAAAGATAATATTAAATGAAAAATTTCATATTTTTCAGAAATTTGAAAAATCAAGTCCTCATTTTCCGTCATTATAATCCAGGGCCGGCTTTTGTTGTGTATAACGACGTGAACAAAACGAAACGGTTGTCGGGTAGATTTAAATATTTATTACGAAACGAGTACGGCCCTGTCACCCCTCTCTCGAACATATTTATTTATTTATAATTGCCCTCGGACTAAAATGACTTTGTAGAGTCGTCTTGAATATTCTAAAATATATTTTCAGTAAATGCTTTCTCTGAATTGTTTTCGGCAGATGGCTCTGGCTTTTATGAATAATGTTGTTCTGTTGGATATAAATACAACCCTTTTAAAATGGTAAAATGTACTACATAAATCTAAATCTACATTTTTAAAGCACATGTATATTAATTAAATCATCATCACCATCTTAATCAGCTTTCAAAAACTCACTGCTGGTCTTTCACCAAGGGTTCCGTCCCACTATACACGGTGATTTTTCATTGGTTTTGAAGCTGAAGGCCACTTCATAGGCATCGTTAGTAAGACCTAATTAGCTAGTCAAAATAAATATTCAGAAACAAAAAATGTTGTCCAAAACTCGAAAGTAAAATTGTGAGATCAATTAGTAGTACCGACGCCATACACCGCCCGCCGGCCGGCCGGGGTCATTGACATTACACAGCCGGCGGCCGGCGTATAACTACGTGGTCTTGATCGAAAATAATTTACGCAACTTTTTTATTTTATGACATACAGAAATTTGAATTACGTATATGGATACAGGGATTTATTTACTATACGAAATTTTTTTTTCAAAACCAATGAAAAGTCAGCGCCCAGCGGTATGAACACTCGTTACGTTATATACACGTTTGTTGTATGGGAGACCCACTTAAATATTTATTTTATTCTTTTTCTTAATATGTGTTATTTCATCGACAGCAAAAACACATCATCTGTCAACTGTCTAGTTATCACGGTTCACATGATGAGATACAGCCTGCCTACAGCCAAAAGTTTTCCATTTTTACCCTTTCGGCGCGGAACTCTAATAATGAAAAACTATTAGCGACCTAGTTACCTAATTAAATACCTCTTCCAAAGCGTGTCGGCGGTCAGCGCGGCCCTTTATGCAAATCGCTATAATTGCCCCGCATTTCGAGGGGTCACATTAAGTTTTCAACTCCAAATAATTAATTTACGGTCACATAATTATGTGGATTCATCGCTGCAACATTCAAATTTAAAATGTCTCACTTTTCGGGATCAAAACCCCCGACAGAGAAGAGGGGTGTTGTTTGACGCCAATGTCTGTCTGTCTGTTTTTGGCAATGTATCGCATACAACGTGGAAGGAACATACCCGTAATGAATCGAGTAATACTTAGTATAATGGAACTGACTTTACAAAACTTTAAAAAGATGACAATTTGTTCTAAAGTGTGCGCGGGTAATTTGTATGGGAATGTTGCATTTTTTTTTGTATCTTGTCTGTCATTTTAATTTTATATGCTATAGTGGTCTTGTGTTGCCCGTGGTTTAATTTATTACGGGTTTGTCTTTTCCACGGTGTATAAATCAAATGTAAAACGTAGAAAGAATGGGAGAGGATCGGGCGTTGAAAAGAGCCTACTTGGGTCGGCCGAATGGCCGTCGTCCTGTAGGTCGCCCCAGATACAGGTAGACTGATGAGGTGCAGAAAGACCTGCGGTGCCTCGGAGTGGACGACTGGCAGCAACACTTACAAGACCGCAAGAAATGGCGCCATCTAGTGTCGGAGGCCAAGATCCACTTTGGGTCGCTGCGCCACCGTAGCATACCGTAGTAAGTAAGTAAGTAAGTATAAATCAAATAAAAATTGATACATTTGAAACTTTATCAAAGAATTGATATAAGTATTGCATACATCTCCTAACATACCGCGCAATATGCACCAGCGCGGTATTGAGGCGGCCAGGCACCCACAGCCGACCGCTCAACACAACAAGGCTTCTTCTTATCGTGTTTGTTAGTGACTAACACTAGTGAGTTTTTAAACCGCCTTAAAGGCCTCTGACATGGTTTTAGGTAACGACCAATGTCAAAGACAGTGACCGGCACAGATCATCTTACTTATCAGACAATCAGGTGATCAGCCTGCAATGTCCTAACCAAACTAGGACAACAACACAAAGTCGTTGCCCCCGCTGGGAATCGAACCCGCGACCTCCGGGTATGAGCGAAACGCTCCAACCATTACACCACGGAGGCAGTTACAGTTACAACAAGGCGAGAACGGGGGAGAGGTGAGAGGGCAAGGGAGGGGACGCATATTGCGCGGGATCTTAGGAGCTTTCTATGATGGACCATAGGCACAAGTGTAGGTATGTAATACTCATATTAATTGTCTGACTTAACACAGCAATTAATATTGGCCAAGATAGTTAAAACCTGATGGCCATCTTGCTACCCTGGCCGGGTTAACTATATTTTTGGCTAATTAATTCACCAGTTGCTATTACCTAGCTGGTTGGGCCTGGCAGGGTTTAATATCTCTGGGCGTGGTACAAGTTAAAGGAAACAGCGATCACAGTGAGACAATTTCTTTCACTTACACACCCACTCTCGCGTTGAAACTTTTGTCTTACGATCCTGAGCTCTGTTAGCCTAGTGATTTTTTAAACAGCGAGTAAATTGGTTAATTTATGAAGTAAGTTAGTAAGCATTTCTAATATACATCTCATTACCTCTTTCGTACGCGCGAGACCTAATAGCAGTGACGTCAAGAGCGCAGTACGTGCATCTTTTTAGGGTTCCGTAGCCAAATGGCAAAAACGGAACCCTTATAGATTCGTCATGTCTGTTTGTCTGTCTGTCCGTCCGTATGTCACAGCCACTTTTTTCCGAAACTATAAGACCTATACTGTTGAAACTTGGTAAGTAGATGTATTATGTGAACCGCATTAAGGTTTTGACACAAAAATAGAAAAAAAACAGTAAATTTTTGGGGTTCCCCATACTTAGAACTGAAACTCAAAAATTTATTTTTCAATAAACCCATACGTGTGGGGTATCTATGGATAGGTCTTTAAAAATGATATTGAAGTTTCTAATAGCATTTTTTTCTAAACCGAATACTTTGCGCGAGAGACACTTCCAAAGTGGAAAAAAGTGTGTCCCCCCCCCGTAACTTCTAAAATAAGAGAATGATAAAACTAAATAAAATATATGTTGTTCATTACCATGAAAACTACCAGCGAAAATTGGTTTGAACGAGATCTAGTAAGTAGTTTTTGTTTAATACGTCATAAATCGTAAACGGCAATTTACCTTTCATTCAATCAACTCAAATATAAAAATTACTACGGAACCCTTCATGGGCGAGTCCGACTCGCACTTGGCCGCTTATTTTTTGTAATTTGACAAGCTTATAACTTACTTATTTTTGTTTTATTTCGGTTTCGAAGAAACGCCGAATGAAAACAAATTTCACAGTATCAGCCGCCTACTCGCCAGAAAGGCTTTGTCATACTATTATGTCTTTAAAAATACTATAAAATAAAATATTGAAACATTTTATCATGTAAAAGGTTCGCTTCATCTCCTAACTCACGTTTTCCTCACCGAGTTTTAAGTTCCCCTAACTAATTTATGTGACGAGACGAATTAATTGAATTTTGAGGCGCACCGCAGTCGGCGCGCGCGGCGACGCTTCCCCTATAATATAAACGAATCACCATCAGTTTACGTTGTAAAACACTTGATTGAACAAGCGAGTTGTCTTCGAGCAGCTATGCTAACTTTTTCTGTCGCTCAGAAAGCTCACCTTCATTTGCTATAGCGAGAGAGAGCGACAGAACACTTCATCTAGCGCCATCCAGCGAGAAAATCTTAATGTGTTGTTATCTGTCACTCAACACGGATCAGCACTTTCCTATCCTGCTAACCTTTACTGTCGCTCAAAACCTTCATTTGATAGAGCGAGTGAGAGCGACGGAACGCTTCAGCAGCCATCTAGCGAGAAGTCTAAAAGGTCACAGCACACTTATCAACTCGTAAACGGAACGTAAACGTATCAACTCGAGCAGCTCAGTATTCTTTGTATGAAACTTCCTACTGCAACGCACACTATTCGGATTCGTAACGTAAACGCCTCGCCTCGGAACCAGCTCACGAACCGCTTTGCTGGTCGGTCAACTAGCGGTCCCCGCGCTTGCGGCTCGTCGTCCGCGCGCTTACGCCTCTCCGTATGCGAGCTGACGTCTTTCCGTTTCCTCACACCCGCGTTTTATTTATTTGTAGATAAACAAAAATTGATGGCTATGATTGCCAACTCGCGTATTGTGAACCGAGACATAATCGTGCGCTACACTTTACGTTTAAAATGATCTAGTGCCAGCCAGACCAGAGCGGCCGGCGAGCGGTAAGCGCGGCGTCGCCCAGCCGTAGTCGAGTCGACGTACCGAAGCTGAGCCTGTTTGGTTACGTGCCTACGTCAGGTTGACGCCTGGTTGACCGTGCGGCGAAAGGCGATACGTTGTCGATCCCTTTCAGAGTTGATAAGTGTGCTGTGTGTGACCTTAAAGGTGTTGTTATCTCTCAACACGAAATCAGTACTTTTCTATCCTGCTAACCTTTTCTGTCGCTCAGAAACTTCATTTGCTAGAGCGAGAGAGACCGACGGATCGCTTCAGCAGCCATCTAGCGAGAGTCTTAAGGTGTTCATCATCATCATCATCATCATCATCAGGTCTTTTTGTCTCAATTGCAGGAGCACGACCCTCTCTGTACTACCAGAGCCATACTTAGCCACAGCAGACAGAGGACTTTGCCTATACTCTCCTCGCTGGCCAGACGGGTTGAAGAGGTCTCATTGATGTTTATAAGCTTTGTTAAACTTGTATTTCCTAAGTCGCCTTCTACGACATCCACAGGAGGACTTGGAGTAGTCCTATTCTACTCTGCCGGAAACCACACGGCAAGGCCTTAAGGTGTTGTTAGTTCTTATTAGTGTTATTTTAATTTTCTGAAATAAATGTTTATGCCAACAGACTAAGGAAGTTCATCATCAAAATGCTTATAAACCTACATCACATTTGAATGGCAAACATTCGAAATCAATGTAAATGAAGTAATGAGTTAGGTGGGAGTTGTCTCGGAATTCCACAAATTGTTTGCTCCAACTCGACATGCGGACTTGTGCCAATTTGCGAACAAACTTTGAAGAAATCTGGAGACAAGTCGTCGTCGAAGAAATTAATGTTTGTCTTATTTCACATGTAAAGATGTAAATTAAGATTGACATCTTCTTTTATGAGACAGACCTTAGAGATATGGATGCTTTTC
Organism: Acrobasis consociella; assembly: GCA_963555685.1. Classification (NCBI taxonomy): domain Eukaryota; kingdom Metazoa; phylum Arthropoda; class Insecta; order Lepidoptera; family Pyralidae; genus Acrobasis; species Acrobasis consociella. Next base: position 1,685,814 of record OY743112.1, read on the forward strand.
GACCTCTTTACAATATGGAAGGGACATACTTACCCGTAATTTATCGAACCACAGGCTAGATCACTACAGTATAGTGAAATTAAAATAACAAAAACAAAAAAATTACGACATTCCCATACAAATTGCTAGGGCGGCAACGACTCAGACTGAGTAAAATTGGTAAGTAGTCATTGTCAGTTTTTCTTCCGATTTTATTATAGGTAAATGTTGACGTCAGATCATTTACTTACAGCTAAGTTTACTGCTATGCAAGGACGTCGCCAAGGGGGGGCAGGGAGGGGCAGCTGCCCCCCTAGAGATTCTAAAAAAGTTGCCAAATATAATGCAACCAAAGTCCTAAGTCTTTGAGTTGATTTGCTTGAAGTTCAAGCCTTGAACAATCATTCCCGGACGTCGAAACTCGAATGAATTAACCAATTCCACTCCTAATATTCCGTACACTTATTCAAATTCAAACTCCTTTTTATTCTATTTTTCTAATAAATGTTATTATAACTTATTTACAAGTTTTTTATTGCATAGTCAAGAGCTCGTGCTCGTGTAGCTTTACACATTGGACTCTGTACTGTCACAGAATATATATGTATATAGTACTAAGATACTGTTGTTATTACAATCGCTGTTATGTAGATGTAAGGCTCGTAGTACAAGTGAAAAGCTTCATGTGCTGTCGACTTTACCTACAATTCATACCTACTTTTCTCATTCATAGAGAATGAGAAAGGTATGAATTGTAGTAGGTAAACCCGCCCCCCGGCGCCATCGGCTGGCGACGCCCTTGCTGCTATGTATATATGTATGTTACTAATAAAAAATCAAACGCAATCGTGTTTCAATAAGGGACTAGTGGAAGGGAAACAATTTCAATTTGGATCAATACTAACGGTCTCGTACATTAGTATAGCTAAGTACAGTTTGGTTGCTTTGATTAAATTACTGCATGCCTCAAGAGTACTCAGGACTCAGAACGTTGTTGGATTGAATATTCTGCCAACATGGTACCTAACTACTTAACTAGTAGATCTGTTTTGGCAACAGATGTGAATAAGTAAATATTTATTTTAAACTCAACAACACATTTTTATTTTATCAAACTTAATTGTGCCAAAGTACAAATATATAGCATTTTCTCCCAGTCAACCATAGGGATAAACAGAGAAAATTATGCGGCACAAAAAAGCAATTACTTACATTATAAAATATTACCATATAATATGCCGTGTGGTTTCCGGCAGAATAGAATGGGGCCACTCCAAGTCATCCCGTGGATGTCGTAGAAGTAAACATCAATGATACCTCTCTAGCGTGGAGAGTGTAGGCCAGTCCTCTGGCTGCTCTGGCTATGTATGGCTCTGGTAGTATAGAGAGGGTCGTGTAGATGCAGTGGAGACAAAAAGATCTGATGATGATGATATAATAAACAACTGCATTATATACCATTATATACATATCAGAATGAATATTAACATAAGTACATTGTAAAAAGAGCTGGAACTCTAAACAGTGGATAATAATTGAATGTTCAGCCTAGATCGGCCCAAGCAAAAAGAGAATTAAAATTACTTTCTTTTACACGGTTCTACGATATGTTAATAAGGCCTGAATTAAACACATTGTCGGTGATATTTATATTATTAAAGAAATTAACAATAATTACTTAAAACTTACTTGCATAATTTATGGGTAAATGAAGCAGTAGTTCAAAATTAATTTCATAAATCAATACCAAAACTTTGCAAACAAGTGTGTCAGAATGTTTGGGAATCTATTTCAAACCGCCGGAGGGCTTACGGCTTACTTTGACAGATATCCTGAGACGGCGGCTTAGAGCACCCCTCACCCCTAGTACATAACAACCCTAACTACAACGCTTCAAACACCCGACGATCAACCGACGCGACGTATTTGTGCGTCAAAGAAAAAACAGACGAAAATGTCAGACGCTTAGGGTTTCATAAATCTTCTGCCTGTGAACTTAGATGCTCAACAAAATTTTAACAGTTTCTTACTTTGATATAAATCTGCTAAATTCAAGTGTGCTATACTTTATACTATGACTACAAAAAAGAAAGGTTTAAGCGAACATAGACATTTAAAAAAAGAAAAAAGAAAAAGAAAGGTTAAATTAATTAAATGCACATAAAAATTGGAACAATTACCATTTAAGAGTCCGGCGACCCTAGACTTCTCCATACAAACGTAGTACACGTTTAATTTTGAAACCACATGTCAGATTCCGGTAAAAATTGGTAATTGTAAAGAAATTGCAATTATCTAGGGTTATATTGGGTTTCCTATAGTAAAATTATGAACTGGAAAGAAAATATAACGATTTAGAAGTTTCCCATACTAATGGTCAAAAATGATATAAAACAGTATATTCTATTTCAAGTTCATATTTTTACCGTCGGAAACTAAATATAAACCTAGATAATTGCAATATCTTTGAAATTACAAAATTTTGCCCAAATCGGACATGTCGTTTTGAAATAAAACGTAGACTACGTTTGTATGGAAAGTTGTATTTTGGTCTAGGGTCGGGGGACCCTTAATTAAAATAATTTAACCACTATTTTGGTGTTTGAATTAATTGTTTCAAATTCATTTATTTTATTTCCTAGTTTCAGTGAATAAAATTAAACAACTAAATAGTCATTAAAGGTGCTTTTTATTCATTGTTTTCAGTAAATAAAATAAATCACCAAAATAATAATCAAAAGTTCTTTATAGGTACAATGTTTTCAGTGGTGGAATGGAATAAAATGTATTTTTGGATATGTCTCAGTGACAAATTTATCGATATATCTCACATATTTCCCTATTTTCAGTGAATAAAATAAACTTTATGAGGTGGAATGGGATAAAATGTATATTTAGATATGTCTCAGGAAAAAATTCAACTACATATTCAACATAAACACGCAAGCCTGCCCTCTTAAGATGCCAGCCGACCTAATACGGGATAATCCCGAGTGGAGCCAGATTGATGATTTTATTATTATCTGTGGGACGTGGATCATTGCCGTAACTATCAAATTTTTGCTGGGGTTCGATAGGTAAAATTTTTTTTTTAGTGCTACCCTCAGTCATCTCAAACAACATCCATAGGGAAAGATAGGCTGGGAATATTATTTTATGTAGTACCTGGGCGACCGAGCTTTGATCGGTTACATCTCAAACATTAACTAATTTTTTTTAAACTTGTCTAAAAACAATGCAAAATAAAAAATAATACATGTCACCGAGTGGGATTCGAGCCCGTAACACTCTTTCAAGCGGTCAGTATCCTTAACCACTGAGCTAAAAACAAGGCGGTCGGCGCGACGAAATTAGCGACCATATTTTGCTTGGAAAAAAAACGCATGAAAACTCGAAAACACGCGTTTTCCCAAACATAAAACTAGTCTAGATCGATTATTTACCCCCGAAAACCCCCATATACAAATTTTCAGCGAAATCGTTAGAGCCGTTTTCGAGATCACAGAAATTTATAAATATATATATACAAGAATTGCTCGTTTAAAGGTATAAGATTCACAATAGGCTTTTCTACTCTGCATGTTATTGGTTAATGTTTTATATAAAACAAAAAATAAGACTAAAAAGATTTTTTTAACAGCAAGAAAATTGGTTAATTAGCTAAGCAGCAATTATTATTTCAAGTATATGAGTACGAGTGAGCGTGGCAGAGACATCTCACTATCTGTCTCTTTCGTACGCGCGAGACCTAATAGCAGTGACGTCATGACCGCTGTACGTGCATCCTTTCTAGGGTTCCGTACCCAAAGGGTAAAAACGGAACCCTATTACTAAGACTTCGCTGTCTGTCCGTCTGTCCGTTTGTCCGTCTTTCCGTCTGTCTGTCACCAGGCTGTACCTCAAGAACCGCGATAGCTAGACAGTTGAAATTTTCACAAATTATGTATTTTTGTTGCCGCTATAGCAACAAATACTAAAAACAAAATAAAATAAATATTTAAGGGGGGCTCCCATACAAAAACTTGATTTTTATAGATAATGGTACGGTACGGTAAGTTATTCTGTTACTTGACAGTTTCCCCTTTCATCACATTTTAAAAGCACCTGTTTCTTTTTTTAATTAACCTGTACTATCCCTCTGCAGCTGTGACATATCATATGAGTTATGCACCGTATTAATATGAATGATAAAAATAATTAGTTAAATACCGTATTTATAAATATTTAACTTAATCTATATCTATCTATCTATCTATCTATATCTATACATATAATAAAACAGTAAAAAGAGTGTGTCTGTACATTAAATATATTTCTAAAAAAAATATTGGGGGCGATGGACACGTAGTAATAGAGTAAGAATTAAAAAAAAAAATGTTTGTCTGTTTGTCTGTTTGTCTGTTTGTCTGTTTGTCTGTTTGTCTGTATGTCTGTTTGTCTGTTTGTACACGCTAATCTCGGGAAATACTGGACGGATTCGAATGCAACTTTTTTTGTTATATAGCTATTAAGCCTGGGTAACATATAGGGTATAAATGATTTTGGAAAATGAAACGCCTGATGCAGAACCATAATGGTCCAGCTAAACTATAAGAGATATAAAAATGTCGCCTTAGTAAAAGTTGTTCAGCCTGATGAGCATTTTCCAGAGACATAAAGTGCACGCGAACGAAGTCGCGGGCTTCAGCTAGTAAGTACATAAAAGCAATTGAATCTCAAAAATCTTTATCCAAAACACTTATCCTCTCTGAAATCAGAAACAAGAAAATACTTTATCTCTCGTTTTCTATATTCCCAACGGTTCGTGAAGCCTGAAAGCATGATACGCCTATTTGTTATTAAACGGAGCTGAATTTATCTACCATCTACATAATTTTTAAAAGAGTATGTATTTTTGTCTATATTTCTGAAAGAATATCTTATCCTAAACGAAACTTGTCGGGTATTTCTCGACTAGAATATCGTAAGGTTATATTTTGTTATCGCTGTCTTTAGAATATCTTTAGGTTATATTTTATTTCTGTCTGTCTGTCCGCGGTTTTACTCAGAGACAGTACTAGAAAGCTGTAATATGGTATGGGTATGTATATTTATTATGCCAAAAAAGGGGTAAAATAAAATCCTGCAAAAAATCCATTTTTTGACTAATCCACCGCGTGGGCTAAATAGGCCTTACAGACATACATCGCGAAACTGGGGTTCCTTAACCTGAACTTGTTTTTTAGGGTTCCACAGTAAACAAGGAACCCTTATTTCGGCGTTATCTTCCCAGCAGTGGTCGTTCAAAAACGTAGTAAAGTAGTTTTTAGCTTTTGAAATAAAATCATATTTTAAAAACTACCTTATACGAGATTATGCCCTTATATTACTTACCTTATATAAGAAATAAAATACTTCATTGAATAAAAAAAATGCCTTTGAATTTGACTAAGGGAAACTGTAATGATTTTTTAACAATCTCCCTAATGAGCAAAAAAATGTTCACCTCACATCCCTATTACTTAGGAGCGACCGCGTGCTTCGTTATTTCTTTATAATTTCCATATTCCCAAAAGCGTGTCGCGTGTATTTTCACAAATATTCCTCTCCTCATCGAAAATAACACATTTTTACGTGTTCAAGCGCTCTTGCGGGAACATGGCGTTTTTATAAAGGCCTATTTTTTATTTTCTGCATCGCTGGATATCATGTTCGTGACATTTGTACATTTTATTTGCTTTTCGTGTTATTTTAGAAACAAATGTAGTTGTTAACCCCCGACAAAAAAGAGTTATTATAAGTTTGGCGCTAGTGTCTGTCTGTCTGTCTGTATCATCGTAGCGCTCGAACGGATGGATCAATTTTGATGCGGTACTTTTTACATCAAAGCAAGTTACCTTGCGGTGGTTCTTAGCCAAATTTGATGAAAATCGGTTCAGTCGTTTAAGTTATTGGGTAATAGCTTCAAATTTAAGGTGTTGTAATTAATTTATTATTAAAATTATTTTAATTAATTAAATTTAATAATAGCTGCTAGAGATAGATAGAGATAGATAAAGATACTATAATTACTAAGGTAATACTAATAACAGGAAAGAATAGTCTCAGTAATAACTCGTCTAAAACGCTTATAGTCAAAGAAGAATTTTTGTTCTAGGGTAGGTTTATTTTATTTTTTAAATCCATGATAAATTGTACTTGATTCATCAGTGATTCATCAAGCTTTGTGGGTTATAAATATTATAATTTATTTTACGTAAGTAATTATTTTTTTACATTTTTACCTTGTCAGATATTGGTACTACAGTATTAACCTAGCATTTTCACCAAAATACAACCGTAACACAATGGCAAATAAGTTGAAACTCCTTTAACAACGCACGGGAAAAAATAATATTAATAAATTTCCATAAGGGTACGCTTACACAAAGCATTTTAGGGGCAAAGTGAGAAAATGAAAATGATGCAAATATTATTCCAAGTATAATCGGCGTTGTATCAAATTAAATTCGGGTGTTTCTGCAAAAATGCGGGGTGAGTGGGCAAGATAAATTTGTCTTGGGGAGCCCTGGGCTTCGACTAGGGTTTTTGGTATTCCTTTTTGGCTACTGTTGTGATTCTCTACTAAAAATATTAATACTAAAATTCTGACAATAGCAATAATAGTCACAATATTTTGGAATACTACTATTATTCTAAATATAACTATGAATAATATCTACTACTATTCTAGTTAAGTGATGCACAAAAATTTATGTCATATTTATCTGAAACTGATTAAGCATTGGATATTACGTATCCAATGCTTAATCAGTTTCAGCCGTGTTAATTAGATACAAAATTAAAAGAAAACTTATTCATTTTAATATTTATAAGTACTATTTTCATTTGTTTTACGATTTATCCGTTTCTGAAGTTATAAAAATGTTGCGGATTTATTTCTGTGAACCTTTGACGAAGCATGTTGCGGATATACTTTTGTACCTTTTTTTTTGTGACGAAGCATGTTGCTAAATTTTACTTATGTTTTTTAGATAATCCAAAATATCTAATATTATTTTTGAAAAAAGTTATAAAAATGGTATGTATCAGAAACATCCCTGAAATTTTAAGTGCACTCGTAGACATTGTGGGTATTTAATTATTTAAATAATTTATATATCTTGCACACAATAAACAGATTTTTCACTATTGGTCAAGCTTAACGCTTAATGTTATATACAGTTTGTTTCTTATATATATATCCCAAACTTGGTAGAAGGAATACATGTACTTATTGTTTAGTCATATTCTTATCAGGATAAGCTTTCGTGAAGCGTCTAATCCCGAAGTCGGCGCGAGAAAAACATAAATAACCGGCCAATTGTATGTATCAACTGTCTAGCTATCACGTTTCATGAAATACAGCCTGATAACAGACAGACAGACAGACGGACGGACAGCATATTCTTAGTAATTTTTTACCTTTTGGGTACGAAACCCTAAAAATATGGAGAATCGTAACTGTAGCGAATTGGGACCAAGACTTTACGTCGACTGCGAGTTTTCGTCGCCTTCTAAATGAAACTGTTGACTGATTGTGCCCATTTGTTATAATTTATGTCAGGCGATGTGCATGGGAGATTTTAATATGAGGAAATGGTTTGTTTGAGGAAACTTCGCACCTTACGTTCTTGGTCGTCGTCATTTTGAAAAAGGTGAAGTGCGTGTTTCGTTTATTTTAGTAATAAAATAACCTGTGAATCTTAATACCTTTAAACGAGCAATTCTTGTATATTTATTTATATATATATTTATTTATAAATATCTGTGATCTCGAAAACCGCTCTAACGATTTTGCTGAAAATTTGTATATGGGGGTTTTTGGGGGTAAACAATCGATCTAGATTAGTCTTATGTTTGGGAAAACGTGTTTTCGAGTTTTCATTCGTTTTTCTTTCCACGCAGAATATGATCGCTAATTTCCTCGCGCCGGCCGCCATCCGCTTAGCTCAGTGGTTAAGGATGCTGACCGCTAGAAAGCGTGTTACGGGTTCGAATCCCACTCGGTGACTTACCATTGTTTTTTTTTATGTTCAAGTTTATATATAATTTTTTATTTTGCATTGTTTTTAGACAAGTTTAGTTAATGTTTGAGATGTAACCGACCGAGCAAAGCTCGGTCACCCAAGTACTATTTTTTAATACCGGTAACGACATGCATATTATTTTTGGAGAAGAAAAAAACCGGAGCTCAACAAACGATGAAGAAGAAATGCTTTTGGCAAAATCAAGAGTTTGTGAAATTTTTAAACAATTGTTAGTTATTTAGGATGCATTAAGTAAAAATCTATATATATTAATAGTTAATTTTAATATTTATAATAAATAAATACATATATATGGACAATTCACACTAATTGACCTAGCCCCAGCGAAAGTTTAAACTTGTATTATGGGATACTAACTCAACGATATTATAATAAATACATTATAAATAAATACCCAAGACCCAAGCCAATTTGAAAAAGGCCATTTATCAACTTGCCCTGGCTGGGGATCGAACCCAGGATCTCCGGATTGCGTATATCCAAAATCTGTGATGGTTCAACACCGCCCGGTGTTGACAGTTCACAGATATTGTGTATAACTGCGCGCTGAAATCCCATACAAAATCTGTTTCGGATCAACACTGCCACTTATTTTAGCCGACTTGCAAGAAAGTTGGTTTTGTTATTCATTCCATTACATATTCTTGCACCTACACGCATTCAGTATAGAATAAACCAAAGGTTTGTAGACTGATATATAAATAATGTTCTTAATAAGTATTTAAGTAGATGCAACGTTACTCAAAATATTGTCAAGTTGTAGTGGAGTTTATATGTATACATATGAATAGGTACAAAAATATTACTATACAAACAACTCCGAAAGATATCAGTTATGTAAGCTATTTAATTGTGTCCATTTTAATTTTCGGAAAAGAGTCATTACGTGACATAGTTTTGTTGAATCTTCCAAGCAATCGTAAATGCAAAATATGTGCGCATTCAACGCGATTTAGGTATTACGAGCTGAGCCGCAACATACTTTGTAGGTGAAACTCAAAAAACTAGGAATAAATGACCTGTGCTGAATTTTGCTCGCGTTAGAATGAGATAGACGTATTGCGCAATACTAATGCTTTTTCATCTTTGTGTGGTGTGACAAATTGCTTGCATAGTGAACTGTGACCTTGACGCGTGCTATTGTTTACAAATTAAAACTCGTAATAGTTAATTAATTATCTTATATCTTCTATAGCGGCGAACCACAATACCCCCTTGAGATGACGTTTCTACATTTTACATTAGTACTAGATATCTTTTTCACACCTAATTACCTTTACAATATACTTTTTATTAAGTACAAATAATTTAAGAGTTTAAGTACAAATATTTAATCCTTTCAGTCCATCATTTCGAAAAACTTTTCCCAATAAATGCATTTTAAAATACGAAATAATTGCATTTTCGTAGTAACGATATCACGTGACTATACTTCGATTTGTATGAGAACCCAGAGAATTTTTGGTATTGCGATATATTGGGAAAAGTTGTTCAAAACGATAGACTGAATCACTCCTTAAAATATTTGTACGTAATAAAAAAGGAACATTGTAATAAACGATAAGGAATAGATACTGGAGTTTGGCTGAAGTTAAACCGTAACAGATATTGTACGCTTAAAATAAATAAACGCTCATACAATGAGTCTAGAACATGTTGCGGCTCAACTCGTACTGCGTTGGCTCGTAACAGATTCTGGATATACGCCTCCGGATTGGCGGTCTAGAGTATTGTGCATAAGAGTCCCCCGACCCTAGACTTCTCCATACAAACGTAGTCTACGTTTAATTTTGAAACCACATGTCAGATTCCGGTAAAAATTGGTAATTGTAAAGAAATTGCAATTATCTAGGGTTATAACTGGTTTCCTATGGTAAAATTATGAACTGGAAAGAAAATATAACGATTTAGAAGTTTCCCATACTAATGGTCAAAATGATATAAAACACTATATTCTATTTCAAGTTCATATTTTACTGTCGGAAACTAGTTATAAACCTAGATAATTGCAATATCTTTGAAATTACAAAATTTTGCCCAAATCGGACATGTCGTTTTGAAATAAAACGTAGACTACGTTTGTATGGAAAGTTGTATTTTGGTCTAGGGTCGGGGGACCCATAACGCCAACGAGGTGGTCAAATTTATTTTGAGAGTTTGGAACACCAACTTCTCTTGGAGTCTTGCAAAGCAGATTGCATTATTTTTCTAAATTCACAGTCACTTTCAATTTAAATTAAATCACAATATTTAGCAGAAGATATCGAGTCTCGTCCTCCGGAAGTGGAGTGCGGGCCGTGTTTCCGGTGACCGCGACGTCACCGTCGAGTGGTTTGTTTTCATTAAACCGAGGCGAGCTGACTCCGTCGTCGTCTGACACACAGATACACACGACAACCAACTACACTAAAGAAATCAACGACCTGTTGATGTGTAGATTTTTATTGTAGTTTTAGGTTTACGAAGAAAACTACAACGTGAAGAGACATACCCACAGTAAATCGAACCAAAGACTTGGTCACTACTAGACTTAATACTACTAGATCACTATTGTATAAAGATAATAAAATAAAAGTCAAAAAATAAACATAAAACAATGACTATGATAAAGCCAGGGCACCTGAATTTTGCGGGTTCCAAAGCTAAATCAAGCTCTAGATAACCGTTCAAACTATTTTATCAACTAGGTACTGTTTATAATTTAAAGTGATAACGTAAAGCTTTTCTTTGTTTCGCAAATGTGCGAAGAAAAGCTTGACGTTTTCATTTTAAATTGTAATTGGGTTTAAAATTTTGGTCACAAAACCAAAATTTTTAATGATATCTCCGTTTTCTTTCAAGTAATTTATTTCAAATGGAGCACTGGAACCCTCAGGTGCCCTTTTTCATGGCAGCATCATAGTTATCAACCAGGTATTTCCTTTTTACCTCTATTGCAAAAGCATGACTTTCTCTGTACTAACACTGGAACTAGAAAAATTTAAGTGCCTATTTAGTTGCCCGTTCTTTCCACCAGTGTGTCATCAATTCCGAATCAAGCTTCACCGTAACCCGGCCAACCCCTCCCTAAATTACCTGTTTCAGGTTTAAAAAGAGTTTTCACAGTAAATTTAAATGATTTGATAAAGTTTCACGAGTTTTTCCAGCTTCGCCAAGTTGGTTAAAAAGTGTCTGCTTTTGATAAAATAATTATGTTTTCTTCAAAACCGCTTATTTATTTTCACATTTTGACTTATTAACACATAGTTGGACACACTACGTCTATGGACGTGCATCAATTTTTATTTCTTTGTGTCTGGCTGAGTAACCAGCAATGTGTTGAACTCTAAGGGCGAAGATGTACCGTATTTTTAACCTCCGACAAAAAAGAGAGGCGTTGTAAATCTGACGCTAATGTCAGTCTGTCTGTCTGTCTGTGGCATCGTAGCGCTTGAACGGATGGATAAACATGTCTAGTTCATCATCATCATCATCTCATCAGTCTTTTTTCTTCTCCACTGCAAATAAATCGTAGAATAATCACGTGTCGATCTCTTGCTCTACGGCTTGTACTGTACACATAGGGCCTTCGCTAAGTTACGCGGGCGCACGCGGCGGGTTCAGTCTATCTCTGTCACAAACGCTACGTGCGACAGAGACAGATGGCCCGCAACGGATTCTGCTATCTCTTTCGCATTTAGAGTTTGTGATGTGACAGAGATAGACCGAAACTCCCATGCTGGTCTGGGAGAAATGAAAAAACTTAGAATGTACCAGCTGCTTCTCTTCCCGCGCAGATCGTAAAAGCCGATCGAGGGAATGGGCAAAAATGCGAATCATGTTAACAGGCGATGCGGCTAGCAACCCATCACTGTATTGATTGCTTTTCCATCTTATCGCCCACCATGACGCTAAAAGTGGCTTTTGGGTCTTGCGGCCCTGGGCTCTGCTTAGAACCGCAAGACCCAAAATGCTCTGTCTGCCCCATTAGGGATAAAGACGTGATAGTATGTATAGACCGAAACCCGCCGCGTGTGCCCGCGTAACTTATCCTTAGAGCCCACCTACTAAGCTGGGACAAGTGGAATTCCTACAAATTTAAGGAGAAACTTCACAAATTGTATGCCACTTGTGGATAAATTATAAGAGGGCGGAAAAATAGCGCGGGCGTTTAAATCTAGCTTCAGTCCCGGTTCAGTCAGTATTTCAATTGCGTCTGGTCTGGAAATTAATCGTATTAAGGAGCTACCGCGAACCCTAGCAGCTTTTAGGAAGTAATTAGATTTTAAATAGTCTATCTGTATTGTGGATTCTGCGGAGCATGTCTAAGACGGATGGTGAAGTTGTTTGGTTTTGATTGTTTGTTTATCTGTGTTATTTATTTTAAAGTTGTTAGTTCATGTTCACTTGAAAATTTACTAATAAATTATTTATTTAAATAATTATAGTATATGGTGCTCATCAATTTGAAGCAACAGATTGACGTGATTATTGCATAATTATGTACCTATATTTTATTCCATTTCCCAGAACCTTACTCTGGGAAACAGGGACAGGAATACCTATATTTTGTGTCGATATATCGATACCAGAAGTTTATTTTATAAAATATCAGTATTTCTGTCCCTGCAGGGAAATTGAATAAATTGGAATAGTTAAAAATCTTAATTTAAAGTTCATTTCGATGGATTAAAATTTTAAATGAAAACATTAAATTTAAAAAAATTCTTCATTTAGAAAAAGTAAGTGTAGTTAAGTGGTTAACAAAAGTAATTACATAAGAACCCACTTATTTCATTACTACCCATTGAAAAAGATGAACCCATCCAAAAATAATTACTAAGATCCTTAAGGATAAATATTAAATATCCTTAAATATTTATAATTGAAAATAATTTTCCTCATTGCAGACTAATTTAGTACTTAACTTAATTATTTCTTAAGCCCGCCAGTTTTCATTGTTTCCAATTTGGAAGAAAATGAAAAAGAAATTACTGGCATATCTTACGAGTAGATTCCAAATAGAAAAAAATAAAACAGGTTCAGTGCGAGTCGGATTCGTACATGAAGGGTTCCGTACCTCCGTACCTCACGAAAACCAAATCAAAGCATACTTGCCCATCTCCATATAATCATAATTATTTCCTTTCCTTGTCACTAGATGGCGCTTTATGGTAATAATTAAAACATTAAAATTGTTAACTCCTATTATTTTAATAAAGTAGGTAGTACTTTAATTAAATATGACTTATATGAAATGCAATAAATATTTTTAAAGCATATTCAACACTTCCTTTGACACTTTTTTGCTAGTCGTGTGTGCTGCCATCTCTGTGTGCCTACACCGCAACTCCAGTATTGCCTACTTAGCTTCTATGGCGTTAAACTTCTGTTACGTAAGTAAATATTATTTTTGACAATGATTTATCCATTGCCATATTTAATCCCCGAATTCCAAGCGTTACCCCCAATAACTTTAAAATGGCTGAACCGATTTTTATCAAAAATACCTAAGAACTTAGTTCTTAGGTATTTTCGATAAACTACCGAAGAAATCGCTTTCTCCGTTCGAGAGCTACAATGCCACAGATAGACAGACAGTCGACATTTGCGTCAACTTATAACACCCCTTTCACTTAACAATCCATAATAATTAAAACTTTGTTTACACCAAAATGGCACCACTCAGCTTATGGCAATGATGTATCTTTACATCATGCCGCTGGTCTTTTTTTTCTTGTCAGGGCTTAATAAAAACATTCAGAACAAAATCCAAGGAGACTTCGTTTCGACGCTTCACCCCTGGCGACATTTTGCAAGAAAACGTTACCTCGGGATTTTCGTAGGTAGGTAAACACGTCATTTATATGAACAGGCGAGTGTTTTATATCAAAATTTATGTACGTTTTTATACGTGAGGAGTAATAGGGTACTTGTTTTTATTCTCAAATAAAATGTAGACACCTACAACGTGGAAGGGACATATAAATAAATCGAACCCCGGACTATTCTATATACAGATACATTTTCACGTCTATATCCCTGACGGAGCAGACAGAGCCCAGACCGTAAGACCCAAAGGCCACACTTAGCGTGATAGTGGACGTTAAGATGGAAAAGGAATCAAAATAGTGACGGGTTGCCAGCCGCATCGCCTATTATCATGATTCAAAACTCGCTCATTCCCTCGATCAGCTTTTACTGGTACATTCTTAGTTTTTCCTTTTTTTTCCACACCAGCATGGAAGATAAAGACATATTATAATGAAAATAAAATAACAGTCAAAGAACTAAAAAAGAATTTGACATTCCCATACAAATTGCTCGGGCGGCTGCACACTTATGTATGGAAGTGGCGAACTTTTTGTTTTTGTTTTTGACTGTTATTTTAATTTGATTCAACTATAGTGATTTATTACGGGTATGTCCCTTCCACGTTGCATAATAATCTTAGTGGCTCAGTGAACTTGCAACTCTATGGCTTCGGCATTTTGTATTTCCAAAAACTGAATTGACAAAAAGTACCTTATTTTATTTTCTCAATAACCCTGTTGCTCTGGCTACTTACCTGAAACAAAAACGATCGACATTAAAAATACAATTTTACATAGTAACATGGCGCAAAAAAGATAAGGTTTGCGTTCTTATAGTCAAGTGATTCTTATTCCAAGATTTCAGTTGATGTTTTTAAATTTTCTTGAGAATACAATGTTTTTTTGACAATAATATTTGCCGTGTGGTTTCCGACAGAGAAGAATAGGACCACTCCCGTCTTCCCTTTCAAACAAACAAGAATTTTCGAAATCAATCCAGGCGTTTTCAAATAATCGGTGAACATAAAAAAAATAACCTGAACATATAAAAAAATAAAGATAACCTCACTTTAACATACACTTCTCACAGCATACATTTCAAATCATAGCGAACCGCTATCTCAAACGGACATTATGCTTTAAATATAAATGAGGTACAACATCATCTCGTAGCAAGTTTCACAATAGAAGCTGCTAGCAACTATGGCAGATAAGGATAGAACTTCTAGCTTATCGACTTCTTGCCAAGTTGTATAGTAGATAAGTTGCCAGTTGCGTGCTTCTTGAACGCTTGTACCTACTAAAGTAACTTTAATTAACTATATTCATTAAACAGTTCGATTTTTTTATATAAAGAAGAAAAACTATTTCATTTCCTGGTTTTTAAGATTAATCTTAGGTGTCTTAATTGTTATTGATATTTATATTTTTACTCACTCATTGCTTTACTCTCTCATTATAATGAACCTAAAAAACTGGGTGAAGTGGGCATTCTCAAAAAAAAAACGGTCGTTGGGACTGCTCAAACCATAGCCCAATACTCAGTAATTGTTAAGTTACATCTAAATCTATTAAGTTATAGAGCAATATTTATTTTCACCAAAATGCGCATATCTCAAAATCGGCTGAACCGTATTTGATTTCCAATGAACTTAAAAATTCTATAAATAGTTACTACATTAATTTTTAATCCTCATCAAAAATCATTCAACAATTCGAGAGTTATCGCAAAATGTTTATACTTTAGGTGCATTTATTGCAGAATATATAGATTATTCTTTAATTAAACTACAAATTGTGAATTCTTGGTTTTATTTAGTAAGTGAATTATAACTAGTGACACTTGCACCTGTACAAAGTTGAATCGAAAAAGGGGGAAAAAATAATAGTATCTAACTATAAAATGTCACTCGCGGAAAATAAGTTGGGAACGCAAAGACCCAAAACTACGCGATGCATTTGACTGTATAAGAATCCCCAACACAAAACATACAGTGTCTTATTATAAAATACAGACTAACTTTGTTACTAGGTTTAAATCATTATTTGACAAAATCAAGTTGACATTTTCAGATGAGACAGTGGCATATTACTAGATATCAACTTGATTTGGTCAAATAATGGTTTAAACCTAGTAACAAAGATAGTCTGCGTTTTGTAATAAGACGGAAAATGTTTTTTGTCCCAACTTGAAATTCAATTAAAGTAAGAAAAGGAATATTATTTTCTGATCTGTAAAGGCGATGGCGACAACTTGATTACATGTTTACGAGAACAAGGCACTTATTATACCTACAAGATATGCCCAATTAACCTCTCGGGTCAACGAGATTGAGTCATCTGACATCTGACACCAAACAGCTTCAGGCGAGCAATAAGTACAAGTACTTACATGTATAGAATTTCTATGACTTAATTATATAATACACACGTTTTTAACTTTGTTGGGGCAGACAGAGCATTTTGGGTCTAGCGGCTCTAAGCTCAGGGCCGCAATACTCAAAGGTCACTTTTAGCGTTATGGTGGGCGGGACGATGGAAAAATGAATCAAAAAATTTTAAGCATTTAAGTAGGATGTGCCGTGTCGTCCAAAATAAGGTATTTTTCGGCATCACCTGTAGGTTGGCTGGTAGAAAAGGCCCTGGGCCTTAAAGTCCGCCTGTTAAATTTTTTGTAATGAAGTCAAAAAATCCCTCACTTCACTAATTTATTAGTGCAGGCATGAGTTAAGTTTTTTGTACTAACAACGTCTAAATAGACAAAAAAAGACTGTTTAAGTCCAGAAAAATGCTTGAAAACCTATTGCACTACCTCAAACGCTACGCTTATGTATGAGGCATGCAATAGTCATGTGATTTATAAGGGCATCTAAGTCAATAAACTTCTAATCCGACCTAGGTCCTATGTGCATAATACACAAGATTGCAGTTTGTTTGATGTTATTTAGATAATTATTATCATTTTGTTTGCATAAACAGCTGATTATGTTTTGCAAGCGATGCGTCTGGCGCATTGATTAGATGACACAATATCTTGAATGACCCTAGGCGATTACAAGTAGGCATAACTAAAGGTTGTATTTAGATTTCATATATCGATATATATGAAAATTAAAAAATATTAATTTTAAAGAACGAGCTGACGAAGCGAGCTTATTTTTATATATGTCGCAGTCAGATTATATAATCCGCTGTTTGACAAAAATCTAGCTGATTGGCATTACAGTTTGGTTTTGTAAAACAACTGAAAATCGTTCATCTAGACTCGATTGTCCAATGTTACGTAACACATTGACAATCCAGCTGAAATATTTTCAGCTTTTTCACAAAACCGATTAAATGCTAAACAACTTGAGGTTTTGTCAAACACCGAATTATACAATACAATTGCGACATATACATATATGTATGAATCTTCACCATCATCATCATTTCAGCCGCATAACGTCCATATGTATGAATGTTCGACGCTATATCTGCTATGTAAGTGTCATGAACAACACTTCATATACTTTCTATAACAAGATCGAAAAATTTCCTTTGTAATCCAAAAACTTTGCGCAGACTTAGGTAGAATGTCGCCGAAACCAAATGAAAATCCCATGTTCCACATAGTACTAAAAACTAACAAAGTTCGCCAAGCGTACAATTTTAGAGAGAATAACTCGAAATATTCGGATTTCCACTGGATTTTTTCGAGGCAGAGTTGGGACAGACCATGCAATCGGGCAGGTTCCCTGTATCGTGCTGCCTCGGTTTTAGAGGATATAAAATATATTCCACCCCAAGCTTCAAAGCTAGCAATAATTTGAGTATTGGAACTGCAATATGAATCGAGACAATTTGTATTTCTATTTCGAAAATCAACTCGATACGATGTTTTTTAACTTTGTTCACATTTTACCTTTTACGTCATTATAGATACGTACGCGGTCGAGTAAGCCATGATCAATAAGATATAAAGGTAATTTGATACGATAGAATACGACACGATGCACTATCACGTCTTTATCCCTAATGGGGCAGACAGAGCGGTTTGGGTATTGCGGGTTTAAGCAGACAGAGCCCAGGGCCGCAAGATCCAAAGGTTAATTTTAGCGCGGTGGGCGAGAAGATCGAAAATTGGCCACTTTTGACAAAAATTCTTTTTAAAACTAGACGGACTTACGCAATTATTTTCAATTTCAACGGTCGTTCATAAAATAATTCAATAGTCCTTCCAGAGATTGTTGGAAATCAAATAGCCAATCGCCTCCATATTTACCTTTAAAAAATCCATTTCCAATGAGGGTAAGCCGAGTTCTGCTACCATTTCGCCTTCAGTTTATTTTGTTGAACAATTTTTGATAACAAATGGTCACTGACAGCTAAGTTTACTACCGCTTCCAAAGCGCTAGTGCAGAAGAAGCGGTAACAAATTGCACTGCAGCATTTGCTCCAAGGACGTCAACTCACAATTAAATTAATATTAAAGGTGAGTGAAGATATGATATGACTGTCCCACTGCTGGGCAAAGGTCTCCCCCATCTCCTTCCAAATATCTCGATCGTGTGCCACTTCCCACCATTCCCTCTCAAACTGTCGCAAGTCATCGCACCAACGCTTCCGGGGCCTACCTCTCTTCCTTATGTCAATATTATTTCCATGATGATGAAGTCGGTTGTTTCTTTTTGTATCTTTTTTATCTTACTATGCTATGATTGAAGATTTTATCCAAGTACTTTAATCCATTCTTAAAAAGATATTTAGCTGACGTAGTATAATAATCTCGTCAGTATTAAGACGAGATTCTGAGGGAGGTCGGGGATGCCAGGATCGAAGCGTGCCTTCGCAAATATTACCCCCTTGAAGAGGGTGCCGACTGGATGAGGCTACGAACTTGTTGATTATTATTCAATTTATCTATATTACATTGGATTTGAATCTCGTATATCAAGAAGCCGAGAATGATGAATTGATCAGAGTAATCTTTATGCAAGCAGATGGGCCCAGGGGGTTGTTGTGTGTTGAGGTATTGTAAATAAAACAAAGTATTCGCTTGGTAATCCCATAGCCGCCGTAGGTGAGGTGACATATGTTCGTAGACAAGTCTCACTTGACATGCACTTATACATACATACATACATACATACATGCATACATAAGGACAAATTACACAGCTTGAGCTAGCCCCATAGTAAGTTCGAGACTTGTGTTAGGTATGGGATACTAACTCAACGATACATTTTACAACAAATACAAATATAGATAAACATCTAAGACGCAGGACAAAGGAAAAAGGCCATTTTCAACTTGTCCTGACCAGGGATCGAACCCGGAACCTCTAGGTGGCGGACAAGCATGGTGACCACTACGCCACGGAGGTCGTCGAAACTCTACCGTAACAACTGCAGTCCGAAACGAAAATAGACTATAAAAAATTCAGAAAATCAATGTTTCGTAGTCCCGATTTCTCCTCCAAAATTTAACGGATTTCGTTTCTTTTCTATGTTTTCTATTTTTAGTATAAATCCTTCATGTTTCTTTGCTAGATGCTGGAACACAGATATTCTTATGAATATTTCAGGTTTATGGAGGTTCGTATCTCTCTAAATAATAAAATTATGAAAAAAAATTAAACCACAGAGACATAATATAATCAAAGTTTTTTTTGGAAAAAATCATTTTCTGCTGGCACTTTTTGGCGAGAAATCAGAGAAATACTGCCGAATGATTTCCTTTTAACAGGCCGGTAACCCTAGCCATAGTTAGACGTTAACTTCAAACAGTAATGAAGCGAGTAATTAAACTGTTAGCGCTGTTAAAAGTTTCGGTGTACGCCGGTTAGTTGAGAAAAGTCTATCGCTAATGATGATTTGGTTGTTTGCATTAATTATACCTTTGTTTCAATTATAAATCAATTTTAACAAGAAAACAACCAACTTCAATTTCTTTCAGGAGTTTTTTCCATATTTCCTTGCTTTCAAATAAAAAAAAGAATTATAAAAATCGGCCCACGGTTGACGAAGACATCACGTAACATACATACAAAAAAAAACATACACTCGAATTAATAACCTCCTCCTATTATGAAGTCGGTAAAAAATAAGTATCGTTAAAAATTATACTACTATGAAAATTATGTTAAAATTTACGTGATAATTCTAGTTATCATTATCAGATAAGTAGACAGTTAATTTCTTTAACAAGGTTTAAAATAGATACATCCTCAACAGGCTTACTTGATTATCGTGATAAACCTTTGAACCAGATGCAATAAATGTTGAGATTTTCAACTGAGCAAATAAATTATTCTTATTATTCAAAAACAAGGATAATTTTATACAACGTTATTATGAATGCTTAAAAATAAATTTTAAGAAAATTAAGACAAGAGAATTATGAATTTTCTAAACCACCAACATTAAGACAACAAAACACATTCTATTTATATCTAAGGTCTAACAAAATATACTGAAAAAATTTAAAGGATGAATTATGTCTGTGACAGTGGACAACTTTCCCCAAAGAACATATGTGAAAATATTTTTTGGCTTTCAACATACATACATACTATCACGTCTTTATCCCTAATGGGGCAGACAGAGCATTTTGGGTCTTGCGGTTCTATGCAGAGCCTAGGGCCGCAAGACCCAAAAGCCACTTTTAGCGTCATGGTGGACGAGAAGATGGAAAAGCAATCAATACAGTGATGGGTTGCTAGCCGCATCGCCTGTTAACATGATTTGCATTTTTGCCTATTCCCTCGATCGGCTTTTACGATCTGCGTGGGAAGAGAAGCAGCTGGTACATTCTAAGTTTTTTTATTTCTCCCAGACCAGCATGGGAGATTTTCAAATAAACTCGAATGAGCTGATCGGTCAACTTGTATCATCATCATTAACATTTCAGCCGCATAACGTCCACTGCTGGACTGGACATAGCACCCTTAAAATAGTTTCAGTATATTTTGTTAGACCTTATCTACACTAATATTATAAAGAGGAAAGATTTGTTTGTTTGTTTGTATTGAATAGGCTCCGAAACTACTTGATCGATTTTAAAAAATTTTTCACTGTTGGATAGGTATGTTATCCCTGAGTGACATAGGCTATGTATGTACCACGGGCGAAGCCGGGATGGACTGCTAGTATTATGTAAAAGGTACTACTAGTACCTAAGTATTTGTTTACGCCTCTCACTCTGACGAGGGTACAAGTGACACATTTACGTCAGTGTCAGTGTGTGTTAGCAGTTGAATGTCACGTGCTGTCACGATCCCGATGGGATATAACGGGGAGATCGGGATCAGAAGAAAATATTCGTTTTAATAAAAAATAATCGACCAACTGCGAATAAAAATCTATAAAAAATCGCGTTTGTTGTATGTGAGCCCCCCTTAAATATTCATTTTATTTTGTATTTAGTATTTGTTGTTATAGCGGCAACAGAAATACATAATTTGTGAAAATTTCAACTGTCTAGTTATCGCGGTTCTTGAGATACAGCGTAGTGACAGACGGACAGACGGACGGACGGACAGACAGCGAAGTCTTAGTAATAGGATCCCATTTTTACCCTTTGGGTACGGAACCCTAAAAAGCTATTTCGGATATTTTTATTACTAGCCGGCGTTAAGATGCTTGTACCTATATGTACTTTGGTTATAAATTGCGCATTTAGAAACAGAAATAGGAATGAGGTAGTGTTAGTAGTTTATACCTGTATATAATCGAATATTTTTGATAAAATCATAATCTAATATTAATAGTCATAGCTGATTGATAAATCAAACATTGTCAATAGCACAGAATATGGTAATTACATACAGAACGGATGGCAATATGCGTCCCCGTTCCCCGTTCTCGAATCTCGCCTTGTCGAGGATGTTGAGGTTGAGCGGGCACACACACACATTGCCATGTGCACGGATGTATAGTTTCGTTTGTAGTATTTTTTTAAGCTATTGCATAGCTTCTATCGCGGGCCTTGAGCGCGGGGACCGAATCCAGAAATTCCGTAACGAAAAAACCTCACGCTCTCCACTCCGCCTACCATGTAGGTTGCCGCTTCGTCTCCGTCGTCCGTTTGCGACGTTGCCGTCCTTCCTTGTTTGCAATAGCTTTACCGCGGCAGTCCCCGAGTGCCACACGTCTTTTTTTTTTTATTTAATTTTATAGTACAAAAGGTACAACTTAATGCTAAGCATTGTCTACCAGTTCACCTTTGGGACGTAATAGAAAAGATGATAGATGGTAGATGATAGAAGTAGTAGGCATATATGATGCTCTCTTTCTATGAAGTGCCATACTTGTGCCAATAGTCTGAATTTATAGGAATTAGTCGATTCTAATTTGGTCGCGAATAAGAAAATTTTTGCAACAAATGAAGTTTTAGTAATTTAGTCGCCGAAAGTACCACAGTTGTGCCACAGAATTAATAATAGTATTACATAGTTGTGCGACAAACCGTTGCCCTATGACCGACATAAAATTTGATCGGTACTACTATTGCTCGACATCAGTTTTGTTCGACCAACGTTTGACTGACATAACATTTGATCGGCGAGAAAGCTTTTAATGATGTTTACAGGAAGAGATGGTGTCCTGGAAACCATGGCTAAAATCAAAAACCTAGATTTTTTACTGCGCAAGAAGACTGTTCTGTCTTCTGAGTGCGACAAAAAATACGTTAATGGTCGCTATCACAGGAGCAAAAGAAATAGTGATTACATTGACATGAGGCAACTTTTGGATGAGAGTGAGCCGCGGTCAGCCAAGCTTTAAATAACGTCTGTGCAACAAAGTACCTTAACAAAGAAACCCCGTCGGATGGACGTCTGTCGGAGTAACCATCAGATGAACATTTTCATTTCACTATCTGTATTGCGTATGCCCCACATTTGTCATGGACTTTGTCCATTACCGAACACGGCACGACTTATTTTTAACCCTCGACAAAAAAGAAGTTTGACGCTAATGTCTGTCTGTGCTGTGCTAAACGAATTGATCCAGGGTGTCAGCTTCCTGTAGACCAAATTTTATCACAAGCCGTTGGCGCGTGAATAAGTAGCAAACATATACACACACTCACAAACTTTTGCCTTTATAATATTAGTGTGATGAACAAACTTTAGGGCACGTTTAGGTATTAGTCACGAATTGTATCAAAAGTTTTGTTCCGTTTAAGTCCGTTTAACTGAGGATTGGTTAAAAACTATCTCAAAATGTCTAGGTGTAATTCTCAGGGTAGGTAACAGTTTAAACTAAGCAGAAAAGTTGTCGTATACCTAACCAACCTTATAGCTAGTT
This sequence comes from Acrobasis consociella, assembly GCA_963555685.1. NCBI lineage: Eukaryota > Metazoa > Arthropoda > Insecta > Lepidoptera > Pyralidae > Acrobasis > Acrobasis consociella. The sequence goes on from OY743112.1 coordinate 1,708,944, forward strand.
CATTCTCACTAAGTCAGTAAGTATAGATTTATAAAAAATTGGTTGCCTGTAAAGTCGGTATACGGGCGAAAGTTTTACGTGACAACGACTTTGAGTGATCACTCGGGCTAACCATGCCCGAGTGGAAGGGACGCGTGCCTCTCACTCGCTCTCATTGTGAGCGCATAACGTGAGCGGAGCGTAACGCAGTTTCTTGAAGTGTCACCCGGCAAACCAATTTATAAGACGTTGTCACGTCAAAAATTTATTCGTCACTTACCATAAAATTGACAATTATCAAGTAATACAAATATCCAAAGATAAATGATTTTTGACTTTTTTTTGCCTGTAATCCATTGAAAAATTTTGCATATACAGTATGCAAAATTTTTCGGAATTTTAACCATAACTAGATACCATATCCGTGTTGCACAATGGAAACGAGCAGTAGAAGCTTTTATGCTATCAAGTCGTTTTGATTTATGGCCGAGTATTTACAAGCACTAGTGTATTACCGCCATTATTGTGTAGTTGGGTAAGGAGGTCGCTCAAACAGCGGTTGCTCAAAATAAATCTATATTTAACAAACGCTTGCCGTCTTATTACAAGCAAGGACTAACGTAATAGTGGTACTGAGTTTAACTCATTGCTTGACTATTTTAAATTTAATACTATTTTTTGGGTCAACAAAGAGGTGAGAAAATAGAAATAACCGGCCAAGTGCGAATCGGATTAGCGAAAGTGTTCCGTACCATTATCAATAAAAAACGCGTATGTTGAATGGGAGCCCCCCTTAAATATTTATTTTCTATTGTTTTTAGTATTTGTTGTTATAGCGGCAACAGCGATCGCGATTCTTCAGATACAGCTTTGTGACAGACGGACCGACAGCGAAGTATTAGTAATAGGGTCCCGTTTTTACCCTATGGGTTCGGAACCCTAAAAAGAGAACATAAATGTAAAAATAATTACGTTCTTCCATTCGTGTATGTAAAATTGTCTAATCATAATTCATAGCTAGGTTACTGCATAGAAAGAGCTTTATTTTTATTAGGAGAGGAGGATGAGGTCACCACCTAAAAACTACCTAAGAATACCACCTAACAACTAGTGGCTCTGTGAGCTGAAGAACTCGCGAAGTTCATCGGATAAAAAAGTTGTTCAGACAAAAACGATGAGTCATAAGGTTAACAAAAAAGTATTAGGACATTTTTGATTTTTTTTTTAATTGGCAGGTGTCTAACGTTGGCATGGTTTGCCATTGGCACAGGTGTTGGCCACTAACACTTCAAGTTAAATGTGATCAATAAAGATTTAATAAATAATAACACATTCCAGAAAAGAAAGATTTATCTGACCAAATAGAGAACTATTAAATGACGTGAGTCGCGCACGAAGGTTTGTACCCTTTGGGCACGGAACCCTAAAAAGTAGGACTTAAAACAATATTGTGTTTCGCTATAATCACAAACACTGTAAGGTAACTTCCACGAACACAAGACTTTGACGGTTTTTAGCAAAGTTCTTCATGAGAAAACAGGTTTCAAAGGTTTTATATCTTTAGGGACCATCCATAAATTACGCCACACATTAACAACTCTTCCATGAGTCATATATGAACGAATCAATTGTTTTACAAATTGTCGGACAGTGAAGTTATTAAGGGGGAGAGAGGGGGTCAATGAAGTCTGACATTATGTTACAAGGGATGAGAGGGGTCAGAAGGTTCGTGACGTCAAATTACAAAATCTATATCTAAGCATTAAAACACACAGTTTTAACTAATAATAAATAAACTTATATTTTCAGCTTAATCAGGTAAAAATTAATAAGGTTGCTTCTCTGGAATATTTTTTTAATCAAATAAAATATCGGTATCTGTAACGTCTCACTAGTGGCTTTCAAAATTGTGACCAACTGTGACAAGAAGGGAGGCGTTAAAAGCCATGAAATTCGTGTGACGTAATTAATGGGTGGCCCTTTAGTTAGAGGAAGTTTATATGTAGATTGAACGAACTATGTCTAGATCAGTCTTTCCCAAAGTGGGCGATAACGCCCCCTTGTGGGCGCTGCAGGTCTCAAGGGGGGCGGTAAGAGACCCAGAAAGAAAATGTTTTTTTTTTGCTAGGAGCTTTATTTAGCTAGGAGGCCTCTTAAACAACGACTGCAAGAGCTCTCGACTCTCAACAACAACTTGTGAACATCAACTAATATGAATTAAAAGATTGCTCAAACTCGGTTCTATATTTCTCTCCGCGTAGTTCATATATCTGTCCTATTTTATTGAATATAGATAAATTAAAATCATGTCAATCGGTCGCTCCGTTTCGTAATGAAAGTAGACACAAACAAACAAATAAAAAGGCAACAGACACACTTTCGCATTTTAATAGTTATTAGTACTCGTAGATATCTATCATGTTTTAACAAGTTTTTGTTAAATAGCCCGAATTGTGCATTCCTGTATCAGTTGGCTGGTTCATTGAACACTTGTTCGGACTTGTTGAGTACGATTGAGCGTCGAATGAGATAAAAGAGTTTATGCATGTTTGTTTTATTCCTGTCGGTGCGTGCTGCTTAAGCATTCCTATATAAACAATGTAATATTTATTTTATTTTCATTTGTGGTTTCGCGCGCAATAGATGAGCAGTACTTACGCCTCCTCTACACTACTCGCGAAGTTGAACGTATTTCTCAAAGCAAAACAATGTCGGAAGTAAAAAAGAAAAGACGGCAATACTGTGCGGAATATATTAAATTCGGATTTATTGAAAATCCCACAAACCCATCGTCGCCTTTGTGTCTTCTATGTCTAAAAACATTTTCGAATGAAGCAATGAAGCCTTCAAGGCTGCAAGATCATTTGAATAAAATGCATCCAGATAAGAAAGACAAGAATGTAGCATATTTTCAAGACCTAGAGAAGAAGCATAATACTCAGCCAAGTGTAGCAAAACTATTTTCGTTTAGAATTCTCCGTTAATATACATATATAGGTCACAATAATTAATTAATTTAATTTGAAGTTATAGTGGTTTTTAAATAGGTGAAAAAATGGGGGCGCTAAAAAAATATTTATTCTCAAAGTGGGCAGTAGACAAAATAAGTTTGGGAACCACTGGTCTAGATGAACAAAGATATTTAGGTACCGCATGGTCGAATATATTCCTAGGTATATTGCCTTATAATGTTATAATGATGGGCCTGTCTATTGATCAATTTCTTTCTGGGCAGATGTAGAAGCGGCTGGTAGGTACTTTTTACATTTTTACTCGTTGATCACAATTTTGGTCACAGGAAACCTAACGAACCTAACCTACACTCCCCGGAAAAGTTGTTTTTGTGTCTGTGTTATTTTCGCCCTAGCTTGAGTGTGGTAGGTACTTTTTAGTGTGTCGCTATATATGTAAAATACATTGAACGCGTTCTGGCTGAACTTCAGCCGGTCCGAAGTTCCGATTAAGCCAAAACGCATCGGAAGTTCGCCATAGTGTGTAGTTGGATATGCAAATAACATTGCAGGCATGCTTTGGCCGAACTTCAGCGGCTGAACTTCGGCATAGTGTGCTTTGACACTTATAATTTGTTGAGAATTATCTACTTATCGTAAATTGGTTAAAACAAACGATAATGTTTATTAAATTAGGTACTATTCGATTCTTACTTTATATTATGCGCATAACATAAAGTAAAAATCGATTGGTCCAATCAGATGGCAAAATTAAAGAAACGTCTTTATCTTCAGTTTTGGGATCTGATTGGTTTCCTACCAATCAGATCCCAAATCAAAATATAATATTCCAATCACATTTTGAGTTATTTAACATTCGTTTAAAAAGCCTATGCATCCAAAGAGGGTTAGTTTTGATTAGCTCAGAGCATCTGGGGCAAAATCTAATCTCAATTTAGTTCGTAAAAGTAAATTAGGCTTTTTTTATTATAACTAACGTAAGACAGACATTATTAGCATGAATAGAGTCCCTCAGCTACTTTTGCTACTTACTGGCTAAATATATCGACCTAAGCTCATCCAGAGACCTTCATATTTAGCCATGGCACTTTCATTACAAAATTTTAAATGATATATATCTCCGTTTCCTTTCAAATAATTTATTTCTTACGTGGGCAGCACTAAACCCAGAAAAATTCAAGCAGATTTACCATCAAGTCTTTTTGTCTCCACTGCAGGAGCACGACCCTCTCTGTACTACCCGAGCCAAACTTGGCCAGAGCTGCCAGAGGTCTTGGCCTACACTTTCCACGCTGGCCAGACGAGTTGGAGAGGTCTCATTGATGTGTATATGCTTTGTTTAGCTGGTATTTCCTAAGTCGCCTTCTACGACATCCACGGGAGGTCTTAAAGGTCAGGCAGGTTAAATTTCTTACATTTCATTTAAGTCATATTTAATTAATTAGAGTACTACTTCATTTAAATAACTTTTAGTAGTAATATCTACTAGTCTATCTTCAGTAATAAAAGATTTTAATGTTTTGATTATTACCTAAGAGCGCCATCTAGTGACAAGAAAAACAAATTTATGAATACACAATTTTGAAGATTACTGTCTATATCTACGTCAGCGTTCAGCAAACGCAGGAGTCGATTGCCAATACGGTATTTCAACACAAACACGGCCCACGGGCTAAGCAAACGTCGGAGGGATTTCCAGAATTAATTTCGATAAGCCCTCTTTGTGGGAGGCCTGATATGCTTACGCAGGTTCGGAAAGCGTGTGTATTGTACGTGACTTTTTTGTGGTAGCATATTTTTTCAATTTGACATTAATCTACCTTCTCTACTTGCCTTCAGAACTTGTTTCTTACAACATTCGGTCACAACTATATGTCAGTCGTTAAGCATTTCATTGCCTAAGACAGCTTGATAAGTCTGATACCAGTGTTGGCCACTTACACGAAACCTCCACTCAGTCCATGGATCACCAAGGTCATGGCCAAACCGCGCGAATCCTCTACAAAGACAAATATTAGTGAGGAGGTATGCAGTCTAAAAAATTAAGTTTTAACAATTTTCGACTCGGGTAGACTAACTTACATACAAGATGTAATCATTAGGCGTATTAACCTACTTACTTAGATTCTAAGTGGAAATTTATGTCATCGTGTGCTCTTGTCGGTGGTGTGTTTTGCTTCGCTTTACGACATGGAGTTTCACCTATATGTTTCATGTAGCTTTATCTCCGATATTTCATACACGACGATCTGGTGATACCAACTTGATCGTTTCACAAACCGGCACGATTCGCCAACTCACCTTTACTTTTTATGATATTTATGAAATCATTATGTCGTATTAAGTAGCCAATAATCTTTCCTCTTCAGAAGAGTACAAGAACTCAAGACAAGAACTCTTTTCTACAAGAGTACTTGTAGAAAAGAGGTGCATTACATATAATGCACCTCTTTTCTACAAGTACTCTTTTTAAGACTTCCTTATTTCTTCACGTGTCGTTGGTTTAAAAAAATCTCTTTCTTGTTCCTAAAAACCGGGAATGAATTATTAGAAATCAACAACGCCATTAACTTATGCTACCTATAACTTTAAAGTAAATCAAAATTACGTAATGTTGTTACAAACCCGTCAGTTTGGGCAGGACCAGGGAACTTTGTTCGTCAACAAACTCCCGACTCCTATTAATTTCCTCACACGCCGGACCGCAAATAAATGGCGAAACTTGGACTAACAATGTATGCTTTGGTATGGCTGCAAACTGATGAAAGTACAGAAATTACCCTCCTCACAAACATATGTGTTGTGCGCAAAGCTGATGTATCCATACTGGAATTCAGGACCGGGAGTTGTTCCAAAGACTGTGTACAAGATGTAAGTAAAGTAAAAAGTATTTTATTTTCTCCAGAAACAGAATACAAAGGTATAGCTGATCCTGGACTGGAGATAGGAATCTGTTGAAGGAAAAGCCTGTATTACAGCGCTCCAGTACTCTCACACCTGGATGAGCTTAATAACGCTAAGGTACAGAATTTTGAGATAAACTAAATAAAAGACTATGTATCTTTAGTAGATAATTACAAGTCACTTATTAACTAAATAGATAACAAATAAGAAACTATGCTTTAATTGTCACTCATTTGACAAAATAGTGCCTCATCACTTTAAGAGTTAAAGATGTTTCTTTGTAGGTTTATTTATAGCATAGGATAGAGCTTTTTTCTCAAATGCAGTCGTACGGACAGAAAAAGACAAAAATATGGTTTTTCTTCTCAGCTTGGAGATACCTTGGAGGGCGCACTCCGGGGTCGAAACCCTTCATGCAGTTCAATAAACGCAGTTTAGGATGCAACCGGGATCATCCTACTAAGTGTAACAAAGATATTATACTTTTCAAATCATATATTCTAAAACAATGATACATACTCGTATCACTTCTTTACCAAGTAAATTTTCCACGCTTCTTTGTCGTTGACGTTAAAGCGTACGTATAATGTTACCTACTTCGGTAAAAGGTCAAATGCAAAAAGCAGACAAGTAGCTGTATGCCTCTGGTCTTTCTATATTTTGATATATTGCTTCGAGTTATTATGAAAGACCCGTCGTTGCAGGAAACCATAGAAAATAGTTTACCATAAAAGCTGCTGAATCACGTAGAAACAAATTAAATAGCACAATCTGGAATGACCATCAAAATTCCTACTGCTGCACCTGAATCCGTAAAACATGAAATAGTATGGGATGCTATATGCCGTGTGGTTTCCAGCAGAGTAGAATAGGGCCACTCCAATTCCCTCCGTGGATGTCGTAAAAAGCGACTTAGGAAATACAAGCTAAACACAGCTTATAAACATCAATAAGACCTCCCCAACGCCAAATTCTCTGGCTGCTCTGGCTGGCCAAGTATGGCTCTGGTAGAGCAGAGTTGTGCTCCTGCATTAGAGGCAAAAAATGACCTGATGTGTGCTATTTGCTAGTTGCATTGCTTATTGACTTGATTCCTCAGATTTTTACCCATTTCCTACATTGGCTTTTACGATCCCCCGTGTCAAATTGAAGCAGCTTGTACCTAATTTCTTTCAGCAATAACATTATTTATTTATCGAGCGAGACAATTTTACACATGTAATAGCTAAGCTATAGTCGGAAACTTGAGTTAAGTAATGAACAAAATTAATTAGATCGGAGCAAACACTTGCTAAGTCGATTTCCCGGAAGATAAGGTTGGGTTACTCGTATAGCAAATTCGATTACTGAGTAATCAAACAAAATCAATTACTTTTCAAGTAAGTATAAGATGATGTATATGTATAATGTATATATTATGACACCTTAGTTAAGTAAAATTACAAAATTTTTGTTCGTTTAAAGAAAAGAGCTACAAAATACTAGGCGTCTCTTTTCAGAAGAGAAGAGACGCCTGAAGAAGAAATAATGCTAAGTCAAACGAAAACCGGTAAATCACAGTTCTCTATATTTAAATCTTACGAGTTATAGAGATAGGGTTTTTGTATTGATTCAGTGAAATTGTATCAGATCCAGTCATCAGTCATCATCAGACATCAGAATGTGCCGCTTGCTTGATTTCCAGTACTTTTTTCTCTACGGTACGAGTATACGAGTGGAAGAGGAGGGATTTTGCAGAAAGTTCAGACCGAGATGTTACTGGAAATTACACCAAATTAAAAAAAACTGACTTTTCTTCTGATTCAGTCTTTTTAACTCGCAGATTACTTTTCTGGCAAAAAGCAACAAGTTTTGTTTCGTATAAAACTTAAAATAAAAACGGTCAACTTGCTCCACGTCTTCAACGTTAAGGCCACAAAACAAACTGCAAATGAGAAGAAAACAAGCAAAGTTTTGAGTTCGCTGCCAAGCAGTGCTTTAAAGTTACCATTTGGGCAAAGTTGGGCAAAGAACGAAGTACAAACTTGCCTGGCCTGTTGCTTAAAGGTTTACGTTTATGGATTATGAGACTAAATCGTCATATTATAAAAAGTGAAATAACTATAGAACTACTACTAATAATTGGCCAAGTGCGTGTCGGTCCACGTGCAGTGTAGGGTTCCGTAGTTGTAAATGCCAACTTTGAGTTCATGTCACTAAAAACGTCTAAAAACGAATTTTCTATTGAATTTGTAATTTGTTTATTAGTTGATCGCCTATAACTTTTTAATTTGTAAACCCTACTTAGCTCTGATAAATATTTCATTTAAACTCCGTTATATACACTACAGCAGTAAATTTTTTAATTAAATAAACCTTTCACAAACGGATCCCTAAATTGAAAAATGGTGTTCCCAAGCTCATCATATTTATGAAAGACCTATTCAATTTTTCTTTCACTTTACTTGCTATCCCAAACATTTGCCATATTACATCTTTCTAATACTTATGGTCTCTGAGAAAAACCGCGGACGGACAAACAGACAGACATGGCGAAACTATAAGGGTTCCTTGTTTACTACGGAACCAAAAACGAAACTATATATCCGTGCACCCGACAATGTATACCATTATTAATATAAGTATTACACACAGAAAATTTCCCCCACACAAAACTGTCTGCCAATATAATGAAATGGGTAAGGCAAAGTTACCCGAGCTGTGCCAAACACTGCGTTAACGAACCGTTTACCCGAAGTTCGGGGAACTAATATACAGAACTTGCCTGTTATTAAAGTGTGAATGCTCTCGATGAATTAAGGTTCAACGGGGTTCACTTACCAGGTTATTACAAACGTGGACTAACGTAGTACCCGACTAAAACAACGTTTCTGCATGAAGCTTACAACTTTTTATTCAAGAAAATCTTATTTTACAAGCTTTTATTTAGGTTCATCCGAAATCCCTTGCCCCATCGGCCAACGGTTCGTCGCACTATGTGTCCCGCCCACTGCAATTTCAACGAGCTAATCCGCTGGGCTATGTCAGAGACTTTAGTTCTACGAATTTCCTCATTTCTGATTCGATCCCCGAGAAGTCCTTTTCATAAGAACCCCGAGCATAGTCCTTTTCATAGCGCGTTGCACGACCCTGAGCCTTCTTATGAGACCCATAGTAAGGGACCACGTTTCAGAGTCACACATTGGTTGTAGTCTTGAGACATTGGGGTATTTTTGACGATTTCTGATTGAGCTAAAATTTCAATATTATGATGATATGGAGTTGATCTAATGATGGAGCTGGAAGGTGGCACAGGAACTCTGTAATCGACGCAACTCAGTTTGGGCTCGTTTGATAAGCCTTGAAGAGCACTTTAAACTTTTAAGTTCATTATTTTAGATAACAGCTAGTTTAAAAATTTCAGCCCATATAGGTCCCCTTTTTTTTATACGGAGGAAAGATCCCTGTTATGGATACCCATCAGCCTGCGGGGGAGGCTGTCGGGTTATGTGGGACTCCACGCCAGAGTGACGTGCCTACCCAATAAAAAACCTCCGGAGTTCCACCTCAACCGCCTTTGCCGGGGACACGGGAAAGGAAATACAACCGCGAACCCCGGCGCGGCTGGCCGCCGGAGCAGCCCCTCCTCGGGGACGTCTGAGCGCCCCCCCCACTCACCAGAATGAAGAGCCCATATAGGTCCCCTGATCTAACCTGATCCAATGGACTCTCCCAATAAAGGGAGGATTGACCCATAATCATTACGCTGGGCAGTGGGCAGACGGGTTGAAAAAAATTCATGCGGGAAGTCATCTTGTTTTGGGTGGAGAACGATTTAAACCAAGTATTAGTCCAAGTTTTATAAGACTGCTTGAGTTTGGCAACTTTTTGTATAAAAGAAATACAATCCAACTGGTAATTTAGAAACACATTCAAGATGTAAACACGGTACCGCATCTTATGTCTGTTGTAAGATTTAGAACAGTTTTGTAGATATTTATAAATACAAAAAATATTTAATTGTACAACATACAAGTAAGCACAAAAGAGCAAATTTAGAAGGGTACAAAATAACAAATTGGTAAAGGTGAAATAATACAGTCAAATTAAAAAGAAACAAAGAAATCTATAAATAAAGAGCAAATTTGATAAAAAAACTGGGCCTCCGGCACTCCAAGTTTAGGTACTTTAATCTGTGAGATGCTGGAGCTGTAAAAAGTTTTATAAACTTTTGTATTCCCTGAGCAATAAAAAATATTTTTTGTTATGCTTTAATGCCGTATAAGTAATTTATTACAGTTAAACCAGGGTGGGATTGTTTCCCCCCCGATGGGTTCCCGGTTTGTCGTACCGGGTGGGCTCAGTACCCGTGGAGCCGGTTCATCTGGCTCCCATGGGCCCACAGACGGTGGACTGCGTGGGAGTTCGCCGCCTCTCAACTGGGCCGAGGAGGTACGGCGCGTCCGTGAGTTCCGGACGCGCCTACTTGGTGAGTGGGGGGGCGCTCAGACGCCCCCGAGGAGGGGCTGCTTCGGCGGCCAGCCGCGCCGGGGTTCGCGGTTGTATTTCCTTTCCCGTGTCCCCGGCAAAGGCGGTTGAGGTGGAACTCCGGAGGTTTTTTAGTGGGTAGGCACGTCACTCTGGCGTGGAGTCCCACATAACCCGACAGCCTCCCCCGCAGGCTGATGGGTATCCGTAACAGGGATCTTTCCTCCGTTACTGGAAAATTGGGTAGTATTCAGGGTCAAAAAGAAATTATTTTGTACTCATTAGGGAATATAACGTCACAAATAATGTCACGTCTCGTGATCACATCCATTTTGAACGTGATTTTATATTTATTATTACACAAAAACTGATAATAGGTGCGCTATTTGACTCCAAAATACTATGACGTCACGACGTGCTATTTCATACAAATCCTATAGACAACGTTCGTTTAGACGTGTAGAAAAAAGTATCTTATTTGACTTGTAGGAAACTAGCGGATTATGAGCGGATTGCCTTTCGACTAAGATCATTAAGAACTGCTTAGCCCTAAATTCGTTGGACATGGACAAGATATATATCTTTGACCGTCCAGATGTTGAATTCCTCTTTAACAACTTCAAATGCTGCCAAACTCATAAGACATTGTGACAGATTTTCATACAAAACGTAGAAACCATTAGCGTGGATGGAACATCGTCACACGAAAATGATTTTTCAAATTGCAAACTGTGTTAATTTACAAGTTATCTGAACTTGGAAAGATGGTATCGCACTGCTTTACCGAGAGTTCGTGTCATTATCATCATCGTCATCAATAAGGTTCACTGCTGGACATAGGCCTGCATCCAGGGCTTTCCAGCGACCTTGGTCAGGTCGTCATACCACCTTGTGGGTAGGTGTCCTACGCTTAAGGTTGAAGTAGTCGCTGACTCGAACGCACCCAAAAAGCATGTTGTTTTATCTAACATTGTGGCGGGCGAAAGCAGTGTGAAACGGAGCGACAAAGTAGGTAAATCGAGCGCGTAAAAAAAAAACCTACGTAAAGTCATTTGAGAAAAGGGGGTTTTAAGCAAAAACTACTGCCTTAATCAATTACAAATAAAGTTTATTATAATCTTCGATACTTAAGTTGTGTCGGTGCGGTCTTTGTTTTGGAGATTTTACACTTCTTATATTACTTATTTACGCCGAAAGTTGCGTAAAAATTAGCAAGAAAAACGAATCTTTGATGGCTCATAACTTTTTAATGGCTTTTTATTTTACTATTCTGTATCCATACCGACAACATTTATAATGAGACAAAACGATATCATGCTAAACTTTAGATTTACACTGTCAAACAGTGAAGGAAATCCCCTCCGCAATTTGTATAGAAAAAGTATCGACTAGTTCAACCTTAATAGTAGTTCTTGTAGTAGGTACAAATACAATCCTTTTAAGGTCACACAGGAACATCTTATATTACGCTTTAGCTAAAGGAACAACCTTTAGATCTATACTTCCGAGGCACGGAGGAGGTCGACGTATTTCTTTGTCCCTTTTGGGGCCACCACTCCATACATCCGCTACGACGAGGGTTGCTTAACGTGCGGAAGCGCTAGTTATGCTTATCACAGTGACGTGCATAGAGATTTTTGATTGGATAGACTAAAACTAGATTAAATCTAGGCTACAACTTATGCAGGCGTCCTCGGTCTATCTATCGTCTAAAATCAGTTTCCATTGGTGTTCTTCTTATTATCGTGTGTGTTAGTGACTGACACTAGTGTCAGAGTTTTAGGTAACGACCAATGTCAAAGACAGTGACCGGGACTGACGGCTAAACGTGCCCTCCGAAGCACGGATCATCTTACTTATCAGACAATCAGGTGATCAGCCTGCAATGTCCTAACCAAACTAGGATATTAGTGGCCATTTGTGACAGTTACTACTTATTGGTTTCTATTCAATTTGAACAAGCAATCACTTTGTTACACAACATTCACATTGGAAAAGTTGGCACTGTTTTAGTAAGTAAAATAAAAAAGCGATTAACAGGGTAGACAAAGTCTCCATGTCTCTATGGAATGCACGGCTCTGGCTTATCAGAAATACAGAAGCCACTTGAAGGAAAGCCTTGAGGCCTTGTTCTCATAGTTTACATAGGACGGCCTAATCTGTTGTTCAGAGGCACGTGTAGCTAAAACAATATTGTTACAAGAGTAATGAACTGAAAGGATACGCCCCAGTCTTCCTTCTAAAGTCAATATTAAAGTACTATTAATACCGTTCCCCTTAAAGGAAAGGTCTAACAAAATGTTGACTTACCTACTTGACTTACAATAAAATAAATATGCTAAAATAATTTAATAGGCAAGGTTAGTTCGTTAGTGTCCAAAGTTATGTTAATGATAAAAAATTAATGGTTCAAATCATAATCAAAAAATTGATATAAATTGATTATGATTACTTAACTAATCATTATCTCTATCCATTGATTTACTCATTTGCGTGCCTCGGATATTTTTAGAGGTTTTCGTTGCAAGGCCTTCATTTTTAAGCTATTGCACAGCTTCTATCGCGGGCCTTGAGCGCGGGGCCCGAATCCAGACATTCCGTAACGAAAAAACCTCACGCTCTCCCCACTCCGCCTACCATGTAGGTTGCCGCTTTGTCTCCGTCGTCCGTTTGCGACGTTGCCGTCCTTCCTTGTTTGCAATAGCTTTACCGCGGCAGTCCCCGAGTGCCACACGTCTTTTTTTTTTTGTTTTTGCGTGCCTAAAACAAACAATACGAAACTTCGGAACTGTACTCTCACCGTGACCCGAGAGGCACTTGTATTGGATCATAGACAGATTCAAAATACGTTACAAGGTAACAATATTTGTATTTACATGATTTTCTCTCGGATAATTACAATTAATGTTGAAATGAAGGCTTATGAATAATATAATATATATATTGAATACCTATAAGGATAGTATAGTAACAGATAATCATTCCGTCTTATTAAAAAACACGGACTAACTTTACTACTAGGTTTAAACCAATATCAGCCCAAATCAGGTTAACATCTAGTAAAATCATGGTATAATAAAATAAGGTATTCTCTTCCCGTGACAGCTGATGACGTAGGTGGAACTTGACTACGTCATCAATTTGATGTGCTGCCACTGTGTGAAATTGAATTACCCGAACATAATTTATTTTTGAACTTTATATACCAACTTCGAATTAATAATCTATTATATCAATTTATAAAATATTGAATTGATGAATCACGCGAGAATTGCGAGATACTAACTAGCTATTCATGAACTAATTGAGAAAGTCCTTAAATTTACTGAAAAGAACAATCAGTGGCAACACTTTCGTGACGTAGTCAAGTTCCATCTCGGGAAGAGAATACCTTATTTTATTATACCATGAGTAAAATGACACTAAGTATCTCATCTGTCACTGTCAACTTAATTTGGGCGGGTAGTGGTTTAAACTTACGTAGTGTAAAAATTAGTCCGTGAAAATTAGACGGATTGAGTTCTATATAATAGTAGAAACTGAAAACTTACTAAGAGGCTAACTCAAATCTGTCTATGATTTGACCTTATCCGTTTATTAATAAACCAGCAACTCCCATGCTCTGTTTATCGATTGTTTTTATCCTTTAATCGACCTTCAAATCAGATAATTCCCCAGATGACACAGCGGGGTGTGCCTATACATAATTATAGCGGATACGGCACATTGTCTCTCAAATACTCTCAAACCTCTGAGCAGAAAATAACGATGCACAGAAGTGGAAGTTACTTATGCCAATCTCATACCAAAAAAAAATGCTTGATCCTGACGTGTTGCAGGGACGTGCATCACCGATTATTGCAGGGTAGACTAATTGTGGGGCCATTGCCCAGCAGTGGGACTAAAATAAAGCTCTCTGACTAAACTGACCCTATTAGTGTGTTTACATCCTGAGAGCCACTTATACGCGTCATAATGTTAAATATTAATAAATGTTCCTTTTAGCTTACCGCTTGTTTGAACTTAATCCAAAATAGGCTGGCATCGGCCATTTATGATTATTGCACTTTTTTCCTCAAAAGTTAAATGGTTAAACGCGTAACTTCTCAGTTTTAGCAAAAAAACACCTGGCGCACCACTTTCACATGGAAACCTTTCCATTGCAAACTGTTTTAAAGAGGTAATAATAGAAAAGAAAAATAAGAAACTTCTCCTAATTTCATCTGTTATCGCAAACAAAACAAAGTTCAGAGTTCAGAGATTTGTAATGCGACAATGCAAATAATTATCATTGGACAAGAAAAAATATCAAATATATACGACTAACACAAAAATCTTCGTGTTCCGTTTTATCCTCGAACATCTTCCGTGTATTTAAATTGGTAGCATAACACAAGCGAGAACCAATAACATTCTAGATTTCATCTCGGTACGCATCTCTGAACAAATGAATAGGCCTAAAATCGATATCATTCCTTATTGGTCAAAAGTGAAAAGAGATAAAAAACGTTGATTATTGAGATAGAACTAGCTTAAAGATAAGGACCATTTTTGAAATCAGCGTTTCACTAACCTAATGCTTTTTTCCATACAAAAATTTGCTTTAATTGTTACTAATGCGTTTCAAAAATGGCATTCATCAGCCAAAGTCTAAAATATTAGTTGTGTGCGCGAATACTTCATGTTTGTGTGCGTGGGTGAAGTACGTTGACGATCATACTACAGACGCAAATCCTTATCCATGCGTTGTGAATGTGTGCAAATCGAGACACGATGAACAATTGTCTTTTACCCTAGAGTACATGAGCGTATATACGTATAACCTAAGTAAGGTAGTACGTGGCGGTGGCCTGCATATGGCGCGATGGGAAACGGACGGGGAAGCGCGCGTTTATTTGAAAATATATTTCTATTTATAATTTATTATAATATAAAAAATGCGGATATATTAGGGAAGCTCCGGGTAGCCAATGTCTTTGCGTCTCTATGGACAGCACGTCCCTGACGTGTTGAGAGTAATGTACATAAACGCTGCGCTTATGAGGTGTGCAAAAATGACGTTGAAGCTATATACTACCAGCAACTGGATATACTAATGAAATAACTCGTATAATACGCAAAGAAGATTTAATTTAGTAGAAAGTCCTTTCGCTGCTCTGGCCAATCATGGCTCTGATAGTACAGAGAGAGTCGTGCTCCTGCAGTAGAGCCTAAAAAGACCTGATGATGATAGAAGATTTGCACGCGTACTCGTATAACAAACGACTTACATTCAACAGTGAGTGGAATAATGTTCAAGAAGTGTGTCACTCATAAATTAAAGTACCTATATGATGTCATAGGAGCGGTGTGGACTGAAAGAAGATGTAGTAACAAACAGTTGAGAATTTCATGTTGAGTTGAGAGATTTCAAACAAGTTGAGAATTTCATGTTGAGTGTGATGTGTCAGTGAGCCCTAACTAATTATATTAAATATATGTACATTGCTCGTTACTGAAGGGCACAAATTATGTTAGGTCATATCTGTAATATTAATAATTTATGCTCTAATGAAGGCGGACGAGATGATGACGCCATATTGTCATGATCGAGGGTTGTCATCTTTCAAAATTTAATCCCAACGCGTTTGACACTTCAGAGATCAATCTTTCAATCAAAATAAGAGACATTTTTAAGGTTTAGTTACGGGGGGGGACACACTTTTTTCCACTTTGGAAGTGTCTCCCGCGCAAAGTATTCGGTTTATTTGGTGACTTTTATATTATGTTACTTGCTGCTACGGAATCCTTCATGGGCGAGTCCAACTCGCACTTGGTCGCTTATTCTATTTAAATATCATTTGCAAGCCGGCTTATTTTAAATGCTCATTAAAATAAACAAATTTCGCAAACAATAAACCTGTAATGATGTAGTCCAGCTTTTGATAGGCAAATTCTATGTAAATGTCCATATTAGCGTATTTTGCCGGTTGATTTCACAAAATAATTAAATCGCATGTTTATTTTTGAATTCTCTCTTTAGTGCACTATACAGCGCGAAAATGAGAGAAAATTAAATTTAAAGCATTTCTGATCATGTGTATTTTGGTGGCTGTGAAATAAAATAAAATTTGTTACGTTATGAAATATTATTAACATGTTTCGGTCTTCTTCTTCTTCTTATATTTAAGAGCTGGGCTCTTGTCGGTGGAGTGCTTGGTATTCAGCTGAAATTATAAGGCGATCCAATTACATACAATGTCCTTTTTAATTAAGTACAAATATTTTAAGGGGTGATTCAGTCCATCATTTCGAACAACTATTCCCAATAAATGTATATCGAAATACGAAAAAAAAAATTTCATTTTCGATAGTAATGATATCACGTGACTACTTCGATTTGTATGAAAACCTAAAATTTTTTTTTCGTATTTCGATATACATTCATTGGGAAAAGTTGTTCAAAATGATGGACTGAACCACCCCTTAAAATATTTGTACTTAATTAAAAAGGACATTGTATATTATCGGGTTATATATTCTCTCTCACTTTTCATTCCCTTCAGTGCTTTTGATTTCTATTCGCTGGTAACAGGTCCTTATAGTTCATCGCCCAATCTGGTCCTGGGTTGGCCAGGCCCTCGTTTCCTATTGGCGTCTAGTCAGTGACTGTCTTGGTTCAGCGATCATCAGGCATTGGAGTGACGTGACTAGTCCAGTCCCATTTCAAGCTAACTGCTCTAGAGGGCTACGTAGACGCAATGCGATACTTTACCTGATGTAAATATACCGCTAAGGCGCTAACACATACTTGAGAGGGTGACTAAACAACTTTTCCTAAGCGATCAATGCTGAAATCACCAAAAAAATTTATAGAGGTGTATTTGGATGACTGATAGTACCTTTCTCCATAGCATAATTAATCTTGCCTTAATAAATAATTTCAGACACACTGTCTTCATCAACAAAGGCATCAATTCATCAGTGAACAAAAATAATTATCTGCCAGCCCTGCTGTCGGACAATGCCGGGAAATATTGACGTCACGCCCGGCAAGCTTAGAAATTTTATGGAGTATATCATAAAATGAACAAAAAAGATGTTGTTCGGTTGAAGGGCTCTTCTCTACGACCATGACGCCGATAAGATATTTTGTATAATAGTCTTTACCAACCAAAGCATCAATTCATCATTGAACAAAAATAGCTCTGCCAGCCCTATTGACGGACAACGGCGGGAAATATTGACGTCACGGCGAGCGAGCGCGAGCTTAGAAATTATATGAATGGAGTTTAGCATAGAAACTTAAAGTTTAGAATTTACGAAATTATTTCAATTTTTAATTGATTTTTAAATTTAGAAAACAATTAAGATACAATATTGTTTGATTGATTGAAGGGGTCGAAGTTTATAAATAAGTATCACGTTGATTACATCGTATGTATGTATAGTACGAGTTCCATCTTCTAAGCTGGCGACACCAAGAAAGATTTTTGAAATGCGGAGTCACCTAAACGAATGGCTTTTTCTTACAAAAAATCGTTCTTTTAGTGACTCTGCATTTAAAAAATGGCACCACTTGCCGAAGAGTGTCGTGCTCGAGACATGTCACGTATTACCTTACTTGACACCAGTACCCAACACTACCTATGCGTCACAAGGACAGTAAATCGATTATTTAAGTTTAATTTTCCAATGTATGTTAATATGTAAAATATGTATCTACGAAAATAATTTATAATAAATAACGGGTTGCCTAAAAAGTTAATGTAATTTGGTACAACTAAATACTAGTAAATCGAGTGCAATTTACCATTCAGTTTAAAACAAACCTTGTTTGCACTCTTTTTTGAGGTCCTTGACCTTAGGCCTAGCTGAAAGTCTATGTTGTTCTTTGCTCTTTGGTCCGAATCAGCGCATAGCGGAGCCCAGCTGACGGCCGCTTCATAATGATCTGGCGTAATTAATTATGTCAGAGAGACTGGCAACACTGATGTAATAGTTGCGTTGGTCATTCAGTGCATCTGTTTTGTTCAGGCTGATATAGCGTTGAGTTTAAAATGGACTTTAACTAATTATTATATCCAAAAATTTATTTGTTTTCTTCTAAAATGGAGATTCAGTTGTCGACCGCTTTGATTATGATCTGTCTTAAATAATTATGTCAAAGAGGCGATTGACAACATTGATGTAATAGTTGCGTTGGTCGTTCAGTGCATCTGTTTTGTTCAGGCTGATATAGCGTTGAGTTTAAAATGGACTTCAACTAATTATTAAGTCCCAAAAAATTCTTTATTTCCTTCTAAAATGAAGATTCAGCTGTCGACCCCTATAATTATTGTATGCCTTAAATAATTATATCAGAGAGGCAACTAGCAACAGATGTTATACTTACATAGTTGCGTTGAGTTGTTCAATCCACCCGTTTAGTTGAGGCTGATATGGCACTAATTAAAACATCAACACTTTTTAATGCTTATATTTTTTTTATATAAGTACAAAATATAAAGTTATATTAGTTTTAATGATTAAATCATTTAAATGGTTGTAACTTTTATCTAACATGTAGTAGGCATTATAGGTCTAGTTTAGGAAATCGCTGCATTTGATTTATGTTAAAAAAATATATACTCATCATCAGTATTATCATCATCAATAAATTTAAGAACTAGGTTCTTGTCGATGGAGTATTTTTCATGTCTTCCTATTTTCGGCTAAATGCTTGAAATGCCTATACGACCTAATATGCTCAATAAAGGTTTTATTATTATTAACTTTGAACGATTTTGTTTCTGAACCTCTTCTTTTAATACTAATTAATTAGTAATTAAAAATTGATATAATAGTAATAAAATTTATACACATTATAACTTAAGACAAACTAGACTAACTTAAAATTACTTAGATCTACCTTCTTCTTCTTATATTTAAGAGCTCTTGTCGGTGGAGTGCTTTCCATGTCTCTCTTCCTTCCGCTAAGTTCTTAACCTCCTTATATGGTTTCAAGTTTAATTTTTCTTTTATTTGGTCTATAAATTTTCTTCTGGGTTTTCCTACTCCTCTTTTTCCTTCTGTTTTTCATTCCATTATTGTTTTAAAGAACGCATAGGTCTACCTATTTGTATAAAATTATAACAGCGAAACTAAACCTTCGTAAGTATCACCGTAACACGAGATGAGGTACTCAAAAGGCAAGACTTGAACAATACTGCTGATTGCACTAAACCCTACCATAAACAAGCCTAAGTGACATTGTCCCTCTAGGGTTACCAGCTACAAAACCGAGAATCCTGACAAATGAACACATTTGCATGAATATATGTGTATCCTATTTTAAACCACCGCCGAAAAAGAGGGGTGATATAAGTTTCAAGTTTTATATCGTAACGCCTAAACAAATGGGCCGATTTTAATAAGGTTTTTTTTTTGCTTGACACTTACTTAATTGAAATGATTCTTTGTATGATGGAAATCGTTTCAGTGATTTAAAAGCAATGAGATTTAAACGTTTGAAAGTCGTTATTAAGACATACTGACACGTCTGTAATCCTACTTTGTTTTAAATATACATCGTGTTACAAAAAGGGTACAAACCCAAAAGAGAGTACTTAAAGGTACTAATCAACGTGAACATCTTTTACTATGAGACCATCCCTGAAATCGCAAAAAAGAAATCTGCAGTTCCATAAATTTTGGCATAGTAGGTGTTTAATTTTGTACGAAGCTGCTTTTTTGCGCTTTTAGGGATGGTACCATAGTAAAAGTTGTTTATATTGATTAGTACGTATTACTTCCTTTTCGTTACACGTTGTATGTCGAGAAAGTAAGCTGGAAACCCTGCCCGACCCGCCCCAGCCCGCCAGACAAGTATCACACTCATTTGGCGAATTTAATTAAAACTTTACACGCGTACCGTGACGTGAACGATACAAGTAGACAGCAATGAACATATTTTGCAGATCATATTATGCTTGCTACGTTTTGCATTATTCTGTGTCTGATGCCAGCGGCGTTGGTCGATTTTTAGACAATCCCACGGGAACAAAGTATAATTTTAAAAAACCAGTAGCACTCCGGGAGAAGTGAAAACTCGAATAATAATTGGGTGTGTATTTTTTGAATCGTCAGGAAATATTGTTAATTCTGGTAATAAGCATCTCATTACCATATTTAATTCCAATCCGTTTAACCATTTTGTGGGGTAAAAGCGGGACAAACATTCATACATCCATACAAACTTTCATATTATAGATAAAAGAGAAACTAATTATCTTCTTAGTCTTTGTAAGGCAGGTAAAAAAAAAAACAAAAGAAAAATTTAATTAAATATGTTTAATTTTAACTGTAAGTCTTTTAATAAAAGCATGAAATAAGAAATTAAATAAATGACAGAGTTTCTGATGAAACATGTCCCACTGACATTAAATAGTAAGTAAATCTAGTAAAACAGAAATTTAGGTAGTTGCCGCGCAGTATATTTAAATTTAACTAACAAAGTTTCATTAGTTTTGTATTATAATAATTTAGTTTCGTTTAGAATAACTTTTTATTGTATCTACTGTAGAAATTGTTATTTTAATAATAATTAAATAGGAAGTAACATACCACTTTTTAGCCTGGATACAGATAATCTGTTAAGGCGCAAAACATTTAAATCATCATCGTCATCAGGTCTTTTTGTCTCCACTGTAGGAGCACGACCCTTTCTGTACTACCAGAGCCATACTTGACTAGATGAAGAGGAGGAGCTAGGTTACCCGGCGGGAGTGCGCATTGCTAGCGCTTTTGCAAGTAAAAGCGACGCCGAGTCATAAAAATTTCTCAAGCTCCTCCGTGCTTCGGAAGGCACGTATAAAAGGCCGTTGGTCCCGGCTGTCATCATTGTATGGCAGTCGTCAAGCTATGTCAGATGCCTTTAGGCAGCCTGATAATCCTTAGAGAGCCTGAAAATCTGACACCAGTGTTGGCCACTTACACGAAAAACAAAACAAACTTGGCTAGAGCAGCCAGAATACTTGGCCTACTCTCTCCTCGCTGGCCAGATGGGTTGGAGAGGATGTTTATTTTATATTAACTAAGTCGCCTGCTACGAAATCCACGGGAGGACTTGGAGTGGGCCTATTCTACTCTGCCGGAGACCACACGACATTAAAACATTTACATACTACATAACTAAGTACGTATATTTGTACTTTGGAACAATAAAGAATGATAAAATAAATAAATAATAGTTGAGTAGAAGATAGAAGGCAACTTTGTGGGGCAGCTACCTCTAATAGTAGGTATCTGTTATGATGAGAAGAGATTCCCGCGGTTTACAACGAAGCGGCATTACGTAATATAATATCTGCCACGAACGACGACCGAGTCTTGAGAGTAATTGCGTTAGACTCAGACATCTCCACAATTGTTTTGAAGATTTACTGTGCGAATTAAAGAGTGAAGTCGCTTATTTATTAAGGTAATGATAAAAGAATTAAGTCATACTCATTAGCCGTGTTGTTTCCGGTAGAGTCACTGACCTCCATAAATACAAGTACGCTGGACCTATGATACCCTAAGAAATGACAGCTCTTTATTGTGCCTATTTGAAGCGCCCCCAATGCGTGGGAAGAGAACTAAATCTGACGTAACTAATTCGGAAATGACTTTTATCGATGTCATTGTCCCTGTCTTATATTAGTTCCGTTCCCACCCACTTCTACTTTGCTTCAATGATCAGCGCCAAAATGGCGAAAATCAAATGGCCTCACTATGGCCCGGCTAATCATAGGTCCAGCGTACTTGTATATATGGAGGTCAGTGGGTAGAGTAGAATAGGACCCCTTCCAAGTCTTCCTGTGGATGTCATAGAAGGCGATTTAGAAAATCGAACAAGTTAAACGAAGCTAATTTTAAACATCAGTGAGACCTGTCCAACCCGTTTGGACAGCGTGGAAATTGTAGGTCAAATTCTCTGGCTGCTCTGGCCAAGTATGGTTCTGGTACTACAGAACACACCCTTTTCTTCTTTCTGCTACTTTACATGGTGTTGTTTAACTAACGGGATAGATATACCAATTGTTTTAAGATACCTAGTTAATAGATTCAGGTGTTACTTTGCGGAAGTCAAAGTTACATACTAAGTGATATGAATTACTTTGTGTTGCTGTTGGTGGCAAGTGGTGGTATGCTGGGTGGGACAACAGTAGTGGGTGGGCGCCGGCCGGCAATAGTTTGCATGAACTAACTGGTGGCGGAATCACACAAAGTAATTCAAATCACATAGCACTTGTTTTACAATCAGGGATATCGATTACTATGTGACGTAGAAAAGGAAAATCCGGAAAGCAAAACCCGAGCTTTTAAAGGACATAGCTATTTAAGATCATAATTGAAAAACGCTTAGAAGAGAGAAATATACTAAGTGATACTTAGTTAAAGAAACACTTGGTGGAAGATTTCCATTAACGAGACTCATATATCTTAATAAAATAAATTCAACAAAGTTAATCCATGCACTTTCCACACTCCGCGCTCAATGCTAATAGAATTACAAATGTAATCAATTATACATAAAGATCGTCTTCAGACTCAGGGCCGGAGACACTTTGCGTTCTATTTAGTTGAAACTGGGTTTGCACCGCAATGTCCAAGTTTCAAAGTCCCGATGAGTCGAAGTGTTCCATGTTATAATAACTTTAAAAAAATTTTAACTTTAACTTTAGAAAATTTTAAAAAATGTAATCAGAATTTATATGTAGTCGTACATATAAATTCTGATTACATTTTTTAAAATTTTCTGTTTTGTTCAGTAAATATATGTTCTTACAATACAATATCCACTGGATTCCAAATGGACGTAGGAAAAGAGGTAGAACGAGGACGAGATGGGCAGACGCCTTGAAAGAAGATTGGAAAGGTTAAGAAGAAAGAGGCAAAGCAACACAAACGGCTTAATAAATAAGAAAACCATACAATAGTTATGAAGACTTCTTCAAATATGCATATGTCTCAATTTCTTTCACAAAATTAGACGAGTAGTGTTTATTCATAAAATCGTTATCTCTAATCAATTTAATAGTTAAATCACACTATCACACTAATACTATAAAAGCAAAAGTTTGTGAGTGTGTGTGTATAATTGTATATGTATGTTTGTCAATCGCAAACGGCTGGAGCAATTTATATAAAATTTGGTATGCAGGAAGCTGACACCCTGGAACACATAAGATTAATACTTTTTCCCCGGGGTTTAACTCAAATAAATTTATAACATACTTTGATTACACTCTCATACACATTTCAGAAAGTGTAAAACGTCACACAGCTCTAGACTGGGTATAATTTAAATATAATAGGTGTTACCCGTCTTTAACTCCCTCACAGTTCAACTTCCAATTAGTGACCCCATTTGGAAACCCGCAATTATACAATCGTAGAACACATCAACCCACGTCCCCAGAGATTAAGTGGTTGTCTAACGGAATTACTTTGAAACTTCGTGTTACTCTCTGGATATAATAGAACCGATTGTGGGTTTGCTTCCTACTAATTTGACACCTATTCAGTTTGTATAAAATTTGATTTATCGTAATTTTAGGAGCAGATTTTTTTGGTGAACTTGTTATGTAATTTTATAAAGCAATTTGAATTCGAGGATATCATAAAGATCTGAATCATAGCTTTATTAGGCCCCATGTAAAATTAATCACAGAATTCCCTTTATAGGTACCTGAGTACAAGTATCTCTTACATTAATACTGACTACGAAAAGTATTTCTTTTCTTGACCTATCGTCTCATTGCTGTGCCTAGAAAGTATAGAAACATAAAATATACTTACATATGCAGTCGCTTAATTTATTCATTTGAAGACAAGATGGCGACTAAGCAAACTGTCTCCTATTTTAACTTGTTCATATATTCCATTGCGAAGCTACATTGCGTTTGTAAAAAATGAGTAACAGAGTTAAATTGCACTTACTTGCAATAATAGAGCCTGCCATCCCTCCCAGTATGCACTGTCCAACCTTCCTTCAGTTCCGCTTGCAGTCTCTCCAAAGCCGCCTCATCCTCCAACGCCCTGGGCCTTGGACTACCAGACCCCAGCCTCGGACTTCCAAACTTCGGACTGGCGCCCAACTTGGGACTATTTGTCCCCAATCTTGGACTATTAGAGCTTGAAGCTCCATCGCTCAAGCTTGGGCTGCCTGTTAATCTGGAACTGAAGCTTGGGCTAGGGTTAGGGCGAGGACTGGGGGCTAGTTTCGGACTGGCCGTACCGCTGGGACCAGGCGACGAAGACGCCTGCTGCAGCAGCATCGCTTTCACGTCATCGCACCATCTCGAAGGCTTTTATCTGGAACAAAGAAAATTATTTTATAAGTAACAGGCGACGTTGTATTGGTTTTCCACGTGTATGAATGAATGAATGATTAATGAGTGAATGATAAATGATTGATGAATGAATAAATGAATAAAAAACTCATTGCACCAATACAAAAAGCTGTCCAGCAGTGGACTTCCTGTGGCTGATACGATGATGACGAAAAAGAAAAAAACAGTAATAAATTCTTGTACATAAAATACATTAAGTACAATGAACGGTCTTATCGTTTAGAGCGAGACGTGAGTATGCATGATATGCACCTTCACGGTAATATGTCGAGTATGCAAGTGAAAACATCAAAATCCGTTGTCTAGGTCTCGAGTTGCTTCGTCACAACAATGATTGATTTTTGCGGCACGAATATTAAATGTATTTCAGTGTCTGCCGTGTTTGGTAACGTAGGTACTTTATTGTTATATCGACAAATATCGACAAAAGGTTGCAATTATAATCAATAGCGTTGAAGCAGTATTAAAGCGGGCTCAGCAGCGGCATCAGCTAAAAACCTCAAACGACGCAAATATGAAAGTATCGGAAATGACTACATATTTGAGCCGTGTGGGGTTGAAACTTTAGGACCGTGGGGGCCATCAGCTCACAAATTATACGGCGCTATCTCAAGGAAACTTATTGAAGTTTCCCGTGACCAGAAGGCTGGCATATATCTAGGTCAGAAAATAAGCATTGCCATACAACGTGGCAATGCAGCCAGCCTTCTGGGCACATTACCGCAGGGTAAACAATTACCGGGCCTTTTTTATTTGTAAATTAGTTTTTTAATCTTTATTTTAGTTTTTAAGAAAATTTAATGTGTACTTATAAATATATTTTTTTTAATAAAAAAAAAAGCGGCCAAGTGCGAGTCGGACTCGCCCATGAAGGGTTCCATAGTAGCAAATAACATAATATAAAAGTCTTGTAGTATGTTTTTTTTAATTTTTATATTTGAGTTGATTGAATGAAAGGTAAATTGCCGTTTATGATGATGACGTATTTAAAAAAAACTACTTACTAGATCTCGTTCAAACCAATTTTCGCTGGTAGATTTCACGGTAATGAACATCATATATTTTTTTTAGTTTTATCATTCTCTTACTTTAGAAGTTACGGGGGGGGGGGGGGGGGACACACACTTTTTTCCACTTTGGAAGTGTCTCTCGCGCAAAGTATTCGGTTTAGAAAAAAATGCTATTAGAAACCTCAATATCATTTTTGAAGACCTATCCATAGATACACGTATGGGTTTGATGAAAAATAAATTTTTGAGTTTTAGTTCTAAGTATGGGGAACCCCCAAAATTTACTGTTATTTTTCTATTTTTGTGTTAAATCCTTAATGCGGTTCACACAATACATTTACTTACCAAGTTTCAACAGTATAGGTCTTATAGTTTCGGAAAAAAGTGGCTGTGACATACGGACGGACAGACAGACAGACAGACAGACATGACGAATCTATAAGGGTTCCGTTTTTGCCATTTGGCTACGGAA
The DNA here is from genome assembly GCA_963555685.1 of Acrobasis consociella. NCBI lineage: Eukaryota > Metazoa > Arthropoda > Insecta > Lepidoptera > Pyralidae > Acrobasis > Acrobasis consociella. Next base: position 1,735,105 of record OY743112.1, read on the forward strand.
CCCTAAAAATATGTCATGTACTAGAATTTATTCTGTGGTTATAGCGTCTATTTTAACCCCTGACATAAAGAGGGGTGTTATAAGTTTGAAGCTAATGTCTGTCTGTACGTATGTCTGTGGCATGGTAGGTATCAAAAAGGTGGATCGATTTGGAAGCGGTTTCTTTTACGTGAAAAGCAAGTTCCCTTGCTATGTTTGAGGAAAAGTGGGGGTTCATACTTGAAAATCGAGGTTGTCTATTCACCTGGTATTTAATAGATCGTGGAATTGATATCCATATCTATATATGGATATCAATTCCATCTGACATCAGGTGGAATATCCCGCTTTTCATTACTAGATGGTCGATGTTTTTATATTGACTGGCAAATAAACTAGACTACCTTAATAATGACAGGTGCAATTATTTTTTTTTATTTTATTTATTAAGAAAACCAACAGCATAACAACACTAAATTAGGTTAATCTTATTAACAGTAGCAAAGCCAATAATAGGTTTCCCTCGCTTTTACAATTGTTTAACTGATAATGGTGAAATCAACGCAATTTAACACGTATGTTGCCGATTCTATAGAAAAAAAAATTAAATCCTTTTTATAGAACTTCATTCTAGATCTTAGCAATCCCGGCAATTGCTCATTTTATAATATAAAGCATTTCCTAAGTAAATCAATAACCATTAAAACCAGGTGAACTGCCACTGTCAATTTTGTAACATAACGAAAAGAAAATAACAAAGAGAAATCACAAAATAAAAGAGATATTTTTATACTCAGCGTAAATAGGGGAGGTCGGAACAACAAAGGACACGCTCATTTCCGGCAGAGCTAGGGTAACAACATATCAAATGCCAACAGCACTCCAAAACGCCGAAAAGAAACGTCCAAATAAAACGGGCTCTCTAAAATGGCAACACCGATTAAAACTGGCCGCAAAAAGTCCACTAGAAATGCCTCCCAAATTGCTGCGAAAAAAGAACAGACATTTCCCGCGCAAACCGTAATCGCTGGAACGCGACGTTCGAAATATGAATGAAAATGTCGGCCATTTTGACGATAGCATTTGTTTATTCGCGCGTTTTCATTGGCCACTCGATAAAGTGTGAGGATTAGGCTGTTTTGGAAAGTATTTTGTTTACTTCGCGCGTAAAATCCGTAAATGGGTTTGTAAAAAACCTCTCGGATACGAACTGTCTGCTGCGTAACGAGGAGATTTACCCGTTGCATTCGCGGGTGCGTAGCTCTCTTATCGAGTGCTTATTGGGTTTAACTTTTTATATAGATATATCACCCTAAATACGGTGTCACGACCCTTTTCGAACCTCAGTCATTAGGCATTTTATTTATGTGGTGTGTTGTAACGGTTTTTGTGCGGATCACATTTATCCAACTGTCCCTTTGTTTTAATCAGTGTTAGTTAGTTTTTAAGCGTCATGGGATCAACCCTAAACATTTAAATTATAAGGATGGTTTACATGCTAATTTGTATAATATATCTATCTACATAACATACGTAATGTAATTTTGCCTTTTTGGTAGGTTAGTACCTACTTAAGCTTAAAAACTTTCGACAAATGCTAAAAGTATGGCTACTGTACTAGAAAATTCGTCCTACACTTTGTTTGGGCGATTTATTTTTTAGTACAGGTATTCTGAAAAGCAATTACTTATTTAAGTACATTCACAAATACATACATACCTACCTATAATATGTATATGTCTTAATTAATTCTAACTTCACCTAAAAACTGTTCTGTACAACCCGAAGGTTGACTGAATTGTTCTGTACAATTATTTCATGAACAATAAAGAATAAATAAATAAAATAAAAACTTTAGTAAATTGTACTCTCTTTAATCGTTTTTTCTTACGCAAATCTCTTCAATTAAAACGTCCATTTATTCAGCTAAGAGCCTAGACATCCATCTAAAACTAATAATATGAGCCTGCCAGTGCAAAAAAGGCTTTCCCAAATCTCGATTTTATTTTAGCAAAGTCTTGAATACAGATTATACAGACTCACATAAATCAGTTAGATCCAGCCAGTCGTGACTGGAATATAGGTTTTTTGAGAGGAAAATTGTCTCATTTGGCTGTAAGTAAGCACTTATTCCGCTTAATACTAATGTAGGGATGTAAAAGTGTTTGATTTACGCGTCTAGACGGTAATATTGATCTGGGCTCAGCTCGCATACTTGTTTAAATTCCTTCATAGTGCTTTAAAGTAAAGAAAATATAGAAGCGGTGTGGCCAAGCGGTTTAAGTAATAAGTAAAAACACTTTACTGTACTAAAATATATGAAAATACCATTTAAATATAATAATAAACGTATAAAAAAACTAATTTTCTATTAAATTTGTATGTAATTTTACTTTTCCGAGTACATTTTATGAGTTAGTCGCCTGTAACTTTTTAATTTGTAAACCCTAATTAGCTCAGATAGTTGTTACATATATTACAGCTGTGAATTTTTTCACGTGTCCATATACAACCTGGAAGCAGCATAATCCTAATAAATCGAATCACGGGCTATACAAGATCACTATAGTATAATGGAATTAAAATAACAGTTAAAGAACAAAAAAATTGGCAGTGTGCAGCCGCCCGCGCAATTTGTACGGATATGACGTTTTTGTTTTGTTTCTTGACTGTTATTTTAATTTGTCAGTTATACACACTTCAGTCAGTCACTTCGTTTTACACCAAAACTATAAACATAGTAGTAATCCTTCTGTGTTTTAGATATTTTGTACCCGTTGCAGAACGAGATATGCATTCGCGACGGCTCTTTTGAGTAAGTAATGATCCAGCGATCTGTATTGTCTGCTTCCTCCGTTTACAGCATATTTTATCAATATTCTCTTCTCATTTTTATTTATCGATTCACTAAGGCGTACAGCTCTCGAGACGTAATCTCAGCTTTGAATTTGTGTAAGTGCACGTAGAAAGTGTAGGTGACACATCGACCTAAGGCACGGCATCGCCCGCACCGGTTTTTACTGGTTTTTGAATCTCGGCCTGAGACGCGGCACGTCCCTGGTGCGTCATTTCTCTTACGCCTTGAGGGCTGTAATTCTTTATTACAAAAACATAATAGAGCAAAGGCGGTCTTTATCTTTGTCAGGCATCCTTCCTTGATATTTGGTTAAAAGGCCATGGTAGTCATGTCATCCCTGACGACGTCAAGACAGTATTTCAAAAACAAAGCACGACCCTCTCTGTACTACCAGAGACATACTTGGCCAGTGCAGTCAGAGGACTTGGCCTAAACTCTCCACGCTGGGCAGACGGGTTGGAAAGCTTATAAGCTTTGTTTAGCTTGTAAGTTGTAATTCCTAAGTCGCCTTCTACGACATCCACGGGAAGACTTGGAGTGGTCCTATTCTACTCTGCCGGATACCACACGGCCACAAACTATAAAGTGTCTCTATTATCTTTAAATAATTAACTAGGTAATGTTTCCTCCAAAGACAACATTACACAATTTTATTCGACCCATAGAGCAAAACAGCGATTAAGAAATATCAACAATGGCTGCCAGTTCCACGTTGTGCGAGTGAGATGGCAATAAAACATTAGCACGTGCGACAGAGATGACATAACATGTGACAGGTAGCCGGCCAATGACCTTTCGTTTGAACAATTTTCGTGTATAACCCACTTTGTTAACAAATTAATTTAATTACGTCGAATGGGCTATAATTTCACACATTCAGTGAGTTTAGTGAGATTTTGTGGTTTGATAGCGTCATTTTAAGGCTTTCAGTGATTTATGTGCACTTTGCCCTCGTTTTTAACACACTGTTAGTGCGGTAATCCTGTGAAATCATTTTTATAGAAAGTTAATATTCACACATCAACTTTCTACAAAAATAATTTATAAAAAGGATGTAGGACGGTATGAATATTAATATGAACTTAAAGGTTTTTAGTTTGCACATCTGTATTTGGTTTGGTCCAGTAGATATATCCGAATTGGCTGTGACAGACAGACGGTCTTACAGACGCATTAGTGATCCTATAAGGGTTCCGTTTTATTACCAATTTTTTTATACCACACCCTAAAAATAGTTTTATGATCATCAACATAAAGTATCCCAGGCTATCTAAAGTAACGCAATAAACCTTATCTTTCAGACATACTATTAAATAGCCTCGATGATAAATGATTTCTTCGATCTTGATGTTAAGAGAAGCAGCTAGTAGGTACTTACTTACGTTATACTTTTCCTCCCAGATCTGATAACAGATAATTAAGATGGGTAGTTGTCAGATATCTGCAATATAGTAACGACTTTGCCTAAGTAATCAAATGAATTAAGATTCAACACCTAAAATGCGTCACTTTAATCGAAAAGGTATAAAAGTACCATTTAGAAATTAACCTTTATGGCGTAACGGAAATACCAGCGGCCGAGCCTAGTCGACATTTACGTTCCTTTTTCAGATTTACCAACATCGCAACGTGATAGGTCACTGAGCCTTGTAACTTGTAAACTAGGGTGTGGGTGGAACTTTACACCAATTACTGCAGGTCAAATGGCTGCCCATTAAGTGGAGTGACATGTCTATAATTAGTTAAGTCTATAGACCGTGTGTGTTTACGAAGAAACATCGTGAAAATTTGTAGGAAATAAACTAAGTAATAAACTATAGTTTACTATAGAAGGGCATAGAATGAGATTTTTAGATTATCAAAAAGATAAGGCTATCTTTACATACAATAAACAGTAAAAGCAATGTGTCTGTACATTGAATATATTTCCAAAAAAAGAAAACTACAAAATAGTTAAGTTTAATATACATAGTTGGTTAAAAGGAAAGAACTAAAATACCAAGGTAACTATGTTACAGAATTAAATAACACATTTTTATTAAGTACAAGCCGAAGCCCGCGACTTCGTTCGCGTGGACATTATGTTTCCGGAAAATTCTCTTTAGGCTGAACAACTTTTGCTAAGGCATTATTTTTATATTTCTCATAGTTTAGCTGGACCATTATGGCTCTGTATCAGGTGTTCCATTTTCCAAAAAAACAATTATACCCTATATGTAACCAGGCTTAACAGCTTTATAACAAAAAAGTTTCATTCGAATCCGTCCAGTATTTCCAGAGATTAGCAGACAGACATTTTTTAAATTTTTAACGGGATGACAAAGTCTTAATCGCCTCAAAAAAAAATTTGAGACTGTTTTAATGTATATAGAAGATAAAGATAGTATATAAACAATTCACACGGTAAAGCATTTAATTAATAACAATATGCAAACACTACTCTAGAATTAAACTTGAAAGCTTCCTATCCTAACTCAGAACTGTCACGGTAATCCCTCGGAAGACGTGTTTACTCAAAGGGTTCTAGTGGGGCGTGTAGTTGAGCTCCTACATCGTCATTGGCAGCTCCGTAACCTTGTTGACTAAATATAGAAAGCGAATAGTTGTAGGTAAAATATATTAGGTTATATGATACGACACGACGATTTCATAAAAAGCAACATTGAAGGGAAGATAGATGGGAAAAGAGGACCAGGAAGACCGAGGCATAGTTAGATGAAGCAGATAAAGGTAAAGGTGAACGTGGTGACGTACAGAGAAGTAAAATAACTGACGGACGAGAAAGACAAATGGAAGAAGAGCACAGCTCTTAAATAATATGGTAGATAACTCTTTATTGTACCTAAGGACATGTATGAAGGGAGTGATGTGTGTAGATGAAGCGCAAGAGGTTTGTCAAGATCGTAGCAAGTGGAGGTCCACAAACTCTGCCTCTGTAGGAAAAAGGCGAATTCAATCTCGGCAATCCTTTACCGATTTAGCTAATTTCATCATCATCATCATTTCAGCCGCATAACGTCCACTGCTGGACATAGGCCTCACACAAAGATTTCCAAAATGACCGATTAGCCGGATCCCATCCGGGGATTCTTAGCACCCCCTGCCCCGCCGTTACCATGACCGCTACCGGAGTCAGGACTAGCGGGGCTGCCGGGTACTGGGGGCTGTTCATTTTTTTTCTATTTATAAGCGGATATTGCTATACTCGTCACGCTTGGCAGGCGGGTTGGCGAGCGAAGCAGGAGTCACTATCGTACTTCCGACGCTGCTGCCCATCGGAAGTCTGTTCATGTTTAGTGACGGGAAAATCCTTTAGTCGCCTTTTACGACATCCACAGGAGGAAACAGAGTGGTTTTATTCTAGGCCGGAAACCACACAGCTAATTTTATAACTTGTAGTTATCGTAGAACATACATACAAAGGCCCAATTGTCAAAGTAAACTCGCTCGCTTCGCTTAAAATAGCCACAGCCATATAATCACGAGCTCGGCAACTTTTCCCGCCAAAACTTTGTGAATCCCGGCTGTTAGCGAGATTGCGAGAGCTTGCGGACAAGCTGTGAGCTGGTGTTCGATTTATGGTCTAAATACAGAAGTATACCTTGTTTATACCATACTCATCATCATCATTTCAGCTGTATAACGTCCACTGCCGGACAAAGGCGAAGGATTTTCCAAAATTATCGATCTGGAGCACCCAGCGCTTTCCAGCGACCTTGGTCAGGTCGTCAGACCACCTTGTGGGTGGGTGTCCTATGCTTCGCTTGCCGGTTCGTGGTCGGTGGTCGCCAATCGAGAGAACCTTTATGCGGCCAACTCAGATTAAAGGATGTTCTTTAATCTGAGGCGGCCAAGTTCGTCGCGCGACTTCAACGAGCTAATCCGCTGGGCTGTCCGTGCCATTATTTCCTACGAATTTCCTTATTTCTGATCCGATATACATATATTATACTATACTATATAACTATACTCGGGGACTATCAATGTGGCTTCCGTAGAAACCGCAGCACAGTGGACCAAATGTTTCTCCTGAAACAAATTATGGAAAAACGGTGGGAGTATGGCCAAAGTGTCCATTGTCTTTTTGTGGATTTCACTAAAGCATACGATAGCATCGACCGAGAGACACTCTACCAAATAATAACTTCTTTCCAAGTACCGAAAAAGCTTGTGAGAATGATCAAGATAGCTACGGGAACAAGTAAAATGCGGGTGAGAGTTGGAGGGGAACTGACTGAGGAGTTTGAAGTGGTAACCAGACTCAAGCAGGGGGACGCCCTTTCGCCTATTCTGTTCAATTCGGCTCTCAATCTGGCTCGAACACATCATTCGAAAAGTCCTACAGATAGATGGAGGAATAGAGTTGAACGGAAAGCACAAAATTGTAGGGTATGCCGATGACCTTGCGATCCTTGGGCAATGTGAACAGGAGGTAATCGAAATGACGGAGATACTGGAGGAAGAGGGAAAGCATGTAGGTCTCAGAATCAGCCGTGAGAAGACTGAATATCTTCACATGAAACGGTACAAAGACCCCAGAGCCAGGAAAAAAAGATCTTCATGTGAATAGCATAACCTGCAAGGGTGTCGACAAGTTCAAATATCTCGGGTGTACGATTACGGATACAAATCAGAGGGAGAATGAAATCGACATTCGCATAGTTAACGCCCTAAGATGTACAGCAGCCCTTCACAAGGTGTTAGTGTCCAAGTTGATAGGCAGAACTACAAAAATTCGGATCTATAAAACAGTCGTTAGGCCGATTTTAATGTACGAGTGTGAAACTTGGACGCTAACTTTGAAAGAGGAAAACAAACTCTTAGTGGCGGAACGAAAGATATTGCGAAAGATTCTGGGACCAACAAAAGGAGAAGATGGGGCATGGAGGCGTAGGCACAACCGGGAGATAGAAGAACTAGTGTCCGAGCCGAGCATCATCGGAGAAATAAAATCTTCCCGACTTCGCTGGCTAGGACATGTGGAGAGGATGGAAGAGGATCGAGCCGCAAAGAAAACAGATCATGGTCAACCGTCCGGGCGCTGTCCCGTGGGGCGTCCAAGATATCGCTGGAAGGATGAAGTCGTCAAAGACCTGAAAGAGCTGGAAGTGTCCGACTGGTCAGATTTGGCACAAAATAGGAAAGAATGGCGCACTTTAATGTCGGAGGCCAAGATCCACTTCGGGTCGCTGAGCCAGCGAAGTAAGTAAGTAAGTATATAACTATACACTAATATATATTATACTACTACTAGTAACTATGAAATTATTTTCACTTGAGGGGTGCTTGCGGTGCGGTGATTTTCATTTAGCTTATTTTCTGCATGTAATTTGATTGGCTAAAGAACAACCCATTGTGTATCACAATAGCACATTCATTAGACAATATATTTTGATATATCTTGTATTTTTTAAAGTGTTAATTAATCGTAAATATAAAAAAAAAAAAGATCTAGCAAAAGCAGTTTTTTCTTTCATCAGCCTACTAGTTTATTGTATTCTATACCCTCGTTATTTTGCACCAACTGCGTGACAATTTAAAATATGAATTTTTCGCTAGACTGCACTACACTGTCGCTCTGTTCCTCAATAAATAAATTTCAAGCCTTTTGTTGGTAAAATTTTAAACGTAAAACCAAGAGTCTTTCTTTTATAGGGTTTTAGGGTTCTTAAACGGGTAAACAAGGCGCCCTTATAGTTTCGCCATGTCTGTCTGTTTGTCAGACACATGAAATTCATTCATATATATATACACAAGTTTTGAAATTAAAAGTAATAAACGACTAACTTATAAAATGTACTCTGAAAAGAAAATTTCATACAATTTCAATATAAAATGAGTGTTTAAACGTTTTTAGTGGCGTTACTCCAAATAGGCATTCGTAACTACGGAACTCTACACTGCGCGTGACCCGACACGCACTTGACCGGTTATTATTTATATTGTTTGGACATCGACAGTGGACTTCTTTTTTTAAATTACTTTCTTAAAATTGTCAATATTTTCGATTAAAGCTACAACCATGCTTTGTGTCTGTACTCTGTACATCAGATGTAAGGGCCCCATCCACGCGTGTTTGTTTATGGTAATGAGTGAGTCATAGACTAGCGCCACGCGTGGGCTAAGGTCGACGGGTTGCGTCTCCGCGAACCGGTTGTCTATTGCTATTGTTTGTCTGTTTCGATATGACGTAACTATATACGGATACATATATTGAAACAGTAAAAAGAAATAGCAAAAGTTGTTCAGCCTGATGAGCATTTTCCGGAGTCAAAAAGTCCACGTGAACGAATTCGCGGGCTTCGGCTAGTTCTACATATGAAACTGTGAAACGTAAGCATGATGAACTGTGAATAGGCATCAAAAGATGTAGATAACAAAATTCTAAGCCAGATGTGCAAGCAAATTTGAGAAAATAAAGAAAGACAATTTTGCCTTTCTTAACGTTAATCTAAAATAAATCCTACCAAAAACATACATGTACTGAAAATAGGGACCAAGTTCAAAATCTAACAAAAGAATTGAGATCTGAAAGGCCGCCAAGTTCTGTAGAGAATCCTAAATTTGTTTATAACATTGGGCCTTAACCAGATTTTCGGAAGGAAGATCCTTTTTGGACGCTACGGAATTGGCGAATGGGGGCTAGGCAAAAAACAGTGTAAGATTTTTCCATCACTTCAGGGGCTTTAATTTTTGTAACTTAGTTTGTTTTTCTTCATCCACAACACTCAGTTTCATATGATTTGCGAAATTCTTAATATTTTTTTGGTAAACAAGTCATTGTGTCATTTACAAACGCTAATTTTGAAAATTGGGCCAAAAGGTCAAATTAAAATGTTAAAGCTCTAAATAAACCATATATTGAGTTGGTGTGGGCAGCCCAAATTGGATGAGGCGACTGCATTGCATCTAGTTAATTTTTTTGACCTCTAGGACGCAAATTGCAAATGGTAGGTCTCTCGTATCTAAATTGGTCTTGGCTTCTACTCTCATTTTTAACAAACTTCAAAAACTAAGGAGGTTAACATATTTTCAGAAGTAATGTTTTTTTAACAAACTTCTTCCATACAATAAACGTGATTTTATACAGATAGTGGTACGCAACCATTTGTACGCGAGTCCGACTGATTATTCGAAGACGCCTGGACCAATTTGGAAAATACTTTTTTGTTTGAAATGGTATGCCGATAGTAGTCCCATAGAATTTTTATCAAAATCGGTTGTGTAGTTTGGGGTTGAAGACAGTTTTTAGTTTAAAAAAATGATTAATATGTAAAGAATCCTGGACTCATTTGGAATATTTTTGGTCCCATATAAATTTTATCAAAATGGGTCGTGAAGTTTGGCGTTAAGGGTCCCCCGACCCTAGACCAAAATACAACTTTCCATACAAACGTAGTCTACGTTTTATTTCAAAACGACATGTCCGATTTGGGCAAAATTTTGTAATTTTAAAGATATTGCAATTATCTAGGTTTATAACTAGTTTCCGACGGTAAAAATATGAACTTGAAATAGAATATAGTGTTTTATATCATTTTTGACCATTAGTATGGGAAACTTCTAAATCGTTATATTTTCTTTCCAGTTCATAATTTTGTAGGAAACCAGTTATAACCCTAGATAATTGCAATTTCTTTACAATTACCAATTTTTACCGGAATCTGACATGTGGTTTCAAAATTAAACGTAGACTACGTTTGTAAGGAGAAGTCTAGGGTCGCCGGACTCTTAAAGTCGGTTATTATTTTTGAAAAATTATTCGGCATAATAGTCACTTCGTATGAGTTTTGTATTAACTGATCAAAAAATACCAAGGGAATATCTATCAAAAATTTGCAAATCTCCACAGTGATACTTATTTTTCTGTTCTAAATCGAAGACTTCGAAATAGAACAAGATTGACTTACAAAAGATTAGTTAGACGGTCAGCAAATAGCTCGCCCCACGGGCGTTCTGTAGCTCTATAAATTATTTATACCTCGTTGTCCCACCTCCTCTTTTATTAGACATCACAATCACATTCTAAGGTACATCTACTCTTATACGATTATTTCATACCAACTTATAATCATCTATGTAGGCAACAAAGAAACAAAATAGAACGTACAATCGGTTCCCTTTCCACGTAGATTGTAAAAACTAGTGGAAATCAACAGTGCGGCTAGCAACTCGTCACTATTTTAATTCATTATCCACATACGTCTTCATAGTCGTTGAAGTGGCAGTGAGCGGGACACATAGCGCGACGAACCGATGGCCGATGGGGCAAAAAGGTTCTTATGTAATTTTCCAACTTTGGTGTTTTTGCCACTTTGGTCAATTTCTCACTATGGTCATTGTACCAAATAAACATTTTTTCTTTCTTTCTTTAGACACTTTGGTCAATTTTATACTATGGTCATTTGACTCCGGAAGGGAATGGCGGCCACGTACTGGCAAGCAAAGCGTCTGACAACCTGACCAAGGTCGCTGGAAAGCTTCCGATGAAGGCCGCTTTAGATCGGTCATTTTGGAAATCTCCTATGTCTAGCAGTGGACGTTATGCGGCTGAAATTATGATGAAGATAAATGATGAGGTTTGATCATCAAATCGCATTGAAGTTTGAACTATTCGTAAAATCTTGCCTAATAATCAATCATTATCAGGTCTTTTCTTTTTAGTCTCTAGTCTGCAGGAGCTCGAACCTCCATTGAGTATATGGTTTGCGTTAGAAAGGTCAAAGTCTCTGACTACTCTGGGCTGTGATTATACTACCAGAGCTAGGCCAGAGCAGCCAGAGGATTTTGCCTACACTTCACCACAGAATTACATATAGAAATCTTCAGAGATCCCGCGCAATATTGTCCCCGTTCCCCGCCCAAGATCCTCTCTCCCGTTCTCACCTTGTCGAGGGTGTTGATCGGCGAACACACACATTGCTATGTGCACGGATGTATAGTTTCGTCTGTAGTAGTCATAAATGATACTCCACTTCTATGAAGTGCCATACCTTTGATAAAAGTAAACCACACGGCGGCGCAGTTAATGGAATAAACGAACTTATTTATTATTTATATACATATATGAACCAGAGGACGGCAGAGAAAGTGCGCAGGAAACTGAAAGCGGTCGGTCGGGTTGTGTGCACCATGTAATGTGACGTGACGTCTCGATCTTACTAACAAACACTAATTTTGTCTCCGAGTTTTGTATAACACAATAATTAGTACTGTAGTGTCCTGTTGTACGTATGGAGAGTAAGGTATCGGCTCGCCAGCTAGACACAACGTCTAATCCAATTGCTTCATTTATTTATTAAGTATGTGTGCACTCAATTGTAATAATATGTATGTATATAATATTATTAGGTTTATTTTAGCAAGGTAAAAGCGTGAAGTCTGCAAATCAATTTTAAATTAATTTCCGGAGTTTCGGTTCTTAGTTAAAGCTGGAAAGTCGACCCTGATTATCAAAACAGCTCTGCTAACGAAGATCTGCAGCTAGATCAGTATAAAATCATTTCATAATAAAACTCGAAAGAATCACGGAAGTTCTTAAAACATAAACAAGACGTTCTTTACTATAACAGTGTAGCTGTAAATTTCCATACAAAATATGATAACGTCTTTTTTATATGTTGTTGATATATTAGAAATATTGCGTTCAAGTTTAGGGGGAAGTCAAATTTGAAAACGTTATCGCCCGAAACAATATTTGAGACGGAAAAAATAGGCAATCCTCTAGCTAGGTCTTGCAATACATACTCTATCGCACAATACGGGTCGGCTCGGCAGGCAGAGTGGCGTGAAACAGATGTAATTTTTGCAAAAACGCGTACCGGCATTACACAATCCTCGTAAAAAATCATTACGTATAAAATAATATTTGAGGAGCTCGGTGGACCGGCGGGAGGGCCTTTCGCAAGTAAAGCGACGGCGGTCGTGGTCCGCATTTGGACCTGAAAAATCTGACGCCAGTGTTGGCCACACACGAAAAACCAAACAATGTATAAAATAATGTAACTACTTCAACAATATGATTTATTTCCTATTAACACTTCATTTTTATAGTACAACTTCGTAATTTACAAGAGCAATTCGTCAACAATCATGATGGCGGATCGTTGTCGAGAAATATTTGCAATACGGTTTACGGCTCGTAAACTGAAACTGTCTGAAACATTCCGCGAATGTCTGCCATTTGTGAAATGATTGCAGGCATGCGACGACAGTGCTGATTGTACTAATGTTTAATACATTTCGAAATTCCAAGAAAAATCGACATTATCGTATTTGATTTATTGCAAAAATCTATTAAGTACCTAGTTGCCTGCTCGGTTGCTTGGAAGAGATTGCAGTTGCGATAAGACTGCCTTTTGACATCTGTTTTATGTATGTACTAGCTGTGCCCGTGGGCTTCGCTCCCCGTGGGATTTTCGTGATAAAAACTATTCTATATCCTTCCCTGGGTATAAAACTATATCCATATCAAATTTCATCTAAATAGGTTCAGTGGTTGAAGCTTGAAGTGATAACAAACAAACAAATAAATATACAAACTCACTTTCGAATTTATAATATTAGTAGGATTAGTCTGTTACATTACTTATGTTTTGGGTCAATAAAGATTTTAACTAACTAATTATGCAAAATGTGACCAGAAATGAAATGTTTTTGTGTGACCTTAAAAGGGTTGTATTTGTACATACTGCACAAGCTATCAGTTAAGCAGAGATACGAGTATACCGTTTCTCCAAGGTAAGATAAATTATATATAACAACTTTATATTTGTAGCGCCATCTATTATTTGCAAGGGAAAGCCCTGACTTTCAAGCGTTAACCCTAGAAAATTTTAAACGACAACCAATTTACATTAAACGTGGCTAAGAACCACCGTAAGGGAAGTTGCTTTTACGTTGAAAAACTGCATCGAAGTTGGGCCATCAGTCCGAGCACTACGATGCCACAGAAAGACACTAGCGTCAAACTTATAACACCCCTCTTTTTTTGGGGATTAATAAAGGCATAACCGAGGCCACAAGGGTACTAACCATCTATACTAAACGGACCCCGCTAGGTATAGTTACATCAAGCTTTCTTTCTTTCTTTTTCCTTGGAAATAGGGAAAAGGTCCCTATTTGGGGAAAAAGCAAGCTTGTAAAATAAAATTGTTTCACGAGTTGCAATCAGCTCAATAAAGCGAAAATGCCGGAAGTTCATCAACTGATTAAGCGCTGTGAAGAAAATTAAACGTGAACGGGTTTTAATGAACGTCGGTGTGAATATTTCATACGTACAGTACTGAATTACGTGCAGGTAAGTAAATTCACAACAATGTTTCTCGAATCCATTGAAATGCTCATAGCGTTTCAATGATGTAGAGGTGTAATGTAAACAGAAGCGTAGCGTACCTTGGCGGGGCCCCGTATAAAAATTTGTTTGGGGGCCCTTAGGAAGGGTAAAGATTTCTCAAAAAAGAAAAAAATGTTTGCATAAAATCAAAAGAAATATTTATTCATCATAATTATCTATGTCACATTTTTAAAAACAATTCAAATTAAATTTTAACTCTCCTTGCCCTTTTTTCGGCAAACTGATTAATTAAATCATTCATAGCTGATGATGACTTTAGTTTTTCTAAAGTTTCTGCCTCTATGGACAATAGTGACAGGTCTGACAGGCGTTCCTGTCTCATAGAAGTTCTTAAATATTTTTTTATTTGGACGCCGTTACACTATCTGTATACACTCACACCAATGCAAAGCTCGGTTTGCGCCTCGTAAATGACTTAAACGGGGAAATCCCGCAACCCGCTTTAACCGATGTAGGGTGTTGCCAACTTTTGAACGCACGCTTTACTCGGGAAAAAATAAATTGATTTTGTTAATTTTCTCATTTCTGAAATTTAAAAAATTTGGGAAGTTTTTATTAATTTTTGCTTACGCACCTTGGGGGGCCCCGTAGGCCGGGGGCCCCGTATAATTGATACGGCAGATACGGCGGTAGCTACGCCCCTGAATGTAAATAAAATTCCTCAAATACTTATTTGCAATGGGGAAAGGACATATTCGTAATAAATCAAACACGGGCTATACTAGATCACTGTAGTATATGTTTATATATATGTAGGAAATTAAAATAACAGTCAATAATTAAATACAAATTTTGGCAATTTGTCTGATAATGTCGAATTTTGTTTTCTTGACTGTTATTTTATTATCACTGTACTAATAGTGATCTAGTGGTTTGATTTATTACTCGTATGTTCCTTCCACGTTGTATATGTACGGAAAGATGAGCTCACGTATCATGTGGATTCCAGGAGACGGGAAAAGTTCCAGGAGAATGCATGGAATAAGATGGAGGGACGATCTGACCTATTGACAAGGATTGGAAAGAAGTAGCTAAAGATAGAAACAGCTGGAAACAACAAGGGGAGCCGTTGCCTAACTATGGGACCTAAACGGCTGGTAAAAAAAAAGTCCAAGAAGTATGCAGATAAATGGAAATAGCGTGCCGTGTCGTTTCCGGCAGAGTAGAATAGGGACACTCCAAGTCCTCCCGTGGATGTCGTAGCAGTCGACTTAGGAAATACAAGCTTGTTTAGCTTGTATTTCCTAAGTCGACTGCTACGCTTACGAGTATAAACATCAATGAGATCTCTCCAACCCGTCTGGCCAGCGAGGAGGGTGTAGGCCAAGTCCTCAGGCTGCTGTGTCCAAGTATGGCTCTGGTAGTAAAGATAGGGCCGTGCTCCTGCAGTGGAGAAAATAAGACCTGATGATGATAATGGAATGGATTTCTCTTCACTCTTTATCTCTGATACAAATCAGAGATAAAGAATAAAGAGAAAATCCAAAAAACAGGAAGGCAGCTTTTTTATATATCAAAGAATAACAAATGCAATTTTCTTATCGAAAATCTGCGAGATGACAACAAGTCAAATCAGGCACATAAGTTTTTCTATCAAAGATATACAAGTAGTGATTCCTATGAAATTTAATAGCGTGACGTCCTGCTTTTTTGAAGTCATATAGCGTTTCTGCATTAATCAATCTAAAATCGTGTTGAAAATGGATATGATCAATGAAAAATGACACTATTTTGTGACGTTTTATGAACTGTACCGAATAATTTATTTTGAAAGGCCTTTACGTCCTGCCTGGTTTTAATTCTCATCGGACAAATGTAATCAATGTTTCCACGTCACTTTTCCACGTACGTCCATGTTTTACACTCGTCATTCTACAATGTAAGGACGCATAACATTTTAGAGGGCATTAAATCCAGAAAAGTGCTTTACATAGCGCTAGACCGGCGGCGTCGGTTGTAAAAGAGTTTATGGGGTCGTAGAGTGGCAGCTCAGTTAGGTATGAACATTAGATGGGATTTTTTGGGATTTACACAGAATAATAGATGACAGAAAAGTTTTAAATAGGTCCAGAAATGCTTGACCCTGACATGTTGAGAGTAAAGCACTGCCTCAACGCTCCGCTTTTGAGACGTGCAATATGAAGGTCAACAGGAACAGAAATAGAAGGAGGCCAAAAAGTAGGTGGATGGAGTGTGTGAATCAGGATATAAGGATATGACTAGTAAGGTGTAACGCATCGCAGTTCCTCAGTCGGCCAGCGACCATGATAGCAGAAGAGCTGTCGAAATATCTGGCAAAAAACGATATTAATCGCGGTCCCGAAGTCCCGAAATACTAATAACAGTAAGGTGTAACGGTTGAGATGACTAAGTACTGAGTAAAATGGTCTTACATGCCGTGCCGCCTAGAGTGGGATAAGAAGAGGAAGAAAAAGATACAGCCAAGTTAAGAGAAGGGAGGAAAGCCATATAATCAGGCAGTTTAATGATTGTTATTGCTCGTGTAGTAAGTACAAAAACAACAAGGATGCATCTACGCTGAAGACATCTCCGCAAATGCTCTTGAAAGACCTTGCTTCGTTTTATAACAGCTGTGACGTCATAAAATTAAAAAGTTAGAAGCATCGCCGTTTTTTGATACGTCCCTCAGTATTAGAAAGACAAAAACTATTTCATCATTTCGGTTGGCATACGCATCACTTGCTCCTAAATATATTCAGAAAGACAAGGGGAAGAAAGTTATAGGCTTGTCGCCAATAAACCCTGTATAAACATTTCTTATGTCATATTTATTTTGGAAATAAAAGAAAAAG
Source organism: Acrobasis consociella (assembly GCA_963555685.1). NCBI lineage: Eukaryota > Metazoa > Arthropoda > Insecta > Lepidoptera > Pyralidae > Acrobasis > Acrobasis consociella. Next base: position 1,752,110 of record OY743112.1, read on the forward strand.
GGGTTAGGCGAAAAAAAGTGTAAGATTTTTCCTTCTTTTCCGTCACGAAATGAAGTGAATGGTAATTTCAAAACTTGACTGTCTCGTCGATAGCTCAGTTGGGAGAGCGTGAGGCTGAAAGAGTCGAGGTCCCCGGTACAAACTCAGCACACGCCAATTTTTTTTCAACTAAGTTCCTTTTTGGACGATACGGGCTTGGGCTTGGGGCTAGGCAAAAAGGGTATAAGATATGTCCGTAACTTTTTAAATTAGAATAGATTAGTCTGGAGTTAGCCTTAGATAGGTCTGGAATTTTTTGGATTTTTTTAGGAGCTTCAATGTTTTCAAGTTTTTTAACAGAGTTTTCCACGGCACAAAACTTTTTATACCTTTATATCTATGCTCTTTAATATACGAGTAGGTGTGCGTGTATTATGTTATGTCAAGTATTTAGCACTCGGGAAGCCTGCTAAGTGAGTCAAGTGGGGCCAACCGCTGAGGTAATTGGGATCAGCTGTTGTTGGAGATTGCTGGCTCTAAAGCAGATTATGACGGATCAGATTTGTACATATTTTAAGTCTTTTTAATAGGGCTGTGTAAAAAATATTTTATTTTATTTAGTCAGACCACTAAGTTATCTAAATGTAATGGCCCCTTATTTTATTGTTTAGCCGAAGTAGTGAAAATTCACAAAGATACACGCATCGAAGTTTCTGAAAGGGGATGTCACATTCTGGTGAAAATCGTACCTGCTCGTGACATCACGCTGTATCTTCGGCATTGAAGGGTAGAGGATAACTCAAGTGAAGCTCTCCAACTCTTCCGCTTCCCATCTTCCTCACTGCACCAATCATGCGTTTTCACACGCACTCTATTGTGCACATTATTGTGTGCTAGTGCAACACTATTGAATTACAACTAATTTGATTGGGTGTGTCATTTTTGTTGCTGTCTGTACGAAAAACCTTAGGTGACGAATTAACTATATTCAAAAGTTATAGTTGACGAATTTACTTGAACAAACGAGTGCCGAATTTTTTGAGTGACGAATTTACAAGGGTGACGTATAAATTTTGTTGCTGTCTGTACAAAAAACCTTAGGTGATGAATTAACTACATTCAAAATTTATAGGTGATGAATTTACTTGAACAAACGAGTGCCGAATTTTTTGAGTGACGAATTTACAAGGGTGACGTATAAATTTTGTTGCTGTCTGTACAAAAAACCTTAGGTGACGAATTAACTACATTCAAAATTTATAGGTGATGAATTTACTTGAACAAACGAGTGCCGAATTTTTTGAGTGACGAATTTACAAGGGTGACGTATAAATTTTGTTGCTGTCTGTACAAAAAACCTTAGGTGACGAATTAACTACATTCAAAATTTATAAGTGACGAATTTACTTGAACAAACGAGTGCCGAATTTTTTGAGTGACGAATTTACAAGGGTGACGTATAATTAATAACCCTTTGAAAAACTCTCACGGTTTCGCCACATATAGTCGGCCTTGTTGTCTATTAGTGCACTTATAAATTAATTATGCAGCATGACGTCACGAGGCCGAGAAGGGGTAGGTCCAGTTAACCTGATTACCGGTGACCTCCAGACAAAGCATTCAGAGAATCTAGTGAAAGAGATAACACAAATAGAAACACTGTCATTTAGAGAAAAAAATGAGTGTCGAGAGACTCGGTTGGAACGAAGTTACAAACATTGAAGACCCTAAAAACTCCCAAAAAATTCCAGCCTCTAAAAAGGTAGTGACGGAAAAATCTTCCTCGTTTTTTCGCGTAGCCTCAATCAATCATCACATCAATTAAAATTAGACGAAGAGTATTTAATACTCAATACTCAGTCATTTTTACTTCCTTAATGTACATACAGACTTGTTGGGTAGCGGCGAGTCATAAACCTTCCAGCGGCTTAAATGATGATGATGATATATAGAATATGATACCGATTCTTCAATGCACAATTTTTATTGGCTGCATATTCAACTATTCAACTTTGACGATTTTTGAAGGGAAAACTTCTTTAGCGGCGTTGTGCACTTTTTTTGGAATGGGTAAAAAATATTAAACTCGCGTCAGGACACGTGGCCTGATCGAAAATTCGTAAGACGGCGCAGGGCGCTTGCGCGAATGTTCGTGTGTGTTTATGTTACAGCGTGCTATGCGCATCCATGGATGGTGACAGCTGATGGCTCGACCGTCTGTGTAGTGGCCATACTGCTGTGTATTTGAAAATGATTTTGTTGAAAATGAATTTGGTCATGCTTGTGACATTTGTGACAGACTGTGGTTCAGAAAAGATTTGAAATATTTTATACTGATAATTAAAGCAATTCGTGCAAAATTATTCCCTAACCATTCCAAAATATCAAAAATGCACAACGTTAATATTCAAGTTTTCACTTCTGCCGGCACTCCCAGAGTGCAACCCGTCGTTTTTTTTTTATTTGCCAATCAACCGTAGTTCTTTTTTTGTTAAAAGTACAATGTTGTTGATGGTAAAGCAAATGATGGTGATGATTCTACCGGAGTACAATATTTTGTTATTTCCCTCTGCAATTATCTAAGGCTCCAATCAGTCCAAGCCAATGTTTAATTCATTAAGGTATTACCCCGCCTTTTAATTGCATGTGCTCCGAATACAAAGCGCTGGACAATTAGATTGTAATTGGGTTGTTTTAGGGTTCATGTAATGATGTCAGCTGATTTTCTGGGACAAGGAGACCTTTCTAACTAAATTACACATACCTAAGATATAAAACATATCTTTTTTATACGGTTGCGTTACATAGTGAGGACACCTGTAAGTGTTAAAGTTTGTGACGGTAATTTTAGAAAAAATAACTTGACGGTGGACAAAGATCATAAATAACTTGACGGAGAACAAATAACGGGCTACCCATATAGGCATTAATTAGTGCACCGCGATAGTCTATTCTATAAGTAGTTACTTATGGCCCTATACCTTCTGATTATCAGAGATGGGCAAAAAGTAATCAGATTAACAATTAATAATTACAATTACTTTTGTAATTGTTAATTAGATTACTTTGTAATCGAATATCAACAGTATTCGATTACTCCAAGTACCTACAGTAACTAGATACAATTTAATTTACTGTAATCAGGTTACAAATTACTTTTGTTAGTACAGTACTACCTCATTTTCGGATGCGCGCAACGTACGGTGTGCCTGTGACAGCAGTGACAAAAAATATACGTACTACCGCCGAATAGTTACATTTATTTTGTGATATTACGTTACGATATTCAGTCGCATAATGATTGTATGTGAAACTTGGTAATCGACGTTGACGTAAATAGAAAAGTTATAAGTTATAACAATGAACGAAGACGTGAAACACTCTTTGGGCAATGATAGTTTCGCCGAGGAATCTATATCTGCAGTCGCCTATGTAATTATATACCTGATAATTACATTAAGTACTAACAGAATTATATTGTAATTAGATTACCTGATAATCGGATTACTTTGTAACTAAATACATTATATTTTTGAAGTAATTAAGATTACAATGTAATTAATTACTGAGCAATTAGATTACATTTTTATCTAATTACTTTGTAATCAGATTAATAATCGGATTACATTGTAATCAGATTTTGCCCATCTCTGCTGATTATTCAGCATTTGTTTTATCTTTCTCTGTCTGACGCGATGCATTTCATCACTAATGTGGATCGTGGCTCGTTTGATCAAACAAATTTGTTTAGTTGTAGTTCTCGACCCCAACTCTGGAATCACGGAACAGAAATTGAAATACATATATTGTCAGGACACGACCGATCTGTTGACGCAGCTAGAGTATACGACTGACTGACATGGATTTAGTGCAGTTCTGCTTAATTATGACACGCACGCGCGTGATATTTGGCACTTCCACCATTTTTTCTGTTTCTGGAATACTTTCAGAATTTATTAATTAATTAATATTAAGCATGTGATGAAAAAAAGTTGATTAAAATAAGTGCAATGCAACCGACATGGAGACAGATTAATGTGTAAGTTTCCTATACCCTACAGGGCAAAAGAATGCGTAGGTAGGCAGTACCTAAATTAGATCGCTGACGGACAAATTCTGACGTCATTCTCGACCATTACGGCAATTATGTAAACATTAGCGAGCATCAAAGAAATGTGCAAGTCGTTGAACTAATCTGTTTTGGCAGCAATCTGTCATAAACTGTGAACAATAAAGTACTTAGAACCAACTCGCGCACAATTTCAGATGGTTGAATCATTCATAGTAGCAAGATGTGTAGGAGTAAGCGTAAAGGCATTTGCAAATCATAGTATTTCTTCAGTAGCTCATTAAAGACAATAGGCATGATGCTGAAAAAATATCTTTTTAATTTTAATAACTTTTTTTTTTAAATTTATACGGACAAATTACACTGATTGAGCTAGTCCCAAAGTAAGTTCGAGACTTGTGTTATAGGATACTAACTCAACGATACTATATTTTATAACAAATACATATATAATAAACATCCAAGACCCAGGTAAATTTGAAAAAGGCCATTTTCCAACTTGCCCTGACCGGGGATCGAACCCGGGACCTCTGGGTGGCGGACTAGCATGGTGACCACTACGCCACGGAGGTCGTCAAATCTATTAAATTTTGGCCCATCGGTTAGATTATCAAAAAATCTTATGTTGTACACGCATTTTTTCTTTTCTCTGAGAAACAAAAGTTGGCGAAGATTTAAAGCTTTTAAATTTCGCATGTCGCGGCTAGTTACGATTTTTATATACCGGTGCCTTACATGTTGCTCCGTATCTTTGTGAATTTATTTTTTGATAAACTGAAAAATACTTCCGTACAAATGTGTGCAGCCGCCCGGGCATTTTGTATGGGAACGTAGATTTTATATTTGTTATTTTAACTAGAGATGCATCCGATACCGATACTGATACCGATATATCGGCGATATTTCGGGTTTGCCGATATATCGGCATCGGCGATATTTTTATTGCCGATACAACGATACCTTTCAAATTTCGCGCGTTAAAAAAGGAATGTAAACGCGCATCTTGTTTGATCTAGTTCGTTGCAAACGAGGCACATACTGTCTAAGCTCGGGGAATCCCCGCATTTAGTCAGTGTATTCTCTCTCACACGCTTTGTCCCCGCGTATCCCATTTGGTTAAGTATAAATTCCAAAAATTATAATACATCAAACTCATGGATTCACATGAAGAGGTACCGTTCAAGTGAATTGGACACCACTTTAGCGTCACAACTATCCAGATTACATTTTTAATGCACTAAGCGTTTGTATCGGTATCGGTATCGGTATCGGTAACGGTATCGACGATATTTTTATAAAAGTATCGGTATCGGTATCGTAGCGGCCAAAAGGCGTGTCGATGCATCCCTAATTTTAACCATTATTTTAATTTCATTATACTATAATGAGTGATCTAGCACAGCCCGTGGTTTGATTTATTACGAGTATGTGACCCTTTAACGTTGTATACTATCTATACTATTACAATGTTTGAGCTTACATCCCTACTTCCGTATGTCATACGTCGTCCCTACGGCCTAGGTCCTCAAGCACTATTCATTCGCTGCTTAGTAGTCAGGGCAGGTCCCGCACAATGTCGGCTCTCCATTATATGCCGGTTATTATCCTCAGCCGGCTCGTATGAGGTCTTCACGGCTTGTATATTAAATACAGGAGAGCTTGTAGTTTTGGATAGGTACTTAGTTTAGCCGTGTGGCGTCCGACCGACGTGTGAGATTATGGACACTCTATCTCTTCATTATTAATTAACAGGGAAGTCGTAAAGGTTTACCAGGTTTGGATCGATTTCAGACGACCATCTTCGTCGAATTGTCGACCTTCGAGAGGTTCCGGGTTCGATTCCCGGTCAGGGCAAGTTGGAAAATGGCCTTTTTAGGGTTCCGTAGCCAAATGGCAAAAACGGAACCCTTATAGATTCGTCATGTCTGTCTGTCTGTCCGTCCGTATGTCACAGCCACTTTTTCCAGAAACTATAAGACCTATACAGTTGAAACTTGGTAAGTAGATGTATTATGTGAACCGCATTAAGGTTTTGACACAAAAATATAAAAAAAAAACAATAAATTTAGGGGGTTCCCCATACTTAGAACTGAAACTCAAAAATGTATTTTTCATCAAACCCATACGTGTGGGGTATCTATGGATAGGTCTTCAAAAATGATATTGAGGTTTCTCATATCATTTTTTTCTAAACCGAATACTTTGCGCGGGAGACACTTCCAAAGTAAAAAAAAGTGTGTCCCCCCCCCCCCCGTAACTTCTAAAATAAGGGAATTATAAAACTAAAAAAAATACATGATGTTTATTACCATAAAAACTACCAGCGAAAATTGGTTTGAACGATATCTAGTAAGTAGTTTTTTTTTAATACGTCATAAATCATAAACGGCAATTTACCTTTCATTCAATCAACTCAAATATAAAAATATAAAAAAAACATACTATACAAGACTTTTATATTATGTTTTTTTGCTACTACGGAACCCTTCATGGGCGAGTCCGACTCACACTTGGCCGCTTATTCAAATTGTCCTGGGTCTTGGACTCTCGGACGTTGATCTTTAAAACTTTTGAGAATTTCGGGATAAAAACTATCCTATGTCCTTTCCTGGGTATCAAACTATATCCATATCAAATTTCATCTAAATAGGTTCAGTAATTGGAGCGTGAAGTGGTAATAAACAAACAATTAATATACAAACTCACTTTCGCATTTATTAGTAGGATAGAATAGTAGGTAGGAAGTTAGATAGTTTCGTTGAACACAAGTCTCGAATTTTCTTTGGGGCTAGCTCAATCAGTGTTTTTTGCCTATTATATTTATTTATATTTGGAGAAGATGCACGAGCCGAGAAAGAGAGATAGACACTACAGAGACTAGTCTAGACACTATAAACATTAAACAACGATGTTGTTATGCATAAAATATCTCAAATCTCAGCACAATTCGGTATCAAAATTTTTATAGTCCTACGTCGACTGGTTTCGAATGCACTGTGCTCACACTACATTTATATTCTGAGCAACTTTACTGCATCTAGCGCATCAATTTCGGGCTTCCTTCGACGTGACGTCGTTAAATCTTAATATGACTTTTGATTTCGTGTCGTAAATTGTGATTTGTTGTCGACATTTTTATGACTTCGATGCTCATAGTAAGCGTCTGGCGTTTAGTCTATTTTCACGATTTTCTTCGTCAGATCATGCTTTACAAATCCATAACCATTTTTATAGTGTGCCGTGTTAAAACCATGTCAAAGGAAATAATTATTATCATTAGACACTTTTAATCCAATATTTGACAAGGACCTCTGCCAGTCCTCTCGACTATATCATCATCATCATTTCGGCCGCATAACGTCCACTGCTGGACATAGGCCTCACCCAAAGATTACCAAATTGACCGATCAAGAGCGGCCTACAACCAAGGGATTTCAATTTATAGTACGTTGGATATAATATTTTTCTAGGTTTATTTTATTTTTACGCATTTAGGATGCATACTAACTTTATTAATTAATTTGAGTAAAGTAAGCATTGCTCGTACCGTACATATACACTCCTAACTTAATAATAATTAAGTTTACTAAACGCCGTAAAACGTAATTGAAAATTAAATTAGATATTTACTTTCCTCCATAAATAAAATTTTTTGTTTACATTCATTTAATTTCGCATAAAAGGCAAATAATTAATTGCAAAGAGAAACACATCTTTGCCTTCAAAGTCCAAACAGCGTGAAATTTTGTTTGGAACATCATGTTTAATGTTAAATAAAGTATTATCCAATTTACGTACTTTCCATCAACTTTGGGAAGACTTATTGCCGGAAGTTCAGTTCACGTCTTAAATAAATACTTACTTATAAGACGGATTATCCCTTATTCTACTTACCTAATAACATTAATCTTTTGACAGGAAGGAGATGTATGTATTGAAGTATATTATTGATTGAATGTAGATAGAACAAAACAAAATAGATTAGTATTAGTAAAAATACAAAATGGCATACTTTCCCATACACAAGTTTTGGTAAATAAATAATTTGCCTCCTTTTATTTTACGAATTTTCATCTGTTATAAGTAAAATCTCAAGGACCAAGATGTAATGGGAGTCTATTTAAAAAATACTAATCTAAAATGTTACAATTTATTTCAGGGAACGAATTAAGGGCCCATTATTGTGAAAATCCCCGCCTTTTTCTCAAAACATTTTCTTACTAATCCATAGACTAATTAGGCGGGTACCATCGACAAAAATAAAACAAATTTGAGAAGCAAACTTTTTGGATTTCGTTGATTGCCTTATGAAATTAATCAACGTCGCCGCTTTGCGTAAAACAATTCATTTTCATCAACAAAACTGTGTAATCCTAATCAATCTATTTAAGGTTTTCATGTTATGTTTTTATTTTTATAAACCAACCAAAATGAAGAAGTTATTTGAAAAAAACAATTTTTTGTCCAAGTTTTTGTTCTTAGGCAAAAGTACTTACTAAGATAAATTAAATAAGAACAAACTCGACGGAGTTGCATCGTTTTATTACTGATTTCCATCGACCACCTTCCGTCTCCGTGATTAGACCCTAGGCATAGTCTACCAAAACGTGCTCGTTAAGACAAATCCTACTCAGTTAGGTTACGTTGTTTTATAACTGAGTTCCGTCGAATATCTCCCTACTCCATTATCAGAACAACTCATTGACTTCCAAATATTTTTTTGTCATCCGACTTACAGTTTCATTTTGCTTAATATAATTATTTTAATGAAAATTGGACCCGTGTTCTTATTACTTGCAAAATGTGACGTCAGGTAGTTCAGGGCTTTGATTTTAACTCAATTTTGATATATTTTCGCTTTGGACGGTGTATACCTACTTTTACAAAACCTTTTAAAACATTATTAATTCACAGAACACAAATATTGTTTGTTTCTAAAACATTTTCCTATGAAAGCTAATTTTCGTTTACTTTCAATTTGTATCTCATTTCCTGGTTCCAAACAATTCTAAATTTATAAAGGACGAAACTGCTTCGAGCTCTTCTCAAATGGGTTTTGTACTCGTTTGATTTTGCGTAGGGTTAATTAACAAAATTATGCGTGTTTACCGCCTCTGTTTGCCGCCATGTTTAAGGATAACGACATGTCTTTACCGTACCATAGACTATTAATTATTTTTTAACTGTCATTTAATTCGGTACTTTCCTAAGCCAAAAATAAATTATTTTGTACTGATAACAAAATAAAACGTCGCAAAATAATGTGACTTGTCTTTGAACATATCCATTATGCGTGTTTACCGCCTCTGTTTGCCACCGTGTTTATGGATAACGACATGTACACAGACATAGATATAGATAGACGACTTAAATGCACCTACTTCGCGTGTAAGTTCTCAGACAAAGCGTCGAGGTTGGCCGCCGCTACTGACAGTCCGCGCGCGTCTGTGATTGCAGCCGGACGGCAGCGAAAAATAAAAAAATGCCTCGTAGCGTGATAATAAACTGCAACAGCCCAAAAATTGCAAGCGCCCAAAGTCAAGGACATATTTCCTATCACAGCTAAGTTATTTAAAAAGAAAAATATGCGTAAATTCATTTTAAAACAATTTTTTAAGCATTCCGAGCGGTGATTCCAAGATTATACCTAAATAAGTATAGATTAAGGTTTAAAAACTACATTCACATTACATTGCCGCGTTTGCTTTGAGCGTTTGATCCGACGTTGTGTGTTAAGAAGCAATGTATATCGAAACAAGCGATACTGTCGCGCATCGCTACGACGTCGTGGTACCGGCAATTTCTCATTCGTCAGTAAAATTTAGCGACTAGTGTAGTTCGTTCTACAACATATACCAATAATCGATTTTAATCGATATCGGACTGACGAATGATATAAACTATTATTAAAGAGCCAATTTAATAGATTATAAACAAGCTAATTTCCTAATTTACACTTTAGAAAACGAGGGTAATATTTTCAGAGTTCATGTATATAATATGGTCGCTCTTTGAACTACTGGTACTGGTCACACGTTGGTGAACAAAACCGCGCGTGCGTCACTGCTCATTGCTCGTTAGTGAGTCGTCCATACTGCATTTCCCCCATTGAAGCGGTATATTTTCGATACCTCTACGCGGAGCTCGACAAGCCTGACATGGCTAAGAACGACCGCAAGGGAAGTTGCTTCAACATTTAAAAAACGCATTGAAATCGGTAAAAACGTGTTTTTTTATAGATAATGTACGGAACCCTTTGTTCGCGAATTCGACTCGCACTTGGCCGGTTATTTAACAATAATAATAGTTTTATTTTTAAAGTTCAATTAAAATATTTACATTATTTGTAATTTTTAGTTTTAATTTAAATTTTAATAAGTTGGTATAGTTTAAATTTTAGTTAAATTGAAATAATTTGAGTACAAATATTTATTCTTCATTATCAAACAATTTTCCGTTTGGAATCATTTGTTTATCCAATTTCATATCATTCGTCAATCAGAAAATCGATTGTGATTTTTATCACAAATCGATTAACTTAAATGTTAATCGATCGTATGGTTAGCGAGCGCGGAGTGAGCGAGCGAGACCACAGATATGAAATCGATGAGTATGAGCGAGACGATCATGGCGGCGGCGTGCGTCTTCAATAAATCGTTTAAATCGTAGTGAGCGGTTTCTTTGAATCGGTTTGAATTTCCCATCACTAAAATTGCGTCTGACGTCACAGTAGGCATTAAAAAAGTTGGCACGCTTGGTTTCCATACAAATCTTGATACGTGCGTTATCTATTACATCTATATCTGTGGACATGTACCATGGACTATTAATTATTTTTCATTTTTTTTATTTTATTTTGAAATCGGTTGTTTCGAAAATTATTCAAAGTTGAATTTTAAAGGTTTTGTTGATAGACCTTGTGGTGTAAAATGTATTTCATAAACATTATAAAGTATACTTACCTACCTATTTAATCTAATTATCTTATTTGTGCCACGAATTGTATATAATCTTATTTAATAAAATTCTATAATAAATTTTCACTTCGTTAAAATGCGAGAAAGGCCACTTCAAGCGTGATTGTGGGCTAGAAGGTGAAAAAAAGGATTCAAAATAGTGATGGGTTGCTGCATCGCCTATTACATGATTGACAATTCGGCCCGATTGCTAAACCGATTGTCATCAAACATAGCTAAGAGCCACTGCAAGGAAACCTGCTTTCACGTAAAAAAAATGCATCGAAATCGGTTCATCCGTTCGAGCGCTACGATTGTTGTCGGGGATTAAAAAATAAACAAAAGACAAGCTTAACTCTTCAAATAAAAGCCAAACGCTAAGACGTAAATCCTATTTCTGGGAGTCATTAAGCCATTTTGAAAAACGGACAAATGAATGGATTAATAAATCAAAGTGACACAAATGTTTTTCTCGATTCTGTGGCTGAACTCCCGAAGTCTCAGGAGGGGAGTAATGTTGACGCGATTAAACTTTCATGCCAAGCCGAGACTCCATTGGAGATGGGCGAGGATTTGCCGTGTTTTGATATTCATTACAGTATATTTGTAGTAAAGCCACGGTATCGGCAATATCGGCTCTGTTTTGCTAGTAGCATGAATGGGCCGGCCCGTTGGGGAAAGCACTACACTCTCATCGAAAATTGTCTGAGTAGTAGCCTCACCGCTAGAGACCGAGAGAGCCGGAATGCATAATGTAAAACTTAAATGGAATGTTATTGCATTCCATTTAAGTCATATTTGACACCCTATATATTTTAAGTATATTCAACACTTTCTTTGTCACTTTTTTGCTAGTCGTGTGTGCTGCCATCTCTGCGTGGTACCGCGCAACTTCAGTTTTGCCTAACTTACCTCCTCCAATAGTTTATAAGGCGTTGAGTATCTGTTACGTTTCTAATTATATTTATCTTTGGTATAAATTTATTTATTTAGCAGTAATTTTTACTAAACTATTGTGAAGGTGAAAATGACCTTACATAAAATTATATGTACACCAAAACTTAAGCAGTCTTTTTAAAAAACGCGGACTAACTTTGTTTTTAGATTAATACTTTAAACCATTATCCCGATCGGTCGTTTTGGAAATCCTTGGGGGAGGCCTATGTCCAGCAGTGGACTTCCTGTGGCTGATATGATGATGATGATGATGATTATCGGCAAACATTAAGTCGACATCTAGTAAAGTGACACTATCTGTCAATGACAACTTGTATCCAGAGCCGTAAAATTATTTAAAAAAATACTTAATTCGGAATTGGGCGTAGAAGAGGTACAAGAGGTTTCATTGGTTGTAAAATCACAGTACAACCTCGCTTTAAATCTTTCATGGAGTCTCCAAAGAGAAGTGCCGGGAGGGCCAAGTTCCAAACTGTCGATAGACTTTGTGAAACGTGTCAAATCAATAAGTTTAGCCACCTTAAGCTTTCCTCGCCGATTTGCTGATTAATAAATGTCACCTGTTATAAATAAAAATGCGTGTGGTATCCGGCAGAGTAGAATAGGACCCCTCTAAGTCTTCCCGTGGATGTCGTAGAAGGCGACTTAGAAATAACAAGCTAAACAAAGCTTATAAACATCAATGAGACCTCTCCAACCTGTCAAGCCAGCGTGGAGAGCGTAGGCCAAGTCTTCTGGCTACTCTGGTCAAGTATGGCTCTGGTAGTACAGAGAGGGTTGTGCTCCTGCAGTGGAGACTAAGACCTGATGATGATGATGACGATGATAAATAAAAAGGTTCTCGCACGTAGTTTATTTTTGTACCCGTTGTAGTCATAATATTAGTTGATTTTCAGAAAGTTTTAATTTTAGTTTCGCACATTTCCTATAACGCTTTTTGATTTTGCTTGTGCAAGAAGATAAGTATCTATTATATTTGGCCATCTAAATTCGGATTTAGTCTGCTCCACAATAAACTGAGCAAACCTATGTTTATTTTCTGATCATCCTTGATTTAGTTGCTGACGAGGTGTTGCTGCTGATTATTTTTATGGCTGACAAAAAAATATATGTGCTGTCTAAATATATTTTTCTAGCTGACCATTATATTTTATATTTGCCCCAGCTTGCTTGCAAATTAATCTAGTCCACTTCATCGACCATCGTCAGGTACCTAGTTAGGCTATGTTGCGTAGTTGCGGTTTGTCAGGCTTCCAACCCAGTGCAACAGGATCCGATGTAAGATATCGTCTGTCGGTATCGTTTACAACTATGTTCAAGCTAAATATCAGTACAAGCAAAGCAGGAAGCCTGTTACGAAAATAAGCTTACGAGAAACATATAAATTGATTTAAGGGTCCCCCGACCCTAGACCAAAAAACAACTTTCCATACAAACGTAGTCTACGTTTTATTTCAAAACGACATGTCCGATTTGGGCAAAATTTTGTAATTTCAAAGATATTGCAATTATCTAGGTTTATAACTAGTATCCGACGGTAAAAATATGAACTTGAAATAGAATATAGTGTTTTATATCATTTTTGACCATTAGTATGGGAAACTTCTAAATCGTTATATTTTCTTTTTAGTTCATAATTTTACTATAGGAAACCAGTTATAACCCTAGATAATTGCAATTTCTTTACAATTACCAATTTTTACCGGAATCTGACATGTGGTTTCAAAATTAAACGTAGACTACGTTTGTATGGAGAAGTCTAGGGTCGGGGGACTCTTAAGAGTTTTTAGTGCCTTTATTTGTGGCAACATTGCAATACCTATGCTATTATCATTAATTATACTAACTTTCTTATCTTTGTGTATTTTACTCTCTTTAGATGAATCAGATTTTTTTTTAAATTTTATCTTTTCTATTCGACATTTTTGGAGCACGTTTATGATATACCATGACAGTGAACTACTTTCTTTAAAAAGTCATTAAAAATCAATAAAAAATGTAGACCTCTCATACAAAATCCGTTTGGCCGAGCTCTGATTTCTATGGGAAGCGAATTTTTTTTAATAAGGGTATTTATAATATCCTTATAAAAAAGTGATACAAAGATTTACTCAAAAACTTTGACACAACTTGATGTTGGTTAGCTATTAATGTTTTTTTTATAATTATTTGATTAAGGAAATTAAAAAGAACAATTAGAGTTACTCACGTAATTTATGACGACATTTCCTTTACGACACTTTCTTTGAGACGTCGACGGCCATAAAAGCCTGGCAAAGTCACAAAGAGCCTTATTACAGTTGGTTCAGTCGCATGAGTTAATATCCCAAACAGAGGACTGGGCCCACTTTTTTTAGGGTTCCGTACCCAAAGGGTAAAAACGGGACCCTATGACTAAGACTTCACTATCTGTCTGTCACCAGGCTGTATCTCAAGAACTGCGATAGCTAGGCATTGAAATTTTTACAAAGTAAGTATGTCTATAACAAGAATTACTAAAAACAATATAAAATAAATATTTAAGGGGGGCTCCCATACAACAAACGCGATTTTTTTATAGATAATGGTACGGAACCCTTAGTGCGCGAATCCGATTCGCACTTGGCTGATTATTCTAATACTGATCACTCAGATTACTTACTCTACTTACTCTATCACTTAATACAGGTTGAAGACCTAAAGTTGGTTAACGCGTTTTGCCATTTAGGGGGTTTTGGGTTCGATCCCTAGTCAGGACAAATTAAAAATTGTTTTTGTAATTGTCCTGGGTTTTTGCGGTTCAAGTTGAAATAGGGACCATTATTAACGTCTGTAGTGTCGTAGGTGCGAATCGCGACTGAGATTCTAAATGTTTGGACTTGCTTTCTGGGTTATAATGTAATAAAGTATAACACGTTTATTTGCTAGGCCGACTTTCAAGCGTTCACCCCCAAAACTATTTAACCGCTAAACCGATTTTCATCAAACATAGCTTAGAACCATCGCAAGGAAACTTGCTTTCAGGTAAAAAGCTACGATACCACAGACAAAGAGCCTTAAAATTATAACACCCTTCTTTTTATCGGGGTTGAAAAAGTCTTTGAAGATAGTATCACTCTCGCCGTTTCCTCACTTACGGGAACTCACGTCAGTCCGCTTATGCAGTTTGCAGTACCGACTACTACCGTACCGACACACTCTAGCCATTTCCCCACTCACGTGAACTCACGTCGGCCCGCCCCCATTTGGCAATCAAGTAGTTCGACAATGGCGCCCAAATGTATTAACGTTTTCGAAGAGTTGACCATTTTTTTTGACAATTAGCATCAACTTGTCGTTCAGGCCTGTCTCACTCCGCGTGTAGGTATATTTAAAGGACTAATTCAGTAAGGACGATTCGCTAACGAGCAGTGAGCAGTGACGCACGTGCAGCTTGTTCACCTGTGTTCACCAACTTAATCGTCATGGATAGAAAAGGGGAAAAAAATAGATAGTGATTCAAATTTAACTTTTATTACGCTTCCTAAAGACGCTGAAAGGTAAGCTACCTACCTATTTAGTAGCTAAGTAAGTACTAGTATTTATTCTGTGATTAAGGCAGTACCGACTACTACCGACACACTCTCGCCGTTTCCCCACTCACGTGAACTCACGTCGGCTCGCCCCCATTCAATCAAGCAGTACAAAGACAATAGCTCCCAAATGCACCAACGTTTTTAAAGAGTCGATAATTTTTTACCTTTAGCATCTTACTTATAGCACTCGTCGTTTAGACATTACCGACTATACAACCGACACACTCTCACCGTTTCCTCACTCACGTCGACCCGCCCCCATTCGGCGTCAATCAAGCAGTTCGACAATGGCACCCAAATGTATCAAACTTTCCGACACGTTCGCATTATCTGTGTCAACGCATCCATTAGTGGGACATCTGCTTACGCATTCCTGGCCTGTTGTCGGCTCCAGTTGATTGCTTTTATTTGGGACATTGATTTAATTGACCGACTTCAGAGGTTCCCGTAATCAGAGCTCTTCTTTTTCAGAGCTTTGCTTCGTCAGAATTTGACATTTAGGGTGTTAATTTACTGTCGATACATATTTGTGACTTATACCGTAGATATTTGAAGCAATAGTGTTTATTTTGATGTGCTGAGTCGCACCTTTGCATACCCGACCTTTTTTACTTGCTTAAAGTGGAATCAGAAGTACGCTACGCTCCAGTTGTTTCCTGTTTTGGACATTGATTTAATGAGCCGTTTTCCAGTGAAAAAAAAAATGAGGTTAAAAACATTGTCAACAGATGGCGCATAAGAGTTTGAAATCGTTATGTCAAAAATGAAAGAGGCCGTTTGGTTCAATACTTGTAGTAAATTTGTATATAATTAACCAAACTTGTATTTTGCTATATACATATTTACAAACAATAATATATTTTTAACTAAATTTAGTAAAATAAAAATATTAAATATTCCAAAACGTAGTGATTATATTCTCTTTGATTCCAAAGACAAACTCTCACTATGAACATTTTATATGAATTAGACATTGACAGATATATTTATCAGAGATAAGAGATAATGAATAGATACCAGATTATTTAGCCATTTTAAGCAATAACTGGCATTAGCAATCTTACTCACATGGCGTAAATGATTTTTACTATAAGATCGACTGAAACAAGTAATCGTATTCTTTTCTTGATTTTATCGTGGTGTCACTAAATGAGCGTCAAAACTTTCAAATGGATGTCTTATAACGCTGTGAAATTAAATATCTTGCCATTGTTCCTTTCCTTGGTATCATTGTGTTCCATTTCAACTTGGTTGGATTAAAATCAGTGATGTCATTTGGATGTCTTTCCGAGTACATAAATCGGTCTCTCGACGAAAATATAAGAAAAATACTGCTATTTCTTACATAATTATTAAAAAAGTGCCATAAACGTGTTTAGAAGACTGTGTGTGATTTTTGTAAAAATGTCCTGTGTCATTGAAGGCTGTAATTCACATACAGGAAGAAAAGAAAATAGCCAAGAAACAATAAGTTTTCATCGGTGAGTTTCGATAGTTCCTGATTTTGTAATGATAATAATACAACTTAAAATTAAAAAACAATATTAATTTATGTATGTTAATCATTACTGTGTTAAATTATAGTTAGTTTTTGTTATGTTTAAATGGATTTTTACTAAGCTGTTAAGAGGTTTTGTTTCACTGAATAGTGATGTGCATATTTTTATCGACATACAATTTTACGTATCAAACAAACCCCCGTAAACATAAACCCAGACAAAGTTTTTACGATTTATATCCTAACAACACTAAATACATGAAAAACTACCTAACACCCGCGACTTTGTTTACGTAAATTTAGTACTTAGTAAGTAGTAAGTAAAGTCTACTTATGTATTAGCATTGCAGCAATAGTACCTATGGACTATCGATAGTATTGTCAGTAACACATGTTGTGTTCTTGAAAAATAACCACAATATCAATTTAACACGCCATTTACGTTATCTAAGATCAATGAACTAATTTTAAGTCTTTTGTTACAGTTTTCCTAAGAATGACGACTTAAGAAAAAGGTGGATAGTATGTGTCGGAAGACCTAAATGGTCATGGAAAAAACGAAGTGTTATATGTTCGAAACATTTTGCGGAAAATTCGATTTGGGGCTAGCTCAATCAGTTAAATTGGTCCCTATATATTTATTTACTTATTTTAATTATTCATATCAATAAGTAATTAATCAATAAGTAATAATCTTCCATGCTGGTCTGAGAGAAAAGAAAAAACGTAGAATGTACCAGCTGCTTCTCTTCCCGCGCAGATCGTAAGATCCGATCGAGGGAATGGGCGAGATTTGAATCATGGTAATAGGCGATGCGGCTAGCAACCCATCACTATTTTGATTCCTTTTTCATCTTAACGCCCACCACCACGCTAAGCGTGGCCTTTGGGCCTAACGGCCTTGGGCTCTGTCTACCCCGTCAGGGATAAAGACGTGAAAATGTATCTGTATAAGTAACGTAATACGAAACTGGAAACAAAATGTTTTTTTTTTTCTGCCCAATATAATTTAGTTATAACTGTTTTAAGGGTTTAAAATCTGATGGAAGGTGAAACTGTCAAGTAACAGAAAAAGGATGCACATACAGCGCTCTTAACGTCACGCTATTTTTAGGTCTCGCGCGTACGAAAGAGATAGTGAGATGTCCCCGCCACGCTCCTACTCTTATATTTGAAATGCTTATTACTAATTCATTATTTTACCAATTTTCTTGCTGTTTTCAAAAAAACATGTCTTTTCAGTGGTATTTTTTGTTTTATATAAAATATTAACCAAAAATGTACACAGTAAAAAGCTTATTAGTAATAAATACATATATATAAAATCACATGAGTAATTTTATTTCTTCTCCTTTATCTATGCTAGGTGATATAAATATAGATCTTCTTGATATCTCCAACAGTAGTACTAAAAAATTCAATCAGTTCCTTGATTATATGAGTCTTAATCAGGTTGTGTCTGATCCAACTCATTTCACGTCGCATTCTGCGAAATTAATTGATGTAGTGTGTACTAACGCTCCATACCGCGAAGTGTCTGTCAACAATATTACGGGTCGTCATGGACACTCCATGATAAATATTACTTTATCACGAAAGAAAACCAAGGAGCCGCCTAGATATTTCACATATAGACCCTTGAGTAAAATAAATATGAACGATTTTAACGAAGACTTATGTTCAATTAATTGGTCGGAAATCGATGAGTTACCAACGGTCGATTTGATGCTTGATAAGTTCAATCTAACTATAACTACACTTTTCAATAAACATGCGCCGCCTAAAAAGATTGTGCTAAAGGATGGGTCTTTGCCGTGGATTACTGACATATGTAAAGGCATGATCGAGGAACGTAACCAAGCTCACGAAAAGTACCGTAAGACTAAGTCAGAATCAGACAAGAAATATTACAAAGAGTTAAAAAAAATGGTGGAAACTAGTATTACCGGAGAAAAGCGTGCGTATATTGGTAACTTAGTTAATAGTCACGTTCATGACAGTAAAAAATTTTGGAAAAATCTGAAGGGAAAAGTTTTACCTAATCAAAATAAAGAGCGATCACTGCCTAGTAATTTTAATGATCCGAACAAAATTAATAATCATTTTTTGAAACTTCCCGATGGTATCACGAATAATACGGTAGATACTTCAACGTATGATAATAAAAAGTTCTCTCGTGAAACCCTCCGTCTAAAGGCTGTTAGTAGTCAGGAAATTGCTAAATATATCTTATCAATAAAGACTAATTCTACGGGAAGTGATGGTCTGAGTAAGGACATGATTTTGTTAACCCTTCCCTATACATTAGACATTATTACAGCTATTGTCAATAAATCAATTACAACAGGATATGTGCCAAAGTGCTGGAAAGAGGCAATAGTATATTTATATATAGTATTGCCCAAAGTCACTAATCCTACTGAACTCTCGGACCTCAGACCTATTAGTATATTGCCATTCCTATCTAAATTACTGGAGAAAGCAGTTTACACTCAACTTATAGATTTTGTTGAGCGGCTTAACATCCTTCCTAGGCTGCAGTCGGGGTTTAGAAAGGGACGCGGCACTGTAACCGCATTGCTCGACGTAGTCGATAACATCATAGCTGAACAGGACAAGGGCCGTGGCACGATTTTAACTCTATTGGACTTCTCGCGTGCATTCGATTGCTTGGATGTTCGACTTCTGCTTTCCAAGCTCTCTTACTACGGTCTTAGTCCAGTATCTCTAGCATGGTTTGAGAGCTATCTTACCGGCCGGTTTCAATCAGTGCAACTACAGCAATACGACGGCAGTTTAGTGGCATCGGACCTGCTGCCCGTTAATCGTGGGGTGCCGCAGGGCTCAATATTGGGTCCATTGCTTTTCATTATTTATAGCGCTGATCTGGCATCTACTATTAAGCACTGCAAGTTCCACAGTTATGCCGACGATGTACAATTATATATTTCTATGGCACCTAAGGATATTTCACAGGCTGTCAAACTTTTAAACGAAGACTTGAAGAGGATAGTGGAATGGTCCAAAAGGAATTCATTGCTCCTAAATCCTTTAAAGTCCAAATATATTATAATGGGGTCTAAATGGCAGATAGGTCAGATATCAAATTTAAATCCATCTGTAATTATTGATAACCAACCTATTACACAGGTCCAAGAGGCTAGAAATCTGGGATTGTTGATTGATGGTCAATTAAGGTTTGAGGCCCATCTGTCTAGTTTAGTAAAAAGTTGCTTTTATCGTTTGAGCCTCCTATACAAAATTCGCAACTATCTATCTGTAGAGTCACGTCTCATTATTTGTGAGGCTCAGATATTGTCTAAGCTTAATTATGGAGATCTAGTTTACGGGCCACGACTTCTATGTAGATCGAAGCTTTTGGTGCAAAGAGTGCAGAACGCATGTCTTCGTTTCTGCTTTAACATCCCTCCCCGAAGTCACATTACGCCATTTTTAAATAAGGCCTCGTTACTCTCAATGGAATCACGTAGGCAGCTACACTTCGCTAGCCTGTTGTTTGACATAATAAAATTTCAAAAGCCAGAGTATTTATATGAAAAATTACTTTTCCTGTCACAACATCATGCGAGGTCTACGCGTCCCGTGCTTTCATTACAACGACACAAGACAGTGGCATTCAGGGGTAGTTTCAGATATGCGGCGGCAAAGTGTTGGAATAACATTCCTCCACCAATTAGAAACGTCACATCAAAATTTACTTTAAAAAAATTGTATAAATTACACCTTTTGGATATGCAAAAAAAAGATATGTCCAAACGCTTTGCCTGCCGCATCAGTAGAATTTATGCCCTTCATACTTAGCTTTTCAGTGGCTATGCCTGTTTGTGTTTGTATATTAGTGTTTAATGCAGTTATATCAAATGTTATATTTTTTTTTTCTTCTTCTAAATTAATGAGTGTGTAATGTTGATCCCAATTGTATGTCTTAATCTAATCTAATATAATTGAAATATATAATTTAATTGAATATATATTTGAGGTTAATTTTAATCAACTATTTTCAGTTTAATTATTGTGTTTCTGGCCAGTACTATTCTAACTAATATTTTTTGTATGTAAAATTTTATAATGCGTTAGAATTGTAAATTTATTGTTTGTAATTGGAATCTTGTTCGCGCATTCTCAAGGGCGCCAGCTGAAAATCAGCTGTTACTCCTAGGGGTAGCGTTTAGCTGAGCTGTAGCCCTTTTGTGCACTGTGCCACACAAATGCATGCTTAGCTGTAAGTATTAAAATTTGTAATTACCTTACCTTATAATAATTATGTATATTGTGTGTTACAGAGAGCAAATAAATCATTTATCTATCTATCTATCTATCTATCTCATTTCAGACTTCAGAACTGGTCGGTGTTATTGTTTTGAAGGTTGAATCTTTCGATCACAAACTTCAACTAACGCTTTTATTTTACATGAAACAGTAAAATTAAAATGCGATGTCAGCAGTTGCGTATTGAAATTATCGATACAAGAAAATATCGATAATGGACAACACTAGCATGCAACAAAGCTTGTGACACCCTACAAAAATGAGAAAGAAAATATGTATTGAGATCTCGTTCTAACGCATTTCATATGCCATAAGATAATGAAAGATGGCTATATTTCATCGTGTGCTAATTTAGCCAGGCTTCTATGCCTCTAGGGTTCAAATTCTTTGATATTTATGTGATTGCTGGCGGCATCTATGTCACGTGAAGGAACTATTTTTTTTCTTAAAGAAAACGCCTCATTGACCGACTTAAAGGTATCCGTAATCAGAACTTTTCGGCGGCTGGCATCTACTGTTAACTGTTAATTAACTAATATAGTAAGCTGTACTACATCCTTGGACTTTGACTTTGATATTTTTTGGGTTTCTTAACATCGGTCTTAAAAGAAAAAGTGTTGATTTTCACCAGCTCAAATTGGCTTCAGAAATATGCAAGAGCTTATAAGTAGGCACAGGTTTCTTTTTTTTTTTAATTTAACTTCATACACAAATACAAGTGTAATGGCGGACTTAAAGCCTTATCTACTAGTCAACCAAACCAAACCAGGTTTAATAGAGATAAATTTAAAACAGGAAAAAAATTGTGTATATCATAAGATATTTCTCTACATTTACCGTTTAACTTGGTATACGGTCATGTCAAGAGGAGGGATGCCGAACATCTGGTAAATAAAATGGTTAGCTTAATGGTGGATGGCCACAGAAATAGAGGACGACCTAGAAAGACGTGGGGAGAATGTGTAAAGCGGGACATGGAGGAGAGAGGGGTTAGCACAGATATGGTAAATGATAGAATACTATGAAGGGAGTTGACATATATGACAATAGTGAGAAGGCGAGGAAGATGATGATGAAGATGTTTCTCCATAATCAATTACTTATAGCTAAGTTGCAATAAGATGCACTTTAACTGCATTGTCAGCATTTTTTCTAACGTCAACTAACTTTTATATATAAATCATATTAAAACTACATATCTCACTCATTAAGTAGGTCCATGTTTGGTTGTTGGAATGCCTGCATACCTGCAAAAAAACATAAAATGTTAAACAAAACATTTCAGAAATCATAACAATAAATATTTTTATGTCAAAATAATTTATCATTCTAAAAGTCATTGTAAAAAGATTGATAGCAGTTTCATTTCGATAGAATTCGCTTATAAAAGTAATTTATACATTTTTGATGGCATTTCATGATTCAATATTTTATAGGGGGTTGTAAAAAAGTAATATCGAGGACATAATACCCCTGCGGAGCGGAAAAAAACGTAAATGATCTTAGAATAGATTTCAGAGACAAATGAGATAAAAGTGACGCACATTAGAGATACATTTCAGAATCTCATTTCGCGGTATTCCTATATTCTATCTCAAGTTGGCTTAAGGTCTCAAGTTCCTTTACGGTCTAGTGGCCCTAATGGTCGTCTCCACCAGTGGGGTCACGAAGTCTTTTTTCTATTTTTTTTCTCTTTAATATATTACCAGCTTTATTTATTTATTTAAAAAAAAAACCAGCGCATCGCTGTAAAAAAATCGGTATTCTGTGACGTCACACTAAGGGTGGGGATCTTAAAATTGTGACCAACTGTGTGTGTGAAGCCCCTCCTTCTTGTCACAGTTGGTCACAATTTTAATTAAAAAGTCATGAAATTCGTGTGACATAATTTTTGGATGGTCCCTTAGCTGTTGTAGCTCAGAAACCGGGGTTAGCTTTTCGGCTTTTTCTTGCCCACTTCTTTTAAACGAGTGTGTTAATCCTTAACTTGGCAAGATATTTTTTTCTGAAAAATCCAATGTATGGAAACCTAATAGAAATAGCTTACAAACGCATGTCGCCTAATGAGGATCGAACTAGTGCCTCTTAGACACACTACTAGTACCTAAACCGCTGAGCCACCACCAAGCTTCCATTTCAAATAGGTATTTTCTAAAATTAGATAGTATGGTAGAATCAGTAGAATTTAATACTAGAAAAAATACTTGCAAAATACGGACAAATCACACAAATTGAGCTAGCTCCAAGGTAAGTTCGAGGCTTTTGTTATGGAATACTAACTTAACGATACTATATTTTATAACAAATACATATATAGATAAACATTCAAGACCCAGGTCAATCTCAAAAATATATTTTCTATCTTGGCTTGGCCAGGAATCGAATCCTGAACCTCCGGTGTGATGTGACAGCGTGGCATGATGACCACTAGGATACAGAAGTCGTCAAAGCTAGGTAATACGAAATAGATCTAAAAGTGAAGTCGTAAGAACTCAAAATAAAGGAAACGAAAAACTGGAAATCTTACGAGAAAAATAATGAAAAATTTAAGTTAAGCCATCAAAGAGGCCTCCAATAATCCCGCACAATGCTAAGGCCAGTCTAGGCCGCCATTGACACCGACGTGTGTGAACGCTGACAAGGGTATCGCCCAATTCGATTATCGCCCGACATGTTGAAATTACCGAAATCTCGATTACTAAAAGTGGCGTAGACTTCTGAAAAGATAGATTAATCAAAAATATTGTTTTTGAAATTAAAGTAAGACCAAGAAAGAAATGGGCAGACGACCTTACACAGTATGAAAAAGAATGGCAGATCACGTCAAGAGACCGCGTTAGATGGAAACAAAGAAGGTAGGCTTTTTCCCAACGTTGGGACTTATCATAGCTAACAAAAAAAAATAAGTATAATGAAAGTTGTAAATAAATACTTGGAGACGAAGTTACGCCGGGTTAAATAAATAAAAAAAGTAAAATGAAGTTCGTTTGTGACAAGAAGCATTAATAATAACCAAAGAGAATGATATTGAATGCTATAACAGCCAGCAACCGCGCATATTTCTTCATCTGACAGTTCTTTTTATCATAACATAAAAACTTAGTGGCCAGTATTTTACTAGACCGTAAAGAGTTTGCAATAAAATTTTCAACAAATCGACACGTAACAAAAATGTAAAACAATATCAATATGTACATATTTCTATTATTTAAAATGACTTTACTTTAATAAATTAGGTATATAATTATTGTATATCTCTCTATCGAAAAACCTTTAAATTTATTTCCTAGATAGGATTTTTCTTCCATCTTACTGACAAATACTAAAAATAATTAATCAACGAAATTCTTAAATCTCAAGCTATTTAGGCAATATATTATTTGAGAAGTCTTTGTAAAGCTTTCAGATATGAAGGCGTCCAACCGGCCGCTTTGTGTGTGACGTAATTGAATGGTTTGCAAACGTTGGCGCGGAAAATTGAGGGTTTTTTTTTATCTGGACTTTTGGCTACAATAAGTACGTACAGTCTACCAGTCTTCATAATACTGAGACAAATTACCCAAGATATTGTATGAGCTCTCATTAACATACATTTTAGCAAGCAATTCATATAGTATTTTAACTATCTGTTTATGCAACTTTGCGATTGAGAAATCTGTGTCCTTATGTCAATCAAACAGTGATCATTGCATTTATGTAGGTGATCAATAAATCGAGTGTGAAGAAATCACTCGACGGGTTTGCTTATATTTTCTTCGGAGTTCCTCCCGATTAGCTAGCATCTCTTCAGCTCATGAACTTTGTGACAACTGACCACATTGATTAGACCCGGATCTTTACTCCTTAAAATAAAAAGGCTGTAGTTATACAACTTGTAACGAAAAGGGGGAGTGAATCCGCACTTATACTGTAGCACCGGGTACAATTATATATATTTATGTATATGTTTTATTTATTTATTTATTTATGTTTATACACATATACAAGGTTTTTGTTTGTGTTTTAGCTTGTAAGTATTGTACAGTGTTCCACCCTAATTAATAGCATTATCTCCTCTGGCGTTGGGTTGACTGGAAGAGATCCCTTAAAGGAATAAGTCCGCCTTTGTATTGTTATCTACTGTAGTGTCCTTTTTGCACAATAAAGAATTTACAAACAAACAAATTTTTGCGATTTCAGGAATGGTCCAATAGTAAAAGTTGTTCACATTGATTATTACTCCCTTACTAGTAGATCGTATTGCATAATTCATAAATAACATAGGCGCTACTTACATGGTCCAGTGGTCACGGCGTTCGCCTTGCGATCCGGAGGTCGTGGGTTCGAATCCCACTGATAACTTTGTGCAGGGACAGGAAGCGCTTTCCCTAACGCGGGTTTTTAGCGGCTCATTGATAGGCTTGAATATTTTTATTGGATCAAAAACCCCTATCGCTGGGTAACTCTTTCGATCGACTAACTGTATCATATGAAAAGCCTTTAAAAGGGTTTCCCTTTAAATAAGTTGTTAAAGGCTAACATAAACGTGAGGGTAAGCCTATCGTAAGGATGACCACTTAAAGGGATTTTAAAAATTAGCTGCTAATCCGGTCCCTGACTTTGTGAAAAGTTGTTTCCAGCCGGGGTAGGATAACGCAGGCTTGGATCACCTATCCGAAAAGAAAGATATTTCCTTGTTTCGGAAGGCAAGTATAAACTGTAGGTCTCGAACGCCATCTAGCGTTTACTCAAGCCTATCCTAGGATTGGTTCTGGTCTACCCTTAGGGTTGCAGAGGTCACACGGCAGTCGCTCTATTTAAAAACCCATATAACCTCGTCAAATCACCTAGGTTAGGTAGAGGACTTGGGCTCTGAAATGTTACTGTTGAGGTTGCAACCGGGAACACGCTCGGATGATGATGATAAATATAACCAACACAGAGTTTATTGAAATGTGAGAAGCGTATATAAAGTCTTCACACATGAAAGGCGTCTTAACGCTTTGTGACATAATGGAACGGAAAATCTAGACGCGACTGGTTATCGAGAAGCTAGACTTGAGGTTTAGTGTGGGTATCCAGTTTTTGTAATTTTAGACGTCTGTGTGAAGCCTACAGTTGATCGTAGCCCGTATTATAAAGGTATCCAGGGGCTTTGTGACGAAATGGAATTATTTGCAAAAACAATAGGGGCGCGGAAAATTGAAAATTAATTAAGTACATATATTTTAAGATGCATTAGGAAATGTTTAATTTAGCAGTGTGGTGACGGCAGGGTAGAATATGATTTGTCTCCATTCCCTTCCTCTCCCACAAGACTAAGGGAGGATATCTAAATATATAAGGAACTAATGGCTTAGTAGATTGGTAAGTAACTGACATATCAACGCACAGCCCAAACCGCTGGGTCTAAAGACTCTAAATTTAGGTCCTATAGGTTCCTTGCGAAGTCTAGGGGTACACTAAGAAAGGATTTTTCAAAACTCACCCCCTAAGAGAGTGAAATATGGGTAAAATTTTTGTATGGAGAAACAAAATTAGTTAGAACATTTTATTCGCAGGTGGGGGTAAATGAGTGAGTACATGTTTCTGGATTTTTGACAATTTATTCCCTAGAGGGATGAAATGGAGTGACCAGGTAAAGCATAGGTGCCTATCAAGTCCCTATCGACTTAAAAGAAGTTATTTTTTTGTTGCAATCTACGTTTAGTTACTGTCAATCCAAAGAAAAAAAAACATGATCGATATCCTACCATATCTCTCTTCCAAATAGCGACAAGAATAGAATACCCGCCGTTATGCACAATAAAATATATTTTGAAGCGGCTCAAACGAGTACAATTCCATATATTCACAGACTATAAACCCTCATTCACATCAGAATTTCTAGGGCCTTTCGAACGCGCGCGTTTCAAAAAAGGAACGTGACCTGATTACTGACGGAAGCTGTCAGTTGTCTATGGTACACTTAAAAGGTCACAGATATTCTTCTAAATGCACCACGATTTCCCGCCTTATTACGAGGATGATAAGTATGGATTTCGTTTGAAAAAGTTTTGCCGCTCTTCTACAGTTTATTGTTTGAGCGTTCTTTCGCTTCCCCGATGCTCGGCTCGGCCTTTATTATTTCCAGTTGAATTCAATTGTCACTTACTCAATCGCTGGCTTCATTATAATGTGCCTTAAACGAGATCTCGTTAAGTACTCTTTCCTTACATTCTGCGAAAACAAATAGCAGCCATTGGTTGTCTTCCCTAATAGAATCTATTCAATTACTTATTTGTCAGGCCATTGTGTTTATTCTGTCGTCTTTGCTTTTCCTAGACTACAAATATATTTACTAATCTCATTTTTATATAGGGTTAGATAAAAATCGTAGATTGTGCTACAAGAGGTAAATGGACCTTTAACGCGAGGGCGCTACTTTGAATACAACGCAAAACGAAGTATTCGTGTATATCGCCCAAAGTAAAAATATTTATTTGGTGTTGTTTTCATTTAAGAAATACTAAGAAATGATTTTTTGAATGGCACTAACTTCTGATAAATTATTCACTCATACATAACTTTGTTTGCCTGGTCCTTCGTATCTTTTTATATTTTTAAAACTAAACTTGATATTTACTAATGGCTTTAACTTACGAAAAAGTACTCAAATGTACACAAATAATTACATATCAATACAGTAGAACCTAAAACTGCCCGCGGGACAACTCCAAAATACTCCAAATACAACACAACTCGGGGCCCACACATATTTTTCGGGATATTAAACCTTCTTATTAAGGCCTTTATCTTATTCCAGGTTATCATTTTCATCAGTCCAGAAAATAATTGAAATGTTTAGCATTTAGGTAAGTATACCTACTGGTAAAATATTTATGTATATGCTACTAATCCGTTTTACCTTATTAGACGCTCAAACATTTAAACCTAATTTCACATTAATAATCAAATTAAATGAGATTGGACAAATCCCAAAGCGACTAGATAAAACGCGAACCTTATTTTGGACTAAAGTTCACTCAATTTAGTTTAACTTGAAGACAAACTTAATTAAAGATCGGGACAGTGTTGTTGCTACAGCCATTGATAACGTGATTTAGACGAAGCAATTTAAAATAGTTGCTTCTTCACTTAGTCTGGGATCTCTAGTTAATTAATAGTATGTTTAGTTATGTATAGGTTCTATGCTGGTTTGAAAATAAAGCTATGGTTTCTGACTTGTTTTGGTCATGTGCGGGTCTAGAATAGGACCATTCGACTAGTTTAGGAAATAAGTGTTCCCAGCTTGTAGCATTAAGAACTAAGGTACCTACCTACCTACCTACAAATGTCTGAATTGGGACGGGATGGTGTGGGGCCTGGCGATGGGCAGCCCTCCAAAATACAGGCTGGACCTAGTTTGGTTCTGATGCTGTCCCAATTTTTTAATTATTATATTTTTTAAGTACCTTTGGCAAATGTACAAGTAATGGATTATTAATTCATAACTTGCGCGGTTAGTACTGACTGCGCAGTACAAAGTAAACGCTTGTTTTTTTTACTAAATGTCTAATTAAATCCGTAAATAGTTAGAGGGGTGCGGTTTCCGGGGACCATGAGAAGATCACGCGAGTGCAAGTTAGAAAAAACGGATACCGCGTATTTATGTGATTTTTTTGCTGTCTGCACAAAAACACCTTAGATGGCAAATTTACAAGGAAAAATGACTTTGGTGACTTTACATTTTTTTAACATCAACCTTACCACTCCACCTCTTCCTGTAGATGTAGTTAGAGCGGAATTATGCGGCTGAAGTTTCGCGGCCAATTTTTTGGTATCGTGTTGCTAAAAACTTGAATAGCATTTTAGCTGTAATTACGCCGAAGTTAGGTCGCGCTACTTCGGCATACGACAACAGACTTTAGACAACGGTGGGCTTTTAAGTGCAAGAGGGGAATCAAAGTAGCATTTAATATCAGTATTCTCACATGCGAAGTCTTAAATTTATGCTAGTAGCCTCAGACGGATGCTACACAAAACCATATAAAGATTAACGACTAGAAAAACTGCAACTCACCGAGCGTACTGTTGCATAAAAGCTGAAATATTTAGAGCAACAGTAAATTACGTACGGTTCTGGTTAAAAAAACATGATGAGCGGTAAATAACTGTCCGAATGCCATATACGTGATCCATGTAAATGTGAAACGTGACTGGCTGGATGCTAAACGACAATCATTAAAAATAAAAAAATAAATTCACCTGTCATGTGTTTCTAAAATGGAACGTGCTTGACATTACCATTCCTAAATTTAAAAATGGATTTGTGCGATGACATTTTAATGCTTCGGTAGACAACCTCTAATCAGTTTAAACCCGGAATAAAAAAAACTGAATATTGAGTCTGTCCGCATTCCATAGGAGCTCTGATACAAAGCATATCTATTCAAATTAATAGTAGTGCACTGTTCGCATTGCAAAGTGCTGAGCATTCCTTCCTTCTTTATTGTTAGTATTAAATTCTGTGAACGTGCTTCCTGTTTTATTCTTTTCTTTTAGATTGTCTGCTTCGCTGTTACATTATGTCGCCCATTAACACCTAGGTTAGTACTAAGACTTACGAAGCAAGAAGAATGTTTACCTATTTTCTTTTTGTCTTTTATGATAGAGAATAGTGGGTAGCCCTTTACTTTTGAATAAATAATAACCGGCCAAGTGCATGTTCTATTGTATTTGTATGAATTTTATTTTTCTAAATACATTCTATAACTTGGTCGCCTATTATATATAGCTCTTTAATTTGTAAACCCTACTTAGCTCTGATAGTTCTCCTTTAAACTTCGTTATATATATGCTACTGCCGTGATTTTTTTCACGTGTCCTTAAACAAGCATTTAGTAGAGAGAGAATATTTCAAAAACGGATATCTAAATCGAAAAATAGTGTTCAAAAACTCACAATATTTTTGAAAGATCTATTCAACGATACCCCACGATGGATTAGTCGGAAAAAAAATACTCTGACCTTACATGTATGGGAGCTACACCAAAAAAATTATTTTTTATGATTTTATTTTATCTTTTTAGGCATAAATAACAGATTTCTAGTACAGTTTCTTATTATAAAACGACTAACGTTGTTACTAGGTTTTAACCATTATCCGACCAAATCAAGTTGACATCTAATAATAAGCCACTGTCTCATCTAATAAGCGGCCAAGTGCGAGTCGGACTCGCCCATGAAGGGTTCCGTAGTAGTATTTTTTTTTAATTTTGTAACCAAACGCAATGTATGTCGCCGTGATAATGTGCAGTGTGTGTATCCGAAACGGGTCCGCGCTCGACCAATGACAGCGCGGCCCAAGTTCGCCATGTTTTTTTGTCTTGTCGTCTTGGATTTTCTCGCGGGGACTGCTTGCGCGTCACAAAAACTTGTTTAAACTTTTGATTACTAATTAACCAGTGTGAATGTAGTTCAAAATAGGAATAAACGTTCTAAGAAGTTGAAAATCACCTTTTTCTTTAATTCCCGGCCAGGACTTAGTTACAAAATGGCGCTCCAACTCGTGGCCGAAACACGCTGAAAAACTTTGTAAAACTTTAGTGCATAGTGCCGTGCAGTGAAAAAGTGCATAAAAGTTTGGTGAACGACTTTCACTATGCCGCGAACGCGTCGCGCAAGTTTAGAATCCTGTGAATCCGATGAGGGAACGACGCCGGTACCTGAGACATCACTCGACGATCGTCTGATAAAATTCCTAGAGGCCTTTACGAAATCACAGGCGGAATCAAACAGACAGCTTGTAGAAAGCATCGTCGCGAAGTCTATCGCAGCGTCAGAAGTTTATCACGCTCACAGTACAGAGTCGCCGGTTTCATCCCCAGTGATGAGGACGTCGTTGCCGCAGGGCGGCAATTTTGTCAAATGTTCGGCCCGGTTCGACGGGGCCGCGCGGGACGCTGACAGCTTGGAAGCATTCATCGACGCTGTACAAGTTTATAAAGAATGCTCTAACGTGAGCGACGAGCACG
Source organism: Acrobasis consociella (assembly GCA_963555685.1). Lineage (NCBI taxonomy): Eukaryota > Metazoa > Arthropoda > Insecta > Lepidoptera > Pyralidae > Acrobasis > Acrobasis consociella. Next base: position 1,783,408 of record OY743112.1, read on the forward strand.
CTTTACGTGGCCTACCTATGCTGTTGACAGGTGATGCCGCGGTGTGGTATCAAGGAATCAAAAGCTCTGTCGCGTCCTGGGAGGACGCCTTGCTACGCCTTCGAGGGATGTATGGTGCGCCGCGTCCAGCCTACAAATTGTTCCGGGAGATTTTCGCCAGTGAACAAGGACCTCAACGCGCGGATGTCTTCATTGGCCGCCTGAGGGCGACCATCTCCAAATTGCCGTATACGCTTGAAGAGCGTGTCAAAGTTGACATAGTATACGGATTATTGGATCGTCGCATCCGTAAACGCCTGCAAGCGGACGCCGTCGTGGACGTGGACCAACTGATAGAAAAGTGCAGGGTCATTGAGGAAGCTCTGGCGGAGTCGACGTTGCAGCCGCCAAAGCCGCCAGTTGTGGCTGCCTCGCAAACGCGGTCAATGGAGGCCGCGCCGCAGTCATCGCGCACCGTCAGGGCTGCTGTCGCACCGGCCGCTGCCACAGCTGCTGCGGGTACTGCGCCGTCGTTCCACTCCAATCAGGTGCCTACGCCTGCCAGTCAGGTGTCAGTGAGCCGAGGTAAACTTTTTTGTTTTTATTGCAAGAAAAGTGGACATTCTATAGCAGACAGTACAAAACTTGCTAGCAAAGGCAGTGATAAAAGTGATAAACCTGTATCATGCTATGGTTGTGGTGCTCGGGATGTTATACGGGCTAATTGTGGAAATTGTTGTAAAACCAATAAGGACAGCAAAGACAATCAGTTTTTTGTTTGTGACTTTAGTGCTGATGTACAATTGTATTCCGCTGACACGCAAGCAGTTGATCGACCTATTTTAGATATAGAAATAATGGGTTTTAAGGGAACGGGTTTAATCGATACCGCTGCCAAGCGTAGTATTGCAGGTTGTACACTGTACGCATTGCTTAAGAAAATTAACCATCCACTCCAAAATAGTAAAATGTCTGTTAAGCTAGCAGATGGAGTAGTCCGTGATTTAAATGTAAAATTAACAGATGTTGAAGTCAAATTAAATAATTTAAATTTTAACTTAAGTTTTGTAATCTTTCCGGATGCTCAAAATAATGAGACACTCTTGGGTATAGATTTTTTGCGAAAGGCTCAGATAGTGTTAGACCTAGCACATAACTCATGGTTTAGTGCACTTCGGCCTCGGGACATTTATCCTCTACACAGTGAGAGTTTGCGAAGTGAGAGTTTGCACACTTATATAGGGTGTGCCTCTGCAGATGTTTTGAGATCGGACGAAGGTACTATGTTGACACTTTCTCAGAGGGAGGACCTTGCTGGGTTGCTGCAAGAGTATAAAGACGTGTTCAGAGAGCAGGGGGAGGCTACCCCTTTCGCTGAACATCGCATCAACACTGGTGAGCATGCTCCTATTTCTGTCCCACCTTATCGTCTCACTCCAGCTAAGAAGGCTATCATGGAGGCTGAGATAGAACGAATGCTGTCTGAAGACATCATAGAAGAATGCGAGTCAGCTTGGGCAGCTCCTGCTCTATTGGTTCCAAAGAAAGATGGCTCGTTTCGGTTTTGTGTTGACTACCGGAGACTCAATGCTGTCACTGAAAGTGATTCCTACCCTTTACCTGTGATCGATGACCTGTTGCAGTATACAGGTAAGAGCTGTTTTATGAGTACCATCGATCTGCGTTCTGGTTATTGGCAGGTTGGAGTCAGGGAGGAGGACCGGGACAAGACGAGCTTTGTTTCATGCTTCGGAATTCATCGTTTCAAGCGCATGCCCTTTGGCTTGCGCAACGCTCCAGCCACCTTCCAGAGGTTGATCGACAGATTTCGATCCGGAGCCTCTGTGAAACAGGTAACTTTACTTGGGTATATTGATGATTTGATTGTGCTGAGTGAAAGCTTTGAGCATCATCTGCAGGACCTACGAGCGGTATTTGAGCGATTAAATGAATTCAAGCTTCGTGCTAATCGAGACAAATGTGTATTTGCCCGAGAAACTGTCAAGTACTTGGGACACATTATTTCTTCACAAGGAGTCGCTCCTGATCCTGATAAAATCAGAGCTGTGGTAGACATGAAACCACCTAGTACAGTCAAGCACCTCAAATCTTTCCTGCAGAGTTGCTCATGGTTCCGTAAGTTCATTCCTCAATTTTCGGATATTGCCCGACCACTGACAGATTTAACTAAAAAGAACCGACAATGGCAGTGGGGTGAGGCAGAGCAACAGGCTTTTGAGAAACTCAAGTCTAGGCTCACTACAAGTCCCATACTTAGACAACCCAGTTATGATGAGCCATTCATCCTCCGGACAGATGCAAGTGCCTATGCCTTAGGAGCAGTATTAGTACAGGGTGCCTCACCACAGGAGGAGCGACCTATAGAGTATGCCAGCCGGTTGCTCACATCAGCTGAGCGGAATTATACAACGACTGAGAGGGAGGCATTAGCTGTAATCTGGGCTTTGGAAAAGTTCCGTGGATATGTAGATGGTCATCCAGTACGTGTTGCCAGCGATCATCAACCATTAAAATGGTTGCTCACTTTGAAGTCCCCAACTGGAAGGTTGGTCAGGTGGGCAATGAAGCTTCAGGCTTTTGATTTAGATATAGATTATACACCAGGAAAATCTAACGTTGTAGCGGACGCTCTGAGTAGACCAACATGTGACGAGGACGTGAAAGCAGTTTGTGAGGTTTGTACAGTGATTGTGGACACTCCTCGCTGGGAGCCTAAATACTTACGCGAGTCCCAATTAGCCGACGCGGAATTGTCAAAGATCCTGTTGGACCTGGAAGGTAACGACGAGGTTAATAGTAGCCGGTGGACAGAGAGAGGTTACCACCTCAACCAAGGTGTCCTGTACCGCTATGTGGCTGACGTTGATTCAGAGGAGCCGCAGCTCGTCGTCCCTGAGAATCTGCGAAAGGATATCATGGCCGAGTGTCACGATGCTGCAACTGCTGGTCATGGTGGAGTGGACCGGACTTTTCATCGGATTTCCCAAAAGTACTATTTTCCTGGAATGAGAAGGTATGTTACTGAGTATTTAAAGTCTTGCCTGGAGTGTCAGCGCTACAAACCGGCGAATACCAAGCCCGCCGGTCTTTTGCAGACTCCTGTACCTGCACAGCGTTTCGAAGTTCTGGCTATGGATTTGTTTGGTCCATTGCCAAAGGGGCCTAACGGGGAGCGTTGGATTTTTATCGTTGAGGATACGGCCAGTAAGCTCGTTGAAGTGTTCCCTCTCGTCGAAGCTACAGCAGTGAGCTGTGCTAAGGTATTAATTGAACAAGTGTTCTTACGTTACGGTGTCCCACGCCGTGTGATATCTGATAATGGGGTTCAGTTTGTATCAGATGTTATGCAGCAGGCTATGTATGTGTTGGGTGTCAAACAGGCACTGGTGCCGTTGTATCACCCCGAGGCCAATCCGGTCGAAAGAAAAAATCGCGACTTGAAAACGCAACTGGCAATCCTAGTTGAGGGTCACCATCAACAGTGGCCTGATGCATTGCCTTTCGTTAGATTTGCCATGAATACATCTGTCACACAGTCAACACAGCAAACTCCTGCATATTTAACTTTCGGGAGAGAGCTTCGGTCTCCTATCGATACTCGTACTGATCTCCGTGCTATCATCGAAGCTGAGAATTATGTTCCTCAAGTCACGCCTTATCTACTTAAGATGACTGACACCTTGAAGGATGCTAAGGAGTCTATTGAGAAGCAACAAGATCGTAGGAAGGCCATTAAAGATGCTACCCAAAGCAGTGATTATTCTCTGGAGCCTGGTGACCTAGTCCTTTTGAAGTCCCACGCCCTTAGCAACGCCCCTAAAGGTATTACAAAGAAGTTTCTACCAAGGAGGGATGGGCCCTACGTTGTCTCTAAAAAGGTTAGTCCAACTTCTTTCATACTCGCGTTTCCAGACCAGCCTGAGGAAACTATAGGCAAGTATCATCGTTCCGATCTGCAAGTGCAACGTTACCATGCTCGCGAGGTTGAATGTCCTGAGCCCGTTGCTCCTAAACGTGGTAGGGGTAGGCCCAAAAAGGTTTGATCGTCGCGTCGTTTGACGCTAGATCAAAAGGGGGAGAGTGTAACCAAACGCAATGTATGTCGCCGTGATAATGTGCAGTGTGTGTATCCGAAACGGGTCCGCGCTCGACCAATGACAGCGCGGCCCAAGTTCGCCATGTTTTTTTGTCTTGTCGTCTTGGATTTTCTCGCGGGGACTGCTTGCGCGTCACAAAAACTTGTTTAAACTTTTGATTACTAATTAACCAGTGTGAATGTAGTTCAAAATAGGAATAAACGTTCTAAGAAGTTGAAAATCACCTTTTTCTTTAATTCCCGGCCAGGACTTAGTTACAATTTTTATATTTGAGTTGATTGAATGAAAGGTAAATTGCAGTTTATGACATATTAAAAAAAAACTTCTTACTAGATCTTGTTCAAACCAATTTTCGCTGGTAGTTTTCATGGTAATGAACATCATATATTTTTTTTAGTTTTACCATTCTCTTATTTTAGAAGTTACGGGGGGGGACACACACTTTTTTCCACTTTGGAAGTGTCTCTCGCGCAAAGTATTCAGTTTAGAATAAAATGATATTAGAAACCTCAATATCATTTCTGAAGACCTATCCATAGATACCCCACACGTATGGGTTTGATGAAAAATATTTTTTTGAGTTTCAGTTCTAAGTATGGGGAACCCCCAAAATTTATTGTTTTTTTTTTCTATTTTTGTATCAAAACCTTAATGCGGTTCACATAACACATCTACTTACCAAGTTTCAACAGTATAGGTCTTATAGTTTCGGAAAAAAGTGGCTGTGACATACGGACGGACAGACAGACAGACAGAAAGACATGACGAATCTATATGGGTTCCGTTTTTGCCATTTGGCTACGGAACCCTAAAAATGGAAACTTGCTTCGGTCTAATAATGGTTTAAACAAAGTTAGTCTGCGTTTTATAATAAGATGGTATAGTCTCTGAGTAGAACCGCGGACAGACAGACAGAAACTATAAGGGTTTCTTGTTTACTACGGAACCCAAAAAAGGCGTTTCCATACAATGTTTACGAATCGACGCAACATAAACATATAACTAGAAATAGTACTAATACTTCGTTTCCCCATTCCGTATTCTTTATAGAGTTATAAAATCGCAGGAAAAGTCCGCAATAAATATTTGGAGAGGCACCTCTAACACCTGTCTACTGTAATTTGTATGCGAAACGAGTTCAGCTTGTTTAGGTTTTGTGACGTCATTGTCAAGAGAAAGACAATAGCGTTGACACCTGCCCCTTATCGCGATGAAGCTATTTTTGAAGTTATATTTCTTTTGACGCGATTGGGAAAAATGATGACAGTGAGTTTTTTCGCGCGCACGCCGTCAGAAAAAAGCAACAGCATGAAGTTAGCCCACGATCTGGCTGTACTGTATCTATGTTCACGCCAAAGAAGTATAACTTCTAACGCGTGTACATAAGTACACACACTCTTTTTTTTGTATGACATACGATATAGAAACCTTTTTACTAACCGACTTCGAAAAAAGAAGGAGGTTATCAATTCGTCTCGACCTTCTTTTTTATGTATCATCATCATATCGGGTCTTTTTAGTCTTCACTGCAGGAGCACGACCCTCTGTACTACCAGAGCCATACTTTTATTACAGAGAAATAATGCTTTTATGTATGTTCACTATTTATTCGAAGACGCCTGGACCGCTTTGAAAAATTCATTTTTTTTTGTTTGGAAGGTCATACCTGACGCTGGTCCCATAGTTTTATCAAAACGGTCGTGTAGTTTGGGGGTGAAGTTGGTTTTTAGTTTTAAAAATTTTTCGCAAATGAAATGCAAATAATTTTGCTGAAAATAAGATTCATGGTCCACAGGAATGGATGATGGACAGACGAGTTATTATGCGTCGGAGAGAGGAAACTTCATTATGTATACGCGAAGGCAAAAATCGGCAATTTATTTACAACGAGGAAGGGATGTACCTACCCGTATAAATCGAACCACGAGCTTTACTAGATCACTATACTAAAATGAAAATAAAAAAACAGTCAAAAACTGAAAAAAAATCGCCATTACCATACAAAATTATGCAGGCACTTTGTATGGGAATGTTTTTTATTTTATTATTACTATACTATAGTGATCTTATATAGCGTGTTGTTCGATTTATTCTCTTTTACGTTGTATACATACTTACTGTAGGTACCGACATAGTAAATTTAACGCAAAGATAATGTATGTAGGCGAATTACCTACGCAAGAAATGCCATTAGATAAGTACATCTTGCGTGTAATAGCTTCACGCCCTCGCTGTAAATATATTTACACATATATACCGCCAGAATAATGGCGGCACATAACTTCAGTTCGGAAGTACGCAACGTTAATGGACGGATAATGTTACCATGCGAAAAAATCAATTAAACGCGTTGCGTAAAACTGGCAACTATTGTCTGCCCGTCAGATTTTATCGCGAAACGCTTCAATTGTTTTAAGAAATACCTTTTAGGTATCTGTATTCTGATTTAACTGTCTGTAGCTGTAGCCTACTTTTAAAACAAACAGAAGTGGTTTGAAAATAGGTAGAATATTGGAACGAGGTTACAATACAACCGCGATACTATGCAACATCTGTTTTTCGTTTGTAAAATGGTCTTGTAAACTAAACAAACCAATATGTAAGAATAATATTATTATGTCGCTGTAAAGCTAGTGGCGTATCAGAAAATCATCATCCTCGTATCAGCCACAGGAAGTCAAAGTCAAAGAAAAAGTACAAAGATATTAAAGACCACTGAATCCAACCTTACAAAGAGGAGTATTTCCACTTAAAAATAGGAAAAAAATATTTTTGGTGATGGAAATAAACATCAATCTTGGATCTAGGTATAACATTATTTAACAATCTTCCTACCCATGATGAACACATAGCAAAATTTAATACAAAATTCTAATATTTTTTACGCTAAGATGGCTTTTGGAGCATCATCACCATTTCAGCCGCATAACGTCCACTGCTGGACGTAGGCCTCTCCAACCAATGGATTTCCAAAATGTCCGATCTAGAGCGGCCTGCATCCAATGGTGTACATTGTTTGTCAATTATTAAGTACTCTAGCTGGAAACAATTGGTTTTGACAAATAGAAACAATTATCTTGCCAAAACAATGCAATTTGAGATTGCCAATAAGTCTGCAAGAAATTCTCAGGCAGTCACGCAAACATCTGTTGCGGCTACGGCGACTGAAACCAAGGCTGTAGACGTAATAAATCAGAACATCAAGCAAAAAGAAAAAGGGCGGGAAAAAGTGTCATGGCGGCGAAGGGGGGAGTTCGAGCCAGGGTTACCACTCTAAATATTTCCCGCTAAACGGGGTAATCATGTGTTTTTTTTTCTGGAAGAAAAATTAGTTTTTTTAGATAAATATGAAATAACTCAACGGCTGAATATCATATTTTTGATGAATTAACAGGGCTTTATCGTGTTATTCGGGTTGTATTTAATGATTTGAGTCATACTATTATTCGGGTGGTTTTCAGGGAAAATTGGTGTTTTGCGTGTATGTAAATATATATAGTATACGAATAAAGCTAAATTCATTACTAGTACTAATTTAATATTATTCGAATTTTTATTTAAACATTTAAACATAGGAGCATTTAACACATAATGATCATAAAAACCGCTAGTATAAAACTGTGTTGCAGAGGTTTATCTAGCTTTGTGGTGATTGATTTGATTACACGTCAGTATCTTCTGTCATCTATGTTATGCATATTTAGAGTTGGCAGCCCCTTAGCCCAAGTAGAGTGGAGACAATTTGTTATTTCCTCTCTGAGTGTAGGGACGAGGAAAAATTGTATTTGGAAGTGTGAAAAATTTATGCGTTCAGATAGACAAAAGTGGAATGTATTGACAATTTATTTGATCTGATACGTCACGGCTGAATGGGCTGTGTGCCAGAGCGTTATGGAAAAAGTTTGTTACAAATTCGTAGTTATGGGGATTTATGGTCTGTCTGATCTGTTAGCACCCTTTTTATGATCCGTCGTTTGACATCCAGGTGATCTGGGTTATTTTAAATATAAATGACACGCTTAATTGTTTAACGTAAAGATAGAAGGTACCTTCTATCTTCAGTACTACTGAATGATGAATCTTAGTACTCAATCAGTACTAAGATAAGGTAGGAAAAGTATAAAGCAAGGTAAAAAGTAGGAATTGCAGACAGTTGCAATAAATAAACAAATATCATCAACTCTATTGAAACTGTATTATTACTATCGGCAATAGTATACATCACATGGTTTTGACTTGATCATTGTCAATGGATATCTGGTGGTGCTTGCTTTCTCTCTTACCTCTTGGTCCCAGGGAAGACCAGCAGCATGATGCAATGGCAATCATTGTCATATTTTATCCCGAGTGGTGTCATTTTAGTGTAAAACTTGTTTCAATTAATAAGTGTTATGTAACACCTTTAAAGTATTCTTTCTTCCTTTTTTCAAACATTAAGAAATATTTAAAATTTCTTATTCCTCTTAATCACTACATGTGCAGAAAAAGAAGCAAACAAGCTGCAAGACGTTCATGAAGAAAAATTTCAGAAATTTTAGGAATTTGTGTTACTTCGATAAAACTAACTGGCCACTTCACATTTCTAACAGCATCCATCCTGAACCTTTTTCGATGACCACATTTAAAAAAAATGCCAAAAGCACACTAATCTCTCACCAGCCAGCTTTAAAAACTAACATAAACAGAGCGGTCGTCTGTCAGTCATCCATCGGGATAAGTGCGCTGGATTTCAGGAGGAATTTTATATGTCGGCGGGAATGGACGTTAAAGTTTCAATTGGACGAGCTAAGCTTTTTATATATATTCGTATTTTTATTTATTCGTAAGATAAAATTAGTAGGTAAATATTTACTTACTGTTTACTATTTTTATCACTATTAAAATTAAACTATAGATATAAAAATATTAAGTACTAGCAGTCCATCCCGGCTTCGCCCGTGGTACATACATAGCCTATGTCACTCAGGGATAACAAACCTATCCAACAGTGAAAGAATTTTTAAAATCGATCCAGTAGTTTCGGAGCCTATTCAATACAATCAAACAAACAAACAAACAAATCTTTCCTCTTTATTGACCGAGCGAGCGAAGCGAGCGAAGCGTCTCAGTTTCGAGACTAGCCAAAAATTCTTTTGTCCGTCTGTCTGTCTGTCTGTCTGTTCTCGCCTACAGGTCGCATTTCTTAACCGATTCTCATGAAATTTTGTAAGCAGGTTCAGCAACTACATAGAATTTTTTTGTCGAGCCAGTTTTTCGAAATTTTTCAAAATGGCGGAAATATGGGGGTTTAAAATTTTAAAACTGTCATATATTCGCCATTTCAAAATATTCATTTCAAAAATGTCATAAGACTTTTTTGTTGCCGTTATAAAAACGATGTTTTTTTATTTGAACAACTTTTTTGTGTGAACAACTTTTTTATACGTTATAGGTACTTAAACGGGTTTAGGGTGCCTCGCGAAGTCTAGCTGACTAAGCCGTGACGGATATACAATACAAATCTTCTTACAACATATACTAAAACTATTTAAGGGTAAATTCAGTCCGGGTTACTGAACAACTTTCTTACAAATACATACACCCTGGGGTTCACGAAGTAATTTCTCTGAATAACTATTATGGTTATTATTTTGAGTTTCATAAGTAGTTCTATAAATTTTGATCATATTTCACCGACTTAAAAAAAGGGTTTTGCTTATTTTACAATTAGTTTTATTTCAGTTTTTTCTTATTTTGATTGATTGTTGGCTAGTTAATTAAATTTAGCAATTTTGTTGAGCGAACTTTCGTTCAATCGCTATCGCTGTTTGTCTGTGCTTTTGTAGTAGTATTAGTAATTATGCTACGAACTAACAAGAGATCAACAGCAACCAAAGCCCGCGAAGTAGCTTTACGAAGAGAATAAGAAACCAATGAGCAGCGATATAGAGCCATGGCAATACAAATAAACATTTAAACGAAAACCCATTAATAGTTATCTGGTTTTTCCAACAACGAGCTGACTTTGTCATTTGAAAAATGATGGGTCATTTTTCGGTGAAAGACTTCTGGTACTGAACTGAATTTTAGCATCACGGTAGACCTCATATCCATGGGATTGTATGGTTGGAAGGTGCTCCTGACATTTTAGAGCTAAATCGAAAGTCATTTTAAGAAAGGGCTGTGATTGGCAACTATTTTGGAAATTTGGTCACAACCATGAATCCGCATATCGGTAAACCTGCACCGATAATTCATCCAAATCAGGTACATAATTCTGAAATAATAATCGCGAGGTCTAAGTTCGTGGCGAACTACTAGTAATATTATTATTATATTATTATATATTATTAAGTGTAGATAACGTGAAATGAATGTGATAATAAAAAAATTAAAATACTTTAATTAATATTTTTATCACTAAAATAAAAAGCAATACAATAAACTGCCAGACTGCAATGGAAAGAAAAATGCTTAATAAAAGGAAGTCTGATAGAATACGAAACAAAATTATCAGAAAACGCATGAGAATTGAAGATGTAACAGTAAGAAAAAGAAAACTAAGGTGGAAATGGATGGGACATATAATAAGAGGAATTGAAAAGTGGAACAAGAACAATATTTTAGTATCCAAGAAATGGTTAAAGGAAAACAGAGACGGTTTCGAAGATGGACAGACGAAATAAAGACCATTGATCAGGAAAGCGTTAAACAGAAGTCAGAATAGAGTAAAAAGAGGTACAAAGAAATGGCGAAGGCTTTTGTCAATGTTGGGCAAACAGACCGGGTCTGTAGTGCCACCGACTCGTCAGAGTCGTTTACGATAAGTGGAAAACAATGTAAAAGAAAATTTTGTGTCTGAATTCAAACCGTATATATTAAACATAAACATAAAATTAGTAGGTAAATATTTACCTACTGTTTGATTAAACGTTGTCTAGATGAAGATAACATTCTCAAGTCATTGGAAGCAACATATTTTACATTAAGACTCTATAAAAATATTCTTCTTTGTTCAAAAGCAAACATTGTCAAAACAACATAAGCCCCAATGATATATTATACAGAGATATGTTACGTTCATATTAATTTGCGTTTTAAATCTGTTCCGAGCAATCCAAAACTTCACACATCGACAAGTTTTACTGATAAGTAAGACAAAAGATACAAAATAGCATGCCAATGAAAGAGATAGTTATAATTTTTAATGATTCCTCGTCAAATGTTTCTTGTGCATAGAGTAACATTTATTGTTGTAGAGAGGACACTTATTTGAAAAGAATGTACATGGGTAAGAAATAAAACTTCTCATAAAAATAAATCATATATATTGAAAATTTTGAACAATACAATAATGAACAAAACGAAATAAAATACACATTTTAAATACCTTTAAAAAGATTTAATTTGTTTCCTTTTTGTCTCTTTCAAAGTTTTTGTATTTCAGGGTTATTTTTATGTGCGGAATGCGAATGAAACGAAATTTGCCCGTGTTTCCGCTGATAGACTTTTAACAAAAAAATAACCCACTGGCATCTTCCAACTTTCATTTAGACCGACCAAAATGAATACGTAAACTTGAGTTGCAATTTCGGTATTATGGTTGCTTTCAATGCCGAAATCGACCAGACCGTCAGTTTTCTTACCCGTCCACAAAGTTTGATGTCGAAGCGCCATTTCATCGGCTACAAGAGTACATAATAAGCGTTTGCCTGATAAAAAGCTTTTCTTAACTTTTTGTAACTGTTTTTTTTGAAATGTTAATTCACGTACACGTTTTCTTAGCGCTGATTTTCTTGGTGTTTCTAGAATTTCTTCCAGCTTCGGCAAACTGACATTGTCTAAACTAGACGGAGAGTTCTGAACGTAATTAATTTTTTGTTCCTAAAAAAAGAAATAAATCTACACTAATATTATAAAGAGGAAAGATTTGTTTGTTTGATTGTATTGAATAGGCTCCGAAACTACTGGATCGATTTTAAAAATTCTTTCACTGTTGGATAGGTATGTTATCCCTGAGTGACATAGGCTATGTATGTACCACGGGCGAAGCCGGGATGGACTGCTAGTAATAAATATATTTAGACAAATAAATATTGTTAGTTGTAGTACGGTCAGTCAAGGATTAAGTTACTGCCACTTCGTCGTTTGTATTCACATCGTAGTAGCCCATTTTATTCAGAATTATTAAAATTCAAAAGAGATAATGGCAATGAAATTATGAAAGTAGTTTTGATTATAAATTAACATAATAATTAAAATTTTATTAGGCGTTTTAACTTTTCATGAAATCCGAATTCCGTCCTGAATGAAGGAAGTCGCGGTCGGTAATAAATATATACTACGGATAAATCACACGGATTGAGCTAGCTCCAAAGTAAGTAGGTAATCGAAAAGACTTGTATTATGGGATACTAACCCAACGATAATATATGTTATAACATATACCTATATAAATAAATATCCAAGACCCAGATCAATCAGAAAAAGTTCATTTTCCAACATAGGACCAGGATTCGAACCCAAGACCTCCAGTGTATCGGTCGGGCATGTAACCGATAAATAATCACTTTCCCAATTACTTATTTCTACGTAGTCGAATTTAATAATATAAAAGCACACTTCGAATTTTGTCGTAATAGTTAAGTCCAAAAATACCTACATACTATTCAACTCGACATCACTTACGCTAATCAAACAAATTAAATGAGATTGAAAACGCAGTCAACAACTACCTACATAGTATTTAATAAAATGTTGTATTTACCTCTATAAACGGAACAGCATTTTTTTTTGTAGTGTTCGTCCTTTTTTCGAAACATACTTGTAAGCTGTTTTGAAGTGATTGCTACAGATTCTGCTGCTTTTTGATGGTGTCGTCTGATTCGCTTCTTTGTTCACGAACAATTGCTATCCAATCTTGAAGTCTGACCTGATCACTCGGAAACCTAATTGATAAAAAAAAATACAATAATAATCCTTAATTATCAAGCAGTGTAATGTATTATAATAGTAGAAAAACGAATTCAGTGAAACTATTTTAATGTTTATTAAAATAGTCCATTACATCCAATGGATAGCTATTATAACAACGAACAATAATAAAGAACAACTGAACATTCATTGTAGGCATTGAAGTCACCATCAGTATTCGATTCTGCACTATCTAATCTATGTCCGCAGCGCACGCATCCTTGTCGCTCTCGCGTCAAAACTAGATCGGTCTCTCTTTCTTCGTCTGACATGGCGCCTAGGCGTCTGTTAATACATTGTTTGGAAAAATAATTGAAATATACGAAATAATCAAAGTATTTTTGCATACTCACATGTGGTAAGAGATCCCTTGTATTTTGTTGATTTTAGAGTCATAATTGGTACACTTTCGAAACACACAAGATGGCATTTTTTATATATTTTGGTAAGGACACAGGAACTTACGGTGCGTAACGCTCGACGTGGCGCTCAACGCAGACTAATTACAAGACGTCCCAATTGGGATGTATTCGAGTCTTCACAGCACGCGCGCCTATAACATATCTGCCTCTTGTTTATATAATATATCATTGATAAGCCCTGATAATGTTCTTTGTTGTCTTGTTCGAGAGCAAACCATTTCTATCACAAAACAACAGACCCTCACATGTAATGTGTCAACATTTGAAATCCCTTTGAATAGCCCATTTGTTGCCAAGGAATCAATTTACGAATATAAACTGTATATGTAGTGTAATGTAGGTATTTTATAGTCATAAGTACCTACAGTATTCATCGTACGCCAAAGCATGCCTACCAATCGCCTTATAAACATAATTATTTCTAGTCCTTGTAAACTTGTCACTAGATGGCGCTATGAGGTAAAAATTTAAACATTGAAATCTTTTATTACTATTATTTGAATAAAGTAGTACTCTTATTAATTAAATAATATGACTTATATTAAATGCAATAAATATTTTTAAAGTATATAACGTTTTCTGTCACTTTTTTACTAGTCATGCGTGCTGCCATCTCTGTGAGGCTACCCCGCAACTTCGTCTACTTGCGGGCCCTCCAATAGTTTCTATTTTCTATGGCGTTGGGTATCTGTTACGTTAATAATTATATTATCTTTGTCCAAAGTATTTTCACGTTATACAGGCTGAAACAAGATATACTGAAACTATTTTAAGGGTGAATTCAGTTTATGATTCTGAACAACTTTCTCCAAGAAGCATATATAAATTTTTGCTTCAGATCAGCTGACCGGTCAACTTATATGGAAGACCAAAAAATTATTTTTCATATAAACATATAAACATAAGTAGTCGTCTGTTTATATATTAGTCGTAGTCTAGTCTGGTTAGGATATTGCAGGCTTGACTCATCTGATTATCCGAAACGAAATATGATTTGTGTAAGAATCCGCTCTTTTCCAACAACTCAAATTAGTTACTTTTTTCTAAACGTCAAAATCATTTTCTATGGGATTTTTAAAATTAAAATTCAGTAACCCGTGCATGGAATTGTGAAAATTGTGAAATGTATGTACACTCGTCAAATCACCTAGGTTAGGTGACACCGGGCTCTGAAGCGTTACCGCTGAGGGTGCAACCGGGAATACGCTCTAAAGATGATAGCATACTACCAAAAATGAAATCCCTTTAAAATAGGCATTATCTATTCGCCTATACACGATTTAGCCGCATAATATAATACGATGATATCACGGAGTGAACGGAAACAATAGGCCCCCACCGGTGTCGTATTCAAACGGATAGAGATAGGGGGACGTTCTATTTCTGAACGGAGATTAATTTTTAATTCTGGCAGCCGGAACTTTTTACGAAACAAATGCTTATCGCAGTTCGCAGTTGGTATTCGGAAACGTTCGGTTACGATTAAGGACGGATACATGGGTGTTATGGGGTGGGATTAAATAAAAACATTATAATTTAATGCCAGTAAATTTAAGCTTTGTAACAGGCCCCTTCTTCTGGGCTGTGTAAAATTCCGCGTGACGTGTACTTATTTGATCTAGTTAGCATTTCAGCAGCAAATTACGAATCGAATACTAAAATATGCTACAGAAGGTGCGTTACTCCCGAAGAACGAAGTTAGTGGCACATTTTCATTGGTCGATAACTCGGCCGATATATATCATACGGGGACTCATGTCGGATACTGTGTTCCGAATATCGACTGTACATTACTACCTAGTAAAACGGCTTTCCGCTATCATTATAAAAATCTCTCTCACCCTGAATCCGAGCAATATCAACTAGTGAAAACGGTAACCCGCATGCGTGCCCTATGGTATGCGTTTCAGAGATCGCCTGCACCCTGATGCGTGTCTGAACGACCAATGAATCGAGATATTTCGATGCCTCTTATTCACCTAACCAAGAACGATCCATGTCCGCGCAAGCGCTAATAAAGTACCTACGCGCTGGTCTACCTAACTCCTCTTTTATGTCCGTAATTCTGAATGCCAATATTTGCCCCCTTCAACCGAGGGCTGGATCCATCCTATTGAACGATCCGATTGGGAATCGGGAACGATCTCCGTGATGAAATTCCAGTTATTTGTTACCGTTTTGAGGTTATGTATCGTGATACTGGCTGTAAATTATGTTTTTATTTTCTAGTGGAGTGCGGAATTTAAAATTTTTGTTTGTTTTTTTAACACCAGTTGTTTTTGGAGAAATGGAGAATGGTGATAATATCTAATGTAGGTACGCTGAGTATCGTCGTATATCAACAAATATTGACTCTTTCTTAATGTGAGTATAAACATATACACCTAAAATGGAACAGCTTGTAACAGCGCAAATGAAATGTAGATTTATCAAATACTCACAAACTAAAATGAAATATTCTCGTTACAGTAGCGTCAGATACTTAGGTCGGTTGGACATTATCGCACTCTCTAGGGGAGTGCTCTCCCAGCTCTCGCAATAAGTTGCCTTTGAGTCTAGAATTCTAGATAATTGTGACGTCTGAGAGTCGCGTCTGAAAGGACTGGAAACTACTCAAATAAACTCTTTAGTATGCAAAATGCCATACTCGTTTAACTAAAGTATTTTATTAGAAGAGTTTTGCTATCTATGTAGCAATAGAAATTTATAGGAAGTCGTTGATATACTAGGCGCAGACACCTGTAGATTTATTGCCTTATTAAAAATGACCCAAAGACCTTCCACAATGACGCTTCATCACGTTCGAAAATTGAAATTCCAAATTCGAATTCGTCTTACGAACTAATAAGTTCAAAGAATACCTTTTTGGCGGTTCAAGTAACGCAGTGAAACGTAAAACGAGCATTATTAAATAAAATTTGTAGCAATTTTGAGCAGGAAGAGTGGGGCCGTGAATTTTTTGGATCATTACACGGAGGCAGTGTTGTGAAAAATTGATAGCGGCCGGTCGATCGATTGCTGCTATTTCAGTCCACAGAGCTGTGGCGCCACTATGTTGTGCCTACATAGACAAATAGACCGCAAATGGGAAGCTATTTTATTATGTAAGGTCCAACAAAATATACTGAAACTATTTCAAGTGTAAATTCTGCCCATGATACTGAACAATTTTCCCCAAGGATCATATATCGAAACATAAAAGTAATTTTGTGCCATTCAACACAGTTGACCGATCAGCTGTATTAAAAGCCAAAAATTATTTTTCATATTTCGACAAAAGTTTCTTGGGGAAAGTGGTTCAGTATCATATACTAAAACTTAAAAAATATATATACAGTCCATTTTACAAATGAATATAAACTATATTAAACTATAAATGTACGTAAGACTAAACAATAATAATTGTATTTAAATTAAAACTAAACCATATACTGAATTCAGCCATACTACTAGATGATGCGAATTTTGAATGTGACTATTTCTTTTCCGTAATTGTGTTATAATTATTTCAAAAAGAACTGTTAAATTTAATTGTTATTTTATTTCCGTTCTGTAGTCGTGCCACCCAAATCATTTTATATTCGGTTTCACTGAAATTTTTTAACATCAGACTGAAAAGCTGAGTAAAAACCTTTTTGGTTTCATACCTAACTTTGTTAAGTTTTTTTTTCAATTTCTATAATAACTGCATGTATGATAGTTAAAACTCGATTGTAAATAATATTGTTATGTTATGCACCAAATAAAATGTTTTCTTTCTTTCTCTACCTCACATTTTCCGGAATGTAAAATATCCTGGTAAAATGCTTACTTACTCTACATGCCATTTTTATCTGTTAAAGCGTTTTAGTGTTATAGCGGAATAAACATCCATTATTTTCGCAATGTCTACATGATCTTCTTCTTCTTATCGTGTGTGTTAGTGACTTACACTAGTGTCAGAGTTTTTAAACCGCCTTAAAGGCCTCTGACATGGTTTTAGGTAACGACCAATGTCAAAGACAGTGACCGGGACCGACGGCTTAACGTGCGTTACATGATATTTTCAGATGAGACAATGGCATATTACTAGATGTCAATTTGATTTGTTCGTATGGTTTAAACCTAGTAACAAAGTTAGTCTGCGTTTTATAATAAGACTCGCTTTTAACTCGGTGTCTATCGGCAGCTCCTTGACTGATATGGCTCATATTCGAACTTTAAAGTCTACTGTCTCATCTAAACTTAATATATTATTATACAATGTATTCTCAGTCCACATATCTTATCTTAAGTACCTGGGCGACCGAGCTTTGCTCGGTTAAATCTCAAACATTAACAAAAAATTTTTAAACTTGTCTAACAACAATACAAAATAATAAAACATAAAAAAACAAAAGTAAGTCACCGAGTGTGATTCGAACCCGTAACACTCTTTCTAGCGGTCCGCATCTTAAACCGCTGAGCCAAACGGAAAGCGGCCGCCGCGACGAAATAAGCGACCATATTCAGCGTGGGAACAAAAACGCATGAAAACTCGAAAACACGCGTTTTTCCAAACATAAGACTGATCTAGATCGATTGTTTACCCCCGAAAACCCTCATATACCAATTTTCAGCGAAATCGTTAGAGCCGTTTTCGAGATCACAAAAATATATAAATAAATATACAAGAATTGCTCGTTTAAAGGTATAAGATAAGATATTAGTAAGTATAATTGTAAGTTGACGTCTTTGGAGAAAATGCTGCAGTACAGTTTGTTACCGCTTCTTCTGTACATGCGCATAGGAAGCGGCAGTAAAATTAGCTGAAGTAAATGATCTGACGTCAAACCTAAAAAACCTTTTAATAAATCGAAATAAAAAGAAAAATTTACAATTATCAAGTGATACAAATATCCAAAGATAAATAAATGATTTTTTAATTTTGACTTGGACTAAATAATGTCGTGTCTTCTATCTAAACTCTGAACTCATAAATTATTATTTGAATAACGCCGTGAGAAAAATAAAAAGACAGATTTTTGACAAATAAAACAAGAGAAGTAATGTTACTAATGAGTAATAATAATGCCAATGACCATGCGAGGTCAGATAAACTTGACAAACGTCCAAAATGCATATAAAATTGGCAGCTTCTCATACAAAACTTGGCATTATGTGATTGACGTATGTACGTACAATCTGTTTCACGCATCCCACCATTCCCACCTCTACGAGAAAAAAACGTAGAATAAATCTTCATTACAAACAAGTCCAAAAACGTGCACACGTCAAGCATCTGAAAATTGGCTCTACGTCATTATAAGATCTAAATCCGTTTCATAAATAAACAAGACGTATCTGAATAATGAAACATACATAAAAATTCCTTATATCCGTTACTACTTCCTGTGAACGCGTAACGTGTGGAGTTACGTCCTACTCGTACATCATCCAGTAACATGGAAAATACAACCCTAATTTGTTACAATATGGCGCAAATCAGATTGATGTTAGGAAAGTTAATGACTTTGTTTTATGTTCACTCGTGTGCGTGAACGTAAAATTTTCATGTGTGCGTGTTCTAAATTTAAATTATCGTATCGTAAGAGTGAACACGGCTAAATTGGGAAAGTGGTAAGCAATCTTGATATTAGAATTGGAACGTCTTGTCTCGTCCTTTTAAGGAACTCTGTTTCTTGCAACTGATCTTCGATCAACAAAATAACATACATACACAGACACATTTATATGTTTTTCTGTTTATTATATTCGTATGAGTCATCATATTAATATAATATGGGAAGTTGGGAATACATCGCACAAGAAACATAAACAGAAAAATATAAATCACTGTGATATTAACCTACATTTTTGCAATATGAATACAAATGCTACACCCACCGCGTATTAACACGCGATATTTGCGATATATCAGACGTATCAGTAATACAAAAAGCTTACTTGACTACACAAAATAATCCGGCACGCAATATCATTCGGAATACCTAATATAAATTTATATTCGAAAAAAGAAACGTAAGGGATGCGTGCTGACGTGAAAGTATTGGCATTCATATCACAATCCGAGCGTAAAATATTTAGAATACATAATGATTCTACCTAGGAGCGAGGGATAGCGGAATATGATATGTTTGAAAAAATAATTAGGAATGGATCTCGCTTGTACTCATAGAGGTGAGAAGAATTTTAGTGACGCTATCAACTATTGTAATCATGGGACAAGCCCCCAGGATGTGTCTAAAGCATATAGGTAGACTTTTACACCGAGAGATAAAGAATAAAGACTTAGCTTAGTGGATCAGAATACGTAGTCTTTTCGGTGGTACCTTAGCGTACTGTTACGCGGATGAGTTTAAAAGTCTTTTAAAAAAATCTATCTTAGACTCTACGAAAAAAAAAGGATTTAATTGAGTTCACTACTGAACTAGTTATTTCACAGAGTAATTATTTCCTTGGGCAACCGCTCGGGTAGAGGTCTTAGCACGGATTGACTGCCGGAGCTTCTTATGAGACTGGCTAAGGAAGAGGGGTTGCTGAGCAAGCCCGGAGGGTTGCTCAGTCAGCACTTAAGCTGTCATACAGAGGATGTAACAGTACAACAAATATAGTATGTCTACTAATATTTATATTTCAGGTTACTAACGTTTGTTACTCTTTCACGCGCAAACGGCTGGACCAATATTGATAAAATTTGGCTACTTAAGGCGCGGGTAACACCGCGGGGCGCAGCTAGTCACTCATATAATTGTGATAGAACTTCAATTACAGTTAAGTTCGTTTAATCATCAAATATATTAGACAAGTTGTAGTTACTCTAGGCACAGAATAAATAGTAGTACTCACGAACGTACTCAAGGTACCACAATTATTTTTAAGTTGAGCCTGAAATGTTGGCGAACTTGCAGGCGCCATAGCTGTGGCCATAGTCTCAGGCAGGCTCAGTCAGACAACCATAATAAAATATTGGAACGTAGTTCCTTATCGCGCGTTACGAAATGAGGCTAGACGGAAAAAAATAAAACCAAAAGTTGTAACGACACTTTTTGCTCGACGTGCGCGTGTTTCTCTGTCTGTCTCTTTCTCTCTCTCGAACTTCGTTTCATCCAGGTGCCCCTTGACACCTCAAAGTTTTTTATTTTACTTATCAACAACAACAAAAAACTACATACTTAATCCTATTTGTTTTTGCAAACTTGTCATAAAATTATCATATTTAGAGTCAATTTAGCGTTTCTAGACTTATCTGTAAGATTCTAATCTAGGTGTAAATTATATTGTTTTAGCAAAAATCTCACGTTCGGATTAAACATTACGAAATACAGACAAAATTATGGATAACAATAAAATAAACTCCAGATATAAAATAACAATGCAAAGTTTGTTTTATTGCAAATTGCACTCTATTGAAATAGCAATAAAAATTATATTGAAAATGATGTAGGTATTCTTAGTTTAGTTCCCACTTATTTACATTGTCAAGTTGTCAACTGACCCGTGACCGGTTACGCTCTAGCGTATATTTTTTTTATTGCAATAGTGTCGTAACTTGTAATGACTTCATAATGTCATGGCACAATAAGCGCGGGAACTTTCTTCGTAAATAAAATGTCGTTATAAGTTTTATGTGATAACTTTTCAATAGCGAAAATATTTAGTTTTTTTCATAAAAGACGAAAGAAGACAAACAGACTTTGTCACTAATTTGACTGGAAATAATACGGAAGAAACAACTCAAATCGGATACTTTTTTCTAAACGTCAAAACAAACATTGTAGGTCATTACATTAATCTTTATTACCTGAGTTTATTACATACAAATGTAATAAAGATTAATGTAATGACGGAAGAAGAGAAGGAACTACCGATATGACTTGAATTGATATCGATACGAAACATAGATGGCGCTAGCTACGTATGCGTAGCACCATCTATTTTTGCTAGGGAAGACCCTAACTTTCAAGCGATAACGCCCACTAACTTTTAAACGGCTAAACCGATTTTAATTAGACATAGCTGAGAACCACCGCAAGAAAACTTGGTTTTCCTTAAAATAGCGCTACGATGCCACAGAAAGACAGAGAGGTAGACACTAGCGTCAAACTTATATTACGCTTCTTTTTTGTCGAGGGTTAAAAACAAACCAAATTTAATGTATGAGCAAAGTTAATACATATGATTACTGACGTAAAACATACCCAACGCTATAGAAACTATTGGAGTAAGTAGGCAAAACTAGAGTTTCGGGTTAGGCTCAGAGAGATGGCAGCACACACGACTAGCAAAAAAGTGACAAACATACATACATACATACTATCACGTCTTTATCCCTAATGGGGCAGACAGAGCATTTTGGGTCTTGCGGCTCTATGCAGAGCCCAGGGCCGCAAGACTCAAAAGCCACTTTTAGCGTCATGGTGGGCGAGAAGATGGAAAAGCAATCAATACAGTCATTCAAGTATTTTAACAGGCGATGCGGCTAGCAACCCTAGCCGCATCGCCTGTTAAAATGATTCGCATTTTTGCCCATTCCCTCGATCGGCTTTTACGATCTGCGCGGGAAGAGAAGCAGCTGGTACATTCTAAGTATTTTCGTTAAAAGTGACAAAGAAAGTGGTAAATATTAAAAAAAGTATTTATTGCATTTCTTATAAGTCATATTTAATTAATTAGACTTCTACTTTATTAAAATAATAGTAATAAAAGATTTAAATGTTTTGATTATTACCTTATAGCGCCATCTAGTGACAAAGAAGAGAAATAATTATGTTTAAAAGGTGGTAGGCATGGTACAAGCTTCGCTGTCTTCTACTGTATCGACTCAGCCCACAATGATATGCGCAACCTGTTGCCGTGATAGCTTAGGTACATGTTACCCTACTGAATAGGCTTTGAATAAATTAGTTAGGTAGCCTAGGTGAATAGACTACACAATAAACTTTTGTTGTTATAGAAGGACACTCCCTCTAAAGTTTATTGTACGAATGATCTATTGTCGGTAAAATTGAAGTAGAGGGAAAGATGATATGTATAAAAAAGACATTGGTCATTGGTCATGCATGGGACAGATTTTTTAGACTTCAGGTACTGTAATTCGTAGACTGTTTTTTCGTACCTATTTTCTCTCAGGCCAAGGATCAACATACACAAATCAATTTTTCAGTCATTTTCCAGTTTGATAAGCGACAAGTGAATTTTAAAGTTCACAAAGTCAAAGCTGACACCGGAAAGGCTACAAAATGGGTGCAAGTGACACGGCGACAGATTTTTTTTCATCCCTAGGTCGTGATTGGCGTTTTGTCTGCAAACACAGGTTTCACATGAATACCGCTGCAGGCTGCAAATTGGACAGCTGGATATTTGATGGTGGAATAGCTGAAAGCCAATGTTGAAAGGATTTTTTTTATGAATGAAGCGCAACGGAATAATTGTTTCGAATTTCTGTTTAGTCTAGGTACTATTAGTTGTCAATCTTTAAGATTAATTAGATTCTTTTCTCGTATATTCATTCATAAAAATAAACCAGCGTTTACTCATTTTATTATAGTTACTTACAATAGGTTTTGTCTATATCATCTATGTGAAATATTGAAAAAAGAGATAAGGACAAAACATAATATTATAATTTATAACTAATAACTTGAAGCAAAGTAGCAAACTACTGTTATTCTTTTAAATAGTTTGTGACTGTTATTTTATTTTTTGATTATTTTAATTTCATTATACTAATAGTGGTATAGCATATCGCGTGGGTCGATTTATTACGATTTAGTATGTCCTTCCAAGTTGTATGTATCTTCGAAGGTTGCCACAGCAATATGAGGGAGGGGTTCAAACAGTAAAAATTCTGCTTGAAGTCATTATTTATGTATGTAGACGGTCTCTTAGTGTACCTACAGTACATAATATAGACATAGTAAAACAACCACAAAAATATTGGTTGGTTGCCAGATTATGAGATTACGCAATAGAACACATACCTATCAGTATTTCCTGTAGGTATCGAAGAAACGTGCAATGTTTCAGTTTTCAGCACGTCATTAACTGCCACATCGATCATTCGACAAATACTAGTTTCTATTGAAAATTGTGCAAACAAACTCTCGAGAAACGAATGTCTGTGGTGCCCTGTTCACAAAATAAAATACACGTGTGAAACGAAGTAGTAAAAATTTACGAGAAAATTTTGTACTTAATTAAACAACCTAATTGTTTTTATACAAAAAGCGATAACGGTTAAACCCTCACCGATTTTGACAATTTTAGAAATGATGTAGCAATCATTCTACATCATTTCTAAAATTGTCAAAATAATTAAAATTTCTTGTAAGTAAATAAAATACCTATCAATAAAATAAAATATTACAGCCCTTCCATTCATCATATTTTATTTACTTACAAGAAATTTTAATTATAGGTAAGTAATTTTAAAACTTATCCGTTTTTCTTGCAAATACCTGAGTCTGTAGCCGGTCTATGAATAGGTACATAGTTCATAAACAAGTGAGCGTACAGCGAAACTTATCTACGTATGCGTTAGGGGTTCACTTTGCTCTCTTTATATTTTTCAGCGCGGGGCTGTAAGGTGCCGATAGCAGCTGATTGATCGCTCAGTTCGCGCGAGGGCAGAGAGGAGGGGGGAACAAACTTGCAGAAATGGATAACTCTGCACCCAGAGATGTCCATAAACCTAAACGAGATATACTCCAGGACATTGTGCTAAGCAGTTGAGATCAAGTTAACAACGAATACAAAAAGTCGCATCGATGTCGTCTGAGAGTGTACAATGCAGGGCGGGTCTTTAAACGAGCTGCCGCTGCCGTGTGTAGGGCCTAGGGCAAAGCGTGCTCATAATTTGGGCAAATGGACTATGTTTATTCAACGTGTATAGTACATACCCTGTTGGTTTTGAAAGGCAACACTAAACAAAAAAATATTTTTTAGTGTTAAACAACGATTTCCTACATCGTGAAAACGTAAACTGGCTTGTAAAGTCGATACTGGAAGCTGAAATTGGTCAGGGTCGAGGATTTCTCCGTGCGTCGGTTTACAAAATGCTAAAACGCGCACAAATATTTATTTTTACCGTTTACCGTAGCTTGCAGTGGGTACGAATTACGATTGGTGACTGATTTACCTGAAAAAAAAACAAAGTTTTGGAATATGAATAAAAGATGGCGTGGTAAAATTGAGGCAGTTGGAAAGTTTAAATCGGAATAGACAGGCAGGGCGCGGCGCAGGAAATTCCATATTTAAACAAATCATAAAGCAAAATGTATTGGCAATACAGAATTACAGCTACATATCATTTTTAATTTATTTATTAATCTGTTGCATAGCGGTACTTTCTGAAAACATCCGAAAAAAAATATTGCTTTAGTTTTACGTGCTGGTCTGAAAAAACAACAACGAAGAATATGCCAATTGCTTCCAATTGCTTCTTTTCCCGCGCAGATCATAAATGTCAATGCAGCGACAAGTGCGGTGACCTGGCAAAAGAAGTAAAGCTCTATACAGCCACCACCGCACGTGGCACGGCGTCGTCGGGAGTCGGGGCCGACCCTATCTGATACTTTGATTAATGTACTGCTGCGTCGATCTGACCGAAACACTTTTTTGGTTACGAACACCATTTCTCACAGCTAATTCCCAGCTGAATCGGGACTTCGTTCAGATTTTTACGAATTGAAGAATTTTCTCCTTCTTTTCTTGTATATCTCTCAGAAGAATGTAGAATTCGCAGGAAGCGCATCCAGTCAATTACAAAAGACGACATGGCAGTTATTGAAGGCAGCTTGTCTAGATATATTATGTCAATGTTTAAAACCTATATAAATAATAGTAAGCTAATTAAAGATTACTGTTAAAAGTACCTATTACGTTACGGGACTTTTTTTAGAGATATTTTTTATTATTAGTTTTTTATCGACGACGCGACGGCAGAAGGGCAGTCGAAATATTTGGCAAAAAACGATATTATTAGCGGCAAGTATCGTTATACTACTAACAGTCATTGTGTTGTGACCGTGAAACTCTAAAATCATATAGGATATAACGATTATACATTCACACTCGTTAACACATAGGTACCAGGGCACTTACTGTGGATTCAATTGTTATTTCTGTTGTGTCTGGCCGAATATCTCGGAATGTGTTAACAGTTGCCCTACCCATAGCTACGTAGCTGTAGGTAGGATTTAATCCCAGATAACAGCTCTACCGCATCCGTTCCGTCGAGGCATTTGCAAATATTACCAGAGTCCGTTCACTGGAAAATCTATTAAAATCCGTTCAGGATTCAACATTCAATTGTAGTCTATTCCTGGATGAGGTTTACAGAATATTCCTGACTCGTCTACAGTAATTGTATTTACCTTACCTGCCACTGTTTTCCCTAGAAACTAACCGCCATGTTTGTCTCTATCAATTGCATTTGATGACCACCCACCAAACTAATAGTTCCTACTAAATTTCGCAAGTAGCACTTCCACTAGTTTTTTTCTCTTTCGTGTACGTTACGTACTAGAAACCATTCTTTTGCTTCTTAATGTATAATTATTACCATATATTTTTGAAGCGCTAAAAGACTAAAAGATATAGATAACTCACTATATGTTTAGGTATATGATTGATTGATGGCAGATTTTTATGAATAAGTATGGCGTTAAAACATAAGATTTTTCAAAAAGGGCGTAAGATTTCTTTGCGGTCTCCATGGGTTACGCCAACCATCACTAACCACCAGGTAGGCCGCTTGTCTGTTTACCTACCTACCTACCTAGTTGTAAACAAGAAAATATTTTCTTTTCTATTTCACAACCATTTTAATTAGAGGGATATATTTACTTACAATATACCTACTATTAGATTTTTAAATAGGATGCCACCGTTTTCAGACGTATTGATTGTATAGTAGCACATAGGTAAATTATCTAATGCTTCCATAGCACACTACAATACATGAAAAAGAAGTGGGTTATTTTATCCTTATTCATTTTATTGAAATTTCTGTTTTTCTCTCTCAGTACTTACAACAGTTACAACTACCTAATACTTGATATTTTTTTTAATTTGCCAGGTCGGCAGACGGACGGAAATAAAAAAATACAAATAACTGTTCCGTACAAAGTATAAAGCGTATCGGATGTAGTGGAAAGTGAGGATAATTGGAGTAACGCAGTAATATTTTATAACTGTTGCTAAATCGAGCATTTACCGTGATCGAGCTATACGTGCGAGAATCTATAAGTTTAGATAATATTTAAAAATGAATACATAAGTATCTACCTGGTAGCTATGGTGTGACGAAGTCCACACTGGTGCTTCCCTCCTTACCCCGCTCTCCACCCCGCGCGGCCATATAAATAAGAAGGCGTGAGGAGTCTCGTCCTCTTTCGACCACGACTGGACGCCGGGCTGCTTCAAAGCTGAGTACTTTTGGAAATCTCTTCTGGAACAAGGAATCTCGTGGCTGTGAACCTACGACCCTTACCTGTGACTACTTTCGGCACTCATTGTATAAGTGTTAAAAATTAAATTAAAGAGTTTGGTCTTTTTAAATATTGTTTCTTTCAAAATAATCACAACGTCACAATGGAAAAGTTGTGTGAGATATACGAGTAGCTGGTAAGCAGACCTCTTCGGATTTGCATATCCTGAGTTAGAGAACCTATGTCTTGAATTTTCTGTTATCTAATTTTTGCACCCCATCTACTGCTACTTCCCAAAGGTGAACTGGTAGGTACCCTATAAATAAAAAGCATTTTGCCGGTGTGGTTTCCGGCGAAGCAGAATAGGGCCACTCCAAGACCTCCTGTGAATGTCTTGGAAGGCGACTTAGGAAATACAGTACAAAACAAATAAGCTAAACAAAGTTATAAATATCGATGAGAGTAGAGAGTATAGGCCAAGTCCTCTGGCTGCTCTGGCCAACTATGGCTCTGGTAGTGGGAGGGTCGTGATCCTGCAGTGAAAACAAAAAGACCTGATGACGATGATGATGAAGCTAGTCAACGAGCTAGACAATGCTTAGCATCAAGTTGTCCCGTTTGTAATCTTAAGATTTTAAGTGCAAACATTTAAATTAATAAATAAGTAAGTAAGACGTTAAGAGTAGAATATCCAACAAAACGCAAAGTGAGCCAGAATGATTAATGTACTCTTGCTAATTGAAAATCGAAACGTTATGATCATTCAGCGGTACCACAATGCTACCTCAATCCTCGGACGGGTATCAATCGTCATCAATCATAGACTACAATGAGTGGATAGAGCGCCTGTCTATGGTCCCGACCCGAGCGACAAGGAGCTGGGCATTCAAATGGATATCTACGAAATCTATGGATATATATGTAATTTTACCTCGTGAGGTGGACAAAAGAGCAGAAATTTACACTTAATTTGGGAAACTTTCCTACTAGATGAAAATTTCAAATGGGAAAAAAAGATCGGAAGGTACAACACATAGTGAAGTTAGTAATAAGCAGAGAATGGATATTCCAGTGCATTTTTACCTAAACGTACGTAACATGGAGTGGTAATACCACATCTAATATATTTTTTTTTGATACCGTGATTTAAAAATATTTGATTTTACAGAAATAATAAATAGTTAGGTACAAATTATTGATTTAAAGAATATTTAAATATGACACAATTTTAGTAAGGAACTCTAAATTAGGAATAGTATTCTTCAAATCAATAATTTGTACCTGACTGTTTATTATTTCTGTAAAATCCAATATTAATTAATGATTTTTTTAAATCACGGTATCAAACAAGTATTTTATTTTTAGAGGTGGTATTACTAGTCTATATGTTACGTACTGCCTCGAAGTTTAGGTAAATATGCACTGGAATATCCGATCTCTGGTAATAAGAAAATAATTAGGTACCTACTTCTTATCTTGAACACAATGTTTAGTTTTTACAGTAGTTTACTTAATGAAGATTTTCCTGGGTTTATTCTAATCTATTTTGACATTTTCTCTTTGCAACTTCTATACGTGATTTAGGCTGAAACTTTGACTTTGAACAACATTTTTATACTGGTCTAACAAATATTATATCGAACTTCTTAAATTATTTAATGGTAAGAATAACTTTATGGTATTGAACAACTTTTCCCAAGAAATAACTTTTTATTTTTTATTTTCTGAATATTCTATGGGGAACGTTTTTCGTGATCAGGGCTGAATCTGTCTTTACAATATTTATTTGTATTACTATTTTTAGATAAATCAATGATTTATCCAGTCAGCCCGAAGCATAGTTTATAAACTTGTTAACTTCTATGTTGACCTAAACTTCTTGTAAGAGAATAGGAACGGCAGTGTTGCCAGTGCAAACGTTCCAAGATCGCAACTATAATTACTATCTTTAAGAACTGTTATTGGAAGATAGAATAATATCTTGAGGAACATTACTCTACATATACTACTAGTCTACAATATAATCAAATAATATGATTAATTTTACTTCTTAATATTTTCTCTAATTTAGGCCTATGTCCAGCTGTGGACGTTATGCGGCTGAAATGATGATGATGCTAATTTTTCTCTAAATACCTTACGATTTTTAAATAGCACATAGCAAAAAAATGGTTTCCGTACACACAAAAAGCGTGAAACACACATATAACTATAATGTTATAAAAAAGGAATATGAATTAGTTTACAAGCTCACTACATAATTACATTTATTCCGAAGGTTTTATCGAACTGATTGGTTACTTTAATCAGTGCCAATGACATCATATATGGTGTACAAATTGGTCAGGAGGTGTACAGATTAACCAACATTTTAGTTTTCTCTTTTCCTATGCTAACTTTGCATCATGCAAACAATCTCAAAACCATTCCACAGACTATCTAGTTACCAACTACTGGCCTAACAAAGGAGCAGACGCCCGCTTACACCCGTTTTATTTTACAAAAAAAGAAAAGATCTTTGGAGCAGACTGACGGAAGACTTTTCTTTTTTAGTGTTCTGTACATAAAGGGTAAAAACAATGTATTCTCAGTCCACATATCTAATTTTAATATGAGTATTTGTAAGTTTTGACGTTTTTGGAGAAAATGCTCAGCAGTTTGTGGCCGCTTCTTTTGTATTTGCGCTTAGGAAGGCAATAAACTTAGCTGTAAGTAAATGATCTGATGTAAACAACTACCTATTATGAAATCGATAGAAAAATTGACAATTATCAAGTGATACAAATATCTAAATATAAATAAATTATTTTTGTCTTTGGCTTTGACTTTAGAACCCTATTACTAAGCCTTCACTGTTCGTCTGTCTGTCTGTCACCAGGCTGTATTTCATGAACCGTGATAGCTAGACAGCTGAAAATTTAAGATGATGTATTTCTGTTGCAGCCTTACAACTATTAAAAATAGAATAAAATAAATATTCAAGTGAAACTCCCATACAACAAATAATGGTACGGAACCCTTCATGCGCGAGTCCCACTCGCACTTGCCTGGTTATTATTTTACAACAGAACGGTAAGTATAGACTGTAAAAGAGAAGGTTTTCTTTGAATAGATTCTTTATGAAAGAATACTTAAATCTTTCGAATATCACATTTACAAAACATATACCTACCTATATTTTTAGTATCTTTCTGGTTTCTAAGCAAAGTCAAGTTCCTTTTAATATCCTTCCATTTTAGAACATTCATATTCAAATGGCATAACTTCTACCTTCGTGATAAAGCTGCCAATAAAGCGATCTGAGACTCTGAGCCTGAGACTAATCGCTTTATTGAGGAGTTAAAGACAACGATCCCAGTCCTCATTGCTGATGGTCGTGTCTTGAAGTAATTATCGTCATTCTCATAAAACTTAGCAAGACCAAAGATAAGATTTTTTATTTAAATCCAAAAATGCCACACAAAAGAATATTTTTTTAAACCAGCAAGAATATTATAAAAATAATGAAAGAGCTTCCATCAGATTTTAAAAGCATACAAATTGCTTATTTTTGGTCAGATTAATAAAAATAATTTTGTGTTCGGTTTCGAATTATGTTACTTATTGATATGAATATTAAAAATAATTATTAAAATAACCTATTTATTGGAGATTAATAGATAGCCTGGACATTTTTGGCTAATTTTCCCTTTGCTGCTAGAAACCTTTAGTCCAGTAGTGGACTGATACTGATTAAGGCTTTAAGAAGATTAGTAGATTACGTACATAGCCCAGCGGATTAGCTTATTGATGTGGCAATGGACAGAGCACTTAGCGCGACGATCGACAGCAATGTAGGATAAACAAAGATGGTTCAAGTCATCATCATCAAGTCTTTTTGTCTCTACTGCAGGAGCACGACCCTCTCTGTACTACTAGAGCTATACTTGGCCAAAGCAGCTAGAGGACTTTGGCCTTTACACTCTCCTGGCTAGCCAGACAGGTTGGAGAGGTCTCATTAATGTTTATAAGCTTTGTTTAGCTTGTATTTCCTAAGTCGCCATCTACGACATCCACGGGAGGCCTTGGAGTGGCCCTATTCTACTCTGCCAGAAACACGGCTTCATTATTACTTTCCTGGAAGTCCTGGATTTTATAAGTCGGTAGATTTCTTTACAATACCTACTCAAAAACGGGTAAATATAATGCTAACATTAAGACTTGTTAATTTTCCTCTTGCGTGGATTTGTATGTTCATGAATGTTAACAATTATTTACGGAACCTTTCTTGCTAATTGCCATCCATCATTTCCGGCTCCACGGACGTGACGTCAGACGCGGTTCCGCGACGGCAATCGCCTTAATCGCTGCAGTTAACGAAAATTCAGTTAATGCACGGAACGTTGGTCTATTGCACTGGATGTGACACGAAAAGTTTAAAATTTTGTACGAATTTTCAACATATGGGTAATGTGTATTGAATTGGAAATATTATTTATTCAGTGATACAAATTACATAGAATGGAAATGTTTAATACGACACTATAAAATTTTTACATGAACATCACTGAAAACTGCGCTTGAGACATTAATAGTATAGAAAGGCTATGTAAAGATTTAACTATAGTTATAATTTTTTTTTTCAGCAGCACTACACACCACCGCTTCATTAAATTCAACTTCATGTTTTTTTTTTATGTTATAAGTCTGCAAACGAGCAAGCGAGCCTCCTGATGGTAAAAGGTCATCGCTGCCCATGGACACACACAACACCGGAGGTGCCGTCTATGCGTTGCCGGCCTTTTAGAGTCCTATTAACACACCTTTTGAAGAACCCCATGTTGTAGCGCAAAGGAAACACCTTAGCTGGAAGCTTATTCCACATCTGACACGTCCTGGGGAAAAATGAACGTGATGCCCTAGTGGTTTTTGGATACCAGGCGTCTAAGATATGGGGGTGAGCTCTCTCTCTGTGACGCGAGGTGCGGTGGTAAAATCGTGACGGTGGAGATAATGGTGTAAATCCTATCGGAATTGCAATTTAAATAGGTAAACTGAACTTATTTTAAAAAGTAAAAAATAAAACTTTCATACACTTTTCCATTCAGTCCACAAACTAAACCGGCAAGAAATCAAATATTAGATATAAATTATTATTTGGTCACATCTAGTAAAATACGGATGTTTGAATCCATCGCAGAAAATCCTGGAAGAGCAATTTAGCTGGCAACACTTGTCGGCAACTAGAAGCGCGAAGGCGAACTAAACTTCGCTCCAACTATTCTTAAAACTGCAACTCTTGGAGCATTCAAAACGGCACAACTTACTGATTCGCTAATAACTCTTGTAGGGGTTGTATTTTCTGAATGACAGATAGAAAGAAAGAAAGAAAGAAAAGCTTTATTCGACAAACAAAAAATCATTACAGCTTACATATAGGTAAATGCAGATCCGTTTTAGACTCTTTATGGGTTACCCGAAGGGTAAAAACGGGATCCTATTACTAAGACTCCGCTGTCCATCCGTCCGTCCGTCCGTCAGCCACCAGGCTGTATCTTATGAACCGTGAGAGCTAGTGGAAAGTCAAGTGGGGCTCCCAAACAACAAACGTAATTTTTTAATGATAATGGTACGGAACCCAAAAAAACTTCGACATTCCCATACAATTTACCCAGCTGGCTGCACATTTTCGGATGGAAGAACCTAAATTTTTTGTTCGTTTTTTTATTGTTATTTCAAATGCACTTGAGTAAACTTTTAACTAGAATCAAATTTAAGCAAATGCAATAAAATCTTGACGGAAACCCCGGCCGACCGAAACATCCAAATCGATTAAAGCATCAATATTAATGATGATTATCACGAATGTAGCTATTCATAAGACACGATCAATTAACCACGATCAATCAGTGTGCAAGGCAGGCAACCGGTGCGCGATGATAACAGATTATTCGGAATCGGAAAAGCAGATTCTGTTTTTTTGTTTGCTTACCAAAGATAATTTAATTAGTAATCTCCCTAAATACGAGTATCTCCTAAATATTCACTTCTCCCTCTACCCAAAGGTTGACTGGAAGAGATTGCTATGCGATAAGTCCGCCTTTGTATCATAATTCTGTCTTATAAATGTTTTCTGTTTTTGTATTTCCTTTAATAAAGAGTATTGTATAATTAGTAACGTAACAGATACTCAACGCCATAGAAACTATTGGAGGACCCGTGAGTAGGCAAACAAAACTGAAGTTGCGGGTAGGCACACAGAGATGGCAGGACACACATACATACATACATACTATCACGTCTTTATCCCTAATGGGGCAGACAGAGCATTTTGGGTCTTGCGGCTCTATGCAGAGCCTAGGGCCGCAAGACTCAAAAGCCACTTTTAGCGTCATGGTGGGCGAGAAGATGGAAAAGCAATCAATACAGTGACGGGTTGCTAGCCGCATCGCCTGTTAAAATGATTCGCATTTTTGCCCATTCCCTCGATCGGCTTTTACGATCTGCGCAGGAAGAGAAGCAGCTGGTACATTCTAAGTTTTTTTGTTTCTCCCAGACCAGCATGGAAGGACACACGACTAGCAAAAAAATTACGAAAGTGTTGGACATGCTTTAAAAATATTTATTGTATTTCGTATAAGTCCTTATTAATTAGAGTACTAATTTATTTAAATAATACGAATAAAATATTTTAATGTTTTAATTATTACCATAAAGCGCCATCAGGGACGAGGAGCGAAATAATTATGTTTATTTATATGGCAATGGATAGGCATAGCTGAAGAAAATCAATATGTAAGAACCTATAGAACCTCTCGACTGAACAGATAAACAAAAGTACATACATAGATAGCGGCGAAACACATAACGCTCATTTTGCCTCGCCGGAGTTGTGTAAAGAGGTGGCACTCCGAGTTTCCTATTTTTGATTACCCGCAAAATCTGGTCAATTTAGTCGAGAGGCAATTACCGCAAACTAGATCCGAACGCCGGAACTGTACGTAACATTTATAAACAAATTGGATCTCCGAAGTTATATTTGTTGAATTCACTGCGAAAGTTGGCGAAAGGAAATTCGTGTCTCATTTCGCCAAGGACTCGTGCGATTGCCTGTTGCAATAAAACTCAATAAAAATAGATATAAAGGTTAACATTTAAAATATATATGTGCTATAAAACAAGCGTGGTAGTAATGTATGTTTGTAAAATATACTAGGTACTTAAAACTATTAGAAGAAGAAAAATAACACTTCCCGCTCATATCGCAATAATCGGTCGAGGAAATGGGCGAAAATACGAATCGTGTTTAAGGCCATACCCAAATTTTCCGGGGTCCAGTGGCGCCGCCATTTAAAATAAATCATTTAAAAGGAAACGCAGATATCATTAAAAATTGTATCTTGGTCAAGTTCTAGATACCCATTCAAAGTATTTTTAAACTACTTTTTGTAGTTTAAAGTGAGAACGTGAAGCTTTTCTACGCACATTTGCGAAAAACGGCCACTTTTAGCTAATGTGCGTAGAAAAGCTTCACGTTCGCACTTTAAATTATAAACAGTAGTTCATAAAATAGTTTTAAGGGTTATCTAGGGCTTGACCAAGACACAATTTTGAATGATATCTCCGTTTCCTTTTAAATGATTTATTTCAAATGGCGGCGCCACTGGACCCCGGAAAATTTGGGTATGGCGACGCCTATATTTAGTTTTTTCCACCTTATGGCTCACAGTTACAACGCGGAAAGGACATACCCGTAATAAATCGAACCACGGGCTATACTAGACCACTATAGTATAATGAAATCAAAATAACAGTCAAAAACTAAAACAAAATGCATATATGTATACAAAAGAGTGCAGTCGCCCGGGCTATTTGTATGGGAATGTAGTTTTTTTTTTGTTTTTGACTGTTATTTTTTAGAATTATATAAAAGTGATCTAGTATAGCATGTGGTTCATTTATTACAAATATGTCCCTTTTACCTCGTATTGTTAAATTCACTGTAAGTATAAGTTGTCGATTAAACTTTAATGAAAGAAAAGTAGGTAATTAAATCCCATTTTTCAAACAAAAAGTGTACAAAAATATATTTAACTCCCTAAAAGAGAACATTAGGTATTCTGAACCAACTCAATCCTTAAACTTCTTGAAAGGGTTACTTAGCCTACTAGGTACGTTAAAACGCGATAAACTTTCTCATTCCATCTACACCGAGCATTAAGATAACAGAAAACTCATCCATTTCTGAGAAACAAGCAGTGTACATCAAACATTCAAGATTTCCTTTGTTTCCCAGTAGACAGTCCATTTAGCGTTTTTTACGATAAAAACTTTTTCAACTTAAAGAAAGACAGCTGATGCAAATTCCTTGTAGTTAAAACGGGACAAAGATTAACTGCTCTGGATGTTGTAGACTTCTAATGAAGATGAACTAGATAGGGCTTGTCTGGATATTCAAGGAACTCGTAGCCCGGTTATACGCATTTTTAGCGCTTTTGCAAGCAACACCGAGCAGGGTTTTGCATTGGATTGCACTTGGACCACAATTAGCCAAAAAAACTTGAGATCCTTCGTGCTTCGCAAGGCACGTTATTTAAATGTTTATTGACCATAATGGTATAATATAAAAGGTGGACCTAATGATAAGCACTACTAGTCAGCCTTTAGGAAAAACAGAAATACATTTATTAACGTTAAGAGTCCGGCGACCCTAGACTTCTCCATACAAACGTAGTACACGTTTAATTTTGAAACCACATGTCAGATTCCGGTAAAAATTGGTAATTGTAAAGAAATTGCAATTATCTAGGGTTATAACTGGTTTCCTACACTAAAATTATGAACTGGAAAGAAAATATAACGATTTAGAAGTTTCCCATACTAATGGTCAAAAATGATATAAAACACTATATTCTATTTCAAGTTCATATTTTTACCGTCGGAAACTAGTTATAAACCTAGATAATTGCAATATCTTTAAAATTACAAAATTTTGCCCAAATCGGACATGTCGTTTTGAAATAAAACGTAGACTACGTTTGTATGGAAAGTTGTATTTTGGTCTAGGGTCGGGGGACCCTTAAGCCGTTCGTCAGGCTGTGATCAGGCATCATTGCAGGCGTTAAATAATAATTAATAAAGACATAGATAGGTAAATAGCCCCAAAGTATGTTCGATTCTTGCGTTACGGGATACTAGATTATTATCCGGCTACTATATTTTGTAACAATCACAAAGAATTGGGGCTTACAGGTTCGGGGCAAACTGTGCTATTGTGTAAAGGCCCATTTAGACGGTGCAAGTTTCTTGCCCGTTGCATGGCATTTTATTGCAGCAATAGACAACTTGCATGGTCTAAACGAAATGTCAGCCATACAAATCATTTATTGCTTCAATAAAATTGTATGCAACACGCAAGAAACTTGCACCGTCTAAATGGGCCTTAAGTGCCTACTTAATACTTATTTCTTCATGACGAATAAGAAGTCAATTCGGAGCCAGAGATATGAAGTCCATTATTTTCAGAAGTCGGTGCCGACTGGCTGCATAATTAGGATCGCCATTAGTCTTCTTCTCTCTCTCAACATCAGGGTACCGGTCCGGTTGTTCATACAATTAAGTTGGGTTTCCCCTAATATTTCAAAGTAATGTTTGTTTTAAAACTTCGCACAAATGCATTTCCCAAAGAGGGTCGTCGTGGTCCGCAGATGGATCGATCAGAAGGGGTTTAAAAATGCCTTTATAGGAAGCTTGAAAAATCTGAAAACATTGTAGGCCACTTACACACACTTCTTATCGAGTCGAAATAGTTTCGTCATCATCATAAGTCTTTTTGTCTCCACTGCAGGAGCAAGACCCTCTCTGTACTACCAGAGCCATATTTGGCCAGAGCAGCCAGAGGACGTTGCCCACACTCTCCACGCTGGTCAGACGGGTTGGAGAGGTCTCACTGATGTTGTTTGTAAGCTTTGTTTTAGTATAACTTCAAGTTCAAGTATCACAGATTTAATATAAGTATTACAGACAGGACATGACGTGCTTCCTTATAGGTCCCGCGCAATATGCGTCCCCTTCCCCGTCCCCGCACCTCTCGCCCGTTCTCGCCTTGTAGAGGCGGCTGCACGGCTGCAGCCGCCCGCTCAACACTCTCCGCAAGGCGAGAACGGGGTAGAGACACAGGTATCAGGCACTTCATACAAACGGAGCAGCATATATACCTAGTACTACTACAAACGAAACAATCCGTGCACACGTCTAATGTGTGAGTTAAACAATCAGGGTCGCCACCACAGAATTTGTTGCTTTGCTTACCTGTTTTCATCACTTGGAAATCTATAAAATTTTCGTTATATATTGTTTTCCGTGGATAAACAATGATAATGTGCGCAATTTCTGACCATTATAATTCAATAATCCTAAGTGACTCGCGTAATGTCAACGTGCGACTACCAATAACCCTGTTTTACTGCCGCTTACACCTCACAATAACGGGGGAAGGGTTGCGGGGACACCAGATCGCGGAGGACGGTGCGAGTTTCCGTTCTGTATGTAATACTATTTATTAATTCTGTGGTAGAGGTGCAAGCACGGGGAAAGGGGACGCATTGTGCGGGACTTTATCCTCTGTGGTACGTAACGTAGGTCAGCTCGGACACGACAGAAGGTGGTCCATCGACTGAATGGCACCGCAGTCGCAAATTTAAAAATAACCGGTCAAGTGCGAGTCGGACTCGCGCACGAAGGGATTAGTACCATTATAAAAAAATCACGTTCGTTGTATAGCAGTCCCTTATATACTTATTTTAACTTTTTTTTTTTTAAGTGAATATACAACTAAATATTCTGTAAATATTTCAAGCGTCTAACTGTTGCCGTTAATATCAAGCAAAACACGGCAAACATATCGCGTTTGTTATATGGAGCCCCACTTATGTATTTATCTTATTCTTTCGTTTTTATTTTACCCTTTGTGTACGGAATAAAAAACAAACAAAACCGTCAGTTTATAATCTACTACATATAAGTGTTCTTGCGTAGGCAGGTTTGTGTCTGCAACAAAGCGAGTTGAAAAGTAGGCCTTCGCAAACAACCTACGGACTACGGAGACCCAGTTTTCAAATTAACTTTTAAGCCATATAGTGTATATGATGTTTTACCTACAAGCTAGCCTTACAGCTGTTTCAATGCTTCTATAAGATGGATATTAATGTGTGTCAAATTTTTACTCAGTTTAGCTTTGAAAACATCCCAAATAGAATGAACTAATTTATCAATTCGGGCAATTTCGATCTTTTATAGAGAGACGGAGAGCAGAGTTAGAAAAAACTTTTGACTCGGCTTATAAAAACTAAGGTTCCTAAATAAAATATAAACTAAAAATTATTGGTTTTTAATTTGCCGCCGGTAATTACCATCCTTGAAATGCTACTTACCTACACAAACCTACAAAATCTGTTTAGGAATCAAAAACTAGACCGTTCTTAGATTTGAAATGTGTTTAGGAATAAAAAATGCAGGCTGTAAAATTGAGACTCAAAATTAAAGTCAAGAGATAAAAGTTTTCAAAACTAAAAAAGAATTTGATACCTACCAAACTTCAAAAGGGATTTTGATAAAAAAATTAAGGGACCACCTGACAAGTATCTACCTATGCAATTTCAAACAAAAAAAAGGATTTTCTAAATTTTTTCGACTAATCTAGAAACATATCTATATAAAAAGCTGGTCGAGGTTTCAGGTGACCAGGGGGCTGGTAATTACTTCGCTCAAAGAATAAGCATTGCCATACAACGTGGCAATGCTGCCAGCCTTCTGGGCACTCTTCCGCAGGGGAAGGATTTAAGAGATATTTTTTATTTGTAATTGTATAAGTTTATAAGTAATTTATTTTTAGTATTTAAGTTTATTTTAGTTAGTTTAGTTTACTATAATGAATTATATTCAAATAAAATGATATTCCCATATAATTTTCTATATAAAAAAAAACATATATTCAAATTGATAAACTCCCTTCTTTTTGAAGACAGTTAAAAATAAGGCTCTATAAAGGATTTGTATCCATAAAAACTTACTTATTTTAACCAATCATTTTTATTATTCATAACAATAAGCAACATAACCCGAAACCGAAAACATTTTTTTAATCGACCCAAAAATAGTAATTTTTAAGTTATAAACTTTTGAAATCTGTTGGAAGGGGAAACTGTCAAGTAACAGAAAATGTATGAACGTACACGTGCAGCGCCCTTGACGTCACTGCATTAGGTACCTAGTCTACTCTATATTTGAAATGCCAATTGCTGCTACATTAATTAACTTTTTACAAAATGTTTCTATTTAGTAGTAATTTTTTGTTTTATGTAAAATATTAACAAACATACTCAGTAAAATGAGCCTATTATTAAAAGAACCATTGACAAGTAACCTCTATAATTTTCCTACGTTCCCGGCGGTAACCTAATTTCTCGTAGTTAGGGAGGCGAATAGGGGAATTTTCTGCAATACTCGAGCGTGGCAGTTTAAGATATGAGAGATACCTTAGACCTAATAGAACAACCTTGTAAAGTATTTAGCTCTATATGTAGTGACGCGCGCCTAGGATAGACGATCAGATTAGTAAAAAAAAATCGATAGTCTGAAATACTCGAGCGCGTCAGATTAAGATATTGGGGGTTGATTTTAGTGTTTAAAGACTAAATTTAACTAATCTGACGATAAGTCCTTGACGCCGCCGAGTTATAGGGTCGCGAACTTGTAAAAAAAAAAACGTTAATCCGGCATTCCCGAGCGCGATTTTTTTATTTTTTATTTTGAAGAATATAATCTAAAAGTTACTAAAAATACAAAATCTGCCGGTTTCCGCATGACCGGAAGTGTGGAGGAGCCATTTTGTCTTCCTAAGAACGCGTTGCGGCATATATGTCGCGAACGATACATTTTACAAAAAAAAAGTTTAAATAAACATTTACGTTGGTTGTATCTATCGCTTTATTGTCATTCTTAAATTCCCCGTTTTATCAAGGAGGAAGAAAGAAAAAAAAAGAAACCAAAAAACCTTTTTCGGTCAGATTAAGAGAACCCACCAACTTTTTTGTCAGATTAAAAAAATATGCTTTCAGGATACCGAGATAAACCTCCCCTATGAAAATCTGACGCGCTCGAGTATTTCAAAAAAACTTTATTTTTTTGCATTTTCAAAAATTCATCGTAACTTATCGTCACGCCGAAATCGTCAGTTTTTTTAAAGGGAGCTTCCTTGGGGCCTACTTAACACCCCTTCCAAAAATCTGACGCGCTCGAGTAAATTTTTTTTTTTTGCATTTTTGACTACTTTATATGCCTACCCCCACCACGCAAACCGGCAGATTAGTATACCGTTGTTATCAGAGGCACTTGGGGCATACGTAGTATGAATATCTGACGCGCTCGAGAATGCCCAAGTAACTGTTTTTTTTAACATTTTTGAATAACCGTACACGCCAAACCCACCGCTAAAATGGTTTTTACCATACGAGCTTTTCTTTTCAAAATTATTTTATCTTTCGATTTTGATAGGTCTCGACGGCGCCGTTGAATTACGCCATTTAGCTACCTCGCCTCCCTAACTATCGTGGACGAAAGCCGAGAATAAATGAAAGAATAAACGCCATTTTCCTAGTGATAATCCTGTAACCTCGGCATTTATCGAGTTAACCGTTTATTAGCTAACTAAGTCGCGTGTCGTCTATCAATTATGCACTGGGGAGGAGTTAACCCTCCTAACCTAACTACTGTTACCGTGTGACATGTGACAAAGGTAGCCTTGATTTGATGATGGGGGTCGCCGCGACCGTCTGCATAAATTAGGATTTAAATAAAAGAAAATCAAAACTAGCCCGTCGCGAAATAATTGGATTGAAATAAAGTCAAAGTAAAAAAATATTCAATGAACCTAGAATAAAATGTCTTCTTGAAGGTCATTTTTTCTAAAATATTATTTTAGTACAAAGCTAAAAACTACTAGCGTTTCGGAACGACTGCTGGGAAGATTACGCCGAAAGAAACGCAGTTCAGTGGTCCCTACCCAGCCTGATGGGCTAAATAAATAGATAAATAGGACATATTACATAAAAGAGAATTTACAAACACAACGGCACCCTCTTTACGGATTTGGGTCATGTTCCAATTAAAGTTATTAGTCTGAAATTTGGTAGGCTATTAGATGTAGCGTAGCCTTAGTCTGCCAAATTTCAGGTAATATCCAAAAATAAAGGCACCATCTTTAATCTGAGGGAACCACATTTTTCGGTCAGTAAAGTACCTAGGATTTTTACATAGATACAGCGCTTCGAAATTTAAGAGTGGGGGTGATTTAAGTGTATTTTCGTCATTATTTGCTAATCAGAGAAAAGGAAAAATACGTATATTTTTTAATATTATCTAAGTATAGAACCAAAAAAAAAAGTTTAAGTCCTAATCGATATTTGCACGTAAATCCATTTACCTACACGACCCAAACCCCCAGGCAATGCAAGCAGATATTATGGTATTCAAGTCATACCGTTTCGATACTTCCAATCAATAACTTGTCTCGCCGTAGCCACAAATCAAACTGGAATTTGAATTGCTTCCCGAATTACTAATTAACGATCCAAGCTCTGTTTACATTGGTAGAGTAAGTGGAAGGGAAACTGGCTTATAAATCTACCAATTCGCATTTTGTTAGAGCTATATTATGGCTTTATTATATCTTTTAGCACGGAAGATTATGCTGCTATCGGTAAAATTAAACAAAATTAGTGGCTTCAAACAATTTTTCAGAAACTTGACTATAAATACTCAATTAAACTATCAGTCGATCATTTTATAATTATTTTTAGGAGAGGGAGGAATAATATAAGTTAGCAGCGGACGTCATGTGATAGATTTTGGGGGATGCAACCGGAATAAATCACTGGTTAATTCCCATATGTAAACCAGGCTTTAGGAACTTTACGAATCGAGTGATATCTCATAACTAAAAGCTGTTATTTCCTAAATTAGGATGCCTTTAGGAAGCTTAACTAATTTGCCTTCAGTCTTTTCAGTCTTGTTCAATGTAGGTGTAAGTAAGTAGTCCTGGACTCTTTGAGTTCTTCAATCTCCACTTTTTTTTTAAACACCAGTGTTGGCCAGTAATACATTCGAAACAAAAAAAGAAACAAAGTACATACTCTACCGTTTACTAGACTTTACTATCCATATGTAAAACAGGCTTCAGGCACATTATGAATCGACTGATATCTCATTACTAAAAGCTGTGGGTTACAAATCTGGTTCAATTATTTTATCAATTGTCACCATCAACAAGTTAATGATCGTGACTTTGTCCAGCAGTCTCATTGAGATATTTTCATGGATTGATAGCAACCGCCGCTGCTATACGTATAAGTAAGCTTTTTTCAGAAAGAGTTTTGAGTTCTTTAAAAAATGAGTAAATAGACATTTTCATGCAAGTCTGGAAGAAAAGAAAAAGTATAATCTAAGATATATAAGACATGTCAATCAATTATCAGTAAAATTAAAGACTTATTTTCTCGTCGGTGGAGTATCTTCTGCTAAATGCTTGACTTCTCTATACGACACGACTTCTGCTTTTTCCTTTACTTCATCCATATCTAAACGCCCTTTTTGGCCTTTCTTTCCGTCTTCTAGCTTTGATCCTTTTCCTTTACTTTCCTATCAAAAGACATGTTTTTTACCAAAATATCTTGCTCAAATGTAACGGCAGAGTAGAATTCAATTTGTCACCATATCCCTTCATACAGATGTCATAAAAGACAATAAAAGGAGGCAAAAATAAGAGAACAGTCTCCTCCTCATCTTCCCCCTGGACATCGACTTTATATTATTATCTACTGTGATCAACAACCTAGCGTAGCGTGGTGATTATAATATGTAAATCCTTCCATTACCTACTTATAAGAAGAGACCTTTGCAGTCATCATCAGGACTTTAGTCTCCACTGCAGGAGCACTACCCTCTTTGTTTGCCAGAGCAGCCAGACGACTTGGCCTTCACTCTCCGTGCTGGCCAGACGGTCGGAGAATTCTCATTGTTAATATAAGCTTTGTTTAGCTTGTATTCCTAAATCGCCTTCTACGACATCCACGGGAGGACTTGGAGTGGCCCTATAAACCACACGGCACTGGATATATGTACCTGTGCAGTGGATATAGCCTATTCAAGATTCTAAGACATGCAAGACATCTGATTCTCAGTACTTCTTACAATCACAGAAAGCAGTGCAAAGGACAGCAGAGTGCCTCCTTAATTAATTTTAATATAATTCGTTCCCTCAATATTCGTCTCATCAATTTGCAGATTGGTTCGTTCCTCCTCATAACTGGAGTTACCGTGTTTGGAGATGTTTGGAACATAATGAAATTGAATTCGGAAACTTTTCGAAGTTTTGGACGGTTTTATACGTAAGTAATACGATTGTGAGTTAAAAAATTTGTTCTAATATATTAATAAAAAGAAGGGTATACGTATTTATTCTTTTCTCTGATTAGCAAGTAATGGCAAAGATACGACGCATTTAAATTTCGCGTGACGTCACGATCAGCTACGATTTTTAAACAAACGTGATGTATATCACCGCCACTCCGAAACTTCGAAGCGCTGTATCTTTGTGATACTACTTTGCTTAACGAAAAACACGGGTCCTTTCTTCTTCTTCTACTTCTAGCACGATAGTATTGCTTTTCATAATACATATACCTACTATCGATAGTATTGATATTAAGTTTGCTCGTTGTTATCGATCTATACTATCGATACCTAGTAGGTATTGTCGGTTATCAATACTATTGCTCTAAAACACCTATCATTATTATCGATACTATCAATATAATAGAATAGGCTATCAATAATTAGG
Source organism: Acrobasis consociella (assembly GCA_963555685.1). Taxonomy (NCBI): domain Eukaryota; kingdom Metazoa; phylum Arthropoda; class Insecta; order Lepidoptera; family Pyralidae; genus Acrobasis; species Acrobasis consociella. The sequence goes on from OY743112.1 coordinate 1,827,167, forward strand.
CATTTTTCGATTTTTCGGCAACACTAACCCTTACCACACTCATTAGAAGCATAAAGCTAAACCTTGTTATTGGAAAATGAATTAGCCTACTGAAATCATAGGCTTCATCCCAATTTACATGGCAATTACGAACGTGTTGACATCGCTTAGCCTAAACACCATTTGATTACACACTACAGGTAGCAAGTTGAACGACCTGCATGTGATTATAACCTCTGCGTGGTTAAGGCGCATGATGACCGATTCGCATTATGTCTCACAAAAAATAAAATAAGTGGCAAGTGCGAGTCGGACTCCCGCACGAAGGGTTTCGTACCATCATAAAAAATCATGTTTTTTTATATTTGAACATTTTCTTTATTGATTTTATTATTTGTTGTTATAGCGGCAACAAAAATACACCATCTGTGAAAATTTCAACTGACTAGCTGTCACGGTTCATGAGATACAATAATAGGGTCTCGTTTTTACCCTTTGGGTACGAAAGCCTAAAACAAAGGTTTGACTGATTATGATTATAGCATCGTTGATAGTTTCTGTGCAACATTCACAGGCTTAATTAAACTAATAGTACCTGGGCGACCGAGCTTTACTCGGTTACATATCAAACATTAACAATTTTTTTTTAAACTTGTCTAAAAACAATGCAAAATAAAAAAAATATATATAAACTTAAACATAAAAAAAAACAAAAGTAATTCACCGAGTGGGATTCGAACCCGTAACACTCTTTCTAGCGGTCAGCATTCTTAACCACTGAGCTAAATCAAGGCGGTCGCGGCGCGACGAAATTAGCGACCATATTCTGCGTGGAAAGAAAAACGCATGAAAACTCGAAAACACGCGTTTTCCCAAACATAAAACTAATCTAGATCGATTGTTTACCCCCGAAAACCCCCATATACAAATTTTCAGCGAAATCGTTACAGCCGTTTTCGAGATCACAGAAATTTATAAATAAATATATATACATACATACAAGAATTGCTCGTTTAAAGGTATAAGATATAGGTGATAAACGCTCGATTCGAACAATATGGATGCTCCTAACGAAAAGATATCTAGATTTTTTAACACGCTAGGTGACGCTTTGGTATGAGTAGGTACGATGTGAAGGTCTATCATCAGCTCACAAACATTTTTCCCATAAACTTTACCCTTTTATATTATTGTTTAATTAAATTGTCACCCTTATTTCCAACCTCTGAGCCCTTCCGGAACATAGCTGTTCACATGACTGAACGCCTAAATGTTTCGAAAATGTACAAAATGCTAACGGTTTACTAGTACTAAAACTTGAGCTATTGGTAGGTAAAGCTAAAAGCATAAAAAGTAACGTCAGCACAAAAGGAATTTAAAGAACAACCATTCCGCTGACAGAAAATTAAATTATCATCTCAGACCTTTTGCAATTCGGACAATTTACGCCCAAACTCTCTGTGGGTTGTGGTCTAATTTTAGGGTCATTGTATGCTCTGCATTCGCAATGTTTGGGTAAGTTTGTATTCGTGTGGAGTTTACACATACATTCGATTTCGATAAATACACAATTAGATGTTTCGTATTGTAAACAAAGAGTTATTAGTTAGTTATTTTTTATTCTTTTTTTTATTTTGAAAACGAACGACTATTAACATTTATATAGAGAACTACATATTTACAGGTCCTCACTCATACAATATATTTGTATTTGTTTAAAAAGTAATAAAGAAATTGTCTGTTTTTATAAAGCAATATATTTATTTAAGTTCAGACACATAATACATAATAGTACAAGGTTCAGATCACTTGGAGAACTACCGCGCGCCATGAGGCCCAAATAGCATACTAGCACAGAGTAATAATATACTACGTACAAATACTAGTTACACAATAGAGATGTGACAAATACAATTGAAAGTTAGGGATGATCCCAATCGATGAATCAAACGCATATAAATAATCTCTTATCAGTTATAATTTAGAATCTTCTCACAAAAAGCGGAAATTTGAAAATAAATATCTAACAATTAGTTCGTGTAATTACTTACTTATGTAAATAAATATTAAATTTTCGTTATTGCATCGCTCTCAGTCACTATTTAGCAGCTAGTATCCCTATACTTGATACCTTCGGCCAGAAATCTGACATAAGTATAAAAACTAAAACACAAAAAAATGGTTAATCTTACAAAATCATGCAATAAGGCTTGTGAGTCGTCCTCGTGCCAAAACCACAACCTAAAGTTGTGAAATCGTCATCATCAGGTCTTTTTGTCCCAACTGCAGGAGCAAGACCCTCTCTGTACTACCAGAGCCAGTGCTGCTAGGCCATACTTGGCCAGAGCAGCCAGAGGAATTGGCCTATTCTCTCCTCTCTGGCCAGACGGGTTGAAGAAGTCTCATGATGTTTATAAGCTTTGCTTAGCCTGCCAAAATAAAGATGTTTGCAAAAATCTAGCTTGTTCCGTGATAATCAGACGCAAAACCCCAATGACTGTACTATAGGTATACATAGATAGTCTAAGCTGATTTCTCGAAAGTCGTAATCGTCCATGCTTGTCTGAGAAAAAAGAAAAAACTTAGAATGTACCAGCTGCTTCTCTTCCCGCGCAGATCGTACAAGCCGATCGAGGGAATGGGCGAGATTTTAATCATGGTAATAGGCGATGCGGCTAGCAACCGATCACTATTTCGATGCCTTTTCCATCTTAATGCCCACCATCACGCTAAGCGTGGCCTTTGAGTCTTACGGCCCTGGGCTCTGCCTGCCCCGTCAGGGATATAGACGTGAAAATGTATCTGTATCGTAGTTTTAAACTTAGTAAGGTCACTATAGTACGAGCATTACAGGTAGACACTATAGTTTCCTTTCGCAAACGATCGATGTTGCAATCGGAATACGTAACTGTGGTTTTAGAGATTTCCCGCCATGGCGTGTTGCCACGCTTATTCGATTGCATTCGCTCGATTTTGCTTGATTTGCCGCCTAAAGTAGTTTTATTTGCATTCATTTCACAACTTTGTCGTGTGTTTTCCGACAGAGTAGAATAGGTCCACTCCAAGTCTTCCCAAAGATTTCGTAGTAGGCGACTTAGGAAATACAAGCTAAACAAAGATATACTTAAACATCAATATTCCTAGACGTCTGGCCAGCGTGGAGAGTGTAGATCAAATCTTTTGGCTGCTCTGGCCAAGTATGGCTCTTGTCAGAGAGGACCGCGCTCCAGTGGAGACTGAAAAGACCTGATTATGAGATGCTAGTTGATGCTATTATGAGTTCGAGAGCTACGATGGCACAGACAGACAGACAACGTCTAACACCTCTCTTTTTAGCACCCAGGGGTTAAAAATCCTAACAAAAGCAAATTTAATCAAACGCTCTGCGGTGTTGAGAGTTCCATTTGATTATTATCGTTAATTGGACGTAAGCAATTTATAGGGAATCGGGAAATCACCAGAAATACCTATAATTGCCGCAGTTCGCACGCTCGGATGTCGGGAATGGGAACTGGGAATTCCCATTCCCACAGGAGCAGGCAGTGCGGTAACCAGAGATGCTGTCTATCGATTCGCTGACATAAAGTCATAACCTACTTGACGGGAATCTTCCTTGTTCGAGTTATAAAGATTCGATTCCTTGAGTGAGATAAGGAATCCTATATTCTATGATTTGATATACGAGTTACTATAAGGTTATTTTCTCTTGTTCTTAGAATGTAAAACTAAGTAAAAATGTTCCAGCTACATGTTTTCTGAAGATATAGAAGACGATAAAATATGATTTTAAATAAACAAAGAAAATATAGATTCTCCAAAAAACAAGTTTTTTTTTTTTTATCTAAAACAATTAATGAGCCCAAACTCGATGGAGTTGCGTCGTTGCATAACGGAGTTCTTATGGTCACCTTCCTGCTCCATCATCAGATCAGCTTCATATGTCATCATAATATTGCACTGTCACGAGAACAGAAAGATAGACAGACAACGGGACAGGTCAACCCACAGGGTCAACCTAAATAAAAGCTTGTATTATGAGCACAGAAATTATTTTGGAAATCTTTGGGAGAGGCCTATGTATACTATTAATAATTCTGTACTATACCTATGTCTAGCAGTGGACATTACGCGGTGCAATAATGATAATGATGATAATGAGCACAGAATACATAATGTACAACCACCATTATTTTTTTGTATAAAAATACTTTTTTTTACGAAAAAATAATTGAGTTTACAATTTGCACAAAAGCTAAAATTTGTTTTAAAATGTCAAATTAAGGTGTTAAACTCAGGGCCGTACTAAATGGACGAAATGGAGGGGGCCTTTGCCTAGTGGGACACATGATGGCTCGTCATAGATAATAAGAACATAAAAACATCAAGTATTCTTTAAAAATAAAACTAAATTAAAATTGGTCCAGCAACCATAGACTAACAAACATTTACGGGAGCCGTGATGCTGTTACCTGTGAGTGTGACACACTACAAATACCACCATTTTCGCGTCAGAGGTTAAAATCAAAGCCCCGGTCGTAGCTAGCCTAATTAAATATTCATTTTGAAAGTCAGAACCGCTCAAAGGGTAAGTATCAGACCAAACAGATTAGTATTCAGGTCGCCATCAAATATTTAGATTCCACTGGAGCTCACCGTATCGAATCATAGGCCGTTTATTGAAGCTGTTAGCTTTGACAGTTGAAAAATTCATTTTGTCTCTGGTTTTAACATGGTTAGAAAGAAACAAATTACTAGTGCAGGAAGTAGTGTCACCCAATGTATGGAAGGTGCAAATTTTGGTATCGGAAGAATTCACTTGGCACAGATGTAATATACGTAAAGTTAAGCTAATTTAGCCCGGTAGCCATCCCCCACCCCCTGGGGGTAGGCAGGGGGGGCATTCAAAGTTACTCGCCGCCGCGCTTCAGAAAAAAAATCATATCAGCTTCTATTTACCTAACACCTCGAGTATGGTGTCATTTTCTGATAAATCGGGGATGAGGGATTCAATTTTGAGTACAATTTTACATTTAATGTATAGGTTAATATTAAAAAAAGGAAAATATTGACGAAAATATCAAAATCGGATCGCAGTTTTTTTTATTTTAACAGATTTATTTTGCTAGAAACCCGGAATTTCGTGTTATAAAAAAATATTAACTTAAAGAATATTTATCTAGCTTTAAAAAAATATATACTTTATTATATATAGCTGTCATACATCTATCTGAAAAAAATTGGACATGGCACGCGGCGGTGCCTAGAAACTTTTTCAATCGTCTCATCTCACATAATTTGTTGCAAGTATTAAGTTGTTTTTTTATGAAAAATATATAGAATACATACTTAACTTAATTATTGACTGTCGCTTATGGTCCTATATATCAATAATAGTATTTTATATTTATATTCGTAAATTTTTTCATTCAAATTTTCCACCACAGTGGTATAATTCGGTACATTTAAATAGTTTTCTTAGACAGTTGCACCTAACACTGCACCCTGACTTGCACTTGCACCGAATCAGTTCACGACAAGCGGTAGCAGCCACTGGTGCAGTAGTCCACTTTGGTTTCCAATCATTTGATTCCATTTCCTATCCCCAATCCCCCCGGACTGGAAGGATTTGGAATCGGCACCATCGCTTGGCCCCATACGTGCACTGCACACCATGCTAAACAGCTCTTATGCTGCCGAAAATTCTCTAGCTGTCAGCCTTTTTTAGAGAAAATCTCCCTCCTGCACTCGTTTAACGATGTGCACTGACTGTATCTAAAATGAAAATTAGGTAAGTAGGTATTGCATTATTTTGATTAATATAAAATACAGCTATATACCTGTCATTTATAACCACAGAAATACAATTTAATTTATACTCACTTATTACACATCGTTATGATAAATTTTTGAATAATTTGGTTACAGTTTTCTACGTGTCTGTCAGCGAGCATATTAAATACATTAGTTGCTGATGAAAAAGTATTTTATGCTTCAAAAGCAGCTGCTAAGAACAGTCATACGACTGTTCCTAGCAGCAGCGATCGTTGTAAAAATAACATCGACCCCTGTAACCACGAAGCTGAATGCCCATACGAGAATAATTGTGCATGTTGCTGACGAAGCATGGAATACTTTTCCATCAGCAACTAATGTATTTAATATGTTCAATGACAAAGACATAGAAAACTCTAACCAAATTATTCAAAATTTGTCATAACAATGTATGATATTACTTTTTACTTCCCTCGAGGACAATTTTTCGCAATTAGGCCCGAATTCGCCAGTTCCGTTTTGCGTCATGGTTTCCGGATGTTCTAGGAACTTTTTTCTTATGTGTGCGATACCATCGCACTCCGGGAGGAGATAGCTCGCAGTTTCTTCAGCCTCCATGCATGCGCTGCAACGAGGACTGTTACTTAAACCTAGGGTGAAAAGGTGTTTGTTTAGTGCACAATGACCAGTAATAATGTTAATCATAGGGCGTAGGTTCCTCCTCGGCAGTGCTAACAGACGTCGGGATAAACGTCTATCTCATTGGGGCAGCGCCTCCTTAGCCTGCCAAGACTGAGCCAGTTCTTCGCCAATACGACTCTTGATCAAAAAGAGATCCTGCATGAAGGGAATCAGGGCCATCGGAAGGGGTCCCTCCGGTGTCAGCTCGTCCGCTGCATCGTTACCCAGTGAGTAACGATGTATGATAAGTAAGCATGTCAGGTATATATAGCTGTATTTTATTTTAACAATATAATAATGCAATACCTACTTACCGGATTTTCGTTTTAGATCCAGTCAGTGCATATCATTAAACGAGTGCAGGAGGGAGATATTCTCTAAAAAAAGACTGACAGCTAGAGAATTTTCGGCATCATAAGAGCTGTTTAGCATGGTGTGCAGTGCGGGAACCCATCACTTTATCGCAATTAACTTCAACGATTTTCATTTCCCATAAAACTATTCGCAAATCTTTTAATACAATATTTAACAAATCCTAAAATCTCTTGACATCGAAATTTCATTTACTCGATTATTCGTTATCTACAAACTCAGTCTATCGTTATTTATTTTCTTATTTTATGTATTTTATCAAAATAACTTAACATCAAAGTTTTGTTACCCATAATTTTGTTTCCACGTAAGTTTCAGTAGCAAAATAGTTGAAACATTTGAAATGAGTGCTAAGACACTTCTATCCATTTTTCTAGGTTAGGGCAATCCTATAGGTTAGGTTATGTTAGAACTGCGACCAACACACGCACGAGCCGAGCGAGCGAAGCGAGCGTGCCGCGGTAGGGGCCGGCGAGTGCTAGAAAACTACTATACATTTTCCTAGGTTAGGGCAAACCTATAGGTTAGGTTATGTTAGAACTGCGACCAACACACGCACGAGCCGAGCGAACGAAGCGAGCGTGCCGCGGCAGCGGCCGGCGAGTGCTAAGACACTTCTTTCCATTTTCCTAGGTTAGGTTATGTTAGAACTGCGACCAACACACGCACGAGCCGAGCGAGCGAAGCGAGCGTGCCGCGGCAGCGGCCGGCGAGTGCTAAGACACTTCTATCCATTTCCTAGGTTAGGGCAATCCTATAGGTTAGGTTATGTTAGAACTGCGACCAACATACGCACGAGCCGAGCGAGCGAAGCGAGTTATTATGTGTACCGTTACATATTGAAACATGTTTTTATGAACAGTTTTATCGATAACTTAATATTTTATATGAAATGTTAGTTCGATATACCGTTTTTCTATAAAAGAAAACCAATTTAAAATATTTTTTTTTAAATGTTGTTATTATAATATGAAACTGCAATGATTAACTATTCGTTTTATCAAGAAAAAAATGTATTAAAAATCGTGGAATAGTTTTCTGGGAAATAAAATTCGATGTCAAAAAAATCTGTATTTTAATAGACACCCGTGCAGTGCACGTTTGGGGCCAAGCGATGGTGCCGATTTTAAATCCTCCCAGTCCGGCGGATTGGGGATATGAAATGGAATCAAATAATTGGAAACCAAAGTGGACAACTGCACCAGTGGCTGCTAACGCTTGTCGTGACCTGATTCGGTGCAAGTGCAAGTCAGGGTGCAGTGTTAGGTGCAACTGTCTAAGAAAACTATTTAAATGTACCCAATTATACCACTGTGGTGGAAAATTTGAATGAAAAAATTTACAAATATAAATATAAAATACTATTATTGATATATAAGACCATAAGCGACAGTCAATAATTAAGTTAAGTATGTATTCTATATATTTTTCATAAAAAACAACTTAATACATGCAAACAAATTATGTGAGATGAGACGATTGAAAAAGTTTTTAGGCACCGCCGCGTGCCATGTCCGATTTTTTTCAGATAGATGTGTGACAGCTATATATAATAAAGTATATATTTTTTAAAGCTAGATAAATATGCTTTAAGTTAATATTTTTTTAAACACGAAATTCCGGGTTTCTGGCAAAATAAATCTGTTAAAATAAAAAAAAACTGCGATCCGATTTTGATATTTTCGTCAATATTTTCCTTTTTTTAATATTAACCTATACATTAAATGTAAAATTGTACTCAAAATTAAATTCCTCATCCCCGATTTATCAGAAAATGACACCATACTCGAGGTGTTAGGTAAATAGAAGCTGATATGATTTTTTTTCTGAAGCGCGGCGGCGAGTAACTTTGAATGCCCCCCCTGCCTACCCCCCAGGGGGTGGAGGATGGCTACCGGGCTAAATTAGCTTAACTTTACGTATATTACATCTGTGCCAAGTGAATTCTTCCGATACCAAAATTTGCACCTTATGACACTACTTCCCGCACTATACTTGTGTTCCGTACCATCCTTTCCTACTAATATTATAAATGCGAAAGCCAGTTTGTATATTTGTTTGTTTGCTTCACGCTTCAACCACTGAACCTATTAAATGGAATTTGTTAGGAATATAGTTTGATACCCAAGGAAAGACATATAATAGGATAGTTTTTATCCCGAAATTTTTACGGGCAGCGAAGCCCACGAACACAGCTAGTTATCTATAAAAATCACGTTTGTTGTATGGGAGCCCCACTCAAATATTTATTTCTTCTGTTTTTTGTATTTGTTGTTAAAGCGGAAATAGAAATACATCGCTGTAAAAATTCCAACAGTCTAATTGGTTAATGAATGAGATACAGCCTGGTGACAGACAGACGGACAGTAGAGTCTTAGTTAGGTTTCTGTTTTTACCCTTTGGGTACGGAACCATGAAAATTAAAACCATATTAACTACCTACCAATTATAGAGGGTGTCATATTGAATAACTGTGATGTCACAAGCCTATAACGACAGCATTAATAATATACGAGTGAGTTTTACACACAGAACGAAAACTCCTAATAGCACAATAAACCCCCTTGCCTTCTGGAGGGTGTGTGTTGCTGCGCGGGCGACTGGACCCTCCAACAGTCTTTCCCAAAGTGGGCGATAACGCCCCCTTGTGGGCGCTGCAGGTCTCAAGGGGGGCGGTAAGAGACCCAGAAAGAAAATGTTTTTTTTTTGCTAGGAGCTTTATTTAGCTAGGAGGACGTGGATTTAGTGCTGTGACAACACTGCTTACTAAAAAGAGAAATCGTTTGCTTGTTACCGAACGTGGCGACTTGCGACTGTTCTTGAGTAAATTGGAACCTGATATCAACAAACTTATTAAACAGCATCAGATTCATCCTTCACATTAGTTTTTATATAAGGATTGATTATTTTAGTTATATTTTTAATAAAAGATACTCTGTTTTAATACTATAAAGTTGCGTTTCAATAATCATTCTTATTGGCAGGTGGAGCCCGTAAGAGTTAACTTGAGACCTAAGCGCCGTTGTATGTTACCTACTGCGCCCAGGCCCAGGTTTCAAGTTGCGGGTTATAGTAAAAGTTTCGTTTAGAATTCTCCGTTAATATACATATATAGGTCACAATAATTAATTAATTTAATTTGAAGTTATAGTGGTTTTTAAATAGGTGAAAAAATGGGGGCGCTAAAAAAATATTTATTCTCAAAGTGGGCAGTAGACAAAATAAGTTTGGGAACCACTGCTCTACAAGATGAGTACGAGAGAAAGGTGCAAGGACTTAGGAGATTCCGATCTGCATGTAATAATAGTCAATAGGTACTCAATTTATTTCTGTCTATAACTAGCGAACAGTCAAGACGCTTTATACGATACCTCATTGTCAAAGTGTATTATTCATATCATAGAAGATATTATAGAAAATAGGTAACACATTAACAATATACTAACATACCTACCTTGTCTTCTTCGTAGTCGGTATCAAGAAAGATTCGGCCTATGAAATTAATAGCTCAGAACATCGATCTGCTCACACTAGCAAAACATAGGCTGTTTGATATTTAGGACGCTGGTTATGCCTGTGCCTGCCTCTTCAATTGAAAATTCCTGCGGGATTGTCGCTGGCATTTTCTATATCCAACAATTTTCCCGCCATTTTTATTCAGCGGACTATTTTTAATCTCGCATTATCCGTGGCTGGAACTATTTTTTGTTTGCTAGTGTTTTTCGGAGAGTAGTTTTGCACATACATACATACATACATACTATCACGTCTTTATCCCTAATGGGGCAGACAGAGCATTTGGGGTCTTGCGGTTCTATGCAGAGCCCAGGGCCGCAAGACCCAAAAGCCACTTTTAGCGTTATTGTGGGCGAGAAGATGGAAAAGCAATCAATACAGTGATGGGTTGCTAGCCGCATCGCCTGTTAACATGATTCGCATTTTTGCCCATACAAATATTTTTTATTTGAACAACCGCGCCAATTGCCATGTATAGATACCTAACAGTACAGCCTGACACCATTGTCTATATACCTAGCAAAAGTGATATTTGCATTGCAGCGCTATTTTGTTGCATTAAGATCTTATAGCCTTTATTAAAAAATAATAATGCCAGTCTAAGAAAGTACTACCCACTATACACCACCCACAGTCAAATGGCTACAGTGAAAGTACCCATAGAAATCGATAGTCCGTTTTTTATACCTCATCATTAAACTGATTGGAAGGTGATTTCATTGTTTATTTTATCAAACATTGTTGTTCCAAAGTCCAAATATACTTTTAACAAATGGCGGACTTACTAATGCTAACAACATTTTCTTCCAGTCAACCATAGGGATAAACAGAGAAAATTATGTGCCACAAAAAAGAAATACAAATACATGTATGTACTTACATTATAAAATATTACTTTATAATATAAAATAACATTATATGTACATATGTAAAGAAATATCAGAATCAATCAATTTTCACGCCTGTTTTCCATGGGGGTAGGCAAAGAGCATATAATCACTACGTTTTAGGGGAGGAGATGCTATAGATTTCCACTTAGGTACCTACGATCCTTGCAAACCACTTTTGCTTTGTCAAAAAAAATTTTTCTCAGATGATGATAAGTAGTCATTTACATGATAATACGCATTTTTTAATTAATTATTGTGACCTATATATGTATATTAACGAAGAATTCTAAACGAAACTTTTACTATAACCCGCAACTTGAAACCTGGGCCTGGGCGCAGTAGGTAACATACAACGGCGCTTAGGTCTCAAGTTAACTCCTACGGGCTCCACCTGCCAATAAGAATGATTATTGAAACGCAACTTTATAGTATTAAAACAGAGTATCTTTTATTAAAAATATAACTAAAATAATCAATCCTTATATAAAAACTAATGTGAAGGATGAATCTGATGCTGTTTAATAAGTTTGTTGATATCAGGTTCCAATTTACTCAAGAACAGTCGCAAGTCGCCACGTTCGGTAACAAGCAAACGATTTCTCTTTTTAGTAAGCAGTGTTGTCACAGCACTAAATCCACGTCCTCCTAGCTAAATAAAGCTCCTAGCAAAAAAAAAACATTTTCTTTCTGGGTCTCTTACCGCCCCCCTTGAGACCTGCAGCGCCCACAAGGGGGCGTTATCGCCCACTTTGGGAAAGACTGTTGGAGGGTCCAGTCGCCCGCGCAGCAACACACACCCTCCAGAAGGCAAGGGGGTTTATTGTGCTATTAGGAGTTTTCGTTCTGTGTGTAAAACTCACTCGTATATTATTAATGCTGTCGTTATAGGCTTGTGACATCACAGTTATTCAATATGACACCCTCTATAATTGGTAGGTAGTTAATATGGTTTTAATTTTCATGGTTCCGTACCCAAAGGGTAAAAACAGAAACCTAACTAAGACTCTACTGTCCGTCTGTCTGTCACCAGGCTGTATCTCATTCATTAACCAATTAGACTGTTGAAATTTTTACAGCGATGTATTTCTATTTCCGCTTTACAAAAAATACAAAAAACAGAAGAAATAAATATTTGAGTGGGGCTCCCATACAACAAACGTGATTTTTTATAGATAACTACATAGCTGTGTTCGTGGGCTTCGGTGCCCGTGAAAAACTATATTCCTAACAAATTCCATTTAATAGGTTCAGTGGTTGAAGCGTGAAGCAAACAAACAAATATACAAACTGACTTTCGCATTTATAATATTAGTAGGAAAGGATGGTACGGAACACAAGTAATTTGTTTCTTTCTAACCATGTTAAAACCAGAGACAAAATGAATTTTTCAACTGTCAAAGCTAACAGCTTCAATAAACGGCCTATGATTCGATACGGTGAGCTCCAGTGGAATCTAAATATTTGATGGCGACCTGAATACTAATCTGTTTGGTCTGATACTTACCCTTTGAGCGGTTCTGACTTTCAAAATGAATATTTAATTAGGCTAGCTACGACCGGGGCTTTGATTTTAACCTCTGACGCCAAAATGGTGGTATTTGTAGTGTGTCACACTCACAGGTAACAGCATCACGGCTCCCGTAAATGTTTGTTAGTCTATGGTTGCTTGGACCAATTTTAATTTAGTTTTATTTTCAAAGAATACTTGATGTTCTTATTATCTATGACGAGCCATCATGTGTCCCACTCTGCAAGGCAAGGCCCCCTCCATTTATTCCATTTATTACGGTCCTGATTTAAAATATAATAAGAAGTTCTTATGTATTACTAGGTCTTTTGATTTTAGGCAACTCTAGGCGTGGTCCATACTTACTAACTACTTAGATTGTTGACTATAAGTGTCATAATCATAAAATATCGTAGTTCTCCGTGTGTTGGAAACCACGTCTTTGTGTCAAGTGATGTCAGATGCCTTTAGTCAGTTTTACATATCATGGTATTACCAATGTTGGCCACTTACACATATAAATAAGCGGCCAAGTGCGAGTCGGACTCGCCCATGAAGGGTTCCGTAGTAATATATTTTATTTTATTTTTATGTTTGAGTTAATTGAATGAAAGGTAAATTGCAGTTTATGACATATTAAAAAAAAACTTCTTACTAGATTTTGTTCAAACCAATTTTCGCTGGTAGTTTTCATGGTAATGAACATCATATATTTTTTTTAGTTTTATCATTCTCTTATTTTAGAAGTTACGGGGGGGGGGACACACTTTTTTCCACTTTGGAAGTGTCTCTCGCGAAAAGTATTCGGTTTAGAATAAAATGATATTAGAAACCTCAATATCATTTTTGAAGACCTATCCATAGATACCCCACACGTATGGGTTTGATGAAAAATATTTTTTTGAGTTTCAGTCCTAAGTATGGGGAACCCCCAAAATTTATTGTTTTTTTTCTATTTTTGTGTCAAAACCTTAATGCGGTTCACATAATACATCTACTTACCAAGTTTCAACAGTATAGGTCTTATAGTTTCGGAAAAAAGTGGCTGTGACATACGGACGGACAGACAGACAGACAGACATGACGAATCTATAAGGGTTCCGTTTTTGCCATTTGGCTACGGAACCCTAAAAACACAGCTAAGTCAAGTTAAGTAATACTTTATTGTACACAAAAAACATTGAAATGTACAATGGGCGGTCTTATCGCTAAAAGCGATTTCTTCCAGACTTCCGATGGATGGAGAGAATATAGTGAAACGTTAGCAGACGGGGTGTACACAACTATAAAAGAAACAAATAATAACAAGTACATATGTATAAAAAAATATATGTACATAAAATACATAAATAATATACAAAATTATTAGGAACACTAAAAGCCAGGTTATCCTCCTACTAAGTTCGTGTAAAGTAAGCACTAAACCTTTACAACACGCTACTGTAAAGGCGCCAATTACCGTACTCAGTTCCTGAAGCAATTAACGGAATCATTATGGAGGATGTAGGCTCCGAGATGGATGACAGTACGTTAGGTAATAATGGCAGAACATTAGTGCAGTAGGATGAGGGTTTAAACCGGCACTAAAAAGAGGAGTGAAATGGAAACCACTAAAGTACAGACTATGAGCATGGAGAAAAAAACCTCAGAGTTAGAATAATGTGTACATATACACATACATATGTGCATGTGGAGTCATACTTTTGTGTTATATTATCTTCGCTTTTGTACAGTGGACTAATTAAATTAAAAAATAATTTCAATCCCACAGAAATATATCACTTAAATGAAGGTGTATTGTGTATGTGGCTGTAAGGCATAGTTACCTTAGTTTTACAAGAAGAAATTACTTTATGCACAAGAGCATAAAATCCCATTTTATGCACCCCTTTCTCGACACAAAGAACAACTTTTTACAAGCATGAGAAGTGAAAAGAATATTTATAGTTTTCATCAATTTGGCATCAATATAAAAAACCTTCATACTTCGTTCATTTTCAAAGGTTTTTATATAAAAAAGCTGTGTCATCCTCAAAAATGTACATTTTATATTCAGTGAACAATCTTGAGGTAGTTACGTGGCTGTGGTGGGCGTCGTCGTTGCGCGCACCTGACACGCCGGGAAGATATGAAAATAAATCGAACCTTGGTAGAAAGCGAGTTTCTTTAGGGTTTACTTTATTCCGTCGAATGTAGGGTATGATTGAAACATTTGAACGGGCCCTCGTAACCGTAAACCTTTTTGAATGATGAACGTGACTGTTGGTATTTTTAGGGTTCCGTAGCCAAATGGCAAAAACGGAACCCTTATAGATTCGTCATGTCTGTCTGTCTGTCCGTCCGTATGTCACAGCCACTTTTTTCAGAAACTATAAGACCTATACTGTTGAAACTTGGTAAGTAGATGTATTATGTGAACAGCATTAAGGTTTTGACACAAAAATAGAAAAAAAACAATAAATTTTAAGGGTTCCCCATACTTAGAACTGAAACTCAAAAAATTATTTTTCATCAAACCCATACGTATCTATGGATAGGTCTTCAAAAATGATATTGAGGTTTCTAATATCATTTTTTTCTAAACCGAATACTTTGCGCGGTAGACACTTCCAAAGTGGAAAAAAGTGTGTCCCCCCCCCCGTAACTTCTAAAATAAGGGAATTATAAAAAATTGGTTGCCTGTAAAGTCGGTATACGGGCGAAAGTTTTACGTGACAACGACTTTTTATGTCTGTCTCTCTCGCTCTTAGGCGGGCTAACCATGCCCGAGTGGAAGGGACGCGTGCCTCTCACTCGCTCTCATTGTGAGCGCATAACGTGAGCGGAGCGTAACGCAGTTTCTTGAAGTGTCACCCGGCAAACCAATTTATAAGACGTTGTCACGTCAAAACTAAAAAAAATACATGATGTTCATTACCATAAAAACTACCAGCGAAAATTGGTTTGAACGATATCTAGTAAGTAGTTTTTTTTAATACGTCATAAATCATAAACGGCAATTTACCTTTCATTCAATCAACTCAAATATAAAATTTAAAAAAAAAACATACTACAAGACTTTTATATTATGTTATTTGCTACTACGGAACCCTTCATGGGCGAGTCCGACTCGCACTTGGCCGCTTATTTTAGTATGCACCTCCGATTTACCGTGGATGTCGCATAAGATGATTAGGAATACAAGCTAAACAAAGCTTATAAACATCAATGGGAACTCTCCAACTCGTGTGGAGTGTAGGCCGCATCCTCTGTCTGCACTGGCCAAGTATGGCTCTGGTAGTATGTGTAGAAAGGGTAGTGCTACTGCAGTAGAGACTAAAAAGAGCTGATTTTGATTATGATAACCTATTTAAAACAGGAGCGCAAGTTTCGCGAGTCGCTAGTAAGTACCTACAGGTAAATACCTAATAAATATTCATTGTTAGTTAATCTTAACTCTATAGATAATCTAATAATATTGTTTAACCTCTTGTATGCCGTTGTAGATCTGCGCGAAAATGCATTGTTTAACTATTGTGTCTGATATTCCAGCATACAAGGGGTTAATATTCGAATTGGTAATTTTATTTGTTTTATATTATTTTATGAGTTCTTCCAGCGACCTTGGTCAGGTCGTCAATACCACCTTGTGGCTGGGTGTGTTAGGCTTCACTTGCCAGTGGTCGCCATTCGCTAGACGCAAGCCACTCTAGATCGGTCATTTTGAAAATCCTTGGGAGAGGCCTATGTCCAGCAGTGGACGTTATGCGGCTGAAATTATGATTTTATGAGTTGGACTGCTAAATACGTCCAAATTAATGCTAGTATAGTAGTTTTAATATCAAGAGTTCTATTTAGGGTGAATTGCCAAGATGAAGTAACACATTTTTACTGGTTTCTTTACCCAGATGGACCTAAAGCCCTGCTATCTGCCTGTTACTAAATTTTATTTATCTGCATGTAACTAAATATTGGACCCAGATAATCCATGTATCCCCATGATAATAGTCAATTTTGTTATTGATTGGTTGACGAGCTCCAGTCAAAGTGAAAAAAAGGTCTTTGTTCCCATTAGTTCAGTCGTCTAGTTGTCCAGTTCTTAGAGATTTTTTCCCGTTTGTTCAATTAAAAAGAATACAAGCTTGACGTACTTTAATTTACATAGTAAAAAAATATCTAAGTCTATTAAGTCCCGGACCGTTTCATTCCGAGGTTAAAGCCTAAGATGACTGGACTATTAACTTACTGCGTCCATCAATTTGAGTATTTAGCGGATTTATTTTCGTGCAAGTACGTACCTAAATAAAATGCTAATCATAATGGATATTAAGTGAAGCTATTTCCGAGTCTTAGTTCCTTTGTTTGGCCTTGCTTGATCGAGGAAGCTTGGGCAACAGTTAATTTGGCAGATTAAGAATTAGGTTCGGTCATTTTTCACGGTACAAACTACTACAAACGTTGGAAATAAGTTATTACGCGGTTTAGCCGTTCACTTGAGTTTACATTATACCTTTTAAAGTTTTTTTTATCTTTATTACATTCACTCGTTATATAAGGTCTAACAAAATATACTCTGTAATGATGAACTCTGTCTGTGAATATAAACAACTTTGCCCGAAGAACGTGTGTCAAAATATGAAAAAATAATTTTTGATTTTTCATACAAACCCATTTCTTTAGAAATAAGTAGCACTTACTACTATGTTAACTCACGGTTTTATTTGCAATTTTTTCAAGTGTACATACATTAACCTTTAGAATAAATTGAATTAATGAACTCGATCAGCTGATCGGTCAATTTGTATGGGAACCAAAAATTACTTTTCATATTTCGATATAATAATATGTTCCTTGGGGAAAGTTGTTCCGTATCATGGACTGAATTCACCCTTAATATAGTTTCAGTATTTATATTTTATTTTGAGTTTTTAATTGTAATTCAGGTTTATCGGATATCTACAGATCAATGTGAAAAGGTCAAAAGCAACTGATTTTAATTGTTTTATGGAAAAACCCGCTATTTAGATATATTAGATATATGTTAATCAGATATTTCTAAATCATTTTATGACATAAAATACATCTTCAAAAGTAGGTAAGTTCATTTATAAAAGTATATTTCATGACATGATATATGTTGAATAAAATGCGAAGCTCAGTTTTGAAGGAAGGGCAAAAATCTAAAAATTTAAGGGAAATTTCAGATTTTCCCAAAGGTTTCCAAACAAAAGAGCAAAATATAAATTGAATTTACTCTTAAATTGGTTTTGTTGTACGTGTGTACACAAAAGCCAGACAGACATTTACAAAAAATATTGTCAACCAGAGGTCACAGTCACACGGGCGATAACCCCAAACCACTCCCAAAATGTAAAAAAAGTTCATTGTTATCAAATATCCTAAAATATATGTATTTACAAAAATAATCGCCTTACAGAGTGATCACTTGATCACACACAGTACAATCAGACCTACCGGTAGGACAACTGGGAATGAAGCTTTCTTTATTTAGAGATTTGAAAGGGTTACAATAATCCTACTACCTAATATTATAAATGCGAAAGTGAGTTTGTATATTTGTTTGTTTGTTACCTCTTCACGCTTAAACTACTGAACCGATTTGGATGAAATTTGGTATGGAGATAGTTTGAGACTCGGGGAAGGACATAGGGTACTCTATCCCGAAATTCCCACGGGGAGCGAAGCCCGCGGGTACAGCTAGTATCTAATAATAATGAAATTACGTTAAACTAAAAGCTATTCTATAAATTAAAACTATTACTAAAAATAACAACATCAATTTATAATAAAAATCGTACCCAGATCGTTCGTAATAGGTACTAAATTCCCAGTAGGTACCTATTACTACTGGTAGGTCTATTGGGACAAAAATTCCCGTCAGTCCTACTGGTAGAACAAACTTGGTAGGACTAATGGGACTAGCTCAAAATCAAGAACTTATCACTAAATAACTTAGCTCTGTCAGAGATAGTTTAATTGATGTGTTTTATAAATCAATAATACTTTAGTCACATTTTTACAATTGTCAATTCTGTTATTAATTATTGTCAATTGTCAATTAAATTAAATAATTCGTCGACGAAGAGAGGCCTATGCTCAGCAGTGGGAGGAAGAAGGGCTGGATGATGACGATAAAATAAATTTTTTTGGTTAAAACTAACGTGAGATGCAGTCATTATTAATTTCAAAACACGGGTAACTCACGTATAGAGTTAGTTACTGCCGACATGTTTCGACCTCATCCGGAGGTCTTCATCAGGGCGAATGTGACGAGAGGCCCGTACACCGCACCGGCTCGCGACACACTCTCCGGATGAGGTCGAAACATGTCGGCAGTAGCTGACTCTATTCGTGAGTTACCCGTGTTTTGAAATTAATAATGAAATCAAATAATAAAAGTTCTAGTCGCAGTCTGCTTAGAGCAGCATAAACCTATTCGATCGAATAATCTGTGAACATAAGTACTTATCTACATTTAAAAAAAGATTGCGACAAATTAATAACCTTCTTTTTTGGAAAATACAGATACATTTTCACGTCTATATCCAGACAGAGCCCGGGGCAGTAAGACCCAAAGGCCACGCTTAGCGTGATGTTGGGCGTTAAGATGGAAAAGGAATCAAAATAGTGATGGGTTGCTAGCCGCATCGCCTATTACCATGATTCAAATCTCGCCCATTCCCTCGATCGGCTTTTACAATCTGCGCGGGAAGAGAAGCAGCTGGTACATTCAAAGTTTTTTCTTTTCTCCCAGACCAGCATGGAAAACTTTTTTGTAAGTCGGTTAAAACGAGCTATTTAAAAGGGCAAAATCATAAAGACGTTACGATAAGAGCAGTTTTATAGCTACGAGTACTCTAACGTCCCTATAGTCCGTTTGATAAGCATAACCATTTTGAAACCATATTTCAGCTTTTATAGCACGATTTATATCTATTTTATAACTGAGGGCGGTGAACTACGTGGGAATAACTTTGAGGACACATGTTAGTGGCTTGACACTAAAAAAAAACCACAAACTTTATTATTTTCCCGGCAGTAGTGATAATGAATGATGAACTAATAATAGTATGACACACACTCGTTCTATACAAAAAGAAAAAACGATTTTCCACAATCTCAATGTTTTTTTAGTACCTATGTCATTGACGCAAATAAAAAAAGACCTTTATACCTTGTCTTATATTGTGTCATAACATATTATAACATATTAAAAAAAAAACATTGAGATCAAATTACATTTAGGAGTAAAAAACTTTTTCTTCATCTGCTTTCTTTTGTATGGACGGAACGGAGTACGTGTTTACTTTTCTCTTAATTTGGGTGACGTACCATCTTATTATAAAACGCAGACTAACTTTGTTTCTAGGTTTAAACCACTATCCGACCAAATCAAGTTGTTATCTATAGTAATATGGCGCTGTCTCATCTGGAAATGTCGTTTTATATTAAGACGGATAAAGTTTTAAATCAAGTCCTAAAATTTGTCTGCTGTTTAAAATATAACTGTTACAGTCTTTTTATTAAATGCGGTTTAACTTTTGTACTTGCTTAAAACCATTATTCGCCCCAAACAAGAAGCCGACCCGTAATATGTCACCTTCTTTTTTGTCACTGTCAACTTCACGTGGGTAAGTAGTGGTTTAAACCAGGTCCTAAAGTTAGTCTGCGTTTTCTAATAAGACGGCAAACGTTTAATCGAGTTTAATCGCAAAATATGTAGGCAACACATTAATTTCAACATGTTAATTTAACTTACACAATTCATGTGATAAAGAAATCCATGACTTAAGCAAGCGATACATTTCGCAATAACAATAGAAAAATATTTTACGCAAATCAGCCTGTTCATGCATATTTAATGAGCGCGGAGTACTTTACATTTAACCTAACATTTTTCCTTAATGAGTCTTAAGAGTAGCTATTAATACTTAACTAGGGGTCAATGGCCTACTCATATTCCTTTACTAATTACCTATATTTTCTTATGGCCTTAAAGTACTTAATACCTAGCCTACACTATCAAGTAGATCATCAACCATCATCATCAGGTCTTTGTCTCCACTGCAGGAGCACGCTCCTTTCTGTGCTACTAGAGCCATACTTGGCCAGAGCAGCCAGAGGACTTTGGCCTATACTCTCCTCGCTGGCCAGACGATTTGGAGAGGTTTCATTAATGTTTTAAGTTTTTTAAACTTGTATTTCCTAAGTCGCCTTCTACGACATTCACGTCAAGTAGGTATTTGAGATATTTCGCTATATTCATAAAAATGTCATATAAAGTGAGAAATCTATCAATTCAGGGAGTCCAGACTTTTAAACGGATACTTAGATTTTCCGGGGTCCAGTAACATTTAAAAATAAATTATGTGAAAGGAAACGGAGATATCATTTAAAATGTTGTCTTGACCAAATCCTAGAATACCCTTCAAGCTATTTTGTGAACTACATACTGTTTACTTATTGTTTTTTCTTAGCACATTTGCGAAAAACGGCCACTATATTGCCAAATGTGCCAAGAAAAGCTTCACGTTAAAATTGGTAGTATTTTACAATTGTTTAATGAATATGGCGGTTGTATAGTCAAGAGTTTGCTGAGCTTTACACATACAGATACATTACCTATAAAATGTCTATATCCTTCGACCGCAAGACCCAAAAGCCTCGGTTAGATTGAAAAGGGAAACTAAAATTGAATTGGTCAAAATCTAATTTGACTTAATACCATTCTTATTACATTTTACAATTCCAGTAAAACACTTCCGGTCTTTTTATAAAAAACGGACTGTTAGATTTTTAATAAATAAGAGTATTTAACTTCTTTTCTATACTTCTAACTAGTACTCTTAATTAATTGTAAAAATCTGGCCACCCTGACGGGCTGGCAACGCTGATCTATATAGTGATTAGAAGGCCCGCCAAAATAGAAGTCCGAGAGACAGAGCTGTCAAATAAGATACACAGATTTGATTACTGACGCGGATTGCGAATATTGTAATGATTTTATATAAGTGCTCTAATTATTTGTGAGTGAAATTACTTGAGTGATTAACTAGATTTTCAGTAAAAGTTCGTGTAGTAAAGTGATTTAAAGTATTACCATCTTTTATTAGGCTAAACCTTTCAGGACTAACTTGATTACTAGGTTTAAACTTAAACCAGTGTTCGCCCAAATCAAGTTGCCATTGACAGATGAGTTAGGTATCTGATATAATTTTACAAGATGTCAATTTGTATACGTAGGATGAATTATAGTTTAAATTTTAAACCTAGTCACAGAATCAATAAAAGTGTTACGTAACATACGTTAAAAACACGGACTAACGACAGTTGTCCGTATTTTTAACCGACTTCCAAAAAGGAGGTATCAATTCGTCGGTATCTTTTTTCATGTAGGTATGTTCACCGGATAATTAAGACGCCTGGACCGATTTCGAAAATTCTCTTTTTGTTTAAAAGTGTATATTTATCAGGTGGTCCCCTAGAATTTTATCAAAATCGATTGTGTAGCTTGGTAAAGGCGGCATTTAGTTTTGAAAAATGAATTATTATAATAAGATTTATGTGTCAAACTTCATGTTTTTTTTGGCTGTACGCCATTTTCTTGCTATATACCCCTCCCCCCCTTGGTCCATCGATCCCCTCAATTTTAAAACTACCCACTATTATTTACCTTAGTACAATAACTCCAGATAAACGGCCGCATAAACACGCCTCGTTAGTTGAATGTATAATTCACTTTTTATGACGGATGTAATGAACATAAGGTAATTTCGGCATTCATAAGGTTTTCTTAGCTCATTTAACTTAAATCTCACGTACGTACTTATTTACGTAGGTACCTACTTACCTAATTATACGTATAACCGCGTAAATGGCCCGCAAACTACAGTACGGTAGGGTAAGCATCCGTAGATGCTTACTTTCACTCAACAATCAACATTCATACAGTCAACAATCCCTAACTTAAATTATTGAATTATTATCACTGCATAATTAATCGAAATGAAATCGATACAATAATAACCGCCTGAATATTACATGGAGAAATTATTACCGACCCATATAAGCCGAAAGAGAAATTAAATGTGACACTCGTTGTGAATGAAACATTGACATTTATTAATTTATAATTTGTTTAACGCTGCATAATGGGCACATTATAGTCGCACGTATGACTATGACTATGGCTTGGAGTTGGAACGTATATGGTAGTGCTCGATTATGGACCGTACACGCACGAGGAATCATGATTGCGAAAGTCCTGTTACTGGCGACTTGTCGACGACTCGGACACCTACCTATTTGAAAACGACATTCTAATAAAAACATTTTGAAATTTGAAATAAGAATTTAAAATAAGAACGTACCTTTTAATAATCCGTTGTCGGCATAATAAGTAACATAAATCCAATAACAATACACGGAACGAAAACAAAAACCTCACTAGCACTTAGCGGACGCAAAAATAATAAGAAACTAAACTTGTACCTTTTCCTTTTACGCAAGGATGTCAAGGAAGTACACACACATCTTTTACGGCATGTTTTTAGGGAAACAACAAAACTGGCACAATATTTGAACAGATGGGATATTTATTTTTGTTCACGCGCGACGTAAAAACGTTTAGGTTTACGACAGCGACGTCTACCCGCTGAGAGGGAATCACGGCACTGAAGGAACCGTTTGTTTGGGCACGTTTGCCTTCCCTTTCTAACACGAGGCGTCTGTGAGGAACAGCTCCATCTAGCGAGGGTCTGAGGCACTGTGTAGTGTAATGAAGGTTCAAGGTTTAACGGAAGCAACTTGCTTTCAAAACCACATTACGAGGTTCTAAAGCAAGTTATGTTATGTGGCACAGTTTGGTGCAGTGCGAAATTTTGAACTCGGGAACCCAATATTAGAGACAACCTCTTGACCGATTTGGCTGATGTTCGAACGAGTTCTATTGGTTACATCAACATGTCTATCAAATATCCTCTCGATCGCCTCTGTTCAAAGGAGTTATGGAGTCATCGTTATCGTCGAAGTTACATAAATCGCCGCCGGATTGTTCAATCAAGTAGACTTGAGAACTTCACTCGCTCGGTCAAATACAGCTGACGCTTTTCAGATACCGCTGTATTTAACATAAAATAATTGATGATTTGATTTCATTTACAAAACAGGACATGCAATTGTTATGGAAGGATCGTTATGATCTATAGATGGTTAAATAAAATTAAGTTCAAGATTCTGCTTTTACTTGTTTACCTTTGTCTGAATCTTCCACAACCATACCATAACCACGTACTTAAATGTAGATATTTCTTTAAATTCTTCTGCAGAGGAAAACTTGTACGTGAATACTAGTAAGTACCTACCTATTTTGTGCCGACACTAACCAGAATAGTAACTAGGTATGTAGCTAAACCTAACCCGCCTTATTATTAAACTTTGGTACTTGGTTTAAACCATTACTTATTTATTTATTTATTTAAACTTTATTGCACAGTAAAAAAACGTACAAGTGGCGGACCTAATGCCATATGGCATTCTCTCCCGGTCAACCTTTGGACCAAGCGGAAAATATGTGTGGCTGGCGTGATAAAGAACGTGGAAAAGTATACTAAATATATTTGTACATAAGTATGTATACTCAAAAATACATATACATTACAAGAATAAACTATTAAACATGGTTATAATATATATCTATACATAACATACAATATATATAAAATAGAATATATATAATAGCATAAATACTAATAAAAACATAATATCAGGATGACTGGGACTAGGACTGCAGTAGGAACAATTTATGTACCGCTCGTTTAAAAGCCAAACGACTGGGGGCTCTTCTTATACTCTCCGGAAGGGCATTCCATAGCTCGATAGCCTGGACTTGGAAAGACTTACCCATGAATGATGTGCGATGCGGAGGGATATCAAGGATAAGAGTGCTAGAGGAGCGAAGTGTGCGAGAGTGAGTGGAACTGAGCAGATTGAATTTAGATTTAAGATAGCTAGGAGATTGCGGGTTATTCAAGATAGAAAAAAGCGTGGAAAGTATTTTAGCGTTACGACGTAAGGAGATAGGGAGCCATGCTAACTGAGAGCGAAAAGAAGAAATGTAATCAAATTTACGAATGTTGAAAATAAACCTGATGCAGTTATTGGTCAACCGATCCAATTTGGTTAGGAGGACTTGTGTTAAGTCACAATAACATACATCCGCGTAATCGATAATAGGTAGAATTAAAGTTTGAGCTAGCGTTACTTTAGTTTTAGGGGGAAGAAAGTTCTTGAGGCGATAGAGAGAGCGCAGCGTGGCAGTTACTTTTCGACTAACCTCGGCTACTTGGGTAGTCCAGCTCAGGGTAGAGTCGATGTGCAGACCGAGATCCTTCACACTCTCACTATATGGTATGGTAGTATTATTGAACTGCAGAGAAGAGATAGATTCAAAATTTAATTTAGAAATTTGACGAGAGCTGCCGATCACTATTGCCTGGCATTTATTTGGGTTTACAGCAACACCGTATTTTGCAGACCAATCGGCGATACGATGTAAGTCGTTGTTGAGAAGAGCAATCGATGAGTCGATGTCACTGTAATCACAGGAGTGATAGAGCTGCAGATCATCTGCGTATAGGTGGTGTGAAGAAGAAAGAAGGAAAGTAAGAGAATTGATGAAGATTGAAAATAATAGAGGGGATAAAATTCCTCCTTGCGGAACACCGGTATTGAGATTTTGCCAGCTAGAGAGTGATTGATCGCCACGAACGGCCTGTTGTCGGTCACGAAGGTATGAAGAGAACCAATTTAAGACTGTTGATGAGAGGTTGAAGCGGGACAGAAGGGCAAGTAGGATGTCGTGATCAACCGTGTTGAAGGCGTTAGAGAAGTAAATAAGGACTACCACTGTTACTTTGCCATCTTCCATGGCAAGTCTTATGTCTTCTGTGACCTTAAGTAAGGCAGTACTTGTGCTGTGACCTGGACGGAAGCCAGATTGTACTTCACTAATGAGATCATTTCGTAAAATAAAAGAAGATAGTTGGTAGTTCACGACGGCCTCTAATATTTTGGAGAAATACGGAAGAATAGAAATAGGTCGAAAGTGATTCAAGCTACTAGGGCTATCTGTTTTTGGAAGTGGAATGACAAAAGCCTTACGCCATAGTGATGGAAAAACCCCAGAGCTGAGAGAAAAGTTGATTATATGTGTTATACTCCCCCAAAACAAGGTGACCTGCCGCGATATGACATTGGGAGAAAATGGTTTAAACTATATCTTAAATACATAGTTTGCGTCTTACAATAAGACTGTTTAATTTGAATACTTACGTTTTGATCATTTTTTTATTGTTATTTCGGGTGTGTGGCCAGAACTGGTGTCGGATTTGTCAAGTTGCATCTAACATAGCTTGACGACTGCAATACAATGATGACAACCTTGACAAACGGCTTATACTTGCCTTCCGATGCACGGAGGAGCTCGAGAAATGTTTATGTCACTTGTGGTCACCCATCCAAGTGCGGACCACGCTCGGTATCGCTTTATTCGCGAAAGCAATAGTAATACGCACTCCCGCCGGCGCCGGGCCACATAGCTCCTCTCATCCTGCATTTAATCCGTAACGTAGAGACCATTCTTGTTTAGTTTTTCCACTTTTCAAATTGTTCTAATACAATTTTTTTATATCTAAACACATTGTACCTAGTACCTACATTATTATTTCTATGATGTTTGTTATTAATTTATAAATTTGTCTGGAGTAACTAAACTTGCCTGAAGAATAGACTCGTCGACATGTGTATCTTGTCCATCCTAACCTACCGTGCTCAAATATCCAAATTGAAGGTCTACATTAAAATGGGATTAGGCGGATCATATCTGTCGCATGCATCTTGAAAGATGGGCACATAAAATCACCAACTGCATGAGCTCCGTTTTTTGTTTTGGACGGTAAAAGAAAAACGAAGCCTAAGAGAATCGTTCATCTTACAAAGTTTGAAAAAAAAAGACTGATCAAGTCTAGGGACCACGAAAGAAAGAGAGGGAAGGCTTTTGCTAATAAAAAAAAATTACAGACTTTCAGTTTGCTATCAGGAGGGCCGTCAGGGTCCGGTGGATGTCATCATTATCATCATCAAGTCTTTTTGTCTCCACTGCAGGAGCGCAATCTGCGCAACCCTCTCTGTACTACCAGAGCCATACTTGACCAGAGCAGCCAAAGGACTTGGCCTACACTCTCCTCGCTGGCCAGACTGGTTAGAAGGGTATCATTGATGTTAATAAGCTTTGTTTAGCTTGTATTTCCATTGGACGTATCAGCTGTTAAACACGTAAAACTTTATTTGAATGACAAACTATTAACAAAAATAAAAGCCAAAAGACCGTCTCGAGACAATTTATTTAAACTTGCATTACTTAAAATTAACTAATCTTAATTTTGCAGGACAGTTCATTGTCCGTCTGTTCTGCTATGACCTTAATCATATTATTGTTAGATATTGCGCCCTTAGCCTGGTACCCCGACCCGATCCACGAGTCTAAGACATCAGTACTCGGAAGCAAAGTTCTTAGCGTATTCCGAACGTAAATATACGCTTGGGGAGAATACTTGTAAATACTAAGAGCGAAATTTTTAAAATCTTCTGTTTGCTTTACAGGCATTGCTAAAACTAATCCATTTGTATCCTCTTCAATCTTATCCTGTAGCGAGAGAAGAATCCTTGACTTTTTCTTCCGTTTCGCGTTTAGAATCTTTCTCTTCCGATCTATTGTCTCCTCTAGTCGCTGCAGGATTCTATTCTGCCTGTTATGAATCTTCATGCTGTTCTTCAACCTGTCTTTCAGGCCTACAGCTTGTCGCTGCATTCTCTGGACTTCACTGAAAAGTTTCAGCGTAGCGATGTTATGTTCTGTGACTTCTGCTTTAATCTTTTGTTTTTCTGATCTTTCTATTTCCATCGCATATTTGTGTCCATTGACTGGTTTAGGCGGGTCTTCTTCTTCATCAGTCTCCATATATTCCTCTTCTTCATTCTCAAGTGAGTCTTCGTCTATGTACTCGACCTGATAACAATTTAACGCTTAGCTAATATTACCTTTTAGGCAAGTGTCTAGAGGAGAATCTTGCTAATAAGATGTTTAAAGTTTTTCAGTAATATGGGACTCCAGGTGGCAGCACAGTGCAGTCAGGTTCAATAAGCTGCAGTTATTGCAAACATTTCGTGGAGCAAAGAACCTGGTAACTGATGGTCCAATAGCAATCGTCGATTGGACCTGACGTCACTGTGCTGGCACCTGGTCTCATATATTTTTGCAAACCCTCATTAATTAATATAGCAGTAGTCTATAGTAGACGTTAGTATGACGGTAAATAGAGGAATGCGGTAGGGAAAGCCAAGGAGAACCAGATTCAGGCGGATAATATGAGGTAGATGATGAGTAAGGGAGGGGTACAGATGAGTGTGTCAGCGACAGTTCACGAAACTAGTCGCTGATCGCCGACAATCGGTGACCAGTGCTCTAATGGCAATAACTTGTAGTCTCCATACGAAATTACAAAATGTGGGTCCAATCTATATCTATCTATATCTATACATATAATAAAACAGTAAAAAAAGTGTGTCTGTACATCAAATATATTTGCAAAAAAAATATTGGGGGCGATGGAGACGTAGTAATAGAGTAAGAATTTAAAAAAAAATGTCTGTCTGTTTGTCTGTATGTCTGTTTGTCTGTTTGTACACGCTAATCTCCGGAAATACTGGACGGATTCGAATGAAACTTTTTTTGTTATATAGCTATTAAGCCTGGGCAACATATAGGGTATAAATGATTTTGGAAAATGGAACGCCTGATGCAGAACCATAATGGTCCAGCTAAACTATAAGAGATATAAAAATGCCGCCTTAGTAAAAGTTGTTCAGCCTGGTGAGCATTTTCCAGAGACATAAAGTCCACGCGAACGAAGTCGCGGGCTTCGGCTAGTTAACACATACGACAGTGTAGTTACTGGTTGTATGCTTATTTTTGTATGGAGCACATAGTTAGTGGCTACAGAAATCCTAGTAAGTTTTACTATTTTAAAATTTATTGGTTGAAAAAAAGCTACTTACCGTCAGGTGCGCTTAGATGGGTTGGTTGCAGGCTGGTTAATGCTCTACAAGTTTTAGGTAGGATCACATTTTTTTATAATTTTTTTGGGAAATATACATGTGTGTTAACCCTGGTACCAAGCTTTTATACGCCAATAAACCAATCCGTGCATTTTTGTGTGATTGAATAACAAACTTAAGGTTGAGCTAGTCGATACTTTTTCCATACAAATTGCGGAGGGGATTTCCTCCACTGTTTGACATTGTACATCAAAAGTTTAGCATGATATCGTTTTGTCTCATTCTAAATCTATATCTATCTATACATATAATAAAACAGTAAAAAAAGTGTGTCTGTACATTAAATATATTTCCAAAAAAATTATTGGGGGCGATGGAGACGTAGTAATAGAGTAAGAATTTAAAATAAAATGTTTGTCTGTTTGTCTGTATGTCTGTTTGTCTGTTTGTACACGCTAATCTCCGGAAATACTGGACGGATTCGAATGAAACTTTTTTTGTTATATACTATTAAGCCTGGGCAACATATAGGGTATAAATAATTTTGGAAAATGGAACGCCTGATGCAGAACCATAATGGTCCAGCTAAACTATAAGAGATATAAAAATGCCGCCTTAGTAAAAGTTGTTCAGGCTGATGAGCATTTTCCAGAGACGAAGTCCACGCGAACGAAGTCGCGGGCTTCAGCTAGTTCATTATAAATGTTGTAAAATAAAAAGCCATTAAAAAGTTATGAGCCATCAAAGATTCGTTTTTCTTGCTAATTTTTACGCAACTTTCGGCGTAAATAAGTAATATAAGAAGTGTAAAATGTCCAAAACAAAGACCGTACCGACACAGCTTAATTATCGAAGATTATAATAGACTATGTTGGTATGAAAATGTTTATGGTAAGGGGACTCTTAAGAAAAGTGAGTCTTGTGCGTAAAACTAAAAAAAATTGTGGTCCTATGTTGGAGCCCTGTAGAACTTCATGAATAAGCTGGATATTTACATAATAACAAACACCCTAAAGGTTTACTACTGCAGAATCTACACGCAAAAATGGTGACAAAGGAAGTGCTGATATGCTTTAAAAAAAATTATTGCATTTCATATTTAATTAATAAGAGTACTACTTTATTTTAATTCCCAATTACCATAAGCGCCATCTAGTGACAAGGAAAAGAAACAATTATGTTTATAAGGCGATGGGTAGGCATGGTAAAGGCTATTAAATACAATACTTCGGGATGCAGTGGTAAGAAGTTAAAACAAAAATGGTATTTGGATGGAGATGTGGATATGTTAATGTGAAAAACAATACATGTAGTAAATACACACAAAGAGTATAAAAAAAATAATGGAAGGGAAAGTGGAAGACTAAGAAAGTTGTTCATGGATGAAGTTAAGAAAAGGCAAAAGTTGTGTCGTATAGGGAGGTCAAGCATTTAGCGGAACATAGGGAGACATGGAAAATACTCCACCGACAAGCTACTAGTCCTTAAATTTATTGATGATAAGTAAACACATACCTCGAAGACATGCCTGGGCAGTTTCAACGACGGTACAGCCTTATCAACTAAGACCATCTGATTATCCGCATCACACATAAAGCAGTCCACTGAGAAATGCTGGATGCAGATGTAGGAGTAGTCCGTGGGGGTCCAGTTGTTGCGGCCAGTCAGGTCCGTCCATATCTGCCTAAGGTTCGGATCTTCTGGAAACCTGGTTGTTTTTTATTTGTTAGCATATATGTTTATACAGTAGTGTGCATTTCATACATAGAATTTGTCTACCCTGTCCACCCTTATGTAATGTTGGATACTAGGGAGAAATGTATTTTGTTCCATATGTAGCAGTTCTCGTAACTTAGGTAAAATTAATGACCACCCTGTAAGTAGTTTTGCACATAATGTATTCATATGGGTATTAGAAATTAGCTACATTTTACCGAAATATTATTGCGATTTCTGACAAAATATTCTTCAGCAGCAGTAAGCTATGTATGATTTCATTCAATTAGCTTGCTTCACTTCAATTCTGTCGCAGTATAAATAAGCCTATCTAGCATGTTGTTTAGTACAGTAGTAGTCAAGGACATGATGTCCAGCAGAGGACGATCATATTGGAAATGCTTGGGGGACAGCTATGTTCAGCAGTAGACTTCCTCTAGCTGATATGATGAATCGTAAGACATTTTTAATATTTGTAAATTAGTTAATCCATTATGAGATTAATTTGTCTTATTTCTAGTGAATCACCTGAAGAATGAATCGGCTTCCATATGCTTGGACTCCTCACATCCTAACACCGCACAGGCTTTGGTTATCTCTGTATTGATGTCTGCATTTTGTTTCACCTCTGGTGCGACCATTGCTAGAAAAACAAATTACCTATCTTTTACTGACTTGAATCCATCACTCATAAAAAAACTAATAACAAATGTTGAACAATGGTTTTTCCCTGAGATCGGAATGCTTTCAGGCCTTCCATTCCTTGCCAGGCCAGCAGGATAGGTTAATCAATGATATAGGATGATGTTGATATATTATTATGATGTTGCTAAGGGACATTTTATTATAATTTATAATAATCATATCAATGATATGGAGAGCAAGTTTTTGTAATAGTTTAGAGCAATACTGACCAATAGGCGTAGGTTTAGCTTTACTTTCAGTGTGATCAGCGACATGCTCCTTATTTTTATAGCTTTGGGTATTTTTATGGCTCATGATTTTGTTTTGTAATCTGAAAAAAAATATATTTATTTGGCATTTATCAATAAAAATATATGAGTCAAATGTATCAGATAGGCGGCTAGTCGCCACGCTCTCATAATTTACATAATTACTTACAATTTACAGCCATAAATCGCTGGCTTCTCTGGCTAAAACGCCAGCGGTAACCCCTTTTATCATAGGCCTTTTCAAAACAATGTTACGCGTGCAGGACTTTTAATTTGATAAATAAAGAAACATGGGAATGTTAGGTACTTAACTTTACTATTTACTATCACTAGCACAATAACTATAAAATATTTTTTATTTGTATTGTAACCTTTTGATTTCTTTCAAAATGATTTTTGGATCATTCAACAAACAAAAAAAAGGAACTAGAATGAATGAAACTCGGCCGGAAACGTATTGAAGATCGCGCCATTCATTCAAAAACAACACTACCAAAAAATTCCTTCTGATGGCAACACTTTCTCGATTAACGATTAAAATACCGGTTTTTTTACATTGGACGACATGGACGGAAGTTATCTCGATTTAAGTTTGTCTTTGGTAAGCTGTGATCATCTGTCATGTTTGTGTTTGTCATTCATTTCATTCATGTCATGCTTGTCAGTCAATTGTCATAAATAATACGTAATTTTTGAGAAAACCATTGTTGTGAATAAGTTTATGTTACTAAAAGTGAAATTACAAAAATGGTTGATCCAATATTTGACTACCAATTCAGACTGATCCTTATTGGAGACAGTACAGTTGGTAAAAGTTCTTTACTAAAGTACTTTACTGATGGGAAATTCGCTGAGGTAATTTTTAGTCCATTGTTTTCGTATCATTGAACTGCGTTTGATGATGAAATGTATTAAAATTGCGTTTTATTTTATAGTTGTCTGATCCTACGGTCGGTGTGGACTTCTTCGCGAGGATTATTGAGGTTCAGGATGGCACGAGAATCAAATTACAGCTATGGGACACAGCTGGCCAGGAGCGTTTCAGATCCATAACAAAGTCTTATTATAGAAACTCTGTTGGTGCTTTGCTTGTGTACGATGTGTGTAATAGATCAAGCTTCGAACACATACCGCTTTGGATGATGGAGGCGAAGAGGCATATAGAGCCCCATAGGCCTGTGTTTGCATTAGTCGGTTGTAAAGTAGATTTGGTTGGAGATAACAAGAACAGTGCCCGGAGAGAAGTGACGTGTGAGGAAGCTAGGATGTTTGCTGAAGAAAATGGTAACATAATAACTTTTTCAAAAACTCCTCATTGGTATACTATAAAACTGTCTCTAGGTCCTTTGCCTCTTCTTCCTTCTATTGTCCCTCAGAAATTTCGTGTTTCAACTTACAAAGAGTAAAACTTTGTAGGGCTCCACAGACAAGAGCTAAAGCTCTTTAATGAGAAGCAGAATGAGAAACATCATATAGCTACTATCTCTTTGTTTTTGCCACTTGTCAACTCCTACCTCAGAGTTTTTATTCACTCTGAATTTTTAAAATACCTAAGTCACAAATATCACAATAAATTTAAATAATTATTTAAATTACATTCAGCACCAAATGACTCAAGGTAAATTAGAAGTATTTCTGGTATGTGAATGAATAATTTGAATAATGTCTTTTTAATGAAGTGGTTAACTTTATAAAAAAAACAATTTCATTATTTTCTAGCTCATTTATTTAATGTTTTTACATGTCATCTTTATTTACTTTATATTTTAGCTTATTATTTAATTCTGAATTACAACAACTTGCCAAAAATTAAAAAAAATATATACAACAAGAGCTTTATCTGTGCTACCAATAATGGTACCATATCCATGTTTTTATAAAACACGGACTAACTTTGTTATTATATTAAAACCCTAAATAAGTACACATCATAATAAGTAAAATAACATTATCTCAACTTACAATGATGTCAACTACATTTCTTCATTTGGACTGATAATGGTTTATATCAAGTTATTAAGTCCATGTTTTATAATAATGTGACTGTTATTTAGTTTAAAATGAACCCATGACTTTACCCCCAGTAACTTTCGAACGGCTGAACCGATTTTCATCAAACATAGTTAAGAACTGCTGCAAGGAAACTTGGCTTCACGTAAAAAAACCTCATCGAAATCCCACAGAGCTACGACGATCCCACAGACAGACAGACAATATTAGCATCAAACTGATAACTCCTCTAGTTTCGCGACAGTGGTTAAAAATAATTTTATTTTGTAGGACTCCACCACGTAGAGACATCAGCAAAAACCGGAATGAATGTAGAAGAAGCATTTGTCCTCGTAGCTCAAGAAGTGTACAACCGTATCCAGACGGGAGAGTACAAGGTGGAAGACGGCTGGGACGGAATCAAAACGGGCTTCAATCGGCCCAATGGTATGGATTTCAATTTACTTGAAGCTGAAACTGTCCAGTCCACTTGCTGCTAAATATAAATTACTTTTGTTCTCTTGCCTGGTGTTACATATCCATCAGTTCAGTTCAGTTCTGTGCTCACCCAGCCAGCATTTCGCAGCAAGAGCGTAGGAAGTAAGTCCACTTTAGAAAGAACTTGACTGCACTTACAGCTACAGGCCGATATGGGTACTTATCGGTCCCGTTCTACTAGCGTAGCCAAGTCAGACCTTGTTGAACCAGTACCAGACTCGAGAAACCAGGTGAGCACGTATATAGGATATTATGGAGCGTGTAGGGGGGGTTATTTATGGCGACATACTCAAATGATCAAATGCATTTTAGGTAATGAAATCTCTACCCCCTTAATCATAAAAAATTAGAACAGTTCGCTAAACCTATTTTATTTAAAATAGGTTTTGTCTTGTTCTTTTAATGTTAAATATAAAAAAGAGAAAAAGGGTCAAAACATGTTCTAACTAAAATAGGTTTGGCAAATGGTTGTTAATTCTTATGCTATAAGATAAGAAAGTGCTGTTCAGTGTTGACATAGTAGTCTAACCTTAAGATAACATTGCTCAAAACATTATTATATTTTTATTTATGACTAGCAGTCCATCCCGGCTTCGCCCGTGGTACATACATAGCCTATGTCACTCAGGGATAACATACCTATGCAACAGTGAAAGAATTTTTAAAATCGATCCAGTAGTTTCGGAGCCTATTCAATACAATCAAACAAACAAACAAACAAACCTTTCCTCTTTATAATATTAGTGTAGATGAACTATGTGCATTATAAACAGTGTTATAGAAATTAAACTTAATTTATAATGGCAACAATTTGTAGTTTTCATAAAGCAAATGTCAAATAGGGTTGTAATTAATAGTTTTTACATAGTGGCATATTTTTAAAAACGAAAGTCTACAATTAACATTTATATGTAACACCAGGCATAAACACTGTTATTTCACTGTATATATTTGACTCCACATCTAGAATA
The DNA here is from genome assembly GCA_963555685.1 of Acrobasis consociella. Classification (NCBI taxonomy): domain Eukaryota; kingdom Metazoa; phylum Arthropoda; class Insecta; order Lepidoptera; family Pyralidae; genus Acrobasis; species Acrobasis consociella. The sequence continues at coordinate 1,862,127 of OY743112.1, forward strand.
GTTATGATGTAACATTGTTTAAGCATAATTTTATATAATATAATATAATAACATAATATATAAGGTGTGGATGCACACATAGAAATAGATGTGTGTTGTCTGTCAGGATCTGAAACTCTATCATTATTATTCATCATCTTTTTTAACATTTTTATTGAACTGAAATGGGCATTTTTTAACTAACGTGAGACACAGAAATTAACGGTTTACTCACGTTTTTAGAGTCGGCTACTACGTATAGTGTGTCGCGAGCCGGTGTGGTGTATGTACGGGGCTTGTAGTACATTCACCCTGATAAAGACCTCTGGATGAGGTCGAAACATGTCGGCAGTAGTAGATTCTATACGTGAGTAACCCGTTAAGTAATTTTAATAATGAAATGTGCATCATAATTCATAACTTAGTTTGACGAAATATGCGGTGCTCAGACGAGCGACATTGTGTCAGTGGCAACAACTCGTGACGCTAGCGACCGCTGGCGAAAGTCAGTGACAGTTTATACCTTATTAGAATGAGATAACGGGCTACTCACGTATAGACTCACGTACTTAGTCACATTCACAGGGCCTTTAGTCACATTCGCCCTGATGAGGTTCTCTGGATGAGGTCGAAACATGTCGGTAGTAACTGACTCTATACGTGAGTAACCCGTTAACTCACGCTAATAATGTTTGTCTCACGTTAGTTTTAATCAAAAAAGTTCGTACCTTCTTACTGTGAAAATAGAACAATATATTTTCTAAATATAAGTACCTTATTGCTATTTCTGTAAATTATTATTTGATATCTTAATATTTGGTAAGAGTGACAGGGTCCTGAGTCCTGACTCACATTTAGAATTAAAAATGTTCAATAGTTTTTAATATATATGTATAATCGGGCCATACATACAATTTTATACTATATTTAACTATTACATATTTCTTGATTATTTATTTTTGTTCCAAGAAAGGAAGGGGTATTTTTTTTAAGTAAAAATATATATAATTTATTCCTTAAAAAATGTCAATGCAAATATGTAAATAATTCATCCACCTACATATTTCTTTTATTTGGGAATGTTCTTTTATGTTGGAAAAATTATTCGAAATTCATTTGAATTTCAAATATTCTTGTAAAAGGTAGGTAGGTACCTAAAAGATTGGGTAAACGTTTTAAAATTTAGTCGACCTTCTAATGCAGCCAAAGAGATCAATGTAAAAAAACACCGATTTTTTGTTAAATATAATTGAGTTTAAAATTACTTACTAAATTACTAAAAATACTAACTTAAATGTTAAGTCAAAGAATAGTACCTGCGACACTGTGCATAATATTATGCGTAGTTATTAATTTAAGTAAATATTTGTTTAAATTAATGTGGATATGGAAATATAAGGTTTAAGACAAACAAAAACTAATTTCTTTGAACGTGTACTTGCCTTATGCCAAAATTACAGAGGCGTTGTTTTAATGGAGTGATTTTCAAAAGTACCAATAATAGTGGTGGCTTCAGATTAATAGAAAAAGCAGTCTAAACTTTTGGCTGGCAAATAAGTACATTTTTAATTTATACTGTAAGTCACCTAAATACATTTTATTCAAATTTTTTATTGAATTCAAACTAGCTCTTATAAAAAGCAGCATGACGGACGTATATAGGTACAGTGGCGAATTTATCTATAGGCTGAGTAGGCTAAAGCCTAGGGTGGCTTATTTTGGGGGGCGGCAAATTAGAGGCCAATTGGACCCCTTCCTTGCATCGCGGCAATCAAGAAGGTGCTTTTATTATGATACCAGCCGAAGCCCGCGACTTCGTTCGCGTTGACTTTATTACTCCAGCAAATGATAATCAGTCTGAACATTTAATGCTAAGGCTTCATTTTTATATTTCTGTTAGTTAAACTGGGCCATTATGGTCCTGCATCAGGTGATCCATTTTCCAAAATCAGTTATGTTGCCAAAATGCTTATCAGGCTGAACAACTTTTGCTAAGTCGTCATTTTTATATCCCAAAATCAATTATATCCTATATGTATAAAAAAAACATTCAAATCCGTCCAGTATTTCCGGAGATTAGCATTAAAAACAGACAAACAGACTTCTTTTTAAATTCTAACTATTACTAAGTCTCCGCCGTCCCAAATATTTTTTTGGAAATATATTTAATGTAACAACAGAAATTTTTTCCGTTAGAATATATGTACTCAAAGGACTGGTAAGCATAAGCGCAAGACAGAGAGAAATGGAGAGCCGAGAGGGAGGCCTTTGACCAACAATGGGATCTAGCGGGCTCTAAATAAATAAATAATATAATATAATATATGTAAAGATTTCAGTGAACTCAGGGGCGGCAAAATATAAATGGCCCACTGGCGGCAAATGTGTAAATCCGCCACTGTGTAAGTACTTGTCCGCGTTTCAGGGGAATTTCTCCAAAAGCGATACGCAAAACGGACGTTACTGCGTATCCGCGTTTCAGTGTCAAGCAACATTGAGCACTAATGTATGATAATAAAGTCTAATTTGGTTTGACATAGAAATAGGACATCACTACCGGACGATTATCGTATTATTTTATAGTAATCCTTCTTTATCGAGCAATATTGAACGTTACGAAATGATGAAAGTGTCTAAATTGCTGTTTGACAAAGAAGTAGGACAGTATCAAACGTCCGTCGTGTTATTTTATGCAGTAACGCCCTTATTTAACATCTCGAGACACTCCAAAATATTCATAAGGTCGATTTTAACTAAGTGCAAAATATTTTTATTTAATTAAATTTGACATTGTATGGATGGGTATTCTCAATAAATACCTAATCCCTTTGGTAGTTTTTAATATATTTTTTCTAAATACTGAAATGCTGATTTTATGAATCTAGTGATTATTATTGTAATATTTATAACAAGTTAACCTTTCACCAAAGTCTAATTTCAAATTGTAAAACATTATCCACTAAAATTGTTAGGTAACTATGCAGGCACAAGACAAAAGTTACATAGGTAATTTAATTACACCGAAAATTTACAAAATAATTATTTCCTTGATTGTAATTGCAGCTAAGGGGCCGTCTACATATTACTTCACGCTAAATTTTGACTTTGAACAATATCTAACTGTTTTCCGATGTTTTTTTCATTCATTCATTTATTAATCTCTAACATGTTGCATAAGATGACAAATATTTGTGCAGTAATACATGTACCCATTTAGGGTGTGGCGATACAAACATGGGTAAAAATTATAAATATAATATAAGTAATCGTTAAATATTAATAATTTTTTTGAATTTTACAATAATATAATTAATTAAATTAAAAGTTTAATAAATTTGTCATGTAACAAAAACAAAAGAAAGGTTAAAGTAGGTATTTCAAAAACGGGTATCATGCAGTCAAAATTAGGTAGGTAAAAATATGCTATGTCAAAAATTCCAAAATGTCACAGGTAGTTTAACAATAGGTAGGAAACGTACTGTGACGTTTGGCATGACCTCCTCCCCCTTTCTCTATCGCTGTGACGTAATACTTGGATGGCCCCTAATGAGTGATGCTACCAGCACACAATTAATAGATATAAGTATTACATATAGAACGGAATCAAGCAAGGCGGCTGCAGGCGCCCGCTCAACACCCTCCACTAGGCGAGATCGGGGACGGGAAACGGGGACGCATATTGCGCGGGACCTTGGGAGATTTTGTTTCGTATGTAATACTTATATTCATTCTGTGACAGTTAACATTATGAATATTTTATACGGTTTTTTGTAGCCTATACACGGTGATTTTTCATTGGTTTTGAAGCCGAAGGCCACTTCATAGGTATCGTTAGTAAGACCTAATTAGCTAGTCAAAATAAAAATTCAGAAACAAAAAATGTTGTCTAAAACTCGAAAGTAAAATTGTGAGATCAATTAGTAGTATCGCCGCCATACATCGCCCGCCGGCCGGCCGGGGTCATCGACATTACGCAGCTGTTTGGCCGGCGTAAAACTACGTGGTCTCGATCGGAAATCATTTACGCAATTTTTTTATCTTATGATATACAGAAATTTGGATTACGTATATGGATAGAGGAATTTATTTACTATACGACATTTCTTTTTTCCAAAACCAATGAAAAGTCAGCGTGTATACCAGTTCACTGCGGAACCTAAGCCGTCTTATTATAAAACGCAATATATTATAACTAACTTAGTTGCTAGGTTTGAAACATTATTCGACCACATCAAGTTACTATTTTCAGATGTGACAAGGCATATTACTAGATGTCAACTTGATTTGGTCGGATAATGGTTTAAACCTAGTAACAAAGTTAGGTTAAGACGGAAGGCCTCTCCCAATAAATAAAGGGAGGATTAGCCCATAAACACCACGCTTGGCAAGTAAGTCAGTAATCGCTATGGATGGTATAAAGCCTTTGCACAGGGGATACTGCTGCCCGTTTCCTCGTACCTATACCTCCCGTAGTGCCGTGTGGTTTTCGGCAAAGTAGAATAGGTCCACTCCAAGTCCTCCCGTGGAGGTCGTAGAAGGTGACTTAGGAAATACAAGCTAAACAAAGCTTATAAACATCAATGAGACCTCTCCAACCCGTCTGGCCAGCGCGGAGAGTGTAGGCTAAGCCCTCTGGCTGCTCTAGCCAAGTATGGCTCTGGTAGTACAGAGAGGGTCGTTCAAGCTCCTGCAGTGGAGACCAAAAGACATGATGATGATGATTCCTCCCTTAGAAGCGTCTAATGACATGGCAGAGGAAATGGGTGGCGACAGAACGTTAGCTACTCTACTGTCACCATACGACCTGTTTATACGGTCTGCTAATATAGTGGTATCAAATACGAGTAGTTTCAGTTAATTTAGATGACCTACCAGGGCGAGTGTAAGGTTTAACTCCCACTGGAACGGCAGCGACTGGCAGCTTATTTGTCAAACCATAGTCACCTTTATTTCTATCTACGAAACGCATAGAATAGCTTGAAAAAAAGTCGGCCGCTTGTAGATGCGAAGCTTTTGTTTTGTTCAAGCTATACTGTGCATTGGGCAAATAGAAATAAGGGATAATATGGTTTGAAAATGAAAGTGCGCTGCAAGCCGCTGCCTTTCCGGTATAGGTTGGCTCTTACAGTGTGCAGCTCGCTAATTTCGCTTTCCTCAAAGTACCACATTTCAAACCATAAAATATTTATAATAAAATTTGTCACGTTTGTTTTAAAGCGCTGGACACATAAAAAAGACGTAGGACTTGGACGGGACGCAGACATTTGTCTTTTCCGCGACGGCAAGCGACGGTTTCATACAAAATGTATAGAAACGTCGCGGGCAGAACACTGAAAGAACGGGGTCAGGACGGGGCGCGCGTCTTTTTTGTGTGTTCTGCTTTGCGACGTTTTTTCTGTGTCCTGCGCCTTAGTCTGATCGTTACAGAACAAGCAATATGAAATGAAGACCCTTACTCCATAAAATAACGGCATTCGTCCGACAGTATTGTCCTAATTACAAAAGAATAAAATTTCCTTTATTGCCAAAACATACCACACACTAAATAGAAAAATAAACACATCGAAATAAGGAATGAAATGTTTTCTTCATCTCGTACATTTTTTTAAATTTATTATATAGCCTATTTAATGTGATGCGATACATGTTGATATCAGCAATTTAATGTTAAACCAAATCAGTCTTATTATAAAACCCGGATTAACTTTAGTACTTGGTTTAAACTATTATCCGCCTAAAACAATTAATAAGCCCACGCGTATTATGTCACTTCTTTCGTAACTGTCAACTTCATGTGGGAGAGTAACCGTCTTATTATAAAACGCAGACTATCTCTGTTACTAGGTTTAAACCATTATCCGACCAAGTCAAGTTGACATCTAGTAATATTTCATTGCCTCATTTGAAAATGTCAACTTGATTTGGTTGGATAATGGTTCAAATCTAGTAACAAAGTTAGTATGCGTTTTATAATAAGACGGTAATGGTTTAAACCAGGTTCTAAAGTTAGTCTGCGTTTTATAATAAGACGGAATAAGACTATCATTTTTAACCGACTTACAAAAAGGAGGAGAATCTTTGTTATGTATGTTTACCGATTGTATGACCGACCGATATGTAAATTCTTTATTTTGTTTGTTTGAAATACTTGCATACTTGTAAAATTTTATCAAAATCGTTTGTTTTGAAAATGTATGTAGCGCTCAATGTTCCTTAACGCTGCAACGCGTAGCTACGTACGCAAGTCGTGTCGTTTTTGGAGTAAGGGTCCACCTGAAATTTATATCTTACCGTCTTTCGACCATCACAAATTCGTAGGAAATTGTAATAATTCTGTTAATTTAACGACGTACCTTATCAAAATGCTGTTATTATGCTTTATATAAAGTTTTTGTTAATTATTTTTTGTCTCATTTCTTACCAACACCATCCAGCATTAGGGTCAGTTCAGACAGAGGAAAAATGCCCAAGCCATTTATTAACAAAATTGAAAATACGACCGTATGAGTCGTATGACCGTAGCCTAAAGTGTTTGCTCGCTCGCTTCTTGCACTATTTAGTTTATTTTATAGTGTCATAAAAAAATCTGCTTCATGTAACTATGCCTCGGTCTTCCCGGTCCTCTTTTCCCTTCTATCTTTCCTTCAATGATGATTTTTATGAAATCATCGTGTCGTATCAGATGACCTAACATCTTTCCCCGTCTATTCTCTATTAGGAGAAGGTGAACGTCGTGTCGTACAGCGAAGTAAAACAGCTGGCAGACGAGAGAGAAAAGTAGAAAAAAAATTATACTTCACCGACAAGAGCATAGCTCTTAAATAATATAGATAAATAAAAAAATCCTCTCAGCTGCGCTCCTCTCTGTCTGAACGATTCTGTGATGTCTGCATTGGGCCCTTAGGCCCAATGCAGACGACACACTAATCCGTACCGCACTTTTTAGTCTGTGAAAATAGAACCCATGCAATCACATGCGCAGTAACGCACATGACGCGCAAAAAGTCCGGCGCGCGTCGTGTGCGTTACTGCGTATGATAGGTTCCATTTTCACAGACTAAAAAGTGCGTCGCGGATAGTCTGTCGTCTGCGTTGGGCCTTAGATTGAACCTTTCCGTCTTATTATAAAAACAGGATTATTCTAGTTTTAAACCATTATCCACCCAATTCAAGTTGACATTGACAGATGAGTTAGTTTCACTTTACTAGATGTCAATTTGATAAGGGTGGATAATGGTTTAAACCTAGTTACAAAGTTAGTCCTGTTTTTATAATAAGACGGATGTTACGGTGTGGCGTCAACTTCACCAACAAAGGAAATAAATAATTGACATTGGCTAGTTTTAGCATACTAGTCGTCTTATATTTTTGGCTTATTAAGGGTCCCCCGACCCTAGACCAAAATACAACTTTCCATACAAACGTAGTCTACGTTTCATTTCAAAACGACATGTCCGATTTGGGCAAAATTTTGTAATTTCAAAGATATTGCAATTATCTAGGTTAATAACTAGTTTCCGACATTAAAAATATGAACTTGAAATAGAATATAGTGTTTTATATCATTTTTGACCATTAGTATGGGAAACTTCTAAATCGTTATATTTTCTTTCCAGTTCATAATTTTACCATAGGAAACCAGTTATAACCCTAGATAATTGCAATTTCTTTACAATTACCAATTTTTACCGGAATCTGACATGTGGTTTCAAAATTAAACGTAGACTACGTTTGTATGGAGAAGTCTAGGGTCGGGGGACTCTTAACTTATCGTCTTCATGTACAATGTGGAAGAACTATACCCGCAATAAATCAAACCACAGGCTTTAAAAAATTAAAATAACAGTCAAAAAACAAAAAAAAAGACTTTCGTATAAATTGCCCGGGCGGGCACCATTTAGTATTCAGTACCTGGGTGACCGAGCTTTGCTCGGTCGGTTACATCTCAAACATTAACTATTTTTTTTAAAGTTGTCTAAAAACAGTACAAAATAAAAAATTATATATAAACTTGAACATAAAAAAAAAACAAAAGTAAGTCACCGAGTGGGATTCGAACCCGTAACACTCTTTCTAGCGGTCAGCATCCTTAACTACTGAGCTAAGCCGATGGCGGCCCGCGCGCCGAAATTAGCGACCATATTCCGCGTGGAAAGAAAAACGCATGAAAACTTGAAAACACGCGTTTTCCCAAACATAAAACTAATCTAGATCGATTGTTTACCCCCGAAAACCCCCATATACAAATTTTCAGCGAAATCGTTAGAGCCGTTTTCGAGATCACAGAAATTTATAAATAAATATATATATATACATACATACATACAAGAATTGCTCGTTTAAAGGTATAAGATTCAATTATAAAATAGTGATCTATCTCGTGGTTCGATTTATTAAGGTTAGGTATGTCCCTTCCACGTTGTATGTTAGACGCAAGTTACCTTTTGTTAGGGTTCCGTACACAAAGGGTAAAAACGGGACCCTATTACTAAGACTTCGCTGTCTGTCCGTCACCAGGCTGTATCTCAAGAACCGCGATAGCTAGACAGTTGAAATTTTCACAAATTATGTATTTCTGTTGCCGCTATAACAACAAATACTAAAAACAAAATAAAATAAATATTTAAGGGGGGCTCCCATACGTCAAACGCGATTTTTTTTTAGATAATGGCACGGAACCCTTAGTGCGCGAATTCGATTCGCACTTGGCCGGTTATTTTACATTGTAGGTTAGATTCTTTTAAATAATTCTATACTATATTACGTTCCTAGGAAAAAGTTGTTCAGCATCATGGAGCATCATGAATCAACCCTTGGCAGTTTTGGAAAACTATAAAAATATTACTAACCGCTAGAAGCCTGGATTGGGTTTCCGTAGGTACAACTATCCTAACTCTATGGTTTCCTTGATTTAACCAACTACTTACAGTGTTCGGCATACAGATACATTTTCACGTCTATATCCCTGACGGGGTAGACAGACCCAGGGCCGTTAGGGCCAAAGGCCACGCTTAGCGTGGTGGGCGTTAAGATGGAAAAGGAATCAAAATAGTGATGGGTTGCTAGCCGCATCTATTACCATGATTCTATAGTACATGCGGCGCGACGGGGAGTGTAATTAGTAAAACACCATACTTGTGGGTGAAGTCTGAACTATAACTATTTATTTTAGGTTTTTCCAAAGCTTATCCATACTTACTTATAAATTAAGCTGTAGAGTTTGTTTGTTTGTTTGTTTGTTTGAACGCGCTAATCTCAGGAACCACTGGTCCGATTTGAAAAATTCTTTCGATATTAGATAGGTCGTTTATCGAGGAAGGCTTTAGGCTATATTGCATCACGCCCGCGACTTCACTCGAGTGATTAACGGGGGCGAAGCCGCACGCTGCCTCTAGTATACTATATTTTCATATCGTCTACATTCGTCATATGGCATTGAACATATAAGAACAATTCTTTATTTATCAAGGTTGTGTAGCATCATGTGTCGTCACATTACGTAGATGTACGTAGGGATATAATATAATAAAATAATGCTTTATTTATCAAGGTTGTGCAACGACTTGTGTCGTCACATTGCGTGGGTACACTACAATTCAAATCTCGCCCATTCCCTCGATCGGCTCTTACGATCTGCGCGGGAAGAGAATCAGCTGGTACATTCTAAGTTTTTTCTTTTCTCCCAGACCAGCATGGAAGAGATATATATTTAGATCGATTTAAAGTTTTTGTTTAAAAGGCGAGAATAATGGTTGACTGGGAGAAAATCATTTGTTAAAAGTATATTTGTACTTTGGAACAATAAAGTTTGATAAAATAAAATAAAAAATAATTCACTTTTTTTATTTGAAATAGGTAAATAAGTACATACTTACAATAAATTGTAATTTAATTATACGTGCAGTTCCAAATTACATTTTACATCAACCAAGAATAGAATGTCTTAATGTATACATGAATTGTTGGCATTATTATCTAGTATTAAACACTGTCTAGTACGAGGATCTATTATACAAATATGGCGTCTTCGACGATTTTTCTTTGCAGTAACTCCACCATGGTACTGAGAAGTCGAAACGATATTGTGTGTAGTACTATGGTTATCTGGAACTACGGATTTCAAATTTCCACGTGTTGGCGTACCAAACTGATTGTCTTCTTCACACTTCACAGCTTTGGCTTCACTGGTATTCTTATTGATATTCTGCTCAGAAGAAACAAGGACTTGTGGAAAACTTAAAGAATGTTTCGCTTGCTCTGGTTCGGAAAGATCCCAAGGTTTTGTCAATTTATACCGATCGACATCTGTCGAATCCGACCGTTTATTGTCTGTTTCCAAAGAATCTGAATTCAAATCATCAATTGAAGCATTTACTTCAACGTTAGTTGACTTATCAAACCGCGATGTTTTGCCAGAAGCGCTCATTCTGGTGTCTGAATCTTCATCAGTCACGTTAGTAGCTGAAGAATATTTTTGATCCAACTTGCACACTTCCCGTTGAAGATCTGCAGAGATACGTTGGGTAATTTCTATTGTGTCTTGGATGTCACTGACCTCACTTTTAAGCTGCATCATATCCTTTAGTAGTTGCGTGATGGAATAATTGATGAAGGATGCTGGTAGAAACTTGTTCAGATTTCGAGCTACGAACGTGGGGATATCTTTTGGGTCAGTTTCTCTAAATACGCGTATTATTTCTTGGAGTTGAGACGTGATTTTAATTTTTTGCTTTCTAGTCAGGTTAATCTTTATACCAACCTTAGCTAGTTGAGTCTTCGCCCTGTAGACTTCAGCAAATGTAAAACTGGAAGCACAGATTTCTATCAAACACAGGTCGTCCATTAGACCTGCTTTGTTTTGTAAGAATGCCAATAATTCGTTCACTATCAACTCGGATCGTTGAGTTCCTGACATCTTGCTAACAACTCTTTCGCGGTTTACTTAAAAAATAAAAAACTTCTTGATGATTTGGTCGATTTATAACCAAACCACGCCCTAAATAGGTACTTGAATAATCTCTAGTTTTCACGCCACGACTGATAAAATATTCCGACTGTTAAGGTTCTTTTTGTATCATAGACAAGATATATGGATGGAATGGAAGAGAATATCACATCATTCATTTACAATGCGGGAACAACCCTTTTTATTAACAGCTTTTATCTAGTTTCACCTGTTCTGTTGTATGTCGGTCTGTTTCTAATCAAAATTTAAGTTACATTTGATTGAGCCACTTCCCGGTTTTCGATTGAGCTGAAATTTTACATGCATATTGATGAAAATGATAACGACAATGCAAAATTATGACATGGAGCTGATCTGATGATGGAGCCGGAAAGTGGCCACAGGAACTCTGTAATAAAACGACGCAACCCCATCGAGTTTGGGATCCCGTTTGATTCTTCTTAAGGAGCACCTCAAAAGCTTGTTTTGAAATAGTAGTTTAAATTGTTCATTACAGTCGAGGCGGGGGGCGAAGTCTGCGCGGTTTATCTATGGAGCCGAGACTTGTGATGCCCAATAGAATCGTGTGCCATACTACGTTTTTCAACACATTAGTGAGGAAATACACTTTATTATATGAAGACATTTTAAAGTACAACTTACAATAAATCTCGCTAAAGAAAATTAGAAATATGGCGCGCTTCGTTTTTTTTTTTCAGGCGCATTACGCGCATGCTCAAATCTATAGTGTACTGTTGGTTACACGTTTGCTTCACGTACGTGAGACACAGAAATCAATCCACCAACAGCGAAACGATTATTTAAAATAAATGTTTTTAGGGTTCCGTAGTAAACCAGCCACGTCTGTCTGTCTGTCCGTCCGCGGTCCTACTCTATAAGTGAAAAAATGAAAAATCTTTATTTAGGAACAGGAAATTCTTGATACAATAAACATTGGCTAACGATGACACTTGCAGTAGTTAAATATAATAACTGTGTCTAAGTACTAGAAATGTAATAAAAAGTAAGTATACTTAATAATCATGGCGAAAAGTCTTAAAATAAAATCTAGAAAAGAATTTTTTTTAGCCGATCATAATAGCCGGGACTTCCCGAGGGGTCATTGTAGTATTTGTAGTGAGCAATACTGCATATTTTTAATCAAAAAGATAAGGTGTGTAACCGCGTGTGTATGATAAATACGTTTTTCCTGAAATTCGATAAATTAGTAGGTAGGTAGGTATATCAACATGATGGACAAAGTGGCCCTAAACGGTGACAAGACAAATTTTTATTCTGTGCCATTTTTTAAACGCGGAATCACCTAAACATATGGTTTTCCGTACAAGAAAGCGTTCGTATAGTGATTTTGCGTTTGAAAAAGGCACCTATAATATTAGGTCCTTACATATGAAATTGGCGTTTTGTTATGGGAAGAACAAATTTCGAATATTTTTTAATTTAATATATTTATTTAATCAAAGTATGAACCATTGATAACTATGCACTTTTGCCATGTCCTAGGTAGTTCATTAATCTCATTACTAAAACCACCATTCGGACGGGAATCAATAAAATCTTTGACTGTCACATCGGACTTGAATTTTCCCTTGCAAGAAGTTATCCAAATTTTGAAAATAATGGTCATCTGTTGGAGCAAGGTCTGGGGAGTACGATGGGTGTCTTAGACATTCCCATTGAAGCTCTTCTAATTTGGTAGCTGTCTGTTGTGCATAGGGTTACCAACTAGGAATTTGAAAAATCCTGGCAAAATGCCGGACATTTCGATAAAAGTCCGGACTTTTTTGGAAAGTTTTACGTAAAATAATCAAACTTAACGCAAGTTTGATTAATTACGTAAAATTTTTGTTTTGAATAAAGATAATATGTTTGAACTGTTTGATTGTTTGCAAATTGTAAACAATTGTATATTGTGGATCAATAAAGTTTTTATAAATAAATAAATAAATTTCACAGTAGAAGATTTATTGTTAAAGAACATTTTATATTTTGTTTTGTGATAAATGAGAAGTTCGTTGTTGATTAAAAACGAACTTCTTATATATATATATATATATATATGTTTCATTACTCATATTCCATAAATCCAGACAAATTAAAGGGCCGGACAAAGTCCGGACAAGAGTCTAAAAGTCCGGACATGTCCGGACTAATCCGGACGGATGGTAACCCTAGTTGTGCAGTGTGTGGTCTAGCGTTGTCGTGAAGCAGCAACTGCAGTGGCGTAGAGCGATTGACCAGCCTCGGTTGTTTAGCGGCTAGCTGATCCATCATGGTTTGCAATTGCTGACAATAGACGTCTGCCGTAATCGTCTGGCCAGATTTGAGAAAACTGTAATGAACGACACCGGCGTCGCCAGCACTAGTCCACCAAACACTTACAAGTAACTTTTTGGAACGAAGTTCCTTATCGCGCGTTGCGAAAGGAGGCTAGAGAGAAAAAATTAAGACCAAAAGTTGTAACGACACTTTTTGCTGTTGTAAGCCGTGCGGCGTGCGCGTGTTTCTCTGTTTGTCTCTTTCTCTCGGACTTTGTTCCGTCCGGGTGTCCCTTGACACCTCTCAAGTTTTTTTGGGTCAATTTTCCCTTGGGGCAGGATTTGGCTGGCTTGCCAGGGTCCAGCCATTGCGATGAACGTTTCCGATTATCGTAAAGAATACGCTATTTTCCAACAAGTCAAATCAGCAACTTTTTTCTAAACGTCAAAACAAACAGTTTCTATGGAATTTTGTATGAAATACAGGCAGATGACGTCATAGATTTTTGGAGTCAAATAGCGCTCTTATTATTAATTTTTCTACAATAATAAATTTAAAATAACGTTAAAATGGATATGTTTAAAGACAAGTGACATTATTTTGCGACGCTTTATTTTTCTATTAATACAAAATAATTTATTTTTGACTTAGGAAAGTACCCAATTCACTTTTTATCACAGGTAATGATTAATTATTTTGCCGGTCAAGTAATGTAACGCAGCAGTCGACGCGCGTTTGCCGGTTTGCTTCACTCAATTCGTGACGAACACACCTTTCAAGCTTTTTAATCTTCCCAATTCGCTTTAAGTGGAATTAAACAGTTTTATCACCAACACCGCAGCCTGCAGCTAACTCGGACGTAGTTTGCCTTCAATTCTTCATTGTCAACTTGGGTCTCCGGCCGTCCACGGGACTTATCTGCAGGTCGGAATTTCCAGAACGAAAACGTTGAAACAAAAACGCACTGTGTTTTCTTTTGCGACAAGACCACCATACACATCATTAACCCTTCGAGCCGTTTCCGCAGCACTGGTGCCACGTTGGAACTCGTACTCGTAAATAACGCGATATTTCAAGTTTTCCATTTTGTAAATTGAGCGCCGCAAACAGCAAAAAACAGAAGAAAAAAGCAAATGAATAACGGTTTACGACGAAACATAGATACATGTGGAATAGCTGTATGAATTTGGAATTCCTAACCAAAGAGGTGTATCGTTTATCTGACATAGCTTGACAACTGCCACAACGCCCAAAACACAATGATGACAGCCGGGACCAAAGGCTTAAACGTGCCTTCCGAAGCGCGGAGGAGCTCGAGATTTTTTTATGACACTTATTGATCACTCTGGTAATAATACGCACATCCGCCGGGTCACCGTCGTCACCAAGCCCCTGAACATGTCCCATTGAAATATTTACTAGAATGTTATTTTTATATGTCCCATGTGGCGAAATATGGAGCTCACTCAACTAACTGGAAATTTAGCTAATCCATAGGTAAGTATCTTCATTGTTAATATGATCCCGATTTTATGTAACTGCTAATTGGTCAATAGGTCAGGTCAATTAAAACTGACCTAATTTACATTGTGTCTGATAGTGTCTGTGTCAAACTGATAACAAGGATATGCGTATTTAAATTTAGAGTACTACAATCAATTTACTATTTAAATAACATATTATACTTACATAACTAATTATCAAGAGTACGATTTTTCCTTGTCAGGATATAAAATGTATTCAATGAGTCAAACGAATTACGGGGTTGCTGAAATATGAGGTTCTGGTCCAGTACATATGTCCTAGGGATCCATCCATACTACTATAGAACTGCACCTCTGCCCTACTGATTAGTATAGGTACCTAGGTTAGGGACCTGCCGCTGACTAGTTAGATATAATACAGTGATACAGATCATACTTGACTAGATTTGTGTTGCATTGCATGATTGTTAAAATATAAGTAAGCTAAAAAGTGACAAACCAATGCTTTTTGATGCAAGAAATGGCTGGGGCTCGTTTTGAGATACGCAAACGCATGTTACTTTTTGCCTTTCCAATGTATTTTTTTCATCATTGCAACAAGTGATTTGGCTGTATAAACATTATATTAGTGTTCCAGTTGTACAACAAGTCTGTCACTGTCAAGTGTCAATGTCAATGTCAGAAAAGCAAAATAATTTAAAAATCTCCGTACATAGTAAACCTACATTATGTTGTATTTTATTGAAAAATAAATCTTTTTATATGGAAATAAGTAGACGATATTAATGAAATTATTCAACTAAAAATAATAAACATTCATCATGTCGTCTAGTCGTTCGAAATCATCAATACTGGATAAACCGCTAAGCAAGGGAAAAGGAGAAATTTCTCTATCTGTTTACGCCCTCTTATTTTCCGAAATTGTCCAATATTGCCAGAACCGATCACATTCCATCCACGAGCTTCAGAACAAGTAAGTTTTTCTGTAGTATTTTCATATCAAAATGGTTATAAAACTATTTGCAAATGTATAAGCCACATATCCACTGGGCTAGAATTTCCAGAACTAAAATGTTCTATTTACCCCATTAGGGATAAAAACGTGACACTAGTAAGTTTAAACTTAGTATGAGACTAGCTCAATCAGTGTGATTTGCCCTCTTATCTATTTAATTATCATCATCATCTACTCTTGAACACAAGCAGTTCATGTTCTTATACCATACTATTAGGTCAGGTTACCATTGAACGTCGGTTAATGTGAGTCCCTAAGCTCCAGACTACTAGAGTTTCAAAATGATCACGACTGAGAAGAAGCACCAAAAGTAACTCATCAATACAGAAGACAGAAATTAGAATACTAGTGAGCAGATTGGGTTCCCGGCTTAAAATAAAAAAAAATATACATACAAATCACACATATTGAGCTAGCTCAAAAGTAGTTCCAGACTTGTGTTATGGGATACTAACTCAACAATACTTACGTTAGTAGGTAATTATATTATCTTTGACCATACTATGTGTATTTTATAGTAATTACATAATATAGATAAACATCCAAAACCCAGGTCAATCTGAAAAATATCATATCATTTTCCATCTTGACCTGACTAGAGATCAAACCAGGGACCTCCGGTGTGACAGCATTGCATGATAACCACTAGGCCACAGTCGTCCAGCTAGTACATATACTATTTAGAAAATCCTCCAGGTTTCCATCCTTCCATGCTGGTCTGGGTGAAAAGAAAAAACGTAGAATGTACCAGCTGCTTCTCTTCCCGCGTAGATCGTAAGAGCCGATCGAGGGAATGGGCGAGATTTGAATCATGGTAATAGGCGATGCGGCTAGCAACCCATCACTATTTTGATTCCTTTTCTATCTTAACGCCCACCACCACGCTAAGTGTGGCCTTTGGGTCTACCTGCCCTGGGCTCTTGTCTTCCCCGTCAGGGATATAGACGTGAAAATGTATCTGTATCTGTATCCACCAGGTTTCACACCCCTTCCTTTGAATAAACAACTCTATTTTTCAGATTGTCTGAAATTGGCCAAGATGTAGGGACAAGACTACTGGACCTGTATTTCGTCAGAGAACGGAACAGCAAAAGAGAAATTAAGTTATTGAACATGCTGCTGTTTGTTAAATCCACGCTGTGGAAGGTAAAGCGATTTCTGAATTAATTAACTAATTGAGAAGACAGAGAGAAATGGAGAGCCGAGAGGGAGGCCTTTGCCCAACAATGGGATCTAACGGGCTCTAAATAAATAAATAAATTAACTAATTATTTATTAACAAATAATTTAACTACCTATATTATCATCATCAATAAATTTTAGAACTAGGTTCTTGTCGGTGAAGTATTTTCCATGTTTCCTTATTTTCTGCTAAATGCTTGACCTCCCTATACTCCCTATATTATAAAGAAATATAAATACTATAGAAGAGCCTACCTTCTAACATTATCATTGCCACATATAAAATCGAAATAACCGGCCAAGAGCGAATCAGATTCGCGCACTAAGGGCTCCGTACCATTATCTTTAAAAATCGCGTTTGTTGTATGGGAGCTCCCCTTAAATATTTATTTTATTTTATTTTTAGTATTTGTTGTCATAGCGGCAACAGAAAAACATAATTTGTAAAAAATTTAACTGTTTATCTATAGCGATTCTTGAGATATAGCCTGGTAACAGACAGACGGATAGAAAGCGAAGTCTTAGTAATAGGGTCCCGTTTTTACCCTTTGGGTACGGAACCCTAAAAAGCAGACCTTGGGCTTCTCAGCATTACATCTGAGGATGCATCTGGGAATATGTTGACAAGAGAGACCAACCAAGTAGTTTACAATTGAAACAGCTGGACTGTGGAAGTAATGTCTGCCACACCTATGAACTGCTTTAAAAATAGACACACAAATGAAGTGACTCTAAACCAAATGAAGTTGATAATTAAACATTTCGTAAATATAGTCTAGCTAGAAAAATAATCTGAAAAGCCTTCTCCTTTTTATGTTTTAATAACTAGGAAATATAAGCTAAACAAAGCGTATAAATATCAATGAGACCTCTCCAACCCGTCCGTGCGTAATCTATGCCAACTTTGGTGCATTTCAAAGATGAATTATGTTCTGTACTACTTTTTTTGTGCAGTAAATGATATTATATTGTAACTTTGTTGTTTATAAAAACAGGAATCATGTTTATTTCAAATTTCACTTCAATTTGTGATGAAACATGTTATTTTCAGGTTTTATTTGGAAAAGAAGCTGATAAATTAGAACATGCCAATGATGATGAGAGGACATACTATATTATAGAAAAGGATGCTTTGGTGAGTTCATATTTTATATACATCCGTGACTTGAAGGATCTATGTTCGATCCCCAGCCAGGGCGAGTTGGAAGATGGCCCTTTTTCAATTCTCCTAGTCTATATGTATTTATCATAAATCATTAAGTGCATACTTAACACAAGCTTAACCTTTTGATCGCCATTGACCACTTTAGTTTATTAATTCTGTGCTTTAGTTGCAAAACGGTTATGTGACTAACTGAGATGCCATTGACAACTTCATCATCTCATCATCATCAGGTCTTTCTAGTCTCCACAGCAGGAGCACAACCCTCTCTGTACTACCAGAGCCATACTTGGCCAGAGCACCCAGAGGATTCGGCCTACACTCTCCACGCTGGCCAGACGGGTTGGAGAGGTCTCATTGATGTTAATAAGCTTTTAGCTCATTAGGAATTTCCTAAGTCGCCTTCTACGACATCAGGAAAGATTTAGAGTGGTCCTATTCTACTATGCTGGAAGCTACACAACATAAGTGGTCGAAATTACACTATTTTAACTAGTCTTGGCGTTGGGGGTAAAGTAACGTTAACAAGCGCTGGCGTGCAAAAAGTTTAAACCTATGTTTGAAACATACATACATTCATAACATCACTCCTGTTCCCGCTGTTTGAAGCATACTTTAGGGATAACTCAATCTGTGTAATTTTTCCTTATTTATTTATTTATTAGCCATCCAGTATTTATCGAGATCAATCCTGGATTTTGTCATTATTAATGTATGTATATAGTAGATTCTTTTAGTTTTTTTAGGTCAACAAATTCATAAGTGTGCCTAAGGACAAGGGCTCACTAAACTGCGCTACCTTCAATGCAGGCATCATAGAAGCTGTGCTTACTAAGAGTGGATTTGTAAGTAATATACACACTGACTTTTTATTGGTTTCGCAAAAAAAATGTCGTGTAGTTAATAACTTCCTCTAGCCATAATTTCAACCGCATAATACTAACGTAATCCAAATTTGTGTACGACTAAGATAAAATGTTCCGAAAACTGCCGCGTGACCCCATGAACTCCGGCCGGTCGGCCGGCGGCACCTATCGGCGGTATTACCACTTGATCTCACGATTTCACTTTCGAGTTTTTGTTTTTTTGTTCTCAATTTATATTTTGACCAGGTAATAAGGTCTTACTAAGGGTTGGGCTACACACGCACATCCATACTTATATATAAAGCTGAAGAGTTTGTTTGTTTGTTTGTTTGTTTGTTTGAACGCACTAATCTTAGGAATCACTGGTCCGATTTAAAAATTTCTTTCGGTATTAGATAGGTCGTTTATCGAGGAAGGCTATAGGCTATATTGCATCACGCCCGCGACTTCACTCGCGTGGTAAACGCGGGCGAAGCCGCGCGCTGCCTCTAGTGTACAATATAATCTCGGAAAAGCATGAAACTATTGGTCCGAAATTTGATGCAGTTTTAGCTTAAATGTGGAGCATTTCTCCTGGAAGATTTAACACATTGCGGGACACTTACGGCTGTGGACGTAATTCAATTGTTATTTCTATTGTGTCTGGTCGAGTGTCCTGCAATGTGTTAACTGTGCGAAGCCGGATAACAATCATAAATTCTGACTCTGTTTCAGCCCGCAAAAGTGACGGCGCATTGGCACAAGGGAACAACCTACATGGTCAAGTTTGACGATACAGTAATCACTCGAGACAAGTCGCTGGATGATCGTTAAATAATAATTAATAAGTATGTATTAGGTACTATCTATATACATACATATACATACTTATAATAAAACAGTAAAAAAAGTGTGTCTGTACATTAAATATATTTCCAAAAAAAATATTGGGGGCGATGGAGACGTAGTAATAGAGTAAGAATTTTTAAAAAAATGTCTGTCTGTTTGTCTGTATGTCTGTTTGTCTGTTTGTACACGCTAATCTCCGGAAATACTGGACGGATTCGAATGAAACTTTTTTTGTTATATAGCTATTAAGCCTGGGCAACATATAGGGTATAAATGATTGTGGAAAATGGAACGCCTGACGCAGAACCATAATGGTCCAGCTAAGCTATAAGAGATATAAAAATGCCGCCTTAGTAAAAGTTGTTCAGCCCGATGAGCATTTTCCAGAGACAAAGTCCACGCGAACGAAGTCGCGGGCTTCAGCTAGATAAGGTCTAACAAAAAATACAGAAACTATTTTAGGGGTGAATTCAGTCCGTGATTGTAAACAAGTTTCTCCAAGAAATATATCTCGAAATATGAAAAACAATGGCTTTCCATACAAATTAGGATCAGCTGATCGGTCAACATCATGTAAGCCAAAAATTACTTTTCATATTTCGTTATGTGTTTCTTGGGTAAAGTTGTTCAATATCATGGACTGAATTCACCCTTAAAATAGTTTCAATATATTTTGTTCGACCTTATATTTAACCCGGTATTCATAAAAATAAACAACCGTTTGCTAAACCTATTTTAGTTTCATACATACATACTATCGCGTCTTTATCCCTAATGGGGCAGACACTTTTAGCGTTATGGTGGAAGAGAAGATGGAAAAGCAATCAATACAGTGATGGGTTGCTAGCCGCATCGCCTGTTAACATGATTCGCATTTTCATCCATTCCCTCGATCGGCTTTACGATCTGCGCGGGAAGAGAAGCAGCTGGTACATTCTAAGTTTTTTCTTTTCTCCCAGACCAGCATGGAAGAGTTTAGTTTCATCTTTGGAAAATGGCCTTTTTCAAATTGTCCTGGGTCTTGGATGTTTATCTATATATGTATTTGTTATAAAATATAGTATCGTTGAGTTAGTGTCCCATAACACAAGTCTCGAACTTACTTTGGGGCTAGCTCAATCAGTGTAACTTGTCCCTATACGGGCTGTAAATCTGTAACCTTGCCATATTCTTAGACGTACTTATACCGATCATACTGAACAACTTTCCCTAAGAAACATAGGTCGAAATATGAAAAAAAAAAATTGTTCACCCTTACAAAATTGCTAATCAGCTGATCGATTTAGTATGGGACGTCCAATTTTTTTTTCATATTTCTGCCTACATTCCTTTGGGAAAGTTGTTCAGTATGATCGGTATGGGTACGTCTGAGAATATGGCAAGGTTACAGATTTACAGCCCGTATATTTATTAGTATTTATTTATTATCTTTTGTCCATTTACCTTTTCAATATTTGGCATAGTAATATTCATACAAAAACTAAACACCGACTTCACCCCTAACCTACGCAACCGATTTTGATAAAATTTCTATGGGACCACCTCGCAAGTATAACCTTTCACAAAAACAGAATTTTCCAAATCAGTCCAGGTCTTCTTCTTTCTTTATCGTGTGTTAGTGACTTACACTAGTGACAGAGTTTTAAAACCGCCTTAAAGGCCTCTGACATGGTTTTAGGTAACGACCAATGTCAAAGACAGTGACCGGGACCGACGGCTTAACGTGCCCTCCGAAGCACGGATCATCTTACTTATCGGACAACCAGGTGATCAGCCTATAATATCCTAACCAAACTAGGACAACAACACAAAGTCGTTGCCCCCGCCGGGAATCGAACCCGCGACCTCCGGGTATGAGCCGAACGCTCTAACCACTACACCACGGAGGCAGTCCAAGTGTCTTTGAACAATCGCTGAACAGACATAAAAAAGATCGCGAGCAATTTAAAACCTCCTTTTTTTGGAGTCGGTTCAAAATAAGTCAAAACATATTTTAACTAAAACAGATTGGTATATTTTATAAATAAGGGTAGGTTAAATAAAAAACTGAGAGGTGTCAAGGGACACCCGGATGGAACGAAGTTCCTTTCGATTAATTAGAGAGAGACACAGACAGGGAAACGCGCACGCCGCACGGCTTACAACTATAGCAAAAAGTGTCGTTACAACTTTTGGTCTTAATTTTTTCCGTCTAGCCTCCTTTCGCAACGCGCGACAAGGAACTTCGTTCCAATATAACTACATGTTCTTTCTTAGCCACTTGTGGTCACCCATCCAAGTGCGGACCACGCCCGGTCTCACTTTACTTGCGAAAGCGTTAGTAATGTCCTGCCGGGCCAACAAGCTCCTCAAGCTAATCCGTGCTTCGGAAAGCACGTATTAGCCGTTGGTCCCGGCTGTCATCGTGTGGCAGTCGTCAAGCTATGTCAGATGCCTTTAGGCAGCCTAAAAAATCTGAAACTAGTGTTGCCACACACACGAAAAACAAATATGATCTTTACTTTTATAACTTCACTATTCGCGTTTATAACGCACGCATTTTATATGAGCTGCTTTATATATTAAAAACCGGTGAAATTAGATGCACTTTACGAGTAATTGTGTTGAAAAGAGGTAAAATTCGCATAAGTCGCATTACAAATAGCACGGGCACATTTTACATTTAAGTTATTATCAGACTTCAAAAAATAACTCATTTACGTTATTACGACTTCAAAAAAAGTGGTAACCAATTAGTCTGAGCCTTATTTTTTTTATATGTATGTTCACTGATTACTCTAAGCGTGGACCGATTTTCAAAATCGGTTGTTTAGTTTGGGGTTGAAGTCTGTATTTTTTTTGCCGTTCATGTCCCACTGCTGGGTAGTCTGTTTTAAGTTTTGAAAAAAAAAAAAAATCTGTTTGTGTGATAGGCGACATGTCGTGTATTGTATACTTGGGTGTTCGTAACAACTATGTATGGTAATACGTCAAGTACTGATTTTATTTATAAGCTTTAAATAAATAAATTTTATTTGAATTTCTGTATTATTTATTTAACTCCAATTATTCAAAACCAAAAGGTTCAGAGAAGATGAAACGATAATTAATATATCCCAACTCCACGAACTTCGGATTTATCCGACAAACCATTGTCATGCTCATTTTGCGAGCGTCGAAAATTTACTCTTAAAAACCACTGCTCATTAGGGCCGCGCTACACTGGATTGGCATGGCATGGCATCGGAAGCGACGCGTCATTTTAAACAGGCTTTATGTCAAGTGATATAAGATGCATAACCGCTTGAACGCGGAGAGCCGCCCGGCGGCCAGCCGCGCACGCCCGCGGAAAAGACGCCCTCGGGCGGTTATGCATCTTATATCACTTGACATAAAGCTTGTTTTGAAATGACGCGTCGCTTCCGATGCCATGCCATGCCAATCCAATGTAGCGCGGCTCTTATTGCACATAACTTAATTATCTACTTTTTGGTTTTAGGTATTTATTTTCGATTAACTATGCCTAGCGTTGGGGGCACAACTGGGGGTCACCCCATAAAATAATATGTTAGTACGATAGCGACGTCCTATTTCTATGTCAAATCAAATTAGACTTTATCGTCATACATTAGTGCTCAATGTTGCTTGACACTGAAAGGCGGACACGATTTAACGTCCGCCTTGCGTACCACTTTTGGAGTAACACCCCTGATATAGAGAAAGCGTCAGCATTTCTTTTTAGGGTTCCGTACCCAAAGGGTAAAGACGGGACCCTATTACCAAGACTTCGCTGTCTGTCTGTCATGTCTGACACCAGGTTGTATCTCAAGAACCGAGATAGCTGGCAGCTGGACAGTTGAAATTTTCACAAATTATGTATGTCTGTTGTCGCTATAACAACAAATACTAAAAACAAAATAAAATAAATATTTAAGGGGGGCTCCCATACAACAAACGCGATTTTTTTGCCCTTTTTCGCTCGATATCAATGGCAACAGGTAGGCACTTGAAATATTCACAAATAATATACTCAGTTGTATTTTTATTTTAATAATAAATAAAAAATTAAAATAAAATAAATATTTAGGGGGGCTCCCATAAAAAAAAACTTGATTTTTATAGATAATGGTACGGGACCCTTAGTGCGCGAATCCGATTCGCACTTGGCCGGTTATTTAACCTAGGTATGCTTATTTGTTTCGCTTTGAAGCAACTGAGGCTTTTTACACTCAAGTTCACTCAATACAAGAAATAAACTCAATTGACTTTATTGAAATTTGAACGCCCTATCTCGATACTTGATCCGCCCGCAGCGGCAGTCCTTTTCGAAGTTATTGCGCTGATTCCATATCGCGAACCCGTACACGAAGAACGGGATCAGCGCTATCACGCCGCGCCGGATCGTCCCGGCGTTCCCGGTGAAGTTATCGAACTGGCATGTCTTCATGGAAATGAACCTTTGGATGGCCGGGTCGAACTGAGAATCAAGAGGGCATTCTAATCATTGGAAATACGAAGAATATATGTTAGAAAAAAAAATTGAATAAACAATATAAACATACAATAGGGGTGACGACAGGATCCGAAAAGTATGATTGTAATTAGTCCGTCTTTTAGATTAGCCAAAAATAATGGACCCGTATTTTTCAGATTACCAAAAAAGTAAAAATTTACTAAGATACGGAGCGTCAAAGTTCCGGAGTGGGGGCTTGCAACGTCACACTTAAGTAAAAGTCGTGCTTAAATGTGACGTCACGCCAAATTTCAATGCGCTGTATCTTTGTCATTTTTGGTTTTTCAAAGAAAAGAAAAATACGTGCACAATATTTTTTAATAATCTAACTGATGGACCAAAAATATTTTTCCATTCGTCATGCCTAATGCCGTGTGGTTTCCGGCAGAGTAGAATAGAGCTACTCCAAGTCCTCACGTGGATGTCGTAGGCGGATTAGGAAACACAAGCTAAACAAAGCTAATAAACATCAATGAAATCTCTGTCTGGCCAGCGAGGAGAGTGTAGGCAAAGTCCTTTCGCAGCTCTGGCCAAGTATGACTCTGGTAGTACAGAGAGGGTCGTGCTCCTGCAGTGGAGACAAAAAGACCTGATGATGATACACACATTGTATTAATTATAGTATTATGATATAAAGAGCCGACCCCAAGGGTGAGGAAGACGATGACATTACATATTAAATGTTCAAAATATATTTTTTGTTATTGTAAGAGATCCATAGTCTCTGCCTACCCCCATGGGAAACAGGCGTGAAAATATGTATGTAGAAAAGAGATGGCAACTAATGCGATCCATGAATAAGTGATAGAAGCAATAATTAATAGAAAATAATCTCAATTTTATCAGGAGTCTTTTCACCCCAGTTCTTTGAGAGGCTTGTGTGGAGAATCTATTGCAAGGCCTATGGGTTATTGGTCATGGATTGGGATGGACAGATGCCATTACCTATATTTGTCCCAAAACAGGGCAAAAGCTTATTATTAATAATCAACAAGACATGACAATGTAGTGTGATTCTTTTCTCGGTTAGAACATTCATCTACAGTTAGTCTGTTTCTTAATTTCAATGTTATTAAGAATTGCATTGGATATTATTGTAATACTTACAACATATCCAGCTTCCCGAGAATGCGCACATGGATCAGTGCGAAGCTTCAAAAACTCCTTTCTGTATTTGGCTCTCCGTTCTATTTGAGTGCATATAATTTTACACTCAAGCTCAGAAAAACAATAGTCAGTCATTTTTGTTTTGATCAAAATAAGATTCAATAGATGTTAAGATTTCTACACATATACAAAGCTAAATTAAATAGGTACTGAGAATAAATGGCATCTAATATTGACAACCCAAAATGACAACTTGTGTATGTACATTATTTATGATCAGAAAAGGAGTTTCATAAATTGTTGTTAAAAAAGAAAAAAAATCTTATTCTAAAATTATTAAGGTGGCCAGTACTTAACAGTAACATCAAGTACAGTCAATAACAAAAGTAAACTTGATGATTAAATTTATTTACTAATAATAGTTAGGTATCTACAGATTTTGTTTTTAAATAAAATTACTGGAATTTGAACAATCTGTCTCTGTAGCGGAGCTCTCCAGACCTGATTTTCTGCTCGCGGTCATCCCGGTCTTTCCAAATGAAATAGCCGTAGACAAACATAGGAAGCACGATAGTGCCAATGCCGAAAATACTTGTCCTGGTGTTTGCTCTGAAATGATCGAATTGGGTCACCTTCATCGACACGAACTGCTGAATTGATTTGTCGAACTGAAAAGGAAAGTATTATTTGTAGTGGACGTTAACATTTATCGCATTTAAACAGAAATCAACAAAATTACGTAATAAACAAAAGTAAAATTACTCACGACATAGCCAGCTTCCGAAGCATGTTTCCAGGGGTTGGTTTTTTGCTTGAGGAATTCATTTCTCATAGCAGCACGGCGCGAGGCCTGCTGTTTAATTAAATTGAGTTCAGCATCAGATATCCCATATTGATTGGCCATTTTTGGCTAAAATTCGAATTTAGAATTTCTATGCCCACAGTATTTCGTTCGCCTTTTATTATCAAATTAAATGTCAATGTCAAAATCAACGTATTTTGACGTTTGCATATGTCGAAAATTAACCATAGACATTCACACATTTGTTAAAATTTACGTGCAGTGTACCTGACCTACCCTATTCACCCCGTATATAGATTACGATTATTACCGATTGAATGGCTTAGTGCAGCACTAGTCATTTTTGAATGAAATGAGTGACTATAGACAATAGAATTTTGATTATTGAATGAACTTCATTCGTATTCCGGCCACCATCTTTTGGTTTTCGTTGTTGTCGTTGTCAGGTCGGCAATTTTTGTGAAAAGCCGCAACCATGGGTCGTATGCACGCACCTGGGTAATTTCTTGTGTAGTTTACTAATGCAATACCTATTGTAAATGCAAAGTGTTAATTTTCGTTGAAAAATTGTGGATTTTTGCTTTTGACAGATACATAACCTAGACATCAAGTTGGAGTTGACCACATGGCCCCGTTTTCAAGTGCGTGTTTTATGTTTTCAGTAAGGGTATTTCCCAATCAGCACTACCATACCGCCGCAGTGTCCCCACTTGGCTGAAACTCACTGCTGACGATGTCAAGGAACAGATTTTCAAACTCGGGAAGAAGGGTCTTACCCCCTCTCAGATCGGTACGTATTCCTCCCAAGAATTATTTTTATTTGCTATTTGCAATAAGTCAAGTCCAATAAAGCTAGAAATATTCATCCGCTTCAGTTTATTGCAATCAGAAATTGTATCTGCACCACTAATTTGTTTACACTTGGCGGTGGTAGGTTAGGTCTAATTAAATTGTTCATTGTATCTTTGTACCTAGAATATAATACTAAAGTGACTAGATAAATGTAAACACTCATCATCATTTGGATACTGTATTTGAATCAGAAGTACCTGTAACTGGTGGTCAGGCATGTATAGAGTGATGAGTGTAGGTGACGCAAAAGAGGTCTGTCAGGATTGTAACAAGTGGAGGTCCATAGTCTCTGTCTACTCACTGTGAAAACAGGTGTGATAAACTGTATGTCTGTTATGGTGTAATTTGCTGGTTCTAATTACAAATCTCATTGATGATCTCTCTTATAAAGTATGTTTACAGCGAATACTAGTATTAGTATCAGATTTTTTAAACTACCTACCTAAAGGCGTTTCATGACTTTGATGTGGCTCAATGACTCTAGTTCTAACTCTAGTTTTTATCTATGACTTGGAACTAGAATGCAGTAACGCACACGACGCGCTAAAAGTCCGGCGCGTGTCGTGTTCATTACTGCATATGATACCATGGGATGTATTTCTACAGACTAAAAAGTGTGTCACGGATAGTCTGTCGTCTGCATTGCCAAAGACACTAGTTCAGCATTTAATTTCTTATTACTACCAAATGTCAATCTGTGTGAAGGGAAAGATTATATCTATCAGCACAAAACAGCATTATTCTATGCGATCTCTTTCTATCACTCAGAACCATCATTTGTTGGAGAAAGAGATGGTGATGGAATGCTTCGGTATCACGACAGTTCAACCCCAAGACAACTTAACCCCGACAACTTATCCCTGTCAACTCGACCCCAAGAAAACTCAACCCTATGACGATTCAACCCCGACAATTCAACTCCGACAACTCAACCCCGACAACTCGACCCCCGACAACTCAACCCCGAAAACTCGACCCCGGACAACTCGACCTCCGACAACTCAACCCTGACAACTCGACCTCCGACAACTCAACCCCGACAACTCGACCCCCGACAACTCGACCTCCGACAACTCAACCCCGACAACTCGATCCCCAACGAAATCTTTGCTCCCGAATCTTGATCCTATTGCTATTATTTCGTTTTGCATAATTAGATAGGTGCTCTAAAACGTTTCTAGTATATACATTCTGGTAAAATTTCGTCAATTTCTCGCAGTTTTTTGCCATTTTTGTACTTGGACGATTTTTTACTTATTTTTTTACTAAAAATCAGTTTTTACTTCTACCTACTGCTCCTAAACCTTAATCTAACTGCTGTACTAACCTTCCCTCGTCCTTCAGCATATCTTGACGCAGTTTTAAATTGGACCCAAGGCCTTATTAGGTAGTATTTAAAAAAATGTAGCTAACTACTGACCCTTATAATAGTGAAAGCACACTATTATAAGGGTGAATTCAGTCCATGATATATAGTATTTTTTGTTAGACCTTATATTTTCAAACCGATGTTAAGTGTAATTGATATCCGTAGCGCCATCTATTATTTGCCGGGGAAATTAAAACACCCTGACTTTCAAGCGTTAACTTCCAATAACTTTTAAACGGCTAAACCGATTTTCATTTACGTAAAAAAACCGCATCGAAATCAGTCCATCCGTTCGAGAGCTACGATGTCACAGACAGACAGATAGACATTATAGTGTTAATCTTATAACACCCCTCTTTTTTCGGGCGCTAAAAATCTTGACGCGAATCGCCACGATTTGTCTTTAAAAGGTGTTTTGTCTACGGGCACACGTAATTCGAATTGATGCAACACAAGACCTACTAACCCAAAACAAAATGCTTAACTACACTAAAAACCGTTTTAACCTTATACACATAGAAAACACCTAATTTTAACCACCTGCGATGGGCTACACCTAGTTCTAGCCGGAATAATAAAGGCTAAACCTAGTTCTAGCCGAACGTAAGTAGGGTACACCTAAATGTAGCCATCTGACATCGGCTGCACCTAGTTCTAGCCGGCTAAACCTAGGCGTAGCCGCATTTCGGGTTTTAGCCGTAACATATGTATGTACAAAAAAGGAAGCTAATTTTGTATCCTTGCCAGAGTAAAGTTGCGCTTAGGTTGAGTTATGCAGTCGAGTTGTTTTTGCACCCCCAGAGCGAGCAGAGATCGCCGAAGCGGTCACCGCGCCGGGGCTATTGAGCGCGAATAGCACACATAGTGTGTGAGAGATGACACCGCGGAGGGTCGAATGGTCACAAAAGTTGAGTTGTCGAATTCGAGTTGTCAGGGTTGAATTGTCGAGGTCGAGCTGCCGGGTGCGAGTTGTTGGGATTGAGTTGTCGGGGGCGAGTTTTCGGGGTCGAGTTGTCAGGGTTGAGTTGTCGGGGTTGAGTTGTCGGGGTTGAGTTGTCGGGGTCGAGTTGTCGGGGGCGAGTTGTCGGGGTCGAGTTGTCGGGGTTGAGTTGTCGGGGTTATGTTGTCGGGGTTGAGTTGTCGGGGTCGAGTTGTCGGGGTCGAGTTGTCTTGGGGTCGAGTTGTCGTAGATTCAATGCTTCAACACAACCGGTGCTGAATTGCTCCATTGCTCTCTCTCGCTCTAGTGAGTGACTGTTCTGAGTGACAGAAAAGCATAGCAGCATAATAAGTGCTGTTCCGTGCTGATGTAGTATAACACTTAACTTTATTTAATTTCTTTCCAGGTGTCATGCTTAGGGATTCACATGGAGTTGCCCAAGTCAGATTTGTCACTGGCAAAAAGATCCTCAGAATCATGAAAGCTATGGGCCTTGCCCCCGATCTACCTGAGGACTTATACTACCTTATCAAGAAGGCCGTTGCCATGAGGAAGCACTTGGAACGCAACAGGAAAGACAAGGACAGCAAATTCCGTCTTATTCTCGTCGAGTCCAGGATCCA
The DNA here is from genome assembly GCA_963555685.1 of Acrobasis consociella. Taxonomy (NCBI): domain Eukaryota; kingdom Metazoa; phylum Arthropoda; class Insecta; order Lepidoptera; family Pyralidae; genus Acrobasis; species Acrobasis consociella. Next base: position 1,892,053 of record OY743112.1, read on the forward strand.
CAGGCTAGCCCGTTACTACAAGACAAAGAGCGTGCTCCCCCCTAACTGGAAATATGAGTCGAGCACCGCATCAGCCCTCGTGGCTTAAGTTTAAATAAACTATGTAAAGCTACAGTCAGATTTTTATTCATCTTCCATCTTAATGCAACATAACCCTAAAGGTAGACTTCCCGTTACGCAGCTAACTGTGACTAATGCGACAAATTCTCTCATTATGAAAATATTTGGCGCCTCTTCTAGACTCGCTAGCGTTCGCCACCCCAGATGCAATGCATGGAAATCTGTTTGAGTTCCGCAATATGCTGGCGGGAGGCAGCTTAGGCTACCAGTTTTGCTGGCATGCTTGTAAAAGCCTAAAGGATGTACATAGCAGAGCACTAATTACTATTAGGGGAGTCCTAACCCAATTAATCAAGCAAGCAAAGGTCGCGAGACTAAGCTGCTATTAATCATCCCAATAATTTGGCAGCCTTTGTCTTATTTTGATTCACACCGGAAGGGAAGAGAAAGTATTATTTCCATAGGTACTACGCGCAATGCACAGTATAGCTAAACAAAACAAAAGGCCCGCGACAACTGCCAGCGGCACCAAGCGGAGGAATAATAGAATATTACGTCTTTATTCCATCTTCAGGGTCAGTCGGTTCAGACAGAGAAGAGCACAGAGAGGATTTTTTTATGACTCTTAAAATAAACTTTAAAACTGCAAGTGTGCTTAATCATTTTGTAATTTTTAACATTTATACTCATTATATTTCACTATGTTTATATTTCACTTTAAGCTATGGTTAGTAAATTGCTAGGGTATTTTTTCTCTGTCTGAACTGAACCCCTTGTCTACTGGTGTGCAATGGAGGGGGCCTATATCCTGCAGTGGATAGATTAGGCTGTAAAAGAAGAAACACTGACCCCTTAAATTGGTTTTCCGCAGTATCTTGAGAAACAGTAAAAATAAAATAAGTTGGGCACACTAAATGAAAATAAAAAGCAAGTATAAAGACAAAAATCTACAAAATTAAACGAAACTGTTGTTACTACCACTGTTTTGTTTTATTGTAAAAAATTGTTCTAGGCTATACCTTTTACATTGAGACTAAACATATAGCAATATCTTATAAAGCAATGGGGTATATGTAAAAAAATTTTAGAATATATAAATAATTTATTAAATAATAACAATAAACATTCATTTACATACTTATCACTAAATTCTTATGGTAGCCTAAACATATGGATTCCAGTTACTGCCATCCTCTGGATGCAAACTATTTGTTATCAGTAACACAACATCCACAATCCACCATATCCCTAACCCACCCAAAGTGAGTAACTTGCCCACCGCAGTACCAGTTTGACCGAGGCAAAACCGATCCATTCCCAGAAAACCTAATAATATACTATATATTAATGTAGTCGTAAAATAGTGTCCCGAATAACGCACACAGGGAAAACCGTCCTTCAAAAAGACTCTGTCCCCGTGACATTCAATGTTACTTAAAACTTCACATTGCACTTTTGTTCTCTCCACATCTTCATATCTGACGCCTCCAAACTTGACGCAGCCATGACCAGCAACTTCTCGCGCTGAATGGTTCCCTTTATGGTCCAAAGGCTCCTTACAATTTAGGAATTCGATGGGTAGAAAGTTGCATTTCACCAGTGGACCCAATGGTCGATACCGTTCATCAGAGTAGGGATTACTTTCGGAGAATCCGGTAGGTATCAAAGCAAGGATGATAACTAAGAAATTGCTGAAGTATTGTTCGTATTGCATTTTTCGATATTTCAAGTCATTTTCATTTCAGCAAAAAAGAAAACGAAGATTGCAATGCAAAATAATAACAATACAAGTGTCAATGTCAAAATTGTCAAACACATTACAATGAACATCACTGACGGAGAAGTTTTAATGCAATGCTGGATGGATAGCGCTGGATAATTTTCATTTTTGCCAGAGGTACTATTTTTCAAACGCGGAGTCACCAAACGAACGGTTTTTTGTATGGGAAAACCATTCTTTTGGTGACTCCGCGTTTCAAAAATGGCACTTCAGTACTAGCCCGTGCAACTAGCTTATGAACGCTGCTGTTGCTGATTTCAGAACACAGAACTTTAATGTCACGTTTGACAGTGACAGTTGTGTTTCAACCCGTGAAGGCAGGACCAGGACGATTTGTAATGATTTTATTTTAGCAATTATTTATCTAAAGTTGAGAGTGCAAATTAAACAATGGAAGTGTTCAACAAGTTTTATTCATCGGTCAGTAATACTGTGTCGCAGTTGTCGGGTGTGTTGCCTGGGAATCCTGTGACAAGGGAGTTTGAGGCTACGCAATACATCGCAAGTGCTGGGCCAGGTAATCTCAACAAATTTCATTGTTCCTAAATTCCTATTAGGTTTTAAAACTCTTTTTTACATGGCATATCAATTTCAGGTTTGTTATGGAAGATTTACAAGGGCTACAAGAAGTCAACGAAACAGGAAGCATCAATTTTCGTATTCGAAAAGAAACAACTTGATAGATGGACAAAGGCTGACAGGGATATTATGTTGGACACGTTAAAGCGTGGTATCGTCCAGCTGACGAAGCTACGGCACCCTCAGATCCTCACTGTTCAGCACAGCCTCGAAGAGAGCCGAGAAAGCTTAGCATTTGCCACTGAACCAGTTTTCGCTAGTCTTGCAAACGTTTTAGGCAACACTGAGAATATGCCACAACCTATTCCTAACCATTTACAGAATTACAAACTCTATGAGCTTGAAATAAAGTATGGTTTGATGCAAGTAGCTGAAGGGTTAGCATTTCTCCACAATGACGTAAAACTTATGCATCGCAACATATGTCCGGAGTCAATTATTGTCAATCAGCAAGGAGCTTGGAAGATATTTGGATTTGATTTCTGTATTGCAAATCAAAATTCTACTGGCGCGGCTCCGTACTGGCCGTTTAACGAGTATTGTCAAGCTATGCATCCGTTGACGCAGCCGTTGCTTGACTACTTAGCTCCAGAGTATATGCTGTCTGCGTCACATTCCCCTGCCAGTGACATTTACTCCTTAGGCATGATGATATACGTGTTACACAGTACGGGATATCAAACGTTAGGGAATATAGGGAATGATTACATGAAGTTTAAGAGATTTGCAAATGAGTTGAGGAATCTGCCCCCATCTCGGTTGTCTTGTGTGGCAGAGGGCCTGAAGGAGTATGTCAAGCTGATGTTGAATGTAACTCCAGAGCTGAGGCCAGATCCGCATCAATTTCTGAAGGTAAATACTTCACATTGTGATAAGTCAAAATTAATATACTTAGGTCATTTTTTTATTTATTTATTTATAACCCTATACACTGATACAATACATACAATATACATATAAAAAAACAACATAATTTTTAGTCTTCGGCATCAGCGCATCCTTTAGACGCATAGGCACAATATAGATATCATACAGTATTGTATCTTCATACAAACGGTCGGAACGCAAGTTATACCTACGCGCCTCGAAGGTCGGTATACACTTGTTCCGTGACTCGGTATACAAACAGCCGAGAATGCGTCGCTGTGGCGAACGGTGTTTTGATGCAAGCAGTAGTCGTGCGATAATAATATAGCGAAACAGACAATATTGTGCTGTTTTTGGTTGTTTAAACTCGTCGGTTAAGCACACAGAGATAACATTTTTTAGGTTACCTCAAAACTCCGAAAGGTAAGTAAGACTAATAAAAATAGTTTTTATATATGTACCTACTAGTATGTTGTTTATTTTTTTAAATAGGCAAGTATTTCCCTTTTTCCACAAATACCTAGATTAAAAAATAAATAAGTGATAATGTTGAAAGATTTAATACATAACACGAGTAAGCTATCTTACCTATGCTCGCGATAAAAAAAAACTAGCTAAGTAGTTGTTTCCTAGGCTACATATCTACTTACTGATGTGGGTACTTAGCTACTTACATATATTATTGAAATAAAATATCATTACAAATGATTATAATGATATTATAACAATTATTACCGACCTTTTAGTTACCTACCTAGTAAGATTTACGCTAAGTAGAACTACCTATAATTTTTAAGTGAGATTTTGTAGTAGGGTTTTGATTGCTGTAGGAAGCGTATGCGATGATATGGTTAATGTAAAGTTACGTTCGCAGCGTTTCAATATGGGATGGTAAACAAAAAAAAATTGTTTCGAGTTGCTTTGTGCTGTATGTAGGGATTGTAATCCGACCGGACTGAACAAACCAGAATAACTTACCGTTCCTTTTTAACCGACTTCTAAAAAGGAGGCAATCAATTCGTCGCGATCTTTTTAGGGTTCCGTACCCAAAGGGTAAAAACGGGACCCTATTACTGAGACTTCACTTTCTGTCCGTCTGTCTGTCACCAGGCTGTATCTCAAGAACCGCAATAGCTAGACAGTTGAAATTTTCACAAATCATGTATTCCTGTTGCCGTCATAACAACAAATACTAAAAACAAAACAAAATAAATATTTAAGGGATATTAAATATGATAATAATCAAAAACATAACATGTATTTTTATTTAACGCTATCTTTTTCATTTACCTTACAATCACAAAACTAGTTACTCAAGTAGGTACATGAAATTAACCGTTTCTTTACCGTGCCGTCAATACCAGACACAATAGTAAGACAATGAACGTGGACATTTATTAATGTCGTGCGGGTCTTGACTGGTTAAAATACTGTAGACGGGCAGCCCTAGCGCACGCGTGGCGTAGGTATATTTTTCAAGGACAGCGCCGAGTTGCAATACTGTCTGTACTGTGGCATAGGCCTCCCCCAACTGTTTCCATCTTTCTCTGGTTACTACTTAGGTCATATGTATTAATAAATTTTTCATATTTTAATATAGGTATTTTCTGATTCTAAATTATGCTAATTTTACTGTCACTTGGTGTTTATGTACTTGGTATTGTTTGGAATAGAGGAGAGAGGAAAGTCAGAAGCGGAGCTAATAGACCACATCAAGGAAACTATAATTGAATCAGGAACACACCTGGATAGCCAGGAAATCAAAAATGTTTATAGAATCGGCAAGAAAAATAACAAAACCAGACCCGTTATAGTCTCTCTCACATCCATGTGGAAAAAACATCTGATATTGAAAAATAAAGCTAAACTACCACAAGGAATTTATGTTAAGGAAGACTACTCTAAAGAAGTACTCGAAAAGCGGAAGCAGTTACAACCTCAAATGGAAGAAGAAAGGAAGAAGGGAAACATTGCTTTTATAAAGCATGATAAATTAATAGTTAAGAAACCAGCAGACAGAAACAATGATAAAAGGAAAAGGGAAGACTCAGGCTCACCAACCACCTCAAGGCAGAAAAAGTTAAACACCAAAGACATCCCAACACCCCCAACCAGCAAGGGAATAGTTAAAGAAGCCATAAAGCCCAGTATTCTTAACTATGTTGGTCGAGCAAGAGCTTCTTCTCTATCTGAGGCCCCAAAAAACTGATGAAGACCACCGGCAGCCAAAACCAACCACAAGACATTACTAAAAACACCAAAACAACCAAAAACGGAAAATGCACCCCAAGCCGGCTGGTCAGGCTGGTCACCGTGGGGGAAGACGACCAAAACCCTCCAACTAATCTACTGAAAAATAAACGCCAAAAGAAAAATATAATATACATTGCAACATATAATACGCTAACCCTGAGAACCAATGAAAGCCTGACGGAACTGATCATGGCTCTTAAGGACATGGAATGGTCAATAGTGGGTCTGAGTGAAGTTCGACGCCTAGGGGAGAGTATAGAAGATCATGGAGATTTTGTATTCTTCTACCGGGGAGACACACCAGGCATGTATGGAACAGGTTTTCTAATAAAGAAAGAATTAAAACCCTTTATTGACGAATTCATTGGAGTCTCAGAGCGTATTGTTATACTTAATTTAAAGCTACCTCCAAATAACGAAAAGTGGACAATTATTCAAATTTACTCTCCGACTGAACAATCAAGTAAAGCAGAAATAGACTCATTTTACTCTATGCTAGTAGATGCAGTAAGGGACTACTCATATAACAATTTAATAGTAATGGGAGACTTTAACGCTAGAACAGGGAAAAGGGGAGAAGGAGAGGAAATTGTATTAGGTCCGTATTGTACAGGAAAAAGAACTAGAAATGGGGAAAAGCTTATACAACTAGCTTATGAGAACAACTTAAAAATACTAAACACTGAATACAGGAAACGAGAAAATAACAGATGGACATGGATATCTCCAGAAGGTTACAAAACCGAGATAGACTACATATTGACAAATAAAAGTAAAAGATTTGAAGATTGCAGAGTGGTAAATAAAATTAATTTTAACACCAACCACAGAATGGTTAGAGCCAAATTACAATTAAACGCTCCCAAGAATAAAAGACCTTTCATGATGAAACAAATTAACAATACGGCACTTGAAAGTACTGATGAACTAAAAGAAAAATTGCAACATTTCATAGAAAATACAAAGGAATTAGATATACAAAGTAAATATAATAAATTTGAAGAACTTTTACACACAAACAAAAAAGGCAAATCTGAAAGCAGGTATGAAAGGATAAAATGGCTCACAAACAAAACTAAGGAACTACTGACAAAAAGAGCAGAATTATTAGCAATCCCTAAAAAGACAAAAACCATAAGAAATGAAATAAGCAAGGTAAGCAAAAAAATCAAAATACAAATGAGAAGAGATCATCAGAAATATAGATTGGAACACCTAGAAAAATGCATAGAAAAGACTGGAGGCACTAAAAAAGCAGCCAAACAGCTATTAGTAAAACAAGACTGGATACCAAATTTAAAAAATAAAAACCAAAAATGCGAGAAGCGACGCCAAGACATCATGTCAATAGCAACCAACTTTTTCACAGAACTTTACGAGAGAAAAGGAACTACACAAATAACAATCCCAACAGAAGATATGCAAGTGCCAGACATCATAGATGCAGAAATAGAATTAGCGTTGAAAACTCAAAAGAAGGATAAAGCCCCAGGAGCAGACTGTATCAGCAACGAGTTCCTCATCCTTAATAAAGACCACCTAATTCCAATTCTCAAACATATATTTAATGAAGTACTACAAAGCGAGAAAATACCTAGCCAATGGACTTTATCAAACATTATACTGTTGCATAAAAAAGGAGACAAAAATGATATAAATAATTATAGACCTATTAGCCTATCATCAAATATTTATAAAATCTTCATAAAAGTCATACTCAACAGAATATCCATGACCCTTGAAGAAAACCAACCAAGAGAACAGGCAGGATTTAGGAGCGGATACTCGACCTTAGACCATATTCATGTTATCAAGCAATTATTTGAAAAGGGTAAGGAATATAATATAACCTTTTATTGCTGCTTTGTAGATTACAGTAAAGCCTTTGACACAATAGAACATGACAGTATTTGGCAAGCATTAATGAATAAAGGCGTTGAACTTAAATATATCAGAATACTTAAAAACATTTATGATAATAGCAAAGCAAAAATTAAATTAGAAAAGGAAGGTAAGGAGATAAAAATAGAAAGAGGGGTCCGCCAGGGAGACCCTATCTCACCGAAGCTCTTCACAGCAGTTCTAGAAGAAGTCTTTCGTAAATTGGACTGGGAGGAATGTGGACTGTCTATCAATGGCAAAAACATATCGCACTTAAGGTTCGCAGACGATTTAATCATCCTGTCGCCAACTAGTGAGGGACTACAAGCAATGCTCAACGATCTAGATAGGGAAGGTCGTAAGGTGGGACTGAACATGAACGCGCAAAAGACCAAAGCCATGACAAATGGGGAACAAGAACCAATTTCAATTAATAATAACCAAATCGAATATGTAAATGAATATGTATACCTAGGCCAAACAATCTCTCCCTTGGATACAACTACAAAAGAAATAGACAGACGCATTGGTAATGCCTGGAAACAATATTGGAGCCAAAAGGAGATAATGAAAAATAAGGAAACAAGGATGACCATCAAAAGGAAACTGTTTGATACCAGCATATTACCTATACTTACATATGGCTGCCAAACATGGGCTCTCACTAAAGCACACATGAAAAAGCTACAAACTTGCCAAAACTCGATGGATAGGAGCATGATGGGAAAAAGGCTGTCTGATAGAATAAGAATTGTAAACTTAAGAAAATACACAAAAACAAAGGATGTAACAAGAACTGTAACAAAATTGAAATGGAAGTGGGCAGGACATACAATCAGAGGAAAGGAAAAATGGTCTCAATCAATAATGAACTGGTTCACAAGTTACAGAAAACGTAAGCGAGGCAGGCCATCTCGAAGGTGGGTGGACGACATCAAAGCTGTTGCAGGCAACACATGGACCAGAGTGGCTAAGGATAGAGAGAAATGGAGGCAGTTGGAGGAGGCCTTTGCCAACCTATGGCATACAGACAGAGGAGGCGATGATAGTGTATAAGTGTTAGATTTAAGTTTGAAATGTAAAAAATGTCTGAATAAAGGCTATTATTATTATTATTATTGGTGTTTATGAAAGTTTTAGTCTGTTTTATCATTGATTTTTTGATTAGATGTAAACGAGCTAAAATAAATGATGTTATGTTAATGAAATAAAAACTACATCTGGCCTTATTTGATAGTTAATTGTATTTTTTTATGGAAATCCTTGGAAGAGGCTTTAATAAAGAACTTTCCAACAACTCATGTCTAAACAAACATTGAGTCAAATAGCACTCTGAATATCAGTTTTTCTGCAATCATTTTAAAATCACATTCAAAGTGGATTTGATTACATGACGTTTTATTCTATGAATAGTATACCAAATAATTTATCCTTACTATTACACCTGATTTCCACGGGGGTAACCAGACGTACATAAATAAATAAATATATAGGGACAAATTACACTGATTGAACTAACCCCTAAGTAAGTTCTTGACTTGTGTTATATGGGATACTAACTCAACGATACTATATTTTATGACAAATACATATATAGATGAGATAATCATCCAAAACCCAAGAAAATTTGAAAAAGGCCATTTTCTAACTTGCCCTGACTACGCCATGGAGGTCGTCAAAAGATATGGATTTAATTTTTAATTTTATCACATTACAGATACCATATTTTGAAGACGTAGGAGTGAAAACCCTCAACTACCTAGACTCACTATTCCAATGGGACAACTTGCAAAAGTCACAGTTCTACAAAGGCCTACCACAAATCATACAAAAGATGCCACATCGTATATGCATATATCGGATCCTGCCATGTCTCACGAAAGAGTTTGTCAACCCTCCAATGGTGCCATTCGTCCTACCAAATGTTTTACTCATCGCCGAAAACTCAAGTAAAGAGGAATACATAAAATACATCCTGCCAGTGTTGAAACCGGTAATGGTGATACAAGACCCGATACAAATATTACTTATATTTATGCAAAAGATGGAGCTGTTGCTCAAATTGACTCCAGGGGATGAGGTTAAAAGTGATATCTTGCCGATGTTGTACCGAGCTTTAGAATCTGATGCGCAACAAATACAAGAACTATGTCTGCTAGTGTTGCCAACTTTTGCATCATTGATAGACTATCCGGCGATGAAGAATGCTCTATTGCCACGAATAAAGAAGCTGTGTATGAGTACGAATTATATCTCGGTGCGAGTGAATTGTTTGCTTTGCCTTGGGAAACTGTTGGAGCATTTGGACAAATGGCTGGTGCTGGATGAGATTATACCGTTCCTGCCGCAGATACCGTCGAGGGAACCTGCTGTGTTGATGGGAATTTTAGGTAAGTGAGTCATCATTTCAGTTCAACTTTTTCTGGTACTCTTTTTTACCGCGAGACTTTATATCAGTTGTCGTGCGCATAAAAAATCTAAAATAAGTGCAATTGCCTCCGTGATGTAGTGGTTAGAGCGTTCGGCTTATATCCGGAGGTCGCGGGTTCGATTCCCGGCGGGGGCAACGACTTTGTGTTGTTGTTCTAGTTTGGTTAGGACATTGTAGGCTGATCACCTGATTGTCTGATAATTAAGATGATCCGTGCTTCGGAGGGCACGTTAAGCCATCGGTTCCGGTCACTGTCTTTGACATTGGTCGTTACCTAAAACCATGTCAGTGGCCTTTAAGGCGGTTTAAAAACTCTGACACTAGTGTTAGTCACTAATACACACGATAAGAAGAAGATCTAAAATAAGTACCTACAACCAAAAAGGGATGTCAATACTTCTATGCAACAGGAGCAGTGGTGTTTTGTCGGATATATCCGACGCTCACGAAATGGGCACGTCAATGTTTGTCGGATATATCCGACCGCTCACGAAATGGGCACGTAAATCCGACGTTCGCAGTAAAAAGGTTAAAAATATTTGAAAATAGGAAATAGGGCTATACTATAATGGTGCACAAAAGTTAGATAATACATAATCGAAGTCCCCTATGAGGCTGGCATTGTCGTACCAAGTGAACTGAAGCCCCGGTAACTTAAATAATAGAAAAAAAAAATCATATTTTTCATCAAATTATCATTTAGATAAGGAATAGCTACAATACTAACAAACAATGCTATTTGTGCCAGCTGAGAAAAATTATACATACATACATAATATCACGCCTGTTTCCCGCAGGGGTAGGCAGAGACTATGGACCTCCACTCACTACGATCCGGACAAACCTCTTTTGCTTCATCTAAACTCATCAATCTCTTCATACATGCCCTTCGGTTACGGGTACTTTTTACCTCTCCTTTTTTTAGAACGTCTGCAATTTGGTCGCAGAAAGTTCGCCGAGGCCGACCCTTTCCTACTGTTCCTTTCACATTTGTTATATAAATATTTTTCGTCAATCTCTTTTCATCCATCCTTTCTACATGCCCAAACCATCTTAACATCCCTTTCTCTATTTTTGTCACAACATCCTCTTTTACTTCACACCGCTCCCTTATGGCATCATTCCGTATTCGATCTTTCAAGGAAACACAAAAAAAAATATATATATATAAATAGCTTGAATTCTTATATAATTTGTTCAAATTGTTTGCAATGTTAGCGGTCCAACAAATTCGGCCCTAATGGGCAAGGCAACTGTAATTTTAATTATGTCCCTTACTTTTCAGGTATATACAAATTGGCGCTTAGCCACAAGAAACTGGGCATAACCAAGGAGGTGATGGCCACAAAGGTGCTACCGTTCCTCATTCCACTCTGCGTTGAGAACGGCCTCACACTGAACCAGTTCAATGCCCTCATAACGCTCGTCAAGCAGATGATCTCCAAGGTGGAGACGGAACACAGGGCCAAGTTGGAGCAGCTCAATTCTATACAGAATGAGTCCAAGTACGATTTTTTTTTCAGTTTTTCTTTTTACACTAGAAATTGAATACCAGCTAAAAAAAATATTTTTGGCTCTTTAAATTAGATAGCTTGTTAAAAAGTATGGTATACATATTTTTCTTTCCTCTGATGAGCTAATAATGACGAAGACACATCACTTTTAAATTTCTCGTGACGTCACGATAATTAATGATTTTTACCAAAGTGGGTACTTGTATTTATTCTACGACCAAAGTGACTTAAATCAACCCCACTCCGAAACTTCAAAGCACTATCTTTGTGAGATTTTACTACTTTTACAAAACGAAAAATTATGGGTGCTTAATTTTTGGATATCTAGATGTCGGCTAATATCTCTGGGCTTTGTTAGCACATCGACGGCAACCAATTAACCGAATGGTCTATATCTCCTCGGATACCCTCAGATGTCCCTACGTAATTAAAATTAAACAAGCATTTATTGGACGATCTCCGTGGCGTAGTGGTCGCCATGCTAGTCCGCCACCCAGAGATTCGGGTTCGATCCCCGGTCAGGACAAGTTTAAAAATGGCCTTTTTCAAATTTTCCTGGGTCTTGGATGTTTATCTATATAAGTAATAAATAAAATAAAATAAATAAAATAGCCATTTATTCTACTACCATTTACCAGTTATCATAGTTGTCAAATTTTTTCTTACAATTTCATAAAATAATATGTGATGAAATTATTTTTCCTTGGATGGATCGTCAAATTTATACATATGCATGTCAATTGTAGTAATTTAATTTAATTGTCAATTTTTATATTAATTGTATGTGTATATTTCTTGGATTTTGTTATGTCATATAAATTAAAATCTTAAACATATATCTCACCACTTCTGATTTATGTATATTATGTAATCTTTATTCCTCGTAGGTAGTAGTCGCCTCTTTGGCGTAGGCCTCCCCCAAAGTTCTCCAGGATGTTCGCTCTCTAGTCTTATGCACCCAGTCATGTCCTGCTATTTTCCTAAATATATCTCGCCATCTTGTTTTTGGCCTTCCTCTACTTCTTTTGTTATTTCTTGGAATCCATTCTGTCATCTTCTTAGTTAGTCTTAAATTGTTCATTCTGTATACGTGTCCTGCCCATTTCCATTTAAGTTGTCTTGTTCTGTACCTAACATCTGTCACTCGCGTTCTAGCTCTAATTTTCTTGTTGTTAATTTTGTCCGATATTTTTATACCAAGCATGCTCCTCTCCATGCGCCTTTGACATACAGCAAGTCTATCTTCATCCTCTTTTCTTAAAGACCAGGTCTGGCAACCGTAGGTGATGCATGGGAGGATTGCTACATCAAACAATTTTTTCTTAATTTTGATATCCACGTCCTTATTTTTCATTATTTCTTTTAAACTCCAGTACTTTTTCCATGCTAGAGCGATTCGTCTGAGTACCTCATTCTCAGTACAGTTCTCAAAAGATACCAGCTGCCCCAGGTAAATATAACTTTGTACGTACTCTATCGACTCTCCATCAACGACAATCTCCTGACAAAGGCTGTTAGTTAATATCTTCGTCTTTGAAGCATTTAAAAACAAACCCACCTTTTTACTTTCTCTGACCAATTCGTTCAGCATGCATTCAAGGTCCAATGCGTTTTCAGCAAAAACGACAATATCGTCTGCAAAACGTAAGTGACTCATGTACTCGCCGTTTACACTCACTCCTTTTCCTTCCCATTTCAAATTTCGAAACACTGATTCGAGTACCGCTGTAAACAATTTTGGAGAGAGAGGGTCTCCTTGCCTTACTCCTTTGTTTATGAAAAACTCGGGTCCCTCCTTCTCTAGCTTGACGGTAGCTTTGCATTTTGAGTACAGATCTCGTAGTATGTTAATGTATTTCTCATGAATTCCTTGTTCTGCTAGAGCTTTCCAAATGGCATCGTGATCAAGGGAGTCAAAAGCCTTCTTGTAGTCTATAAAACACATGTAGAGTTCTTTATTGTATTCATTGGACTTTTCTATTAATTGTGTCACTACTTGGATGTGGTCTATGGTTGAGAAATGTTTCCGAAATCCTGCCTGCTCTTGTTGTTGGTTTTCGTCGAGTGTCTTAGTTATCCTGTTCAAGATTATCTTGGAGAAAATTTTATAAATATTTGACATAATGCTGATCGGTCTAAAGTTGTTAAGATCGTTTTTGTCTCCTTTCTTATGTAATAGGATTATTGTTGATTTTCCCCATTGTTCAGGTATTTCCTCGCTTTCTAGGACGTTGTTAAATAGCATTTGAAGCGGTTGCTGAAGGGTTTCACTGTAGGCTTTCAAAACTTCATTGAGAACGTTGTCTTCCCCTGGCGCTTTATCATTTTTTTGAGTACTAATGGCATACTGTATTTCCGATATTAGAATATGTTGCGGTTTTTCTTCAGGGTTGCTCTCGTTTGACCTGGATACTTCGAGCTGCCTTCCGGTATCCAACGTACATGTGTATAGTTGCTTGTAGAAGTTTGTTGCCTCATTTAAGATGTCTGGTCGCCTTGAAAGGGTTGTCCCCGATTTGTCTTTTATATTTACTGTCCATTCCTTTTTGTCTCTTAATTCTTTGTATGCTTTCTTTATGGCTCCTTTATTTTTTATAAAATCTTCAAGTACTTCTTGTCTATGTCTTCTTTTTTCACGTGTAATATTTTTGTTTATTTGTTTGCTTATTTCGGATATCTTTGCCTTTGTATCTCTTGTTCTATTCTGTCTATATAAAATCTTTCTTTGTTCTAATAAATGTCGAGTTTCGGTAGTTATCAAATCGTTTTTCTTTTTATTTCTTTTTGGGATTTCCTCCATGAGTATGTCCATTTCTTTCAATAGGTTTTCATATTGTGTCTGGATATCAGGTGCCTCGTTTATTGCTGCCGCAAATCGCTCTTCCCAGTGTTTTCCCTCCTCGCGCGATACCATAGGCAGATTTCTTGTACATGGTCTTTTTTTGAAATATCTTCTTTTGCGTTTAGAATTCAAGTATACTTTATCTCTATCTATATAAGTATTTGTTATGAAATATTGTATCGTTGAGTGGGTATCCATAACACAAGTCTCGAACTTACTTTGGGGCTAGCTCAATTAGTGTAATTTGTCCCTATATATTTATTTATTTATAATACAAGCATTTGTTCGCAGAGTAATGGAACAAGCACTGTCCTCTACGTCAGACACACTAGTCCCGGCGCCAGCGGCTCAGACTGACATAGACAAGATGTTCTCCGGCCTAGGCCTGGATTCATTCTCTTTCAGCAAGCCTGCGGAGAAGGTGGAACCGGTCATGCCCAGTGTTGGAGACGGCTCGCTCAGCATCGAGGACAAACAGAGGTTGGTTTTGTTTTTCGTGTGTGATGCCCGAGTAATTTACTCACTCAATTGATAATAAGATCGTATTACCATAGCCTTAGAATCCCCTTACCCTAGACCTTTCCATACACACATAGTCTACGTTTTATTTTGAAACCACATGTCAGATTTCAGTAACAATTTGTAATTTTTAAGAAATTGCAATTATATATAGTAATAATTGGTTTCCCACGGTAAAATTATGAACTGAAAAGAAAATATAAGGATGTAGAAGTTTCCCATACTAAATTTGTCTGTCTGAAACCAATTATGATAATAGCAGTATCTTAGAAATTACAAAATTTTGCCGAAATCGGTCATGTTGTTTCGAAATAAAACGTAGACTACGTTTGTATGGAAAAGTGTAGTTTAGTCTAGGGTAAGTGGCCGCTTATTACGTTTAAATATGACAAAATGCTCGCGTTTCGCAGTTTATGCTAATAGTTTATTTTCGAGTGTCATAAAAATATATTTTCCGTTACTGTCCTCTCTGTCTGAACTGACCCTATGTGGCCACCATTACACCTGTGTCAGATTTTTTAAGCTGACGTCTAACATAGCTTGACAACTGCTATACAATGAGCTGAAAACAACAGCTTTACGTGCCTTCCGAAGCATGGGCGGGCTAGAGAACTCGCTTTCTCGTTAAAAAAAAGGCATCGAAATAAGTTAAAGCGCTAAGATGCCATACAGACAGACAGACATTAGCGTCAAACTTTACTTAACTTCCGTCTTTAGTAAATAGTGTAAATGATTAAAAAAACTGCATTCCGCCTCTCGTATTACTGTTGCATAAACTTTTGTTACAAAATAACAATTATTTTTAAAGTCAAAATTAATTTGTGGTAACTATTTATTAAATATCTGTACTTTTTACCCACAGATTAGCCCAACAACAGGAGACAGTCAGGAAATTCTCCCAACAGCCGCCCCCCACAGCGATAGCGGCGCCACCGCGGCAAACGCCCAAACCAGTCGACCTCACAAGCTCACTGCTACAGTCCAACCTCACACAACTCACCAATAAACCCATACAACCAACACCGCAAGTCAACAGGCCGAACTACAACATAAACGTACCAACACAAGGTTACACGTCACTAACACAAAGTTACACGTCACCAACACAAAGTTACACATCACCAACTCAAAGTTACACATCACCAACACAAAGTTACACTTCACCCACACAAAGTTACACGTCACCAACACAGAATATACCTACGGGTTTCAACTCGCAACCGGCTTTGCCTCCAAACACAGGGTGGACGGGTAATCCGGGGAATTTTAACAACAAATGGGCTAATAACCAAGATCAGGGTGGTAAACAAGACTGGTCCGCGTTCGAATCTCTGCTGCCGGGCAACCAGCCGCAGAATAATAATCAGAACGGTAATAATAATATTAAGAAGTTAAGTAGCAGTGAAATGATGGATTTGTTAAGTTAAAACCTGGTTAAAACCGAAATGGTGGACTTTGGCTGCCATATTCATAAAAATCTGCGCTCTTTATTTTAGTCATATAATGACTAAAAAAACTGTAATCGCTACCATTAAAAGTAGCATAGACTTTTGATAACTTTCGAAAAGAATTTTCGCAGGTAGCAGACTTTTGTGAATGTGGCTTTTTTATTTTTCTCCATTTTTCCGGCTTGCGAATTTCTAACCCTTTTTGGGACACTTACATGGACGGAAAACCATTATAGTCGTGTTGGTGTCTCGCAAAGGGTTAAATATGTACCTAACTTTTTCTGTAAACAAATGAAAAGGCGTATTTTATTTTTCGACTCAATTTAGTTAGAAGTTAGTAATCAAATCAATCATAATCAATTTTAAATTAATATTATACGATTATTAGAAAAAAATTTTGAATTATTTTATGCTATTTATTTTTTTATTTTATGGCATTATTGTTTCTATGAAGTTGGATTTTATTTTAGGCGTCTTGTTTTCTAAATCAATATAATATTATACATTCCTTAGTAGGTGCAAATCATGAGGGTATACAGCATTTTAATTAAATATAACAGGTATTTGTTAGAAAAATATTTTATTCGCTATAATGTATCCTACTTATAATATACGTATAGAATATATTAACTATATTTTGCTCGATTTATTCGGATCTGTTGTAGAAATGATTTTTTGTCAATTTCGATGTATTTTTACTGTTTCAAAGTTACAGCAGAACCGAAAATGAACCCCAATCAGAAATACTATTAGGTCAATGTTTTGTCTCAAATCAGTCCAGCATATTACCAGGTCTATGTCCACTGCTGGACTAGTCCAGCATATAACCAGGTCTATGTCCACTGCTGGACTTAGGTCTCCCTTGGTTGGTTTATTTATTTAACCTTTAATGAACAAAATACAATTGTATAGCACAATAGGCGGACTTAATGCTAGAGCATTCCTTACTGACGACCAACTTTTAGGTGTTAGAAAACTTAAAGGGAGACGAAATATAGTGGAACAATTTTAAGGGTAAATTCAGTTCATGATACCTAGGGAAATATTACATAGTTTCAGTAAAAAATTCGTGCCTCAGAAGGCACGATAAGCCATTGGTCCCGGCTGTCATCATTGTACTGAAAAATCTGACACCTGTGTTAGCACACATACGAAAAACGAAACAAAGTAAGAAAAAATTACAGACAGACTGGTAAATCACGCTACATATTGAAAGGGGGCACTCGGGACTTGATTCTCATTCCAAATAAAATAATCGGCCAAGTGCGTGTCGGGCCACGCGCAGTGTAGGGTTCCGTAGTTTCGAATGCCAACTTTGAGTTTATGCCACTAAAAACGTTTAAAAACTAATTATCTATTGAATTTGTATGAAATTTCTTTTTCCGAGTACATTTTATAAGTTGATCGCCTCTAACTTTTTAATTTGTATACCCTACTTAGCTCTGATAGTTTTCCTTTAAACTACATTATATATACTATAGCTGTGAATTTTTTCACGTGGCCATATATAACCGTTTAGCAGATAGAGGGGGGGACACTTGCCTCCAACAAAAATTTGCAAAAAAATTTTGCTTTAAGCCCAAATATTTCAGAAACGGATCCCTAAATCCAAAAACGGTGTTAACAAGCTCACAATTTTTTTTAAAGGCCTATTCAACGACATCCCACACAATGTGTTTGTCGAGAAAAAAAATATTGAATATCTCTTTACTTGTATGGCAGCTAACCTAAAAAAAAATATTTTTCCAGATTTTATTTTACGACTTTTTCGCCATGATTAAGATACATATCCATGCCAAATTACAGCTTTCTAGTACTTATAGTTTCTGAGTCGGACCGCGGTCGCACAGACAGACAGACAGACGGACATGGCAAAACTATAAGGGTTCCTTGTTTACTACGGAACCCTAAAAAAGTGTGTGTTATACTTCTTTGGCGTGAACATAGATACAGTACAGCCAGATCGTGGGCTAACTTCATACTGTTCCTTTTTTATGTCGGCGTGCGCGCGCATCGTAAAAATTCACACTCATAATTGTTCCCAATTGCGCTAAAAGAAGTTTAACTTAAAAAAAAAATAGATGCTTTAAAGGAAACCAAATTATCATAAAAACAAAAAGTAAGGACATTCGCTCTGGGCGCGATGATAAGCTTAGTCACAACGAGCCGAGTTAGGTAGGTACCGAGTCCTGCGGTTGCCTCGGCCGCAGGGAAGCTAAGAGGAACCCATTGCCCGGGTTGAAGCTTAGGCCTCCCCGGGCCCGGCGGAGGCCATTCCTGGCGGGAATGGCCTGGCTGTGAGGGAAGGGGGTGACGACGACCTCCCTACCATCACAGCCGTGGTAGGGGTCGCGGGGGAAGAGGAGTGTCGGTGTTTCGTTGCCGCTCGCCCTATCCTCCGCGACCAAGCGCGGCCGTGGCGCTTGGCACGGCATCGGTGGGGCCGCAGGGGAAGAGGAGTGTCGGTGTTACGTTGCCGCTCTCCCTATCCCCTGCGGCCGGCTGTGTGGGCCCCGGTCGCCGTCAGGTGGACTGGGGCAGGGCCTGCTTCCGCAGGCCCCAAATTATGAGGGCTGGTTGGACGGTGGAAACGGGATTCCATCGTCCAACGGACAGCCCTCCGGAGTGGAAGGCAGGCGCGTGTGCGTGTCAGCGCGCCTGTCCTTGGGCCAAGAGGCCAAGGCGGCGGTTACTCCGGCCCCTCTGATTCAGCAGAGGGTGCCGTGAGGCCGTTGGCGAGCCGGGGCCGCTTAAGTAGCGGCCGGCCGCGCCGGGGCTGTGGAGCATGAAGAAGCACACGGTCCCGGCCGATAGCGGCTGAGAGGTGACACCGCGGAGTTTTTAGTGGTAACACCACATAACCTTACCGGTGTCCCGTAACCGGTAAGGTATCCGAAGGGATTTTCTCCGCGTCAAAAAAAAAAAAAGGTAGGTACCGAGCGCGTAACGAGCGCGCGGTTTTCAAACATTCCGCGAATTTTCGCACTCATTTTATATTTTTTGACGTTTCTTGTGATTATGATTCATTATGTCTTTAAAAGACAGGTGATTTACCAGTCAGCCCGTATATTTTTACTAATAAAAATAATGATTTACAAGTGTAACTAGTACGGAACATATCCGCAGTGATAAATTACGGCTTTATATTTTTCTGTTTGGGGTTTCAATATCTAATGTTATGTACAAAAGCTTGAATTATGTTAAAGTACTTATATATAGTTTATGCACGGTAACTAGAAACTCAGATTTATAATTTTATTTATAAACTCGTATTCTAAACAAGTGATCTCTTATAATAAAGTGAACTTATAAATCTAAACATTTTGTTTTAAATTAAATTAATGGTATGTATACAAAAGTAAGTACTTACTTAAGAGGCATTTCACATTTAGTTAGCTGTCTCGCTCGCACAAGCACAATATTTTTTTTTAAATTACTAATAATGTGTGTGAAACACTTTTCTATAAATTAAATGTGCGAGCGAGACAGCCAACCAAATGTGAAATGCCTCATAACTGTCATATTCAGAAAAGGCTAGCAACCCATCACTATATTGATTCCATTGTTCCACCATCAGGCTGAAATGGTCTGGGCTCCGATCGACCCCGTTGGATAAAAACTTACTTACAGTCAATTTTATATTTGACACGTATTATAATATAGATTTATACCAAGATAGATGCGACACAAGGGAAATATTTTTTTTATACAGCCTTTTAAATTAGATGGGTTGACTCGTAGATAAAATCGATATTATCATGTGACATGCTAGCTCCTTCCATATTATATGGAATCTATGAAATGTTAATGTTCATCTATGGAAGTCGAAGCCAAAAGTAATGCTGTATAGATTATATATAACTTAAGTAGCTGTGGGTGGGTACGCTTAACCCTTTAACCACAAAGGTCGGATTTATGCAACAAACATACATACATACATAATATCACCCCCTTTCCCACAGGGGAAGGCAGAGACTTGCTACGATCCTGACAAACATTTCAGTAAGAAATTTCATTGTCAGATAAATCCGACGTTTGCGGTGAAAGGATCTATAATACTTGGTCTAACTACCGCTGCCTTCTGAAAGACGCGGCTAAGAACACAATCCCAGTAACCAGCTGCAGAATACTAGCGGTGACGAAGCAAGTGCTCAGTTCGTAGTTCCTCGCCAGCGCCCAGATTAAAATAAAGATGGCCGCTATCGTGTTGGCGAAGGTAATGGTAGCAGTTGATGAAAATTCGTTTAGGGTGCTGTTGTAGAGAGGTTGCTGGAGGATGCAGGCGGCGGCGGTGGACGCGGCCGCTACTGTGCACCAGTAGACTAGGAAGCTCATGCTTTGTGATAGGGTTATACCTGGAAACGAAAGGTTAGCTTGAACTATGGACTGTGAAAATGTTGTACGAAAATGACGGAATACTTTTATTTCAAGATATCTTAGGTATTTTTAGTCAGTCAGGAAGATTTTATTTCTTGTAGTGTATCATTTTTAGGGTTCCGTAGCCAAATGGCAAAAACGGAACCCTTATAGATTCGTCATGTCTGTCTGTCTGTCTGTCCGTCCGTATGTCACAGGCACTTTATTTCGAAACTATAAGACCTATTCTGTTGAAACTTGGTAAGTAGATGTATTATGTAAACCGCATTAAGGTTTTGACACAAAAATAGAAAAAAAACAGTAAATTTTGGGGGCTCCCCATACTTAAAACTGAATCTCAAAAATTTATTTTTCATCAAACCCATGCGTGTGGGGTATCTATGGATAGGTCTTCAAAAATGATATTGAGGTTTCTAATATCATTTTTTTCTAAAGCGAATACTTTGCGCGGGAGACACTTCCAAAGTGGAAAAAAGTGTGTCCCCCCCCCCGTAACTTCTAAAATAAGGAAATTATAAAACTAAAAAAAATATATAATGTTCATTACTATGAAAACTACCAGCGAAAATTGGTTTGAACGATATCTAGTAAGTAGTTTTTTTTTAATACGTCATAAATCATAAACGACAATTTACCTTTCATTCAATCAACTCAAATATAAAAATTAAAAAAAACATACTACAAGACTTTTATATTATGTTGTTGGCTACTACGGAACCCTTCATGGGCGAGTCCGACTCGCACTTGGCCGCTTATTTTTTAAAGGTTGCCACTGCTTGTATTCTAAATCTTTGATACCAGTACAGCGATACACAAGCTATTCGCTACTAGTCTCTGTCGCTACTAGACTTCATCTTTATAAATAAATATATAGGGACAAATTACACAGATCGAGCTAGCCCCAAAGTAAGTTCGAGACTTGTGTTATGGGATACTAACTCAACGATACTATATTTTATAACAAATACATATATAGATAAACATCCAAGACCCAGGACAATTTGAAAAAGGCCATTTTTCAACTTGCCCTGACCGGGAATCGAACCCGGGACCTCAGGGTGGCGGACTAGCATGGTGACCACTACGCCACGGAGGTCGTCAATCTTTAGCTGCGTTGTTTTTGGGGTTTATGGGGTTTTACAGACCGGCTGGCGGCGACCGGCTACCTGACGTGTGGTAGTGAGTAGGTATTTACCATAAAAGGAGATGGCGCCAATTATACAGCAGATGCTGCACAGCCGGGCCTTTTGGTTGAAGGACTGGGGCAACACCACGCAAAGCAGAATGAAGCAGAGAGCTAATCCATGGGCCACGGTCACCATTTGGGCCACCTGGAAAAGAAATAGTTGATTGTGACAAAGCCCATTAGTTCTTAGAAACTTTCAGCAACTGACTTTTTCAAAGAAATATTTACTTACCCCCCAAATATTTAAACTATTATTTTTGTACCAGAAGTAGATCGGGAACAGCAAACCAAGAATAAGCATTGAAAATGTCGTGCAGAGATGCAGTAGCGAGTATAAGTAGAAGTTGATATCTATCAGCATATTGGCTACCGTGATGAAATGCTTTTTCAACATGGCTGTTCTTCTCGCGGTTCCAGCAGTCATGTCAGCCGAAAACACCGTATTATCATCAAGAGCATTCACTGTTGTTTCTCTGTACAAGGGCTGGGGATTCGGCGCATCTCTGTCAATACTTTCCAATTCTTGATAAGCCCCTATCCTGCTATAACTAGTTATATCCAGAGTCCCAAAATCTGACGAGAATCTATCAGAACCATTATACATTTCACTGAAATCTGACGAAAATCGACGACTATTTGAAATAGTTCTTTCGCGTTGTTGTACTACTGGATCTAATATTTCATTAGCGTGTTGTCTAGAGTTGTAGACAACGACGTCTGTAGGATCTTCTTGCGTGCTAGGACCTTCAGTGACTTGTGAAACAGTTGGGGGTTCGTTCCGAGTTTGGTTTGAAAAGATGATTTCATCTTCATCATCGCCTGCGACGGTAATTCTCCTGTATGTTGTTCTGATAACTTTTTCAATGTAGACTGGGCGGGTGTAAGAGGCTAAGAAGAAGCAGTTTTGCATCAGTATGGCTCCGTAGATCATGACTACGACGTCGCCAGTGAACTTGGTGAGCATGAAGCCGAGAACTATGGGAACTATACAGTTGCCGATGGAAGGCGCTATCCGGACCAATCTCTGGGCAATGGGCAGGTTGTCTCTAAAGTAGATTGTAATGATCACTTCGGTCTGTTGGCCGGTTAATGCGCAACCCATTCCTGAAATGAGGGAGTTAATAAATTAATAAATATTTTTTTTACGGGAAAATTACTCTGATTGAGTAACTAAGTTTTAAGGTAAGTTCGAGACTTGTGTTATGGGATAATAACTCAACGATACTATATTTTATAACAAATACACATATAGATAAACATCCAAGACCCAGGACAATTTGGAAAAGGCTATTTTCCAACTTGCACTGACCGGGAATCGGATCCGGGACCTCTGGGTGGCGGACTAGCATGGTGACCACTATGCCACTGAGGTCGTTAAGGAAGGGAGTTAATCCTTATGTACCTATATTGGGAGGTGAAATGCAATACACTAAGTTTATCAAGGGATGGGCGTAATCTTAAACATCATCCTGGACCCTTACTTCGAAAGCGGCACGACAGCCATACGTAAATACGTCTCCGTGTTTTTTTTGTCATATGGTACGAAAGAAATGACATAGGTAGATTAGGACGATACATCGGATGACTATCGTGGTATTTGTGGAGTAACTTTCTTGTTTCTAATTAGGTACCTAGCGTGATGATTTAATTTCCATTTCACAGCAAAGACGATATAATATTATTGAATCTATGTCTCACAGTCATCCTCTGATTTGTATTACTCGTTCCCGATAGGTATAAACGATTGCATAAGTGTGACATAACAAGAAGGTATTCTATTCATACTTCCTTTTGTTGATAAATAAATAAATATATAGGGACAAATTACACAGATTGAGCTAGCCCCAAAGTAAGTTAAGTTCGAGACTTGTGTTATGACTTATGGGATACTAACTCAAGGATACTATATTTTATAACAAATATATATATAAATAAACATCTAAGACCCAGGACAATTTGAAAAAGGCCATTTTCCAACTTGCCAGTGATCGAACCCGGGACCTCTTAGTGGCGGACTAGCATGGTGCACTACGCCACGGAAGTCGTCAAACCTACCTTTTGTTCATAAAGTTAACAAATCTATTTATGACGTCAACTCTATTCAACAGGTGATTCATATTTTTCCACGTAGGCGTAGGTAGATATATAATAAAAGCGCGCGATACTTTGGTACTTGTCCTTTATGCTCAATCTAATCAGAAAATACTAGGAATCTGATGTGTGTGTGCCGCTGCGTTTTGGCGACGTGACTTGCATTAAGCATTTGCATACAAAATACAACGCGCCACAGGTGCGAAAATCGCTGCCATTTATAGTATACCGATAAATACCAAATACATACGTAAATCATTCTTTATTTATAACCATTGTAAACAACTATTTAATTACGTAGTTTAGTACTCTGTGCATTTATTGTTACAGTCTTGATAAATTTTATTGAATAGATTTATGAACGAAGTAAATAAGAATACAATAGCACAATTAACAGTAGTCTTAATTGTCGACAGACGTTCCATTCTAAGAATAATAATAACTATCTATTAGGAGTAGAATAGAACCAATACGGCCTTGTGATGATAAGCGAACCAAAATATAGCTACCGTGAGACCGTGACTATTCGTGACTGCATTGTTACAGTTTGTTTGTGATACGGCAATTAGCATTGCATTTGTCATACATCATTAGTAAATAATGTCTTATAAGTTTATAGACTACAAAAATATAACAAAATTACAGTGCAGGTAAAAATCTGCACAGTTGTATAATACTTATAATTATGTACTTATTTAGGTAAGCTTATTTTTTGTTGAAAGATATCAAATATGGACATAAAAATAGAGCTACTTAAAATCAGCAAAAATAATTACATTCTACTTCATTTTGACGACCTCCGTGGGGCGTAGTGGTCACCATGCTCGTTCGCCACCCAGAGGTCCCGGTTTCGATTCCCGGTCAGGGCAAGTTGGAAAATGGCCTTTTTCAAATTGTCCTGGGTCTTGAATGTTTATCTACTTATATATGTATTTGTTATAAAATATAGTATCGTTGAGTTAGTATCCCATAACAAGTCTCGAACTTACTTTGGGGCTAGCTCAATCAGTGTAATTTGTCCCTACCTATATATATATTTATTTATTTACTTACTTCCTACTAAAATGCGACACAGTAAAAGTTTGTATCGATGTTTGTTCCGCTTTCACACCAAAACTGCTGAACGGATTGGAATGAAATTTTACATTCTAATAGCTTATTATCTGGATTAACACATAAAAATATGTTAACTCCGAAAAAATTAAACTTTCTAGCTTAAAAAATTAAACTTAGCTAGTATAAAATATAAGTCAGGTCACTCAGGTCAGAAAAGCTATTCATAAGTGGCCCAAATTCAAGTTGTTACTTACTTACGTCACAGAATTAATAATAGTATTACATACTTACGTGACAAAAATAATTTAAATAGGTGGACTCAAAGATTTTTTTTATCAGCCGTGGCTGTAAGTCACAGGCCTAATAAAAAAATCTCAGCTTGTGACTAGTCTATTTATTTAAAGGTCTGTGCAAAACAAACACCAACACGGCCTACCTATAAGACAATATTGACAATGACTAACCTGTGAAAAGTCCCGCAAAAACATTCACTATTTGGTCATTACTGTCAGCATCTGTTGAATAACTAGACAGCAGCACTCCTGCGACGGTGAGGCACAGCCCTGCCAGAGCCATAAACCTTGGCATGTTAAAGGTCTTCACGATAGCCCTGCTCCACGACTCTAGAAGCAGCTTTACCACTAAAGCCATAACGGGAACTAACGCTATATCGACTTCCCATATTTTTAAATTCCCGACTTGTTCCTGGCCATCTGTGATTATCGCCTTCAAGATGATCAGACCGTATAAAGTCACTGTTGCCGGCACTGTTATATGGTAAATCACTGCAGAAACCACTATCAGCCACCCGTAACCACCATCAGGTGGAGTTGGGCCGATCTCCGGCTGAGAAGCTACCACTCTGTCCAAGTGTAGATCTTCAACACGATTTTCGGCTTGTTCAGAACGAGGCACACCTGGATTACTCCCATCTGCCATGTTTTTATAAGATCACCAATATTTTCATAACTGAAACGTGCAATGGACGGTGAGATATCAGTACAAAATGGGTGTGTTATCTTTCTTATCATTATCATTTCTGTAATCATTTGTTCTACTTTTTCAAAATCACCGCCATGGTGTTAGTGGATTAAAAAAAACATTTTTAGTGTTATGTATCAAAAATTGATTTGAAAACTATTATATTCCAAACAATGATGGTTATTCATAAAATTATTTATTATATAAAAATTAAATAAAACAAATTAAATGTATGTATGTATGTAGCACTAGCTACCTACCAATTTGTAATTTTGTACAGATAATTTTATGAAACTCGGTTATTCTTTGTTTCTGAACGAAAGTCATTTGGGATAATACGACCAAATAAAAATGTGTACAATAATTTAGTTCAAAAAGAGAAAGCAATAGTTTTATAACTAGAAATGAAAGAGGCAAAGAGCCAATGATTATTTGATGATAGACAATTTGTTTTAGTCGTGTAATGCAATATGAATTCTCCGCACGAGCAATCATTTATATTTTATACGACGCTCTAATTAGAAAATTCTTGTGATATTTCAATAATGCAAAGGTGAATTGACTTGTAGTTGTAATGTAAGTGCAATCGATACAAATTACAGCAGTGTATACATACATTGTGTCATTTTGCTAGTGTAAAATGGTGAACTTCCGCGAAGCCTTTTAATTGCTTTGCGTGTGGTATTCCAGGTTCGTCAAGGGTTGTGCCCATGGCTGAGGCTGTATTGTGGAGCGTTTTAGACTATTATAGCCATGGAGACGGAGTCCGTGAGGTCTGAGCTGAGCAGTCGGTCGCGAAGGAGTTCGAGACATAGGCAACATACTCACCGAAGCACCCGGTAAGTGTCTCTAATTTTAGTCTTGTTTATCCTTACAATTTGTAAACACTTCGATACTTACACCTTTTTTCTCCCTTACGGAGTAGACAGTCGACGTTTAGCAAGTTTGTGGTTCTAAAGATGAAAAACTGGAACCTGAAATAGTAGGGGACAAAAGTATACGAAGTAATCATCAAAAGTATATCATCAATATAATTAAACCCAGTTTTACTGTCATGTTTAAGGGATCAAAGATCTCTGTCTCCTTAACAGTTCTTGCATTCCAGTGCTAGACTATCAGATAGTTGATAGTCTAGCAATGGACCAAAATAGGCTGTAAAAAGCAAATACAAGCTAAGCAAAGCATAAAAACATCAAAGAGACCTCTCCAACCCATCTGGCCAGTGAAGAGAGTGTAGGCACAACTCCTCTGTATGCTCTGGTAGTACAGAGAGAGTCTTGCTCCTGCAGTAGAGACAAAAAGATCTGATAATGATGATGAGGCTGTAAAGATCGTAGTTATTCAGTAATTAATAAATAATTTGATTTGTTATAGGAGTACAAAATCTCAGAGAAAAGACTGCGGAGACATGGCACCTTTCCAAACTAGTGTAAACATAAACCCTGAAATGGGCCGAGATGGACAAGAGGTCATTGAAGTACAAATACTGCCGCAAGACGAGAACTGGGGTGAAAACACCACGGCTGTAACCGGGAACACGTCAGAAGGTTCCCAGTCGATGGAAGACGTCAGCAACTGGCCGATGGAATCTGATTCAGGGCTCGGATTTGTGTGTTCAAGATACTTTGGGACCACTGTGGCTTTAGGCCTTTCTTTCGTGTCGTTTGTGAGCCCTTTAGCAATGGTTGTGTTGCCGAAGATAGGCTTTTTCCCTGGATTATCAGACAACATAGCAATCCAGCCAAGCCAAAGGATACAACTCTTAGCATGCACTGCCGAATGCAAAGGAATTTTACTATCACTAGCATTCAAACTAGTTTTACTTGCTATAGGAGTCTGGGCTGTATTTCTTAGGCCAAGAAATGCTATATTCCCACGGATATTTGTCTTCCGTGCAATGACATTAGTTATATTAGCAGTTTGTACGTTTTCGTACTGGCTTTTTTACATAGTTCAGATAACGGAGGCCTCGAAAGCTTTAGCTGTAGGTGAAGAAGCTATAGATTATAATTCCTTAGTGTCTTACGTATCAAGCTTTTCTGACACATTGTTGTTTATACATTATATTGCGGTAATATTAATGGAGATTCGTCATCTGGAGCCTGTTTATTATATAAAGATTGTACGAAGCCCTGATGGCGAGAGTAGGTCATACTCTATCGGGCAGCTCAGCATTCAAAGAGCAGCTGTGTGGGTGTTACAGAAGTATTATACGGAGTTTCCGATATATAATCCATATTTGGAGAAGATACCGATATCAAAGTCTCAAAGGAAGGGACAGTCTAATATTAAATTCTATGATGTGGATGGTTCCAACACTAATGCGCCTTCAGGACAAGCTAGGTAAGTTTCAAATGATTTTTTTTGGGATGTTTCTAAGAGGTGTTTATATTGGGTGTACTACTCTCACTTTTGCGAAATCAGTATTTGATAATTAAAGGGTCAATAATTTTTTTTTTGTCACACATTGGAAAATATGCAATACAATATAATACAATACAAATACTCTTTATTGCACCATAAACAAAAGGAAATACAAAACAGAAAAAGAAATAAAGACAGAAGGCGGACTTATCGCATAGCATTCTCTTTAAGTCAACCTTTGGGTAGAGGGAGAAGTGAATATTTAAGAGAGGCGGTAAATAGAATTAAAAAAAAGGAAGACGTCCAAAAATACAATAACTAATAACTTTATCAATACAACTGACATGGTTTTGTTTGATATCCTGCCCACTATTTAATAATTAGTTATTCAATAAACATATACTTATCAGCCTAATAAATATGTGATCGACGAAATGTTGCAAGATTGTTACTTTTTATATTTTCTTAGGCTACTTAGACTGGATTCCAAACACATTTACTTTGAAAACAAAAGCGTCATGCTTTTTTAAAGGTTAAATAGCGCTCCTAATATCAGTTTTTCTGCATTAATAAATCTATAAAACAACATTGAAAATGGATATTGATCAATGAAAAGTGACACCATTTTGTGACGTTTCCCAAATCTTATCTATAAAAATAAATTGATGCCAAAATGTTTTATATCGTATTTTGTATTTGTCATCTTCTTCCATGCTGGTCTGGGAGAAAAGAAAAAACTTAGAATATACCACCTGCTTCTCTTCCTGGGCAGATCGTAAGAGCCGATCGAGGGAATGGGAAAAAAATCAAATCATTTTAACAGGCGATGCGGCTACCCATCACTGTTTTGATTGCTTCATCCACCTTCTTGCCTCATCATCATCATCATCATTTCAGCCGCATAGCGTCCACTGCTGGACATAGGCCTCTCCCAAAGATTTCCAAAATGACCGATCTTGAGCTGCTTGCATCCAGCGCCTTCCAGCGACCTTGGTTAGGTCGTCAGACCACCTTGTGGGTGGGTGTACGCTTCGCTTGCCTATACGTGGTCGCCATTCGAGAACCCTTTCGCCCTATCGGCCATCGGTTCGTCGGGCTATGTGTCCCGCCCACTGCCATTTCAACGAGCTAATCCGCTGGGCTATGTCAGTGACTTTAGTTCTCCTACGAATCTCCTCATTTCTGATTCGATCACGTAAAGAAACACCGAGCATAGCCCTCTCCATAGCGCGTTGCACGACCTTGAGCCTTCTTATGAGACCCATAGTAAGGGACCATGTTTCAGAGCCATAAGTCATCACTGGTAACACACATTGGTTGTAAACTTTAGTCTTAAGACACTGAGGTATATTTGACGAGAAGACACTTCGTAGCTTCCCGAACGCTGCCCAGCCGAGTCGGATTCGTCTAGAGACCTCTTCCTCGAAGCTGGAACATCCTGCCTGGATCAATTGACCCAGGTAGATATACTGGTCTACAACTTCGAGGGTGGAGCTCCCAACACAAACAGGTAGGGGCGCAACATGGACATTCGACATTACTTTCGTTTTGTCCATGTTCATTTTAAGGCCCACTTGTTGGGAAACTCGATTAAGTGGGCCTTAAAATGAACATGGACAAAACGAAAGTAATGTCGAATGTCCATGTTGCGTACCTTCTTGCCTACATCAAGCTAAAAGCGGCCTTTAAGTCTTGCATCCCTAGGCTTTGTCTGCGAGGAGCTGCAAGACTCAAAATGCTCTGTCTGCTCCATTAAGGATAAAGACGTGATAGTATTTATGTATGTTGTATTTGTAGATCAACGACGGGCTCATGTACGGGCAGCGCGTCGGGCCGCCGCCGCGACTCGGGCTCTGCGCACAACGAGCGCTACTACGAGGAGGCGGAGCGCGAGCGGCGCGTGCGCAAGCGCAGGGCGCGGCTGCTCAGCGCCGCTGACGACGCCTTCGCGCATGTGCGCAGGGTCCGGGTGTCCAGTGCTAACGGTGAGGACTGTCCTGATTTCAATCGCTTATTTATTATATATCAAAAGTAGGCGGTATTTACATTGTGCGAGCAAAGTTCGTATGTAAGTTTGAAGAGAGAGAGAGGAGATGAGAGGGAGAGGAGAGGCCTCGAGGACATTATGTGGCTGAAATGATGATGGTATGTAAGTTTTTCTTAGTTGTATTTGTGTTGTTTACTTTTATATATTATTTGTACGGTATCATTCTGTAACTTTATATTGTACCACTTCTACCCCAAGTGCATAAATAAGTAAACATTTCTTTTAATTACTGGCTGGTTGACTAAAAACTGATATTAATAGTGCTGTTTGACTTCAAAAAAGTACGACGTCACGCTTTCGTACTTCATACAAATCCCATAAAAAAAGTCTATTTTGACGTTTAAAAAAGTGTCTGATTTGAGTTGTGATGTAACGGGTTGTTCTGTTCCGCAGGCGGCGCGCTGGGCCCGCGCGAGGCGGCGGCGGCGGTGTTCCCGTCGCTGGCGCGCGCGCTGCAGAAGTACCTGCGCGCCACACGCCAGCAGCCGCGCCACTCCGCCGACTCGGTGAGCGTTGCTTAACTGTCATTGTTATTACTCCGTCTTTTACATTATACAAAAATAATGGACCCATATTTTTCAATCACCTAAATCAATCCTAATTTTTTCACTTTTTTATTACTAATCCTAACTATACAATGAAAGTGTAGGTCCTGTGATTTCTTCAAGGGAGCTTCTGGCGACAAATCTATACAAGTCCACTGGTTTTCATAGCCGATTTAAACTTCTCACATATTGACTACGTGTACGAGCATTTATAACACCAAACTACACCAATTTCATATTATAAACTCCACTAAACTAAAGCTAAACAAAGCTTAAAACCATTATGAGACCTCTCTAACCCGTCTAGCCAGCGTGGAGAGTGTAGGCCAAATCCTCTGACTGCGAAATACGGTTCTAGTAGTGCAGAGAGGGTCGTGTTCCTGCAGTGGAGACTAAAAAGACCTAATGATGATGATACCATATTCAACTAAGAACATCAATTATTTGTATATTACCAGGTGCTGGCACACCTCGCTCGCTGTCTGTCCCAAGACGCCTCCCCTCGCTCCTTCCTCGAGCCATTCCTCGTGGAAGGCCCCGTTCTAGCCAACGACCAAGAAGTCCGTCCCATCCAACGCTGGTCACTCATCTCCGATGAGTTGCTAGCACGCCCTCTAGCGGACAACATCGAGTTCCAACTCAGGCAAGGTGACATCTCTCTCATTTGCTCCATCAAACAGCTCCCCAAGTTCAGTCTCACCGAGGAGGTTGTGGACCCGAAGAGCAACAGGTTCGTTCTTCGGCTGAACTCGGAGACGTCCGTTTGACAGTACGAAAGAGACGAGCATAGGCTTGTATGACATTTAGAAGTTTTTTAGGTTGTATTTTCAAATGAGGACTCTTTGTATGACAGTGTAAGGTTGCATATAGATGTGGAGGCTTATGTTGAATGGCAAAAGGGGAGTGGTGTTTGAGGATTGTTGACTTGACCAATTCACTCATCCCTGAACACCACTATGCCCAGTTCCTCTTCAATCGAAACGCAGCCTTATGCCGAGGTTTTATTGAAAATAGAAAGTGCTTTGACGACAAACGTAAATAGTTATTGCTGGTGTTTTGTACACTAAATACTCTTTCACATTCATAATTATAGTACTTTACTATTTTTGTTTCAATATTACCAATTATGTTAAGAAAAAACAACAAAACTTATGTAACTTAAGAGTAAATTCATGCCACGCGGTATTATAAAATAATGTCTAGTCTGCTTCTCTTATTTGTCGTTTTAAAAAACACTTTCCCGCTCATCTCAAATGGGGTGTCGGCGTTAGCATGCTAAAATTTTCACTCTACCGACTCACGGTTTGTGGCAGTTTGTAAGAGCAGCTTTAACACTGGCCACGAGCCAATGACGTGTGATGTCTATAGATACAGATGCGAGTCTTCATTTGGGAATACGCAGCAGATTATGTTAGTAATATAGCAAATATAGCCTTCTTATCAGCGAAGAATACTATGGAAGCATAATCAAACGTATAAAATGACCCCATCATAAGTTCATTCAAGTGGGAACTTACAAAGTATACCTTCGACTCCGAGGCGCAGTGGTCACCATGCTAGTCCGCCACCCAGAGGTCCCGGGTTCGATTCCCGGTCAGGGCAAGTTGGAAAATGGCCTTTTTCAAATTGTCCTGGGTCTTGGATGTTTATCTATATTATATGTTTGTTATAAATATAGTATCGTTGAGTTAGTATCCCATAACACAAGTCTCGAACTTACTTTGGGGCTAGCTCAATCAGTGTAATTTGTCCCTATTATATTTATTTATTTATTATTATTACCTTTTTCCGCCAATACAGTTATTGACATACAATCCGGTAGATGACAATAAGTGAAATCAGACACTTTTTTCTAAACATCAAAACCAACATTTAAGTTACTCTTGCATAGTATTATAGTTCGCTGGTTCTTATGTACGACTTATTTATGAATATTATTCTATAATGTAAGAATGTATTGTGGATTGTATTAGTGCAAATATTACCCTTATTACCAACTTGTTAACGATGTAAAAGCCTTGTTAAGAACTTTGTGGAATTAGGTTTTGTGTGGAAATTGAGGGATTGAGAGAATTGGACATTTTACTATTTATGCTATATATGAATTAGTTAAATAAACGGCCAAGTGCGAGTCGGACTCGCGCACCAAGAGTTCCGTACCATTATCTATAAACAAACAAATACAATACATCTGTGGAAATTTAAACTGTTTAGCTATCACGGGTCATGAGAAAGAGCCTGGTGACACAGCACACAGGTGAGACAGCTGGATAGTGAAGTCTTAGTAATATGGTCTAGTTTATACCCTTTGGGTGCGGAATTCTAAAAAACGAGGTAAGAAGAAAATAGGTACAGTAAAATAACTCCACAGCTTTTTGAATCTCTGTGTGTGAAGTGCAATACTTGTATATATTTTTGGAAAAAATCTCAGTTTAAATGACAAACATAAGTTGATCCAGTGAAATCAAAATAAATTACAGATCTGCCTGCTGGTCAGGTGTTTATTTCACTATAACCTATTATTTCGTTATTTCCAAGACAATATGTATATTTTCACAGTTTTTGGTAAACTAGATAACTAAGTTATAATATAATATAACAAAGTTATGTTACTTACCTAAATTAAATTTGTCATTTCTTTTTTCGTAAAAACTATTAAATTTTTTATATAAGATTTAACAGACTCAATCAGCATTTATTTATTTATTAGGTATTAGAATTATAATAACTTAGTTATTTTTTTTTACTTTAGACATGTACATTGTGTGTCATATATTTTTTATAATTTACTTGTAAGGGTAATATAATTTTAATGGTAAGATAAAGTATGCACAAATATTTTAGAAAATTTTAATTAATTTAGTGTAAAATGTCATAGACGACAATGAGATTATGAACGGATACTCTTATTAATTTATTTATTTACTAAAATATGAAATTAAATGTCATAATTTCACGAAAAAGATAAAATGACTCAATTTGGCATCGTAGTTGAAAATCAGAATGTCACGACCTGATTTTCAAAAATTTAAGACTTCAAGTTAAAGAAGAATGTGCCTATGTATGTAATATTATTTCTAAGAATCTCATACCTACCTACATATCTGAATAATGGATCTAATCATGTTCTAATATTATGTTATGACTGATCTATAAGTATATCAGACGCCGGACAAAACTCGTTATTTATAATTCATGTCTTAAAATTATACTTTGTATTTGAGACAAGAATAATCTTGTATTCAATTTCATTTTTAAACATTTGCTAGCTGTCCATACAAGGAAAACCTTTATCGAATTAAGTTAAAAACAAATTTATGCAAAAAAAAAACTTGCTCACCGCTGTGACTTGAATTTAAATAATGCGTTTTGTTCATGCATGTCACATGACTTATTCCCGTATTTGAATCTCAGTATTTGTAAAGGCAACACTAGTGTAATCATATCATAGGCTAGATAAGTTTATTGTATAGGGTTATTAAGTAAAGTGCGCGATATACGCGGAAGATACTCCTCAGGAACGGGTCAGTTCAGAGAGGAGAGGAGTTTTTTTTGACACTTTAGGCTATGTTAAAACGGTCTTATTTTCAATTGATTTAATAAATTGATCGAGCATTTTTCCTCTCTGTCTAAACTGACCCAACTACTCTAACTGACTACTCTGAAACTACTAACTGGCTACTCTGAAAGTTATCCAACTTGAAAGCAGTATAAAATGTGTTTGTTCGTCACCTGAAATACGTTTTCTACCTTAACCCTTTTACCGCGAGACTTTATATCAGTTGTCGTGCCCCTAGCGCGAGACATGGTAAATTTAACATACATATCTACAACCAAAAACGGATATGGATACATAAGTTATGTGCCATACGAGCATTTTTTTTTCGTCACAAATATGTGACCTTCGCGGAATGGGACCGACAATGTTTGTCCCGTTCTTACTAAATGTATGTGCCCTTACCTTTGTTAGATAGATAGATAAATGATTTATTTGCTCTCTGTAACACACAAATTACATAATTATTATGAGGTAAGGTAATTACAAATTTTAATACTTAGAGCTAAGCATGCATTTGTGTGGCACAGTGCACAAAGGGCTACAGCTCAGCTAAACGTTGTTGTTGTATGCAACAAGGGTAAGAGGACAATGCAGAGCACAAGTAGTAGTAGTAAACTGTCGCGCAACCGTCGCCGACCAGTCGCGACTGAGAAAGAGCCCTTTTTCATTTTACATATAAAAAAACCATTTAAGAATGTGCAGTCAAATATAGATAAAAAGTTTATTTATCAAAATTATAGGCTTAAAATTTATATTGGTTTAAAATTGGATATTTGCAGAGTAAGCCCATAGATTTTTAATATGCTTTTAAAATACTATTGAAAAGATTTTCGACACAATGTTGGGTAGGTGAGTTTAACCACGGAAGAGAAAAACTAGTGAAAGTGCTACTTGACAAAATCAGTGTCGGAACCGTTGTCGCCAAACTCACACAAAATAAATCACTTATCACATTTTCATTACATGTAAACAATTAGTTTGATTGCTTTTTTTATTTAATTTAGCTGAGCCTTTAGACCTCATTCATAAGATTTATTTTGCTACTGTTCAAAAAGAACTTACAATGTTTTGCAATCTGTTGTATAACTTTACGAAAAAATTCTGGTACTTGACCATAGATGGCGTTTTCAAAACAAGCAATTATAAACTTAAGTACGATTAACATAAGGTCCTTATTTGCAGCGAAATATTATTTCGGGATTGAGTGCAGTTGTGCTTAATTATGACACGTGCACCACACCACTTGGCACTTACACAAGTATTTTCTTTTCCATGTGTTCAACTGCTTTTATCACGAAATTAAATATTTTTATAGTATAAAAATAAGCATATTATAACTTCTAATCATAGACTGCTTATAAAAAATTGGATCGTTTTACTCAAGTAAATATTATGGTTGT
The DNA here is from genome assembly GCA_963555685.1 of Acrobasis consociella. Classification (NCBI taxonomy): domain Eukaryota; kingdom Metazoa; phylum Arthropoda; class Insecta; order Lepidoptera; family Pyralidae; genus Acrobasis; species Acrobasis consociella. Next base: position 1,927,833 of record OY743112.1, read on the forward strand.
GCTTAGAACAATTAATAAAATAAACGCAAACTTTATGTCGCTTGGAAATCGATGGACGACCAAAGATTGCTTCAAATGTGCTTCTTGTAACATATCATGTAAAAATCTGCTTCATTATCTCTTAAGACAAAGGAAGACTATGTTGGCTCATCCAGATATTACGTCAGCGATGGGGGAGAAGAGGGGTCATGCGGAAAGTACGTAATGACAGAGTTCGTGTTTTACTAAAAACAGATTTATCAGATCGTAAAAGCCGATCGAGGGAATGGGCAAAAATGCAAATCATGTTAACAGGCGATGCGGCTAGCAACCCATCACTGTATTGATTGCTTTTCCATCTTCTCGCCCACCATGATCATAAAAGTGGCTTTTGGGTCTTGCGGCCCTGGGCTCTGCATAGAACCGCAAGACCCAAAATGCTCTGTCTGCCCCATTAGGGATAAAGACGTGATAGTATGTATGTATGTAGATTTTACCCCCAAACTACACAACCGATTTTGATAAAATTTCTATGGGACCACTTCTGAAGTATACCTTTTCGAACAACACGACTAGGAGGGGGAGCGACACGATAAGTTAAATTTTACGTGATATTATGTGCACGGCAATTCTTTCAGCCGTTTTGGCGTGTAAGCAGAACAGACATTGATATACATACACACAAAACTTTTACATTTATAATATTACACTTTTTCATCATTTCATTTTCACAGAGAAAATAGCAGTCGGATTATTCATCGATTTTTATAACTATAGTCATTCGAAATTTCCACTAATTCGTACTTATCGCGATAAAGACTGAACTATATGATATGTGTTGATAAACCTTTATCTCAAGTGGACTGGTGTTTATCAATAGATAGGGACGCTCAAATACGCCTTGTAAAATGCTTGTGCCTGCTATTATAAGAAATTGTTAGATTTAAATTAGGGTGAAATTGATGTTGTGTGCTATTGTTTACTTTTATTTATACCTCTGGCGCATGATTAGTAGTAGTTTCTCTTGGTCGGGAAGATTTGACGTTACTTGAATAAAGAGTTGTTTGATGGAAAAGTTATTATAGTAGGGGTCAATTAGCAAGTTAAAATAGGTCAATGACCTATATCGATTTGTCGCTAAAGATTTGTACTGCTATGTGAAGCATTGCATTATAAAAGTTATAGGATCACGTCATTCACTTTAGAGAATGAAGCTACTAATCAAGCGCTAGATCTGTAATTAGCTATATGATTTCTTTTTTTATTAGGCACAAATATTTTAAGGAGTGATTCATTCCATCATTTTGAACAACTTTTCTCAACAAATGTTAATGGAAATATGAAAAAAATAAAAAAATATATTTGTGTTAGAACTATTTTTGTATTTCGGTATACATTTATTAGGAAAAGTTGTTCAAAACGATGGACTGAATCACCCCTTAAAATATCTGTACTTAATAAAAAAGACAGTATTGTACAAATCGAGCGATTTTCTACACAAAACGGAAATATTTTGACAAACTAACATCGATAAACAAAGACGTACAAACTACTCCGCACAAAGTTTGCCTGTTAAATATGCACAATTAAGATATTGTAATCATTGTAAAACAATTTGTACACTTTTGTATTTTTAATAAAATACCAGTCGATTTTACGAAGACTTTTATTCAAGACTAGAATTAAATTACCGACTAATATAAAAATTTATTTCTGCTTGTTTATCGCAAACTATACGTAACATTTATTAACTTGTAAATATTTACACTTATACTTTTTTCAATACTGCTAGTGATATATGTTTTGTCGACGACAGAGATCTTTACAGCAAACATAGATTTGATGGTATGGTAAAACTAAATACCGTAGTGGCTATCACAGATGAAATTACTTATACATTAAATATTATAAACATGCCCTAAATCATCTCGATGATTTGAGATTTGTTGGTCTTTAACTATTTCACTTCTGAGATACATGCTATCTCAAATACAATTTTAGTATCTCAACGCCATGAAACCAACAAAACAACGTAACTAAAACACCTTAAGCGCTATCTGACTCACAAACCTAGGCTCCGCAGAGTCTATAAAGTTTATCCTAAACCTTGAGGCCATGCCTGAATTTACCCGGGTCCAGTGGCGCCCCCATTTGAAATAAATTATTTGAAAAGAAACTGTTATATCATTTAAAATGTTGTCTTGACCAAACCTTAGATAAACCTTCAAACTATTGATAAACTAGTGTTTACAGTTTAAAGTGAGAATGTGTGGCTTTTCAACGCACATTAGTTAAAAGTGGCCGTTTTTTGCAAAAGTGCGTAGAAAATCTTCACGTTCTTACTTTAAACTACAAACAGTGGTTCATAAAATAGTTAAAAAGGTTATCAAGGGTTTGGTCAAGACAAAATTTTAAATGATATCACCGTTTCCTTTCAAATGATTTTTTTCAAATGGGGGCGCCACTGAACCCCGGCAAATTCAGGTAGCCTCTTAAGGCGTATTAGGCAATGTGAGTATCGTATATCTCGAATACGGATTATAGAAATGCTTCAAGTAGTTCTTCCTAGGCAGGAAGACGAAGAGCCACAGCACTATCGCTGTCGACGTGATGCAGAAGGTCCCGATAGCGATCTGGAGGCCTACTTGGTGCCGGGGGACTGCACAGCGGAAGTATTTGTTGGGGAGCTCGAAGACCCTGCTGTTGAATAAGGGGCGTGGCTCGGCGCATCTGAAATTGTAAGTTTTGCCACAGAATATGTACTCACGTACAAAAGTCTCTCGGCAAAGGAATTCGAAGAATCTACTCAATCGTTAGCGATGTGGTTTAATTTAGCTCGCGTCAGAACTCTGCACCTTTTCGTTTAGTTATATACCTAGAAGTGCATTGCAAGCCAATTTCATTCTTATTCTCTAGACCTACGATTTATGTCACTAAATTTTCGCGCGCAAATTAATAATGCAGGTATTTTTTTGAAACGGGGACACAGGCCTGGTTTTGCAAAAAATGTCCTTTAATGTTGTCTTAAGATTGAGCTACACCTGTAAGCGGAACTTTCTGTCGCTCATACACGTCATTAGCTAGGGCGAGAGAGCGACGACACGCTATAGCACCAGCCGTGCTAAAGCGTTTCGTCGCTCTCTCGCTTTCGCAAATGACGGTTCTGAGTGACAGAAAAGGATAGCAGCATGCGAAAGTGCTGTTCCGTGCTGACAGCTGTAGCCCAACCCTTAGTAGGGTGGGATAAGGTGAGGAAGAAGAAGACAGTCTGTTAAATCTTCTGAGAAATTGCGCATTGTGTTGCAAATATTCATTGTTGTTATCTTACTTTACAATATCTATTAGTCATTTAGGTATTTGCCAGCAGGTCTTGGACATTGACTTACTACGTGTTCTTCGCTCGCACATATTTTTTATGACGCTTGCACACAAAATGCGCGGCAAAGCGATTATGTACCTTATCTAAAGTTTATTTGCTAAGGAAATTAAAAAAGTCTTCGACTGTCAAAAACGCCATTTAGTGATAAGTAGCGGAACTACCGATATGACTTGATATCTGTATCGCCATCTATTTTGTGCTAGGGAAAGCCCTGACTTTCAAGAGTTAACCCCAAATAACTTTTTAACAGCTAGACATATTTACATCAAACAAAGCTAAGAACCACCGCAAGGGAATTTGCTTTCACGTAAAAACCGCATCGAAATCGGTTTTTTCCGTTCGAACGCTACGATGCCACAGACACACAGACATTAGCGCTCCTTAAACTTATAACACTCCTCTTTTTGTCGGGTGTTATAAAATATAGGCAAGCGCCTGTTAAAGGTCAATGACCGCTATCTTCATATGACTGGCATTTAGTATAATAGATTATATTTTTATCCTTATAAAACGTACATACCCGTTCTATAGCGAACCACGGGCTATATAAGTGTGCAGTGCAATTTGTATGGGAATTTCGTTTTTGTTTTGACTGTTTGTATTATCATTATACTATAGTGAACTAGTATAGTCCGTGGTCCAATTTATTACGGGTATGTCCCTTCCACGTTGTATAGAATTGCATACTTGTGTACTGGTCAATCACTTATAGTTAGCAACATTACATGTAATAAGTCAGTATTGAAAACTGCAATATATTAGTTTTGATAGTACGTATGGCATTACTAAGCATTTTTTAAAGGTCAGGAAGAAAAGTAATTAAAAATATCGTACCTGACATGGTCATAATCGTTCGGCTGAATCTGTAGTCTTTTAATCCACAGGATTCTACAGTCGCACACCCAAGGGTTTCCTTGCAGGTCCAAGTGAACCAGTTGTCCAAAAGGCTCGATCAAATCTTCGTCTAGCCTCGTCAACCTCGAACCACTTATAGACAAACTCTCCAAAACAAAATCATCGGCATCTTCCAACACTTCTTGTCCAAACGCCCATTTACTGAACACAGTCAAATTCTTATTCCTTTCAAGATCCAATTTGATCAGTCCACGCAATGGGGCAAACACAAAGTCTGGCACTTCACTTATCGATAGATTGTTTAGTCTCAGTTCCTTTAATCCAGGGACATTGGAAAAATCCACTTCACTTATATCTCTAATCGGATTATCCGACAAGTCTAAGAATTCTAAAGTTATAGGCAACTCTGGTATTTCACTAAGATGGTTTCCAGATATAATTAAACCTCTTATATCATACGTTTCGGCGAAGAAATTTTCAGGAACGTGGTCTAAGTTGATAGATCTGATGCTGATGCTTTTAATCTTAGCTGCGAGCCCTGAGCTGCTTAGTTCAAATATGTTCTCTTCTTGCAAACTTGCTCCTAAGTCATTGTAGTCCAAAACGAGTTCATTCAAGCTGCTCAAATGATGGAACTTCAGGTTGCTGAAGGATGTAAACAGATTGTTAGCTAGGTTTAGAGCTTCTAACTTCTTAAGGCTTCCGAATGCTTCTTTATCGATGAATTGCAATTGATTGTTGCTTAAATCTAAGAGTTTTAGTTCTGGTAGCTGCAGCGCTTCTACTTCTATTTCAGAGATGGCGTTGTCATTCAAATATAATTCGACGAGTATTTTAGAGTGGAGTAAGTTTGATCGGTGTATTCTTGACAAGTTGCTAGATGATAGGTCTAAAGAGAATACCGTACTTGGGAGAGTGAGTTCTGTCTTGAGTATGTCTTGGTCTTGATAGGTGCAGTGTACTTGATCTCCGAAGTCTTCATTCGATTTTCTGTACCGACACTGGCAGAGGTCACATATTGCCGAGGAGCTTACTCGACTCAGTACCAGTAAAAGAGGTATTAGCACTCGAAACATCTTTGTTGAAGGCGGTCAAAGTGAATCCCACTTTTGTCCGTAGATAGCATTATAAATAACGTCGTTAAACATTATCGCTTCGATAGCACGTTATCTTATCAGGCTATTTATCTTTGTGTTGGATGTTTTGCAGCTTTTTAGGGTAATCCATTCGGCTAGGTTTAAAACTGATTGTAAAAGGAAATTATGATAAGGAAACAGGTGAAATGTTCTAATATTAATTTTAGAAACTGCTCACTTTCTAGTTGAAGCAATACCTATAACATAAACTATATACGTACTACAACTTATACGATATAAATTGCCTTTTTAATTGGTCGAAAGATTACCAATATACTTAATTGTTCTAGAATTGACCTAGATGCTAGTTTGAGCTGACAATTTCGACCATATATAGGCTACCTACATACATTATATACAAAGATCTAAAAATGCAGAAATATCAAACCGTCGAAGAAAACAAAATTAATTTTTAAACCATTATTCACCCAAGATACGACTAGCAACCCGTCAGTATTTTGATTCTTTTTTCTACCTTCTCGCCAATCATCATGCTAGATAAAGACGTGATAGTAGTATGCCATGTGGTTTCCGGCAGAGTAGAATAGGACAACTCAAACTCTTCACGTGGATGTCGTAGAAGCGACTTAGGAAATACGCTAAAAAAGCTTATAAACATCATGAGTCATCTGCAACACATCTGGCCAGCGTGGAGAGTGTAGGCCAAATGCTCTGGCTGCTCTGACCAAATATAGCTCTAGTAGTACAGAGAGAAATCATATAAAGAGGTTAAGAACTTAGCAGAAGGAAGAGAGACATGGAAAGCACTCCACCGACAAGAGCCCAGCTCTTAAATATAAGAAGAAGAAGAAGTACAGAGAGAGTCGTGGTCCTGCAGTGGAGACTAAAAAGACCTGATGATGAATATGCGTATATGTAGTAAGCACTATAGTAAGTCGACGATTTATAATAAAACGGCTTGAGTTTTATTTCTTAATTAAGATATACGGAACAACTACAAGGATATCGTTATTATAGGTACCTAAGTTATTAGTAAACTAATTGAGTTGCAATAAGTAATTCAATTCAAATATATCTTTATTATCATAGGATATTTATAATATCTCTTAATAATCGTCATTATTTTGTTGCACAATTGTTGACGTCAAATGGTTATAATTAAAAAGATTCTTATGGCTAGTCCAGACAGAGGACCGCAGCGGAGAGAATCTTTTTATGACACTCAAAAATAAACTTATAATTAGCATAACTGTAAAACGCAAGCATATTTTTTGTCATGTATAAACGTTTATACACTTTAGGCTATGGTAATACGATCTTATTTTCAATTGAATTAGTAATTTGCTAATCTGATCCTATTAACCCTTGAACCGCGAGCTTCGCATATATGTGACAAACATTGTCGGGCCCATTCCGCGAAGGTCGCATATTTGCGACAAAAAAAATGCTCGTATGGCACATAACTTACGTCTCCATATCCGTTTTTGGTTGTAAATAGGTATGTTAGATTTACCATGTCTCGCGCTGGGGGCACGACAACTGATATAAAGTCTCGCGGTGAAAGGGTTAACACTGCTGTAAAGCCATTACTTAGTTAGGAGACTACTCCATCATGTGTCATTTGCAAAGCTACATACTGAAAAGGGTACTCATTGAACAACTTAATATGCGATAACTCTGAAATAATGGAAAATCAGCCGTTAATTGATAAAAAATCATGTAGATATCTTAATTTGTGGATTTTTTCTTTTGGTGTTAAAAAAACGCTTATTAGGTCATACTACTTTTTCTAGGGATCAAATCAACCAACACCGAAATACGTCACCATTTTGAACAAAATACTGAAAGAGATATTTCTAGAATAATTTAAGGTTATTTACACTTATATTACACTTAATACTGTCAGTATAAAGTACGCTGCCAGCCTGCCTGCTGTCAGCTGTCGTTTCAGTGTGAATTGGGCCTTACTGTTATCAAATTTAATGAAAACTACTAAGACACTTAAGTATAATTACTTTATTATCACTTATTTCAAAATTATTATTTACAACTTCGAATGAAGAGAGACAATAGACAATCTTATTTCAAGAACGATATAAAAAAATATTTTAGCAATATATTATCAGAATTAATTAATTATTTTAACAAGTGGTTTCGACAAGTTAATTATACAGGTAAGATAAGTACGGATACCTAACCTACCTACTTCACACTTATACTATCATAATCTACCTATTTTTAAATTTTCATTTTAATCATATAATTAAATTAAAGCAATATAATTAAAATAATGATGTCTTGCTTGGTCTAAACAAAACGTCGGCCATACAAATCATTTATTGCTTCAATAAAATTGTATTCAAAGGCAAAAAACAGGCATCGTGTAAATGGGCATTTACTCATAAAATCAAAAGTTATATCTAATGCTAAAATCTGCCTCTAGCCGCTTGTACTATGCCTTTCGCCGTCGGATCTTCGTGAGCCTGAAAAAAAAATGATGATAAAGTTTTCTCTCAATATAAATTTTGTCGGTATAGATACAGAATAGTATAATAGAAATCCATTAAAAAGTTATGAGCCATCAAAAATTCGTTTTTCTTAAATTTTTACGCAAATTTAGGCGTAAATAAGTAATAAAAGAAGTGTAAAAAAAACAAAGTGGGGCACTGAGACCTCCTAATTATCGAAGATTTTAGTGAACTTTATTTGTAATTGATTAATGCAGTATTTTTTTGTATGAACCCCTTTTCCAAAAGGACTACACGTATTTTTAGGGTTCCGTAGTAAACAAGGAACCCTTATAGTTTCGCCATGTCTGTCTGTCTGTCTGTCTGTCCGTCCGCGGTCCTACTCAGAAACTAGAAAGCTGTAATTTGGCATGGATATGTAAATCATGGCGAAAAAGTCGTAAAATAAAATAAGGTAAAAAAATGTTTTTAGGGCACCTGCCATACAAGTAAAGAGGAAGTCAATATTTTTTTTTCTCTACAAACATATTGTGTGGGGTATCGTTGAATAGGTTTTTCAAAAATATTGTGAGGGATCAGTGTCTGAAATATTTAGGTTTCAAGTAATTTTTTTTTGTTAAAGTCACGTGTCCCCCCATCTATCTGCTAAACGGTTACATATGGACACTTGAAAAAAATCACAGCTATAGTATATATGATGTAGTTTAAAGGAAAACTATCAGAGCTAAGTAGGGTTAACAAATTAAAAAGTTATAGGTGATCAACTTATAAAATGTACTCGAAAAGGAAAATTTCATACAAATTCAATACTGAGCCGTTTTAGACTGCAAGTTGGCATTTACAACTACGGAACCCTATACTGCGCGTGGCCCGACACGCACTTGGCCAATTATTTTAAGTTATTATTACGATTACCATAATGTGCCGTGCATTTCACCACACTGCTGTCGCCCGCCACAATGTTAGGTGAGACAGAGTGCTTTTTGCCCGCGGCCATCTCTGAGTTCGAGTTCACGGCTAGCTGAACCTTAAGTCCAACTATTGTAGTTTTTGGCTTAATAAAGATTTTAAATAAAACAAAAAAAAAAACAAAAAACAATTGACTTCAATTTCTTTCAGCAGTTTTTCCCATATATCAAAAGTTCTTCATCATGACTTCATCTAATAATAAAAAAGAATAATCAAAATCGCCTCACGGTCGACGAAGATATCGCGTAACATATAAACAAAAAAAAAACATACGCTCGAATTGATAACCCCTTCTTTTTTGAAGTCGGTAAAAAAATAAATAAATGTTTCTTCTTTATTATTAATAAATTTTACCCCGTGTACTTACAGTTGCCCATGAGAGTCAAAAAAATGTTGTAAACGAAGCCAAACCTTGATAACAATAGCGGTCCGTGGCCCCGTGTTCCACAGCTCGCCCTTCTCGTCCACGAAGGCTGCTTCGACCGCCACGGTGTACAGCCCGGGCGAGCTGACGCTGACGAGCTGCTGTGCTGAGAAGAAGTCGCGCACCGGCGTCACCGTCTGCACTGCCGTGAGGACTGGGCTCACGTTTGTGAGCTCCACGGTCTGAAACGTTATTTTTTTAAGTGATTTTATGGATCTTGTCCAAATATAGGATGATTTTAAACCCACTAGCTTTATTGAAATCTTAGAATCAGAATCACTAATAGAACACAAAACTGCAATAAAAAAAATAAAAAAAGTTTTAAAAAAATTATCACGAAAAATCCGCAAATTTTCAATACATGGCCAACCGAATAATGAATGAACTCGCTCAGCCGGCCGCACGGCCGCACACACACACAGCTGATTCACTCCCGCCACGCCGCTACCATTGCTCGTTCGCCTCGCCCGCGCCACCCTGTCGCTAATCGCACGCGCCGCGCCGGCCGCCCCAGTCGGCAGTCGGCAAAACCCTCGCGTCACAGGAGGTTGTGAAAGCTCTTTTCCCGCGCGCGTCTCTTATCTTATCCATAACAATGTCGTATTCCGCACGAGAGTATTACGAAATGGTGCGCATGTATACATTCTAAGTGGGGAAAACTGGGGAAGCCAGGAGGCTCTACGAAAGTGAGAGCATTCCTCGACTTCGTGCTCAAGGCATAACGAATGCTACAGTGGCTCACCGCCAAACGATTGTGGCCGCAAACCAACGGCTTCTCGACTATGGTCAGTTCGAGATACCATCCCATGCATCAGGGTGCGGAGCGCCACGTCTAGTCGTCGAGATAGAAGATGACATCTTCGAGTTTTTTGAGCGGAACCCCCGAGCCAGCCCGCGAGATGCAGCTCGGCGATGCAGAAGCTGTAAATGCTTTATTAATTACCTACTATTCTACGTACCTATCATTTTTATTAGTGTTTAGGTAGGTACCTTATGTTTTTTTCCTTGCTTAGTAACAATAACAGCTTCAGTATTTTGAAGGTACTAAGCCCGTAAAGTACGAAGGGAATTGCGACTTATGATTAGGTATAAAATTAAGACCAAATTCGGCCTTTATTGTTTATCGTTTGTTTACGAAAGTGGCCAACACTGTTTGCAAGATTTTTACAAGCTGCCTTAAGGCAGCTTTACGACGGCTATCTAACGATGATAGCTGAAGGAGGCTGCAAATTTTTATGCCACTTACGGTCACCCATCCTGGTATAGCACACCCAGGACTACTTAACATGCGAAAACGCTAATAAAATACGCACCACGATCGTGCTACTGTGTAAATGGTAGAAACGCGAGGTATAAGCAGCCATTTGAGCATCAAAATGAATTTACCCTTATAAAACGTAATACAATAGGTACGTAACGATAAAGATCAATGACCTTGCGGCGTAAACGCGTCTCGCGCGGCCTTTACCACTACGGGCGCGGCGCGGGCGACAAATTCGTTTATTTTTGGGATATCTTTGACGCCTGATATATTTGGTTTTTACTATGAAACGAGTTAAAAGTAATTCAACATGTATTTTTTATATCACATATAGAGTGCGTTCCTTAAATAAAGCTAGGGAGTTCAAAATCATCCTGTATAAGGTTTAACAAAGTATGTCGAATAAATGTCGAAATATGAAAAATAATTTTTGGCTTCTTTCCAATCTATAGCAATATCTTCTACAAGATGTCGTATGTGTCTCTTTAAGGTAAGAAGTTTTCTCGAAAACTAACCTGCGGATTTTTAATTTTATGCAACAAAACTGTTGTTTTTACATTAAATGAAGTAGTTAAAGTATTTGTAGTCAATTAAAAGGGACGTTCTATATAAAAATCTGACACAAGTGTTAGTAAAACTACATATCGAATACACAAATATATGTCGTGTTATTTCCGGTAGAGTAGAATAGGACTCCAAGTCTTCCCGTGGCTGTCGTAGAAGGCGACTTAGGAAATACAAGCTAAACAAAGCTTATAAACATCACTGAGACCTCTCCAACCCGTCTGGCCAGCGTGGAGAGTGTAGGCAAAGCCCTCTGGCTGCTCCGACCAAGTACGGCTCTGGTAGTACAGAGCGGGTCGTGCTCCTGCAGTGTAGACAACAAAGACCTGATGACGATGCATACACAAAAAAGCAGGGTGTTAATAATGAAAAGATATTTCTTTCTGTATTATATTATTACCTTTTCGTTGGTGCGCGGGTGAGGCGTCGCAGTCACTGTGATCTGAACTCCTTTCACTTGCCGCTGCTTCTGGCGTTTGCTAAAAACGACAGAATTTAAAATTAAAAGTAAATGTTTTATCAGAAAGTTTACAACAAAAGTAGTAACGTAGAGAAGAATGGAAGGAAGAGTTTCGACCTTCAGAACGAGAATGCTTGACCTGGTACACGGACGGTTTGAAGACCAATTTTGGTAAAGGAGCGGGTATCTTTTCAAAGGACAGGCAACTGTATCAAAGCATGGGACGGTATACAACGGTTTCTCAAGCTTAAACATATGAGGTAACTGTGAAATTGTAGAACGGGGTTTAGTAAACCCGCAAATCTATATTTTTAACGGACAGCCAGGCAACTCTCGCAGCCCTTAGTTCCAACAGAATTGATTCCGGACTGGTCTTGGATGGTGTTTGTGCCCAAAATCAGCTGGGAAGTCACAACTAGTTGAGGCTGGTCTGGGTGCTAGGTTATGTTGGTACATGTTTATGTTGGGTTATGTTGGTTATGGCGCAGCCGGTAGTACGACTCCCTTCAGCTTCAAGGCCAGCCTATGCGATAGCGGCAACGCGGCAGTATGTTTCGCAAGCGGTGCTCCACGCCAGTGTCAATCGGCGCTCTCCACGCCGGTGTCAATGACACGCCACTGCAGGCCTTCACAGCTGCGAGGACTAACATACAGATACAGACCTAAGTGGCGCAGCCGGTATAGCGGCAGCATGCTTATCGGGCGGCGCCCTTCACGCCGGAATCAATGACACGCCACTACCAGTGTTCACGGCTGCGAGGACTAACACACAGACCTAAGTGGCGCAGCCGGTAGTACGACGCCCTCCAGCTTCAAGGCCAGCCGGTGCGACAGCGGCAGCGCGGCGGCGTGGTCGGCGGGCGGCGCGCGCCACGCCGGCGTCAGCGACACGCGGCACAGCGCGCCGCCGCCGCGCGCCGCGCACACGCCGCGCGCCCACAGCGCGCCGCCGCTGCACGCCTTCACCGCCGCTAGCACTGCTTCCGCGTGCTACAATACAATAAATATATATAGGGACAAATCACACAGATTGAGCTAGCCCCAAAGTAAGTTCGAGACTTGTGTTATGGGATACTCAACGATGCTATATTTTATAACAAATACATATATAGATAAACATCCAAGACCCAGGACAATTTGAAAAAGGCCATTTTCCAACTTGCCCTGACCGGGGATCGAACCCGGGACCTCTGGGTGGCGGACTAGCATGGTGACCACTACGCCACGGAGAATATATGCACGAAATATCGTAATCAGCAACGATCTTATGATACTATAAAGTTTCAATTAGAAAGAGAAGTCCGAAGGACGAACATTTCAATGCGCTGTATCTTTGTCATTTTTGGTTTCTCAGAGAAAAGAAAAAATACGTGTACAATATTTTTTAATAATCTAACCGATGGACCAAAAATATTTTTCCATTCGTCATGCCTATTGCAACCACGTATAGTATAAGTGTTAAGTGTCTTTCGAAGCACATAGCTACCTACCCTATGTGTGATGCCAGGGTTGGTGGTAGGGTTGTTGAACAGCTTGTTGGAGATGTCGGTGAGCTCTATACTGGCTGCCAGCGCCATCTTCTCCTCTAGTGACGCGGCCTTCACCTCCTTGCTGAGCAGCTCCGAGGGCCGTTCCTGCTGGGTGCATGTCACCCGCTCTAAGAACTGGGCCAGTTGGGCGTATGTGTGCTGAGCACTGGGTTTTGTGAGGAAACCATTTTTAAGCAAAGCATAAGATGTTAAATTTATTTATTAGGACTCTGTTTACTCCATAATAATAAATAAAACAAGTAATTTTTTTTTTATTTAACGGTTTTTTGGTGCTAAAATCTAAAAAATATACTAGAATAAAATCGTGTCATCAGGTCAGAAAACAAAAGATTTGACACACCCCATGATTTTATAAGCTTTTAGTACCAATATTACCATTTAACATATAAAAATTACTCGTTATAATTTTCAAGTTTTAAGTTATTTTTTTCAATTTACTGCATCCTACAAGTCAAGCCTGAATTAAGAAAAATAATTGCGAAAAGGATACATATGCAGGTGTCGCAGCGTGGACTCATCTGCATGGAAAGCGGTCCGTGCGATGTCGGCGTACCGCTGAGCCACGCTCAGCACCGCGCGCGCAGCCTTACGGAGCGCGGCTGCGCACGCGCCGGACTTCGCCGCGGGGTCGCGGGCCGCCTGAATAATACGTCTTTTGTGTTAGGCGAAACTGTGTATTTATATACTCGAAAACACTTCCACTGCTAACAACACACCAAAAATGAAAACAGACGGTGTGTTTTTACACAGTGAAGTTTTGAGACCACGCCACATAGTAAAAATATTTGTATAGCAAGTAAATTGATGAATGTATTTATTTGTTATGAACATTGAAGTCGTATAAGCTTCTACGCTTTGTAATGAGAGAGCGCAGTTTGTAGCTGATATAAATGTCCGCTACAAACTGCGCTCTCTCATTACAGCCTTAATAAATTTCTTGTAGACTTTAATCGAGTTCCCTATGAATTTTGCTACGAACGCTTTCTACGACTACAACTGTCTACGATTCAGTACCTGAGCCTGAGAGTAGAACCTTTTCGCGTTACGAACTTCTCGTAGCCGATAGCCTTATGCGCTACGAAATATACTACGACCGCGATCTACGCACGTTCTGTTTTTTATTTTTATTTATTTTTATTCATGGCAACAAACAGTCATGTACAGATTATAACAATGTTAGTAAAATATGCTTATATGATAGACCTAACAGTGCCAGTTATTTAGGCTTTTTAACAATTATTAACTTAATTAAGAATCCACTGTAGCAGACGCGAATGAACAGATGTGCCTTACTAGGAAAGAGTAAATCAAAACAATTTTTTTTTGTCTGTTTCAGCTTACCTGCGCGTGAGAGTGAGCTATGGCTGGCGGTGGTTGCGTACACAGTGCTCTAGCAGCATGAGCCGTCCTCGCCAGCGCAGACAGCGCTCTAGCTCTAGCGTTCATAGCAGCAGCTGGCAGCGGGGCGCAGCCGGCACAGCCGCCGCAGCCTGCGGCGCAGCCGGCCCCGGCCCCGGCGCCTGCGCCGCCCCAGCCGCTGGAGATCTCCCAGCCCGCACTCGCTGCTTCAAGCGCTAAGATTCCTATACATAAAATAAAATAAATTTGTTAGAAATATTTTACAGGGTTAGGCATTCAAAATGCAGTGCTAAGTTTAAGTATTTAAACTAAACAATGAAATAACCAATGGTGAAACAATACCACGTGAGCGGGGCTTGAAGCAGTGACCTTGGTCTTGATGCGACCATGCTCTGTTTGTAAGAGCATGGACGTATCAAAACCAAGGTTTTTGTTAGAAAGTTACAAATTACCTAATAAAGAAACAAAGTACAAATATAAAATTTCGATAGTACGCTCAATTTTGTTGGTAATTTTTAAACATTGGGTGATTTGTGCGACGTCCTTACTATCTTTTTACCATATGATTGTACCACACACACACACACACACAGGTACGTATGCGCGCACGCACTTACGCACACAAAAATTTGGACTAAGAAGTAATGAAATAAATAAAACATTCTCTACGCTGGATGCAAGCCTCTCTAGATCGGTCATTTTGGAAATCCTTGGTAGAGGCCTATGTCCAATGGACGTTATGCGGCTGAAATGCTAATGATGGTGATGAATTCTCTACGTAAAACAAAAAAATTACCACAAAATGCAATTGGGTATTTTCCTAGTCCAAAAATAAATTATTTTGTACTGATAACAAAATAAAACGTCGCAAAATAATCTCACTTGCCTTTGAACATATCCATTTAAACGTGATTTTAAATTTATTATTGCATAAAAACTGATAATAAGAGCGCTATTTGACTCCAAAAAACAATGACGTCACCTGCCTGTATTTCATACAAAATCCCATAGAAACTGTTTGTTTTGACGTTTAAAAAAAGGATCTGATTTGACTTGTTGGAAAATAGCGTATTTGTACGCAAATAACAGTAAAATATCATCATCATCATCAGGTCCTCCTGTCTCTACTGCAAGAGAACGACCCTCTCTGTACTACCAGAGCCATACTTTATAGAGCAGCCAGAGGACTTGGCCTCAACTCTCCACGCTGGCCAGACGGGTTGGAGAGGTCTCATTGATGTTTATAAGCTTTGTTTAGCTTGTATTTCCTAAGTAACCTACAACATCCATGGGAGGACGTGGAGTGGTCCTATTCTACTCTGCCGGAGACCACACGGCAACAAACTGACCTTGTTTGATCAAAAGCGCGTCGTTGGAGGCCGCGCGGTGCAGCGCAGACAGCCAGCGCTGCGCTGATTCGCTGGGCGCTTCGTCTGCCAACCGCTTTAAGATATCCGCCGCTAGACTGTGGTGGCCATATCTATAAAGACATCATCATCATCATCATCATTCTCCTCGCCATTTCCCTATTTGGGGTCGGCTCTGTATTTCAACTGTTTCCACTTCTCTCTATCATCTTTTCCTTTACGTCCCAAAGGTGAACTGGTAGACAATGCTTAGCATTAAGTTGTACCTTTTGTACTAAAATCTTAAGATTTTAAGTGCAATAAATTAAATAAACAAATATTTGCACTAGCCCTTTATATCTGTGTTTACACATTCTATCCACGTCTTCCTCGGTCTTCCTATCCCTCTGCAGCTCTCCACCTCCAAATGGACCATCCTCTTATTCAGATGTTCGACATATAAAAAACTAAGTACTATATTTTCTGAATGCATTTACTTGCTTTTTAAGATTCCTTACCCAAAGGGATCTTATTACTAATCCCCTCATTAATAAAAAATACAGACGTTTGCTAAACCTATTAAAGTTTGTTTTGTCTCGTTCTTTCAATCCCATTAATAAAACGCGAAAGTTTGTAAGTATTGATGGATGTTTATTACTCTTTCGCGTAAAAACAAATGAAACTTTACAATAATATAGCTTATACATCAGAATAACACATAGGCTACAATTTATAAAGATATTTTGTGATCCTGCGCAGACGAAGTCAGTAGTGTTAAATATTGAAAAGAGGACAAGTGACAAAACATGTTTTTACTAAATAGGTTTAGCAAACGGTTGTTAATTTTAATGAATATGAAGGTAAGACTCCATTATTCGTCTGTGTGTCTGTCTGCCCGTCTGTCTGTCTGTCAGGCTGTACCTCATGAACCGTGATAGCCAGATAGTTGAAATTTTCACAGAACAAAATAAATAATGAAGTAGGGCGCCATACAACAAACGTAACTATTAGATATTGGTACGGAACCACAGAATTAATAATAGTATTACATACAGAACGGAAACTCGCACCGTCCCCCGCAATCTGGTGTCCCCGCAACCCTTCCCCCGTTATTGTGAGGTGTAAGCGGCAGTAAAACAGGGTTATTGGTAGTCGCACGTTGACATTACGCGAGTCACTTAGGATTATTGAATTATAATGGTGAGAAACTGCGTACATTATCATTGTTTATCCACGGAAAACAATAAATAACGAACATTTAATAGATTTCCGAGTGATGAAAACAGGTAAGCAAAGCAACAAATTCTGTGGCGGCGACCCTGATTGTTTAACTCACACATTCGACGTGTGCACGGACGGATTGTTTCGTTTGTAATAGTACTAGGTATATATGCTGCTCCGTTTGTATGAAGTGCCATACCTGTGACGGAACCTTTCGTGTACGAGTCCGACTCGCACTTTTCCAGCTATTTTGTAACTACGCGGTATGTATACAAATTAAGGGTCCTCCGACCCTAGACCAAAATACAACTTTCCATACAAACGTAGTCTACGTTTTATTTCAAAACGACATGTCCGATTTGCAAAATGCAAATCATGTTAACAGGCGATGCGGCTAGCAACCCATCACTGTATTGATTGCTTTTCCATCTTTTCGCCCACCATGACGCTAAAAGTGGCTTTTGGGTCTTGCGGCCCTGGGCTCTGCATAGAACCGCAAGACCCAAAATGCTCTGTCTGCCCCATTAGGGATAAAGACGTGATAGTATGTATGTATGTATGTATGTCCGATTTGGGCAAAATTTTGTAATTTCAAAGATATTGCAATAATCTAGGTTTATAACTAGTTTCCGACAGTAAAAATAAGAACTTGAAAGAGAATATAGTGTTTTATATCATTTTTGACCATTAGTATGGGAAACTTCTAAATCGTTATATTTTCTTTCCAGTTCATAATTTTACTATAGTTATAACCCTAGATAATTGCAATTTCTTTACAATTACCAATTTTTTGCGGAATCTGACATGTGGTTTCAAAATTAAACGTAGACTACGTTTGTATGGAGAAGTCTAGGGTCGGGGGACTCTTAATGTCTTATTGTGGCCGGTAAGATGGTTTTTATGGCTCACGTAGTGGACGTAAATAGCCACTTTTAGGCCTAGGAAGTAAAAACCATACCTGAGGGCCGCTCTCGCCACTCTGTATCTGGTCCAGCCGTCAACACCCCGTATGGTGTCCAAGATCCTCGTCTCCCAGCCGTTGTTGATCTTACAGGTTAAGGCTGTGCCCGCTCGCTCTTGGAACAGCACGGTGCAGAGGAGCACCAACGCCGTACCATCTTCTGAAGGGTTGCCTGTGGGGTTCCTGCAACAAGAGTATGTCCGTAGGCTTGTATAAGATGTGTCAAAATACGGTATTTGCAGTGGCGGATTTACCAATAGGCTCAATAGGCTAGCCTAGAGTAGCACATTTTTTGGGGGCGGCCAATTTCACCCCCCATGCCTCCCCACCTTTCATCGTGCAGGGCAATTGAGAAGATTGAAGGGCGCTTTTGTAATGATATTTAAAAGAACGCAGGTTAGAGGCGACAGAATAAAAATAAATGTAAATCCACCGGGTATTTAATTCATAGTTTTTATTATTCAAATCAAAAAGTAACAAAATCTAAAATTGAGAACGAAGATATTTTTATATCCACCACTACGCCACGGAGGTCGTGAAGGTTATACATATGCTATTTACTTAATAAATGCCACTTACCCACTCTGGCCCCTATGGCCTGCCAGTCGCCTATATGTTGTTGAGTGTTTTTTAGTAAAGAACTAAATAAATAATTATTAATGTAGAAGCTACTCACCCACGTAACGCGTCGTTGAGTACATTAATCAAAGCCGGCATGGCTGGCTGTATGGACTGCGGGCTGTAGGTGCCCCCTCCCAAGGCCGCTAGAGCCTCAAGGAGGGCCAACACTCTGGGCCCCCCGGCCTGCCAGTCGCACTCTTGCAGTTGGGTGCCGAGCATGAGCGCGGTGCGTGGAGCGTATACCGTCGGTTCCGCAGTGCAGAGTTTTACCTGGTCAATTAAATTTATGGGGAACCCATCACTTTATCGCAATTAACTTCAACGATTTTCATTCCCCATAAAACTATTCGCAAATCTTTTAATACAATATTTAACAAATCCTAAAATCTCTTGACATCGAAATTTCATTTACTCGATTATTCGTTATCTACAAACTCAGTCTATCGTTATTTATTTTCTTATTTTATGTATTTTATCGAAATAACGTAACATCAAAGTTTTGTTACCCATAATTTTGTTTCCACGTAAGTTTCAGTTTGCAAAATAGTTGAAACATTTGAAACGAGTGCTAGAAAACTACTATACATTTTCCTAGGTTAGGGCAGACCTATAGGTTAGGTTATGTTAGAACTGCGACCAACACACGCACGAGCCGAGCGAGCGAAGCGAGCGTGCCGCGGCAGCGGCCGGCGAGTGCTAAGACACTTCTTTCCATTTTCCTAGGTTAGGGCAATCCTATAGGTTAGGTTATGTTAGAACTGCGACCAACACACGCACGAGCCGAGCGAGCGAAGCAAGCGTGCCGCGACAGCGGCCGGCGAGTGCTAAGACACTTCTATCCATTTTCCTAGGTTAGGGCAATCCTATATGTTAGGTTATGTTAGAACTGCGACCAACACACGCAAGAGCCGAGCGAGCAAAGCGAGTTATTATGTGTACCGTTAGATATTGAAACATGTTTTTATGAACAGTTTTATCGATAACTTAATATTTTATATGAAATGTTAGTTCGATATACCGTTTTTCTATAAAAGAAAACAATTTTAAAATATATATTTTTTTAAATGTTGTTATTATAATATGAAACTGCGATGATTAACTATTCGTTTTATCAAGAAAAAAATGTTTTAAAAATCGTGGAATAGTTTTCTGGGAAATGAAATTCGATGTCAAAAAAATCTGTATTCTAATAGACACCCAAATTTATGATAACATTACAGTATAACTCATATTTTTATAGTATTTTTCTACTTCTGTGTGTTATCTGTCTTTTAAATAGTCATGAACACTAAAATTTGTTTAAAATTCCGATCGAGTTAGAGCGCACTTCGAGTAAGGTGTGATGGTTTTTGAAAATACCAAATATCAAAATGATGGTGTTTATAAACCAAAGTTTACGCGGACGAAGTCGCGGGCGATATTATTCCAGTTTTCCTATACAGAGGTGTAGTCTTTGCTGTCTTCTGCAGGTCTGATTGCCCTTCGGCAAAGGCCTCGCCTCCAGCAATCAATCCAACTTTTTTTTTCTTCTCGAATTTAGTATACCAACATAATAGTTGAATGGTTCAAATGTGCGGAATGTTTAATATATCCCAGAGCTCAGAGGCCAGGTGCGAGTAAGCATTCCTAGAATTTTCGCAAGTTAAGCCACGCTGGGCGTGGTTTCAAAAAAAAAAAATTCTCGGGCTCGTCCGTGCTTCGAAAGGCACGCGTGAAGCCGTTGGCCCCGGCTGTCATCATTGTACGGCAGACGTTATGCTATGTCAGATGCCTTAAGGCAGCTTAAAAATCGGACCAGTGTTGGCTTACTTACTTAAACGTAAAACAAACAAAAAAAAAAGAAGAAAAGTAATAAGTTTTGATATGCAACCTTATACCATTTGAAATAAGATTTACCTACATTTATCAGGAAGACTCACCAGACATCGTAGAGCCATCCTCAGCGGTTTGACATTGGCGGGTGAGCTGTCAGCGCCTGTAGCTATGACCAGAGACTCTAGAGCGATCATGAGGTCACTGCCATCTACCGGCAGGGTTTCTTCGTAGCTGTAAGAGAGCAAAGGTATTTTATGATTTAGGTACCTACTCTCTAGAACAGGTTTATAAAGCCATTGGTTGAAACCGTGTTTGTGTATTTTATTCGTTCTGTCATGCCTACTCATCGCCATATTAACATAGGTAATTATTTCTCACTAGATGACGCTTTATGGCAATAAATAAAACATTAAAATCTTATATTTCTATTATTTAGATAAAGTGGTACTCTACGTTACGCGAAAAAGGACCTCGAGGTAAGACAATAGATTAAAATGATTCTGATTAGACCAAAACAAAGCTGAAAGACTACAGAATTTAAATTCATGAAAAAAAAATATACCGTTTCCAATCCCTTCAAGTCCCTTTTTGCGTAACCACTCACAAATATGACTTATATGAAATGAAATAAATATTTAAGCATATTCAACACTTCCTTTGTCACTTTTTTGCTAGTCACGTGTGCTGCCATCTCTGTGTACTTACCCGCAATTCCAGTATTGCCTACTTACGGCCCTAGTACGGTTTCTATGGCGTTGGGTATCTGTTACGTTAGTAATTATATTATCTTTGGTTCTGCGTGTTACATTCAATACAAAGATTTTTCCAAGTACTTAATGCAAACGCATCTGACAAAGCTTGTTGACTGCCACATTACGATAAGAACTTAAAAATAACCCTCCAAATCATCTTATGAATTTCGGGATAAAAATTATCCTATGTCCTTCCCTGGGTATCAAGCTATATCCATATCAAATTTCGCCTAAATAAGTTCAGTGGTTGAAGCGTGAAGTGGTAACAAACAAACAAATATACAAAATCACATTCGCATTTATAATATTAGTAAGGAGTAAGGATATGTCGTCACATTTTAGTGGGCGGCTTAATCTGGCCTTCCCTGAGTGGCGAATGTTTCACATCGCATTCCTGTTTGCAAGCTCCCTCCCCCTTCGCCAGTTCGCCACAGAACTGGAAATGAGGGACCCATACTGGCTCTGGGTAGATACGGCAGTATAATACCTACCCCTGTGGGGAAATGCAGCCGATATTCAGACTATTTTCATTTTACAAAAACGGGCAATTCGTGCTATTTACGGGTTAGGATCAAGAGACTCACTCAGAGAATTATTCAAAAAAAATAGATATACTTACCTTAGCATCACAGTATATATTTGAAAACATAATGTATGTAAGGAAAAATATTTCCTCATACAATAAAGTAAGCGATTTGACCGATAGAAACTTACGTAATAAGAATGACTTAGTTGCCCCGTTTTATAGGTTTAAAACAATTAATAAGACATTTATGGGGAACTGTATACTTTTTTATAATAAATTGCCAAAATCGATCCTTGATATGCCGGACAAAAAATTCAAAACTTATGTAAAGAAAGTACTTTGTGAGAAGGCTTATTATAGGACCGATAACTACCTTAAAGACAAAAAAGTCTGGCTTGAGCTTGACGCGGGTCCCTCTAAAAGTTTGTAATATAGGTACTCGAAAATGTCATAATTTGGTACATTTTGTACAAACTGAATCTACAACTTGACATTATTTTAAAATTTTGACATTCTAAAAATTAAATTTAAATTATGATATGACATAACAAACAATGTATTCTCTGTCCACATTAACTTTAAGTATTAATTTAATTGTGAGTTGACGTCCTTGGAGAAAATGCTGCAGTGCTGTTTGTTACCGCTTCTTCTGCACTAGCGCTTTGGAAGCGGTAGTAAACTTAGCTGTAAGTAACTATTTGACGTCAACAATTGTGCAACAAAATAATGACGATTATTAAGAGATATTATAAATATCCTATGATAATAAAGATAAATTTGACCCCCTTTCCGTTACACTTTGTATTAGCGTGGCACAGGGTAGACAAATTCTGTGTCTGTATGGAATGCACGCTACTGAGGCGTGATAATATGTATGTTTTACCAATGAACCACGACAGCTGTAAAGACGTGCGCCGCGGTGGCCGCCTGCCGCAGGTCTGGGTTGAGCGCCGCGGCCGCGCAGTACGAGCGCAGCGCGCCCGACGCCGCGCACACCGCCGGGCACTCGACCAGGATCTGCGGGGAAGCAGATATAAGAGGGGGTAAAACAGCCATCTGAATCATCATCAACAATGGAATATGAAAACAGAAAACGGCATTCTGATTGGTGGTTAGAATATTTTATTTAAAAAAATGTTTGGTAGTTTTTTTAGATAGTGTATAATTTATATCTACTTTTAATTTATTTTTTATTTATGTCAATATTTCAGTTTTTTGATTAAAACTAACGTGAAACACATACATTATTAAAATAAGGTAACGGGTTACTCACGTATAGTGTCAGTTACTGTCCTGATGAAGATCTCCGGATGAGGGCGAAACATGTCGGCAGTGGCTGACTCTATACGTGAGAAACTCGTTATCTCATTTTAATAATATTTTAGTTATTTATATACTATTTTTTACGTGTAAAGTTATATTGTTATTTCTATTATTTTAATAGACATTTTTAAAAAAATTTAAAATCTTTATTTTTAATAGTCTCGTTTAATCTTTTATTAAAAATTGAATCCTTGTCCTTATCATTGAAATGCGTTCTGCTTAAAGAGGCCAATTATGGCGGTATTTTTTTTTAAACTATACGAACTTAATGAATTACAATTAACGATTTTCATAAAATAATTTATAGGTGTATCTAATGCCTTACAATTTGCATAATGGTTATTATCACCACATTCAGGAGTAAACTATTTATTTCAAAAGAGGGCGCCACTTTTGCCCTTCTTATCGTGTGTGTTAGTGACTAACACTAGTGTCAGAGTGTCAAACCGCCTTAAAGGCCTCTGACATGGTTTTAGGTAACGACCAATGTCAAAGACAGTGACCGGGACCGACGGCTTAACGGTTCCTCCGAAGCACGGATCATCTTACTTATCAGACAATCAAGTGATCAGCCTACAATGTCTTAACCAAACTAGGACAACAACACAAAGTCGTTGCCCCCGCCGGGAATCGAACCCGCGACCTCCGGGTATGAGCCTAACGCTCTAACCACTACACCACGGAGGAAGTTACTGTTGCCCTGTTTTAGCCTTAATGCATGTTGTTTCTGATATGGTAAGCATGTAATAAAGAAGACTCTTTATAAAAAAAAAGTTTATTAAAAAACAGAATCTAACATAATACTAACTTAAAAACAGTAAAGTATTAGCGATACATACAGATTATTTACATTGTGAAAAGATACTTAAATATCTTAAATATTATGGACTGAACTTGTGGTTACTATAATTTCATCTCATCTACTCGAAAAACGGTGTATTCATCCCAAAAAAATTGAAGCTAAAGTTACTGCTGATTCTCATGGGATTGAAAAGTGAAAATCTTAAGGGATTAAAACACAAGCAATAGTAGTTTATGCGACTGTGCATAATGAAGGGCATTTCAACAGGAATGTGGGTTTATGAAACGAGCCGAAGGCGAGTTTTATAATAACATCACATGAGTGTTGTAATGCCTAATTATGTAAAGTTGCATACACTACTTTATCTACACACATAATTATCATTAATTCGTTTCAACTTTTCACAAACACTCGTAAAAAGTAAAACATCAACAAACAAATGACAACTTGGAATGGCGACGTTTCGAAATTCGAATCTGTCATTTTTTAAATCATAGACAAACGAATGAACGATCGTGAGTTTATATTTACAAAATATACTGAATTTGGCATTCGTCTTGATAACTGTTTTAATATCTATAGATACTAGAATAGACACCTATTTGAATTTGAGAGCTGTTACAAATTTAAACTAATTGCCTACTGATTGCAGGAGGTAATGTTATCATTACGTCTCCGTTAATTCCTACTGGTTGGTAGTGCTGATTTTAGAGCACTTATATGTGCGTAGATAAACATTTTTATGTTCTTCACTTTGAAGAAAAAAATAAGTATAATTAAAGAAAACGCAATTTTTGTCTTTGATTCAAAGTAATTACAGAAGTTTTAGGTTATATTGTATTGATATGTAATTATTTGTGTAAATTTTAATAATTTTTCGTAAGTTTAAGCCGATAGTGAATATCAAGTTTAGTTATAAAAATAAAAAGATATGAAATTTTTTATCAGAATTTGGTGCACTTTAAAAAAATATTTTTTAGTATTTATTGAATGAAAACACGACACCAAATAATGTTTAGTATCTCTCCGTTGAATTCTGATTAGGTATATGTAGGTGTTCTACTTTTCTTAATATTGTTAAGTATTTGCTAGTTTTCCTCATAGATGGAGATGAAAAGTAGAGTGTGCTACTCGGGTACGGTAATATTTTTACTTCGGGCGATATACATGAATCTCTCGCTTCACTTAGGATTCCAGCGTAGAATTTCGTTTCACTCTGAATTAAAAGTAGCGCCCTCGCGTTGAAACTATTACCTGTAACCCTTGTGGCACAATCTACTATTTAACTTAATTATAAAGAACCTTATAATATAATACAATATATTATATCTGTCTAACTATAAGGATAGCACGAGAGCTGTGCTCCTACATTCAATTAAGGTTATTAAATTGAACCTTTTGCCTTTGACATTAAGTTCAAAACCAATCAAACAATTACACCTAAAGTATTTAGAATATTTGGCTTTTAGTGACCCAGTGTTTAAGAGAATCCCAAAATCAAGCCCTAAAAAGACCCCTGAGTTATTTGTATAGATAACTCAGTCATGTCCGATTTCGGGGTTGCAATAGTAAGTACCTACTTTCTAATATAGAAAGTAGGTATTTACTATTTAATATAAACAGAGTCCATAGCCTTTGTTTAATATAAACAGAGGTACAAAAGTAAAAGTCCGATGTGGCGATTTTGCTTAGTTTGAGAGAACAATTGAATTTTTTTTAATAAAAAACAAAAAAAATAAGATTAATTTAAGGTTTTGTTGAATGGTTGTATATTTGATGAGATACACCCATTTTAAAACCCTTTATCTTAAGTAGTTAGACATGTTTTTACTTATATAATTTGATTTTTTTCTGTGTGTAATATAATTTATAAAACTTTAGAGAATTGTAATACACTTAGATTATTTTAATAATTCTAATAATGCTTAAATTATTGAAACGATCTAAGTAAAAATTTAGGCACTACACAACGGATACCATCATTCATTCTTGTTCATCACTTTCATCATAAATACTTCCTTCTCGTGGCAAGCATACTGTGTCATCAGCGTAAGTTTTAGCTTCACCATCGATACACGAATGCTCCTCGGTATATTCACCATCTAGGCTCTCTTCTACTCCCTCATCTTGTTCTTTAAAAGGCTCAAGGAGATCTATGACTGATTGGGGCAAAGGAATTTTCTTTAGTTTATTTGGCCGCTGTTTCATACTTATGCTTGATATAACAGGATCGGACGATTCTAGAGCCCGATTGAACAGATCTAACATATAATTTTTACGTTCTATGTTTTCACGGTCACTGCACCAGAATTTATTCCTTGTTTCAGCAGCTTGCTCTGGAAGCAAACCAACAGGTAGCGTGGATGTTTTTATGATCTCCTCTCCATGAATCAGGATTTTATGGATAGTTACCGTCATCGGATGCCAAGGGTATGCTGAAACGTATTTGCCTGCAACTTCTTTGCAAAATCTCCCAAATTTCTGTGCATTGACTGGTAATCCGCAAGACATTGCTACCAACACACTGTGCAAATCGTCTAAAAGCCATTGCTCTAAACCCAATATTTCAGCTAATAGGGTACGATTTTGATCACACAGCGCTAAGCGTGCAGTATTGCCGTCGTTGGTTGTACCCACATTGGGCTTCACTATATCAACTAAAAGGCCTATTTTCTGTTTAATTTCTTCTTGAATCCTTTTCGTCCTGGCTTCTACTACCAAACTCTCAGGAGAATATTCCATAATTTTCCATTTCCTTACTGAAGGGTCATTTTTGTAAGAAATATCTAATAAAAATTCTAGAACTCGGATCCAGGCATGCCGAGGAGTTATTCCATATTGCAAATTTGGCGAATCACGTGATTTAGAATAGATCTGATCTAAATTATTAAAGTTGGCTGAAGTGAGATGGCATATAGGGCATCTCATTTGGGAATTTGTGTTTGTAATAATATTAACTACTTTACCCTCAACCATGCATAAAGATAAATGAGTTGCAGTAGACGAAATATTATAGTTTTTTGACGTAACCGCTGTTGATTTTGTCAGATTTTTTATTTGATCATCTATAAAAGCTTTTTCTTGTAATATTAATTCTCTCGATTCTTTTCTGTATTGAATATGTATTGGCCGGCAATAACGATATGAGGTAGGCCATGGATTCGCCCATATAACTTTGTTGTCATGTGAAATTTGTAAGGGTACAAATGTGGTTGCGTATAGGGATTCTTCGTCTAGAAGCAGATCTGAACTATACTGATCGAATTGCTTATTAGATTGCCCACTGCTGCCGTCGAACCCCCAAGAAGCTTCAAAAGAGCATACCAGATTTGAAAGTCCATTTTCATCGCAATAATTGTTGAGATTTGCATCAATAGTCTGAATTATTCGTGTAAAGGTGTGGTCTACAAGACTTTGCAGAGACACTGAAGCTTCAATTTCTGTTAAGCTGACTTCTTCATTAGGTTGGCATTGCTTTTTGTACTGCAAAACTGTATAATAAGGTGGGAATGCCGGAAACCTTTTACTTTTTAAATCTGTGTATAGTAAATTGTACGTTTGAACGTTTAATTTCGCGTCAATAATTAACGCTAAGGCTTCCTCTGGTGTATAAGGCTCTGGTTTGGCTTCGTTAACACTTTGGGCCAGCTCAATAGATTTTTCTGGACTTTCTGCACAGGTATTACCAATGATTTTCAAACTTTGATCTATACGAGGATGACTTTGAAAGCTTTCATTATTAGGACTTACAACAGTTTCTGATATTTCTTTCATTCTTTTATTTGGAGGCTGTTCGTCTAATATTGTTTGCGGACGTAATTGCTTGTGATCGCTTAACGACTCATACCAGGCTATTCTAGGTGACGGAAATCTAGTCGCTGTTTTAGGCAAATTACTAAAGAACGATTTGCTTAGCCAATCCTTATTTTTTTGTATAAATCTATTTTTAATATACTTGCAACTTTTATATTTATTTTCACAACGAGCTACGAAAGATGCTATTGCTTTTTTTACTAAAATTAAAGTCTGTGCATCTTGCTGCAATCCAGGTCTCAATGATTCACCACACAGGGAAGCAACGACTTCAAATTTTTCATCTGTGTCCAAGTCGAAAGGCCTTCCATTTTTCTTAAATATTTGTTTACTCCTGTCCACTAGGGCATTGTATACAGACAAACGCGTTAGTTCCATATGAGGTGAGAGAGGTCTAGCTGTAAAACTTGGTATATCTTCAGTTTCTCCGAACACAATTGCGGATACCCCCGGAGAGGGAGGGGTGCCGGCTGTGGCGCGGTCCACAGAATCACATTCTCCTAACACATTAGCGGACACCCCCGGAGAGGGAGAGGTGCCGGCTGTGGCGCGGTCCACAGCATCACATTCTCCTAACACATTTGCGGACACCCCCGGAGAGGGAGAGGTGCCGGCTGTGGCGCGGTCCACAGAATCACATTCTCCTAACACATTTGCGGACACCCCCGGAGAGGGAGGGGTGCCGGCTGTGGCGCGGTCCACAGAATCACATTCTCCTAACACATTTGCGGACACCCCCGGAGAGGGAGGGGTGCCGGCTGTGGCGCGGTCCACAGCATCACATTCTCCTAACACATTTGCGAACACCCCCGGAGAGGGAGGGGTGCCGGCTGTGGCGCGGTCCACAGCATCACATTCTCCTAACACATTTGCGGACACCCCCGGAGAGGGAGGGGTGCCGGCTGTGGCGCGGTCCACAGCATCACATTCTCCTAACACATTTGCGGACACCCCCGGAGAGGGAGGGGTGCCGGCTGTGGCGCGGTCCACAGCATCATAGGTGGCGGCATGGGTCTTGAACGGCTCCATGTCGCCTCACCCCCGCTCCTCTAGATTGTGTGTATCATCACGGGGTTTTAGCTGACGCCTAACGAGGGTGGACCCCTTCCCGTGCTCCAAACAATCTTTCATCGGATTTAAAAAACATCGTAAATACAAAATGCTCCTATTTCTATAAGGATTACACTTATTATTATAATCATATAACTTTTAATTTATTTTTGACGCTAACTACTTAACACAAAGTATTGTGATAAATTACAAATTACGTCTTTAAAATTGGTCTATCTTAAAAATAAGGTTGTATAGTAAATAAATTCCTTTATCGATTAAGGTAATCCCAATTTAAGTTAGACGTAAGATAAAAAGTTGCGAAAATTATTTTCGATCGAAACCACGTAGTTACGCCCGTCCAAAACTACCGCCTGACCCCGGTGAACTCCGGTCGTACGGCCGGCGGCGCAGTGGAATATTTGGGTATGTTTCGAATCAAAATCTGTAACTCCGTCATATGAAGTGATACATAAGGATTAATATTATATTACCTTTGCAGAAATATAAAATAGCTTAATATTTTTTTTTAATAAAGAAACCTCACAATATTTTAAAATGGTACATATTTGACGATATCCACATTTTTTTCATTTTCTTATGTATATTTGATTCTTAAAACTAATTATTTAATTATGATTACTATAATATATTGTTAAAAAAAAAATATAGTATCATTACACTAAATATAAAAACTTTATCAAAATTACAACAAATTATTAGATTAATTTGTTAAGTAAAGTAAGTAAGTTTACATAACCGGCCAAGTGCGAGTCGGATCCGTACCATTTTCTATAAAAAAAATTTACCCCCCTTAAATATTTTTTCGTATTTTATGTTTTTTATTTATAATTGAAATAAAAGTACAACTGAGTATGTTGTGAATATTTGAAGTGCCTACCTTTTGCCATTATTGATATCAAGCATCAAAAGAGCAAAAACAACGCGTTTGTTGTATGGGAGCCCCCCTTAAATATTTATTTTATTTTGTTTTTAGTATTTATTGTTATAGCGGCAACAGAAATACATAATTCGTAAAATTTTAAACTGTCTAGCTATCGCGGTTCTTGAGATACAGCTTGGTGACAGACAGACAGCGAAGTCTTAGTATTTATGTATATCTTTGTCAATAGCAAGAACTAGCAGCTAATTTTTTTCATATGCTTTTGATGAATACCTAAACTTTAAATTAATGTTAAATTCGAAGCATCGGCAAACGTCGGTAAGTGTTAAAAGCTTCGACGAAGTTCGGAAATATCTCACTTTCACCTTTAATATGTTCTTTACCATTAGGATGTATTAGGGATAAAATATATTATGATATATTTTATTTACATCTTAAGTAGATAACCTTTACAAAAATATATAATAACCTATACTTTTTACTTCGAATTTTTAAATTATTTCACTTTGAAATTGCTAAAAATGAACTTTAAATTTGCTTATTACGGAAACATCTAACTTTAGTACGTAAAAAAAAAACTTTCACTGTATAAAATATGACTAACTTTACAGATAATATAATTTTGACTTTCGAACTATTAAATAAAAAATCATAGAATATACTATTTCAGTAATTGGTAAAAAGCATTTATGATATGCGTTTGTTCTACCATATTCCATAGTGCGGCGCCTGGCGGCGATACTACCAATTGATCTCACTATGTTACTTTTGAGTTTTATTCAACATTTTTTGATTATTAATTTTTATTTTGACTAGTTAAATAGGCCTTACTAACGATTCTTATGAAGTGGCCCTCGGCTCCAAAAGCAATGAAAAAACAACCGTTTATTACATTCAAAGAAATCTTTTGTTCGTTTTTAATGAATTAAAAATTCTATAACTTTGGTTTATTTTTTTCTGAAACGCAAGATCGCCACACCGGACTTCAACTCTTGTAATTTTAAAAGTACTATCGAACTACACAAATTACTCAGTCATGTCCTATTTTGAGGTTCTCTAAAACACTGGACCAATGCGTGTGTCAAAGTTTAGACTTTAACCGCTTCAATGCCAGCATACCAGACACTACATTAAACAAAGTATTCCACTTCAATATTCTACACAATACCTGCATGACTTCCAAGCAAAGCATGGTGTGTTCGCTATCTTGGCTGTCGGTGGCAGCCAGTACCAGGTTTTGGATGGATTCGGCTGGCCACAGGGCTGCATGTTCTGCTAGCTTGCGGAGGCCTATCAAGGCCGCTCGACGTACTGCCGACCGCGCATCGTTCATAGCTAGGCTTAGAAGCAGCTCCACCTATAATGGAAAACATTGACGTAATTCATTATATAGGAAAGTTACTTTTTAATTTTGTTGTGTCAATAAACTCATTAGGTATATTATTAAAAATTTTGTATACGTATTTTTCTTTTATCAAAGTACTTCTTAACGTCAGCCGACAGCTTAACGTGCCCTCCGAAGCACGGATCATCTTACTTATCAGACATTCAGGTGATGAGCCTACAATGTTCTAACCAAACTAGGACAACAACACAAAGTCGTTGCCCCCGCCGGGATTCGAACCCACGACCTCCGGGTATAAGTCGAACACTCAAAACCACTAGACCACGGAGGCACTTTAAAAAAAATAACTGAGTGTCGTGGAACACTCGGTTGGAACGAAGTTACAAAAATGGAAACCCCAAAAATCCCCAAAAAATTTCAGCCCCTAAAAAGTTTGTGACGGAAAGATCTTACACTGTTTTCACCATCCCCAAAGTACGTAAAACCGAAAAGGAACGTCATTCCAAAAAGAATTTTCCAAATTGGTCTCCATGCGTCATCAAGTAATCAGAAGATACATAAAACCACATACATTCAAATAGAAACCCTCCTTCTTTTTTGAACTTGGTCGAAAGGAAAGGTCCTCATTACTTCCCCAGCCAGGGCAAGTTGGAAAATGGCATTATTCAAATTGTACTTTTGGATGTTTTTCTATATATGTATTTGTTATAAAATATAGTATCGTTAAGTTAGTATCCCATAACACAAGTCTCAAACTTACTTTGGGGCTAGCTCAATCTGTGTAATTGTCCCTATATATTTATTTATTTTATTTATTTATTCATTACTAACCTGATCAGGCACATGAACAACCGTGTCGGCAGCAATATGTGTAAGAGCAGTGATAGCCGCCCGAACTGAACTCGAAGATGGGAATCGTTCAAGCAAGGAACGGAGAAGTTTCAACACACCCTCTGCTCGTACAGCTGTTGGAAGGAAGAAATATACATCAATTGCTTCAATGTAGGTAAATTGCAGCAGTGCTCTTTTTATACCATATTTTATAAAAGAAACTTTTTAGCTGCTGATGAACAGCAATTTAAGCTGTGTGGTTTCCGGCAGAGTAGAATAGGACCACTCCAAGTCCTCCCGTGGATGTCGTAGAAGGCGACTTAGGAAATACAAGCTAAACAAAGCTTATAAACATCATTAAGACCTCTCCAACCCGTCTGGCCAGCGAGGAGAGTGTAGGCCAAGTCCTCTGGCTGGTCTGGCCAAGTATGGCTCTGGTAGTACAGAGAGGGTCGTGCTCCTGCAGTGGAGACAAAAAGACCTGATGATGATGATAATGATCAACAGCAATTTCTATGTTGTTAACCATTTCTGTTAGTCGCTCCGTACCGTCATTTCCGTCGCTCACTTTGCTCTAGCAAATGATGTTTCTGAGCGACAGAAAAGGAAAGCAGCATAGAAAAGTGCTTTTTCTTTCTGACAGTCTGTCTTTGGCATAGGTTTTGATGTGGTTTATTTTGTTTAAAAGCTGACTTGATCAAGATTCTTAGTTATGTTTGATGGAAATCATTCAGCGACAGTTGGTGGTTTATTTAATTTGCTTGGCAAATAAACATGTAATAATATGCGCATTGCAAACTTACCTCCACCGTGCACAGTTCTAAGAGCTCGCACCAGTTTCGCGCGCCGCTCTGCGCCCGTGCTCTCGCATTCCACCATGTCTGATAATTTGTTGCACATAGCCACTGCAAATGTACTGCAAGACAATAATTACAAAAAAGAAGTTAATTTACTGTGGTAAAATTTTACATATTTCAATTGGGACATAATAAACTCACTTCCTTACTTTAAAAACCTTCATACTCAAATCAGAGTTGCAAGCAATAGTATAAAACATCGATAGTATATCGATACTATCATGACCATGGAAAACAGTAACAATATTGATAGTATTCATTAATATATATATATATATATATATATATATATATATATATATAATATATAAATAATAATACCCATAACCGGAGAGCATTAATGAAAAGAGTTATGAGTGTTGACGAAGCAAAAAGAGGTTTGCAAGGATCGTAGTAAGTGGAAATCCATAGTCTTTGCCTACCCCCATGGTTAACAGGCGTGAAAATATGTATGTTTGTATGTATTAAAAACTATCTTTAATATATTATTGCTAGTAAAGGTACTATTTGTAAAAAGAACTATCAATAGTTTTGTCTAATATCGATATTACTGTAATATCAATAGTAAATTTAGCTATTGATAGATTTTATAGAAATCATAGTAACAGTATCGATACTATCAATCGATAGTCCTGTTTTTCGAGGTTATGGAACATTACTGTGGGACCACGAGTAGCAGAGTGGGACAAAATGGGTGGGACTATGAGTCAAAAATCCTTTTTTGTTTCTACTGCAGGAGCATGATGCTCACTGTACTAGAGCCATACTTGATCAGAGCAGCAAGAGGTTATGGCCTCCACGCTGGCCAGATGGGTTGGAAAACTCTCACTGATGTAGCTTTGTTTAAATTGCTAGATTTCCTAAATCTAAACTTACAAATAAACTGAGTGTCGTGGAATACTCTGTGAAACAAAGTTACAAACATTGAAACCTCTAAAAAAGCTGTCGGAACAGGATCTTAATTTCAAAATATCTTTATTACTTACTTGGAATGAGCAGCAAATCTAGTAGTAGCATATATCGCAGCATCAACTTCAACATTGTCATGACTGTCCAGCCCTCTCCTAATAGCATGGTGCACATTCTGCCTCTCCGGAATAATCCCAGCCACCGCACCAAGCGTCCGGAGCGCTAACGCTCTCGCCACTGGATCATTTGAATGTAGAACACTGTACACCCTTCTCAGGAACTCGTCTACATTCAAAATTTTGTCCAAATGCTTCTCGCTTTGCTGGCAGACTC
This sequence comes from Acrobasis consociella, assembly GCA_963555685.1. Taxonomy (NCBI): domain Eukaryota; kingdom Metazoa; phylum Arthropoda; class Insecta; order Lepidoptera; family Pyralidae; genus Acrobasis; species Acrobasis consociella. The sequence continues at coordinate 1,961,607 of OY743112.1, forward strand.
GTAGCACCCATAAACGTAAGAAGTTATTGCCCATCCGGAAAACATCGGCTAGTTTTAAGAATGATGAGTTGATCAGTATGGGGAAGGGGTATTTCTCGAAGAGACGAGGGAAACGGACAATGGCTTCGCATTGTTCACCTACTTTGCCTGATCTCAGACCTAGAACAAAAAAATGCTAGTGTCATTCTCAGAGTAACATAATATGGCTTGACTATTGTCCTACGACTACTTACTAATATTATAATGCGAAAGAATGTATGGAATTAAATGTGTCATGTAGATATATAGCTTACTACCTGGATTAACACATAATCCTATGTGTACTTTTTATCATTTACCATTATTATGATATTCATAGTTTATTATTATAACTTTGAGGTTATGTTTATATACCTTTATCCAGTTCTGTAAGGGCAGAGTTCGCATCTTGTTCAGGCTCTCCCGAATTATCGTTGAAAGTGTTTAGTCTAACGCCAATCATTGCAAAAGCTGGTCTTCTGAGTAATTAATTGTAATTTATAAAAAATACCAGACGCCGACGTTTTGCTTTGGCGTTAAGTAGGTATGTACAAAAATGGCATCTAATTTGTGATTGCCATGACAGCTGACACTGACATATGACAGTGACAGCTTGCAATGCAGGTTACGAAAGCGAGAACAAAACAAGAACTTGAAACTCGACTTAAATTACTAGATGGCGCTACTATGAACATCTGAAAACTCTTTATTTTTACCTGACTGTCGAAGCAAGAGTAAGGTTTTTTGCAGTTTTAATGAAATTGATTCATCTTTTTGAAGTTTTCCCTCAAGTTAGCAAGCTAGTTTGTTCTCGGTATTATAAACTACAGTTTATTTGCCAGGCAAAATAAAAACAGGGCTTTCGCGAGAACAAACCGCATCGAAATCGGCCCATCAGTTCGAGAGCTTTTAATACAATTAAACAATAAAATTACTTATCTCTCTTCAACCTTCATCCACCCACTGTTGAGTGTAGGTCTCCTCATATGCATGCCATTCTCTACGATTTTGAGCTTTTCTCATCCAAATTACTTATAAACCAAGCTTATTATAAATATTATAGGGTTAGGTAAATCACACGTTGAGCTAGCCCCAAAATAAGTATAAAAGTTAAGTTTTTAAACTGTCATATGGGATACCTACTAACTCTTAACGAAACTATATTTTATGACAAATACATAGATAAACACCCAAGACCCAGGACAATTAGAAAAAGTCCATTCACGCCACGAAGGTCGTCTATAATTAAAAGCTCAGTTCTAAAAGGTCCTCCATCACATTACCTGAATAGCTAGTGTTACCTAGCAATCGTTAATTACCACCTCAGATTGCTATCGTCTAAATAACTAGCTAACTGAACGGTGTAACGTGATAATTTGCTAAAATTAGCGCGCGGCACTGTGTTTAGGCAAGGATCACAAGGCGCGTACAGCCAACTCTCGGCTCGGGTCGTGTCGGGTCGTGTCTCAAAGGGTAATTACGCCCACCTGTGTCACACTAGCCGTGTATGGCTCTATTATCGTAAAGCTAGATGCCCACCAGAGCTATAGCTATTTTTCAAACGCGGAGTCACTAAACGAACGATTTTTTTGTATGGAAAAACCATTCGTTTAGGTGACTCCGCATGTCAAAAATAGCACTTCAGAGGCAATGCATGTATTAGAATTATGTTGTGTGTGAAAGTAAAGGCTTGGTAGGCCGAGTTTTTAATTTTTTTAAACCATCCGAGACATAGAATATTGTTTGTAAAATCTAATATGTTTTAGTTAAGGATCTAGTCTAGTCAAATACGCATTCAGTTATATTTTTCAAAAGTAAGACTAACTTTTACATTTAAGTAATTCTTGTGCTCAATTACAGCCACTGGTACTTAAATATTTATAGACAAATTCGCAAAGCTCCTTCAAAGTCTGCGGGGTGCCTCACAGATCGCCCCGCACCTCATCCGAGGAGGCCGTTGGATGGAATACAGGGCCTTAAAGCACAGTTGAGTTAAACCTCTCTTAACACCAAAAACAAGCCTTCGTGGCCACAAACATCATCAATTCAGACGTGGGAAGTCCTATTCCGAAAATAGTATGTATAGCATACCTATTTGTAACGAATTTCTGCTTCAATAAATCTATTAAGAGATGAACTGTAGGTTACCCGACAACACTAGAACCACATTGACTTTCCCACGAAATCCACGAACGATGAAGGTTCCTGTGAGACTTATTTAGACTTATATATAGGAACATTTTTATTACTTTTTCAAAACCGATTTCCAAATAAGGTTATTAATTCATTGCGATCTTTTTTATATACGTATTATTTGAAGACGCGACCGATTTGGAAAATTCATTTTTTTGTTTGAAAGGGAATAGGGTCCCATAGAAATTTTATCAAAATAGATTGGGTAGTTTGGGGGGAAGTCCGTTTTTACATACATACTATCACGCCTTTATCCCTAATGGGGCAAACAAAGCATTTTAGGTCTTGCGGTTCTATGCAGAGCCCAGGACCGCAAGACCCAAAAGCCACTTTTAGCGTCATGGTGGGCGAGAAGATGGAAAAGCAATCAATACAGTGATGGGTTGCTAGCCGCATCGCCTGTTAACATGATTTGCATTTTTGCCCATTCCCTCGATCGGCTTTTACGATCTGTGTGGGAAGAGAAGCAGCTGGTACATTCTAAGTTTTTTATTTCACCCAGACCAGCAAGTCCGTTTTTAGTTTTGAAAAATTATTAAACCAACATTTGTATTAGATGCTTGAGGATTTATAGGAATATTTTGGGAGTTGTATATCACCTGCCTTATAATCCCATCGATCGGCGAGAATGGGGTTTAGTTTCTCATTAATAGCAGATTGCTCGCTGCATGGTCATAAATGCTCAATGGTAGAGATAAATGTAAACCTACTTTTTGAACTACTTTTTTATAACTTATTTTAAGTGATAAAGGTATTAAACTACCAACAGGTACCTACCTAGCTAGCGATTTGATGGTTTCAATTATTGATTATTTATTCGATGTCTATATTTGAACATACTATTTTTTTTTCAAACATCTCATCTAACCAATCATCAATAATTTTTGGACTCTTGTTAATACAAGTAGGTCATCATTTCAGCCGCATAACGTCCACTGCTGGACATAGGCCTCTCCCAAGGATTTCCAAAATGACCGATCAAGAGCGGTCTGCATCCAGCGCTTTCCAGCGACCCTGGTCAGGTCATCTGACCACCTTGTAGGTGGGTGCCCTACGCTTCGCTTGCCAGTACGCGGTCGCCATTCAAGAACCTTTTTGCCCCATAGGCCATCGGTTCGTCGCGCTTTGTACAAGTAGGTATTTGCATGGTAATAAATATGTAGGTAGGCATTCTAGGGAAAAAAAGCAACATATACCTAAGATAAGTAATAGGTACCTACCTACTTACATAATATTGGCGACTCTCGGTCTACCATGTCTCATTGATCTACTAGATTATTTTCTTTGATTAGATAAGTACAGTGATATATAACTAAACATTATTCTAAACAAAACATTATCTTGGTAAACAAAAACGTAAATGAATCATTAGTATGTATCTAACAGAAACGACAAGAGAATTGACAATTTTAAACAATGCAGCTTTAGATAATCAAGATATTGTGCAAGATAATTTACCATCATAAGAATTGACGAATTTGCGTATCTTTTAAGTATTAAAGTTTTGTCTTTTAATCCTAGAACTGGCCTTCCGGGTTGGACAATGAGAGACAATGGCGTGTTTTGACAACTTTTTTCGTTTAGCCAAAATCCTTTTGTCCAGGACACGCAAGTAATCGATGCCGGACGTAGATTAAAATATTTTCTTAGCTACCAGCTACTAAAGATTTTTGAATTTCGAAGAACTTATTGAAAATCTGTTCTATCATCTCTTTGCTGTTTTAAAAAAATCTTTATTTTATTTGGGCAAAGGTTGGAAATCCCGTGACAAGAGAAATTAGTTTTTTTAATGCGTAATGTAGGTAGGTAGGTCCCACGTTGGTTCATTCATTGCAATGGGCATTGTGGTAAGGATTTAGAGTTATTATCCTTCTTACCTTTCTTCAGGGCAGGATTAAGGACTAATGAAGATAAGATTGTCGAGGGCCAGTGAATCAATAGAGATTTACCATGACTTTTGCATAGCCTGTTTTTTTGTTGGCAACGTTGTGTAGAATATTTATGGTTGCTGAACAATAACTAAATATTATTCTATATCTGTGTGAAACATCAAACACAGTAAACCTATAATACCTAATAAGTAGGTAGTAACTACATGTCTTTATAATTTTCAATGTAACGATTTGCCTTAGTAGGTGTTATAAAATGTACCCTAAGATTAATGCACATACCCATGATTGACTCTAGATATCCATCTTATTGTAAAACGTGGCCTAACTTTAGTACTTGTTTTAAACCATTATTCGCCCAAAACACGATAACTGTTATTTTAATCCCAATATACTTACTATAGTGATCTAGTGGTTCAATTTACTGGTATGGGGTCCTTGTAGACTAGCATGAGAAAAAACACTAAAAGTATAATCTCCGTTTCCGATCCCATCATATTTGCACAGTAAGCGATCTTCAATCAGTTTATCGCAAACATTGACCCTGGCTCTTGAAGCCCTAGGTATACACACCGCTACTAATAACAGCGCACAATATGGCGGTAGCTTCACAAATATTTGCGTCGACAATCGTCGACAATCGTCGCCACTAATCCGATGCGAGCAGACAGCTACGGTATAAAAACATTATCATGATCCTTCCATAATGCCACAATGACAGACAATGCAGCTTGGCCGATCAGACGATCTGTATCGAGAAATATAGAGAACACAGATTGGTCACTTGTAACGTTTTCGAATTCAATTCTATGTATCTTTATCACAGGATATTTATATTTATAATATATCTTGTCATTATCATATCTTCGATAACCTTTGTGGCATAATTGCCGCTAGTTCCTCTAATTCAGAGGTCCTGGGTTCGATCGCCAGATAGAGCAAGTTGTAAAATGGCCTTTTTCATATTGTCCTGCGGGGTCCAGTGGCACCCTCATTTAAAAGAAAACGGAAATATCATTTAAAATTGTTTTCAAAGTATTTTTTAAACTACATTTTATAGTTTAAAGCGAGAACGTGAAGCTTTTCTACGCACATTTGCGAAAAACGGCCACTTTTGGCTAATGTGTGTAGAAAAGCTTCACGTTCTCACTTTAGACTATAAACTGTAGTTCATAAAATAGTTTGAAGGGATATCTAGGGCTTGATCAAGGCACAATTTCAAATTATTTCTCCGGTTCCTTTTAAATGAATTATTTCAAATGGGGGCGCCACTGGACCCCGGAAAATTTGGGTATGGCCTTAACCCATAATTAATACAGGGTGGCCAAATAACAAGTATACACTTTAGTTTTGTATTTTTATTCTATGAAATATAAAATATATCAAGTACATATTCCTTGTTAAATATAATATTTAGGGCCGGCAGTTAAACATGGAATATAATGTCAGACATGTCCACCTCTAGCAGCATCACAGATGTGAACCCTTTTCATCGCGTTTTTCATCACATTTTCATACATTTCCTACGGTATCTCAGTGACTGTGTCTCGAATATTTTGATTTAATTGCTGAAGGTTCATTGGCCTGTTAGCATAGACACGTCCCTTTAGATAGCCCCACAGAAAAAAGTCAGGAGCTGTTAAATCAGACGATTTTGGGGACCAATCAATGTCACCGTTTCTCGAAATTAATCGACCGGTTAAACGTTTTAATAATTAAAACACGTTGTTCCGTCGTAAAACGCTCCATAATAAATTTGCCGTATCTACACAAAGTAATATTCTTGCAACAACTGTCATATTTACCGCCAATACAAAATGGCGGCAAAAAAAGTTGTATACCTCCAAGTTGGCCACCCTGTACAAGTTTTAAAAAACTTAACTTGGGCACGGCTTGGACTTGGGGCTAGCTATTTAGTGTCATTTGTCTGTTTATTGTGTAGTGTATCTTATATATACAGGATTACACGCACGATATTTATCATATCTTATAATAATATAGGGAGCGTGCACGAACTATAGATGGCAGCACAAATCGACAAAAGCGACAGTCGACACTATGCGGACGATAAATGAAACTTATATAAGCTGTCATTTGATAATTATTCAATAATTTTACAACAATTGTTAGTTAGCGTCTAATCGTTCATGGACTTATAGCAAAGTGTAGGTAATTAATAATACAATAATGCCAGTTGGGTAAAATGCCCATGGTTTTACGGTAGCTCTACGTTTTACTCACCCAGACGCGTGTATACAAACGTTGTATCTACCTATGGTTGTGTGACAGTTATTATCAAATCTATAGAGCTTTTGTATCTTTATAGTTTTGTATTTTATTTATTTACAAACTTCATGTACACAAAATACAAACACAGAAACAAACAAAGTAAGAAAATTGAGTACATAGGTACTGCTTACATAGACATAGCTACCGTATAATTATTTTCAAAATCTATAGAGCTTAAAAACTGTGTTATCGTTCTGTGTGCTTTTTGTTTATTCCTGTATTTACAGTGAATAATGCAGATAATAATCGTTTTTTGTATAGCCGTTGGTGTCAAAATTAACGCCGTTTAGGAGCACCGAGCTGTGGGGTGGATGGATAATGCTTGGGATAACAATATTATGTGTGAAAAGGTGTTCTGTGGTTTGCAGCATGCATTTGCCGTACTTGTTATGTCTACTCGTTTGTTTAGCATCATTTAGGTAATAGGTCGTATTGTGATATATAGATGTTTAATGTAAAATTAGGTTAAGATATGTTTTATGATACATTTTTATTTCTGCTCTTTCTAATTATGGGGATACAAACATTTTTCGGGGTTCAGTGATGAAATAAATTATTTGAAAGGAAACTGAGATATCATTTAAAATGTTGTCTTGACCATGTCCTAGAAACCCTTCAAACTATTTTATGAACAACTGTTTATAGTTTAAAGTGAGAACGTGAAGTTTTTCTTCGCACATTTGCCAAAAGTAACCGTTATTCGCAAATGTGCGCTTTAAGTTCTCACTTTAAATTGCAGTTGTTCAAAAAATGGTTTGAAGGGTTATCTAGGGTTTTGTTAAGACAAAATTTTAAATGATCTCTCCGTTTCCTTTCAAATATATTATTTCCAATGGGTGCAGCACTGGACCCCGAATAATTTATGTATGGACCCCTTATGAGTCTTACCCTAGACCAAAATACACAATTTGGGCAAAATTTTGTAATTTTAAAGATTTAGCACACATAACTGGTTTTCTCAGTCAAAATATGAATCTGAAATAGAATATAGTGTATATCACTTTTAACCATTAGAATGGGAAACTTCTACATCCTTATGTTTTCTTTCCAGATCATAAATTTACCGTCGGAAACCAATTACAACCTTAGATGATTGCAATTTCTTTAAAATTACAATTCTTTACCGAAATCTTACATGTGGTCTCAAAATGAAACGTAGACTATGTTTATATGGAAAAGTCTAGGGTAAGGGGATTCTTAAGTAACTTAGTAAATACATAGCGATTATTAAAGGCTTCTTTACCCATTGTCTCCAAACAGCAAATCGTATCTTCGAGATACGATCTTCAACACCCGCGTATGACATTCGCGGCAGTTGGGCACGCACCTTAAAAAGCGGCTTTTACACGATGTTTTGATTGCACCAGTGGCCTTTCAGGCGATACCACGAACGTGTGATGTTTGACAACGATATACAACCAAATTCCTGCATTTATATCAACCTTTATTTCTAAAGAAATAAGGTTAAAAATTGACAATTTATACGGAAATTTAAAGTGGGAGTGTGCATTCAATGTGTTTGAAAATTGACGGAGCGAAATATTTTAACGACTCAGCACTTCTGAGAATGTTTTTTTTGTCAGATTGTGCTTTAGCATTGGGACAGTGTGATACTTTAGTGGGATTTGGGGATTATTTTAAAATGGATTGTATCGCGTATCGTCTTCCGTCTTTGTGGATGATACTAATATCAGCTTGAATAAAGAGAAAAATAACGTTATACTCGTAAGACCATTTTATTTGATGATTGTTGGCAGACTTACTTAGATTCGGACAGGATAAAAAGTTTGTGCTCTAGACTCTTGTAATCAAAGGCAGTTTGTCAAACTCAAACTCAAAAATATTTAATGAAAACTGTTTTTTAAGATGGTACATAATTGCAATAGTGACAAATGTAAACAATATTTGTATTTGGTCTATTACCAAACGCAGGATTTACATGTCTAACAAAATATAGCGTACTAGCAGTCCATCCCGGCTTCGCCCGTGGTACATACATAGCCTATGTCACTCAGGGATAACATACCTATCCAACAGTGAAAGAATTTTTAAAATCGATCCAGTAGTTTCGGAGCCTATTCAATACAATCAAACAAACAAATCTTTCCTCTTTATAATATTAGTGTAGACTACTAAAACTATTTGGCCTATACAAGTTGATTGATCCGCTGATCCAAGTTTGTATGAAAGAAGAGGAAAAAAATATTTTTTAAGTCTCCAACTTTGTGGCTAGCTCAATCTGTGTGTCATGTTCGTAATAAGTTATTTTCTAGACTTTTTGTTTGAACTATTACCTAATAATAATACAATGAATTGGGTAAATAATTCTATAACCTACCGTACCCTACTACTCTCCGGGCTAAATGTTTAATTCTTCTTATCGAGTGTGTTAGTGACTAACACTAGTGTCAGAGTTTTTAAACCGCCTTAAAGGCCTCTGACATGGTTTTAGGTAACGACCAATGTCAAAGACAGTGACCGGGACCGACGGCTTAACGTGCCCTCCGAAGCACGGATCATCTTACTTATCAGACAATCAGGTGATCAGCCTGCAATTCCTAACCAAACCAGGACAACAACACAAAGTCGTTGCCCCCGCCGGGAATCGAACCCGCGACCTCCGGGTATGAGCCGAACGCTCTAACCACTACACCACGGAGGCAGTTTAATGATCGCTACACTCTTTGAGGACTTTAAATTTATAACAAAACAACATTAGCAAGAAACCATTAGTTTATACTTATACACGTTTCAACATCACTTAACCGTAAATATAGAGCTTCAATCCATGTTTTTGATGTCATTCAATCACTCTTTCTCTTTCCGACGAGTTAGGAATAAAGAATCACTTAGATATTCTTTTGTTACAAGCTGTTGATAGTTTATCTAACATCTCACTATTGTAGCTTGAGAAATAAATATGATTGGGCACGTTTCTGTGGGACTAACTACATCTTCCCTCTTCATTAATTTAGACTGGGGTGAATATGCAGTGTAGATTAAGTTACAGGAGCTTAATACGATAAAGTATACACCTCCCATGCTGGTCTGGGAGAAATAAAAAAAAAACTTAGAATGTACCAGCTGCTTCTCTTCCCACGCAGATCGTAAAAGCCGATCGAGGGAATGGGCAAAAATGCAAATCATGTTAACAGGCGCTGCGGCTAGCAACCCATCACTGTATTGATTGCTTCTCCATCTTCTCGCCCACCATGACGCTAAAAGTGGCTTTTGGGTCTTGCGGCCCTGGGCTCTGCATAGAACCGCAAGACCGAAAATGCTCTGTCTGCCCCGTTAGGGATAAAGACGTGATAGTATGTATGTAGTATACAGTATACACTGTGAAAGGGACATACCTTAAGGTTGAATATTGGCCTTTTCAAATTGTATTGGGTCTTGATGTTTATCTATCTATATATGTATTTAATAATAAAAATATAGTATCGTTGAGCTAGTGTCCCATAACAAGCCTGGAACTTACTTTGGGGCTAGCTCAATCAATGTAATTTGTTCCTATACATATATTTATTTATTTATAACATTCAAAGAAATTTTGCTCCTCGTATATAACTAAAAAAGTTATACTTAATTATAAAACATACATACTTACGCCAAATACCATAAACTTAGTATCTAGGTAAGTATAAGTACTTATATGATATGCTCTGAATTACAATAGCATAGCACTCAGATTTCCACGCAGCTATTATACATGGTGATCTTAAAACGATAGATATAGGGGCTGGATTTGAATGTAAATTGCATTGTGGAACTTACATTGTAGGCTGACTACAGTCTTACATTTAATGTTCCACTCGACTTTTCCAACTGTTAAATAAGGCAGATTATAAGTGCCATTTTTGGAACTCCCAAAAGAATATATTTAAGTCATCGTCATCATCCGAGCGTATTTTCCCGGTTGCATCCTCAGCAGTAATGCTTCAGAGCCCGGGGTCCGCTACCTAACCAAGGAGATTTGACGAGGTTACGGGTTTTTACATAAAGCGACTGCCGTCTGACCTCCGCAACCCAAAGAGTAAACCACAACCAATTCTTGGACCAGAACCAATCCTTGGTTTTAAGTAAGTATACATATTTTTAACCCCGGACAAAAAGAGGGGTGTTATAGTTTGACGCTAGTCTTTCTGTTCTGTCTGTCTTTGGCATCGTAGCGCTAGAATGGATGGACCAACTTCGATGCGTTTTTTTTACATGAAAGCAAGTTCCCTTGCGGTGGTTCTCAGCAATGTTTGATGAAAATCAAAGTTATTGGACGTTAACGCTTGAATGTAGGTTTTTAAATTTACCTAAAAAATAATACCTAAATGGCGCTAAGGGAATCAATTCCACTTAACATCGGTTGGAATATGAAGTTTCGCCTCTCATCACTCGTGTCGTGGGCTTTATAGGGTTCCGTACCTAATGGGTAAAAACGGGACCCTATTACTATGACTCCGTCCATGTATCTCATGAACAGTGATAACTAAACAGCTGAAATTTTCACAGAAGACGTATTTAATTTCTGTTGCTGCTATGACAACAAATACAAAAAAAAAAAACAGGGAATAAATATTTCAGAGTGAAAGTGATTTTTTATAGAATGGTACAGAACCATTCTTGCGCGAGCCCGACTCGCACTTGGCCGATTTTTTTCATTTACCTGGCGAATATATAATAAATCTATCTATATCTATCAGACAAATCGCAACAACGAAGTAGTGTGCCCAGCCTAACGTGAAACAATCACGTCGTCACAGGCCGACGATTTGTATAAAAGCTTTTGTTTCCTCTCTGTTACATAAACATTAATGTAAATATCTAACGGGCTTCTAATAGCATTATAATTTGACTATTGTCGACGCCAGCTTGGATTCAATGTAGATTGGAGACGCTGAAAGTGGCCGAGTGTTTCATCTCGTCATTACTTTTTAGGGTTCCGCACCCAAAGGGTAAAAACGGGACCCTATTACTAAGACTACGCTGTCTGTCCGTCTGTCTGACACCAAGCTGTATATCAAGAACCGCGATAGCTAGACAATTGAAATTTTCACAAATTATGTATTTCTGTTGCCGCTATAACAACAAATACTAAAAACAAAATAAAACAAATATTTAAGGGGAGCACCTATACATCAAACGCGATTTTTATGCCTTTTTTTCTCGATATCAAAAATGGCACTTGAAATATTCACAAAATACTCAATATAATTTTTATTTTAATAACAAATAAAAAAATTAACATAAAATAAATATTTAACGGGGCTCCCATACAACAAACGCGATTTTTTTATAGATAATGGTATGGAACCCTTCGTGCGCTAGTCCGACTCGCACTTGGCCAGTTATTTACTGTGTGCGATGTAATGTTTTATTGATAGTCATCTACAGTTACTTTTAACAAGTAGGCCTCTGGGTTCACTTCGTTTTGTATCAATTTATAGCATTTTTTACAACGTGGAAGGGACATAGCCGAAATAAATTGAACCACGGGCTATACTAGACCACTATAGTATATGTAATGGTATTAAAAAAATAACAAAAACTAAAAAAAATCGGCATTTCCATACAAAAGTGTGCAGCCGCACGGACAATTTGTATAGGCATGTGGGAATGTCGTGAATGTTTTTTACTGATATTTTATTATCTGTCGCTGGTCTGTAAGTGCCCTAAATCCTACTAATATTATAAATGCGAAAGTGAGTTTGTATATTTCTCTGTTTGTTACCTCTTCACGCTTCAACACCTGAACCGATTTGGATGAAATTTGGTATAGATAAAGTTTTAAAATCGGGGAAGGACATAGAGTACATTTTATCCTAAAATTCCCACGTGAAGCGAAGCCCGCGTGCACAGCTAGTAAACTTTAATTAAAAACAAGTAAGTAAACTATAAACTGATTTAAAAATTACAAGAATTCGCTTGCAAAAACTTCGACCATTGTCAAATTAAATTATCTGTACTTTTTTGTCAACATTTAATTCGTACAGACGTGTACCCTTGTGGTATAGACGGCAGGCGGTGTCGGGTTGCGTGTAAGTCGACGCGATATGGGCCTGGGTTCGAATCTGGCCCAGTAATGGAGGCACAAAGACCTCAATTATCCGTGACTACCGCACTTCTCTGGTTTCATCTTTTTATATTATTGATCTGATACAAGCTACGGTATTGTCGATGATAATCATAATAGACGTGGAATGTAGAAGGAAATCTATAGAAAGCTATAGCATTCGGTCATTTGTAGATAGAAGCAACTGAAAAAATACGAATACCACCAAAAAGGTAGAACGATAGTCCTGTTTTTTAGTTGAAGCCTCCGAGAGAGTCAATTTCTCGCCTTGCATCACATATTATTAATCTTTAGCTATAATATATGTATTATATAAAGAAACTTTAAAATTATGGACATTTAGACACTTATTTCCAACTTTACTTAGATAGTAAGTACCTGATAATTTGGACTTTTAAAAATCCAATAACATAAAACTAACTAACCTAACTCTACTATGTTTTGGAACTTACATCAAAACTTATATCGATCTTTTTTCAACATCTTTGTTCTTTATAATAACATAAATTAACTAACACCTCTTTAAATACACTAATAAAGTTAATCTTTCTAAGATTTGTGAGATTTTTTTTTTAAATTTCAGCACCTTTTATTTATTTTTTTGGCTTCTATCTAGATAAAGCTAGTTATTATGCGGAAATTCCAAAACCTAAACAATACGACATACAAAGTTTCACTAAGTACAGAAAGTAACACGATAACTTACATATTCCATGTTACAGTCAGTCACCAATTCCTAACAACATTTTGTCGTTATTGTTACATTATATAGGGGTTGCGAAGTAATGGCTGTCAGGGGTCGGCTGTCAAATTGAATTAGGGCCATCGGCCATGTTCCATGGTCTATTGGCGGTATCCTGGGTTGTTAGGACGCGAAATGTTATTGTTGTGTTGAGTAGATTTTGTATTTGAGCTTAAAATAAATTGTAATTTGGTGCCTGAAATTGCTAAGCAATGAGGCCGCCTTTTGCGCATTTTCTAGTTTATAAGATAATAGTTATGTTCTGTGTTTATTTATTTTGTGCAATAAAGGGTATTGTATGTAAAATATAATAATTTTTCAAAACTAAAAACCGACTTCACCCCCAAACTACAGAACCGATTTTAATAAAATTTCTATGGGAATACCTGACAAGTATACTTTCTAACAAAAAAAGAATTTTCCAAATCGGTCCAAGCGTCTTCGAATGATTGGAGAACATACTTGTCAAGTGGTCTCATAGAAAGAAAATTTTATCAGAATCGGTTGTGCAGTTTGGGGGTAAAGTCAGTTTAGTTTTGAAAAATTATTGACATGAAATTAAAAAATAACGATTTCACGTTTGTAAAATCAGTACTCTCGAAAAACAGTACGGGAGATTACATGAACTCCATTGATAGACCATTAAAAGAGTATTTCTTGTCTATATAACATTTTTCATTATCTATAAGGAAGTCACGTGTATATATATATATACCTACTCTTGTGTAATTAAGTCCCCATACCCGAGACTAAACTACACTTTTCAATACAAACGTAGTCTAAGTTGTATTTCAAAACGACATGCCCAATTTCGGCAAAATTTTGTTATTTCAAAGATATTGCACATATCTACACATATGTAAAACTGGTTTTCACAGTCAAAATATGAACTTGAAATATAATGTAATGTGTTATATCATTTTTGACCATCAGTATGGAAAACTCCTACATACTTATTTTTTCTTTCCAGTTCATAATTTTACCGTCGGAAAGCAATTATAACCCAAAATAATTGCAATTTTTTTCAAATTATAGATTTTCACCGAAATCTGACATGTGGTTTAAAAATAAAACGTAGACTACGTTTGAATGGAAAAGTCTAGGATAAGGATATAAGGATTCTTAAGCTTTAAGCACGAGTTAGAGGGTATATTCCTTGAAGCGCAACCATTTTGAGGCGCACCTAATGAGACGCTAAAAATTTATTTTTTTAACAGCAAGAATCAAATATGTAGATAAAAATAAGTCATTTATGTTAATAGTAGGTTACAGGCAGGAAACTGGTTTTCGAGTGATAAATATAGCCAAGTCCTATTTGTAAACAGACAGACATACAAATGTATTTCGTCAAACACCTGCCAGGATCATTTCGCAATCAACATCTCATTAAGGAGGTAACGGTTTATAAATTGATACCATTTGAAATGCTACAATGCCACATTGATTAATTAACTTTTAACTCGTTATGCCATAAGATCTTCTGAGTCTTTGTTTTTACGAAGAGTTAGTTAACAAAGATGATTTATCGCTGGTTTTTAACCCCTGACAAAAAGAGGGTACAAGTTTGACGCCCATCTTTTTAACCGACTTCATAAAAAGAAGGAGGTTTTTTATGTAGGTACCTATATTTACTGATTACTCGAGAAGCGTGGACCGATTTGGAAAATTATTTTTTATTAGAAAGGGTATACTCCCATGCTGGTCTGGGAGAAACGAAAAAACTTAGAATGTACCAGCTGCTTCTCTTCCCGCGCAGATCGTAAAAGCCGATCGAGAGAATGGGCAAAAATGCGAATCATGTTAACAGGCGATGCGGCTAGCAACCCATCACTGTATCAAAGATAATATAATTACTAACGTAACAGATACCCAACGCCATAGAAACGATTGAAGAGGCCGAAAGCACGCAAAACGGGAGTTGCGGAGCGGCCTCTCAGAGATGGCAGCACACACGACTAGCCAAAAAGGTGACGAAGAAAGTGTTGAATATACTTTTAAAAAATATATTGCATTACATATAAGTCTTATTTAAATAATTAGAGTACTACTTTATTTAAATAATAGTTATAAAAGATTTTTATGTTTTAATTTTTGCCTTAAAGCGCCATCTAGTTACAAGGAAAAGAAATAATAATGTTTATATGACGATGGGTAGGCATGACTGTATTGATTGCTTTTCCATCTTCTCGCCCACCATGACGCTAAAAGTGGCTTTTGGGTCTTGCGGCCCTGGGCTCTGCATAGATCCGCAAGACCCAAAATGCTCTATCTGCCCCATTAGGGATAAAGACGTGATAGTATGTATGTATGTATGTATACTTTCAAGGTGTTTCCATGGTGTTTAAAGTTTATTGAAATCGGTTGTGTAGTAGTCGGTTTTTAGTTTTGAAGACTTTAGTTGTGAAGTTTTTCTTCGCACATTTGTCAAAACTGACCGTGTTTCGCAAATATGCGAATAAAAGCTTTTTTCGTACCACTTGCTCAAAAAAGTCACATTCTATAGCACAAAAAGCGAACATAATAATAGTCATTTTCAATCTGATAAAATTAGGGAAAGAAAAATGTACTAAATTTCATTCAGCCTCTAGACCAAGAATGAAAACAGGGAAAGAAAATTGTACTGAATTTCATTCATCCTCTAGGGAGAGAATGTGGTTTAAGTTTGGAATACTTACCGAAATTTATATTGAACTGAAAATGATTGAAATTATTTCTATATTGTTAAGCGTAAAAAAATAACGATTTTGAATCGACAACATGTATCCGCAAAATCCACATAACCACTTAAATTTCATAAAATAAACAACTAAATCAAGCCATGTTATTGTTTGTTTTTTTTATAAATTAATTTACGGCTCTGGATACTAGTCCTTTAGAGCCCATCTTCATTTATCTCTTCTTTATTCCGAATCCTAAAGCGTCGTATTTATTATCCAGCGCCGCTGTACAGCGGCTCAAGGTCGCTTTGCTGGATGTGCCTATTCACACATCCAGCAAAGCATCCAGCAAGCCAGTGTTGCCATTAGTCACACATTTTGCGAGCCAGTGTTGCCCTCTTTTGTTGTTGTTGTCTGTTGACAGTTCTAACCTGATGCTATGAAACTCAGTGAAACCCAGTGGACTCGCTTTGATAGATTTTCCGCCAGAAGCTCCTAGCAATCAAAGGATGTCTACACCAACTTTGGTTGAAACTAGAGGCCCAGGAATAGAGAAACGAAGGAATAAAAAGAGGCTTAAAAAGACTAGTATCCAGAGCCGCAAAATATTAAAAAAGAATCTGCTGTATAGCAAATTTATTTACGTATCCAGAGCCGTAAAAACATGATTTAAAAAAAAGTCTGCTGTACAGCAAGCGTATTCACGGTCTATCTGCCCGACGGTCGCGGTGGTGGGGGTGCTTGCTGGATCCAGCACGTCCAGCAAGCAACTTCACGTCGGTTATTATTATTAATTGCTTGCTGGATCTGCTGGATCGATTTTGCGTCCAGCAAGCACCCCCACCACCGCGACCGTCGGGCAGATAGACCGTGAATACGCTTGCTGTACAGCAGACTTTTTTTTAATCATGTTTTTACGGCTCTGGATACGTAAATAAATTTGCTATACAGCAGATTCTTTTTTAATATTTTGCGGCTCTGGATACAAGTCTTTTCAAGCCTTTTTTTATTTCTTTGTTTCTCTATTCCTGATCCTCTAGTTTCAACCAAAGTTGGTGTAGGGATCCCTTGATTGCTAGGAGCTTCTGGCGGAAAATCTATCTAAGCGAGTCTACTGGGTTTCATAGCATCAGGTTAGAACTGTCAACAGACAACAACAACAAAAGAGGGCAACACTGGCTCGCAAAATGTGTGACTAATGGCAACACTGCCTTGCTGGATGCTTTGCTGGATGTGTGAATAGGCACATCCAGCAAAGCGACCTTGAGCCGCTGTACAGCGGCGCTGGATAATGAATACGACGCTTAACCCTAACTATACAATCAAAGGTTGGTATAGGTCCCTTGATTGCTACAAGGGAGTCCACTGGTTTTAATAGCCGATTGGGTGGCGGACGGCGTCCAACCGCAGTCCGCAAATAGGTAAATATCACTACAGCCGCACTATGACTGTCCACTTTAAACATTTCACATATTGTCCGTGAGAATAAGGATTAAAACTACACCAATTTCATATTATGAAGTCCACTACAATCAATTTGCAAAACAATTTAAAGCAAATTTCAACTGAACCCCTTGACTTCCCGCCAAAAACTCCCGTTATTGTTTGTTTAGTTTACACCAGCTGTTTAGTTTTCCAAAAAGAAAAAGCAAAGGGCCATTTGCGTCTCATACATACAGCCTAGTTTTCTGTGTACCTATATTTATTTACAACGTAAAGCATTTTGTATTTTTTAAGTATCTGGGTATAAATTAATTAATAAATGCTTATCTCTTGTTATTATTGTCTTTATTTTTTTCGCAAATGGTACGAAAAGTAGAGTATTTTCCTCGGTGATAAAGCTGTCTTAGTCTTGGGTGAACTTAAATCCATCGCTACACTCAGGACTCGTCCTAAATCCCTCGCTTCGCTCGTGATTTAAGTATTTAACTCCCTCGCTTCGCTCGGGAGTAATCCTCGAGTCCTACGTTGCGCTCGCGATTTAAGTCGTCACCCGCGACAGAAGACACTGCTTTATCCCCTTGGTTAATAATCTACTATTATTTTCTCACTTTAAACTGTAAACAGTAGTTCATAAATTTGAACTTAGAGTTTGAAGGGTTATCTAGAGCTTGATCAAGACAAAAAAATTTAATATCTCCGTTTCCTTTCAAATAATTTATTTTAAATGGGGGCACTGGGCACTGGATCCCGAAAAATTCAATATCTCCTTCGGTGCTATAGACGTATGGTATCTGTGAGTTGATTTACGACAATTGTTTTAATCTTAAGCAATTTTGCTATGACCTCTTATAAATATTTTTGCACTGGATAAAACTGTTCATCGACTCTCTATCTGCTAAATTTACTCATGCACTTTTAAAATTCGCATTTCCAAACAACAATAATTGTATCATGTTTTAAATAAGCAATACCGAAGGCGGCTTTACATAAAAATAACAGTTATATTGCCAGCATTGTCCCGGCCGGCATTCACGGCAGAAATATATTCTATTACATTACGCCATTTTGCCTAACCTTATTAGCAAACGAGGACCCATACTGGTTCCTGTGTACGGTCAGCAGTATTTTTGAAGAAATAACTTCTTTAGGGTATGCACGAAAGCATTTTTTGAGACGGGAAAAAACCATTGGACTCGCGACACCAAGTTTTCACTGCTGTTGGCACTCTTTTTTGTCACTGTTTTTTTTAAGCATATATCGTTGTGCATTTTTAATTTTTCATGTCAAAATGAAACAACTAGGTACCTACTTGAAGTATTGTCATCTCTATGTGCCTTAAATAATGCTAAAATGTTAGTCATATTATTTTACTTATATGCCTACAAGATTAAATACAAGCGAAAAGGAAATTTTGGTTATATTAACACGTTCCGAATGGATACATTAAGACATTTTAAGCTTGGTTCACATTTGGTTACTTTAAGTTGACAGGTATATAACTAATAATTAAAATTTTCTCTGGTACGGTGAAAATTAGATTTAAAACGATATTGGGGTTTTTAATTCAAGGACATGCATTATTTTTTGAACCCAATGCAAATGGTGTTATAATTTTGTTAAAGATGGTTTTCATAAAATCAAGCATAATTTCATAAGTGATGTGAAACAAAAGCTTATTTATACTTCTAGTACCTTCGTCAGTATCATCATTATTTAGGCCTCTCCCAAAGATTTCTAAAATGATTGATCAAGAGCAGCCTGCATCCAGCGCTTTCCAGCGACTTTGGTCAGGTCATCTGACCACCTAGTGGGTGGGTGTCCTACGCTGCGCTTGCTAGTACTCGATCACAATTCAAGAATCTTTTTGCCTTTCGTTAGTTGTCTAATACCTTATAATATATACATTTTTACATGAATATACATCCACCATCCAACTTTTTCTGCTGCCCCTACCTCGTCACATTACAAAAATATCACATTAACTAACAAGTAACTTTCACACCCAGTGTCACCCCTCCACCCCGCGGTGTACATAGCTACATAATTACGGCGACACAATAGCGGCGGGTGAATGCGACGGTGACACCCCAGGGGTGGAAATATGGCCGAAAAATGTAGCAGATTGCGCCGTGCAGACCCCAAAGTCATTTGTGTCTTTTCGAGTTGATTAAAATCTCGGGTGTCTGTGATTAAATGTTGAGAAACACTGGCGTTTTGAGCTGAAGTCGTATTATAATAGGTAGCGTTTCAACACACTTTTTATGTTATGAAAAAGTAATAATAGTATAAAATTCAAATTAAAACGAATATGTAAAGAAATCGAAAAATAATATATAAAGAAACGCGTTGAAGTCTTTTTCATACATATTTGAGCAACGAATTCATCGTAAGTTCATGTAAGTTTATTTTTTGAAACAGTTGTTTAGTATTGATTAAATTTTTAACCGACTTTCAAAAAAGATGGAGTTTATCAATTCGTCGGGGTCTATTTTTTTTTATTTTTTTCACTGATTATTCGAAAACGCATCTACAGATTTTGAAAATTATTTTTTAGGGTTCCGTACCCAAAGGGTAAAAACGGGACCCTATTAATAAGACTACGCTGTCTGTCCGTCTGTCCGTCTGTCTGACACCAAGCTGTATATCAAGAACCGCTATAGCTAGACAATTGAAATTTTCACAAATGATGTATTTCTGTTGCCGCTATAACAACAAATACTAAAAACAAAATAAAATAAATATTTAAAAATTTATTTTTTTTGCCTTTTTTTGCTCGATATCAGTAAAAGCAACAGGTAGGCACTTGAAATATTAAAAAAATACTCAGCTGTACTTTAATTTTAAATAAAAAAAAAATTGAACGAAAAATAATATATAAGGGGGCTTATACAAAAAACTTGATTTTTATAGATAATGGTACGGAACCCTTTGTGCGCGAGACTGACTCGCACTTGGCCGGTTATTGTTTAAAAGGTCATCCTTTTTAGGTGGTTCCATAGAAAATTTATCAAAATCGGTTGGGAGTGAAATCAGTTTTTAATTTTGAAAAATTATATATCAAAAAGTGTTTTTATTACGACGAAAAATAATTATATATACACATTACATTTTCTTAAAAACTAAAATAAAGATTAAAAATCTACTCACTACAATACACTACAAAAGTGTTTGTAAGTATATCAGTTTGTCTATTAGTTCTTCATGTCAAAACGAGGCAACGGACCGACGTGATTTTATTTCTATTTCATACAAATACTTAAAACGCTAGACTAGACAATTCCGAAGATTGACTTAGGCTTCATTTTAATCTAGAAAGATTACCATGCAAGAACGATGTTACGACCAAAATAAAGTTAGTGAAATAAATCAAATACTTACTTATAGGTATCGTATTAAAAACTATAATGACATTAATGATTTAATTCGTTGAACGTTGAACCGCTGGTTAGCTAAACAAGCGTCTCGTGTTACCACTAACGTGGTTATTCCGCCCAATTACTGCCCATTACCGGATAATTCCGGATGAAACCGGTTCCGTGCGGATCGGGTTACGTTCTTTGGTTACGTGGCGTTATATGGAAATGTGGGATTGTGCGAATTCCAGCCTTTTGCGAAGTAATTTTAAATATGTAAATGAAAATTGTAGCTGATTATGTTTTTAATAATGATGAAGATATGCTTCCTCTAAACTGATTTGCATTTACGCCCATTTAACAATCCCCGAAAAAAAGGGAAGTTTTTTAATTTTGAAGCTAGTGTATGACTGTCTGTGTCATCGTGGCGCTAGAACGGATGGACTTATTTCGATGCGCTTTTTAGGGTTCTGTAGCCAAATGGCAAAAACGGAACCCTTATACATTCGTCATGTCTGTCTGTCTGTCCGTCCGTATGTCACAGCCACTTTTTTCCGAAACTACCTATACTGTTGAAACTTGGTAAGTAGATGTATTGTGTGAACCGCATTAAGGTTTTGACACAAAAATAGAAAAAAAAACAGTAAATTTTGGGGGTTCCCCATACTTAGAACTAAAACTCAAAAAAATATTTTTCATCAAACCCATACGTGTGGGGTATCTATGGATAGGTCTTCAAAAATGATATTGAGGTTTATAATAGCATTTTTTTCTAAACCGAATACTTTGTGCAAAAGACACTTCCAAAGTGGAAAAAAGTGTGTAACTGTAAAATAAGAGTAACTTCTAAAATAAGAAAATGATAAAACAAAAAAAATATATGATGTTCATTACCATGAAAACTACCAGCGAAAATTGGTTTGAACGAGATCTAGTAAGTAGTTTTTTTTTAATACGTCATAAATCGTAAACGGCAATTTACCTTTCATTCAATCAACTCAAATATAAAAATTAAAAAAAACATACTACAAGACTTTTATATTATGTTATTTGCTACTACGAAACCCTTCATGGGCGAGTCCGACTCGCACTTGGCCGCTTATTTAAAATAAAATCAGCTTTCCTTGCGGTGGTTTTTAGCCATGTATGATGAAAATCCGTTTAGTCTGAATAAAGAATGCTTTTTAGTTCCGCGCTAGATGGTGTCTTCGGTCAGGAAAAATAATTTTCGATTTCACATACAAGTTCACCGATCAGCTGATTCGAATTTGTATGGAAAGCAAAAAAAAATATTTTCATATTTCGATATATGTTTCTTAGGGAAAGTTGTGTAGTATCATCGACTGAAATTATATACTATTAAAATAGTTCAGTATATTTTGATACGTTATAGTAAGTATAAACGGGGCTCGTGGTCGCAGACTGTCGTAGAGAGAGTGCTACCCAACAAATAACCATATTATCTTCACAAACTGCCATAGAGGTTTATTAATATTGGTGTAGTTGATGTATGGTTTATAAATATAACCTATTTATGTATGTTGTATGTAGGTTTATTAATACATTAGATTATATTATTTATCTTATGTATTACACATACATTCATATGTATAGATTTATTGTAAAGTTTGTTCCAACCACTCTCGCCCAAAATTTGCTTTTATCAGCACCACCTGTAGGTTGACTGGTAGAAAAGGCCTTGGGCCTTAAGTCCGCCTGTTACATTTTTGTAATAAAGTTTAATAAATAAATAACCAGTAAAGTGTGAATCGCACGAATTGCATCACATCGCATGCATTTATAAAAATCACTTAAATTTTATTCTGGGTTTTGTTGTTACAGCGGCAACAGAAATTCAACTGTTTAGTTATCACGATACATGAGACACACACAGCTTGCTGAGAGACAGACGGACAACGGAATCTTAGTAATGGGTCCCGATTTGGCTCTTTGGGTACGGAACCCTAAAATGCTTCGAGCTTCGTCCCGTTTACATACATAAATAAAATGTTCAAGGCGCGATATTTCAAAAACCAATTTTTAATCTATTTTTAATCTATTTGCGCATTTCATTAAATTAACCGTCCACATGTAACTCCCATGCTGGTCTGGAAGAAATACAAAAACTTAGAATGTACCAGCTGCTTCACTTCCCACGCAGATCGTAAAAGCGATCAAGGGAGTGGGCAAAAATGCAAATCATGTTCACAGGCCATGCGGCTAGCAACCCATGACTGTATTAATTGCTTTTCCATCTTCTCGCCCACCATGACGCTAAAAGTGGCTTTTGGGTCTTGCGGCCCTGGGCTCTGCACAGAACCGCAAGACCCAAAATGCTCTGTCTGCCCCATTAGGGATAAAGACGTGATAGTATGTATGTATGTAACCGTTCACAGGGAAATCCACAGATTCTATTTTTTCACAGATGAGGTCATCTCAGCTATCAGTAGCTACCTGAAGGACAATCGGTACGTGATCGCCTCACAATGGCCTGCGCAGGCGTTGGTCTGTGTCCACAATGGTGGACCACGGATAAGCCGCTTTCATAAGCGGCTTATCCGTGGAGTAAGACGAACATAAGACGGATATGAGTGTGGTGTTTGTGTTAAGAAGTTGGTAACCACTGCGTTTTAAGCTTTATTTTTAAACACACTAATCACCGTGTGGTTTCCGGCAGAGTAGAATAGGGCACTCCAAGTCCTCCCGTGGATGCCGTAGAAGCCGACTTAGGAAATACTAGCTAAACAAAACCTAAGGTAGATAGGGTAACCTGACCTAAATGCCTC
Organism: Acrobasis consociella; assembly: GCA_963555685.1. Classification (NCBI taxonomy): domain Eukaryota; kingdom Metazoa; phylum Arthropoda; class Insecta; order Lepidoptera; family Pyralidae; genus Acrobasis; species Acrobasis consociella. The sequence goes on from OY743112.1 coordinate 1,985,044, forward strand.
GTTTCGTGCTATGCTTGGCGTAAAGTGGAGAAAATTAGCAAAATAGTGCCATGTCAACTTCATCATTTCAGCCGCATAACGTCCACTGCTGGACATAGGCCTCCCCCAAAGATTTCCAAAATGACCGATCAAGAGCGGCCTGCATCCAGCGCTTTCCAGCGACCCTGGTCAGGTCATCTGACCACCTTGTAGGTGGGTGCCCTACGCTTCGCTTGCCAGTACGCGGTCGCCATTCAAGAACCTTTTTGCCCCATCGGCCATCGGTTCGTCGCGCTATGTGTCCCGCCCACTGCCACTTCAACGAGCTAATCCATGTCAACTTATTATTATTAATTTATTTAACACATACATTTATAGATAACAAATACATTTAGAGATAAACATATAATCGCCCAAGAACTTTTTGTAATTTTCAGGTGTAAAATGTTTTTAAGTATTTTTCTGGCTTAGGGATTTTTATTTTAGGTTTAGTTGACCAAAAGTCCTATCGGCCTAAGGACTAAAAATTTTGCATTGTAGGTAGATATAGGTATTTCTCAGCTGTTTCTTCTGACTTGCACCAACCCCTATGGTCACACCTATGCCTTACTTAGTAAAGCCTTCGCATTGTGTGACATTTAAAAGCTTATTTGTTCGGACATGTCTATGGACATATCTGAAAGCACGTGGCAGAGCTTTTATCGAGCTTTTTGTACGCCTGTATCATTATCATAAGCTGTAAACGAGGTGATGGCCTTCATTTAGGAGTTTGTATTATTTTTCTTTGACACTGATAAGTATTTGGAGTTTCATACACATCGCTACATCATCATCATCATCATCAGGTCTTCTTGTCTCCACTGCACGAGCACGACCCTCTCTGTACTATTATGGCCATACTTAGCCAGAGCAGCCAGAGGACTTTGGCCTATACTCTCCTCGCGGGCCAGATGGGTTGGAGAGGTCTCATTGATGTTTATAAGCTTTATGTAGCTTGTATTTCCTAAGTCGCCTTCTACGACATCCACAGAAGGACTTGGAGTGGCCCTATTCTACTCCGCCGGAAACCACATTGCTTCATACTTTACAAAAATTAAAATTAGATACTTTTTTCTAAAAGTCAAAACAAACATTCTCTATGGGATTTATATGAAATACTGGCTAATGAAGTCATAGTTTTTTGGAGTCAATAGCGCTCTTGATATCAGTTTTTCTGCAATAGTAAATCCAAAATCACGTCACCGACAGGTATTGCGCGTGTTCTGTCGCTCGTCTGTAAGAGCCAAGACTTTAAAGACGTACTTACCTTAAAATAATGCAGGTACTTTATTACTTACTTTAGATACTTATTGCCTTCCATATAGCATCATTATTTTTCACTTAACTATACTTTAATAGATTTAGAATCAATAAATCAGAACATCTGTGTTAACACAAGATTTAATCCGAAACAAGTTAACTCTGACCAAGTTAACTAAAAGTATCACCCCTCTTTCATAATTTATACCATCGGTGGTTAGGGGTGAGGTTTTAATACCCTCAGCAAAGCCTACTGCAAACATAAACATTATTTTAGTAACCCGATGAGCTTATGGCCTGGGATGGCGATTAGCCCTCCCCATTCGAGTATTAGTGGAAAATATTTTTTTAGCCAATGAAATTAGTGTTGCAGATTTGGCTGTTCCCACGGAAGGGTGTGGATTACTTTATAGAGGGATTATAAACACAGATAAAATTAATAATAAATAAATAGGGATGAATCACACCAGATTGAGATAGTCCTTAAGTAAGCTTGAGCTTGTGATATGGGATACTAACCTACAAAGAGTAGTATATTTGAAACTCCCAATAAATAGAATTGCGTCGTTTCATTACAGAGTTCCTATGGAAATCCTCCAGATCCATCATCAGATCAGCTATATGGCATTATAATACATTGTCACGCGATATACGCAAGCGTGCATAATTTCGGCTCAATCGGAAACCGGGAAGTGGTTCAAAAACTTGAAAGATTTGATTACAGACAGAACGACAGACAACGGGACAGGTAAAACGAAATAAATCAAATCAAATCAAATCAAATATCTTTAAATTTTTAAACCTCGACTAAAAATTATAGGGGTTTTATAAATTTGAATTATCTGCCAGCGTGTCTATCTACTTTTTTATCAATAATTAGTTTTATAACTTTGACTTACCTGTCAGTGCGTCTGTCTACTTTCATTTAATGAATGATTGTTACCTATTCCATTTCATTTACCCTTATGATTATAAACTGTATGAAAATGAATATAGAAATATATGATATGAATACAGAAAAATATAGAAATATAGAAAATGAATATATTAGTATAAAACAAATATTTGATTATAGATATTATCATTTTCAATAATATGGATAAAACACTAATGAGTAAGAAATTTAAAAAAAATATGGATATTATAGTTATTAATTCGAATGATTAGGAGTTTAGATCATTAGTATAAACAAATATTATTAAAAACGAAGTGTATGATTAGTTATATTATTAATTCCAATGATTATAGTTTAAAATCATTAGTGTTTCAATTTTTTATGAAGAATGAGCATTATGATTTTAAATTATATTAGAAATATTTTCGGACTTCCGATGATATGAGTTAAAAAGTTATGTAAGACAATGCGCACCCGAATTAGACATTATGACAGACTGATTTCAGTGATTGCTGAGCTATCTATCTAATGTTACGGTACCATTTTTTATATGTAAAAACGCCTCATTAATTTGTAAAAGAAATGTTAGTTCTTACTTATGGTGTGGCTGGAAATAGATCTAACACTACCTTTATTTACTTAGTTGATTACTTTTTAACGACCTTCTTACTGTGCTGAAATAAATTGAGTGTAACAATTGCAACATAACACTGTAACAAATGTCTTTGGGGAGTCTGAGAGAGATATATGCAAAAATATCCGCGTGTTCGAAACGAAATGTAGCGTGTGGTCCAAGTTAATCAACGGAGAGTTTTCTTTACAACGTGGAAGCGATATACCCGTAATAAATCGAACCACGAGCTGTACTAGATCACTTTTAGTATAATGCAGTTGCAATAACAGTTAAAAAACAAAATTATATTTTGGCATTTCCATACAAAAGTCTGCAGCCGCCCGAGCACTTTGTATGGGAAAGTCGATTTTTGTTGTTGCTTTTTGACTGTTTTTTTTTATTCCATTATACTAGAATGATGTAGTAAGTATATCTTGTGACTTGATTTATTACGGGTTCCGGGTATGTCCCTTTCACTTTGTGTATGATTTTAGAGTTTCGCAGTCATAATGTCTGTTATTAGTATTCAGGTAAAAATAATATTTGACTAAAAATGATAATAATCGCGGGTATTACCGTGATAATTTTAAATTTTGTTCCTTTATTTATTTAGACTACATGGTCCACAATAATAAGAAGGTTACTGGATGGTTAGACACGACAGTCACTTCAGCTTCACAATTATAATAATTTTTCAAAACTAAAACCCAACTTCACACTTAAACTACACAACTGATTTTGATAAAATTTATATAGGATCACCTCGCAAGTGTACCCTTACAAACAAAAATAAAATTTCAATCGGTCCAGCCAGGCTTCCCCGAATAATCAGTGAATCTACATAAAAAAAGATCGCGACGAATTGATAACTTCCTCCATTTGAGAGTAGGTTAAAAAAAATCCCGCTTGTGACTTGCGGCACCGCTCAAGGAGGCGGGTGAACAAATCCGCTTACGCTTGTGATTGACAGCTGACAGCTCCTGCAAGGGAGCGCGACACCCACCCGTCACTCTCACCATGTTTTGTTTATTTATTTGCTATTTATTGTGCTAAGTATTTAAAAGGTTGTAGCTCATGGATATCATATGATAATGATTAGAATAATGTCTCACGGGTTTGTGGTAAGTAGAGTTGGAGCTGAACTGCAACCGAGGTTTTTTAAAAATGACAACTAGTCCCATGCTGGTCTGGGAGAAATGAAAAAACTTAGAATGTACCAGCTGCTTCTCTTCCCGCGCAGATCGTAAAAGCCGATCGAGGGAATGGGCAAAAATGCGAATCATGTTAACAGGCGATGCGGCTAGCAACCCGTCACTGTATTGATTGCTTTTCCATCTTTTCGCCCACCATGACGCTAAAAGTGGCTTTTGGGTCTTGCGGCCCTGGCTTCTGCATAGAGCCGCAAGACCCAAAATGCTCTGTCTGCCCCATTAGGGATAAAGACGTGACAGTATGTATGTATGTATGACAACTAGTCGCAAGTCAGAAATAAAAAGTTCTCAGAAACAGCTCCGATTTTGATGATTCTTGTTGATGATGATGATGTTTGTCTGTGATGAGCGCTCAAACGGGGGAAATATTTAATTAGGTACTGACATTGTATATTTATAATTTACTTTCGAAGGCGCTGGATGCAAGCCGCTCTAGATCGGTCATTTTAGAAATCTTTGGGAGAGGCCTATGTCCAGAAGTGGACGTTATGCGGCTGAAATGATGATAATGATGATTGTATATTTATGCAATTTTTCAAGATTACTGGTGTAGACCTACATCCATTGCGAGGTGTTAGACTTGACAACTTTCGGCGGGCTTTGGGTATCTCTCCAAAACTCTAACACGGAAATGCGGCCAGAGATTTTGGCACCACTTCACATCGACACGGTTTTAGTAAATTTGTTGAATTTTTTCAATACCCATTTTATTTTTTTATCTTTCTTATGTACTTAAATAAAACTCTTTTTCTCTTGGTCTTAAAAACAAGCCATAAGCACGTAACCCAGTGGCTGCACATCGCACGCCGCATTAGCTAAGTGTATTAACGAGCACAAAATAAACACACGGTTTGACGCGAACATTAATCCTGGGGTCTGTGTCCACTGTACAGGACGACACGATATTTTATTTTTTATTTTATTTTACATGTGCAATGTGCAAGTTTATACAGTGACCACGCTGCGGAATGAGAGTAGCATTACCTGGCTAACATATGAAACATAAGAAAATCGACTAAGTTACTGGTGAGACACTACTTTGCAAAACAGCACAGTTGCAATCTCAGCGGCTTACATCATAAATATCATAATTTAGCAACCACAAATCGTTTGCGCCTACAACTGAAGAAACTGAACATTTTTATAACCGCCTGCGTATCGTGAAACTATTGTAAAAAAATTACAACATTCTTATGAAAATACTACTACTACTAGTAGGTACTTTGCACGGGTATGTATTATCCAGGTAAACCTTCCACTTGAATCACTCTGTTTTTTTAATAAAAACCGCATTAAAATTTGTTGCATTTTTTAAAAATACTTAAAAATAGACAGTGGGAGGCGATTGTGTTTTATACTAGTATTAAATATAGTTTTTTTAGGCAAAAAGAAATCGTGCCGCTCCGTGTTCCAGTGGAAACGCACTCTGAAATCATTTCCCTCGCCACCCCATCCATGAGCACTCGACATTAGCATTCAATAAGCCGTAATGCCGAGTAAAAACATGAGGAACTAACTGTAAGTACCTTCCTATTTCCATACACATCGCGAGGAAAACCACTAAACAAATGTTAAAGCTTTGGGACTTGTGAACATTTAGGTATAGAAACACTATTTATATGCATAAAAATTTAAGCTATAATATCACATAGCATACTGGTTTAATGCACAATCGTTTTTAAGCATAACGTCCTTTTGCATAATGGAGTATGCATAATAATTTTAAGCATAATATACCTAAGCATAATCATTATTTAGCCCTAACATTTTAAAGCATAAAAGGATGTAAGTAGGATGTAAGTTGTTTTTGTGTATGTATTAGTTTCGCCCTAAGCTAGAGTCGCTCGCTCGCTCGTGTTTTGGTCACAGGAAACCTAACTAACCTAACCTATATTCTATGGCAAAGAAGATTATGCCAATTAACATTATGCCGTAACAAATTAGCCTAAAATATAATTATGCTTATGCCCAACAACCAGTATGCCAAAAAACAACTTACGCCTAAAAAAAAAAATTGGTTGTTTGTAAAGTAGGTTTACGATCGAGATGTTTACGTGATAACGTCGTTTCACGGAATGACTGGCAGCGCTCGAGATGAGACGGGAGATCGGTCCGTCTCTCTCTCGTTATACCTGCGATCGCGCTCGTGAGGTTTTGGTGTGACACAAGTTTCTGAACATGTCACCCGACTAAAACGATTTTAAAGACGTTATCACGTCAAAACTATTATGACAAAATATTTTATGCCAAACCCAGTATGCCAAAGCATATTAGGACAAAAAAATTATGCAAAAAAAAAGGGTCCCTAGAAACGCACAGTCGGCCAACGAGATACCTGGGCTTACGTTAGTAATTATATTATCTTTGCCTGGGCCGACCCTCTATCTATATCTTGAATGGAAAGAAAAGCTCACATTAAACTAGTAAACAGAAGTTCAAAAATGTTTTGAATGGTTATCTAGGGCTTGGTCAAGACACAATTTTAAATTAAATTTCCGTTTCCTTTGAAATGATTTATTTCAAATGGGAGGGCAGCACTAGACCCCGGAAAATGAATATATGGCCTTAATATGAAAATGTATATTCAGAAAGATTTTAAAGAAGTCTTTCTGAATAAATTTTTTTTCGTGAGTATATTTTGAGTTTTAGAGAAAATTCAAGATATACGTAGGCTGGTACAGGTATCTATATTCTCGACGGCCAATTTACAAAAAAAAAAGAAATAATTATATGACTATTTTGTATTGTTTAAATTTTTTGATAAGTTTATTTTGTACACGCCTACTACTACCTGTTTTCTTCTCTTTTCCTCTCCTGGGTCTGCTGGAAGAGATTTCTTATTAAATAAGCAGTACCTATGTTCTCAATGTTCTTACTTTGTTTGTATTTTGTGTACATGAATTTTGTAAATGTAATAATTTGTCAGGATCGTAGCAAGTGGAGGTCCATAGTCTCTGCCTACCCCTGCGGGAAACAGGCGTGATATTATGTATGTATGTATGAATTTTGTAAATAAATAAAACATACGGGTTGAATTGATAACCTCCTAAGAATTCCTTTTGTCGTGGGTAAAAAAATAACAGTGCTATTTCGGCAAAATCAAAAGAAGACATTAGCATGCAGACAGACATCTCATCATAGTATGTGCGAAATATTCTCCATTCTGCAACAGACGCCTACAAAGGGGCATTCGGCAGTATCCAGGAGGTACGGGCCTTCCGTAGTTACGCGGGGTTTTGTTATCACTGGCAGCGGTGCAAAGCATGAGCGAAAGAGATAGTAGTAGATCTAGTAGTAAGATTTTGACATACATACATACATTTATATATACTCCCATGCTGGTCTGGGAGAAACGAAAAAAACTTAGAATGTACCAGCTGCTTCTCTTCCCACGCAGATCGTAAAAGCCGATCGAGGGAATGGACAAAAATGCAAATCATGTTAACAGGCGATGCGGCTAGCAACCCGTCACTGTATTGATTGCTTTTCCATCTTCTCGCCCACCATGACGCTAAAAGTGGCTTTTGGGTCTTGCGGCCCTAGGCTCTGCATAGAGCCGCAAGACCTAAAATGCTCTGTCTGCCCCATTAGGGATAAAGAAATGATAGTATGTATGTATGTATGTATGTACATACATTTCACACCTGTTTCCCATGGAGGTAGGCAGAGACTATGAATTTGCACTTACTACGATTTTGACATTTGACAACAAATAAACTATATAATATGGTCTGACGACCTGACCCCGGTCGCTGGAAGGCACTGTATGCAGGCCGCTTGGGATCGGTCATTTTGGAAATCTTTGGGAGAGGCAGTATGTCTTGATTGTCTAGCAGTGGACGTTATGGGGCTCAAATGATGAGGCTATAATAAGAAAATACGCGCAATAACAGTGCATGTCTTCAGAAAAAAATCAAAACAGACCGCGTCTTGTTATCGCTATTGATATCGTGTTCGATCTTACTTCTAACATGGCTAACACTGGTGTCAGATTTTTCAGGCTGCTTAAAGGCATCTGACATAGCTTGACAACTGCCATGCAATGATGACAGCGGAGACCAATGACTTAAACGTGCCTTCCGAAGCCTAGAGGAATTCAAGAATTTTTATGCCATTTATCGTGGTCCATCCAAATGCGGACCATGCCCAGTGTCACTTTACTTTCGAAAGTGCTTAGAATGCCACCGGGCTCCTCGGCTTAGACATTAGTCCCCGCTGACATCATTCCATGAAAATCGTCGATCTAACTCCAGCATTGCCCACTTATAGACACGAAAACAAAAAGCAATCCACTCGTCCCCTGGACCACCGCCTTTCTCCATACAATACACAGTGGTCCTTTGTTCAAACTGCAGTTTAGCAAAAGCAATTTCGTGTTTTATGCTCCGGCAACAGATATGAACTCGCGAACAGACACGAGCAGGGAATTCTAACCACCGCGCCGCTGCGACACAATACGCGATTCTGAATGTGATCACTTCTTTTTGCATCCCATTGTATTTGAGTGCAGTATTTTGAGCATTGTAACTTGTATCATCATCGAGATATACAGAGATGACTGATCCGTGCGTCAATTGACGACTTCTGTGGCCTATGGTTTGTCAATCTAGTTATACTATTTGTTATAGGATATAATAGAATCGAGAAAAAAATCCAAGTGATCATCATACTACGCTGTCACATCGGAGGTTCCGCGTTTGATCCCCGTTCAGTTCAAGATGGAAAATGATTTTTATCATATTGACCTGGTGACAATAGGAACAATTGCATATTTATTTCATATAACCCTTTATATTTCTTACTTATTACGAAAAGTTATTAATTCATTATCATTCATTATTATTAGGTCTTTTTAGTCTCCAATGCAGGAGCACGACCCTCTCGGTACTACTAGAGCCGTATTTGGTCAGAGTAGCTAGAGGATTTGGCCTACTCTCTCCTACGCTGTCCAGACGGGTTGGAGAGTCTCATGTTTATAAGCTTTGTTCAGCTTGTATATCCTAAGTCGCCTTTTATGACATGCACGGGAAGACTTGGAGTGGTCCTATTCTACTCTGCCGGAAACCACACGGCAACACGGCGCACAAAGTTCATTAATTCGTATTGCAAAGCTCCTTTTTTGTCGGTGTTCCCAATTACATCCCCTACACCTAACTTCTCAGTGTAGATAAGTAGATTTTAAGGCACGCAATGTGTTCAAAGAGTGTTGTCCTCGTTTTCCATTACTCGCGCGCAGCAGACCGCAGCCATAAACGGATCAGCGGCTGATGGATGCGACAGCCAGTGGACCACTGACCTGGCAGGTTATTATAACCAGAGTGCTCGCTTGCAGCGGTGAACTTAGGCTGCGTTTCCACTGAAGCGGAGCAGAGCGGAGAGGAGAGAAATTGACCAATCACAATGCTCGAAATCTCCGCTCCGCTTCAATTGAAACAGCGGAGCGGAGATTTCGAGCATTGTGATTGGTCAATTCATGCACCGCTAAGCTCCTCTCCGCTCTGCTCCGCCTTAGTGGAAACGCAGCCTTAGTCTCAAAAACGCTTGAAATCTTGATTTTTTCCGCAGGAGGCACGACTTGTACCCCTTTTTGCGAGCCATGACAGATTCTTATTATATCAGTTGAGTTTGAGGCCAGAATCTGGGTAAGTACGGCTCTGTAAAGGTCAGAATGAATTGTATTTGTGTTATAGCGGCAACAGAAATACGTCATCTTTGAAAATTTCATCTGTTTAACTATTACGGTTCATGAGATACAGCCTGGTGACAGACATACGGACGAAGTCTTATTAATAGGGTCCCGTTTTTACCCTTTGGGTGCGGAGCTCTTAAAATGTAAACTAGATACCTCAACTGCTTGGCCACTATTGCTTCATTTGTTATTTGTAAGCGATATGATAACTGCCTCCGTGGTGTCGGGGTTAGAGCGTTCGGCTCATACCCGGAGGTCGCGGGTTCGATTCCCGGCGGGGGCAACGACTTTGTAGGCTGATCACCTGACTGTCTGATAAATAAGATGATCTGTGCTTCGGAGGGCACGTTAAGCCGTCGGTCCCGGTCACTGTCTTTGACATTGGTCGTTACCTAAAACCATGTCGGAGGCCTTTAAGGCGGTTTAAAACTCTGACACTGGTGTTAGTCACTAACACACACGATAAGAAGAAGAAGCGATATGATATCTATCAAAAACTGAACGAAACATTTTGAAGTAAAATAATCCGGCTAGAATACCTGGACCAACAGTTTAAGTAAAACGAGGGCAAATGAGATAAAAAACCCATCAAGCAAGGAAAGACAGGAGATACACCCAAACAAAATACAGACACACAAACAACCTTTCCAGATAAACACACTAAATTACGCAAACGAAGCAACAAATAACTTTTCAAATACCACAACGTTAACCCGTCTGATGCCAAATGGCCTATTGAAATGCGTTTAACTGCATGCTTGGTAATTTCATGTGCGATTACACTGAACCCTGCGCGGGCGGCCGGCGGGTTAACTAACCGTCGCTGAAGGGTTACGGCCTCTGTGATCATTTCGCGTTTCATTTTTGCTATTCTTGTTATCTAGCCGGCCCATTGGGTTTTGTGAATACGCGGCTTTGGTAGCAAATTGGCGTTTGGACAAGGAGAATTGGTCGTTATTTTTACTGTGTTGGTTAGATCTAAATATGTTTTTATGATGTCGTTTTGCATTGGTGTTCCGCGACTTTATTACCTCAGACTTGAAAAGACACACTTGAAAAGGTGAATAGTAAATTGACTTGTGAGTTTGTGCCGCCCTATTAAATAAAATAAAATAATTGTTTTTTAGGAAACAAATCATGTATTTACCTAATTGGTAATTTCAAATGCCTTAGAAGCCTTGTTATAAGACATTTATAAGCAACATGAAAGCACCCATGGTCTTCTTATGACTTTCACTTGCATCGGCAGTTAAGTTAAATATAAACGATCAACTATCATCCTGAGGGTCTTAACCCTTCACAAATCACGCCCGCTAAGCGATGTGTCAAAACGCAAGCGATACCTTGCGACTGTAAAGTGGACTCCTTGACATATGACGCATTGTTTGACGGGCAAAGCTACGCGCGCGGGCGTGGAAGACCGCGACCGACATCGAACGGGTTAAAACCAAGTGCTAAGATTTAAGTTTGCTCAAAAACCTTTTTAGGACAGTATGTTTGGGTTACTATGTTGCGCGCGGTAGCGTCGTAGACTTTACTTTCAAATTTACAAATGCAAAATAGCATATTGTATTCGATGGCAGTCATTTTAGAGTTTTATTATTTCGCTGTAGTGTACTAGAGATTGGTCTTCGCTCGCGAAATTTCGCTGTAATAGTCCATTGTGCTGCCGATATTTTCGTCGCTACTGTGCCGGATGTCTTGAGTGTTGTTTAGCAGACATTACTGTGGGCCGAAGTTCGGAATTACGGTATTTTGTGACGGTTAGAGGATGGACGGCAGACGTGTCGATCATTGCGAAGTACTCTGAAACTTATGAAGCGAAAGTGAAAGTTATAAGCTTCACATTCCACAATATTACAACCTACTACAATTTTACTACTAGTAAATACAGATATATATTAATTTTATCTGCAGATTTACATAGTACTAAATTATTATAAGTGAATCCATAGTTTGTATTATGAATTCACGTTGTTACTTGAATTTTTCGGGGTTTTTATTTTAAATGCCCTGATCTATATCTATATCTATACATATAATAAAACAGTAAAAAAAGTGTGTCTGTACATTATATATATTTCCAAAAAAAATATTGGGGGCGATGGAGACGTTGTAATAGAGTAAGAATTAAAAAAAATGTCTGTCTGTTTGTCTGTTTGTACACGCTAATCTCCGGAAATACTGGACGGATTCGAACGAAACTTTTTTTGTTATATAGCTATTAAGCCTGGGCAACATATAGGGTATAAATGATTTTGGGAAATGGAACGCCTGATGCAGAACCATAATGGTCCAGCTAAACTATAAGAGATATAAAAATGCCGCCTTAGTAAAAAGTTGTTCAGCCTGATGAGCATTTTCCAGAGACATAAGTCCACGCAAACGAAGTCGCGGGCTTCGGCTAGTTTAAAATAAATTATTTGAAAGGAAACGGAGATATCATTTAAAATGTTGTCTTGACCATATTTATATTTTCTTCTACGGGTATATTGTCGCTGATTTTAAACTTAGCTAATGACAGGATCATAAGTGATGTGGCCACACACTGCTTCGCAATCGTACTTAAAAAAACGTCGTTCCACTTTTTAAAAAGAAGAAGACGAATAACACTTCACTAAAACAGATTTTTGTGTGAAAAACACGTAAGAAACCCTATCTGGACATAATTTATTATCTTCACAAACAGTCATTTCAGCACTAGCATTATTAAAAGCGAAGGAAAGGTATAAATCATAGTGATGGAGGACACAATGCAGGGACGTAATCTCGGGATGACAGACCACACCCAGGGTCGGGGCACAGATGAAATAGTTGCAGAAGGTTTCATCATGCCAACCCATTTATATATTATCTATATGTCGCAGTTGGATTGTATAATCCGATGTTTGACAAAACTTCTGGCTGTTTGGCATTACAGCTCGGTTTTGAAAAACGGCTGAGAGTTTTTGACATATCGCTCGATATCGTTTAAGACCCGGGGCAGGACATAGGATAGTTTTTATCCCGAAATTATATCGGCACAGCCAGTCGCTTAACTCATTCACGGACACTAAGCCAGACACAATAGAAAAAACAATTGATGACTTCTATAAAAGTCCTACTGTCCATTAACGTGTTAAAAACATAATTATTTCACTTCCTTGTCACTAGATGGCGCTATAGGTAATAATTAAAACATTAAAGTCTTTTATTGCTATTATCTAAACAAAATAGTACTCTTATTGATTAAATATGACATAAATGAAAAGAATGACTGCCTCCGCGGTCCGGTGATCCGGAGGTCAAGGGTTCGAATTCTGGGAAAACTGGGAAGCATCTTTGTGTAACCGATTTTCATCAAACATAGCTAAGAACCACCGCAAAGGAACTTGCTTTCACGTAAAAAAAAACAGCATCGAAATCGGTGCATCCGTTCGAGCGTTACGATGCCACAGACAGAGACAGACCGACAGATATTAGTGTCAACTTAGAACCCCACTTTTTTGTAGTAAAAAAAGAGTGTTGTATATGTATAAACGTAGCCAGAATGGAAGAACACCGCTGGACGAAAAAACTCACAAAGTGGTCTGGGCCAATAGGAGTTAGAAAGAGAGGGAAACCTGTAACTCGTTGGCATGAGGACATTTCAAAAACAATCGGAAGGAAATGGATGGTCATAGCTAAGGACAGGGAACGCTGGAGCAGTCTGGAGGAGGCCTTCACCCTTACAAGATGGGTTCTTGCATGAAAAAAATTGAAAACAATTAATATCCGTGTTATTACTGTTTTCAAAGTAATGGTTATTTTCTAATTTAATTATTATTTTAAATGTAATTCAATGTAAATATATAATTTCCAATTTATAATTTAATTTAATTGACTAGCGAATTCATTATATTTCTAATCAAAGATTCTAATACCATTATTTTTACCTGTTGCGTGAAATATTTATGTAAGCATGTAAGAAATAAAAGGCTTTTTTTTATATTTATTTATTTATTTATTTATATGTATAAAACGTGTGCCCTTTCTGTACTAACCCGTGGTTTTATCTCCCATTGAACCAAACAGGTATAGCTCTCCGATCGATTGAGTCTAGGGGAGAGCTTACTTACATATATTTTTACTGAAAACATCAAGCGTTCTGTTTTGTTACATAGGTATCTATGAGGGCACGAAAAATGTTAGCATACTCACTAGATTATATACCTATCCCATTGATTTATTTATCCAATAATGTTATATTATGTTATCACTGTAAGCGTACCTTATAAATAAAATAAAATTAATAAAAAAAATTTTTTTTTAATTTGTTACCTATATTTTTTTTTATTTCATAATAGTTTAATCTTCCTCAATTAACAACTAAATTAAAAACTAAATTAAAATCTAAATTGATAAAAAACTAGATTATGGGCTATAGATTTAGGGTTGCAGTTTTAATACATTACCTTATATAATTTTGTACTATTGTTGGAAGTAAGTAAGTGCAATATAGGTATTAGGGAAAGAAAAAGAAACGCGAAGTGAAGAGTCTCAGTGAAGTTTTTGTCCGGCTGTCCGTCAGTTTGTCTGTCCGGTCGCATTTCTAAACCGACTACCGTGAAATTTTGTGAGAAGGTTCGAAAATTATATAGAATAGTTTAAAACTTTAAATAATTATAAATAAATTCAATTATTTTAGATGTGAGAGATCCATATGATACAGTTATTAGAAATTCACAAAATACACAGTTAAATAGCAATAATAAAATGTCACACAATACTTGAATTTAAATTAAAATAATAATTAAATACAAAATGTCACAAATCTGTGCGGGTTTCCGCCCATGCAATATGTCCGAGGCGCTACAGTATCGTGGCAGCCCCAAAATCACCCTAAAAGCAATATTGTAAAGGAAAATAATATACATAAGCCATTTCGAAAAAAAAAAACAAAAATGTATCTATTCAAACAAAAATAATTAATTTTTAAGTTGCGTCTTAATAAGATATTTTTTTTTCTGAACAACTTTTGTATGTAATATATCCGAAAAACTTCAACAGATCGGGGTGACTCGCTTGGTCTACAGCTCACAGAGGCACTATTTAATTTTTATGACACAAAAATTCAAATTTCCGTCTTACCTTACGGTGCTCAGGCCTGGTCATTCACCGAGGATTAGAAGTCCGAACTCAAAATTGGCAAAAGAGAAATGGCACGAAGTGAACTAAGAGTGAAAAGCCTGGAAAGAGTCTTAAATGTCACACTCCGTTCTAAGACTGTTATCGCTGAATGCGAGCTACAAAACTGCCAAGTTGAAGTGGGATTGGGCGGGTCACGTTAGCAGAATGTCCCCTTAAAAATGGGCTCAGGGTACAGGATAGCTGCGTGGATACTCGAAAACGATCGGCGTCGCAGAGGAAGGCCTAGAAAGCGTTGGCGCGATGACTCGATTGGTCAGAAGCAGCTCTGGATAGGAAAAAATGGAGCAAAATAAATAATATATATAGACAAATCACACCGATAATGAGTTAGCCCCAAAGTACCTAAGTTCTAAACTTGTATTATACGATATTTTATTTTATTACGATTAAATAATCCCCCATATTCCAAGTAATTATTACGGTATATTTTTTCTGAGTGTCATAGTAAATACTCTATCTAATATAAAAAATGTATCTACGCAATAAAAGATGTACTTTACCTACATGATATTTAAAAATAATTAAACTGATGTTGTACAAAACATATCCAGCCAAGTGCGAGTTAGTCTTGGGCTACGCACACTGTAGGGTTCCGGACATTTTTCATTCATTACAACATGGAGAAAATTATTCATAATTTTACCACTATTTTTTTTTGTTTTCATTTTTGCTGCCAATTTTAAACAGCTTACACAACTTCATCTAGCAAAAAGTATTTTTTGTATGGACTTTTCGAAGAAACTACATATACCTATTTTATTTATTTAGCGACGTGCCTAATATCAGATACTCTAAAACTAACTAACAGAGCTAACTTAACCGTGATGTGCTACTGGAAGTAGGTATACCTAACCTACGGGTTTTTTTCCATTGTAAATTTACGAGAACATAGTTATTCCTAATATTTACGTAAATATTTCCAAATATTCCGCAAAATTTCCATTTTTAGGAATATTGCCTGAAAATTTCCATTTTTAGGAATATTGCCAACACTCTGTGAAGTGTTGTAAGGAGGATACCTAGCGAGCTTGTGGCTCTTTCGTAAGTAAAGCGACACCGGGCCTGGTCCGCTCCTGAATTGGTGACCACAAGTAGCATAAAAATTTCTTGAGTTTGTCCATGCTTCGGAAGGTACGTATGAGCCGTTAGTATCGACTGTCATCAGTGGTCGTCAAGCTATGACAGATGAATTTAGGCAGCCTAAACATTCTGACATCTGTCATTACGAAAAACAACAAACAACGAAACACAACATCCCTATCAAAATTTATGATACGATGCTAGGTCTTTCAAAAATATTGACAGATAGACATACGAATATGGCGAAATTAAAAAGGTTCCTTGTCTGGACTTCAGAACCCTAAAATTGGACTTACTACCGTATTCACTTCACACCTGTTGTTAATCTCTTTTACGATCGAGGGAAACGTAGTCCCTATAATTATTAGGTAGCCAGCAAAAAATGAAATTTCTAGTGTAAAATTTACTGTAGAATATTGATTTTTATTAACATTAATTTCTTATAATACCCCTTTTATAGGTTATTAATGTTAGTAAAAATAATTTTCAGTAACGGCTAGTGAATAAGTATTTTACAAGCTTTTATTTAGTTTCACCAGTTTCAGTTTGTCTGTTGTTCTGTTTTTTTTTTTAATTGTCAGACATAGGTTTTTCTTTTTTAGACGGCATTTATGCATGACGGCTTTTTTAGACGGCCTTAGACGGCATTTCCTACTCCACCGGGCAAGGTTTGAGGAGCGAGCCAGAGGCCCGGCTTCCTATTGTCGTTCTGTCTACAATCAAATCTCGCAAGTTTAATTTGACCCACTTCCTATCGCGGGGTAATGCTTCATAATAACATGGAGCTGATCTGATAATGAATGGCCGGAAGGTGGCCTAGGAACTCTTCTTCTTATCGTGTGTGTTAGTGACTAACACTAGTGTCAGAGTTTTTAAACCGCCTTAAAGGCCTCTGACATGGTTTTTTAGGTAACGACCAATGTCAAAGACAGTGACCGGGACCGACGGCTTAACGTGCCCGAAGCACGGATCATCTTACTTATCAGACAATCGAGTGATCAGCCTGCAATGTCCTAACCAAACTAGAACAACAACACAAAGTCGTTGCCCCCGCCGGGAATCGAACCCGCGGCCTCCGGGTATGAGCCGAACGCTCTAACCACTACACCACGGAGGCACTAGGAACTCTGTAATGAAACGACGCAACCCCATCGAGTTCGGGCCTTTCTGATTCGTTTCGAGGTGCACTTTACACTTTTAAATTAATTGTTTTAGACAAAAGCTTGTTTTAAAAATATTTTATAAATAATACTTGTTTACAACCATGCTGATATGTAATGTAAATAAAAAGTATGGAATGATCATCTGCTTCTCTTCTCTTCCTTATAAGTAAAAGTCGATCGAGGGAACGAGTCAGAATTCAAATCATATTATTGAGTCAATGCAATCTGTCGCAAATTTTTATTTTATTTGTTTAAATTATATTATGTTGTAATTTATAATAACAGGATGGCCAATGGGGCATAGAGGTTCTCGAATGGCGACCACGCACTTGCAAGCGAAGCGTAGGACACCCACCCACAAGGTGGTCAGACGACCTGATCAAGGTCGCTGAAAAGCCGGATGCAGACCGCTCTTGATCGGTCATCTTGGAAGGATTTTTCTAAAATGACCGAGAGAGGCCAAGTCCGTCCAGCAGTGGACGTGATGCGGTTAAAATGATGATGATGATGATAAACTTATGTTACAAAATATGTAATACTAGCCGAAGCCCGCAACTTCGTTCGCGTGGACTTTATGTCTCTGGAAAATGCTCATCAGGCTGAACAACTTTTACTAAGGCGGCATTTTTATATCTCTTATAGTTTAGCTGGACCATTATGGTTCTGCATCAGGTGTTTAATTTTCCAAAATCATTTATACCCTATATGTTGCCTAGGGTTAATAGCTATATAACAAAAAAAGTTTCATTCGAATCCGTCCAGTATTTCCGGAGATTAGCGGTACAAACAGACAAACAGACATACAGACAAACAGACAAACAGACAGACAGACATTTTTTTAAAAATTCTTACTCTATTACTACGTCTACATCGCCGCCAATTTTTTTTTTGGAAATATATTTAATGTACAGACACACTTTTTTTACTGTTTTAATATGTATAGATATAGATTTACTGACACGTTGTATAGACTACATTAAGTACTTCATAATTTAAATGAAATGAAGTGTGGACGAATAACTATCCACATCTGGCTAACTCAAAAAGGTCATCGTTATTTCCAAGTAGTGCCTATCTATCTCTAATCATATAATCCCTTCTGGTTTCCTGCAAAAGCTACCCGGGAGTAAGACGCAAATAAGCCTCCAAAATAAGTTTTAGTACTCCCAAGAGAAAAGTTTAAAGAGCGCAGGAAGGATGTCGTCATAGACATAGAATTTATTTTACTACGTAAGGATGTCGTAATAAAAGAGACAAATATAATACATATAATAAAACAGTAAAAATCGCGTGTCTGTACATTGAATAAATTTATGAAAAAAATATTGTATTAGGCGATAAAAAAATAACTAAACAAAATTTTTTTTGGCGTACTTTATATCTGTTCACGACTTCACGCTAATCTTCGAAATTTCTGGACGGATATTGACGCGGTTTTTAAAAATATACTAAGCACAGCTTACTGCAACATTTTGTTTCTTTAAAATCTGATATTACTAGTAAGAAACAAGTTGTCATTTTAAATACGCGAACGAAGTTGCGGGCACCTGCTAGTTTATAATAAACTGGGTTAGAGGTTAGGCTCATTGTTGCAGTGTGATTCTTAATTGGGATACTATGATCAATAAAATTCATTACAATTCGAATTTTACCTACTTATACCTAAATCTTATACCTTTAAACGAGCAATTCTTGTATGTATATATATATTTCTGTGATCTCAAAAACAGGTTTTCGGGGGTAAATAATCGATCTAGATTAGTCTTATGTTTGGGAAAACGCGTGTTTTCGAGTTTTCATGCGTTTTTTTTCCACGCAGAATATGGTCGCTAATTTCGCGCGCCGACCGCCTTGATTTTAGCTCAGTGGTTAAGAGTACCGACCGCTAGAAAAAGTGTTACGGGTTCGAATCCCACTCGGTGACTTACTTTTATTTTTATTTTATGTTTAAGTTTATATATAATTTTTTATTTTGCATTGTTTTTAGACAAGTAAAAAAAAAATGTTAATGTTTGAGATGTAACTGAGCAAAGCTCGGTCGCCCAGGTACTAACTATCTAAATACCGACTGAATATATTCTTGTAGAGATGACTTAGCCTGTTCGTGTGAACAATTTTTGATATGGCACCAATTCTAACCTATTTTACTATATTATAGTTTAAATAAAATGCAATTAGGAGCTGGTTATATTAGGTCCATAGTCTCTGCTTACCCCTGTGGAAAACAGGCGTGATATTATGTATGTAATTAGGAGTAGGTAGAAGAAAGTAAAACAAAAAAATAAAAAGGAGTATTAAAATAGGTAAGTAAATATTATGTTAAGACGTTGGACTTTTCTCAAAAAGAACATATTTTTATATTAATCCAACACAATGGCGGAACTTTACTAAATGAACACGAAAGGAACTCGAACGAGGCTTTGGTAATCGAATCGAAAGCCTCGAATCTTGGCTTCGCGAAAAATGCAAATCGCGCGATATCTAGAGAAACGTAACCGTGGTAATATCTATCCGGGATTTTATTACGTGTAGGGCTATGTCGTATTATTAATAAATACCTATAAATTAATACTGGCTGCTCTGGCCAAGTATGGCTCTAGTAGTACAGAGAGGGTCGTGCTCCTGCAGTGAAGACAAAAATAAATAAATGAATAAATATATAGGGACAAATTACACTGATTGAGCTAGCCCCAAAGTAAGTTCGAGACTTGTGTTATGGGATACTAACTCAACGATACTATATTTTGTAACAAATACATATATAGATAAACATCCAAGACCCAGGACAATTTGAAAAAGGCCATTTTCCAACTTGCCCTGGCTGAGGATCGAACCCAGGACCTCCGGATTGGCGGTCTTCTTCATCTTAAAAATGATTAAGATGAAGAATTTAATACATTATAATACAATGTGGAAGGGACATACCCGAAATAAAACGAACCACGGGCTATACTAGATCACTATAGTATTATGGTAATAAAATAACAGTAAAACAAAAAAAAAACACAATTCGACATTCCTATACTCTCCTTTGACGACCTCCGTGGCGTAATGGTCAACACGCTAGACCGCCAATCCGGAGGTCCTGGGTTCGATCCCCAGCTAGGGCAAGTTGAAAAATGGCCTTTTTCAAATTGTCCTGGGTCTTGGATGTTTATCTATATATGTATTTGTTATATAATATAGTATCGTTGAGTTAGTATCCCATAACACAAGTCTCGAACTTACTTTGGGGCTAGCTAAATCGGTGTAATTTGGCCCTATATATATATATTTATACAAATTGCCCGGACGGCTGCAGACTTTCGAAAGGAAAGGATTGTTTTTTTATGCTATCGTGATCTAATATAGCCCATGGTTCGATTTAATAAGGATATGTCCCTTCCACGTTGTATAACTCTGATGAATAAGAAATTTATTTCAATTATTTGAAAGAAAACGGAGATATCAGTGTCAGGAGTCTTGACCAAACCCTGAAGCTTTTCTACACACATTAGAATGCAATATCCATTTCCTTTAAAATCAATTATTTCAAATGGGATCAGGAATGGCCGCGGAAAATTCAGGTAACCCCTTAAGGCCCAACGCAGACGACAGACTAATTCGCGCCGCACTTTTTAGTCTGTGAAAATAGAACCCATGGAATCACATGCAGTAACCTACACGACGCGCAAAAAGTTCGGCGCACACCGTGTGCGTTACTGCGAATGATGCCATAGGTTCTATTTTCACAGACTATCACAGACTAAAAAGTGCGTCACGGATAGTCTGTCGTCTGCGTTGGGCCTAACAATAGTAGAGTTTGATTTAAACCAGTACATAACATACATCTCGATCCTATTCTAATGATAAACGACAAACTTGGATATTGCTCGTCATAATTACGTAGAGTCGGTAGAGACAGTGACTCGGCAACAGGAAACGCTCTACGTCGTCGCCTGATACTTTGTATTCATACTCGTATTAGCGTGAAAGAGACGCAAGATCTTCCGTTTCAACCGTTAACACATATCTACATTTCTATCCCCCGTAAAATAATTTTTCGAATCTAAAATCCGCTTCGTTCCCAAACTACACAGCCGATTTTGATAAAATTTCTTTGTGACCACTTCGCAAATATACTTTTTGAAATAAAATAATCGGCCAAGTGCGAATCGGATTCGCGCACTAAGGGTTCCGTACCATTATCTATAAAAAACCACGTTTGTTGTATGGGAGCCCCCCTTAAATATTTATTTTAGTGTTTTTAGTGTTTGTTGTTATAGCGGCAACAGAAATACATTCTTTGTAAAAATTTCAACGCCTAGCTATCGCGGTTCTTGAGATACAGCCTGGTGACATACAGACGGACAGACGGACAGACGGACAGACAGCGAAGTCTTAGTAATAGGGTCCCGTTTTTACCCTTTGGGTACGGAACCCTAAAAAGAATTTTCCAAATCGGTCTACGCGTCATCGAATAATTCGGGAAAACACATAAAAAAAACGGTATTGATGAATTGTTAACCTGCTCCTTTTTGGAAGTGAGTTAAAAATAGAAGTTAAAAAATATTGATGAAGACGAAGTTTAAAACTTAATATCGTTATAATTAAAAAAAAATGTACCAATGTTTTAGGGTTTTTAAAAAGGGTTTTTGCCAAAAATGGCCACTTTTGGCGAAAACTCGTTTTAAAACTAGACGGACTACCAATATTACTTTTAAAGATTATTCATAAAATAGTTTAAAGGTCTTTCTAGACATTGGTACAAATCAAATTTTAAATTATAACCTTATAAACAATCTATTTCAAATGGGGGCGCCGCTTCTACTACCACTTCGTCTCATTAAAAGATTTACTATGGTTTAACACATAGTAAACAGAAACATGTGTATTAAAAATCTATTTCTATTAT
Source organism: Acrobasis consociella (assembly GCA_963555685.1). NCBI lineage: Eukaryota > Metazoa > Arthropoda > Insecta > Lepidoptera > Pyralidae > Acrobasis > Acrobasis consociella. The sequence goes on from OY743112.1 coordinate 2,007,036, forward strand.
GTATACTGTTATTTTGAATTCATTATATAGTAATCTAGCCCGTGGTTTGATATATTACAGGCTATATACCATAGGCAGAAAAAAATACATCAATAACTGCTCGTATATCTATTGTTTTTAAAATGGCCGCTATCTAAAACACAAATTGTAATAAATTGCTTCCGTAGATGAGCAAAAACGCGATACACACAGTAGTAAATTAAGTAGGTTTTAAATTTATACGTGGTTAGAAAAAAGTGAATTATTTCTAACCAAAGTTACAGTGAAATTTAATTTATATGTAGCTGGTTGTTATTCAACAACTTTAGACTTATCGCATTAAATATATAAATAATTATCTCCATATTTATCTATTAAGAATAAAATTATAGTGAATTTAATTTATATATAGGTGGTTGTTATTGAACAACCAGAGCTGGATTTAGGGGAGGAGCTACAGCCCCAGGGCCTCAACAAAAGAGGGCCCAGTACAAAAGATTTCGAAAAAAAAACATCTTTCCGTCATTAAACTTACACTAGTAAACTACTTTTCCTTTGATTTTTTCCGCTGTTTTACCTTTGGTTTCACTATAAATTATTTATTGAAAACTCGACTAAAAAAAATATTATTATATTTGGAAAATAATTTGAGGCCAGGGGCCCCGATTTCTTTGCTGCCCCGATGCCCCCAGATCTCTAAATCCGGCCCTGTGGACAACTATACACTTATCACATTAAATATCCAAATAATTATCTATATACTTACCTATTTCATTAAATCTAATAAGGAATAAAAGTCCGCAATTTACTAAACTCGAAGCGATAAATATTTTTTTAATCAAAATACTTCTTTTAAAGTAACTACTTACAATACAATCATCATAACCAATGTATTTAAGAACATTGTTCTTGCGTTATTACAATACAATGTAAATACTTAGGTACTTCTTTAATTATTTTTTTGTATGTTGCATTACTCCAAGGAACTTTAATTTGGGAAAAGACATTAAGCTTAAATAAGTAGGTTTGAAAAGCCTACTTAAAAAGCCTAAATAGGTTCCACGACAAAAATACACATCAATTCATGATCAAAAATAAAATATTACCAATACGTAAAACAAAACGCATTTTTACATCAATATTGAGACCATTACCATATAAATACGTAATCCGGGTAAATACGGGTAACGCGACCCGGTAGGGCTGGGTGGGGGCCCCCTGCGCCCCCCTGCGCCCCCTGGGGGGTACCTGTGTAGCGTTACAGCCTGGGTGTGGTTTGCCGTTCAATAACTTAATACTCTGGAAAGGCTTTCACGCTGAAATCTCGCCGAAGTGTAGCGCGACTGAAGCGTTTTGAGTCGATGTTTATTTTATATTTCAAATTTAAATTTTCTAAATCTTATTTTCTGTTCTCAAGAGCATATATTTCATTAATATGTTTAGGAATGGTTTTGGCAAGGGCTTTCACGTGTTAGACCTAAATTTCGACTAGGCAAGCCTTCCAAAAAACCAGGGTAAAACGTCCCGTGTTTCTCAATTATACAAATAATGAATTATTATATTCCCTCTTTGCGTCCATTTATGTACTTACACGAAAGGTATTTTTATTTTCAGGCTGTATTAAAATTTTTAATTTAAAATAAAACTTTATTAACACTACAAGTTGGTCGTTACCTAAAAACCATGTCAGAGGCCTTATAGGCCATAGAGAGGTCACTAACACACGATAAGAAGAAGAAGTAGACTACAAGTTTTTGCCATCAAAGTTTTAGTAGTTTACCTCAGTTACTTATAAATGCTGTTAAAATTTATAATTGTTAAAAGTTTATTTAGTTTTCATAAAATCCAATCAACTATTTACAATCGATTATTTATCTGTCTTAAAATAGTCAACATTGACAGATATTTAAAAAAAAGGCTAGATATTGATATTGGTTTAATAATCAATACTTTTTTTAAGTACTTACAATTACCTAATTACCTAGGCAAATGAAAATATGTAGAGACGAAATATACAAAATGAAAAATTTGCTAGTTACATCTTACTGAAGAAAGTAGTGAAATGTCAATTATTTATACTCACCGAATTAATATGGTATGATCTCTTTAAACTAAATGAAGATTTGATGTATAAAGTTCGTTACATTATCTACTCTACTTAAATTAACAAACTTAGGTGGATAATTGAATATTATTTTGATATTTCACTATTAAAATATTACACCTAGTTTAATATAAATGCAACTGAAAATGAATTCGCTAAAACGTTGTCCGTCTCGGGCTCAATTTCCGTTTAGTACTAGCGTATTTAGATTATTCATTTGGCGGTCAGAAACAGAGGTAGGTGGCACAATCACAAGCATGTAACCTACCCGGGTGAATATATGGTGGAGGCTATTAATTGCAGGTTTGCAGGTAATCGATCGAGGTAGCGCTCGCGTCGGGTCGGGCGGCGCGGCGTATGCGTGTCGGATTCGGATCATGGCGGCGCCCCGCGCCTCGCCCCGCCGCGCCCCGCCGCCCTCGTTAAACGCGCCCGCCGGATACGAGCCGCGGCGCGGTTGAAAGTTATCCGGCCCCCGTCGGGCGGCGCGCGCGATTGGCCGAGGGCCCGCGCGCTCCGTAACCGATAGCCAATCGCGTGAGCAGCCCCAACACGCCCCTGAGCCCGCTCGGGCTCCGGCTCACACGGCGCGCGACTCCGCCGCGCACACTCGCACCGATGCGCGGCTCGTGGGACGAGTCTACGACGGCGGCGCTGCACGCGCGCATCCTGGAGGCGCACCGCGGGCCCGCCGCGGCCGACCGCGCCGCCGAGCCCGCGCCCTGCGCCGACCAGCCGCCGCTCGCCATCAACAGCATCGAGCTGGCCGCGCCCACGCCGCTGCTGCCGCTGCCGACGCTGTCCTTCAGCGCGGCGCAAGTCGCCACCGTCTGCGAAACCCTGGAGGAGAGTGGAGATGTCGAACGCCTCGCGAGGTTCCTCTGGTCGTTGCCAGTGGCTCACCCCAATGTTGCTGAACTGGAACGCTGTGAAGCCGTGCTCCGAGCGCGGGCAGTGGTAGCCTTCCACGCGGGCCGTCATCGAGAATTATATTCCATCTTGGAGAGGCACCGTTTTCAGAGATCAAGCCATGCGAAATTACAAGCCTTGTGGCTGGAAGCACATTATCAGGAAGCTGAAAGACTGCGGGGGCGTCCGTTGGGGCCGGTGGACAAATATCGAGTCCGCAAGAAGTTCCCCCTTCCGCGCACGATATGGGACGGCGAACAGAAGACGCACTGCTTCAAGGAGCGGACGAGATCGTTATTAAGAGAATGGTACTTGCAAGATCCTTATCCAAACCCGACGAAAAAGAGGGAGCTCGCCGCAGCGACGGGGCTGACGCCGACGCAGGTGGGCAACTGGTTCAAGAACCGCCGGCAGCGCGACCGCGCCGCCGCCGCCAAGAACCGCTCGGCGCTGCTCGGCCGCGGCTTCGCCTCCTCTTCCACTTACGACGAAGACTCAGCTGACTCAGAAATCAACGTGGACGAAGAGTAACACAGACTGATAGTGTAAATATGGTGATACAAATTTTATACGAAGCGACACAAGTCGCGGACGTTAAGTGAACTTGCAATATAGACCAGTTATCCTATCCTAGTTAGAATCACTGATTCCGTGATGTATGTGATGTTAAGGCATTGTAAACCAGTTAATTAGAGCATATTTCCATTGCTGAAAGTGTAAGAGTGCTTGAAGTATCAGCATTTCTGCGTATCAGGTATGTACACTCTTTTGTAGTGATGTTTGAATACTAGGTGTATTGCCTTTTTGAAAAGTTGTAGGGATTCTCGATCAATTTGAAATTGAATGCAATTGTAGGATACTTCACGAGTTGAAGGTGAAACAGGGTTATTTTTTATTGTGAATAGTTTTTTGTCTACGTTATATTCCCCCTTGGGGTACGCATTAAAATAGGGTTGTGTTATGATATCGACCATGATTTGCCAAATTTAAATTGAAGAATTTATCAGTAACATGGTAACTGGGCCTAGGCCTAAATACATTCATTGATTAGTCAAATGCAGGTCAAGAATATTATTTTGTCATTGAATGGAAGGGAGGGGCGGACGTATAGCTATAAAGTAATACTTCAATTTGATTTGCACTGCACCGGTTAACCGCAAATTAAGTTTTGTATTGCCATGAATATTCAAATAATAGGTATCTTTGCGGGTAAATAAAAATCTGCATCTATTTGATAACTACATGTAATCTTTATCACGGGGAAAATTTATCGTCGTGTATGATAAATTTTATTTTCGTAAATAAAAAACTTTTATCAAATGTACGATTCAAAGAAAAAATTACGGATTAAACAATTCAATTACCCGAATAGGTAAAATACAGATATTTGCGACTTTGTTATAGATCTGATAAATATTTATTAGTGATATATTTTTCAATTATTTTACCTATCTGTTTTATATTTATTTATTGCCCACATGGTTTATAAGTTAATATTTAAATTAATACAATATAAGACATGGGACAAACGATAAAATAAATATTGAAATTGAAATTTACATTTGTCAGACACAAATTCTAAAGAAATAACTACCTAGATGGCGTTCTTGTTCTAATTTTACTTATTTATCTACATATTTATGTAGACATATTTACCTACTGTAATGATTATTGTAATCTATAATATTACATCTGTAATGTAATATTTCACTATAGTTCAAATTAAATTACAAGTAGGTAATAAAAATATTACATAATAAAATTAATATTATAAACTTATGCTAAATGTATAAATATATACAAAAAGAAAATAAATGCCAAACAAATGAATGTTTTGGAAATAAATACCTATTTATAAAAAAATGTTTTTTAGATCTTAATTATATTTGCATTTTTTTTTGTTTTTATGATCAAACAACATCATCGTCAATTATTTAATTAAGTATAACGCTGAATATTAGCGTGCACAAATTGCCATTTACATTACAGCTACTAAAGTAAATAATTAAAATTTTATTTTATCAATCATAAAAAGTCTAAGTAATTAAAACATGAGCGCCATCTAGGTAAGATTTATTTAAACTCAATTCAAGATAACCTTAATTTTACCAAATAACTATTTCGTAATTCAATTTTAAAGACTTTTTATTTTATGCTACTTACCAAGTTGTACCTACACTAAATTCTTCTCCATTTAAATTTGGCTTGTCACGTCAAAAATATAAAAGACCCTGTATAATTTATTTAATTTTTTATACTGAATTCGGGTAAAACTTGTTTTTTATTGAAATGTACGCTCAAGTGCCGTCATCTTAAATAAAGTGTTTGATTGTTTATTAGGAAAACATTTTTTTCCTGAATACTTTTAAAGTAATTAAAATCCATTTAGGTTAGGGTTACTATTAAGGAATTTGAAAAATCCTGGCAAAAAGCCAGACATTTCGATAAAAATCCGGACATTTTTGGAAAAATATAAAAATTAATACATGTACTGAAAATACTTTTAAATAAGATAATAGTAATAGTTTTACGTAAAATAATCAAACTTAACGCAAGTTTGATTATTTTAAGTAAAACTATTTTTGTTTTGATTGTAGAAAATATGTTTGAAATATTTGATTGTTCGCAAATTCCACAGTAGAAGATTTATTGTTAAAGAAGATTTAATATTTTGTTTTAGACAAATGAGAATTTCGTTGTTTGATATATTAAAAAAAAAGTTTTTTTACTCATATTCCATAAATCCGGAAAAATTATAGGGCCGGACAAAGTCCGGACAAGAGTCTAAAAATCCGGACATGTTCGGACTAATCCGGACGGATGGTAACCCTATTTTAGGTACATATTACTGGTAAGAATACAATTAAAATTCTGCTTAGCTACTATTGGGCATTAGATATTCAGTTGAAATATTTTATGAAAATTCGGCTGTTATAGTCCGTATGGCTTAAAAACGCGTCTCAGTTAAAAGTAGCCACTTTTGCGAGTGCCTAGGTACTAAACAATTTGTTTTAAATAAGGGTGCTTGTGCATATCTTTCAACTAAGAGACATTTACTTACCTGAATCATAGATAACGTATGAATTTACCAATAAATATAGTTTTATTTATCATATCAGCGTTTAGTTTTTACATGTAGATAGTTCGTCGGTGGAATAGAGTCTATTACCTTGTGTATTTTCTTTTTAATTAAGTGCAAATATTTTAAGGGCAAATTCAGTCAATGAATTTATTTCAAATTAAGAAAATATAAAATTTTAAAATAGTCGTGACTGTTGCAAATTATGCGTAAATTAATTTTGGTTATTTCGTTGTATTTCGGTATTTATCAGGCTGCGATGTAATGACAGACTGAACTTCCTTTTAAATTATTTGTATTGAATTAAAATGACCGTGTATAATGCTAAAAGATCTGTACCTGAGAGTATAGCGATCATTATTCCCGGTCCGGGAATATCTTCATACCTCTGATGTGATTCACGAGCTATTGTGTTCCCCGTTTAGGAATGCTGTAGAAAGGCAATATCCACTAATAACATTCTGACAGCTAAAGTGTTAGGAAATACAAACCTAATTGCCGTTTACCTGATTGCTAAAGTATAAAAATGTCTAAAATATTTTGGTTCAAATGTAAAACTACGTTATTATAAAGTTAACTATATATAACTAACATATTATTTTATTGCATGCTTAACATGCGACAGTAATTATTATTCTTATGAATTACATATATCATATTATCCAGGAACATATATTTTTAGCGTCACCTGAATTGTATTATATACCTTTTAAACGATTATGAAGGTATTAATTCAATTTATTAGATAATTTTATTTTAAAATTTCTGGTATATTAGAATTCGTGCATTTAATTCTTTTTAGGTATTTGTTTGATATATTTCTTGAATATGTTCATTGTAATGAATGTAAATAAAAACAAATTATATTTATTAGAAAATTATTCGCAAATCATTTAGGTTCGTTCAACTCATTGGCTTAATTTTATTATTTAATGAACTTACATAAATAAAAATATCTAAGTAAATTTACATTTGCCCTTGATACAGCATTTCTAAATAGATTATCATATTCTGTTTGCCTAAAAAGATCAAAATTGGTATAAAAATTGTTAATAGTACCGGTAGATTCGTTTCCTTGTAGATAATCTGAAACTTGTGCATTATAGATTACGTGAGATAGGATATGTAGCGTCGGCTAGGCCCAAGAGAGATTGTAAAAATGTATAATATAAACAAATTGTAAATACGATATCGACTTACATTACAGTCATTAAATTAAAATTGTTAATAAAATTATATTCGTAATCAATTACTTTGTATTATTTCACGAATTGGCTTTCGTTCCTTATAAATATTATACCTGTTTACTCTGTTAAATCATCGAGGTTCTGAATTCACTTAAAAAAATACGCCTTATTTTATATATCAATCAGATTCATAGTTTTAGAAACAATTGCATTTGTAATGTTTTTTTTTTTTTTATACCCACAAATTTTTGAAACAGCAGTGCGATTAACTGTTTCTATAAACTTTGACACAAAAGCATCTTGTCAGTTGTAAATTGGTATTCTGAGATAGTTTCTGTTTATAATCTCTTTCTTAGTAACTTTATTTATTCTTATCTAACTTTTTCTTCACGTGGAAAGGTATTGCGTACAGCACAAACAAATTTATACATTTATTGTCTGGTTTTCAATTTAAAAATAAAACGCAAAATTATTTTTACACCCTCATTAAAAAAATTGAATTTGACCTAACAACGAAGCAAAAAGTACTGGTACAGAAATATAATTTCTTGCTTAACTTCGTTAAAGATATTCTTATCAGTTATCTAGCCACATTAACAGGCCTGGACATGAAATAGCTATTTAGCTGCCGCCACATTAATTAAACTTTTTATAAAGTGAGTCAATGACTTCTGACTGCGTTCTGTTTACCTCATTGCACTTTTTATGGCACCTGTAAATCCACGTAATTATGCAACTAATTTTAGTTCTTTGGCGGTAGTTTTAATATTTACTAATGTTGGAATAGAAATCTAATAAACCACGGTTTTAAAGGTAAGTACTTAATTAAAGCTGAGCTAAACATTTTGATTGAGTTTGATAAAATTTGATACACTACCTATTTAGAATTTACGGGTCTTTTCATTTATAAAACGAAAAGTTATCACAATATAGGAACTTTGTTTTTCTAAATATCATCATCATCATGACATGACCCTCTTTCGTCCTGAGAATAGCCCTCTCTTCGTCTACCCACCCATCTCGGTCCAGTACTACACGCATTCAGGTGCAACCGGCAACTTTGCAGGACGTCCGACGCTTTTGTTACCTCTCCGGCGTGCCAGCAAATATGCTCTATACTATATCTAAATATACGAATAATAATTTTAATATTTGGGCATTGCTCTGCGCCCTCTGGCGGCAGAGCAATGCCCAAATATAAAAATTCTAGCTGGGATTGGTTTGGTTTTTTAATAAAAGCTGGGTTTGGTTTTTTGTAATATTTTCACTATATTTTGTAGTATAGTTTACTTTTTATAGATATATAATAAATAATCGAATCCAAGAATTAAAATGAATGAAGAGAATTAAAATATAATATGAAATCATTTATATCTTAATTTTTATAATAACATGTCTAATATGTGCTTCTAAATATACTCTGTACTATGTATTTATTTATTGGAAAAAAATAAATTTTAAATTAAATTCAAACTATACTAATTTAAATTTAAATTTAAACTAAATAAGAACTTAAACTTAAAAAGAAATCTATAATTATTATTAATTACTGTACACTTAAATAAAAATTATATTACGATAAAAATTAGAAAACATATAAAGTTAGTTACGTATTGTTAATTTGTTCCGATAACTTAATAAAAAGTTTAAGTGCAGATGAGTAACCTTTAACGGGAGAGCTAATTGTGTAGATAAGTGGCTGATCGAGTCTGAATTACTTAATTGGTGTGGATTACACTAATTCATTGCTCAGGACGATAAACGTAATCATCTGACGATTACTTATTTGCACTTCGCAAATAAGCAATTAAAATGGTGATTTTTACGCCGTGTGTTTTCCGGCAGAGTAGAATAGGACCAATTCAAGTCTTCCCGCGGATGTCGTAAGAGACGACTTAGGAAATACAAGCTAAACAAAGCTTATAAACATCATGAGACCTCTTCAACCCATCTAGCCAGCGTGAAGAATGTAGGCCAAATCATCTGGATACTCTGACCAAGTATGGCCTGTAGTAGTACAGAGAGGGTCGTGCTCCTGCAATGGAAACTAAAAATACCTGATGATCTATGGTTTCCTTTTTATAAAACATTTTATTTAGGCTCTGATAATACCTACGTTATTTTAATAGTACATATAATTTTATTTAACATTAGAAATTGTTATATAAAGCCTTTTATTAACGAAGGTAATATGTTAAAAAACAATAGGCAGGATTGATAAAAAAATATTTTTGACCCATAAATATTAAATAAATACAGCGTATATAAATCTCGGCTTTGTACGATTATTAATTTATTTTACCTAGTAGTGACTGGTGACGTCGCAACCGACTCCAGAATTTTGATGCTTCGTAACATTGTTAATTTTTACTATTTTGGTAAACTGAAATATATGGGTCCATTATTTTTGGATAATCTAAAAGATGGACGAATTATAATCATACTTTCTGGCCCTGTCGTTATTCCTAATGTCACGAGTTATGTTTAATATTTTACACGAATTATATTTTAATCAATTGCGCTTTTTACAGCATTACCAGTTATTGTTACATTTTCCGAAATAGAAATGGTAAAATACGAATTCAGATATGAGGTACTTAGGGTAAAACCCGGATCGTTGCCCCGGGGGTAAAGTTGCCTTGATTGCAATTACTCTAGTTTAGCGAATGAAACAAACATTATTTTATTTATCTGTCGAGAGACTCTGAAACTTTGACTAAGTTGACCGTGTTGCATGTCTCAGTCATCAGTCAGTATGATCGCATGGGACGGCTAGGTGCGATCAAAGTTTTTCCGGGATAAATGTCCTCTTTCTCAACAGGGCATCTATCCTAAACGTAATTTACATTAGGCAACCATCCTCTACATGGGATTGTTGTCCTAAAATTTAGAGGTCCGCAAAAATCGACAATACTCTGTAAATATCAAACATACATACATACTATCACGTCTTTACCCCTAATGGGGCAGACAGAGCATTTCGGGTCTTGCGGCCCTGGGTTCTGCATAGAGCCGCTGCAAAAGCCACTTTTAGCGTCATGGTGGGCGAGAAGATGGAAAAGCAATCAATACAGTGATGGGTTGCTAGCCGCATCGCCTGTTAACATGATTCGCATTTTTGCCCAATATCAAAGATACTCGTATTGTTTATTCCTTTTATGAATTTGAAGGTAATAAGCCAAAGTACCCACCCGTTTTACAAATAAAGAGTCTTGCTTTTTGGACGAAGAGATATAAAGTAATTTCAAAAAGTGAGGCGACTATCCTGGTTTTACCCTAGGTATGCATTAATGTAAAAAAAACCTTTTATTCCAACATGCAACAACTCAGAAAAAACATTTGTTTTTATAGAGTGGGCGGGAATAAGCTAAAGCTGACATGAAAATACTCCTTACCACAGATAAAAATGACTAAACCAATTTAGATAATAAAGTTTACTTGTGTTTTTTACCTATTTCTGGGAAAAATATATCTTTTTTATCGTTTTGTTTTTGGTTCAGTTTTATTAAATAAACGAACAAAGCTCAGAATCTACTTGGTCACTTTGGCTGCAGTTCGGGTCGATAAATTTACTTTTAGTCCTCTTTCTTTTTCCTTACCTATCGTCTTGACGATCTCCGTGGCGTAATGGTCAACACGCTAGACCGCCAATCCGGAGGTATCCTGGGTTCGATCCCCAGCCAGGGCAAGTTGGAAAATTGCCTTTTTCAAATTGTCCTGGGTCTTGGATGTTTATCTATATATGTATTTGTTATAAAATATAGTATCGTTGAGTTAGTATCCCATAACACAAGTCTCGAACTTACTTTGGGGCTAGCTCAATCAGTGTAATTTGTCCCTATATATATTCTTTTATGTCTATATCCGGGTTAGGTCAAGATTGAAAATGATCTTTTTTAGATTAAGTCTCGGATGTTTATCTATATATGTATTTGTTATAAAATATATTATCATTAAGTTAGTTTCTTATAACACAAGTTTCGACACTATTAAAGGGAGGCTTATACCCAGCAGTGGCTTTTTGTAAGCTGACGATGTTGAAGATGATCTGTTTACTGCTGAACTAAAGGCCTCTCTTAATAAAAAGAGGATTTACGGCAGTTGATGGTACCTATAAAGTCGTTGCACAGGAGGAGCTGCTGGCTGAACTCTGTCACATACCTATGTTTTGCTCATAGTCGCCTCTTATTGCACCTGAGGGAAAGGGTGGTGTTAAACCGTATTCTACTCTGTCGTCACCACACGCCCAAGATATTTCATATAATATACCCCTAAAAAATAAAATTCCTGTCATTAATAATTTGTGTCTCAAAAAAGCAAAAGATATTTTTGACTAAAAAGAAAATTAAATTCTTCTTTGAGGTAAAGTAACAGATTCTTTTCACATAAACTTCTACGTTGAATTATAGACTATTCTAATGCAAACATTCATTAGGTAATGAACATGCATAACTAAGGATATGCAGTTTTAGCTTTCAGTTGAACAATGACTCATTATCCGCACCTAAGTGTGGGGTATAAGGAGGCATAAATCGAAAATGCTAATTAACTCTTCGGTTGCGCTTAGCACAAGACCATCAAATAGCCATAAACATGGATTATAACTACAAATGAAGCCTCGATTGCCACATACGTAATCATAACGTTTCTATTGATTTCAACCCGTTGACTTCCTAACATAGAGTTGCCGTTATTGATAATTTCAAGCATTATTATTAAAAGGCCCATTTAGATGGTACAAGTTTCTTGCCTGTTGCATACCATTTTATGTAATTTGTATGGTTGTTTAACTGCCTCCGTGGTGAAGTGGTTAGAGCGTTCGACTCATACCCGGAGGTCGCGGGTTCGATTCCCGGCGGGGGCAACGACTTTGTGTTGTTGTCCTAGTTTGGTCAGGACATTGCAGGCTGATCACCTGATTGTCTGATAAATAAGATGATCCGTGCTTCGGAGGGCACGTTAAGCCATCGGTCCCAGTCACTGTCTTTTTGGTCGTTACCTAAAACCATGTCAGAGGCCTTTAAGGCGGTTTAAAAACTCTGACACTGGTGTTAGTCACTAACACACACGATAAGAAGAAGAAGAAGTATGGTTGTCGTTTCGTTTAGAAAATGCAAGTTATCTATTGTTTCAATTTATTATAAGCAACAGGCAAGAAACTTGAACTGTGTAAATGGGTCTTTAGTCTAGCATAGAAATCCGATTAAACAGATTCCTATTATGTTTTAATTAGGTTTATGTATACATAAAGTCACACTTTTATTATGTACGTAGATACAGTAGGTTTTAAATAAAATTACAAATGAAAGAAATAAATATATATTCGAAACGTTGCTAAGCTTGTTAATGACTGGTTCCAGTTATTATATTTTAATTTTTCAACCCAATAAATGCTTTTGAAAACTTTACAAACATTATCAAAGAAATACAATAATTATATTTGAATTTAATAATAGATAACGTACGCGTATCACTGATCTATTGATTGCTTTCAGATTTGACATTTGGTTGGCAAAAACTAGACAGAAATGAAAGGAAATGGAATAGACCTTGCCCCGTAGAGCGATGATATAGTTTACGTATGAAATATATATACACGAGTATCCATATTAACGCAACTGCTTATAGCTGGGGTTTCTGCCTACCTTAATTCTACAAAGCCTATTACTAGTAACTCTAATATTAGACACGATAAACAAACATTTAGGCTTTTTCGAAAAAATCAGTAAGCAATTGAGCTGTCAAAATCGATCGCGGGTCAATTTTTTCCCTTTATTTTTAAGCAGACAACAAAAAATGTTCGGGCGTCGAACTCGACATGTTAATTGCAACTCAAACAAATTAACGGACATATCGTTAGCTAATGAGCTTAGGATGGACAGGGGCCATATTTTTGAACCGCAGAATCATACATAAATACATTGGAGCGGTGGTGGACCAGCGATTTAAACGCTAGTTCATACTCTTTGAGGCACGACTTCAATCAATACTAGTTACTTTACGACTTGTACCTCTGAATTTGTACTTTTGTTTAGTTAATTTCATCTACCACAACTTACTTCCGGCGAAGGAAAATATCGTAAGTAAAACTGATCAATTTTTCAATAGTGTGCTTAAAGACTGTTATCATTGAGCTACGTCAGGTATATTTAGACAGCAAAATCTTATATCAGTGTAACCTATTAGAAGTTTTTATTGCCGCTTTAATAACAAATACTAAAGAACCCATATAACAAACGCGTTTTTTTTAGATAATGGTGCTGAAACCTTTGTGCGCGAGTCCGACTCACACTTGGCCTTTTTTTGCGTCCCATTGCTGCTACTCTGATACGTGATAAAGGTTTATTTGATATTATCAAAGAAACCTTTAGCACAATTAAGATTCATACTGCTTTATTAACCAAAACTATTCGTACTGATCTTATACTACACCTCTACGCAATATTTTGAAAACGACGGCGAAATGACTATTTGTTCCGTGTACTTGAGACTTTTAGTTTCGTTGACTCTCCAACTCAAAAATAGGCCTCTAGACGTCTGCGTCTAATGCGGAGGAGGTTCCATGATAATAGTTTTCCGTTCTCGTCGGTATTTACTCCTGCAGGTGTCCTGGACAGTTCAACTGAACTTTGGTGCTTACTTAGCCGTATAATTATCCTATAAAAATATAATCGATCTAAGGTGTACTACTTAACGGGTCGTTTCGTAGCATTTCTTAATGATTTTTACACAACTGGCAGTTTTTAGCAAATAAATCAAAAAGTTTTTTAGACAAAGTTGTATTATCTTAAAATCTTTTTGTATGGGCATGCCACGTCTTTCCGTTCTATATAAGGCCAGAACGCAGACCGTTGAAACTAATCGAGTAACGATCGAAAACTTAATTATCACAAACGACTTTTAATAAGGAAATAATTGTGAAATACCGAAAGAAAATCGCTGTTCCATAGTAATGTTTATATTACTAGGTTTAAACCATTAACCGACCAAATCAAGTTGACCTTTTCAGATGAGACAATGACATATTACTAGATGTCAGCCCGATTCAGTCGGATAATGGATTCACCCTAGTAACAAAGTTAGTCTGCGTTTTGTTATAAGACGGATAGGTAGTGTATAATATACGTTATTTTATACTTATATAGGTATTAAAATGGCCTTCATTAGTCGTGGGATTATTCGACGTACTGCTTTAGCCTCGAAATCATAAGGAAGAGTTAATAACGTTTATTTCTGTTACTCTTATACTTTTATTACTTTTAATATAACCACCACTAATTTCCCATTAATTTTTCTATATAACGTCTAACGAAATTACTTGCTGAAACTATTTATTTATCATGATTAAATTCAGCCCATGATACGGAACAACTTTCCCAAGGAGCATAATATATCAAAATACCAAAAAGAAGGTCAAGCAGGCCAATAAACATTTTTCATATGTTCCTAGGGGAAAATTGTTCAGTATCATGGACAAAATCACACTTACAATAGTTTGAGTATATTAAGATATTTTGTTAGATCCTATTGCCTGAAAGATATTACCTATACTGTATGGCGCATTTTAAGTCATATGGGTATTTAATTTTTGTGCAATATAGGGTTTCATCGTACTGTATTATTATATCATCCAAGATGACAACATATTCCAAATTCTAATAGACAAGAGCCCACACGAAAGACAGAACATCTTTTATTTATTTTAGGCCTATCGACGTCTCCATCCGCACCGGTTCCCGGCGCCTGCGCTGTCAGTTTGACAGCTTGTAACAACTCAACTTCTTTTTTCTTCATTTTATTTTTAAACAATTCTATTCAGCCAGATTTGTTTTACTTTTATTAGTTGACAAACAGTTTTGTGTTGGATGCGTGTTGATTTGGGGTTTATTTTTTTAAACTTCGAAGTGCTTTTGAAGATTTAAGATATCCTTTCTGTTGTGGATAATAATGTTCATATTGTTATTGTTTATATCAGGTTTGAAAATAAAATATTCAACGTAAGGGAATAGGTACTTGAATATTTCTTATTCCAGTGCTGTCGTCCTATTTGAAATAAATTATTTTAAAGGAAACGGAGATAAAAAAAAAGATTCTCTTCACCAAGCCCTAGATACCTCTTCAAACTATTATATGAACTACAGTTTACTGTTTAAAGTTAGAATGTGAAGTTTTTTTTCGCACATTAGCCGAAAGTGGTAGTTTTTCGCAAATATACATAGAAAAGCTTCACGTTATCACTTTAAACTCGGTAGGTAACTATTAATTCCTACCTATTTGTATAGAATTATAGGTACTATATTCGGGCTATTGTGCCTATATATCAGTCCATTCCTGGACGTTGGGCCTCTCCCAAAGGAGGGAGAATTTGTTTAAAATCACCACGCTGCTATCTGTTGTATATACTTCCCTTAGTCGCCTCTTACTACATCGGTAGAAGAGGAAAGAGGTGGTCACAAATCGTATTCTAAGCTGCCCTCACCACACTGTCAATAGATATTTATATTAAATTGTTATCTTATCACTAATATGCTTAGTTATATCTACATATAATAAAACAGTATAAAAATGTGTCTGTACATTGAATATATCATCATCAACAGGTCTTTTTAGTCTCCCTTGCAGGAGCACGACCCTCCCTGTACCTTTAGAGATAGGTATGTTTGGCCAGAGCAGACAGAGGATTTGGCCTACACTCTTTTCGCTGGCCAGGCGGTTTGGAGAGGTCTCGTTTATGATGTTTATAAGCTTTGTTTAACGTTTTTCCTAATTCGCCTTATATGACATTCACGGGAAGACTTGGAGTGGTCCTATTCTACTTTGCTGGAAACCACACGACATTGAATTATAATCCATAAAAAATATTTAGGGCGAAAGACACATACTAATAGAGTAAGAATTTAAAAAACAAATGTTTCTCTATCTGTCTATTGTACCAGTTTGTACACCAGTTTGTCTAAACTACGGAAAAACTGGTCGGATTCGAATGTATTCTTTTTTGCTATATATAGTACAATAATAAATAATGAAATATAACTTCCACTTAATTACTTACAGGACAAGTTAATTTGAAAGAAGATAAACGAAGATTTTTCTTCCAGGTTACAGACAACTAACAGGCTTAACTTGCTTATGCTTAAAAAAAATTAGGTAAACATAATATTTGTATGCAAAATCATTTGAAAATTATAAAATGGAACAAAGTTATATCAGTTAATAACATAAACAAATAAATTAACGTTTAAATATTTTTTTTATATAGTTGTACTTACAATAACATGATTAATGTCGTTAAGTAGGTGCTCATAGGCACAAATGAGATGAGACAAAAACCTTGCAAGGTTTGTACGAAAATCCAATTAGCTGAAAATGAGATGCATACGTTTAAATACGTTACTTAGATAGAAAAAAATACATATATACATACATACTATCACGTTTTTATCCCTAATGGGGCAGACAGAGCATTTTGGATCTTGCGGCTCTTAACAGATATAGTCTAGGGCTGCAAGACAAGGAGGCCACTTTTAGTTTAATGTGGGCAAGAAAGTGGATGAAGGAATTTGAAACATGATTCGAATTTTCACCCATTCCCCCGATCGGCTTTTACGAGCTGCGCGGGAAGAGAAGCAATGGCAAATTTCAAGTTTTTTATTTTCTCCAAGACCAGCATGGAAGAAAAAGTTACACCTTTCATTATAATAAACGCCATTATAGTAGCCTACGTGTTCATCCGGTGTGTTATGCAGCTTGCTGCATACCAAATTTTATCAAAATTGGCCCAGCCGTTTTTGCATGAAGAAGTAAAAAACATACACATATAAATTTTCGCCTTTATTAATTAGTCTGATACTTAAAAGAACCCAAAATAGTTTTAAAACTATTGGTTAATTTCAATTATGCGTCCAACAAAATGCAAGCCTAGAACCACAACTTAATCAATTACAAAAACGGTTACCACAAACGAATGGATCCAAAATACGGAGCCGTCGAAGGGAGGAATTACTAGCCGTGGGCGAAATTATGATTAATTTCTGTCATTGTGCCATCCATCAGCGTCCAGCGGTGGGCACGCGAAACGACGGAAAATAATGAATGAGGAACCAACTACTCAAATCTAGATATGAGCGCCGACGGCCAATACCACGGCGGCGGCGTGGTCTAAAAATTTACGAGGCGGCGGCGGCGCGCCGGCGCTGTTTATATTTTTATGAAGGGGGGGGACTATTTCTTAAAAATAAAGAAAAAAAGATTTTATTATTTATACTAAAGAAAGCGATATATTTTAATAAACGAACAGTAGGTATATTCGTGAAAATCTAGCATCAGTCACATAAATAAGATCGATCGATATAAACACCTCAAAATTGCTTGCATTTAATTTTCTAAATAGAATTAAAATAAATTATATTTCTAAGGATAAAAACTAGCAGCAGTCATCATTATTTTAATCGACTTCTAAAAAGGAGGCGGTGGTCAACTCCTTGCAATTTTTTTTTATGTACTCGTATGTTCACCGATCATTCAAAGACACCTGGGCCGATTTGGAAATTTATTTTTTTTTTGTTTGAAAGGGCATACTTGTTACGTGGCCCCATAGAAATTATATCAAAATCGGTTGTGTAGTTTAGAGGTGAAGGGGGTTTTTGGTTAAAAAAAAATATAACATAATAAGATCGACCGATATTAACTCCTCCACATTGCTTGTTTTTAGATGTTGTTTCTTTTTAATAGAAATAAAACAAATAAATCACATTTCTAAAGACATAAACTAGCATCAGTCAACTCGAATAAGGTTGCGCAGCGCAGACCTGTTTCGGTCAATCGAGTGGCGATTAATTGCAATAAGAGGTTACTTCATAAAATAATACGTTAGTCGTACGATAGTGACTTCCTATTTCTATGTCAAACCAAATTAGACTTTATCATCATAAGTTAGTGCTTAATGTTGCTTGACACAGAAACGGATAAGCAGTAACGACCGTCTTGCATACCGCTTTTGGAGTAACCCCCCTGGTCAGTACACGCCGCGACGGCGCGCCGCTAGTTTCGCTCGGCGGCGGCGCGTCGACGCTAAGATACGGCGACGGCGGCGCGCCGGCGCGGCGCTCATATCTACTCAAATCAGATGCTTTTTTATGGTTTACTGTATGTTAGCTACCTGAATAAGGAACCGACAACTTAAATCAGATGCTTTTTATGGTTTACTGTATGTTAGCTACCTGAATAAGAAACCGACAACTTAAATCAGATGCTTTCTTATGGTTTACTGTATGTTAGCTACCTGAATAAGGAACCGACAACTTAAATCAGATGCTTTTTTATGGTTTACTGTATGTTAGCTACCTGAATAAGGAACCGACAACTCAAATCAGATGCTTTTTTATGGTTTACTGTATGTTAGCTACCTGAATAAGGAACCGACAACTTAAATCAGATGCTTTTTTATGGTTTACTGTATGTTAGCTACCTGAATAAGGAACCGACAACTCAAATCAGATGCTTTTTTATGGTTTACTGTATGTTAGCTACCTGAATAAGGAACCGACAACTCAAATCAGATGCTTTTTTATGGTTAACTGTATGTTAGCTACCTTATTGTATGAATAAGGAAGTTTCCAACAACTCAAATCAGATGTTTTTTTTTAAACGTCAAAACATACATTTTGGATAGATAAATAAACTCATTTATTTGCTGTTATAAAATACATACAAAAATAAAATACACAAATCAGACACAAAAAGGAAATAAACTTCTACCTACCTGTACAATTTTCAATGTGTGATTTGTATGGATTTGGATTTAAATAGCTCTCTTTTCTGTAATAATAAATAAGCTCAAATCAGGTTGGGAATTGATATTATCTATGACAAGTGACTTTATTTTGTGACGTTTTATTCTATTCATAGTTCCAAATAATTTATTTATTTAATTTATTTATTTTTTATTCATTCTCCACTTCTTCTTATATTTAATTTTTTATCCAGAAAACTTCCATAGGAAAGAATCTAAATATTGCTTCGAAACAAAATGTTAGTTGATATTAGATTGTTGTTACCTAAACTAAAAATAATGTTTTGAACTCGTTAGCTAGAGTAACATATTTAATGGTTTTGAACTTTGACGCAATTTAGTTATTTTAAGATAACATTTTTCACAAATTTTTAATGGATTGTCAAAAAATTCGTCTAATTGCCAATAAGCATGTTATACCAATGCAAATTCAACTACACTTTTTGCGACACCCGTTTCGAACGAATGACAAAGACTGCTTATTAAAAAGCACGAGAACGACTTACACTTATTGCTATAGGTAATGGTAGCCGCGAACCCTGTTTGTGGTCACCACCGCATCGTAAACGTCGCCCCGTCACCTCGGACTGGCGTGGCTGACAATAAAGTACGCTTTTTATATTTCTGCTTAGCCCGCACATACTATAGTCGTATAGTTTCGAATATTTATGTAGGTGCTTATAGTTTTTTATACCTACTTAATGCTTTTGTTTAACACCATAGGTACTCTGTCCTCAAAGCATGCCTACTCATCGCCTTATAAACATAATTTTTTCTCTATCGTGTCACAAGATGGCGCTATAAGGTAATTAAAACATTAAAATCATTCACCATTATCATTTCAGCCGCATAACGTCCACTGCCGGACATAGGCCTCTTCCAAGGATTTCCACGGAGAAGATGGCGCCATGACATCAACAGCTTTAAAATGGAGTGGTAACAGGCTGATATGTATAAAGACCTGTGGAAGAAAGAAGGGAAGGCCTTTGCCCAGCAGTGGAACACCCCAATAGGCTATAATAAAAAAAATACTTGTAAATATTCAACACTTTCTTTATCACTTTTTTGTCAGTAGTGTGTGCTGGCATGTTTTAAATTTGTTTCTCTTTAAATATTATCCAACAACGATGTAAAGAGACAAATTACGAATGTTTATCATAGTAAGTAGCTATTTGACCCGTAATTTGTTCAGTGAAGGGCGAAAGCCGAAGACGAGACAGTTTGTTGTGAAAACCAACAAGCGACGCTCACTGCGCCCTCTGCCGTATGCCCTGAATATAGGCCACAAGGCATAAGATGAATAGTATAATTTATTACCTAGTTGTTACCCTAATTGTAGCCATATTCGATTTTTGAGTGATTACAATTTTTCGGGTTAACTATATCTGTTAATCTTAATTCAGATAATATGCTTGCATGCCATTATATGCCAAACATTCCAATCCGTTAAGTACAAAGAATAATTCATCGCAACATGTAATAAATATTTGACAGAAGCCCTTTTTCCAACATTTTACTGAAATAATGTACAAAAAAATATTCCTGAATTGTTAGTAACAATCTCGGAGCTTAGGCCTGCGTGATTGTCTTTAATTAAAACTCAAAAGTTCCAGTTCTTTTATCGTTATTGACAGCCTATTAAATGTTATACCACAAATTTTACTAAAATATCTTCTTATAGTAAATAATATAATTCGTTGAAAGTCGCTGCATCTTTTATTTTACACCATAATCGAACTTATTTGTCAAAGGCGCGACTGACAATACCTAGACGTTTAGTGTGTTTTGTTTTCACACTCGATACAAGTGGCGTTTTTCGTAGGACCGAGTGCTCCACTTCCTTATTGGATCTCTGTCTGCCATCTTTGATATTAAAAGTTCTGCTAACAATTATCAAAAAGAAATATACTTATCGATTTAAATGTTCGATGAAATTCGCTGCATCTTCCAATTTACACCATAAGCGACCTTTTTTCACATTTAGACACCTAGACAAGACACCTAAACATCTAGACATTTAGTGTGTTTTCACACTCTATTTAAGTAGCGCTCCCTGTGGGACCGAGGGCTCCACTTCCTTATTAGACTTTTGTCAGCCATCTTCTATATTAAAAGTTCCGCTTACAAATATAAAAAAAGAAAAATGGGTATCTAAAAGATCGGTGACATTCGCTGCATCTTCCAATTTACACCATAATCGATCTTTTTCAATTAACCACTATTTGTCAAAGGCGCGACTGGCAACACCTAGACGTTTAGTGTGTTTTCACACTCGGCACAAGTGGCGCTTCCCGTGGGTCCGAGTGCTCCACTTCCTTATTGAACCCCTGTCAGCCATCTTAGATACTAAAAGTTCTGCTAACAAATATAAAAAAAGAAAAATTAGTATCTAAATTATCGGTGAAATTCGCTGCATCTTCCAATTTACGGTCTCGCGTCCTTATTAGACCTCTGTCAGCCATTTTTGATATTAAAATTTCAATTAACCACTATTTGTCAAAGGCGCGACTGGCAGCACCTAGACGTTTAGTGTGTTGTCACACTCGGCACAAGTGGCGCTTCCCATGGGACCGAGGGCTCCACTTCCTTATTAGACTTTTGTCAGCCATCTTCTATATTAACAGTTCCGCTAACAAATATAAAAAAGAAAAATGGGTATCTAAATCATCGGTGACATTCGCTGCATCTTCCAATTTACACCATAATCGATCTTTTTCAATTAACCACTATTTGTCAAAGGCGCGACTGGCAACACCTAGACGTTTAGTGTGTTTTTACACTCTGCACAAGTGGCGCTCCCCGTGGGACCGAGGGCTCCACTTCCTTATTGGATTCCTGTCCACTATTAACGTGTTTGTTCTATTGAGTATTGTGTTTGTGTTGATTTATTGAGGGACTGGGAAATTATGAGTAGAAAACACGATTCTTGGTTTGTTTTTATTGGTTATTGATGACTTTGAAATCAATGCAGTGATAAACTCCCAAGAATAAGAGCGAGGCAACTGTAAGTCGGGTAGGTATATAGAGTAATATTGGGCGGGTAGGGTAACATTGCTGTTTTCTTCTGGTCTGGTAATTTTAAAGTAAATGTAAAGTAACAGGTAACCATGTAATAATACTTGTTTCCTAAGTAGGTAAGAATGTGAGTAAATGCGAAGTTTATACGAGGACAAATAATAAACAATAACAGTGTAAATACTCGTACGAGGAAGGTAAAATAAGGTGCATATCTTGTAAAAAGAAAGGTATCTTTATTTATCGTATTTTACGCATGAAAGCTCTAAAGTAGGTATTAAATACAATGTATCTTGTACCAACTTCTCTGTTAGTCAAATAAAGAATAATCCATCAAAATCTTTAAAAAATGCGAATTCTTTGCACTTTCTTTTCAATTCTTTCGAATCCAAATTCTCCTCATCAAGAAAAATTAAGAAACTAATAAACAAATATAATATTAACTTAATAAACTACAACCTTAAATTCTCTCTTAACTGTTTCTCCTCATTACCTAAAATGCAAATTTTAAGTTCTTTCCAACAATCATAATCGACCGGCAACATCTCTCTGCCGATTATCGTACTTAATAAAGTTTTTATAAATAAATAAATAGAATCCTGAAAACAAAACAAAACAAAGAGCTAGGTAATTACTTATCCTACTAATGTTATAAATGCGACAGTGAGTTTGTATATTTGTTACCACTTCACGCTTCATCCACTGAACCTATTTAGATGAAATTTGGTATGCATATAGTTTGATACCCAAAGAAGGACATAGAATAGTTTTCATCTCGAAATTCCCACGGGGAGAGAAGCCTACGGGCACAGCTAGTATCTTATACCTGTCTGTAATAAAAGTATCTAAGTCAGTAAAAACATTCTACAATAAACATTTTCCATTTCAAAGATCGTTCTATCTCTTCAATTTCGTTTACTATGAGAGCTCTCCGAGTTTTCCCATAACCGTAAAGGTCGTCCCGTCTGCCGGACAATTGCATTGCTTATGATTCGTCGCAGGCCGTCTTTATGCCGGCAAACCTAATAACGACCACCCTGTGGGGGTAAAAATAACTTGTAAATGGGAGAATTCGTTTTGATGCAAAGAGTGAACTTCTGAATTAAGTATAAGAGTATTTTAAACAGTTACTTAGCCATAAATCTGTGGCCAAACATTGGTCAGGTTTATTGTTCCAACTGCTTAGCCGGCTACCTTTACCAAGGAAGATTTCTGGCCGAAGGGTGTCGTGTTCCGGAGATATCGTGAACTGTTACCGTGCAATGCGTCACAAAAACAATAAAAAACGTTCAAAAAAATAGTAATTATTTAAAACGGAACTTATTTATTTATCTTTGAATGAGAAAAATGAAATAAGAACAATAATAAAAATAAATAAAACTAAACTAAGCTATGAAATAAACCTATACTTAATTACAATGAATTAAAAAAAATTACATCTTACTTATGCGGCATGGTTGTAAGAACACTGGTTGCGTTTCCTCGCTGAATGCTGATCCCTTGAGCGAAAAAGCAGCGGCGGCTAATTTATTTCATATTATATATGTTTTCGGTTAAGATATATAAAATATAATAATTATTATATTTATGCTAGTCTGTAAGGTGTTTTTTCTATGGGCCTTTTATATTGTTAATAATATTAAGTTAAATAGTAACCTGAAATAAATTTGATTTGATTTGATTGTAGCTATGGCCTATCGACTCAAGAAGAAGTCATTTTTGGCGATATTATAAAAAGAAAGACCAAAAAAACTAAAGATACAATATTTTTGACGTATTATCTCATCCCCATTCAAAAAGTTGAGTAGGGTGACCAGCAATCGACGTTATTGAGTTTGTGGAGATGGCGCGGGCGTCTCTTTCGTAATAAGTTTGTGAAGTAGGTATTAAGTGTAGAGCAAGACTAAAAGAATATTGTTAAAATTGATATTTAACCCTTTTACCGCGAGCGTCGCATATATGTGACAAACATTGTCGGGCCCATTCCGCGAAGGTCGCATATTTGTGACATAAAAAAAAAATCTTGTATGGCACATAACTTACGTATCCATATCCGTTTTTGGTTGTAGATAGGTATGTTAGATTTACCATGTCTCACGCTGGGGGCACGACAACTGATATAAAGTCTCGCGGTGAAAGGGTTAAAAAAGTCCATTATAAAATTAAACTTTTAGTGCGGAAAATATATGCCGTAGTGAAATTAATAAAAACGTAACATATTTCAACTAAACAATATTACATGGAAAATAAACGCAATATTAAATATGACACTTATGTTTAAAATAAAAATGAACCCCCAAAATAGTTTATGGCAGCTTAGATATATTATTACTTATATTGACAATAAATAATAGGCTCTTATTAGATATCAAAGACATAACGTCATATACAGAAATGGATAATCTGGAGTTTTGGACTCTTTAACTTAGATATATATTATAATGGTATTAATTTAAACAAAAACTGATGATATGTAACGTAGAAGGGACATACCCGCTTATAAATCAAACCACGGGCTATACTAGATCACTATACATACATACATACTATCACGTCTTTATCCCTAATGGGGCAGACAGAGCATTTTGGGTCTTGCGGTTCTATGCAGAGCCCAGGGCCGTAACCCAAAAGCTACTTTTAGCGTCATGGTGGGCGAGAAGATGGAAAAGCACTCAATACAGTGATGGGTTGCTAGTCGCATCGCCTGTTAACATGATTTGCATTTTTGGCCCATTCCCTCGATCGGCTTTTACGATCTGCGTCGGAAGAGAAGCAGCTGGTACATTCTACGTTTTTTTTTATTTCTCCCAGACCAGCATGGGAGATTTATTATGTTATGTTATTTTAATTTTATAATGTTATAGATCACTATAACATTATAAAATTAAAATAACAGTCAATTATACAAAAAAATGGCATTTCCATACTAACGGGTGCAGCCACCCGGGCAATTTGTATAGGAATTGTTTTAATTCCTATACTATAGTGATCTAGTTATAGCCCGTGGTTCGATTTAGTACGGGTGTGGTCCTACCAAGTTGTAGGTATATCAAATCCATTTTTAAAACTCCAACTCATTAAATTGGTTATATACCTTCTGACTTAGGTTTATGACTGATTTAGGAGGACCTATAGTTTATGCAGGATGGGAGAAAAATAACTTATGGGCGAAAATTCGTATCATGTTACCTACTAGGCGATGCGGCTAGCAACCCATCACTATTTTGAAAAGCTAAAAGTCACCTTTGAGTCTTGCAGCCTTAGGCTCTAGATATCTGCTTAGCCGCAAGATCCAAAATGCTCGATCTATCGCATTAGGGATAAAGACATGTATGAATCCATTATATGGATGTAAAGTTTATGAATATGAGGAGTAAATTATTAAAATAACTTAACAGCAAATACATAAAATGTTTCGGATATGTCAAGCAACCCCTGCTAACGCATTGGGGTGACTTGGGGTGACCAGCAATCGAGATTATTGAGTTTGCGAGATGACTGCCCGGACTCGGTCAGTTCACTACGAGAGGACGGCTGAGAGAACATTGTGATAAGTATAATATGATTTGTTCGGTCAAGCAGGTGGTTCGGTATTTTTTTTTGTTTTTTTGTGTGTGTTAGTGGCCAACGCTGGTGTCAGATTTTTCAAGCTGACTTAAGGCATCTGACATAGCTTGACAACTGTCATAAAATGATCCTGCAGTTTAGACAAAAAATACCTAATGATAATGACCCCCAATAACTTTTGTACGGCTTAACTGATTTCCATCAAACATGGCTAACATCCATCTCGACAGACAAGGCGTTCGATTAAAAAAACCGCATTGAAATCGGTCCATTTGTTATGGAGCTACGATACCACAGACAAAGACACAGATACGTCAAACGTATAACACTTCACTTTTTGTCAGATTTTCAAGCTGAATAAAGGCATCTGACATAGCTTAACGACTGCCATACAATGATGACAGCCGGGACCATCGGCTTATACGTGCCTTCCGAAGCACGGAGGAGCTCGCGAATTTTTATGCCACTTGTGGTGACCTATCCAAGCGCGGACCACGCCCGGTGTCGCTTTCCGACAGCACTAGTAATGCGCTCTCCCGCCGACTTATTTTAGTAAAATATGACCACAAAATAAATCTTATGTTCATAAAACCATACAAAATGGTATAGTGACACACAGCCTGCGGGCAGTAAGCGGCGTACAATATGAAAGAGGGTGGATACGTTTTAAGAGCCGTAACAAAGGATTTTTTTTCGCATTTATAAACCTACAATTAAATACCTTTATATGACACAAGACTACGAGAAGATTCTTACTGTAAAGTACTTTTCTCCAGTGCAGCAAGGAGAAACA
This sequence comes from Acrobasis consociella, assembly GCA_963555685.1. Taxonomy (NCBI): domain Eukaryota; kingdom Metazoa; phylum Arthropoda; class Insecta; order Lepidoptera; family Pyralidae; genus Acrobasis; species Acrobasis consociella. Next base: position 2,033,460 of record OY743112.1, read on the forward strand.
GCTATAAATGTAAGTATAATAATTATATTTTTTTATGTTATGGTATGATTCGATTCATTTAATTTTTTAGTTCATTACTTTATGGATAGACAGCACCATATTGAATTTACATACGTCATAAGTATAGCCTATAACTAGCGGACAGTCAAGCCCATAACCTCATTTGACAAGGTATCGTGGATATTATTGAAGATACGAGAAACAGATGAACATACATAGGTAGGTACATAGCGGAGAAATACATTACCCTCCTTTTGGCATTGCCGAAGCCAGTATACAGTTATGTTTCTTGATATAAATGTAGTTATTTCATGTCCATAGTTCAATTTCAAGTAGGTACCTGTTGGGAAAAAACAGAAATATCCCGACGGGATCTTAGTTATCCCACCCAGAAGCATAAAACATAAAACAGATAAACATCTCTGGTCCAATGACACATAGCCTCGAGCACTCGGGCAGCGAGGCATATGAAGGGGACTGCCACAATATACTTCAGGATATTGCGAACTCATTACGAACCTAATTTGGGGCTATATTGCTGCGTTTCCCGCTAGCTGTGATTGCATGGCATTTTAACTACTATAAGTATATTTGCCAGCCTAAAAACCGACTTTCAAGCTTTCACCCCAATAATTTTTGAACCGCTGAACCAATTTTAGTCAAACACAGCTAAAAACCACCGTAAGGAATCTTTCCTTCACGTAAAAAATACCTCAAAGAAATCCGTTCGAAAGTTGCGATGCCACAGATAGACATAAGTATCGAATTTATAACACTCTTTTGCGTCGGTGGTTAAAACAGATCTCTGGTCTAATAACACAGACCCTCGGGCACTCGGGCAGAGTCAGCGAGGCATATGAAGGGGACTGACACAATAAAGTCAGGATATTGCGAACTCATTACGAACCTAATTTGGGGCTATATTGCTGCGTTTGACTTTGTGATGTAGTCCTAGTTTGGTTAGGAGATTGTAGGCTGATCACCTGATTGTCTGAAAAGTAAGATGATCCGTGCTTCAGAAGGCACGTTAAGCCGTCGGTCCCGGTCACTGTCTTTGACATTGGTCGTTACCTGAAACCATGCTAGAGGCCTATCAGGCGGTTTAAAAACTCTGACACTAGTGTTAGTCACTAACACACACGATAAGAGGAAGCTGCATTTTCTCGTTGACTACTGCATGGCATTTATAACCGACTTCCAAAAAAGGAGAACGTTATCAATTCATCTCGATCTTTTTTTTGTGTATGTTCACTGATTATTCGAAGATGCCTAGGAAAATTCTTTATGAAAATCGGTTGTGTAGTTTGGAGTGAGTTCGGTTTTCAGTTTTGAAAATTTATAACTAAAAAGAGCTCAGTGGTCGAGTGTGTTCAATATTAGAAGATACGCATAGGCCAAAGCCACTGACTTAATAACATTATTATTTGGTAACAAACTAGTTGCCGTGTGGTTTCCGGCAGAGTAGAATACCACTGCGAGTCCTCCCGTAGAAGGCGACTTAGGGAATACAAGCTAAACAAAGCTTATAAACATCAATGAGACCTCTCCACTCCAACCAACAACAGATCCTCTGGCTGCTCTGACCAAGTATGGCTCTGGTAGTATAGAGGGTCGTGCACCCGCAGTGGAGACAAAAAGACCTGATAATGACCAACTAGTATCTGGTAAACCAAGTTAATAATCAAAATTTTCGAAAGTGAATGTTTAAATTTTAAATTATTACGTCTAAGTATTTTATTTGAGTAAAAATCCATTTGAATTTTTAGGTACGTTATTTATTTATAAAAACAATTTCAATCAAAACTTTGCCAAACAAAGGGAAAATCAATACGCTTTCCTATCATACATTATTTATAGGTAAGTAGATGACATAAAAAGTTTCAGATAAGGCCTGGTCTAAAACTATCAAATATTCATTCAACTATATTTGAATAAATATTTGATAGTTTTAGATAACAGGGTTGACGACGGGGTAAGAAAAATATGATTGTAATTGATTGTAATAAGTCCGTCTTTTAGATTAACCAAAAATAATGGAGTCATATTCTTTAGTTTAACGAAAAAGTAAAAATTCACAAAGATACAGAGCTTCAAAGTTCCGGAGAGGGGGCTTGCGACGTCATCGCTAAGTAAAAATCGTACCTAGCCGTGACGTCATGTGTAATTTCAATGCGCTGTATCTTTGTCATTTTTTATTTATAAGAGAAAAGAAAAAATACGTGTACTAAATTTTTTAATAATCTAACTGATGGGCAAAAGAATATTTTTTTCATTCGTCTTGCCTGTTTTTGATTTATATTGATAAATCATCATGTTATTTACTACACCTTGCTAAATAAATTGATATATTGATGTATTGAGACATAAGCCCTGGATTATTCCCATAGACTATAATTCATTGCCATAGACGGAGCATGGCATTAAGGTAATACAATTATCCCATATCTGGAAGGAAGGGAAAAATGCCCTGATGATGTGTTTTTTACGAAAACGAAAAAATTTTTACGCAATTTACTTGTTTATTAGTGTTTCATTATAGGTATCAAATTGATCTTGTGAGCTTATTTGTTGGCAATTTTAGCATAATTTAATGAGCTAATGTCTTGGTAAATACTTTCATGATTTTACAAATTGACAGTTCTTTCAAAGTGTCAATTTTACAGTAGTGACGCCGACGATCTATTATCTACTTACGTAGTGACGCGTATTAATTTTTATCATCTTCATTGAAATATGGAATTTATATGTAATTAAGTAATTGCTCTAGTGACCTAATATTCTATAAACATATGAGAGACATGTCGTACAAATTGTTAGCCTTATGTTTTCCAGAAAATCCAGAACGGAATGGCAATATATAGCCGCCGCGTCCGCTCGCCCTTTCGGGCCGCGGTTGACATCAACTGCATGCCTCGTATCAAGCAAACGGCGAAAGCGGGAGATAAGCGACGACCGCCATACAGTTTGCGTTAATTTAGAATCCTCTTACCCTAGACTTGTCCATACAATCGTAGTCTACGTTTTATTTTGAAAGTACATGTCAGATTTCGGTAAAAAATTGTAATTTTAAAGAAATTGCAATTATCTAGGGTTATAACTGGTTTCCGACACTAAAATTATGAACTGAAGAAAATATAAGGTTGTAGAAGTTTCCTATACTGGATGGTCAAAAATGATATAACACACTATATTCTATTTCAAGTTTATATTTTACTGACTATATTGATTATGATAATTGCAATATCTTTGAAATTACAAAATTTTGCCAAAATTGGGCATGTCGTTTCGAAATAAAACGTAAACTACGTTTGTATGGAAAAGTGTAGTTTGATCTAGGGCTCTTAAGCGAGTCGCTAGTCTGTTTTCAACTTTGGGCAAACAGACTTAAATATGTGTGTAACGTAAGTACTTCAAAATATGTGGTTGAATGCATGTGGAGCAAGTTGGCAACACAGTGCTCGTTTCCTCGCTCGGGCGGCCCTAGCCCGGAAATCCAGCAGATTGGGCAAAAATTGACGCCGCGCCATGACGCTGTTAGCGATATTACGGCAAACGCGCTATTTCCGACGCTGATTCACAGCACTAATGCATTTTTTTTCGAAATTAACTTTACAAAATCTGTTATTTTTGTTTTCTTCAAGACCTATGGAACATAGATTGTAAATGCTTGCTCTAGTTCGGGAAAAACATTCTAGATATGGCTATAAAAATTTACAATAAACTACCTAACGACTTAAAAGATTAAATTTTAGAATGTGTAATGTGAAAAATGGAATGTGTAACTCTATCCTGTTATTCTGCAAAATAATCTTTGAAAAACGACAGGCTTTGACATTATTCGATGATCTTACCTAGACTACCTTTTTATAACGTGACATTACTATCTATTATTATACTAATTTTCTTAAGTAAGTACCTCTTTTTTATTTTATTTATTCATAAATATTTGTCAGCTAAATATGGCAAGACGTAAGAAACTATTATATCATACCTACCTATTGTAACATCTTATCTGTATCATTGTACCTGTGTTTGACAAATAAATGATTGATTGTTTGATTGATACATGGAATTGTATGTACTGGAAATTGATAAGTCTTAGGTCAAAGTAGTTATTTTCATATTTTGATACCTGTTCCCTGAAGAAGTTGCTCAGTATCATGGACTGAATTCACCCTTAAAATAGTTTAAGTATAATTTGTTAAACGTTTTATATATATACGGACCTCGCCGGGCCATCTAGATCCTCATTACATGATGATGATGATGAGGGTTCCGCTATAAAACGTTCGCTTACCGCTGATGGGCTATCAAGAACCTTAATGATACCTTGACAAATCAGCACTTCCATTGATCCGGTCTAAAAGCTTGGACATAAACGCATTTACCACATTAGTTACAAAAGAAGTCACCGACCTTGCCGCCCATCCACGACTTGCTCGTTAGACGCAGTGCTTAACTTACGTGATCTGCGGTTGCTGCAAGGTCGATGTTAATGCTGCTATTAGTGTGGATGGGAAATAAAGTGGTTACAGAAGTGGTATTTATCGTAGCTAACATAATCTACATCATATCCTGATCCTAATGGAGTAGTCAGAGCATTTTGCATCTTGGGCCTTTAAGCGGATAGAGCCAAGGGTTCAAAGATGGTTGGCGAGAAGGTGGAAATAGATTCGACAAGCAACGCATCACTTTTTTTATTCCTGAATAAAAAAAGTGATACTTAACCACTTTCCCCAAGGAACACATTAGTTGACCAATCAGCTGATCCAAGTTTGTATGTTTTTTTTTTAATTTTTCGACATATATTCCTTGAACAATGTTGTTCAGTATCACTGACTGAATTCACCTTTAAAATAGTTTCAGTATATTTTGTTAGACCTTATGCATATAATGTAAAAGCACGGGCGGACCGCTAGTTTAGAACCTGAGGGACTTTTCCTGTGGCCTGTGGGACTAACTAACTTATTTCAGAACAATTTATGACATTTTCAGTATTCAGCTGACCGGAAAGTTTGCATCGTATTGTGATTCTTCGTGGCTTTTGTGTCATCATCATTAGGTCCTTTTGTCTCCATTGCAGGAGCACGACCCTCTCTGTACTACCAGAGCCATACTTGGCCAGAGCAGCCAGAGAATTTGGCCTACACTCTCCTTGCTGGCCAGACGGGTTGGAGAGGTCTCACTGATATATAAACTTTTATATCTTGTATTTCCTAAGTCACCTTCTACGACATGCACAGGAGGACTTGGAGTGGCCCTATTCTACTCTGCCAGAAACTACACGGCATAGAATAGGGTAGTAAGAAGTTATCCTTCTGTATGTACACTATTATTCCGTGCGACATTGAATTTTCGGCGATTCTAAACGTAATTGCTGTAATGCTGAAGTTATTACTAGTTTGATGAGGTGAACGGGGCCGGATCCGGATAACTTTATTTTATTTAGTTTGAGTATTGATAACTATAAAAGATCATTAGCTAGATTAAATAACCGGCCAAGTGCGAGTTTGACTTGCGCACAAAGGGTTTCGTACCATTATCTATAAAAAAGACGTGTGGCACTCGGGGACTGCCGCGGTAAAGCTATTGCAAACAAGGAAGGACAGCAACGTCGCAAACGGACGACGGAGACGAAGCGGCAACCTACATGGTAGGCGGAGTGGGGAGAGCGTGAGGTTTTTTCGTTACGGAATTTGTGGATTCGGTCCCCGCGCTCAAGGCCCGCGATAGAAGCTATGCAATAGCTTTAAAATAAGTTTGTTGTATGGGAGCCCCACTTAAATATTCATTTTATTCTTAAAATAAAAGCTTGGTTAAATCCAGCCTTAGCCTTCTTGCTGGATTGTGTATCCCAGCATGTCATGTAACACTGAGGCTTCTTCCAACATTTCCAAGTTGTTCCTATATCTACTTCTTCTCCAAAGTTTTCCTCCAATCGTCTAAATAATATCATCGTGCCATCTTTCGAACTACCCTCCCCTCTTTCTTCTGTCATCTCGGTGGAGGTCATCATTCAATTACAAGTTTTGTCCATTTCTCTTTACTTTCGAGTGTCATATGTCCAGTCTATCGTTACTTCAGCTGTTTTATTTTCTTAAGGGAATACATGAATTTTTCCGGGTCCAATGCTTCCATTTGAAACAAATTACTTGAAAGGAAACGGAGATATCATTTAAAATTTTGTCTTGACCAACCCCTAAATCATTCTTCAAACAATTTTATGAACAACTGTTTATAGTTTAAAGTGAGAACGTGAAGTTTTTCTTCGCACATTTGCGAAACACTTCCACTATTAGCTAATGAACGTAGAAAAGCCTACTACTAATAGACTAACTAGAACTGAAAATAGGTAGTCCAGGAAAGGTTATCAAGACAAAATTTTAAATGATATCTCTGTTTTCTTTCAAGCTATTTATTTTAAATGGGGACAGCACTCGACCCCCAAAAATTAGGTAGCCCCTTAATTACAACATCTACCTTTGTTCTCTGTCTCATTTCTTCTGCTCTTTTTCTATCACTCATCATCACTTATATCCCAGTATGCAGAAGCATGCTCCATGCTACTTTGATATCACACTAATATTATAAAGGCAAAAGTTTGTGAGTGTGTTTGTGTGTATGTACGTTTGTTAGGTACTTCTTCACGCGCAAACGGTTAGTTTTGTGATAAAATTTGGTATGCAGGAGCTGACTCCCTGGATTAACACATAGGCTACGCTTTTTTCGCGGGTAACACCACCGGGCGCAGCAAGTATACAACAAAATAAAATACAACGTACTTAATCAAACCGTCTCCTTGATCTCTCAACACAACATCCACCCTCAGCCAAATCCGCCATGGAAATCAAACCGCGGCGGAACTTTTTCAATCCGCCTCGAGATTGAAACAATAACAGAGCCCGAGCGAAGCCCCGGGAGCCCCCCGCATTGATTCGATTTGGCGACGCGTATTGGATAAGAATTGATGGTTATTTGTTTATGAACTTGCGAATTTCTTTTTGAATACGTAATAATACTGGGTTTTTACGTACCTACCTACATAGGTGAATTGTTTATTTGATAACTAGGTAGGTATTGACCAATATTTTTGTTGCTGGAGCCTCCTTTTAAGCTAAGAATATGTTTTTGCCAGAAGACTCTGCTTTTTAGGGCATCGTACCCAAAGGTTAAAAACGGGACCCTGTTACTAAAACTCGGCTATCCGTGTGTCTGTCACTGGGCTGTATCAAATGAATCGTGATAGGTAGCTAGACAGTGGACATTTTTACTCATAGTGATTATGTGTTTCTATTGCCGCTATTATATCTATATCTCTGCCATTTCCTCTCCCCTAGACATAAAGCCGAGCATTTTGGCAGACCGTTAGGACCGAAGCAGCATAACCGAGATTTTTATTTTCTTGTGTGGGTGCAGTTTTCACAAATAAATGATTATCTACCTATCTCAAGCAGATTAACAACTCAAGAAAATCTAACCGTAAGCCCGAGCAATCGCCAGCTGTCAATTTCACACACTCCTAAAACAAAAGCGAGGGTGGCAACTGGCAAAAAGCAGAGGGGGCAAACCGCGAGTTTATTATGAAATTACCGAATTAATGCGGAGGCCACCTTGCGGCTCTCATTAACACAAATGGATTCACGAGTCGGACAATAAAAATCGCATTTATACAAAAAAGAAGCTTGATTAATGACATACGGAGCCGCGGCCACTGTGACACACGGCTGGAGTGTTTGTCACGCAATCTGTCAGAAAGACGCATCGCCTCGCCACCCATGTTAAAATTAACATTTACAAAAACGGTACAACTGTACATGGTAGCGAATGAGGTATGATTATATGTATTTATGCGACAGATCGTGCTACGCGGGAATTTATTGACTTTCAATCTTATACGAGTATTACAACGTCGCTACAATGTGCTCGTGTATATTTATTGCGCATCTGATAGCAATTGAAATGTATTTCGTTAATTTTTATTTTTTGCTTGTGGCATTTTATTAATTCTGTGTTTGTGGGCTGTAGCATACGTAAAACAAATAAAAAGACAAATAAAAAGAAGCATTAAGTTTAAGGCGGCCCTTCCCGGTCCGTCTATCGTCAACGCGAGCATGGTTGGAAATGCTTGTTGTTTCATCCAGCGCAATGATAGAATAAAAAGGAAAGTGAGAAGAGAGAGATAGCACCTGAGCGCTCAGTTTGCATTATATTGTACGAATTTAGTATTATTATTTACTATTCATTGAACGAATATTAACTTTTCATAGGGTGCGGAAATTTTATGAAACTTGTTCCAGGTGATACGTGTTTTTCAGTAAGTCTTACGAGTGTGTGAAATAAATGTTTTTTTATTTAAAATCATACATTTGCAAGGTTTCTATGCAAATATTTTCTTTACTTTTACTATTCATGAGTACTATATGATCGGCCGAAGTTCGGGTAAAATTTGTACAAAAAAGCAAATTGTTGGAAACTTATACAGAATTTGTTTTTCCAAATTTAATTTTTCATTTCGATAGAAACCTAGATATAGCGCACAAGATTCCTGTTAGTTCAAAACTTTCCAAGAAAGATCTGTTACAACGCCATAATCACGTACGAGCGTTTGTATGAAAAGTGAGGCGGGTTGGCCGCTCTTAAGGTGTGTTTGTAGTTTATGTTTGCAGTAAGCATAGGTATGTTAATCTATTGCCTTATGTTTTCGGTGGAGCAGAAAGGCCACTCCAAGTCTTCCCGTGGATGTCGTAGAAAGCGCCTTAGAAAAGCTCATCAACATCAATGAGACCTCCAACCCGCCTGACCAGCGTGGAGAGTGTAGGCCATATCATCTGGGCTGCTCTGAAGACTAAAAAGGACCTAACGATGTTTTTTAAGTGGTTGTAAGTAAATATTCTATACAAGACATACATCAAGACTTAATGTAACATAGATTACGTCTTGATGTATGTCTTGGTTGAAAGGTAGAATGCCTTTCAACATGTCCATATATAATATGGTCCTGTATAATATGGGATCGGGAAGGTTCGTCATAACAAGGTCCAGTGTGTCAGCATAATCAGGCAGCACGGTACATTTGGACACAAACGCAAGGCACAGACGGTAATATCGAAGTCGTTTCGATGCAGCCGTGATAAACGTACTTCCTACAAACAACGCGTTATGAATGCATTATGGCAAGAATGGCTAATTAACTGAAATTGTATTGAGTTGTTCAGTTGCAATGAATAAATAAAGTCAGTTGTAGTTATGGCCAAGTAATTTATATAAATTACTAGCTGTGCTTCGCTCCCCGTGGGAATTTCGGGTTAAAGGCTCAAATTTTTTTTAAAGAAATCTTTTTTTTTGAAATGCATACATCTAGGTATAGACCTAGATGCATGCAATTTTTTTCAAAAAAACTAGTTTTCAAATTCAAAATATGAACTGGAAAGAGGATATACGGGTGTAGAAGTTTCCCATACTGATAGTCAAAAATGATAAAAACTATATTCTCCTTCAAGTCCATATTTTAACTTCAAAAAACGGGTACATATATATAGTTATATGTACCTGTTTATAAGCCAACATATTATTATTTTTTTAAATTAGTTGTTAATTTTTATGAATTTTAGGGTTAGATTCTACCATACTAAGTAGTTATAGATTTTTCTTGCCTGAAACTATTGTCTAGCTCGCTGTACCAATACCTATATATACACATACACACTATCACATCTTTATTCCTAACAGAGTAGATAGGACCTAATGTCGTAACATTCACAGGCCACTGTCAGATGATGACGATCATCATCATCATCATTTCAGCCGCATAACGTCCACTGCTGAACGTTGACCTCTCGCAAGGATTTCCAAAATGACCGATCTAGAGCGGCTTGCATCCAGCGCCTTCCAGTGACCTTGGTCAGGTCGTTATACCACCTTGTGGGTAGGTATTCTAGGCTTCGTTTGCCAGTACGTGGTTGCCATTCGAGAACCTTTTTGTCCCATCTACTATCAGGTGACGGTGGGCGTGAAAAAAGAAAAACAAAATAGAGATAGGTTGGTCAAGATAGTCGCATTGCCTATTGACATAAATGAAACTCCTGCCCATTCCCTGGATATGTTTATATAATGATGAGAAGCACCTGGTACCATAGAATATTAAATAATTAAAACCTTGTTACATACTAAAAGTACCCGTAACCGAAGGGCATGTATGAAGAGATTGTTGAGTTTAGATGAAGCAAAAGAGGTTTGTCAGGATCGTAGCAAGTGGAGGTCCATAGTCTCTGCCTACCCCTGCGGGAAACAGGCTTGATATTATGTATGTATGTATGTTACATACTTTAAGTATCTACTTATAGTCTAACATAATATAAACAAAAACTATTTTAAAGCTGAATTCAGTCCATGATACTGAACAACTTTCTCCAAGTAATATATAGCGAAATATGAAAAATAATTTTCGACCTCCCATACAAGTTAATCGATCCGAGTATGTATGGAAAATAATAAAATATTTTTTATATTTCGACATATGTTTCTTTAGAAAAGTTGGTTAGTATCATGGACTGAGTCTACCCTTAAAATCATTTTAGTAAATTTTGTTAGACGTTATATATCACGCAAACATACCCGTAATTACCTTACCATTTACATTTGATCACAACAAAAAGACTTCAAATTCTCATTCGTCTCCTAGAGCGAGTGCGACATGTGATTAGAGAGGGACAGCCTGTGATTTGTAGAACAAAAAGAGGCTTGGCATTACACGGAAGCTCTCGGCAACCCGTCATTATGTTGTTGAGACGGCGACGCCACCCAGAGCTATTAACTTTGGCCGATTTAAAATCGTATGCTTTAACGAGACGCCTCTTCAAGTAGCTTCCAAATGTGAGTTGCTACTCACTTGTGACGACCTCTGGGGCCTAATGGTTATCATGCCAGGCTGTCACACCGTAGGTTCCGGGTTCGATCTCCGGTCAGGTCAAGATGGAAAATGATATTATTCAGATTGACCTAGGTCTTGGATGTTTATGTTTATGAATACTATCGTTGAGTTAGTATCCCATAACACAAGTCTCGAACTAACTTTGAGGTTAGCTTAATCTGTGTCATATGGCGACTTAGGTAATACTGAGGGTAATACAAGCTAAACAAAGCTCCACGCTGGCCAGATGGGTTGGAAAGGTCTCATGATGTTTGTAAGCTTTGTCTCCCTAAGTCGCCTTGTACGACATCCACGAGAGGACTTGGAGTGGCCCTATTCTCCTCTACCTGGAACCACACAGCAAAGAACCAATAGTGGCATTTACTAGATGTCAACTTATAAAACTATTATTTTTGGTATTCTAAAGAGTCAAAAGACTTTTAGACCCGATATGGTCCGTCTTTTTATATAACACGGATCATGTCGTGTCCAAAAGTTAGTGTTCCACCAATAAACTATAACCGTGCGAGTAGTAAGTCTCAGACATACAGCCTTGAAGGTTCACTTATTGTTATTGACGTCAAATTACCTCTGGACCCGGTGATCAGTGCCCCATCCAGCATTCCCTCACTCGGCTCTTGGTAATCACCATACTTTACTACTTAGTACACTATGACTCTCACATTTTTGGAATTCTTAACAAAAGTATAGGATTTACTCTGTTATGGTGGATAAATGTGTAATGCGGTCTCTCTTTCTCATTGATCGAGCGAGCGAAGCGTCTCAGTTTCGAGATTGGCTTAAAATGCTTTTGTCGCCGTCGCGTCGCTTACAGAACAGCAGTCACATTTTCTCAATGATTTTTTTAGCAGGTTGGATAAGTATGAAGATTTTTTTAGCCAAGGCAATTTTTCAAAAAAAATTAAATTTGAAAATCTATCTAACAGTTAACTTCTATAAAACCTTTTGTTACTTATATTAAGACACAACTTCTAAGTCTCTGTATAAGTTGAGTGGAGCTCAGCTGTGTTTTAATAACCGAAAGGATTTCAAATAGGAATGTTTTTTTTATAAACTCGATATTTTTAGTTACGTCCTCTTCTTATATGGGGCAAATGGATTCTCAGTTAAGTATTTAAACAATTCTTCGATATTTTTGCCTATTCACGTGAAATAAGGTAGTTTTCCAGTTTTCATCTTTCCTGAAGTTTGAAAACTGAAAAATGAGTTCTCTTTACCATGCGTAATATTTAACTCTACGTTCCCAATCTAAAAACAAACAATTACGCAATTTGACTTTATATAGTTGTCCATAACTTACAAGTCACCAACGAAAAACAAATTAACAACAGGTACATGCAGCGTGACTGGCCACAAGTCACTAAACAAATCTCCAATTAGAGGCAATATGAGTAAACATACGAAACATTTTAATCAGAGCTCGTCATTACGTCCCGGGTTCGAATCCCGGCGCGCCGGCGCCTGCAAGTCACCGTCGCCGGCAAAGTGGCTCGTTCCAAATGGGTTATAGAAACAAGACATCGAGACTATACACGAAAAAAAGGCGATTGAGACGATCGAGGTTTTTTCATAAGTTAGGTACTGAGAAACTATGAGAAGTCAGTCATTAAAGTTGATGTTTACATATACTATCACAAGCGACTGCCGCCTGCTCTCCGCAATCGGGTAGACCAGAACCAGTCCTTGGATAGGTTTGGGCATACGATAGATGGCGTTCGGGACCCATTATGTACCTTTTGAAATACGGAATCATTTTTCTTTTCGGATAATCAGGCAATATCCTAACCAAAGTGGAAAAAACTTTTTGCAAAGTATGCTTCCCAGTGGGATTCGAACCCACTACCTTCGGATCACAAGACTCCTTGACCACTGAACCACACTGGAGGCTGACACCGAACAGCATCAGACACATCAGAATTCTGGGCAGAGTGCCTTTCAGCGCGTTAGACATACTCGGAGAGAAAAAAATCTTATAATTAGCAGCCAGACAACGTCTAATTTTCATCATCATCAAGTCTTTTTAGTCTACACTGCATAGGAACACGACCCTCTCTGTTCTACTAGAGCCATATTTGTCAGAGTAGCCAGTGGATTTGGCCTACTCTCTCCTCGCTGGCCAGACGGGTTGGAGACGTCTTATGTTTATAAGCTTATTCTTCATAATACCAAATTATATTAAGTTCTAATTAAGATAAAAACTAAAATTATTTATCGTCAACAGGCGAGATTTGAATAATGGTAACAGGCGATGCGGCTAGCAACCCATCACTATTTTGATTCCTTTTCCATCTTAATGCCCACATCACGCTAAGCGTGGCCTTTGGGTCTTACGGCCCTGGGCTCTGTATGCCCCGTCAGGGATATAGACGTGAAAATGTATCTGTATTTATCGTCAACACAAATACAAACTCAATTATTCACTTAAAAATATAAAGAACTTCGCTTACTTCATTCGTTTGTTCAACAAACCCACGAGGAAAGCAATAACAATCAAAATAAAATGATTAAACATTTGAAAGCGCTAACGAGCCGTCAATGTCTCAATTCGCGGCGATACAAGATGGCCGATAACGTGGACCCCACTCTGATGCCCAGCGTGGGGCTGGTGCTGGGAACGTGGGATGGTGAAAAGGCGATTTGCGAGGACTACATTTATGTGTATATATATGATTTTAATGTGTCGCGGTCACAATTACTGTTTATAGTATTAGTTTATAATATCGTTTTTGCCAGATATTTCGATTACCCTACTGACCTTCTGCCGTCATGGTCGCTGGCCTACTACCATCAACCATGACGGCAGAAGGGTCGTCGAAATATGTGGCAAAAAACTATATTAATCGCGGTAAGTCCCGTAATACTAATAACAGTACCAAATCCTTGATAAAACAATTTTACTAAACAAAAGGACTTCATCCCCAAACTACAGAATCGATTTTGATAACATTTCTATGGAACCACGCTGAATCCACATAAGTTTACATACACAAAATGTTTATATTAAAAGAATACATAAAAGTTTTAAAAACGCACTATAGATATGACCAGGCGTCTTCGAATAATCGGTGAACATACATAAAAAAAAACCAACTAATTGATAACCTCCTTTTTAGAAGTCGGTTAAAGAGCACGTGCCAACAAAGTGGCCACTTTGGCGGAAACTCAAATAAAATCAAGTAAGTATCCTTTTTTACTTAACGAACCATAGCTATTTAGAGGGAAAACGCAACCAGCGTTCTTGGCATCATGCCGCACGGTCGAAATATTGTTAATTTAATAATTTAGATTAGGTTTTATTTAAATAAAAATGTTAAGTTTATAGTTTATTTTTAGAATCAATTTATTTGTTATTTCTTAATAAACAATTTCATTTTCAGTATGTGAAATCGTTTTGTTTTCATGTGTGTAAGTCGCTAACACTGGTTTCAGATTTTTTAAGCTACATAGCTTAGAAAATCTCAAAGCTTGTCAAGCTATGTCAGATGCCTTTAACATACCTAAAGGCATCTTACATTGCTTGACAACTTCTATGATGACACTGGGACCAAAGGCTCACGTGTCACTGTCACTGTTATGAAAATATAACGTCACAAAATAATGTGTCGTGATTTAGATTTATTATTGCAGAAAAACTGATATTCAGAGCGCCATTTGACTCCAACCGTGTCATAAGTCTGTATTTTATACAAATCTCTAAGAAAATGTTTGTTTTGACGTTTAGAAAAAAGTATCTAATTTGAGTTGTCGGAAACTTGCGGATTGTTATGCGAAAGTGTACACCCGCCGGGTCACCGCGCTTCTTAGTTGTAAAATAAAACGGAAAAATGCGAAAAGTTTAACTTTGAATATGTACGTACATAGGTACTCTTATTTCTCACATAACAAATTACTAAAAAACGCACGGTCAGCTCGCCACAATACAACCACGAACAACTTTTCAATTACGAGGTAAGAACAACTCGATCTGATATTGGATCTTGGTCACATTTACACAGAACAGAGCCAAATTACGAGTACTCAACCGGTTACGGTATATATTCTCTATTATCTCTACACATTGTAATATATTTGTTTATTGTGATAAAAACGATTTACACGAATTATATTTATCACACAATACAATTAGATAAAGGTTTTTGCAAAATAGTCTATTATTAGCATTATTATCTAAAAACCAATTTATAAGTATTAAAATAAATAAATATCAAAAAATTAAATACCAAACGTACATGTGCATGCCCGACCGTTCGTACTTAATGTCACTTATTCATTGTCATCATCATCACTCTCACTGCTGTCTAAATGTTGTCTTATATGTCACTTTGGAATAAAAATCTTCAGCAATGAAAATATACTTAGTTTTCCTTGTCCAAGTTTTTTATTCGTTCCTTAACAAAGTAATTAAAAAACACAGAACAACTTAGATACGTAAAAAGTTTAAAATATTTCTCAAACTTGATTTTAGATAGATTTCGTACATCAATAAAATGGCATGTGACAGGTAAGAAACTTGCACAGTCTAAATGGGCCTTTAAAGTAACAGTGTTCGTTCGTTTCGGTGTGAATGCAGCCTAGTACCGTACACGACGTCGTGTTTACATTCGGTATCGTATCGTGGTATCGACTGACAGCTACATCGATGATGGCTCTATCGATTGTTTTGCTTTTAATCGTTTTGTTTGCGTCTAGATATTATTACCGGAGTACAGTCAGCGAGGAAGTGGGCTGGGCACAGTATTCCTTTTTAAAAGCTTCGGTGTTTATTATGTTTTCTTCGTAACAACTGAATCATCCAAAGGCTTTGAAGCAGCTGAAGATGAAACCTGGCATATGCGCTAAGAAGAATATAACATTATTTTTCATAAAAATGTATAATTATACTCCTTTTGCAAAATGCGATAAAACATATTGTCGCATTTTGCAAAATATTTCAATACACCCCATAGATAGTTGTCTATTCGATCCGTATGCCTGTATTTTACGCCATATCGTCGCCATTTTGTGAACCGATTTTGAGAAGTCTTTTTTTATTTGAAAGTCTTTAGTACCAAGTTGGTCCTCTAATAATTTTGGAAATATGGAAGAAACTCCTGAAAAAAAAGTCGGTTGTGTTTTCTTTGTTAAAAACTTAATTATATTTTTCTATTATTAGAACTTCAGGAAAGACATTCGAATTGACACTAAAAGTTTTATCATGTACTAGCTGAAGCCCGCGACTTCGTTCGCGTGAACTTCATGTATCTGGAAAATGCTCATCAGACTGAACAACTTTTACTAAGGCGGCATTTTTATATCTCTTATAGTTTAGCTGGACCATTATGGTTCTGCATCAGGTGTTCCATTTTCCAAAATCATTTATACCCTATATGTTGCCCAGGCTTAATAGCTATATAACAAAAAAAGTTTCATTCGAATCCGTCCAGTATTTCCGGAGATTAGCGTGTACAAACAGACAAACAGACAAACAGACAAACAGACAAACATTTTTTTTTAAATTCTTACTCTATTACTATGTCTCCATCGCCCCCAATATTTTTTTTGGAAATATTTTTAATGTACAGACACACTTTTTTACTGTTTTATTATATGTAGAGATAAAAAGTTACGAAAATGTGAATCATGTTAGTAGGCGGCGGCTATAAAAACCCATCCCTATTTTGATTCCTTCTTCCTGGTGCCAAGTTGCATTTGGGTCTTGCGCCCTTTTGCTCGGTCTGCGTAAATCCGCTAGACCCAAAATGCTCTCTCTACCTCAGTAGGGAGAAAGTAAATAGACCCAAAACCGCAAAATAAGTAAATAGATGGCAATTCTGCACTTTCTCTATTTGCGAGTATCGCCTGACAGCCACATCGACGATGACCCAATCGATTGTTGCTTTAAGTATAGCAGCATTGTTTGCTTTAATGTTTGTTCAACTAGTCCGGAATGTTATTGGCGGTTAAAAGTCAATCTAGGGTGTCAGCAGAATAGAACAGCGACATTTTACATGTATTTTACAGTGAATACTGGGAAGAAGTGGCAACCTCGTTTAAAATAAATTGTTAAATCTATACATCTATACAAATAATAAAACAGTAAAAAAGGTGTGTCTGTACATTAAATATATTTCCAAAAAAAATATGGGGCGCGATGGAGACGTAGTAATATAGTAAGAATTTAAAAAAAAATGTGTGTCTGTTAGTCTGTTTGTCTGTTTGTCTGTTTGTCTGTTTGTCTGTTTGTACACGCTAATCTCCGGAAATACTGGACGGATTCGAATGAAACTTTTTTTGTTATATAGCTATTAAGCCTGGGCAACATATAGGGTATAAATGATATTGGAAAATGGAACGCCTGATGCAGAACCATAATGGTCCAGCTAAACTATAAGAGATATAAAAATGCCGCCTTAATAAAAGTTGTTCAGCCTGATGAGCATTTTTCAGAGACATAAAGTCCACGCGAACGAAGTCGCGGGGTTCGGCTAGATAGTGAATAACCCTCTAACTGGTGTAATCTTAAATGAAATTTAAAAAAAAAACCCTTAAAAGATCTCCAAGCAACTTGGTGCCCATACTTTACTAGCTTTCCCAACAAAACTAAGAGGTCACAGGTCAACTACATCGTCACTTAAGGTGACGTGAAAGTGAGACATCCGTTAGCAAAACCCACACTGGTTGAGCTGGCAGGTGAGTGGACATATTACTTAGCTATTGTATTATGCAGATGATCATTTAAGCTGAATAAATAGTAATACTAATATGACCTTTACCTATCTGTTTTATCATTCCAATTTAGTCCTAGTAATTAACAAGTGGACTAGACGATTATATGTTGTGCAATATAAATGTGACTTATTTGTCTTAAAATGGTTATATTTGTCTATATTTATCTAACTTATTTCATACGAATCTATATTACTTTACATTACGTTACTTTTAAATAAACGCATCTTTAAAAAAGTCGCATTTTTGACTGTTTATACCTACTTAAGCGTATTAACGTGCCCCGGTTTTCTAATAATTTAAAATAATAAGAGCAATCTAGTGGGATATGTCTGAGATTTTATGAAATACATCATTTTAGAGTTCGTAGGATCAAAAATATTGAATTATATATTTCTTATATCCACTTACTACATGGGTCATAAATGTTTTCTGGAAATATTGCATTTAATAAGTCTGCCTTTGTGTACATATTGCCTTTTGTAGTTGTATTTTTAATGTCTTTTTTTGGTGCAATTAAGTTAGTTTGTATTGTATTATACACTCCTTTTCTACTAAGTAACTTTACTAGCTTTAGTTAACTTGAACAACGTGAAGTATTGTTTAACGATCGTGCCTTACCTTGCCTTGTGAGTAAACTTGTCGCCTACGGCGTCGTCTGTCTCGATGGCAATGATAGCTATATAGTTTGGGCTTTGGGCTTGACATCCAATTAACAGGCAGATAGATTGCTGTGTTTGTTCAAGTTAGCCATAATAATAAAATCGAATATTAATCGAATGTTCTAATTAAATTAATTTAACATGATTATTACTATGTGAAAGTGATGCACGCAATGTTTACTTACTTATTTTATTTCGCCGGAATTATTCGTGCTGAATTACCTGCCTACATCATATGTAGGTATAGGAATTGCTTGAAGAATAAATTATAACGATGTAACAGCGTCTTCTTTACTAAGGACGAAAAAAGTGAAATACTTAAGCTGATATAAGCAGTCACGCAATCTAAGTAAACCTACATAACATCAATTATTGATTTTAACAGTGCTCTAATTACAATGCTCGGATTATTATCCAAATTATTTCGAAAATTTTATCACATGTGATAAAATTTTGCGACGAGTTATTTTATTACATAATTTGGCTAAACATCTCATCTTCATCAGGTCTTTTTGTCTCCACTGCAGGAGCACGACCCTCTCTGTACTACCAGAGCTTGGCCAGAGCAGCCAGAGGACTTGGCCTGCACTCTTCTCGCTGGCCAGACGGGTTGAAGAGGTCTCATTAATGTTTTATAAGTTTTGTTTACCTTGTATTTCCTAAGTCGCCTTCTACGACATCTACGGGAGGAATAAAGAAGTTTCCAACAAATCAAATCACAAACGTCATAGTTTCTTAGAGTCAAATAGCGCTCTTAATACTTATCAGTTTTTCCGCATTATTAAATCTTAATCACGTTGAAAATGGATATGATCAATGAAAAGTGACATTATTTGCTGACATTTTATTCTTTAGTCTGCCCCATTAGGGATAAAGACGTGATAGTATGTATGTATGTATGTATTTTATTCTTTAAACAGTGCCAAACAATTTATTTTTGACCAAAGAAACTAGTTTATTGGACTTTTATCATAATAACATGTTATAATTTGGATAAGAACTCGATACTTGTTTTGAATTTTAGTAGTGTAGTAGGAAATGACTACCAGTGTCGATCGATATAAAATATATTATACTTAGAAGAATACAGTCCCGTTGAATGAAATTCCTATACATCTTTGCAAAGAATGTACAGACTCCACCCTGCACCAATATCACAAGTCACAGTTTAATAAATTAAAATGATCCATTTCTCAGAACAAACCCATCATTTCTCGACACCTGTCTGCATGAAGATCAATTATGCCTTCCCGTCCACTATGACATCTTAAAACGCCACGTCAAACTGTTCTTACTGTCAAAACCCAGAATCATCAAAACAAAAGAATGTTAATCCAAAAAAAGTTATTAAGCCCGTATGGAAATCGATATAACGAGTCTCAAAAGCACGAATCATTGCGTGATACGTTTTTTTTATCGTCTCGATAATAAACTGGACCGCTGATAGCGAAGGGGCCCTCGTGCAGTACCGAATTTGCAGCCCCCGTTCGTCGGAAGTCTAACAAAATTAATTAATTTGATTAACTTCCATGCTGGATAAAGATAAGATACAGATATTTTATTTGCCATACATGTGTTACAAGATATTATATTCAGTTTTGTCCAATCATGTTTACCATCACCGGTGTGCAAATTTGGTCAGAAAGTCTATAGGGAGAGGTGCGGGGATCGGGAACGGGGACGCACATTGCGCGGGACCCTTGCCGTTTTATTATAAAATGAGGAATAACTTTGTGCCTTAGTTTAAACCATTATTCACCCAGATGAAGTTGTCAGTAACATAAGAGAAGGTGACATATTGAGGGAGCTCATCTGTTTTGGGGACATAATAGTTTAAACCAAGTACTAAAGTCTGTCCGTGTTTTATAATAAGACGGTAGGAGTTTCCATTCTGTGTTTAATACTTACTCGTATATCAAATCTGTGTCAAATGCACTACTTACTTTGTAGATGTTTAATATACCTACAGATCAAAATATTTTTGAACGAAGCCAAATTCATAATACACGTATCTCCCCCTGATTAGCACTGCCCGCGAGCGCCACACACGCGCTTGCGGCGTACCTGATAATAAATTTGGACACGAAATAAAAAATTAACGGCACGCTGTGCCATAATTACGTAGTTAATAAGTACAATGGCTGTATCCGAATCAATCGTGGCGATTCTGTTTGACGTTTCAATCAACATAGCTTTGTTTGTATTGTATGTTTAATATCTGTAGATGGTGTTATCGATATACATTTTTTGTGTGACTGCATGACGGCCGGTTTTTGTTCGAGATGTCGAGATAGCATCTATTGAGATGTCTTGTAATTTGTTATGAAATATTAGGGATGGATGTGCACAATGATCTGACGCGATCGTGATGGTAATGATAATGAATTAACGGGAGTTTCGTGGTGATGAGCTATTGTGGGTTGTGGGATTGTTTTAGAGTTGTGTGCGGGCGATCGAATTCTGAGGGCTTGGATTAATTAATGATTGATATAATGTAACCTTAAGTACTTCTTGCTGGTCTAGAAGAAGACTTAGAATGTAATAAGCTTCCCTTCCTGCGCAGATCGTGAAAGCCGATAGAAAGATAATGGACTAAAAATGGGAGAAGGAAGCCAAAAGTGGCCGTTTTTCGCATATGTGCGAAGAAAAGCTTTACTTTCGCACTTTGAACTGTAAAGTAGTTCATAAAATAGTTTGAAGGTTTATTTAGGGCTTGGTCAAGGCCAAATTTTAAATGATGTCCCCGTTTCCTTTCAAATAATTTATTTCAAATGGGGGCAGCACTGGACCCCTAAAAATTTAAGTATACCCTTAAAAGGCGATGTGGCAAGGCAACCAACTCATCACTATTTTGATACATTTGTCCACTTTCTCGCTCATCATCACGGTAAAACTCTGAACTGTCTGCTTAGAGCTGTAAGACTGGCTGTATAGGATAGGATTCCTTAGGCGGTTAAGTAATAAATAGATTTCATTTTTAAGAGACTACAACTTCATCGATAGTAGACTTATACATACACAATTACACACACACGTTAAGTAGACATACACGTTAAGTAGACACACACGTTAAGTAGACACACACGTTAAGTAGACAAACATTTTTTTTAAATTATTATCATCACTTACATCTCGCGTATACTCAACTTTTTGCACATCGAAAATATATTAGGCACCTGACGTAACCTCCGAGCCATCGCGACAAAAAACTGAACCGTTATGAATTACAATCTAATGACTCGTCCGATCGGTGAAAAAGAATAAAAAATGGTTAAAAAAATAAATAAATACACGCGCCGCTAGGTTTCAATTTTAAAGTCGCCACATGTCCGCGGTGACTTGCGGAATCGCCGATATTGTAGTCGACCATCCATATGGACTGAATTATTTCATCGATTTTTTTTAAATGTATTTCCTCATATAAATACTTACTTAGCTCTACCACACTGTTTTTTTTTGTGTTTTTTTCTGTTTTTTTTTAAATTTTAGTTTATTTTACTCTTGGGAGCTAAAATTTTGGAACTATATTATTTTGCTTAAGACATGCTTTTTCTTTTTTAGGTTCATTCGAGTAACTACAGTGATGAAAATTACAGTGAATTATATTTTGCAACACGCTTTGTCAAAAATTAACATAATTAAAACAAAAAAATTACATGAATTTTTGTAATATTTGAAGAATTATAAGAACACATGTTTATCTTAAGTGGATGGAGGGTTATGTTTCTAAGTGAGTGAGTAAGTAAGCGTCCGTCCGAAGGGTGAGTTGTGAGCGAGTAGTAAAAACAACAACCTTGAGTTTTGACGTCTATGTCAAAAATTATTGGGATTTTTACAAATTGTTGGAACTAGCATGAAAAGGGACTCAATGTAGGTATTAAGAAAATTGATGATTACCTTGAAGAAATAACTATAAAAATAATGTGCGGTTTAAATAATACGACTTCATTTTGACCAGTGACAATTTGCACCATGTTCGATTGAATATAGTGTCATCTATCCGTAATAAAAACGTTAACTTTTTACGGATGGGTGACTATGTTGTAATCTTAACTTAAAACAGACATATACATTTTAAAGTGAATAACAAATAATTTATAACAATTTATTTCTCATTGATCAATCCCAAGCTTTTGTATATACCACAAAACATAATCAAAACATCTCTTATACATAACAAAAAACGTATAAAATATTTTCAAGTCTTTATATCAAGATATTATATTAATTCAAGAACCCATACCCGAGAGCCTCTGATCTACAAAAGGCACCGCAAAAAGATAAAAAATCAATGAATAAGGTTTTTAAACTTTTAATAACACAATATTGTAACAAAACATGTATGAGGATATTTCAATGTCCCACGTTCTTTGTAGAAACACTCATTAACCACTCAACCCTTTGAGAGTGCATCTCAAGGACCCACGACAAAAGACGGTGGCTTCATTTATTATACTTTTTGGTCCGTTTTTTACGCGAAATGATGCGCAGAGATATTTATAAAGGTTTCAATACTGTGGCCGTCAACGGGATGGATAAAGTCATGTTTTAAAGATGTAAAATAAGATGAATTACTTATGTTAAGGAAAATCTTTAATTGGGTACTTTTTAAAAATAAATTATTTTGGTACTGTTAGGTAAAATGTCACGAAAAATTATTCGCTGAATAATGTTTCGGTTAAACGAACCATCGGTTAAATAAGTATAGTAATTATGACCAGTGGACAAATTAATATTTTCTAAATTAAACTATCGGTTGCACGTTATCTGGGAAACTTAATTCCATAAAGTGTTTCTGAATGGCATAGGGAACCCCACAAAATAATGTTACTTGTCATGATCATAATTTTTCCAATGTGTTTTTAGATTTATCAAATTATTATATGTATTGATTGCTTAAAAGTTTGACTCAAGAAACTATTACGTGCGTGCGAGTGCAATTCGCACTTGGGTGGATTAACCACTCGTTATACTTCTATAAGCCATTGAGTCAAGTTTGTCTGTTGTTATTGCTTACTTTCTTTTCTTGTATCTAAATATATGCTCTGAAAAGTAATATTTGAATAATAATTTTTGTTTTTTATTCTAGAATGTAAATTCGTTAGGTATTGGCTGTCAGAACTACTTAGGTAATACTACCTAGTCCTTACATGATATGTTTATTGAGAAAAAAGTAATAACAACAAAAAAAACTAAACTAAACTATATTAAACTAAGCTATAAAATAAACTTATACTAAATTATGCTAAAATAAAAAAATCTCATCTTGTCCATGCGGCATGGTTGCAAGAACGCTGGCTGCGTTTCCTCGCTGGATAGCAATGCTGATCCGTTGAGCGAAAAAACAGCCAGCCCTCTTGTCACCTGCAGCGGCTATCAGTCGCGGGGAGATTTCCTTAAAAAGTCTCCTCGCGCCAGGGCCCCATGGTCCAAATGTTTCAACACCAAACGGCACAAATATATAATCTCCACTGAGAGATGAATATTTGCGCCGCTTGGCAGCCTCAGCACCTTTAGCAGCCGCCCCGGCCCTCAGGGCTGACTCCCTGAGATGGGAAGGCGCCAGTGTGTCCACACATGTTGCGTCCCACACTAGAGCTCTTCCGCGTTCCCAGGGAATCAGCGACATCCCATCTGGCCTCTTGCCATCATTTCGTGATACACCCCGGGGTTCCAGGGTGCAGGGAACGTTTATGGTAGCAAGAGCCCTTTTGATGATGTCATTTAAAGAGCCGTTGCGAGAAAGTCTACCTGCGCTAAGGTGACAATATAGGCCATGGAGCCCAGACCGATCGACGTCACTGCCGCATGGACAACGATGGGGCGAACATACCGGCGTTCCTAGGCGGAGACCAACTGCCGTACGGAAACTATTATTGTCCAGCAGTGTACCAATGTTAAGGGATGGAATAGCATGCAGCCAGTGGCTAGACTCATTGGAAGAGACTGCTAGAAGCCGAGCGCGATCGATGTCACTGTGGAAATTTTGAGCCAAATCTTTGAAAGTTTTCTCGACTAAAGGGGTATCCCAGCGTTTTTGTTGGTTTAATTCCACTGGAATACCTTCTTCAGGGCAGAGAACTGACCAGGTTTCCTTTGCCTCAGCTACAAGGTCAATTGCGACATCGTCTTTTTTTAGAATTCCTTTGCATAGTTCTAAGACACTGTGAGCAGAGGAAAGGAAAGCTGGAAGGGCAACACTAGAAATTTTCCTGATGCCTATGCCACCGTTTTTTATTGGTAGAGTTAATTGGTTCCAAGAGTTATCGCTAAAATGTAAATTTAGAATTTTTTCAACGGCGGCATAAAGGCAAGCATCTAATTTGTTTATTATTTCCGAATGTTTCCAGATTGGACTAGAACGGAGGAGATAGGTAAATTTGGAGACATAAAGGCAGTATTTGAGAATGGTATATGCTATGTGGGAATTTAGAATATCCAATCTGGAGGTTGTAAAAGTAAAGTTATCTAATTTCTTTTCCAAAAGGAGTTCAATACTATCGTCAAATAGTGGTGCGCCAAGGAGAAGTAAAGAATCTTTGGATGTCAAAGTTATGTCAGGGGATATATCCATAAACTTGTCCAGAATATTTTTTTTTGTTGTTTCCGAAAGGTTCTCGTCAATATATAACTCACATTTTTTAAAATTCAGTTCTAAGCCAATACTTTTAAATTTTTCAATGATAGTCATAAAATCAGTGTAAACTGAGTCTTTACTTCCCCCAAACGTCCCATCATCAAGAAACCACACGTTTAATTTTGAATTTAAAGAAGAGATGATAGGATGAATACCTAGGCTAAAAAGCGCCGGCCCTAGAGGATCACCTTGTTGCACTCCAGTTGAAGAAAGAATTGTGTTTTTTTCGTACAGTAATTTGGAAGGGGTAGCATAGCACTGATTGACGAAAGGGAAAAGGTCTGGGATGTAAGTAGAAACTTCTTGCAACAAAGCTTTCCTATCAATCGAATTAAAAGCATTCTTCACAGTGACCTTAAGCAGCACCTCTCCATCGTTGTTTTTTAAAAAAGTGCGTACGGAGTGAACTGCTGCTTCGCAACCGCCCCTGCTGCCAAAACCTAATTGAATTGGTTGAAATTTGTTTCTTAAGGTTGAGGCTATGTGCGTGCAGGCTAATTTTGCCGCTAAACGACGAAGGGTGGACCCGATAGCTATCGGCCGCACACCACCGTCTTTTTTCTTAAAAGCACAAAGCCTCGCACCAAAAAGGAATTCAGAAAAACTATCCAGTGTTTTGCCAGATAAAAGAAAACTGCAAAATTTTGTAATTTCCCCCAAAAGCTCCTTTCCAGCATCACCAGCGGACACACTCACCAAATCTTTAAGATGTTGGGGGGTAAGTCCGTCGATGCCGCCGGAAGAACCATTAGGGAAAAACAAAATGGCCGAAAGAGTGTCTTCATTTTGAATTTGGACAGGATTTGGCGTAACAATTTGAGTTGGCAGAGGGTCGCTTGAGATCGGTGAAGGATGCTTTTGTAATAGGCTATCCAGAGTCTCTTTAGTAGGCGGAGCGAGGGTGTCATCTGAAAAAAGAATACGCGCTGCATTTCTCAGATCTCCATCCATTACTTTATTTTCGACGATTTTTTTAAGATTATATTTATTTTTGTCATGCTGTATTACATTTGATAAGTCCGCAATAGCTATAGGGTTAATGGAATTGGATTTCAGTGACTTAGTTAAGGAAGAAGTAGAGTTTTCTACATGAAGATAACGGTAAGCGAAAGTTAATAAATTATGCCAATCTTGTAAAGTATTATTTAAACATTTTTGTAAGGTACTGGAGAGAGATCTGGCTAGCACCACCCTCGCGCCCCTTGGGATTCTTTTGACCACTGGTCTGCATTTGTGTAGCTGAGTTATAATATTTTCAAAAGGTAATGGGCTTGATGTGAACGTATTTTGCGACTGAAGAACATTGAAAGGTAGGGTAGGTTGTGATGCACTTACTGGATTGTTTTTATGGCAGCGAGATATATGAATATTTAGTCCTCGTTGTCCTTTAAAAAATTTTCCATTGTTACACTGCTGACAAAGGAGGAACGCCGCCGGTTGCGACATACAAAAATGCAAGATTAATTAATAAGAAGAAAAATATAGGGCTGATACATCAAACATTCACATAATACAAGTAGGGAGTTCATTGAAGATCAAAATCTTCAGGAGTTAGTAGTACTTCTGTTTTCATACTTTCTTGCATTTTAAGTTGAACTGATTTGACGAGGAATAAAAATTTGGCTTGGTTGTAAGGTAAATCATAAAGGAAACCAAAAAGCGAGTAGCACGTTTCATGGTCGCATTGTCGCGCTTCTCAAATGTACTTATATTCATGCTTCGTATGCAGACGGGACCTGATTTACGAGCAAAACAACTATAATCTCAAAAGCTTTCCAGTGACACAGATAGGTTAGTGTACTTGCAGGTCCCACTCGTCGTCTTGCAGTTATAATGGCCAAGATTGTTTATTGCGAAAATGAAAAATCACTTTGAATTTACTTGAATTTAAGATTTACAATAAATAAAAAATTATATTTTTCTCACAGAAAATATTTGACACCGTCAAAGTCAATTAATTTTTTTCTAAAAGTCCTTACTTAGATTGATATTGTAAATTATTTAAGAGCTGTGGATTTTGTGACGACAAAAGGTACCAGTTTAGGTATTCCCAATGACTCAAAAAAAGCTAAAAACTACTAGAGTTTCGGAACGATCACTGCTGAAAAGATCACGCCGAAATTTGCCTAACGACCCAAAAATTGCGATATTGTTTTACAGAACATACTCGAGTATTCGGCAATCGAATCATAAAAGCATTTAAAATCAATAATAACAATGCAAAGACTCGAAATTGGATCCTATTGTGGTGGACTCAAAACTGCGTGAACTGAGGGCCCTCGTTGTCTATGTAAAATGAAATGACGCATCTTTTGGCGCGCAAATGATCGCAGTCTATGGTTCTCCCGCGCTTTGTGCGTCCGGATTAATTATTTACGCGTTGCTGATTTGACTTTTGTAATGGGGTTGGTTTGCGTAAATATTTTTATGTAGTTAGGAAGAAAAATAGAGAAAATAAGAATGGTTACGCGTTGGTTGTGAATTGAACAAAACTTAAAAAAAATGAGTCTAGTTCTTTGATTAAGTTTGTACTTGAAACTTTTGGAAATTATATTTCGAGTATCTTTAACTCAATATTTTAAAAGTAATTATAGTACTTCGTGACATTTCGATCACCAAAGTGGCAAGAAGTCCTTTAAAATTATAATATTTAGTGGATATGTATCCAAATGAACTGAAATATTAACAGTAAGTTTTTAATCTATTACATGTTCATTAATTATGCTGTAGGTACGTACTTACGTCTGTGGCGTAGCGTGTACGTACACTTCAAAATTAAACCATTTATTGGTACCTATACAAGCATCAATTGTAGTAAATATGTAAGTACCAACATAATTCAAACCAACAACTTTAATTGGAGAAGTCATACGAATCAATTGAGCACAATGCACAATATTTTCCTAACCAAATCCGTGTTAATCTCCCATTTAAATTAAGAGGGAGACATGACAGTTGCGTGCCAGGCGACAACGAATTAAAATAAATGACGCGCGTATCTCCGCTCGACCAATCACAGTGGCGTATTGTCTTTTTATATTCTGGCCCGAAAAGTATGAACTTTTATTTTTGTACTCTCCTAGGTTTTAGGATTATTTGTAGATTGTCTAAAAAATATTTGTTTTAGATGGGTTAGATTACAAATGATTATTTTACTTTCTACTTTTAACGCTCTTCTCTTTTAATGACTTATCGTAAATTATGCAAGAATTAACAAAAAAATGTATATATAAATGATAGATAAGGCTTAGCCTTGCCATACAACGTGGAAAGGCCGACAGCCTCTTGGGGACTCTGCCTTTGACGGTGGCAACTTGCAACGATGTTTTATATAAATTGATGTTTTTATTTTTAGTAATAGTTTTAATTTATACAATGTTAGATATAGAAAAACATTATAATGAAAATAAGAATGACAACTTAATTGACTGAATAATAAAGCTCTGTATTTATACCTCTTCAACCTGCTTCGTCGTTAATCTGTAAAAAAAATTGAGATATGTAAAATGGGCCAAGATAGCAAAATTTCTCAAACCAATATATCGTGGGACAGACCATAAAGTACGCCTGCCAAAGTTGCCAGTTTAAAAATTAAAACTCAATTTGTGGGGAGTCATAGGGCCGTCTCAATCTGTCAGTAGTGAATGTAAACAACTATGTTTGTGTTTCGGCTTAAAGCTCGTCGTTTAATTAGTTTGTACGACAGTGCGGGTCACAGATTCAAACACACAGTGTCACAAAACAAAAACGCGTAGTTGTATTGGTTTTACATTAGAAACATTTATTAATTTTATTTTATTTATAATAATATCTTACAAACACTTATCATTACATCGATGGTGCTGGCATTTGAAAATAACATGCAAACATATTACCTATTGTTTGACTTGTGCGGTGTACGTATCTTTTGGGCCATTATGCTTTTTATTAATAAAATACCAATGAGGATATTTCTCGATCGGGACATATATTGACGGAGTGGTGTTCACACTCCGCTAGTTTCGGTCCGTCTTCTCATAAAAAGCAGACAAACTTTTGGACTTTTGGGTATAAACCATTCTTGTAAATTGACTGTGACAAAGAGAAGGTGACATCTTTTGGAAGATCTTCTTGCTTAGGAGGAGTGTTGTTCTGGTCTAAAAATAATAATAAAAAAATATTTCTATATATTATAAAAGATTTAAGAATAGTTGATGTCAGGCAGATGGGCGGCTTAACTGCATATTTTTTGCATTTACAGGTACAATCCTATAAAAAAAGTTGTACACATGGATTAATACATTTAGTATAGGGTTTACCCCCTTTTCATTACACATTGTAAATCAGCACCCAAGACCCAGGGCAATTTGAAAAAGACCATTTTCCAACTTGCCCTGGCCTGATGAGCTCGTAGTCCTGGCGGGAGTGCGCATTACTAGCCCTTTCGCAAGAAAAGCGACATTGGATGGGTAACCATAAGTGGCATAAAAAGTTTTTGAGCTCCTATTTGCTTCGGAAGGCGTAAGGCGTGTAAGCAGTTGGTCCGGGCTGTCATCATTGTATGGCAGTCGTTAAGCTTTGTAAGATTCCATCAAGCTTGAAAAATCAGACATCAGTGTTGGCCACTTACACACACGAAAAATGAAAACAAACAACATGCCCTGGCCGGGGATTGAACCCGGATGACAGTCACTGAGCTTAAATTAGACAAAAGTGTAAAAACTCACTCGATAAGAAGAGCGTAGTCTGAACGGTCCTCAAATCTTATGGATTTGTGGCCCTACGCCCTACGCTGATGCTTTTTGTAAACCGTTTAGCGGCGCCTCTCGAATTGGGCGTCGTCTATTTATTTGATTTGTTCATTGCTTTCGTTGTTCATTTTATTGCGTCGGCCAGTGAATTAAGTACTTCTTATTAGGGTAAATAGATACAAGCTGTTATTTTAACGTCTAACTAAAGCTATTTTCAGGCTTAATTCAACATAATATCTAAATATGCTTTTTTTTAACCAGATGTTCGGTCAACCTGAAGGAGCCATATTTTTTTAAAATGTAAATTTGATAATGTTTCTAACTGATATATGATATTGTGATAGTGAGATAATAGCTCACATGTGAACAGAATTTTTCAAACACATTTTAATTTAAAAATAATATATGAGTAAGAGATATCAAAATGTATAATATAATTAAAACTATTAATTACCTTTTAACCAATCCCACAGGGCTAACCGCTAATAATTCAGGGTGCAAAAATTACGCGAATCGCGGTCCCGGCGGACTCGCGTGCGGGCAGCCTATCGCATTACACGCTAATGGAGCGTGAACCGTGCGTGGTGCGCCTTACGATCGAATTGACAAAGTTACAGAAGAATAACTGTATATTCGCAATCACATGCTGACAGTAAACCCTTTTACTGCCATGGATTCCACACACAATAGTAAAGCAATCAATGTGTTAAAAAATCATACAGATGGCATTGAACGTGTAGAGTGACGTAAATACATCGACATTTTTTATTATGTATTGATGCAGACTGCATGTGTTGCTATACTGTTCTTGTAATTCCATAGAAACTATATAAGCCTCTCAATGTAGTCATTTCATCACCTTAGACCTTCCTTAGATCTTAGACTAAACCTTAGATAGTAGATAAATCTTTACAATACAAGCTAAACAAAGCTTATAAACATCAGTAAGACCTCTCCAACCCGTCTGGCCAGCGTGGAGAGTGTAGGCCAAGTCCTCTTGTTGCTCTGGACAAGTATGGCTCTAGTAGTACAGAGAGGGTCGTGCTCCTGCAGTGAAAACAAATAGATCTGATGATAGATATAGATAAATCTTTATTTTACACCAAAAGGAAAAATGTAGGTAACAAAAAATATTTTTACAAATGGGCGGTCTTATCGTTTAAAGCGATTTCTCTCAGACAACCAGTTTAACCTACATATAACATTTTGGCTGTAAATATAATTATTTTATTTTATTTATTTATTCAAAAAAACAACAGCTTTTTACAAACAGTACGTTATTTCCGAAGAAACTTTGTCAATTATGTCTCACCAAGCTGGACTTTTATTAGTCTAGGCAAACTACTTCGTATCTGACTATAAATATTCAATGTCTTTTCTAGCATTGTTTTGTCTACTGTCTAATCTTTAGGTACAAACCAGAGGTGAATCAAACCGTCTCCGTGTTTAATTTGATATTTTTTTAAGGTGCTAAAAGGTAAATTGAGTTTTGCTAAAACTCCATGTTCATGTGAGTGTATATGTATGTATATTGTATATGTGTCGCATCTGTCGCGCTCTTTATTTTATACGTACGATATTCTACACCACGCATCCTGCGAAATGTATTAGAACTCGACGAATTTATACACAGAATGGTACATATTAATGAGAATTCATTATTGGGTAGGAGTTTCCAAGGAGTATAACGATAATAACGTGAATGACTTTCGTTAAACTGTACGTACTTACATCTGTTTAAATTTAAGAATAAGTCAAGTTCTAAAATTTTTTAATTTTCTTGATTCAATTATAATTTATAATGGAATAGGTAATTAAAAAAAAAAGATAATGGAAAACTTTACCTTAGTCAATGGCGTATTTACTTAATTTGTCATCGAAATGTAAATGAGATATATTTTTGTACGTAGTTACTTATGTTTAAATTCAAAAAATATACTTTTTTAGTAAGTTACACCTAGTTTTAATATTTTTTGATTTTCTTGGTCCAATAATAATAGTAAATGATGTAAGAATAAACGGCTAGAAAAAAAATTATAAAGGAAAACTTTACCATACCCAATGACGTACCTATATTTACTTAATTTGTCATCGAAATGTGAATGAGAGATTTAATAGTAAATACCTATTTCAGTTGTAAGTAAAAATAGAGTAAGTTAGATGACCTCAACAATATTATATAGCAAATTTAAGGGAAATAAAACGTACGAACTTTAAAAAAATGAAAGACATCGACGAGCTTATTGTCACACACAGCACAATTATTAAATTCATGGTACAGAGCGCGAGGTGAGGCGCTGACTTTTGGTTACATTGTTATAAGGCCCACTGTGTGTTGGTCGCAGTTCTAACATAACCTAACCTATAGGATTGCTCTAATCTAGGAAAATAGATAGAAGTGTCTTAGCATTAGCACTCGTTTTAAATGTTTCAACTATTTTGCAAACTGAAACTTAAGTGGAAACAAAATTATGGGTAACAAAACTTTGATGGTACGTTATTTCGATAAAATACATAAAATATGAAAAGAAATAACGATAGACTGAGTTTGTCTATAACGAATAATCGAGTTAATGAAATTTCGATGTCAACAGATTTTAGGATTTGTTCAATATTGTATTAAAAGATTTGCGAATAGTTTTATGGGAAATAAAAATCATTGAAGTTAATTGCGATAAACTGATGGGTTCCCTTCACAAAGATACGGTCAAACGCATCAAAGTTCCGGAGTGGGGGCTGGTGACGGCACACTTAAGTAAAAATCGTACCCAGCCGTGACGTCACGTAAAATATATCTTTGTCATTTTTGGTTTCTCAGAGAAAAGAAAGAATAAGTGTACAATATTTTTTAATAATCTAACCGATAGACTAAAAATATTTTTCCATTCATCATGCCTATTCTCGAAATCCAAGCCACAATGACAATCAATGTTAAACGTTTTTACCGACATTGCAAATAACGGAGTGTGAAGGCATCCCGGTAATTGTGCCGCGCAATGTTAACGAGGTGGACAGGGACTGACGGCAAAATGAGCCGGTTCCAGAGGAAACTGGATTTATCCTTGGCAATTAAGAAATAAAAATACTTCTTGTAGATTCTAACTTCATTCATATTTCCTGGTACCAACTTCCTAACATGTTTGATTAGAGTTTGATTAAATGCATTTAAGACATTGTTGTAATATCAGATTAATAAGGAAATTGATAAAATTCCCATTTGTCTATTTTATGACGATTACACAAACAGAAAACTAGGAAAACTGTACCCGTCTTATTACAAAACGCAGCAAATCAAGTTGACATCAAGTAATATGCCACTGTCTCATCTAAAAATGTTAACTTGATTTGGTTGGATAATGGTTTAAACCTAGTAACAAAGTTAGTCTGCGTTTTATAATAAGACGGTACAAAATTATCGTATCTAAAGTAGCAAATTTTTTATAGGTAAGTAATATCTACTGCTCTAATAATAAAAATGTAAATAATTGGGTATTTTCCTAAGATAAAAATAAATTATTTTGTGCATACACATACATACATACTATCACGTCTTTATCCCTAATGGGGCAGACAGAGCATTTTGGACAGTCTTGCGGTTCTATGCAGAGCCCAGGGCCGCAAGACCCAAAAGCCAGTTTTAGCGTCATGGTGGGCGAGAAGATGGAAAAGCAATCAATACAGTGATGGGTTGCTAGCCGCATCGCCTGTTAACATAATTTGCATTTTTGCCCATTCCCTCGATCGGCTTTTACGATCTGCGTGGGAAGAGAAGCAGCTGGTACATTCTAAGTTTTTTTATTTCTCCCAGACCAGCATTTGTTTATTATTTTGTATATAATTATTTTGTACTCATAACAAAATAAAACATCACAAAATAATGTCACTTGTCTTTGAACATATTTATTTTAACGTGATTTTAAATTTCATATTAAGAGCGCTATTTGACTCCAAAAAAACTATGACGTCATCTGCCTGTATTTCATACAAAATCCTATAGAAACTGTTTGTTTTGACCTTATCAAAAAGTTAGAAAAAAGTATCTGATTGGAAAATAGCGTATACGTACTTTATGTACACTTAACTTTGCTAAGCGAAGCGTAGGACACCCAAGCACAAGGTGGTCTGACAAACTGACCAAGGTCATTGAAGGGCGCTGGATGCATGCCGCTCTAGATCGGTCATTTTGGTAATTCTTGAGAGAGGCCTATGTTCAGCAATGGACGTTATGCGGCTGAAATGATGATGATGAATGATAAAGTAGGTACACTTCGTCAACACTTATTCTTCTGACAGTTAAAATAAGAAATATTCATATGTCCCCGTGACTAAGCGCAATTTGAACCGTGGCACATCGCTGCTACTGCGGCGACATTGTTGAAGACTTGGTACACCACGTCCTCTCCGTAAAAGCGCTGGGCGTTTAGGGCGTCATACTGCCCTAAACAATTTGATCCACCGGGTTCTTGCTAGCATCCACATGCTAGCCGTTCTACAACCTAGCGGCCTGGTTAGGGATGAAGGCAAGAGATCGGATGGGATAACCCTTGTGTCTTGCAGATTAGGACGGCCCCTTGTGTGGGACGCTATATACATGTGCTGACACTTTGGCGCCGTCTCATCTCTCAGTCACTGGGTCTAAAGCCGGCCAGCCGCAGCTGCTGCAGAAAACCTCAAACGGCGCAAATATAGTAACCTCTGCAGTACATAATTACTTATTTGAGCCGTTTGGGGTTGAAACGTTGGGGCTGTGGGTGCATCGGTGCATAGAATATTTAACATTTTGCCCGAAAATTTACTGAAATCACGCATGACCAGAATGCTGGCCTACATCTATCTCAAAAGATAACGTTACCACGGGGCAACAATATGCCAAGGTTTTTTTATTTATAAGTAATTTAGTTCATTAGTTAAGTTTTAATTACTTAGTTTTTTTTTTAATTTATTTCTCGAAAATCTTAGACAAAAATATATTCATCTTGCTAGACAAATTCGTTTAATAAGCGAAGAGATCGGTTACATTGCTTTAAAAAAAAGCGATTGAGAGCTTACCTCATTTTACATTGTACAGAACAATGTCGATCTTTGTTAACATCACATTCACGTGGCCAGGAAAAAAATTACAAATTCCCTCCAAACAGTACCAGATGTAAGTACAATAATATTGAATATCGTTGGGATACGTATTGCGATATAATAATTAGTGAAACCGATACTCCGTTCACGCTACAGATGATAATAATATAATGAATCGAGGCGTCTTTTACGAGACACTGGTTGCTGCAAAAAGAACAAGGGAATTAGCAAATGAGACGGAAAATTAGGGATGTAGGCAGAGCGGGGAAACGTTGCTAGTATCGCGTTACGGCGGCGCGAGGTACAGACGGCAGCGGGGTAAAAGCAAATGGTAAAAATGTAAGCTTGATTCAGGTCTTACGGCCCTGGACTCCGTTTGTCCCGTTAGGGATAAAGAAGTGATAATATATCTGCATTTCTTTAAAAAATCTTATTTTTACGTACATACTTTCTATGCCGTGTGGTTTTCGGCAGAGTAGAATAGGGCCACTTCAAGTCCTCCCGTGGATGTCGTATAAGGCGAATTAGGAAATACAAGCAATACAAAGCTTATAAGCATCAATGAGACCTCTCCAACCCGTCTGGCCAGCGTGGAGAGTGTAGGCCAAGTCCTTTGGCTACTCTGGCTTAGTATGGCTCCGGTAGTACAGAGAGGGTCGTGCTTCTGCAGTGGAGCCCAAAAGACCTGATGATGATGATGATGATGATGACTATCTACATTTTTCCCACAAACGGAAATTTTGTTACCATGGCAAGGTAAGTCAAATTTAAATAAATATTATTATATAAGATGCGCTCCGCGGTGTTACCCGCGAAAAAAGTAGACTTTGTGTCAATCCAGGGTGTTGGCTTCTTGCATACCAAATTTTATCAAAATTGCTAGAGCCGTTTGCGCGCGAAGAAGTAACAAATATGCACACACACTCACAAACTTTCGTCTCTATAATATTAGTGTGATGATGTAATAAATTGGCGGCCATCCCCGTGTTCATACGGCTAGTTATGTACCTATTTTACAGGTAAACGTCCCTGAAAACTGCATAAAAACCATAATCCGTAAAGTAAGAGAACCTCGTGAACCAAATTTTTTTTTCACTCGGTCACTGTTGTTATACGCTGCGTAGCGTACGCCCCTGCCCAAACTATTTAAAAAGTCGCTAACGCTTTTGAATTACGTCAAACACGCCTCAAAGCACATTATTAACACGTTTCGCGAAACTGCGCGCATTGTGGCGAAGGATTTTTGGGAATCCGATAGCTCTTTGTGGTGGTTTAGCGTTTTATAAGCCAATAGTTCATGGTGAGTGGACAGGTGTAGGTTACGGAGCTGATTTAACTGGATTCGCCATGATCGCATCGACTACTAGGTTCCGTAGGTTTTGTTTTTCGTGTGTGTATGTGGCCAACACTGGTGGCAGATTTTTCAAGCCGCCTAAAGGCATCTAAATAGCAGCCTAAAGGCATTGTACGACATATGACTGCCATACAATGATGACGGCCAACGGCCTATACGTGCCTTCCGAAGCACGGAGGAGCTCAAGAAATTTGTATCTGAAATGTTTACAGATGAAGTATTTCTGTTGCCGCTATAACAACAAGTAGCGGGAATTTCTATAGCCACCCTGATATAATAATTATCGGAAACATAAAAAATGTATTTTGCTTGATATGATAAGCTTAGGTAAGTACTGTGTACGTCACTGCATACTTGCGAGGTGGTCCCATATAAATTTTATCAAAATCGGCTGTGTAGTGTGAGGTTGAAGTCAGTTTTAAGTTTTAAAAAATTACAGACATTGTTCTTTAAAAACATAATGCCCATATAACCAAGCCATGCGGTCTTGCGGGTAAACGCTGTGGGACCCAACCAGGCGTCTAATTTGCGAACCAGGTGGGGTTATCAGGTTACAGGTCCTGCGATACTGAGACACTGACACAGTTACTGGAGGATGGGTGGCGGGATATCCGATACTTGCATGAGAGCTCCTATAGGCAGACGGTTAATGGAGTGGATTACATGACCCAATGAAAAAAAACTTCATTTAAAACAGTAAATTCGAAAAAATAAGAATAATTACTGGCAAAGTGCGTGTCGGGCCCAGCGCAATGAAGGGCTCCGTAGTTGCGAATGTCGACTTGGTTTACGTGATTAAAAACGTCTAAAAACTATTTTTCTATTGAATTTAAAGTTTTACTTTTCCGTGGATATTTATAAGTTGGTCGTGTATAACTCTTTAATTTAATAATTCAATTTCTTTATACAACGTGGAAGGAACATACACGTAATAAATCGAATCACGGGCTATACTAGATCACGATTTACGTTGTTATATTCCACATTGTTATATACAACGCTATAATAGTTTTCCTTTAAACTTCGTTTTATATACTCATACTACAACAATACAAACTACTACAAATATACAAACTATTTAGTAAGTAGAGGGAGGGTTATATTTTGATTTGATATAAAACTGTATATTTATACGGAAGTATTATTTTTATCTGTGGTCATAAGTAGGACCTCCGTATATCTAAATAGATAGCTATACTTAAGTATATGCAAGTGAAACCTGTTGCCACCGTGCGCCAAGCGACGTGTATGTGTGTCAGTATCACGGTAACCCGAGAACTTAGCAGACCACCAGGTTGTCGCCGATTATACGCATCGTTTACTTACAAAACTTTTTTCTTCTTATTAAGAATATCCTATCTTTTGTTATTTTAAAGCTTGAAGTACAAAAGTACTCGGAATATTTAAGTTAAGTTATGGTTTTTCGGAGAGTTCTGGATGCAGGCCGCTCTTGATCGATTATTTTGGAAATCTTTGGGTAAGACCTATGTCCAGCAGTGGACGTTATGCGGCTGAAATGACGATGATAAAGGTTTTTCGGGCATTTCATATTTAATATTCCAAAAAAAAAAGTAGCAAAAAATCCTATCGTTTTCGAGGCTGTCTGGTAGTCTCCATTAGGATTTAAAAAAAGATAATGTTAATGTCTGCCCTAATTGTCTTTTTTTACCTACATAAAAAAATTAGAGGTTCTCAATCCAGTTTGATTGTTTATCTATATAAGTATTTATCATAAAATATAGTATATATGGGTTTAGTATCCCTTACATACATATACATACATATATACATGCATTATTTAAGTTCCAATAATGCCCCCATCTTACTAATCCTATTTTACTTCCTAATTACAAATGTGAAAGTGAGTTTTTATTACCACTTCACGCTTCAACCACTGAATCTATTTCGATGAAATTTGATACGAATATAGTTTGATACTCGGGATAGGACATAGGATTGGTTTTATGCCGAAAAAGCGAAGCCCCGGGGCACAGCTAGTATTATATAAATTTCTTGAAAGGAAATGGAGATATTATTTAAAATTTTGTCTCATGCGGTTCTAGATAACCCTTCAAACTATTTTATGAACGTCAAGTCATTTTATTTGTTCTTTGCCGGCTTTATTGCTCCTAATTACGAGATGTATGCGAGCGGCATATGTGCTTTATTAACCGATATCTAATTACACCGACCGTAAAGCTATGACTACAATTGGGACTGGAAAAATTACTCTTTTAACCTAGCAATGTTTCATCGTCCTCCATACGTGATCCCGGTTGCATTCTCAGCGGTAACTCAGAGCTGCTATCTAACCTTAAAATTTTAATATTCTAAAAATTTAATTTAAATTATTATATCCCTCGCTTATTTTTAATTATTTAATTTAAATTATTATATCGCTCCCATGCTGGTCTGGGAGAAATAAAAAAAAAACTTAGAATGTTACAGCTGCTTCTCTTCCCACGCAGATCGTAAAAGCCGATCGAGGGAATGGGCAAAAATGCAAATCATGTTAACAAATAAACGTATGATAACAAACAATGTATTCTCTGTCGACATTAACTTTAAATAATAATTGAATTGTGAGTTGACGTCCTTGGAGAAAATGCTGCAGTGCAGTTTGTTACCGCTTCTTCTGCACTAGCGCTTTGGAAGCAGCAGTAAACTTAGCTGTAAGTCGTCAACAATTTTGCAACATTATAAAGATATACTTGAATTGTATAAAAAAACCTAGGTGATTTGACGAGGTTACCGGTTTATACACAGAGCGACTGCCGTCTGACCTCCGCAACCCAAAGGGTAGACCAGAACCAATCTTTGGATTAATCTAAAAAAAATAAAATACAAAGATTAATCTAGTATGGGTATTGAAATTGTTTTTATTTCGTATAAGTGGCCAGTATCGTCTGATTTTTTAACTGCCTAAGGGCATCTGACATAGCTTGAAGGCCTGCCATACAATGACAGCCGGGACCAACGGCTTTACGGGTCTACCGAAGCACGGTAAAGCTAGGTATCTAAGTTTTAAAGCAAGCATGAAATATAAACATATAACACGATATAAAATATATTTCAGTTAATTTTTTACATGATTTGTATTTAGAGTTTCGTACCCAAAGGGTAATAACGAGACCCTATTACGGTTGGAGTAAGGATAAAGACTCCGCTGTCATCCATCTGTCTGTCTGTCTGTCCGTCGGTCTAGTACCAGGCTGTATCTCATGAACCGTAATAGCTAGACAGTTGAAATTTTCACAGATGATGGATGGCCAACCAAATACCTTTAGGTAGTGACCTATATCTTTAATTTTCTCTTAAACTCCAAATATTATTGACATGAAAATGTATAATCAGAAAGATTTCTAAATACAAACGCTGGTTTGGTTTGTAAGGAAAAGTATGAACTTTAAAATCCCTGTTTTACATGTCTGATGACCTCAGCCCTAACGTCTCCGCTAATCCAGTTATAATGAAAGGTTGCACAAAAGCAGTTAATTGTATTAACTAGAACCATGTCCATTTACTTTGTACTGTGGAAATTGAAACATTAACGAGGGTATAATGAGATGGCGTGTGCGCGGCCCATCAAACTCTAACCGGGGTATGGTTAAAGTTTTTATACTTTATTGCTTATTAGTTAGATAAGGACTGGATAAGTTAGGAATTATGGTTTATTCTCTATTATCTCCTCCATGCTGCTCTGGGAAAAGAAAAAAACTAAGAATGTTACAGCTGCTTTTCTTCAAAAGCCAATCGGGGAAATGGGCGAAAATCCAAATGGTTCGATTTTTCAATTAATTTATTAAAAAGCAAATTGTCTAAAATTGACACCTGTAAAATTTAAAAAACAATACAAAGTAATAAAATGTTACAAAAAAAATTGGGTAAATGTCCCCCTTTGACATTTACCCAATTTTTTTGTGAGAAGCAATCTACTCGTATTTCATATGAATCATGTTAAATAGGCGATGCGGCTAGCAACCCATCACTATATTCATTGCTTTTCCATCTTCTCGCCCACCATCACGCTAAAAGTGTTCTTAGAGTCTTGCGGCCCCGGGCTTTGTCTGCTTAGAGCTGCAAGACCCAAAATGCACTTTCTGCCCTATTAGAGATAGTATGTATGTATGGTTTATTCCATGCTTGATGAGAAAAGAAAGAACTTATAATGTACTGGCTGCTTCTCTTCCCGCGTATACCGCTATTTTACATGATTTCGGGACATCTCATATTAGCACGGATTCTATTTGAAGACTTCCAGATGAAGTCTTAACACATTCCGGAATAGGTAGTTACGACTGTGGAAGTATTTCAATTCGCTAATTTCCAACAAGTCAAATCAGATACTTACTTTTTCTAAATGTTAAAACAATCAAAATGCGAATCATTTTAACAGGCGATGCGGCTAGAAACCCGTCACTGTATTGATTTATTTTACATCTTCTCGCCCACCATGACGCTAAAAGTGGCTTTTGAGTATTGCGGCCCTAGGCTCTGCATAGAGCCGCAAGACCCAAAATGCTCTGTCTGCCCCATTAGGGATAAAGACGTGATAGTATGTATGTATGTAAAACAATCATTTTCTATGGGATTTGTATGAAATGCATGTATTTCAACATAAATCATGTAGGTGACGTCTTAGTTTCTTGGAGTCAAATGGCGCTCTTAATATTAGTTGTTCTGCAATAATTGAAAATTAATATGTTCATGTCAAGTAATACTATTTTCTGACGTTTTATTTCCTTAACAGTACGAAAGATTTTTATTTTTGACCCGGGAAAATACCCAATTGTTAAATAAATAAATAGGAATAAAAAGTGACTAAACCCAGCACTGATCTTCCGTTAAAGAAATATTGGGGCTTTCACGAACATTCACATAGCTGTGTTGTTTCTCTTTTGTCTGGCTGAGTGTCCCGGAGTGTGTTAAATGAAGATTTTAAAACAACACAGCCGAAAGGCATTAATTTCGAGTAAAAATTGTTCAATACTAAAAACAAACTTCACAGACCTATCCAAGCGTCGTCTTTAAAGATGGCGACGAATTCATAACCTCCTCCTTTTTGAAAGTCGGTTAAAAAAATACTCTCAACCGTTTAATTACGAGATAAAGATCGTTTGATCACCCTGGGTATAAAACGGACATTTGTTACCATAAATCATCACACGAGATCCGTCATGTCATTAAATACGCTTGACCCTTTAATGTCCTCGTTAATATCCAAAACGTGTGAACCCGCGGGCAATTAGTAGTTTTTGTAGGAAGCCGGTGGAGTCATTATATGACTGATGTTGCTTGATATCCTGCCATGACTGAGAAAAATAAATAACTGAACCAGTTTTGCTTTTGCTACTGTAATAGACTTTTGTTAAAATTAGCAGAACCATGTAGTTTCATGTCCCAAACTATATTAATTAAAACACATGTTAAGTACTATCATCATCAGGTCTTTTTAGTCTCTACTGCAGGAGCACGACCCTCTCTGTACTACCAGAGCCAGTGTATACTTGGCCAGAGCAGCAAGAGGACTTGGCCTACACTCCTCGCTGGCAAGACGGGTTGGAGAGGTCTCATTGATGTGTATAAGCTTTGTTTAGCTTGTATTTCCTAAGTCGCCTTGTACGACATCCATGGGAAGA
Organism: Acrobasis consociella; assembly: GCA_963555685.1. NCBI lineage: Eukaryota > Metazoa > Arthropoda > Insecta > Lepidoptera > Pyralidae > Acrobasis > Acrobasis consociella. Next base: position 2,075,190 of record OY743112.1, read on the forward strand.
CTTGGAGTGGTCCTATTCTACTCTGCCGGAAACCATACGACTTAAGTACTAGTAAGGTTTGTTAAGTATTAGTAGCTTAGCAGTCACTCGATTTTGGTAACGTATAGCAAAAAGTTTTGCTACTAGCAATCATTCTTTTTTTCTCAGTGATGTCTCTTTTTAACCCCGGGGAAAAAGAGGGGTGTTATAAGCTTGAAGTGACAGTCTGTGGCATGGTAACGCCTATACGAATAGACCAATTTTTATTGCGGTTATTTTGTTTAAAAGCTGACTTGATCGAAATGGTTCTTAGCTATGTTTGATGGAAATCGGTTTATAGCTTTAAATGTTATGGAGGTGAATGCTTGAAAGTCGGGGATTTTTAATTTATCTGGTAAATAAACTTTGTTCAAGTATTCTAGCAATTGCAACTAAAATGGCTTGGGGTTAGGTGAAATGGCGATGTGGTATAACATCGATAGTTTAATTATTCTTGACAAACCTCAATTCCTGAGACAATTGTAATAGAACTGAAATGCTATGTGAAAGCCCCAATATTTCTTTAATGGAAGATCAGTGCTGGGTTTAGTCACTTTTTATTCCTGTTTTTTTATTATTTGTGAATTTATGTGATTGTTATATTTGCTATGTCTTTCAAATACTTTTTAACCGGCCGAAAGAGGGAGGTTATGAACGCGTCGGAATTTTACATACATACATACATACTATCACGTCTTTATCCCTAATGGGGCAGACAGAGCATCGGAATCTTATTTTTATATATTCACCGATTATTCGAAAACGCATACCGATTTGAAAAATTATTTTTTTGTTTGAACGTTACTTGTCATGTGGTTAAGTAACTTTCAAACTAAATCTGAATAATGGCGCATTGTTGATACATACCCCTGGGGGCCCCTCAGTGCTTATAAAATGGTCGTAAAAGTGATGTCACATGTGACATTGCGGGCCCATGGTGGTACTTCAAAAAGAATTAGATACAAATATGAACATAGTTCGCACTACTGGGCAAAAGCCTCCTCTCTTTCCTTCAAAAGTGACGACAAGGGTTGACGGTTATTTGTTGTTAAAGTCAAGATAAAAGTAAATAATCTTTACGAAATTCTCTCAAAAAATGCTAGTCTCATCACGGCGTATATCATTATACCACAACAAAAAGCTGTAAAGAATTCCCTGCTCATGGCTAAACCACTAATTGTCTGAAACGGCGTCGTGAGCTGATCTCACGGGGACATTTAGAACTCATTATGGCGTACGTCATCATATCATACTCTGAGGCTTTGGAGGAATGCGGCGAAGTGAATATACCTACAGCCGTTTGTGACGAACTGTGAAATCGGGAAAAAAATTATGTCCATTTGAATGAGGACAGATAAAGCTAGCCCCAAAGTAAAAACGGGACCCTATTAGACTCCGCTGTCCGTCCGTCTGTTTATCACCAGGCTCTTGAACCGTGATAGCTAGACAGTTGAAATGTTCACAGATGATGTATTTCTGTTACCGCTATAACTACATATACTAAAAACGGCGCTCCTTATGACAAAAGTGATTTTTATAGATAATGGTACGGAACCCTTCGTCCTTCGTGCGCTAGTTCGACTCGCACTTGGCCGGTTATTCCACTTTCTCGCCCACCGTCATGCCAAAAATGGCCTTTGGTTTTGTGTTCTTGGGTTCTGTTTGTTTAAAGCTGCAAGGACCATAGTTCTCTGTCTACCCCATTAGGTATGAAGATGTAGTAGTATATGTTACTCGTATGTATTTGTGTTATGTATATAATATGTACTCTGTGGCAGGTGAAGCCGCGCGTAACGAATCGGGTGACCGCGACCCGCGACTAAACGTTTTTCCCAAACTTGTCATTAGTGGTCACCGGTGGTCTAAGTGACTAGAAGAAATAGTTTTCACTATATTGGACAAGTCCAGCAGTGTGGCTGTACTTGTTGGTTGAACCTTGCAAAGGTGAGCTTACGCCTCGAAGATGTCATCATCATCATCTTTTAGTCTTTCAGGTCTTTTAGTCAGGTTTTTAAAAGACCTGGACAAGTATGGCTGTGGTAGTAGAGAGAGCTGTACTACCACAGCCATACTTGGCCAGAGCAGTCTGAGGACTTGGCCTACACTCTCCACGTTGGGTTGGAGAGGTCTCACTAATGTTTATAAGTTTTGTTGAGCTAGCATTTCCTAAGTCGCCTTCTACGAAATCCACGGGAAGACTTGGAGCGGTCCTATTCTAATCTACTGAAAAACACACGGCAAATGTTATTACAGTATAACACGCCAAAATATGCTCAATATCTTTTAACCGTACGATCTCTGTCGCTTGCAGCTTAGGCCGCAGCATATAAATCCGTCAAAGTTTCTCGCTGTAACGAGCGCTGCATCACATTTGATGCATGTGTCGCTGCACTTCGCTTCATGGCCACCAGCATGATGATTTATACAGGTGTATACTTACTTGAGATTTTACTAAGACGATACATACACCGAGTGGAAATAAGCTACTTTCCAACAAGTCAAATCAGATATTATTTTCTAAAAGTAAAAAAAAACAGTTTCTATGAAATTTTGTATATGAAATACTAATAATGTATATTTTTTGGAGTGAAATAGCGCTCTTATTAGCAGTTTTTTTGCTAGAATAAATTTGATAATCACGTTAAAATGAATACGTTCAAAGACAAGTGACGTTTTATTCTGTTATTGGTACAAAATAATTTATTTTTAGCTTAGGAAAATACCTAAGTTGCTCTCGGAAGAATATTATAAGTTTCCTAAATTATTGTCTAGAAGAATTAAGTATGGAGCATCTCTCGGGCCGCCCTCGCCAAGACAAGACAATGGAAGTACAAGACAATATCTACCTTTTCTCGAAGCTTTTCGTGGTATTTTTGTACCTTAGTTGTATTGGAAAAGTTGTTTAAAAATTTAAAAAATACTACCTTATACTGGTACATAGGTATAGATAGGTACTTACGTAAGTTCTCAATCAAAATATTTATTCTCGTTGCATAGGTATTTGAAAACTTATCGTTTTTTGTATTTTTTTTAACTTTAAAACCATTTTTCTGGTTATTTTAACCTTTTATGAGAAATTTACTCAATGAACAAAAGAAAGTAGCAAATGACCTTAATTTTTTTTTAGAAAAAAAATATCGGAAGTCCCCTCATTTAATCGCAATCGGAAGGTAAAAAATCGATCAATCGGGTAACGTATCAATTTTAACCCTTCATTAGCAGCTACAGGTCTCCCAGGCCCAGGGTTATCACTTTATGAAATTAATTTAGAACTTTAAATGTTAATATTGACTATGTATTTGTTTTACTTACCAACTACATTTTTAGATTTTTTTTTCAGTCATATCCATTTCTACAAATACGATGCATTAGAAAAAAGAAAGAACTTTTCATGATTGTGCGGTTATTTCTTAAAAAGATAGAAAATATAATTAGGTAAACTAAAACGCTAAAATAAAGCTGGCGTATAAAAAAATGATACGGCCGCTTAATTTTAGCGCTTATAAAAATTAAAATTATGTCAGTGTAGTTAAATGGGTGCAATCTGAGATTGACAAGAAAAAAGACTTTGTTGAATTGTAATATGAAAATATTATAGAAAATGTGCAATTTTCTACGTGTTCGTAAACCGGCAGCGTGGTAGCCCTGCTCAGCCCGCCTCAGCGTCGCTAAGTGTTATTGATGTCTCAAGACGCGGGCAAATTAAAGTAGCTATCGCGCAGGTGTCAAAAGACCGCCGAAGTGGGGCAAAAAAGGTCATCAGCTACAAAACGTGGGCAGATTGCGGGCAAAGATTGCCGGTGCAGATGGTCAATCTATTTTAAAATGTGACGGTTACTGGTAAGTACCGAATGAAAGTGCATTTGAAGGCGATATTTTATTATACGTTGTTGCTATTTGGTTACAGAATATCTTATTAGGTTTCTGGTCCGATTAATTTATATATAAACAAATAAATTGTTTTAGTACATTTTTTTTTAAATTATATATGGCAGCATCCATAAATTCGTACGTGATATCAACTAGGATATATATTTAATTAATAAGCAAATTATATATTTTGTTAATTTAGCGCATCACGTACTAACTGGACGTGTAGATTCAATATAACACTGTACAATGTTTTAGTATAAATACTCTGCAATAATCAAATAAATTATCCACTATCCCGTCGCCACTCCTGGCCTGTCCAATCCAATCCAGAAATGTCCAGATCCAATGGGTTTCATTAATACCTTCGTGGTCGCTATATTATATACAGCGAATGGATTCAAAATATTATCAAAATAATCAAAAAGATTATAAAAATGGAATAAAAATAAATTGTAAGTACCAAATATAAAAAATAAGTTCATAAAACACAAAACGTTGAATGATACTCATGTATCATTTCGGATATTAAACAAGCTTCAAGAGTTCATACTCTTGAAGCTTGTTTAATATCCGACACACAACATCTTTTGGATGTAAAGTTAATGTCTAGTCACGTAAAATTGTGTCGCAGGCAAAAAAGGTAACGAACGTAACAAATTGTAACTACCTAGACCTAGACAGAATACAAGGCAAAAGACGGCCTCATTGCCATTGGATTCTTGTAGAGTCTTTTGAGAGTCAAGAAATAGAAAGCACACCGTTTTTACCTTCTCTCAAAGGATTATAATACTCTTTGGCCACATAAGATGGTATAAGTTATCAGTACGTTAATGCTAACGCGCGTTTTTATTATTATGACAATATTAAATAAAGGGGCGGCCGCCAACATGATTTATTGGCATCTCGTTGGATCGCGCCGGAGGGTTAGGAAAAAGATAGGCGTTTTTGTCAACCCTGTAAATTGGTAAATGCGTGTCGAAGGCGTTTTGTTTCAAGGCCTCACACTGTCTGAAGCTGCAGAATCTTTTTTTTTAAAGAAAGATGGAAAGCGTGCATCGCCTTACGTAGAATATGTGTCGACCTCCGTGGCGTAGTGGTCATCATGCTAGTCCGCCACCCAGAGGTTCCGGGTTCGATCCCCGGTCAGGGCAAGTTGAAAAATGATCTTATCCAAATTGTCCTGGGTCTTGGATATCTATATATGTATTTGTTATAAAAGTACCGTTGAATTAGTATCCCATAACACAAGTCTTGAACTTACTTTGGGGCTAGCTCAATCAGTGTAACTTGTCCCTATATTCTTATTTATTTATTCAGTGTCTTGACTGAAAAACTTGAAATATATGACCGTGTTGCTAACCGTGTTGGCCATTTACTTACACATATTAAAAACAAACAACTTTTCATCAAAAAGCACATTTCGTTGCCAGTTGACCAACGTTTACAATTAAGTACGTACATCAGTGTTGCTTCTGAGAAGTTCGTTTAGTTTACATTGTTTCCAAAATGAAATGTCAAAACGAATGTCAGAGACAGGACAGAGTTGATTTCGCAGCGCAGTGTGAATAATTCACATTGATGTGAACCATCGTCGCCGTCAAAGGGTTAAGGTATAAGAACTAGCGAATATCAAAGGTGTAATAAAATATACTGAAACTAAAGGCGAATTCAGTCCATGATTCTAAACAAGTTTCCCTAAAAAACTCGTATCGAAATATGAAATGTAATTATTGGTATTCCATACTTTTTGATCGATCAGCTGATCCGAGTTTGTATGAAGAGTCAAAAATTATTTATTAGGTTTCGACATATGTTCTTGGGGAAAGTTGTTCAGTATCATAAAATCAATTCACACTTAAAATAGTTTCAGTATATTTTGTTAGACCTTATATATATATGCTGCACTTAGGGCAGATAAAAACTTATATGTAGACAAAAAGGTTTATTCAAAAAGTACGCCGTGTAGTTTCCGGAAGAGTAGAATAGGAAATCTCAGAGTCTTCCCGTGGATGTCGTAGAAGGCGATTTAGGAAATACAGGCTAAACAAAGCTTATAAACATCAATAGGTCCTTTCCAACCCGTCTGGCCTGCGAGGAGAGTGTAGGCCAAATCCTCTATCTGCTCTGGCCAAGTATGGCTCTGGTAGTACAGAGAGGGTCGTGCTCCTGCAGTGGAGGCTAAAAAGACCCGGTGATGATGACTCTTTTTCAGTTAAATGGTAATTTCATACATTGGACCACACAGCAACCCAGGCGGTTTCATTTGATGATTCCACACGTTAACGGTCGTCAAGTGGACACCAGTGGTGACAACCAGCTCCATAACCTTCGCTTTTAATGCACACACACCACTATCACGTCTTTATGTCTATTGGGGCAGACAATCGGGTCTTATTTAAGGTTTTAAGCAGACATCTAGACACCAACATGTTCTGTCTGTGTGTAAGTGGCCAACACTGGTGACAGATTCTCAAGCTGCCTTAAGGCATCTGACATAGCCTGTCGACTTGACAGTCAGAACCAACGGCTTAACATACATACATACTATCACGTCTTTATCCCTAATGGGCAAGACAGAGCATTTTGGGTCTTGCGGTTCTATGCAGGGCCCAGGGCCGCAACCTAATGGGGCAGACAGAGCATTTTGGGTCTTGCGGTTCTATGCAGAGCCCAGGGCCGCAAGCTCTAAAAGCCAATTTTAGCGTCATGGTGGGCAAGAAGATGGAAAAGCAATCAATACAGTGATGGGTTGCTTGCCGCATCGCCTGTTAACATGATTTGCATTTTTGCCCATTCCCTCGATCGGCTTTTACGATCTGCGTGGGAAGAGAAGCAGCTGGTACATTCTAAGTTTTTTTTATTTCTCCTAGACCAGCATGGAAGAAAAAAACGGCTTAACATGCCTAATAAAGCACGGAGGAGTTAAAGAAGTTTTTATGCCTTCCAGTGCAGACCACGGATAGTGCCACTTAACTTGCGAAACCTCTAATAACGTCTACACCCACTGAGCCGCCGAGCTCTTCAAAATAATGTTATCGACATCGTAAGAATGGTCACCTATTGTCGTAAAAGAAAAATACAATACTGTTAAGACTTATTGTTTTCCAAACAAAAGATGAATGGAAAAGAAAAATCGTCTTTGACAAACCCTCGCTATGATTTCTCGCCCAATTAGCAACAAAAACAGCGGGCGATGGTCCTCGGACATTGACGCATCATTCCGATTCCACCAAAATAATAACATCTAGTCATCTACTTTCATTATCGGCTCTTTAGAAAAAACAAAAGCGTGGTATCTAGACGATTTTATACGTTATTTCGAGGAGATACAATTGATATTTCCGTACCATTTTCTTGACGGATAAGGCTTTTAGTTTTGTGTTATTGAATAAACAGTAGGAGGCTTATTATGATCGCAGAGTAGAAACATGTAGAGGGTAAGAGTCATGTGCGGTTAGTGAAGTCCACTTTTGTCCAAATCTAATGTTATTACGTTTGAAATCGTCAAAGGAAACCAACTTAAAATGTATTTAATTTTAGTTAGATAAGGTAAAATTAAAAGGATAGTAAATGAAAAACCAACATCTATTTCTGCTTACTTGCCAAAAGTGACCCGACAATTGCGTGATTAGCGTGCTAGTAACAAACGTTTCACTCACACCTATCTGATAGAGACAATAGAACGCCTTGTCATCAGAGCTTTCTGAAATTACAAGACTACATACATGACATGAAGGGTTCCGTACCCAAAGGGTAAAAACGGTACCCTGTTACTAAGATTCCGCTGTCCATCTATCTGCCTGTCTGTGTCTGTCTGCTACCAGGCTGTATCTCATGAACCGTGATAGCTAGACAGTTAAAATTTTCACAGATGATGTATTTTTGTTGCCACTACAACAAATACAAAAAACAGAACAAAATAAATATTTAAGTGGGGCCATACAAAAAACGTGATTTTTTATAAAACTCTTCGTGCGAGAGTCTGTCTCGCACTTGCCAACGTACTTATGTTAACACTTATAACTATCATATCCAATAGTCCTTGAGTGCCTAATATGGGTACAGACAAGCATGAAAGACCTTGTCTTCTGCGCTTCTTTCCTACTTGATTTTCTCTCCCGCAGAGAATGCCTTAGCCTCCGCATTTTTTTACTCTTTGTCAGTGTTCGTGGGAATAGAGGCGTGCTTCTGACGTCGCTAGATAGAGCAGCATTGTTGACCGATGGCGGGACACATTGTTCCCGGTTGATTCCCGATTTCCCGGGAATGCGGGAATACAGGTAATTTGCCGAATAATGGAGCGCTGACTTAAATTAATGTGGTGTAAACGTGTGAAGGTCTTTGAATGGGAAAATGATTGAACGAACCATTTTTATGAGTGAAGGGAAAGCTGTCACTGCTTGAAAGATTTGCTCATCAAAAAACAATGATTATGTTATGCTTTTTAAAATTAAATATCTTTGAATGGAAAAATTATTGAACGAACCATTTTTTTGAGTCTAAGGAAACTTGTCATAGTGTGGAAAAATTGCTCCGCAAAAAACTATCAGATAAAAATTTACCTACTTAGTTTTTTTAAATACATAATATAATGTTTTTCTACTAGGTACCTACTATTTTCACGTGATGGATCAACACATCAAACACAAACTTTCCGAGGCATAACGGTTTATGTGAACTTCTTGATTTACATTTAAATACTAACGTAAGACAAATTCATTATGAAAATAGAATAAGCTTCACTCTAATACTAACGTAAGACAAATTCATTAGGAAAATAACTCGTTTACCTACCATAATTTAAAAAAAAACATTAGCATGATATAAAAAAAAGGAAATGTATTTTCACAACCGGCTGCCAAAACCTGCATTAAGATTATTAAAGATGAGGTTGAATAGACGTAACTCAACACTTCGTGCGATCCGTGTTAATATAGCGACGCAAAGATTTGCACAATGATTTTAAGGAAATTAGAACAAAAGCTAATGAAATGAACGTATTGTGGTCGCGGCGGGTCGCGTTACCGGCCTACCATGCCTGCCTAATAAGACTGGCCTTCTTTATGCCTCATTGAAGAGCATAGGAAAAAGGAGATGTTTATTTGACTAGCTAATGTCGGGTTCCGTATTTGCGAATGCCGACTTTGAGTTCACGCCACAAAAAATGTCTAAAAGCTCATTTGTTATTGAATTTGTGTGAAATTTCCTTTTCCGAGTACATTTTACATGTTAGTCGCCTACAATTTTTAATTAGTAAACTCTAATTAGTTCGGATAGTTTTCTATAAAATTTCGTTATCTATACATATAATAAAACAGTAAAAAAGTGTGTCTGTACATTAAATATATTTCCAAAAAAAATATTGCGGGCGATGGAGACATAGTAATAGAGTAAGAATTTTTTTAAAAATTTCTGTCTGTTTGTCTGTATGTCTGTTTGTCTGTTTGTCTGTTTGCCTGTTTGTCTGTTTGTCTGTTTGTCTGTTTGTCTGTTTGTCTGTTTGTCTGTTTGTACACGCTAATCTCCGGAAATACTGGACGGATTCGAATGCAACTTTTTTTGTTATATAGCTATTAAGCCTGGGCAACATATAGGGTATAAATGATTTTGGAAAATGAAACGCCTGATGCAGAACCATAATGGTCCAGCTTAACTATAAGAGATATAAAAATGTCGCCTAAGTAAAAGTTGTTCAGCCTGATGAGCATTTTCCAGAGACATAAAGTGCACGCGAACGAAGTCGCGGGTTTCAGCTAGTTTACTTATATTACTGCTGTGATTTTTTACGTGTCCTTATATAACTATTTAGATAGAGAGGGGGGGGGGGGGACACTTGACTCAAACAAAAATTTGCACTATAAAAACAAATATTTCAGAAACAGATCCCTACATCGAAAAATAATGTTTACAAGCTCACAATATTTTTTAAAGACATATTTAACGAAACCCCACACGATGGGTTCGTTGAGAATAAAACATGACTCCCGCATTACTTGTACTTATCTAAAAAAAGTTAAAGATTTTACGTTACGACTTTTTTGCCATGATTTAATAACTTTTTGCCTTATTGACTAGTCGTCTTGATTTACCTTCTTCATTGGTCACACATTAGACACAGTGTCTCCGATGGCCACTGAGCGAGCAAAGGAGCACCACTTATACTAACACACATATCTCTTCTTGTCTATAATCCATGGTCAGCCCTCTTTATAGCAGGCTCAATGGGAACATCCAATCCAGGCTAGGATAAAGGGCATAAATAAAATAATTAGTACGAGTGTTGAAGCGTTTAGCATTACCACAAAAAATTGATTTTTGAATGGGATTTGTTTAATGTGTGGATGAGTAGGGAGTTAATGGATGAGCTGCTAGCGTTTCGTTTGTAAGTATGGATGGATGGATGTTTGTTACTCTTTCACGTAAAAACTACTGAATGTTTAATGAAACTTTACAATAATATAGCTTATACATCAGAATAACACATACGCTACAATTTATAAAGATATTGTGTGATAATCCTGCGCAGACGAAGTCGCGGGCACGAGCAAGTTTTAAAATAAAAGTGAAATGCATGGAAACATTGCGAACTTTTCTAAACTTCTCGACCAGGTTACATTGGTCGGAAACAAACATTTTTTCGAGAATGTGTTAACATTGACGTGCTAAGCTATTCGTTGGGGAAATTCACAAATGAGGCATTTATTTACCAAGAATTGGTTCTGGTATACCATTTGAAATAATTTATTTGAATGGAAACAGAGACAACATTTTAAATATTGACTTGATCAAGCCCTAGATAACCCTTCAAACTATTTAATGAACTAATGTTTTAGTTCAAAGTGAAAACGTGAAACTTTTCTTCGCACATTACCAATAAGTGGCCGTTTTTCTCAAATGTGCATAGAAAGGCTCCACGTTTTCACTTTAAACTGTAGACAGTAGTTCATAAAATAGTTTAAAGGAATATCGAGGGCTTGATTAAGACAAAATTTTGAACGATATCTCCGTTTCCTTTCAAATAATTTATTTCAAACGGGGAGTACTGTACCCGGAAAAAATCAGGTAGCTAATACAATTATTTCATGAACTTTCTTCTCGTGCCTTGTGCCTGTATAAACAATAATTGATATTTGAACAGCCTGCTAACAAGGCAGGCTATCAAATATCGCTCAGGCTGTGGGCAAAACAAAATAAAGTGTGATCTCGATCAGGCATTAGCTGAATGTCCAATTATATCGAGGTTTGTCGGGATTGGGATGACAGTAAGGCGATCATGTTTTAGGCTCAGTAATGTTGAAACAACTAGGCAGAAGATACAAATAGAGAACCACAATTAGGAATGTGGGCTACAAGAAATTTAGCTCATTAGATGCGTTATTAAAAAGTATGGTAACTATACGTATATTTATTTTGTCTGATTAGCAAATAATAAAGAAGAAACAGCGCATTTAAATTTCGCGTGACGTCACGATTAGCTCACAATTTTTACGAAACTTTGAAGCGTTTACTACTTTGTACTGAGTTTTATGTTTTTTTTTTTTTGGAATATTATTTTTTTGTTTAATTGGACATTGGACTTGTCAGGTGGTCCCAAAAAAAATTTATCAAAATTTATAAAAAAAAAATTTAGCTATCAGTCACTACTGGCAATACACATTGATTGTAAACTTTAGTCTTGAGACACTGAGGTGTTTTGGACGAGAAGTTACTGCGTAATTTCCCAAACGCTGCCTAGCCGAGTCGGATTCGTCGAAAGACCTCTTCCTCGAAGCTGGAACTTCCTGCCTGGAAGCAAACAATGCAAACTATCATCAAGGGGTCTTTAGTCTCCACTTCAGGAGCACGACCCTCTCTGTACTAGAGCCATTCTTGGCCAGAAACAGCCAGAGGACTTGGCCTACACTCTCCTCGCTGGCCAGACGGGTTGTTGAATACAGACTATAAAAACATCAAATCAAACCATTCTTTAATTCGATTCATTCGCAAGCTTTAACTTCGCCCATTCTTTCCGAGAGAAGCTTTCATTCATTACTCTACATAAACTTATTAATTACAAGACAACATAATCACGGCGGCAGGCTCAAAAGCTCAAAGCTCGCACAAAAAGTTTTAATCAAGCGCAACAATGAGCAAGTGTATAGCACCGGCAATTAAGGCCGGCTGCACACAAAATATTTATAGTGTAGAACTATGTTTGTATGACACAAGAAGATAAACAAGGAAATATAAAAAAAAATATTTTTAAAATCATCTTTTACGTAAATGAACTATAGAATTGAACTGTAAAATTGATAATTTTCAAGTGGTACAATATCCAAAGATAAATAAATGATTTTTGACTTTGACTATGTTCATTTCTTTGGTTGTCTCTGAAGAGATTTGTAAACTTGGTGAAATTAAACGACGCCATTCAACTAATTGTTTTTACTTGCATAACGTAGTATTTAGCAATTTACACTGTTTTTCACAAATTTTAAGATACATTTATAAGGAAGCTTCTTTCTTTTACATATAACAAACAAAAACTTTAGGGCTCTTTCAACTCTGAGCTAGCTAAACATAAGTAGTTACAACAATTTTTTGGGGGTAAAACTGGAATCTGTCAAAATCTCTAAGTTTGACATTTAGCTGTCATTATTTTCCTCCGCCTCCGTGGTGTAGTGGTTAGAGCGTTCGGCTCATACCCGGAGGTCGCGGGTTCGATTCCCGGCGGGGGCAACGACTTTGTGTTGTTGTCTTAGTTTGGTTAGGACATTGCAGGCTGATCACCTGATTGTCTGATAAGTAAGAGGATCCGTGCTTCGGAGGGCACGTTAGGCCGTCGGTCCCGGTCACTGTCTTTGACATTGGTCGTTACCTAAAACCATGTCAGAGGCCTTTAAGGCGGTTTAAAAATTCTGACACTAGTGTTAGTCACTAACAAACACGATAAGAAGAAGCAATCTAGGTTATGAAAAAGGAAGCATAGATATCAACACTTAACAGCCTCTCAAAAGATCGGCAATACACATGCTACTTTTTATACAGACTATAAAGTTTAAAGTGCTCCTTTAGGTAATGTCCTAAGTTGCAGAGGATAATTGAAATTTGAAATCAATTATTTCAAAGGAAACGGTGATATCATTCAAAATTTTGTCTTGATAAAGCAATAGACAACCATTCAAGCTATTTTATGAAGTACTGTTTATAGTTTAAAGTGAGAACGTGAAGCTTTTCTTTGCACATTTGCAAGTGCCCGTTTTTCGCAGATGTGCGCAGAAAAACTTTACGTTTTTACATATAATCATTATATAATCAAACCATCACAAAATAATTGGGATATTAAAAAAAATTATGTGCCTTTTCATTTCTTACCACAATAGTAGGATTAATAAATTACTAGGAGTTTAATTTTAAACTATTTTTAATGGTTCCAACATTTATTCTAAATTGTGCACGCCCTTTGGAATCCTTAGTGAACGCTGACATGTCTAATATCTTTGGAGACGAAAAAGCGTAAAACCTGGGGATGCAACCGGGAAAATACGCTCGGTTGATGATGATGACGAAAAAGCGAAAAAGCGCAACCCGGGGCTCCAAAACAACATAATATCTTATGTGGAAAGTAGTCAAAACTATGAAGATAAGATGTAAATTTATTGCCGTAGTTGCATTGCATGATTTGAAGTCTGAATTCTATACAATCCCTACTTTGGGCCGGCCGCACACTTGCGACTCACCTGTCGCGCTACGATTAATCACACGTCCGCGCTTGCCAGTGACAGATAATATTGACTGATGATTGCTTTAATTCAGAGGCGGTAGCGGGCTATTACTGGGAACCTACTTGTACTATAATATTTCATCTGATTTTTTTGACGACTTATGTGGCCTAGACATCATGCCAGGCAGTCACACCGGAGGTCTCGGGTTCAATCCCCGGTCAGGTCAAGATAATTTTTTTTTTCAGATAGACCTGGGACTTCCATGTTTATATTTGATATACTTTATTTTATATATATAAAATAAAGTATATCACTGGGACTTCCATGTTTATAAAGATAGGTACATGTTTTGAAAAACACCCAAAACCCGGAACAATTTGGAAAAGACCATTTTCCATCAAACCGGAGGATTTTGGTATAGTATTAAACCCAAATCCAGTATGACGGATTTAAGTGTTAACCACCACGGAGATCTTCTAACCCATCTAGAATCAGTGCCTTCTCAAATATCTACTGAACCTCTACCTACGTGTACGGTTTCAAGCGCCGCTATCTCCTATCGCTTACTCCTAACGTCTTGGAACACGATATAGCAAGACATTCGCTACCTTTGATTCTGCATTGAAGTCACTGACTACAGTACTGCAATGACAGCTTAGCAGGTGGTATGCGATTCACCGACCTAGCGGGATGTTCTTCTGTGTGAAATTTAGCCTTTGCCAATAATAACTAATGTTAGCTACATTGAGTAGGTAATTGCAGATTTCTAGTTACCTACTTCAATCTATTATTGCTACATAATCAGTGACGGGATGTTGCAAAATAAGGATCTGGAATCAAGAATCTTTAGCGCTTTCTCTCAATATAAAGTAATGACGTCATAGTTCCTTGAAGTCAAATAGCGCTCCCCTTAGCCAGGCAGTGATCACATAGCGAACCACCTCAGAAATATTTTTTTTTCTGACGAGCAGATTCTAGCTAGAAACCACAAAATGTCATCCGTCTGTTGTCTATGATACAGTTGATTTCTGAACGAAAAAAAAATACGCCTGTAGAAAAAAAAAACTTGACATTTCGCTTGTCAAAGTCAAAATATTGGTCGAACGGCGAATTTTTGTGCAAATTGAAAGTGTGATTTAATATTATGGCGGAAATAATGCCGCGAAGTGATATTATTTGTGTTTTTGTAATAGCAGATAGGTTGAATTATATGTAATATGTTTCGGTTTTACATGATATTTGTTTTTCTTTGAAATATTTACGCCGAAAGTTTGTGTTCAACATGTGACCTCTGCCTATCTGGAAAAACTTATTGTAATATTAGGCTTAGATTTAAAATTCCTTAATTATGATGTGGATTCACCTTTATTTTTTCCATACTTACATGTTGTGACCTAACTGGGCAGTGGTCAGATATAATCCACATCATATATATTTAAATGGGCAGTGGTCATGTCCAGACCACACGGTGTTTTTATAGGAAATTGTAGGAATAAAAAAAATAAGAAATTAGTTTTTTCATTATCATCCAAACTACCATTATCTGTATATAAAGATAAAATGATTGCCAGGCCTGGCTAAGGGTTAATATTAGATTTTCTGCAATAATAAATCTTTTAGATTTCTTTATATTAAAAATGGATATGATCATGCCAAGTGACATTATTTTATGACTTTTTGTTTTCTTAACAGTATCAAATTAATTGTTTTTGACCTATGAAAGTACCCAAAGGTGATATATTCGAGTTAGTTGCGAATGGTCTTAAATGCAAATAGTCTATGTAGAAACTCGTCTTAAAAGCAACTCTGAACTCGTTTAATAAACAACTCGTCTAAGTTGCAAGTAGCCTAAAATTATTTCGTCAAGATAAAAAAGATTTGAAATAAGAAATGTTTCAAGAATTTGAAAAGGAAAATTTAGTTTCTAAAAAGCGAGCCGGTCTAGATGACGAAGAAAAGAGGTGGATAGCAGCATGCAGCATTGGTACAAGCTGTCAAAGAAAAAAGAAGTATAATATTAAATACTGTGTCAACAACCCCACGAAATAGGTTCAGTGTAACAACGTGCTACAGTGGAACAAATGCGGAAAGCCGCAGACACTTCACAAATCGATTTCCATTTTCCAACTTGCCCCGACCGGGGATCGAACCCGAAACCTCCGGGTGGCGGACTTGCATGGTGATATGATCATGACAAGTGACATTCTTTTATGACTTTTTGCTGTCTTAATAGTATCAAATAATTTATTTTTGTCCCCAAAGATTACATATTTGTTTCAATTATTTCTTCAAGATAAAAAAGATTTAAAATAAGAAATGTGTTAAGAATTAGTTTCTAAAAAGCAGACCGGACGCAATGACGAAGAAATGAGGTAGATAGCAGCATGCAGCATTAAAGTGTCGTGCAGTCCTTCAACATCAATACAAGCTGTCAAAGAAAAAAGAAGTACCAATATTAGTACTGCGTCAACAACCCCACGAAATAGGTTCAGTGTAACAACGTGCTACAGTGGAACAAACGCGGAAAGCCGCAGACACTTCACAAATCGATTAAAGCGCTGTTCCGCGTTAATCACTGCGACCCTTAATGTGACCTCTACCACGAACACACGCTACAAATACTTACTATCACCTGCTATACTAAGAATGTACCACCATATCTCCCAAGCCGGTTGGAAAAAAAGAAAAACCTTTGAATGTAACAGCTGATTTTCTTCCCGAGCATAATAGAAAACATTTGAGAGTTGGTGAAAATGCGAATAACGTCAATTCGCTACTTTTAAACAACTCAAATCAGATACTTTTTTCTAAACGTCAGAATAATTATATTCTAGGGAATTTGTAAGAAATATATTCTTATGACGTCATAAGTAGTTTAGCACTCTCAATACCAGTTTTCCTGCAAAAATAAATCTAAAAACACGTTGAAAATGGATACTGTCATTGGCATTATTTTGTGACGTTTTATTCCCTTAACAGTACCAAATAATTTATTGTTTGTTTAAGTTGTTGTTTAATAACTAAGTTACACCATTTTACACGCTTTTTGCAAGATAAATTTGACCCACTTCCCGGATTTTTTATTTTTTTATTTATTTAACTTTATTACAAATGTAATAGGGGGACTTAAAGCCATAGGCTTTATCTACCAGTCAACCCACTGGTGGTAGTGGATTCCGATTGAGGTAAATTTTGCACGCATATGTATACAATTTGACAATGCAATATTATGATAGCATGGAGCTTATATGATGATGGAGCTGGAATGTGGTCATGCCATCTCGGATACGTCTTGATTTATTAATGAAATAAAAATCATTATTAAAGTGAAACCTTTTTTTAATTAAATACCTAATTGCTTGTTTCAGAAATTGTTTTATAACTTGCGGGACAATTTCATTTATTAACATTCTTCCTCTTACCTTTCCGCTGTCACTGGGTGGAATTCCACCCGGCTTTCATTGTCTTGCTATTGTGTCTGGGTTTGGTCGCATCTTAAAGAGTTTAACCTCTTATTTTTCCTAAAGTGAAAAACGATAGTCGCCTACAACGTTCCCTCACTGCGATCGTGGTAGAGGGTAGTTTTCACCCTCTGTTTGGGGTAGGAAGCAAAGCCGTCGACTGTCGGATTAGGATTAGCGAGTGTTGTGTCCGACATGGCGTTTCTTGGTGCTGTGTTGACCGTCAGGGAATTGGGGAGCGATTGTGTGGACAGCGCGAAATTTATTACTTTTTGAGGTTGTATGTGATCGACCTTCTTTTCGTTTCGGCGTATTTCCGGTTGTGGAATTCGGATTCAGAGCCCGAGTGCTGTATGTCGACCACTAAGGTAGTAATTAAACCCATTCGATCTAGTTCGATCCATCACCATCTACAGGCCAGGAGTGGTGACGGGATAGTGGAAAATTTATTTGATAGATTATACTAAAACGTGTCCCATTCCTAGTTAGTACGGGATGTGCTAAATTGACAAAATCAATTATTTGCTTATCCTTATAACTTCTTCTTATAAATCTTATAACGAAACGATGGTTTAGTGGATAAAAGTAAAAGTCTTCTTCTTCTTCTTATCGAGTGTGTTAGTGACTAACACTAGTGTCAGAGTTTTTAAACCGCCTTAAAGGCTTCTGACATGGTTTTAGGGTAACGACCAATGTCAAAGACAGTGACCAGGACCGACGGCTTAACGTGCCCTCCGAAGCACGGATCATCTTACTTATTAGACAATCAGGTGATCAGCCTGCAATGTCCTAACCAAACTAGGACAACAACACATAGTCGTTGCCCCCGCCGGGAATCGAACCCGCGACCTCCGGGTATGAGCCGAACGCTCTAACCACTACACCACGGAGGCAGTTAAAGTAAAAGTATCCAGTAATCAATATAAACAACTTTTACTATGGGTTTTTACATTCCTTGAATTCGCAA
This sequence comes from Acrobasis consociella, assembly GCA_963555685.1. NCBI lineage: Eukaryota > Metazoa > Arthropoda > Insecta > Lepidoptera > Pyralidae > Acrobasis > Acrobasis consociella. The sequence goes on from OY743112.1 coordinate 2,093,213, forward strand.
AGAAAACTGCAGCTCCATACATTTTGCCACGGTAGGTATTTAATTTTGTTCGGAGCTACATTTTTTTGCGATTTTAGAGATGGTCTATTAAAAGTTGTTCACATTGATTAGTACGTTTACTCTTTGGGTTGATACCCCTTTTCGTTAAACGTTGTGTATATGCATGTCAATGCCGTCACCCAAGAATGCCAACTTGCTCAACCAAATGACCATACGAAATCGACAAGAAAGGGCCTCCATTTAAATGTTAGCTATGATACATAAGATAAAACTACTAAGTAGGCAATTAAAGCATTAAAACAAAAAATACGTATCTAAAATACGTATGTAACATCCCACAACATCAGAGTTCTGTGTCAACGTACACCACACCAAATATTGTCTTACAAATTTTACATCGTTCTTTAATTCCGCGACCCTAAAACAATATCACAATATTTGCCCTCGGAAAGTTGTTTACGGACTTACAGCTAGTATTAAGTCAACATTTTAGGCTGGAAAGGGCGCAAATAAAGTGCGCTGCACGGGGGCTCGAGGGCTATTGTCTTACTGCTACTTCACGGTGCTTGACGTAATGGAGCGTTTTGGCGTAGGGCGCGAAGTGGGCGTAGACGAACACAGTATCAGAGGCATGCATGCGCGAAAGTATTTTAGTAGAGGTTAAGATGAAGACAATTAAAAGCTTTTTTATTGCACCAACTGAGAATTACAATAATTAAAATTAAATCATATCCTATCCTACTATCTTACTAATATTACAAATGCGAAAGTGAGTTTGTATATTTGTTTGTTACCTCTTCACGCTTAAACTACTGAACCGATTTGGATGAAGATTTTTATGGATATAGTTTGAGGCTTGGAAAAGGACATAGGGTACTCTTAATCCCGAAATTCCCATGGGGAGCGAAGCTCGCGGGTACAGCTAGTTATATATAAAATAGAGTAGAACTATTGCGGGCTTTTTAGGGTTCCGTAGCCAAATGGCAAACGTAGCCAAATGGCAAAAACGGAACCCTTATAGATTCGTCATGTCTGTCTGTGTGTCCGTCCGTATGTCACAGCCACTTTTTTCAGAAACTATAAGACCTATAATGTTGAAACTTGGATTTACCTTTCATTCAATCAACTCAAATATAAAAATTTAAAAAAAACGTACTACAAGACTTTTATATTATGTTATTTGCTACTACGGAACCCTTCATGGGTGAGTCCGACTCGCACTTGCCCGCTTATTTTTTTTATTTTATATGGCTATTTTATATACGGCGGTATGACTGTTTATGTATTTACTATAAAATATAGTATCGTTGAGTTAATATCCCAATAATACAAGTTTTTTTTTAATAGGAGCTCTATTTTCGGAGGAAGAGTTGTGTGATCGTTTTGTACGTGCCTGTGCCACACCGTGATAAGGCGGTAGATCGAGACGTTTGGCGCATACACCAACAACAAGAGCCACATAGCTCTTAACCCATATACATATAGAGCATATATGCTGAATGGAGACAATTTTGGTGGAATATGATGATATAGTGTCTAATATTTTTTGTTATTTATATTTCTACCAAATAACACAAAACATATTTTTTTCTTACATATACAAATACAAATACAAATATCTTTATTGTTGAACATGGGTATTTATAGGTAACACATTAGATTTTATCAGTCTCACCATGCCCTGTCCTTGGTTGGACGTACAATATTTAAAAAAACAGACATTATATAATTATCACTACATAAAATTTTAAATGAAATTAAATAAATCAAAATAAATTACAAAATAAAATGATCGTGTCTATTTATTTTAAAATGTCAAATTGTTACTGATGTCCTTCTATTCCAAAGTGTCACTTAAGTAATCATTTACAGATTAATAGCATTTATCTAACAATAATAATTTTAGTTTATTCTTAAATGCCACAAGATTTAAGCTTTTAAAGTGATCTGGTAGCTTGTCAAATAATATAGGACCCATTCCAAAAATGCTTTTTTGCAAAAGCGCTTTCTTGTGGTCATCTCTCTCTCTAACTTATGTCTATATTGTTTTCTTACTTCGTTCACCCTTTTCCTTTTGTCACACCATTTAGGGAATAGATTCGGGTTTGACTTTACAAACACACATGTCTCAAAGATGAATATACATGGAAATGTCAGTATCTTAAGTGACTTAAAATGAGGTACACAGCTATCTTGCGTTTGCAGACCACACATGGACCTTAAGTATCTTTTCAGTGCTTTAAAAATTTTTTCTTGCGTTACCCCAAAATATAACGCCATAACTCAGTGAAGGTGTAACTAAACCGTCGTATGCTACTAAAGCCACTTTTAATCTAACCTTTTTAGATAGCAGAAACAACGCATAAGCAGAACTACTTAGTTTCTTGCAAACATTATCAACATGACTAGTCCAAATCAGTTTACTGTCAATTATTAACCCCAAAAATGTATGCGTCTCTACTTTTTCAAGGTGTTGGCCATTGTATTCTAAATTAATATTTTAAGGTCTTATTTCTTGATAAAAATGCATTAGATTAGATTTACTTAAATTAATTTTTAAATTATTTATATCCAACCATTCTATGATATTGCGCAATACATCATTTATGTTATTTTCATATTCTTTAGGATCTTTACATGTCACTATTAAAGTGCTGTCATCAGCAAATAATACCATATGCTGCTTTACATGTTGAGGTAAATCATTAATGTAAATTAGGAATAATAAAGGGCCCAAAACACTGCCCTGAGGTACACCATATCTCTTAATCCGATTGTCGGATAGATGGGCTTTCTCTTGATTAGTTTCCGGACATAAACTGGCTATCTCCATAAATTGAACTCGATCATTCATTCCTTAAAAAGCTGAAACTGTGTAATTTGTCTTTAACTATCTATCACTAAAGCGATTTTGCCTACACCTTTTTATAAATGTAATAAATACGTCCACATAACTTTGTATAAGGGAAATTAATTTGTAAAAGGGAATATTATGTTACGAAATTCTATGCTCAATATTTCACTGATATAACCGCTGTTGTTAAAGCTGGTATTTTTCATTTTGTCGGTCTATTACTACTATATTAACTCAATGTCCCCTTCAAGGATCGCTGTGCTTTTGCCGTCCGCAGGGACTGGCCTGGTGTTGCGCTTTAAGGAATTAGGGGTAACGCTGAATTAAAAATAATAATGCCTTGTTTAGTGAGCGGCTAATGGAGAGGGTTTTAGTGATTATGAGTTGTTAAAAAGTTCACATGAGTTTAATTTATTGAATTCCTTATATTCATTATAGTGACGACCTCCGTGGCGTAGTGGTCACCATGCTAGTCCTCCACCCAGAGGTCCCGGGTTCGATTCCCGGTCAGGGCAAGTTGGAAAATGGCCTTTTTCAAATTGTCCTGGGTCTTGGATGTTTATCTATATATGAATTTGTTATAAAATATAGTATCGTTGAGTTAGTATCCCATAACACAAGTCTTGAACTTACTTTGGGGCTAGCTCAATCAGTGTAATTTGTCCCTATATATTTATTTATTTATTATTTATTATACTAGTAAATCCATGACTTTTCATTCTTGTATTCTTTTGCTCTCATGACGTTAGATTATGGACATTTTTCAGTCTTCTTCTTCTTCTTAGCGAATCGGAATGGACTAATTTTTATTACTATATGAATGCGGACTAATATGTGGCCACGTTTAGGTCCTCTGTCATTAGCCGAGTTTAGGTCTTCTATTGTACAGGAAATTATAATTTCTAGTGAAGATTGAAAACTCTTTATTGACCTTAAAGAGTGTTTGACCTTATCAATACGGTCAAACTCACATTTTTTTTATTTGTGTACGTGGCCAACACTGTCAGATTTTTCCTTTATTTGCTTATTCAGGCTGCCTAAAGGCATCTGATATAGCTTGACGACTGCAAAACAACGCTGACAGCCGGGACCAATGGCTTATAAGTGCCTTCCCAAGCACGGAGGAACTCGAGAATTTTTTATGCTACTTGTGGTCACCCATCCAAGAGCGGACCACGAGCGGTGTCGCACTGCGCACTTCCGCAGGCCACCGAGCATCGAACAGAAAAATGTATACTTAGCGATTCATTATTTATCCATTAGAGATAAGCCTTAATCGGTTACGTAACATTATCTGAATTTGTTTTACTTCTTTGTCTCGTTTCATATTTTGCGTAAATCCTCATTTTACCGTAACTAAACATAAGAAAAGTAGCCAAAGTGAACATACCTATCTGAGCCACGTCGGGATCGCACCCCCGGGACTAGCCGTCAAGCGGTCGCATAACAAAAATTTAATTTACTGCCACTGACAACAGAGACGTGCCTGGCTTAAGTCTACTCACCTATTACGTATACGCAGATATAGAGGTCGTCAGTTGTTAAAGGAGATTTCCGCACTCCTCGTCGACGCCGGGGGAGATCCAAGGGCTAGCGCGCATTTCGGCCAAAGGTTGATCCTGGCCATTCAACGGGGGAACGCCGCCAGCCTCTTAGGCAGCCTACCCAGCGAGCGCAGCGATTTTTTATTTTTTATATTTTTTAATTGTATTTTCAATAATTTAACTGTAGTTTAAGGTTTTTATTAAAAGGTATAAGTATTTAGTCACTTAGTTGAATTATAGGATATTTTGTTAATATTATTAAACAGGCTCGCATGGCATTAATTTATATTGCGGCTTCCATTGTTTTACTGTTGTGCGGTATTGGCGGATCTCAACAGGTTATTTATATGTTTTATAAATAGAGTAAATCAAAAAATAACCCCTTGTATTACGGAACATCTAACACAATAGTTAAACAATGCATTCTCGCGTAGATCTGCGCAACGGCATATTCAATTTGTGACACTAAGCAACTTTCCGCAAGGAACGTATAATGGTCGCCCATACAAGTAGTCCAATCAGATGATCCGAGTTAAGGAAAGCAAAAAAAAAAAATACTCAAAGACGCCTGGACCGCTTCGGGAAATACTTTTTTGTTAAACTTCTAAAGTTGTCCCATAGAAATGTTATTAAAAACAGTTTGTATTTGGTAGGTCACCGAAATATTTGTAAAAAATAAAAATTAAAACGCTTTTCTCTTTACAGCTGTGCGGGAGATCTGTATGCGGGCGACATGCACGGGAACCGCCCACAGAGCTGCGAAACGATAGTTCAGTACGATTGAGAGGGAGGGTGCTACCGGGTCCGTCGCTGTGAAACGATGTTCCTCACGTGTCTCCGCTCCTGTGGTGCTATTTTTCAAACGCGGAGTAACTAATCGAACGATTTTTTATATGGGAAAACCATTCGTTTAGATGACTCCGCGTTTCAAAAATAGCACTTCTGGAGCACGTGCAGACGCCACATACCGTATGGATCTCCCGCATAACTGTGAAACCAGCCTCAGTGGTATAAAGTCGGTTTTTAGTTTCGAAAAATTATATTATTTTCTCTCCTTGATAGAAATACTTGACACGAAATAAGGTCGGGGCATCGTGTCCATCACCAACAAAGCTGTGATTTCCGCTACACCTCTCTGCATATTCAATTTTATTTACAAAGAGCCCTATAACAAACTCCTCGTCCAAATCCTCCTCCGTCCTTTTCACTCCTATTTGAAACTTTCTAAGTAGACAAGAGATGGAGATACAAAGAAAATAGTCGTGATCCCTAGAGGTTGAGAGTGGACAGGTGAGATGAAAATTTAATGTCTTATTTGGCTCTGATATTGCGAGATTTAAGGCGACGTAAATGTTTTAGGGGGTTCACTGAAATAGTTTAATTGCTTTTCTGTAGGTGGTCTCTGGATTTTGTATTGTTTTAAGCCCTTACAAAAAAGAAGGGATTTATAAGTTTGACGCTATTGTCTGTCTGTGTGTCTGTCTGTAGCATCGTAGCGCTCAAAAAGATGGACAAATTTTGATGCGTTTTTACGTGAAAGCAGTGGCCTTTGCGGTGGCTCTTAGCTGTTTTTGATAAAAATTGATTCAGCCGCGAAAGTTAACGCTTGAAAGAGAGGGTTTACCTAGCAAATAATTCATGGCGCTACGGATATAAATTGGTATGTGTAGTTCCGCTATTTATCACTAGATGGCGTTCTTGACAGTCGAGGATTATTTTAATTTGCCTAGCAAATTAACTTGTTTAGTGATCTTGTATGTTTTCAGTAGTATTTTTTACAGTAAACATTACTGTAATTTTTTTTATCTTATATATATATATTGTATCCTTATTCCTTATCCAAGATTGTCATAAAACGCTCTGCAACAAAGTTCTTATTTGTTGCATAACGTTTTTAATTACAATTTGAACTTAATTTTTAAATTTGACCAGTTGCTTAGCGGTCAATAGCTGCATAGAGGCTGTCAAAAGATCACTTTATTACTGTTTCCCAAATTTGAAAACAGAATTAAAAATCTATGGAAATCCACACTGAGGTTAAGTATTTTCATTATTGTTTTTACAATTCATACATTCGTACATTTCTTCACGGACCCGATAAAAAATGTACACGCATGGTTAAAATAAGGTATTCTCTTCCCGAGATGGAACTTGACTACGTCACGAAAGTGTTGCCACTGGTTGTTCTTTTCAGTAAATTTAAGGACTTTCTCAATTAGTTCATGAATATTAAATAAAATATTAAGTAACTTAGCTAGTTAGTATCTCGCGATTTTCGCGTGATTCATCAATTCAATATTTTATAAATTGATATAATGGATTATTAATTCGAAATTGGTATATAAAGTTCAAAAATGCATTACGCTCAGGTAATTCAATTTCACACAGTGGCAGCACTTTAAACTGATGACGTAGTCAAGTTCCACCTACGTCATCAGCTGTCACGGGAAGAGAATACCTTATTTTATTATACCATGTGTGGGTACACGTTCATTTCGACATATAGTGACGTCATTATATTCATACAGTAAGTTACATTCTGAATCTGAAATCATATACTTATAGGCATTTATTACTAGCTTTTATTTAACTTGCAGCTTATCTTGTATAAGTATAGTGGCCTTTGAATTTTATGGCCCTGGGCTCTATCAGCTTAGAACCGCAAGACCCAAAATGCTCTGTCGAACCCATTAAAATCGGCATTTCCATAGGTACAAAAAGTGTGCAGCTTCTCGGGTAATTTTTAATAATTTGTATGGAAATGCCGATTTTTTTTTTGTTTTTTGACTCTTTTATGATTATAATAAAGTGATCTAGTATAGCCTGTGGATTGATTTATAACGGATATGTCCCTTCCACGTTGTGTAGCAGGAAGTGCAGCAAAACCGTCGAGCAGCTCCTAACACTCGCCCTGATGATGACCGTCTGAATCGATCAAATAAACTTGGCCCGCCGTTCCGACTATGCGTGAGCAAACCGTTTAACATTAATATGAACATACAGACATCTTGTTCGTGGGATCACTTTTTGTTCGTTTGTTCGTTTGTTCGCACTCATCCGTTTCTTTGCTTGAGCTATGAAAGCCATTGTATTGTAACTGTTATACCAATTTGTTCAACTATAAATTGCCTTTCCAGATCTCATCAGAGATACGATGGTGTCAATAATAACAGGTTTATCTTACAAACCTTTCTTGCAAAAATTATAGCACACAACTCTCTCACATTTGTTTTATAAAATATTATTAAGTTCAAGATCAAAAAGGGGAAAATCTGAGATTAATTTTTAAACCTTTTCGCCTTAGTAAGTTAGATAAAACTTTCCCTACATAGGCGAGAAGGTTAAAAATTAAAAAGAAAAAATCTCTCATTTCTTACGTCTCATTTATTATCACCACCATTTCAGTCAGGCCAAAAAACAAGCAAAAGTTACTTTTTTGTTTATGTTTGTCAAAAACACTTTTTTCAAACTATTATTCCAGTAGAGATTAAATCGTTCCGAATTTGCATTTTTATAAAGGCTGCAATGCAGCTCTTACGCACAGATTCGAAGAAACAGATAATCGCTAGGCATCTATGGCCATAATTAACCAGACCCAAATCAGGCCTAGACCAGACCACATAACATCCCCATAGCTTGACTTGACAGACTCGCCTGATTAGCATATACTTAAGCAAGTATAATTACACGAAGAATAAACTAATTAGGTATAAGAAGCGGTAGAGGCCAACGGTTTAGGCAATGGTTGGGCTTCTGTGAGCCACCAGTTCTCCTCACTAGGCACAACTTGTAACTCTGAGTTTTTACTCATGTACGGTAATTTCTAACTCACTACACCACTTGCACTTGCAGAGAAATATCTTGAAGAAGCCTACACTTATCTTGCTTTAGGGTCCATATTTGGGATCAGTTTCAACCTTAGGGTTATATTGTGCTTACCCCCCTTGCCTTACTCACCCGCATCGGGATTTCTGAAGAAGGACTGCATAAGCTTCAGAATATCACCTGGTGCGATGTGCCTGTAGTCCTCTAACTTAGGATATGCTGATCCAAAGAGGTCCATACGCTTTCCAGCCATTGAGTCGCAGCTACACAAAATGTGTCTCATTGTCTCCTCTAGTTCCATTTAGAGCTCCCAACTAGTCTTATTTTGAAGAGAGACTGAGTCTACACTTAGTTCACTAGTGTGTAAACTTCACAGTCATTGAGCATTGTCAGATTCAGGCAGCTCAAAAAATCTGACACCAGTGTCAGCTATTAACCCACTCGATAAGAAAGCAAAGCTTAGGTGCAGAATAGCATATATTCAAACAAATATAATTATTATACCATTAGATAAACTACCCGCTTTTAAACTTTTTGTTTATAACGTTAATCCATATACTTCACGGTTTACTTGGCACTTGCTTTTTTGTTATAATAACTTAATAAGCAGCTATAATTAAGTAAGTACCTAAGTCGGTAATTAAGTACTTAAATAAGCGCTATTTTTTCTTATAAAACAAAGTAACTTTTCGCATCTGGCATTCAACATGTTAAAAGTAGTATTTTTTGTACAAACCTATCATATATAGGTACCTTTTTTGTGTTTTATTTTCATGTTTACGTAATTGATATCCTACTAATATTATAAATGCGAAAGTGAGTATATATATTTGTTTGTTTGTTTGTTTGTTTGTTGGCTCTTCACGCTTCAACTACTGAACCGATTTGGTATGGATATAGTTTGAGACTCGGGGAAGGACATAGGATATTATTTACCCCGAAATTCCCATGGAAAACGTTAGCGGGTATAGCTAGTTATTAATAAATGGAGCAAAAAGGTTTTTAACCGACTTTAAAAAAGGAATCTTATGTTTTTTTATGTAGTAAAAGTGTGTTAGTAAACGCGTGGACCAAGTTGGTTTTTTTTGTTGAAAAGGATATACTTTTAAGGTCCTAAATTTTTTTCAAAATCGGTTTTGCAGTTTGGTAAGGAAGTCGGTTTTTCTAAGTATCCTTTTTTTCTTAGTCTGGTGTTTGGCCGACTGCTGGGAAAAGGCCTACCTGTTCTTTCCACACGTTCCTACTTTAAGCAATCTGCTGTCGTCCACATCCAATAACTAAGAAGATAATTATATAAAAAAATAATACAATGGACACTATTAAAAACTTCTAGTCATATTTCACGTTTCATCAATATCCCAAGCTATTTGAGTGCACTTTTCAATAATATTCAATTCGACCCACATCACCGGCCCCCGTTTTTGAGACGATTAAATTTATTGGAAACTATTTTACTGGACACCAATAATGTCAAACGCAGGCCACCCTCGGAAAATTGAGAAATACTTATCAAGGAACGTTCGTTGAGTAGATTTGACGGACAATTTTTCCAAAAAAAAAATCTTATTGTATGATATTATTATAATCGCAGGCCGCTCTAGATCGGTCATTTTTAAAATCTTTGGGAGAGGCCTATGTCCAGCAGTGGACGTTATGCGGCTGAAATGATGATGATGATGATGATTATAATCGCATGTCATGAGTTTTTTTAAGTACTTACTTATATTCTAGAATTACACATTTCAGAGATGCTTAATGCAGCCTAAAGGTCATTATTAAAATAAATAAAAACGAATTGTTATTATATGTAATGCAAATGAGATTAATGGTTTATTTATGTGAGTTTGTCTCTTCCGTGATCCTACGCTTAGTCCTTTAGTCGCTCTAACGAAGATTTCTCTATGACATCCACAAGAAGGGTTGGAGTCGGAATTCTGGCCGGAAACCACACGTCCAAGACCAGAATTAGCCACACACTCGTAAGAAATAAAGAAAAGAAACATGATTTATGTGATGAACAACCTCATGTAATTAACACTCGCTCAATGGTGCTCCTGACATGTTTTTATTCCGCCGGCCCGATTGAGATCTCCACAATTAAACGACAAAAAGTCGCCGGCGACAAACGCGGAGCGGACCGGCAGAATGAATCGATATGGAACATCGGTAAAAAGTCGATTATTCCGAATATCCGTTCGTGTTTACGATTTCTCGTGTTTTTCTTTAGGTTCAGTCGAATAGAATGAGTTACCGATTGCTGTTATTAAATACGTAATTATTCTGCAAACGTAAGATAGTGTTAGATGTTCGCGAACGTAGTGGTAATAGTGATGAAATATAATGAATTTGGAAGCTTTATGTAAACTGTTCTCTAATTTAAAGTTTATTTTGCTCCATCTTACAAACTCTATCATCAGGGCTGGATTTAGGGCAGGGCAACTGGGGCTACAACCACGGGGCCTCTACAAAATAGGGGCACAATAGAGACTTCGAAAAAATTTTTAAAATTTCGACTGGTAGACCACTTTTTCTTTGATTTTTGTTAACGCTCATATGAAACTCAAATGAAAAAATGTTTCATTTTGTTTGGAAAATAATTTAGGGCCAGGGATCTCCTCTCTTTTCTGCCTCAAGGCCTCCAGGCCTCCTCCGGCTCGTTTTTCATATTTCCTAGATCTTCTACCATTCCCAAGATCTAAAATATAAAGGTGTAACCATTTCTTCTATTGTAGTGACCTTGTTTCTTTTATGTACATACATTATAGTATATAGTATTTTGACACTATATTTAGTCTGATCGCCTTCGTTGGATCGCCTACATATTTCCAGTGCTTCATAAGTGGTATTTCACCTAATGCTCCTTTAGGAAAGTACATAATTGAATGGTTTCGCAAAGTTTTAGTAGATCATAATTATGTTACCTTACCTATGTCACAGAATGAATATAAGTAGTACATACGCAAATTGCATCCCCGTTCCCCGTCCTCGCACCTCTACCTGGTTCTCGCCTTGTAAAAACGGCTGCAGCAGCCCGCTCAACACCTTCAGGACGGGGAATGACCTTAGAAGTTTCCTTTCTGTATGTATGCCTTTGTAAGAGTACATACACACACAACTTAGTACCTAGTCAAATTTAGCATTTGAACGTAGAAGACCTTTGACTCCACTGCGCAACAGGCAAATTGTTATCAGCGCTTATTCCAAAACCATTTATCTCATTACCAGTAGTAGGAACGCTGGGCTTACTATTGCTATTGCTATCTCCTTTGAGAATAGGTGCACGCCGCCGACACACGAAAATATCCGATAGCCAATCTCTTGCTTGTTTATAACTTCATGAGAGCCTAGGTACACACAGTATCTTAGTTCGGCGAACAGTCGTACATAACATAGCGAGCACAAAGTTTGGTAGCTTGCAATGTAAGCTTAAATTGTTTTTCGTGTTTGTAAGTGGCCAAAACAGTGGATTTTTCAGGATTTTTTTTATGCCTAAGGGCATCTGACATCATGCCTAAAGGCATCATCTTGATGACAACCACTCAATGATGATAGCAGGGACCAACGGCTTATACGAGTACATGCCATCCGAAGCACGGAGGAGCTAGAGAATTTTTTATGCCACTTGTGGTCATTCATCGAAGTGCGGACCACGTCCGGTGTCGCTTTACTTAGCTAAGTTATTAATGCGCACTCCCGCCAGGCCACCGAGCTCCTCAAAGCCTACATGAGTTGCTATATCTTATATCGGATATTTATTTACAGCTAGATCAATCAGCTTAGCTAAAAATCTTTTAGTACCAAACCATTCTGAAGAGCGTTCGCTACTGGAACGTGTATATATCCGATATGACCGTACCTTACCGTATCCTTTCGTCCTATAGATCCTCCAGAAGGACGATCTCTGTATTTTCTTTGACCAAAAATATGAAAAGCCGTAATTTGCACGTACCGTTCGTACATACGGTTCCCGTACACTCAAACCTTCTTACACGCAAAAACATACACTCAGTCTGTTACACTGTTGCTTGTCCTTTTAGTCCGTGTGTGTCTCAACTCTCGAGCTAACTCACGTACTCTAACAATTAACGTTTCGCGATGATCAGGCGAGATGCAGCGCACGGCTGTGCCGGCCAGCTCTTAATTACGACGCGGCGCCTTAAGGGGACGCACCGTGAAAATGGGCATTTTCTATTTCTTATTTCTCAGCGAATATCAGAAATTTAGAACTGATACTTGCTAATAGCATACTAGAACGCTTTTCTAGCATAATTGTGGTTGTGGATACATGATTAGTTAATTTTTGTAACACAAACTTGGTCGTCAAAAACACCTCTACCAAAACATATATGGTCTAATTTCTCACAAACGAGAAGGACTTCAGCTTTGAAACTTTTTATGCAGATGAGTAATTATGTAATCTTCAAAATTGTGGTTCAAATTTTTTTTTGTTGCTTTAGTTTTAATTTTAGAGCTATTTTTCTATAATTGATCAGTTTTGCGTGGCTTTAGATTTCAGTCATATAAGCCCTTTTACCTTCCTGAAAATTATTGTAATTGCCGTCTCGCTTTTTCGCGAGTGTATTTAAATAAACTGTTCTTGTTGCACAGATTTTTGACAGTTATACATCAAATTGTCAGATGGCCGATGGGCCTCGCGGAGCAAGGACGCGTCGCTCTTCACAAAAAAAATGACATTTGATTTCGTAAAATTATTGTCACAGTGTAAAATAATATCACGAATATATATGGGTCGAACAGTCTGTAAACAAACGTGCGAGTAACTTTCTTACACTGTGTCACTTGTCATAATGTCAAAGGAAGTGTCAAAGTATAGCGTGGCATAGATTGATTACCTGACAGACATGGTCGTCATAGATTTTTTTTCATACAAGTACCGTACATACAATATCGATTTATAATATTTTAGTTTTATTTAATTACCAGTTTTGTGGCAATAAATTAATTTAAAAATAGCCAAAGAAACTTATCTATAGATACTCTTCGGATTTATTTACTTTTAGATTTCGAGAAATATACACGTACATACTGTACCACTGACTGACTGGCGGACTGATTGATATGGTTTTTTGACCTGCGCCGTGCTGATAGCCATAAGGAGTGAAGCTCACTTGCTTGGTGGGGGAGCAGAGAAAGAAGGGGGGGGGGCTTTCTGCTTATCCCTCTAAACAAGCAACCAAGTGAAGCTTGAGGCCTAAGGCAGAGGTCACCTACAAGGCCGTAGGCCGAGCCACTCCCACCACGTGCTTCGTGGTTCTTTTTTTTGCAAATCAAGATGGCCGCCGAAAGCATTTTTTTGGAATCCAGGATGGCGTCTGGGCTTTAGATAATCAAACGTTTTTCGTTAGTAACGTCTCACTGGGACTTTGTAGCAGTCTGATTTTTGCATGAGGGGGTAAAGCACCCTGCGGAACTCGAAACTGGAGTCAGATTTTGGATCCAAAATGGCCGACCACACATTTTTCTTGTTTTCTTAAGTAACTGGAGCTTTTATCCATTTTATGAACTGGAAAAACATCTTAGCCTACCTCAACAGCTGCACGAAAAACCGCGGGCTGCTTGCAGCTTGCGCAACGCCTAAAGAGCTAGTACATTTGTTAAAATTGATATAAATATCGATGAATAAGTATAAAATATCGTTAGTCTATATACTATATTTGTGGCCTTAAAAAACCATAACAATATCGATAGGACTATTGATAATATTGATTACTGATAGTTTACAATAATATCGATGACAAGTAAAACTATCGACAGTTTTTAGGGTTCCGTTTTAAACAAGGAACCCTTATAGTTTCATCATGTCTGTCTGTTTGTCTGTCATCCGTCGATTTTTATTCAGAGACTATAAGTACTAAAAAAGCTATAATTTGGCATGGGTATATTAATCATGCCAAAAAACAGTGAAGTAAAATAGGGAAAATCTTATACCTTTATACGAGCAATTCTTGTATATGTATTTATTTATAAATATCTATGATCTCGAAAACGGCTCTAACGATTTCGCTGAAAATTGGTATATGGGGGTTTTTGGGGGTAAAAAATCGATCTAGATTAGTCTTATGTTGGGGAAAACGCGTGTTTTCGAGTTTCTTTCTACGCAGAATATGGTCGCTAATTTCGTCGCGCCGGCCGCCATCCGCTTAGCTCAGCGGTTAAAGATACTGACTGCTAGAAACAGTGTTATGGGTTCGAATCCCACTCGGTGACTTACTTTTGTTTTTTTTTATGTTCAAGTTTATTTATAATTTTTTATTTCGTACTGTTTTAAGACAAGTTTAAAAAAATATAGTTAATGTTTGAGATGAAACCGACCGAGCAAAGCTCGGTCACCCAGGTACTATAATATTGTAGCCCCCATGAAAGATTTTTTTTTCGACTAACCCATCGTGTAGGGTATCGTTAAATAGGTCTTTCAAAATATTTTGAGCTTGTTAACACCATTTTTTATTTAAGAATCCGTTTCTAGAATATTTGTATTTAATAAAAGTTAAAATAAAACTATCAAACCTAATAAGGATTAACGAATTTAAAAAAATCATAAAATGAAAATAAAATAAGTTTTTAGACGTTTTTGGTGGCGTAGACTTGGCTTGGCCGGACGATTTTACCATTTGGGTACAGAACCCTAAAAAGATAAAAGATCTAGTTTAACTTTAAAAAATTGGGTAAAAATAAAGGACTGAATCACCCTTTCTTGGCACTTGTTTAAAATTTTGCCCATCGTTTACAGTAGCACAACTATACTATAGACAAATCTGAATACATAAGATTGTTCTCCTAGCATTTACACTACATAGACACTCCGCAAATTCGACGTCAGTTTAAAATAAATGTAGTGCCCACAGTAGTGCCAATATACAACGTGGAAGGGATATACCCGTAATAAATTGAACCACGGGCTACACTAGAAGTATATTATCTAATTATTTTTTCAACACACTTGCTCGTAAAGTGGCTCTAATTTCATCGGTTTTAGATATATAAAGTAGGTCATAAAACACGCTTGCGTTATAAACATATTAAAAATTACTAAAAACGGCCACTTTTGACACTTTTTGTAAAGGTTTCTAAAGCTGATAGTATTTCAATGACTTTCGAGGTTCTAATGAAACTTAAGGATACTAGCTTAAAAGTTTTGCGAGGATTTCTGATAATCTCACTTACAGAAAGATAAATTATTTTTTCTGTATTTTCAGGGTCGCTAGCGCTGGTAGCAGCCCTAAAATAAAAATCAGTTTAGATATAAGTTTATTGAAAAACGTCGTGCGATATACGTGTGTATATTAGTTAAAACACTTTCAGCTCTATTACGCCCTCGCTTTCGGCTCGGGCTGGAAAATCATCACACATAAAACTTATATCATAACGTACAACTATTTTGCAATTTTAAAAATATTACTTACTTTAATATATATACTTGAATAATGCAGCTCTTTTTATATAGTTACTTATTTACCCCTTAGTAATTTAGTACAAACATGCTGACTTTTCATTGGTTTTGGAAAAAAATCTATTGTAAATAAATTCCTCTATCCATCCATATACTTAATTCAAATTTGTATATGACATAAGACAAAAAAATCGAGACCACGTAGTTACGCCCGATCAAAAACTACCGCATGACCTCGATGATCTCCGGCCGGCCGGACGGAGGCGGTGCCTGGTGGTACTTCTAATTGATCTCACGATTTTACTTTGTTTTGGAATTTTTATTTCGACTAGCTAATTAGTTTTACTAACGACCCTTATAAAGTGGCCCTTAGCTTCAAAAACAAAAAATCACTGTGTATATTTTAAAATTTAAATAAACTATTTTTGTTTTTTCTAAAGGCTGACCGGTAGACAAAGCATCAGCATTAAGTCCTTGTACGGACATGACCTTATTCAATTCTTTACAAAAACATAATATGTTACAAAAATGTAAACATATTACATTTATTTCATTACGTCATGTCTTCCATACTGTAACCTCTATATATTTTTAACTCTATCTGCATTGCGTTTAGACATTACTACAAACCTAGCGGAAAAGAACGGACAACTTTTGAATCAATTTTGACAGATTTTGAAAAATAAAAGCGTAGAGCCAAGCCTTAAACGATGCGTGCCATACAAACAGGGTTAGGAAAATGCCAGAGCTGATTATAATTAGTATTTTCATCGGAAGTCTTTTTAAGGAAATCAGATTGAAAGGGTCTAAAGACAAATAAAAACTGCGTGTTAGCAGACAAGTTATTAATGTGTACAACGTGGAAGGGACCCGTAATAAATCAAACCCTGAGATACACTAGATCACTGTTTAGTATAATGAAGTAAAAAATTACAGTCAAATTTAAAATAATTGGCCAAGTGCGTGTCGGGCCACGCGCTGTGTAGGGTTCCGTAGTTCCGAATGCCAACTTTGAGTTTATGCCACTAAAAACGTTTAAAAACTGATTATCTATTGAATTTGTATGAAATTTCTTTTTCCGAGTATATTTTATAAGTTGATCGCCTATAACTTTTTAATTTGTATATACCTACTTAGCTCTGATAGTTTTCCTTTAAACTACATTATATATACTATAGCTGTGATTTTTTTCACGTGGCCATATACAATATCCTTTTTTATTAAGTACAAATATTTTAAGGGGTGATTCAGTCCATCATTTTGAACAACTTTTCCCAATAAATGTATATCGAAATACGAAAAATATTTTTTCGGTTTTCATACAAATCGAAGTAGTCACGTGATATCATTACTATGAAAAATGAAATTTTTTTTTTCGTATTTCGATATACATTAATTGGGAAAAGTTGTTCCATATGATGGACTGAATCACCCCTTAAAATATTTGTACTTAATTAAAAAGGACAATGTATAACCGTTTAGCAGATAGAGGGGGGGGGGGACACTTACCTCCAACAAAAATTTTCACTTTAAACCCAAATATTTCAGAAACGGATCCCTAAATCCAAAAATAGTGTTAACAAGCTCACAATGTTTTTGAAAGACCTATTCAACGACACCCCACACAATGTGTTTGTCGAAAAAAAAAATATTGACTACCTCTTTACTTGTATGGCAGCTAACCTAAAAAAAAATATTTTTCCAGATTTTATTTTACGACTTTTTCGCCATGATTAATATACATATCCATGCCAAATTACAGCTTTCTAGTACTTGTAGTTTCTGAGTAGGACCGCGGACAGACAGACAGACAGACAGACAGATATGGCGAAACTATAAGGGTTCCTTGTTTACTACGGAACCCTAAAAAACGGATATTCTGTACATACGGAAGTGTGCAACTACCCGGGCAGTTTGTATGGAAAACTACAAGTTTGGTTTCGTCTAACGTTTCGAACAGGAGTTTATAATGTGTTTTCAAAGCGCGATTGTTTAAAAACCAATATAACAGACAAGTTTTTTAGTTTATGGCATGCGCCAGTAAAAATAAAGTCTCAGAAGGCGACTTAGCAAGCTAAACAAAGCTAATAAACATCATGAGATCTCTCCATCCCGTCTGGCCAGCGCGGAGAGTGTAGGCCAAACTCCTGTGGCAGCTCTGGCCAACAAGAGACAAAAAAGACCTGATGATGATAATTGGGCAGAATACAATAATATGCAGCTTTGTGTAAAGATAAATTGGCCGATCCAACCGAGACTCGGGACTGTGTTAGCGGTGCTCCGGAGTTAGCATAGATCGCAAAAAGCGAGTATCGCCGGCATCTTTCGACGCGCTTCCTCGAATAGGGCGGAGTGGCACTCATGGCGATTTTTGTAATAAAGAAATAGCATTAAAATTAACGTGAGACACATTATTAAAATGAGTTAACGGGTTACTCACGTATAGAGTTAGCTACTGCCGACATGTATCGACCTCAGACGGAGGTCTTCATCAGGGCGAATGCCTCATAGCGACATGTCGTATAGGGAAGTCAAGCATTTGGCTAAAGACGGGAGGCATAGAAAATACTCCACCGACAAGAATACAGTGGTTAAATACAATGATGAACGTTACTTACATACTTATTACGGTGTCGCAACGACTTAAGGTGGATCTTGGCCTCCGACACTAGATGGCGCCATTCCTTCGGTCTTGTAAGCGTTGCTGCCAGTCACCAACTCCGAGGCACCGCAGATCTTTCTGCATCTCGTCGGTTCATCTGTACCTGGGGCGACCAACAGTTCGGCGGACATTCGGCCAACCCAAGTTACACTCTCTTCAACGCCTGATCCTCTTCCATTCTTTCTACGTGTCCGAGCCAGCGAAGACTAGCTGCTTTCGTTTCACCGATGATATTTGGTTCGAACACTAGATCTTCAATCTCCTGGTACTTTCTGATTCTCCAGCTTCCATCTTCCCTTTGCGTTGGTCCCAGAATTTTATGAAGGATCCTCCTCTCCGCCACTAGCGATGATGAACGTTGGTGGCTTATTTTTTTTTTGTTACATTTTAAAGACTGTCATTTCATTCAAATTTTAGAGCGACGCTCTTCTCGGAGTTCTTTCTATTCTTGTAAGCCAGCCTTTTTACAATTTCGTACAATACCTTTCGTACTTTCTCCATTATTAGCTTCAGACTGTCAACAAACAAAATGGCCAACGCCAACTTGCTCAAAAATCGTACTGAAGCAATCTTTCAACCACATGAAGCAGAAAACTTGAAGCTAACAATACCAGCCGTTACTTCAAATCATGTCTTCATTAGTTCAGAACATGACTGATTCAATTAATCCATTATCCAACGTTACGTTTCGGAAATCCGCACAAAAACGGTGCGAATCGAGTATTCTTCTCGTAGTCTATGGAACGAGATACCCACGAGTATTAAGTGTATCAACTCGCACGATTATACGGCTTGCGTTTTCAAGAAATGGTGTGGGGTGCCAGTGGTAGAGAGAAATTATATAAGGTCCCTTTTAATTAACTACACATACTACAACACAACAGTTTTTTCGCATAAAATAAAAAATCCGCAGGTTAGTTTTCGAGATAACTTCACTTACAATTTTTGAAGTGAAAACTTCTTTAGGCGCGATGGGCATGCACGGAAATAAGTACTAAATCTATTGGGCGGAAAGCATTTTTAAGGAAGGGGTAAAACCATTAAACTCGGGTCGAGCCCGTTACGACACCTCTAATGCCATCCTGTCCAATGAATATTATCTCAATGTAGTAAGGTTTAAGGTTGAGATTCGCTTGTGTTTTCTTAAAGAGACATATTACAACATCTTATAGAAGATATTGCGTATTGCGTATATGTTTACTATAAGATTACGTTGTACAGTACACGCCTCTTTTACGCAAATTCATTCATAAATTCAAAATATCACCTTTCGAAGCACATTTGTTTGATACTTACGGATTTTATGCGACAAAACTGTTGTTCCACCTTAGATGAAGCAGCAGTTTAGTATTTGTAGTCAATTAAACGTTGTATTTTAATATGAAAAAGCAAGAGGTTTTATGAGATACGATGACAATGGTTGACCAGAAGAGAATGGCATTAGGTTCGCCATTTGTACGTTGCTTTTACTGTGCAATAAAATTTAAATAAATAAATGTCTAAGGGCTCTTACAGACGAGCGTATGCCCGCGACAGGTCGACGACAGGTGTCGCGGGGGAAGAGCATTAAGGGGACTATATGAACTGAAGCTTTAACGAGTGAAATGTTGGAGAATAATTGGCAAAGTGCAAGTCGGAATAGCGAACGAAGGATTCCGTACCATTACCTGTAAAAATTCATGTGTTATTTTGTTATGTTTTAGTTTTTGTTATTATAGCGGCATCAGAAATAAATCATCTGTCATACAGCCTGGTGACAGACGACAAACAGACAGTGGAGTCTTAGCAATAGAGTCCCGTTAACGAAACCCTAACAAAGGATAGAACGATAAAATACATGCACGAAATAGACCAGACCTTATTTTTATTAAAAGTATTTTTAGATTCTTAGTGTTTTTACTTGGTTTTTAATTGTTATTGCATTTAATGTAGATAAATTAGCAAAGTAAAATAAAATATGTTAAAGAAAAGAAAGCTCGTTATAATAAACAATTATTGCATTTCACATTAGTTTTCATATTAAGTAATATGCACTGGATCACTAAGATGGAATTTACTCCGCAGAAGTAGATTAAAAATAGAGTATAAGCTCCAAGACTTGAATTGTCGCAGTTCCATGCTAGTCTGGATAGAAATAACCGGCCAAGTGCAAGTCAGACTCGCGCACAAAGGGTTCCGTACCATTATCTGTATTATCATTATCACGTTTGTTGTATGTTAGCCCCACATATTTAATTTCTTTTTAGTAATTGCTGTTATAACGGCAACAGAAATACATCATCTGTGAAAATTTCAGCTATCACGGTTCTCGAGATACAGCCTAGTGACAGACAGACAGACGGGCGGACGGACGGATAGCAATTAGTAAGAAATAAATATTTTTTTCGTTGTGTGCCCTTATTTAATCTCATTAATCCGCGAGGAAAGAAAATATTATGCAGAGTCCAACCAACTTAGATATCATGCAGGGTCCAACCTACGTTCAAATTGACTAGTTAAAAGTGACATGGAGTTAATTCGATTCATTATTCAGATATTGCATATTGCAAACAATTGTAGTCCATCATTTGTTAGTGTTAAAAATATTAAAATCACTTATTTAAAGATTCTTTTAATAAATTATAATTATTATCAAAAATCCAATGATGAAATGTACTTACATTAACTTTAAAGTGATTTCAATGTTTTTATTACTAACAAATGATTAATTACAATTGTCTGGATTATCAGAATAAATGAATTAAATTGAATTAACTACAAGTCACTTTTGACAAGTCGATATGAACGTAGGTTGGACTCTGCATGATATCTCCTCTGTGCTCACGCTATAGTCTGCGCGTGCGATAGTATCTGCGGCGAGTTGCTCATTGATTCGCAAAATAAAAAGCCGAGGGTCATGAGCTGCCAGGATTAAGTTGGACATGCACTGCTTTACAGGGCGCAAGTTACAAGGTATTGGCGAAATTGTTTCATGCTCTTTGGTCATCATCATCATCATTAGGTTTTTTTATCTCAATTGCAGGTGCACGACCCTCTCTGTACTACTAGAGCCATACTTGGCCACATCAGCCAGAGTATTTGGCCAACTCTCCACGCTGGCCTGACGTGTTGGAGAGGTCCTATTGATGTTTATAAGCTTTGTTTAGCTTGTATTTCCTAAGTCGCCTTATATAACATTAATGGGAAGACTAAAAATGGTCCTATTCTACTCTGCCGGAAACCACCGGCGTCCGGAAACCACACGGCTCTTTGGTCACAGAATAATAATAATAATAAAATAAAATAACGTTTATTACTTCAAAGAGTTTGTACATACAACATTATTATTTCTAATGAGTAAAACCGAAAATAAGAGTATGTAAGAGTATCAAAGTAAACAGTTCAAAAAACCAAATTACATTTTAGAATAATATATAACATTATAACTAGATAGGTACACAACTACCAAGCAATGGAGGTAATGAGCGGGTAAATAACAATATTAATACATATGCTTGGCAAGAGATTTAGAGTACTACGAAAGACTTAAAATTTAATTATGAATGAATTTACCATGTAATTGACTTATGAATATAAATATGCTTTACATTTGTATCATTACCAACATAAAACTGTATTTATCTTAAGTAGTAGTATGAATAAGACAGTTACTAATGAATACACAATGGTACATATGTATAGCAAGCCATTTGAAAGTTTAACTTAGTATATGATGATGTTATCTAAAAAAGTTTACAAGTAATTCGGCTCGTACTTGTGCGGGATTTAATTAAAGGGTTTCTCGAACATTTATAGAAAGGTTGTAAAAAATATTATTCAAGGTGTTAACATATGAAAACTGTTTACCAGATTACATATTCTAAGTAGTAGTTTAGTAAAGGAAATTACAGGCGCTCCCAAACTAAGCAAGGCTTGTACCTTGGGAGACAAGTATTAATTATCAATAAACATATACAATATAGAAAAAGTAAAGAGTTTGTTTACTTAACATGATATGTAAGTGTGGTATGTAAGTATATGTATTTTCAGAATAATATTAAAGTCTGTTCGCGGAAAGAAGAAATAAATAAAGGGCTTTATAAGTCATTACTAATTGTGGCCGACTAACTATTTAAAAGTTAAACAATATTAAGTTTACAATTTTCAACAATTACTAACTGTACAGACCAGAACATAACAGAATGGCTCTATGCAGAACATTGGGTTCTGCATAGAGCCGCAAAACCCAAAATGCTCTGTCTGCCCCATTAGGGATAAAGACGTGATAGTATGTATGTATGTATGTACAGACCAGAATAAAACACGCAAACACATAAACGACGCTTTCCGGGACCGAATGGCCGCCGCATCCGCTCGCCCGTTCGGGCCGCAGTTGACATCAACTGCGTGACTCGTACCATGCAAAGCGACGGCCGCCATAAAGTTTGCGATTAGCCTGGTATGATGACCACAAGACCACAGAGGTCATCATAACCTCTAAAATCATAAATCGAATCTCTCGTTTCTTACACTACACTCAGCTGGTGTGTCGGCATTACCCTCGCTCGCGTAACCGCGGCGCCTGCGCCTGCGCACCGATTTATCGCAGCTATAACGTTTAATTCCGACATAATTTAATTTGAACACGCAGGCAGCCTTAATTATGATATCCCGTCTATCCGAACACTGTTGATCTGCTTGTGTTAAACAGCGGTATAATTCAGAAGATATATCTAATGACGACTACGATTTATTGAGGTATCACGAGCGTAAATTGTGCTAAAGTCGATTTGGATTTATTTATTTCGCAACTTTGAGATGTTTACGCCTTGACGTCAAAGCCTTTACGACGTGAATTAGTTAGTGCGTACTGCGTTACTTACACCGTCACTTTCATGTACCTATGTAAACCCGTAATTTATTTACGGGTTTACATAGGTACATGAAAGTGCTCCTCCCATGCTGGTCTGGGAGAAATAAAAAAAAAAAACTTAGAATGTACCAGCTGCTTCTCTTCCCATGCAGATCGTAAAAGCCGATCGAGGGAATGGGCAAAAATGCAAATCATGTTAACAGGCGATGCGGCTAGCAACCCATCACTGTAGGTATTGATTGCTTTTCCATCTTCTCGCCCACCATGACGCTAAAAGTGGCTTTTGGGTCTTGCGGCCCTGGGCTCTGCATAGAACCGCAAGACCCAAAAATGCTCTGTCTGCCCCATTAGGGATAAAGACGTGATAGTATGTATGTATGTATGTATGAAAGTGCTTAAAATAGTGCATAAAATCAAAATGACAATTTAATAGTGATGTGCCATGAAATTCCGGTAATAAGTAAATGCAAAACTAAGTACCTGTCTTACCAAGGTAAAAAAAAAAAAACAATAACTTTGAATTATGAAAAAAAAATCTCCTATTTTCCATAGAAACTCGGATCAGCTGATCGGTCAAATTGTATGGGAGGTAAAATATATGTTTCATATTTCAATACATGTTCCTTGAGGGAAGTTGTTTAGTATCATGAACTGGATTCACACCTAAAATAGTTTCAGTATATTTTGTTAAATCTTATTTATAGTTTTTTGGAGTTAAAAAGCGCTTTTCTGCAATTAAAAATCACTTTGAAATTGGATACAATAAATAACAACTGACATTATTTTGAGACTTTTAATAATTTTTTTAACAGTATCAAACTACACAAGGATTGTTTATGGTCAAATTTTATTTGAGCCATTTCGACTCGATAAAACGAAGAACAGTACCAATGAATTTATTTTTGACCCAGGAAAATACCTATTTCGCATATTAATTAGGATTAAAATGCTACCAAATGAACTAGATTAAATTCCTTGTAATCGCTCTAAATAACAGTATACAGTAGCGGTAATGAAGTCGTAATAAATCAGTGTTAATTTATTCCTAATGGCGGGTAACAATCGTGTAATCAATGATAACCAGTCGCGGCTCCGTGTCAGTGTTCCGAGAACAATTGACTTAATTTGTTACTTACGAGCAAGAATTGCTGGCGAGGAAAGTAAATAAAGTTATGTTTTGTTCTTCTTTAGTTCCGATTTGTAGGTGGTTTTCCGGTCAAGAACAGGATCATCATCAGGTATTGTAGTCTCTACTGCAGGAGCACGACCCTCTCTGTACTACCTACTAGAAACATACTTGGTCAGAGCAGCCAGAGGATTTGGCCTACACTCTCCTCGCTGGCCAGACGGGTTGGAGAGGTCTCATTGATGCTTATAAGCTTTGTTAAGCTTTTATTTCCTAAGTCGCCTTTTACGACATCCACGGGAGAACTTGAAGTGGTCCTATTCTACTCTGCCGAAAACCACTCGGCGACTACAGCTCTTGCTGTGTTTATGCCGTATGGGTTCTTACAGACGAGCGACAGTATGCGCGACAAGTGTCGCCGACGGTTGGCGAACGTCGGCGACTGTCGCGTGACACACGCCTGTCAATCTGTCACAAACTGTCAAAAACTGACGCCGATAGTCACCGACGGTCGCCTACCTGTCGTGCAACAGTTTTTGACGGTGTTTGCGACAGTCGTCGAACATCACGCTCCAAAAGCGGTACGTACTTACCTAAGACGGACGTTACTGCGTACCCGCGTTTCAGTGTCAAGCAACATTGAGCACTAACGTATAATGATAAAGTCTAATTTGGTATGACATAGAAATAGGACGTCACTATCGTATACGACTAACGTATTTTTCATGGAGTAACCCCCCTGGTGTCGCGGGCATACTGTCGCTCGTCTGTAAGAATGCTAAATGACTATGCACCTCGTCTGTAAGCACAAACATCTTATATCTCTCATGACGACGCAGCAAAGCGTGGATGACTTTTTCCACTTTTTAGACAATGAAAAAAACTTTAAGTACCGTGAAAGCGACTTAGGAAATACAAGCTAAATAAAGCATATATACATTGATGAGACCTTTCCAACACGAGAGTTTAGGCCAAATCATCTAGGTCAAGTATGGCTCTAGTAATACAGAGAGGGTCGTGCTTCTGTAGTAGAGACAAAAAGATCTGATGATGGATGATTCTCATATAATTCAAAATATATGAGGATCATAATCATCACTTCAGCCGCAGAACGTCACTACTGGACGTAGACCTAGAGTAAAAATACAGATTACAGATGACTATAGAGGTGGGTATGTACTAGATTACATAATTGTATGTAAATTACGGATTAAACTTAATATTTGCGTGTCAATGGAACGTTAATCACAAAGCAAGGATATCCAGGTATATAATAGGATTTTTATTAGTTATTGTCCTATTGTGTATCTTAGTCTATCCTTAGGTTATACGTTATTTTTTTATTTATTTACATGGCTGCGTCAAAACAATATTACTTTCAAAACGTAAAAAAACATATCTAAAGGATTTTTGCAACTGAAATACAACTTGTGACAAATTTAAAATCATGCCTAAAAGACGAAATCTTAATATATTAAACAAAGTCGTGTTAGTTACACTACTTATAACTCAAGAACGGCTGGACCGAATTAGACGAAATTCGGTAAGCTTATGGTATAGCTTGAGACCTGGATATGGGATAGTTTTTATCCCGAAATTTCGAAAGAGTAGAGCTCGCGGGCGCTGCTAGTGATCTATAAAAAGCAATATATAGTGGTATTTCATTGCACTGATATTACTTGCACCTTTTTAGATTACTTCCAAGTAACTTTTATTTTTCTTTCATTTCGCAATGCGGGCGGGAAATTACAGTTCCTATTAAGAATTACACTAAAATAAATTCGCATTCAACATTGCGTGCGAAATCCAAAGGCAATTTGTCATTTTCAATCGCTGATACGGTCGGCAGAAACAAAATTTTATACCTTATAGCCATGTACGTGTGAAAAATTCATAATTAAGTCTGCGATCTTCGGAGACAAAACTCAATACCCGACATCAGATAGCATTAAAACAAATTATCGCCGAGAAATAAACAAATACGAAAGAGCTGTAGGCGGCTGAATTATGCGTTATAATTAAAGCCTACCGTATCCTTATGGCCACTGATAGAAATAAGAATAGACACGCTATACAATGTACATGAGATTTGAGCGCTACGCAGATGTAACGTGGATCGCAGATAATGTACTCGTAGGTCGTAGATAATGTCTTCTTTTAACGTCAAAATTATTTCTTCACCTCAAAATCTTTTATTTTCATTACCTTTGATACAGGGCGGGTTTTAATTGTAATTGCTAATTATTGACATTGTGTGTATTAAGTCAAATAAATAATGTTTTTCATTACCTGTCTGATTATAGGTAGGTATTTATTGTTATAGGTAAAGGTAGCTAGCTACTCAGCGGTATAAAGGTGATTATTGCACGTTACTATTTTTTTTTTATTAGCCAGAAGTTGCATCCTTAACTGTGTTACCTCTGAGTCCGGTGCGAATTCTGCCTCAATTTTACAAAACCACTAATTTTTTTAAGTTTAAAATGTTCTATATACTCTCCAATCTCCAACTATGTTTAGGTAAATCGAAAATAAAAGGTCTTAGTAAATTATTTAATCGCTGAATGTCGGAAGTTTTACCATTGACACAACAATCGACACGAGAAGATAGTGTTATATCTTCCTTATAATTTTCATCCGCGACCAAAGCGGTTCGTGCAGTTGAATAACTCCATTTGGCGGGATCGATAAACGCGCGTTTGGACATCGATAATTATTTACCGGTAAATTGGAACGGAGTGCGATCACTCGATACCGAATCGAAACGGTTGCGTTCGTTTCGCATCACTATCTGATGGTTTGGTTTTGAGTCTTGTTGCGTGCTATTAGTCATGATCGGAGTAGCTTTTAATTAAATTATTAAAGAAATAGTGCTCTTAAAATAAGACATTGCAATGTTTTATTACCTACACTTATTTATTAAATGGTCTGGGGGAAAACATCTTGGAAATAGTTGACTGCAAATTGAATTGTTTAATTTAAATGTTTCTATAGCTTTTATTAGCAAGTGGGTAGGGATCAATACTGAACTGGGTTCCTTCCGCGTAATCTTTTCAGCAGTGGTCGTTCAGAAACGTTAGTAGTTTTTAGCTTTTGCACTAAAATAATATTTAAAAATAAATGACCTTCAATAAGAGACAAATTGAATAAAAAAAAAACAAGCTTAAGAAACTCGCTCATTTAAAAAATAATAAACGTAGTAAAAGTAACGCAATTCTTTTTTGTTCCAAAAAAGTAGATGCTTTAAGTAAGCTTTTTGCCAAGTATGAAAAGGTCCTACAGATGGGGAAAAGTTTGAAGCTTCAATATTCTGGCTAGGAAAAAAAACAGTGTCAGAAAAGAAATAATCTTTCATTACACTAAGTTTTTCTTTCTACTTTCTTAAAAACTCCAAATAAAAATAGAAAAATACGCGAGTATGTAAACTACTCTTCATTGTCGATATTTTCCGTGAGAAAGTCTTTACTTTGCGGTCGATCGGTGCGGCGGCATTTTTTTACTTAATTGGATAATTATGAATTAAACTTCTTATACTTGTTTTCAACAGTCTATTGTTTATTTCAAGGAGACATTATAAGTTTTACTATTATAAAAATTTATCATATAAAATATACTATTATCAAACAACTGTTTTTTTAAATAAGTATAGATCATAGATTTTGTTAGATAAATATTTTTTGAAGTGAAAACTTCTTTAGCAGCGTAGTGCACTTTTTTGGAATGGGTAAAAAATGTTAAACTCGCGTCAGGCAGGACACGTGACCTGATCGAAAATTCGTAAGACGGATGGAGAGTAGACAGCTGGCGCGGCGTAGGAGAGGGAGTATCCCCCTCTCTTTCTACGGCGCGGCGAAAATGTATGCCTGCGCCTGCTGTTTCGTTTAGGCGGCGCAGGGCGCTTGCGCGAATGTTCGTGTGTGTTTATGTTACAGCGTGCTACGCGCATCATGGATGGTGACAGCTGATGGCTCGACCGTCTGTGTAGTGGCCATACTGCTGTGTTTTCACTTCTGCCGGCACTCCCAGAGTGCAACCCGTCGTTTTTTTTTATAAGACATTGAATTAAAACCGTCTTGAATAAAACGGCAACTATAACATTACCGACCAAATTAAAATGACAAAGACGGATGAGATAGTGTTACGTTACTTATATGTCTACTTGATTTAAGTGGACTTAGTTTAAACCTACTTAGTAACAAAGTGAGTCCGTCCGTATTTTATATGAGACGGTATTTTGCGTTCTCCTACAAATCTTGTTTCTCTAAAGTCAAGTAAAATGTAACATTTATATACAAATAGTCATATTCGAAGAAATCTGCAGGATTAGGCCTAAGGATATATAGAGTCACTAGGGTTGACTGGTAGATAAAGCCTTTGCTGATGGCTAAGTAACTAGGCTACTTAAGTCCACCTATTACATTTGTAATACAGTTAAATAAATAAAAATCATTTTGCATAACATAGGCCTCTCTCAAGGATTTCCAAAATGACCGATCTAGAGCGGCCTGCATCCAGCGCTTTCCAGCTACTTTAGTCAGGATATCAAACGTCTGACAAAATATACTAAAACTATTTTAAGGGTGAATTCAGTCAATGATACTAAACAACTTTCCCCAAGGAACGCGTATAGAAATATGAAAAGTATGTTTTGGCCTTCCTTACAAATTGACCGATCAGTTCAGACGAAAGTCAAAAAATATTTTTTATATTTCGACATATGTTCCTTGGGGAAAGTGGTTCAGTTTTACAGACTGAATTCACCCTTAAAATAGTTTCGGTATATTTTATTACACCCTGAATAGGTAATAGGTACTTATAATATCATTGGAACAAGGTATTTTTCCACTCCAATAATAAGCTAGCCAACACATATTAGTCTACATATTTTCACATAAATATATAACATTCCTACTCATTTCTGCCTCCAACATGGTCGCTCTTAATTAAATATTGAGCCATATATATAAAATTTGTATGGGATTCCGTAGTAACGACAGTTGTTGGAACATTGACGTCCTTTTTCGAATCTGGTATAAATGTGATTGCTAACACGTGTAATTCTATATAAAGGTTGCGTGCGCCGTCTATACGCACTGAATAGGGGTACGAACCTAGTGCTAGCTAAGCGATAGAGGCGTAGCTATGTCCTAGAATGTATTCATTGGAAATCATCACGTGATGTGAATTGAATATGCAACGTGGAAGATACATAGCCGTAATAAATCGAACCACGGGGTATACTAGATCACTTTAATATAATGATAATAAATAAAAACAAAAAGGAATACGTTCCTATTCAAATTGCCCGGGCGGCTGCACACTTTTGTATGGAAATGCCAAATTTTGATTTTTGTTTCAGACTTTTATTTTAATTTCTGCTTCTCTAGGTGCTTCTCTTACCGAGCTGATCGTAGAACCGATCGAGGGAATGGGCAAATCCAATTACTTTTTTACCTTATTGCCCACCATGACGCTTATAATGGCATTCGAATCTTGCGCCCATGGACTCTGGATCTGTTTAGTGCCGCAAGACGCAATATACTGCCTGCCCTATTAGAAATTAATATATGTATAGCTTGGACTGGATATCAGCCGTTTAAAGTAGCTTAGCCTTCAATATAATCCACTTAGCATCACTCCAGCGACATTTTTTTACCGCCTGCAATTAGACGACGTACTATCTACTTAATTTGTAAAGAGCGTGAGTACAAGTTTATTATAAAATTACATAGTGCATAGTCATACTAAGATTATGGTAACGACTGTTGGTAGTGGTCGTTTGAGGGAAATGTCTGCAATGAATCAAATGTTAAACGGTCAGCTGCCGAGCGACAAAAAATTTGATTATTAAAAAAAATATCTTTTATTTTTTACAATACTTAAGTTTAACTTATTGAAAACTTCATAAATATTTTTAACAAAAACTAGCAATATCAGGAATCCTCAACTTACCTATTCGTTTACACTATGTAATACTTTTATTGATTCTGGAACTACACACCTTTTTTATTTTATTTTAATTTGTAATTAAATTAAGGTACTAACTTTTTCAAAACTGAAAACCGACTATAACACCAACCTACCTACACAATGATTGATTTTGATAAAATTCTTCTAACAAAAATATTTTCCAAATCGGTCCACGCGTCTTCGAGTACTAATCATGGAATATACAGAAAAAAGGTTTAAAAAAATATTCCGACGAATTGATCACCTTTTCCTTTTTTTGAAATCGGTTAAAAAGTAACAAATAAGTGACTAAGAGTTGTTCCACTACAGGGCAAGGACTTCCCCTTTTTTCCCTTCCACGATTTTCTATCCTTGGTCTTCACAATAGATCAAACCTGATTTCAAAAAGCATGCTTATCGCTACTACTGCAAATTTTCTAGACAACCCATATGGTTATCTAGAAAATTTTTCAGATAACCATATGTCAATAACTTTAAATTGGAGAGGGTACAAAATTACCGACGATGGAATAAGTGTACATAATATAAGTATATTAGGTATACCTTTCTTAATTTACATCATTCAAAGTATATATGTAAATAAATAAGCCTATCTCAAAGTTCTATATAATACAATATGTTCTATTGTTTTTGTATGTAATTGTGTTTTTGTACAATAAAGTTATTACAAACAAACAAACAATATTCCTATGACTACTTACGGTCTTACCTATTAATCTAGTCGTCTCACATAAAGTTAAACTATTTGAAACAGCAAGGATGTCTAAAAATGGAATCTAATCGTTCTATAAATTACAATTATCGTCACACTATCTACATCCTAACGACTTTTCAACATTAAAGTGCAGCCAATTTCTATTTATTTGATCGTTAATAAAAATGTAATGTTTTTTACTAGAGGCAACACCTCTAATAAACCATAGAGTATTTTTTTTTCTTTTCGTTAGGATCGACCATAAAACTTATCGAATCAGATAAATCATTTTAAAACGTATAACTGCGGCTCGACATGCAAATGTGGTCTTACTCGTTGATAAAATTTGCGATAAGAATAAAAAGGGGTAGAAAAGGTTCTAGTATGGCCACACACAGAAAATGCCGCTCTTTTAAAGTTATATTTTTAAGGTAAGTGTACCTATTACCGTAAAGTTGAGTTATAGAAACATCGGGGTAAGCGGCTCAAAATTTTATAAATCTTATTGTTTTAAATTTAAAATAGCCTTTTCGTTTATTCAGTGAAATAGAAGGCGGACTAAATAATAGTTAAAAACAAACACAGAGAAGTAAGAATCTCAAAACTACAACAAAAAATATTTACCAATAAACTACTAACTTATTGGTAAATATTTTTTTTTGTACTTGTCTACCATACCACCTAAGTAGTCAGTAGTAGTAGTACCATGTTTAGAACTTACTAAGATACTGTAACATAAAGACAAGTTTCACACGTTTTGGTGAAGCAAATACTAGATGCTGGAGTTCAAAGCCTTAAAATAAAAAGTGTGTTTCTATTATCTTCCTTCTAATCGCAGTCACAGTGTCGTGTTCGAGCAAAACGATAATTAATTAACCCATCATTATCTGTTTTCTTGCTATCTCTGCAGAATTTCACATCCCACTTCTTAACACCGTTCATTGTTATCATTGGCCATCGCAAAAAGTGGTATCGCGCCGACAAAAGCCGATACAGTAACATAGCTGCGCAGGAATCCGACTGAACCCTCGCTCATTAACGCTTCGCCTTCACCGACAACTTATGGATCTAAAATCTTATAACCCCATGCCTCAATCTCGAAAGAAAAATCTATTCTCTCTATACACAGTTGAAATTTGAACGATCGTGATTCGATTTATTTAATTAAGCAAAGACGTAACTGCTGTTGGACTAATTTTCACAGCAAACCAGACCTTATCATCAAGTGTTAATTACCAATATGTATCGCTTCGTTACTTCACTTGTATCATTCCAATTTTAATTTAAATCGCTCTGCTCGTCTCACAACGTGTTAAAAGCCGTTCCGTTTTCAAACGAAAGAGAATTTTATTCTTTTTGAATTAGAAACTTTTTCGCGGGTTTGGTGTGAGTTTATAAATTGTCTCTGGTCTGCTAGGGTTGTGCTCGATGCGCGATTAGCGTTTTTGCGTCCGCGGCGTAATTAGGGCCGATCGGCGCGGCGCGTATGAAGACATAAATAAAACGAGATGGACAGAATTAGCGGCTCAGTGCTTGCCGCTGAAATTTCGCTCGATCGCTGCCTCCGATCGGGCTACTAAATATAATTAACACATTATTTAAAGTTGTTAATTATAAAGTAATAAGCAGTTTACTTAAAAGAGAAATGATAAACGTATGCCATCACCGCTAACACTGACATTTTGAGAAGACTGATTAAAATATTTATCGTTACTTATTTACTTGTACTCGTACAAGCAAGTGAAGTTAGCAGTGTATAGACAGATTGGCGTTTGATATACATTGATAAATTTTTCACAGTTCGAGGCAATTTTGTAGGACACGTTAGAGTAATTTGTTAGCAGACAGAGACCAGGGGAGCATTTTTTTGATCACTTGTCACATTATGTTACGAATGGTTTGCGCGAGAGTTTTCAAACGGGCGCATTTTTTTAATCGGTCGAATGCGAAGGATTTGCCACAAGATGAGAGACTCCATTCCGATTCACGCTATTTTTTATTCATGGTATAATTTTTTTAGAAAAACACAAATTTTCGAAGTTTTTACGCTAACACAGCGGTTTCAAAAATCCGACCAAATGGTATTTAGTTTTGGTTCTGTGTTTCAGTGAGCTCCTCAATTAAAAATAGCACTTCAGTGCTGCTAGACCCAAAGGCCAGTTTTAGCGTGATAGTACGAGAAAATGGAAAAGCTTCCTAGACAACTGGACCAAAAGCGCTATAACTACCATTCTCAACGTGGTATTCGTATAAATATATGTACATACAATATTGTATTTCTAAGAAAGGTGTAATTACCTATCCCAGCCAATTCACACTTCCACAACAATAAATCAGCGCATGCATGCATGCATAAGTGATGCAATTATGCACAATCGGAAATCAACACGGACCCGCGGTCGCGGTACAAACTAATGCTATTACAGACATAGAGACGCAACGCAACCAGCGTTGCGTCGACGCTGCGTCGTTTTCCATATATATTTTGTGACATGTCATATTGCATTGCGTCGTCGCACGCGATTTTTCAGACCTACAGACGAGATACGAACACTTGTACTCACGACGTCGCAGCATTGTGACAACAATGCGTTGATCCGTTGCGACGACACACTGTATTTCAGCACTTTCTATGTGTCTTATTCCTGTCATATCTAGCTGGTGTCTTAATAAAAACTAAATATTTTCTTTCTTCATCTATCTCACTCATGGTGGGATCGGCAGAGCATGTAAAGTAGCATCCATTTTTTAACCTACTTCGAAAAAGGAGGAGGTTATCAATTCGCCGGAATCTTTTATGTGTGTTTACAGATTACTCGAAGACGCCTAGACTTGTCAGGTCCCTTTGAAATTTAAAAAAAATCGGTTTGATAGTTTGGTGATGTAGGTTTTTAGTTTTGAAAAATTATACTCTATTCATCTTCATTTTAACTGTTACATCTTTACTAGTCATATCCCGATTCACTGTATCCACGTTTTCTTTGGCTTTCCTCTATATCTATTCCTGTGTCATGTTTAGAACTTTTCAAAGAACGTTGTCTCTGTCTACCACATACTCGTTAAACTAACTTCTGTGCAATCTGTAGTTTATGGCAGTTGCTCCACGAAAAAATGGCGCATAAATAAGTTTCTTGTACTTCCAGTAAGTAGGTGTATGCAAAGCAGCTGATATTGGTCGTGGTGCAATAGAAATGCGCAATTAGCCGCAGTTGCGTCCTCACTGTAATGTGACCAAATTTTTTTCTGCATCATAAGCCTTCTTTTCCACGACCTTCGTGGCGAAACGGTTTAAAGGCTAGTCTGCTGTTCTGGAGGTTTTGAGTTTTGTCTATGGCCAGGGAAAGTTGGCTTGGCAAAAATGGCCCTTTTTAAATTTTCTTGGGTCTTGGGGACACCCGACATCAAGAACTATTTAAACGGGGTATCTCAGCACATCCTTTGGCTTTTGCCGTTGTATGAACTCTAAATAACCTATATTTTTTATGAATCCACGAATTACTAGACAAATTTCTTGTATCTATCATAACATAAAAGTTTCTTTCGGCGTATCTTCGCAGCGATAGTTCCGAAAAGCTAGTATTTTTATATTTTAAGCCTTTTACACAGTTAATATAAATAGTACCTGGGCGACCGAGCTTTGCTCGGTTACATCTCAAACATTAACAAAAATTTTTTAAACTTGTCTAAAAACAATGCAAAATAAAAAAATATATATAAACTTTAACATAAAAAAAAAACAAAAGTAAGTCACCGAGTGGGATTCGAACCCGTAACACTCTTTCTAGCGGTCGCTATCCTTAACCGCTGAGCTAAAAACAAGGCGGTCGGCGCGACGAAATTAGCGACCATATTCTGCGTGGAAAGAAAAACGAATGAAAACTCGAAAACACGTGTTTTTCCAAACATAAGACTAATCTAGATCGATTGTTTATCCCCAAAAACCCCCATATACCAATTTTCAGCGAAATCGTTAGAGCCGTTTTCGAGATCACAGAAATTCATAAATATATAAATAAATAAATATACAAGAATTGCTCGTTTAAAGGTATAAGATTAGGTACATACAGAACGGTATCTCTTATGGTCCCACGCAATACGCGGCCCCGTTCCCCGTCCTTACACCTCTCCCCCGTTCTCGCCTTGTCGAGGCAGGCGCCTGGCCGCCTCGACAAGGCTGCTGGCGACCACCCCAAAAACAAGGCCAGGAGACGTATTTTTGGAATCACTTGTCACATTACGAAGGGTTTGCGCGAGCGTT
Source organism: Acrobasis consociella (assembly GCA_963555685.1). NCBI lineage: Eukaryota > Metazoa > Arthropoda > Insecta > Lepidoptera > Pyralidae > Acrobasis > Acrobasis consociella. The sequence continues at coordinate 2,128,406 of OY743112.1, forward strand.
TCCAAACGGGCGCATTTTTGAACCGGTAGTTTGCGAAGAATTTGCAACGAGTGGTCTTGACCACTCGTAATTTGGACATTTGTAGCGTAGATATGTCATCGAAACCAATCATGGGAAATCCGTTCCATTTCACGTTGCTTTTTTATTTATGTTCGAATTTTAAGAAAAGCATAGACAAATTATCGATGTTTTCTGCGTAAAATAATATTGTTTTTCGCTGACACGACGGTTTCAAAAATACGATCAATTTGTATTTTACGCGAGCGGTAAGTTGAAAAACTACACGTTTTGTGTTTCGCTGAATCCCTCAATGAAAAATAGCATTCCTGAACTGAGAAGAGGTGCGAGGACGGGGAACGGGGACGGATATTGCGCGGGACCTTAGGAGATTCGTTCTTTATGTAATACCCAAATTAAGTCTGTGCCTTTGATAAGATATAATTCTTTCCTACATTGTTACCTTATGCAATAGTCTCAGTCTAAACAGTTAACGACATGGTCACACTAAAACAACAAGTAAACTATGTATGCAAATTGGCATTGCAAAGAGTATGACCGGATTCCTATAATATGCCACCAGTCCACTGGGTAATGCCGAACCGGGGAACTCCACTCGGATCGTATTCAATCAGAACTTCGATCGAAACTTCATTTATCACCGACCAAAACTGATTTTTTACACAAAAGTATTTATGCAATGGCCCCTGAACTATATAACGAACTACCCACACAAATAAGACGGTGCAGTGAAATTAATAAATTTAAACGCTTATTTTTTGACTTTTTAGTAAATAAAGCATATTATTCCATAGATAAATACTTGTGTGATAAAAAAAAACAATTCAAAAATAATTGACTATACGTAACAATTAATTATGTAAACTAACATGACATTTAGTTAGGTGTTTGTATTATTAGCAAAATTACTCTTATATCTCAACTGACTTCTAATCTGTAGACATTTCAACACTTTTTTATATATATTTTTTTTCTTTTACTGTAACTTATAAACATTTATTTAACCTAAAAGTAAATGTTAGTAGAAATCTTTGTGACAGCATGTATTAACAAACAATTTATATGACTTTGTATGCCTAACGGCGCAACACAGTGATACTTAATTTTTATGTACCTAACACCCATTGTACCTGTGATTGACAAAATAAATGATTATGATCAGTTTTTGTTAAGCGAGTGGGAATTCGTACCATGCCTTATCTATGCACAATTTTTATTTTTTTATTAAAACTTCGTTTTACCAAAAATTAATTTGTATAAATGTTGAAACATTATCAGTGAAACATATTAACAGATTATTCGAAACAAAAGTCTAAATGAAATCTGTTCAAATTCAATTCAATTTAATTACCGATTAAAATTAAAATTGTTTTTTGTGCTGGAATTAATAATAATACGATGGCATCAATAACATTAGATTAACTTTGTTTTCACTTACATACATCTGTAATACCAAGTTTAGAAGCATATTCAAGCGCATAAAATTAATCCATCAAAACAATATTCAAATAGGCGGTGCTGCATCTTTTACTGCCAACATTGATACTGATGACCAAGTAGCTTTCAGTATATCCACGGGAGTCGTAGGTGCAGTAAACCAGCAATCCCCACCACCTACATCGCAGTGCCGCTATGGGCGCAAAGGTTGACACACTAAAGTAAACGGCGCTTACATTAGTGTGTCTCGAGGCGACATCGTGTACTGCACTGACGAAGACCTCCGAATGTAGTCGAAACCTGCTTCATCAATATCATCATCAGGTTTTTGTCTCCACTGCAGGAGCACGAGAAACGAGAAACCTGCTTAATTCATGCTAATAATGATCAAGTAGCTATTGTACTACGCTGACGTCAAGTCGTTCTACACGGTGAAACTTCCATAAAATATTAACTAAGTATACATAGTTCGCTGACTACGGATCATATAATCGCAGTGGACTCACCCCCCACCGCCCATATTTCACTGTTCCCGTGGTCACGCCTTAGCGGTCGTATTTTAATCAAATAAACGTTTTTTCAATCGACTGATTAAACCCGATTGATTCCAAAACGAGTTCGTTAATTAATACGTCAATTTTAAATATGCCAGTTGCGATGTAGATGTTTGATCGTTCAATTTAAAATATAAATACTGGGTCAAACAAACTATATAAATAAATATAAAGGGACAAATTACACTGATTGAGCTAGCCCCAAAGTAAGTTCGAGACTTGTGTTATGGGACACTAACTCAACGATACTATAAGTATTTTATAACAAATACATATATAGATAAACATCCAAGACCCAGGGTGAATTCAGTCTATGATACTTAATAACTTTTTTCAAGGAACATAAAGCGAGACACGAAAAATAATTGGCTTTACCAGTTGACCGATCGTCTGTTGCAATTTTCTATGGGAAGTATTTACGCCATGTCTGTCTGTCTGCCTGTCCGCAATTCTACTCAAGAGACCAAGTACTAGAAAGCTGTAATTTAGCATGGATATTTACAATAATCATGCCAACAAAGTGGTAAACAAGAATAATAAAAAAAAATTTTTTTTTAGTAGCTCCCATACATGTATAGTATAGTTGGCTTTTCTTGCCCCATCGTATCGTTGAATAGGTCTGTCAAAAATATTGTAAGCTTGTTAACACCATTTTTCGATGTAGGGGTCTGTTTCTGAAATATTTGGTTTTATATCGCAAAATATTGTTAGAATCAACCCCGTATAAAAAAATTAAATTCATATTTAAAAATAAAAAAATTTATTCTGTAATAAATCTTTTATTTATACTTAGCTTAAACTTATATTTATTTAAAAGACAGAGTATCATTAAGTTAGTATCCCATGCTTAAATATTTATTTATGTATATTTTGACCACATTGCAAATCTTCATAAGCTTGTTATTCAATAAGTAGGAACTTAACTAACAAGTAGAAATCACAGTCTGGTAATAACGGTCCCCGCCAGTGCGAAGCAGTTTCTAAGTAACTTCGTTATTTGCCCGCCACAATGTTTATTATATAGAATATGAATAACATTTTATGTTTATATGTCACGGAAACAAGCTATTTATTAGCTAGCTTGTTAAAGCCTGCTGCAGACTGTTGTGTTTTTAACGATCAAAATAATCGTATGTACTTTTTAAATATTTTTTAAACTATTTTGTTTGGGAATCTGTGATAATTTTGTTTAATGCCTACGTGGCATGCGTACTTGCTATCTGGTATATTATGATAAGTATTTGTTCAATATTTTATAAGTAGAAAGGCAAATCTTTCAAACATTTGTGATAGAGATAATTCCAGCCTTTGAAACTTTGTTTATTTGTCAGTGGAAGTGGTCACACCAGTGTCAGATTTTTTAAGCTGCCTAAAAGCATCTCACAAAGGTTGATTACTGACGTGCAAAGAAAACAGCCTTTGCAACCGACATATTTTAACACTAGTGTCACCAAATTGATAGCTTGTACATACCTACAAAACATGGTCGATAAATGGAATTTGTGTATCACACAGGACAAAAACGATGCGGTTTTATCGCTGTATGCGGTAGGCTTTAGGTACTTAACACATTTAAATAAACACAAAAACTTTAATAATATTCACTTGTCATTGTTGAATATTTTAGGTTCCGTAAGAATCGGCGAAGCGTTTCTAAGCAACTATTTATTAAATATTGTGGCTCATTTGAATAGTAAATTATTAGTTGCAAGTATTTATTATAAAAGCTATTAAAATAGAAATTCAACGTTTTCTAGGTAATTATTAATTAATTAAGTATAAGCATGCGTTAATAAATTAAATATAGCTTGTAATTATGAGATGAGGACTTGTTTATAATCACACATTAACTACAATTAGTGTGCGGTTAGCCGCGAGTCATAGTTGTTCAAGCATTGCCCTTGGCTACGCGATAGGCCGTACGAAACAACTTTTTTGCCAGTTTATACCTTTTCCGGTACAATGTACAAAGGACAATGGCATTTTACTTGTTAACCCACAACGCAAACAAGTAATTATTAAAAACATATTAAGCTATTGCATAGCTTCTATCGCGGGCCTTGAGCGCGGGGACCGAATCCAGAAATTCCGTAACGAAAAAACCTCACGCTCCCGGTTGCCGCTTCGTCTCCGTCGTCCGTTTGCGACGTTGCCGTCCTTCCTTGTTTGCAATAGCTTTACCGCGGCAGTCCCCGAGTGCCACACGTCTTTTTTTTTAAACAAACTTTTATCTTACGACTCTCCTCACGAATCAACGAGCCCAAACTTGATGGAATTGCGTCGTTCCATTACAGAGTTTATATGGCCATCCTCCGCCTCCATCATCAGATCAGCTGCATGATAGTATACCTAATATTGCATCGTCGCGCGATATACCTGTAGTGTATGCGTGTATACAGTGGCGGACGGGGCGCCTAAAAGACTAAACACCCAACACAGTTCGCAAATCACTACTATTTTGAAGTTTTTGAAGTTTGAAGTTTGCCGCAAATAAATATGACTGTCCACTTTTAACATTTCACATATTGTCCATGAGAATGAGCATTTATAACATTACACTGCACCAATTTCATATAAACTCCACTAGAATCAATTTGCAAAACCCCGTTTATTTCCCGCCAAAAACTTAGTATATAGGTATATGATAATCGTCATTTATTTTTTAGATCTCGTTGAACTGTTATTAGGTGAGGACATTGCTCCGCCGACCACAATAGTACGTGGTAATTAGTGCTGTAATGGCGGATAAATATCAGTGATCGGTCACCGGTGACCGCGTGCCGGAGCTGTGAAATGGAACAGGTATCGCACGTGACTCACATTGCAATCTCTATTATTGCGGGATAAAATTGTGAAATGTTTCAATTTTTTCGAAAAACTTTTTTCATTTGATGATCTCTGTAGCCTAGTGGTATTCATGCCACGCTGTCATACCGAGTTTGATCCCCGGATAGGTCAAGATGGAAAGTGATCTTTTTCAGATTGCCCTGGTCTTGGGTGTTTATCTTATACGTATTTGTTATAAAATATAAGTAGTATCGTTGAGTTAGTATCCCATAACACAAGTCTCGAACTTACTTTGGGACTAGCTCAATCTGTGTAAATTGTCCGTATATATTTATTTATTTATTATTTATTGCTTTATGTTTTAAAATACGTGTCTTCCACGGTCTAAGAAGATAGAAAAACGCAGAATGCTCTCCAACTGCTTGTGTTCCCCTGTAAATCGTAAAAGCCAATCGAGAGAGAGAAACCTTCAGTGCAATTCTGGTATTTATCTCGAACAATAAATATTTTTTCAAAATTAAAAACCGACTTAACCCCTTGACTACTCAACCGATTTTGATATAATTTCTATGAGACCAAATGACAAGACAAGCCTTTTCAAATAAAAAAATATTTTTCCAAATTTAAAGACCTCTGGACCAGGTATCTCTGAATGAAGCATGCCGTGTGGTTTCCGGCAGAAAAGAATAGGGCTACTATAAGTCCTCCCGTGGAAGTCGTATGAAGGCGACTTAGGAAATACAAGCTAAATAAAGATTATAAACATCAGTGAGCCCTCTTTAACCCGCCTGGCCAGCGTGGAGAGTGTGGGCTGCTCTGGCCAAGTATGGCTCTGGTAGTACAGAGAGAGTCGTGCTCCTGCAGTGGAGACAAAAAGACCTGATGATGATATTATAATCGACGGTAACAGCTATATACTTCATTGTTAAGACTTACATTTAAATTTTGTAACTCTTGCAAAAAACTTGTTTGTAAAACTTGTTCCTGAAGTGAGTAAGTAAGTAGCAAATAAGTAAATGAAGCCAATGACTGAAACAAACTAAAGCACCGGTATGCGCTAATGAAATTGTTGGCAAAGTTGACAAAAACTACGTTCGCGGCCGTAATTTAGGTGAGGTGTCGTGACGAGGCGTAGTAAATCATTGGAGCATAAATATAAAAAGTATAGTGACGGAATTGGTTTCCTGTTTCTATTTCTTACATACATATATACTAACACGTCTTTCCCCTAATGAGGTAGACAGAGCATTTTAAATCTTGCAGACAGAGCCTAGGGCCACTTTTAGCATGAAGGCGGGCGAGATATGGGAAAAGAAATCAAAATAGTGATGGGTTGCTAACCGCATCACCTAACATGATACACATTTTCGCCCAATTTCTTGATCGACTTTTACTACTCGTACTTGCTTGTTATTGAGAGAAACAGCTGGTACTGTCCATCTGTCCGTCTGTCTGTCACCAGGCTGTATCTCAAGAACCGAGATAGCTAGTTTGTTTGTTTGTTTGTTTGTAGTTGAAATTTTCACAAATTATTATTTCTGTTGCCGCTTTAACAACAAATAGGTATTAAAAAAAAATTTAAGGCGGGCTCCCATACAACAAACGCAATTTTTTATAGATAATGGTACGGAACCCTTAGTGCGCGAATCCGATTCGCACTTGGCCGGTTATTTATATATGTTGACCGATTACTGAAATACGCCTGGTCCATGCGTCTTCGTAAATTTGGAAAAAAGAAATTTTATTGGATAGCGCATACTTGTCAGGTGGTCTCATAGAAATATATCAAAATCGGTTGAGCAGTTTGGGGGTGAAGTAGGTACCTATTTAGTTTTGAAAAATTATTGTATTTATGTGCGTAGTAGAAGAATTATCCAAATCGGTCCAGGCGTCTTCCAATAATCGGTAAACATTTGGTGAACATACATAAAAAAAACAACCAATTGATAACCCCTTCTTTTTTGGAAGTCCGTTAACACGTTGAACGCCTACGGGAAAAAGCATGTTGTTCCGTTTATGCTGTTTCCGTTGCGCTTTTTCCCGTGTTCGTTCAACGTGCGACCACAAGACTATTCCCAAATTGTAAATTCGTCTTTATTCCCCGTTAGAGATGTTATTATCGAGTCGAAAACTATGAGGGATTATTGATAAACACAGGCTAGTGTATGTATGTAGAGGTATATAGATACATAAATACCTGACATTTGAAATAATTTATTAGACCACACAGGATTAGATAAGGAAAAATTCTAATTTAATGAAATTAACACAGTGAAAGATAATATTCATATCAAGAGCTAAAAAACATTTCACATCGGAATAAGAATCGATGTTTTATTCAGATCGGCTAATGGAAGTTATTGAAATAAAGGTTCGAATGAAACTAGATCATACCTGGCACAACATTCCACTTGAACCCACTGGTATGTTTCAGTATCCTGTTTATAGATTCTGAAATGGAAAAAACTACTCAAAATTAATTTAAATTATAAGAAAAATAAAGAGCAACATGCGTCTTCTAAAATTCTTATGTTCCAATTTCTTTACTATTTATTTTTTACAAAAAAAATAAGTAAGTTGTACTTATAGTTCTTTTTTGTTCACTGAGCGCCTTCAATAGCAGCGATTGGTCTGACACTATCACTGTCAAAACATCATTATCATCATCGTCAGCTATCTAAAATGGCACCACTGATATTAAGAATAGTTTACTAACCATTCAAACAAAAACCGTTCGTTTCATGACTCCGGCCTTAAAATGATGCTTTTGATCCTAAGCTAGCTCATACATTAAAATACTAAAGGGAATCCTGTACTGTGTTACAGGAGAATGAGAATGTAAAGTAAATTAATTATAATATTTCATTTGTTATACTTATTTTTTTTTTAGTTTGTAAGCTTCTCCTCTGATAATTGTTTCTTTGTAGATACACACATGTTTTGGATAGCATTTTTTTTTGTGTTTATCATGTTATTTTCTGTGCATTTTTGTAATAGTTGTAATCTGTTTTGTGTGATAATAAAATAAAATTAAATAAAAAACAAAAAAGAATTGCCCCACTGTTCAGCTAGGCTAAAGCCTCCTTTCTGCGCCATCTTCTTCTTTCTTCTTCTTTTGTTCTGGCCGTTGAATCCAGTTCTTTCCAGCAATTTGTCATTCTTGGAAAGAACTGGATATTCACCTTTATCTACATACTTACTACTAGACATAAAGGTGAATATCGTTTGACATTGAAAGTACGTCGTACGTGCGTCGCTAAGAGAATCAAACTAAGGGATCGAAGTGGAACCTTTCATTTGGCTCCTGCCACCCACCTTTATAAATAAACCCTTCATTTAAAGCCTAATATATGGCATTAGAGTCGTATGCTTTAGAAACTATCCGGTTTGTTGCAAATTGAAATGCTATTAGTAGTATTTAGCTCGACACAGGACAATTACCAATGCGCCTTCTGTTTGAGATATAAGATATAATTAAAGACCATTTAATTAAAACGAGGATAATTAAATATAACTAAATAGGTTCAATCAACAGCTGTTTGTTTGTTACAACTTTAGCATGCCTGGTTTTGAGTGTAAGTGGCCAATACTTACTGGTGCCAGATTTCTCAAGCTGCCTATAGACTATAGACATAGCTTGACGCCTTCCATTTAAATACGAACCATGGCCGGGATACAAAAGTTTTTCGGGAAAATAGTAAATGGACATTTTTATGTGCGTTGCGTCGATATCATCAGGTTTTTCTTGTCTCCACTGCAGGAGCACAACCCTCTCCGACCACCAGAGCCATACTTGGTCAGAGCAACCAGAGGACTAGGCCTACACTCTCCTCGCTGGCCAGACGGGTTGGAGAGGTCTCATTGATGTTTATAAGCTTTGTTTATCTGGTATTTCCTAAGTCGCCTTCTATGACATCCACCGGACGACTTGGAGTGGTCCTATTCTACTCTGCCGGAAACCACACGGCATCGATATACTTAGGTTATAATTATTGCTAGTAATAAATACGTTTGTATGGAACTCGATGGGAATCGGCTTCTAAGCACTAAGTAGGCCCTTTGCCCATTTCGGTGGATGTGAAGTCCTCCCATCTGGTCGGGGTCATTCTAGCGTAACCATCCCGCGATTACCAATTAAGGATCATAACTCAACAATATAGCAATTAAATAGAACGAGCTGCTTATTTAACTAATTGCAACTGATTTTCATAAAAATTACGATTCTGTAACAGTTTGAACGATAGATTTCTATAGAGATGATATAACGACACGGGATTCGTTTTATGCAAGTCCACAAAGAAACAATTTTTATAAAGTAATTAAGTAACAAAGTGTAAAAAAGATCACTAGGGGTGAAAGGAAAAAAATATTCCTCACTAGAGTTGTAATCAGAACACAGTACTGAACTTTCGATTTAAATTACGGATTAGAAAAATATCTACTATAACAAAATGTTTCTACCCGGAACATAAAGTGTATAAATAAACACTGTAACTCTCAATCAATCTGCTGTGCCTTACTGTAGGTCATTGATTAACAGTTACACTGACATGGTTTGGGCTTATTTTATGAATTAAATAAATAATTGCACACTTTAATTAATTCGCGAGATCTAAGCCAAGGTATTAGCAACTCTATACAATTCCCAATGCGTCGCGGGGCGATGCGCCAGCCGTTACAACCAGTCCGGTTAGTTTTTGTCGTACGAAGCCGAGCTAGCGGTCAGCGGGTGGCGAAAACGCTACCGCTTGTGGATTGGGCTGACAATTGGGCTTTTGAGATAAGTAGTGCAACAACACAACTTTTATTTTATGAATTGGTAAATAAATAAATAAAAATATTTAAAAAAAGACTAGGTTAGAATCGGACTCTAGCACGAAGGGTTGCATACCAGTATCTATATAAAATAACGTTTCTTGTATGGGAGCCCCACTTAAATATTTTTTTATTCTGTTTAAAGTATTTGTTGTTATCGGCAACAGAAATACATCATCTGTGAAAATTTCAACTGTCTAGCTATCACGTTCATGAGATACAGCCTGGTGACATAAAGACGGATAGACGGATACACGGACGGACAGACGGAGCGGAGTGTTTGTTATAAAGTCCCGTTTTTACCCTTCGGGTACGGAATCCTAAAATGCAGAAGCCACAGAACTTTTTTACCACTTTTTATCTGATAACCTTTCTCTAGGCACCTAAAGTAAGTACATTCATTACTCGTAACTCAACATCTCAACGTCTAGCAATAATAATAATGCCAAAGTGTTTATAAAAGTAGCCTTTGGGTGATGCGGCCTAATCCTCTGGCCGCTCTGACCATCTTGTATCATCTTCAAGGTCTCCACTGCAAAAGGCCGCAAATCCAGATTCTCCCAAAACTTCAACAGAGCGCCTCATAGCTCATTGGCGTCGATATACAACATGCGGGGACTTTCCGTATGCGGACAAGCTGACCAATGAAAGCCATAAATCGATACAGTGGTCGTTACGGCAACTGTAGTTATACTCTAATCCTGTATATTACCTGTACATTACTCTATGGCATACGTTTTAGAAATCCGCACCCAGAATGCATGCCAGAACGAGCAATGAAAATGACCCTTAATATCTGCAATAATCGCTTATAACTTGGCCCACACGAAAACCCTAATGGTATACTTTTTGTTTATTAACATTTAATTAGAAGATAAAGTTGTACTAACCTTAAATACACTTTCATAGGAACTCATTAGTTATCTCGAATTGTAGGCTAGCATTATGCATACAGGTTCTGTAACTTCGAAACATAACTTACATTATTTATGTCGCCCTTGAGTAAAAAGCGAAAACCTAAGTTCAAGGACTGAGTTGGAATGTACATTATAACTGCATGCGCTGGGTAATTTTTTGTTATGAACTTTTTCAATTGGTTATGAATGTTATGATTGTGAGTCGTAGGCACAGAAAGTTGGACAAGATGGAACGTTACATCCGCTAGAAGGTTCTGTATATTTTTCTTCATAAAGGGGCTACCTGAATTTTTAGCTCAAAGGCCACTTTTAGGGTGATGGTTGGCGAAAAGATTTAAAAGCAATCAATACAGTGACAGTTTCCTAGTCCGGCAGATTAGAATAGGGCCACTCCAAATCCTGTGGATGTCGTAGAAGGCGACTTAGGAAATACAAGCTAAACAAAGCTTAAAAACATCAATGAGTCCTCTCCAACCCGACTAACCAGCGAGGAGAGTGTAGGCCAATTTCTATTGGTGCTTTGCCCAAGTATGGCTATGGCAGTACAGAGAGGATCGTGCTCCTGCAGTGGAGGCAAAAAATGCTGATGAAAAGGCTGATGTTGATGATGACGAACCAAAATGATTATACAAGAAAAGGTTTCGTATTTATCTTGCTAAGGAACCCTTTAAAGTCCTACCTCCACCAATGGCGTATCTATTTCCAGTTCGGCGGTAAATTGTAAAATTATAAAGTACATTTACGGTATTCTCCATTATTAGTGTCTAATTGTAGTCTGCTGAATTATTAATGGCTCAGTTTAATTGATGGACGCGATACCTTCCTTGCGTGTGATATAATGTTTATTTGATTTGGGGCTTCGGTGCGTACTAGTTTTTATCGAACTTTGATGCGGATTTTTTGTAATTAAGTTGGACTGATCGACGTTTGGTGGATAGGTAACTTGACAGGTTACCTTAGTTTCTAATAGCTTGACGTTTTGAAGAAAGAAACAATTCATAGTATAAAACAAAGTATTAAATAATAATTTAAAACGATGCATTAACAAAAAATTGTTGACGGTTGCGCGTAATATGTTATAGAAAAGTTTAATTTTAAATATTATATTTATGCGTGCATATTTTTTCTCAAATAGGTTGTATGTATCACAACCTACAAGATGTGATGTGGTTGATGGTTCTTACAAGATATTTTGAATAGTTTTATGTAATCGAATATTCTGTATCATAATGGTTTGGGAAACTATTTTAAAATTCTTTTTTTTTTGAGAAGAAAGAATATTAGATTCCAGCAATAAAGTTTTTAACTCACCAAAGTGGACTAAACTATTGATGTTGATAAGCTTTGTTTAGCTTGTATTTCCTTAGTCGCATTCTACGACATCGACGGGAGGACTTGGAGTGGCCCTATTCTACTCTGCTGGAAACCACACGGCATCAGTTCACACTTCGGGACTAACTAACTTTGTTACTGTCCCTTTCCAAAGGAATGCGCACGAGTCGTATACGAGTCGTATAACTAAGTCCATCACATTTTATTAGCAAATAACACCATTCCGGACTCGAGCATCTGACATTAGAATTACAAATACTGGCTGTATTACCCGAAAGAATGCAATGGTCATTGTCAAGTGCGAAATTCTTCAGTTAACGATCACTTTCAACTGATTACGCTATGTTTTTGTGTGTTGTTTATGATGTAAGAAACGCTTTTTAAAATGCAATGTCTTCATTATAATATTGTTTATAGAGACACACTTTTGACACCAACAATTTAACTGGATTACAAGTGTTCCATTCAACTTAAACATTCCACTAGGTACCTACTTACAGATGATTTGTTCAGCCTAAATGCCCTATATCGTAGACAAAGATAAGTTTATTTGCTAGGCAAATTAAAACACCCCGACTGCCAAAAACGCCATCTAGTGACGAGCAGCAGAACAACCTATTATTTGATAGAGAAAGATGTGACTTTCAAGCGTTAATCCCCAATAACTTTTAAACGGCTAAACCGATTTTCATCGAACATTGCTATGAACCATCGCAAGGGAACTTTCACGTAAAAATAATATCGAAATCAGTTGATTCGTCCGAGTGCTACGATGCCACTGACAGATAGACAGCCAAAGAAACAAACAGACAGACTTAAAACTTATAACACTTCTCTTTTTTGTCGAGGGTTATAAAGAAAGGTAATGATCGAAATGATTTTATATTTTTTTACGGTGATCTATACGTATTTATGTTTTCTGATCCTTTGGTACAAACTAATGTATCTTAGTTGTACCTTTGTTAGTCTTATGTATATTTAAATTCACTCGTTATGCTCCGTGGCTTTGAATGGTCGCTCCGAGTATAGCCTCACCTTGGCGGTAGTTTTTATGGTAAATATGTTAAATAAACTACTTGGCTTACGCTAACTGTTACACATGAACTCACATTATTCAAATTCTTAATAATAAACTATATTTTGCTATTTTAACCGACTTCTAAAGAAGGACAAGGTTATTAATTCGGCGCGATCCTTTTTTATGTTATGTACGCCGATTTTTAAAGACGCCTGGTCCGATTTGGAAAATTCTTTATCGATTTGAAAGGGTATACTTCCAAGGTAGTCCCATAGAAATTTTATCAGAAACGGTTATGTAGTATTAGGGGTGAAGTCGATTTTTAGTTTTGAAAAATACTTATTTCACACACTTACTCTCACGCCCTTTTTAGGGTTTCGTAGTAACCAATGAACTCTTATAGTTTCACCATGTCTGTCTGTCTGTCTGTCTGTCCGTCCGCGGTCCTACTCAGAAACTATAAGTACTAGAAAGCTGTAATTTGTCATAGATATGTATATCAATAATGGCAAAAAAGTCGTAAAATACAATATGGAAATACATTTTTTTTTATAGCTGCCATACAAGTAAAGAGGAAGTCAATATTTTTTTTCTCTACAAACATATTATTACGCATTTTATGTAAGTATGTTCGCCAATTATTCAAAGACGCCTGGGCCGATTTGAAAAATTCTTTTTTTGTTTGAATGAGTATACTTCCAAGGTAGTCCCATAGAATTTTATCAGAATCGGTTGTATAGTAAAGAGGTAAAGTCAATTTTTTAGTTTTGAAAAATTCTTATTTCACACTTTTACTCTCACGCCCTTTTCTCTAATGGGACAGACAGAGCGTTTTTGGTCTTGCGGCTCTAAGCAGACAGAGCCGGGTCGCAAAACCTAAAGGCCACTTTTAGCGGGATAGTGGGCGAGATGGTGGAAAAAGGAATCAAAATAGTGATGAGTTGCTAGCCGCATTGCCTATCTTCTTCTTATCGTGTCTGTTAGTGACTAACACTAGTGTCAGAGTTTTTAAACCGCCTTAAAGGCCTCTGACATGGTTTTAGGTAACGACCAATGTCAAAGACAGTGACCGGGACCGACGGCTTAACGTGCCCTCTAAAGCACGGATCATCTTACTTAACAGACAATCAGGTGATCAGCCTACAAAGTCCTAACCAAACTAGGACAACAACACAAAGTCGTTGCCCCCGCCCCGGGAATGGAACCCGCGACCTCCGGATATGAGCCGAACGCTCTAACCACTACACCACGGAGGCAGTTCTTTATTGCCTATTAACATAAGTTATTTATTACCCTAATATGTTTATCATCATCATCCGAGCGTATTGCCGATTGCATCCTCAGCGGTAACGCTTCAGAGCCGGTACTACTTTTATATATTCTGTGGTACCACCTACATCGTATGATCCACTGCAGCATAGGATAGGTATGAACTAGTGCACCTATAAATATTCACATACATACATACATACTATCACGTCTTTATCCCTAATGGGGCAGACAGCATTTTGGGTCTTGCGGTTCTATGCAGAGCCCAGGGCCAACCCAAAAGCCACTTTTAGCGTCATGGTGGGCGAGAAGATGGAAAAGCAATCAATACAGTGATGGGTTGCTAGCCGCATCGCCTGTTAACATGATTTGCATTTTTTACCATTCCCTCGATCGGCTTTTACGATCTGCGTGGGAAGAGAAGCAGCTGGTACATTCTAAGTTTTTTTATTTCTCCCAGACCAGCATGGGAGAAAATATAAATATTTATGGCCATATAAATACTATGTTACTAAAGATACACGAAGGCAAAACCATGAAAGATGTGTGATGTGATGTGACAACATTCTACATCATTCGCAAATGTGATGAACATTCATGAAATATCGACACTGTAGGGAAGTAACTTGAAAAATTATCACCGTGCAAATAAAAAGTTTTTATATGTTTTAATGGAACAGGGAGCTACAATCGCGGCGGCCGCCATCCGCTTAGCTCAGTGGTTAAGGATGCTGACTGCTAGAAGAAGTGTTACGGGTTCGAATCCCACTCGGTGACTTACTTTTGTTTTTTTTAATGTTCAAGTTTATATATATTTTTTTATTTTGTACTGTTTTTAGACAAGTTTAAAAATTTGTAGTTAATGTTTGAGATGTAACCGACCGAGCAAAGCTCGGTCACCCAGGTACTAAATAAATTAAATACGCCACATTACGTTAGCACTTACTAACATAAGTGTTCGTTCTGTAATTCGAACATAAATTAACAGAATATTAAATAAAAATTACAATAATTAAAACTAAAGCAATTACACTTTAGGCACAGGCATGGCACTTCATACAAACGGAGCAGCATATATACCTAGTACTACTACAAACGAAACAATCCGTTCGTGTACACGTCAAATGTGTGAGTTAAACAATCAGGGTCGCCACCACAGAATTTGTTGCTTTGCTTACCTGTTTTCATCACTCGGAAATCTATAAAATTTTCGTTATTTATTGTTTTCCGTAGATAAACAATGATAATGTGCGCAGTTTCTCACCATTATAATTCAATAATCCTATGTGACTCGCGTAATGTCAACGCGCGACTACCAATAACCCTGTTTTACTGCCCCTTACACCTCACAATAACGGGGGAGGGGTTGCGGGGACACCAGATTGCGGGGGACGGTACGAGTTTCCGTTCTGTATGTAATACTATTATTAATTCTGTGCTTTAGGTATTACATTTTTTGTTTAAAAATAAGCAACTTATTTCGAATTGCCCTAAGTTTTGGGTGTAAGGTGTAAGTATAAGCTAAAAGTAAGTAAAACTTGCTCGTATCTTTAATACTTAGATATTTCATAAATATATTCTTGCTTATCTAATTATATTAGAACTGCAGAAAAACTTGACTTAAACATAATATAAACCTAAAAGTATATCCTAGTAATGAAGGTAAGTCTCATTTATAGAAACAGAATCGGCAAAAGAAGTCACAATACAATACTTTTTGCTGCTATTACCCTGCGCCTGCGCCGACGGCCGCGAGCCGATATGGTACCGGCTAAATCAAAGAGATTGGAATAAAATACGCATAGAGCTTTTTTTGGGTAATGTTTCCAATAAGGAAATAGGATCTTATCTCATCTTGATTTTAATTAAAAAAAAAAAATATTTAATAAAACATTCTTTAAATTTTATAACATAATTGATTGACGGAGCTGAAATCATTTAGGTAATGTTGTGGAAATCATGTAGGCAAAACTGAAGTTGCGGGTAGGCACACAGAGATGACAGCACACACGACTACCAATAAAGTGACAAAGAAAGTGTTAAATATGCTTTAAAAATATTTAGTAATAAAAGATTAAATGCTTTAATTATTATCTATTGTGCGATCTAGTGACAAAGAAGAGAAATAATTATGTCTATATAAGGCGAAGGGTAGGCATGACACACAGTTTCCTGTGGTTATAAGTACAACATGAAACAATACCAATATTCGTTTAAGGTGATTGCGAACCTTGGTCTTCCATACATTTTGTTTTACAGCAATTCTCTTAATGTGGATAGTGTTTCTCATATTACAATCGATTTTCCAATTTTCATGAAGTTGTAGTGCTCGCCTTTACAATCTTTCACAATAATTTACAGTACTTTACAAGAAAAACGATATTTAAAACCAGACAAAAATTAACATTTCTATCAATGTGTGTGTAATAAATAGAATTCATTTTGGAGTGACATCTGGCAGATTTATTACAAACTACTGAATTTGTCTACTTTGACAGCTCAATGCTTGCAACGACATACTCGTACTTAGACATCATCTAGATGGCGCTGTAATAAAAAGGATAGCCACTAACCACCACTAGGCTAAGTGTATTCTTCTCAAATTAAAAATAATTGTTTTCTTAGTTTGATACCATACTCAAATACTATTATTTAATAAGACATAGTTCTTATCTATTTGGGTAAATAGGTATATATTATATGTTTTACATAAAATAAGCTTAGAAAATAAGTCAGAAGACTCAGCGTGAAAAGTATGCAACGTTGCCGTTCCAGCAGCAGCAGGCAACGCGCAAAGTCTAGTAGGTACATAGCGGCACGAGACGGCAACGCAGTTTGCTTTTGAAACCGAATGCATTTCTCTCCAAGTCTCCACAATATTTCTCATTTCTACGATACCAAAGAGTGCGTTCTGAAACTGAAACAAATATTTTTTTCAAAACATATAATAATTCAAAGAAATAATAATAGGTATATACTTAGTAGGTAAACATGTACTTATTCATAAACAAAAAATAAATACTTACTAATGTATGTATTAATTACGTACAATGAATACTACCGAAAAATTATTCTTTACTTTTTATTTAGAATTTCACAATAAACCTACGAACTTCTGAACGTGACTTATCTAATCTACTTATATGAACAATCAAATTAGCAATACCTGGACCACCTGGACATAGTTCATAAATTCGTTGTTTAAATTATTTTATGGGATATTTATATTAAATATCAAATATTCATTGGATATATTATATAAAAATCTGCGATCGTACCTATCTTCTCGGTATTTATGTTCACGCCAAAGAAGTATTACTTCTAACTAACGCGTGTAGATTGTACATAAGTACACGCCATCGAGTACACACACTCTTTTCTTAGGGTTCCGTACCCAAAGGATAAAAACGGGTCCCTATTACTAAGACTTCGCTGTCTGTCCGTCTGTCTGTCACCAGGCTGTATCGCAAGAACCGCGATAGCTAGATAGTTGAAATTTTATAATAACAACAAATACTAAAAACAAAACAAAATAAAATAAATATTTAAGGGACGCTCCCATACAACAAACGCGATTTTTTATTGCTAATGGTACGGAACCCGCATTAGTGTTAGTATAGTGCGTGAATCCGATTCGCACTTGGCCGGTTTTTTTGTTTGTTCATGTGTGTAAATGGCCTACACTGGTGTTAGTTTTTTAAGCTACCTAAAGGAATCTCACAAAGCTAAACGACTTTCATATAATATGGCTTATAACTGCCTTCCAAAGAACCGAGGAGCTTTAGACATTTTTGTGCCACTTCTGGTCACCCATCTAAGTGCGGACCACTCCCGGTGTGGCTTTACTTGCGAAATCACTAGTAATGTGCACTTGTTTGTTTTGATTTCTAAGCGCACGGTAGTGTGCAGGCCAAGTTCCAGCAACAGGCCGCGCCTATGCCGTGCACTATTTACACGAACCGTTTCGACCCCCCTGTAGCTCAGTGCCTATTGCAGGGAGAGAGATAAAATTGTACCTACGTAATCATATACTAGTACAATTTCTAATTTTCTGAAATACGGTTCACAAGATTCCTGATGGTGCATACGCGCCATTGTCCTTATTGCCCTTTTTTTGAGATCTGAACGCATTTTGAATGTTGTAGAGATAACTACCTCCCCAAAAAAGTACGCTATAGCGTATTTTAGACTCGACTAGAGTATAATAATCCATTTTAAGGTGAGTTACATCAATTTCATCTCGGAGGCTTCTTAGCACATAACAAGCAGAACTAACATTTTTTTTAATGTTAATAAGTTCCAGTTTCCAATGAGAATAGGATGAGGAGGGTGGAGGAGGATCGGGGTATAAAATATTGTCATGTATTCATAATGCACACTGTATAGCAGGCGTGGCAAAAAAAGAAAAAAAGGTAAGATTTCTTGAAAAAAGTATTGAAATCCCACCCAATCCCAGGTTAAATAAATTTAATTTTAATCAAGTGTTACGTACAGCACGAAAATCTACTAAGTTCAAATTTTGAATTATTATTCTTCGATACTTGGCATTGGACTGGATTTCAACTCTTTTTTAGGCGAACAATTAGCCAATAGGAACTTGGCCCCCTTTTTAACAGGTATGTTTTTGGTGGGATTTATATCTACCAGATGTTGCCGGTAACGGCACATCTCTAGATGTGCTATATTATAATTTCGGAATAATGGCTACCAGATCGGATAGGAAGAAATATCAACGGCGCGTATATTCGGGACCGTTAAAGTCGAGGGAGCGAGTGCTTGCAGGTTTGAAACGATACCGATAACGATTTGACATAAGTTGAAATCATTTGAATATTGAATATAATTTATTATAGGCAAGTTGTATCTAGTTGAGATTCGTTTACGTCGCCTGGGTGTCTGATAGTAGTGGTGACACGCTACATGTAAGTATACACATTTCAGTGGTCGCCGCAGTATAAAACCGGCTGTTTAGTCAAAATTACATAAGGCGGCGAGCAAAAATGCCTTCATCCACGGCGGTGCAAGAAAAGTACGGATGTCACGGATGACGTTTTTGCCAGGACTTCTTGTCTGCGTGGTTGAACGGACTCGCGATATTTTGTAATATTGTTATTTGTACGATAATATACGTGATTCAACATTTCATATTAGAATCTGTTTCAAAATGTTTTCCTAAGTTGCAACTTGCCGCCATGTTTGACACTTATTTTTGAAACACAAGTCTCGAACTTGTTTTGGGTTTGATTGATTTAAAAATCTGTGTGATTTGTCCGTATATATTTTTGTATAGATACTTATATTTATATTTAAAATCTATTTCAGGTCCATGGTAAAATACGTATCAGGAAAATGCAGAAGTGTTTCTTATTATGTTTCACTTCTATTACATAAACTCTAACAGAGGTTTGCTGTCTCCATCATCCAACATTTCAAGTTCAAACATGCAATAAACTACTTATAAAGTTTATTTTTAGTCATCGTGCACAGAATAATGACTACAATATTTAGCAATTTATCTCGGCAAGAAATCACTATCATTATGTACTTATCATTATTTCTGTATGAATTGTTTTTTATTTCAGTAATAAAAATTAAACTTCAATAAAAAGAAAATTCAACAATGTGTACGATTTAGTTTTATTTAAAAAAATAAAAATCTACAATGCATGTACATTATGACGACGTTTGTTGCGCGCTGGGTTTTCCTTCCACCAAAGAGTGCCCCGGCCCGATACAAAGCTTGATTAGCTATACGAGTCAAAGCTGTGGTTTATAAATATGCAATCTGAGATCATTTTTTGATCGCCGGCCGTGTTTAAAATGATTTTCGGCTGTTTGAAAAAATAACTGAAAATAAGCGCTATCCAGTTGTTTTTTCTAAAAAGTGCCATCTAGTGGCGATACTCAAATCTATAACAACGCCATACGCCATCTTCATGCTTTTTGAAGCTCCTGTCGTAGTGTGAGTGAGTGTAGAGATACGAGACAAAATGACAGATTTTATTTTGGAGCATTTTTCTGAATACATTGACTGAAAAATAACAGCATGCCATAAAATAAATAAAAGAGTATGTTACAGGCTCGCCGATCAAAAATGTTTGCCTACTAGTAATCCATTACGCTAGAATTTTAGAAAAACCTGAAAATATTGAAATCAACGCCATCTAGCGGAAAAAGTTTAATGAAGAGCCCTTTGCATTCACCTTAAGGAGCGTAAAAATTAATAAAACATCTCCTCAAGACTGTCAACTCTATCGCCTCTTCAAATTTCTTTAGTTTTGACAGAGCGGATTTAAAGGCTGATCTCGAGGCAATTACGTATCCCACGGTTTATAATTGGTGTACCACTTACAGACACTGTGTAATTACCTCAATCACACTTCGTTAGCAGCGAATCTGGAGCGATTAACACTCTCCAGGCTTTTTACCCGCGAATCAATCAGCGGCCATTTTGTAATTATGACAAGATGGCCGCGCAACATGGCGGCTTCCATTCACGGTTTTTTGCGGGTCCTGTCTGTAAGGTTACATTTTTATGTGTTTTATAATTATAATTATAACCGTTAATTATATTAGTCTTAGTCTAGTCTTCTTCTTGTTTAAAAGCTTAGTGCGATGGCTCTTGACAGTCAAGAATGCGCAAAACTTCTCTGTCTTCAGCGCTCTTTAACGCTCCATACGACATGACTTCTTTATCTTTAAGTTGGTATACATAGCTCTTTCTTGGTAAGAAAGTGACATTAAACTAAAGGCCAGTCATGTCACTATCTGGCTCCCAGAAAAGTGTTTTACCAGATTTATGAAAATAGAGCATATACAACATAAAAGGGACATACCCGTTATAAATCAAACCACAGGCTATACGAGATCACTATAATGCAATAAAATAACGGTCAAAAAACAAGGTAAAATCGACATTACCATACAATACAAATTGTCCGGGCGGCTGCAGCACATAAAACTTTTGTATGGAAAGTTATATTATATGTGATCTAGTATAGCCCGTGGTTCGATTTATTACGGGTATGTCCCTTCGACCGACTTCAACGTTGTATACCTTATTTAAACATGTTCAATAGGTACTATAAAAAGATTAAATCTCGCACAAATACAGGGTCTACAAAATATACTGAAACTTTTTTAAGAGTAAATTCAGTCCGTGATAGTGAACAACTTTCCCCAAGAAACATATGTCGAAACATTGAGTAATTTTTGGCTTTTCATACAGACTCGGATCAGCTGATCGGTCAACTTGTATGTAAGGCCAAAAACTACTTTTCATATTTTGATATGTGTTCCGAGGGGAAAGTTGTTTAGTGTCGTGGATTTAATCCACTCTTAAAATAGTTTCAGTATAATAATAAATCTTTATTTAGCCAATATACATAGTAATTTACAAATGACAAAGAATAAATCGAAATCCATCCAGCCCCAGGCCATTTCCGAACTAGACGGGGGTCTGTATCTCGGCAACAACCTGCCTCCGGAGTGGATTTCAAAAAAGTTGGTCCAAACTGGCAAATGTAATTAAAAAATTGTGCGCAAAATTTCCCAAAACTAGAATAGGTAGGTATAGGGTATATTTTGTTAGACTTTATATATACGAGTTCCTCAGCTCTCGAAGTAATTTTTGTAACATTTTCTAAGCACCCCAAATAAGTAGCACTAAAGAGAAAATAAACCCTTTACTTACACTTTTCAACACCGTAAAAAGATCTCGCGCATACCTCAGCGGGGCGAACCAAAGACGAGGCAAGGCGTAATTTCGGCAATGCCAAACCCGCCGCTTTTTCCGCTCCGTTTAATTGCGGTGTATCATCGCATACTAAACTGGCCTTTAGTTTTTTGCGGCGGCCCCTGTAATGACATAATCGCGGACGCGAGGAAGTCGGGCCTTCTTTTTGCGGTGACATCGGCAGATGCCTTCGCCCGTTTGCAGCATGAGCAAAGTACGCCACGCGGCGCTTGTTATGGCTTAGATGAATAGGGCGGGAGATATTAGAAGAATCTTAAGATTTTTTTGTTAATTACGCGGGTAATAAAGTAATCGGCCAAGTGCATGTCGGGCGCAGCGTCAACATACTACAAGACTTTTACATTATGTTATTTGCTCTACGGAACCCTTCATGGGCGAGTCCGACTCGCAATGGGCCGCTTATTAGTACTTGTAACCCTAAAAAGGATATAGTAACTATAAAAATAGATAACTAATAAGTATATTTATGAAGATAACTTTATTGTAATCAGAGCCATACCATCAGGCCTCTTATCATCATCTCGCGCAACACCTCGAGGTTCGAGAGTGTTAGGGAAATCGATAGTGGAGACCTTAATGACATCACCCAACTGCCTCCGTGGCGTACTGGTTAGAGAGCTCGGCTCATACCCGGAGGTCACGGGTTCGATTCCCGGCGGGGGCAACGACTTAGTGTGGTTGTCCTAGTTTGGTTAGGACATTGCAGGCTGATCACCTGATTGTCTGATAATTAAGATGATCCGTCCTTCGGAGGGCACGTTAAGCCGTCGGTCCCGGTCACTGTCTTTGACCTTGGTCGTTACCTAAAACCATGTCAGAGGCCTTTAAGGCGGTTTAAAACTTTGACACTAGTGTTAGTCACTAACACCCACGATAAGAAGAAGAAGAATGACATCACAGGTGACATCACCTGTGATGTCATTAAGGTCTCACCAACGCTGCAATACCAGAATAGGCCATGGCTAACAGGTCGTCCATATAATATTATCGGTCAACCGATATTTGGGCGCGTTTATCACACGCACGCCAAGCGCACGACTATCCCACGCCTAGCGCGCTTCAAATTTGTTGCATATAATGTGAGTCATATCACACAATCACTACAACTCAAATTGCATTTAACGAATTCCAGTAGGGACGAGCGCTAGGCGGGCGCCAGGCGGGCGCAAGGCGGACTAAAGGCGAGTGCGTAGCGTAGGCGAGGCGTCCGCGTGTGAACTTCGGTAAATGCAATTTGACGGTGACGTCAGAACGCGCCCTTACAAGTACTTACAGAAAATTAATTTACTTAGAGTAATATTATTTTAATAACTTGCCGTACTTGTATATTTATAGCGATATTTTATGTAGATATCTACATGAAATATCGCTATTTCACATAATTAACTTCAAATATTTACAGTGCAATGCCACAGCATTCAGACAGGTGAACAGAAATACGAGTTAAACAAATCGCAACAGCCCATATCGAAGGCTTAATTTTGTATTTCAACTTAAATACCTGTAATTAGGCGATTAATTTAAATAAATCGCCATTTTGTTGGCCATGCGACAGTAATTGGGCTACATTTCACGTAAAATGCTTGGCCGTTTTGCACCAAATTAGATGATAATCACGAGCGTTCCTTACAAGGAATCCGCATTGTTTGCGGAGGAACGAAACGTCTTACTCGGGGTTTTAAAGTGTGTCATAAATTGGAGGACGTCTGAGGAGGACGTTGCAAATTACAAGAAATACAGATGTTACTCTTTTTTTAGACTAGAATACGCTACTTACCAGAAACTCAAATCAAATACTTTTTTCTTCAAACGAACATTTTCTATGAGATTTGTTTGAAATATAGACTATGACGACATAGTTTCTTGCAGTCAAATAGCGTTTTTAATATCAGTTTTTGTTTTGCAATTATAAATCTAAAATCAAGTTGAAAATATATACGGTCATGTCAAATGATATTATTTTATGACGTTTTTCTTAACAGTGCCAAATAATTTATTTTAGACCTAGTAGTACTAAGTACCTAATTGGAAGGGCCATAAACGAGCGTTCCTTACAAGGAATCCGTATTGTTTGTAAAGGAACGAAACGTCTTACTCGGCATTTAAAGGGTGTCATAAATCGAAGGATATCTGAGGAGGACGTTAACATTAAAAGGAATACAGATGTAACACTTTGTTACTTATTAGGCTAGACTTCTGTCCAATATAGGTACTCAAACGAAATAATGAAATAAGAAAATTGAGAAAAATACCACGTAATTTTTTACCATTTCTTATTTCATTATTCAGTTTGAGTACTTCTATACTGCATCTCGAATACCTAATAACCCTATAACATTACTTTAATATTGTATCCATTTAAATCATCCATCACAAGTAACATTTAATACATGCGGTGTGTGTTATGAAGTAATTTATGTCCTTAGAATATTTTTTCTTTCTACTTTATTTTACCAACCCACAGCCAACTATAGATTTAGTACAGCTAGCTAATGGACTACAGATTTTTTCACTGTAAGGAGAATTAGGACACTATCACTAATAGTCAAGTAAAATGTGTGTCTATTTTGCACCAAATCAGATGACAGGTTTGATGAAAAGTAGACATCCTAGAAATGTCAAACTGAATTTTTTAGGGTTCCATACCCAAAGGGTGAATACGAGACTGTCGAATCCGTCCGTCTGTCTGTTTATCACCAGGTTATTTCTTGATCTATAACAACAAATACATATAATACAAAATAAAATTAATATTTGAGTGGGATTCCCAAACAACAAACGTGATTTTTTATAGATAATGATACGGAACCCTTCATGCGCGACTCCAACTCGCACTTGGTCGGTTTTTTATCGACATTTTTTTTTACGTTCTTGACTAGCTGACCTGAGCATGGAGCGTCATTTCTGTTCCCTCTTTATGTTCCGAGGCCGACTATGTCGCCGAAAGTCAGCAAAAACTAGCAAAAAGTGACGGCGTCCAGAACAGGCGACGGTAACGACGCTGGTTCGATTACAGGTGACGCCTTAAAAGGTCAGCTATGCCGACTATGCTGTGAGGCTTATGTGTAAACCTGGCAATTGATTTCGTAAGCCTTAATGATTGAGAGTTAATTGGACGCTTTGTAGGTACCTATTACTTATACAAGTAACGTTTCCACAAAGAATTAAAAAATCTAGATATTGAATTTTTAAGAAAAATCACCTACTTATATTATTATATATTTATAAAATATATATATTATTTATTATATATTTACAAAATGTCGTTTCGAATAATCAATAGTCGATAGCAGGTGAGGTAAAAACGCAACTTATTTTTATTTATTTATTAAACTTAATAACGGTGCTCATAAACTAAAGTCCACGCTGACGAAGTTGCGGGCAACAGCTAGTTTAAAATAAAATGTAACGGCCCATATGCAGACTTAAGAGTCCCCCGACCCTAGACCAAAATACAACTTTCCTTACAAACGTAGTCTACGTTTTATTTCAAAACGACATGTCCGATTTGGGCAAAATTTTGTAATTTCAAAGATATTGCAATTATCTAGGTTTATAACTGGTTTCCGACACTAAAAATATGAACTTGAAATAGAATATAGTGTTTTATATCATTTTTGACCATTAGTATGGAAAACTTCTAAATCGTTATATTTTCTTTCCAGTTCATAATTTTAGTATAGGAAACCAGTTATAACCCTAGATAATTGCAATTTCTTTACAATTACCAATTTTTACCGGAATCTGACATGTGGTTTCAAAATCAAACGTAGACTACGTTTGTATGGAGAAGTCTAGGGTAAGGGGACTCTTAACGCCTAGGACCTTTTCTACCAGTCTACTACTACTACTATTAATTATCCCCTGATACAATATGACTGTAGTATTGTACTCCGTGCTCCTGCAGTAAAGACAAAAAGATCTAATGATGACGATGACACTATGACGAGTGTTACTATAATATGTTTGACGTGTTTTTTATTATAAAATGTAGCTTTATTTTTAACATTAAGTAGCAAGCAAGAGAAAGCAGGCTGTTCTAGCTCGCTCATTTTGGAAATCCTTGAGAGACTTATCTCCACAATCCAACCTTAAGAGACTTATATCTATAATTCAAATTTCGTAAAGGTGTTCGAACAAACCAGACTAGCACATCAGCTGAGAACAATCGTACTTATCTCTCATCTCGAAATGAGGGGTGTTTCGTATCGGTTTCGTAACGAAGGAGTAATAAAGACGAGCGGGCGGAAGAGTGTGCGCCCGCGGCGGGGGCGGGCCTGGATATTTATTGACACAGAGATAGTGGCCCAAATATCTTCATTAGCGAATCGGTTGAGACGTTGTAATAGTGTGGATATGGCTTCTACATTTTTTTAACCATTTTTTTTATTTTTTTATCTGCCTCCATGGTGTAATGGTTGGAGCGTTTGGCTCATACCCGGAGGTCGCGGGTTCGATTCCCAGCGGGGGCTACGACTTTGTGTTGTTGTCCTAGTTTGGTTAGGACATTGCAGACCGATCACCTGATTGTCTGATAAGTAAGATGATCCGTGCTTCGGAGGGCACGTTAAGCCGTCGGTCCCGGTCACTGTCTTTGACATTGGTCGTTACCTAAAACCATGTCAGAGGTCTATAAGGCGGTTTAAAAACTCTGACACTAGTGTTAGTCACTGACACACACGATAAGAAGAAGACCATTTTTTTAATTAAATTTGTTGAACAATAAAGTTTCATTAATAAAATAAACTAAAGAACTAACTCAAACTAAACGAATAACATAATTTAAATAACTTGTAAATAAAAAAAACCCTGGGAAATCGCTGCCCCGTGGTAACGTGCTCAGAAGGCTAGCAGCATTTTTTTATTTAGCTCTAATGTAACTTTAATTATTTCATCAACTTTTACAAACCCACTATTAATGCATATTTGGAACTTATTAAAAGTTAGTTAAAAGAGTTTTCGCTCTTTTTACTAACCTTTGCTTACGAACTAATTTATATACAAGTTTCCAGTAAATGTCATCAACACAATAAATGTCCTTTTTTAGTCCTGAAAGATAAAAAAATATTTTTAGTGCAAATATTATTCACCATCAACATCATCGTCAGCTTTCAGTTAAACTGCTGGGCATAAGCCTCCTTCTGTCTTCGACATCTTGTTCTATTCCTTGCCATATTATTACACGAAGCAAACATGATTCTAATAACATTTCTCTTAACAAACAAAAACAGGTAAACAATAAAAAGGTTTTGACTTCAAACACAAACGTACGATCAGCTGATCTTCAGTGTCATCATCAATCATAAATCAGAACTTTAGTATGCATATGAAATAATATTTTTTCTTTTGCATTTCGCCATTAGTTTTTCGGGAATATAATCATTATCATGAACTGAACTTCGTACAAATTATGGATTGGAAAAACCGTTACACATTTATTGAATGCTGTCAGAAATTGGTTTACTACGAATGCCAGTTGATCGGTGACAATTAGCCGCAAACGCGATATTCCTATCGATTTGCCATTTGATCGAAATTTCAATAAAACGATTTTCAATAGATCGCTGTGACATTAAATAAAAATTTCAATAAATATATTTTCAATAGATTAGTCTCGAACTTACTTTGGAGCTAACTCAATCTGTATAATTTGTCCTTATACATTTATGTATTTATTAATAGATAGATAGCTGTGTCATTAGATCGTAAAATTTTCTTAGGCAACTAAACTACAAACTATATTTGTAAGTTGTCCTCCGGCATGTCCATATCGGGCCAACGGTGGGCGTGCCGGGGGGTAATTAATGTCCTCTAATTGCGGCCGAGATTGAGACGTCACGGCGACGGCGACGGCGACGGCGACCGCTACACGCCGTGTATGCGTGTGGAAAAACTGCGGCAAATACTTTCACTGTTTCGAGCGTTTTGACTAATATCCGTATGAAGTTTGTCTAATTGTAAACCCACGAATATATAAGCCCTCATCGGCCGACGGCTCTACTATACAAACTGTAATATTCGTATGTTGTTCGCAAAATGCATTCTCGCGTAGATCTACGCAGCGGCATACGAGAGGTTAAATATGACGTCCATGGAGAAAATGCTGCAGTGCAGTTTGTTACCGCTTCTTCTGCACTTAGGAAGTGGTAAACTGCCTCCGTGGTGTAGTGGTTAGAGCGTTCGGCTCATACCCGGAGGTCGCGGGTTCGATTCCCGGCGGGGGCAACGACTTTGTGTTGTTGTCCTAGTTTGGTTAGGACATTGTAGGCTGATCACCTGATTGTCTGATAAATAAGATGATCCGTGCTTAGGAGGGCACGTTATGCCGTCGGTCCCGGTCACTGTCTTTGATATTGGTCGTTACCTAAAACCATGTCCGAGGCCTTTAAGGCGGTTTAAAAACTCTGACACTAGTGTTAGTCACTAACACACACGATAAGAAGAAGAAGGAAGTGGTAGTAAACTTAGCTGTAAGTTACCATTTGACATCAACAAATGTGCAACAAAACAATGAGTATAAAGATTAAAAATAAAAGATAATATTATTATAATAAAGAGGTATTATAAATATCTTATGATATTAAAGATTTATTTGAATTCAAGAATACAATTGAATTTAATTGAATTGCATGTGGAACAAGTTTATTTGCTAAGCAAATTAAAATAATTGCCCAAATGCGTGTCGGGCCACGCACAGTGTAGGGTTCCGTAGTTGCGAATGCCGACTTTAAGTTTATGCCACTAAAAACGTCTAAAAACAATTTTGCTATTGAATTTTCCTCTTTCCGAGTGTCATAATTTGGTCGCCTATAACTTTTTAATTTGTAAACCCTACTTTACTTTTATACTGTATATTTATTCACGTTTTTAATCCTAAGTAAAATACAATTAATTGGTGATATTAAAAATTACGTAACTAAACAGATGCTTATTTTCATATTAATCCAATATGCTGCATTTACGGCTAAATAAATAAGAAAAAGATGCATCGTTAATTTACATTTTATGCGTCAACTTATCTTTACCGTTACCTTTTTGTTTTAAAATGTGATGATATTGATAGTAATTAAACACATACGCAGAGCTGTCTGTACGTAATAGAAGTTATATTTCCCGTACATGGATCTGGCATAACATTTTGATAGTTATTAATAGGCCGGAGTTTTTGCAGCTACAACGGTTGATCATATCATGACCGCATACATTACTGGGAACAATTACGATATTTTAATGATTTTATTACTTCATTACAGCCACCTTATTGGTATTGTGTTAAGGCACAATTTCGCAAATAGCTGTCTATCCATTCAGTCATGACTTTCTGCTTGATTTCATTCGGTTGGGGATCGCCAGACGAGCCATTCTGTTTCTACTTTTTAATAAATCATTGATATATGAATTAGTGAAAAGAAATAGTATACCTCTACATTACGTGTATGAGAAATAGAGTGTGGGCGATAAAAATAGAGCAACTAACCACAAAAAAAGAGAAAAAATATGGTCTGTATGTATGTATTTTCACGCTAATCTTCGAAACTACTGGACGTATATTTACGGGGTTTTCAATAATAGACTAAGCTCAGCTCAGACTAATATATGAGTAACCTTTGTTCATCAGGAAAAATGTGGTTGTCATTTTTTCATTTTACGCGAACAAAGTTGCGGGCACCAGCTAATCTATACATATAATAAAACAGTAAAAAAAGTGTGTCTGTACATTAAATATATTTCCAAAAAAAATATTGGGGGCGATAGAGATATAGTAATAGAGTAAGAACTGTTGGCTGGAAGAGATTGCATTTATAGCGATAAGTTCGCCTTTGTGCCTATATTGTTTCTTGTTGTTATTGTAATTTTCTATGTTTTTCATGGTGCAATAAAGTTAATTTGTATTGTATTGTATTGTAAGAATTAAAAAAAAAATTCTGTCTGTTTGTCTGTTTGTCTGTTTGTCTGTTTGTCTGTTTGTCTGTTTGTCTGTTTGTACACGCTAATCTCCGGAAATACTGGTCGGATTTGAATGAAACTTTTTTTGTTAAATAGCTATTAAGCCTGGGCAACATATAGGGTATAAATTATTTTGGAAAATGAAACGCCTGATGCAGAACCATAATGGTCCAGCTAAACTATAAGAGATATAAAAATGTCGCCTTAGTAAAAGTTGTTCAGCCTGATGAGCATTTATCAGAGACATTAAGTCCACGCGAACGAAGTCGCGGGCTTCAGCTAGTATGGAATAAATCCTTTAGCATGAAGATCATTACTATTAAACCCTAATAATAAACACTATGCAGCCTAGGAGATTTCTACTGAAATAACAAGTTTATTTGCCGGGCAAATTTAGAACACCCTGACTTTCAATCTTTAACCCCCAATAACTTTTGAACGGTTGAACCGATTTTCATTAAATATAGCAAAGAACCACTCAAAGGAAACTTGCATTGAAATAGATTCATACGTTCTAGAGTTACGATTCCACAGACAGACTTAAAACACCCTTCGTTTCGTCAGGGGTTAAAAATGAAATACGTCTCGCGTGAGTCCGCCTGTATCATTCGATATTCCGCGCTTACATAGTTTTTTCACGTAGACTGCATTGAAATCAGTCCATCCGTTCGCGAGCTAAGACAGCATAGACAGACAGACATTGGCGTCAAACTCATAACATCCCTTGTTTTGTAGTAGGTTATGAAACACGTCTCGCGTGAGTCCGCCTGTATCATTCGATATTCCGCGCGCATATCATAGCTTTTTCACGTAGACTGCATTGAAATCAGTCCATCCGTTCGCGAGCTAAGACAGCATAGACAGACAGACACTGGCGTCAAACTCATAACCCCTTGTTTTGTCGTGGGCTATGAAATACGTCTCGCGTGAGTCCGCCTGTATCATTCGATATTCCGCGCGCATATCATAGTTTTTGTCGACGAAGGGGTGGGCTCACTCGCTGTAAATTCGCCCGGGGTCGCGAGTGGAGTAAATTGTTCAAGCGCGAACATTTCATTCAAATCTTTGACTTTTTGCTTCGATTTGTTGACATTCAGTTTTGAAAGACTTCGTTAGATGTTAAGAATGGGGTTCAGAAATACTTTAGGTAACGGAAACTTATAGGGTCCCGCGCAATATGCGTCCCCGTTCCCCGTTATCGCACCTCTCCCCCGTTCTCGCCTTGTGGAGGGTGTAGAGCGGGCGGACGCAGCCGCCTCTGCGTTTATTATTTTTAACTTTTTAGTATTTGTATATTATGTTTACCTAATTCATTTGTAATAATAAGAAGTACTTAGTAACTTTATATACTTAAGTCGTAAAAATGCTCAACTTATAAATGTTTCAGAGGCGTAGCTTGAACTAAACATGTGTATCAAAGTTTATTAAAGGGGCTTCCAACTGTAACCTAGCCCAAATTAATATACAACAAGTTTCATTGTCAAGCAAATTAAAACACCCCGACTTTCAAGCGTTCACCTTCATAAAGTTTTGAACGGCTGAGCCGATTTCCATCTAACATAGCTAAGACTCACAGGGAAACTTGCTTTCACATAAAAATATTGCAATGAAATCGGTCCATCCGTTCGAAAGCTAAGATGCCAAAGAGAAACACACAGACAGACATTGGCATTAAACTTCTAACACCCCACTTTAAAAAAATATGATTGCAAATTAACTATGGTCTAAGATGTTGATTTATATAGTAGAAAACTTTTTACGAATTTTTGCTAACACGTTCGGGACCCCTGCAACCCGAGGGCCCCGTATCTTTGAACCGACTGTTATTACGGTAGATACACCTCTGAGCAGTTATATAGCAGTGAGATACGTTACAGGAATATTCATAAATATTAGGAATAAATGTTTTAATTACTGAAGCTAATGGAAAGTATTATAATTAGAGACTTGCTGCAATCTCTGCGACACTGGGATACTCGTGTGACACACGTTTAATAGTTTATATTTCCGTTATTTTATTAAATTAATTTTATCTCCCAGTCAACCCACTGGTGATACCGAGAAAAAGAAGACTTGGAAGGTGTAAATTATAAGTATATTATGATATGATAGTATTCTGTCTAGATATTGACAAGTAAGTATACATAAAGGTATTTTTAAAGAATTTATTTAAACCGATTTCACGTTTCTTTCCATAATTTGCTAAGCGTGGCATATTGGTCTAAAATTTGGCATTCCCATAAAGTGTGCATAGTCGCCTGGGCAATTTGATGGAAAGTCGTTTTTTTTTTTGTTTCATGACTGTTATTTTAATTTTATTATACTGAAGTGATCCAGTATAGCCCGTGATTCGATTTGTTACGGGTATGTCCCTTCCACGTTGTTTAACTAGTAATTAGTTCTTCTTTATCCACAAATATATATATATAATATATAAATATATAGGGGGGACAAATTACACTGATTGAGCTAGCCCTAAGGTAAGTTCGAGACTTGTGTTATAGGATACTAACTCAACGATACTATATTTTATAACAAATACATATATAGATAAACATCCAAGACCCAGGAAAAATTGAAAAAGGCTATTTTCCAACTTGCCCTGGCTGGGGATCGAACCCAGGACCTCCGGGTTGGCGGTCTAGCGTGTTGACCATTACGCCATGGAGGTCGTCAAAGTACAAATGTACCATAACAAGCGTGTGCAAGTATTAGGATGCAATTGGAAATAAAAACGCCAAAAGAAAACGATCGGAACAAAGCGGTAATGGGCAGATTAAGACAGCTGTAAGGTAACCTGTAATCTGGATAACAGAAGGCGTAGCTCCAGAGGTGTCGAATAAATTGCTGCGAGATTCTAATCTACAGACCAGGAGCTAAAAAAGGAAAATCTGGTCAATTATATGTACAAATCGTATCACGCCTTTTCATCACATGGATAGGCAGAGACTGTATGAACCTCGACTTGCTACGATCCTAACAGACCTCTCTGACTTCATCTATTGTTCATTCTAAGTCAGTAGGGACATTTTACGAAGAAGACGTTGTTTGAAAGAGACATTCTGCGAAAGAAACCGTTGTTTTTCATGTGTGTAATAAATGGCAAACACTGGTGTTAGATATTTTAGGCTGGTATCTGACTTTATCTAGTACACTCATCCATCACTCTCTTCATGCATGCCCGCCGGTTTCTATGCATAATTCTGGCATAGATCTCCTCTTTAGAAATTATTATTACAATAATGGAATAAATATACCGAAACATAAAAATATAAGAGCTAGATGTTAAACAGACCGTTTCATAAGTTAGGTAATGATTTATGCCTGCACTGTATCAAATTCAAAACATACCGGCTTTTGCGAGCTTTTTTGGTTTTCAACTACGCGCTTTGAACACATTACCAGAAATAAAATGCTGTGTAGGTATGTGCAATTGAACATCAAAGGTTTTAACCTTGTTTATGAGACCGTCGGCTACAAAAAGAAGCCAACGAAGAGAAGCCTGGCGATCGAAACATGCCCGATAATGGGCAGATTAAGACACAACACAGCTGTAAGCTGTAAGGTAACCTATAATCTGTATAACAAAAGCAGTGGTTAACAATGATATACGATTATACGTAGAGGGGCGGACGCGTCGCTGCAGAGGTGTCGAATAAATTGCTGTGAGATTGAAATCAACTTAGTTGAAGAGCTAATGGTTGAGAATCCGTACGAGCTGGGCGAGGATGTCCTGTGATTAACAACCAATCATGGAGCCCGGTGACCCGGCGGGAGAGCGCTTTCGCAAGTAAAGCGACGCCGGGCGTAGTCCGCACTTGGATGGGTGACTACAAGTGGCGTAAAAATGGCTCGAGCTCCTCCGTGCTTCAGTTGGTCCCGGCTGTCATCATTGTATGGCAGTCGTCAAGCTATGTTAGATGCCTTAAGGCAGCCTGAAAAATCTGACACCAGTGTTGGCCACTTAGGTACTGACACAAAAAACAAACAGACAACAACCAATGGCATTTTGTTATTGACACATCGAAAGGAACAGAATAAGTATAACTGCCTAGTGACAATTATTGGTTGTCAAAACATAGCACATCAGCGCTGTCTATAAATTGATATAAAAAGTGATACATTTATAGTTAATTATAATCGTCCAATATTTAATCAGTCACCTGTAGGTTGACTTTTAGAAAAGGCCTCGGGCCTAAGAGTTACAAATTTTGTAATAGGTTTTAAATAGGTAATTAAAACATTCACAATGCAATTGAAGGTTAAAAGACTACCCATTATAATTAGCTGAAAACATTTTCAACATTATTTTACATCACGATATTAAGATAATGAAACAAAATATAAAAAACATATATATTACGTAAGTGTACGTACCTATATTTATTTATGGTACCTACTTATAACTTAAAAAAATTCTCGCTTGCCTATAACTTTGCACCCACCTCTTTTCGTCAAACATCTCCAAGTACCTCGGTTGCCCGGAATTGCAGTTGCGATAAGGCCGCCTTTTGACATCTGTTTTATGTATATATTATTCTGTGAAATTATATTTTGGTGCAATATAGATTTTATCTAACAATCGATCCAAGTTGTCTACAACTTGGATCGAGGTATAAAACCGGTAAACTTTAATAATTGTGCCTCCCCAAAAAAGACGTAAGCTCTTCGACTAAGTTGCTTTGTTTTTATCTCTGGTACAGATTGCGGTGCGTTTGATACTGATATCGACTGTTGCTGTTGGGAGCCGGTTTGTCGACCTATTGGTGCAGTTTATACATTTTGAGGTAAGTAGTGTTTACGCATGGTAAGTAGGACTGAGTGAGGACTGAAATAAGATAGGGGCGCCTGCTATATGGGCACTTTGTTTAGGCTATTGCTAGTGCAGTCTGCTAAAACTAGATCAGAAAGCTTTATGCAGAATTATATTAAAACATTTATTTAATACTTAAGCAGAGTAGAATAAGGCCATTTCAAGTCCTCCAGTGGAAGTCGTAGAAGGCGACTTAAGAAATACAAGCTAAAAAAGCTTATAAACATCAATGAGACCTCTCAAACCCGTCTGGCCAGCGAGGAGAGTGTAGGTCCTCTGGCTGCTCTGGCCAAGTATGGCTCTGGTAGTACAGAGAGGATCGTGCTTCTGCAGTGGAGATTAAAAGACCTGATGATGATGATGATGATGATGAATGTACAGTCGGCGACGAGATACCTGGGCCGGCCCTCTTATCACCTATAATGTTCTCTTAAACTCTAAATAACATTATCATGAAAATGTATAGGTACTTAGAAAGATTTTAATGGAGTCTTTCTAAATAATATACATTTTCATGTGAGTATTATTTTGAGTTTACCAGGAAATTTAAGACATAGGTAGAGGGCGGGCGGCGGCCCAGGCATCTCGTTGTCCCACTGCAAGTAAAGGAAATTCTTTGTTCTACTGCTATAAGTAGATATACATTCTTTTTATCAACTTTTAAAACGGACTTAGTGTCAAAAGTATTCTTTAAAATGTTTCCTTATTCATGTTTTAATATTTATTTGCCTACATTAGGACATTTTTTTGCAAAAAAAAAATATTTACAGCAAACAAGATAAATAGTAGTTGCCTTACGCGTTATGTAAATGTTCATCTTTTATTTACTAACAAGGTGAGACACTGAATTTATCAGCCGGCTTTTAGACTATAATAAACAACGGACTAACAATAAACAATGAAATATGTCTGTATGACTATGAACAGTGGCGTATTTATAGATTCGACGCCCTGGGCTGATTACTGTATTGTCACCTTTTACTTCAGACTAGCCGAAGCCCGCGACTTTGTTCGCATGGACTTTCTGTCTCCGGAAAATGCTCATGAGGCTGAACAACTTTTTCTAAGGCGTCATTTTTATATTTCTTAGCTGGACCATTATGATTCTGCATCAGGTATTCTATTTTCCAAAATCAGTTATACCCTATATGTTGCCAAAGCTTAACAGGTATATAGCAAAAAAAGTTTTTTTTAAATCCTTCCAGTATTTTCGGATATTTGCGTGTACAAACAGACAGACATTTTTTTTAATACTTACCCATAGCCCCAAATACTTTTTTTGGAAATATATTCAATGTACAGACACATTTTTTGTACTGTTTTATTATATGTATAGTTTAAAGTGCTAAGGTAAAGTATTTAGGGGAGACTTTTTGCCAGTGACCAGCTGTGGAATTCCTGTGGCTAATATGATGATGAAGATGAAGTAAGCACATCATCGACAGCCCTCCATCAGGAGTGCACGATACCAGTCGTCCATCACGTAAAGCCCACCTCAATTATTTTGTGTTTTAAACAAAGTTTAGCTTGAAGATAATCGTTTTAGCGATAAGTTTATTTATTCACGTAAAAACCCGTATCGAAATCGAACCATCCGTTCGAGCGCTAAGATGCGAATCCCACAGACAGACAGATATTTTGATTCCGGCGACTGGGACCGCGGTCCGAGTTGATTGCGGTCCCAGTTGTCGGCATCCTCATTAGCTTAAAACTAATAACACCCTTCTTTTTAATCAAAGGTTAAAAAGTGGAACAAGAAATTTGACAAGCCATAAGTTATGCAGCCCAGGGCTTGTAAGATGTTAATACGCCACGCGCTACAAATGTTACGTTACGCCATTAAAATGCCACAAAAACAAGAAATAACAGTTGGAAATAAATGATCTTCAATTTTTATTGTGTAGAGGTGTGAATTTTTTGGTTTGAATGCGCCTCGTAACTTATAAAGTTATCTATAACAAAGACACGCCATGCCACACATAATGTAACTTCAGAGAGCTTCACTATTTATGATATAGTCTATGTATGTGTCTATTTTTCTGAATCACGGATCTTTTCATCCATTTGAGAGGCTTGGGATACAGATCCAACACGTAGAGGCCCTTTGGAGAGGTTGTTATGTGGCGCTCCTGCCAAAACCCATTCATGTATAGGTATTTGAAATGTGGACCCTTGCATAGGTTTCGTCAGAAGAAAGATCTATTGCAAGAAAAAGGGAAAAGTCTATGGGTTATGGAATGAGATTGGGATGAACTGATGCTGGGATATTGCAATAGAAACGTCACTTGCTATAACCATGGTTACTGACTATTGTAGGCAGGTGGTGGCTTGCCGCCCACTAAATGGGCCGGTCAAACGATTCTACAACGGTTGTCTATTTTATTATTTTTTGATGACCTCCGTGGTGTATTGGTCACCATGCTAATCTGCCACCCAGAGGTTCCAGATTCGATCCCCGGTCAGGGCAAGTTGGGAAATAACCTTTTTCAAATTGTCCTAGGTCTTGGATGTTTATCTACATACGTATTTGTTATAAAATATAGTATCGTTCAATTAGTATCCCATAACACAAGTCTCAAACTTACTTTAGAGCTTGCTCAATCAGTGCAGTTCTTCCCTATATATTTATTTATTTATGATGTTTGGGAGATATCAATAAATCTGTTGTTTGATTGCGGTACTTGTGATAAGTTAAGATCTCCCACGGATTTTGATGAAGAGAAATATTTTTTGAAAAAACTAACGTAATTAAAATAAATGCAAGAAAAGAAATATGTTACATTCCTCATTTATTAAATAAAGTGCCAACGGGAAGCAGTTAATACAGTCATAAAAGTAACTCGGCGTGTAATTGCTGTGGCGCGCTATTGTTCAATATCCTCGATCATATTAGGAACGCAGATGCTTGCTATCCAGGCTACAGAGTAAACAGACATGTGGAGTCCAAGCTTCCGACTAGACACACTAGACTAGATTTAAGGGTTAAAAAATATAGAAAAAGTCAATGGAGAAGATAAAGATAAATCCAATATAACATATAATTTGTATGTAGTCAATGTAAAAAATGAGATTTTTTTTTGTTTTTGAGATTAGGGTAAAAAGTTAAAGGCCTTGATTAGCACATTTTAAAAAACATTTTCAGGCGTAAATGGCTCTTATAGTTAAGTATTCGTTTTTAAACTTATATATTGTGATGATTATTTTAGTTAGTAGGTGAGATGGATGCTAGACAAACTGGAAAGTAGCTTGAGCATATTTGATAACGAAGTATCTTTTTGATGATTGTTTTAATAAATAGTTTACTACAAGTAGAGGCCGGACAAACTGGAAAATTGCTCGAGCATTTTTGATAACAATGTACATTTATTTGTAGGTACCGAACGTATATCTTTTTGGTAATTCTTTTAATAAATAGTTCCTTCTAAGTGGAGGCTGGTCAAACTGGAAAATTACTCGAACGTATAATTTGATAACGAAGTACATTTATCTGTAGGTACCGATCTTAGTCTCTGTATCGCTTACTACTCTGAGTCTGGCATATCCTAGTGGATCTTTCACATGCAACGAATTCTAATTAAAGAAATTCCATTGTTTGTTCCTACTTTCTTGCTAAATTGACATTTGTTGCGTGCATTGTATGATAAATAAGTAATTAAAATAAAAGAAATGATAATGATGCATCTGACTGGTAAGTGATATGACATAACTTTGTACATGTTGAATTGTTCAGCCCATTAATATACAACTTTTACCAACTCTCAAAATGTAAGAAGAAAATTAGCGTGCTGCACCAAAAAACATTGTTTTTGTGTTATATAAAGAAAATCCATACATACACTTGTCGTTATCCATAATGTATGGGACAGACAGAGCATTTTTGGCCTTTTTTTGTTTAATATACAGTACCTGGGCGACTGAGCTTGGCTCGGTTATATCTCAGACATTAACTAATTTTTTTTAAACTTGTCTAAGAACAATAAAAATTAAAATATATATATATAAACTTGCACATAAGAAATAACAAAAGTAAGTCACCAAGTGGGATTCGAACCCGTAACACTCATTCTAGCGGACCGCGTAACCGCTGAGTCAGACGGATAGCGTCCGATTAGACGAAATTAGCGACCATATTCTGCGTTGAAAGAAAAACGCATGAAAACTCGAAAACACGCGTTTTCCCAAACATAAGACTAATCTAGATCGATTGTTTACCCCCGAAAACCCCCGTATACCAAATTTTAGCGAAATCGTTAGAACCGTTTCCGAGATCACAGAAATTTATATGCATATAAATAAATAAATAT
Source organism: Acrobasis consociella (assembly GCA_963555685.1). Classification (NCBI taxonomy): domain Eukaryota; kingdom Metazoa; phylum Arthropoda; class Insecta; order Lepidoptera; family Pyralidae; genus Acrobasis; species Acrobasis consociella. Next base: position 2,167,373 of record OY743112.1, read on the forward strand.
ACAAGAATTGCTCGTTTAAAGGTATAAGATATGAAAAATAAATTTTGTACATTTTAGTAAAATATTCTATCTGATAGTGCCTTCATTTATATATTTAATCAGTAAATAAATATATAGGGACAAATTACACTGATTGAGCTAGCCCTAAAGTAAGTTCGAGACTTGTGTTATAGGATACTATAGATATTTGACTAGTGTAATTTAATTCTAATATGTTATTTATTTTGCTTTATTATTATTCAACGTTGAAGAGGCATTGCCGTAATAAATCGAACCACGGGCTATACTACATCACTTTAGTATAATGAAATAAAAAAAATGTAAAAATAAAAAATAAAATTTGGCTATTCCACACTTAAAGGCCCATTTAGACGGTGCAAGTTTCTTGGCCGTTGCATGTCATTTTATTGCAGCAATAGACAACTTGCATGGTCTAAACGAAATGTCAGCCATACAAATCATTTATACATACATACATACTATCACGTCTCTATCCCTAATGGGGCAGACAGAGCATTTTGGGTCTTGCGGCTCTATGCAGAGCCCAGGGCCGCAAGACCCAAAAGCCACTTTTAGCGTCATGGTGGGCGAGAAGATGGAAAAGCAATCAATACAGTGATGGGTTGCTAGCCGCATCGCCTGTTAACATGATTTGCATTTTTGCCCATTCCCTCGATCGGCTTTTACGATCTGCGTGGGAAGAGAAGCAGCTGGTACATTCTAAGTTTTTTTTTATTTCTCCCAGACCAGCATGGGAGCCCAGACCAGCATGGGAGATTTATTGCTTCAATAAAATTGTATGCAACACGCAAGAAACTTGCACCGTCTAAATGGGCCTTAAGTGTTCAGCTGCCCGGGCAATTTGTATGGGAATGCCGATTTTTTTTTTGTTTCTTGACTGTTATTTTAATTTTATTATGATGTAGTGATCTTACATATCCTGTGATTTGATTTATTACGGGTAAGTCCCTTCCACGTTGAATACATTTTAACAAATATCAAACACAATGTAAACATTGTTTATAATTAAAGACTTAAATATAAATAAATAAAAGACACAGATACGTCAAACTTATCTTCTTCTTATAAAGAGCTGGTCCGCTAAGTTCTTATTTGGTCGACAAATTTTTTTCTGGATTTTTCTGGGTTATAACACCCTCTTTTTAATTAACTACAGTCGTAAAGTGTGCGTGCAATGTATATGGTCCTTTCAGGCCGGATCCATCCATCGCGTCAATTGTGGCGCGACCCTATTGACACCATAGCCTTTTTGTACCTTTTGCAGTTCTTCCGAGAACACTTAATTTAGTCCCTAACAGGCCTTAACTGTCCCGTTGGACATACGAGTGAGTAATGCGTGACATTTTTATGATGTAGTAGTTAGCCTCCTATTTGTTTTGCCATGCATTGGACTGTGGGATAATTTAATATCGTAAAATAAAAACTTGATAGTAAAGTCAAATTGTTTTATTTATGTAATTATAAAACTTTATTGTTTTATGTTAAACAATTGTGAATACACAATTTGTATTTTAGTGTTCGTCTTATTTATTACTTAGTTTTAATTAAGATTTCAAAATAACTTTATTTACATTTTTAACAATTAACTTATTATAATATACAAGAAAACTAACTAAAACTTTGATTTCATTTAGATTTTCTACAAATAAATTTATTAGTAGAAACTTAAAAAATAAACTAAACTAAACTTAAAAATTAAATTACTTATAAATAAAAAAGCCCTAGCAAATCGCTGCCCCGAGGCAGCGTGCCTAGAAGGCTGACAGCATTGTAGCAGCAATAAAATAAATGTAAATTTGACATCCTTATGATGACCATTAACATGCATTTCATCTTTAAATAATTTACTTAATGAGACCATATTTTCGTTTGTTATCCGTATTGTGTAGTTTCTAACATTCATCTGGGTAATATAGACTCAGTTTTTCAATAATAAAATCGTTACGTAAAGATAAATTCAATAAAACTTCCATAATGATCTTGATCTTGCAGGGCTATAATTACAATAATTATTAATAATTACTTAAGAGACACGATAAACAAGAAAATATAGCAGGGTGCTTGACAGTCCCAGGTGAAACCTGTCTGGATATCCTGAGAATATTTTATTTATATCAGTGTCACACCCTTTAAATATATAAGATCAATTTTAATTAAATACATATGTATTTTAACACTTCAGTAGGGATGTAGACTGGTTAAAAAATATATTATTTTATTTAGCCCGTCAGCTATTTTATTAAAAAATATAGAACCATATTTTTTCGTTTTGCAAAGCAGTCAAAATTCACAAATAAGTTTTGAAGTGGGGGTTCAATAACACCCACTTCAAAACAAATAAATAAATTAGATTAGAACAAAGGTTACAATTAACCTTTGGTCTAATCTAATTCACTATACCTACCTTAATTCCACAATATAGGTAATGAAGTAACTCTGTCTGTCTGTTCTCTTCATGCTTCCACTACTGCACTAATTTAGATGAAATTTGGTATGGATATAATTTGAGACCCGGGAAAAGACATGGGATAATTTCTTATCTCGAAATTCCTACGGAGAGCTCAATAGAATCTTAATTACTTTACCAAATATACATTAATCCTTGATTCAAGTACCTACATTTAAGTAATAAAGTTGTACTTTTAATAAGTGATTATTTTAGTGGCGTGCTTGATTATAATTATGAAGGTTTTATTAAATTTCTGTTTACGGAAAGATAGTATCATTGAAATAGGTAAAATCGATGTAAGCAAAAAGTATAACTTATCTAGTGAACAGAAGAATAACATCAGCATTTTGGCGAGTAGGCGACCAATACTATGAAAATGAGTTTCTTTCGGCGTTTCTTCTCAGCAGTGGTCGTTGCGAAGCGCTGGTATAGGTAGCTTTCCTTAAAAAATAAATTAAATTTTAATATACACTACATGTAATGTAAATTAGGTATAAAATTTATTTGAGGAAAGATAATTAAATGTAAATTATACCTACTTATTTATTGACGTGTAAAAGTGCCTATAAAGGTCAAGTTACTGAATGAATATATACATTTTGATTTTTTTGTAATACAGATACATATACATTATTATTTATTTATGCCTGACAGGGTAAATAGAGCCCCTGACCGTAAGACCCAAAGGAAAAGGAATCGAAATAGTGATAGGTTGCTAAGCGCATCGCCTAAAAACACGGTTTAAATCTTGCCCATTCCCTCGATCCGTTTCTACGATCTACGCGGGAAGAAAAGCAGCAAATACATTCAAGGTTTTTTCTTTTCTCCCAGCATGAAAGATTAACGTAACGCGCTAAGAGGAAAAAAGGTGACCACTCTGTGTCATTTTAATTTAGCAGCGTAAAGTCGGCCCTTTGGAAATTATTCGCTAATGTGATTAAAATGTCTTGTTAAGAATACAATTTAAATAACCGGCCAAGTGTGAGTCGGACTCGCGCACGAAGGGTTCCGCACCATTATACTAATACTATTAAGACGAACGTTTGTGAGTGTTTGTTACTTCTTCACGCGCAAACGGAATTTAAACGGCTTTGGAAAAATTTGGTATGCAGGAAGCTAAGCTAACACATGGTCTGCTTTTTCCGCGGGTAACACCGCGGGACTCAGCTATTTATCTATAAAAAATCATTATTTTATTCAGTTTTTGGTATTCATTGCTTTAGCGGCAACAGAAATACATAGGTAATCTCTGAAAATTTCAACTGTCTAGCTATCACGATTAATGGATACAGCCTGGTGATACACAGATAGACAGACCGATAGACAGCATCATAGCAATAGAATCCCGTGTTTACCCTTAGGGCACGGAACCCTAAAACTCATTTTGCGTGTTTAATAACGCAGCAGATGTCCGCAGGCGAACTGCCGGCATTTACCTTTTTGTTCTTATACTCTTTACTAGTGTCTTAAATTTTGCGCTTAATTATAAGGCACATAAATTAATTAAATTATTTATGATACTGTACTTTTTATAATCATCATCTGTAGTATTCCCGGTTGCATCCTCAGCGGTAAAGCTTCAAAGCCCGGGGTCCGCTACCGAATCTAGGTGATTTGACGAGGCTACTGGTTTTCACACAGATCCCGTGCCATCTGACATCATCTTTATTTTCGGATGATCAGGTGATTCAACCCTGCAATATCCTAACCAGACTGAAAACAACTTTTTACAAAATATGTTTTCAAGTGGTCTTCGAAACCACGACCTCCGGATCACAAGGCTATTGCCTTGACCACTGTTTGTGACACAATTTTTGTTTCTGTCAGACAGACAGACAGACAAACGGACAGTGGATCCTTAGTAATAGGTTCCTGTTTTTACCCTTTTGGGTATTGAACCCTAAGATTTTTTTCAAGTTGTTCTGAGTCTATACAAGTATGTACTTGTTATAAAATATTGTATCGTTTAGTTAGTATATCTTCTTCGACCATAAAGTCTGAGGTAAATAATAAACTATTCCTATAAACACATTTAAAGAGCTAGTAAACATTTCGCAAACATAACCACGTTATAATAAATTAAGTATACATTGTTTCAGTTAACAGCGCGACATAAAAGGCAGGCAATTAACGAACGACCCCAAATGCGGCGATATTTTAATACTATAGATCCGATAAAACACAAAGTATGGAGAGTGAGAATAGATACCACACTGTTCACAGTGTGGTATTAATTTCTCAATTTAACGACTGATTCACCAGACGATAGATGGGGAAATTAATTTCACTAACATAATGTATTTTTGCATTATAAATAGGTAGGTATCGAGTGTAGGCACTAAATTGTAATTGACATCGATGTTCTTTACACGTTACTTGTTTATAACTTATGAGTAAGAAAACTATAATTTTTTTAAAACCTATATGTCTGAAAATATGTATGTACGAAAATAAATATATTATCTTTTTACAGAAAATAAAATTAACAAAACGTAATTAAAATCAATAGAAACGGCACACTATCAGTCATCATCATCAGGCCTTTTTAATCTCACTGCAGGAGCACAACCCTCTTTACTACTAGAGCCATACTCAACTACTACCTAGATCAGCCATAGGGTTGAAAAGTCTCATTAATATTTTCTTCTTCTTCTCCTTGTAGTGCCTTTCTATTACTCGATGTTGGCCCTCAGCTTTCCAAACTCCTCTCTATCTATTGCGAAGCGGAACTTTAATGTTAATCAGCTTTATTCGCCTTGTATATTCTACGTTGCCTTCTACGCCATCCACGGCAAAACTTGGGAGTCTTCTTAAACTAATTTTATTTCTATTTATTTAAAAGAACATGGATTATTTGTTTTTTGAATAAAACTAACGTGAGATACAATCATTATTTTATTTAGTTCACGGGTTACTCACGTATAGAGTCAGCTACTGCCGACATGAGTATGTTGCGAGCCGGTGCGGTGTACGTGCCTCTAGTCACTTAAGCCCTAATGAAGACTTCCGGATGAGGTCGAAATATGTCGGCAGTAGCTGACTCTATACGTGAGTAACCCATGCACTAAATAAAATAATGATTGTATCTCACGTTAGTTTTAATCAAAAAACAAATAATCCATGTTCTTTTAAATAAATAGAAATAAAATTAGTTTAAGAAGACTCCCAAGTTTTGCCGTGGATTTCGTAGAAGGCAACGTAGAATATACAAGGCGAATAAAGCTAATTAACATGTACATGAGTAACCCGTGCACTAAATAAAATAATGCTTATTTGTTTGTTTTGATTTCTGTACTTTCCTTATTTTCTGTCCGATCGAATGTTACGGTAAGCGATTGCAAATACATAATTATGGAATTATAATGAGCTTTACTATAGTGTAAAGTTTAATGTATTGCTTCCTTCTTGCAGACCTTAAGACGTATTGGGCTGCGTAAAATACGAGTTTTTATTTAGTAATGAGCTGAGCAGATCAACATTTACATACCTTCGCTGGTTAACAATACTTACCATCGTAACTTCTTCTTCTTCTATCGTGTGTGTTAGTGACTAACACTAGTGTCAGAGTTTTTAAATTGCCTTAAAGGCCTCTGACATGGTTTAAGGTAACGACCAATGTCAAAGACAATGACCGGGACCGACGGCTTAACGTGCCCTCCGAAGCACGGATCATCTTACTTATCAGACAATCAGGTGATCAGCCTGAAATGTCCTAACCAAACTAGGACAACAACACAAAGTCATTGCCCCCGCCGGGAATCGAACCCGCGACCTCTGGGTATGAGCCGAACGCTCTAACCACTACACCACGGAGGCAGTTTCTAACCATCATCATAACCATCGTAACTAACTGAACTAAGTACCTTTTTAGTGCAAGCTAGAACGGTTATTTATATTATAAGCTTTTTATTTTTAACTTGCAATATATATCATGCCGTGTGCTTTAAGGCAGAGTAGAATAGGACCACTCCAAGTCCTAACGTGGATGTCGTAGAAGGCGACTAAGGAAAAACAAGCTAAACAAAGCTTATAAACATCAATAAGACCTTTCCAACCTGTCTGGCCAGCGGGGAGAGTGTAGGCCAAATCCTCTGGCTGTTCTGGCCACGTATGGCCCTAGTAGTACAGAGAGGGTCGTCCTCCTGCAGTGAAGATAGAAAGTCCTGATGATGATGAATATATTTTCTAATATAGGATGACTTTCTATCCACCAGCCAAATGCACGGTGATTTTCCATTGGTTTTGGAGCCGTGTCCACTTAATAGGGATCGTTTTAAGCATGGTATAATAAAATAAGGTATTCTCTTCCCGAGATGGAACATGACTACGTCACGATAAGTGTTGCCACTGATTGTTTTCACTAAATTTAAGGAATTTCTCAATTAGTTCATGAATATTAAATAAAATATTAAGTAACTTAGCTAGTTAGTATCTCGCGATTCTCGCGTGATTTATCAATTCAATATTTTATGAATTGATGTAATGGATTATTAATTCGAAATTGGTATATAAAGTTCAAAAATGCATTACGTTCGGGTAATTCAATTTCACACAGTGGCCGCACATCAAACTGATGACGTAGTCAAGTTCCACCTACGTCATCAGCTGTCACGGGAAGAGAATACCTTATTTTATTATACCATGGTTTTAAGAAAATATATGACAGACCTTTTTGTCCCTAAGGTAATCATTGGTTCTGAAAAAACATAATAAGACGACTATAGCTTCAACATCACACTGAACACGGCTTTTGGATCTTATGGAACAATGCCAGTCAAGAGACGTATCCACAGTGTATCTAGAAGTTCATCTTTATCTATCTAGAGTATCTTTACCTATGATTAAAATTAGCATTTACAAATGCATTTGCAAAATTAGCGTAAAAGATGAAGAAGTGATTTTAACGCTGTGACCATTGTTTTCCATAGAACTCAGTGAAGCATACTTGTTTGATTACGTAGTCATTACCGCAGCATCAAAACAAGCTGAGAGTGAATTACGCCATGACCTCGTCTCGGTAGCCGGAATCGAATTAGCGACGTTCTGGTGCAGGCCGAGCTAGGAACATCCGCGCCTGCGGCGACACGGTTAAGTTGGCTACACACAGTTGCTACAAAAATAAGGTCTAACAAAATATACTGAAAATTTAAGAGTGAATTTAGTCCGTGATATTAAACGTGATAGAGCTCTTCCGTAATCCGCTATTTTCCAACAAGTCAAATCAGATACTTTTTTCTAAACGTCAAAACAAAACATTTCCTATGGGATTTGTATGAAATACAGGTGACGTCATAGATTCTTGGAGTTGAATAGCGATCTTAATATAAGGTTTTCTGCAATAATAAATATAAAATCACATTAAAAATTTATATGATCATGACAAGTGACATTATTTTGTATCATTTGATTTCCTTAACAGTACCAAATAATTTATTTTTGACCCAGGAAAATACCCAATTCGGAAGACGGCGTTATTTGACAGACCTTTGAAAATCCGACACTAACTCGAATATAGATCGCCCTGGTATACCGTATTTAGTCTCTAAACATCCCTCTCTAAAACTTTCTTTTAGGAAATGAAAGGAGCTTTGGTACTGGCAGATCTATTGAATCAAAAATTCCCTTTATGAGGCTACCTGATTTTTTGGGGCCCGGAGTGTGAAAAACGGCCAATTTTGGCTAATGTGCGAAGAAAAGCTCCACTTTCTCACTTTAAACTATAAACAGTAGTTTTTTAAATAAGACAGAATTTTGAATTATATCTCTGTTTCTTTTCAAATAATTTATTTTAAATGGGGAAGCGCTGGACCCCTAAAACTTGAGGTTCCCTTAAAGCAGTACCTCTCATATGGTCCAAGTAGAGATTGTTAAACCAACCCATGATCAACTGTTTTATGTTAAATAGTTAATTAGTCATGGAAAACTATGTATACTATATATATGGACATTTTATTTAATTTGACACTAGATTACAATGACATTGCTTAATACATATTAAAATTGAGTAACTGTATTTAAAATCAATTATGAAATTAGAATGAAACAAAATTAGAATCCTGTACTTAAATGAATTTAATTGTTACCTAAGTTATAAGTATCTTGTAAATTAAAATAAAATCAGAACACAGTTTCCAATGCCTAAATAGGTAATTTTGTAAATAGTTTTTAAGAACACTAATTGTAAAATGAATGTGTATGTATATTATTTACAAATGGCGAAATAAATGAAATGAAAATGAAATAATAATGTGAGGATCACGACTCCACATAGGTCGAACTAGTTACTTAAAATCATTATTGCACCAAAACATAGAGTTACAGAGTAATAGATACATAAAACAGATGTCAAAAGGCGGCCTTATCGCAACTGCAATCTCTTCCAGACAACCGAGGTACTTGGAGATGTTTGACGAAAACAGTGAGGTGCAAAGTTATAGGCAAGGGAGAAGAAAAATAATAACTGTAAGTACAATCAATAAATATACTTACACATATATTTAAGACCTAGATATATACATAGTAAACTAGTAAAAGGTTTCAGTATGTTTATGCCCTAACAAACGTTTCATAGCCTCATCTGGCTCTCAAAGGCTAATGGAGTCACCTTTGAGATGCGGACGTTAAATTGTTCCTGTATTGTTTTCGGGGTTGCGGGACGTCGACGTCTGGCGGGGGTTGGGAAATGAGGACGTAATGAGAGCGAAATGATATTGTTTATGACAACATTTAATGCCTGTGGTATGCGACAGAGTAGAATAGGACCACTCCTAATCTCTCGTAGATGGCGACTTAGGAATTACAAGCTAAACAAAGCTTATATATAAACATCAATGCGACGTCTCCAATGCATGAATGCATGAATGAATAACCGGCAACGTGCTAGGCCACGCGCAGTATAGGGTTCCGTAGTTACGAATGCCGAATATCTGTCTGTCCGTCCGCGATTTTACTTAGATACTAAAAATACTAGAAAGCTGTAATTTGGTAATAAAACGGCCTTTTTCAAATTGTCTTAGGTCCTAAGTGTATTTACATACATATGTATAAACATGGTATCGTTGAGTTAAAATGTTCCGTGTTATTATAAAACGCAGACTAACTTTCTTACTAGGTTAAAACCATTATCCGACCAAATCAAATTGACATTTTCAGATAAGACATTGGCATATTACTAGATGTCAAATTTGATTTGGTCAGTGGTTTAAACCTAGTAACAAATTTAGTTTGCGTTTTATAATAAGACTGGTTTTATTTTACTTTGGGGCAAGCTCAATCAGTGTAATTTGTCTTTATCAATTTTTAGTATTTTTAAAGTTTATAACTTATTCAAATAGCTATATAACGTTGTTCTATTCCCTTATGAACCCTGATTCAATCCCAAAGTCCCGGGTAACACGATACCTAATCCCCACACAATTACGGCCCGGTTTACAACCAAATGAGAAAATAAACCAATGTTTCATGCGTCGCTTGCAAGGGAGACTCGTTATAATGAATTCATAAGTTGGTTTATCTTACAGTATCTCGGTTTTGTCCCTTGGTGCTAAAAGCTAAGAGTAAGACGCAATGACACACATTGTCACGTCTTTATTATTGATGGGGTTAACAGAGCAGTTTGGGTCTTGCGGTTCTAAGAAGACAGACAGGGCCGCAAGACCCAAAGGTCACTTTCAAAGTGATAGTGGGCGAGAAAGTGGACAAAAGAAATCTAAACAGCGATGGTTACTAGCACGCTTAGATTTTAAGGGGATACTTTAATTATCCGGTGTCAAGTGCGGCCCCCATTTGAAATAAATTATTCGAAAGAAAACGGTAATATCATTTAAAATTTTGTCTTGACCAAGCCCTAGATAACATTTCTAACTATTTTATGACCTATTTTACATTTTAAATTGAGAACGTTTTTTCGCACATTTGCCAAAAGTGGGCGTTTTTCGCAAAAGTGCAAAGAAAAGCTTCACGTTCTCACTTCAAACTATAACAGTAGTTCATAACATAGTTTGAAGGGTTAACTAGGGCCTTATGAGACCAAAATTTTAGATGACATCTCCGCACGTTTTCTTTCAAATAATTTATTTAGATTGTGCTCCCATCTGTGCCACTGAATTCGGAAAAAAACATGTTTCCCTGTAAATAATGTGAAATGTGAAAATGTGAAGAAAAGAAACCACCACCACCTTTATCAAAAAACTTAGAAAGTATCGACTTTACCACAATCCACTTCTATTTTGTTAGACGCTATATGTGCTATATCTATGTATTTTTATTTATATGTTGCAAACGAAATCGCAAAACAATCAAATATGATAGTATCAAGATAAGCTATTTAGGAGCCCCGGGCGACGTCTGGCTCGGGAAGTCGGGATTGAACCCGCGACAATACGTCTGCGGGTTAGCGATGATTCGATTTGACAACTAAGCCTAGAGTGGGTTGATACAAATTGTTTGGTTACATTGGTTTTGTAAACTAGAATAACTTTTAAATTAACAAAGCTTATTGAAAAGTTACACGTGATAGTTTCCTTTTAAAGTTAAATACATTATACAACGTGGAAGGGGCATAGCCGTATGAAATCAAACCTCAGGCTATACTAGATCACTATACATACATACTATCACGTCTTTATCCCTAATGGAGCAGACAGAGCATTTTGGGTCTTGCGGTTCTATGCAGAGCCCAGGGCCGCAAGACCCAAAAGTCACTTTTAGCATCATGGTGGGCGAGAAGATGGAAAAGCAATCAACACAGTGATGGATTGCTAGCCGCATCGCCTGTTAACATGATTTGCATTTTTGCCCATTCCTTCGATCGGCTTTTACGATCTGCGTGGGAAGAGAAGTAGCTGGTACATACTAAGTTTTTTTTATTTCTCCCAGACCAGCATGGGAGTTCACTATAGTATACTAGATCACTATAGTATAGTGAAATTAGAATAACAGTCAAAAACAAAAACAAAAAACGACATTCCCATAAAAATTGCGCGGCGACTGCACACTTTTGTATATAAGTGCTGATTTTTTTTCAGTCCGTGGTTCGACGGGTATTTTCCTTCCACGTTGTATACTACTGTTAAGATTTGAAGGGTTCCGTACCCAAACGGTAAAATTCCTATTACCAAGACTCCACTGTCCGTCTTTCTGTCTCACTTTGCAGGTCTCTCATGAACTGTGATAGCTAGAATAAACGTGATTTTTTATAGACAATGTTACGGAACTTAGTGCCGACTCGCACTTAGCCGTTTTTTAGACTTTTCAAGCTAACGAATTAGCTTTTATAACATTGTGAAGCAATACAGGGTAGCATGTCAATATATTTTGTGTAGGTATGTAATGTAGTACAGAGTTCTAAAATAAAAGATTTGACAATGACGTTATCATTGGTTTGTTGTGCTCTGGAATGCAAAAGGGGGAGTCAGGGAGTGGAAGTAACGCGATAATGTCGTCTGTATCGACGTTGCAATTAAAATTAGTCATATTTTTGTCGGTGACTCGCCCGTAATGACGTTTGACGCGTCGGTGCGCGGGGCGTCTGTATTGTTTCTATACAAAAGGTCTAAAAAAATATACTGAAACTATTTTAAGAGTGAATTTAGTTCATAATAGTGGACATCTTTCCCCAAGAAACGTATAGCGAAATATGATCAATTATTTTTAGCTTCCCGTACAAACTCGGATCAGCTGATCGGTTAAAAATACTATTCATATTTCGATACGTGTTCCTTGGAGAAAGTTGTTCAGTATCGTGGACTGAATTCACTCTTAAAATATTTTCAGTTTATTTTGTTAGACCTTATATAACCCGCAACAAAAAAAGAGTGGTATTATAAGTTTGACTAATGTCTGCGCGTGTCTGTCTGGGACATTGTAGCTCACGAACGGATGGATCGATTGACGATCCGAGACGCTGGTAATGATTTCAGCAGTAATACATTTAGATTTTAATGTATTTTTTGAAAATTTGATAAGAGGTTCGGATGCTACGGTGGAATACGCATAAATATCCACATACTTACATTTTACAGTATATAAACTTGGTTACATGGACTGCTAAAATCATTACACTTTCTTTTGGCTTTGCCGTAGTCGGTTAAAAAGTAGGTAACCCTTTTTTATACTTAAACTAGCTGTACCCGCGGGCTTTGCTCCCCGTGTACAGCTAGTTTAAGCCCGATCGATCCAAATCGGTTCAGTAGTTTTAGCGTGAACAGGTAACAAACAAACAAATATACAAACTCACTTTCGCATTTATAATATTAGTAGGATAGGATATAGTAGGAAGTAGGATATAACTGCTGTTTAAAATTGTAATGTTATCTACAAACATTATCATCATCAGGTCTTTCTGTCTCCACTGCAGGAGCACGATCCTCTTTGTACTACTAGAGCCATACTTGGCGGGAGCAGCCAGATATTTTTATATCTACGATATTTTTCTTAAATTTCATTCTTGAATAGGCAGAAAAAGGGAGTTATTCCTAATTAGATTAAGCCCAAAAATTTTGTTAAGTCAATGCGAACAAAACTGCATAATCAAATTCGAGATGCCGGCAACTCAACAACGGTATTTATTTTGAAAATTATATTTTTTGCCGTTCCTTGTCTGCCTTTTGTTTATTGTATTATAAAATTTTGCAATTGCTACTGTAAATATCTGTAGTTAAATCTACAGAAAGGCATTGATTATTATAGATATGCTTAGCTGTAACTTCTTCTTTATACAAATACCTAAGTTATGTTAAGTTTGCAACACGGTTTGTTTGTTCATTTCATATGGAAAAAAGTAACTTTTTGGCACACTTTTTATAAAATTACTTACTTAATCATATGTAACTTAGGTAAGCCTGCTGCATCATCATCCGAGCGTATTTTCCATCCTCAGCAGTAATGCTTTGCAAAGCTCGGGTTTCGCTACCTAACCAACGAGGTTTCTAGTTTTTACACATAATGCTGTCTCCGCAACACAAAGGGTAAACCAGAACCAATCATTGGGTAGTTTGATGATCAAACTCTAGATGGCATTCGAGACTCACAGTTTATACGTGCCTTCCAAAACACGGAATTATCTTTCTTTTCAGATAATCAGGTGATCCAAGCCTGCAATATTTTAACCAGACTGGAAACAGTTTTTTACAAAGTATGCTTCACAGTTAGATTCGAACACGTTGACTACTGAATCACGGAGACAGTCATAACTTAAGCCTGTTTATTCAGTACAACTAGTACAATATACTGTGTATCATCATCATGATCATCAGGTATTTTCATCTCCACTGCAGGATCACGACCCTCTCTATACTACCAGAGCCATTATTGGCCAGAGGAGCCAGAGGACTTTGGCCTACACTCTCCTCGCTGACCAGACGGGTTGGAGAGGTCTCATTGATAAGCTTTATTTAGCTCGTATTTCCTAAGTCGTCTTCTACGACATCCAGTGGACTTGGAGTGGCCCTATTCTTCTCTGCTTCAAACCACACATCAAATACTGTGTACAGATAGATGCAAATAAATATATCGTCTATCATAAGCATCTATAAGAAGATAGAACAGAAATACCCGGCCAAAATTCTACAAATGCATTCGCCTGCCCCGTTTTAAAACTCGTAACGAGCCTTCAGCCGCATCGTTAAATGTTCAAGCGTGCTCCAGCGCTCAAATCATTTTTCACGATTTTAATTACGAACTTTCCAGGCTTCCAAGCGCTGTCACCAGTAACTATCCCAGTTAAAAGTTTTTCATGTAAGTAGCTACTGCTATTAATTGTAATTTCCAGAATTAACTGCTTCTGTTTCCGAGCAGAATAAATTTGAACAAGAGAATGGGCGAGAATCGCAATCATGATAATAGGCGATGCAACTAGCATCCCATCACTATTTTTAGTTTTTACTAAGACACCGCTTTCCGTCTGACTGTCACCAAGGTGTATATCATGAACGGCTAGACAGCTGAAATTTTCACAGATGATGAAGGTTTAACAAAAATACTAAAATAGAGTTTTAAAACTAGCCTAGTTTACGCCACTTTTGGCAAAAAGCTCGTTTTAGAACTAGACGGACTATCAATAATATTTTCAGCCGTCGTTCATGGAATAATTTGAAGATCTTTCTGAAATTGTTGGAGGTCAAATTGTTGATTGTAACCGTGTTTACTTTTAAACAGTTTGTTTTAAATGAGGGCGCCAATTCTGCTGGGTTCTGTACCATTTCGCCTTAAGCTTCTCCTTTTATGATGTCGTAATTGCTTCATCACAATGATACAAAGTAATTTTCTACCGGGTTGTTGTACCTATGTAAGTACTTACGTATAGAATTCCTGACATGCCTTTTAATTAAAAATGCGTAAAACGACCCGGCCAAGTGTCTAACGCGACTTTTTATTTCTTAGAAACGACTAAGGAGCAAGAAATAATATACTGACTTTATTTTTAACACCCGGTGTCACCCTTTTATTACAGTCCTTTTTAAGGTTCCGTGCCCAGAGGGTAAAAATGGGACCTAATTACTAAGTCTAAGACTCCACTGTCTGTCTGTCTGTCTCCAAGCCTGAAGAAACGGTGCTTGCCTGCCTGATCGGTTGCCTGGAAGAGATTGCAGTTGCGATGAGGCCGCCTTTTGACATCTGTTTTATGTATCTTTTACTCTGTAACTTTTTGTTTTGGTGCAATAAAGATTTTAACTAACTAACCGTGATAGCCAGACAGTTGAAATTTTCAGCGATGATGTATTTTCGTTGCCGCTAAAACAACAACGAATAACAAAATAAAATTAATCAAAGGTAGGCACCCATACAACAAACGTGTTTTTTTTTTAATGGAACAAAACCCTTCGTGCACGAATCCGATTTGCACTTGGATGGTTATAAAAAAAAATTTAAGTGAAGTTTAGTCAATGATACCGAATAACAATAATTAATTTTTTCATTAAACTTGTATAATATTTAAATAAACTTTCTACATCATACGTGTGTGTTGATTAAAATCAATTCAGTAATTTAAAATCCAGTTTCTGAAATCCAAAAAAAATATAATTCTTTACCGTACATCTTCATCTGTAACGTATAGATTAGGAGGTCACGACAAATTTGGTAACGATAAGGGATATGACTGACTCTGGTTTTATAGAATAAAGAGCACCTCTCTGATGCTAAATATGTTGGTCTGCCTGCGCGAAGTGGTTGCGTTACTTAGATATGGCGCTTATAAAGTTGGTTATCGTGACCAAAAAAAAATGATAAGGGATATGGCTGACTCTTGTTTCACAGGATAAAGAGCATCTCTCTGATGCCAAATATGTCGGTCTGCCTGCGTGAAGTGGTTGCGTTACTTAGATATGGCGCCTGAAAAGTAGGTTATCGTGACCAAAAAAAAATGATAAGGGATATGGCTGACTCTTGTTTCACAGGATGAAGAGCACTTCTCTGATGCTAAATATGTTGGTCTGCCTGCGTTAAGTGGTTGCGTTACTTAGATATAGCGCCTGAAAAGTTTGTTAGCGTGACCAATAAATGATAAAGTAAATGGCTGATTCTGGTTTCACTTAATGAAGAGCACCTCTCTGATGCTAAATATGTCGCTCTGCCTGCGTGAAGTGGTTGCGTTACTTAGATATGGCGCCTGAAAAGTTAGTAACCTTGACAAAAAAAGAAAATTATATGGTAAATGGCTGATTTTGGTTTCACAGGATGAAGAGCACCTCTCTGATGGTAAATATGTCGGTCTGCCTGCGTGAAGTGGTTGCATTACTTAGATATGCCGCTTGAAAAGTTGGTTATCGTGAACAAAAGAAAAAATAATAACGTAAATAGCTGACTCTAGTTTCACAGAACGAAGAGTACCTCTCTGATAAAAAAAATGTCGTTCTGCCAGGGTGAAGTGGTTGTATTGTGATACTTAGATATTGTGCCTGAAAAGTTGGTTTTTGTGACGAAAAAATAATGATAAAGTAAATGGCTGACTCTAGTTTCACAGGGTGAAGAGCACTTCTCTGATGCTAAATATGTCGGTCTGACTGCGTGAAGTGGTTGCGTTACTTAGATACAGTAGCGTGCATTTCATACAGACACATGAATTTGTCTACCCTGTGTCACCCTAATATTGATGCCGTAGTTCACAAATGTACTAACTCCAAAATTTTCGATTTTTACTTTTTTAGTGGCAGATAAATTAACTCTTTCTACAAAAAAGTCACAGTTGTCCCTATATATTTATTTATTTATTTAGGATTCCGGCGATAACAATAATACTAATGGTTTTTATCTTTTTATAAATTCAATCTACAAGTATCACAACAAATTTCAAAGTACAGCAAAATTTCAAACTCTGGCGTATCATACGCATTTAGAACATTTGCACACGTGTCAAAGTTATGCAAGTGCGTTATTTGTTACTGATTAATTGAAGGTGCCTTAACCGATTTGGAAAGTTCTTTTTTTAAAGGGCATTCGTTTCAGATGGTCCGATAGAAATTTTATCGAAATCGGTTGTGTAGTTTGGGGGTGAAGTGTTTTTTAGTTTTGAAAAATTATTTGCCTGTCGACATAATAAGGTTTAGTGTACAAATGTCATAAATGGGGTGTTTAATTTTAAAGTTTATTTCACTATTTTTGGAATTATATAACTGTAATATAATACCACAATTTGTGGATATAATGCAATCAAAGGACTTGACTTTTAAATAGACGTGAAATTATGTAATTATTTTTGTGCTGTTTAGGACAAAACTTTAGAAAACTTTCAAAATTTATGCTCTTCTGTAAAGTTGACAAAACTGTTGTTAGTACAATTGTGAACTACAGCATGTAAATATAATATCGGATACTAACGATAGATGTATTTTACTCGATATGCACCCGTTCAGAATCAGCCATTTACCTTATAATTTCCTTTTTTTGTCAAGGTAACTATCTTTTTAAGCGCCTTATCAAAGTAACGCAACCACTTCATGCAGGCAGACCGACATATTTAGCATCAGAGAGGTGCTCTTCATTATGTGAAACCAGAATCACTCATTTACCTTATCATTTATTGGTCACGCTAACTAACTTTTCAGGCGCTCTATCTAAGTGCGGCGCCCTACCGAAGACATATTTAGCATCAGAGAGGTGCTCTTCATTATGTAAAACCAGAATCAGCCATTTACTTTATCATTTATTGGTCAGGCTAACCAACTTTTCAGGCGCTATATCAAAGTAACGCAACCACTTCACGCAGGCAGACCGACATATTTGGCATCAGAGAGATGCTCTTTATCCTGTGAAACAAGAGTCAGCCATATCCCTTATCATTTTTTTTTGGTCACGATAACCAACTTTTCAGGCGCCATATCTAAGTAACGCAACCACTTCACGCAGGCAGACCGACATATTTGGCATCAGAGAGATGCTCTTTATCCTGTGAAACAAGAGTCAGCCATATCCCTTATCATTTTTTTTTGGTCACGATAACCTACTTTTTAGGCGCCATATCTAAGTAACGCAACCACTTCGCGCAGGCAGACCAACATATTTAGCATCAGAGAGGTGCTCTTTATTCTATAAAACCAGAGTCAGCCATATCCCTTATCGTTACCAAATTTGTCGTGACCTCCCGTTCTAGTACCATTACGACCAATAACATACATATCGAAGTTACCTAAATACTTCAAAATTCTCTAACTTTGCAGTTCTTCAAAAACTATTTACCTTCTCATACTAATTGTATAAGTAAAAGGTACTCAACAAAAGTCAAAATTGTAGAAAAGTTAAGTGAAGTACTTCCCACCGTGAATGAATAAAACAACCCTTGACTTATGAAGGGCTTTTGAGTATAGATTTTAATTAAAATGTGTTTAGTATAAGTAAACTTCAAGTTTATTTTTTACCCGCCTTCGAATTATGTATTACTTACTTACAAACTAAAGAAAGGCATAGAAATATAAATTTTATTTGAAGGTCACACCAAAATCGTTAAAGCTATACAATATCTAAATGCAGACTCTTTCATTATTTTACTAGTCCGCCACCCAAAGGTCCCAGGTTCGATCCCCGGTCAGCGCAAATTGGAATATGGTCTTTTTCAAATTGCCCTGGATCTTGGATTTTTATCTATATATGTATTTGTTATAAAATATAGTATCGTTGAGTTAGTATCCCATAACACAAGTCTCGAACTTACTTTGGGGCTAGCTCAATCAGTGTAATTTGTCCCTATATTTATTTATTATTTTATATTACATTAAAAACATCAAAATCTACTAAAAGAACTTTCTTAATCTTGAAAAATCGATTAACAACAATGAAACACTAAACAAAAGTCAAAATTGTAAAAATAATTTTCAACAGTGAAGACTTCCCACCATAACGTTTAGAACAAAACAACCCTTCTCTAATGAAGGGCTTATTGAACCCAGTCCTCGAGAAAATGGCCCAGCCACCATTCGCAGCTATTTTGCAAACACTCTTCACCCTAGCACCATTCTGTAACACTTAATTTCGATTTGTTTCATATTTAGACTTTTGACTTTCACGTGGGAAATTTTAATTTCAATTGTTTCGAAATTCATGTAAGTACGAGTTACTCTCGAATGATTTGCTTGGACGGTTGACTTTGTAACTAACAATACGTGAATTTTATGTTATATGGTTATTGTTTCATAAGCAATTGATTTTGCGGAAGGGTTAATTTTTCTTAGAAGTTTTTAAAATGCGACTTTGATTTTTATTAACAAGTACTTAACGGTTTATAAAAAATGTTACTGGTCAATCTTTGAACTACTATTTTTCTAAAAGCCAAGAACAACATAGCCCGTTCTATTTTACTTTACCTCTTAGTTCAAACTATTATTCGCCCAAATGAAGTTGACAGTGACAAAAGCGAAGGTGACACATTGCGGGAGTCTTCTTGTTTTGGGAGGATAATGTCTTGAAACAAGTAATCAAGTTAGTCCTCTTTTTTAATAAAATGGTAAATGTTCCGACTCTTCTCCTCTCTCTAACATCGCAGCAGATGATCGACATTCTACTTCTTTCATTGAACAGCCACACTCTTGTTTGATGGAGTGTGTTCCATGTCTCTCGTTATGTCTTGATGTTTTTTTTTTCAACGTAGAGGTTAAAACTTACTTGCATTTCAAATGATTGTCTTGTACTTGTATGAGTTATATATTTATTGACTTTTGAGAATATTGTTTTATATGTAATTTTGGTATCTGCCATAGTAGAATAGGACCAATCCAAGTCTTCTTGTTGATGTCGACGTAGGAATTACAAGCTAACAAAGCTTATAATCATAAATAGAACCTCTCCGTCTCCAACCCGTCTGGCCAGCGTAAAAAGTTACTAATAATTGGGCAAGTGCGTGTCGGGCCACGCGCAGTGTAGGGTTCCGTAGTTGCGAATGCCAACTTTGAGTTCTTGCCACTAAAAACGTCTAAAAACTAATATCTATTGAATTTGTATGAAAATGTCTTTTTTCAAGTACAGTTGATCGCTTATAACTTTTTAATTTGTATACCCTACTTGGCTCTGATAGTTTTCCTTCAAACTACATTATATATGCTATAATTTTTTTCACGTGGCCATATATAACCGTTTAGCAAATAGAGGGTGGGGGACACTTGACTCGAACAAAAATTTGTACTTTAAACCCAAATATTTCAGAAACGGATCCCTAAATCGAAAAATAGTGTTTACAAGCTAACAATATTTTTGAAAGTCCTATTCAACGATACCCCACTCAATGTGTTTGTCGAGAAAAAAAATATTGACTACGGCTTTACTTGTATGGCAGCTACACTATAAAAAAATTTTTTTCCATATTTTATTTTACGACTTTTTTGCCATTATTAATATACATATCCATGCCAAATTACAGCTTTCTAGTACTTATAGTTTCTCTGTAGGACCGTGGACAGACAGACAGACATGGCGAAACTATAAGGG
This sequence comes from Acrobasis consociella, assembly GCA_963555685.1. Taxonomy (NCBI): domain Eukaryota; kingdom Metazoa; phylum Arthropoda; class Insecta; order Lepidoptera; family Pyralidae; genus Acrobasis; species Acrobasis consociella. Next base: position 2,187,756 of record OY743112.1, read on the forward strand.
TTCCTTGTTTACTACGGAACCCTAAAAAGGACCTGATGCAGATGATGATGTAATTTTTGTAAGTGTAAATAGATTAAAATTATTCTGTGTGCCCCATTATGGATAAAGACGTGATAGCTGTGGTGATAGTGCGTATGTATGAATAGATTTTTGCGACTTGGATGTGCAATAAACCCTGGATGGTTTTGTCCATTCGATTTCGATGTACCTACTGCCCTGGATGGTTTTTGCCCATTCTATTTCGATGTACTGCATTATTATTTTGTGTATAAATGAAAGAAAGTAAGATAACTCAACCTTACATGAATGGATGTAAAAAATCAAAGAGCGTTTCCACATGTAGCAATAGGACGAGAAGCAATAACAGGATTTGTCAGCTCGGAGGGTGCCCACAGTTTAGCGAGCTCGTTACGGGGGATGGCTTTATGCGGATTTTTACCGACTTCATAAAATATAGAGGTCATTAGAGCAATTATAACCCTAGATAATTGCAATTTCTTTAAAAATACAATTTTTTAACGAAATCTGACATGTAGTTTCAAAATAAAACATATACTACTTTGTATGAAAAAGTCTAGAGTAAGGGGATTCTAAACAATTTTTTATTCATTCATTCATTTCAGCCGCACAACGTCTACAGCTGGACATAGGCCTCTCCCAAAGATTTCCAAAATGACCGATCTAGAGCGGCTTGCATCCAGCGCCTTCCAGCGACCTTGGTCAGGTCGTCAGACCACCTTGTGGGTGGGGTGTAACAATTACCTCTTATCAAAATTTGACTATTTTTGAAACTGGAACATTTTGTTTAATTTTTCTTCACTATTTTGCTACACTTTCTTTTTATTATTACTAGCCTCTTTTTGCAATGCAAAAATAAATAAATTGCAATGGCAACATTCCCCATAACCCTGACCCGTGTTTGACTCTGATATTTTATGCACCATCGGACGCAGCGATCGCGAAGTCACTTCGATATTACGATATTTGCTCAATCGCAGGGGTCCTACTAGTCCTAGAGGGGTGCGACGTCACACCACTCCTCATGACACGAATAAAAGATCAAGTGTCAACAAGCGAGTCAAATCGACTGTGAAATTCATGAGCATTGCATTTACTTAAATTTTAGTTCCTTTCTTACGAATTGTATTTGATAATGTAATGTATTTAGATTTAACACTATACTTAGTATGGTGTACTTATCTATAGGCTAATGTTTCATGAATTAGCATTATATAAGGATCTACCAAAAGTTGATACAACTAAAAACGAGTTTAAAAGGAATGTCTTTGTGATCGGACGCAGGTCGGTTATATTTTATAATATAGCTTATAAGAAACAAGGATATCGACAACCTGTAGCAATGGGTAATGAAATGTAATTAATTTTTAAACCAACATTACAAATACATAATCAAAGAACCGAATTTGATTTCTAAACCGGAATGTATCAAAGAAAATCACTGACAGCGGCCATTACACAAATTGGAAAAAAAGAAAAACGTAAATGCATTTCCCGCCAGTTTCGTGTTGCCATTCAAAATAGGAACGTATTACCGCGACGCCGGTGAAAAGAACTGTCTCAAATTACTTTGGATCTTCCCTCTCTTTTCATCTCATGTATCATTCTATTTGTGTCCCTTTCCCGAGCTATACAAACTCAGATAAACAAATACAAAGGGCCTAATTGAGTAACTAGTAAAACGAGCGACTCCGTCCCGTCCCTTCGTATAACTCAACCAATTTTAACATACGTCTGTTAAAATTGACAGCATTGTAATTTGAACTTTATTTTATAGAGTTAGGAATGATGAAAACTTGTTTAGACATGTCCTTATTTTGGTCAGTATGTTAAATTTTCGGAGAGTCGTCTCTCAAGTGGTAAGGGAGTTCGAGTCCGGGCAGGGAACTTAATTTGTCAACAATTTTCGATATTTGAATACGTTTCGCTGTTCAATGAGCTTCTGTCAGCTTAAATTGTTTTCTTTCTTTTAAATAAAACGACTGGGCTCGCGCTCGTTAGAATAAAATGCTGGAGTGTTTGAGTATCAAACAATTGGATGGGATGGAGTCTAATGTCAACATGACCTGTAGATACAGTGATAAGTACTGAAATGAACAAGGAAATCGATCTATTTCACTGGACGCTTGCTAGATTTCCATTATGACTTTTGCTAGATAAATTCACTGCACCTCGGAGATAGCTATTTACGAGTACATATACATACACATATACTTACGCGAGAAATTCAGGTCAGGATTACTTACAACTAAGTATCTACCTACTTGCAGTTTAATTTAAAGGTTTCTTACATTTGAACTGTTCTCACTTAAATAACCTGTTAGTTTAGTTACTTAATAGGTAAGTATTGAGAGATCTAAAGAATATTTAATTTTTTCAAACAGCCAGCATTTGAATCTAGTAAAAAGAAAAATATGTTATATTTATTTACAGTATACTGGCAGTCAACGAGGTAAGGAAGCTTTGGAATATTAAATTTTCTCAACAAGCCAGCATTTGAATTTTGTAAAAAGAACATAGGTATATACAGACACTGCAGCCGCAAACAAGATTTAAAAGAATCTTTGGAACATAAGATTTTCTCAACCAGCCACCATTTGAAATTTCAAAAAAGGAAATGGGTAGCTCCAGACTCTGGCCGTCAACGAGATGGTAGTTAGAACACAGGCGGCGAGGTGGGACGTCCGCCAATCATCATGATCGCTGCATCCTCATTGCAGCACAGGATGGAGCCAATTCTTGCACTCTCGCCATTGGCTCCCCGATGGACACTTCGGGAATTAACGGTTTGTGGAATTAGAGCTGTTGGCATATAGGTACAAATTTGAATGTACATTGTAGCTGACAGGTAAAAAGAACCACTCTCAAGCTCATAAAAAAGAAAATACTAAGTTAACTACGTAAAGTATAATGCTAAATTCGGAACAAATAAATTTTGATAGTACCTACTTATCCGCGTGATGACGGCAGAGTAAAATAACATTTGTCACCAATCCATTTCTGCCGTAGGAGTGTCTAAAGCAGTAGACTGAAAAAAGACACTACAGGGTAGACGTTCGACCTTAGCAAGGTTGCAAGAAAGCTGGATGCAGGCCGATTCCAATCGGACGTTTCGGTAATTCTTGGGGGAGGCATGTCCAACTGTGGACTTCCTAATGCTGATATGATGAAGAAACAAGATTTTTTTTTTTTAAATGAAGTCATCTCCTGCACAGTTGTAGTTAAGAACCTTCTCGATCACGTAAGCTTTCAAACAAAAAACCGAATCATAATTGGTCTATTCGTTTAGGAGTTACGATGCCACAGACTGACACAGACACATCAAACTTATAACCCTCCTTTTTTATGCATCGGGGGATAAAAATAGACGGTTTATTCGCCCAGTATTTTTCGAACTCCAACCGTTGCGTCACCGGTCTCCATTGTTTGTTAATCAGCAAAACCGAGTGCAAAAAGCGTGTTCTCTAAAGGTATACTTAACCATCTGCATAGCGCAAAAAGAGCTGCCGACACCTGAGCTGATATGGGTTTTTGTAATTGATAATTCGTTGAAAGAAACTTGATAAGAATTGTAGTGAAATGTAAATAAAAACTTGCTTGAATTTACTAAAAAGTGAAATGTCAGAACTTGTCTGAATTTACTAGTTTTTATTGTAACAAAGAATATATTTTATATCTACTAGCACGAATAAGACATAACATTTAATAGCTATCTGCAAATTAGGCCGTAAATGTAAAAAAGTTTTTGTTAAGTAGCCCACGAGAAAATTCAAAGTTTAGTATTTCTTACTGCAGCTGAGGTCGCGTACAACGTATTATTTATTTATTGACGTAAAAATAATACAAAGTCGACTGCGTTCCGAAAAAAAACCCATTTTCCCACAATTACTTGCCTACACTTAATTTATGTGGCGTATTACATCCACCTAATGTTTTTCATGTCAAAATAATGTACCTGTGGCCGGTGTAGAACCATATAGAGCCAATTAATCAACGGTGACAGAGAATCAATATTTACGTTACATACAACGATGTAGTGGGCAGGAGTTGCGATGGGGGACTATCTATATCTTCCTTCATACCAACAAATCTATACGATTTGAGCTAAAAAAAGACAAATATTTAAAAAAAAATGTTTTTTTACACCTTTGACCTTTTAGAATAAGAACCCTATTCTGAATATTGTCTCGACAGTCGCATAGGGTCACGTAATTACGCCCGTAGATATTTAAGGTCAAAGGTGTAAAAAACAGTTTTTTTAAGTATTTGTCTTTTTTTAGCTCAAATCGTATAGATTTGTTGGTATGAAGGAAGATATAGATAGTGTTGAAGTTAATATTGAATAAATATAAATAAACAAAGACGCCTAATCAAGCTCGCTCTGTCAATAAGTACAAAATCTCTTTCAAATTGAAAATTAAAGAGAAAATATAACATTTTCAACATAGGCTGTGACTTCGGAAACCACAGTAAATGTAAAGAACCAGGGTAAAAGTAGATATTTTAATTCTTAAAACTATTGTTAAGGTTGATTTGATGGTTGAAATTATCAAACAGTTAGATACATATTAAACGAAACGGACTGTAACGATATTTTAACAAAACACAAAACCGTTCCGTTCCACACGTCACCGTCCAATAACAAAGCCCTAATTGCTTCCCCACATTCCGACATTGAAAATTATTGATGTTTATTTGATTAAGGAAAAAAAACAGGCGACGCTTCCCACCGCTACCAGTTTGTTTGTCCGTCTGTCTGTCCGCTTTCTTTAACAATTAGGCGTGAAGCGATCCGCTTATGCACAATAGCATAAATAAACGGAAGCTTCTTAAATTGTTTTTAGAAAACAACTCGGTCGTTAGAACGGAACGCATGATGGCCCAACAATGGCTACTGGCCTGTTATAATTTTATTTATTTTTAATTTTTTGGACTGACAGGATGAGTAGCAAGTTTTGACTTTTGAGGTTATAATGATACGTAAAAACTATTTTGTTTTAGATGGACAAATTATAGTTTTCGTCGGGAGTTTCGTTGTGGATGAAATAAAAGGATTGGGTAGTTATCAAATGGATTTTCAATTATAAAAACTGTTTTGTATTATTTCGATTTGTACTGGTTTGTATTAGCGATACGATACGGTGAAGTAAGATATAGCTTAGACCAGAAAATTGTGGCGCTCTTTTGTCTCGGAGGGCAAGATGCAATTCGGGTCGCTGAGCCAGCGGAGTATTGTAGCAGATTTGTATTATTTTATTAAACTAACGTGAGATGTACTTATATACTGGTAAATACGATTCACCGTTCGGTTAAGTAAGAGTGCCTACCTTATTCACGTATTAGTGACTGTTTTGAATTGCTACAACGACGTTCTTTAATCTGACTCTACAACGCACAGACTATTATGTTTTTTGTTTAATACTTCCGTATTTTTAATCTTTTTTTACTTTTAATTTTTTATGTTATTTTGCTTAAAATAAAGATTATTCTATTCTACTTACACGTATACGTAGATGCCATTACTCTGGGTTTTTTGAACTTATCATGTAATTTATCGCTAGAAGTAGATTATTTTTACTGCTCCTTTAGTTTATTTTAAAATTAGCTCACGATCGTTTTACAAATTATCCGTAATGTAGTCATTTAGCGTATCGTCTAAACAGTATCCGGTAGATCCCGTTACTTCGCAAATTGCCCTATTTAAAATACGCACGGCGACACACCCTATGCTGCGGGGTCGTTGTCATAGCAGTGAGGTAGAGCTGCAATGTAAGCGACTTTGTTTTTATACAAATACTAGTGACCCTTGTTACGATATCCTGACCGCCAGGGTATCACTCCTTCATTAGGGTACTTCTAAATAAAACCTGGTAGCCCTTTTAATCTTGTATAAAGTAGTAGGAACATAGCCGTAACAAATCGAACCACGGTCTATACTAGATCACTAAGGTATAACGAAATTAAAATAATAGTCAAAGATTAAAAACTTAGATAAACTTAACAAACGTTAGTAACTGCACCGGCTTTGCACGAGCATGCATATACATTAAAAATGTACCAGTTGCTCTACTTACATGTATGCGACAACCGAATAAAAGTACGTTTGCTAATTTTGCAGAAAATATTTTTCAAAAGAAACAAAACAGCTGACGATGCAACTGGAAATACGCTGAGATGAGAGAGAGAGAGAGAGAAAGACAGATCGTAAGACAACAGTCAAATAGTTAATGGCTTTTTACCTCTAATGCACACGGTATTCGGCATCCTTAAGTTGCCATAGTGCACATGATGTGTGAGAAGAAAAAGACGGAAACACACTCGAGGGTTCAACGCAGCAAAGGATGCAAAACTAAAATTTGACGCAGAACTAAGATGAGACAAAAAAATTACTTGTAAATAAAAGAAAATCTGCTACAAGAGAGACCCCACCCCACTGTAATCGCCCGCGAAACTTATCGCATTATCAAAAAGCGGCAAATCGCCGAATCCTTTGATCTGTGCGCGCTAATTTGACAATTATCGTAGGCGTAGGAGCTACTGGGGCTGCGCTACAAAATATCGACATTCAAATTTTTTTATCACAATTTAAATTTGTAGAAAATATTTTTACCAGTGTTAATATATCGTTATTTTTGCTGGCTGGTTTGTTTTTCTTTATACTGAAGCAAAATGATACATACATACATACATACTATCTATATCTTTATCCCTAATGGGGCAGACAGAGCATTTTGGGTCTTGCGGCTCTATGCAGAGCCCAGGGCCGCAAGACTCGAAAGCCACTTTTAGCGTCATGGTGGGCGAGAAGATGGAAAAGCAATCAATACAGTGACGGGTTGCTAGCCGCATCGCCTGTTAAAATTATTCGCATTTTTGCCCATTCCCTCGATCGGCTTTTACGATCCGCGCAGGATGAGAAGCAGCTGGTACATTCTAAGTTTTTTCGTTTCTCCCAGACCAGCATGGGAGCAAAATGATACTAATTGTTAATTTAATAAAAAACCTAGAAGAGGTACCCGTAACCGGCGGGCATGCATAAAGAGAGTGATAAGTGAAGATGACGCGAAAGAGGTATATCAGGATCGTAGCAAGTGGAAGTCCAAATTCTGAGCTTACCTCTATGGGAAACAGGCGTAATAATATGTATGTATAAAAAATATAAAGAGTATAATAGATAGTAAGTTATTATCCTATCCTTACTTCCTACTAATATTATAAACGCGAAAGTTTGTATGGGTGGATGTTTGTTACTCTTTCACGTAAAAACTACTGAATGGATTTTAATGAAACTTTACAATAATATAGCTTATACATCAAAGTAACAATCCTGCGCAGACGATGTCGCGGGCACCAGCTAGTCAGTTCTATTTATCATCTGCCAAATGCGTGATGAATACAGGCCGCTTCCGAACGGTCGTTTTGGAAAATCCTTGGGGGAGGCCTATGTCCAGCTGTAGACTTCCTGGTGCTGATATGATGGTGATGAAATGCTTGACAAATAAGTTTAGGGAAACTAATTTTATACTCTTCTATTATTGATATACCTCTAATTATAATATGTATAACGTATCACACGTGCCTGTGACTTAGGTCTCTACCAGACATCACCCGCTACATCTATCGAATCTCTCCAAACGTCGATGTTTTCCCCTCACTAGTCTACAGGCCCCTCACAAAGGCGTCTGATGACGGGCCACGTGCCAAGCCTGACTTTATTCAGTTACCGTGGCCCACCAATCCGCCATGATACCCGCCTCGGGTCGCAATGCAGATTACTTACATTACATTACTACTGATATAATTCATTCAAAACAAAATTACAATTGCGAAATACAGTCGCTTATAAGTAAAATATTTCTTCCAAAGCACCACATCGAGGCAACGTACCCAATATTCTGTCAGCAATCCTCTGCTTGCTCTGGACAAGTATGCACCAGCACAGAGAGGGTCGTGCTCCTACAGAAGAGACTAAAACGACCTGATGATAATGATGATTCCCTCGCTGGATAGCGAAACTTATTTGTTAAGCAAAAAAGCTACCAGTCCTCGGTTCACCGTAAGAGGAGACGCGTTGTGATGTCCTTAAAAAACAACTCAGCTTCTGGCGCAGAATTAATAAAAGTTCCCATTATATCCACTGTGAATGGAAGAAAAATGTTACTGTCGCCCAGACCTGCGTACTTCCGCTTTTTGGTCGCCTCGCAGCGCTCTACCAAGGTTAGATGTCGTAGGCAAGTGCGGGGATGCCAGAGTGTCCACACATGTGGCATTCCAGACAAGACAACTACCCTGCCTCTATGGGACCAAGGTCAAGCCATCTGGCCGCTTCCCTTCAGTGAGGACGATCCCATTTGGTTCAAAAATAGATTTAAGACTGACAGTTAGCAAGGTTCTATGAATGATGTCATTCATAGATGCATGTCGGGAGATTCTGCCCGCACTTTTAAATGCAAGCTAGCCCATGACATACCCATCCACAGAATACCATAATGGCAAATAAGTGGTTCATTAACTTTCCTCTAACCAATAACCTGTCCCTCTTTGAAAGCGCCAGGAGACGAAAGCGTTCCTCTCGTCGAGAATAGGTACTAAGCAAACATGTTACGCTGGGTGATTTCGCATAGAGGATTGTCCCACTGTTATGGGAGCATTTTTTTGAGCACCCATTACTGGGCCAAGAAGAGCCGCATAATGAGCATGAGCCACTGCAGATGCCTTGCGTACACCGATGCCCCAAAAACTGACAGGAAGAGCTGACAAAAATACCAGGCCCCATCGCTCATCTGACACTGACGACCGAATAAGCATATTTTTTTAATCATTACTCTTTAATCATTGCACCACTCTTTTAAAAACAATGCTTGTCACTCAAAGGCAGCCTTTATGAGATTGCTTTGGCAATAAGGCCGCATAGTACATATACAGTACTGTACATATTTTGCATTTTGTCTTAAAACTTCCCTAATTTCTTGCTCATTATTTTAAAATTTTATAGCTAGCCGGCAAATGGTCATACTTTTTTATGGGATCCCTAATTCAATTAAACTAGCAGCTGCATTCGCAAAATATGAAATCCAAGTCCGAAACACGATAACCCGTCGCACAAAGCCACACAGCCCGCCAACAATTTCACCTACCAATTTGCAGATCACTCTGCCAATAGAAAGCGGTGTCCTTTGACGCACCACAATGCGTCAAGCGCTTCCTCTCCGTTTCCTCTATAAAGAACCTTTTATTTCATTCGCTCCCGCCGCTATTATATGCTCATTTGGTGCATTCAGTGTTTGGTATTCGGTGACACTCGTGGTTTCCGCAGCTTGTTCAATTAGCCGTTTATTTAGAACAATAGTGCCGCTGCTCTTTCCCTGTCGGAAAGTGGTGCCATTTCATCATTGAATTTTATTTCTTTTCTCTTTGAAAGGGGTAAGGGAACTTGCCACCTAACGTTATCAGATGCAATTGGCAGGATGGTACGGGGGTTATGCACATTCCAAGATCCTTTTTAACCGACTTAGCAAAGAAGGTTCTGTTTTATAAGTACTTACTTAGGTACTTACAATGTCGTTATATATGTACTTAGGTAGGTAATTACAAATGCAACAGTCATAAATACATATCGATAGAGATCTTATCTACTTTACATTCTACTACAATCATTTACATAAAATTACTTTACTTAGATAACTTTATGGAAAGACCGATCAATACCTGTACCATTTATATTAGCATTGAAGATTTACATCATTCATCATCATCATCATTTCAGCCGCATAACGTCCACTGCTGGACATAGGCCTCTCCCAAAGATTTCCAAAATGACCGATCTAGAGCTGCTTGCATCCAGCGCCTTCCAGCGACCTTGGTTAGGTCGTCAGACCACCTTGTGGGTGGGTGTCCAACGCTTCGCTTGCTTATACGTGGTCGCCATTCGAGAACCCTTTCGCCCCATCGGCCATCGGTTCGTCGCGCTATGTGTCCCGCCCACTGCCATTTCAACGAGCTAATCCGCTGGGCTATGTCAGTGACTTTAGTTCTCCTACGAATCTCCTCATTTCTGATTCGATCACGTAAAGAAACACCGAGCATAGCCCTCTCCATAGCGCGTTGCACGACCTTGAGCCTTCTTATGAGACCCATAGTAAGGGACCATGTTTCAGAGCCATAAGTCATCACTGGTAACACACATTGGTTGTAAACTTTAGTCTTAAGACACTGAGGTATATTTGACGAGAAGACACTTCGTAGCTTCCCGAACGCTGCCCAGCCGAGTCGGATTCGTCTAGAGACCTCTTCCTCGAAGCTGGAACATCCTGCCTGGATCAATTGACCCAGGTAGATATACTGGTCTACAACTTCGAGGGTGGAGCTCCCAACACAAACAGGTAGGGGCGCAACATGGACATTCGACATTACTTTCGTTTTGTCCATGTTCATTTTAAGGCCCACTTGTTGGGAAACTCGATTTAGATCTCCGAGCATAGTACTTAGGTCTTCCATCGATTCTGCCATGACAACGATATCGTCGGCAAATCGAAGGTGAGTGATATACTCGCCATTGATGTTGATTCCAAATCCTTCCCATTCCAGAAGCTTGAAGGCATCTTCCAGTGCAACGGTGAACAGTTTCGGAGATATAACGTCTCCCTGTCTTACACCTCTATGCAGTGGAATTGCCCTCGTGCACTGCTCCTGTACTCGGACTGACATAGTGGCATTACTGTATAAGCACTTCAACACTTCGATATACCGATAGTCAATACGGCATCGCTGGAGAGACTGAAGTACGGCCCATGTTTCGATCGAATCGAAGGCTTTTTCATAGTCCACGAACCCCAAGCATAACGGCCGGTTATACTCCCTCGTCTTCTCTATAACCTGCCGCAGCGTTTGAATATGGTCCATGGTACTAAAACCTTTACGGAAACCGGATTGTTCGGGAGGCTGGAAGGCATCGAACCTGTTTGCGAGACGATTCGTAATGACCCTCGAGAACAACTTATATACATGACTCAGAAGCGTGATAGGCCTGTAGTTCTTCAATAGGGTGCTATCTCCCTTTTTGAAGAACAGGACCACCACGCCCCTGCTCCACGCTTCCGGCGTTACGCCCTCGAGCAGAACGGAATTAAAGAGCCTCTGAAGGACTTTCAGTACCGGCGTTCCGCCCGCTTTCAGAAGCTCTGCTGTGATTCCATCCTCGCCCGGCGCCTTGTTGTTTTTAAGCTGTTTGAGGGCCATCCTAATCTCGTACAGGCTGATGTCCGGGATATCTTCGGTATAGTGTCGGGTTAACTTGGCTCTTGGGTCTTCAGCCATTTGTCCGCTGGGTTGTGAAACTGAGGTATACAGCTGTCCATAAAACCTCTCGATCTCCGCCAGAACCCCTTCCTTTGTCGACACCACGCCGCCGTCCTCCGTCTTCAGCTTCATCAATCGGCTTTGCCCAACCGACATAGCTCTTGCGAACACTTTGGAGCCTTTATTCTGCTCTATCGTCTCCTTAATACGCTCAGTATTAAAGGAGCGGATGTCGTGTCGCAAGGACTTTTGTATACGTCTGTTGAGCTGCCGATATGATTCAGCATCTTCGGAGGTCTGCAGCGGCCTTGATCGTCGCTCTGCCATTAAGGTAAGGGTCGCAGCAGAGATTTTCTGAGGTCTTTGTTTGGGGCGGGACCTAAACACCTTCGATCCCACCGCTTGGACAGCTTGTATAAACCCTTGGTTTATCTCGTCCACTGTAACGCAATCCTGAAGGCCTTGAAAGCGATTTGATAGTTCAAGCTGGAAACCCTCGGAGTTTTCGATTTGGATCTGCGTCGGTCGGAGCGTCGACTTCATCAGCCGCGATCTTTCGACCTTGAGATCAATATTCACGATGCCTCTTAATATTCGGTGATCGCTCCCGGTTTTGATCCGATTGATCACTGAGACATCGTTGAATATTCGTCTCTTAGTCGTTAAGATGAAGTCGATTTCGTTTTTGACAGGGGGCTGGTTCTTCTTTGCTGGACCTATCCAGGTCCACTTCCTTTGTGGCGGCTTCTTGAAGAAAGAGTTCATCGCGAAGAGTCCCTCTTGCTCCAAAAAATCAGCCAGCCTACGTCCCCTGTTATTTCGCACTCCGTATCCGAAGTTTCCCAGCCTAATCTCTCCATCGCCTCGTTTGCCCAGTTTCGCGTTAAAATGTATAGATAACTGAAGATTTACATATACTCATTATTATGGTAGAAGCTTACTAATTCCTACTAATCACACAAATATTATAAAGGCGAAAATTTGTGAGTGTGTATATGTTTATTACTTCTTCACGCTAATAATTTGCCAAATTTGATAAAAATTGTTATACAGGAAGCTGACACCCTGGATTAATGCCTAGGCTACTTTAGGCGCGGGTAACACCGCGTGGCGCTGCTAGTTATCTATACAAAAACGAGTTTGAGTTTTTAGTATTTGTTGTTATAGCGGAAACAGAAATACATCATCCGTGTAAAAATCAACTATGTTTAGCGATCACAGTTCATGAGATACATCCTGGTGACAGACAGACTAACAGACAGACGGACAGTGGAGTCTTAGTAATAGGGTCCCGTTTTTACCGTTTGAGTACGGAACCAAAACAAATATTACCTACTAACAACGGCAAACCTTTGCAATACACAGATATAGCAAGATAAGTGTGGGTACAAATCCCAATTAGTCTTTATCTCGTAAGCCCTTATGCATATCTGAAATCTAACCTTATGGTGAACAAAGCACATAATTAATCATGTCTTTCTAAAACAGACATCTTTGTATTTTACAAAATATACGCGGTATTTGCCTGAGAAATATCAAAATGAACTTACAGTTAAATATGTATCTAAAGGGCAGGACAAATCACAGATATTTTATTCTACCAGTTTTGAAAAATCTTGGGGAAGGCCTCCAGCCATGACTTCCTGCGGCTGATATGAAATTCTACCAACGTCAAAAACTTTCATCATCATTAGCAGCAGCTTTAAACAGCCCTATTCTCTTTCGTAAACGGTATCTCTTTCGTACGCGCGAGACTTAAAAGCAGTGACCATGGTATAATAAAATAAGGTATTCTCTGTCCGAGAACGAACTTGACTACGTCACGAAAGTGTTGCCACTGATTGTTCTTTTCAGTAAATTTAAGGACTTTCTCAATTAGTTCATTAATATTAAATAAAATGTTAAGTAACTTAGCTATTAAGAATCTCGCGATTCTCGCGTCATTCATCAATTCAAAATTTTATAAATTGATAAAATGGATTATTAATTTGAAATTGGTATATAAAGTTCAAAAATGCATTACGCTCGGGTAATTCAATTTCACACAGAGGCAACATATTACACTGATGACGTAGTCGAGTTCTTCCTACGTCATCAGCTGTCACGGAGAGAGAATACCTTATTTTATTATACCATGGCAGTGACGTTATTGCAATAGCGTTGTACGTGCTTATAACTTACTTAATTATGGGCAGATTAAAAAAGTTATTTTGGTTTCTCGTCTCGGATTATGAAAAATAAAAATAATTAATTAAAATACCGTATTCGTTTGATGTCGTCGACTCACGCAGATGCCGGACGCCCACTCTACCTTCAATATTTTCTTCTAGCCAGGTGTCCAGCCCAGTTCTAGTTTAGTTTCACAAAACTAGAAAGAACGTATGAACTTCTGTTCGCAGTCAAACCTCCTCATAATGAACTCGGTCCTGCAATTCCACGCCAACGTTAAATATATCAAACATCATCTTCCTCTCCTTATCCCACATTATGTGGGGTCGGGACAACATGTAAGTTTCTTCCATTTTCCCCTATCCCGAGCCAGCTCCGATGTTATATTCCGTTTTCCCATATCCTCCCTCACACATTCCAACCACCTTTTCTTTGGCCTCCCTCTATTTTTTTTTCCCATTAACTTTCATATTCAACACTCTTTTAGTAACATGACTTTCTTCTCTCCTCAATACATGCCCATACCATCCTAACCTACTACTTCGCAACTTCTCTGTAATTGGGGCTACTTTCACACTTCCTCTTACGTACTCATTTCTTATCTTATCCATTTTAGTCACACCACTCATCCACCTCAACATTCTCATCTCCGCTACATGCAATCGTCTTTCATCCATCACCTTGGTTGCCCAGCACTCAGCACCATACATAATGACAGGTCTTATTATGCTCTTATAGATCTTGCCTTTGAGCCTAAGAGGCATGCGAGAGTCACAAATTACTCCGGTTACCTGTCGCCACTTCATCCATCCTGCGTTTATGCGCCCATTGATGTCTCGGTCTATATTGCCGTCGCTTTGAAGAAGAGACCCGAGGTATCGGAAGTCGGAGCAGACTGGTAGGGATGCACCATCTAAGGCAATTGACTCGAAACCGGAGGGACCTCCAAAATCAGCAAAAAATTGCTGGGTTTTGGTCCTGCTTATTTTAAAACCGAAACTCTCCAGTCTCTGCTGCCATTTTACCAGTCTGCTCTGAACCTCAAGTCCATCTTCACCTACGAGGACGATGTCATCGGCGAACAGCATGCACCAGGGTGTCTCTTCTTGGATATCCGACGTCAAGGCATCCATCACCAGAAGGAACAGATAAGGGCTTAACGCCGATCCCTGATGCAAGCCTACAGCCACATTGAACTCGCTGGTGACCCCAGCTTCGGACCGGACAGATGTACTGGCTCTACTGTACATGGCTTGTATAAGACGCAGGTATTTTTCAGGCACTCCCTTCTTTCTCAATGCCCACCATAGCACTTCTCTCGGGACCCTATCATAAGCCTTTTCGAGGTCTATGAACACCATATGCAAGTTGTTGTTAGCAAGGCGGTATTTTTCGCAAAGTTGGCGAATGGAAAATATTGCGTCCATAGTTCCACGGCCAGGCATAAACCCAAATTGATTTTCACTTATCTCACTCTCCTCTCTCATTCTTTTCTCTATCACCCTTTCCCATACTTTCATGCTATGTGACATGAGCTTTATTCCTCGATAGTTGTTGCAGTCCTGTACATCACCCTTATTTTTGAATATAGGCACCAGTAAACTGGCACCCCACTCGTCAGGGATCGCCTCTTCTTGCAACAACTTATTGAAGAATAAAGCCAGCCACTTCCATCCATCAACCTTTAACAACTTCCATACCTCCACTGGTATCTTATCTGGTCCTACAGCTTTTCCATTTTTCATGCTCTCTACCGCATCTTGCACTTCTTCCAATTTTACTTCATTCACCAACCCTTTATTTGTAGGCACATCGTCAAGAATTCCACTCCAGTCATTTTCCTCATTCATCAATTTGTTGAAATAGTTTTTCCATCGTTCTTTTATTTCATCATCTTTTGTCAAAATTCTTCCTTCTTCATTTTTTATGCATTTAATATTTTTAATATCTTTTGAATTTCTTTCCCTCATTTTTGCCAGTTTAAATAACTTTTTCTGTCCTGTAGGTTTTTCCAGTTCTTTGTATATTTTATCTTGTTGGTTAGCCTTTGCAATGGCAACAATCCTTTTCGCTGACTTTTTGCATTCCTTGTATTCTAATTTCTTTCTTTCTTTCAAACTTTCATCTCTTTCATCAACACCTTGCCACTCTTTGAACGCGATTTTCTTTTCTTTTATAACTTGTTGTACCTCATCATCCCACCACCATTAAATATATCAAACAAAAATGTTTATCAGCGATTTGCAGATTGAAATGCCTATAATAGGAAATTCGCGCGATATAAAATCACTCAGAAGCGAAATTAACTCAACAGGAGTTTATTTACGGTGTCACCTCAGCACTTTGATCACTCGCAAGTTATTTCGCCGGTTCGCAAAAGGATTTTTCCTTTGTCAACGCTCGCATCGCGAAATGATTGACGGCCGATCCGCGCCGCGAGAATTCTTATGCCACGATAAATTTACACCCGCCGAAATATATTGTCAAGAAATTTCAACCCTATTTGTATAGTGGTAAAGTAAGAAATAACAAACATAACAGCAAAGAGGATTATTCTGAGGTGTAAAGTAACAAAAAGGCCAGTGTTGACATGAAAAACAACCGTGTTCCATTTTCAAACTTGTGCCCATAGATTTTAAGATGCCGCGGGAACATTTGAACGTCGGAAGCAAAATGGCGGCGGTCTAATAAGAGCACAGGTTCTCGGCGTTGGAAAATGAGTTTCCTCGCGCAAGGGGTGTCTTGGGGGGCGCGAGGGGGATAATTGTCCCCGGATCAAAGCGCGGCGCGTCAGATCTGGCTGCAGCGGCGCCTTTTGATTGTTTTTCGCGAGCGATCGGCTGCTGTTTTTGCGCGGCCACCTGTCCGCGTAATAGCGTAATCGTGGATTATTTACGAGGTCGACTGTACGAATGTTAGCCCAGGAATGATACTGGTTCGACGAGGTATCACCTAGCAACTGATACTTCTTTTATCGTCAATTTATCACTTCAGTGGCGATATTTATTGCCATATTGGAATGAAAGATGTTTATAAACATCTGTAGGTTTTATAGAACTTACATCCTACTCACAGATTTGCTGATTGATTTAGTTTAAGTAATTACTTGTTAATAGTTAAATATACCATTTCAGACCTGAGAATCAAACTCTGAGCCGGCAGAGCGGATAATGAAATTCAAATAACAGTCAAAAATTTAAAAAAAAATCGGCTCTTCCGTACAAAAGTGTGCACTGTGGCTGCACAGAAATATTAACATAGTTATATTTGGAAATACGAGTAGGTAACACATACAGGCATGCTATAATGAAGCAATCAGCAGAAGCTAGTGGCTTACTGCAGAGAGACTTGGACATCTTAGAGATGAATCACTAAAGCTTGTAAAAACACAGAGCAATGCCAGTTAGCCCCAAATCCCTTCCGGCTTAGAGAAGGAATGCATTGATAACGATTTTGTCATCGTCAGTACTTTAAATTGGGTAGATATGTAGATACCCACTTATGGGTTGTCTTATGGGTTTGTATTATCGTTGTGTTAGTCTCCAACTTGGAGATCCTACAAATCGATTCGTAGTTTGAGGTGATGTCGGTTTTCAGTTTTGAAAAACTATACTTACCAAAATGTATATTTCAATAAAAAGACATGTCATGATTGTTTATGATGTAATAGGGTTTTACATTGCATACGTGCCTATAACACCAGCCGATGCCTTATACTATAGTGATCTAGTTTAGCCCGTGGTTCGATTTATTACGGGTATGACCCTTCCAATCTGTATACAAAAAATGTGAGTAATTTTTTTTTGTTTCGATGTCGAGTGGGGTATCAAATGAAAGGTTTTGATTAGCACATTCAAAAATATATACATTGTCAGCCAAATATGGCTCCCGTAGTCGGGTATTGGTTATTTAAACGCAACGTATATTTTGTTTCAGTTACAGTGCCGGATTTAGAGGTCTGAAGGCCCCGGGGCAGCAAAGGCGTGGCCTCCTGGCCCTTAAATACTTTTCAAATAAAATGTAAATTATTTTTAGTCGATTTCTTCAATAAATAATTTGTTGTGAAACCAAAGGTATAACAGCGATAAAAAATCAAAGGAAATTCGAAAGTTTTTTTTTCGTGTCTCTATTGTGGGGTTTAGGCCCCAAGGCTGTAGCCCCGGTTGCCCTCCCCTAAATACGGCCCTGTCAATTGGGTACATAGTTTTTTTCTCTAAATACTCACTCATACCCACCCAATAATAATATTAAAACGAATAGTAGACTTCGTTCGATGCAAATCGCTCTAGATCGGTCATTTTGGAAATCCTTGGGACAGGCCTATGTCCAGCAGTGGGCGTTATGCGGCTGAAATGATAATGATGATGATTATGATGAACATTCGACTGTAAAATGCAGAAATTACAGAATATCGACTTCGTATACACCGTAGATATATCCCATTTCTCCGAAGTTTAGTTTTTTGCTCGCTCCCGTGTTTGCCGGCAGGCGCCTCGGAATATTGTTTTAAAATCGATCCCGTAACTAGAGAACTTGTATTTACACAGTTTTAAAGACACGTCAGCAGGGCTGCTCCACGCTGCGACTACGACGAGGGATAGGGCTGTCGAATAAAACGGGTACTATAAGTATAAGAACACGTAAAATTAAAATATCAACAGTTAAATTATCGAAGTACAAAATCTCTAAAATTACAATACAAAATACTTCAAATACATTGATGATGTAACACCGATGTATAAAACCTTAAGTTAACAATGTTTAATATACAGATTACCTTATGGTTCAAAATATTTATATCTAGTCATAAAACAACGTGGAAGGGACATACCTGTAATAAATCGAACCATGGGCCTATTCTAGATCGCTATAGTTTATTAGAATTAAAATAACAGTGTTGTTCTGATTAGGGCATTCCGACCCCTATTCATTAGGTATTTATATTTTTAGAGTATTGTAAAATTATGTTTTATAAACTTCGATAAAGTACTCATTCGAAATTTGGAACTTTGACTATTTTGAATTTAGATCAACTAACCAATACGCATTGTTATTTTAGAGGTATACCATGATATCCTGATTTTTTTATGAAACACATTAGTAATTCTATATGTAGAAACGATTATAAACGGCAAAGGTGTCTTAAATTTAATATTGAAATTAAACAAAATGTATGGCATGTAAAATATTACATGCAGTTTCATCATCACTATTTCGGCCGCATAACGTCCACTGCTGGACATAAACCTCTCCCAAGGATTTCCAAAATGGCTAAAGTTTATGCAGTTTGACAGCTAGTTTTTAAAACAAATTTTTGTGTATCAGGCAGCCCTACAAGAATGCCCAGGGTGCTCAGTAACCCGACACTTGGTTTGTTTAAAAACATCTCGCGAGTGGAGACAAGACAAACTGACAAACAAACACGGCCGGCCTCGCCTTCTCACGTCAACAGTAGATACCTACTCCTTACAGGACTACAGTTAATCCATTGTAAAAAAAATTATTAACAAGTTTACATACATACATACTATCACGTCTTTATCCCTAATGGGGCAGACAGAGCATTTTGGGTCTTGCGGTTTTATGCAGAGCCCAGGGCCGCAAGACCCAAAAGCTACTTTTAGCGTCATGGTGGGCGAGAAAATGGAAAAGCAATCAATACAGTGATGGGTTGCTAGCCGCATCGCCTGTTAACATGATTTGCATTTTTGCCTATTCCCTCGATCGGCTTTTACGATCTGCATGGGAAGAGAAGCAGCTGGTACATTCTAAGTTTTTTTTTATTTCTCCCAGACCTGCATGGGAGCCAAAATCCCAATTGATTGTTATAAATTTGACATGTCTGTGTGTCTGTCGTAGCTTCTAAAAGAATGGATCGATTATGATTATGATGCATTTTTGACCCAAAACCTGTTGAAGTTTATGGGAACAAAAAGTTATTTGGACAAAAAAGTTGAGTCTTAATAAAGTAATAAACAGTTTTATGACATTAAAAAAATCTAAATATTATATTTTTTAAGATAACCACCATATTTCTATCATTTTGAATAATTTCGTAAAACTAAAATGACAAAAGAAATCTATATAATTGGTTCGGATCGGATGAGAAATGCGAGTAGGCGAGAACAGACGGACAGACTGACTGAAAAACTGATAGACAGACAAAAGCATTTATGGCCAATCTCGAAACTGAGACGCTTAGCTCGCTCGGTCCATAATATTACCACAGAGAAAAAAAGCTCATTTACACTTAGTCAAAGACAAAACATATTTCAAAATAATTATCACGCAAATTATAAAAACACTGTATAAATAGGCTGCATAGGTAATTTAAGTTGGAATTTGAAGAATGTACAAAATAATGAGCTCAAATTACGAAAAATTAATTGTTGAGAACAAAAAGGTCGATACAAATATGCTGCAGTGCTCGTGTATCAATTAAAATAGCTGGTTAACACGACTGGGTATAGTGACTTATTTATTCGATACAACAAAGAGGTGAGTAAGATTATTTTACTGGTAGAAGTTTATTTAAAGAATAAAACATGCAACCTTTCATGTAGTAAACATTATAATATACTAGCTGTACCCGCGGGCTTCGCTTCCCGTGGGAATTTCGGGATAAAGAGTATCCTATGTCTTTCCCTAAGTCTCAAACTATAGCCATACCAAATTTCATCCAAATCGGTTCAGTAGTTTAAGCGTTAAGAGGTAACAAAGAAACAAATATACAAACTCACTTTCGCATTTATAATATTAGTAGGATAGAATTAAGCCCTTCAGAAATCGAGAAGAAATAAACGGAATAGTTTAATCGATTTGTCTATAAAATTATATGGTGGCGACGACCTCCGTGGCGTAGTGGTCACCATGCTACTCCGCCACCCAGAGGTTTTGGGTTCGATCCCCAGTTAGGGCAAGTTTGAAAATACCCTTTTATAACATTTACAACCAGCCACCCACACGATGTCCATTACGACACACTGTAAAAACGACATCCATAGAAATAGATGCAGTTGATCTTAAGGTCAAACCACGTTAGGTCGCACGCGGCATATTTAGCATCATATGTGCATATATTGCATTTCATAAAATTTATACCACAACACAATTTGCCACGGCTATTCTATGAACGATGAAAAAGAGTCGTGAATCATAAGCTGCGTGTTGTTTAACTTAGAGTTCCTATACAACAGCAAGCTATATATATACTCTGCGCCGTGGACCTACTTCTACCAATCTAAAGCATTGTTCTCGTGGTTAGATTACAATTCATAAAAGTCCCATCAAAATCGTAATTGAAATGCTCGTGGACATGATTAGCTGGATGGTGATGAATTAAAAGATAAATCTAAGGCTCCCACTCACAGTCGCCATTACAATCCTCGGGATTGTGCCCGCCCTAATTCTAGGGTTGACGATTGTGACATTTTTTAAACTTCCCTAATTTTTTCATATCAGGTCTTGTTTCTTTTATTTGCTCTAAAGCATTACCCTTACCTGGAGAAGCAAGTGATTTGTTTGTTTGTTTATAAAGATTTATTGTACAAAAGAAAGAACACATACAAATCAGAAAAGTAAACATACAACGGCGGACTTATCAAGTATAGGGATCTCTTCCAGTCAACCGGCAATAGTGACTGGTGGAATGGAAGGAAAAAGATCAAGGGGTATTGTAGTATACCGATACGATGGTCTGACCAAATAAAAGAACATCTAAACACCAAGATCTCCAATGCACTAGCGCAGGCAAAAGATCGTATCATGTGGAGGGAGATCGTAAAAAAGTTAGGTCTGGCACATCACGATGCTCAGCAGTGAGCAGACTGAAGGAGGAAGGAAAGCATTACCCGATGAGCACGACCCTGTCTGAAACTACCAGAGCTATCTCTGGCTGCTCTGATCATGTATACCAGAGCAGTTAGAGGATTTGGCCTACACCCTCTACGCTGGCCAAACGGGTTGGCAGAATATTTTCCAAATTTGTATATCAGAGTTAGGACATGTTATTGATTTCATTCCATAGGAAATATTCCTACTTGGATAACAAAATACGTAAAAAAAAACTTGTAATTATTTTTCATATATCCTTTCAACTAATTAAAGTTTTATGTTACTGAATTTGTATAACTTTAATTTACACATATCTTCACTACAAACAATCTTCCAGGTAAGCATATCAATTAACAATTCACATAATGAAAGTAACATATTTTTAATAAAAAGAATTAAACACCTACATTAGCAATCACCCCAAAACTTGCTCGCGACAGCCCTGTCGTCCACGCACCTGTAATTACAAGAGATGACTTAATTTCACTGCTTCCTGTTAATTAAAAAAAGATTACATTCTTTTTTGCAAGCGTCATTTAGCCAACCTCACGATGACTGACGCTTTTGAAAGTTCAAGGGGGAAGCTTTGCACCCGTCGCTTTTTGTAAACTTAATACTGCTTTCACATAAATGTGTCAACCCTGATGGGTTTTTTGTGTTTCGCCATTTAATTTAAATGTGTTTTATTTCGACTAATCGTTATTTATTTTAAATAGGTCTGTACTTTTATTATTTAGTTACAAAATAATGTAAAAAAAAAAGTAATAAACGTCTGCTTGCTCTTCACTTTTCCTGTTTTTACAAAAGGTTTGTATGTTTGTCGACGATCACTCGAGTAGTTTTGATTAGAGCTTCCTGAAATTTGGTATACGTAATATTTATTCCATGAAATTTTCAAGTTCGAAAATAAGCCAAATCGGTCAAGGGGTTAATGGGGTTCGGGAATTCACAGTTCAGGGCAAGAAACTAGTTCTAAATTAATTCAATAAATACGTAATACGCCACATAATTTCACAAACCTACGCGTGTTACTTTTTGCAAATGTCAACTGTCATGTAACTTATACCATGATAGCTCCATAACTATTAAATTATACTTGTAGTATTGTGTAAGTGTTATAAATATGCAATGCTCATTCATACAATATCCTTTCATACATAATTTAATTATCTAGCTACTTACCCTTTTAAGTTCGAACACACAAAAAGAATTTATGAAAAAAGGTTCTATTTAAATTTAATTCCAATAATTTAACTAACACTAAACATATTTATTTTTTATAAGATTACTTTTAAAATAGAAAATAATAAATAAATACTTAACAGCTTCTATATGTACTTTTTTTTAAATTAATTTAATTACATCTAATGTCGTGTGATAGAGGTGTCAATATTTTTTATATTCTACCTGAGCATAACCTGTAGGAAAAATTGTGAGAGGAAACCCAATAAAAATAATTTAAAATAGGGAATGAAAAAACTTATTGAATTGTTCTCATCTTAACAAAGATTATTTCGACTTTTTGAAAAACTACTCTGCGAGCAACGGTTTGTCGGACAACCGTGGTGCTTCAACCCTTTAAGGTTGTACAAATGTGCAAAAATAAAATATAAATATAGTATATGCTTGAAATACTTTACTTCAGCAGTAAAGAAAAATGCCAATGAGGTTTGTTAATAATCAAACACTCCTTTCTACAGAATTGTAATAAAAAAAACTGGCGCCACGTTTACGTGAGAATCCCAAATTCTACATTTCCGAAACGGATCAACTGAGTAATTTAATACCTTTTAGTTTTTGCAAGTTTAATATACCCAGGAAGTATCAGTATGTTTTCTTAGGACTGTAATGGAGAAAAATATTTGGCAGACCGCTCGTGAGCTTGTTCGAATGTTTTTACAGTAAACATCTTAGTCATCCACTCAACCATTTCTATTTTTCAAAACTACCTACTTTACCTTAAGGATGGGAATACAGAACAGTACTTTATCCTTGAAAAATAGTTGCTTAGCGTTGCTTATAAAAATTACTAACTTTTAGAAGCGTAATAACTAACCTGTTTTAATTTAAGTAAGTAAATGTACGTCTACATATTGTGAAAGAGAATGGTCCCATAGGAAAAGTTGTTCAAATTGACGGGCTGAAAATAATCTATTTTTTCATATTTGACACGAACATGGATGAAGTAAAATAAGACGAAAGTCGTGTCGTGTTGGTCAAACAAAAATACTCTATCGACAAGAATCTATTTCTTAAATTTACTGATAATAATTTATTTATTTAGTACCTCGTAGTTAATTTACTAATGCCTGACATTAACAAAAATGATGCTTTTAAAATATAGCAAATGAGTGCTTTAAGGTCCTTTTAGTTAGATGGTAGTAGTTTCCTGCTTGTTGCATACAATTTTATATGCAATAGTTTACTTATGGTCTAAACGAATCATCAGCCATAGGAATCTTTTATTGCTTCAATAAAATGACATGCAACAGGCAAGAAATGTACACCGTCTAAATGGGTCCCTAACCTAACCCTCCAAAGCCGCGATATTTTTTTCGACGAAATGATTTATGACAAAGGGAAATCATTTCACCGATAAATATAATTTTTTATTTTAGCAATCAAGCATACGTGCCACCTAATAGTAAATGGATACCTACCGTAACCAGTAGTCACTGAACCACAAAAAAATCATGTAATTTTGGAAGAATTTCATGTTAGTTGTTGGAGAAAATTATGGTGTCAGTGTTCATTTCCGAACTCAGCGTATATGTGATACATAGGTGTAATTAAAAATATTTTTGACATGTTTTACCAATGATAAAAATGTCCTATTTTATGAGCAGTTTTCAGAAATCATTACTTACATAAATATTTTCATACACATAGAGTGCATCTGTAATTTACTGAGTGCAATAAGAAACGGATGCAATGGCGCCTCCGCTGGCAGCCGGGTGTGATGTGTCACCGAAGATTGAGTGGCCCAAGGGAAGAGATGTCGAGGAGGTAGATGCCTCAGCGGTGCGTATGCATTATTGCACTTGTAAAGCAAAGCCGGATTGTTGCACGTAATTTATTTACAGGAATCTCAAAAATGACTTTGCTAGCTTTTCTCAAGTAGATCAGATAGATACTTGAGAAAAGCATCATTTCAAAGTATCATTTTGTTGATTAAAAAAACAACATAAGTATCTTATAGCCTGGTCAAATATCGATGTTCTTATAAATAAAATTCAGGATTCTCTACGGAACTGGCACTATTAGATCTTAATTCCTTATCGACGAAGACGCCAACCGCACCATATCACAATATTGAACTTTGTTCCCAATTTCACGTTTATGTTTTTGTGGTATAAAGTCCGTTAACTACCACTGTCTCTCAGCACTTGAGCCATAATCTTTCTGTAACTTGATCGTCGCGGGTCGTAAGGTGATCGCATGACTAACATCACAGTGACAAGCTGTAATGAACTGCTAAATACACTGTCAACACGTCGCACGCCGAACTAAATTAGACACGGCTCATGTTCGATCTAAGACTGCGCCGACTTAACCAAATACAGGAAGCAACAGCATCAGCCACTTTTTATTAAGATTGTTGAAGTCCTACTAGAATAAGTCAGCATTTCAGCCGCATAACGTCCACTGCTGGATATAGGCCTCTCCCACGGATTTCCAATAAACTGACCGATCTAGAACGGCCTGCATCCAGCGCTTTTCAGCGACCTTGGTCAGGTAAGTCTAATACTATTGTAAGTTATAGGCTCTAATTATGGATGTTGATAAAGCAGCTTAGAGCAGAACTAGATAGCGTATATTTAGGACCACCGACCGAGACAGAACTGATAGTGATGGAAAAATGGGAGAAAAAACTTTGAGCAATACCGGTACTTATGATAGCTTTAATAATAAAAGAACTAAATAATGCTAGGTAAAAGGCTAGGAACCAGTCACTATTCTGATTACCGTTTTCCATCTAGTTGCAACTAGACTAGAACCTTCTAAAGTGTCGTAACCTTTAAGCCCTGCGACCTTTGACTCTGTCTACTCTATGGGCAATGACGAAATGACTGTCTGGAATCTTTAAGAATTCAAATTGATTACAAAATAGATACTTGATGGGAATACGTACAATTTCAGTTCCTCTATTTTCTGAAATTTTCTCTAAAAATTCCACCTACTACTGACTTGTCTATAACTTTTCTTTTCCTTTAATTTACAGGACATGAACAATGATTTAAGGTGACAGGAACAAGACTCAGTTACGATGTATAATGAGCGGGCCAAATGTATAAATTGCATTATTGAATGTAATTAGTTTTTATACCCACACCGAACCGGCGATTTGGTTAATTCGAGTATGTCCACTTGTAAGTAGGTACACTCGTATCTTATTAGTATAATCTATGAGTATTTACCTATGCTAAAAGATTGATTTTTTACCACTTTATATGGGGTTCCATGTGTGGTATGTTGTCCTGTTTCAATTCAATTTGACTGAATCTACCCTATAGTTTCAGTATATTTTGTTAAGCCTTATTATATAACAAAATACTTATATTAAGGTCTTACCAAAGAGAGAGAGAAAGGCGAGAGGTGTATGGGAAAAGTCGAAATATCTGAATATACTTAGATAAGTAGTTAAGAAAGTCTTTTTATTACTTTCTCATTTAAATTCTTTATTGATTTAAAGTCATTTGACTCTCAGCATATTATGATGCACCATTTCCACTCGCAACTGGTCATCCGAGTGAACACACCCGTCAATTCAAATGATGCCTAACAAAACCCGTAATGACGGCAAAACAAAACAGAATTAATTATGTAAAAACATTTATTAAGGCCACTTTACACAATCGTTAATTCAAAACAGGCTAAATCTAAACGCGAACGTTGATGAACGTAAATTACTAGCCAGTAATTTTAGCAAACAGCCAAGCTGGTAAACGGTCATCTGACAATCAACCCTTCGATGTTTGCGGCGCGCAAACATCGAAGGGTTCGCAACCGGTCGGTCGTCGGGACCCGTTGAATTATTCATACTACGTGACAGCTAATTGTAATGAAATTTACGCCCCCCACCCTCGCTCCTCGAGTGGATAAGCAACGGCTGACATGCCGCAAAAAAGATATAACGTATCAGAACGTAATCGATTTATTGCCGTCGATTTTAATCAAATTTGTCGTTGTAATGCATAGGTATCCTTTATAGACGGCTGCTTAAGTAATTTACGAGATAAAACAAGGTGCAGGAGCTGAATGCTAAATTTGTAATAAATAAAGATAATAATCTAATGACTGTAAATTTTTTATAAATTATATTTCTAGAAAACATTACATATATATCATAAAGGCAAAACTGTACTATGGTACCTATATGATCGTACCTATACCAAACCTATTGAATACAGAACAAAAAACGATATAGTAGCCAAAATTCAACTTATTTTTTACATAAATAGATAGCTACTTAACTTATAAACCCAAACGTACATAATATCTTACATTACATCATACTTAATTACTATAGGTAAGAGTATTACTAACAAATCTCTTTTCAGGAGATAATTAATATTTTATTATTTTGTGACGATAAGATTATTTTGAAAGAAAAAATATTTAAAAGACCAAATTCTTTAATTTAATTTTTAACAATTTATTCACTGAGTGCCGAAAGTAGTCACAGGTAAGGGTCGTAGGTTCACAGCCACGAGATTCGTTGTTCCAGAAGAGATTTCCAAAAGTACTCAGCTTTGAAGCAGCCCGGCGTTTAGTGGTGGTCGAAAGAGGACGAGACTCCTCACGCGCCCTCGTACTTATATGGGCCGCGCGGGGTGGAGAGCGGGGTAAGGAGGGAAGCACCAGTGCGGACCTCGTCACAATTTTTATTTACAATGGGATCTAGCGGGCTCTAAATAATTAATAATTATAATATTTTTATTTATTAGTTTATATAAAAACCTAAGTAAAATAGAATAACTAATTAAAATCTCAGTTAAACGATTGCCATGTCAACCTCACCCTAATCTGAAGCGTCAGAGAGCGGAGTCTTATTATTTTATTAGTTCACGCGCGATTTAATCACGATTGTTGGTTTTGGTAAGTTAATAAGTGGAACGGGTTGGCGGCGCCCTCTAGCGGCGGCCGGCGTGTCGCGGTACGCGGGGCCGGGATCGGCGCGCAAGGGTTAACTGTAACTATTTCTGGAAAATGTGCCGGTTTGTATGCAGCTGCGCGTGCTGTGGACACTGGAGAAGTGAATATACACAAAGTCGGTCTAACTTATATGCAAGTATATTATTCTGTGGTATAGACCTATATCTACATAAGCGCGGATTCGACCAAATATTAAGTTACACCAGTATAACTATTCCTGTCTTACGCAGTAAAAAAAGTTATAGGTCTATAATTCCTGTGATAATTTTAATCTTTGAGTTTAATCTTGAATAACTTCGTTGACGTTTTACCATTGTATTCCTGTAGTAAGTAATCCTTGGTATATTATGGCTCAGTGAAATAAGCCCGACAAATATCCGTATAACAAATACTATTTGCAAAGATTAACATACGGATTGTGATTTAATTTAGCATGGGACCAATCTGATCAGCTGTTAATAGTACGCCATTACATTTATAGTTTACTAGAATACATCAGGTACCTATTCTAGTAAACTATAATTTTAATCTAATGTCTTGGTTTGATGTAACTATCACGAATTACTGACCTACCTACTTGTACGGATTTTTAGCATTCAAATTATTGTAACCAACATAAATAAATAAAATAAATAAGTAAGTACCTACTGATTTTATTAGGTATCTAAAAATTTTTACTTTAAAAGAATTGCATTTTTTATTGTGATAGCTCTACTGACTCTACCCAAATATTAATCTAAATTAAATCTACTTAGAAATAGCAAAAACCTTATTGTTTACTGTCACAATTTGAAAGGCGTTATCTAAAGCCAGGAAATAGGTAAACCAAAATAAGGCAAAATCTTAAAAAAATATCTTATCTTAAAACTTTTCAAGTCGTCTCTCAATAGGCGATGGCAACAATAGATACGCGAACAGTAGGGTGTTGCCTACACAATGTCATTTTTTATAAAAACATGGCAACACTTAATCTTCAGTTTTTAAAATGACACAATACGATTTTAAACTTTATTCCCTCGGTGTAAAGGTTATTATAGATCGAAGACATTTTTAGAAGCGGCAAAAATATTTTTGTTTTTTGTAATTTGGGGAGAGTAGGGCGTTATCACTCGCTGTTGTGTGTCCATCTATTTACTAATGACTTCCGGCGTCAGGTGCACCCCGACCTCCCCTTTCTAATGATTTTTTTATACGTTTCAACGTTAAGTTTTATGAAAAAATACCTATTATGGATTTTGTTTCATATAGAGAGTCACGTAGACAGACAAGTAGGACTTATCTATCCTATCTGAATTATTTAATGACGGTTTTTTATATGAACTTATTTATGAATAACTATGAAAAATTCAAGCAAAGTGCATAACATTTGATCAGACACTATTCGTGAATCAAATTAGAAATATGTTTGTTATTAAAATAAGATAAGATACATACCTATTTCTACTTATTTTGTTAATAAAGGTTGATGATACTTACTTATTAGCTAAGTATTAATCGTTTGTGGTTCCCCTAAATCTAGAATGCTCAATGTAGAATCGACTACATAATTCAATCTACATTGGGAAGTAAGTAAGTACCTAGAATAAAACATTAAAAAAATATATGCTAAGGTATCTACTTTTAAGCTAAGGTATATATCCCACTGTTGGTCAGAAGCCTCTCCTTTAGGCTTCCAATATCTCTTTTTTTCGGTTTCTCTCTCCAATCACCTTCAAAATTTTTATTCTCAGTTCGTCCAGCCACCTGGTTCCAGGGCTACCTCTGTTTCACTTGCCATCTGTCGGAAACCATACAGTGATAATAATATAAGCCCATCTTAAGGTACTATAGAAAAAATATTAAAATATCTACTAAGGTACTTTATATGTATGTTGGCTTCGTATAACTACACAGGTAGTAAGCTTATAGGTAAGTGTCAGCTAAAGTGAAAGTACTAAGGTTGGTTCTTAAATTTACCTCGTTTAAATAAGTATCTACTGTCTATTATGTGCTGTTTTATTTTACACACTATTAACTTCCACTTAGCTTAACAATAGAACGTAGTAATAATATATACCTTTCTAAACAAAAGAACAATAACCGTAAAATTACATCCATCCATATCAATTTCACTTTCACTCCACAAAAAACTGAACCGTAACTCCATGACCCAGAGACTACAATCCCATACGATGTCAAAGAAAAACTAGGGTATCGCTTACAGAAAGGCAACAACGGCATCTGCGAGACTCGACTTTATTTTAGTTGTAATAAAGTTGGAATTTAATTGTGTTTTGTTAAGAAGAAGTAGAGTATCAGTTACACGATTGGCTGACATCGACCCCGCCCAGTAGGGCAGTATCCATTTCACGCACACCTAAAGTCCTCCCACTGTGTTTCCGAACATATAACGACTTGTAATCGATACGACGCAAGTGGCACATAGCCAATGGAAGACAACGCCTCTCCCTGCAATCTGTGACATGAATATAAATCATAGACAACGAGTTCGAAATTTGAATTTGTTGGGGATTTGAGCAGGGATCAATAATGGCTACAATATAGAAAATTAGAAACGTAGTAGATAGATGCTGACTTCTTTATTTACAAGACCGGTAATAACAATTTATTTTCATTAATTTATCATATTTGCCTAAGCACGTCTAATTATCTTTTAATCTATGTTTACCTATTTTAATTTTCAGTCACGTACAAAATCACAGGCTGATTTTTTATAGATATACTTATATACCTAAGTATTGATAAATGGTTAGGTAGGTATAGAATAGTAATCATAGCACCTATTTTATCCATATTAATTATTAATATCACTAATGAACTTTACGAAGTAGGTAAGGTATTCATAACATTCATAAGTCATTTATTCTACAAAATAAAACCTATTAATTGTGTTCCTAGATAGTTAAAGAGTTATTAATTAGATATTAGAACTGTATGGTTTTCCAAATAAAATAAAATAAAAATAAAATAAATAAATATTTATTTACTTACTACGAAGTAAGTACCTAATTGTTTTATTTCTTGCAATTGATTTTAATGTAAGCAATCCTAACCATTTAAATTTTTAACATGGCATGATTTGCGATTTTATATAGGAATAATGAACATGACATAATTGAATAAATATTCTTATTATAGATGCTTGCTTTATAATTTTAATTAAACCTAACGTAGGTATTAGAAGAGTGGCCTTCGGGGATGACTGTCTGTACTCTGTTTACCCTGTTAACTTTAATCTGAAGACTACTTTTATATTTCCCTCTCAGCTATTTCCATCCTTCTAAACAGAATACAAATTAAATTAAAAAAACATAATTATAGTGACCAGCGTCCAGACTAGACGCAACTCGCCAAACAAAATAAATAAATAGAACTAAATGGGACGAGTCCTCAAAAGTTTAAATACCCTAATTAAAATTCAAATGGTCACGCACGGTCCAGTTGAAATAACACAGCATCCAGCTAGGCACAAAATAAAGAGAGACCTGATGTAGCGTTGCAAGCTCCAGCAACCCAAGTCAGTACACAGCAACATAGACAGCGAATACTAAGGAGTTATCTACGAAGGACTAACATAGCCCATGCAGTGGATAAGCTCGTTGAAGTGGCAATGGGCGGGACACATTGCGCGACGTACCGATAGCCGATGGGGCAAAAAGATTCTCGCACATCTAGTACTACAGTGTTAAAACAAAAACTATCGATATAGACAAACACACTTGTAAACTAGTTAGTTAGCTGCCTCACATACCTTTGTGAACATCTTTAGAAGCTTTATGTCCGTATATACCTCTCCATTCCTTGTAAATCTTTACATACCTAAGAAGAGTCTTAGAATTAACTTAAAAGTTATTTAAGTATTATTAAATAGTTTAGAAAAGTATTTTATTTTAATAGATTTTCTTTTTTTTATTATTACACTATCAATCAAGTATAAAAACAGTTTTTATACCTACTAAGTATGCCATTGTTGGGCTAAAGCCTCCCTTTTCTGCTTCCATACATCTCGATAATGTGCAGCTTGGCTTGCTGCCATACCCAGATAGTATTCGATTTACTTAATTTTTTTTTAAATAATTGGGTAGTATCCATGGTCAAAAATAAATTATTTAGTAAGTACTAATAAGAAAATAAAACACAAAATAATGTCACTGGTTTTATATTTATTAATGCAGAAAAACTGATAAAAGTGCGCCATTTGACTACCAAGAAACTAAGACGTCATGTCGTGTTATTTCATACGAATCCAATAGACAATGTTTGTTTTGACTTTTGGAAAAATTATCTGATTTGTCTTATTGGAAACTAGCGGATTATGAGATAAGTAATATGATGACAATAATCAAGATTATTCTTGGTAGAGGAAGCTCAAAGTGCATTAGATAGAAACATGAGCTAAGATGTCTACTTCTGTTGCCTCGTTGCTTTGTAATGCAAACTCCGGCTACAAACTCTCGAGCTCCCGACTATTATGATATTCATCAGGAGACTCGTCTCCCGGACAATGGCCGAACGTGACCAGAGACAATTCCCGCCAAAATTGTCCACTCGAGCCATAGACAAGAATGCGGTCCGTTTTGATATCACCAACTTTTTTCAAGTTTTTTGTGTAGTCAGCTGGCGTGGTCAAATAAAAATATTATGAATACGAGGTGCATTATACGAGATAATTGGTAGTCGATGTGTGTTCTCATCTCAGATAATGATGGTTTGTTATTGCTGAACAAACATAGGTGAGGCTATTGTATTTATTTGGATAACTGTTTCCATAACATTCAGTAATAGAGATAAATATTATAATGCATCTCAGACTAGCAACTGTCGCTTAGTTATCGCAAACTGTATAGCGGTCGTCGCTTGTCTCCCGCTTTCGTGGTTTGCGTGATACTAACTGACTTATCATCAATGCGTAAGGCCGTAAGCTCAGCTTTGCATTGCAGTAGAAGTGAGCGCCAAAAGTAGTCAGTCAAAAATTACATAAAAATAAAATCAATGTTATCTATATTAGAAAGAAATAAACCATTTTGAATTTGATTATTAAAAAAACAGCACGATGTTGTATAAAATTTTTTTTTGTGTTATTAATTGTTGTCTTTGAATTATTCTTGTTTTCTTTGAATAATAATTCAAAGACAACAATTTTGGAACGGCTGCAATCGGTACGAAAGGTGAAGGTGAAGGCAGAATATGCGCGACAGGGAAATAACGTGCGAAGGTCGTGCTGCGACTCAGGCCAAGTTTTAAAAACCAGTACAAACTGGTGCAAGCCTAGCCGGCCTCAATCCTACACTATCTGTGTGCACTCACACATACAAGAGCTTATGCTTCGAAAACCGTAGTGTGATAAAGAAATATACTTTACAAAATCATCCTTAAACTTGCACTATCCATAGACAGTCAGACATACAGCCAACAATTTCAGTGCCAGGGTAGGGCTGCTAGGGCTCCGAGCAGACGTAGATAAGGTTGTCTGCGCCGGAAGCCGGCGGTCGCTTCCGCCAGGGCCGCGTTCATATTTATAGACCCAGTGCTGTTTTATTGGATTTATACTTTGAAATCTCCTCCCTAGTAGGCAGATATTCTAATTTAATCTAGATATTTGTACCTTGAATATCACTATAATATAGATCATATTCAAAAATTATATTTAAAAAAAGTGAAAACAAATTAAAAATATTTTTTATATTTTTTGTAACTTAATTCCCCCTTTTATTCTTGTAAATTGACTTCAATATTAGTCATGTGCTAAAGGCTATCATCAACCTGTATCTCTTTAATATTTAAGAGCAGAGAGGAGCCCGGTGGCCCGAAATGAGTAAGTATTAACTACTAGCGTTTTCTCAAGCTAAGCGTGGTCCGCACTTTGATGGGTGACGATCACAAGTGGCATAAGTTTCTCGAGCTCCTTCGTGCTTCAGAAAGCACGTAAAACCGTCGTTCTCAGCTGTTATCATTGTATTCATCAGATGCCTTAAGGTAGCTGAAAAATCTGACATCAGTATCAATAAAAAAAAATCAATCAATCATTTAAATCAGTGCTTTTGTGTAAAAACATACGTACTAAGGTATATCATGTAATCATGTAGATATTTTTTACAGAATTAATCAGATCACGGTTTCTTTTTCAAAACTATTAAAAACTGTCTTCACCCCCTAAACACTCAACTGATTTTAATTACATTTCTATGGGACCACCTGACAAGTATGTACTTTCAAACAAAAAAATTTAATCGGTGAACATACATAAAAAAAATCAAAACGAATACCTCCTCCTTTTTGGAAATCAGTTAAAAATAGTTTGAACAATTCCACCTAAATTCAGCTAACAATCCCCCCGAGTTCTTATCTCGTTTCATCTCGACCTCTGTTCGTAGTCTCGGGATAATTGTCTGCGAGTGAGCGAGCGCCCTCTCGCGGTAACGAAGCCACTCGCCGACTGGCAGCTGCCTGTCACTTCTAGCAGTTGTTATATCTATGATTCTATGTAGCTAGTATATTTTTTCCGATTTCATCTAATTTTTCGTGTGTGTAAGTGGCTAACACTGGTGTCAGATTTTTCAGGCTGCCTAAAGGCATCTGACATAGCTTGACGACTGCCATACAATGATGACAGCTGGGACCAACGGCTTATACGTGCCTTCCGAAGCACGGAGGAGCTTGAGAATTTTTTATGCCACTTGTGTCACCCATCCAAGTGCAGACCACGCCCGGCGTCGCTTTACTTGTGAAAGCGCTAGCAATGCGCACTCCCGCCGGGTCACTGAGCTCTTTTTTCGGAGAATCGAAAGAACATACTTATTTGTAAGTAGATAACCAATATCGACCGTTTTAGAAACCCTTTGGACCCACTAGTTAACATTTAAGTAACGATATCAAAGTATGTTTAAATAAAATTATTGTAGAATCGATTACCTAAGCAGAATGTAAACGTAGTTTCTTTTTCTTGTAGGTACTAGGTACATAACGTGGAAGGGACGTTAATAAATAATAACCACGGGTTACTAGATCACTATAAAATAATGATAATAGTAGTTAAAAAACAAAAAAATATCGACATTCCCATACAAATTGCTCGGGCGGCTACAAACTTACGAATGGAAATTTTTTTTTAATTCCTGACTGTCTTTTAAAATTTCACTATACTGTACTAGTTATCCCGTATAGCCCGTGGTTTAATTTAGTATGGGTAAGTCCCTTATTTATTTATTTATTTATAAAAACTTTATTGATCCACAATATACAATTGTTTACAATTGGCGGACTTAACGCTAAAAGCGTTCTCTCCCAGTCAACCATAAGGATAAACAGAGATATGGTAGCGGCGCAAAAATTATTACTTAAATAAAACAACACATAGATACCTTGTAAATACCCTTCCATGTTGCGTACGGGTTGAAGCTTACCTAAATGTAGAACTATTATTTGGCTATGCTCAATCAGTTTATCGAGCACTAAGTAGAGACATGTATTTCCTCACTCTCTATAAAATCTATGATTTGTCCATTAAGTAGGTAGAATAGAATAGAAAAGAATAGAATTTACTTTATTGCCTAAAAAAATACC
This sequence comes from Acrobasis consociella, assembly GCA_963555685.1. Lineage (NCBI taxonomy): Eukaryota > Metazoa > Arthropoda > Insecta > Lepidoptera > Pyralidae > Acrobasis > Acrobasis consociella. Next base: position 2,222,793 of record OY743112.1, read on the forward strand.
ACACACTCAATAGAAAAACATCTAACAATAAAATAAGAATTAAATTTCATATTTTTTAAGTATATTTACGACCTGCATAGCTTAAGAAGCGACAACATCCAGTTATGCAATTCTGGCAGACTGAGTAGATTGCTCGACTCCCGGCCTCGCTAACGAACTTAATTTGCCCGGCCCGGTAATGAACACAGTGACCGGCTTACCCAGGCCTTGCTTCATTTTTACCGGATTTTTTCAACCACCGAATTCCATTTTGCTGTACTTTTTCCACTAAGGAATTCATAGACACATATGAAAAAATAAGATAAGGGGACTTATAAAGGAGTTCATTTCTTTGGTGACTAAGTATAGTTCATTCGCTTAATAGTGTGCAGTAGGTACGTCATGTCACCTAGAAGTTATTTTGGATAGAAGTACGTATCTACTTATTATTTTGTCTTTGTCGTACGTTTTCATCATTTGGACAAATAAATGCTACACAAACTCTTGAATATGTTTTTTATTTGAGTTGCAGATGCAGATTTGTCTCCATTTTCGAAGCGTACTACATACATACTTACTTACTTTTGTCTGATACCTTTTTTACGAGTTCCTTATGAAAAGTTGTTATTTTTTCTAAATATCTTTTGATATTTTACTGAACAATTAAATACAATGCACATCACTTATTTCACCTAACTTACGAATCTATTTCTCTTTCAATACCTAATGCTAACTTTAGCCTTGAATTTGCAGGGCCATTGCTGCCCCGATTTGAAATAAATTATTTGAAAGGAAACTGAGATATCATTTAAAATGTTGTCTTGATCAAGCCTTAGATAACCCTTTATACTTAATCAAGACAACATTTTAAATTATATCTCCGTTTCTTAAAACTAAAAAACAGTCATATTTATTCACGCACACCAAATTAAGTAGAAGAATAGTCACAGTGCACTACAAAAACAACTTGCATACTCGAACCACTCAATCTAACTCAATAATACAAGTCAATAGCAGTTACATTACCCATACCACCCTTCGCTTACAAAATGGCGTCTGCCGTTACTTTTTCACGGCAAAAGCATTAGAGTCGCAATTCCAATAAAAATTACAATGCACATGGAATTGCACAATAGATGTACTAGTAGGTATATAGTCGGGTGTAAAATAACATTTTAAATAAATCTTTGCGATGGGCGCCATAATAGCTATTCGGATCTCGCAGCGGCTGACGCACCCTCGAAACTAAATCAAAATGCTTGGTTGAGGACACGGGAGTTAAGAGGTCGTTTTAAAATTTCTGCTATGCTCTAGCTTGAAACATATGTAATGCCACGGTGTGCATGTGTGTCGATTACTAAGAAAAAGCCACAATTTAGAAATGATTCGTTTAAAACTTTTAAAAAATTACTATTTTAAAAATGTATAGTATGACTATTTGTAGACAACATTCATCACCATTGCATCATCACTTCAGCCCTGGTGCTGGGAAGGCTAGAAAAAATTGCTTGAAAAACAAAGTAACAAACACAGAACTCCTTAATATCTAGAGTAGGTGAAAAAAGATGGGAACTTGCAACACAAGAGAGTTGATAAGTATCGTTTGTAAGTCAGCAGCTGAGCTGAGTAGAGCCAGCTAAGCGGTCTCAAGTGGCATAAAAATTTGTCGAGTTACTTCGTGCTTTAGCTTCAGAAGGCAAGCATGAGGTGTTGATCCCGGCTGTCATCATTGTACGGCAGTCCCATCAAGTTATGTCAGATGCTTTAAGGTAGTTTAAAAAAGTGTTGGCCAGTTATACACACGAAAAAACAAAATCAGCGGTCTCTCTAGGAAACGGTCAAGGGATGCCAAAATCTCTTTATTTGAATATCCAAGCTAAAAGTTTTGTCCCTCCAGCTCTACAGCTCTCCAGTCCACGTCCCCAAACGAAGTTACACAGTCAAGTAGGTAACGAGTGCTGCATTGTAGCAGCTAGCAGCACGTAACGCTGTGTTACTGGCCGCATGCTAATGCCGGGGAAGGCAAAGGAATTAAAAAAGAATTTTACCGCCCGCCTGTCATGAAACTGAATTGGAACTTTTTTCGAGCACGTGAGGATTTTTGAATTTTCGAATAGCGGTGGTAAGTTGGCGAATTTTAATTGAAATAGACGGTTATAATTTGTTATACACCAATTCGTTTGTACTTTTAAACTAAGCACGGCTACTACAGTGCCTACTACCACTATGTACATAGAAAATAGGTCAGATAAAATGTGCAATATAAAAAGTTCTTTTTTATTTATTTATTTCATCTTTCATGTTCATCAAAATTATACAAATCGTTCAAAACAATAGGCGAAATTACCGCCATAAGCGTTGTCTATCAGTCAACATTTGGGTTATAAAGATAGTCTAAATGTGGGTGCAAGATAAAAATACTACATAGAAAATAAAGAAATCAATGATTTTATGATTCAGTCTATTATTATTTTGAAAAACGTTTTCCAATAAATGTAATTATATCGTAACATGAAAAAAAATTTTTTTTTTTTTTTATATTTTTACTTAATAAGTAATTTATACATTTTATTTTTTAAGAAGAAGATGTAATTTATATTATTTGAACTAAACAAGTATCTCAAATACTTGCATATTCCTACATCTACACGTTGTTCGCTAAAAGCTTCTATTAAAAATCAAAATGGGTCTCAAACGTGCCAAAATGTAAGCAATCCTACAGACAGACGACCCCTGACGCAATTACTACGCATTTACATGACAATCTGTATGTACTGCCAGGGAAGTGGCATGTATAAGTAATAGTATATGTCACAATGCGCCCATTATCGCTCCCTATGCGGACATATTGGGAGACAAATTTTGGCGGGAAGAATAAAGAATTTGATTTCCAAATTACTCGTATGTTTAAGATCTTCATTTATTTAGGCCTTTTATCTGATACTTACTTCATAATAATTCGAAAGCATATTGCATGTCGTGTGCATAGACCTAGAATTTTTTTACTGGTCGTGAGTGTAAGTGGCAAACACTGGTTTTCAGGTGTTGGTGTCAGATTTTTCAAGCTACCTAAAGGTTATATAGGTATTATTTGGTATAACACATAGATAAAAAAACTTTCCTAAGCAAAATGATTATGTTTGAGAACATTAAATAGAGCAACTAGTGAACATCAGATTATAGATTTATGTTACCAATGTGTAAAGGCCCTGCATAATCTACATATGCATATTGAATCTCGTGGTGTGTTCGTGGTTTTAACAATGGCTACAAAACCGCTTTATTAAATTCGCCTTGAATTTCACGCCGAAATTGAGATGTTTATCAGACGGTTATATTGCACCAGGTAGAGGAGTCTTATTGCTTACAATACTGGAATATGAGCCCTTTATATCTCGCACAGTTATTTTTACAGATCGATAATTCGCCTTATTACCTTGGGTTACGGATTGAAATGGATTAAAAATTATCAAGAAGTTTTTACATGTTTGTTAATACAGTCGAGGTTGTGTAGCCAGAAGGCGGTTATAGATGTAGATACATTATTAATACTGGATTGTATAGCATACATTTAACAGGGTGTCGTTTGCAAACCAAATCCGATTAGTTTTGAGTTTTATGAGCAAATTGATTAATCCTTCAATAGAATTATATATATTTGCGTCGAGTTAGGCTGAAAGGAGAATCAGACGGCTAGATGACATTGAATTGGCTTGTCAAGTAATTATTAAAAGATTTGATTTGCAATCCTTTTCGAGGAATACCCTATAGGAGAAGCTTTCTCTAATCAGATTTTAAAATAAGGTCTTACTTATTTATATATTTGCAAAAAACCCATTGACCTTCATTTTCAAGCAAGGTCAAGCTTATTTGAGGAAGTGATGTCACAATGAAGATTTTTTGAGTAATGTGGCAACTACTACTACTTTCAGTACTGTACTGAAGCGCCATTGTTAAAACGCGGTGTCACCTAAACGACTGGTTATTCCATACAAAAACCGTTCGTTTAGTGACTGCACGTTTCAAAAATGGCACCACTGTAATATATGTCACGTCACTGTCATCTACCAACACAACAACTTGACAACAACCAACATAACGACGGTAATTTAAACAGTAGACATTGACAGTTGACAGCTGTTATTGTTTTTACTGCAGGCATAGGAAAAATGTAAATTTCGATTGATGTGTGTCGTCATTTCCGGTATAATGTTTGAAATTAAATAAAAAAACCCTGATAACACCTAGATTTTTTTTTATTCAAATTAGTTTCTTAAAATTGTCTATATTTTCGATTAAAGGCACCTTTAACACTTATATATTTTAGTTGATTACCCAATTCAAAGCTGAACGAGCTTTGCTCAGCAATGAATGGGACTCAATATAAGGCTTTAAAAATACTTATAGACACACCTACATACACCTACAACGCATTTCCGTGTTATTTCCATAATACAACGTGGAAGGGACATATCCGTAATAAATCAACACACGGGCTAAACTAGATCACGATAGCATAATAAAATTAAAAAAAAACAATCAAGAAATACAATATAGAATTTCGACATTCCCATATAAATTGCCCGGGCGACTGCACACTTTAGTATGGAAATGACAAAAAAATTTTTGAGTGCGCATTTTTAGCTCTTTCACAAGTAAAGCGACATCGGGCGAGGTCCGCCCTTGGATGGGTGAACATAAGTGGCATAAAAATTTTCTCTGCTCCTCCGTGCTTCGGAAGACACGTATAAGCCGTTGATCTCGGCTGTCATCACTGTTTGGCAATCGTCAAGCTATGTCAGATGCCTTTATAAGCACCCTAAAAATCTGACACCAGTTTTAGTCACTTACACACGAAAAATAAAACAATCATATAGTGACATATACAGTAAGACAAATTAACTAAAAGTAAATAATCTGTCAGTCTGTCATTGATAAATGGAGCCCCAAAGTATATGGCCGGCGGGTGGCCCCGTCGCAGGGCTCCGCTGCCGCCCCACAGGCAGCTGGGATGGGGAAGAAGTGTGATAAATTATACTCACCAGAGTAATCAATACTCATGTCAACGAGTATAGTATAAGTAGGTACCAATCATGGTACCTCTAAACGCACCTTATTTGGTAAAATGGAAAGAGGTTAATCGCTTGAGTATATCTTTTTGTTCGCGCACACCCTCGATCGGCTTCTACGAAATTTAAGAAGCTGATACCGACTTTTTTTTTAGAAAAACGACCTGCAACTTTAAATTAGCAACTGGTTTAGATTGGCAATTTTTTTTATGTGAAACCCATTAGCTTAATACAGGAAAATGAAAGGCCTGATAGAATAATTACTCTCTTAGGGTTGAACTACAGCAGCCAGTACGGAACAGTACTTTTTTTCAGCACCGGCCGTGCTGAAGCATTCCGTCGCTCTCTCTCTCGCTCTAGTAAAAGACGTTTCGAGCGACGGATAATATTTTTTTTATATAAATAAACTTAAAATCGACTTCACCCCCAAACTACACAACAGGTTTTAATAAAATTTATATGAGACCTCCTGACAAGTATATCCTTTCAAACGAAAATTGAAATTTCCAAATCGGTCCAGACGTCTTCGAATAATCGGGAAACATTTTTTTTAATAACCTTTATTGTCCCTTTGCTGGGTAAAGGTCTCCCCCATATCCTTCCACTTAACCCGATTTTGTGCGACCTGCGAAGACTTTGAGAAGAAGAATTGATCGCACGTCGGTGAACATAGGTACACTAAAAAAGATCATGACGAATTTATAACCTCCTTTTTGGAAGTCAGGTAAAAAGGATAGCATTGAAAAGTGCTATTCCATGACAGATATAAACCAACCCTTACCTACTTCTTGTTCCTTATGTGCTCACGGCCTACAATTTGATAATGTAAATAGCAGGTGTCAGCGAGGTGACTGGGGGCGAGGGCGAGCTCTGCGTACGTGCCGGTGCATCCGAGATTCTGAGGCCGACGGCATAATGGCATCTCACTATAGGAGAGATAGGTATCGAATGTGAGTGGGTGCGAGATATGTCACGTTCAAAATCAACATGGAGACTTATGTGTAGACTATTGAAGGAAAGCCTGTAGTTATGCAAGTTTAAATATGAGCCTACAAACTAAGGGTTACATGCGACGTTTTTTAGATGTGACCACAAAATGTTGATACTTAGTTATCTAAAAATCTAAATAACCTGTACCTAAGTAAATATAATTTAATATGTAGTATTTTTTAACCATTGACGGTTGGGAGCGGGGTTAGCGATTACCTCATGTTTTCGCCCATTTATTGAAAGTAAACAGTCAGTATACTTACAAACAAGTATGTGTATGAAAGAGAGCGGTTCCAGAGCGAATATGGAAAATTTATGTTACGTATGTATCTAACAACAAATTTTACTATTAACCTAACTTTGACCATGTCTAATGAGTAATTAATTACCGCGTAAATGAGTTACTTAATTAAAAAAGAAGTGCTGCAGAAAACGCTCCTAGAGTCTTAATACTTACATCTCGTCAGTTAGCGTTAGCTACTTAAACTTATTGAATAAGGTAAGTATACCTTCAAACCCATTCAAAACCATTTGACCATGTCTAATAAGTAATTAATTAATTACCGCGTAAATGAGTTAATTAAATAATTGGCCAAGTGCGTGTCGGGCCACGCGCAGTATAGGGTTCCGTAGTTCTGAATGCCAACTTTGAGTTTATGCCACTAAAAACGTTTAAAAACTAATTATCTATTGAATTTGTATGAAATTTCTTTTTTCCGAGTACATTTTATAAGTTGATCGCCTATAACTTTTTAATTTGTATACCCTACTGAGCTCTGATAGTTTTCCTTTAAACTACATTATATATACTATAGCTGTGAATTTTTTCACGTGGCCATATATAACCGTTTAGCAGATAGAGGGGGGGGGACACTTGCCTTCAACAAAAATTTTCACTTTAATCCCAAATATTTCAGAAACGGATCCCTTAATCCAATAATGGTGTTAACAAGCTCACAATGTTTTTGAAAGACCTATTCAACGACACCCCACACAATGTGTTTGTCGAGAAAAAAATATTGACTACCTCTTTACTTGTATGGCAGCTAACCTAAAAAAAAATATTTTTCCAGATTTTATTTTACGCCTTTTTTGCCATGATTAATATACATATCCATGCCAAATTACAGCTTTCTAGTACTTGTAGTTTCTGAGTAGGACCGCGGACAGACAGACAGACAGACATGGCGAAACTATAAGGGTTCCTTGTTTACTACAGAACCCTAAAAAGAAGTGCTGCAGAAAACGCTCCTAGAATCTTAATATATCTCGTCAGTTAGCGTCAGCTACTTAAACTTACTGAGAAAGGTAAGTATACCTTCAAACCCACCTAACATTACCAAGAATCATCTTGCAACTCATTGCGTATAATACTTATTATCGCAAACGCTAACGCATTCTCATACTTTTACAATAAAACGACAAAGCGCGGATTGGTTGCTTTGCTCTCACAATTCGTCAGGCGCTCTCATCGCATTCAGTGTGACGAGCGGACAAACAAACAATATCAAAATCAATTTAAAGTCCTTGGCCGTGGATCTTGAATGCATGAGCAGATTTAAACGTTACAGTGGGCTTCACTCAGGGAATGCATCATGCATCGTTATTCGAGATGACTGGCGTTTCTGGTTGGTTGTCATCGACGATCATTATGCACTTACGATGCTGAGTGCCCCCGTCTCGCGCTGGCTTTAATTTGTTTTTAAATAAACCCTCGATTCTTGTCGTCTTTATTAATAACAAATGTTATTTTTGGACTGTGTTGGGAGTGTTTGTGATCGAGTTTTGCCAACACATTATACAAGCAAGTGCTTTTAATATTTTAAACGCAAAGTACCTAATTTTACTTTTCTGATATGTTAGGATGGAATAACAAGAAGAAAAATCCAAGCATTTATGTATCAGATGTAAAAAATTACAGTCCTTTTCAATTTAGCTAATAAAAATTTACTTAGATATGAGTATTATTAACTACTTACATAATAACTAAAGTACCTGGGTGACCGAGCTTTGCTCGGTCGGTTACATCTCAAACATTAACTACATTTTTTAAACTTGTCTAAAAACAGTACAAAATAAAAAATTATATGTAAACTTGAACATTAAAAAAAACAAAAGTAAGTCACCGAGTGGGATTCGAACCCGTAACACTCTTTCTAGCGGTCAGCATCCTTAACCACTGAGCTAAACGGATGGCGGCCGGCGCGAGGAAATTAGCGACCATATTCTGCGTGGAAAGAAAAACGAATGAAAATTCGAAAACACGCGTTTTCCCAAACATAAGACTAATCTAGATCGATTGTTTAGCCCCAAAAACCCCCATATACCAATTTTCAGCAAAATCGTTAGAGCCGTTTTCGAGATCACAGAAATTTATAAATAAATATATATATAAATAAATATACAAGAATTGCTCGTTTAAAGGTATAAGATACAGATGCAGACACATTTTCACGTCTATATCTCTGACGGGGTAGACAGAGCCCAGGGCCGTTAGGCCCAAAAGCCACGCTTAGCGTGGTGGTGGGCGTTAAGATGGAAAAGGAATCAAAATAGTGATGGGTTGCTAGCCGCATCGCCTATTACCATGATTCAAATCTCCCCCATTCCCTCGATCGGCTCTTACGATCTGCGCGGAAAGAGAAGACATGGTGAAGATGGTACATTCTACGTTTTTTCTTTTCTCCCAGACCAGCATGGAAGTAATAACTAAATACTTAGGTATTTACCTACATATCGTTTTCACCTTTAGGCCCGTCATCTCACACTCGGGCTGTATGATCTTTAGGTCTTGAAGCCCTTAATCGATACTAAAATTAGATATTAATTTTCAGAATAAACCATAGGTATAAACCGTAATTTATTTTTCGGCGCATTCAGAGCAAGAGAAATACTTTTATTTATTACATTTGGAATGCTTCTCTAAAGTTTCTGTCGACAGCAATCTGACATTGACAACAACTTATTATCAATTCACCCGCGTTTACTTAAAAAATTATAATACTGATAAGAAGGCGGTCGCATCCAACGTGATAATTTTTATAATTATCGTCATACTGTACAAGACCTTTGAGCCGAACGAACATACGAGTCGATATCACCTTTCAATATAAATAATGTGTTAAATAAAGTGTAAAATATGGGTGTTAAGACTCCTAAAGTGTTGCAAGTGGTGACGGGGCGAGAAGCAGTGGTATTAGTTCTAAAATGCGTATTTATAGGACTGTGGCAGATATTGCAGATACTAGTGAAAAGGTTATGGAAAGGGCACCGGAGAAAATCTTCAAAGAATTTCCCTTCGATCGAACTCACCGTAGATTCGTCAGTCGGCACTCATTGCTACATCAAAGTTATGGTCAGTTTATTTTAATGTTATCTTTTTGCTTTCACCTCTTTGTATCTATTTAATTTAGTTACAAAAACGGCGGGATTCCCTAATTTAAATGTTTGAATATTTGTTACTCAATCACATAGTCTACTGAATCGTTGAATTATTCTAACTCCCGTACGTAGTTATAAGTTTTTTATACGACCTTTTATTGTGAGGCCAATGTACTTATTAAGAAAAATGAAATAAGCCCAAACTCAATAAAGTTCATAATCACTGAGTTCCTACGACCACCACCATCTCCGAGATCAGACCCTAGACATTTTTCATCAAGACATATCAAACGAGTCCTACTCAATAAGGTTATGTTGTTTTTAACAGAATTCTTTCAAATATCTCCCGGCTGCATCATCAGAACAGTTCATGAATTCCTTAATATTATATTGTCATCCGACTTACCTACATAAATATGCAAAATTTCAACGTAATCGAGTAAGGATACCTAACTGGTTATAAATTGAGTTCAAAGACTTCACCTAAAGACACTTATATAATATACATACATAGGTTCATACAAGATACATTACAAGTTAAATGAAAGCTGGTAAAAGTTACATTGTTTGTTAACCCTATGTACCTACAATTAATACTTAAATAAAAAAGCGGAATACCCAGCTTGACACAGTTAGATACCGTAAAACTAGTGCTGTCACAGCTACCTAGTTCCTAAACGTAACATCGTGAAGGTCATTGTCGTACCTTCATAATATTTCGATACCACTAATGGTCTCATTCTTGAAACTAGAAAGTCCAAATTGAAGGTAGAATAAGTAAGAGAGAAGACAAGGCAATTCATAAAACTACCTACAGGTCTAGCTAGTGTAGTAAAAAACTCGATTCCAAGAGTCTACATTTGCAAACTCGACTTAATTTCGCATGCTTGCTAGACTAAGACATTCACAAGTCAGAGTCGAGTCGAGCACGACTCGTCGGAGCCCTGACTCGGAGTCGAATAAAAACTCAAGTCTAATAAGAACTCCGAGTCGCATCGTCAACTAAACTGTTACAACAACTTACAGAGCATTACGATCATTTAAAACTTTATTTAATACTAGCCGAAGCCCGCGACTTCGTTCGCGTGGACTTTATGTCTCTGGAAAATGCTCATCAGGCTGAACAACTTTTACTAAGGCGGCATTTTTATATCTCTTATAGTTTTGCTGGACCATTATGGTTCTGCATCAGGCGTTTCATTTTCCAAAATCATTTATACCCTATATGTTGCCCAGGCTTAATAGCTATATAACAAAAAAAGTTTCATTCGAATCCGTCCAGTATTTCCGGAGATTAGCGTGTACAAACAGACAAACAGACATACAGACAAACAGACAAACAGACAAACAGACATACAGACAAACAGACAAACAGACAGACATTTTTTTTTTAATTCTTACTCTATTACTACATCTCCATCGCCCCCAATATTTTTTTTTGGAAATATATTTAATGTACAGACACACTTTTTTTACTGTTTTATTATATGTATAGACTAGCCGAAGCCCGCGACTTCGTTCGCGTGGACTTTATGTCTCTGGAAAATGCTCATCAGGCTGAACAACTTTTACTAAGGCGGCATTTTTATATCTCTTATAGTTTTGCTGGACCATTATGGTTCTGCATCAGGCGTTTCATTTTCCAAAATCATTTATACCCTATATGTTGCCCAGGCTTAATAGCTATATAACAAAAAAAGTTTCATTCGAATCCGTCCAGTATTTCCGGAGATTAGCGTGTACAAACAGACAAACAGACATACAGACAAACAGACAAACAGACATACAGACAAACAGACAAACAGACAGACATTTTTTTTTTAATTCTTACTCTATTACTACATCTCCATCGCCCCCAATATTTTTTTTGGAAATATATTTAATGTACAGACACACTTTTTTTACTGTTTTATTATATGTATATAGATATAGATATAGATATAGATATAGATATAGATATAGATATAGATATAGATATAGATATAGATTAATGATAGGTATTACTACAAATAAACAATTATGATTTTATGAGCGCGACTCAGTCCATAATCAGACTTCGAGCACACAACAGAGTCGAGCATTTATACCGAACTCGAGTCTATTAATTAAGGGAGCTTGAGTATAACTAGCACATCGAACAGCGGAGTCGCTATTTATGAGTCGAGTCTTGTGATTTACAGTCAAGTCAGAATATTAAGACTCCCAGACTCGAGTTTTTTACAACACTAGGTCTAGCCTTTAAACATAGGTAGGTACGACAATTCAGCTGAAAATAATTTTGGTCACTGACAAGATTCAATCTGACTTATAGTTATAAGCCAAGTCTAGATATAGCACAAACGCTATACAAGGTGATTTTTCATTGGTTTTGGAGACGAAGGCCACTTCATAGGCATCGTTAGTAAGACCTAATTAGCTAGTCAAAATGACAATTCAGAAACAAAAAATGTTGACTAAAACTCGAAAGCAAAATTGTGAGATCAATTAGTAGTACCGCCGCCATACACCGCCCGCCGGCCGGCGGTCATCTTACATCCACGCAGCTGTTTTTGCCGGCATAACTACGTGGTCTCGATCGAAAATCATTTACGCAACTTTTTTATCTTATGACATACAGAAATTTGGATTACGTAATGGGTAGAGGAATTTATTTACTATAAAACAATTTTTTTTTCCAAAACCAATGAAAAGTCAGCGTGTATAATATAGGTTTATGAGAAAAAAGTTGTTTGTTTGCCATTACTATTTATACTAAACTAGTTCACTATAGTGTGTTATAATTACTGTTGTCATTAGAGGTCACTAGGTATCTTCTTCTTCTTATCGTGTGTGTTGGTGACTAACACTAGTGTCAGAGTTTTTAAACCGCCTTAAAGGCCTCTGACATGGTTTTAGGTAACGACCAATGTCAAAGACAGTGACCGGGACCGACGGCTTAACGTGCCCTCCGAAGCACGGATCATCTTACTTATCAGACAATTAGGTGATCAGCCTACAATGTCCTAACCAAACTAGGACAACAACACAAAGTCGTTGTCCCCACTGGGAATCGAACCCGCGACCTCCGGGTATGAGCCGAACGCTCTAACCACTACACCACGGAGGCAGTCACTAGGTATATAGATGACACTCATTGAGCTACGTCCAGATGCCTTTAGGCAGTTTGATAAATCTGACACCAGTGTTAGCTATTAAAACACTTCACACGCTGACTTTTCATTGGTTTTAAAAAAACATTCGTATATCAAATAAATACCTCTATCAATTTATGAAATCCAAATTTGTATATGAAGTAAGTTAAAAAGTTGCAAAAATGATTTTCGATCGAGACCACGTAGTTACGGGTGTAACTACGTAGTCTCGATCGAAAATGGACGGGTGTCCAAAACTGCCGCGTAACCCCCGATGAACTTTGGCCGGCCGCCAGTACTACTAATTGATTTCACGATTTTATACTTTCGAGTTTTAGTCATTTTTTGTTTCTGAATTTTTTCTTTTACTAACGATCCTTATGAAGTGACTTTCGGCTTCAAAACCAATGAGAAATCACCGTCTTTATGAAGTCTAAAAAAATGTAAACAATTTTTATGTTCTGAAATATCGTTTCAGGGTGTAAAATACCACTACGTAGAGAGTGGTCCAAAATCTGGCAAGTTGCTGCTAGTCCTGGGTGACGCTCCAGACAAGGGGAACCTGTGGGGTCCCATTTGGTCCCGCGTAGTCCGGAGACTCACCGAGAATGGGTACCACGTCATTACCCTAGATCTGAGAGGAACTGGAGGGAGCGAAGGCGGCAATCGGAGGGCGTTGACCCCTCCGAGAGCTGTGGAGGAGTTGGCTACCCTGATGGTGGCTTTAGGAGTCTCAAAGGACCACCCTGCTGTAGTCATCGGCTTCGGTATTGGTGGCATGCTTACTTGGTAAGATATATTAAAAACAGAACAATCTTCATTCCGTGATAAGTACCATATACGTACGTATACATATAATATACTTGCAGTTAGTGAACTGTCAGTATAGCGTTCACCGGGATTTCGTCTGTCGGCATTGAGTGGTAGACTCGACCCCTGCACCCAACATGCGTTGCAAATCTAACAATGCCAATCATATTTAGGGCTAAAAGCCAACCTCGTCGCGACGCCGCAACGCAATTGTGTTTAAGAGCTACAAAAAAATATTTTTTTAGAACTAAAAACTGTCCTCACCCCAAACACAACAACCGATTTTGATAAAATTTCTGTTTTTCATACTTGTCACGTGGTGACAAGTATGACCGTTCAAACAAGAAAAAAGATTTTTCTAATCGGTCGAGGTCGAGGCATATTCGAATAATCGATGAACATAGATGAACAATTTTGATGCGGTTTTTTTTACGTGAAAGTTCCTTCAGGCCTCTAAAATCGGCCCTGCGCTTAATCACCTTTTACGACACATGTGGGAAAGGAGAGCGGTGGTGACCGTTTGTACTCTACTCTGTCGTCACCACACGGTATCTCTCCGATAAGGCCCTACCGTTGATATTGATATTAATCAGGATCTCCCTATAAGCCATATCATATCATACGATGAGCCATGGACCTTGTAAGCATCCTATTGTTATCACTGGGAGACAAAGTACAAGTCTGGCGCGTTGACTGATTGTGTTTATTACTAATAGATAGCCAGTAATGAATTAGCGTTGCATAATAAATAAACAAAGCTCAGAGTACACGTACTAGATATAGTAAACGTGTATGTGTCGCAGCCATCTGTGCTGCCCCGATTTAAAATAAATCATTTGAAAGGATATGGAGATATCATTTAAAATTTTGTCTTGACAAAGCCTCAGATAACCCGTAAAACTATTTTAGAAACTAATGTGTACAGTTTAAAGTATAAACGTGAAGCTATTCTACGCACATTTGCGAAAAACGGCCACTTTAGGCTCATGTGCGTAGAAAAGCTTCACGTTATCACTTTAAACTATAAACAGTAGGTAGTTCATAAAATAGTTCGAAGAGACTATCAATTGTATAAATATTTGAAAAGGTCGGAGTGCACAGTATAAATTATATGTTAATTAAAAGATATTTCCACCGTGTTATCTGTATTTGTTATTATTTTTCTGTATCGTGGACGTAAGATAAGTTTTACATCATAGGTATTTGTGCATCAATCTCATGCAGTCAAGATAAGGTTTATCGGTCAAGATTTGAAATTATATTTTTCTCTTTCTTCGTTATTTGACCGCTATCAACTTCTTTAATAATCTGAAAGCAAAGGAATAAGTACCGTGTGGTGTAGTGACAGCTAAATAAAATACGATATTCGTCACCAACCCTTTCTATCACACGAGTCTCTTACGAGTCGACTAAAGAAGGTCAAGATTACAGGGTATGGGCAGCAACATAGACATAGAATTTTTTTTAACGTCCTCTGCGCAATGACTGACCAGCATCACAGGATTTAACCCTTTCACCGCGACTTCACTTTATATCAGTTGTCGTGCCCCCAGCGCGAGACATGGTAAATCTAACATACCTATCTACAACCAAAAACGGATATGGATACGTAAGTTATGTGCCATAAGAGCATTTTTTTTTTGTCGCAAATATGCGACCTTCGCGGAATGGGCCCGACAATGTTTGTCGCATATATGCGACGCTCGCGGTGAAAGGGCTAAATTAATTCTGTAAACATAAATAGCGGATCTCCTAAGGTCCCGCGCTCTCCGTCCTTGCACCTCTCCCCCTTTCTCGCCCTGTAGAGTGAATTTGAAGTTGAATGGGCGGGTACAGGTGCCTGCAGCCGCCTATTTAACATCCTCCAGCGTGGTAATAGAGATTATGCATTAAAAAAATATGTATTATCTAACCAGTTTATTCGTAAATATTCAAAAGTAAAGTACTAACAGTGAAAACAGAATAAAAATTGGTGGAAAAACAAACGAGTATAGCGATTTTACGAAAATATTTCTATCTCATTAGCAAAAACGCTATTTTCTATAGCAAATGTATTGATGATATGTAATTATCGGACATCTCTCTCTAATTGAAACTTTAAAGTATCATAGGTTCGTCGCTGATTAAGATATTTTATAAATTCTTTCATATTTGGTTAATAAAGATTTTATTATACAAATAAAAAAAATGCGTGCATATTCTCTATTAGGTGCAAATCCTCCCTTTATTCATTGGAAGAGTAATTTACGTATAGTGGCCGTGATTGCTTTAACATTATGACGTCACAAGCATGGCGCACAATCGTAGCTAGTTTGTAGTCTCGTGATTTAAAAAAAAAAACTTATTAAATATGTAAGCTTTGAGCCACGTACTGGGCCCATAAATATGACAAAATTAATCGAACAAAAAGTTGTTCAGAGAAAAAAGTTGCTCCATAATAAGGGTGAAATTTTTTTTGACATTTTTGAAACTTTTTCGAAATGGAGTTTCGAAAAACTGAAGCGAAAAAAATCTATGTACTTACTTAATTTTCGAACCTAAGGCTTAGGTTGAGAAATACGACCCTTTAGGCGAGAACAGCCGCACAGACAGACATCTGGACAAAAGCATTTTTGGCTAATCTCGAAATTGAGACGCTTCGCTCGCTTGGTCAAAACCGGTTTTTTTTTTAAATGTTAATTGTTTCAGGTACCTAGCTCACTGCTACGGCGTCCTGATAAGCAAAGTGATCGTGGTGGGAGCCCCCCACCCTAACCTCTACTGGGAGAATCCACCCGCCGCGTTTTGCAAAAACGCGTTGCATTTTATACAAGTGAGTTTTTTTAATTTACATACATACATACATAATATCACGCCTGTTTCCCGCAGGGGTAGGCAGAGACTATGGACCTCCACTTGCTACGATCCTGACAAACCTCTTTTGCTTCATCTAAACTCATCAATCTCTTCATACATGCATACATTACAATACATTTTTAGTTTACAAATAGGAATATAGGAAGCTGACGCCCTTGTAATCCAGGGCGTCATACACGCAGGGCGCAACTATTAGTACCTACCTATACATGCTTTTAATTCACTTTTACGTATGAGGTCTAAAAAAATACTGAAAATAGCAAATGCAGAAAGGAAATTTTGTTATCATCATTTACAACAGGACAGTACAAAGTTTCCAACAGGACTCGCATCATTATCATTATCACATTATAATTAGTCTTCATTAATTGGTGGCTAATAGGAGTATAAAGAAATTACGAGACGCAAAGGCCAGTAAATCAAACTGCCAATTAAGATATGCGAATAAAACTGAGAGCTGTCAATTAAAGATACTAGATGGTCAATTAGGGAAGGAATTCTTTTCATATTGATTGGTGTTCCCCAAGGATTGATCATGAGACTTGTGTAGTTTAATTTAGAAATTATTGCCAAGTTTTATAAGTTGGTAAGAAGAAAAGGTTCATAAAGAGGAGCCGGCCGTCTGTCCCTCGAGTGCAGTCCGCAATATGGGATTGGTGACAAGTCACAAAATATCTCAAACTTTATCGAAAGGTATAACTGCTGAACATTCGATGGCAGTCGTCAAGCTATGCCAACTCGGCTGTGATCATTAGGCTTAAGATACCTTCAAGCAGCTTGAAATATCAGACATGTGTTGTGACACATGCTAGTGACACCGTGACACATGCTGGTAGAATTTTCAGTTTCTTTACAAAATGACAAATATTTTTTCTTGTTCATCGTTTTTCATTCCTCAAGGTTGGCAGTCAGCTCTTTAATCTTGTTTCCTTCTCCCCAGTGGCCACATTTCCCCGAGAAATGGCTGGCAGAAGGTGAACTAAGGGGCAACGAAAACAAGCGCTGGTCGAGTTCTCGCGCCTGTGATTGGGCGGGCGCTCTAAATTATGTTAGAGGTAAGATTTTTTTATGGCGTTAAGTAAAAAAAATACGTACCTACCTACTGAATTCTTCTAAGTTAAGACTTCGAGAAAAAACTTAGAATGTACCAGCTAATTTTTATTATATTAGTATCATACTCCAAATAAAGTTTTTATCGGTTGTTATGGTTTTGGACATGTGATGAGAAGAGAGAATCAATACAAAGATCTTTAAATAGGAAGGGGAAGACCAAAAAAAGAGTTGGATGGAATGCATAAAGCAAGATATAGGAGGCAGATAGACCGAAGAAACTGAGGGCTACATGTGGAAGGGAAAGACATAAGTACTGCGCCGACCCCAGATAATAGCATAAGGGGAGGCAGATGACTAAAAATGAAGTTTTTCTATTTCTTTGACTTTCTACGACTTGGTACTTCTTAACACTAGTCTTAGGACTATATATCTATATCCTATGACAATAAAGATATAATTGAATTGAATTTAAACATACGTTTACCCTGACTTTCAGGAGCAGCGTGGTGGCGGATTAAGCCCGGCTCCCGGATAGACCCCCCTGCCCTCCTGGTCGGCTGCCGGGACAGCGCCACTCAGCTGGTGTCCAGCGCCCAGTACTGCGGGAGCTCGTCGTTGAAACTGGTCGCCAAACCGGACCCCACAGACCCTGAGCTACCGGCTATAGTGCTGGACTTCTTAATTGGTGAGTACAATATTGAATCTGGACGGTTCTTTGTGTGTTGGCCACGTGAAGTGATTGATATAGAAGCAGCGTGGTGGAGTATCAAACCCGGCTATCGGCTAGACCTAGCCCTCTTGGTCGGCTGTAGGGATAGCGCCACACTTCTGGCAGATATATATAATTTATATAGTATAATGTTCACATCGTTTTAATTTGACATTCTTTCAATTCAATTTAACAATCTTTCGAAAGAGAGGGCTGTTAAAAGTTTGAAGCTAATGTCTGTCTATCTGTGACATCGTAGCGCTCGAACGGATGACCTATTTTGATGCGGTTTTTAAGCTATTGCTTAACTTCTATCGCGGGCCTTGAGCGCGGGACCGAATAGAAAAATTCCGTAACGAAAAAACCTCACGCTCTCCCCACTCCGCCTACCATGTAGGTTGCCGCTTCGTCTCCGTCGTCCGTTTGCGACGTTGCCGTCCTTCCTTGTTTGCAATAGCTTTACCGCGGCAGTCCCCGAGTGCCACACGTCTTTTTTTAAAGTACATAGGTACTAGCTGCGCCCCGCGGTGTTACCCGCGGTTAAAGTAGCGTGTATCTGCAGGGTGTCAGCTTCCTGCATACCAAATATTATTAAAATTGGTCCAGCCATTTGCGCGTGAAGAAGAAACAAACATACACACACACTCACAAACTTTCGCCTTTATAATATTGTGACATGATGAGAGTGATTATCTTATCTTATAGGTACCTTTAAACGAGCAATTCTTGTATATTTGTTTATATATATATATTTATAAATTTCTGTGATCTCGAAAACGGCTCTAACGAATTCGCTCAAAATTTGTATATGGGGGTTTTCGAGGGTAAACAATCGATCTAGATTAGTTTTATGTTTGGGAAAACGCGTGTTTTGCGAGTTTTCATGCGTTTTTCTTTCCACGCAGAATATGGTCGCTAATTTCGTCGCGCCGACCGCCTTGTTTTTAGCTCAGCGGTTAAAGATACCGACCGCTAGAAAGAGTGTTACGGGTTCAAATCCCACTCGGTGACTTACTTTTGTTTTTTTTATGTTTAAGTTTATATATAATTTTTTATTTTGCATTGTTTTTAGACAAGTTTAAAAAAAATTAGTTAATGTTTGAGATGTAACCGAGCAAAGCTCGGTCGCCCAGGTACTTATATATTTATATGTATATAAATTTCTGTGATCTCGAAAATGGCTCTAACGATTTCGCTGAAAATTGGTATATGGGGCTTTTCGGGGGTAAACAGTCGATCTAGATTAGTCTTATGTTTGGGAAAACGCGTGTTTTCGAGTTTTTATGCGTTTTTCTTTCCACGCAGAATATGATCGCTAATTAAGTCGCGCCGGCCGCCATCCATTTTGGCTCAGCGGTTTATGATGCTGACCACTAGAAAAAGTGTTGCGGGTTTTCTACTTTTATGATTTTTTATAAGTACTCCACATTTTGCTGTGTTCCAGCTGTAGAAAAACCAACAGAAGAGCCCAAAGGACTCATGGGTCGTATGCTGGGAGCCGTCGCGGGTCGAGGGCGAGAGCTCACGGCTAAGTTGGTACCTACACAAGCGTAGCCGAGGGATTGGTATATGGCCCAACGTAGACGACAAATCCGTGACGCACTTTTTAGTCTGATGGTCTCTCGTCTGCGTTGAGCCTATAAATTACAATATAAAACGCTCTAGAATAACTACTGAATAAGTTCCTACAGATATACAACATGAAAGGGAGACCCGTAATAACACAAACCACGGGCTATACTAGATATAGCTATAGCATCAGACAAGAATTAAAAAACTAAATTCGACATCCCATACAAATTGCCCGGGCTGCACACTTTAGTATGGAAATGCCAAATTGTTTTTTTAATTTTTGACTGTTATTTTTATTCCATTATACTATAGTGATCTAGTAAAGCCCGTGGATCGATTTATTACGAGTATGTCCCTTCCACGTTATACGTATATTAAAGCGAATACAAAAAATTTGAATGATATCTGCGTTTCCTTTTAAATAATTTATTTTAAATAGGGCAGCACTGGACCCTGCAACTTTTATTTATTAGGGGGAATACGGGGCAGGAGTGGCCCTTATTTAAAATAAATTGTGTAAGTAATCGTAAATATGGTAGATAGACCTTTAAATATTATTAATAACCGTTGAAAGTATTGTTAGTAACCGTCTAGCTTAAGAATCCCCTTACCCCAGACCAAACTACACTTCTCCGTACAAACGTTGTCTACGTTTTAGTTCGAAACGACATGCCCGATTTCGGCAAAGTCAAAATATGAACTTGAAATAGAATATAGTGTGTTAAATCATTTTTGACCATCAGTATAGGAAACATCTACAACTGTATATTTTCTTTCCAGTTCATAATTTTAGTGTAGGAAACCAATTATAACCCAAGATAATTGCAATTTCTTTAAAATTACAAATTTTTACCGAAATCTGACATGTGGTTTCAGAATAAAACGTAGGCTTCTTTTGTATGGAAAAGTCTAGGGTAAGGGGATTCTTAACGCGCCTTTTTAGGGTTCCGTAGTAAACAAGGAACCCTTATAGTTTCGCCATGTCTGTCTGTCTGTCTGTCTGTCTGTCTGTCTGTCCGTCCGCGGCCCTACTCAGAAACTATAAGTACTAGAAAGCTGTAATTTGGCATGGATATGTATATCAATCCTGGCGAAAAAGTCGTAAAATAAAATATGGAACAATTTTTTTTTAGGCCGTACAAGTAAAGACGAAGTCAATTTTTTTTCTTGAATATCTTGGGTATCGTTGAATAGGTCTTTCAAAAATATTGTGAGCGTGGGAACACCATTTTTCGATTTAGGGATCCGTGTCTAAAATATTTAGGTTTAAAGTAAAAAAAAATTGTTAGTCACGTGTGTCCCCCATCTATCTGCTAAACGGTTATATATAGACACGTGAAAAAAATCACAGCTATAGTATATATAATGTAGTTTATGGGAAAAATATCAGCTAAGTAGGGTTAACAAATTAAAAAGTAAGAGGCGATCAACTTATAAAATGTACTCGAAAAGGAAAATTTTATACAATACTCAATACTCAATATTTTATTGCAAACCATAAAGTACATAAGATGTTAACAATACAGTTTAAAATCATTTATGGACCCTGTCGGGCACAGCAATTTGGTTAGATAAGAAGAGGTCAAAAATTCAATAGATACTTAGACGTTTTAGTGGCATGAACTCAAAGTTAGCATTTACAACTACGGAACCCTACACTGCGCGTGACCTGACACGCACTTGGCCAATTATTGCTAAAAGTGCCACTTTTAACAAAAACGCGATTTACGGTTGTTCATAAAATAATTGACAGGTATATCTAATGCTTGAAAGTTAGCAACATGTAAATTATTACCATATTTATACGATTACTCAATTTATCTCAATTAATGGCGCCACTTCTGCCTTGTATCACCTTTAAATTCTTTTTAGGCATGTTGTTAACATGCATGGCATGTTTTTTTTTTTAATTCCATGACTTGTAGAACTAAGTTTATCTTATTTATAATTTATTATAGTGATTTGTCTTTCCTCAATTGTATTTTTGTTGTAGTAAAGTTAAAATTTGGCATTCATTTACAACTTTTAAGTTAAAAATAGAATGATTGTGTGACCGTCCATTTATAAAATCAATAGTTTCAATGTTCAAAACTATGGATAGGCATAACGATATTTTCGATAGTTGTTTTAGAGCAGTACTATTTGTTTCGTTTTTCGTGTGTAAGTGGCCAACACTGGTGTCAGATTTTTCAGGCTGCCTAAAGGCATCTGACATAGCTTGACGACTGCCATACAATGATGACAGCTGGGACCAACGGCTTATACGAGCCATTAGCAGTACTATTGATAACCAACAATACTATCGATAGATTCGATTGATGAAAAAGACCAAACTATCGATAATATTTCGTTTCATAAAACATAAACTATCGATACTATCGATACTTGTATAGTTATGATTTATTCCAGTGATTATTTGTCTTTCCTCAGTTGTGTTTTCGTAAAGTTAATATTGGGCATTCGTTAAAACTAAGAATGGTTGTGACCGTCAATAAGGCCCATTTAGACGGTACAAGTTTCTAGCCTGCCGCACACCATTTTATTGAAGCAATAAATGATTTGTATGGCTGACGTTTCGTTTAGACCATGCAAGTTATTTGTTGCTTCAATTTAATAGATAGAAATGTTTATGGGAAAAAAAATTGATTTAACTTAAATTCAAACCATACAAACTTATTAATATTTAAATTAAAACTAAAAATTACAAATTATGTAGTCCCACTAAAATATTACCCCTCGGCAACGTGGCCAAAAGGCTGGCAGCATTGCCACGTTGTATGGCAATGCTGATTCTTTGAGCCAGATAGTTACCAGCCCTTTGGTCACGGGATACCTCGAATAAACGTTTAGAAATAATATTAAATAAACTATGGGCGGAAGGACCCCACGGACCAAAAGTTTCTACCCCAAAAGCTCAAATATGTAGTTTTCTACCGATGTCTACATATTTGCGCCTTTTAAGGTTCAATTTAATTATATGCAACAGACAAAAAACTTGTACCGTGTAAATTTTTTGCCTTTCACCCCCTTTAACCGCGAGACTTTACGAGTATATCAGTTGCCGAGCCCCTAGCAAGGCATAGTAAATCTATAATAAATACCTACAACCATGGCATGTGAATACACTTAAGTTATGTGCAATACGAGCAGTGGTATTTTGTCGCTCGCGAAATGAGCACGACAATGTTTTTCGGTTACATCCGACGTCCGCGGTGAAAGGGTTAAATAAATGAAAAAATTTAATTTAGATATCAAATTAATTATTGAATGCATTCATATAGAATTTATACGCTGTGATCGGATAATAAATAAATAGTAATTCCTCAAAACTC
Source organism: Acrobasis consociella (assembly GCA_963555685.1). Classification (NCBI taxonomy): domain Eukaryota; kingdom Metazoa; phylum Arthropoda; class Insecta; order Lepidoptera; family Pyralidae; genus Acrobasis; species Acrobasis consociella. The sequence goes on from OY743112.1 coordinate 2,245,675, forward strand.
TTTTCCTGTCTAGTCGAAAAGGTTTTATATTATAAACAGAACATTTTTAAATCTCTTTATTATTAGTTTTTGCATCCAAAGAACTTGTATTCTTACAAAATATTGTAATATTTAATGTAATTTTATATTTGGTTTGTAAATAAAACTGCAAATAAGTGCAAACGCTTTTTAATACGCAATATGCCCACAAAAGCTAACCGTTTATAAATTTCGCTATCAATATATTATATTCACAAGTCAATAGTTCTCGAAACTTCTACATATAGTAAACAGGCGCGTATGCGCGAAGGAAGATATATCATATCACATCTCTAACCAAAGCTTGGAGGATTAATAACGGAAAGTGACAAACAGGCGAAATGTGTTAAAACTAACATGAGGCACAAACATTATTAATATGCGATATACGGTACGATTAAGGCCCGAATTAGACGACAGACTATCCGTGCCGCACTTTTCAGTCTGTGAAAATAGAACCCATGCAATCATATGCAGTAACGCACACGACGCGCGCCGGACTTTTAGCGCGTCGTGTGCGTTACTGCAGTGTGTGTCGGGCACTGACCTCCATATATACAAGTACGCTGGACCTATGATACCCTAAAAAATGACATCTCTTTATTGTGCCTATTTGAAGCGCCCCCAATGCGTGGGAAGAGAACTAAATCTGACGTAACTTTTAGTTCCGTTCCCACCCACTGCTACGAATGCCTACGATCAGCGCCAAAATGGCGAAAATCAAATCGCCTCACTATGGCTCGGCTAATCATAGGTCCAGCGTACTTGTATATATGGAGGTCAGTGGTGTCGGGACACAGTTGTGCGCGCGCCCTCTAGTCACATTCGCCCTGAGAAAGACCTCCGGATGAGGTCGAAACATGTCGGCCAGTAACTGACTTATTACGTAATCCGTATATTGCACATTAAAGACACAAACTGTAAGAATCTCTTTTTGAAGTGTGACATTGCTCATGTCACTACCAGTTATTAATGCTCTAAGAACCAACGTGACTAAATACTGTACATATAATATGTGAACAACGATAGACGGACAAATGTGGAATATCAATTTCCATTTATGGCGGCTCTTTTTGTACCCAAAAAATTTTATCAAAAAAAAAACAAATTTCAGACAAACTTAACTAGGTGAATTCCATTCTTAGGGTTCCGAAGTGCAAATAAGAATCTCTTATAGCTTAGACACTATTAATATTAGAAAGATATAATTTTACATAGGTATTAAATTAATCACTCCGATAAAGTGGTAAAATAAAATGTATAAAATATATTTTTGAGTTTAAAATTTTTTTGCTTATTAGATAGATTATTAAAAAGTATGGTACTCATACGTATTTTTTCTTTTCTGTGATTAGCAAATAATGACGAAGATACAGCGCATTTGAATTTCACGTGACGTCACGATAGCTACGATTGCGAATTTTTAAGTCTTTTTAGTGCTAAACGCAAAAATATGTCCTTCATTTTTTGGATAATCTAGTTGACGGACTAAATAAAATAAAACATATTTTTACCTAGTCAACATCGCTAGTCTAGATTTAAAATTGCTTTTAATTACACATTTGTCCATCGATCAAACGGCAGATACAGTTTAGGCCGAAACACGACACTGATAGGCACACATCATTAAATACAGCACGTTTTGCTTAATGTTATCTAAATCCGAGTACAAAAATGAGATGTCGACATGCGAGAGACTATATGCGTTGTTTGGTTTTACTTCGTTTAATATGTTTTCTATCTTATTGTAGGTGTGATAAAGTCTATAATCATTTGACCTCTCCGACTGACGATGTTTTAAACATAAAGTTGACTTTAGAAGGTAAAAACGATGATATAATTGTGATATTATGAAATTTGCTAATGATTTTGAAATAAGTAGATACGATACGATTTACTAGGTTAAGTATCTATCAAGATATAAGAAATGTGGGACATCATATGGCAGCACAGTGCAGTCAGGTTCAATAAACTGCTGTTATTGAATACATTTGAGCAAAACCTAGCAACTGACAGTCCAATGACAACAGTCGATTGGACCTGACGTCACTGTACTGCCGTCTGGTGTCCCATATACAAGTTATAAACAGAGATCGGATATTCCAGTGCATATTTACCTAAACTTCGAGGTTGTATGTAACATAGAGTGGATAATACCACCCTAAAAATATTTTTTTTTGATATCTTGATTTAATAACCATGAATTATTATTGGATTTAACAGAAATAATAAACAGTCAGGTAGAAATTATTGATTAGAAGAATATTAATATTATTATAATTTAGAGATTTTATATTATATATTATTCCTAATTTAGAGTTCTTTATTAAAATTGTGTCAAATTTAAAATATTCTTCAAATCAATAATTTGTACCTGACTATTTATTATTTCTGTAAAATCTAATATTTTTAAATCACGGTATCAAAAAAAATATTTAATTTTTAGAGGTGGTATTATCAACTCTATGTTACGTACTACCTCGAAGTTTAGGTAAATATGCACTGGAATATCCGATCTCTGGTTATAAATCTGTAACCTTGCCATTTTCAGACGTACCGATACCGATCATACTGAACAACTTTTCCCAATAAGCAGAGGTCGAATAATGAATAAAAAGATTTTGTTCTCCCTTACAAAATTGCTAATCAGCTGATCGATTAAGTATGGGAAGTCCAATTTCTTTTTTCATATATAGACCTATGTTCCTTGGAAAAAGTTATTCAGTATGATCGGTATAGGTACGTCTGAGAATATGGCAAGGTTACAGATTTACACCCAGTATTTATAATATATTTTTTGTAAAAATAAATCAAAATTCTTATAAATGATCTAGTCATCTTACATCAAAAATACTTAGATAAATTGTTATTAAGAAAACTCCAGAAAAATTACCGCTTTTGTGTAAAACGAAACAACGCATATAATATAGACTAGACAAAGGCGGGAGACATGATATCAGTCGAATTTCATTTGAATACTGAACAAAATGAGAGGAACCAATATAATCGAATCTTCTAGAACAATCCATTTGGCACATTATGGGCTCCATTTACATTGAAAACGCGAAAGAGGCGCGGGCGCATTAAGATCAATCGAAGAACTGACACTACATAAAATTACATACATACTATCACGTCTTTTTCCTTAATGGGACAGACATAGCATTTTGGGTCTTGTGACTCTAACCAGGCAAACCCTAGGGCCGCAAGACTCAAAGGCCACATAGCGTGGCTCGTAGAGGGCTTTAAGGTACACAGTGCACTTTTCTTTATCCCTAACGGGTCAGACAGAGCCCAGGGCAGTAAAACTATAAGGTCAATTTTAAAAACTGACTTTTTGCGATAAGTTTTTTTTTATTGATTAACATAAGAAATATATATGGAACACTAAATACCGTGATTTCACACAGTTTGAAATATACTCCCATGCTGGTCTGGGAGAAACGAAAAAACTTAGAATGTACCAGCTGCTTCTCTTCCCGCGCAGATCGTAAAAGCCGATCGAGGGAATGGGCAACCCGGCACTGTATTGATTGCTTTTCTATCTTCTCGCCCACCATGACGCTAAAAGTGGCTTTTGAAGTCTTGCGGCGGTCTTGCGGCTCTGCATAGAGCCGCAAGACCAAAAATGCTCTGTCTGCCCCATTAGGGATAAAGACGTGATAGTATGTATGTATGTTGAAATATAACCTGTCGCGCCGCACCGCTTTCGCGCCTTTGATTATTGGCAGAGGTTAGTATTAATACACAAATACAAACCACGAATAAAACATGTCAATCATAATGCTATCTCACTCACACTTTAAACGTGTGAGCGAGACGCGAATAGAAATTAAGTGTTTCACTTATAGCTGATGAGACCGTACAAACTTAAAAATAAATAACTTTACAGATAAAATAATGTACAACTTAGATCTAGAATTATACAAACTTAATGGCACTAGAACTAGGTATCTATCTGTCTCTACTCTGTTACGTCAGTGTTATATAAACTATTTTGTAAAAAAAATACAACTTATACCTTGTAAAACACATACGTAGATGGCTCCACCATGATAACACAGAACATTGTCACTACCACTTTGATTTAAGAGTCCCCTTACCCTAGACAAAGATAATATAATTACTAACGTAACAGATACCCAACGCCATAGAAACGATTGGAGAGGCCGTAAGCACGCAAAACGGGAGTTGCGGAGCGTCCTCTCAGAGATGGCAGCACACACGACTAGCCAAAAAGGTGACGAAGAAAGTGTTGAATATACTTTTAAAAACTATATTGCATTTCATATATGGTTATTAAAGATTTGTATGTTTTAATTTTTACCTTAAAGCGCCATCTAGTTACAAGGAAAAGAAATAATAATGTTTATATGACGATGGGTAGGCATGCCCTAGACTAAACTACACTTTTCCATACAAACGTAGTCTACGTTTCATTTCGAAACGACTTTCCCGATTTCGGCAAAATTTTGTGATTTCAAAGATATTGCACATATCTAGGCATATAACTGCTTTTCACAGTCAAAATATGAACTTGAAATAGAATATAGTGTGTTATATCATTTTTGACCATCAGTATGGGAAACTTCTACATCCTTATATTTTCTTTCCAGTACATAATTTTAGTGTCGGAAACCAATCAAATCATTAAAGAAATTGCAATTATCTATTTTTTATTATTTTAATTAGATAATTGAAATTTATTTAATGATACAATTTTTTACCGAAATCTGACATGTGGTTAAAAAAATAAAATGTAGACTACGTTTGTATGGGAAAAGTCTAGGGTAAGGGGATTCTTAATCACCTCTAGTGGCCTAGAGGTCTTGATGCCAGGTTGGAAGTACGTAGTGTCATCGTGGTGAGTTCGAATCAAAGAAATCTATTATTTTTCCAAAATTTACAGTAAACATTTTCAAAAAGATTGAACTAATGTTGCTATACAAAAGACTCGGTCAAACTACCTATCTTAAATCGAGATAGTTCTTTCAGCTTTGCTCTTTAAATAAAAATACATAGAAATCTCATCTACACTGTTTAATATAGTATACCTAGCTTAACGTTCAACATAAATGCATGATCCATAGACAACAGTCTATGGTATATTTTGTGCAGCTACTTTTGTACACCGTGTAAAGTCCGTTCGCTTAGATAATATACATTTATGGATATGTATAATCTACATATACGAATAAGTTTACTATGAGACTAACTCTGAAAACGCAACAATCGAAGTGTTCCCTATATGAAGCCGGTTGAAAATTAAACACAAGCCGTCTTATTATAAAAACAGGACTGACTTTGTTACTAGGTTTAAACCATTATCCACCCAATTCAAGTCCTGTTAGTCCTGTTTTTGTAATAAGACGTTATATGTGTTTATTATTACACGGTTTCAAAGTATTTGACATTTTTTTACTTGTCAGTCTATAAATGCCATATTAAGTAGGTGTCCGACTGCCTCCGTGGTCTAGTGGTCAAAGCATTCGCCTTGTGATTCGGAGGTCATGACGGGTTCGAATCCCACTGGGAAGCATACGTTTGATCATCAAACTACCTAAAGATTGTTTCTGTGTAAGGCAGTCGCTGTGTAAAAACCAGTAACCTCGTCAAATCACCTAGGTTAGGCAGCGGACCCCGGGCTCTGAAGCTTTACCGCTGAGGACGCATCTGGGAAAATACGCTAAACGGATACGGATGATGATGATTTAGAAGGTGTCCTTTGTTTTAAATGTAAACATACTTTAGCAAAAGACGATGCCCACAAATGAACATTTAGAGCTATAAGCGTAAACATTTATGTATACATGGCAACACTAAGTGAACGAACTTTAAACTTTCGATCGAAAAGTCTAAACCAGACTTTCTAAATTGCATCTTAAGCAACAGTCCTAAGTACCTCTTTCCCTTGAACACATTCAAACAGCGGTTTCGCCTTTCACCTCTACATCAACTTCGGACACCGCCTCGCTGACACAGCTGTCACTGTCAGCAGGTTTGAGCGTGACGTCACTATTAACTGTCACATCTAGCCCAGTATCCCTCCCTTCCCTCCGCTGCGTCCTATCTTTATCCCTACTCGTTATCTGTGTGTATAACTCGTCTAATTCACTTGCAAATGACACAGGACTACTGTCTCTGTTGACTTCAGGACAGCTCAAAGCAGGCGTTGGCACATATTTCCCTAATTTAGGATTACTCTTTATTGTTTTCCGCCATCCAGGATCGTAGTTCACATACTGACTTTCAATATTCGACACGTCTTCGTTACTAAAGCTTATCTCGTTTGGACACATCGACGATGGCGAAGGAGCGTATAAGCCATGACTTCGGATGCTCACTTCGGACATTTGGTAGTTTGGGCAGTAGATGTCGCTTTCGTTTTCGAAGCCTTGCTCGCTAGCGTTCGTGCTACAAGTCTCGAAATCGTACGTCGTTTTTGCCATGAAAAACGGTTCTTTCTCTTCGTCCATCTTTTCTTTGGACCCTCGCTCTTCGTTATCAGGGTTTTGCAGCAAATTATCTAGCTCCCCTAATCCGGTTTCTTCTAAATTTGGCGGAGTACTAGATCTGTTGATTTCGTCACTATTCATAGTACATTCTTCAGATATATCTTGCAGGGATTTGTCTATAGGCTCTTTATTGTCTTGTTTGCCTGGCTGCAAATAGTCGATGTACTGTCCAAAGCTTTCTGTATCAGTGATTTCGTTCGTCGAACATAAGGCACTGTGGGTCTCCTGGAATGACGTCATTTCCGAGTGCGTATTCAAAGTTTGATCGGAGCACGTGTGAGGCATAGCTATTTCAGATGCTGAGCTGTATTCTAAACTGCATTGCTGAGAGATTGTCCTCATTTCTGGTTGTTCACTTGCATGACTTTGCAGGCACTCTTCGGAAACGCTACCCCTTTGTCCGTTAAATCCTTTTTGCACATTTGCTTTCACAACTTGATGTTGTGGCACTTGCGTCTCTGGTACGTTAGTGTAAATGTTCATTATTTGCGTTCTGCTAGGCTTTGCATCGTCATTCCACGTTTTCTTATCCATAGAATAGTTTTTATAATCTTTCGGTTCTTCTTCCAATAAATTAGGGTTTAAAACGTTTCGCGTCTCTTTTATACCGTTGTTCGACTTTTCAACGTGTAGATTCGTATTGTTTACTTTAGATCCAGAGTTTATAATATTAGCTACGCCATTGTAAGCTTCTTTAGATGGTAGTGGAAGAGAAACGTGGGAATCATTGTCACAGTCGCGTCTTATGGGTAACTCTAGACAATTCCTCTTCATATGCTGTCTTTGTTTCTTAAAAAATTTCTTAGCAACGTTCATCTGATTTGGATTATAGAATACCTCAGGTCCAACGGTAGATGTATCTGGATATGTCATCATTGAGTTGTTCGATCTATACTGTTGTCTGTGTAGAACAACTAAATTTATATTAGGGGCTTTTCCATTAGTGTTTTTTAGTAGATCTTTCTGTAAAGTTTGACCGTTGAGTTCCGCACCGGCTTTGTAAGTACCGCTGTTGTTAGTTTTCGAGTTAGTTCTGTTTGAACTTCTGCTGCCTGACCTAGATCTATTATCGTTAGGTATAGCATGCGTCACTGGGGCCGTCGCAGTCGGTACTCCCGGCAAATTTTGCTGATTCGTGTCGAAAACGCTTCTGTTTCGGCAACATTGCTTACTTTTCTGGAAATAACAGTGCATCATAGACCACTGCGCTCTGACGTCACTCCTCGCTATGCCGTAGAAGAATAATATAAACGTGCCTAAAACTGTCGCACAGACCGCGTAGATAATACTACATATATCTTCTTGATACGGCAGATACGCTGGCAACGGTCTATACACGGCTATAGCGCCGCACGACCACACGGACATATATAAACATAGCACTATGACTTGGGCTCTTAACTGTATTATCGGTGTATGCTCAACATCGTCTATTTCGGAATCGGCTGTAGATTTGATACTGCGTCTTTCCGCGCCTTCATTAGTATGATTAGGCTCCCACATCTCCAAATCAACGTTCTCCGTCGCTTGCGTCCCTTCTGACAACTGTACGTTCATATTTCTGATCGTACACCGTATCAGCAAGAACAATACTAACAAAAACAGCAGTAAAATCCCCCCAGGAACAAATAAAGCGCTCAAAGCTGGGGCCGTACTCAAAAAACATTGCGAATACCCCGCGTAATCTTTCAAATTGACAGCGCCAGATATGCCACAGACTATCAACGCGATTCCCCAACCGACCAAGTACAATCCCAAAATGGGCTTTTGCACCGGAACGTCCGGAGGCAAATCGTCTTCAGGCGTCCGAACCGGATTGTGAGTCTTCGTCACCCATTTATACATATTACTAGCTGACACACACATCCACAACAAGCAAGAAAGAGACAGATAATGTATCAATAAGCCTAAAACTTGACATAACTTCACATCTTCAGTTTGGTAAATACCCAAAGTGTACATAAAGCAGAGTAGACCTATAGCAATCCATGTGTTGATGAGGGCATGTTTGGTTTTCTTAGCCATCTGAATGGCAGGGTAGCACATGATATACGTTAGGGCGGCGCAACTCACGCAACCGACGAGGATGAGACTGCCGACGTAAACGGCGGGGTGGGACACCTTGAAGCGGGCGCCATCTGTGCGCGCGCCGTAGAAACCTGTCTCCACGTTTTGCAGGAGCCCTACGTAGGCGAGGCGCGTGCAGCTGATGATTATCATTTCGGACACCACGTGCGATATTCTGCAGTCTGAAACCACAGAATTTAATGTTAGTATTACATACGGAACGGAATCTTCTGAGGTCTCGCGTTTTATGCGCCCCCGTCCCCCGTCCTCGTGCTTCACCCCTGTTCTCGCCGTGTAGGGGGTGTTGAGCGGTCGCCTGCAGCCGTCTATACAAGGCGAGAATCAGGGAGGTGCGGGGTCGGGAGTTGGGGACGCATATTGCATATAATACTGTTTTCAATCCCACTTACCGGGAGTCTCACCAGCACCTATCCCCCCCCCCCCCCCCCCTTACTGTCACTTTCACTCACTCAAACAAATCACGCTCACATCAATGATCATCCTCCTTTCAATTCAATTCAAATTATTTATTGCATTACATAATGTACATCAGTTCTAACTACTAAAAGTCACTGTCTTAAATTAGGTACACTATGAACCCTGTCGGGTATCGCAACCAAGAAGTGGAACGGCAGCGAGTTTTATGACATGCAGTTAATTTATAAATTTAAATGATAAAATATAATTAAAAAGTTTGTAGTTGTCAGCAGATTGTTAGTTATTTATTATAAGTAAATTATTGTCAACATACAGGATGATTTTATACCCAGTAGCTTTATTGAAATCTTAGAATCAGAATCACTAATAGAACACAAAATCGTTATAATAAAATAAAATAAAAATTTAAAAATATTATCACGAAAAATCCGCAAATTTTCAATAAATGGCCAACCGAATAATGAATGAACTCGCTCGGCCGCCGGCCGGCCGCACACACAGGCACACAGCTGATATGATTCACTCGTGCAGTTCAGTATTTTGACGGTTCTAAGCCCGTAAAGTACGAAGGGAAATTGCTACTTATGATTAGGTATAAAATTAAGACTAAATTCAGTTCCTTCCTTTATTGTTTATCATATCGTGTGTTTACGAAAGTGGCCAACACTGTTTGCAAGATTTTTACAAGCTGTCTTAAGGCAGCTTTACGACTGCTATCTAACGATGACAGCTGAAGGAGGCTGCAAAAATTTTATGCCACTTACGGTCACCCATCCTGGTATAGCACACCCAGGGCTACTTAACATGCGAAAACGCTAATAAAATACGCACCACGATCGTGCTACCGTGTAAATGGTAGAAACGCGAGGCGAGTTTATGCAGCCATTTGAGCATCAAAATGAATTTACCCTTATTAATTAAACGTAATACAATAGGTACGTAGCGATAAAAGATCAATGACCTTGCGGCGTAAACGCGTCTCCGCGCGGTCTTTGCCACTAGGGGCGCGGCGCGGGCGACAAATTCGTATAGTACCTATATAGTATATCTTTGACGCCTGATAACTGGTTTTTACTATGAAACGAGTAAAAAGTAATTCAACATGTATTTTTTATATCACATATAGAGTGCATTCCTTAAATAAAGCTAGGGAGTTCAAAATCATCCTGTATAAATATAAAAGTAGTGTCAATGTTTATTGGGTATAGTATATAATGTCAATTTCAATTAAATTTTTTATCGTTAAAATACTCGTCCAATCGTTCAAAATTAATTTCAACTTCTTTATAAATTAATTTTTTTTTCTTCCATTCCTTAGGTTGTCGGGTAGGGCATTATAAATTTTTGTCGTCATAGCTAGCGGGCCAGACTTAAAAAGTTCTAGCCTGGAAGCGGGTGTAACTAGTTTATTTTTTGCCTTTACCGGTATATAGTGTTATCTCTTTAGAAACAATCTCCTTCCCCCCCCCCCCCCTCTCTAAAACCAACTAACACAAATCAATTATTTATTTAATAACTACATTGCATTGCATATGATCTATTTTATACAAAGAACATCACTTGTCAGGCATTGCAATGGAACGAGAGGGAGGTAAACGTTTGCTATGTTTTCTTATCTTCAATAACTTTAAGAATGTTTTATAATTTATTTCGTATTTTATGTTCTTAGGCAATTGATTATATACAACGACGCCCACATAAGTGCCCCCCCCCCCCCCCTCACCGGTGTAGTTGCCTCTTTAGCACCCATACTTCCACTTGCTCAATCAAATCTCTCATCAATCTCAATCTCCTCTTACCGGTATTGTTACCTCTCTAACACTCCCCCCTCCCCCTCTACTGTCACTTGCTCAAACTCATATAACTGTGCACCCCCTCACCGCTGGAGTTGTCCCGCCAGCGCCGCTCGCGGTGCCCCCACACGGCGGCGCGGCCGTCCACGCCGCCCGCCGCGCCGCCCCGCACCGTCACTATCACCGGCTCCAGCAGGTTGCTTACGCTCACGTCACCGTTTTCTAGAACAATCACAACAAATCATATGTATGAACACGCCGTATGCCTTTCTTACATAAACATCTCTCACTGGCTTACTGGAAGAAATCTCTTTTGAGATAAGTATAGTACCTTTGTTTTTATTTTATAAATTTTCTATGTTACGAATTCTTATTTCATGAATTTTCTGTATACATAAATTGGTAAATAAATAAGTAAGAAATCGTAAAAATTATCACCTAAGGCGGTTAACACACTGCACTGCGCCCCGCTGCATCGCGCGGGGTCGCCATACAATAACGACGCGCGGGAACGCGGTGTCAGTGTGGTACTCACCTTAGATGCTATTTTTAATGGTTTCAAATTTATTTATTGCGTGTTTTCTTTACAAATCGAGATACTTATATACAGTGCGGCCCTGCACCACGTGTGGCAACGGGGCGTGGTGCAGTGTGTTTAATCGCCTTAAACTGACTCGTAAGGATGGACAGTAGTTGATGATCCAGAAATAAATCAATATCTCTCGTAGATAAAGTATGTTTTTACTACGTCTTTTCACACTACGCAAAGCAATTTGTTACAACTTTAAAGAGAAAGCAACGTCAGAAAAAGCCAGAAATTAGTCTGTGGCTACCTACACGCCACTACAAGGAACCATGGTATAATAAAACAGGTATTCTCTTCCCGAGATGGAACTTGACTACGTCACAAAGTGTTGCCACTGATTGTTTTTTCAATTAATTTAAGGACTTTCTCAATTAGTTCATAAATATTAAGTAAAATATTAAGTAACTTAGCTAGTTAGTATCTCGCGATTCTCGCGTGATTCATCAATTCATTATTTTATTAATTGATATAATGGATTATTAATTCGAAATTGGTATATAAAGTTCAAAAATGCATTACGCTCGGGTAATTCAATTTCACACAGTGGCAACATATCAAACTGATGACGTAGTCAAGTTTAACCTACGTCATCAGCTGTCACGGGAAGAGAATACCTTATTTTATTATACCATGCAAGGAACTACAACCCCAAACATCAATAAAATTTCACAAGAAGCATACGAGATGGCGCTAGCAGTATCCTGCAACTCGATCTCAGAGTTTCCCGATTCGCTGCATAAATACAACCTCCGACTATAGACCCGTAGGGCCGCGTTTCTTCACGCCACACCATGCCTGGCGGGAAGATCTTACCTTTGGCTTGACGACCTCCGTGGCGTAGTGGTCACCATGCTAGTCCGCCACCCAGAGGTCCCGGGTTCGATTCCCGGTCAGGGCAAGTTGGAAAATGGCCTTTTTCAAATTGTCCTAGGTCTTGGATGTTTATCTATATATGTATTTGTTATAAAATATAGTATCGTTGAGTTAGTATCCCATAACACAAGTCTCGAACTTACTTTGGGGCTAACTCAATCAGTGTAATTTGTCCCTATATATTTGTGGCAGTCGAGCATGTCACCTCGTTCTCGCTACAAGTCGACTTTAAAGCATGGTGATGCAACCAGGAAAAGATGACTCACTCAGCTGAAAGCCCACGACCGGCGACGTGATCTCCATGTTCATATCTTCCCTCTTGGTGCTCCTGCCGTAGTAGTCCTTCGCGCGGTGCACTCTGTTCGGCCCGCTCTCCTCGTCGTGCTCTGGGATCACGGGGAACAGAGTGGCCTTGTCGTACATGGCGACTACGAGGTCGTGTGGCTGCGATTGTACCAGGAGGCCGGCGTCTGTAGTGCTGTATAGGAGCGATTGAGGGATCTGGAAAGATAATAACAAGATATAGTTTTAAATTGCATGTAATTGCAGAAGAAATTATACACTAGTACAGTGATATACTATAGTAACTAGACATATTATACATAGAAGATTTTTTTTCAATTCCTGTAATATTATGTATCTTTTAAGAGCCCGCTGTAATCTTTTTGCACGCTGGCAGCGGGCGTACGCACACAACGACATGCCGCTCACACACACAGAGCTACGTAGGCGACGTAAAGCGCAGTGTAGTGCGCTCGGCGATTGTTGATGTTTTTTGGTTAAATATACTGGTGGTACATTATGTTTTGGTGCAATAAAGATTTTCTAACTTACTAACTGGTATAAACTAACAGATATTATTCAAATTTTGGTAAAAGTTTTATTACATAGTAAATGCCATCCTAATTTAAATGCGAGTAATAATATATGAATATTAAATCCTTGAGTGCTTTAGATTACGGGTAAGTAAAAAATATTATGATAAATCGTGAAGGTGATAATAATGGAGACTTCTATTCTTTAACTTATACCTTTAAACGAGCAACTCTTGTAGGTATATTTATTTATTTATATATTTCGATGATCTCGAAAACGGCTCTAACGATTTTGCTGAAAATTGGTATATGGGGGTTTTCGGCAGTAAATAATCGATCTAGATTAGTCTTATATTTGGGAAAACGCGTGTTTTCGAGTTTTCATGCGTTTTTCTTTTCACGCAGAATATAGTCGCTAATTTCTCCGCACCGGCCGCCATCCGTTTGGCTCAGCGGTTAAGGATGCGGACCGCTAGAAAGAGTGTTACGGGTTCGAATCCCACTCGGTGACTGTTAATGAGTACTTTTGTTTTTTTATGTTCAAGTTTATATATAATTTTTTACTTTGTATTGTTTTAAGACAAGTTTAAAATGTAGTTAATGTTTGATATGTAACCGAGCAAAGCTCGGTCACCCAGGTACTTTAGCAGAGTTGAGCACGCACATTATTTAATTTGTATAGAAACTTAAATAAGGCAAGTTTTAGCAAATTAGGTAGTGCAAAGTATTATTTATCATTGATTGTCAGCCATATTACTCCGTATTACTCTCTACATGGTGATTTTCAATGGTTTTAGTGCCGAAAGCCACTTCATAAGGATCGTTATTAATACCTAAATAGCTAGTTAAAATAAAAATTCAGAAACAAAAAATCGTGAGATCAATTAGTACTACCAACACCTGGCCGGCCCGACAGAGTTCATCGAGCTCACGCGGCAGTTTTAGTCAGGCGTAACTACTATTAAGTATTACTTTTATTTAAAACTCTTAGATCTGTTGTAGCTAATAAGTATCACGATTTGTAAACAGTATTGGCAGTTGTCATAAGTGTTGCTAAATTAATAAAACCTAAGTGGAAGTCGATTGATACAGTTGGTACGTTCGTACGGTCGGGTATCTGTGGCAAGTTGTAACGAACAGACGGATATTTTAAAAATTGGCAGCACTAATTGACCGGTTGGTGAGAATTCATTCTGAATAAATAATGAAGGTAGAAATTAAATGTCTTTGGTGAAAAATTTTTTACAAGCTTTCTGGGGCATTGACGGTGGAGATAAACACGTGTCATGGAATCTATGCGAATCTTTTATTTAACACTACGTGGTCTCGATCAGAAGTCATTTTCGCAACATTTTTGTCTTGTCATACACAAATATGGATAGAAGAATTTTTTTACACGATGACATTTTTTTCCAAAACCAATGAAAAGTCAGCGTGTATATCGAATGAAAAGGAGTTTAGGGAGGTAGCACACGGTGAATTCTTTGGTAGCTATGCAGTCGCTGGTCATAAACCGATGGAGAATGTTGCGATGCAGTAGCGCGTTCATGAAACACACGACTGCATCGCTAGAGTAGAAGTTGCCTTCCTTATTATCGAATAAAATAAATAAAACTGTAGAATTAAGAAAATTGGTATAATTTGTCTGAGTATACATTTAAAAAGTACACATACAAATCTGCTTGACAGGAAACGCTACTTTTGCTTCTGATTTTCGATTAAAATTATTGCAGAAAAGCCTCATGTTAGCACGCAAATCTGACTACCGTTTTAAACCTTGCGTGCTTAAAACAAATATTTTCTAACATATGAACGGATTTCGATGAAATTTAGCACAATGATGAGAAATAGTGTCGCAAAGCTACTAGAAGTAGAGAATTCCAGAAGAATTAGCAAGTTCTAAAATAATGTGGAATGTTCTAGAAGTTTATAGAATAATCCAAAATGATGAAGAATTAAAAAGAAGGTTGTGGAATGTTTGAGAATAATTCCGAGTTCACATCGGTCAACCAACACTAACATTCTAAGTCGGGGTGACGGAGGGTCAAGCACATGAATTTTCTAGAAATATCTATTCTCGTACCTTGGCAGGCGTATATAAAAGTGGTGAGATAACTTCAAAGAGATTTAACAAATATTATCGGCGCGTAACCTATACGACTTCAGCGACGAATTTTGGACTATGACTGCATGAAGACTTGGACAATGGACGTTTCGAAGACCATATTAGTGTGTCAATCTTTGGTTGCATAGTGAATAAATTCCCTAAGAAGAGTGTTGGCATTTTTTTCCAAATCTTAAACCCCACTTTCGTAACAATAGCTAGGATACTTATTAAAGGTACAAGCACGTATTAATTATAATATAGGGCTAATAGCTGCAGGAGTTTCATTGATCGACATTTAGGCGGATCGATGATTTCCAGTAGTAATAATTTGTGATAAAAATTTATCAACCGGTCTTACATTTTATTTTCCCAAATCTCATCGTCTCGCCTGATAATTTCAGTTTTATTTAACAAATCAGGTCCAGTCTAGACACCAAACTGACAAACGTCTTGTCTAGTGACTTACTTAAGCTTACTTTTTGCCTTTTGCAGAATTAGTGGCACCATAGTATTTATTTTTCCGTTTCACATTATCAACGTTCTATTTTTAGCTCGTTTGCCCATTATATTTTTTTTTTTGGTCTGCATCCTCCAACATATTCGGAGACTGTATTCTCCAAGTTAAAGTTTTTACTAACAAATTTTTGGAATAAAAATGAATTTAACTATTTTTTATTGATTTTTCAAAATTTGTTTCATCTTAAATTTGGGGTGTGGAGGACGGCATCCGGTGCCAGCACTCAGCTGCCGTGCTACACTCCCCAAATGAGTACGGCAAATTAAATATAAAAAATCTTTCAATAATTATGTTTGGTTACTTAGACGATATTAGTGAAATCGCATTTTCATGTAAACTGAATTTCTTAAAATGGCCGCTACATCGCGTCCCTTTCCACCGCGGAGCAGACAGTGCCTGCGCATATGGTCTAGGGCCACACCAGCGCTGAACACCACCGCCCAGCGATGGAATGGGAGCAACATCTTCATTTCAGAAATACGGGGCAATTAGGGAGAACTTGATAAATTTTCTATTTCTTTTCAAGTTTGAAAAATTAATCCGATAGCCCATTATATTTACGACAGTACGTTCAACGACACAAATAAAATACTATAAGTAATCAAGTTTTCCAATGATCAAATCCTATCAGTCACTCTATGGTTTGCGCACGTCATCGCACAGTGACCACGAGGTCAGCGTTGGCGCAAAGAAATACGTCCTCTCGCTGTAAGCGCTGAGCGCGGACTGCCGTCGGAGAGTAAACCGCATCCTATTTAAATAAATTTTTATGCGATATGATTTTAATTTTTTACATTATTTAAAAAATATAATTATGATGTGTTTGGCATATTTAAAAAGGGCATGAAATGGCGTTTGTAACGTTATTTTTATTTTTCTAAAATAGGAGCTCAAAACACAAATACAAGCGACTTTATTTACATCGATTTCGGCGAAAATTACGCGACTTGTTGATTTTTTTTCCTTGTGAATATAATAAAACAATGAAAAATGCTTCACTCATGTCAGAAAATACTTATTCAGCTATATTTGTGTAATTTTTTTACCGGGTGTTAATGATTAAATCATTTGAAAATCTCGAAAGCCCCGCCACGCGTCTTGCGAAATTTGGCAAAACGCACGTTAGATTCCAGTGAATTATACTAAAACAAGCAAGTTCATAGGCAAAATGGTTCACTCATGCTAAATAATATGATATTATCTTTCATAATATATAAATAAATTTAATGATAATCCTGTAGTTTTCTCAAAAACACGACGCAAAGTTGAGTGAAATTTGTCAAATTTAATAGACGGCCTCTTAAATAGTCACGAACAATAATTTAAGAACATTGGCTTAGCGTTGACGTTGCAAGACCCCGCCTCGAAACTTTAATGCTCCGTCTTTTTTGATAAACTGAAAAAATACTGAACCATTATTTTTGGATAACCTAAAAGATGGACTAATCATACTTTTCAGACCCTGTCGTCAAGCCCTAATCTACCGTATTAGTATAAATGTGGCCTCCCGGGCACAAAATGAGTGTAAGTATTATCATGCCTACTTACGAGCCGTCTAATAGTTTCTATGGCGTATCTGTTACGTTAGCAATTATATCATCTTTGCTTGCGCAAACCAAATAAGTGCCTTCCCGCTCACCGGTGGAGTTGTCCCTCCAGCGGCCCCCACAACTAGCAGTGTCAGTACCTGCACGCAGGCGTCGGAGACGGTGAGCAGCGGCGCCACGGTGCGGTTGGTGGTGGTGCAGTGCAGCCGCGGCGGCTGTGTGCGGCCCCCGCAACTAGCAGTGTCAGTACCTGCACGCTGGCGTGGATGCAGGCGTCGGAGACGGTGAGCAGCGGCGCCACGGTGCGGTTGGTGGTGGTGCAGTGCAGCCGCGGCGGCTGTGTGCGGCCCCCGCAACTAGCAGTGTCAGTACCTGCACGCTGGCGTGGATGCAGGCGTCGGAGACGGTGAGCAGCGGCGCCACGGTGCGGTTGGTGGTGGTGCAGTGCAGCCGCGGCGGCTGTGTGCGGCCCCCGCAACTAGCAGTGTCAGTACCTGCACGCTGGCGTGGATGCAGGCGTCGGAGACGGTGAGCAGCGGCGCCACGGTGCGGTTGGTGGTGGTGCAGTGCAGCCGCGGCGGCTGTGTGCTGCCATCTGTGTGCGGCCCCCACAACTAGCAGTGTCAGTACCTGCACGCTGGCGTGGATGCAGGCGTCGGAGACGGTGAGCAGCGGCGCCACGGTGCGGTTGGTGGTGGTGCAGTGCAGCCGCGGCGGCTGTGTGCAGCCATCTGTGTGCGGCCCCCACAACTAGCAGTGTCAGTACCTGCACGCTGGCGTGGATGCAGGCGTCGGAGACGGTGAGCAGCGGCGCCACGGTGCGGTTGGTGGTGGTGCAGTGCAGCCGCGGCGGCAGTGTGCAGCCATCTGTGTGCGGCCCCCACAACTAGCAGTGTCAGTACCTGCACGCTGGCGTGGATGCAGGCGTCGGAGACGGTGAGCAGCGGCGCCACGGTGCGGTTGGTGGTGGTGCAGTGCAGCCGCGGCGGCTGTGTGCAGCCATCTGTGTGCGGCCCCCACAACTAGCAGTGTCAGTACCTGCACGCTGGCGTGGATGCAGGCGTCGGAGACGGTGAGCAGCGGCGCCACGGTGCGGTTGGTGGTGGTGCAGTGCAGCCGCGGCGGCTGTGTGCGGCCCCCACAACTAGCAGTGTCAGTACCTGCACGCTGGCGTGGATGCAGGCGTCGGAGACGGTGAGCAGCGGCGCCACGGTGCGGTTGGTGGTGGTGCAGTGCAGCCGCGGCGGCTGTGTGCGGCCCCCACAACTAGCAGTGTCAGTACCTGCACGCTGGCGTGGATGCAGGCGTCGGAGACGGTGAGCAGCGGCGCCACGGTGCGGTTGGTGGTGGTGCAGTGCAGCCGCGGCGGCTGTGTGCAGCCATCTGTGTGCGGCCCCCACAACTAGCAGTGTCAGTACCTGCACGCTGGCGTGGATGCAGGCGTCGGAGACGGTGAGCAGCGGCGCCACGGTGCGGTTGGTGGTGGTGCAGTGCAGCCGCGGCGGCTGTGTGCAGCCATCTGTGTGCGGCCCCCACAACTAGCAGTGTCAGTACCTGCACGCTGGCGTGGATGCAGGCGTCGGAGACGGTGAGCAGCGGCGCCACGGTGCGGTTGGTGGTGGTGCAGTGCAGCCGCGGCGGCTGTGTGCGGCCCCCGCAACTAGCAGTGTCAGTACCTGCACGCTGGCGTGGATGCAGGCGTCGGAGACGGTGAGCAGCGGCGCCACGGTGCGGTTGGTGGTGGTGCAGTGCAGCCGCGGCGGCTGTGTGCGGCCCCCGCAACTAGCAGTGTCAGTACCTGCACGCTGGCGTGGATGCAGGCGTCGGAGACGGTGAGCAGCGGCGCCACGGTGCGGTTGGTGGTGGTGCAGTGCAGCCGCGGCGGCTGTGTGCGGCCCCCGCAACTAGCAGTGTCAGTACCTGCACGCTGGCGTGGATGCAGGCGTCGGAGACGGTGAGCAGCGGCGCCACGGTGCGGTTGGTGGTGGTGCAGTGCAGCCGCGGCGGCTGTGTGCGGCCCCCGCAACTAGCAGTGTCAGTACCTGCACGCTGGCGTGGATGCAGGCGTCGGAGACGGTGAGCAGCGGCGCCACGGTGCGGTTGGTGGTGGTGCAGTGCAGCCGCGGCGGCTGTGTGCGGCCCCCGCAACTAGCAGTGTCAGTACCTGCACGCTGGCGTGGATGCAGGCGTCGGAGACGGTGAGCAGCGGCGCCACGGTGCGGTTGGTGGTGGTGCAGTGCAGCCGCGGCGGCTGTGTGCGGCCCCCGCAACTAGCAGTGTCAGTACCTGCACGCTGGCGTGGATGCAGGCGTCGGAGACGGTGAGCAGCGGCGCCACGGTGCGGTTGGTGGTGGTGCAGTGCAGCCGCGGCGGCTGTGTGCGGCCCCCGCAACTAGCAGTGTCAGTACCTGCACGCTGGCGTGGATGCAGGCGTCGGAGACGGTGAGCAGCGGCGCCACGGTGCGGTTGGTGGTGGTGCAGTGCAGCCGCGGCGGCTGTGTGCGGCCCCCGCAACTAGCAGTGTCAGTACCTGCACGCTGGCGTGGATGCAGGCGTCGGAGACGGTGAGCAGCGGCGCCACGGTGCGGTTGGTGGTGGTGCAGTGCAGCCGCGGCGGCTGTGTGCGGCCCCCGCAACTAGCAGTGTCAGTACCTGCACGCTGGCGTGGATGCAGGCGTCGGAGACGGTGAGCAGCGGCGCCACGGTGCGGTTGGTGGTGGTGCAGTGCAGCCGCGGCGGCTGTGTGCGGCCCCCGCAACTAGCAGTGTCAGTACCTGCACGCTGGCGTGGATGCAGGCGTCGGAGACGGTGAGCAGCGGCGCCACGGTGCGGTTGGTGGTGGTGCAGTGCAGCCGCGGCGGCTGTGTGCGGCCCCCGCAACTAGCAGTGTCAGTACCTGCACGCTGGCGTGGATGCAGGCGTCGGAGACGGTGAGCAGCGGCGCCACGGTGCGGTTGGTGGTGGTGCAGTGCAGCCGCGGCGGCTGTGTGCGGCCCCCGCAACTAGCAGTGTCAGTACCTGCACGCTGGCGTGGATGCAGGCGTCGGAGACGGTGAGCAGCGGCGCCACGGTGCGGTTGGTGGTGGTGCAGTGCAGCCGCGGCGGCTGTGTGCGGCCCCCGCAACTAGCAGTGTCAGTACCTGCACGCTGGCGTGGATGCAGGCGTCGGAGACGGTGAGCAGCGGCGCCACGGTGCGGTTGGTGGTGGTGCAGTGCAGCCGCGGCGGCTGTGTGCGGCCCCCGCAACTAGCAGTGTCAGTACCTGCACGCTGGCGTGGATGCAGGCGTCGGAGACGGTGAGCAGCGGCGCCACGGTGCGGTTGGTGGTGGTGCAGTGCAGCCGCGGCGGCTGTGTGCGGCCCCCGCAACTAGCAGTGTCAGTACCTGCACGCTGGCGTGGATGCAGGCGTCGGAGACGGTGAGCAGCGGCGCCACGGTGCGGTTGGTGGTGGTGCAGTGCAGCCGCGGCGGCTGTGTGCGGCCCCCGCAACTAGCAGTGTCAGTACCTGCACGCTGGCGTGGATGCAGGCGTCGGAGACGGTGAGCAGCGGCGCCACGGTGCGGTTGGTGGTGGTGCAGTGCAGCCGCGGCGGCTGCGCGCGCGCGCTGTACCACACGCACGTCACGCCGCTGAAGCCCTCGCGCACCGGGAACCGCTCCACCGCCAGGTTCGCCTGCGACAACCAACATTCTCGAGGTTTCCATTTGGACACCAGGTGGCAGCACAGGTCAGGTCCATCATTGGACCATCAGTTGACAGGTTCTTTTGCTCCGTCAAATGTTTTCAATTTAACAGCCATTAATTGGACCTAACTTTACTATGCTGCCATCTGGTTTCCACCTTTACAAATATAAGATATAAGGCACAAGACGTACAACGTAATAAAAAATGTGACTAAAAATCAAATATTGTGTGAATTTATATGTCAAAATCTAAGTTTCGTCGTAAGAAAATTTGTTTTACAGTCCTACCTTTTTAGTCGCGTGTGACTCATCTCATAGTCGTCATTCATAACCATGGGACCATACACTGCGCCTAGCCCGACACACACTTGACCGTTTATTTTTTAACATAGTAAGTTTATATACAAATAAATGGACTTTGTATTCTAGCAATCTATAGGGTAGGTAAAACTTACCTTCTGCCCCTGCACATTATCAATATGAGCTGAAATGTCCTCAGCTGCCAGCACCATCTCTGTACAAGCCGCGTACTGGTTTTCAGCTGGGATGGTGGCGTTGGATGTGATGTTCATCGCTGAGCTGATCACGTCCAGGAGTTTACCACCTGTTAATTAAATACAGTGATAAAACTTTTTTTGTTGTTGTAGTGACAAAGTTTCTCTTTTTAAGGTTACGGAACCTACAAAAACCTACGTAAACAAGGAACCCTTATAGTTTTGATAGCTGTCACTGTCAATGTCAAACTTTTTCTTTTTTATTTTAAATGCATTTGTATTGTTTCTTTTTCATTAGGTAGTTGTATTGTGTGTGTGATAAATGTTTTTGAAGTGAAAACTTCTTTAGCGGCGTTGTGCACTTTTTTTGGAATGGGTAAAAAATTTTAAACTCGCGTCAGGACACGTGGCCTGATCGAAAATTCGTAAGACGGCGCAGGGCGCTTGCGCGAATGTTCGTGTGTGTTTATGTTACAGCGTGCTACGCGCATCCATGGATGGTGACAGCTGATGGCTCGACCGTCTGTGTAGTGGCCATACTGCTGTGTATTTGAAAATTATTTTGTTGAAAATTAATTTGGTCATGCTTGTGACATTTGTGACAGACTGTGGTTCCGAAAAGATTTGAAATATTTTATACTGATAATTAAAGCAATTCGTGCAAAATTATTCCCTAACCATTCCAAAATATCAAAAATGCACAACGTTAATATTCAAGTTTTCACTTCTGCCGGCACTCCCAGAGTGCAACCCGTCGTTTTTTTTTTTTGTATAGTCATGCCATGGAATTGTATGTACTTCTCTACTTTCGTGAGTCGTGCGAATGTCATTAAAAGCACCCATTATGGCTTCAACGGAAGACTAGCACTGGGATTTCGCTAATGCAAATCCTAGCACATACTGAGTTGGAGACCATTTTGAACGACAAGGAACTTTATTTTTATTTGTACTTTTAGAATTTGTTTATGTAATTTTATTGTGTTGCTTTTGTCCTTCGAATAAATGTTATATCTATCTATCTATAGTTTCGCGATATTTGTTCATCCGTGGTTCTACTCAGACTACCACTAAAAAGCTGTAATTTTGCATGGGTATATACACAGGCAGTGGCGGCGCAAGACCTCAACTTAATGTGGGCACGGTAAATTTCGCGAGGCCCTCAATTCAGTGTTGGGAATTAGTTTAACTAAAAAAAAGCAGGCTTGCCGATCCCATAATGGTATTAAATCAAGAACAAACATACGTTCTTTCCTCTGTACTCTGAGGTTCGTTTATTCATGCCACTGACACATCAGTATATTTAAAATAAGAAAAACCTTGTGGCGTGTACTTTTGAATTTTCCCTACATTTTCAGATATATTTTCGGTTTTGTAAGAGGCGCGAGGCCCTTTGCCCTGCGAGGCCGTGGGCGGTGGCCCACACCGCCCACGCCTTACGCCGCCTCTGTACACAGGGTATGTATATTAATTATACCGAAAAATAAGTTAATAAAAGCTTGAAAAAAAGTTTAGAACCCTGAACCCCAATTCGGCATTCGTATCTACGGAACCGAACACTACGCGTGGCCCGACACGTTTATGACCCACGTCAATCTACCATATTACCATCAAATTGATTATTTATTAATGTCTAAATATTTAAAAAAATCCTTACAAAAAAATATTTAAAAAGAAAATAAACACTTACCTAAATCCTTTTCTTCCTTTATATACTGCATGTAATTCCTAATTGCATCCGCAATGAACATCACATCATCTGCATCCGTCAACTCGGCCAATGGATAAGTTTTCTCTTGAATCAACATAGCTAGCCGCTCCGTTGCGTTCAGCGCTGAATACTGCACTAAACTGACGTTCAATAACGCGAATTGTTGTAACAGTTTAGTTACATTACTTATGTACGAACATTCTGTTGTGTTAGCTGGTCCCCAAGTACCATTCGCTTGACAGTGCCTATATGCCATACCCTCTCCGATACTGCAAGGCACTGCTGCTGTATGATTTAACAACAATTGTGGCCAAGAATACAATCCTTTGTTGTTAAAAGTGTGGTTAGTCACGCAAAATTGGGTCCTATTTGATAGAACTAGCACTTCTATCGTCTTATTATGCTGTATGTGATTCACATCCGTATACATACAGGTCCAATTTCCTGTGTGATGTCCAGTTATGTTCGCGAAATATGCTGTAGTTTCCGCTACCCCTTCTTCTAGCATATCTGTGGTTGTTATATTCACGTCACAAACTTCAAGCATCGGATGGACCCATTTCAGCTTGTATTCCGCTACCGCTGAAGCGAATGGTGCATTGCAGGATATCATCAAAGCATCTCCTTCGAAAACAACTTGGTTGTACGGAGGTCGCACTATCAATGTTGTTGAAGGTAGAACGCTGCCACAAGCAGTGAGATCAAGGTAAATTCTAAGTTTCTTCACAGGTTTGTTAGCCATGTTTTCGGGGAACGCGCATTTGGTTTTGTTTGACAGTTTGACGCTCGTGTTGGAGAGCCAGTCGCCGATCCAGAGCAGCTCGCAGTCGCATATCAAAGGGTTGTCTGATATATCCCTGGAACAAGTTAAATACAGGCAGCAATTGAAATCATTGGCATAAATTTAACTTGTAAACTTACTTTAATGGTAACAATACTGCAATTACATGCAGCAATTAAAAAGTATCAAACGCAAGAAACATACACAAACTATCAAAACGTCACGCGCCGCGCGGCGACAAGTGCGATGCGCTACGGCTGTAGTGCGGACGGCCGGCATACAAAAGTAGACTTTACAAACAGGAAAATAAGGTTTAAAGTCGAGTGGGGAAGAGGCTGTGTCATGCGAGTTCACGTAACAGCTTAATCTACGACGAAAATTATAATATTAAAATTACATAATTTCCTTTTTGTAAATTTTTGAGTATGCGCGGCGTCGCTGGCAGTCGCGAGTCTGCTCTTTTGTTCAAGCTATACTGTGCATTTCGCGTTAGTTTAACAACGAAAGTGCGCTGCCACTGCCAGCCTCTGCCGGTGTTTGTTGACCCATATAGTTACATAAAAAGCTCTCACAGTTGTTTCAATCCAACGAGATAGTCGAAGGTCCCGGCGGCCAGCACAGATATATGGTTCTGTGCCAGTATGAGCCGTTCCAGTTTCACCAGGCCCTTGAACACTTCACGGGACACTTTGCTGATCTGGTTGGAAGACAGGTCGAGCCGCTGCAGCGCCGTCATGTTGTAGAATGCGTCCGTCTCTATGAGGTTTATCTGGTTGCGACTGAGGTCTCTGTAGAAAACACAATAGGAATGAAAATTATGATAATGCATATTTTACTGTGCTGTTAGGTATAGCGACCACTAAGGTACTAATGACTCATTGGATCTGGTTGACCCATACCATCTATAGGCCAGGAGTGACAATGGCATGGTGCATAATTTATTTGATTATTGCAGAAACATCATCTCCTAGTCTTACCAGTCTCCACTGCAGGAGCACTAACCTCTCTGCGCTACCAGAGCCAGGCTGGAGCAGCCAGAGGATTGCAGAGTATTTATGCTCAAACATTGACCAGTGTTATATTGATTTAAATGTCAGACGCGGGCGTCTGATGTATTGTTTTACTTTTGTGTCTGCTATGCCGACATTTGAAGGGATATTGAATCTACACATCCAGTTAGTATGTGATGTGCTAAATTAACAAAATAAATTGCTTGTTGTATGGGAGGCCCCTTAAATATCTATTTTATTTCAATTGAATTATTTATTTATAGATAATAAAGGATTTTTAACCCTTTCACTGCAAGACTTTATATCAGTTGTCGTGCTCCCAGCGCGAGACATGGTAAATCTAACATACCTATCTACAACCAAAACGGATATGGATACGTAAGTTATGTGCCATACGAGCATTTTTTTTTTGTCGCAAATATGCGACCTACGCGGAATGGGCCCGACAATGTTTGTCACATATATGCGACGCTCGCGGTTAAAGGGTTAAATTAAATATTTGCTTATTAAATTAATATATGTAGATCCTTGTGCTCATCACATACACTTATAAAGATGCTCTCATGTTAGAAATAAAATTCTTTACTGTAAAGAAGTAGGTACCTATTACAAATACAAATATCTTTATTTTGATTAATCTTTAATCATAATTTTATGTTCAGTCATAGTGTTGTAAGTGATGTGAAGAATCCCTAAATGTGGTTAAAGTTTAGATAGGTTATAATTTGTTTGAGAATATGGTTCTCAAGATATTTTGGTTAACTCCAAAGTGTTCATAAAAAGTGTCTACATTAGTTAAAGTCAAAGCCCAACATTTTTATTCAATGTAGGATAAATATATTGCAAAAGCTACAAACTACTAGCATTTTAATCACTGCTGGGAAATACTTCCTGTAAGAAAACCAATTATACTTAAAACATTACTTTGTTTATTATCATAGAAAATTATTGGCCAAGTGCCACTTTTCCAGTACTTGTAGTTTCTGAGTACTGAGGACAGACAGACAGACAGACAGACAGGCAGACATGGCGAAACTATAAGGGTTCCTTGTTTACTACGGAACCCTAAAAATGACATAAGATTATAACTATTGTAAGTATAACTGGGTTTCTTTAACATTGGAACCAGATTATTATCAATTCATGCAACTAAGATCACATTTTGTAATAAGACTCACAGTTTTTGTAATTTGGGAAGATGCAGTTCTCGGGAGAGCGTCGATATTGCGTTCCCCGACAAATTCCTGCCAACAAAATAACGAAATTAAAATAAGTAAATAATAACTGAACTGGACCAGATAATCATACTATGACAATGTTCACTTACAGGTTGACAACACTCGTCCATAATTTACTCAGATCAATTTCCTTGAGCTCCGTGATCTGTGTAGGACTTCCACCACACTTTAACCTCAAGAGTTCGCCCGGCAATGGATCCAAAGAAGCCCCATCTCCTGACTTGTCTTTCTTACATGAACATAGTGAGGGACAGAATCCAAATGTTCTGTAAACGCACAGAAACACCACCAAAACAAACGTTGGCCACTTCATCGTGATTATACCCGATAAAACTGCAATTAATCCTATGGCACAAAGCCAAATACGAAAAATATACACATTTTCACAAATTCTTCGATTTCCTCAATGGCATGTTCCTGATTATTGAAGTAATGAATTAAAATTGGACCACTTGTTATAAACTCTGAATGAAATGAAACATTATACTAAGCACAGTTCGATTATAGGAATATAACAAAAATAAACAACGATCAAACAATACACAAGTACAAATCCGACATTTGTAAAATTTTGACTGATGGATTGAGTGAATGACCATTGATAGCAAAAATGTTGCCATTTAGAAATATATAAATTGAACGAATTATGTATCGAATGTAAATGTAATCGATTACTTTCCATTCATATTTGTACGTTTTCTTTTGGTTTTCTTGAATAGAAATCTTTAAAAGTATTGCCAACCACAAAAATGAAAAGTAATACCAACATAGTACAAACAAATGTCAAAAAGTTCAAAAGTTGAACCGTTGTTGGAGTTCCTTGAACGTTTGTTTTGTTATGTTCTCTGGTTATATTTTACTGATTAATGGTGCTAAATAATTACATTTAAAATGCTGGAACCGCGGATTTCTGACAACGATCAGTCAAAGCGCGATATACCTTCATTTATAGAGCCCCGTCCACCTACTGTATTGAATCCGTTTATGAGACCTCGTCCTCAGAAGGGCACGAACTTGATGGAGCTTTTTGAGGAGGACTCCGAGAGTGAAGAGCCGGAACTAGTGCAGGTTTACTTGCGGCTAAAGCCGTATCACGGGCAGAGCAACCTTTACGAAGTGCGATCTAATAGATGCCTGATAACATCTGTAGACACGGCCACTGCAGGACACGGGCGCCGCACGCAGCACAATGTGTCCAAAATGTACACATTTTCCCATATATTTGGTGCGGCCACGACACAGAAGGTGGGTGGAGTAACATTGTTACAATTCAAACACTAACAGAATGACACTGAAGTTGGCAGACATCCGACAACTTCTCTCTCTTATCCCTAGGGGATATCTAGGAGAAAAATAAAGTTGCTAAATATTTAAAACATGGTAGGTTGTTCTTTGACTTGCCATCTTCAAGAGGATAAAAAAAAATTAATATTTTTTTATTAACAGACCAAAAGCTTGATATTTATTTAAATACTTTGAGGCAATGGTGTTACAGTTACACAGTAGACACTGAGTATGATTAAGTGGGTAATCCGAAGTGGATCTTTGCCTCTGAGACGAGAGAGCGCCACAATTTTCTATTCTGAGGGACATCTTGCCAGCTGATCCCTTCCATCTTACGTAGATCAGCCTGAACATTGCTCCAATGATATCTGAGTTGACCCACTAGTCTTCAGCCTTCTACCTTTCCCATACAGGCTGCCTTGACGCAACAATCCTCCTTCATTGTTTACATTTTTATCAAGTTACAGACGGAACTTGTGTTTTAACCCCATTGCATAACAAGACTGTTCTAATAAGTAATACATACTTTATTTATGTATGTATTGTTTAATTCTTGGTGTGTTGGTATATTGGTAGTGACATACATACTGCCACGTCTTTATCCCTTTTTGGGCAGACAGTGCATTTTGGATCTTGCAACAAATTCAAATATATCTTTATTGTCACTTTTGATACAGTTTGTGAAAAAAAAATACAATTGTTTGCTATAATACAATAAACTAAACTAACTAACAATAATTATAATTAAAAATTAAACTAACTAAAATATATCTTTATTATCATAGGATATTTATAATATTTCTTAATAATCGTCATTATTTTGTTGCACAATTGTTGACGTCAAATGGTTACTTACAGCTAAGTTTACTACAACTCTAAGTAAATAGTGACAAATGAACAATTTATCAATCTATTTCAGGAAATATTCGAGCATGTGGTCAAAGACAACCTGAAGAAGCTGCCAGAAGGCCACAACTTCACACTCCTCACATACGGAGCTTCCGGATCAGGAAAGACATACACATTGATGGGAACGGTAGTCAATCCAGGCTTGGTGCCGCGGTCACTGGAATATGTGTTCCGAGTGGTGGATGCTGCTCAGAGTCCTGCGTACAAGCCAGCAGATGGGGGGGCCGATAAACTTAGTCACGCTGAGCAGGATTATGAGTTACAGGTATTTTTAAGCTTTTATACCCAAAGGGTAAAAATGGGGCCCTATTACTAAGACTCTGCTGTCTGTCTGTCTGTCATCAGGCTGTATTTATTGAACTGCGATAGCTATACAGGTGAAATTTTCTCAGATGTATTTCGGGTGTTGCTGTAGTAATAAACAGAATAAAATAAATATTTAAGTGAGGCCACCATACAAAAACGTGTTTTTTTTATAGATAATGGCATGGAACCGGAGTCCGACTCGCACTTGGCCGGTTATGATACTTTTTACATTGTACATGTACTAGACTACACTGCAGTCACCTCAATTAAGTAGTAGGTACAATATGAACCCTGGTAGGGAAATAAATTTTCTTTGCATCGCCATTACCCTATTTAAATTTTACCTTTTGAGCGCCATTGACCACTAGTTGCAAAACTGTCGCGCGACTGCGACGCCATTGACAAGAAAAGTGGTGGCATTAGGTGTCAACCTGTAATGATATGTACTTATGTATATGTCAATAAATAAAAAAATAAAAAAACTTTTTACTACGCTTCGCATGGGGTAAATTTATATAATTTGTTTTGCAGTGGGTGAAGAGATTGCGTCAGATATCAGCTCCATTGAGAGACAAGTACCGGCGCATGAGTGCGGGGCTGTGCAGTGACTTCACCGCCAGCACAATGGACCTCACTAACAGAATACAGTACTATGTTTGGGTAAGTCCTCTTATTTACTCTATACCAAAGATAATATAATTACTAACGTAACAGATACCCAACGCCATAGAAACAATTGGAGAGGCCGTAAGCACGCAAAACTGGAGTTGCGGGGCGGCCTCTCAGAGATGGCAGCACACATGACTAGCCAAAAAGGTGAGGAAGAAAGTGTTAAATATACTTTTCAAAAATATGTTGCATTTCATATAAGTCTTATTGAACTAATTCGAGTACTACTTTATTAAAATAATAGTTATAAAAGATTTTTATGTTTTAATTTTTACCTTAAAGCGCCATCTAGTTACAAGAAAAAAAAATAATAATGTTTAAATGACAATGGGTAGGCATGATTGAACTCAAGACACTGTAACCATTACCAACACCAAGTTTTTAATTCTGTCGGCACTCCCGGAATGCCACTTTTTTTTGCTATATTTATACCATACCTATAGCACTGATATAATTTAAATTAAAAAATTTTAAATTAAAAACAATATCGAATTTTGAAAAATTGAAATAATAAATCATACCCATGTTTACAGGTATCCTTTGTCGAAATCTACAATGAGGGTATATACGACTTGCTGGCGAGCTCTGATCGACGGGCGTCGTCGAAACTTAGGATTAGGGAGGACACCAATGGGAATGTGTATGTTAAAGTAAGATTCTGACTTTTAAATTTTTTTCGTAATTTTTTTCGTGGTCATTCATAGTCATAGTTAGTACATACATTGTCCTATATGTACTAACCTGGCGTAAACATACATAGAGACATAAAAAAACTGTTTTGGGTTCACTTTTTTGAGATTTATATCAAATGTACTGCTCTCGCTCGAGAAAAGCTTAGCTTTGACTTTGTGTGAATGCACACAGACAGTGTAAGTGAGACATCAACCTGAGGCACAGTACGGCCCGCACCGGTTTACACTGGTTTTCGAAGCTCGGCCGGCCTGAGTCACAGCACGACCCTCGCGCGTCACCTCACTGCCGCGCACTTTTCGCCTTCATCTTCACCTTTGGTCGGTACCAAAGGCTATCGGTATAGCAGCTTGACATTCCAGTAAAATAAACTAACGTAATAATAATTTTTTTTTCTTGATATTGCGCCCACTGTCTACCCTGTGTTGTAAATTGTCCTCACATTTCAAGGTTGATTGGAAGAGATCCCTATCTGGGATAAGTCCGCCTTTGTACTGTTCTCTACTTTTAATTTGTATTGTTGTAAACAAACAAATGATTGTAGGGCGCCACACAAGCCTTCGTGCGGACGGGCGAGGAGGCCTACGACGTTCTAGTGGCGGGGAAGCACAACCTGCAGGTGGCGGCCACCGGCGTGCACGCACATTCTTCGCGCTCGCACTGCATCTTCACCATCACCATGCTCACCGAGACAGGTAACGGCTCAAACACTCTTTCACAAATAGGTTAATACCCGTGGCGGAACCTCCCTAGAAGCCGATTCCCATCGAGTTCCCTTAGGGGCTTCTAACATATATTCATTTATTACTAACAACAATTATTATAACCTACGTATATCGGCGCACTTACTATTTTCATAAGCCGTAAACTAGCAGCATAACGGGATTTCAAACTACGAAAATTCTCTCTGGTTATTGAAAATACACTCACAATGATAAAAGTTTAAACACACTCAGATACATATTACTTACACTAAGTTAATAAAAATAAGCCGACATGGAACGGCTTATTAACATTTGTATAACATAATTAGGTAGGTATTTAATTCGTTTCGTAGTTTTATAGCTGTACTAGCCCAAATTCTCACCCAACGCCACTGCTTAATACAATACAAATAAAAATGCATATAAAGCTGGGCATTGACGATCAGTTTTTCGCGTCAGTTTAGACTTAAAACGGTGACGTCACTCCAAATGGTTTTAGGCTAACTAGATTTCCCCATTCACTGGCGTCACTCCGACTCTTCAGTTTTCGATTGCTCAATCATCGCGGGCGCCGGGCGCTGCGAGCGGACTGACGCCATTGGAATGACGATCGCACACTCATGGTCAGTTTAGCGCGACGCCGACGGATTTAGTGAAGCCACGGAAAATTTCCGGGCGCGCCGTCAGTTCAAACTCTGGAGTGACGATTCGACATTCACGATCAAATTTTGGATGGACGTCAACAACACGACGTTCAACTGATGGGAAAAACTGATCGTCAATGCCCAGCTTAACACAATAATGTTTGTACCAAAATGGTCCCCACTCAGCATAATGCCGAGGTGTGGGCCACGACGCGCTAGTCTTTCGCGGGAACTAAACATTAATTAAAAATTATAAACTAAACTATCGCTAAACGTAGTGAGGTTTAGCGTGACGGATATTAAGTGTAATATTGTAATGAATTTATGCTTAAAATCATGATTCATTTTAACTTGGGTCATTGTTTTGGAAATAAATAAATACTATCTAAATTCCGTCGTTTACAATTTTGTTTTCAAAGATGGCGGCGTACGCACGTCGTGCGTACGTTTATGCGACCTCGCGGGCTGCGAGCGAGCGAGACAGACCAAAAACACCGGAGCGAGGATGACAGAGTCTCGGCACATCAACTCGTCGCTACACGTACTGGAAAGGTGTATGCACACGCTGAGGAGGAAGCAAAGGAACAGGGGCGATGCAGTGGTTCCGTACAGGTAAGATTTTTTTTAAATATTTTTACGAATAATTGAATTATTATTGGATGATTTTATAGTAAAAACTAGCTGTACCTGCGGGCTTCGCTACCCGTGGGAATTTCAGGATAAAGAATGTCCTTCCCTGAGTCTCGAAACTATGTCCATACCAAATTTCATCCAAATCGGTTCAGTAGTTTAAGCGTGAAGAGGTAATGAACAAATGTACAAACTCACTTTCGCATTTACATTATTCGTTCAACAAAGTGGTTTAAAAACAGACGGACTCTAAATAATACTTGCAGTGGTTGTTGATTGAATGATTATACAGGGTCAAAAATATATTATTTTGTACTGATAAGGGATAAGAATAAAACGTCACAAAATTATGATAGATAGATAGATAGATATACCATTTATTCGAAGGACAAAAACAACACAATAAAATTACATAAACAAATTCTTAAAGTACAAATAAAAAATTAAGTTATGTCACTTGTCAGTGATCACATCCGTTTTTGACGTGCTCTTACATTTATTATTGCAGAAAAACTGATATTAGAAGAAACTATGACGTCACGATTTATTTCATAGAGATCCCAAAGACTATGTTTTGACATTGAGGATACTAGCTGATTGTTTGAGGTCAAATTGTTAATTGTCAACGTGTTTTTTTTTAAACAATTTGTTTCGAATGCGCGCCTCTTCTGCTGGGTTCCGTTACCATTTCGTCTGAATCATGGTATAATACAACAGGTATTCTCTTCCTGAGATGCAACTTGACTACGTCACAAAGTGTTGCCACTGATTGTTCTTTTCAGTAAATTTAAGGACTTTCTCAATTAGTTCATGAATATAAAATAAAATATTAAGTAACTTAGCTATTAAGTATCTCGCGTTTCTCGCGTGATTCATCAATTCAATATTTTATAAATTGATATAATGGATTATTAATTCGAAATTGGTATATAACGTTCAAAAATGCATTACGCTCGGGTAATTCAATTTCACACAGTGGCAACATATCAAACTGATGACGTAGTCAAGTTCCACCTACGTCATCAGCTGTCACGGGAAGAGAATACCTTATTATACTATTGTCTGAATCATTCATAATTTTCATTTTTATCAGGGAGTCCAAGCTGACCCGTCTCCTGGGCGCGGGGCTGTCGGGCGCGCGGGGGGAGGCTGTGAGCATGGTGGTGACGCTCAACCCCGCACCCGAGTACGCGCACGAGACGCGGCATGTGCTGCAGTTAGCGGCCGTGGCCAAGGATATCCGTTAGTACTTGTGGTGTCATCATCATCAGGTCTTTTAGTCTCCACTGCAGGAGCACGACCCTCTGTACTACTAGAGCCATACTTGGTCAAAGCAAACAGAAGATTTGGCCTACACTCTACACGCTGGCAAGAAGCGTTGGAGAAGTCTCATGTTTATAAGCTTTGTTTAACTTGTACTTCCTAAGTCACTTACGACTTCCACGGGAGGACTTTGAGTGGTCGTATTTTACTTCTTATTATTGCTCAAAACCGACTTCACATGAAGATTGATGCAAAATAAACGTCGGAATTTCTGGGGGGGTTTTTCAGGAGCTTCAATTTTTGTTACTTCATTCCAACCGAGTGTTCCACGAGATTCAGTTTTTTTTAAATTTGAAATTACTATATGTACATTTCAAAAATCACTTGAGGGTTAGTTATGGTATATAGATTTCCCACTATGACAAGAAATAGCAGATTTGA
This sequence comes from Acrobasis consociella, assembly GCA_963555685.1. NCBI lineage: Eukaryota > Metazoa > Arthropoda > Insecta > Lepidoptera > Pyralidae > Acrobasis > Acrobasis consociella. The sequence continues at coordinate 2,279,406 of OY743112.1, forward strand.
GGGGGAGTCTAAGGAGTTTGAGCATCAAAAGCATATCTGATTCCCTTCATGTCAAAAATTTTATCACTCGGAAGATAGTGACTTGTGTAGTTTAGTAAAAACTATAATTTGAATACTAATTTTTGTGTTTCCTTTATCTTGATAAAATGTACCCTCATTGAATTCAAGCCCCTCCCAAACCAAAAACCTGGATCCACCACTGAAGACAAATCAGTGTAATGTATAAATTCCTACCCAAAACTCCTATCATAAACACACTGTTCGTTTTGCAGAAGTGAACCACACAATTGCAGAGTCCATTCTAGAAACTACGGAGAGTGTTGACACCACCATAGCCAGCAGCGCTGAGGTGATGAAGCTAAGATCTGAGAATGAACGGCTACACTTTGAACTGGTGCAGTAAGTGTCTTTAACTTATTTTTTAACCAACTTCCGAAAGGAAGGAGGTTGTTAATTCATCGCGAACTTTTTTTTATACAAAGTGGAAGGGACATACCCGTAATAAATCAAACCAGTCTATACTACTTCACTATAGACAAATAAAATTAAAATAACAGACAAAAACAAACAAAACAGTTTGACATTCCCATACAAATTGGCTGCACACTTTAGCATGAAAAAGGCAATTTTTTTTTATCTTTTACAGTTATTTTATTTCCATTACAAGTGATCTAGTATAGCCCGTGGTTCGATTTATTACCTGTATGTCCCTTCCACGTTGTATATGTTTACCGATTATTCTAATATTTTATCAAAGGCACGAGAACTGCCTCTGAACCGATTCGGAAAATTCTTTTTTGTATGAAAGGGCAAAACTTGCGAGGTGGCCCCATAGAGGTTTTATCAAAATCGGTTGTATAGTTTTGGGGTGAAGTCTGTTTCTAGTTTTGAAAAATTATAGCTAAATTAAGTCAAAATTCAGAAAAATTGTTTATTTTGGTAAACACGACATAAAAAATCAAAATAATTTTGAAAAATGGTCTCTATAGATGGCGTTTGTTTACCAGATTTTTTTGTTCTAGAGCCCAATCTCGCAACAAAGAGCTACTGGCGTCCATGGAGGAAAGGCAGCAGGAAGCGGCGGAGATGATGCGCGAGCTGGTCGAAGAGGCCAAAGACATGACCAGGCAGTACTACGAGGCTCAGATGCAAGCGCTCAAGTCGGAGGTAAAGCATATTGCGTTACCTCTTTGTTTTGCGTTTGTAATGGTCAGAACTGGTTTTACAAGCTCTAGCCATTGGAATTAGTGTAGGTACTATTCAAGTTGTACGTAAGCGGAATTTTAGACATTTTAAGCTCCCTGTCCTTGTCAGCGAAATTAAGCAAATCTCTGATCCGGGGGGTATGCTTACATAAGTATTGATATATGTTTACAATATCTGCTTAAGGTTTTTGTTTTCATGGGTGTACCTATATTATATTGTTCGTATTATGTTGCTATACTGTCTGTATAATTTCAAATCAAAATTACAAAAAGTATCGAACAAAATTGCTGATGTAGTGGAAGTCCGAACACTCCTCCGTCACTAAAAAAACAAATCTAAGTCTTACACCCTCCTCACCCCCTTTGGTGCTAACGTAATACTTGAATGGCCCCATAGCTTGAAGACCGCTATCCAATGATGACATACGTCAAAATTATTCTAACATAGAGTGTAAAATAATCTCTAAGAAGTATATGCCCTTTGATTACCTCCAGGTTTTGCAATTTTTGTTTTAGATGGATGATATGGTAGAGGAGTACGAGTGTAGACTGAAGAAGGAAGCAGCCCCGCCTTCTAACGCAGGGACGCCATCTCGCGCTCTGCAGAGTAAGGTAATTACGAAATAGAGACAGTTTAAGATTACGAAATACAGTTAAGTCCAGAAGATGCTTGACATGTCAATGTTGAGAGTAATGCACAACACCATTCGCTCCGCTTATGAGGCGTGCAGAAATGTACGTACATATAACTATGTACAGAATAAAGATCGGATTGTATGCATTTGTATATTTTGCCAATACAAATGTAAAGTAAAAAAAAATTTGGCCAATCATGTAGATTATTAAAAAGTATTGTAAATTTATTTTTTCTTTTCTTTGATTAGCAAATAATGACGAAGATACAGCGCATTTAAATTTCGCGTGACGTCACGATCAGTTACGATTTTTAGCGAAAGGTGACGTAAATTGCCTCACTCCGAAACTTCGATGCGCTGTATCTACGTGATTTTTATATGTGGTCCATTATTTTTTGAAAATCTAGTTGACGAAATAATGACAAATGAAATATTTTTTACGTAGTCCACATCCCTATTTTAATCGGGTCCTTGAGATTATTGAGAGAAAAAAAACAAAGTAATTTTAAGATACAGATAATTTATCACGTCTTATTATCCCTGACGGGGTAGAAAGAGCCCAGGGCCGTACGACCCAAAGACCACGATTAGGGTTAAGAATAAAAGACAATATAAATATTAGTTAAATGACTACTTTAATTTATTGTTTCAGGTGGCTCAACTGATGACCGAGATCGCTATTCTTGAGGTACAAATGCAGTTTCTTATTTTAAATTCAGGGAAAGTTTGAAAACGGCCTTTCTCAAATTGTCCTGGGTCTTGGATGTTTATACAACATGGATGGGACATACTCGTAACGAATCAAACCACGGACTAGATCACTATAGTATAATAATAATACAAGAACAGTCAAAAACTTTTAAAAAATTCGACATGTCCCTAAAAATTTTCCGGGCGGCGCGGCGGCACACTTAATATGGAAATGCCAATTTATTTTTCTTTTATTTTTTTTTAAATCTGTTATACTAGAGTGATGTTGTATAGCCCGTGTTTTGATTTATTACGGGTATCCCTGTCACGTTGTATATATATTTCGTATAAAATATAGTATCGTTGTGTTAGTATCCCATAACACAAGTTTCGAACTTACTTTAAGGCTATCTCAATCAGTGTAATAATATAAAAGCTGGTTTTAAGAGCGGCCAACCCGTCTTACTTTTCATACAAACGCTCTTACGTGATTCTGGCGCTGTAACAGATCTCTCTTGGAAAGTTTTAGAAGAACTTTCTTAGAACTAACAGGAATCTTGTGCACTATATCTAGGTTTCTATCGAAATAAAATTTGGAGAAACAAAGTCAGTTTAAGCCTCCAAAATTCTGCTTTTTTGTACAAATTTTACCTGAACTTCGGCCGTTCATATAGTACTCATGAATTGTAAAAGTAAAGAAAATATTTCTATATGAACCTTGCAAATGCAGTGAAGATTCAAAATGAAAAACATTTATTTCACACACTCGTAAGGTTTACTGAAGACATGTATTAGCTGGAACAAGTTTTATGAAATTTCCGCACCCTATTAATAGTTAATATTCGTTCAATGTATAGTTAATAAGAATACTCATTTCATTCAATAGAATGCAAACTTAGCGCTCAGGCATTATCTCTCTTTTCGCTTTGCTTTTTTTCCTAGCATTGCGCAAAATGAAACAACAAGCATTTCAAACCATGCTCGCGTTGTCGATAGAGGGACCGGGAAGAGCCCTCTTAAAAAGAATAACTTTACTTGTTTCAACAGGAAAAATTAGCAGCGGAGCGTCTGGCTCGCGCACGGGCCGAGGAAGAGGTCCAACATCTCCGAGCGTGCATCGAAGAGAGAGACGGTAACACATTTGATTCCACAAATAAAATATGCATTTCCATACAAAAAAGTCCAGCCCCCTTGGCAATTTGTATGGGAATGTTTTTTTATACTGTTATTTTAAATACTTATACGCATATGTCCCTTACACCTTGTATAAACAGGACTTAGCACGAACTTTTTTTCATGTCTAGCGTTTCGAATTACACTGACGTCTTTCGTGGTCGAAGACATACTAAAAGATAGATGTTTCTGATCGAAACTTTAGACGCATCAAAAAAGGTGCGTACTAAGCCCCGTTCAAAGGGCGATAGTTTAAAAACTGGGAAGATATTTACAATCATTAACAAACTCGAGGTTAGAAATAGTGAATTAGAATATTGGGAGATATCTCAAGGTTACTTTTAAAAAATTGCCAAATGAACTACATTCTATAAAAACAATTAACGAAAAATGTAATAAAATTCGGCTTTCCATACTAATCAGCGTTCAGCCGAGTCGAGACGATTTTTTTTTATCGATTTTCAATATATATTTTATAGAAAATAGTTTAGTATTATGGACTGAACTTGCTCCAAAAATGTTGCCGGTGTTTAAAAAGTAACCCTGTATAGAAAATTTGGCTAATAAGCCCAATAGCTGCAATGGCCAACGTCAACACCTTAGAATCGACTCACAGTAAAACAAAGAATAGCTTTATATCAAAGAACAAACTAATAATTTATAGTACGTACATTTATTAATTCTAGGCTTTGTTACAGAAAAATCATTTGAGGATAAAGATTCTGAAAAGCAAGACAACGTCAAGTGTATGTCGGACAGCGAACAAGACAGTGAGGAAGAGGTCGACGACCCCTGCAATGAAAGCCTCGAACCTACCTTCAAGAAGGAAGACATAAACCGCTCTAGACTTATAATTCAAAGTCTAAACACGACACACAATACTAGTATAAACAGCGAACGTATTGAAAATATTGATGAGGAAAATGATCTTAATAATGACAATACCTTTCAGGATAAAACAAGTAACACACTTCAAAATGATAGTTCAGATGGAACTGGGCTATCAATGAATGAAGAATCAATTAAAAATAGCAATGACACATTTAAAGATACAGATACAAACACTGATGATTACCTATCGGGGGAAGAATCAAATAAATCTAAAAGTACTGAAGTCAGAGGCACTTATTTTGTACGTAAAAGTACTGATGAAAGTTCTGAAGATTTGGAAAAGAAAGAAGAGTATTTCGCGTGCAATATCGCCCCGGAAGATGAATCAACACATCAGAATGATTTATCTGTGACTAAGGAATTTGATTTTAATGACGCTAAAGAAACTAAACCGATAGACAGTTTCAGAGGCACGTATTTCGTGTGCAATACTGCTCCGGAAGATGAATCAACACATCAAAATGATTTATCTGTGACTAAGGAATTTGATTTTACTGATGCTAAAGGAAATGCTAAATCGTCTGAAGAAAATTATTTCGACGTAAGTGACAAAGAAATGAATAGTCCTGAAAATAATTCATATGCAGATCACAAAACTAAGACTCCAGAAACTGTAAGGGCAAAGGTTCATAAAGAATCAATAGTTACCAAAATAATGAGATCTATAAAGTCTACACACGGCAGTGATAGTTCACTGACGCAGTTTGAACAGTTAGAAATGGCCGCTAATAATGTTGACGAATCGAGATTAGAAGGAAACACGTCGTTTCCAAAAATTAATGTGGTAAAACAGAAAAAGAATTACTTCAGTAACAGTCCTGTTACCGATAAACCGCCTGTCGTTGAAGGACAGTCTATAAATAAAACTATAATAAATAAAAATGTTAAAGAATGTAAAAAAACAGACACTGATAAAGCTACAATCGATAACATTGTAAAAGGATTTAAGAAAAATATAATTCTTCATGAAGAAAAACCGTTACATACTGTTGAACAGAATCCTAAGGAGGATTTAATCAAACCTAACATTAATAAAGAAAAACGCACCTATTTTGACTACGATGAAAACAAAAACGCAAATTTAAAACAAATCGAAACTGTAAAAGAAATTAATTTGGATGTTGATGACGTTCGATCGCCATCAATAGTCAAAGAGGATGTTGAAGTTACAGATTTTGAGCCAACTACTATAAAGAAACTCCTAGGTGAAAGTTTAACTAGGCAACCAGATGCAATTTCTTCTGTTCATAAGAACCAAATTTTACCGAAGAAACATGTTTCCGTTGATATCTTTGAAGGATTTGAATCTCCTTACGTGGCGAAGACAAAAGAACTTAGCGTTATTGACAAAGCCCGTAAATCAATCGAAAGGATTGTGTCAGAACAAAAGTCAGCTTCCAAAACACAAATTAATATTAAAAAGGAAACAACAACAGAGAAGGAATCCGTAGCAAAACTAGCAAATGATGACAAAATCGTTGAAGCGCATTTACAGGTCGAAGATATTAATAATATAACTGCACCACAGCATGTTACTTTTGGAAATAACACGACGGAGGATTTCGAAAATCTTTACAAAGATATAACTGCTTCTAACATAACAGATTTTGAAATTATCGCAAAGGAGGTTGACAAAAAAGATGAAAATAAAATACAAAGCATTAAACAGGAATATGATGAGAATAATGAAAAATCAGTAAGTTTCAAAACTGAAGCTGAAAGATCAGAATTCGAAGAAACAAGATACAACTTACGAAAGAAAGAAAAATTAGAATTCGAAAAGACAAAATACAACTTACGAAAGAAATCTCCGTCGAAAACGGATATGGAATGTAAATATTTTGAATCTGAACAACCTGTGTTCGAAAATCAAGCGACATGCCAAAGTACGGCAAAAACTAAAAGGAATCTAAGACTAAGGAGAAAAAGGAATGAAGACGAGGATAAACTGAAAAATAATGCAGAGGATAAACTAAAAAATAACGCAGATGTTAAACTGAAAGATATAATGAATTTGCAGAAAGAGTTTTCTGATGTGACGTTGGATGTGCCCGCTCCGGCGAAAGAAGTGGCAGATATACCTTCGCCTGAGAAAACGGGGGAAGAAAACCAACCGCCTTTGGGGACGCAAAGCTGTCCTTCTAAGAGGTTAGTTTAGTATTGTTTCTAATTTGATTTAGTTATTTTATTTTTACGCCTTTCCCAGTCAAACCCAGAAAACCCTTGAAATGGTTGTATGAGGGGGAATGGTTTTATGAAGGGGGAAACCCTTGAACGTCGGGAGACTGGTTCAGCGAAAATCCTTGGAAGTCAGGGATGGGTTCAGCGGTTTAAAGGTTAAGAAAGGGGAAACCCTTGAACGTCGGGGGATGGGTTCAGCAGTTTAAAGGTTAAGAAAGGGGAAACCCTTGAACATTGGGGGACGGGTTCAGCAGTTTAAGGGTTAAGAAAGAGGAAACCCTTAAACATTGTGGGATGGGTTCAGCGGTTAAATAGTTAAGAATGGGGAAACCCTTGAACATCGGAGGATGGGTTCAGCGGTTAAAAGGTTAAGAAAGGGGAAACCCTTGAACATTGGGGGATGGGTTCAGCGGTTAAAAGGTTAAGAAAGGGGAAACCCTTGAACATCGGGGGATCGGTTTCGCAGTTTAAAGATTATGAAATTGGAAACCCTTGAAAGTCTGGGGATTTTTTTATTTGCCTGACAAATAATACAGTATTATGCAATTAGTGAATAAAAGACGGATTTAAATCGATTTTATGCACTGTTTTCAGTGAATAAAATCAACTTTTTAGAGGGGAATGGTATAAATACAGTTGTTTGTTGCAGCGTGCCCCGCAGCCGGCGCAAGCTGTTCACGCCGCGCATCGAGCCGCTGGACGAGGGCGAGCCGCCCGCCGACAGCGGCGAGCGGCCCTACGTGCCGCGGCCCTCCTACCACCGCGGCCGCGCCCGCCGCAAGCTGTGACGTATTTACCGTTTCAGTTCGCTTGTAAAGTCAGGTTCTATGTTCGACTGTATACACGCTGACTTTTCATTGGTTTTGGAAAAAAATGTCGTATAGTAGATAAATTCCTCTATCCATAAACGTAATCCAAATTTCTGTATGACATAAGATAAAAAAGTTGCGTAAATGATTTTCGATCGAGACCACGTAGTTACGCCAGCCATAACAGCTGCGTGATGTCGACGACCTCCAGCCGGCCGGCGGGCGGTGTATGGCGGCGGTACTACTAATTGATCTCACAGTTTTACTTTCTAGTTTTAGACAACATTTTTTTTTTAATTTTTATTTTGACTAGCTAATGTAATTAGGTCTTACTAACGATGCCTATGAAGTGGCCTTCGGCTTCAAAATCAATGAAAGATCACCGTGTATATTCCCTCCTACCACCGCGGGCGCGCCAGGCGCAAGCTGTGACGCAGTCGCTATTTCAGTCGGCTGGTTATAAAGGCAGGTTCTATGTTTGACTGTATATAAGGTCTAACAAAATATATTAAAACTATTTTAAGGGTGAATTCAATTCGTAATAGTGAACAACTTTCCCCAAGGATCATATGTTGAAATATGAAAAATAATTTTTGGCTTTTCATACAAACTCGGGTCCGTTGATCGGTCAACTTGTATGGCCAAAAATTACTTTTCATATTTCGATACGTGTTTCTTGGAGAAAATTGGTTAGTATCATAGACTGAATTTACTCTTAAAATAGAAAATACTGTAATTAAATACTAAACAACTTTCCTGAGGTACTTAAAGTTAGAGTGTACATAATTTAAGAGCGTTGGACGAATGTATAGAATTTGTGAAGCATTTGCGTTCTAGTGCTCGTTAATTGTACCAACTACAGTGTTTATGTCCAGCAGTGGACTGGTATAATGTACCAACCACACGCTCAGCGTTATTTTACTTTTTACTGCCCAAGGAGGTAAAAGGGTAAAAGGATAGTGTTGAGGAGCCTATTACATACCCCAATATCACAAATATTGTGAAATGAAATATAATATTGCGAATAGAATATCTGAATATGATTCATAGATACATGTGCAAATAAAGAAAGAATTATATATTAATTATTATCATTGTAATACTTGACAATAAAATATGATTATGTGAATTAATTTGTTTTATTTTTCATTGATATATAACTTTTAGAGACCAAATAGTCTTTTCTCAAGTTTCTCATTAAACTTTATATTAGATAGTACCCTCTAGCATCATGGTACTAGATACCTTATTTATTTAATGTCAGGCGCCTGACGGCGGTGTCACTAATTGATCTCACGATTTTATTTTCTGGTTTTAGTCAACATTTTTTGTTTCTGAATGTTTATTTCTTACTAACGATCCTTATGAAGTGGCTCTAAAATCAATGAAAAATCACAGTGTATAAAAAGAATCGTGTCGCCAACATTCACCGCGCTCAGACTTGCCCGGCGACCCTCGTGCAGCAGGGAAGTAAATGTTCGTGATGTCTCAGGGTTCTGCTCCTGACTATTTTTGATGGGGTAATTTTGGCCCGCACATAGCTCTAATCCTGGCATTGCAAGTGAAACCAAATGGGATACTTAAACCTCCATAACCCTTCAAATGTCGACATAGCAGACACAATAGTAAAACAATACATCAGACGCCCGCTCCGGGCGTCCGACATAAAGGGATAAAGGACAAGAAAAACACAACATATCTTACAAAGAATATATTATTTACACACTGCAGTACATTTAGAGGAACTGGCTCATGGGGTCTTCTTCCCGGCGCCGCTTCATCATGTAGGCCTCCATCTCGAGGTCGGAGGGCGCCTTAACCTCCACCATGCTGTTGTACGGCCGCTTGCGCTCGTCGATGGACAGCAAGTGGTCGGCGCGCTTCTGACTGCGCTCTTCCATCTCCAGGGCCTGATGAAGAAATTCAAAGTACAGTTTTTTTAACCCTTTAACCGCGAACGTCAGATTTATCCGACATAGATAACGTTAGATATGTCCGACAAAAAATTAACACATAACTAACGTATCCATATCCGTTTTTAGTTACATACATACATACTATCATGTCTTTATCCCTAATGGGGCAGACAGAGCATTTTGGGTCTTGCGGTTCTATGCAGAGCCCAGGGCCGCAAGACCCAAAAGCCGTTTTTAGTTGTAGGTATTTATTTAAGATTTACTATGCCTGGCGCTGGGGGCACGACAACTGTTATCAAGTTTCGCGGTGAAAGGGTAAAGGGGCAAATTACACTGATTGAGCTAGCCCCAAAGTTTACGGACTTGCTATATGGAATACAAACTTAACGATACTATATTTCATAACAAATACATATAGGTATATATAGATAAACATCTAAGGCCCAGGACAATTTGAAAAAGGCCATTTTCCAACTTGCCCTAACCGGGGATCGAACCCGGAAACTCTTATGAATTGTAACATTCGTTACGTTAAAATCTTAGGAAAGGGGAGGCGTCTTCACATGTACTACAAACGAATGGCCGCCAAAGGGAAAGGGAGGTAAAAAAAGTGGAAAATTTGTGTCACGCGCTAGCTAGTTCGTAACAAACATACCTTCTTCAATTTATCTTCCTCTTTCTTCTTCTTCTTAAGTTCCTTCTTCTTCTTCTTCCTGGCCTTCTTCTTGTTTTTCTTCTTTTTGCTCGTCTTCTCCGTTTTGGAACGGATGTCGGGCTCGGAGTCCGACGAGCTGCTAGAACTCGAGTCGGACGATGATGAGGAATCATCTGATTTGGCTGGAATTAAAAAAAAACTGGTTTGGATCTCATCTGGCAGCACGTAACAGCACTTTTCTATGCTGCTATCCTTTTCTGTTGCTCAGAACCATCATTCGCGAGAGCGAGAGAGAGCGACAGAACGCTGCAGGATCTGCAATTCCGCGAATGACACATAGTATTGATGTTGTTTTTCGCGTGTAAAAGTAACCATCACTGGTGTCAGATTTCAAGCTGCCTAAAGGCCTTAATGATGACAGCGGAATTCCTAAACACGGAAGAGCTTGAGATTTTTTTTTTGTCATTTGTGGGCACCCATTCAAGTGTGGACCTCGCCTGGTGTCGCTTTACTTGCGAAAGCAAAGCTACACATTATTGATGTTTAATAGAATTTCAAAACATCTAAGCGAGTGGCTTTTCTTTTTGATTAAATCTCCACTTCATACACTGACCTCCATATATACAAGTACGCTGGATCTATGATTAGCCGGGCCATAGTGAGGCGATTTGATTTTCGCCATTTTGGCGCTGATCGTAGGCATTCGTAGCAGTGGGTGGGAACGGAACTAATATGACAGATGGGACAATGACATCGATAAAAGTCGTTTCCGAATTAGTTGTCAGATTTAGTTTTCTTCCCACGCATTGGGGGCGCTTCAAATAGGCACAATAAAGAGCTGTCATTTCTAAGGGTATCATAGGTCCAGCGTACTTGTATATATGGAGGTCAGTGACTTCATGACAAAGAACTTTCCGTAATGACAGCGTGCAATTAACTTGTTTATCACCATCATCATCATCATATCAGCCACAGCAAGTCCACTGCTGGACATAGTCCTTCCCCAAGGAATTCCAAAATAGATCAAGCGTCCTGCCTCTAGCGTTTTCCTGCAACCTTCGCTACGTCATCCGCCCATAGTAGGAGGGTGTATACAAACATACATGCATAATATCACGCCTGTTTCCCACAGGAGTAGGCAAAGACTATAGACCTCCACTTGCTACGACCCTGACAAACCTCTTTTGCATCATCTAAACTCATCAATGTCTTCATACATAACATTCATTCATTCATTCGTGGGAGTATAACCGGTTCGTTTGCCATTACGTGGTCCCGGTCGTCATTCGAAAACCTTTTTGCTCCATCGACCATCTGTCACTGCCACTTCAACGAGCTAATCTGCCGATTTTTTCTTGGACAGAACCTACCTTTAGTCTTCTCCCGTTTCTCTGGGGAGTCCTTCTCTTTGCCCACCGTTGCTTTTGATGACGTCGCTGTAGCCTCCTCTTGTACTTCTAAGACTACCGACTTCCCGGCCTCACCGACGCAATATGACATCTGTAATCAAAGAACAATCGGGTGACGTTACATTTACTTTTCAAAATTCTTTGATCCATGCTGCATGCACATAGAAAGCTATGTTATCAGCGAGTAACAAAGACTATATTTCATTTTTAAATAACCAGCCAAGTGCGAGTCAGTCTCGCGCACGAAGGGTTCCTATCTGTATAAAATCTCGTTCGTTTTATGGGAGCCCCACTTAAATATTTATTTTATTCTGTTTTTAGTACTTGTTCTTATAGCGGCAACAGAAAAATCATCTGTGAAAATTAAAAACAGATATACGGACAGACGGACGGCGTAGTCTTAGTAATAGGGTCCCATTTTTACCGTTTGGGTAAGAGACTCTAAAAAAATAAAGATGTCGAAAGTCGCGCATCGCTGCGGGTATTAGATAGTAAGTATTATTGTGAAAAGTTTACAAATGACTCCTCAATCTGAACCTATTTTAGTTAAAATACGTTTTGGAAAATACGTGACAAAATATTCTTGTTTCGAACTCACTAACCCAACTAGGTTGAAAATCAAATATTGTTTTTCTCAACAAACACTTGTGCGAAAAGTTTTGCCTTATCCGACCGATCTCAAAACTCCTTGGGAATGTAATTTTTATTACCTTTATAAAGGAATGACAGCACTTGTAGCCCCACTGCCCCTCACGCCAATACGAGCCCCATACAGTCGTGTGGTTGTTGATTAGCACGTCCTCTTCATATTTACTCCTGGCGAAATAACAATACGGTTTTAATATATACCTAAATGATTTTTGAGACATATAACACAAACATAGCGCGACGAACCGATGGTCGATGGGGCAAAAAGGTTCTTGAATGGCGACCGCGTACTGGCAAGCGAAGCGTAGGTCATCCACCTACAAGGTGGTCAGATGACCTGACCAGGGTCGCTGGAAAGCGCTGGATGCAGGCCGCTCTTGATCGGTCATTTTGGAAATCTTTGGGAGAGGCCTATGTCCAGCAGTGGACGTTATGCGATGAACACAAAATTCAAATAATGTAGACACAGATAACTTAAATTTTTTAAAAAATCGTCGGAGAAAAAAGAATTATATTAAAAAGAATATTTGTATAATTAAATCTAAAAAGCTTGGTACTTTTCTTTTAAATTTATTTTTTGTATATTTTAGATTTTGCATAGTCTACTAAACACGTAAGTATATTAAAAAAACTAACTAAACATTTCAGTACATTTAAACCATACATTTGAAAAAAAAAACAATTAAAGAAAATAGAAAAAATGGAGTCGTATTTTTTTTTTAATTTTTCTCCACTTCTTTTACATTTCAGTGGAGTTTTTTATTTTATTTAAATTAAATATCTTTTTTAATGATAGCTACGTTGAATATTTTTTTTACAATTAACATATTTTCTTTTCAAATAGGTGTTATATATCTACTTACTTAGCCAGTTGTTTCTCCCCACCCTCCACCCTAGTACCGTCCCGGTTGTATCGCACGAACACTTCGCTTTGCGCCAGCAACAGTTCCTTGGGCGGTGCCTTGAGGTGCTCTTCACCGCCATACTTTTCCAGCACTGATTGCTTCACCTATAAAAACAGAAAGTTTTTATTTATTAAATTGTATTTATACTTAAAATAACAAGTTTATTTGCTTGGTAAATTAAACCACTACGCCGCGGAGGTCGACTGAAACAGGCGTAATATATCTGCGTCTTGAATTACTCTATTTTGTACTTGTACTGGCGCCCTCTGGTTGGCGGACTAGCACGGTGACCACTACCACAGGTATGGCACTTCATAGAAACGGAATAACAAATATCTTCCTAGTACTACTACAAACAAAACAATATATCTGTGCACACATAAACGTGTGAGTTAAACAATCAGGGTCGCCACTACAGAATTTGTTGCTTTGCTTACTTGTTCTCATCACTCGGAAATCTATAAAATTTTCGTTCTTTATTGTTTTCCGTGGATGAACAATAATGTGCGTAGTTTCTCACCATTGTAATTCAATAATTCCTAAGTGACTCGCCTAACGTCAACGTAGTACGGGCAACAATCCTGTTTTACAGGCGCTTACAAGGCCGAAAAGGGGGGGAGGGGTCGCGGGGACGACAGATTGCGGGGGACAATGTGAGTTTTCGTTCTGTATGTAATAAAATAATAAATAAATAAATATATAGGGACAAATAACACTGATTGAGCTAGCCCTAAGGTAAGTTCGAGACTTGTGTTATAGGATACTAACTCAACGATACTATATTTTATAACAAATACATATATAGATAAACATCCAAGACCCAGGAAAAATTGAAAAAGGCCATTTTCCAACTTGCCCTGGCTGGGGATCGAACTCAGGACCTCCGGGTTGGCGATCTAGCGTGTTGACCATTACGCCATGGAGGTCGTCAATACTATTATTAATTATGTATGTAGTAATACTATTGTTAATTATGTACCTGCGTCTTGAAGTGCTCCTTCTTGTGCTGGTACTGGCGCTGCAGCAGCTGCAGCTTGGTGGGCTCGGCCAGCAGGTGCACGTCCAGCCCGCGCGCCTGCGCGTCCCACGCGAACGCCTGCGCCGCCGCGTGCCCGCGGGTGTCGCCCGTGAAGCGGACGAAGTTCTCGCCCGCGTACTCCGATCTGCATCACACGTCATTATATACAACGTGGAAGCGACAATATCCGTAATAAAACGAACCACGAGCTATACTTAGATCACTTTAGTATAATGGAATTAAAATAACAGTCAGTGAACAACAAAATTTTTTGGCGTTTCCATACTAAAGTGTGCAGCCGCCCGGGCAATTTGTTTGAGAATGTCGAATTTGTATTTGGTATTTTGACTGTTATTTTAACTTTATTATACTATAATGATCTCGTATAGCCTGTGGTTCAATTTATTACGGGTATGTCCCTTCCTATAGTTGTAAAACAGCGGTTGTTATCGGATAGTTATCCAAAGCAGCGGATAATAACGTATGAACAGCGGTTGACAACCGGCTGCTTATCCGACTCAATACCAAAAGGTCTTATAATTTTTACAGTTCCTAAGTCGATTTTGTTATAATATACGAGCCGATATATACAAATAGGTATTTTTACTAAATGAATTACCTACTCTGTCATGGTTTAAAATATAAAATGTTCAATATTATGAATTATTTTGGAATGTCCTTTAACACGACAGATAATAAACTAATGTTTGTAAACTAAACCTACCTACTTATTTATACCGTACATAATAGGATATTAATCTGTAGGTATGAAACTTTATTATTGTACAATCGTACTTAATAAATAGGTTAATGCAAAGCGTTTCGTCCTCCTTGCCTACATTGCAAGAGATAGGTTAGGTATACTCATACCCTGCGTGATCTCCGTCTCCACTCGAGCGCTAGATGGGGTAGATATTATACCGAAACAAACAGCATCATGTCGCGTTGCGCAAAAAATGTTTTAAATGGCTGAAAACGGCTTTTTTCTCTTTACCAAAAACACAAAACGGACGTCGTAGGTACCTACAAACTACTACTACGACGCCCGTTTTGTGTTTCGTGTTTTCGTATTATGTGATCAACCCGAGTAAGATGACATTAATTTCAAAAGTTAAATATTTCAAAATAACATCGACACAACTATGAAATAGGAAAAAGCGCTTATTTAAATTATTAATTCTGAATTTACGAATAAAGTAAGTAGGCAAATAAACAAAAATAATCACTTAGGACATAAAACGGATTCAATAAAAAACACAAGACATGTCAACCGTAGACAGCCGCTGTTTATGGTTGTTATCCGTAGTCAGCGAAAAAAGCGGCTGGTTACCCGCTGGCTTACTACGATAACAACCGCCTTCACATCTATATCCCTTCCACATTGTATATGTTCACAATCAATCCCCTAGATGACAACAAGTCAAATCAGACAGTTTTTTCTAAACGTTAAACCAAACAGTTTCTATGTTTGACGTCATGCTTCTTGGAGGCAAATAGCACTCTTAATGTCAGCTTTTCTAGTTTAGTTAATATAAAATCATGCTAAAAATGGATATGATGAACGAAAAGTGACTCTGTTTTTTGGCATTTTATGAACTATTATATATAAAATAATTTATTTTTAACCCAATCATCTACCCAATTTGCCGCGTTATGTTGTGTAGTTTTAAAAATAAGTACATTAAACCAACATCGTTATAAAAATCTTTAATATTATTTACACTTATCCCACATAAACAATTCGGTATTTGACTCAACTTTTTTCTTATTTATATCTATAAGTTACATAGTACGAGACCGAAAACAAAAAGAATTATTTTAATCCGCTCAAGAATAAGCAAGTTATAAGCCTTTGAAATCCGGTGGAAGGAGAAACTGTAAAATAACAAAAAAAAGATGCACATACACCAGTGTGACGTCACTGCCATTAGGTCTCACGCATACGAAAAAGATAGCGAGACGTCTCCACTACGTTCCACTACGTTCCACTCACAGGTTCCACTCTTATATTTGAAATGCTTATTGCTGCCTCATTTTATAACCAATTTACTTGCTGTTTTCGATAAAAAACTTCTTGTTAGTGTTGTATTATCCAAAAACAAACGAAGTTGAATAGCCTATTATTTAGGGCCGCGCTACACTGGATTGGCATGGGATGGCATCGGAAGCGACGCGTCATTTCAAAACAAGCTATTATAACCTTTATGAGTAGTGATGTAAGATGCATAACCGCTTGAACGTGGCGAGCCCGCCGGCGGACTGCCGCGCAATGCCGCGCGAGCGCGCGACCGCTCGAGCTAGCTCGATCGATCTTATACCACTACTCATAAAGGTTATAATAGCTTGTTTTGAAATGACGCGTCGCTTCCGATGCCATGCCATGCCAATCCAATGTAGCGCGACCCTTATAGTTTTTATGGCATATGTTAAGTCTTTAAAAACACTATACTATAAAGAGTAAGGCTGAAAATTGAGGAATTTGGGGCAAACTCCACCGGTGCACTCCATCAATGAAGTGTGAGCCACTAAGCTTTTAAAGAAGAATGGCATATTAACTACTTACTCTGCAGCCTCAGGGTTGGGGTTGTCCCTCATGGACCTCGTTTTGGGGTCATAGTAGGCAGAATTAGGATCCAAATTCCTCAAATATTTCGCAGTGTCCTCGCGAATACGCAAGTTTCTCACTGTGATGCGTTGTTTGGAGTCCACCTGAAAACAAAAGATTTAAAAAAATTACAAAAGGTAAGACAAAAACCCACATGTATCCATGGTCCATATTGTCGCTTACGAGATAGACGCAGAATATAAAATAGCAGAATTAATAGCTGAAACCGTATAGATATAAGGCAGAATGGTGCAAACGAAACTAGGCTTTATGTCTTTACGGCATAAAAGCTAGAGTTGCTTGGCCGGTATTCGACTTAGTTGCACTCACTTACATCTACCGGCGCCTCGATGTTTATAATTACATTCGTCAAATAAGGAGAGTATTCGAGAATATGTAGACATCTATATTGGCGCATATAAAATTGCGATCGAATGCGCGTGCGCGTCACTTAAATTCAGTACCAGCTACGAAAGCGATCACTTCGAAGCGAACCGAAGCGAAGAAAACCTTCCTAAGTGCGACTAGTGAAAGTACAACTTTGACGGGAAACTTCAGATGCTAGTGAATAGAAATCCTCATACGAACTTTGGCGTTTTTCTCCAAATCTCGAACCCCAGTTTTGTAACAATAAAGTATACACACCTTAGTACCCGGCATGTCAACTTCATCCACATATTTATCTTCATCTTCTTCCGCATTGTCCTCGTCTTCTACCTCTGCCTCTGGATCTGGAGACAAAAACATTACAATATAGGGATCTAGTATAGCCCGTGGTTTGATTTATTACAGGTATATCCCTTCCACGTTGTACACATTTACTGGGAAAAGTTGTTCAAAATGATAGACTGATCTGATGATCACCCCTTAAAATATTTGTTCTTAATAGAAAAGGGCCTTATATAGGAACGCACACGGTAATTTTTTATTGATTTTTTAGGCCACTTCATAAGGATCGTTAGTAAGACCAATTAGTAGTACCGCCGCCAGGCCAGTTACGCGGCAGTTTTCGACGGGCGTAACTACGTGATCTCGATCAAAAATCATTTTCGCAACGTTTTTTATCATAACTATCGTAAGTCATACACAAATTTGGATTACGTATATAGATAGAGGAGTTATTAAAATACAATATTATACTTATGTTACCTTGTTCCAACTTCTGTGCCCTCAACTCCCTCTTGGCCTCTTCTACTTTCTGGTACTCCTCGATGATGGCCTTGTGCTCCAATGGGTCGTACCCGTTCCACCTGTCCCGCTTGCCGTCGTAACTCAGGTTCAGGTTGGGTTGCTGGAACTCGTCAGCTGCTATGCCAACGTTCGTGAATTTTGCTCCAATCTTTAAAATAATTAAATTATGATCAAATATTTTTCTTTTAGGTGAAGGATGAGTTTATATTGTACTATTTTGGATTTCCGTTGTCCATCTTAGATCCTTAATTTTGCTAAAGTGGCCGAGTAAGAATGTGGACTGCGTCAAAAATAAATTTAATAAAAAATTTAAAAAGTACAGTTATTAAATTAAAATGTCACGTATCTATTTCCAACAAGATTTTAGATTTATTAATGCAGGAAAACTGGTATTAAGTGCGTTATTTGACTCCATAGCATGAATTTTTGTAATGCCCTTTAGTAAAAAGTGTCTGATTTACTAGTTATCTACTATTTACTTTCATCTAGCAGAATTCGTGATCATTGACACTGACTACCATGTAAGGGATAGAATCTTTCAATAAAATGAAATATCAATGTGTCATGGTCAATGCTCAAAATATCCGCTAGATGACAAAATCAGACACTTTTATGTCAAAACAAAGATGTGAAAAAAGAATTTGAATCAACCAGTAAAAGAATTATCTCAAATTATCACACAAATTTCTAAAGTCATACCTTTCTTGGTCTCTCCAAGCAATCTTTCTTCTTGTGTGTCATAGCTCCACAGTTCTCACATGCACCTTTTCGAAACTTGGTTGCTACTTTTGTCTGAAATAATAGTACAGAAATTCACAACTGAATTACAGTGCCGGGATTCTGTTATATTGTTTAGCCCGTAAAGACCCGGACGGCATTTACAAATGCCCAAGTTCATTGTCTTTCTATTGTGTCTGGTATTGGCGGCTGCGAATGGGTTAATAAGCAAAAGTTTGTAAGTATGGATGAATGTTTGTACTCTTTCACGTAAAAACTACTGAATGGATTGTAATGAAACTTTACAATAATATCGCTTATACATCAGAATAACACATAGGCTACAATGCCTACAATTTAATCCTGCGCAAAGTTGCAGGCACCAGCAAGTGTCATATACTATTATCATTAAATAAATATTTTCTTTAATAATTTATTTTCATATCAGGATAGCAAGACAAGACATAATTAATTATACTTTGCAATCCCTATTGAAACTAGCATAATACAAAAATATATTGGTAACCAGCTGCATATCGCGATGTTACCGGCGCCTGAAGTACCCTGTGTTAATCCAGAATGTCAGCTTCCTGCATGCTAAATTTTATTAAAATTGTTTCAGCTATTTGTGCATAAATAAGTAACACACACACACACACACACACACAAACACACAAACTTCAATAAATCAATATCAATAACTTACAGCATCAACTCCTTTATGGTAGTAAGTATCGAGTTTGGTGAATTTGGACTCTCTGTCTTCCTGGGGCCTCTGATGCTTGAGAGTGGGCCCACTTGTACCGTAGTACCAAGGTGCTGACGATATATATTGTGGAATGTGCGGGTTTATGTCCTTGCCTGAAATAGACATATATTTTGTACACCACTGTTTGTTAGGATAGGATTCCAATTTCAATTGAGATGGTTTCAATTTGATGGGAATGTGGAATACTGTGATTAAACTTTGTTATTGATAACAAATGCATGTAACATATATTATTTATTGTACATCATCTTTACCACACTTTGTCACCAACAAACAAACCCTAAAAAACGAAGCTACAAAATTAGCTATTTCAAAGTACAAAATGCTTATGCCTGAGACTGTTTATTGTTAAGTTACCTGTCTCATCGACCGCAGCCGGTGCTGTACCAGCCTTCCGAGCTTCTTCAAGCTCTTTAGCCTTCCTCCAATCTTCCCTGGACTTCTTTTTAGGCTCATCTTCCTCGTCACCAATATCATCTTTGTTGCGCAATATTTGCGAAACAGAAGCTCTAACGTTTGTAGTCATGTTAACTTCTTATTTAGATTTGTCGAGATATAAATATAATAACACTTGTTTTAAAGCATTTTACTATATTATTTTTGATTTTACTCAAAATATACAAGCAGCAACAATAGCTGTAGCATTGACATTGACAGCTTGTGAGTTTTTCTTTTCCTATTTCTAAAGGTTTTTTTATTCAATTTTTTATGAGAATCTACATTCATACAGCCAGCCCTTAGCTATTCTTATTTGCTTTCAGTAGAAAATAAAAATAGTTGTAGTTTTTTTTAAGCAGTTGGAATCCCTACGCTGGCTGACTGTGACTGACACATCGCCATATTTTTTAAACGTCAAATCATGTTTTGTTCCTGTCATTTTTCATTTCCTTTTTGATTAGTGGGCCGTCCTTTGGTATTTATTTGTGATTGTTACAATAAATAAAACGTTATGATGGCTGAGGACACGACGGCCGACGCAACTAGAAGATTAAACGTTAAAAAACAGACATTAGACGATGCTTACGCGGCGCCGGCAAACTTCCTTGAAATTGATGTAGTAAACCCCGTTACCACAATGGGAGTCGGGAAGAAACGCTATACAGATTACGAAGTCCGCATGAGGGTAAGTGTCGATCATTCTAGCGGCTTAAATGCTCTGTAATTGAATTAAGAAGTGGCGTTATCAGCACGTCACAGTGGGCGTATCATGACGCGTTGATGTAAACTTCTAGCAAAATCTTGGTTGCAGACGAACCTGCCTGTGTTCAAAGTGAAGGAATCCAGCGTCAGGCGGCGGTATAGCGACTTCGAATGGCTGAGGAATGAGCTGGAGAGAGACAGTAAGGTATGTCCTCTCGTTACTTAGTCATGCTTTGATGATGCGTGAGTTTCGCTCATTATCGCCGTTATAGCGTTATGATAAGCACTCATTCATGAATACTTACTGTTTATTTAGCCCGTGGCCTCTATTGAGCTCATTTATAATGCGGCTTAATCATAAATAATTGAAATGATGTACATACAGAAATGCAAGGTAAATAAGAAGATATATAAGCCATTGTTAGAAACTTATTCTTTGTTTTCATCTTATTGTAAAATGGTGTTAAAAAATGAAAAATATGGTTTGCGTATGTCACAGTAACCTTTGTCATCAAGCGCTTGTTTATTACTTTACCCTCAATGCCAAGCTTAGTAACAATAATAAAATTTTGATTACTTTTGTCACTACTAAACTGGTCAATGGTGCTCAAAAGGTTTTATTATATTTGCCACATATTGCCATAGTCCTTTGTGCTAAATAGAGATCA
Source organism: Acrobasis consociella (assembly GCA_963555685.1). NCBI lineage: Eukaryota > Metazoa > Arthropoda > Insecta > Lepidoptera > Pyralidae > Acrobasis > Acrobasis consociella. The sequence goes on from OY743112.1 coordinate 2,300,631, forward strand.
GTCGTGTAGTAGAGGGGAGGCCTTTGCTCAGCAGTGGGACAGTATACCCTAATAAAAATAAGTAATTATTTAATATTTCATCTAATGACTTAAAAAGTAAAAGTGCTCCTAATCTACCTAAAGGCGAATCAATCAAGGGTAAACTCGATGGGGTTATGTTGATTTATCACAGAAATGCCATGACCATCTCCAGCTTCATTATCAGAGCAGCTTTATGGCATCAGCATTGTCACACAATATACATAGTGTATGCAACATTTCAGCTCAATCTGAAATCGAGAAGTGGGTCAAATTTAACCTGCAAGATACATACAGACAGACATAAAAACAACAGGACAGGTAAAATTAAATAAAAGCTTGGAAAAAGTATAATGCAGATAACATCACAGAAACAACGAAACTTGCTTCGAGATAACAATAATCATGTTAAAATTTAAAAATAAAAGCTTATAAAAAGTCAAAGTCAAAGTTGAATTTTTTTATTCAATGTAGGATTAATTTATCTCTTATTGAAGGTCATTTTTTTTAAATATTATTTTAGTGCTAAAGCTAAAAACTACTAGCGTTTCGGAATGACCACTGCTGGGAAGATTACGTCGAAAGAAACCCAGTTCTAAAGTAGTAGTCTAGTAAAGTATAATGCAGATAACTACACAGAAACAACAGAACTTGCATAGAGATAAAAATAATCATATTAAAGGTGAACTAACTACAAATATTTGTTCAAAGTCATGTATCAATAAATCATTATTACATTACAGATAGTTGTTCCACCATTGCCTGGCAAAGCCCTAAAGAGACAACTGCCATTCCGAGGCGATGATGGTATATTCGAGGAGGAATTCATTGAGGATCGTAGAAAAGGTATAATGTTTGTATACTTACCTACATGTCATATTTTATATCTGTCTATAAAAAGCTATAGCTTCCATTCTAATCTAAACCGGGTAATAATAATTCTAGTGATGTATGTGTTTAATGGAATTAACATAGTATACACGGTGATTTTTTATTGGTTCTGAAGCCGAAGGCCACTTCATAGGCATCGTTAGTAAGACCTAATTAGCTGGTCAAAATAAAAATTCAGTAACAAAAAATGTTGACTAAAACTCGAAAGTAAAATTGTGAGGTCAATTAGTAGTACCGCCGCCATACACCGCCCGCCGGCCGGCCGGGGTCATCGACATTACGCAATAGGCGGCCGGCGTATAACTACGTGGTCTCGATCGAAAATCATTTACGCAACTTTTTTATTTTATGACATACAGAAATTTGGATTACGTATATGGATAGAGGAATTTATTTACTATACGACATTTTTTTTTCCAAAACCAATGAAAATTCAGCGTGTATAAGCAAGTAAAAGTAGTATGTAATGTAAATATAACACTAATAACCAGTCAAGTGCGTGTCGGGCCACGCGCATTGAAGGCCATAGTTGCGAATGCCGTCTTTGTGTTCATGGGACCACAAATGTAACTAATTTGCTTTTGAATTGTATGAAATTTTACTTTTCCGAGTACATTTTGTAAGTTAGTCGCCTTTAACTAGTCCTTACCACTACTATCTTTAACAAGTCTGAGTCACTCCGGCTTTTGGGGCTAAATGGCTGACCATATTTAGAGACCTATATTTTTTTTATTTTAAAAGATAGCAACATTAGTCCTGTTACCTATTTTTCGTTTACTGGCTTGTGCTTCCTTTTGATCTGGCGTAATATTTATTATGAGTCATATGCTAAGATTAATTGGAAGTATGAATCACTGATTGAAATGAATACAAAAATTATTTATTCGGTGACTCAGGTATAAATACACATTAGATTATCAGTATCAGATTATCGGTTTAGATATACAAGACATCGTTATGTGATAGTGACAAAATGTTTTTGTGTAGATTTTTGTTGGTTGTTTTTGTATACATTTTTTGCACGTAGATAGTTACATTCATAGACGTAATATAATGTTTACATGTATAAACAATAGTGAACCTGATAAGGGTCAGTTCAGACAGACGAGCGTAGCAGAGAGGATTTTTTTATGACACTGGAAAATAAACTTTAATCTATTGGCATATAGTGCAAGCCACAAGCATTTTGTCATGTTTATACGTTTATACACTTTAGGCTATGGAAATATAGTCTTATTTTCAACTAGCTGAAGTCCGCCACTTCGTTCGCATGAACTTTATGTCTTTGAAAAGTGCTTATCAGGCTAAACAACTTTTGCTTAAACATAATTTTTATATTTCTTATAGTTTAGCTGGACCATTATGGTTCTGCATCAGCTGTTCTATTTTCCAAAATCATCTTTATGTTGCCCAGGCTAAACAGCTATAGAACAAAAAAGCTTCATTTGAATCCGTCCAGTATTACGGAGATTAGCGTGTACAAACATACAGACATTTTTTTTTAATTCTTACTTTATTACTATGACTTTATGCCATCTACTGCAATCATCAATCCAGTGTGGTGATTATGGGCAAGTCCTCATTGGGAGAGACTAAAATGGGCTGTAAAGAACTTATTTTACTTAATGTTTTTTTTTTAATAGCCTTATTTTTCAGACTAGTGTTCTCGCTATTCTATTATATCAGTTTTCCTCTTTTTCTGCAGGTCTGATTGCCCTTCGGCAAAGGCCTCCTCCAGCCTCTTCCACTCCTTTTTATCTCGTGCCACTCTGTGCCAAGTCTTTCCTGCCACCTTTCTTATGTCGTCGTCCCATCTCATCTGCGGTCTCCCTCTCTTTCTATGTCCTTCTCTTGGATACCACTCGGAGATAATTCTACACCACTTAGCTTTCCCTCTTACTACATGACCTGCCCATCGCCATTTAGATCTTCTTATGTTTTGGATGATGTCTTTGACTTTTGTTTTGCTTTTATTATTATTCGAAGCAAAACTTAATGATATTAAAAAGAACAATTTATGAATGGTGGTGTCAATGACGTTCTCTAAAATATGTTACACCTATTTCGTCATCATGAAATTGGGCGTAGTATGATCGTTACTGACGTTATATACGTTCTTGGCAAACAAACATATTTTGAATGTCGGCGTGTCGTCGATAATGCGCTGTGTATATATATCATATATGTAGACATGTGATTTGAAGTGCTTATGTGTCATTCACCTCTTGTTTGGGTATGTTTTTATCTTCGCTAATGTAATGAAAAATACGCGTTAGATAAGGTTAATAATGCAAAACTATACTTAATATTTTTTTATTTACATAGCCGTCTTAAAGAAAATAACTAAATTAATATATACGGACAAATCACAGATTTAGCTAGCCCTAAATTAAGTTCGAGACTTGTGTTATGGGATACATTCTTAACGATACTACACAGAAAAAAAGACCTTTTTAAAATAAGACAAAAATACTTAATAGAAAGCAAATTGCATTCAACCAAGAATATGGTTTACTCATATATACTGAAACTAATATTTTCTTGGATATAGCTAAGAGATTCTTTTGAATGCATTTTTTAAAAGAAGATAAGTGTTACTTGAAAGAAGAAAATAAGTTTTCCGTCAAGACAAACATGTTTCATAGGTTTAAGAAAATCAACATCTTAAACGAAAGCTCTTTTGATTTGTTGTTTATAAGAAATATTGTATTTTGGATGAAGCAATTGAAAACTGTTTCCTTTAAGTTTATGATTCTTAATTCAAAGCTCTTTTGATTTTTTTTTATAGTTGTTTTATAGTTAGGTAAGTGGTTGTTTTATTACGTACGTATTACTATAGTTTTATAACGTACCTACATTATTCTCAGTGGTAAGTAGTTTTTATTATAATTCCGAATGTGTAGAGAAAAACACGCGCTGAAGACCCGGCGTCAGTGTTTCAGTCAAGTTATTTCGGAATTATAATAAAAACTCTACTTACCACTGAGAATAATGTAGGTACGTTATAAAACTGTAGTAATACGTACGTAATAAAACAACCACATACATAACTATAAAACAACACAAAGCTTTGAAAGTTGGGAGTTGGGACGGACGCGGCGCGGAGCACAGACAGACCTCACAGACCAAATAGGCAGGTTTTGACACGCTTAAACTATTTAAAACCGATGTTGCCAGTCAAGAAAAATTTTTTTCTACTGAAGTAAATTAACTTTAAGTTCAAAGAAGTTACCTTAAAAAAAGGAAATGTATGTCTTTAAACAAATTACAAATATCTTTTATTAAAAAACAAGAAACTTCTGTGTGAGTAATTAAACATTTTTCAATTCAAGAAAATAATTTCTTTGTCGAATAAGAACGATTGGTCAAGAAAATATTTCATTAATTTAACATCCTTAAGTTATTATTCTTAGCATTTTTTTGAGTTAGTTTAAGAAAATACTGTCTTCTTGACTTTAGTATTTGATCTTCCTTTAATTGAAAATATTTTTGTAATCTAAATAAATATATTATTTAAATTCAAGTAAAACCGCAGTTTTCTTTTAACGGCTTCAAGTTTTTGGTTGAAATAAATATTACAATAAATATTATAAGTTTAAGTAAAAATTACTCAAGTATAGCAAATATACCAAGAAAATCAGTTTTCTTAAATTAAAAATTCTTTTTTTTCTGTGTATGTTTTATAAATATACTTACTTAATATATAGATAAACATCAGAGACCTAGATCAATTGAGAAAGTTAATTTTTAAAGATAGTTTTTGCATCTTGACCTGACCGGGGATCGAACCCGGGACCTCCGGTGTGACAGTGTGGCATCATGACCACTAGGCCACAGAGGGACAGAGGTCGTCGCTTATCTAGACCTTGAAAAATATCACAACTATTTGCCTTTGTCCTATACCTGTTTATGACTGATACACTTACAAATCTTTTTCGAAGATAATAAAATCGAAAACTGCAATCATAATATTGTACAAAAAGTCTGCATAAAGTTTGCAGATGCCTGGTTTAAAATGTGTATTAGTCTCATAGATAAATCGATTTTGGTTTCTGTTTTTTTTTTTAGGGGGATCAGTACCCAAAGGGTAAAAACGGGACCCTATAAATAAGACTCCGCTGTCCATCTGTCTTTCTGTCACCAGGTTGTATCACATGAACCGTGACAGCTAGACAGTCGAAATTTTTGCAAACGATGTATTTCTGTTGCTGCAATAACAAATACTAAAAGCAGAATAAAATAAATGTTCAAGTGGGGCTCCCATACAACACACATGATTTTTATAGATAATGGTACGGGACCCATCATGCGCGAATCTGACTCGCACTTGGCCGGTTATTTTAAAATTGAATGCGAAATCCTAAACCCACGCGTATAAAGAAAACGGGAATAGTTACAGGCAATAAATATACAATAGACAAATGTGAAAGGAACAGCAGCAAAGGGTCTGCCTCTGCGAACATTCTACGACCAGATTGCAGACGTTCTAAAAAAAGAAGAGGTTAATAGAAGGGGATGTATGAAGAGATTAATAAGTGTAGATAAAACGAAAGAGGTCTGCCAGGATCTTAGCAAGTAGAGGTCCATACTCACTGCCTACCACTGTGGGAAACAAGCGTGATATTATGTATAAATATACTTATGTGTAATAAATAGTTAAACAAATTAACCTTTCGTATGCCGTTGCATGGATCTACGCGAGAATGCATTGTTTAACTATTCATTTATTTAACTTTATTACAATACATGTAAATGGCGGACTTAAGGCCTGAGGCCTTTTCTACCAGTCAACCAACAGGTGATGCTGATTGTTTACCTATTGTGTCTGATATTCCGGCATACAAGGGGTTAATGTATTATATCCTTCTTTCCAGGACTAGAAGTATTCATCAACAAGATCGCGGGTCACCCGCTAGCGCAGAACGAGCGGTGCCTGCACATGTTCCTCCAGGACCAGACCATCGACAAGAACTACGTGCCTGGCAAGATACGGAACACATAATACACGCGGCCGACATTTAACAACACTTTTAAGACAATTCTCTTCATGTAAGTTGCACTATTCCGAGTATTCCAACTGGATGCTCAACGTTTACCTCGGATGTTGTCTATGGGTCAGCTTAGACTGAGACGCGACGCGACAAGACGTGGCGCGCTCTTTTGAAGAAAAATAGAACTTGTTTACTGCACAAAAAGGTAATTTGAGAGATGCAGCGCGGCGTTGTACATAACACTGAAATTTGTATCTTTTAGAGTAGTGAACAAGTTCTATTTTACTTCAATGCGCGCACCACGTCGCGTCGCGTCGCGTCTTAGTCTGAACTGACCCTAAGGAATACTAGGGGATGCGGGAAGGGTGTGGGTGAAGGTCCTAGTGCGTTCTAATACTCCACTTCCTTTCTGGCGTTGTCCTAAGGGCCCTAACAGACGAGTGACAGTATGCCAGCTTCAGTTCTCTCTGTCGCGCGACCGTCGATGACGGGTAACAACATAGTCAGAAAAGTATGATTATAATTAGTCTGTCTTTAAGATTATCCAAAAGAAATGAATCTATATATTTCACATTACAAAAAGGTTAAAATTCACAAAGATACGGACCAGCAAAGTTCCGAAGAGTGCGCGACGTCATCGCTAAATAAAAATTGCATGTAGCCGTGACGTCAAGCGAAATTTCAACACGCTGTATCTAAAAATCTAAAATACTTGTACAATATTTTTTTATAATGTAACCGATGGGGAAAAAGATTTTTCTAATTGTCATGCCTATTCGCGACAGCAGTGACAAACGGCGTCACGCGACAACGGTCCCGACACTGGTCGACCAGCGTCGCGGGCCGTCGCTGGCACGCTGACACTCGTCTGTCGGAGCCCTAATAGAACACAATCACGCGACCATCGCAAGTTCGCGCGAACAAGCGATCAAACCTTTTGATGTCGGATAGGTGTCCTATCCAAAATTTTAAACGCGCGATACAATCGCTCTAAGCCTTAAGTCTGCCATTTGTAAACAATTGGTAATTGCAGATCAATAATAAAAATAATAAATAATCAAATCAGTTTTAATAATGAAATAATCATACAGTCGCGCGATTGCCAATAGGAAACTTGTTCGAGCAATATGTTAGATCGCGCGTTCGTACTAGAAAAATTCGCGCGAACTAACGATAATCGCGTATTACGTTTTAGAACGTAGTCTCAGTCTCCGAGTTAAACGTTGCGCTTATATCGTTTTGTCGCACAATGCAAAGCAAAATGATACTTACAACGATGTAGAAAAGTCCAAAGTCCAGCAGAAATATCAACTGCTGGTTTACAACGGAATAATACAGCTTTGCATTGTGTTAGGAATAATTCCAGACGGGGAATAGTGTAGGTTTACACAGTAGCAACACTATCCAGTGGGGTAAATATTAACAAAACTCTTCAGATACAATTGGATTGTGATCTTCCGCCATTTTCATATAAAAATCAGCCCCTTTAAATCAGTAACCTAGTTAAAAATCTACCAATTTATGAAGTGCAAACTATAATGGATGTGACAGAACATCCAGCGCTAGTAAAATCGGTAGTATTGTCGGTACTAATTTAAGGAATGCAGATTATTTTTTGAATATGGCGGCTAGTGTTTGGCAAGCGAACTATTTACTTATTTCCTAATAAATATCTTGAAATATAAATCTGGATTGCTCCTAGCTATCTCATTCTAAAGCTCTTCTCACCGGATACTGTACTTTGATCAATGACGACTCTGAGGTGATCAGGAATTTATACGCACGATCCACACCAGTGTTTGTTTTGCTTCACCAGTGAGCTATTCACTTCATACAATATTGACATTACCTGTGAGTCGTGATGATCAAATTTGCTATTGTGTAGACGTAGTGAGCTTAGGGCGGTGTGAACTAAATGAGGGTAGTTTTATTTCCTTGTGTCACAGTTGAGAACGATTAAGCGGTCGCATGCGACCAGTACACGCCACTTCAACTATTGCATAATAAACCTTATTCTCACAGCTTAGAGTCTTATTTTGAATGGCTGCTGACGTTACTTACACTTTGCGCGTGGAGCGAGAGGCTTATAGACTTGTGACATCACATTCACTAGCATTCCAACCACGTATTTGCCCACGTGGAATTAAACACGACAAAATCTTGTTAATGGCATTGTATAACTTGTAAAGAACTACTATATAGAATTACAATATATCGAGCATGAGCGAGTTCATAGTTGACTCGCACTTGACCGATTTTTGGGTGCCTTTGACCACTGCCTTTTTTCAGGGCTGTCTCCGCCTATTCACAGTGGCAGTGTGGCTACAAACAATATATATTTCTATTATAATACTTGTGTTGAACCAGTAAGACCTCAGTCACTGTACATATCTGTCCCCATCGCTAATTTCAACTGGTGTGCTACAAGGAAGTAAACTACGCCCGAAAAAATTTAGTTATAGACAATGATGCCTTATGTAAGACCTAAAGCGGCATCTTAACGCCGCATTAGTGGCAAAATGCTTTAACCCCTTGTGATATAACATCTAAGCAGTTAACATTTAACTGTATACCATCAAACCGCCCGTAAGCTGTATTAAGTTAAATGAAAAAAAAAAAAAAACGTTAACTGCACACCAAGCCACAAGATACTGAAGTATATTCTAATGAAAAAACAGTTGCCGACATTATTTTTTTACATATCTTTATCACACTCCAATATATATATATATATCACATCACAAATTATAGAGAAATCCGCCATCTTAGATAACTCTAAAGAGGATTGTATTAAAATTTAAAAAGTGGTTTGATGCAAAGCATCACTGTTACACAATGCGACGATAAATTGTAGCAATTAATTGTGCAAATCGAACTGAGCAAAAAAGGAATCGGATGAGAGTTTGATTTTATTTGCCCGATTGACGGTTTTCAAAAATATGGGACACCGCACTGTTGTCATTGGACCATCAGTTGACAGGTTATTTTGCTCCGTCAAATGTATCCAATAACAGTTTATTGGACCTGACTTCATTGTACTTGCCATCTGGTGTCTCATATTTTTGAAAACCCTCCTGCACACTTCACTTGAATACTACGTGTTCAATGCAATTAACAGTGTCGCTTTGCTTCAAAGCCACAATTGTATAGTGATTTGATTACAGATTACACTGTAATTATCATTACACGCAGTAGCTAGTGCTCTCATTATTCTACATAAATAAAAAAATATTTTAAATATCCACCAACAGATTATAAAAATTATGCTACACACGCGGCTCAGCATTCCACAGAAAAAGAAAATATATTTTTAAAAAGTTTTGCTATTAAAAACTTTTCACACTTTCATTTTAAAAATGGAACTGTAGTCTGAAGCGTATTGAAATCTGTTTATTCATAAATTAGAACAAAATTCATAAGTGTAAGATAACGTTATTGTTTAAAATTAAGCAATATTATGTATTGGAATTGTTAAATTTGTTTACATGTATCGGCTTCTTATGGATTTCCTATTTATTTTTAATCGACGGCTAGAGAAGGGTGGTTTCCAATTCGTTCTGTATATTTGAATGCGTAATTTTACAGGATGTTCGTTTTTTGCGAAGATATGATAAAGATACACCCTGTATTTAAGTATTTTGCTCACAGCAATAGCAGTCGTCGGTTATTTTTTCGTAGGAATAATAATTATGTTATAAATATTATTAGTGTATGTTTAACATTTGGTTTTAACTATATTGTATACATTTACGTAATATATTTTGCCATGTATTCGGGCGAGCATTAAAATCTCATTATTTTAATTTGTAATTCATTTATAATTTCACTAATGAAATTAAATGTTTGTATTTATTGTGTATTACTGAAAATCTAGGAAATTCTAGAGGCGTTGCAAAGGATGTTGTGCGGTAGAACATGACCCAAATGTAGCTTCGGTCATCATTATAAAAACAACCTTCGTAGACCGATTGCTTAAATGAGTTTTCGTCTGCGGGGTACAGGGGCGAGGGGATATGGTGACGTAAGTGGCTGTGGGAGACGCGGGCGGCGGGCGTAAATAGCGTGATACGCGCGCGCACTTCCCTAAGTTCACTTACGGTCAGTTGAGACAGAGAGAAGCGCAGCAGAGAAGATTTTTTTCTAAAAATAAACTTTAGACTATTAGCATAAACTGCAAATCGCGAGTATGCAGTCTCGAGACCGCGGGAGCATTTTGTCATATTTAAACCTTTATACACTTTAGTCTAAGGTATAATACGGTCGTTTTATCAATTGATTTAGTAAATGGCTTGGGCATTTTTCCTCTCTGTCTGAACTGAGCTTAAGTCCCCTTTGGCTCAACTCACACCGGGACGAAAGCGAAGGGCAGCAGGCGACTCGGGAAGGGAAGGCGCGACTGCTCGCGGCCGTCTGGCGCATTGGAATAGCGCGTCACGGCGAGGTCACGGCAAGAAAGTCGTGTGTTCTTAATAATCGGCGACTTTAACATGGCTGAGAAGAAACGTTAAAGTACGCCAAACGATCGCGAAAGTTGTTTTACAACAAAAGAACTGATGCTACTAAGGTATGTTCTACTGTAGCAACATTCGTGTCTTTTGACGGAAAGAAATGGGATATATATATTAGTTATAACTAGTTCTAGTTAAGAGATTCCTTCATGTTTATACCGGGTGTTCGGAAAGTAACGAGTGTACATAAAACGTCTCATTACAAAACGCAGACTCACTTTGATACTTGTTTTAAACTTTAAACTATTTTCTACCCAAAACAACTGGGTACTAAGTCATTTTCTTGTAGTTTAGTGTCATAAAATACTATGCCGAAGTTACGCGACCGAACTTCGGCGAAATTAAACCTATTGCTGTTTGAATAACTAAGCCAACTTACGTCGCGTTACGCAATGTCGCGTCTATTCCTAACCTAAAAATATGATATGCCACTTCCTCATTCGCCTGTGTTGTTTTAGGTGGATAAAGTATAAAGTTTAATTCGAGAATAAAAGTAAGTCCGAATTTTGTAATAATAAAAAACATAAAGTGACCTGGCAAAATTAGTTTAGGCTGGTACTACACGTGTGTTGTCATATCATTTATATTCGTTGTTAGGAATTCACTAAAGCGATCAGAATATTGACTATTTTCTTTAAAAGCCGATGCTCAGGGATTCCTTCGAGATAATTTCATGTTAGTTGGTTATTTAAATACATAATGAAAAGTGGAAACAACCTTTGACAGACATGGTTTAATACATGGTTAGTCCATACTGAATACGAATATCTTAAGTTAAAGAAAAAACTGAATCGTATTTTTTTATGGGTTACTTTTAATATCATGAACAGATCGTGCTCTCTAATGAATGTGACCATATTGTCGCCTTTCTATAACACGTGAAAAGAACCCTTATACCCTATGAAATTCAATTCAAAATCCCGAACTGCGAACTTCTGTATAACAGAGTGATCAACGCAGATTCTTACTTCAATATTCGATGCGATTCCCAAAATGCGTGTTTTAAACCCTGTGAGAAACATAACATGATTATGTTTGGTGTACAAACAGACAAACATAAGTAGATGTTCTGGTTACGTCATGATATATCTGTGATTTACAATTATAGATAAACTGCTTTGAACTAAACCTTACGTGAGGGAAGAAGGGAAAGTGGGAAACCTTTGACAAATCACATTGATTTAGAAAGTAAGTTTAAACTATATTAAGGGATATCAACTCAAAATCACTATATTGTATAACATAGTTAAACACCCAAGACAATTTCCAACTTGCCTTAACCAAAAAGGCCATTTTTCCAACTTGCCTTAACTAGGGATCAAACCCAGATCTTCAAGAGTAGCGAAACAGCGTGTTACCCATTACGCCACGGAAATTGCTATAGGGGGACTATTATTTAATTATGACGTCTATTACTATAAACGCGTTAGTTGTATCCCCCCTCCCCCCCTCACTTCCTTACTCGTCCCTCAGGCTAGGTTTAACTAGCGCGATTTGTCTATGACAATATTGGCTAACTTTATTCTAAAAAAAAATACGCGTCTATGTATGTTAAAGTATAGTGATTGTTGTACCATTATTTAATCGAACTCACCAAAGAGCATAACCCCGTCCATGTTCTGTCGGCACTCGATGCTGTGGTGCTCGTGTATTCACTGCTTATTTGCATCAGTTCAGTTTAAATTTTAAAAGTTACAAAAACTCACGAGATCAACCATTTTAGTTTTGAATACATCATACACTCTAAGGGTACATAAGGATGATTATAATCAACCTTTCCATATAAGGGTAAGTTAGATGCATTTTCCAACCCCCAAAGCATGGCAGTGTAAACATCAGCAATGTTTTTATTGCGCGATGAACTAAAGCCATTTCACTCATTACATAAAGCGCCATAGTCGAATTAGTCGATAACGCTGTATAATTTTTTTTCAACCATCTAAAGCCATACCATAACAGTCTAAATATATAGGGACAAAGCATACTGATTGAGCTAGTCCTAAAGTAAGTTTGAAAAAGGCCATTTTCCAGCTTGCCCTGGTTAGGGATCGAACCCAGGACCTACGGATTGGAATATTACATATTGGATTTACCAGTGTTAGTTAGTTATTGGATTGGCGGACTAGCGTGTTGACCATTACGCCACGGAGGTCGTCAAAGTTTATACCAGAACTGTACCTCCTTAGGGCGTCATATACTAATCTTACTTGCATAATAATGTTGAATTTGTTTAACATAAATAAATTCAACTAATTTAGAACTTGTGATATCTCTATTATGAACTGATGCTATTAGGCAGTCTAAAATCAAGGCCTTCGATGTTTCTACGTGTAGCCCCGTCTGTGTTGTCTTTAGGTGATCAACCTGTGGATATTCGTTAACACCAGTGTAATAAATTGTATTATGTCGGTCATAATAGGGTAATAAATAAATTTGCTATCATGTAAACACTTGTTTTAATTATTTTCAATCAAAATTGAGGGTCAGATTTTAGTGTTAATAACATTTGCAATATTCATATTCTTTAGTATTTGTTATACATGAATATTTTGGGGTCTAGTGCTGTCCCCATTTGAAATGAAACGGTGATATTATTCAAAATTTGGTTTCATAAGAGCCCTAGAGGGCCCTTCAAACTATTTTATAGGTAACCTACTGATTACAGAGTGAGAACGTGAAGCTTTTCACATATGCGAAATACGGCCACTTTTGGATAATGTGCGAAGTCTCCATGAATGGGTTTTGGCGGGAGCGGTTTGGGATTTGTTGGAACTGAAACCCCACGCAAGACGCTCAAAGGACCGGGGTGAAGAGACCCGTGAATATAAAAAATAGCGGGTAAATACTAGTCCGTCGCGCGATACAAAATTTATCCGGGTTAATCGACGGTGCTATGCTCCGTAGCCTCATTTTGCATCCGTCATACATTTGTGCATGCTGTATGGTTTTCGGCAGAGTAGAATAAGACCACTCCAAGTCTTCCTGTTGGATGTCGTAGAAGGCGACTTAGGAAATACAAAATAAACAAATGAGACCTCTCCGTCCGGCCAGCGAGGAGAATTTAGGCCAAGTCTTCTGGCTGCTTTGGCCAAGTGTGGCTCTGGTAGTACAGAGAGGGTCGTGCTCCTGCAGTGGAGACAGAACGACCTGATGATGTTGATGAAACATTTGCAGGTGAAATAAAACAAGCAAGGTAGCAATAAACGTTTATTGTTCTTTATCCACCTGCAGCTTAGACTCCGTCTTGCTCCCGAGCACCTTCGCGGGCGCAGCCGGGATGGACGAGTCTTGTCGCCACAACTTCTGCCCGCGGATCTCGATCTCCGTATGCCATGATTCTTGTGTTTTCCTGTGAACCGACATTAAATTAGAATAAGAACTAGGTTGTATTTTCTGCCGTGTGGTTACCGGCAGAGTAGAATAGGACCACTCCAAATCCCGTGAATGTCGTAGTAGGCGAGAAAAATAAGTTGGAAGCATTCAAGATGTGGTCAGGTGCTGGCGAAGACTAGAGAAAATTAAAAGACTAGGTTTAACAAACAGCATAAATAAATGCATCTAGGTATATCTTTGAGATCGAATCTGAATCACTAGGTACCAGCTGAAAATCAGCGCTGTGGTGCCACCGCAGCACAAAGCTGCGCTGGCCGCCTTTTCGGCACTCTTAATAGATATAAGTCTAGTCTAATTCATAAGATCTTATCTGCCGAATAAAGATTTTTAACGGGGACGACGTCGTGGAAAGGAAAACAAGCTCTGGTGCTGGTGCACTTATACTGATTTAATGACAGAAAACAGAGACTACAAAATCATCTTTCCCGACATCAAATTTCGATTGGTTTTTTACGCGCAAATCGCAGCCTCCCGTCGGGCTTGCGCGGGGCCGACTGTCGAGGGGTATGCAGGCCGCGTCGACGACGCTTGGCCGGAGTGTGTGAGAGGGATAGCGACACGTACCGCGTCCTAGCAACAAGATTAACCGACCGGTCGCGCGGTGGTGTTCTAATACTTAGAAACCCTGCGTTACAGATTTTATTTCTTTCTTTATTTTATAGGATTATATTTTTTTTAAGTTGCATTTTTTTATTAAAGCACATTTTGAAAACAGGACAATCTATAAACTTATTTTTTTTAAATATTAATTTTCTGCTCTGGATACTCGTCCTTTAGAGCCCATCTTTATTTATGTGTTCTTTATTCCCAATCCTAACCCTAACTATACAATCAAAGGTTGGTATAGGTCCTTTGATTGCTTCAAGGACGAAGCAATACACGCGATTGATTCTATACGAATCCACTGGTTTTCATAGCCGATTGAGTCGCGGACGGCGCCCAAAGACGCCCACCGCAGTCCGCAAATAATTATCACTACAGCCGCACTTATGACTGTTCACTTTAAACATTTCACATATTGTCCATAAGAATGAGCATTTATAACACCAAACTACACCAATTTCATATTATAAAGTCCACTAGAATCAATGATCTGTGCTTCGGAGGGCACGTTAAGCCATCGGTCCCGGTCACTGTCTTTGATATTGGTCGTTACCTAAAACCATGTCAGAGGCCTTCAAGGCGGTTTAAAAAAAACTCTGACACTAGTGTTAGTCACTAACACATACGATAAGAAGAAGAAGACTAGGATCAATTTGCAAAACAATTTAAAGCAAGCTCCAACTGAACCCCTTTACTTCCCGCCAAAAACTCCCGCGTCAACAACAACAGTCACCTGCAGTTGTCAATGAGCGGCGCGGTGTTGGGGAAGATGTTGTGCAGCAGCATCAGGCACGGCAGCACCACCACCGACAGGAACTGAATCTGCTCGGCCGGCTGGTTGATGCTGCGCCGGCGGTCCATCATGCTCAGCGGAGTGTAGCCCATCTCGCGCTCGCGGTCGCCCTACACAAACATACGCGGTGAGTTTATTTATTATTTATTTTATTTAAAACTTAGTAGCGTTTGACCGCTTCTCACTTGGTGGAATGCGACGAAACGGTCAGAGATGGATCACGCATACTCAAGTAATACCTATTCACTCTTCTCTTGAAGACATCCAAATTTTATCTTTCGGGAAATAAGTGGGAGGGCAGAGCATTCCAGTCTCTAGCCGTACGTATAAGGAAAGAAGACGCAAAGCGTTTTGTACGAGTGGTTGGATCTTGTACTACATAGGTATGGAGCCCTGACCCATTCTTGGTTTACATTGGTTACATTGATTGATTGGTTGGTTACATTAATAGTTTACATTGGTTTTAGAAAAAAATGTACTTATACTAAATCATTCCTCTACCATAAATGTAATTGATTGCGAAAATGATTTTCGATCGAGACCACGTAGTTACGCCTGTCCAAAACTGCCGCGTGACCTCGATGAACTCCGGCCAACCTGCATTTTGAGTCGTGCGGCTCTAAGCAAACAGAGCCCAGGGAAACAGAGTAAGAATCAAAAGCCACTTTTACCATGATGGTACGTGAAAGATGAAAAAAAGGAATCAAAATAGTGATTTGTTGCTAGCCGCATCATCTTTTAAACGTTCCTTTACCGCCAATACCAGACACGATAGTAATACAATGGACGTGGACATTTATTAATGTCGTGTGGATCTTGACCGGTTAACATACATTGCATTTTCGCCCATGTTAGCTAAAATATGAGCTACCGAGCTATTAACTACTAACTGACCTGATTATAAAACTCTTCATACACGGATTCTGCGATCTTTTTCGAGATACCAAATGGCTTGCAGCACCCGGAGAGGTCACTGGTCGTCATGAGTATGCCCTGAAACCCAAGGTCACTTTTTTAACAAAAACCTTAATAGTAGCATGTAACTCGTAATTGGTTAACATTGACACGGAACCTAATAGTAAAATTTGTTTGTACTGACCTTTACTATCATCTGAATGATCAGGTCTACTTACCAGTAAACCTGTATACTAACACACTTATATAATATAAATCAACTCAAGTCTTCAGACGTTTCTAAAAGCTTCCTTAATCTAAATTACGTTTTGGTAGTTAGTTAGCAAGAAGGTTGGCTTGCTATAGGCGTATTTCTCGTATTTTCTTCGCGTGGTTTCCAGCAGAGTAAAACGGGCCACTCCAATCCTCCCGTGGAAGTCGTACAAGGCGACTTAGGAAATACAAGCTGAACAAAGCTTATTAACATCAATGAGACCTCTCCAACCCGTCTGGCCAGCGAGGAGAGTGTAGGCCAAATCCTCAGGCTGCTCTGGCCAAGTATGGCTCTAGTATTACAGAGAGGGTCGTGCTCCCACAGTGGAGACAAAAAGACCTGATGACGATGATGTCGTAACTTTTGATAACCTTGACCAGTGTCAAGGATCAAATCAGTGGCTGAACCTGTGTATGGTCTAGCCACTACTATGATCGGAGTATCACTAAGTATACCTTCAGCATCCTCCGATGAGAGTTGTCCGTCCAGTCGAAGCAATGGTCAGCAAGACAAAAAAAAACCTGATGATAAAGCATACCTTCAGCATCCTCCGATGAGAGTTGTCCGTCCAGTCGAAGCAATGGTCAGCAAGACAAAAAAAACCTGATGATAAAGCATACTTTCAGCATCCTCCGATGAGAATTGTCCGTCCAGTCGAAGCAATGGTCAGAAAGACAAAAAAACCTGATGATAAAGCATACCTTCAGCATCCTCCGATGAGAGTTGTCCGTCCAGTCGAAGCAATGGTCAGCTACCAGCGGCGTGAGCTGCGCCCGAACTTGAAAGTACATCGCGAGATCCGTACTCAAGATGTCGTACTTGATCTCTTCCATGATGCGCTCCCGGTCTGCCGAGGGGAGCTTGCCGAGGATGTTCTTATCCTGGAAACAAGACCATTTAAAGTCGTCATGATATGTATGAGCAAGCTATGGAGGGAATTGACATACAGAGCCGACTCCAAATAGGGATAAGGCGAGGAAGATGATGATATGTATGAGCAAGCGTACTTGCATAAAACCTCTACAGTAAGAAGTGGGTATACGAACTCCTTGTTTACAAGAAGAACTATGACAAGAGATTCGAATCATTCTTCTTTTGTTTTCTCTTGTTCTTTTTGGCAGTAATAAATTAGCATCGAACAACTCATGTTTTCTTCCGTAAATATCAATTAACATTTATATCACATCATCATCACTTAAGCCGCATAACCATGCGCTCCCGGTCTGCCGAGGGGAGCTTGCCGAGGATGTTTTTGTCCTGGAAACGAGACCATTTTAAAGTCTTCATAATTTCAGCCGCATAATTAGATCGAACCCGGTCGCTTTTTGACCGAGCGAGCGAATCGACTTTCAGCTTTTCTTTCGTATCTTCGAATTCAGAATGATCGGATGTCCAGTTTTCTTCTTTTTGTCCCATCGATAATTTTTAATTTCAGATAAAGAACCAACATAAATTTAAAAATATGAAATATATTTTTTAATACTAAAAAAAAAAACAACTTCACCTCCAAACTACGCAACCGACTTTGATTAAACTTCTATGGAACCAACCATATTAATAATTTAAAAATATCAAATATAATTTGTAAAACTAAAAACCGACTTCACCCCTATACTACGTAATCTTTTTTGAATGGGATCACCTGACAAGTATGCCCTTTCAACCAAAAAAATAATTTTCGAAATAGGTACAGGCGTCTTCGAATAATCGGTTAAAATACATAAAAAAGATTCCGGCGAATTGATAACGGCCTCTTTTTTGGAAGTCGGTTAATAAATGAAGATGAACTTGTTGATTTAATACACATTCGTGGACATCTACCTATGTACAGAAGTAAAAACAATTATACCTAAGTTAAATTGTATGTTCAAAAAGGCGCACAGTTAGGCGATTAACACACTGCACCGGGCACCGCTCTGCGTAGTGCGGGGCCGCCATACAAAAACGACGCGCATAGACGCGGTGTTAGTGTGTAGCATATGGAGTTACTTGCATACAGTGCGGCCCCGCACCACGCAACGGGGCGCGTTGCAGTGTGTTAATCGCCTTAAGTAACTCCCGCATAAAAACAAACTTACCTCAATAATTTTCTTGGCAAGAAAGTAGTGATGATGCTCCAGCAGCGAAGACTTGTACATCAGAGACAGCGGATGCTTGACCAGCATGAGGAAGTTGTTGTTGAAACCGGGGTGGTCCAAGTCGTGGCAGAGCCCCGCCAGCATCAGAGCGACGGTCTGGAATTGAAGATTACCAAAGTTCTGAAAAATATGGTCCGGCCAGGGCTTTGTCATTAAGTCTTGTAATTCAAAGACGAATCATTGATAAATAAATAAATATATAATGAGTTTGAGACTTGTGCTAAGGGTTGGCTAAGGGATACTAACTCAACGATACTATATTTTATATATATAACTAGATATAAACATCCAAGACCTAAGTCAAACCTTAAGAAAAAGATTATTTTCCCCCTTGACCTGACTGGGGATCGAACCCGGGACCTCCGGAATGGCAGCTTGGCATGGTGATCACTAGGCTACAAAGGTCGTCAAATATAGAAGACAATTATGATAAAAAGACAGATCAAAAAGAGTACAGGCCCTAAGACTAACCCTTGGGGCACACCAGTATTACAAGTAAGAAAATTGCAATTTTAGCACTCAGCTTTAAGTTTTGAAAACGATCAGCGAGATACCAGCGAAGATAAGATCAATGAGGTAGCGGCCCTAGGACTTATCCAAGGGTCACTATCTCGTTTATCACTGTAATTTCAGCACACCATATTCAAAAAAAATATTTTAATTTTAGAAAGCCTTCTGTACATTTACCTCATCAAAATCAAAGTATCCATTATTATTTGACAGAATCAGGTACATGGTGTGTGTGAAGCAGAAGGCATGCTCTGCGTTGTGGTAGGGATTGGGTCGGTAACATCTGAGTATGGTCAGCGCAAACTCTGCCAGCTGTCGCCGCTCGAAGTTCCGATCCGCGAAGGTCTCCATGTACATGTAGCAGATGAGACCAGGCATCTCCTCAGGGTTGCCCTCGCTTATGTGGTAGTCGAAGCTGGAAACATTGAAAAATTATAGCATATTTTTCATTTGAAATCAGTGAAACTATATGTAATTGAGCCATATAGACGCTATCCAAATGTTACAAAGTATCAGAAAGCTACATCCACAACAGACTAAAGGTAAGTACTCTTTGAAATGTGGTAAAGTAGGACTTTGATTGTGAAATTGGTCATCTGCTTAAAAGGATGGTGAAATCTGGTTAAAAGTTCATAAATAAAATAAATATATAGGGATAAATCACGCTGATTGAGCTAGTCCCAAAGTAAGTTTAAACTTTTGTTATAGGATACTAATACTAACATTAACATACATCGTTTGTTAGTAAGAATGTGGAAGGGACATACAAATCGAACCACAGTGGTTCGATTTATTACGGATGTCCCTTCCGAATTGTATAGATAAACACCGAAGTCCCAGGACAATTTGAAAAAGGCCGTTTTCCAACTTGACCTGGCTAGGGATCGAACCCGGATTGACGGACGAGCGTGTTGACCATTACGCCACGGAGTCCATCTATTCCATTCAATTCTTGAAATCAAGACTCCTATACCACCCCAACAATAATTCTATTAGCACTTGCTATAGAGTTGATAGTTGGCAGATTATCATTAGTAACTTGTAGTTATTATATTGTATAAACTAGACTCACGTGCTGAAATTAGCCGGTGGCAGCACAATGCCGTTGGTCTCCATTAACTCGTCCACGTCGTGCCGACACGGCTTTAGGTGCACTTTCACCAGCTCCGAGTAAGTCTTGTTCTTGTTCTCCTGGGCAGTTATAAAAGAAACAGTGAAATCAATGTCATCGACTGTAATTGCTTCACAAAAAATGTCATAGTGGACCTATTATTGAGCCTTGAGGCACACCGATATTCAGATTTTCCTGAAGCTGCTTGATTTCAAAAAAATTCTTAAAGCTGCTTAATTAAAAAAAAAAAATTGTGAGAAGTTTTGTGTAGATGTTCCTGGGTTCAATCGTGACACGCGTAGGATGAACCGGTGTGGCCTATGATACCAGTTTATCCTGTAGAAACTATTTTAGGCTGAAAAAGGTGGCAAACGTTAAAAAAGCATTTCTCGTGATTTTGTTAACTTCGCTTTGATATATTCCTGTAATGGTATTAAAACCAGTCATAAAAGTGAAAAATAAAACCGGGCACGAACGAATCTATAAAAAATCACTTTTGCTGTATGAAAGCCTCAGATAAATATTAATTTTATTCTGTTTTTAGTTTTTATTGTGATAGCGGCAACAGAACTACATCATCTGTAAATTTTTCAGCTGTTCAGCTATCACGGTTCACGAGATAAATCCTGGTGACAGAAAGACTCTGAATTTCTGAATCTTTGAATCAGATAGACGGACAGACGAACAGCGAAGTCGATAAAAGAGATAAAAAGAACGAAAACAACATACGTGGAATATCTCCTTCTGTTGCATGTTGTAGAAGTGCACAATCAGAGAGCAGTAGCTGATGAAGACCTTGAAGATCTCTTCGTCCTCCGTATTGAAGGTAGAGGCGTTGCATTTGTTGGTTAGTTGCACTACACCTACATCAGAAAATGCTTACAAGAACCACAGATCATACAGATCGGAATTTCCTAAGGTCCCGCGCAATATGCGTCCCCGTTCTCCATCCTGGTACCTCTTCCCCGTTCTCGCCTTATAGAGACTGCTGCAGGTGCAGTTTTGTAAACAATAAAACGACGCAACTCTATCGAGTTTGGGCTTATTTTATTTGTCTTAATAAGTACTTTGGCCTCACAATAAAAGCTTGTACAAAAAAATTGGTTGCCTGTAAAGTCGGTATACGGGCGAAAGTTTTACGTGACAACGACTTTTTATGTCTGTCTCTCTCGCTCTTAGGCGGGCTAACCATGCCCGAGTGGAAGGGACGCGTGCCTCTCACTCGCTCTCATTGTGAGCGCATAACGTGAGCGGAGCGTAACGCAGTTTCTTGAAGTGTCACCCGGCAAACCAATTTATAAGACGTTGTCACGTCAAAACTTATCTTATCTTATTCTTATACCTTTAAACGAGCAATTCTTGTATATTTATTTATTTATATATATTTATAAATTTCTGTGATCTCGAAAACGGCTCTAACGATTTCGCTGAAAATTGGTATATGGGGGTTTTCGGGGGTAAACAATCGATCTAGATTAGTCTTATGTTTGGGAAAATGCGTGTTTTCGAGTTTTTATTCGTTTTTGTTTCCACGCAGAATATGGTCGCTAATTTCGTCGCATCGGCCGCCATCCGCTTAGCTCAGCGGTTAAGGATGCTAACCGCTAGAAAGAGTGTTACGGGTTCGAATCCCACTCGGTGACTTACTTTTGTTTTTTTTATGATCAAGTTTATACTTATATAATTTTTTATTTTGTATTGTTTTTAGACAAGTTTAAAAAAATGTAGTTAATGTGATGTAACCAACCGGTCACCCAGGTACTTGCGTTCTATAATAGTAGCGTAGGCTCTATATACTTAGTAGGGTTAGCACGAATATTCGCGTCAGTATTTATATCGTATCGCCTATGTTTTGTCAGCAAAAATGAACAGCGCCTCTATCGTACGTAAATTGAACTTTTCACAAAGTATGTTTCCCAGTGGGATTTGAACCCACGACGTCCGGATCACTAGGCGTTCGCCTTTACCACTAGACCAGACGGGTAGTCAAAAAGTTGCATACAAAACGTACTTTTACGAAGACGATACGATACTTTAAAGCAAATATTCGTGGTAAGTGTAAGTAGAGCAATAACGGAATGAATCAGGATGGTCACTTACCGATAACACCATGCTTGCCAACAATGGGCGCGGCTAGACAGGCCCTCACCACGGTGCCAGTGGTCGGGTCGATCTCCTTGGCGAACCGCGGGTCTTTGTACGAGTCCCGGACATTCAGCCACTCGCCCGTCCGCGCCGACAGTCCCGCAGGGGTCTGCTCTAGGCTCAAACTGGAAAATACTCATTAGTCTTGAAAGTTGTAATTTACCTACGTGTCACAGAATTAATCTATATCTATACATATAATATAATAATATAATAAAACAGTAAAAAAAGTGTGTCTGTACATTAAATATATTTCCAAAAAAAAATATTGGGGGCGATGGAGACATAGTAATATGGTAAAAATTTAAAAAAAAATGTCTTTCTGTTTGTCTGTATGTCTTTTTGTACACGCTAATCTCCGGAAATACTAGACGGATTTGAATGAAACTTTTTTTGTTATATAGCTATTAAGCCTGGGCAACATATAGGGTATAAATGATTTTGGAAAATAGAACGCCTGATACAGAACCATAATGTTCCAGCTAAACTATAAGAGATATAAAAATGTCGCCTTAGTAAAAGTTGTTCAGCTTGATGAGCATTTTCCAGAGACATAAAGTCCACGCGAACGAAGTCGCGGGCTTCGGCTAGTATAATAATAATGTAATAAAATATGATTAATGTCTCTGGATGTAATCTCTCCCCTCGAGAGGAGGGGGGGGAGGGAGTACAGATATGGTAAATAGTAAACTATGTAGGGAGTTGGCATACTTTGCCGATTGCAATCGAGAAAATAGAACGGCACTTTTGTAATTTAAAAAATATAAATAGCCTTCTGGCGGCAAATGTGTAAATCCGCCACTGAAAATGATATGATCAAAAGCCTGGATGAACCTACTTGACTTTGATTTTCTTCCTGGGCATAGAGGTCTTCTCCGAGGCCCAGCCGTCGTCCCACATGTCTGCGATCATGTGCTCCCCGAGCTGCTCCTTGTCGATGATGAAGAAACTACTCCGCATCGCGCCCATGAAGGATTTCACCACTGCCTGAAAATGTCCTTGTTCCTATTGGTATTACGTGCCAAATTCCTGTTGTTTCTATTGGTATCACGTGGCAAATTTTTAAAACGCTTGTGTCTTTAGAGGACCGGTTTTTTGTATGGAATTATCATTCGTTTTGTGACTCCCGAGTTTTAAAAATGGCACTCCAGCGTGAGCACTTTTGCAAATTAAGTAATCAATCACAAGTATGGAATTTATATTAACCTCAGTGCTTCAGAAGTTACGGTAAGCATGATCAATGACAAGTGAGATTATTTAGTGACATTTTATTTTCTTAACAGTAATTTATGTTTGACCAAACCAAAAAAAATATGTTTGACCCAGGAAAATACCCAATTGGGCCAGATTACAATATGGACGCAGCACTCTATGGGTGGGTAGAAGAGCGGCTTCCTACCAGCATGTCAGTAAGCATGGTGTCGATCGACGCCAAGTCGCAGAAGTAGTTGTGCAGCAACGTCCTCAGCTCCGAGTTGAGATGGGAGGTCTTCTGCAGGGTGACCCGCGCCTGCGCCTGGTGGACGGCCGCGCCGGCCCAGCAGGCCACGCTGATCACAGTGTATAGAACTTCCTTGGAAATGAACGACAAAAGGGGTTAACATCGTGACTTTACAAGTCAAGGCGTGCGTTCGCCTTGTGATCCGGAGGTCGTGGGTTCTAATCCCACTGGGAAGCAGACTTTGTGAAAAGTTGTTCCCTGTTAGGATATTGCATGCTTGAATCATCTGATTATCCGAAAAGAACGATGTGTTCAGTGTTTCGGAAGGCCGTATTATCTGTGGGTCTGCAACGGCATCTAGCGTTTGCTCTCAAACCTATTCAAGATTGATTTTGCCCTTGGGTTTGGTTAAAACCAGTATCGTCAAATCACCTAGGTTAGGTAGCGGATCCCGGGGTCTGAAGCGTTACCGCTGAGGATGCAACCGGGAATATGTGAGGATGATGATGATCTTGATTGCTATCATCGCAGACACAAAACATTGTTGTTTGTCGGTCTCCAGGTAAACCCCATGACGTAGGTACGAGTCCTATACATCCTTCGCCTAAATCAATTAAAAAAAAATACGCCCGGCGGGCTGCTTGCGCAAATTATTCGTGGCGTGTGACTGTCGATTTCAAAAATGCGTCTGCATCTGTCAATTTCATGATACTTATACGTTTAAAAAACAAATACCCGACTACAGGAGCCATATATGTTTAACCAATGTACCTTTGTAAAATTTGCTAATCAATACCTTTTATTTTATACCTCACACGATCTAAAAACAAAAAAAAACTTTTTTTTATATATTCGTATACATTTTTTTTTATTCAAGTTGTAGCCAATTTCATCTGGACAATAAGGACGAATCAACTGACATATCATTTGTGAAAATTGGACAAGCGATTCGGATGCTACAGTGGAACAGACTGTACAGACATACCCAATTACCCCACATACATACATGACTGCTAAAACCATTAGTCTTCCTTTTGGCTTTGCCGTAGTTAGGTAAAAACAAGCTGGAAACCGTTGAGGACTATGGAAAAGGCTAAGTTTTAACATTCAACAGTATTTCATTAGCTACAGCGTTGAAAGAGAATTATTAGATACCTCATTATAAGGCTCGGCGTAAGTTCTGTACAGCTCCAACACGCCATAGCACTCTCCATCCGGCTTGACGACCGGCAGGCATATGGCCGTCTTCGCGTCGATCCACCGCAGCCCCTCGGCGAAGCGCCGGTCGCGTTGCACGTCCGCTATGAGCAGGAACTCCTTGGTCGCCGCCGCGTGGGCTGCTGCTATTTTGCCTTCAACTAAAATATGATTTTTAACACATTAGCTCGAAAAGTGCTTATAGTTTCGGACTTTATTTCTAATTTTCTTTAGCGAGATTTATTGTAACTTTAAGTGAATTGTACTTAAAAATGTCTTCGAGTTATAAAGTTTTTTTCCTCAATAATGTGTTGAAAAACGTTCATCACAAGTCTCGGCTCCATAGACAAACGCGCGGGCTTCGCCTGCTTGTTAGTCAACCCGCCTCGACTGTACTGAACAATTTACCACACTTGTATCATAAACTATTAATAAGTGTATTATAAATTATACAGGTATAGCGGCACGAAACTCTAGCGCTGAACGTTATTGCGCAGAAGTCAAAAATTAATGATCTACTTGACTCAGCACTAAACTTACGTGCCGTTACTTGTACTCTATCAACGCGATACTTTATATCAGTTTTGGTGCACCCAACGCGAACCAGATCTAAAGCGGCCTGCATCCAGCGCCTTCCAGCGACTTTGGTCAGGTCGTCAGACCACCTTGTACTGGGTGTCCTACGCTTCCCTTGCCAGTGGTCGCCATTCCAGAACCTTTTTGATTCATTGGCCATCGGTTTATCGCGCTATGTGTCCCGCCCACTGCCGTTTCAACAAGCTAATCCGCTGGGCTATATCCGTGACTTTAGTTCTCCTACGAATATCCTCATTTCTCATTCGATCACGTAGAGAAACACCCGAGCTTAACATAGCCCTCTCCCGAGCGCGTTGCACGACCTTGAGCCTTCTTCATCATCATCAGCTTTCAAAAACCCACAGCCTTCTTATGAGCATTCATATTCAAGCTAGGTACGTCACGTGCCAGACAGCTTGAAAAATCTTGACATAAGTATAGGCCACACGAAAAACAAAATAATAAGTCTAACCAATAGGAATATTGACTTCGTGGCGCTCCGGCGTCTTCGTATTGTGCGGCATCATGACTATCTCATTTTTGATCGGGTCCACTGTGTACACGAAAACACCTGCAATATTTATTTAGAGCATTACCTCGCGTCTGTAAATCGGTTAAGAAATAATTAGGGTTGCCAACCGTCCCGCTATACGAGAGACGTCGCGTTTCTGAGACTCAACGACACGTAGCGTTGAGTGCTATTTTTCATTGAGGGACTCAGCGAAACACAAAACGTGTAGTTTTCCAACCCACCGCTCGCGTAAAATGGTTTTTCCATACAAAAAACCGTTCGTTTAGCAACTCCGCGTTTGAAAAATCGCACCACAGGGTGTGTGCTGGACGCTAATTAATGGCACGGTACAGATGTGCTAATGGCTCATTTTCATTGGTCGATCGGTACGCGGGCTAACGGCCAATAAAAACCAAGTCGATATAGTGGTCGTAACGCCGACTACGGTTATACCCCACATGCTGTATATCGACTGTACTGTACATTACACTATCGACTAGTGAAAACGGCTTCCCGCATGCTTAACGGAGATCACTCGCATACTCCCTTACGGAGTAGACTGAACCTAGGGCTATACAATCTAAAAACCGCTGTTAAAATAATAAAAATAAAATAAAATAATGTTTTTCAGACCCTGTCTGTACTTTTTTTTTTGTAATATTAAACAACAATCCTGCATCCAGGCTGGATGCAGGCCGCTCTCGATCGGTCATTTTGGAAATCTTTGGGAGAGGCCTATGTCCAGCAGTGGACGTTATGCGGCTGAAATGATGATGATGATGATGAAACAATCCTGTTATACAATTTATATATCTTGTTTCCCCGCCATTTACCTCTGCACAATCAACATAAATACTTTACATCGATTTCATCAAACTACGTTAAATTACCTGAACTATTAGTGACAGTCTTCAACACCATAGCCGTCTCATAGAACAGCGAGTCCAAATCAACCGTATCTTCCAAGAACACATTAAACCTATTGATGTCCAGGTATCTCCCTTCCTTAGACTCATCAGGCCTGAGGCCCTTCCTCTCAATCTGCGCGTACGGCGCTATGACCCGCCGAGTAACTTTGTCCAACTTCTCTGAGGGCACAAGGAAGTGGGATTGAACCTTGGACATTCCTCCAGCTTTGTGGTCCGTAGTACTAACATTGAACGTGTCCTGTCTGCTTTTCACAGACTTAACGTTTCTTGACGTAGGTTCTAACATCTTAATGTTTTATTTCCTACTATTAATATTGCTTCGAAACTTGTTCGAGGCAAAGAGAATACTAAATATGCTCGGCAAATTATTTTTGTTGTGACACGTGAAAGTAAACAAAAATGACAATTGTCAATTCTTTATTTAAACACCTTGTAATTTTTTGCACTTTTGATCATGGATTCTACTCGACATTGAGCTTACTACGTAAAAAGTTTTAATTGACTACATGCACTTGCTTGTCTATGGAAAGAGGTACGATTTTTCTCTCGGGATACCATTACATGGAGAGACATAATACGAACATAAGTATAAGAGGTGGTCAGAAGTTTAAAACGGGTTACACACGTCTATATCAGCTAGGCCAATCAAGTTTCAATCTCAGTAGGAGTAGGGGCGGATCAAGAATTTGTGAGGCCCAATAATATCTGCTACATAGAATTCTATTCTTTTAGCCAGTATTACACAATGTGGTAAGGATGTCCCTTATATAAATTATACTATAGTGATCTAGTATAGCCCGTGGTTCGATTTACTACGAGATCACTATAGTATTATGATAATAAAATAACGGATCCTTTAAACTCAACCATGTCGTAAATCTTATACCTTTAAACGAGCAATTCTTGTATATTTATTTATATATTTCTGTGATCTCGAAAACGGCTCTAACGATTTCGCAGAAAATTGGTATATGGGGGTTTTCGGGGGTAAACAATCGATCTAGATTAGTCTTATGTTTGGGAAAACGCGTATTTTCGATGTTTGAGATGTAACCGAGCAAAGCTCGGTCGCCCAGGTACTTATATAATATTTGACCATTATTAATAAATGGAATCCAACGCCCCGTCCAGCGACGCCACCACCAGATTGGTCATTTGTGGAGCATGGAAAGCCCGACCTCGCGGACCTTGTCAATGTTATTTAACTTTTTTACGCGTAAAAAAATGCATAAAGTCAGCAAAAACTACTGCATTTATCAATGACAAATAAAGTTTATTATTATCTTTGATAATTCAGCTGTGTCGGTGCGGTTTTTCTTTTGGAAATTTTACACTCTTTTTTATTACTTATTTGCGCTGAAAGTTGCGTAAAAATTAGCAAGAAAAACGAAACTTTGATGGCTCATAACTTTTTAATGGCTTTTATTTTACTATTCTTTATCCATACCGACAACATTTATAATGAGACAAAACGATATCATGCTAAACTTTGGATGTACTATGTCAAAAAGTTGAGGAAATCCCCTCCGCAATTTGTTTAGAAAAGTATCGACTAGGTCAACCTTAAGGCCCAGGGCCTTTTGTACCAGTCAACCTACAGGTGATGCCGAAAAAAGCTACTTTTGGACGACACGGCACATCCTCATTTAATGTTTAAATTGTACCAAAGCAGACAGTAATCGTCGTCACTGTCGTTCGTGTAGCCCACAAACCTAGAACTTTTTTAACTGTGTAAAAGTTTTCACGCTTAAAATTAATGTCAGGCCCAAGTAAAAGGAACGGTATGGTACAGAGATAATTTTCTCAAATTCATAAGAAAACATACACAATTCATAAAAAATTACTGTACTTAAATTAATGAAACTGTCTCGGAAAATAAAATTCTTTGACTACTTTAAGCTATCAAGAATCAACGCGTAACAGCTATTTTAAATCATATTGAGAACAAGGTCAGTTGTTCGCGTTAAAGGGATACATCACAAACCTCATTTTCCGGGGTCTAGAGGCCACAGAAAAATTACCACTTTTGGCTAATGCGTGAAGAAAAGCTTCACGTTCTCACTTAGACTGTAAAAAGTAGTTCATAAAGTTTAAAGGGTTATCTAGGGCTTTATGAGACCAACATTTTAAATTATATCTCCGTTTTCTTTCAAATAATTTATTTCAAATGGGGACAGCACTGGATCCCGGAAAAGTCATGTATCCCCTTAATTCACGTATGTATATGTACATTTAGTGACATCTATTAGTTATTGAAACAATTTTCTTTTTAATTGCATATTTTTGAGTTCACAATAGCA
Source organism: Acrobasis consociella (assembly GCA_963555685.1). Taxonomy (NCBI): domain Eukaryota; kingdom Metazoa; phylum Arthropoda; class Insecta; order Lepidoptera; family Pyralidae; genus Acrobasis; species Acrobasis consociella. Next base: position 2,329,854 of record OY743112.1, read on the forward strand.
CATATTCACAGCACATATAAAATTAAATATATATACATATCCCAATCCTAAAATGATCTAGCTACATAACTTATTTATTTTAAGTATAAAATAATTAACAAAATTATTATTTACTACAGAACATTATTTACAAGTGTATACACTGATTCTGTATTATTTTTCATTTGTGACATGTCAAAAATGTGTCATGAAAAATTTCTTACAAACTAAAATCTAGTTAATTAGTTCCTAGAACACAAGCTTTTGCCTAATCTGGGAACTCGGTAATTATTAGAGATCGGAATTACGGGTGCTATTGCTATCAAAGTATGGATGTGACTAAAATTTCCAGGATTTCTCGAGAATCAGTACCTTAGTAATGGATGTAAATACCTTACTACAAGTAGCAGCACGAAACTCTAAGTCTAGCGCTAACCTTGCTTGTGCAGAAGTCAAAAAGTAATACTGCACCCGTGCGCAGTATCCCCTCCACACTTCACTCAGCGCTAAACTTACGTGCCGCGATTTATAAGATTTCTAATAAAACTTATTCTTCTGTTGCAATAAACACAATCTTCCCTATAAATGAATTATGTTATGGACTTTTAGTCATATTCATACTTTTGATAGCAATACAATTTGAACTGTGTTTTATGATTTATAAGCGGAGCATTGAGGTAGTTCTCTACTCTCATCATGTCAGGGTCAAGCATTTTTTTAAGCAACAGCTAAAATCCGGCTGAAGTGCTATTTAATGAGCTAAATCATTGCTTCAAAAAGCTAATTTCATTTCATTGGTTATTTAAAATTTAAACATTTCAATTTCTTGCAAAGTATGAGTACATACAGTTAATCCATTCAAATGGTTTGCAGTCTGCCGGCACGCCACAAAGGTTGCGGTTTTGAAAGAACTGCTTGCTTTGTTGCGCGCCGACAGTCTGCAAACCATTAGAACTAAACTAACGAACATATTACATGCTTCTTTATTGTTAGAAATATTGCCTTCTATTACCTTACAATAAGTTGAAAGTACGTTTCACATTTTTAAATACGCTATTTTCCAACAAGTCAAATCAGATACTTTTTTCTAAATGTCAAAACTAACAGTGTCTATGGGATTTTGTATGAAATACAGGCAGATGACGTCACAGTTTTTTGGAGTCAAATAGCGTTTTTATTATCAGTTTTTCTGCAATAATAAATTTAAAATCACGTTAAAATGGATATTTTTAAAGACAAGTGACATTTTTTTGCGACCATTTATTTTGTTATCAGTACAAAATAATTTATTCTTGGCTTAGGAAAATACCCAATTGTGTCTTGCATATTTCTGTTTATACATAGGTCAAACAAATTCCAACAACTTAAAACTACATAAAAATCATTGTTGTGAAAAAAAATACACAGAAGTTTTATGGAAGATTCAGTTCAAACTAGTTCCAAATCTAAGGACACTTTTATATTTTTTTATCTTCTGTTTTTATTTGTGATTAGCGGTGTTTCACTTTAAGCAAATAGGCTATTTTACTGTATATGTTCTTGATTAATATATTTTATGTAAAACCAAAAATACCGAAAAGAAATATGTTTTTGAAAACAGCAAGAAAATTGGTTGATTAATGTTGTAGTAATTAACATTTCAAATATTAGATTGGAAGCATGGTGGGGACATCCCACTGTCTCTTTTGTACGCGCGAGACCTAACAGCGTGACGTCAAAAGTGTTGTACATGCATCCTTTTTTTGTTACTTAACAGTTTCCCTTCCAACAGATTTTAAAAGCTTACTTATTTTACTTAAACTTACTTATTTTTGGGCAGATTAAAAAAAACATATTTTTTTTCCATTTCGGATTGTTACTTATTGATATAAATAATAAAAATAATTGAGTAAAATACCATATTTGTTGATGATTTGTGGCTTTTTGAGTAGGTCCTCAAGCGAAAGCCTCTACTCACGACTTGTATACCTCTATATTTTACATGTTTTTGTAATGTCAATTTGTTTTAAATTTAAACCCTGAGAGCTGCCAAGCATGTACAAAAATAAAGTCCTTGCCTTAACTAAAAAATCACGGCCAAGTTATAGGTTTTTTCACTTTTTTTGTAGGTGGACTGTCTGTGGCTAGGATTGCCTGAAACAGAAAAGATAAATAATAAATAAATATAAAGGGACAAATTACACTGATTGAGCTAGCCCCAAAGTAAGTTGGGGACTTGAGTTATGGGATACCAACTCAATGGTACTATAGAATATTAAACATCTAAGACCTAGGAGAATTTGAAAAGTAAATTTTCCAACTTGCCCTGACCCTGGATCGAACTCTGAACCTCCTAGTAGAGGATGAAAACGTAAACGAAAAATTCAAACTAAGCAAAATTTTTATGGTCACAGAATATACAATGTGGAAGGGGCATACCCATTATAAATTGAACCAGGGCCTGAACAAGATCATCCTATCCTACTATCCTACTAATCCTACTTCCTACTATCCTACTATCCTACTATCCTACTATCCTACTTCCTATCCTACTATTATAATATTATAAATGTGAAAGTGAGTTTGTATATTTGTTTGTTTGTTTGTTACCTCTTCACGCTAAAACTACTGAACCGATTTGGATGAAATTTGGTATGGATATAGTTTGAGACTCGGGGAAGGACATAGGGTACTCTTCATCCCGAAATTCCCACGGGGAGCGAAGCCCGCGGGTACAGCTAGTAATATTATAAATGCGAAAGTGAGTTTGTATATTTGTTTGTTACCTCTTCACGCTTAAACTACGTAACCGATTTGGATAAAATTTGGTATGGATATTGTTTGAGACTCGGGAAAGGACATAGGGTACTCTTTATCCTGAAATTCCTATGGGGAGCGAAGCCCGCGGGTACACCTAGTTGTGGTATAAAGATATTAAAATAACAGACAAGATACAAAAAAAAAATTGCCATGTATATGCATCATACAAATTGCCTGGGCGGTGCAAATGGTTTTTTTTAAATTTAATTAACATAGTGGTCTGGTGTAGAGGAAGAGGAAGGCCGAGAAAGACGTGGGAAGAATGCGTAAGATCGGATATGGGGAAATGGGGGGTCAGTACAGAGATGGCAAAGGATAGATGGTTATGGAGGGAGTTGACATACAGAGCCTACCCCAAATAAGGAAAACGCGAGGAATAAGAAGAAGAAGAAGTGGTCTGGTGTAGCCTGTGGTTCAATTTTTACAGATATGTCCTTACCACATTGTATACAGAAGAGATCTTCAACTTTGATGAGTCTATCTATTCAAAACTTAAGATACAACAAAACAAACAAGCAATCCTTTAGTAAAGCAGTAGCACTATCTCAATATACCTATTTATCTTTTGCATTCTGTCCGAGAATTGCAATGAGAAAAATATTTAATACTCACTGATTCAACTGGTAATTTCCTTTTACTGATGTCAATAGTGCCATTACTCGACGAAAACTTTGCTTCTAATCTTATCTTTTTTGGTTGTCCTGACATCACATCAGGTGGAGGTTTTAACCTCTCATTTGGCCATGGATAGGATAATTTTCTACTTTGATCATTAAAGTGAGTATTACAATTCGGTTTGGCCTCAGGACTTGTTTGTCTAGTTTTGTTCAGCACTTTACCTCTGCCCGAATCGCGGTATTTTCTTTGGCCGTAGGGCACACAATAATTATGAAATATTTCCAGTAATTCGTCTCTGCGAAGATTCTCCATATTAGGCATTCGTAAGTGTCGCTGTAATTGAACGTTTAACAAATATTAAACAGTATATAAATGGACAAAATACGGGATAAATACAAATAAACAAGACCACTACTAACCTCCTGAATAATGAAGATGAGAATGAGAATACTAAATATGCTCGGCAAATTATTTTTGTTGTGACACGTGAAAGTAAACAAAAATGACAATTGTCAATTCTTTATTTAAACACCTTGTAATTTTTTGCACTTTTGATCATGGATTCTACTCGACATTGAGCTTACTACGTAAAAAGTTTTAATTGACTACATGCACTTGCTTGTCTATGGAAAGAGGTACGATTTTTCTCTCGGGATACCATTACATGGAGAGACATAATACGAACATAAGTATAAGAGGTGGTCAGAAGTTTAAAACGGGTTACACACGTCTATATCAGCTAGGCCAATCAAGTTTCAATCTCAGTAGGAGTAGGGGCGGATCAAGAATTTGTGAGGCCCAATAATATCTGCTACATAGAATTCTATTCTTTTAGCCAGTATTACACAATGTGGTAAGGATGTCCCTTATATAAATTATACTATAGTGATCTAGTATAGCCCGTGGTTCGATTTACTACGAGATCACTATAGTATTATGATAATAAAATAACGGATCCTTTAAACTCAACCATGTCGTAAATCTTATACCTTTAAACGAGCAATTCTTGTATATTTATTTATATATTTCTGTGATCTCGAAAACGGCTCTAACGATTTCGCAGAAAATTGGTATATGGGGGTTTTCGGGGGTAAACAATCGATCTAGATTAGTCTTATGTTTGGGAAAACGCGTATTTTCGATGTTTGAGATGTAACCGAGCAAAGCTCGGTCGCCCAGGTACTTATATAATATTTGACCATTATTAATAAATGGAATCCAACGCCCCGTCCAGCGACGCCACCACCAGATTGGTCATTTGTGGAGCATGGAAAGCCCGACCTCGCGGACCTTGTCAATGTTATTTAACTTTTTTACGCGTAAAAAAATGCATAAAGTCAGCAAAAACTACTGCATTTATCAATGACAAATAAAGTTTATTATTATCTTTGATAATTCAGCTGTGTCGGTGCGGTTTTTCTTTTGGAAATTTTACACTCTTTTTTATTACTTATTTGCGCTGAAAGTTGCGTAAAAATTAGCAAGAAAAACGAAACTTTGATGGCTCATAACTTTTTAATGGCTTTTATTTTACTATTCTTTATCCATACCGACAACATTTATAATGAGACAAAACGATATCATGCTAAACTTTGGATGTACTATGTCAAAAAGTTGAGGAAATCCCCTCCGCAATTTGTTTAGAAAAGTATCGACTAGGTCAACCTTAAGGCCCAGGGCCTTTTGTACCAGTCAACCTACAGGTGATGCCGAAAAAAGCTACTTTTGGACGACACGGCACATCCTCATTTAATGTTTAAATTGTACCAAAGCAGACAGTAATCGTCGTCACTGTCGTTCGTGTAGCCCACAAACCTAGAACTTTTTTAACTGTGTAAAAGTTTTCACGCTTAAAATTAATGTCAGGCCCAAGTAAAAGGAACGGTACGGTACAGAGATAATTTTCTCAAATTCATAAGAAAACATACACAATTCATAAAAAATTACTGTACTTAAATTAATGAAACTGTCTCGGAAAATAAAATTCTTTGACTACTTTAAGCTATCAAGAATCAACGCGTAACAGCTATTTTAAATCATATTGAGAACAAGGTCAGTTGTTCGCGTTAAAGGGATACATCACAAACCTCATTTTCCGGGGTCTAGAGGCCACAGAAAAATTACCACTTTTGGCTAATGCGTGAAGAAAAGCTTCACGTTCTCACTTAGACTGTAAAAAGTAGTTCATAAAGTTTGAAGGGTTATCTAGGGCTTTATGAGACCAACATTTTAAATTATATCTCCGTTTTCTTTCAAATAATTTATTTCAAATGGGGACAGCACTGGATCCCGGAAAAGTCATGTATCCCCTTAATTCACGTATGTATATGTACATTTAGTGACATCTATTAGTTATTGAAACAATTTTCTTTTTAATTGCATATTTTTGAGTTCACAATAGCACATATTCACAGCACATATAAAATTAAATATATATACATATCCCAATCCTAAAATGATCTAGCTACATAACTTATTTATTTTAAGTATAAAATAATTAACAAAATTATTATTTACTACAGAACATTATTTACAAGTGTATACACTGATTCTGTATTATTTTTCATTTGTGACATGTCAAAAATGTGTCATGAAAAATTTCTTACAAACTAAAATCTAGTTAATTAGTTCCTAGAACACAAGCTTTTGCCTAATCTGGGAACTCGGTAATTATTAGAGATCGGAATTACGGGTGCTATTGCTATCAAAGTATGGATGTGACTAAAATTTCCAGGATTTCTCGAGAATCAGTACCTTAGTAATGGATGTAAATACCTTACTACAAGTAGCAGCACGAAACTCTAAGTCTAGCGCTAACCTTGCTTGTGCAGAAGTCAAAAAGTAATACTGCACCCGTGCGCAGTATCCCCTCCACACTTCACTCAGCGCTAAACTTACGTGCCGCGATTTATAAGATTTCTAATAAAACTTATTCTTCTGTTGCAATAAACACAATCTTCCCTATAAATGAATTATGTTATGGACTTTTAGTCATATTCATACTTTTGATAGCAATACAATTTGAACTGTGTTTTATGATTTATAAGCGGAGCATTGAGGTAGTTCTCTACTCTCATCATGTCAGGGTCAAGCATTTTTTTAAGCAACAGCTAAAATCCGGCTGAAGTGCTATTTAATGAGCTAAATCATTGCTTCAAAAAGCTAATTTCATTTCATTGGTTATTTAAAATTTAAACATTTCAATTTCTTGCAAAGTATGAGTACATACAGTTAATCCATTCAAATGGTTTGCAGTCTGCCGGCACGCCACAAAGGTTGCGGTTTTGAAAGAACTGCTTGCTTTGTTGCGCGCCGACAGTCTGCAAACCATTAGAACTAAACTAACGAACATATTACATGCTTCTTTATTGTTAGAAATATTGCCTTCTATTACCTTACAATAAGTTGAAAGTACGTTTCACATTTTTAAATACGCTATTTTCCAACAAGTCAAATCAGATACTTTTTTCTAAATGTCAAAACTAACAGTGTCTATGGGATTTTGTATGAAATACAGGCAGATGACGTCACAGTTTTTTGGAGTCAAATAGCGTTTTTATTATCAGTTTTTCTGCAATAATAAATTTAAAATCACGTTAAAATGGATATTTTTAAAGACAAGTGACATTTTTTTGCGACCATTTATTTTGTTATCAGTACAAAATAATTTATTCTTGGCTTAGGAAAATACCCAATTGTGTCTTGCATATTTCTGTTTATACATAGGTCAAACAAATTCCAACAACTTAAAACTACATAAAAATCATTGTTGTGAAAAAAAATACACAGAAGTTTTATGGAAGATTCAGTTCAAACTAGTTCCAAATCTAAGGACACTTTTATATTTTTTTATCTTCTGTTTTTATTTGTGATTAGCGGTGTTTCACTTTAAGCAAATAGGCTATTTTACTGTATATGTTCTTGATTAATATATTTTATGTAAAACCAAAAATACCGAAAAGAAATATGTTTTTGAAAACAGCAAGAAAATTGGTTGATTAATGTTGTAGTAATTAACATTTCAAATATTAGATTGGAAGCATGGTGGGGACATCCCACTGTCTCTTTTGTACGCGCGAGACCTAACAGCGTGACGTCAAAAGTGTTGTACATGCATCCTTTTTTTGTTACTTAACAGTTTCCCTTCCAACAGATTTTAAAAGCTTACTTATTTTACTTAAACTTACTTATTTTTGGGCAGATTAAAAAAAACATATTTTTTTTCCATTTCGGATTGTTACTTATTGATATAAATAATAAAAATAATTGAGTAAAATACCATATTTGTTGATGATTTGTGGCTTTTTGAGTAGGTCCTCAAGCGAAAGCCTCTACTCACGACTTGTATACCTCTATATTTTACATGTTTTTGTAATGTCAATTTGTTTTAAATTTAAACCCTGAGAGCTGCCAAGCATGTACAAAAATAAAGTCCTTGCCTTAACTAAAAAATCACGGCCAAGTTATAGGTTTTTTCACTTTTTTTGTAGGTGGACTGTCTGTGGCTAGGATTGCCTGAAACAGAAAAGATAAATAATAAATAAATATAAAGGGACAAATTACACTGATTGAGCTAGCCCCAAAGTAAGTTGGGGACTTGAGTTATGGGATACCAACTCAATGGTACTATAGAATATTAAACATCTAAGACCTAGGAGAATTTGAAAAGTAAATTTTCCAACTTGCCCTGACCCTGGATCGAACTCTGAACCTCCTAGTAGAGGATGAAAACGTAAACGAAAAATTCAAACTAAGCAAAATTTTTATGGTCACAGAATATACAATGTGGAAGGGGCATACCCATTATAAATTGAACCAGGGCCTGAACAAGATCATCCTATCCTACTATCCTACTAATCCTACTTCCTACTATCCTACTATCCTACTATCCTACTTCCTATCCTACTATTATAATATTATAAATGTGAAAGTGAGTTTGTATATTTGTTTGTTTGTTTGTTTATTTTGTTACCTCTTCACGCTAAAACTACTGAACCGATTTGGATGAAATTTGGTATGGATATAGTTTGAGACTCGGGGAAGGACATAGGGTACTCTTCATCCCGAAATTCCCACGGGGAGCGAAGCCCGCGGGTACAGCTAGTAATATTATAAATGCGAAAGTGAGTTTGTATATTTGTTTGTTACCTCTTCACGCTTAAACTACGTAACCGATTTGGATAAAATTTGGTATGGATATTGTTTGAGACTCGGGAAAGGACATAGGGTACTCTTTATCCTGAAATTCCTATGGGGAGCGAAGCCCGCGGGTACACCTAGTTGTGGTATAAAGATATTAAAATAACAGACAAGATACAAAAAAAAAATTGCCATGTATATGCATCATACAAATTGCCTGGGCGGTGCAAATGGTTTTTTTTAAATTTAATTAACATAGTGGTCTGGTGTAGAGGAAGAGGAAGGCCGAGAAAGACGTGGGAAGAATGCGTAAGATCGGATATGGGGAAATGGGGGGTCAGTACAGAGATGGCAAAGGATAGATGGTTATGGAGGGAGTTGACATACAGAGCCTACCCCAAATAAGGAAAACGCGAGGAATAAGAAGAAGAAGAAGTGGTCTGGTGTAGCCTGTGGTTCAATTTTTACAGATATGTCCTTACCACATTGTATACAGAAGAGATCTTCAACTTTGATGAGTCTATCTATTCAAAACTTAAGATACAACAAAACAAACAAGCAATCCTTTAGTAAAGCAGTAGCACTATCTCAATATACCTATTTATCTTTTGCATTCTGTCCGAGAATTGCAATGAGAAAAATATTTAATACTCACTGATTCAACTGGTAATTTCCTTTTACTGATGTCAATAGTGCCATTACTCGACGAAAACTTTGCTTCTAATCTTATCTTTTTTGGTTGTCCTGACATCACATCAGGTGGAGGTTTTAACCTCTCATTTGGCCATGGATAGGATAATTTTCTACTTTGATCATTAAAGTGAGTATTACAATTCGGTTTGGCCTCAGGACTTGTTTGTCTAGTTTTGTTCAGCACTTTACCTCTGCCCGAATCGCGGTATTTTCTTTGGCCGTAGGGCACACAATAATTATGAAATATTTCCAGTAATTCGTCTCTGCGAAGATTCTCCATATTAGGCATTCGTAAGTGTCGCTGTAATTGAACGTTTAACAAATATTAAACAGTATATAAATGGACAAAATACGGGATAAATACAAATAAACAAGACCACTACTAACCTCCTGAATAATGAGTATTAACTGCTCGTTGCTTAGAAGTTCTGGATGTAATAACATTTCACAAGGTAAAGCCATTACGGCTTGTGCCATTAGAACATCACAAATGTTAATTAATCAGAATTATTAAAGAAATTGGTAAAAATAAATAATACTTTAAACCGCCATCGCCATCTGTGCAAATTGTCATTGTCAATGTCAATTGTCAAGTCAATGTCAAAGTCAACTTGACTTTATCAAAACGTTTACGAATCTACATATGAAAGGAATTTACGAGATTCAATCAACACTCTTTGAAATTCATTGATGTATATAAAGGCAATAACCAAACAAAATTCTTTTATTATTTAGTGTACCATTTGTACCCTTAATTTACCCATTTAAATATTTATCATTAGTTTATTTATTTAGAAAGTATTTAAATATGGAAATGATTTAGTGGCTTCATAAACTACGTTAAAATCTTTCAAAAACGATAAAAAAAAGTAGTTGGTTATGATTTCTGTCATCGTTCGGTGCTGTCATTTGTGTGCTTCGATTGTTTGCTTTTACTGTTTCCTAACGTTTTATTTTGGACTGTTGTAATTTATTTAAAATAAAATTAGGTTTCCTTTCCATTGTAAACAACTTAATTTACTCATTATCTGCCAGTGCTTTCGCGTTAGCATTTATTTGTGGTTTATTAAATTTGTTGTTTTCTTTCAAATAAAATCAATTTGTGTGAATACCTTCATGTTTCTGAATAATAGATGCAGAATAGTAGTGAATTAGTGTTTTACAACAATCCGCAAATGCCCATAGCCGTTATAATTTCGATGACAAATTTCGGGTCGCGGTTAGGAGTGTGGGACTATGTTGTTCCTTGGTGCCTTAGCGTTCGGTATGATCACTGGTCTGCAGAATGTGACGACGGACTTGCCGACGAGTGTCAGTGACGTGACGGAGGTGGTTTCGACGACCGAGATGGGTTTGCAGGAGACAACGAAGCTGGCGAGCGCTCAAGCTTCGGATTTTGTGAATGTGACAGTGCAGGAGCGACCTTCCATGTGGGATTTGTACCTGAACCACTGCCCGAAGTGGCGGCCGATAAACCACGTGTTTTTCCAAGTGGCAAATATTTTTTTTCTGCTGTCATTCCTGGCGCCCCACACGTCTAGTGGTCTGATATGGCTTCGGGTGGCGCTGGTGCTAGGGTGTGCGTTCTTGGGGCTGTGGGCGTGGAGCATAGAGTGCTACCTGGACGCCGTGTTGTGGAACAGTGCATTTGTAGTGATAAACTTTGTGTATTTCTCAGTGCAGTTCTACTTGATGAGACCTATAAAGTTTCACAAGGATATTGAGGAGGTAAGTCCTGTTACTTCTTTTTTTCTACTCCTACACTATTCTATTGTCGCAAGGGGGTTGTCAGGTTCAGTCTAAGAACAGTTTCAGTTTTAAGAATCTCCATTTTTAAACTTCCTCTGAGTCTTCCCCTGAATAAATGTAGTTTTTATTTATAAATAATCTCTTGTACAAATTAAAGTAAAATAATTATTTCACAATGACTATAAGGTATGGTTACATTCATTACTTTTTTGCTGCAAGGCAAAGACCCTTCTTTCTTATTGCACAGTCTTCATATTTAAAGAAAAGGCCAGAAACCAATGGATCTCAGCTCTGAAGTAACTCAGCTGAGGATTCAGCAGGTAACATACTAAGGTGATTAATCGAATTATAAATAAGGTGAAAAGAAGAAGTTATACAGACTTGTGCATGTTTAACTCCTTTCTCTTCTACTACTTCTTACCCAAAGTTAGCCTGTAACTCTAATATTCATAAAAACTAACAAACATATATACTAAACCTATTTTAGTTAAAACATGTCATGTCCCTTTCCCTCTTTTCAATATTTGACATTGAAAGAACTATACAAAATAAATAGGTAACAAAATTGGTGTACAAAATTGTTAATTTTTATTATAAATATGGGGGTAAGAGATTGCCATAATTATAAGCTGCCTATTGTACACCTACCTCCTTATTCATAAAAAAATACAAATGTTTGTTAAAAATATATTTTGTCTTATTCTTCTTATGTCAAATATTGAAAAGGGAGAAAGGCAAAACATGTTTTAACTAAAATAGGTTTAGAAAACATTTACTTATTTTTATGAGGGCTAGTTTACATATTTTAAATTAATTTTAAGTGTTTTGCAATAAAGTATTTTTACTTGCTACTTCATCATCATCAGTTAATTTAAGAACTAGGTTCTTGTCTTAACTATTGTTATTGAAATAGCTATTCTCTTTTATTTTTCTTCCCTTGTAGGTATACACAGCATTTAAAAGATTCTTCTCTTCCTGTACAGATCATATACATAAGGCCCAACACAGATGACAGACTAGACCATGCCGCACTTTTTAGTCTGTGAAAATAGAACCTATGGAATCACATGCAGTAACGCACACGACGCGCACCGCACTTTTTAGACTATCACAGACTAAAAAGCGCGGCGCGGTCTAGTCTGTCGTCTGCGTTGGGCCTAAGTCTTCCTGTGTTGATTAAGAACTGAGTTCGTAAGATAAAGACAAACTTATATTTTACAAAGATAATATTTTTATTATTTTATTTTGTTCACTTTAATTCCCACTGACACATCAAGAGTAATTGACAATTTATCAATTGAATCAGCTTACATAAGCTTATCAGCATCATTACATCATATTGTTCATTGAATTTGCACACAATCAGTCACTGGGGAAGTATTGATTTCATTGTTGAATGTGGGATGTATATTGCAATTTTAGTTAATAGTTATACAGACTAATATTCGTTTTTTTTCTCTTGAAAAAGAAAGAGAGTATGAAAAAAGAAAATAATTTCATATTCCCTACCAATGTTATTATGGGCTAAACCTTTCTAAGGTATGTAAGAAGAGGCCTTTAGTCCAGCTGTTAACTAATACAGGCTGTAAAAAGAGATAAATGTATTTATTTTACTATCTAAAATACTCCCAAGTATAAAAAATATATAAGGTCTAACTAATTTTATGAACATATGTGTTTAAATTGTTTTAATAAGTTGCCCCAGTTAATTTGAATAAACTAATTTAATTAAAATTATTTTTCTTATTTCGCCTTATGTTTCTTGGGGAAAGTTGTTCAGTATCATAGTTCACCCTTATTCACCCTTAAAATAGTTTCAGTGTGTTTTGTTAGACCTTATATAATTTGGTTTTTTATCTCAAATTCACTTTTGGTAATTCTTACATCTTTCACACTTCACACAGAAGCAGCAGTTTGGCTCCTGCCCAGCCTAAAATGTTTTAACATGATGTAATCTTAGAACAGGTTTTAAATCTACTCAAATAATGAATTCTGCCAAATCATTTTACTCATATTGCATAACCAGGCATCATCTCTCACTCATCCTTTGTTATTTACTACTTTGTTATGCATTCAGATGACTGTTTATATTGAGATGCCATTAACTCGTAAACTATTATCTGTTAGATAACAATAAGTCCATGTAAACAAGCAGGTGGAACTGTTTACTATGCATCTCATTTGTTTGTATTATATTCTTATTTCTAAAAATCATGGGTCGCCATCATGACTCGAAATAACACGGTACATAGAATAGTCTAGAGAATGTCTGGGGGTAAAGAAAGATTGTTGAGACACTTATCAGCTCAGCAGCAGGTAGACTAGCCAGATGGTCAGATAACATCAAAAAGACGGCGGGGATCGAAAGAGTCCATGCCTCTTTAATGTGTTGTAAAAAAAACATGGGAAAGCAACTATGAATGAATCATGCAAGTCAATAGCGTTGCGTGCCGGGGCGTGTAGCTCTAGGCATACTTTCAGGTGCTTTTTAAATAATCCTGTCTTTTATCCAACCTAGTCCTTATCCTTACTAATGTTATAAAACACTTAATTTAAAAGTATTTCCTGTACAATAAAATATTTTGACGATTCAAAATATACACACGCAAATTATTGCTCGTGTTTTCACTTCTGTCGGCACTCCCGGAGTGTTACTTTTTTTTAGGGTTCCGTACCCAACGGGTAAAAACGGGACCCTATTACTAAGACTTCGCTGTCTGTCCGTCTGTCCATCTGTCTGTCACCAGGCTGTATCTCAAGAAATACGATAGCTAGACAGTTGAAATTTTCACAAATTATGTATTTCTGTTACCGCTTTAACAACAAATACTAAAAACAAAATAAAATAAATATTTAAGGGGGGCTCCCATACAACAAACGAGATTTTATAAAGATAATGGTACGGAACCCTTAGTGCGCGAATCCGATTCGCACTTGGCCGGTTATTTTTTGTTTGTTTGTTACCACTTCACACTTCACGCTTCAACCACTGAACCTATTTAGATAAAATTTTATATGGATATAGTTTGATACCCAGGAAAGCACATAGGATAGTTTTTATCCCGAAATTCCCATGGGGAGCAAAGCCCACGGGCACAGCTAGTATTGTACATATTCTACCTACGTACCCTTTTCTAACTCGCGAAGTACTAAAAAGTAAATGCGTGCGAAAGGAATGAAGATAATAAACTTAAGCAAGCTACAAGTGAAATCTTAAAAGAACCTCTTACCTCCCTAATTGCTTACGTCGAGCCTTTTGACCTTTGACCTTACCCCCTTGCTCTTTACCTTAACTTGCCGAACTCCCAACACGTACGTTTGTTCTAAATATCACGCTAAATATAGCCGGTTTAAAATCATCCCTTGAGCGTGCCCTGGGAGAACCAGGGACTCTTATATGTGTATCTTAATAAGAAATCATTTTTCATATTTTACTTAACGGCTGTAAAATTCGTTGATTTAGGAGTCTGGTTTATGCTTTAAATTACCTATACCTATAGGATTATTTTTAATAGCTTACGTAGTAAAAAAATCTGTCTATGGTTAATAGCATTTTTGGCGTTTAGTCTTTCATAATCTCATTAGATCCATTCACCTAAATAAGTTAAAAGACTAGTCGTCCCAGCGACCATTTGCCCCTTTTCACATTTCCATGAAACGAGACTCAACCACGGTAATGTTATTTTAGCCAAATCGGTCTAATCTAGTAGTTGTCAAAATCTGCCGTAATATAGATGACGTTACGTTTTTCGTCAAATGTCTCCTTGTTTTAAGAAGGTCTTTAGCAATGACCTTGTCAACTTTTCGAGATTATTAGATAACATCTTAATGGACTTGAGGGCGTCAGTAAATAGTCTAACCTTGGGGATTAAGGCCATACCCAAATTTTCCGGGGTCCAGTGGCGCCGCCATTTGAAATAAATCATTTAAAAGGAAACGGAGATATCATTCAAAATTGTGTCTTGGTCAAACCCTAGATAACCCTTAAAACTATTTTATGAACTACTGTTTATAATTCAAAGTGCGAACGTGAAGCTTTTCTACGCACATTAGCTAAAAGTGGCCGTTTTTCGCAAATGTGCGTAGAAAAGCTTCACGTTCTCACTTTAAACTACAAAAAGTAGTTTAAAAAATACTTTGAATGGGTATCTAGAACTTGACCAAGACACAATTTTAAATGATATCTCCGTTTCCTTTTAAATGATTTATTTTAAATGGCGGCGCCACTGGACCCCGGAAAATTTGGGTATGGCCTTAAGACGGATCAACAGGATTACCGCGATTAGTCGCAGTCATGTGAACTTGTGTGCTAGTCATTACTCACATCTATACACATACAAGTCAACAACACATCACAAGACATTTCTCTCAGCACAGCTATGTGTAATGTAATGTAATAATCCTTGGCGTAGGCTTATTCGAAAAAAAAATAATCAGGATTTCGCTCCTAGAAGTCCTAGACAAAGAACAGAGAATGGTTAAATCGGTAATCTTTTGGAACGAAGTTCCTTATCGCGCGTTGCGAAAGGAGGCTAGACGGAAAAAATTAAGACCAAAAGTTGTAACGACACTTTTTGCTATAGTTCTAAGCCGTGCGGCGTGCGCGTGTTTCTCTGTCTGTCTCTCTCTCTCTATCGAACTTCGTTCCATCCCTTGACACCTTTAAATTTTTTTAATTTATTAAAAAACTTTTTAAAATTGCATCAAAGCTAGGAGTCCATGTTGCTTAATCGCATCTATTTGAATCGGAAAATGATAATGATACAATATTAGTTTGTTTGCCAGGCACATTAAAAATCCCTGACTCACCCCGTAATTTTTGAACCGCTAAGCCGATTACCGTCAAACTACTCTTAATAACCAAAGCAAGGAAACTTGCTTTCCAGTACAAAACCGCATCGACAAATCTGTTCGAGAGCTACGTTGTCGTCGACGATGCCACAGACAGCGTTGGCGTCAAACTTATAAGTCTTATAACACCCCTTTTTGTCGCGGGTTAAAAATCAAATACTTTCATAAATTACTGTCACGTCTTTTAAATCCCTTGATTAACCGGGCGAAAAAATCGTCTCAGTTTCAAGATAGGCCAAAAATGCTTTTCTTTGGCTGTCAGTTTGTCTGTCTGTCCGGTAGTTGTCGCCGACCAGGTTGCATTTCTCAACCGATTCTCGTGAAATTTTGTAATATTTTTTTAGGCGATCAGCAATTTCAGACATTTCAGCAATTACGAGATTTTTCAAAAATGATACACAACTTTTGGTTAACCTTTTTATGACGCAACTTTTTTGTCTGAACAAACTTTTTTATCCGATAACCTTCAAGGGGTCGGGGTGACTTGCGAGGTCTACAGCCCTCAGAGCTACTTGTCTCTTAGGGTTGGATCTCACTTGTTAGCAGAGAACAGCACTTTTTGCTGCTATCCTTTGCTGTCGCTCAACACCGTCATTTGCTAGAGCGAGAGAGAGCGACGGAACGGAACGCTATACCAGTAGCACGGCCCGGTAGGATACCAACATAGAAAATTGCTTTTGCTGACAAGTGAGATCCAACCCATGAGGATGATAATCAGTTTAAGGGTCACATAGTCCCTGTAAAGGTATAACAAATAACTGTCTATATGCCAGTTATGTACCTATGATCCTTCGGCATTCCAGTAAAAAGATCGGAATGTAGTTAACATTTCAGCCGAAAAAACGTAAATATCTTGCAGTAAATATAAATCTAGAGATTTTAGCACTTTGAAAACTGTGCTGTGTAGCAAAGATATAGCAGTGAAGTTTGCAACTTCATCTCAAATTTGCGCCGCTTCTTAGAAAGAAATTGCCCAAGTTTCTTTATAAGACTTCTTATACTTTACGGAGAATATTTCTCAATATAAATAAGTATCGTGATATTTATTGCCTGATATCGATTACAAGGACATATCAAATATCGGGCGCACGGTCTAGTTAGCAATGTTATTAATTTAATTGCATAATAAAACATGTGAAAAATACGCCTCTACATTCATCATCATCATCATCCGAGAATACGCTCGGACCGAATGTAATCCCGGTTGCATCCTCAGCAGTAACGCTTCAGAGTCCGGGGTCCGCTACCTACTAACCTAGGTGATTTGACGAGGTTACTGGTACACAGCCATTGCCATCAGACCTCCGCAAACCAAAGGGTAAATCGCAACAAATCCTTGGGTAGTTTGATGATCAAACGCTAGTTGTCGTTCGGGACCCATAATTTATACGGAATCACGGAATCATCTTTCTTTCCGGATAATCAGGTAAAAGCCTGCAATATCTTAACCAGACTAGAAACAAATTTTGACAAAGCATGCTTTTAAGTGGGATTCGAACCCACGACTTCCGGATTCTTCCGGACTACGGAGGCAGATAAAAATCTCTGTCGTCTGCAAAATCCTTACTAATATTATAAATGCGAAAGTTAGTTTGTATATTTGTCTGTTTGTTTTGTTACCAATTCACGCTTCAAGCACTGATGATACGACTATTTAGATGAAATTTTATATGAATATAGTTTGATACAGATAAGTAGTATAAGATAGTTGTTATCCCGAAATTTCCACGGGGAGCGAAGCCCACGGGCACAGCTACGTTATATTCTGCTACTATATTGTAACTTGAGATTATGTTACAGCCCCGGTATCTCTTTAATCTCTACAATAAATTAATGTGTAGAGAGCAGATGCTCCAAGTTACTTTAGTTTCATATTTATATAACATTAGGTGCCATTTGCACGCCTACCTGCCCCCCCCGGGCCCCTTTTTGTTCGTTTTGTCGAAACAGGCATATACATATGTATATGATCATAAAATTCAATTTCAATTTTGTTCTATCAAATTAATGAATCCAAAATGTAGTCAAAAATGAAAAGATACGAGGAACACCCAGAAACAGATAAATAGATGGTCACAGAACAGTACTTCCGCATGCTGCTATCTTTTACCCCAAGCACGGCCGGTGCTGAAGCGTTCCGTCGCCCTCTCTCGCTCTTGCAAATGACGGTTCAGAGCGGCAGGAAAGGATAGCAGCATATGCTGTTCCGTGCTGCCAGATGTAGCCCAACCCTAAGTAACTCAACTAAGTAATTTGTTAATACATACATACATACTATCACGTCTTTATCCCTAATGGGGCAGACAGAGCATTTTGGGTCTTGCGGCTCTATGCAAGAGCCCAGGGCCGCAAGACCCAAAAGCCACTTTTAGCGTCATGGTGGGCGAGAAGATGGAAAAGCAATCAATACAGTGATGGGTTGCTAGCCGCATCGCCAGTTAACATGATTTGCATTTTTGCCCATTCCCTCGATCGGCTTTTACGATCTGCGTGGGAAGAGAAGCAGCTGGTACATTCTAAGTTTTCGTAGACCAGCATGGGAGTAATTTGTTAAAGAACGATCTAATTCTAACATCAAGCAAGGCACCAGGATATTTTGAAAGAAAAATTAGGGCTTTGGCCTTATGTCCACCAAAGGCACACTCATAGCTAAGAAAAAGCCAAAAACTGTCGACCGTCCAAATAATGATGTTAGGAAGGAATACCTCGTGTGCGCAAGTTATAATGAGTAGTAATATGCGGTATTAGTTGGTTCCACTGGATGCTCACTTTCCCCTACTTTCGCCAAACGTCCACGATTATGTTACGTATGAGTTCCAGCTAAGGGACAATCTATTCAAAAATTACGTCACACATGGACACACATAAAGGGGGAGGACCTCTCCCTCGCCCTTAATGTGTGACGTAATTTCATGAGGTTTGTTACGTTACAAAACAAAATTTAAGGTAATAATAAATAAACAAAATTTAAGTAATAATAAATAAACAAAAAGCAAAATAACAAAATTTAAGTAATAATAAATAGATTTCCAGATTTATCAGATAAATATTTAGTCGCTTCCCTCGCATTTTTTTATTAAATATATATCGGTATCTGTGGCGTCACACTATGGGGCGGGGTCCTCAAAATTGTGATCAACTGTGACGAGGAAGGGGGAGACAAAAAGTCATTAAATTCCTTTGACGTAATTTATGGATGATCCATACATAACTGGTATTTGGGAGGAAGCGGTTAGAGTCGGAAGGTCTGAGGGCACTCTCCAGCAGCAGACTAGTGTTAGACTAAACAATGACAGCTTTGAAAATAGCACGCAATGTTCAGATACTCCTCCACACAGATTTAATTGGATGCAAGGATCGGAAATCATTCTGATTGACCATTGTTTTTCTAATAATAAAAATTATTTGACTACTAATTAACCAAATATTATCTTTTTAGCTTTCAAAGCCTGTTGAGCGTATGTAATATAAGCCTTCTTTATTTTCCCTCCTGTTTTGTCCTTCCTAGTAATTTTCTGATGACGTACAGTTGTAACCCCCTTTTTGCGCCAAATGCAAATGATGCATAAAACTCAATAAATAATAAAGTAACGGAAACAATAAAGTCAACGCATTTAATACCGGTTGTTATCGAGAATGCAAATACAGCAGACAAGGCTAGGTAATTGAAACGCAAAGATTGTGAAGTGAATGCACAATAACGTATGGGATTGTTTGCACACGCCTGGGAAGCGGTTGTTTCTTATTTTAAAGGTGTTTCTATGCTAAGCAAGCCATTGACTGTGCTGCAGGTTTTGTTGATAGAGAAAATACACGTGAGAGAAAGAGTATCAATAATGAACGTGGAAATATTAAACACGCAGATAGACCAACGTAGAATATACTAAGTAACCAGTCAATTTATTGAGTTAACAATAAATTTAAAAGTCATGGATCACATCTGGATATGAGCAATGTAAAGCACAGTACTGAGAGGGTTGGCTCTAACAAAGAGAGGCCTATGGCCTGGCCCGCAGTGGGCGAAATAAGTTGAGAGAATGATGATGAAAGCAAATGGCAAATTGCTTTGTCGAAGAGTTTGCTTTAAATTTGCAAATTGATTTTAGTGGACTTTATAATGTTAAATTGGTGTAGTTTTTTCATTCTCATGGACAATATGTGTATGTATGGACAGTCATAGTACGGCTGTAGTGATATTTATTTGCGGACAGTGGTCGCCGCCAGCCACTCAATCGGCTATGAGAAACCAGTGGACTCATATAGATTTGACGCCAGAAGCTCCCTTGAAGCATTTAAACTACTTTCACCAACCTTTGATTGACGTTAGGATTAGGAATAAAGATGTGAAAAAAATAAAGACTGGGACTAAAGGACTTGTATCCAAAGCGGTAAAATAATTTATAAAAAAAAACTTACCCTGCTAACTGATTCCTGCTATTATATTCCTGTCTCCGCATATCCTGTACCTAAAGGTCTAATTAGACTTTCGGCGTTATCCCTTAACGTTCATTCCCCAAATGTCCACTTACTTGCTACAAATAACAAAGAAGAAAAGATAGATAGAATAAAAAAGACGTAAGATTAATCCGATCATGATCAAAGTACAATTTCAGTTTCAAATGTGAATACAAGTTCAGAACTTCAGCATCGTATATTGGAAGAATCTTATGAAAAGAAGATAAGAAGTATTTTGTTTATTTTTACCATTACTCACACCTCTTCACAACGGAAGTTACACGCATTTTTGCACAGATTTCTTACGAATTTGCGAATTGGTCATACACACAAACTTAAATAGGATTATTTGCCTAGACCAGATTTTTGTTGCCATCTATTTGTGCAAGTGTGTATCAATTTCCTTTGTACACACGTTTATTGTGCATTCTTGTTTTTCAACAGAAGATACCGATTTGTCAATATCGAATGATCCTTTTCATATCAGCTACATGATGTCCACTTGTGAATAGGCTTATTAAGCATTCTAGCTTCAGCGTTTCTTAACTCATGGTAAATTCAGAGTTAAGATGAAATTATGACCCCTCGACACTCGTAATACTGCCTCCGTGGTGTAGTGGTTAGAGCGTTCGGCTCATACCCGGAGGTCGCGGGTTCGATTCCCGGCGGGGGCAACGACTTTGTGTTGTTGTCCTAGTTTGGTTAGGACATTGTAGGCTGATCACCTGATTGTCTGATAAGTAAGATGATCCGTGCTTCGGAGGGCACGTTAAGCCGTCGGTCCCGGTCACTGTCTTTGACATTGGTCGTTACCTAAAACCATGTCAGAGGCCTTTAAGGCGGTTTAAAAACTCTGACACTAGTGTTAGTCACTAACACACGATAAGAAGAAGACTCGTAATAGGTAGTATGAGTTCTTATGCAATCCTGAAGCGATGGAAATCCAGCTTTACTAATTGTAGCTTTATTGCTTCAATATCACAAGCTATAAGCGGCGCATTCAAGCTGGTTGCATAATGAATCGCTCTCTGGAGTAATTCATTGTCTCGCGGCAACTAATTGCTTTCTGATCTTAATCCCGTCAACCCTCGGTGAAGGAAGCAATTATAGTCGCTTTATCCTACGAGAAAATTGGATTGAAGAAATGTCTGTGTTTATATTGTATTAAACAGTAAATTAAATGAGTTTAAACTAGACACAGACCAAGGATTAGTCAGAATTTTGCTCACATCTTTCATGTTTTACCAACCCATAAAGATGTTTGCTATGGATAGAGAGAGACATTGGTTGCGCCACAGACTAGAGCTTAGCTTTGTAATAAGAAGAGAGTTATCACAGATCACATATAAGTGTGTCCGCTACTTTGAATCCAAGTAGTACTCAAAAAAAAATTAAAAATTATTTGGTAGTTGGATATTTCGCAGGAAGACAGATGAAAAAAAAAATGCGTGAAGTCTTATGTACGAAAGTAAAGAAAATTAGAACAGAGATGTTAAAAATGTAAGTTATAAAGAAAGCTGTCTGCCACTTATAAACCAAATAAGGATGAATAAGAAAGACTCTAGTAGCAGAAAATACACACTGCAACAAATCAAATCTCAAGTCAATCGAAAGAGTTTCGGTTTCGTGTAAAACATTATAGATCACAGTACAAATCCACAAGAATTGAGATGCATATCTACTCGCAGTATTTAGTGCATTGCACCATACACCCACAGGCGCCGCATTCGAGCTAGGTTGCATAATAAATAAGTTCTGGAGGAAATTCATTGTCTGCAACCACGCGGGTCGCATTCGGCCTAATGGCTTTCAGATCATTGTCTAATTGACGGTTTATTGTACAATAGTGAAGTCATTTAGTTATAGATTTATAGGGACGATAGAATCTGCCGTGTGGTTTCCGGCAGAGTAGAATAGGGCCACTCCAAGTCCTACCGTGGATGTATTGAAGGCGACTTAAGAAATACAACCTAAACAAAGCTAATAAACATCAATGAGACCTCTCCAACCCGTTTGACCAGCGAGGAGAGTGTAGGCCAAAGTCCTCTGGCTGCTCTGGCCAAGTATGGCTCTGGTAGTACAGAGAGGGTATTGTTCCTGCAGCAGAGACAAAAGACCTGATGATGATGAATATACAGAAGTGATGCTGTCGTCTTTCTGCTTTTTATTGAAAGTTGTTCCGTAACTTGTGTCTTCTTTATGGTTACTAGTAAAATTATTACCACCTGTGAGTTATTGCGATGAATCTTCTTTACAGAGTATTTTATTGACTTAAGCGCGCCGTTTCAGTTTCGGCATAAAATCTTTCGTTTCTTCGAATTCCGGATGTCCAGATTTCCATCTGTTCTCACTTACAGGTCGCATTTCTCAACCGATTCGCGTGCAAAACTTAAACTATGAAAGAATAGGTTGGGTCGTTCTTGGGTTTGTATTTTGATCCTTGAGAAATTGAACAACTTTGGCTTTTTGATCTTAATCGTAACGTTAGCCTTTGTCTAATTGGCGACGGTTTATTGTTGTTCAATAGAGAACCATAAATAAATCGTTAGCTAATTGACAAAACAATCAATGGCCTTTGTTTAAGTACGTAATTTTCCGTCGAAAAGTCTTTGTTTACTTTTATTTATAACCTACTTCCAAAAAATGAGGAGGTTATATATTCCTCGCGATATTTTTTATGTATTTTTACCGATTATTCGAAGACCTGGACCGATTTGGAAAATCCTTTTTGTTTAAAAGGGTTTCTTTTGTTTACTCCTTATCCTGTATCCTTTTTGTTTACTTCCGATGTGGTCCCATAAAATTTTATCAAAATGGGTTGTGTAGTTTGACCACCTGAGTTTCCTTCGAAATTTAACCAATATTTTTTTAAG
The DNA here is from genome assembly GCA_963555685.1 of Acrobasis consociella. Taxonomy (NCBI): domain Eukaryota; kingdom Metazoa; phylum Arthropoda; class Insecta; order Lepidoptera; family Pyralidae; genus Acrobasis; species Acrobasis consociella. The sequence continues at coordinate 2,353,010 of OY743112.1, forward strand.
TACATGTATACAAAAATAAAAGTAGACAATTTCTCACTTAAGCATTTTACAAAGAGACTTTACTATTTGTATCACAATTGTAAAATCTGGAACTTTATTTTTTTTTCCAGAATTAAAGGTCCCCATTTAAGAACTGACAATTAAATTATATTTCCAGACTGAACAAGTACACTATTCTATATCACGTCTTAACTTAAATCACTCGGGATAGAGAGAAAACAACGTGATAAAAATACTTGTGAGTCATATTAGCTGAAAATGGAAATTAAATAGTTTTCTCGCTTACCCCGCCAAGAAGTAAAGTATCCCTACTTTTGCATCAACCTACTTAATCTTCCTGGATACAATAAATATCTTCTTATAGGTAAATTCAAGTACAATTTCTACTAGTTTTAATTGCAATGGGAACAATTTGCTCCAAAGTTAATTAAATTGGTAATTGGTCCGTCATAAACACACTGTTCAGGTTAACATTCTTTTGAGCATAATTTGCTTTTTCCGTTCCAATTTTAACGAGTGTGTTAACAAAACTGCCGACTTGGAGATATTATCGCGTATTATGTTGAAGGAAATGTTGAAATCGACATTAAAATAAAGCTTAATTGGCGGATCAATGTTATTGCTTGCTCGTATTCGGTTGTTGTTTGGTAATTTGTAATTCATGTTTACTTTACCTGGAGAGATTTCGAAATTTTGTTTATTACATATACGAGTAATTCCATGTCTTTACTAATTATATTTTTAAAAGAACTCGATGTACCCGCGGGCTTCGCTCCCCGTGGGAATTTCAGGGTAAAGAGTACCCTATGTCCTTGCCCGAGTCTCAAACTATATCCATACCAAATTTCATCCTAATCGATTTAGTAGTTGAAGCGTGAAGAGGTAACAAACAAAAAAATATACAAACTCACTTTCGCATTTATAATATTAGTAGGATACCCAGTGTTACTCTCAGAATTAAGACTAATCTAACGACACCTCTCAAGCTTAAATCCATAAAGCCTTTAGGCTGCATAGCGTCCTATAGAAGTATACACATATGCACTTAACTTTAAATGTTTCCATTATTTTTCTTCTAATTTTTGGTTATATGGCCTAATATGCCTAATACTTATACTCGTAGCAAGCTTTATAATGTCTTCTAAATCTCACGAAAGCCGGGCAAAAATAGATGTGTTGGAATATTCATCAGTCAGTCGTGACGAAGGACGCTGCGCGGATTCTGCCCACTTTCACCTTTACGACATTATGTCATCGATTGTGTATTCTTGTGGATAACACTTACTGATATTGACGGTCGTTGCTATTTTCACACAAGGAATCCAAAGTTTGTCTCTTCTAAGTAAACAAATAATAATAATAAATAAATAAATATATGGGGACAAATTACTCTGATTGAGCTAGCCCCAAAGTAAGTTCGAGACTTGTGTTATGGGATACTAACTCAACGATACTATATTTTAAAACAAATACATATATAGATAAACATCCAAGACCCAGGACAATTTGAAAAAGGCCATTTTCCAAACATCCAAGACCCAGGACAATTTGAAAAAGGCCATTTTCCAACTTGCCCTGGCTGGGGATCGAACCCAGGACCTCCGGATTGGTCTAGCATGTTGACCATTACGCCACGGAGGTCGTCAAGTGTCGATCAACATCTTCGTTACTTAATTTACTTCTACACCAGACAGGTGGAAAATGAAGGTGGAGGTGTATCTCCGCCGAACCCAAACAATATGGTATGAAATAGTTGTAATCTTGAATAGTAGAAACAAAGAGCAATAAATTAAACATACATAAGTCGATACATGTATATTTTTGTACATGTATACATACTCATACATGGACTGATTCAAAATATGTAATGATCGCTCTGTTTACAAGAGTTTACATCTATATCTATATCTATACATATAATAAAACAGTAAAAAAAGTGTGTCTGTACATTAATTATATTTCCAAAAAAAATATTGGGGGCGATGGAGACGTAGTAATAGAGTAAGAATTTAAAAAAAAATGTCTGTCTGTTTGTCTGTTTGTACACGCTAATCTCCGGAAATACTGGACGGATTCGAATGAAACTTTTTTTGTTATATAGCTATTAAGCCTGGGCAACATATAGGGTATAAATGATTTTGGAAAATGGAACGCCTGATGCAGAACCATAATGGTCCAGCTAAACTATAAGAGATATAAAAATGCCGCCTTAGTAAGAGTTGTTCAGCCTGATGAGCAATTTCCAGAGACATAAAGTCCACGCGAACGAAGTCGCGGGCTTCGGCTAGTTATTTATAAATGCTGTTTTCCTCTCTTTGTAAATTTTTTATGAATATTTTATTTACATATATAGCTTGTTTCAAAAGGTCCAGCATTCTTTCCATACTCATTCTAAAAATCACAATCGCTCTAAATCACTGGAATTCACAGCTCTATGCCAGTCACGTGTCACTGAGCTCGAAAAACAGTTTATAGGAATGTTTCGCGAATTTTAACTTGACCTGTTTTGCACATCGAAAAACATTGCCCACTCACTGTTATGGAATGGATATTAATTTGATGCTCTCAAAAATATGGCCCGTAAACAACTCGTAAAAAGGAGATGTTGCGAAGATTATGTGATTATGATCGCCGTCATAAATATTAAGCATCACGTTGTTAACGTAACGACAGTGAGGTTCTTTACAACGTTTTCACTTTTAACAGCTTCTCGTGGTAATGGAACGGAAATTTTATTTCTTAATACATTGTGCAAACTGCATTTGGTTATGTACAGCAAAATTTAAGTTTTTTTCGTAGAGGTCATAAATTGACTTTTGGAGAAAATATCTAGAACAGCTCCATTGGAGAAGTTATTTTTTGACTGCTCCTGTCAGATACTTGGTTTGGAAAAGATCTCTTCCTGGGATAAGCCCGCCTTTGTGCAGTGTTTTTTGTGCATTAAGAGAAAGACAAACATTCACATAAAACACCTGTGGTAAAATAAGTAAACCCATAGCTGCGATAGCGGCATACTATACAATGTACGAAGAGTTGAGATGGGTAGGTGGCACTGACGAAGAGAGATCTATGCTCAACAGTGGCCGAATGGTCATGATGTTTAAGGATGGGATTCTTCATTAAAATCCTTAGGATGTAGCTAAAACACAACTAATTACATAACTCTAATTTTCTGCATGAGCTCCTACCTTTCTTCCTACACAATAAAACCAAATCAATGTTTTATAGCACACCTATATATTTGAATTAGCATTTCTCAAAACCAATTCTCGTACAAGCTATAAAAGAGAGTGCATAAAAGCTTTTCGGATGGGTTCCGTTGCCAAGATTTGTAAACGACAAGATATGGAATTATGCGGCAAGCCTGAATGCTACCACTGCACAATTTGAACCAGACCTTTTCCTCTTTTTTTTTGCTTCTACGCTTATAACCAAATTCATTTGGTTACTAGCGGCAGTCTTCTATGCCAGCACTGGCACGCCAATAGTTAGCACTTTTAGGAAAATGCATTGGCTGGATTTTGTGGGATCATGAGTAAAGTCAGTCAAGTGGTTGCCAAGATATGAAGTTGTCAACGGATTGCGTGTTCACAACAGTTCAGACTGAACAAACTACTATTATGTAATCTGGGATAGTATTGAGCAATACCCAATTTTATTACACCAAAAGAGGAACTGCCACGTGGACATGATTTACCCTGGACTGTTTAGAAGTCGCTTAACAGACTGCAAACCCAAGTAGGTCGCTGTCGAGAGCTTTTGTCCAGGTGGGAGATGTTAGATGTTTGATCAAATGTGTGCGAGTGTGGCTCTTCCCAAAAAACAATACCTACCACCTGGACTACTTATATGCAGCTACTGACGACGCCGTCAGGGAAGCTAATTTTTTGATAGAATATTTAAAATAAACCATCGTCACGGAAAGAAGAAGATTAAGCAATAAAGTTACAGTACATCAGATCCTATTGCACGATCGATGTCTGAATTAAAAAAATGCGTACAAAATATTGCAAGTTCCATTTGCAACCAGCCTGTAGGCGGCCTGAGGTTCGAGCATGGCGAAATTGGCATCGTGTGGGGTGCAATACCTTTGCATAAATCGATATCGTTGGGACATGAGGGGCCGCGATGTTTTGCTTGTAACTTGTTACCAATCTGGGTGCAGTGTCGGCGCCCCACTTCGATTTTAAGTTTATGACGTCATCACTGTTGAGGTTTCATGTTTTAGTAAAACTTTGACCTATAAGGCTTCTTCTTTTCGTGTCGATGGTGTGATGTTTAGATTTTTATTGGACCAGAATCGGGCCACCTTTATTGCATTGGAAGCGGTATATAGGTCAACTAAGTTGCAGTTGTTTGGACACCTCGGACAAAAGGTGGTACATCGCTGACCTTAAGCTAATAAAAGACACCTATAATTAATTCATGTTTAAATTTCTATCAAAGACAGTCACCTAAAAGGCCATTGAATATGATGATGATGATAAGACTGATATTGTAGGATCCGAAAGTTTTGCAGATAATGTAACGGCAGGCACGAATAACTTATTAGTCCTATTTGTCATCCCTATATGTCTATCGCCAATGGATTGCCTTGAGCAACTTCCAATACATATTTGAGTAGGAGCGAAAAACAATAATTATGTTATTTATTACTTGCTTTCAATATCGATAACTTTAGCAACGAGTTTCACATCACCACCGATTTCAATGCGCTTAGTCTATGGGTCTCGTATGGTATCCGTGTTGTTCGGACCGACATCATGGAGTGGGTAGGAGATACGGGTGTCGATTCGATCCACGGCTTTAGTACGGCCATAAAATACGGTGTATGTTTATGGAGTAATGACCCGATTTTAAAGTAAATTATGTAGGTAGTGAATTCATATAAGAAAAAATCCTACTTCCTATCCTATCCTATTATCCTACTAATCCTACTAATATTATAAATCCGAAAGTGAGTTTGTATATTTGTTTGTTTGTTACCTCTTCATTCTTAAACTTCTGAATCGATTTGGATGAAGTTTGGTATTTTAGACTCGGGGAAGGACATAGGGTACACTTTATTCCGAAATTCCTACGGGGTACAGCTATTTATATATAAACAATAAAATACGCGGAACATATATATAGCGTAGTTTTTCAATTTAAAGAAGCTTTCTAAGCGAGCCTTTTCAAATCTAAATCTTAATTAAACCTAGTCAAAAGGAAAAATTAAAAATCCAACAGCTTTTGCGCTTTGCCTCCCATAAAAAGCAACACTTTCAATACATCTGCCCGTAGCTAAACGGGGATTAAAAGTCCTTTGAGGCGGGTCAGTGGGGCAAGACGGTGTGAACGCCCCCGTGACGTCACACGCACACTGCACCACCGACTGCTGCTAATAGGGGTGTCATGTGTCTACCCTGTTTATAAAATATACTCTCTGACTTTCACTGTTACTATATATCTCTTAAAGCGTAGTCAGAGTTAAAGGCTACTACTAAATACTTCGCAAGACATTATGCCTTGCTATGCCTGATAGTAAACGAAATGAAGAATAGTGTCCTTAATCTATTAAAAGGCTTCTTAACTTAACACGATGAACATTGTTCCTTTTATGATCTCCGTTAGTATAGAAGCAACTGATACATTCTGATTTTTCTTTACGGCCAGGCCAGCTGGAAATAAAATTGAATTACTACTCTTCCTTTTTCTGCAAAAACGTTTACGGAAACTAGGAATACTAGCATATTTACTACTATAAACTATAAATAACACTATTGACCCATTGACTCAATGTTTACCTACTACGAGTATAAAGCATAGTAAAGTGAAGATGAAACAAGCAGTTTTCATCTTCACTTAATCAAAGTGAAGATGTATGCCTTGAGTAAACTCAACCCAACTGTTATCCGATCATCTATGAATTTATCTCAGACTCTTCGGAATGGTAGCCCTAGTTGCAGGAAGTGTGCGCTCGACTGGCGAGCGCATTTTATAGGTTATGTTTACATTTACGGTCTAGTTGTAGTCTCGGTCTCAGCTCATAAACCGTTTAAGCGGTCTTTTAGTCTCAGCTGGATGATTGTTTTAGTAGTTACAAATCGCATGCAACTTTAAAGTTATAATCCTGGGTTCAACTACTAAAGTTTCATGAAATCAATGGGTAGGACTGAACATTTCATTTTTGAACCGACATCCAGAAACGATGACGTTATCAATAGGTCTGATCTTTTTTTTTTTATGAATGCTCACCGATTATTCAAAGATGCCTAGACCAATTTGGAAAATCTTTTTTTTGTTAATTGTATTACGGGACTTACCGCGATCAATATTAACGATATTACACAGTCATTGTGACCGTGAAACTCTAAAAGCATAGATTATTTTTTTGTTTGAAAGGGTATACTGGTCAGGTGGTCCCATAGAAGGTGCCAACTCACGCGCAGTCGCGAGTTTCACTTGAGTCAGTTGACTAATAACTTTAAAATTTATCAAAATCAGTTGTCTAGTTTGGGGGGAACATCGCCTACTATTTTTCAGATTTTACACCATTTCCACGATTGTACTTCAAATCTGTCAAGGCGTTACCTTTAATACAGTTGAATGAAAATATCATCTTTCCCTTTGTCATGTTGGTCCATGTCCGATCTCGACGTGAATAGATCAAAGGCCGCCTAAACATCCGAATCCCTTCGTCCCTTTGATGTCTCCCAGTCGACCAGAATCATCCGATTACACTGTAGACCGTAGATTCACACTTTATGGATTAAATACATATTTGATCTCCTTGAAATCAGCGGCAAAAGCAATGCTTTCTTTTTCGAACAGATATCGTGTATCATCACATCGCATCAGGTTATCATTTTTGATGCAGCACTTACAACCTGTGTTGCTGGTTTTCCTCCTAGGAGTGTCTTCTCATGATTTGTACAAGTTGTTACAAAGTTACAGCGTTCCACTTTTTTTAAAACTTTGTTAATGCCTTTTACTTGGGTTAAGACGTTATATCTATCTCTTTTACCTCTCCGTATGGCCACCGTTGAGAGTGTAGACTAAATCATCTGGCTGCTCTGGTCTGGTATGGCTCTAGTAGTACAGAGAGGGTCATGTCATGCTCCTGCAGGGGAGATTAAAAAGACCTGATGATGATGATCTATCTCTTTTTATATATGCAGAATACTTTTTGTTATTTAAGAGCTTACTCTTGTCGGAGTTAAGTGGAGCTTAACAAACTTCATAGGAATAGAGAATAAAGTCGCCAATACAATCTATATGCTTTAAATCCGTGAGTTTTCTCTCAGTATATCTAATCTGCATTGCTCTTCAAATAGCCCCACTGAGAAATAGCAAGTTAGTTTTAAAATAGTTAAACTCTTTCAAATGGCTACCTGCTCACAAAAGGTTAGCAAAAAATTCGGGCGCCATGTTTTGTGAATAGCCAGGATTGCACCTGCAATAAAGTATGCATGTTTCTACCTGCGAATGAATACCTGTGAATTGGCGGGAAAAAATAACGCTGATGGTCGAATTAGCAACACTCCTAGCAGTCGCAAATTGCCCTTTTTTCTGGCATTAATGTGTTTCTTAATTTGACGGACTTTCGATTTGTTTATTGAAAAGAGGACGAAGTTCCTTTTCGGACGATACAGGCTTGGCTTGGCTAGGCGAAAAATTGTAAGATTTTTACGTCACTTTTAAGGGCTGGAATTGTTTAGGGGCTTTTTATTTTGGCTTATTTTTTTTTGTTTCAACCGAGTGTTCCACGACACTGTTGTTGTTGTGTATCATTAATCTGTTAATTTGGGCGTTTTGGTTATTTGATCTGATTTAACTTGACAGTCTGGAACTCTGAATCCGATCGGTCATTTTTGGAAATTCTGTGTTAGGCCTATATAAATATGATGATACAGCTAGATATATAGATAGATAGGTATACGTCATACGGATAAAACCATGATGAGATAATAACAAATCACAGTTATTGATTTAGCCCAAGCTCCAGTGCGTATTGATGATCTGGTCAGCAGCTCATCTCATTCATAAAGAGGTATGGCAGCTTCCCATACATCATTTTAGTTAATAACCAAAGTTAGCGTCTATGAATGAAATATACCTTGTTTAATAGAACACATTTTGCTGATTCTAAAGGTAGAAATTACGTAATTATAGGAGGCCAGGTTTTTGAGTTATTATGTTTAGAAGTTTTATAGGTTATGTAATTATTGATCATTTATTTAGTACATTTCTGCATCAAATATTCATTTATTAATAAATAAAACTGAAAGAGCTCGATGGCATAATGCTTTTTATGTCCACTAGTAAACATTATCAACAATTACGCATGTTAAGCAACGCCAGGTGTCCCATTTTAAATGTCGAAAGGAGTTTTTAATGCTGTACGTTATTTAAAACAAGCAAAAATAGTATTATTTATATTATTAAACAATTTAAATCTCTTGATCTATAAAAAACATTCATGATTTTATCTTGGAAAAAATAATTATTTAGTCTGGCAACCTTGTGGCTTTCTGTCAAACCAAGGAAATGGCCATTACAGAAAACCGATCAACTTAATAGCTATTTTCAATTTTACACATTTTTACCTGGCTTTATCTAAATTCGACTAAAATATAGAAAATCACATAAAAATATTTTATGAATTTTGGTTGCAATGAGTTTTTAAGACGCTTTTAGTGCACTTAACTAAAAATCTGCCATAGCTCTTTGAATTTGCAAATTCTGTACGAAATGCAAATTAGACAATCTGCGCCCGTAACGGCGGGAAATGTACAGTTGTCGTCGTAAAATTGATGGGAAATGTATAAATAATTGCATTTTGCATTGAATCAAACTGTTCTGCGGTTCACGGCTTTCTCATAGTGTGTTGTGGTTTTTACGATAGAGTAACAGTCACTTTATGGTTAACATCTAACGGTCGTGCAGTGCTTCCATTTTCAATGAAGTTGTAAATGTGGTAGCTGATTTATGGGTCTTAGATATCTATGTAATATAATATAGTTTTGTTTTGTTTTATATGTTAGTTGATATGTTTTTATAGTTTACATAAAATTAAACGGGATCTGTCTGTCAAACTTGACAAATTAATTATTTGGTGATATTTTTAGAGAAGTTGTTTAAATTATTAAAAATCCGGACAAGTGCGAGTTTAACTCATTTTCTATCTCACAGGATAGGGTTCCTTGATTCGTTGATTATACCTCTACATTTCTTATCCGTTAACCTAACCTTATGGTACTTTGGTATAAGTTTATCTGTAATCTACAGGTCAAGAAATATTTTCTGTCTATTTTCCAGATGGACAGACAAGCGAGTGATCCTATAAGGGTTTCGTTTTTTCCTTTTGAGGCACGGAACCCTAAATAGGGGAATTTTGTAATATAATATTTCTAAACATCAAAAAACGTAATCATCTCTCCAACGTTTATTACGGACAAATCCTCAAGGATGGAGCTGTCAATAGAGCTAGCCTTCGTAACCGTGGAGACGGTCCGATTTGAATTGAAACATGAAATTTACCTATTTGTACCATAAAGGAAATAAAAAAGATATTCATGCGTCGCGAAGGGCGTTTTCGCAAAAGTGGGAAGTAAGTAGATATTATGAAAAGAAAGGTCGAGCAAATGATATTGTTATATAAAAATAAGTTAGGTAAACTTATATAACAATATCATTTGCTCGACCATCTTTTACACTGATGCAATACCTGCTACCACTACCTTGTGAGTATGCTACTTACTATTAGTACAGCAGTGTGTGTACTGTATCTTCTTCTTATATTTAAGAGCTGGGCTCTTGTCGGTGGAGTGCTTTCCATGTCTCTCTTTCTCTCGCTAAGTACTTAACCTCCTTATATGTTTTCACATATAATTTTTATTATATTAGATTAAAAAATTTCCTTTGGCTTTCCTACGTCTCTTTTCCTCCTATTTTTTCTTCAATTATTGTTTTAAAGAATGCCTTGTGATATTCGTGACGTAGTAGATGAGCGAACATTAGTTTTATTCGTTTTCTATGAAATATTTGTCTTTTCTCTCCCACATTCTCTAATACCTTACATTTTCGTACGTAACTTTTTCTGTGTGGAAGTAAATCATTTCAGAAATCGATAATCTAGTGTAGAAATCTTAGCATTTAACCTAAGATAATATCTGGGGTTAATGAGTCTGAAAGGGGATAGACTGCCTTGTCACCGAGACTGACGTCATTAGTGACATTATAGAACGGTGAAATATATGGGCAATTATTAGGGAGTCAAGACTATATATTGATACATGTAATAAACAGTAAGAAAATTTGTCCGTAAATTCAATATATTTCCAAAAAATATTTGGAGCTATGGAGACAGTAACAGAGTAAGAATTAAAAAAAAAAGTACGTTCTGTTTGTTCGTTTGTCTGTGTGTACACACTAATCTCCGGAAGTAATGGACGAATTCAAATATATTTTTTTGTATTTAGCTGTTAAGCCTGGGCAACATATAGGGTATAATTGATTTTGGAAATTTGAACACCTGATGCAGAACCATAACTGTCCAGCTAAACTATAAGAAATATAAAAATGACGCCTTAACAACAGTTGTTCAGCCTAATGAGCATTTTTAGGAGTCATAAAGTCCACGCGAACGAAGTCGCGGGCTTCGACTAATTTAAAATATTGCCTGAACATGACTGGTGTAGTGTCAGCATCTAGCCTAAGATATATCTGGGGCTAATGGGTCTGAAAGGAGATAGTCTGCGAGACGAGACGACCTTGTCACCGACGCCGATGTCATTAGTGGAGCGACATTATAGAGCTGTAAAATATACGGGCAATTATTACAACCCTGCGCGTTTCACACAATCACAACATACCTATTTAAAATCTAAAAGGTTAGTTAGGTTGTTAGTCGAATAAATAGTTTTGATTTTATTCATGAAAGAAGGCGAAATTGACCATTCTCCTGATTTTCAAAACAACTAAGATTTGATTTAATTTTGGCATCAAACGGAACCCTCTCTTCGCGAGTTTAACTCGCACTTGGTCGGTTATTTGTAATGAAGTAGTTTTCTGTAATTTAAGAGTAGAAAAACACTAGTTACATAATATTATTATTATAACGTTTTTTATGTTAGCTTTTCATCAAGATGCAGTCTGTTCTTATATTTAATATTTGATTTAATTTTCCTGTTTTTAATTATATTGTTTTTTTCCTGTTTTTGTTTGCCAAATTCGTCACGAGTTATTAGAAATTAATAATTTTATTCCTGATCGTAGATTTGTTAAGAAAATTACCTGCCTACTGTAGGTTGTTAATTAATAATTAATTATGTCATTTTCAACGTTCGGTAATTAGAATTAGAACAAATACCTTTGTGTATTCATAATTGCTTGTCTGATATTCATATAGGATTGTAATTGGTAATTATTTAGCAAGAAAACGTCCGTCGTCAAGGCAGGATGAAAATCATTTCCAAGTCAACTACTCAGCTACGAAAATATGACTTGGTTTGTATAGAATTAGCACTCGGAGACACTAATATTTCATACCTTTGTTAGGATGTCTCTTTTTACCCGCCCACGCTTCTCAGCCCAGATCTTTGGATATAGACAAACAACCTCAATAGACAATGGAAAATGGTCTTATCTAGACCAGACTTTGCCATATCAGATGAATAAAGATTTACTTACATACTGATGCTGATTAATCTATTACTAGGTATGCACTTTTTGCAAAGAAGGATATTATCAGAATATCTATAATTTTCTGAAGCAATTTCTGCGAAAAATGGGTGTTCTATTTAGTGAGCGATTGCCCTCGCTGAATTCCTTTTGGACATCTATAGGCACCGCTGGGACAATTTGGCGTCATTAGTAAGTAACAAGTAACCTAACCAGTAATAGGTATGTATAAAATTGCTAATCAATTGTGCAACAATTTGGGTATGGCCTTAAGTAAAAGAATTTGTTAACGGAAACATAATGGATCTCTGCGATACAAGCTACGCTTAGTGCAGGTTCCAAAAGAAATTATACCTGTTTTTAAGTTTAATTAGCTATAAGTTATAACGAATTGTAATACTATAATTCTAATTTTGGCAAATAAATTTTAATATTATTATTATTAAAAACAAGTTTATTTGTCAGGCAAATTAAAAATATCCCGAGTTTCAAAAGTTTCATATGTAAACGTCATCTAGTGACGTGCCCGGGAACTGAATTGTAGAAGTAATATCTATAGCGCCATCTGTTATTTGCAAAACTACAAAAACCCTGACTTTCAAGCGTTAAGCCCCAATACTTTAACGGTCGAACCGATTTTTATCAAATATTGCTAAAAACCACCGCAAGGGAACTTGCTTTAACGTAAAAAAAACCGTATCCAAATTGGTCCACTAGTTCGAGCGCTACGATGCCACAGACAAACATAACGTCAAACTTATAACACCCCTTTTTAGTCAGGGGCTAAAAACAACTGATAGGAAAGCTTTTATATTTTTATATTGGCCATAACTAACTATCAATCATAATCTCTATGTGTATTAAACGTAATATGTGCATAATTTGTCATATATACAAATAATTCGGTGATGTATTGAATTTTGCAAAGTTTTCGTGTGTGCAAATTTAAAGTAGGTCATTTACGGTGTTAGAAGTACGAAGTACATATACATACAGTAGTCAACCAGATATTTTTTTCACATATACTAGAGTGTGGCGACCTCTACCCCACTACGACGAACTACAACCACAAAAATGCAGCGGCGACCGACAACATAGTTCACGAAAAGTATACGAGATGGCGCCAGCAGTATCCTACATCTCGATCTCAAAGTTAACTCAACACCATACCTGGCGGGAAGATCTTTCCTCTCTGGCGGTCGGGCACATTACCTCACTTCCGCTAAAAGAGTACTAAATCCAAGTAAATTTAGCAAGAAACTTGGTAGTCCTACATTACCTACATAAATAAACTATGAACTTAGTCTTGCATTATCTACTTCTATTTATGTCTACGTTATTGATTACAGTCTCGCCGGTCGCCCACGAGCCGCTTCAAGAGCGTAATCATATTCATTACGTACTTGACGAGTACTGCCTATGATTGCTGTTTAGTTGTTTACTGTAACATTCACAATATACTTCGTTAACTTTTTGCTAGCTATATATGTAATTTCAGGCTCCATTGATTTCTTATGAATGGATAAAGGAAATTGCAGTAATTTCTGGTTGTTAAATTAAATTTGTGCGTTAAATTAGATTTAATAATTTTAGTAGGTTACTTTGTAAAGATATTGTGAAAATCGTGCGAATCGTACAGAGAAGTAAAACAGCTGACGGACTATAGAGATAAAGGAAAGAAAATTCAATGATAATGACTAAACACCACGTAACGGAAAGTATCCCCAAGCTGTACAACTAAAGGATGCAACCGGAAAATCGATGACAGATAAAATACCAGGTTCACATATCACAATTCATTTCACATGATGGTTCGTTGTTGGAAAAAGAATTGAAAAAAGCTTGACCTTGACATGTTGAGAGTTAAGAGTAATGTGCAAAGCCTCAACGCTCCACTTATGAGGCGGTGTGACTGACACTACAATACTAGCTCATCGCATATTCAAAAGGGAATCCAACTTTAACAATATTGTAGGTAAACGCAACACAGCAATAATAATTCTTTCAACCTTTAAACAAAAACAGTTTCGCCAAAAAGATGCATCCCAATAATTTACGTTTTACTTTCAGGGAAACGGACGTCTATAAACGTAAAATCAATGCAAATTCTATTGCGGTCGAAAATGTATTCAAAATCGTTTTCATCTTCCCTTCACCTCAGCTGACCAATATTTTGTTACTTCATTATTCTATGTCGATGATGTTAATACTGTAACTAGTGATGTGCCGCTGGAAATATTTTTTAATTTACTTGACTTTTCCCTTTGTAAATTTAGGGGAATATTTCCCTAAATTTCACTAACTGTGCACATCGTTCGCCGACACTGTTTGTCTTTAATTTGTGTTACACTCTGTAGGTGTGTTCCAATACCAAGTGCTGTTAACTGGTTACAGCTCGCTTGTTTAGTGGCCTCATCGGGGCCATATGTTCAAACTGTGCTTACACTACGTTTAATGTTGTCAAACAAATCGTGGGTGTCTTGGATTGGCCCCAGGCGGTTTTATCTAATCAGCACTACTTGTCTTGGTATAATTCTTGACTCCCGTCAAAGAAGAGGGTTGTTATAAGTTTATGTTTATGTTAATGTCTGTCTATCAATCTGTTTGTGTCTGTCGCATCGTACCACTCGAACAGATGGACCGTGTTCAATGCAATTTTTTTACGTGAAAGCAAATTCTCTAGCGGTGGTTTTTAGCCATGTTTGATGAACATCGGTTGAGCCGTTTAAAAGTTATTGGGGGTGAATCCTTTAAAGTCTGGGCTTTCTCTAGCAAATAATAGATGGCCTTACGTATAGCCATCTAGTATAAGTAGCGGAACTACTGATACGATTTCGATAGTTCCGCTACTTATTCTTGACAACCGGGGGATTTTAAATTTGCTATCAAATAAACTTGTATTTCTTACATTTCAATATTGAATCAGATTTATTTCTTTTATCCAGATATAGCAAAAGTAATTGAATTAATCACATCAAACATCGGCTGTCGTAGTCGTAACTTTCCCTACATTGTGTTGTACAGTGAAGTTACTGGTCTTCTATCAAGTTCTATCCAATATGCGAACGTACGGCGCTTTGTTTTGATCTCACCATCAGTGTGTACGAGGAATTATCCGCATTTCCGACCATGTGCTACGTCCAAACAGTTTGATTGTCCAACACAAACAAATCGTGGGTGTTCGTCCAACTGTACAAATTGGCCCTTATTTAGTTCATGGCTCGTGGCGTTTGGTGTTCATACATTTTTATTTGGATAACATTTACGTCTATTTGTTTTAAACTTTTTAATATTGAATGATATATAATACTTACTCGTTCTCAGTATTTAATTGCTGGTATTTTGCATAAGTGTGTGTTTACATAATTGTATATCGGTTTTCTGTTCTCTTCTCATACTTTAACACCGATTGTTTCGTGATGACTCACTGATGAGTTTGCATTTTTAACAAATTACACTAGATATTTCATTTTTATCATTCATTCATATTCCCTGGCCATTTTCGGCTATGGTGCTGTTTTGTTTGCACTATTGCAGTATTTAATGAAATTCTGCATTCATACGCCCATTAAATTTCTATGCCAAGTTTGCCATTTCGAACAAAAGAAGAATGTTCTAAATCGGTCCAGCGTCTTCGAATAATCGGTGAATATACATAAAAAAAAGATCGCGACGCATTGATAACCTCCTTTTTGGGAAGTCGGTCAAAAACCAATTTCAAGTAGGTACTAACAAAACTATTTTCAAGCTTCAGTTGCCTGGGAGCCTTTTCATATCAGTTGTCTGTGATTGATTGCTTAGATCACTAACGTTTTGCTGAAATTAATTAATTCTAAATCTCAACCAATAGTAACCTAAACGCTGACGCAAACAGAACCATCAAGTGAAGCAAAAGCAATTTTAGAGTAACCATATTGACGCGGGCGTCCGTCTGTTTTTCTCTCGAAGTTCGTAAGTCCAATATTTTGCTGAAGCCAAGTAAACATCGCTCATCCGAGCCGCCCCTGATATTTTTCTGCGCTCACTTGGATGCTTGGATACCCTGACTGGGTAAAAAAGTAAAGACGCCAGCAAAATGTTAAGTTTCTATACAGCAAGGTTGTAGAAGAAATTGCTTAGCGATAAAGCCGCCTTTCACGCATTTCCTAGTCTGTATTTATTTATTTTGTGCAATAAAGGGTATATTGTAAATGTGGTATAGAAATCTTTGTATAGTAACTGTTCTACCTGTAGTAGCAGATAGTTTTACAGATTCTTAATATCACTGACACATTTTACAAATTTGGAATTTTGTATTCTAGGTCAAATGCTCTGTCTGCCCCATTAGCGATACAGACGTGATAGTTTGTAGTATTTGCCGTGTGGTTTCCATTCCAGCAGAGTAGAATAAACCACTCCAAGTCCTCCCGTAGATGTCGTAGAAGGCGACTTAGGAAATACAAGCTAATTTATAAACAAGCTTGTAAACATCAATGGGACCTTTCCAACCCGTCTGGCCAGTGAGGAGAGTGTAGGCCAAGTCCTCTGGCTGCTCTGGTCAAGTTTGACTCTGGTAGTACAATGGCAGAAGGGGTCGTGTTCCTGCAGTCGAGACAAAAAGACCTGATGATGATGATGACGATGACTGTGTAGTGTTATAGTATAGCGTACCTGTGTTTTACCGTTGGTGACGATACATCTAGTGCTGTATCGGAGAAGTAAAGCTCCATTATCACGATCTCGGTGGCGTAATAGTCAACACGCTAGTCCGCCAATCTGGAGGTTCTGGTTTCAATCCCCAGCCAAGGCAAGTTGTAAAATGGCCTTTTTCAAATTGTCCAGGGTCT
Source organism: Acrobasis consociella (assembly GCA_963555685.1). Lineage (NCBI taxonomy): Eukaryota > Metazoa > Arthropoda > Insecta > Lepidoptera > Pyralidae > Acrobasis > Acrobasis consociella. The sequence continues at coordinate 2,369,500 of OY743112.1, forward strand.
TGGGTGTTTATTTATATATGTATTTATTATAAAATATATATCGCTGAGCTAGTATAGTGTTCCATAACACAAGTTTAAAAAACTTGGCTAACTCAATCAGTGTGATGGTATATATTTATATTCTTTATTATCTTTATTTTTCCGGAGACACGGTCCTATGGACAGAATATCTGAAATTCCCAACTTCATTATAATGCGTAAGTAGCATTACAATGAAGAAGGACAGTTTCTTCTTGGATCTATATTTATCGCTCTGATGCGCTCAGTCTTAAATTCCTAACTCAGTAGTGAAGCTCGCACTGTGATACAAAAGCGAATATTCTGCTGTTCTGAAATTTGCACTTTTACAGCTCGCTGAAAACTATTGTTGTCGATTTAAGAGAGATGTTTCATAGGTCTTTGTATCGACAGTTGCTCTCTTAGATCAGATTGTAGCTTAGAAGCTAAATTGAAGTATAAAGTTGTTTCCCTAGCTGGTTGACCGAGTTGTACAGTTGTTTGGACTTGTTACTGAACAATGCATCAGTCGCAAACGTTCAACTAGAAGTGTAATCTTCTATGCTGGTCTGGGAGAAAAGGAAATACATAGAATGTACCATTCTACTCCTCTTTATACGAAGATCGTTAAAGCCGATCGACAGATTGGGCAGGAATCTAAATTATGTCAATATGCGATGTGGCTAGCAACTTATCAATATTTTCATTCCTTTTTTCCACCGCCTGGCCCTTAACCTAGCCGTATTTACGGCCTAAGACTTTGTCTACCCCTTTAGGGATAAGAACGTGAAACTATATCTGTAATGCATTGCACAATTGGCACAAGCTTGAAAAGTTTATATTTATTTCCAATTAAATACTTACAGAGCGTCGTTAAAGCACGCCGTGGGAAGTTATGTAATTTTGATTCTTTATGAGAAGGTAACTACACATGAAAATAGAAATAATGTTACTTTTCCCGAATCCCGTTTTGAAACTGTAACCAATTTGCTTAGCACAAAGGAAGCAAGACCCAAATGGACTTCCGATTGTTCCGGAAAATATAAGACGTGATAGAGTCTGTGTCTGTACATAAGTATTGGCAGTACTCTAAACTAGATGATCTCAAAGCTTCCTTCCCTTCCGACCCGACCTCCTTTCTGACAGGATGCAGCGCTAATGAACGTCGGGAAGAAATGAAGCGGTGGTCCCTGGGCCATACAGATATCGATGTAAATGCCAATATAAGATCCTTTTAAGGGGTCCGTAGTGTACATGGAACCCTTATAGTTTCGCTATGTCTATTAGTCCGTCCGCGGTTTTTTTAAGAGACGTTTTGGAAATATTTGGTTTTATAGTGCAAATTTGGTTAAAGTCAAATGCCCCGCCCCCCTTTATCTGCTAAACGGTTATATGGACGTGAAAAAATTCACACCAGTAGTAAATATAACGAAGTTTAAAGTAAAAGTATCCGAGCTAAGTAGGGTTTACAAATTAAAAAGTTATAGGCGACCAATACTTATAAAATGTACCCGAAAAAGAATTTCACACAAGTTCAAAAAAAATAGTTTTTGGATATTTTTAGTGGCGTGAACTCAGTCGACCAAACCTGATCCACATGCACTTGGATGTTTGTTTTTTTAATAAATTAAGGCTTTACCCTTAAAGTCATTTCTGTATATCTTGTTAAACATTATTTATTAATGACGGTAAATATAATGTGACAAGAAAATGTATTATTTCAATCGGTACTGAAATTATGAACGTAGAATTATGTACAAAATTACATGTGTCCAAAACATAACACAAGCTGTAGTCTCCCTCCTCCCAAGGGATGAAGTAGAGGCGTCAGAAAATGTAACAAAGTTATTAATTCACGTCCACACCAAACGCCATTCCTACAAATCTAAATAGACAAATGACAGAGAAGAACGCTGTCTTTACAAATATAAATTACTATGCTCCAATGTGAACGAGAAATTCGTAATAAAGCTGCCACGTAATTTTGCTGTGAATCAGCCTGATTGTGACTGTTTCTGGAACTGTTATTATCGTCGTAATAGGCCCACGAAACAATAAACTCCATTCAATATTATTACAGATATCATGCTATAATTTCAGCAGTGCGTAGCAATAGCAACACTCGTTGTGTTCAAATTACATGTTTATCGTGACTTTGTACGAGATCATTCAATAGCTATAGAAATGATTCTGACGACAATGAACAAGCAGAAAAACTTTCGTGATAAAGTTATCGTAAAAATACTTCGAAACCTAACAAAGCGGTACATAAGTGTTATTGGAAATATCATTATAGACTGGTATCACAAAAGTCTACCGAAATAAAGGCCGCGATTGCCTTTTCGATACTTTTCTTGTATTGCTTATCTGTTCAGGTCTTGAATTTAATGAGATTGCTCCATTTTCCTTTTGTATATGCTAGTCTGACTCACAAGGCAACTTTTGCGCTATCGTAATTTTTTGTAAAGTACTATTGTGATGTTATTTTGGGATTAGTTCTTCTTTATGAATATCACAATTCACAATTGTGGCTCGATGATGATGATGACATTAATATCATATTAAATTTTGTTCAATTAGTGTAGACGAAAACCTCTACTAGTTTCAGTCTATTAAGGTACACTTTGAAGTTGAGCGGCAGGCGGCAGCGGCAGCTGCACGTGCCGTGCGGCAATTGCAGAGCCGCAAGCGACACTAGTAATTACTATTTGATATGAAATCCGTGAAATGAAATGACTAGAACCACGTGACTTAAAGTGAAACAGGTCGCGGCAGGTGATGTGCTCTCAGTGAACTGATTGAAGCTCATCAAGCTGCACGTGCCACGTGGCACTTGCAGCTGCTGCTGCCGCCTGCCGCTCAACTTAAAAGTGTGATTTTGAGCGACCATCATCAGGAAGAGTATTAGCGTTAGGGACACGAGTTGACACGACAGTTTATTATTCTTCTGAACCCGTTCAAGCAATTTCTCTCTTTGTCCCCAGGTGTACATAGCGTTGTTCAAACCGCTGCGAGTCTCCCGGAGACAGTTCCGGAGAGTGCTGATGTGCATGCGGAACGTGCGACATCTCAAGTGCCACGAACTGTACGCGCACGAGAAGGTCACCAAAGTGGACAGCCTGTCTTTGGTGCTGTCTGGCAAGTGAGTCGATTGTACTTTGTTGTGAGTTGTCAACACTGGTGTCACCTGTGTCCAGATGTACATAGCGCGGTTCAAGCCACTCCGGTGCTCCAGGAGACAGTTCCGGAGAGTGCCGATGTGAATGCGGAACGTGCGACATCTCAAGTGCCAGAGCCAGCTGTACGTACTGTACACGAGAATATCATCAAAGTGAACAGCGTCGCATTGGTGCTGTCTGGCAAGTGAGTCGATTGTACTTTTTTGTGAGTTGTCAACACTAGAGGTAGTGTGACGAGTGTCCAGATGTACGTAGCGCGGTTCAAGCCACTGCAGTTTTCCAGGAGACAGTTCCGAAGAGTGCTGATGTGCATTCGGTGTGCGATATCTCAAGTGTCACTAGCTGTCTATATCGTGGGATTCCAATGAACCTTTACTCCATACAATAACTCGCAAGCGTCCGATAGTGTCACCCTAATTTATTGTCAAACCAAAATAGACTTTACCATCATTACGTATCACTTGTTATAATATTGAATGTTTTGCTGTGTATCAAATGCGATGTTGCAAATGAATCGAAATGTCAACGAGCATAATTTACGACCGGAAAGACGCCACTCAGCGCAGATAAATCATTCCGTGTAAGTTGTATGCAAGTACATGTTTCCAAGAAAGTAAAAAGTACACCGCTATTTGTGAATCTATATAATATTTTTTGCTAAGTACGATACCAGCAGGAATGAGAACAAAAAATAATATCAAAACGGTATCGTTAAATGTTAATAAGAGAAAAGTTCGCATTTCGCATTATTCTGAGCCTTCTGAGCTTTTATTTTGCTAATCCTATTAAATTCTGACCTTCGTACAATTCTGCCTAAGCAACAATATTTTCTAACGAAGGTAGGATGGTTTTTGATATCAGTTCGCTTTATATCCCTTTATGAGTCCACTTTCGTACTGAAAATAAGCACAATTTATGTTGGTCGGGTGGGTCCTCTTATTTAGTTTATGGTCTAACAAGTAACTACTACTTTTCTATGTTATCCAATTCGGATTTCATAAGACATATTATTTAAAGTTCAAACTTAAATATATCAAGTACATTGGCTAGAATAGTGTTACCTTCATGCACGACCCGTGTCTCCTTTGTTAAACTAATATTAATGGAATTGCCCTTTTTATTCTTCTCGCATCTAAGAAACTTACAGATTGGTCTCACAACTCGGATACCGAAAACTGCGGAGTGACGAAGAAAAGACCAAAATTTGCTTTCATCAGCCCTCACCTGAAGACGTCCTGTCTGGTTAAAGTCGACAGACAGAAAAAAACTAATGTCGAACTGTTGAACTTCATAACATTATACAAATTGATATTCAGTTTGTGTGTCGAGTTACGAAGCCAATATGCAGTAAATTTGGCGAAAACGTGCGTATGATGTGTACGAGTAGCAGATCTTGATATATTTCTTCAGGGCCCTGGTAAAGTTCCACGGACCGATGTTACTCGATGTTTATGTTGACGTACATACACATACATTTGAAGGGGCAACCTGGTCTGTCAACATGTAAAACTTTTCCTTTCCATTAATGTTGGGGAAAAAATTCTTCTTTTGATTACAAGTGATTCAGTTTACAGCATAATTTGTATGAGAATTTCTTTTTATTTTTTCCAGCTTTTATTTAGTTTCAACTGTCCCGTTGTCTGTAGGTCTGTCTGTCATTTGAAGGGGCGACTTAGTCTGCCCACATGGAAAACTTTTCCTTTCCTTTTTGGGGAAAAAATCCTCTTTCGATTACAAGTGGTTCAGATGACAGCACAATTTGTATGAGAATTTATTTTTATTATTTCAAGCTTTTATTTAGTTTTGCCTGTCCCGTTGTCTGTATGTCTGTCTGTCATTTAAATGGGCGACTGAGTCTGCCAACATGTAAAACTTTTACTTTCCACTAATGTTAGGGAAAAAATCCTCTTTCGATTACAAGTGGTTCAGATGACAGCACAATTTGTATGAGAATTTATTTTTATTATTTCAAGCTTTTATTTAGTTTTACCTGTCCCGTTGTCTGTATGTCTGTCTGTCATTTAAATGGGCGACTGAGTCTGCCAACATGTAAAACTTTTACTTTCCACTAATGTTAGGGAAAAAATCCTCTTTTACAAGTGGTTCAGATGACAGCACAATTTGTATGAGAATTTATTTTTATTATTTCAATCTTTTATTTAGTTTTACCTGTCCGGTTGTCTGGTATGTCTGTATGTTTGTAATCAAATCTTGCAAGTTAAATTTTACACACTGAGCTGAAATTTTGCTTGCATACGTATATCGAGTGACAATAAAATGGTGCTGATCTGATGATGGAGCTGGAAAGTGGCCATAGGAACTCTGTAATAAAACGACGTCGTAACATCGAGTTTGGGTTAGTACATCTTGTCTTGATAAGTTATTAAAATTAGGCTTCACAATAGAGCTTATGTAAAGAAAGTACTTTATAAGAAGGCTTATTATAGGACCGATGACTACCTTAAAGACAAAAAAGTCTGGCTTGAGCTTGACGCGGGTCCCTCTAAAAGTTTGTAATATAGGTACTCGAAAATGTCATAATTTGGTACATTTTGTACAAACTGAATCTACAACTTGACATTATTTTAAAATTTTGACATTCTAAAAATTAAATTTAAATTATGATATGTCATAACAAGCAATGTATTTTCTGTCCACATTAACTTTAAGTATTAATTTAATTGTGAGTTGACGTCCTTGGAGAAAATGCTGCAGTGCAGTTTGTTACCGCTTCTTCTGCACTAGCGCTTTGGAAGCGGTAGTAAACTTAGCTGTAAGTAACCATTTGACGTCAACAATTGTGCAACAAAATAATGACGATTATTAAAAGATATTATAAATATCCTATGATAATAAAGATATATTTGAATTTGAGAGCTTGTACGAAAAAAATTAAGTATCTCCGATTTCCTTTCATTTGCCCCTGTCTGTTGTCATTGCCAAACAACCAGGCTAATAAGAATCAAGGTCGTCGCGCCAACTGTTTCTCCTGCAATTTAATATCAAAAAAAAACTAGATACCTATATCCTAATGATAATAGACCTATTATAGGGTAGTCCCCATTCTAATAGGTCGATATTCTTAAATCCTGCTTTACCATTCATATCCCTAACGAATTCAATTCAGTTAGTCTTACAAGCACTGTGGTTCGAGCGGCTGTCGTGTTACATAAAATAAATAAATATATAGGGACAAATCACACAGATTGAGCTAGCCCCAAAGTAAGTTCAAGAGACGTGTTATGGGATACTAACTCAACGATACTATAGTTAATAATAAATGAATGTATAGGTAAACTTCCAAGACCCAGGACAATTTGAAAGGTCATTTTCCAACTTGCGCTGATCGGGGATCGAACCGGGACCTCTGGGTGGCGGACTAGCATAGTGACCACTACGCCACGAAGGTCGTCAAACATGTTTTTTGTTTAAAATTTCACCGCACTAAATTGACACTTCACCGAGTGATTCATCCTTCATGTACTTCATCTGATACGAGTATATCTTGTTAAAATAAATTGCGTTTAACTTGGTCAAAAGGGTTGTGAAAAATTACGCCCTTTAATCAACGAAGGAAGTAGATGTGTGAGTTTCATTTTATAATGTTCAAGTTTTGACCTCGATCAAATTGAATTCGTGTACCTACGACATTCACAAATCCGCACTTGATTGTTTTCTATTGATACTGGATATTTCTATCGATAAAAAAATCAATTGTAACAGTAATACCTATTTGTATTCTTTGTGATTTTCGTTCATGATAACTCGATGGTGTTTAAAATTGTTCTTCAATATCTTCCAGCTTACTACACGCTCTGCTATTCAGAATGTGACAAAAAGGCAGATTTATTGTTTTAATTTTGAAGACTTCTCGTAATTCAAGTACGAGAAGTCTTCAAAATAAATCTGATAGATGTAGAATACAAAATAAAAAATAATGAAAATAATTTGCCAAGTGCGTGTCGGGCCACGCGCAGTGTAGGGTTCCGTAGTTGTAAATGCCAACTTTGAGTTCATGCCACTAAAAACGTCTAAAACGTCTAAGTATCTAATGAATTTGTATGAAATTTTCCTTTTCGAGTACATTTTATAAGTTGATCGCCTATAACTTTTTAATTTGGTAACCCTACTTAGCTCTGATAGTTTTCCTTTAAACTACATTATATATACTATAGCTGTGATTTTTTTCACTTGTCTATATATAACCGTTTAGCAGATAGATGGGGGGGGGGGGGGGAATTTTTTGTTTAAGTCACGTGTCCCCCCCACGTGACTTAAACAAAAAATTTCACTTTAAACCTAAATATTTCAGACACGGATCCCTAAATCGAAAAATGGTGTTCCCAAGCTAACAATATTTTTAAAAGACCTAATCAACGATACCCCACACAATGTGTTTGTAGAAAAAAAAAATTGACTTCCTCTTTACTAGTATGGCAGCTACCCTAAAAAAAAATATTTCCATATTTTATTTTACGACTTTTTCGCCATGATTGATATACATATCCATGCGAAATTACAGCTTTCTAGTACTTATAGTTTCTGAGTAGGACCGCGGACGGACAGACAGACAGACAGACAGACATGGCGAAACTATAAGGGTTCCTTGTTTACTACGGAACCCTAAAAAGAACTAAGTGTCGTGGAACACTCTGTTGGAACGCAGTTACAAAAATGTAACCCAATAAAAACCCCCAAAAATTACAGCCCCTTAAACAGTTTGTGACAGAAAAAGTGACGGAAAAGTCTTCTCGCCTAGCCCCCATCCGCCAAGTCCGTATAGTCCGAAATGGAACTTCGTTCCAATAAGAAATTGTGAAAAAATAAAATATAAAAATAATAAGTAAAAGTAGAATTATAGTACATCAGAGTCAGAAGTTGACGCACTATTGTAGAGAGGCCCTGTATTAACTCTGGAACTAACTTCCATCCAAGTTTAGTTCATACTTGCTCCGCTAATTTTTTTGCTGGATCTTTGTTACTGATGTTCAAGTTTCTGTCCAAAGTCCCAACTAACTTAGGGTCGTCCGCTCGTGTTATATGATCCGTTAGGAGTCGAAAAAGATATAAATTAAATCATTCTGGCAGAACTACATAATGTTTAGGTAAGTACTTTGTTTTCTCCAATACGCTCATCCGTGCGTCAACTCGTGAATATGGTGTATTTTTTCTTTTCTCTGATTAGCAAGTAATGACGAAGTGCATTTAAATTTCGCGTAACGTCACGATCAGGTACGATTTTCACCAGAAGATGATTTAATCGGCTACTCTCCGAAAGGCGCTGTATCGTAGTGATTTTTTTACTATTTTGAAAAACCAAAAATGTAGGTACATTCTTTTTGGATAATCTACTTGACGGACTAAATAATACGTGTTTACCCAGTGTACATCCCTATAATGTAAAATACTATTTTTGTGTTAGCGTTTCCACTCACAATGGATCATATGTTCGGAATGGAGATACCCCTAACTTGCAGTATCATTATGTCATACCACTTTGATTCTAGGAACCACATCTGGACCGCAAATAAAAGAGCTATAAGCTGTAACTGATGATCTGACGTCAACAAATTTTTAAATCAAAAACAAAATCGACAATTATCAAGTGATTTAAACGTCCATAGATAACTATAATATTAGCCGGTGAATTTCATATATTTGTTTTGAGCAACAGGAAGTTTAATTGCCGTTTAGTTGCCATGTGGTTTCCAGCAGAGTAGTTGAGAGTAGAATAGGGCCATTCCATTCAAATTCTTTCGTGGATGTCGTAGAAAGCGACTGAAGAAATACAAGCTAAGCAAAGCTTATAAACTTTAATCAAAGAGACCTCTCACCCGTCTGGCCAGCGAGAAAAGTTTAGGCCAAATCCACTGGCTGCTCCGTAGGACAGAAAGGGGCGTACTCCTGCAATGGAGACAAAAATACCTGATGATGATTATGATGATGACTTCAAATGCAAAAATAGATTTTAGATTCCTAAATTGCAAATACTCATATCATTTGGAGCATTGTATATTTATAAACGAATTTACATATTATACATACATACATACATACTATCACGTCTTTATCCCTAATAGGGCAGACAGAGCATTTTGGGTCTTGCGGCTCTATGCAGAGCCTAGGGCCGCAAGACACAAAAGCCACTTTTAGCGTCATGGTGGGCGAGAAGATGGAAAAGCAATCAATACAGTGACGGGTTGCTAGCCGCATCGCCTGTTAAAATGATTCGCATTTTTGCCCATTCCCTCGATCGGCTTTTACGATCTGCGCGGGAAGAGAAGCAGCTGGTACATTCTAAGTTTTTTCGTTTCTCCCAGACCAGCATGGGAGATTTACATATTATGTCAGATCAAATTATCTATAAGACAGAAGGTCCTTTATGTAGGGACTGAAAAGACTAAGCGACTTGGTATTACATGAATCGCACAACTTTTTATGGTAGAAGAACTAAGTGGCGAGACTTTTAATGTCATTTAATTTGCAATGTATCTTTTGTATCTTTTTTTAGATCAAATCAAATCTTGCAACTCAATTTTCAACCCGTTATCGTTAACCGATTGAGCTGAAATACTACATAATTATAAGTCGGATGACAGTGCAACATTTTGGAGTCATTGATTTGTTCTGATGATGGAGCCGAGAGATATTCGACAAAATTGTTATTTATTATTTACAGATTTCTACGTGGAAACATTCCACTCTTTTTCAGTGTAATCTTTTCATCCCTGAATCAAAAAATCTGTACGTATGAAATATTAATACCACTGCACTCCCGTCCGACGCGACAGTGGAATTTCCACATTTCTCTATTCCGCAAAATCCCGCCTCTCCCGCAGCGCTGCCGAAAATTAAAGCGCGATCCGTTCGCACTTGACCCGAATAACGGATTTGCAGCGAAAACTTATTTTTCTATTTCTTTTTTAATGATAGATTCACATTTTTTATTTTGATAGTAGGCTGTTGTTGAGTCGCGACACTCGCGACCCGTGACATTTTTACTGAGTTTATTATAAATAGTAAACAATTAAATTCACTTTCTTTTAAATTTTGTGCTGGTATTGGATAAACAACTGATAAAAATTTTATACGCGCAGCTGGTATTTTTTAATATATTATGTCTATGTTATAATAAGAAAAAAATACGAATGAGGAGGACCTGAAAAGAGTAGAAGAATAGACAAGGCAAGATGTGAGGTCATTTGATACGACACGACGAGTTCATAACACACATAATTAAAAGGAAGATAGAAGGGAAAAGAGGATCGCAGGAAGATCGAGGCGTAGCTAAATGAAGCAAATGAAGGAGAAGGTGAACGTCGCGATGTACAGAGAACTAAAACAACTGGCGGTCGGGAGAGACATATTGAAGAAGATTCATACTCCACCGACAAGAGCATAGCTTTTAAATATAGATGTTACAATTTGGATGTAACATGTAACCGTGGATGTAACTTCAAATCGTCGTCGGCAAATTTTCAACAGGTGCAAGTAGTGTTGGCATTAATCGATAAAAATTTTAATCAATTAATAAATTTGACTCAATTTAATCGTGATCGAATGAAATTTTTATGATTAAAATATTCACGATTGATAATGTAATGATTTAAAAAAAATCAATTTCGGCGGAAATTTATGTAAATACTTTACGTTATAACTTTTAACGCTCAGACTACAGTTCTGAAGTTTTTTATTTGGTTTAGGTAGCTTGAAAAATCAGACACAAGGCACTTTCACGAACGAATGACAAACAAACAATGACGGCATTGCGATGAAAAACTCTAAAATATCCGGAGCACGCAAATAGTTAATCAAGTAATCAAATTAACGATTTTGATTATCATCATGATTTCAGCCGCATAACGTCCACTGCAATAGGCCCCACCCAAATATATGATATTAATCATTAATTTTTAATTATTAATCAAATTATCTTTAGGCCAACACTGTACAAGTGGGCAATGAGGCCAAGACGACACTGACCGGTACTTACGCAATCGTCTGCGCTCTCGTACAAGCACTTTTGCTTTCATTCACAAATCATCGTTTTTATTATAGTAGTTACATTTGTCTGCATATTAAGTTTTTTTTTATAAGTATGTATGTGTATCCCAGTCACGTGTATATTTTTGACAGGAAAGGCATTAATCCTAAATTACGAGAACGTATCAAGGAAAATACATTTTTCGCTAGTATCCAATAATATATACGGGTTCTATGGGTAGACAAATTCTATGTGTATATAATCGTTGGGGATATTCTGTGTGTACTCGTATAATCGTTGGGGATACACGAAAAAGACAAACTTACTCGTAGCTAGCTAATGGTCAGCATTAAAATAATAGATTTCTCAATAAATTTTGGTAGTGGTGACTGTAACGTGTGCCTAGCGCTCTTCCCACGAAAAGATCTACAGAAAGAATACAACTTATTCTCTGAGTAAGATCTTATTCTGGTCGAAGAAATAAGAGTCAGCACGTACAACTTAATAGTTATGGGAAAACCTACTTTGAGGAAGATATTACATATGTAAGTAAGTATTCAAAGCTGCTTTTTACATAAATATGCATGTATAGATAATGGTGTTAATAAACGAGTTTCTAGGTTGCATCCCCCCAGCACATCCAGGCTGTACGAGTTTTTAGTGCGCCTGTCATTAATCTTAGCTTCCATCAGCTCTTATTCTTGCCAACATTCTGAAATCTACGTCATGTTTTTATCTGCGTAGCGAATATGTAATTATGGAATATGTAACTCCGTAGCATAGCACCACTGTTTAGTGAATATAAAATCTACTGGATCAAACCAAGCATTCAAATTTCAGCTATGGCTTAACTCACCGTCAATCACTATATATATAAAATGGAACAACATACGTAATGGTTTTGAGTAAAATCGGAGGCAGAAAGTACCAAAGAGTTCATACAAAAACATATGATATATATATAAAACGGAACAACACAAGCATGGGTTTTGAATAAAATGTGGACGCAGCAAGTGCGAATTAGTTCGCAAAAAAATAACCGTTACGGATCCAAGTTTTCTCGGAGGTTGAATAAAAAAAAATGACGAGTAGAACTTTATTTCTACGAATATGTTGGACAGAATCCATTACTAGAATGCGACGTTGCCACACCGCTCGAAGAATATGCGAAGGGAGCAAAGTTATCGGCCGCCAAAGGTGGAGTCTACTAAGTTCAGGCTCTCTGCTGGATCTACGTAGTGCCCAAACGTCTGTTTATATATATATATATATATATATATATATTATCTATTTAAATATTAATTATTTAATTTGGCAGTATCACCTAAAACTGGATTATTATTATCGGAAATAGTATACATAACATGTTTTCGACTTGATCATTGTCAATGGATATCTGGTAGTGCTTTCTCTCTTATCTTGTGGTACCACGGAAGACCAGCGGCATGATGTAAAGATACATCATTGCCATATGCTGAGTGGTGCCATTTTGGTGTAAAAATAGTTTTATTTTTATAATGGATAATGTAACTCCTGTTTTGCACCAAATAAAGTATTTTTCTTTCTTCTTTCTTTCTTTCACTGATAAACCGAGATAAAGTTTATATCGCTCGATGGACTTTCAAAGGCATATTATAAAATTTTACAGGCTAGTGTTTCTATTGGATTTTTTAAGTTCGAAAATGAGTCAAATCTGTCGAAGAGTGCTGAGATATAGGGATCGCGAGTTCACATTTATAAATAAATATATATTGGACAAATCACACAGATTGAGAGCTAGCTCCAAAGAAGTTCGAGACTTGTGTTATGGTATAATAACTCAACAATACTAGATAACAAATACACATAATAGGGTCAATTTGAAAAAGATCGTTTTCTATCTTAACCTGTCCGAGGATCGAACTCGGGTCCTCCGGTGTGACCAGCCTAGCATGATGAAGACTAGGCGACAGAGGTCTTCAAATTTCGTTTCAACTACTACTTACGTAGAGTGTGATACATGATAGCGCCTGATAAAAGTTGTCGCCGGCACGCAGTGCCATGCTACGTGGGCTGGAAAACATTCGTTTCGTCTAGGGACAAAGTTTGTGTCCGCTTGCAACGCCAGTTTTTGGGGCTACGACTTTAAATTATAAATTATATGTAGTTGTAGCCTCAATGACACTTTTTGTCCTTGCTTGTTGTCAAGGGAGCCGACCTATTTAGATTTATACTACGGGTCGTGTTATGTTAATTTTGCTTATTTCGATGGGTTGGATTGTATCCAGAAATCTATGGTTGTATCATAGCGAAACTAGTATAACGAATTAGTTTTTTTAGAATTCGTCTGAGTTAATCTTTTTGACAACTATAATTTGAACATAGATAGCAGTAAAGAAAAATTTCAATGTTCTAGGAATCACAGAATAAAGTACATATTGTTAAATTTCTTACACAACTTCTCCTTTCCAGTGATATCGATATATACAAAAACTTCCAAGGTTAGAAATAACTCTGAAAATATACATAGTATAGACATTCTACACTACAGCTTATATTATAACCCTGTGTGAGACCTTATATAAATTGTTTGATGTCATAATACGAGTCTATTGCTCCTAATTACAGTCATAAATCGTCCTCTAATATGTTAGAAGTTGGTTCGGGGATAATGGACGAGTAATGTTTTATCTATGTCCCTACTTTATTATTAATATTTAAAAACTTTATTGTACTTCATTTAACAAACATTAATTACACATTATTTTAAACACAGTGGTACAAATGGTGGAATTCTCCCAGAAGGTATCTCTTCCAGTCCAACAAAATACTTTTTGTTTGGAGAAGGATGCCTATAGTTTCCTGACTAATAAATTATATCTACATCTATTTGTATATAATAATAATGGTTCTGAAACAGATACAGTAGAATGAAAAATATTATCAAAGCATAATATATCATAGCATATCGAAAATAGGTAATTACTTTTAATACTACCGTATTCGAACACGATTTTAATAGTCTTCCATGACACTGATTTATCGAAGGACCATAAGGCGGTTACCAAAATATTGTAGACCAATTTCTAGACATTTAAGGGCGTGAAAATGTTAGCATTAATATTCAGTGAGATTTTATCCTAACTTATTTAAGATCAATTTAAATACAGTCCTCTATGACACTGATTTATCGAAGTAACATTTTCTCTGTCACCCAAATTTTTAACCTAAGACATCCTTTATACTCTATCCAAGATATTCAATCTACGATGTTTTAAGTCTACATATTTTGTGGTCATAGAGGACTGTATTTTAAATTGGTCTTAAATAAGTTGGGATAAAATATCACTGAATATTAATGCTAACATTTTCACGCCCATGTCTAGGAATAGGTCTACAATGTTTTGACACTAATATTTCGAAGCACCATTTTCTCTGTCACCAAAATATGTAGACCTAAAATATCTTAGATTGAATATCTAGGACGTTTTAGGTCTACATACTTTGGTGACGTTTGGGTTGATGTGGGACGTGAAAACGTGAGTGTAAGTGTGCAAGACTTGATTGATGGATCTAAGTTGTTTGTCGTTCAGAATAGCAATATGTATTGATGCGCTACATCGTTCCTAATGTCGGTTGGGTCCCTGTGAAACTGAGGTACTTTCGTAAGAAAGTGTTGAGTCTGAATGATTGACGGCAAACGTTCCAATGGTCGGGGAAAAAAAGTATTTTTCTGAATTCTGAAAACTCAATAAAGCCTACCTCAGAAGACGACACTTACAAAATTTAAGTATTATCTTTATAAAAAAAAAAAAATTGATTTTTGATTTGATGAACCATGCACTTTCCGTTATAATTAAAAACCAATAATAACGGGATAAATACTGCGATCTTATTTATAATAGTCTAGATCTATATTTCTCTACATTTCAAATGGAATATAAGGTCTTTTCGACACAAATTCTGTTTCCCAAGTTCCAAACATTCTCTCGCCGCAGCATATGACTCATAAAACTTGCTTCCAACAAAGCATATTTGCTGCTCGGCTGGTTCAATGCTCAATGTTATCGTGCCTCTAAAAGCCTGCATCAGTATCGCCTCGTTTACGATTGTTATGGGTTGATTTATGAGACGATGAAAAGTTTAACTTTCTGCTTCTTCTTTACAGTCCACTCTGTTAGATCAGTCCTATAAAGTGGAGACTAAACTATACTGCCCATAATTTTCAAGGAGGCTTTTGCCCATTTTCTGTTAAGTACCTATAGCTACGTCCCCCTAACTACACCCGTGGGAGAGGAAAGAAGTAGAAAAATATCGTTTCGTATTATACTCTGCCGTCGCCACACGGCTAATGCTCAATTTTATCAAGTACTTTGAAAAACCTATATTAGTATCTATTCCAATAGGCTTTTTACTGTGTATGTTTTTGGTTAATATTTTGTATAAAACAAAAAATACTACTGATTTTTGTAAAATAGTTTGTTGGTTAATGAAGTAGTACAAAGAGTGGGAGCGTGACTTGACAGTTTCCTCTTCCATCAGATTTTAAAAGCTTAAAACTTACGTCTTATTCCTGGGCGGTTAAAAAAAATATTTTGTTTTCAGTTTCAGATTTTTACTTATTGATATGAATCATCATCATCAGCCCTTCTTCAGTCCACTGCTTAGCATAGGCCTCTCGTCGTCGACGCCACCTATCTCGGTCTTGTCTTGTGCTGCTCTTATCCAGTAGCCATTTATATGATTAATTAATAAAAATAATTGATTAGAATGCCGTATTGTTATAGGATGATTTACGAGCGCAGACGACGTAAAGTGAAACCGTTCTTCTCTTAACAACCGTAAAAATCCCTGTACGCAAGTTGGAGTAATTACAGCTAAAGCCGTATTTACGAGGGCCAGATTTAACTCAGCTGGGCGATCCACCCTTGAGTCACCAGGGTCGATTACAGCTACAGATCAGACTAGTATACTTACATTATTCTTATATCTTGTGCAAAAAGTTTCTTCAGTGCGCTGAACATTGTTTTATTATCTGGGGGCACGGCAGTGCCCCCACCAAGTCGAGCAAAAAAGCGTCACGGCCGTACCATCCTTTTCTCGAAGCAATTCAGACCATTTTCGACCCCCTGTAACTTCGTTGTGGATAAAACTAGAAGACTGAAATTTTCAGTAACCATGCAGGCATTGTAAAGACACGGTATATTTTAAATTTCATTCAATTTGAACCAGTATTTTAAGAATTATAACGGGTCAAATTTCTTAATTTTGTCACTCACTGACTCACCGATCATCAAAATTCTAAGGCACTTCTAGCAGACCTAGAAGCTTCAAATTTGGAATATAAGTAGTGTTTGGTGTATGAATCAAGGAAAAACTAAAAAATCTAGAAAAGACCGCAAAGAAAATTAAGCCTATACAGCCAAGTCTTCAGTTAAATTTTTCAATATTGGCTTTATTCGTAACGATGTTTTACGGCAGTTATTATTATTACGTGCGAAGCCGCGGGTTTAAGCTAGTCCCATATAAATATAGGCGCATGGTAGTGCCCCTGCCAAATCGAGCAAAAAATGGGTATTCCCGTCATGAAAACACGTGTAAATTAAATTATTTAATGCAAAAAACGTACCTACGTGCGTATTCGTACTTATTACGAGTGCGTAAGGTTGTAAATTAATTATTATACCACGCGCTGCGATGCTAGCGGGTGAGCGCGGGCCGTTACTACGCGCTGCGCGGTGCTAGCGCGAGGGCGCGGGGCGGGGACAGTGGCGGGGCGCGCGGAAAGGTGAATGTCGCCGAGCGAGCAGCAGCCGCGCTCATACTCATACGCGCGAGCGACCCAATGCTGTTCGGATGTGCCCAGAATTCTTACCTATAAGTTTGCGATTTTCATTGATAATTTCGATTGCTATATTAGTTTGACGACTAAAGACTACTCTCATGTCTACAAAATACAAAAAGAAATGAGATCCCATCAAAAACAATACTTGTCAAAAAAACCAAGTCTCGCAACTCAGTTGTTCTGCGGTAAAAAGTTGTGAGATCCATGTAATACCAAGTCGGTTATTAATTTATTCAGTCTCTACTTAAGCGACTTTCTGTCTTAATACGTCCAGTCTCTAAGACCACGATCGTGGTCCATAACAATTGAAAATCAATTGTGTCTGGAATCTCCGTACTCGAAGCATTAAGTTGTTACGTAATAATTAACAGCATCTTATAGTGACGCATATCAATATTAAAATTCTTTAATGTTTTATATAAATATATTGAGACTTGGCCATCGCCTGAAAACACGTGTAAATTCAATCGCCTGAAAACACATGTAAATTCAATTATTTAGTGCGATGGCCAAGTCTCGATATATTTATATAAAACATTAAAGAATTTTAATATTGATATGCGTCACTATAAGATGCTGTTAATTATTACGTAACAACTTAATGCTTCGAGTACGGAGATTCCAGACACAATTGATTTCCAATTTTTATGGACCATGATCGTGGTCTTAGAGACTGGACGTATTAAGACAGAAGGTCGCTTAAGTAGAGACTGAATAAATTAATAACCGACTTGGTATTACATGGATCTCACAACTTTTTACCGCAGAACAACTGAGTTGCGAGACTTGGTTTTTTTGACAAGTATTGTTTTTGATGGGATCGTCATTTCTGCTACTGTTTCTCTTATTTTGTTTCTGAGAAGTAATTTTTAAGACATTATTGATTTGCTCGGTAAACGAAGAGAAAGGAAGAATAGAAAAAAATCATTTCTGTTTTCCGTTTTGTTTCGGGTTAGTTTGCAGTTGAAGAGCTTATAAATTGAAACAGCAACAGAAAAGTGTTACAGTTTGCAATCCGATCCTCGTTCGTTATTATTTAAAGAATCATCTTCATTATTTCTGACAATATTCTTCTCTAAAACACCAGTGTCTTGCAGTGTAAAACGTCCTCACTGCCCCAAGCAAGCTTTTAACTCGGCACTTTCGCAGGCACTCAGCCAACGCTTAGCGGATAACGTACTCGACTCAGCTGCAGTCTCCATTGACGGGGATCCTTCACCTACCCCTTAGCTTCACCCTAATATCGGTTTCATTTTTGTGCCAGATTTGCTTTAATTTTATTTACATCCTGTGTTACGGGTTTTGTAAATTTACTCTCACTTTTGATACTCACACATTCGATAATGTTGCTTCCCAAGCATGAGACATCTCCTGTTTTGGTTGCGGATTTTATATTTGTGTCGATATTGCTTGTTTTTTGTTCGCATTTGTGCATTATGATTATGAATAAAGTATTTTGTTTCAATAGCAAATATTCCTTTATACATCCTTTACACATATAAATACAAGCTAATTATCCTATGATGGATGTAAAAAGCCTACAATGCGGTGTAAAATGTGACCAATAACACCCAATAGACACAAAATGAGTATAAGTAATAGGCAGGACTGTGGTAAATGGCATTGATTGAGAGAGACTTATTTAAAACTGGGATGTTGAAAGATAAGCATGAGGATAAAGGTAATAAGGTATGGCATCGACATCTCAGCCAGACGAAAACTGCGGTCAGACACGTTATAGCGCTAAAACTAAATCATCATAAATACGCATACTAACTGTACGAGAAGTACTTAGATGAATCAACCCGAAATCAATTAATTTGTCACTTTTCTGTCAGTGATAACATGTTTTTGGTGAACAATTAGTTTATACAAAGTAGTAACGTAAAATATCTCTGAACTGAACAAAGGGTCTACTACGCCTAGGGTATGGCAGAACGGACGGAATAATGACGATAAAAGCATTGGAAATGAAACAGGCTCAAGTTTAACAGCACTTAACGAATAACAAATTGTTTGGAAACGTTCACGTTTTCGCTTCGGAGAAAAATTCTTTCATCCACGTCGGAGGCGTAATAAAGGGGTGCTATTGGATTCTATTTGTCTACATTTTGTAGTATTCATTAGAAGTTATGACGTTTGTTGGCTTTTATAATTCATATATGTAGTGAATACAGCACACTGCACAGTCATATACATTGAAATGCAAAGGAGTTTCTGCTCAAGATATTACAGATGTGTACGTAGTATGTATGACGTAAATCTTGTAGAAATCATAAAAAATTGAGTATAAGAAAAGATAGGACACTCCTATTTTTTCGCACTTCAATTAGATTGGTGAATATCTCATTCACACAAAAACAAGCATGAGTGATAAGATAATTTCTCCGACGTATGGAATCATATAACAAATTACAACTGCAATTTCGCCAACATTGATAAGTTTTCGGTAGTATAGTGGTCAGTATCCCCGCCTGTCACGCGGGAGACCGGGGTTCGATTCCCCGCCGGAGAGAACCATTTTTTGCTTATTATCTTTTTTTTTTTTTGTTATACGCAATAGAAAATGCCTTTATTTTTTATCAGATTTGCTAAATAGAAGATTCATTACGTTTTTTTTATAAGTAAAATTAGATCAAAGTGGATAAGTCGGATCTACATATAATTATTTATTCGTATAGTCATAGTAAATTAAGGTACCTATGAACAAAGCATACATTACGTTTGCAGATTTTTTAATAAATTTAATTTCTTATGTATTAAAAATTATTTTTGTAAGCGGTAACTACTATTTTTAATTCGTTCATTGAAATCTATATTTTCTTACCTCTTGAGACAAAGCGTATTATATCTGGATTATCTTTATTTACGTGTATGTCATATCATTTATGGCCTCGTCGTCGGTTCAGCTTCAATTCCCAGCAAAGTTCACCCCGCTTTTGTCCCGCGCTTTATTGCCAACAACCTTTTCGTGCCCGGGGTTGTCCGATATATTTAGCCATACAACAAAACGATAATGTCAAGGAACGATGATAAAAAATAACGGAAAATAGAACAGTGATATTTTTTCCTCGTATGTTTTTCATCCATCATAGTGCAAAGGATCCATAACATGCTCCAGGACAAATTGGGCTTCAAAAGTTCGAATAGCTATTTCCGGATAGTTGATAAATATTATAATTCGTCTCCGACTAGCGACTGTACTTGTCTTCTGTTTGCGTGGTACAAGGCACGCAGTTGATGTCAACCGCGGCACGAAAAGGCAAGCGGTGGCGGCGGCCGTATATTACTGTTCTGGAATGCGTTTCGAATGAGTCGTTTGGTTGGGTGTTTGCGTTTTGTTTTCGGTTTTATACAGTATGTATGAGTTAAGAAGCCCTGAATTTATCAATTACTGCGAACGGGATGGGCAAATGATTATATTGGACCAGAGTTACATAAAGAGCAAATTAAAAACTCATCATCATCCCAGCCCTTCAGTTCCGCCCTCTGCTACGCATAGAGGCCTCGCTTCGTCGACACCACTCATCTCTGTACTATGCTGCTCTTATCCAGGTGCGACCCGCCGTTTTGATCATGTCGTGAACCCATCGCATAGGCGGAAGACTGACCCTTTTCTCACCCGTTCTAGCCCACCTTTTGTTCAGACCCTTGTCCCACCTCCTATCACTAAGTCGATATAAATTCAAATTTATCTGGGAAAAAAATAATAGACTTGTTCTTGCCGTCGTTTCAACAGGACGTTAAAAGTATTTTGTCCCAGTTTTATAGGATGTGCATATCCGTCGCTAGATTGAACAAGCCCCAAGGAAATTGTGTCATTGGAAAGCGGCATTTGAATTTAAACTTAATGTACCATGAGCACTGAGGATCTCGTGGCTTGGGGGCACGTATTGCTAGCGTTGTCACAAGTTAAGCAACCCTGAACAACACGCATTTGGATGGGTAACCACAAGTGACATATAAAGTTCTCGAGCTCTGAAAACATGTTAAGCTGTTGCTCCTAGCAGTCGTCAAGCTATGTGAAATACATTTACCTTACGAATGTTCGGATTTGAACCGAAATAAGAGTTCTGATCAAATGAAAGTCACTGATAAAAACTGAGATATATTCTTGATAATTTTAATAAACTATAAAATAACTTGATGAAAAACGATATATGAGCCGCATGGCGCGCTTGTTGGCCGTAGGTTGCGAACTGACAATTTTGTTTGTTTGTTTGTTTGTTTGTTTGTAATAACTTTATTGTTCAAAAAAACAAAATAAATTACAAAAATTCGAAAGCACAATTTTATACTAATGACTTATCAAATACTGTGCGGTACTAATCTCGTACAGGCAGCTTGCAAAATTTAACACCAGTGTTGAACAACACACAAAAACCAAAATAAATCACTGATTGTGGTGTCCCGTTTTTTAGAACAGAATAGGTACTTAGAAAGCATTTAATGTGTTACAATTTCATTCCTTTTTTGTGATGGCGCTGACTCAGTCTTGATTTTGACCTAAACAAGCAATCCGTCACGCTGCTCGGACAGGTAAGGGACCTGTGACCCTGAAACCCTGACTCATCGGTTGGTACTCCCGCAGTTTAATTATCACCTCTCAGAGAGTTATTAAACTTTGTTTAATGAACTTTTGCGGCTCGTGTATTTACCGGCCGACCTTTTAGTCTCAGCAGTTTTTTAAATGAACTGCGCTAATGCATTTCAGCTTACTTTATAATTAATGGCATATCAGATTACGTGGGTAATTTGAAAAGTCGACGTATACCTTTGTTTCGATTTTTATTATTGAATGAGCAAGCGAAGTGAGAATCTTTTATTGGAAATTCATTGAATTTGGCAAGTTGTACGAGCCCAATAGAATTTTCCAATTAGAGCATATAAGCCAAATTCGCCAAAGTTGCAAGATGTGCCGTCTTATTATAAAACAAGGAATAAGTAACTTGTTACTAAAAAATAAATATTTACCCTAAACAAAATGACATCTAATAAACTAACACTTTTTTGTTTTCACTAACATTTGCCATGGAATGTTCCAGATTGGTGGTGTCACAGAACCAGCGGGCGTTGCACATAGTGTTCCCGCACCATTTCCTGGACTCGCCGGAGTGGTTCGGCGTCTCCACGGACGAGTACTTCCAGGTATTATAGACTTCATTTTTTTATGTAGCTAATAAGTGAAATCTCAAAAAAAAATCATCGGAACGAACCGGCCGCAGCACAGGCGTGCGGGAAAATAACATTTGAAGGTTTATTTAGGGCTTGGTTAAGACAAAATTTTAAACGATGTCTCCGTTTCCTTTCAATTAATTTATTTCAAATAGGAGCAGCACTGGATCCCGCTTTAAGGCGTGACCCTGAAAAGAAGTGAAAATAAGTCAACCTGCTTTTTTTTTGGTCTACACTACACACTAACACCCCGATTTTCAAGCGGTAACCCCGATAACTTTCGGAAACGGCCGAACCGATTTTCATCAAACATAGCTAAGCACCACTGCAAGGGGACATGCTTTTACGTAAAAAAACCACATCGAAATTGGTCCATTCGTTCGAGCGCTACGACAGACAAACAGACATTCTCTTTTTAGTCGGGGGTTAAAAATTAAATCGAAAATGCTACAATATTACCAATGTAGATCAAACAGAACGCTAAACGAAAAGAAATCAGATTTCCAGTCCAGAATTACCTCAGCGGCCACAGAGCACTTAGTTATAGCACCTAAATCGGTACTTGGCGCAGCCGTAATCGCTCCGATATTACTGACGTTTTCCACTTTCTAGTTCTAAATAGGGCAACACTAGTTGTTTGACCCGAGGCGATAGCTAATGCAACTATTTAAATTCACACCTGAAAATATGGTGTAGCGGTCAGACGGCCAACATTAATGTCTAGAATTTAACCTGAATCGAGCCTAGATAAGGATAATGTATTTTCTGGTTTGAAATGTAGTAGGTGAAGCAGTAGTGAAAAGATATTGATAGTCGTTGCATAACAAAGATAATAAATTAATAATTATAAACGGACAAATCGCAGAGATTGAGCTAGCCCTAAAGTAAGTTCGAGACTTGTGTTATGGTATACTAACTCAACGATACTATATTTTATAACAAATACATTTATAGATAAACATCCAAGACCCAAGTCAATTAAAAAAGATTATTTTCCATCTTCAGGTGACCGGGGATCGAACCCGGGGCCTATGGTGACAGTGTGGCATGATGACCACTATGCCACAGAGGTCGTCTGAATGATCTTAGAGTTATTATAGAGTTAGTATCCATATTTAACAAAATAAAAGTTTAAACAAAGTTTTGCTCTTGCTCAATTAATGATTTGTCCATATCTAAATATTAATATATTTATTTTTTTGTGTAGATGGTTGACGATTATCAAACTGCAGACTTGCTCACTAACTTTAATAAGTACGAGATTTAAATATTTTCGAAAACATCTTATTGTTTAAAACAAAACATAATAATAACGACCCTTCCATGCCACTTATCATGTCAGGTACATTTTGAGTAACATTCAGTTAGTGACACTTTCACTGCCAATGTGGTCCTGTCGGCCCGCGTGGGGTGACAAGGTGAACCTGGCCCGAATATGGTCGCGCGGCCCGTGCACCGTGTATGGCCCTCAATCTCTTATCAATGACAGCCGCTGTATTTGGTAAACGATTTAAATTTAATCCATGTCAATTACACACTCGAATTTGCAAAACTAATGCGATTTTCTATGTCCGTTTAATCCGCTAGATGACATCAAGTCAAATCAGACACTTTTCTAATCAAATCAATACAAAAAAGAATAATGGGGATTGTATGAAAACCAACCGTGACGTCATACTTTTTTGGAGTCAAATAACTTAATATCAATTTTTCTGCATAAATTAATCTATTTTTTTTAATGGATATGATCAATGTAAAGTGACACTATTTTGTGACATTTTATTTTATTAACTGTACTATTCAAGTCCTCTGGCTGCTCTGTCCACCTAGGGCTCTGGTAGAACAGAGAGGGCCATGCTCCTGCAGTGGAGACAAAAGACCTGATGATGATGATAATGATGAACTGTACCTAATAACTTATTTTTAAGGGGCTACCTGAATTTTCCGGGGTCCAGTGACCCCCCATTTAAAATAAATCATTTGAAAGGAAAAGGTGATATTATTCAAAATTTTGTCTCGACCAAACCCTAGATAACCCTTTTAACTATTTTATGAACTACTGTTTATAATTTAAAGTGAAACCGTGAAACTTTTCTACGCATATTTGCGAAAAACTGCCACTTTTAGCTAATGTGCGTAGAAAACTTATTTATTTTTAGAAACCAAATAATAGGCAAAGTGCGTGTCGGGCCACGCGCAGTGTAGCAGTGTAGGGTTCCGTAGTTGTAAATGCCAACTTTGAGTTCCTGCCACTAAAAATGTCTTAAGTATCTATTGAACTTGTATGAAATTTTCCTTTCGAAGTTGATCGCCTATAACTTTTTAATTTGTTAACCCTGCTTAGCTCCGATAGTTTTCCTTTAAACTACATTATACTCGTATATACTATAGCTGTGATTTTTTTCACGCGTCCTTACATACCCGTTTTGCAGATAGAGGGGGGGGGGGACACGTGACTTAAATATTTCAAACACGGATCCCTAAATAGAGTAGTTTTCGTGCTTTTTCACTATTTAAGACTGCATCAAAGCGCAAGTGAAGCAAGCTATATATATTATTTTATCACGACTCCACGACCCCATCTTTTCCTCGTCCGTTCCGAGAATTTTATTTTCAACACTAACAGTCTATCTCTTGACTAACTCTGCTTCGCTCGCGCAAACATATTGAACTTATCAACTCATCTTTTGAAAATGTGTACGTTAGAACTTTTGAAGCTCGATGCGTGCTTTGAGGAAATGCCAGTAATTAAATATTGATTGTTTCCTGTTGATTGCTTTTTAATAGGTTTAGAATAAAACGAGATCTGCGCATTCGAAATGTGCAGCCCATTCACTATCATATTACACATAAACACATGAACTGGTTTTAAAAGTGTGATTCAGTTGTGTATTTTCTTAAAGTCGATACAAAATATTGTACAATACAATATACTACAATAGAGAATCAGCATTCACTATTAACGTCGTCACTGCAATCTGAAAGTATGTGTTGTAGAGATATTTCCGCCCTAGTGTCGGGAAACGTTTCGACTAGAAATAATTTACTTACCTGCCCCCCTTGTATGGCACCGGCGACAGCTTTATATCTGCCATATCGCGCTCTTCGCCATAATAACGAGCGGTTTATCGACGGTGCCATGCTACGGGGGAAAGAAAATGTTACTAACCCAACTTCATTATTATATTCATCATCATCAGGTCTTTTTTTGGTCCCCACTGCAGGAGCACGACTCTTTCTGTACTACTAGAGCCATACTTGGTCAGAGCAGCCAGAGGATTTGGCCCATTCTAGTACCGGAATATTTAACTATCTACTATATTCTACAAGTTGAATTAGATTTTCCGTTCCATTACGATAAGAAATGTCGGCTCCGAGCTCTCCTGAACGAGATGTGATATGAGAAGAGGTTTTAGGTTTAATCTCCCGAGCTCGTCTTATAGGGTTGTCAAAATTTGTAAAACTGAAAAGCTTTAAATTTAGATAATGATACTTATAGCTTCTTTTAGATCCACTTAAAGGTCAACAAGTAAGTTAGTGGACCTGAAATGATGTCGCTAAGTTCCTCAACGGGGTGTAAAGGGCGAAGCCATGTTTAATTTGGCGATGAATGATATGATAATACTTATTTGTTAACTTTTACAAACCATATAGATGGCGCTTGTGTTTTAGGTAAATTACGTCTAAAACCTATCGGTTTCAATCTTTGAATGGTTTGGATGTTTATTTACATTTATTTCTCACAATAAGACCGCATTTCTCCTGATTAGCAAAACCGGATCAACTAGAACATTTTCAATTAAATTTATAAGTAGTTATCACCTAAAATGTTAAGGGTGCTATATATATAGAAACCCGTTAAATCTTGACTGTCAAAACAAAAGCTTAACTTTTGGTGACCCTAATCGGAAGGCGCCACACGAATTGGTAAGATTTAGGTTAATATGGATTGAATTCGCGACCAAAATTAACGCCCTGATCTATGACTTGGATTGAGGAGCCGGCAGAGAGTAGGGTAGCGTTTGAATAATTAAATCCTATTCCAGACTAATCCGTACACAAAAGAATCATTTGCAATCTGACTCTGGTTTTGCCTTCCATCAATTCGTATTACTAAAAGTATTTAGATGGAATCGTTTGACCGTATTTATACATCTCACTTCATCTCCAGTTTTGTTTCGCATTCGTTAGTGCATACCATAAAAGCTACTCAAACTGATAAATTCTCCAAGGTCGCTGGAAGGCGCTGTATGCAAGCCGCTCTAGATCGGT
The DNA here is from genome assembly GCA_963555685.1 of Acrobasis consociella. NCBI lineage: Eukaryota > Metazoa > Arthropoda > Insecta > Lepidoptera > Pyralidae > Acrobasis > Acrobasis consociella. The sequence goes on from OY743112.1 coordinate 2,395,931, forward strand.
CATTTTGGAAATCTTTGGGAGAGGTCTATCTCCAGCAGTGGACGTAATGCGGCTGAAATGATAATAAAAACTGATAAATGGATGTATAATGAATTCCATTTATCAGTTTGGGTAGCTTTTTTAATCCATATTTATAAGCATCAACTCAGCCAAAGGAAATCTCTTGAGCACCAAACGCCATATATTGCTTTTTTATGTCTTGTAGACACGCTACTATTAATATTTTTGATGTCCGAGGGTATCTTGTTAAAAAAAGGCGCGCACCTTCGTATGTTATCGTCGATTGACCGAAATATTTTGTTCGTGTTCTTTATTCGCCACGTTCACAGAAATAGATGGAGTGGTCCTATTCCAGGGCAGAAGCCTCACAGTCACTACGGCTTTATCTCTGCTACGTGCACTCGTGATCGGGTGCTGCCGGGAGCGACTGCTCAGCTCGCTCGGATACGCTTTTTAGGGTTCCGTAGTAAACAAGGAACCCTTATAGTTTCGCCATGTCTGTCTGTCTGTCTGTCTGTCCGTCCGTCCGCGGTCCTATTTAGAAACTATAAGTACTAGAAAGCTGTAATTTGGCATGGATATGTATATCAATCATGGCAAAAAAGTCGTAAAAAAATATGGAAAACAATTTTTTTTTAGGGCATACAAGTAAAGAGGAAGTGTGTGAAGTGAAGGAAGTAAACATGTTGTGTGGGGTTGAAATTGAATAGGTTTTTCAAAAATATTGTGAGCTTGGGAACACCATTTTTCGATTTAGGGATCCGTGTCTGAAATATATTTAGGTTTCAAGTAAAATTTTTTGTTAAAGTCACGTGTACCCCCCATCTATCTGCTAAACGGTTATATATGGACACAAAAAAATCACAGCTATAGTATATATAATGTAGTTTAAAGGAAAACTATCAGAGCTAAGTAGGGTTAACAAATTAAAAAGTTATAGGTGATCAACTTATAAAATGTACTCGAAAAGAAAAATTTCATACAAATTCAATACTTAGCCGTTTTAGACTGCAAGTTGGCATTTACAACTACGGAACCCTATACTGACACTTACACGCACTTGGCCAATTATTTGATGACTTGTATTTGTGATTACTTAATTTATGTTTGTTAACTCGTTTGTAGCATTACATGTTAAAATGTTATTATAGTACAACTAGCTGTACCCGCGGGCTTCGCTCCCCGTGAGAATTTCGGGATAAAGAGTACCCTATGTCCTTCCCAGAGTCTCAGACTATATCCATACCAAATTTCATCCAAATCGGTTCAGTAGTTTAAGCGTGAAGAGGTAACAAACAAACAAACAAACAAACAAATATACAAACTCACTTTCGCATTTATAATATTAGTAGGATTATATAATATTACATAATAATAATATGACAAAGCCCTTCCAGTGAGTAGGCGACCAATGTGAAAATGAGTTTCATTCGGAGTTTCCAGTGCGAAGCGCTGGATTCTGTAGCTTTTCTTTAAAAAGAAATTTAATTTAAATACACACTACACGTAATGTAAATTATACTCACTGACGTCATGACGTGTAAAAGTGTCTGTAAAGGGTCTAATTACTGAATAAATATTAGAATTTTGAATTTTTCTGTTTAATAAATTGCAGGTGTCAATAATGGCGATGGAAGAGTCCCGAGTGCTGGTGTGGCACCGAGATAAGCTGAAGCTGTCCATCATGTCGGACGGCTTCCTGCAGGCTGTGTTTGACCACATTCTAGGAAGGGACGTCGTGCACAAATTGATGCAGGTGCGTTGTTCAAAAGGTTTTCTTTTAATAACGATTAGACCCCGATATCTTGTCGCGGCTAAACAAAGCTTATAAATATTAATAAGACCTTTCCAACCCGTCTGGCCAACAAGGAGAGTGTAGGCAAAGTCCTCTGGCTGCTCTGGCCAAGTATGGCTTTGGTAGTACAGAGAGGGTCGTTCATGTCGCAGTAACATGACTCTCTTGTAGAGATTAAAACTATAAATTTATTGACTATCGAAATATCGATGGTATTTCATTGTAATTCAGTATGAGCGACAGAAAAGGATAGCAGCATGCGGAAGGGCTGTTCTGTGCTGACAGATGTAGCCCAACCCTAAAAGGGTCTCGTTTTTACCCTTTGGTTACGGGACCCTCAAAACAACAAATAATTAAGAAGTAACCGGCTCTGTGTTCCAGGTGAGCGAAACGATGGCAGTGAGCAACGGGCACCTTCCGAACAGCTACGAGGAGGGTGAGGACAAACCCATGCTGGTGGTGAAGAAGGCGGGCGACGGACCCGGCATCACCGCGCTGCTCAACCGGCAGCTGCAGGGTGAGTGGGCACTCGGGGGACACGTCTGGATCTGTCACGAGCGATGCAGTTGGTGCTAAACACAAGTGCCATCTATATGACTTAAAAAGACATGACGAATGGAAAAATATTTTTGGTCCATCGGTTAGATTATTAAAAAACATTATACACGTATTTTTTATTTTCTCTGAGAAACCAAAAATGACAAAGATACAGCGCATTAAAATTTCGCGTGACGTCACACTTAAGCACGATTTTTACTTAAGTGTAACGTCTCAAGCCCCCACTCCGGAACTTTGACGCTTTGATCTTTGTGAATTTTTACTTTTTTGGAAAAGCAGGTCCATTATTTTTGGATAATCTAAAAGACGGAATAATTCAATCATACTTTTCGGACTCTGTCGTCACCTCTATTGCATTAGGTGTCCTAGTATCGAATATTAGATCAATGCTTGATGCTATAAGCAGCCCTGGTAATAAGTGATTCGATTAATCGCCACCAGATGTCATATATTTTGATTAAAACTAACGTGAGATGCAATCATTATTATATTTAGTAAACGGGTTACTCACGTATAGGTGTACATATTGTAGTCACATTCGCCCTGATGAAGACCTCCGGATGAAGTCGAAACATGTCGGCAGTAGCTGGCTCTATACGTGAGTAACCCGTTTACTAAATATAATAAAGATGTCACATTGTAATAAATATATAAGGAGATTCAAGCCGTGTCTACCCCCATTCTTTTTCTCGTAAGCAACCACAAATAAACGATAATTATACCAAATTTCCCTCTTTTTCTCTCGGGCACCTATTTTACAGGGGTCTCGTGGAAGTGTATGCAGTTGGAAGTGTAACCGTTATATTCTGTAACTGATATATCGGGATATTTTTTCAAAACTAAAAAAGGACTTCAACCCCTAAATACACTACTGATTTTGATAAAATTTATATATTTAAACTTTATGTCACATTTAAAAAAATGTATAGTGGCCGTAAGTATGTACCTGAAAAGTATGAATAAAAAAAAAACAATTTTCCAAATCGGTCCAGAATATAGTATCGTTGAGTTAGGATTCCATAACACAAGTCTCGAACTTACTTTGTGGATGGCCTATCTGTGTGATTTGTTCATATATGTTTATTTATTTATTTAAACGTTTATATCTCATGAAGTTTAGTCCATCATGTCATGATCATGACAAATGTGTTCCATCAAAATTTTGCGTGCACAGATCCAGATGTTTGGAGATATTTGATATCAATAACAACAAGAACATATCTGTATTAGTAATGTGATTAAATTTCAATATTCAATGTGGAAGGAACATGCTCGTAATAAATCAAACTATAAACTATACTACTGGACAAAAATGCGAATCATATTAACAGGCGATGCGGCTAGCAACCCATCACTGTATTGATTGCTTTTCCATCTTCTCGCCCACCATGACGCTAAAAGTGGCTTTTTGGTCTTGCGGCCCTGGGATCTGCATAGAACCGCAAGACCCAAAACGCTCTGTCTGCCCCATTAGGGATAAAGACGTGATATTATGTATGTATGTATAAACTATACTAGATAACTACAGTATAATGAAACAGAAATAACATTCAAAAAACAAAATCTGCAGGCAACTGTGCACTTTTGTATGGAAATGACAATTTTTTTACTGTTATTTCAATTTCATTACAGCCGGTGATTTGATAAATTACGAATATGTCCCTTCCACGTTGTATATAATTGCAACGCAACTTCAGTGATGTTGTTTGACCATCACTAAAGTTCCGTAAAATAGGTATTCTGCTAATTTATTTTTTAATTTAAACTATGCATGAATTAAATATCTGGTACTTACCTACCGTTACCAGATAAAGCTAACATTTCGATCATTCAGAATGGCTGCTATTTATTAAAGGAACTTCCTAATTTTTTATAATGTGGAGCTCTATTTTTGAAATGGGCGGTCAATCGGACAGTTCTCGTATCGAAATTTTTCTTTGATTAGTGAAACCCCAATTCAAAAACGGGACTACTGTTCGTTAAATATTAATGTTGTAAAGACAATGTATGAATGGTCGATTATAACTTACGCTTACTTTACATGGACTTAGTAAATACTAGTAGCCAATTAGTATCCATAGAAAATGGCTGGTGCCGATCTATAACCTACTATAGATATTTTAATTTTATTGCGAATATTAAAATAGTTTATTACAAAAAGGGGGCGCCACTAATGCCCAAAAAACAATATAAAAACTTTTAAATGGTATGTAGTTCGTGCAAAGTATTCGTTTGTCAAATCACTGAGCGCATGTTTTAAAGCCCCTTGGATCGTCAGTGTTACTCGACCGGGAAAACAAGGCGAGTGTTATCCAGCCATTTTATTTTTACTATATACTAAGTACCAAAATAAATTTACAATTTTTATTTTGTAAATCCGTGGGAGAGGCCTATGGCGAGCAGTGGACGTTATGCGGCTGAAATGATAAAGATGACTCAGTCATGGTCGTTGACATAAGTCATGTTTTCCCGTTAGCGTAGTATTTATTTAATACTTCGTCAATAGAAAAGCTTGATAGCTGTAGGCTTCAGCTATTAAAGTTTTTAGAGAAGTATGAAAAAGTATAGTTAAAACTCAGCTCCATTTTTAAGCCTAAAAGAAAAAATAACAAATTTCCGTTTCATTAAAAATACAAGTTCACTTTGCTAACTTGTATCTTTGTATTGTGTAGTGCAAACTGGTATTTTTACTGCCTAGAACGCTATCTAGTGAAGAGTAGCGAAACCTAGTGAAGTATCTAGTGAAGTCCACCTCAAGGGAACTTGCTTTCACGTAAAAACCGCATCGAGACTTGTCCATCCGTTCGAGCGCTACGATGGAACAGACAGACAGACCGATACACATTAGCGTCAAACTTATAACATTCCTCTTTTTTGTCAGGGGTTAAAAATAGACAACATGTACATTGGCCATTGGATGTTTCTAAATGTCTTTAATGTTTGTATATTTCGGTATGTCTGCTTTCAATGCTTTTTTAATACTTTTTTATAAACTCGCTCGCTTTGCTCTGTAAGTACACGGTACGCGGTGCGGCAATTATGTAAACAAGTTTCATCTCATATATATATTTGTGAGAAATTATTTTTTCAGAACTTTTTCAGACATACTGAAGTAATATAATGTAGAAACAACCGTATTTCAAATTTAATGCCTTTTTGTGGATTCTTTCAATGAAAAAATATTATCATGAAAATTACAAGGTATTAAAAATACCTGTCAAAAAGATTTTACTAATCGTGATATACGGTTGTCAACGTATACATACATAGCTACGTTAGCTACTATTTTGTTTATTTTGTCAACAGTCAAGGATTTGTCGATGAAGATACATTTTTGAAGTGATTACCTAATTGTACTTCATTAAGGTCAAGCACTTGACTGTTGGTCATTAGACTGTAATTAAGTCTCCGCTTGTAAGAAATTTCCATTCTATTTTACTGCTCATCATCACGCATAGGTATAGTCGATAAATAAAGTCTACAAGAACTAAGATAAAACGAAAAATACTAAGCTAATTTTAGCTTTATTTAAATCGCTTGTTCGCCGATTAAATTAACATTCCAAAATACCACAAAATAACCAATATCAAAAATAGTAATTTCTGTAAACAAAACATTATTAATTCAATCAAAATTCCTGTGTCTTCCCATGGTGTCGTACAATGCGACTTAGGAAATACAGGCTAACAAAGCTTATAAACATCAGTGAGACCTTTCCAACCCGTCTAAGACGTCAGTGGAGACTAAAAAGACCTGTTGATGAATATGTGTATTCACTAATTAGTCGGCTTTTCATATTAGTTCTTAATCAAGTTAAACGAAACCACTACAGGGTTATCGTTATTATAGGTATCTACATTACTGTTTGAGTTGCAATAAGTAATTGAAAAGAATGATTGGTAAAATACAATGGATTTTTGTGAAAAGCGTAGCAATTGTCGTTTCTGTGTTGTGCGTGTCGCTGCCGTGTGCGGTGTGCAGGCGAGCACGCGCCGCTGCTGCGCGCCGCGCCCGCGCCCCGCGACTGCTGAACGCCGACTGACCGCCACCGACATCCCACTCCCCGCCATTCCCCATTATCATTCTCCGACTACCCGCATCTCCAAAAAACCATTTCCATTTTACATCGACTTGTACTTACGTTTGAGACATTGCGATTGTGATATTCGATAATTAAGTTTTTATTTAAAAGGATTATTTGTAAAAGTAACCTCCATTAACCCCTTGTATGCCGGAATATCAGACAATAGTAGACCTGTGCAATGGCATACGAGAGGTTAAATCACAAAATTTTAAATTTTAGTTATAATTTTGAAGTGTGATCCATCATCGTGGTTATAATGAACGATTAGTTGGTTACCATTACAATACTTCGATCGCAATAGACTCAAATCCTTCCCACTAAAACTAACATAACCGGGCTACATATACAGAAACATGTATATCTTATTACTTTTATGTATTGTATGGGGTGTGAGGTAAATATTATGTATTTCTAGTATTAGAATACGTTTCTATATAAGTACACTTGTATAGCTCGTAAAAGTATTGTCATATCTATTTTTGCACGTAATTAAAATCGTAGTACAGTATTTTGTGTAGTACAATAGTTAATATATTAACTTTTAATTAAGAGCTTTGCTCTTTTTTACCATGACTATCGTTTGGGACGTAATCTTATATAGTTCTCGTTTGTAGTATATTGCTTATTGATAATCGCATGTGTAGGCTCGTATATTTATATAAACAGGGTTTTTGTATTTGATCCTTTGAACTTTTTTCCTTGTAAAGGACATTTAACCTTATTAAATTTTAAATGAGCCTAGTAACTCTTTTACCTACCTAGTCTATTTGTGCTAATATATCGATGTTATTAATTCTGCATGTGAATGACCCGTAACATTTTGTCCGTGACGTGAATATATGCAATTAATTTTAACATTTGTTCGACAGTATCTTAGATATTGTTATTGAGACTTCAAATTTATATCACTGCCATTCGTTTTAAAACATTCATTTTTAAACTATGTAAAAGTAATCTTAATGTAAAAAGAAAAAAGCATATATTCATAAATCCCGCAACAGTGTGCTTTAAATGATATTCTAGTGGTTACCTTTATTATAATACTAGTTTATGTACAATATTAAGAAACATACAATTAATATCCTTATCGTCCTGTCCTTAAATTCCAAATTCCCTAAGCATGTTTGGAAGATCGACGTTTAAAGGTAATATTTTGTTTTCAATTGTTTTTGTTTCATTTTCACCCAATAATGCACCAAAATTGTAAAAAAAGCTAAAATTAAGCCTGTGTTGAGGGCTTTCACAGGAAGTTAATGAATTCACGTTATTTGGTTGCCTGTGTGAAGTTTTACAATATTAAGGAAGGGACGATGAGATTTTAATGTCAAGCAATTTTGGACACATGTTTGGAATTCACTTTCTCCCCACTCAAAGCTTTTTAATAAATTGTTTACACGTTGCAAAGCACTTGGATGATATATTAAACGGGAAATGTTTCATATAAGTTCAATGTCTATTGTAAATATGAAAATAATTGAAATTTTTGCTTCCACAAATACTTTATATGCAAGCGGCCAACACTGACACTGGCTTGTGTGTTGAAATTATTACTTATATACTTTTTTGCTAAATAGTTTTGAAAATTTGTACAGATCTGATTACTATATCTATTCTTGTCAAAAGCATAGACTTGCATATCTAGTAAAGTAAGTCGAGGCAGTATTTAGCCAATATAAGATTTTAGAGTTTCGCGGTCAGAATTACTGTTATCAAACGATGTTAATCGCAGTAAGTCTCGTAATACTAATAACAATATTTAGTCAGATCAAGAAAATAAAGGTAGCCGTCTACCTCAAAATTAAAAAAAAAGTACATACTTAATTGAAAATCAGTAATATATATTTACATGTGGTTACATATCTCTTGCATCGGCTTAGATTTGATCAGCTGATCGGTCTACGATCGGTCATATACGGAGGTCAAGTATTTAGCGGAAAAAAGGGAGACATGGAAAATACTCCACCAACAAGAAACCTAGTTCTTAAATTTGTTGATGATAAGAGTCGGTGGTTAGTTTGTCAGTAGTTCGTTTAAGCGTGTGTTTTGCTGTGTGGTTTCCGGAGTAAAATCCAGAGTAAAATAGGGCCACTCTAAGTGCTCCCTTGGATGTCGTAAACTACTTAAGAAATTAAATATGCGACTAAGGAAATACGCTAAGCAAAGCTTATAAACATCAATAGTCCTTTCCAACCTGTCTGGCCAGCGTGAAGAGTGAAGTCCTCTGGCTGCTCTGGCAAAGTATCACTCTGGTAGAACAGAGAGGTTCATGCTCCTGCAGTGGAGACAAAAAGACCTAATGAAGATAAAGATCCAAAAAATAATTTTACCCGTCTGCCTCTAATTAACGAAAAATATATATTTTAACTTAATTGAAAAATGAGTCTCAATGTCTTTTGCATCCTTGTCATTTTCTTTGTTCTTAGTCCGTTTAACCGACTTTTTTTCTACAGCGGCAGACCCCAACGCTTGGCGACTGGGGCGCATCGAGGAGGCCGACCACGAGACGCCCGTGTGAGGCCGCGCCCTGCACCTGGCGGTGCGCCCGCGCAAGCGAGACCGCCGCTAGTGCACCCTAACACGGCGGCATAAGGTTTCATTTCGCTTGACAGAAAGACAGTGCCGTGGCCGCTAGTGCACCCTAACACCGCGGCATAAGGTTCCATTTCGTGTGACAGAAAGACAGTGCTGTGAACGCTAGTGCACCCTAAGACCGCGACATAAGGTCCCAATTCGCTTGACTGAAAGACAGTGCTGTGAACAAACAATCTGTAAATAAGGCTAGGATTAGTGTTCAAAGTTCAATTGCCGGCTTGGTTCCAGTGTCACAATTATGTTGCTTCATGTCGAGTATGCTGATTTTTTGTGGATATTGACTCAGAAAGCGTTATTAAAGTCTATTTTGACTTGCACTGCGTCACGCGGATAGAATGCAAGTATTTCAGCGGGACTCCATCACAACCAAACGAGAGGACCGAATCCGGGTCGCCCATCTCTGTCAGACATATGGTGTGTGACTGAGACGGCTTGATACGTGGCTTGTATCAGTGTGATGAAACGCACTATTCAAGGCTATGCTCACGCTGTCTAAAATTCAGATGCTGATTACGTAAACATTGTTGGTTTTTTAAACCCTCGATGCAAAAAGAGGGGTGTCATAACGTTTGTTTGACGAGTCTGTGTATGCCTGTCGCATCGTAGCTCCTCAACGATTGGACCGATTATAGCAGCCAGGACTACTAATCCGCTAATAGATCTATGAGAATTGAGTAGTAAAAAAACATATAGGTATATAAAATCAGCATCTGAATTAAAGGTATTGTGTGTCCAGCCAATGTTTTGACAATGACATATAAGTGAACGAGCAAAGATCATTTATTCAAACTGCGTGAACAGAACCCACCCATAGACAAATACGAACGCTTTCACTCATCCTTACCGCCACATAGTAATTCACAACGTACGGGTCTAGACCGCACTCTGGTTTTTCACCGCTGGAATATTTTAAACAACTATCTCCAAGGAACATATGTATATCTTCTGATCGGTCAACTTGTATGGGAGGCCAAAGATTATTTTTCATGTTTCGACGTATGTTCCTTGGAGTTGTTTAGTATTATGGATCAGTCCATATCAATCAACCTGAATAGTTTCAGTATATTTTGATAAACTCATTACATGATACAGAATGAGCGGGAAAATGCACGGAGAAAAACAGCAGTGCAGGTCTTACCGGAGTGTGGAAAGATAAAGATAAAAATTCACAATCAGTTTATTTATTGGGACACAAAACATTCGAATAGACATAGATATTAAAATTGTATGTTCAGGTTGATTCAGAAAGGCGAAATGATGTTTTAAGGACTGCTCAGTCTGGAATATAGAACGGTTTACACGGGAAATTTCGGAACAGAAACAGATTTTTTTTCTTATACGAATTCGACAATCGGTTTATCGAGTTTGTATTAAAAGTTAAAAATAAAATTCGTCTTATTTACCTCTGTGTAACTTGTTTAACACGGACGAACATGTATTGAGGGATTTTTTCGCTTTTTTGAAACACCCTGTACAATTAATCTTAGCAAAGAGTTCACTATGGATTATATATAGACTGATACAATCACAACAGTATAGTTAGGTATGTAATGTAAAAATGGAATAGGTATTAATTGAAAATTAATTAGCTTGTCATAGAAGAGTACATTCTTGATTATCATAATAATATACATTTATACATACTTACCATTTATTGCCATGTTAAGAAATATCATGATATTATTTTATCGAAGTAATCGGAAGTTCTCAATAAATATTTATATTGATTATCGACAAAAAATATGGAAAGCAACAAAAAATAAATCAAACTTTTGTGTATAGCAAAATGATCTTTATTCCAAAGTGTTTCGGTTCATAATTAGTAATCGGAGCGTTAGGATCGATCTTGTGCCTCAAACGCACACAGTAGATGCCTTAGGGTCAGTTCAGACGGAGAGAAAATGTCCGAGCAATTTACTAACACAATTGAAAATAAGACCGTATTACCAAAGAATAAAGTGTGTACAAACGTTCAAACATGACAAAATTCTCGCGCCATCTCGGCTCGAGACCACCACCTGAGGACGCAGTTTTGCAGTGTATGCTAATAGTTTAAAGTTTATTTTCGAGTGTCATAAGCATAACACATCCTATCCGCTGCGCTCCGCTCTGTCTGTACTGAATCTAAACCGCTTGGCCTCCACTGCTTCATACATAACAATCATAACCTATCGCAATAAAGAACGTTTTGCTATGCTTAAATCATATTATTACACATCATACGTTCCGGTAACCGGATCGACCCTCCTAGTGCTGGTAACGGTGTCACGGCGTATCCGTTCCGATACCTGATCAAGGAAATGTGAGCAAAACCAGACGTCTATCAGATTAGCCTTTATTTAAAAAAAAGAATATCGAATCTGTAGAACTCTTGTAAATACGGCTATTCGATGTCCCAATTAAAGTAAAAAAGATAATGGAGAGTATATTTAAATAAATGTTGTGTAAATATGAGTAAGAATGGATATATATAATTATATATGTATAGATATTCGTACAAAATATGCATTTCATTCGGACATAGGTGAAACTAGAAGCTATCAACACATTGTTTGTATGACTAATGGATTCGTGCCATTTACAATTTTCACCACCATATTACTATTTCAATATATCGATATTTAATTTTCTTGAAAAACCTTCATAGCGTGACTTTACTTGGTACTTTATACTTCACCGTGCACATTCACATCCGAATATGTTAGGGTTGCTACACACTTATTCCGGCCAGCGTTACACACAGCCATTAAAATCGAATATTTATCTAAACATATATACAATGTCCTTTTTAATTAAGTACAAATATTTTAAGAGGTGATTCAGTCCATCATTCCTAACAACTATTCGCAATAAATGTATATCGAAATACGAAATTTTTTTTTTCATTTTCCATAGTAATGATATCACGTGACTACTTCGATTCGTATGAGAACCTAAAAATTATTTTTTGTATTTCGATATATATTCATTGGGAAAATTTGTTCAAAATGATGGACTGAACCACCCCTTAAAATATTTGTACTTAATTAAAAAGGACATTGTATATTCGGGAATCACAAACCGCTCGGCTGCCTGACATCATCACTCGGCTTAACAACTGCCGAATTATGAGGTTGCCAAAACTATGAAAATTCCTTGTCTGTATTAAAAACCGAATTGTGCCGATACTCAAAGGCACTACCCGATCGGCACAAACCGAATGAAGCCGAACAAGTGCAGTTCGTCAAATACTGCCGAACCGACAATGCCGGCCCGCTTAAATGATCTGTGTAGCAACCTTTATACTTTTGCAATAGATATCAAAGTAATCTGCGAAAATATTTGAGTATTTTTTTTTTTGATACTTGATTTACGTACTTTTTTTTTTACAAATATCCATCAAAAATACATATTCAACACAATAGGTACTTTAGTCTTACAAACGATATGTTCATAGCCATATTTATCTGCATTTAATCTACATAAGGCCCATTCCTACCGTTTAATGCCACGAATTGATCCAAGAGTCTTGCATCGTAGGTACCTGAGTAACAATTAATTACATAATGACGAATAGTCATATAATATAATGAAAAACGTTTTATAGTTTACACAGTCAACACGAGAGAGATATCAGCTACGAATATATTGCAATAATGTATAATGAGAACATAGTTGTGAACTGCCTCCGTCAATATTTATGATTTGAATTCACAAAGCCTGCAAGCAAATTCTTTAAACTTTCTAAAGCATTCAACCGCATCCAGTTTTGATTGGCAACATTAAAACCTCTGTAAAGTAAAAATACTTACATTTTTCATTCGCCCATCGTCCACTCTTTACTGAAGCGTGGCGTTACAGTTTGATCTTTCCAATGACCGTGGATAATCAAGTTTCGAAGTCGGACATTCACTTCACAGACCTAACATCATGATACTGGTGAGGTTTGTCCACCGCTAACTATAGACTATCGCCATGTCGGTTATCTATAACGAGCAAGATAACTATACCTAGACGTTAGAAGTCACGGGATATGTAGTAAGTCGACGGCTTATCTACCATGCCATGCCATGCTATGGGGGCTGAACTACGATAGGATATGTGTTGTGGCACATGACGGACGTAAACATTTTTTTAACTCATTGCTAAGATTATTAACGAGTATGGTACACATATTTTTTCTTTTCTTTGAATAGCAAATAATAACGAAGATACAGCGTATTTAAATTTCGCGTGACGTCACGGTCTGCCATCTTTAACCAAAGGTGACGTGAATCACCCCCACTCCAAAACTTAGAAGCGCTGCATCTTTGTGAATTTTTACTGCTTTGCTAAATGAAAAAATATGGGTACTTTATTTTTGGATAAACTAGTTGACGGACTAAATAAAATAATATGTTTTTTTCCCATTCGACTCCCTATTGCGACAATCGTGTATTTAAAATGCAGTTAACGCTTAATCATAAATCCAGTCAAATTAGCTGGCAGGCTTTCAAAAAATCAGTCTGATTTACCATCCATAATGTAAAATCGTAAAAAAATTGACGGGGGTCATTCAATTCACACTATGTTGCAGGTAAACCGTCTCTCTCTTTCTTAGGTATATTTGGATGTGGTAGAGAGAGAAAGAGACTATCTTCTGTTGCCTCCTCCGCAGCTTTCTCATTCCTTAGGAAGAGTTTCAATTGTATACAGTTTTCCTATAGGAGGTTTATTATTAACATGATATTTAAGATTTATCCAGACAATAAGCATTTGTTATTTGCAGCTCGATTCGTATAGAAACTTTGTCATAGATTTTTTTTTTGTTTTAGTTATCCATTATATCACAACAGAAGTTATATAAATCAAGCTGCAAAATGAATAGCTGCATTTGTACTGTGACTAGATTTCAGACTTAAATCATAGAAAATATTCATTTTCGAAAAAATATGAATGTTGGATGTTTATATATTATCAAGAATGTAATGGGATAATACAGAATTAGTCCCAACTCTGTACTCAAAGCTAAATATCAAAACTGCACTGCCAATGCAAAATAAGTGTTAATTTAATTGAGTTGATTGAAGCTTTAGTATTGTGACTATGTTATGCACATAGGTGTCGCAAGTGTTGTACATAAGGATCTCAATTTCGTTTTCCATTTTAAAAGGTATGGTCACACAACTGACACTTTTACAATTTAAAAAATGTAGTCATTTTGTCGCAAAAGAAAATCGCGCATTTACAAATGCGTAGACCGTCTATTTGTGAACATACCTGTATAGACATTATTTTCTTTTTTTTTCATAGCACGAAAGTGGTAGCTATTTTAATTATTTTTGTAATGCAAGAAGAAAATTTGATACTTTTTTTAATTGATTTTGACTGTGATTATGTTTTCGTAGGGATTGTTAGGGTTGGGCTATATCTGTCAGCACCGAACAGCACTTTTGCATGCTGTTATCCTTTTCTGACACTCAGAATACGCTGTTTTCCAACAAGTCAAATCAGATACTTTTTTCTAAACGCCAAAACAAACAGTCTTTATGGGATTTTGTATGAAATACAGGCAGATGACGTCATAGTATTTTGGAGTCAAATAGCGCTCTTATTATCAGTTTTTGCAATAATAAATTTAAAATCACTTTGAAATGGATATGTTCAAAGACAAGTGACATTGTTTTACGACGTTTTATTTTGTTATCAGTAGGAAATAATTTATTTTTGGCTTAGGAAAATACCGAACTGTCGTCGTTTACCAGAGCGAGAGAGAGCGACCTTACTATAATGACGGTTCAGAGCGACAGAATAGGATAGCACCATAGAAAAGTGCTTTTCCGTGCTGACAAATGAAACCCAACCCAAGGACAAATGTGATTGCTATGAATCTATTACTTGCCTTGACGTGTTGTAAGAGCACCTGGTGTGTTTAGAATGCCTTAACGAATTGCCATTTGTGATGAAAGTAAATTATGAATGTATGAATAAATATTGATCATTGTAGTACATGTTGAGACGGATAGATTAAACAAATAAAAGTAACAAATTCTGTAAAATTTTCTTTTATTTTTATAACCCTTGTCTGTAGTTTATATTTAACTTAGTACTCAAGTTAATTATTGATTTAGTGAAAGAATATTCAGTGAAGCACAAGATAAAGAATAGTAACAAGAATCATACAGTCCATCTGATAAGTAAAAAAAATAACCAACATAACAACTACAAAACATAGTCCAAATAAAGTAGAAGTCACTGAGAATTCTTGATGACAATTAAATTTTTGGTAAGTAACAAGTCATATCTGTACACCGTCTCTGCTTACCCCTGTGTGAAACAGATGTGATAAAATTATTGTATTGTATATCTACAAAGTATTTCTTACAGCAACCAAAAGCACAAATTATTGTTTTGAAAATAAATAGAAAATAGGCCATGAAGTATCACGAGTCATCGAAAGTCATTCTCCCAATGCCATGCTGTTTGATGTACCTCCTGTACTGCTTATATTTATTGTTCTCTGCTAAAGCTTTCTTAGCCTCTTCATCTTTTTTCTCCTTCCAAACATTAAACTTATCTTTAATCCACAACTCTTTATCTAAGAACTCTTGTTTCTCTTTATCCTCTAAAGCATTGAACTGATGTACACCTATATTCATGTATTTCCTAACTAAATATAATTTTTCTTCTTCACCATATGGTTGCTTCATTAGCGTGAACTTCCAAAACCACCTCAAGTACCAGTAAATGAAAACTAAAATTGTGTACGGCAGAATAATCAATTGGCACCACAGTATATCCATTATCTGTGGCTTAGCATATGCTCCTTTTATGTCCATGTTTTCTTCAATGACTCTCCTGATTATTCTGTCCAGTTCTTCCTTCTGCTGAGCTTTACTTTTTTTGCTCTTTTTTCCTTGTTGCTCGTTGATTTCAGCTTTGGCTATCTCTAATGCTTTATTGCGGTATTTTGGCACAGTCATGAAGTACTTTATAGCCGTGTTGTAGTTAGACCACGCGCTGTAGTACTGAATTACAGATATAATAGTAATTGTAACTGAAATCACTATACGGACGTCGACTTTCGGCGCCATGCGGCGACGATAATACCTGTAGTAGTGAGCATAGTACTCCTGAGGGTTGTCCAACATGTAATCGTAGTCAGCCCTCTCTTCATCATCTCGCAGAATTTCGTACGCAGTCGCTATTTCTTTGAATTTTTCCTCAGCTTCCTTCTTCGATTCGGGTGTCCTGTGCAAATCTGGATGGTGCTTTTTTGCGAGCTGTCGATAGCTTCTGCCAATCTCATTTTTAGTGGCTTCTCTTGAAACACCCAGCACTTCGTAACAATTAGCTTTCCCACAGTAAATACCTTCCAAGAGGTGGTCGTGAGACGAGACTACCGCAATCTGCCATGTTACCGTAATTAAAAAGATATACCTTATGTACACTGCCATTTTCGAATTATAACATAGTTACTTTATAAATGCACTAACTTACTGACTAGCGTGAGTAATGGTTACAGTCAAATAAAATAATAAAAAATAATTTGAACGTGTCTTCGACTACCACGAATCGGGAGTTTGACAACTGAAATGTCAAGCAATCAACGTCAACACAACAGTGACGTTGGCTTGTTTTCGTTTTCGTTTAAAAACGAAGACTGTAATAATTATTTTCGAGCAGAGGCTACACATGGGCACCACCCTACACCCATACATACATACATGTAATAAAACAAAAAGAAAAAAAATGTGTCCGTCGCGTGACTAGAGATAGGCGGCGGGTAAATTAAATATCCAATCTACCATTTGGGTATATACTCGATAAATACCCGTATCTACCAATTTGGTAGGTAGTTTGAATTTTTAAAGTAATTACATTGCAACATGTCTCGGAAAGTGTGATGCAGGTAGACGTCAACCGCGACATTAAAGTATATGAAACAAGACATGAAGACACTAATCTTACATTGAAAGTAGGTTTCTTTGATTTATTATCAGTTTTTGCTGAGCGGTGTGCAAAGACATGTTTATGTATGTTACAATAAGTAAAATGACATAATATGCGAGATTAACATACTCGTATGAGCCTTACCTTCATGCATACATATGGAGAAGTATTTTTTGAATGCTCATCTAAGAGCAAAAACTACTGATTTCGGGGTTGGTCCCGAAACAAAAGATAGTGTCGTATTGACGAGTTCTTTAATCCTCCATCAACTTTTTATAAAATTTCCCACAAAATAGTATGCCGGGTATTTACCAGAATCTACCCGCGTTATATGGAAACATACGACTAGACAGTTCAAGCTAACATTTTTTGCTGGAAAATGTCTGTGACATAATTATAAGCAATCAGACATCAAATACGATGTCAATACATGAGCATCCTCATACATTTAAGAAGAGTAGATTTTTTTACTGGTCAGTGGTCATCCCTGCCTGAGGCAAAACTACTGATTTCGTGTTTGGTCTCGAAATAAAAAATATTCATACTGACGAGTTCTTTGATACCCTATCATCTCCTTTGAGAATCACGGGTCTTTTCACCCCGGTCCTTTGAGAGGCTTGCGTGGGGATACAGATCCAACACGTAGAGGCCCTTTGGAGAAGTTGTTGTCATGTGGCGCTCCCGCCAAAACCTATTCCTGGATATACCTATGAAAGGTGTACCCTTGAATAGGTTTTGGCAGAAGAAAAATCTATTGCATGTAAAAGGAAAAGGTTTAAGGGTTATGGAATGAATTTGGGATGGACTAATACTGGGTTATTGCAACAGAAACGTCACCTGCCATAATCATGTCCTATCATCTTATTATTATATTTCTTTAAAAATAGTATACCGGGCATTTACCCGAATCTACCCGTAAACCCGTTGTATGTGTATGGGAACATGTGAATTGACAGGTCTGAGTCTATATTACAAGCCGTGATTCTTTGGAACGCCCTTCCTGTTGGTATTCGCAAAGCCCCTAGTCGCCAGGCGTTTAAGAGTGCTGTACGCGCATATTATCTTCACAAACTGCCATAATTGCCTCCTCGGTGTAGTGGTTAGAGCGTTCGACTCATACCCGGAGGTCGCGGGTTCGATTCTCGGCGGGGGCAACGACTTTGTGTTGTTGTCCTAGTTAGTTAGGACATTGTAGGCTGATCACCTGATTGTCTGATAATTAAGATGATCCGTGCTTCGGAGGGCACGTTAAGCCGTCGGTTACGGTCACTGTCTTTGACATTGGTCGTTACCTAAAACCATGTCAGAAGCCTTTAAGGCGGTTTAAAAACTCTGACACTAGTGTTAGTCACTAACACACACGATATGAAGATGAAGATGGTTTATAAATCCTATTTATGTAGGTTTCTTGATACATTAGATTATATTATTTATCTTATATATTTGTATATGTTTAGATGTATTGTAAAGTTTCTTCTAATACTTTTGCCCAAAATTTGCTTTTATCACCTGTAGGTTGACTGGTAGAAAAGGCCTTGGGCCTTAAGTCCGCCTGTTACATTTTTGTAATAAATTTTAATAAATAAAAATAAAAAATAAATATATTTTTTGCTGGCAAATGTTTGTAGACCTAATTATAATCAATCAGACATCAAATGCGATGTCAATACATGAGCCGATGTCATACATATAGGAAAAGTGGATTTTTTGACTGCTCATTCAAGAGCCAAAACTACTGATTTTGGGGTTGGTCCCGTAACAAAAAATATTCGTGTGACGAGTTCTTTAATCGCCCATCAACTTGTTATACTATTTCCTAGAAAATAGTATGCCGGGTATTTACTCTTGTATGTCATAATGGGAACATGCGAATTGACAGGTTTAGTTTACATTTTTTGCTGGCAAATGTTTGTAGACCTAATAATAAGGTAAAATAAGCAAACAGACATTAAATAGAACAATATCTATATATTTAATATAAATAGCATTAGTAATTTTAATCTGTTTTTTTTCTTCAGCTCAGTGGCGTAGCGTGGGTGGGGCGGAGGGGGCGGCCCGCCCCGGGCGGCAGCCTGCGGGGGCAGGTCGCCGGTGAAGCGGGTTGAGATCTGATCTATGAGTCATTTAACTTCCTAACTTTTCTTGGCTTTTGGGCTGCAGTGCTACCTGAAGTAGATGACGCACAGATTTACCTGCAGCAACGAGGACTAAGTGTGGATAAGTGTGCTCAGAAACTCTGCGCTTTGAAATCCCTCTTAGTGGAAAGTAGAGAACGTTTCGTGCAAGAAGCAATTGACTTTGCTAAGACTCTCTGCGAAAAACTCTAAATCGAACTCAAAACGAGAAGAATTTGCAGGAAAAAACGCATGCATGGCGATGAATCTTCTGAAGATGCAGCTTTGTCTCACGAACAGGAAATCCGTCGAGAGGTGATCGCATCATTGGACAAGATCATTCAAGAAATGACGACTCGATTCCAGCAAATTCAAGAAATATCGGACAAGTTCGGATTTTTGATGCCAGCGAAACTTTTGGACAGCAAATTCGAGTGTGATCTTTCCCATGTATTAGAAGACATCGACAAGGACGAGTTTCAGATGGAGCGGAAGCGTCTTCAGCAGTTTGTTGTTGTTGCCTGTTCTGAATCAGACGAAGATATAAGTGGTAAAGGACCACTGGAGCTCCTCCAGTTCATTCAAAAACTGAATCTCGGAATTTCGGTTCCAAATATAGTCATCTTGATTCGTATATATTTGACTTTGGCGATTAGTGTTGCAAGTTGTGAGAGAAGTTTTTCGAAGTTGAAGCTAATAAAAAGTTACCTCAGATCTACTATGAGCTCCGCTAGACTATCAAACTTGGCTATATTGTCGATTGAACAAGAATTGGCTGCTAATATTAATTTTGACAAAGTTATTTCTGACTTCGCTGCTCATAAGGCCCGTAGAATCCGCTTGTAAAACCGCTCTATTTTAACTTCAATAAAAGGTACTTCATTGCATGTGAAATTTAATTTTAAATGGAATGGGGGCGGCAAAATGGGTCTCCCGCCCCAGGCGCCGAGATGGCACGCTACGCCACTGCTTCAGCTACATTCATTGATTTATGCATAGTAACCATTTCTATTCATAAATAGAGGACTCGTACTATTTTTAAATAAATATCCCAGTCTACCCACCCAAAAGGGTAGATATGGGTAAATAACCAAGCATGGGTAAATACCCGGGTAGATGCTCATCTCTAGCGTGACATCAGACGCAACGCAAGTAGTTTAGTTGAGGCGAGCGGCGGAAACGGGCCCGAACATGCAAAGCAGAATGCAAAGAGTTAATTTAATTATGCCATGCTATTGCTCTCATAATATCACAATCACAAATTATCCTATCACTTATATAACCTCAAAGTCCTCAAACTCAAAATTTGATGCTAGGTATGTGTTTGCTACCTAGTTGCGAAAAAAGTTGGTCAATGTCAACAAGATTTGACATAGATCTATTGACATGAACTGTCACTGTCAACAACAGCTGGTTTTGTTTGTGTTGTGCTGTGCTGTGCACATTGATTTAAACTTAGATATTTCTTATTAGGTAAATACCAATATAAAATGGAATATAATGCGTTACATACATTTTCTAAAGACGTGTTTCAATATTTAACTGAAAAGCCGAATGTTAGCAAAGGAATATTGATAAAAAAACACATAGAAAATTTACAGTCACACGGGGACTTCAGTTTTCCGAATAATATAAAATCCTGGCATGAATACGTGAATTTTGAAAGTAACAATGAAGAAAACATATCATTGATGAATTATATTCATAAAGACACCACGAAATTGATAGAAGAGTCCAAAAAATGGGTATTGGAAGTGAAAAACGCAAAAGAAGAAAAAGATCGTATTTATTTGTTTCTCGAGAGATCAAAGGCTATTCGTGTTGGTTTATCTGAAGGATTAGAAATTAATGGAATAATATCTCAATGTTTGTCTGAGAAGTCGTCAAGAGTGCGTTGTGACCCAGAATGTGAAGGTAAAAACTGCCTAACCTCACTTCGTTTGAAGTACTTGTGTAGTGTTGTGCAAAACCTTTACTCTATAGATACTAAGTGCAGAAGAGAGGCGCCAAGTATCTACGTGACTTCTAAGTCTTCCAGTAAAAGGGACATGGACCGGATGATTTTGTGTGGAGCAGTTTTGAATTCTAAAACTGGTGCTAAAGAGTCTGCGGTATCAGCTGATGAATTTATTAGGTCAGTTATGTTTATTTTAATCGTACATAGGCACAAATTACACAGATTGAGCTAGACCCAAAGTAAGTTCGAGACTGGTGTTATTCCTATGTTTTAAGGCAATTTACATAATTTGACTGATGAATAAATTATAAAATAGATTAAAATGGTTTGATCTAAGACGTATTCAACAACATCCTATAGAAAAGCATCATGCGCAATAGCCCCCTCAACCAGAGGAAAGTAACAAGATATATTTGACTTGATGTATATGGCTATGTGGTTATATAGTGGAATATAGTGCCATGTGGTTTTTCGGCAGAGTAGAATTAGGCCACTCCAAGTCCTCCCTTGGATGTCGTAGAAGGCGACTTAGGAAATACAAGCTAAACAAAGCATAATAACATCAATTAGACCTCTCTAACCCGTTTGGCCAGCAAGGAGAGTGTAGGCCAAAGTCCTCTGGCTGCTCTGGCCAAGTGTGGTGGTTTGGAGAGGGTCTTGCTCCTGCAGTGGAGACTAAAAGACCTGATGATGATGATACAGCTATGGTATGTATACTATCTCATTATTTCAGCTGCACAACATCCACTGCTGGACATAGGCCACTCCCAAACCATTCCAAAATGAGCAATCAAGAGCGACCTGCATCCATCCCTTTCCAGTGACCTTGGTCAGATCGTCTGAGCACCTTGTATACTAACTCAAGAAGAATTAACCCATTATATTCCAGGTTAAGACAAGATGAAATGACCTTGATAGCACAGCACAAGTATGGAGTAAGAGTGTCCACAGATGCTAAATGGAAAGAGTTCATTGACCACCTTGGAGAATCAGCTGTTGCGTTCGAGCTTCTGCAGATCAGACCCAACAGTGCTGTCAAAATTAATTTCGATTGTTCCTCTACTGGCTCTAGCAAAGGTAACTTCACTCTTTGTCCCAAACATGTCTTCTTCTTTCGTTTTACTGTGTCATTTGTTTTAACAAACATGACTATAAAACTAAAATATCTGTTTCGGAGTTGGCTTGTAAGAATTTGTAATTGTAGTGTCTCACTACTGGGCAAAGACCTTTTCTCAGTAAATAACAGATGGCGCTACTTATATCAATTCCACTTACCATTGGTTCTACCACTGATCACTAGATGGCGCCATCGGGAGATTTTTTAATTTTCCTGGCAAATAAACTTCTAGTAATTAATATTTTTGAATTGCAGGAGCTGCATTTGTTTTATACAACTGTGCCAGATTGGAGACCATCATTAGGACATTCAATGATAAAGTTAGTGAAGGCTCGTACCCACCTCTACCAAGATTCGAAGATACTGATTTTACTTTGCTGACTCAAGAGGTAATTAATTAAAACTTTATATGCATGAAATTTTTTTCTGTTACTTAATTCTTTAATTTAGGTTAGAAAAAATCTTATTAATTTTTTAAATTTATACCTTCTGATTTGTTTTCATGTGACTGCTTGATTTTAGTACTTAGTTAAATAAAACCTTGGATCTTTTATCATCCTTGTCCGTTCATTGAAAAAGGTGTTTAAAAAATTATAGACTGAACCATAGACCATTATTTTTTCCTTTATGAACTAAACTTTTATAATATTTTGTTCTTAATCAAATATAGGACCTAGATCTTTTTCGTACTCAGAAGAGCTTAACAATATCATGTAATTTCAGGACGAATGGTGTTTAGTGTTCAATTACATCATGGGCTTTCCGCCCATGCTCAACAACTGCGTCGAGATCAACGACAAAGTCTGCGAGTTCAGACCGCACCAGATCTGCGCCTTTCTTTGCTCTATGGTGCGGGTTATCAGCCAGTATTATAGAAGAGTCAGGATATTAACCGTAAGTATTTTTGTACCCGAAGGGTAAGAACGGGACCCTATTACTAAGACTCCGCTGTCGTCTGTCTGGCACCAGGCTGCATCTCATAAACTCTGATAGCTAGATACGAGTACCAAATCTGCTCCTTTCATTGCTCTATGGTGGCAGGTTATTAGCCACTATTATAGAAGATACAGATACAGATACATTTTCACGTCTATATCCCTGACGGGGTAGACAGAGCCCAGGGCCGTTAGGTTCAAAGGCCACACTTAGCATGATGGTGGACGTTAAGATGGAAAAGGAATCAAAATAGTGATGGGTTGCTAGCCGCATCGCCTATCACCATGATTCAAATCTCGCCCATTCCCTCGATCGGCTCTTACGATCTGCGCGGGAAGAGAAGCGGCTGGTACATTCTACGTTTTTTCTTTTCTCCCAGACCAGCATGGGAGACTATTATAGAAGAGTCAGAATATTAACCATAAGTATATAAAGCGTTCCTTACCCGAAGGGTAAAAACGGGACCCTATATCCATAAACAGTAGTTCAAATAGTTTGAAGGGCTAGGTCTGCTTGAAAGGCTAGGGCTTGGTCAAGACACAATTTTAAATGATATCTTCGTTTCCTTTTAAATAATTTATTTCAAATGGGATACCATATACCCATACTAATGGTCAAAAATGATATAAAACACTATATTCTATTTCAAGTTCATATTTTTACTGTGGGAAACTAGTTATAAACCTAGATAATTGCAATATCTTTAAAATTACAAAATTTTGCCCAAATCGGACATGTCGTTTTGAAATAAAACGTAGACTACGTTTGTATGGAAAGTTGTATTTTGGTCTAGGGTCGGGGGACCCTTAAAAAAAGCAGATGGAGAAAGCGTTGAATTTTCCACTTCTAAATGTTAAAAACTGATTTGTAGTATGTTGTTGACACAATAAAAAACAAGAATAATAGGTATTCCTTTTTTTTAAACTTCCTATTTTTTAATTATAGCAAATTTTTAAATAACCGTCCACGTGCGGACTCCCGCTCTAAGGTTCCCATACCACTATCTTTAAAAAATACGTTTGTTGTATAGGAGCCCCACTAAAATATTTATTTTGTTTTATTTTTAATATTTGTTGTTATAGTGGCAATAGAAATACATCATCTGTTCATTAGATTCAGCCTGGTGACACAGCCAGACAGACGGACGGACGGACAGCGGAGTCTCAGTAATAACCCTTTGTTTGTTAGTACGGAACCCTAAAAATCATTGAGTTCAGATAACATTCAGGAGAAGTCTAGTTCCCTGTAGATGTAGTATAAGTGTCCTGTAAAGTGTTCAGTTGTTTTTAAAGTAGGCTCTATTGCACAAAATATATTTTCGTATATCTGGCTGTTTGTTTCCCAGGAACCCAGGAAACACCTCCTGCAAGTGATGTTCGCCCGGATCTACATGCTGCGGATTCTCAACGACACCCTCAAGACGTGCCTGAAAATATTGAACATTAAAAGTGTCTCGCAAATGTACATCTGGCCTTTTTGTTCCATAAAAAATAAATCTATTACTTAATTCAGTTACTCGATTACAGAAAAATATGTGTGCTACAGTGTCAGAGTCAGGATTTAGACTTTATCAAAAGTTTCTAGATAGGTACCGGTTCCGCAAACTATATTTTCGTAATGGGAATAGGGAAATATATATTGATAAATAATGCATACAGCGTTAATGAACTTCGTTGCACTCAGATATGCATTACTAATTATACAATAAAATAAAACTAGTTCCAAATTCCCAATATCCCACTCACTACAAAGAGAGCATAGAAAAAAAATGTTTTGTTTGGAAACACAAAGTTCACGTGATTGACCCAGGTATTTTATTGTGGGCACTGGCGCGCCGCGATTGGCCCGCCGAGGCGAGCCCGAGCGCCGCCGACAAATCACGAAGCGCTCTGCACGGTCGCGCGTCCCGACTCGCCTAGTGTGTTTTTGACATCGGTACACGCAGTCGTGAACTTCGGAGCGACTAAATACTTTTATTTATAGTTTTAATCGAATAAAGTCGTGTGACGTTTGTGAATCCCTGTGTTAACCCAGGATACAATAAATATGAGTATTGCTGCCCTGATCCAAGCTGCGGAATACATCGAAAGGCGCGAGAGAGGTGAATTGGATTTTCTTTGTTTGAATTGTCAATCGAGTGCACTCCACGCACACGTCAACATGGCTCCCGTCTATTTTTGCCGTGCCATAATCAGCTGATTTTGACGGAAAGGCAGTTTCCTTTGTTGCAGAAGCGGAGCACGGATACGCGTCGAGTTTGCCGGCGTACGAAGAGTCTCGAGGAGGCAAACGTCCGAAGACGAAGAAATCGCAAGGCAGCAGGTGAGTGGTGATGAAGTAAAATCAGTGCTAGTGCAGTGAAGTGAAGTGAAGTTACGTGGAAAGGACGGTCGGCTACATTGTATGCTTTTTGTTCCAGGACGACTCATAACGAGTTGGAAAAGAACAGGTTAGTGGTGTTTATTATTGCGGTTTGTTGTGCCCGTAGCCGGCGAGCGATGAGATGCGCGTGGCGCAGTGACCTTGTCTAGGCGGCAGGGGAAAAGTGCACGCAGTGAGTAGGTAGGCGCGGGCGACCGCTCGTAACCCATTTGGCAGCACTGCCACGGCCGCTGGGCGCGCCTGGTTACGTCACTTAGCTGGTCTTCCTTGTCACCACACCCCACGCTCCATGTTTACAGAAACGATGTTTGGATAGGACAGATCTAGAGGGCAAATAAACTGGTCATACCTGATTAGATTACAACTATAATTTAACTTCGAGTTTGCATCTGGTCAATGAGAACTAGTCTCATTAGTTTAATTTACTCTTTGAATAGTCAAAATAATAAAGATTTTTCTATTTCTATTAGAATTTCTCTACCGTTCCTCTAACTCAACTACAA
Organism: Acrobasis consociella; assembly: GCA_963555685.1. NCBI lineage: Eukaryota > Metazoa > Arthropoda > Insecta > Lepidoptera > Pyralidae > Acrobasis > Acrobasis consociella. Next base: position 2,421,880 of record OY743112.1, read on the forward strand.
TTGTGTTGTGTCTCGTAAATTTTCGTCTATGACCTCATGATAGACTGATACCGGCCGGTATTACGTAGGTACCTTACCAGCTGATAGGTATCAGTTGACGTGTGAGTTTCTACCTACCTTTAATCGATCTCAAGTCTCCACAACGATAATGCAGTCTTTAACCTTTTCAACACTATCGAATGTGGTACTTGTTCCAAATCGGAACAAAGCACGAAAATTATGACATTACCACTATAATTTAACTTCGGGTTTCCATCGGGCTAATCTGGAACTTGCTTAGGGAACTTGGGACATTACATGTCATTACTCTTTGAATAGTCAAATGACGTACCTATACCTATACTCATGGGGTGTAAGTTATTATTGTTACAGAAAGGGAAAGGAAAAATATCCTTTATGAAGGGCATGCTCAGTCTTATTAAATCAAACGAAAATTTCAAAAAATCAAGTTTTTTATACATTTGCGTTGCAGGACTTTCGATAGTTGACCTTGAAAAACAGTCACAATATCGATACTTTTTCGACGACCTCCGTGGCGTAGTGGTCTACATACTAGTCCGCCAACCAGAGGTCCCGGGTTCGATCCCCAGTCAGGGCAAGTTGGAAAATGGTTTTTTTCAAATTGTCCTGGGTCTTGGATGTTTATCTATATATGTATTTGTTATAAAATATTGTATCGTTGAGTTAGTATCTCATAACACAGTCTCGAACTAACTTTGGGGCTAGCTCAATCAGTGTAATTTGTCTCTATATATTTATTTATTTATACTATTGATAATTTACAATCAATATTATCGATGTTAATTTTGCAAGGACACACTATCGATAGTCCATACTATTGCTGTAACGCTACTGCACACATTCCATCATCTGATTGCCCATTTTGTACATTATGGAAGGTCGGCATTTTTATTCGGATTTCGGAATGTTTTTTCTTGGTAAGAAAATATATCGTGGATTCAATAACTATATAAGTAATGGCAATTCTTTTTGTTAATGCACTTTTGTGGTTGGGGCCATTCACATATTACAAAATACAAAAAATCATTATTTGTTTTTTTACTTATGTAGACAATAAGATATGTAAGATGTAGGTACATTACAAGTGATTGAATCTATGCCACAGTAATAAGGGGAGGGTCATGCCAGACGTGAATGTGATAAAGGGATCCAAACCGGGATAAAAGAGCCCGAAATATTTGTCGATATTAATATGTGCCACTGGTAGAGGGAAAATAATATAAGTTCAATTATATTATATCCTACTATGATAGTGGTATGGGCTATAGTATAGGAAAAATAATGTCATGTCAAGTGGTTTATATATCGCTTAAACCTACAAATGTTTCTAGAACTTAAATCACTGATAGATAACAGGCATCACCTTTCGTAACATTATCAAATTGTTTTCGCAACGAAGAAAATAATGCTGTAGGTACTTATTGTGGTATAACATAACATCACGTCATTCTCACTTATCAATAAATCACCAGGCGTCTATCTACCTGATAAATAAGTACGCATCCATATACGTCACGCAGAATTCTGACTTTTGAACCCCCTTGTCACGCTTTATTCCAATCTCTTTAACACTCGTCACGTTTGGCGTGATCATTGTAACGTAATACGCGGCGGGCCCCTAACGTGATTAGCCTCTATTAATCAACCACAAATCCTTCAAAAGTGCATCAACAGCTTAAATTGCATGCTGTTGACATACAAAGATAGCACTGATTTACACTGAGTGGCATTGAGATTATGCCTCGATAATACCTAGTAACAACTAACAAGAGCGGATAATTGGCTTTTATTGATTGAGGATGGAAGGCTATATGTATTTACTTGTATTGTGGTATTTAACATAAAATCACATCATTCTCTCTAATTAATAAATCACCAGATGCCTATCTAATAAATAAGCACCCATCAATATACGTCACGCAGAATTCTGACTTTTGAACCCCCTTGTCACGCTTTTTTCCAACCACTTTAATAAACCTAACGCCACGTTAGGCGTGAACGTTGTAACGTAATACGTAGACGGCCCCTAACGTGATTAGCCTCTATTAATCAACCACAAATCCTTCAAAAGTGCATCAACATCTTAAATTGCATGCCGTTGACATACAAAGATAGCACTGATTTACACTGAGTGGCATTGAGATTATGCCTCGATAATACCTAGTAACAACTAACAAGAGCGCATAATTGGCCTTTATTGACGCTAACTGTACATAAATGGCGAATACATGAAATTGCAGAGCAGGCAGCGAGATCTATTCAAAGCAAATGGATGGTTTGAGAACAACCTGAATAAGTATAGCCTGGTGCGTAGTGCCTGCTCTAGTTATGCACTTTGTTGCATGTAATGTACCTAGCGTATGGGCGAGAATACAATACAATACAATACAGTACTCTTTATTGCGCAATAAAGGACATAATCATTATCTTAAGGCCATACCCAAATTTTCCGGGGTCCAGTGGCGCCGCCATTTGAAATAAATCATTTAAAAGGAAACGGAGATATCATTCAAAATTGTGTCTTGGTCAAGCCCTAGATAACCCTTAAAACTATTTTATGAACTACTGTTTATAATTTAAAGTGCGAACGTGAAGCTTTTCTATGCACATTAGCTAAAAGTGGCCGTTTTTCGCAAATGTGCGTAGAAAAGCTTTACGTTCTCACTTTAAACTACAAAAAGTAGTTTAAAAAATACTTTGAATGGGTATCTAGAACTTAACCAAGACACAATTTTTAATGATATCTCAGTTTTCTTTTAAATGATTTATTTTAAATGGCGGCGCCACCGGACCCCGAAAAATTTGGGTATGGCCTTAATAACCGGCCAAGTGCGAATCGGAATCGCGTACTAAGGGTTACGTACCATTATCTATAAAAAATCGCGTTTGTTATATGGGAGCTTAAATATTTATTTTTTGTTATAGCGGCAACAGAAATACATAATTTGTGAAAATTTCAACTGTCTAAGATGCCGCGGTTCTTGAGATACAGCCTGGTGAGAGATAGACGGACAGACAGGGAAGTCTTAGTAGTAGGGTCCCGTTTTTACCCTGTGGGTACTAAACCCTAAAAAGTATGAAATGCGCAAAAGGCGGCCTTATCGCTAAGCATTTTCTTCTAGGCATCCTTGCTATACAATATCCTTTTTTTGAAGTAAAAATATTTGAAAGGCTGATTCCTGTGGGTGATTTAGTTCATTATTCTGAACAACTTTTCCCGAGAAATGTATATCGAATTCGAAATACTTTGATTTGTATGAGAACCTGTTTTTTTTTTTTTCAATATACCTTACATTTATTGGGAAGAATTGTTCAAAATGATGAACTGAATCACCGCTTAAAATATTTTTAGTTAATTAAAAAGGAAATTTTATTTGAGAATGTTCTATTTATCGCCATAATAAATTAGTGAGATTATTCAGATTCGATTTTCACCCGTCACTATTTTCCAATTAAAATACATATCGATGCAAAGGTATTGTGAGGTGTATTTCATTATTCATATTCACTTGCGCAAATATAGGCGATATTTATGCACCTAGCCAGTCGCCACCCGTCACGATTTCCAATTGAAATATATCGATGCACAGTAGCGTGCAATTCATACAGAAACATAGTACTCGTATTTGTCCACCCTGTGCCACGCTTATAATGTTATTACATAAATTTTTCGCTAGGATCCAATATTTCGGATACTAGCTAAAAAATAATTTTACTTGATAATCAGCCGTTCTCGTAACTTGATTATGCCTACTCTGTCGAAAATATTTGTGCACGTCACTGTGGTTGCACCTAGCAATCCTACCATATTTTGCAATGAAAATATTTTTTTTATCGTATCTACTAGTTATATTCTATGATGCCTCAGTCGTAAAACGCCTATTTCTCATAATGCCTCTTTCGCACAATGTCTCTTTCGTAAAATGTCGCAACATGGTCATAGAATAAAATTTAAATTTTCAAAGGAAAATCGTTTGTAAAATTGTACGGTCAACAAATTATGATGTCAAGTTTAGTACTTACTTCAATTTACCTATATGTATTCTAAATATAAAAAACATTTAGATTACAAAAAAAATAGTGTCGGAGACTGAGCTGACTGAGTCGGAAGACCTGAGCCTCTAAGATATCTCTTAAATGATTGTCACAAGTCTTTGATTTTCAACACAACTTTTTCATCAAATGGTGTGATGTGTACTTATGCCTAAGGAGTATTTTGATACATTGCACTCCACACGGCTACTCGGGATGTATAAGTGATAGTGTGTGTGTATGTATGACTGAACGCATCTACTGCCGGCATATATCTTGCTATCAATACTTTCTTTAACGTTTCGCCCAAGAAAGCGACTGATTGATAACGCATGGAGATCCACGTGATGATTCACACCGCCGAAACAGCAATCGGTCATTGCTAAGGTCAATTGTGATATGCCGAATGTTATCGCTATCGAAAGTAACAGCGTTATATAAAAGCAAAACAACCGAATTACGTTACGTAAACTTGAGGATTTCGTGCTTGTAGGCGTCTTCCCACTGAAGCACACTGAAGTAAACATTTTTTATGTAATCAGGCGTTATTATTCCGTTCCTCTTTATATTATATAACAAATGTTACACGTATCCATCCATACGATAGAGTTTAACATGTAGCTAGAACTAAATTGGCCCTTTTTTAACCGACTTCAAAAAAGGAGGAGGTTATCAAATCGATTGTATGTTTTTTTTTTTGTATGTATGTTACGCGATATTTTCGTCAACCGTGGACCGATTTAGATGATTCTTTTTTTATTTGAAAGCCCTTACTCCCAAGTTGGTCCCATATTAATTTGGTGAAGATGTGATGAAGAACTTCGGAGATATGGAGAAAACTCCTGAAGTAAATTGAAGTCGGTTGTTTTTTTTTTGTTAAAAATTTAATAATCAAAATGTATAAGGTCTGCAGGTCGCATTTCTCAACCGATTTTCGTAAAATTTGTTAGCACGTTTTATAGTTGTAAAGATTTTGTCGATTCAGTTTTTCATAACTTTTCAAAATGGCGGAAATTTGGTGGTTTTAAACTTTAAAAAAATCATTTCAATAATTTCGAAAAAACTAAATAAAAACGTCATAAATCTTTTTTGTTGCGATACAACTTTATTGTTTTGACTAATTTTTTGACCTTTTGAGACCTGACCTGCGAGGTCTAGAGTTCAGGATCCACTAGTAAAATTAATTAATATATTACAGATTACTATTATTTACTTCTTAAAATAAATTTTTGTACAAGAACTATCTTGCTGACGACCCGGACACAATATTTTCGGACTCACTTTCAGAATATACACTTTTAAATATTTTTTTTCTCTGACCTTTTCGGCATCATCAAATTATTGAAGCTTTTTAGTACAGTTAGATAAAAAAGTTTTAAATATGTGAAATTTTTTTAAATGTAAATTTTTGAAAAAGATTTGATTTAAATTGTTAATAACATTTTGAATGTTTGTCTACAAGTTTGAGGCCTGTCTGGCCCGGGGGCCCGTATCTTTGATAGGGCTCTGTAGAGATAGTATAATATCATACTATAGTGAACATTGGACATTGCTAAAGGAACATGCGAAAAACAGACTACTAAAAAAATAAGTATATATTTTTTTAAAACTAAAGACTTCACCCTACAACTACACAACCTATTTTGATAACATTTCTATGGGACCACCTCAGAAATGCACTCTTTCGGATAAAAATTTTGAAAATCGGTCCGCAATTGGACGCCTCGATCTATTAAGATAATTCTTTTTTTTTTGTTTAAAAGGGTGTACTTGCGAAGTAGTCCCATAGACGACCTCCGTGGCGTAGTGGTCACCATGCTATTCCGCCACCCAGAGGTCCCGGGTTCGATTCCTGGTCAGGGCAAGTTGGAAAATGGCCTTTTTCAAGTTGTCCTGGGTCTTGGATGTTTATCTATATACGTATTTGTTATAAAATATAGTATCGTTGAGTTAGTATCCCATAACACAAGTCTCGAACTTACTTTAGGGCTAGCTCAATCAGTGTAATTTGTCCCTATATATTATTATTATTATTTCGTGCTTTTATATATTTGTTGTCCCTTTATTATTATTATAGTTTATTTTTTAAATCGGTTGTGTAGTTTGGTTTTTTAGTTTTGTAAAGTATTACTTTTAAGGTATTACACGCAAGGTGCCAAATTTTTTTTAATTTGCTATTTGCTTCATGCACGAATCACGATTCCTCACACTGCAGTACACGTCGTAAATCAAAATCATACGTCCCAAAATTTCAAATGAGCCTATGTAATGTATAGCCACGTATTATTTGCCGTTCATTTGGTCGTAAAAGCGAACGCCTTGGAGCCAACACGTGCCAAATGGAAACCCATAAAACGATCTACCTGTGTACTAAAAAGTACGTACTTGCTAATCTTTTTTTTACCTATATACTTACTGAAATTGACTTACTAAGTGCCTTTATAACGAAAATTATTTGTGGAATAATTTGAATAATGTTCCCAAAGAAATATATCCGCTAGTCTAGTTTGGGGATAGACTCCCGGATGGGGAATGGACTGGGCGTGGGCGTTTTTAAGTACCTATTTCCACCTATGATACCTTCTTCTCTTTTTCTTATATATTTTAAGAACTTGGCTCTTGTCGGCAGAGTGCTTTCTTTGATACCTACGCTATAATAATTCAACATTCTGTTGAAATGTTTTTGGCAAATGTATTAAATAGGTAAATACGATAAAATATTTGTCTTTCCATAAAAGTTGACAAATAAGCAAAAAAGAGTGTTGTTTAACATCTGCTTTTTAAACGATTGCCAAAACGGAGGAGGTAAGTACTTAATCAATTCGTTTCGATGTTTTGATTAAATTACGTTCACCGAATTATACTAAGTCACCTGTAACGTTCCTAAAAATTCTTTTTAGCATACTTGTCAGGTGGTTCCATAGAAATTTCATCAATATCAGTTGTGTAGTTTGAGGGTGACCTGTCTACCTAGTTTAATTAAATTACATTTAATCTAACTACCGATAAACTTCTTTCGGATAACTTTTTATTTCGGTTAAATATACGGAGCTCCATTACATACTAATTTGAGATCTAAAAACTTAATTGTCAACCCTTACACGACTGGGCTCCCCATATTTATTTATTTTAGCCAACTTATACGTGACAGAGTACACACAAACGGGGTGTCGTCGACAGCAGACATAATGCAATATAGATTGAGGCCTAATATTGGCTTCCTCGGTAAATACAGAGATAGCGAAACGTACCATATCCTGAAGCTTACGGAGGTTGCTGGATATATCCGGGCGCACAGTAATGAGGGCACAGAAGTGTCGCTATGTCGTCCGTCGATACAAAACTACTTCTTTACTTCCCTCGAAGACGTTTTGCGTGGGGAACACACAAACTGTTCACACCTTGCCTTTGCATCTATGGGATCTAGTGGGCTGTAATAAATATAATTTTTCAAAACTAAAAACCGATTTCGCCCCTAAACTACACAACGTATTTTGATAAAATTTCTAAGGGACCTGACAAGTACGCCCTTACAAACAAAATAGAACTTTCCAAATCAGTCTAAGCATCTTCGAATAATCGGTGAACGTGCACAAAACAAGAATCTCCTTTTTAAAAGTTGGTTAAGAAACAAATTCTAATATTTCTGACAAGTTAGAAAGAGCCTAGGATTAGTATTATAATTAAAAGACCCCAAAAAAAGCGTCGTCGACCCCAAAGATCACTTTATGCGTGATAGTGTGCGTGTATAAACACCGGCGGGCTGCTATTTCTTCGCCTCTCTCTTCTTCTTTGACTTCGCCGCCCGGGCATGGGCTCCGGCCTGCCCTCCCGTAGATCCGGGGGTGTATTGCATGAACCTCTGTTCGCTCCATATTTTACACCCGGGAAGCCGGGAGCCGGAACGTGCGTATAGACGTGCGTGATTGATGGACAGTTACATAAACGCTCGCGATAAAACATTTTCCCAGCCGTTTTATCTATAAACGCATGAAAATATTCGCTTTAAGTTTCACCCCTATGAGGAAATTGTGTGTCAAAATGATGAACTTGTGGTTTTCGCGCCTTTGTGCTCTGACAGCCTCGCTGAATTTCAATTGGGAAGAATATAAAGGCAAATTTATTTTAATACCAAAGTGCACGCTTAATTTCGACGGTCGGGTATAACCTCAATGTTATCATCATCAATAAATTTAAGAACTAGGTTCTTGTCGGTGAAGTATTTTCCAATTCTCCCTATTTTCCGCTAAATTCTTGACCTCCCTATACCACACTACTTTTGCCTTTTCTTTTACTTACAACTAGGAAAAACGTATCTTAAAATGAAATTAAAATAACAATTAAAATACCAAAAAAAACTACGTTCCCCATAAAATTGCAAGTACTGCACACTTTGTAGGGATGTGCCGATTTTTTTTTTGTCTTTATATCTACGTACTTTTACCAATAACGAAATAAAAATAAGGCATCTCTGCATCTGCTTTTAAGGATTCAAAGCCAGATCAGTTTTTAACATGCGTTTCATGAATGAAAACTAAACGCATCATCACTCGTCATTTTCTAAGAACACTTCAATGGAGACCACTATTTTACATCGCATCGCGTTTACATTTCCACGATGGCGGCGAGTGACGCTTCCACTGCTCCACGTCACGCGGTGCATGAAACCGTGGTGGGGTCGAAACGCGTGATGCGTTCGCACCTTCTCTTTTCCCGCGTAAAAACGCAACGCAATATATTTTGCCGTAAGTCAAATTTATTTTGAAAATAACCGGCCAAGTGCGAGTCTTACTCGCACATGAAGGGTTCCCTAATAATCTATATAAAATCACGCATGTTTATACATGATCAATGAAAATTTCAACTGTCTAGTTATCACGGTTCATGAGATGCAGCCTGGTGACGAGACGATACAGACAGCGCGCTGTCCGTCCAGAGTCTTAGTAATAGGGTCCCGTTTTTACCCTTTGGGTACTGAACCCTAATAATACCACATACCTGTAAGTTTTTTATTATTTCAGTCTTCTGCTCTCACAATCTCCAGGGCCGAAACGCGCGTATCTTCTCCGCGCAAAAGCATCAGTAATTTTCCAATAAATCAAATCTCACCTCACTCACATTACAACAAAATACCTCGTATATTTCAGTCTTTATTGCCCACATAATCTGTCGCATATCTGTCGTAATAATTATTTACTTAACGCGCCATAAATCACTGTTCACAATTTATTTTCACTGAAAAATTGTTGCAAAGAAATCGCGACGCATAATGCTACGTTCCGTGCCTACCAATTTGATGTGCCCAGTAATTTTGATTAGGCGTTGGGGTTGGGACCGCGAATAACTGAACTGAAATAAAATATTGCTTCATTTGAATGTTCCGTAGTAAACAAGGAACCCCTTTTCGTTATGTTTATATGTCCGCGGTTTTACAGACTATAAGTACTAGAGAGCTGTAATTTGACATAAGTATGTATAAGGTCTAACAATATATACTGAAGCTATTTTAAGGGTGAATTCAGTCCATGATACTGTACAACTTTCCCCAAGGAATATGTATGGAAATATGAAAAATTGAAAAGTAATTTTTATCTTTCCATACAAGTCGACCGATCAGCTGATCTGAGTTTGTATGTAAAGCCTAAACTTAATTTTCATTGTTTCTTGGGAAAAGTTGTTCACTATTATGGACTGTATTCATCCCTAAAATAGTTTTAGTGTATTTTGTTAAACCTATTTAAAGCCGAAAAAGTGGTACAATTAAAATCACGAAAAAAGTGTTTTTTTTTTTTCATACGTGAAAGTGTTTTTTTTTTCTCTTGACTAACCCATCGTATGGGGTCATTACCTATATGACAGTCGATCATACAGTTACGTCAGATGCCAGCGCATTAAGATTTTAACTTTAAGACACTAACACGAATAGCAAGGAAACATGATATGACATCACCGAGCCACGTTTTCAGCCATTACAGTTAATGAATGGAATTACAATAGTTTATAACACATCACATTATAAATAACAGCGGTTATTGTATTGATTTCATTAGTTTCCGCTCGGTCCAAATCGTTTTATGCTTCTTGATAACTACGAATATTTCTGTTTTGCTACAATGTAAAATATCGTCGAAAAAGTTTTAATATATGTACTGATTTTTAATATAGTTGATTTTTTTTATTGTTTTTATATCTAGTTTAGTTTTTATCAATACTTAGTTATATTTAGTTTTTAGTTATTTAGTTTAATCTCAATATAATATGTATATGTATTATCGCAAAGAAAAATATATAGGTACTTATCTTATTATTCAAAATCAGACTTTAATTTGATGATACTCAACTCAACCCTATTTAAGACGTGAGTTTTACCAAAAAGTATGTGGCAACGGTAAAATCCTATCCTATCCTACTAATATTATAAACGCGAAAGTGAGTCTGTATATTTGTTTGTTTGTTACCTCTTCAAGCTTAAACTACTGAACCGATTTGGATAAAAATTGGTATGGACATCGTTTAAGACTCGGGGAAGGACATAGGGATAGTATCCCGAAATTCCCACGGGGAGCGAAGCCTGCGGGTACAAATTGACTCAAAAACCTACGATGCCGGTTGGAAAAAGAAATACAACAAAAATAAAACTATTTATCTTTATGCACTTTAAACAAAATGCATCCGAAGGTTTTATGAAAGTCATCCTTATCTCGCCAAATCTGCTCGTACAGTCAACAGATTTTCTAGCTATTTAAAGCCATTGCAATTTCGCCACTATTGAATGCTACATAAAGACTAAACTGATTTACGTTTCTGTTAATCGCACTTGCACGTTCATACAGAAAATCATTTGCCGTCGAAATTATGTAATACGAATACGTATGTAAGGTGCATACAATATCACATGATAATCATGACATCCATACTTATATATAAAGCTGAAGAGTTTTTTTGTTTGTTTGTTTGTTTGTTTGTTTGAACGCGCTAATATCAGGAACCACTGGTCCGATTTGAAAAATTCTTTCGGTATTAGATAGGTCGTTTATCGAGGAAGGCTAAAGGCTATATTGCGTCACAGCCGCGACTTCACTCGTGTGGTTAACGCGGGCGAAGCCGCGCGCTGCCTCTAGTAGATAATAAATAACAGTGGGCCGCAGAATGAGCTAAAGGCTAAAGCTAAACATTTCTGAGTGAATTGCGAATATACTTACTCGTACACTTACTGTTATATTTTATTATTTATTTTCATTTATTTTTTTAATGTATATTTTTATATATTGGACAAAGATACAGCTCTTTGTCTAATATACTTTGTACTGCCAAACCTGGCATATTCATAAAAAATGTACCTTCTTAGAAAGGGTTAGGTAATCGTACCATATAAAGGCCTGAAGTAAGTATGTAATAAATAACACAGACTTTGACAAAGACGCAAACAATCTACACTTTCAAAATCTGTAGCATAATACTCTACAACTCATTAAGGAAGAACAGATTTTATGAAAGAACAAGAGCGAGTTCTTAGCTGTGCTGAGCTGGTATACGTTTTGCGGCATTTTCTTCTACTACCTTCTTCTTATCGTGTGTGTTAGTGACTAACACTAGTGTTAGAGTTTTTAAACCGCCTTAAAGGCCTCTGACATGGTTTTAGGTAACGACCAATGACAAAGACAGTGACCAGGACCGACGGCTTAGGGGCCTCCGAAGCACGGATCATCTTACTTATCAGACAATTAGGTGATCAGCCTACAATGTCTTAACCAAACTAGGACAACAACACATAGTCGTTGCCCCCGCCGGGAATCAAATCCGCGACCTCCGGGTATAAGCCGAACGCTCTTACCACTACACCACGGAGGCAGTTACTACCTAATCTGATACCTATGCTTGTCAAGTCATCATCTTCAAACAATTATTCCAAAATTCTAAAAGAAACTTTCAGTTCACGTAGTCTTCTTTCAGCAGCTTAGTACAATGGAGCACAGTTCATTTTACATCAAAAATGGATAGGATCGTCACGTGTCACACTGTACTTGGAATATTGTCGTGGAAAACGCTAGTTATGTAACAGATTATGTAGTCAATTAGTACTATCTATGAGGCAGACAATGTAAACAAATGATGATTCACTGATGGCTGACAGAGTTAACACATTATGCATATTTTTAACTACGTATGCATTTAAACAGTGTCCTTTAGTGCTGAATTGGGGACAAAGAAACTTTCTTGTGAAAAGGAAATCAAACGTTATGGCAAATTAGAAATGTATCTTACACTAAATGTAAATTTGTCTTATACTTTACCTACGTCATTCATTTACTATATAAGGTTTTAATATTTACTATATAAGGTTTCAATATACTGAAAGTTTAGTGAAGTTAAATGATGTCTGAAATACTAAACAGCTTTACCTTGAGAATATTTTCATTGAACGATTGTATCACATATTAAACGTACATCATTACAAGCTTTTATTTAACTTGCAATTTATCTTGTGTATATGAAAGTTTGTTAAGGTCAAATCTTGCTATTCAATTTTAAGCAGTTATACCCAACCGATTCAGCTGAAATTTTTCATACTTGTGTAAATCGGATGACAATACATTATGAAGTCAATGAGCTGTTCTGATCATGACGGGAGATATTCGAAGTACAGTACTCAGTTATAAAACAACATAAACTCCTTTGTTTCGTCTTGAAGAGCACTTTAAGGTAGACGATGGCTAGGATCCTGTCACAGAGGAAGAAGGTGGTCGATGGAACCATAGATTTAGAAGGTATAAGATGGATATAGAGCATTGTAAAATGTGACCAGAACCGAAATATTTCTGTGTAACTTTTTATGGGTTGTATTTGTACCTAATACACAAACTATGGGTGAAGCAGTACGATACCATCTTTCCAGTATAAGATAACTTATAAATTAACACAGTTTACAATTCGGAATATCAAATTTTCGTGTAACGATGTTCGAGCCAGGGTGACAAAGGCTGACATGTTTTGTATGAAAACTTGTCTCATTGTCAAATTGATGCTATCTCTTTTGCTCTTATAAAGATGACACTTATATTATCTGTCGCACTCGGCTAGTGTGTTCTTTTTACGCAGTAAAAAAATTCTACTTCTATGGATGGAACTTAGTAAAAAATGACGATACTTCATTGAGTTTGGATTTATTTCATTTGTCCTTAAAAGTACTTTGGCCTTACACTAAAAACGTAGATACGAAAAAAATAGTTTTTTAGAAAAACTTATTTATGTTGTTGCAACGGTTGCAGTTAACGAGCTGCAAAACAATATTTGTCCCTCACACTTACAAATATGGTACGTACCTACGTACTCAGTTAGTATAAGTACCTTATTATTTTTCGATTCTATCAAAGGTTACTCAAGGTCGCCCACTCGACTCTTATCTTGTTGACATTGATTAAGTAATTTATTTTGGTGGCGAGAATTTTCAACTTTCCACGAATGCCATCTGAAATGATTAGGATTATTGTGGGTCGAGTTTGATACAATCACTTTTATTTAATTACATTGAACAGGCGGAAGGTAAGTTTAATTGATGGAACAATAAACCAATACATATGTATAATATTAAAGCCACTTTAGTCTGATCTATTAACAAAAATATTTCGAAAGAAGTTCAATGTTTATTTTAAAAAACCGACCTCGTTTTCTTTCAAGGGTTTTTTTCATATCTCCAAAGTTCTTTATCATATCTTAACCAAAATTAATATGTGGCCAACTTGGTACTAAAGGCTTTCAAATGAAAAAGGATCATCAAAATCGGTGACCCAGTGGGGAGAATATCGCATAACATACATTTAATAAACATACGGATACATCGAACAATCTCTTTCATTTTTCGATGTCGGTTTAAAATCATACGTCAGTGATAACGCCATCAAAATCCATCGTGCTGTTTAGAACTAGTTTTCTTCGGTTCTGTTTTGTGTCTTCTGTATATTGTATCCACTCTCTACCCTGCGTTGTAAATTGTCATCATATTTCAAGGTTGACTAGAACAGATCCCTATCTGGGATAAGTCCGCCTTTCTACTGTTCACTACTTCTAACGTTTAACGTTTTTGTAAGCACAATTAAGATTTTACAAACGAACAACATGTAGGCTAATTCTGTTTTTCCACGACTATAATTAGTAAACTCACTTGTTTATCACCTGTGTGTCACGATATTATGTATAAAGTAATGAGAGCTCAAGGTAGCGTAAGTGGTCATATCAGCCCGACTGCCGCCGGCCCCCTACCACGACACAACTCGACTCATCGCCGGGTATCGTTTACGATACGACAAGCGATAGCTTCATTACCCGACGTTTCTCGAGATAGACGCTCGGTTTGACTAAGTGTTGTATGATACGGTATTTTCCACGTTTTTATGAGGTGAACATTGTCTTCGGATTGTCTTGCAGAAGCCATTATTGGATAGATATTTATTAGAAACTGTTGTTAATAGATTGGGCCATTAAAATTATTTAATTCTACACGGACTGTTAATGTGTTAAAGAACAAAATCGTAAGATAAAACATTATATTATATAATATAACCGGATGCCCTTCGATTTGTTTTAAATTTTTGTTTATAATTTCACTTCGCTAAGCCTTATTGGCCTAAACTTGTGATGCAAAATTATTGTCAAGCCATAATTTTATTGATATTCAATTGTAAAATATTTGCGAAAATTTGTACGAAATAATTTTAAGCGATTTTGTTTACAGCAACCTATATTAGGAATACATAAAATTAGGGCATGCAATATAGACCTAATATAACCACTAAAATAAGTATCACCTTATTATAAAACGCAAACCGACATTAGTACTTCAGTTAAACCATCATCCCATCATGTATAATATAAATATACTTAAGATAAAATATAAATAAACTGGTTAAAGCTGTTTGTAAAAAAACTCGCAGATTTTCGTAAAAGATAAAAGTAAAGTGTCAGTGAGTATGTCCGTAAGCGTGCGTAATGCTTTATTGGATAGTTTCTGAGAAATGATCACAAATCGATGAATACACATAATCTACTGACGAGGTGGCAACACCTGAGTGAGTATGATGAAATACTAGTAAAATGTTAAGTTATCTGACACAACTGTAGTCAAGAACCAACCATCTAGATCACGTCAACGTAGCACAGACCGTAAAGGAACGCCTAGAAAGTTATAAACTTTTTTCTTAAAATTAAATTATTTTCCAAAATAAAATTGCAAATGATAGCTTCATTAGTAGGTACAGCAAGGCATATCATTTACCCAACAATACTCCTAAACAAGCTTTCTTATCAACTACACGCATTCCACTATCTAAGCGAGTCAACGCTATCGTGCGAGCAATTTGTATTTTGTACTATCCAACCCATACTAATGTGGCACCTTTTGTTTCAACTGATAGCAATGCAAAGGGCCCCGTTTGTAATGATATCCTGGAATGCTGAGTATAATGCAGTCGCTTATATCACTTAGAGCCAAATGACTAGTAAACTATTACCTAGTTACACTAGACCAAACTAGACTTTTCCATACAAGCGTAGCCTACGTTTTATTTCGAAACGTCATCATACGCGATTTCGGCAAAATTTTCTAATTTAAAAATATTGCACAAGCATATTACTGGTTTTTACAGTCTAATTATGAACCTGAAATAAAATAGTGTTTTATATAATGTTTGACCACCTGTATGAGAAACTTCTCCACCCTTATATTTTCACTTTCCAATTTATAATTATAGGAAACCAATAATAACCCTAGATTTTTACCGAAATCTGACGTGTGGTTTCAAAATAAAACGTAGACTACGTTTGTATGGAAATGTCTAGGCCAAGGGGATTCTTAAACACCAGTGATCTACGTTAACAAGTATTTATAAAGGTTTTAAATACTCAAATAAAAATGTAAAGATATACTTTAGCTCGGCGCTGAAATACGCAATCTTTTACTTATTTTCCAAGCAAGGCATCAACTTATCTTCAGTACCATCTTAAATTTTGAAATTTAAACTTGAATTTTCACTGTGAAATTTTAAAAATTCATAAAACATAATAGCATGATACGAAGCGATAGCACATATAGGAACACGTAACGAAAGGTTCCCGTAGAATAATTCTTGCATGCGGCCGGACATATTCCATGAATGTATGATGCAGTTCCATGCAACTCGATTGCATCTCTTCTCCGGCTCACTGCACAAATACATCACACTTCGGAACGCTGGCCGACGTCGGTAGACCATCAAAACGTTCATTTTCAGGCGGCAATGGAATGAAAACTGAAATGTGCTTTGCCAATGACCAGACCACCCTACCTCGGTCGCCTGGAAGAGATTGCAGTTGCGATGAGGCTGCATTTTGACATTATTTTAGCTTTATATGCGACTAACCGAAGCTCGCGACTTCGTTTGCATAGACTTTATGTCTCAGGAAAATGATCATCAGGCTGAATAACTTTTACTTAGGCGTCATTTTTATTTTTCTTATAGTTTAGCTGGACCATTATGGTTCGGCATCAGGTGTCCCATTTTCTAAAATCAATTACAGCCTATATGTTGCCCAGACCTAACAGCTTTATAACATGAACACTTTTTTTAATTCGTATCTATTACTATGTCTCCATCGCTCCAAATATTTTGGAAATACATCTGACACATTTTTTTACTGTTTTATTATATGTAGAGATAAGGTTTATCTTACTAAAATATTTGAGAGTTTTAATTGAAGATCGAACATCGAGACAACAGCAACACGCATTGCATCGATTTATCGAAAAGGGAACGATTACTAAAGATTTCAGATAAATTTCTACGTAAATGCATCAATACAAATACATTATCAGCTTGACCTATTGGACTAGTAGATAAGATCCCTACTTGAATCTCCGGGGTCCAGTACTGCTTCCATTTGAAATAAATTATTTGGGAGATGTATTTTAAAATTTTGTTTTGATCAAGCCCTAGATAACCCTTCAAACTATTTTATGAACTACTATTTCTCTACACACATGAGCGAAAACGGCCACTTTGAGAAAAAGAATTACGTTCTAACTAAACTATCAACAGTAGTTCATAAAATAGCTTGAAAGGTTATCTAAGGCTTGATAGTAAAGAATTTAAATAAATCAATAAAGTAAATTATAAAAATAGTTTTATAATTTTTCAGCTTTTGGTTGTCTTTTAATAATTGAACTCAATACGAATACAATTTCAGCTATTTTCGGATAAGTGGTTCGTATTATCATCGTCATCGTCAGCTTTTATGAACTCACTGTATGACGTAAGCTTCCACAAGAAGCTATTTGCCCAAAAATATTGAAGGTTTGCGGCGTTTTTTTACGACACTGAGGGCACTGATGCCCTTATAGTGTTGCTGTTAAATCGATAGTTTCGATAGTTTATGCATCATGTATTAGGAAATACAAGCTAAACAAAGTTTGTAAACATCAATGAGACCTCTCCAACCCTTCTGGCCGGCGAGGAGTGTGTAGCCCAAGTCCTCTGGCTACTCTGGCCAAGTATGGCTCTAGTAGTACAGAGAGGGTCGGTGGAGACAAAAAGACCTGATGGTGATGCATCATGAGAAATTGAGAAGCAAAACTATCGATAAGACAAATCGATACACATTTGATAACTAAACTATAGATGTCTATCTATAGGCTATCAATATTTGACTATCAAGCCGCACCACAAACATAATACCACGCCTGTTTCCCACAGGGGTAGGCAGAGACTATATATTTATTTATTTATTTATTTATTTATTTATCAACATATACATTGGTACATATCATTACAGGTTGACACCTAATGCGATAGTACATTACCGTAACAAATTATCTCTAATGATACCCGTGTGAATTCATTCAGAGTAGTATTAAACAAGTCGATCTTAGTGGCTACAACGTTAAGTGTGTGCAGTGCTTGTGTCAGTGGTGCCTCCCGCAGCAGGTTGGTGCGCGCGCGGGGCACGGCCAGCAGCGGCGGCCGGTGGCGGCGCCGCACGTATTTGTTTGGCACATATAGGCCAACCCGTGACAGTACATCCGCATGGTTTTGCTTGCCCCTTATCACCTTAAAGACGTATGTGACTACAGCCAGGTGCCTTCTAACCCTCAATTCGTTGTACCCAACCATACCTAAAATAAATAGGGTTGGATACATTAAGGGGTAGAAAGGATAGACTCCGTATAGTCTCATGTATAGATACCTAACAAATTTATTTTGAACTTTTTCCAACATGAGACTATACTTAGCCTCGTTTGGGTTCCAGGTCATAGACCCTGTTTCCAGTTGGCTCCGAACTAGTGCATTGTACAGCGATATTATCGCATGAATGTTGGTGAAAGACCTAACCGTACGCAACAAAAATCCTAGATTTTTAAAGGCTCTCCTACAAATTGTTGTGATGTGTCCCGTAAAACTTAAATCTTTGGTGAACGTGATGCCTAGGTCCCTAACTTCAGAAACTTGCTTCAGAACTACCCCTCCAATATTGTAATTGTATTGGACGGGGTTATGCGCTCGTGAGAAAGTTATCGTCACGCATTTAGAGGTATTAAATTCTAGCAAGTTTTCCTTGTTCCAATTTACCACCCTATCAATATCCCTCTGAAGCCTTTCGCAGTCCTCACGGCTTGCAATCGGCATAGTCAACTTGAGGTCGTCAGCAAACAACAAGCATTTTGCTTCCTGTACAACTTGCGGCAAGTCATTTATCATTAGGACGAATTGTAAGGGACCCAAATTACTGCCTTGACTTACTCCAGACCTCGTGTAATATGACCTTGAAGAGTGCCCTGCGTATTCTACATACTGCCGCCTATCACTTAAGTAACTAGTAAAAAAATTTAGCAATTGAGGGGTAAAGCCAAACCGTGCAAACGTCGTTAGAAGCCTGTCGTTATCGACTAAGTCGAACGCTTTTTTGTAATCGAAGCATGCCGTGTCCGCCTGTCCCCCCCCATCTATTATCGGTACTATGAAAGTCATGTGGCTGGTGAGATTAGTAGCAGTACTTCGTGACGGTCGGAAGCCGTGTTGAGCGTCAGATAGCTGAGCGCTCACTTGCGGGTATATGCTATTATTGAGAGCCGTTTCAAATACTTTGGCTGGAATCGAAGGTACTGCCACGGGTCTGAACCCTTCCACTTGACTTTTATTTTGTCCCTTTGGTACGGGGACAACCCGAGTTATTTTCCATTTCTCCGGAAACACTGCAGAGTCCAAACACGCATTAAAAATATGTTGCAGTGGTTTCGCCAAAACCGATCGGCAATCCTTAAATATGTAAGGTGGGATACCGTCCGGTCCCGCGGATTTTTTGGGTTTGACCTGCTGAAGTGCACGCTCGATGTCACATAATTGTAGCCTGTCAACTTGAACCCGACCTGCCCCATTTCCCCCTCCTGCCTCAAACATCGCCGTGTTTACATCTAACGTGGGTTTTTTTTGACTATACACCGATTCGAAATAATCCGCAAATTCATTGACACATTGCTCATCCGTCAACAATACGCCGTTTTTGATTATTTTTGGTGTACTACTAGTACCTTTTTTGGAGTTGACGTAATTCCAAAATGACTTGGGATCCTCCTGTAGTTGACTTTGCACGCGATGCTGATTTTGTTTGTATGCAATCATAATCAATTGTTTTACTTTTGCCCTGCACTCTGAAAACATTACGTAATCCGTACGAGACTTACTTATTTTGTAACACTTATGAAGGCGCGCTTTTTGTTTTAGACTAATGATAATCTCGGACGTGTACCATTCCGGATAGATATACCGACTGGAACTAATCTTTTTACTTTTCTTTTTCGGAACACATCTATCGAAAATTGAATTCAGCGTATTATAAAAATAATTTAACCCCATCTCTAAATCTAAGTCATACAAAGGAGCCCAGTCTACGCTTGCAATCGATGTGTATAGGGTTGAGAAATCAGCTTTTCTGAAATTCCAGTTAAAACTGTTTTGCGCGCTGTCAACAACTGCAGGCGTCTTCTGGGGGGTGTGAGAAGCATGACAAACACTTACTGTAATCTCCAGCGGAGGGTGTTGCACATCCACTGGCACCAGCGGTGATCTACTTTCTCGCACACTCACACTTTCACCTTTCGTTGTTAGAACTAAATCCAAAAAACGATCGTTGCAATTACCTATCTCGTTACTCTGAATGAATGCACAGTAGGTAACAAAATATTCGAAATAGTTATTCACATTGGTTGAACAAGAATATAAGTTAAAATCACCTATCACAATAACATTCTGATATCTATCACAGTAATCTTCAATTATTTTAAATAATGACAAGTATTCACTTTCAACACTGCCCGGTGGTATGTAAGCTACGCACAATAAAAACAAAGGTCTCTTCCGTAGGTATACGCTCGCGCTAACTAACTCGAAAACGTGATTGTCAATGTTTACGTCGCACTGCACCGGGTGCAAGGAGTATCGCGGTGTGGCCACGAGACACGCGCCGCCTTGTTTACGGCCGTCCGATCGGTCGCATCTTATGATTGTGTAACCAGGTGGTATCATTTCCGCGTCGTAGATTGAATCATTGCAACCAGTTTCTGTGATGGCAAATAAATCGGCACTTGAAGAAGATATACCAATGTAGAAATCTTCCAACTTTGTTCGAAGCCCCCTTACATTCTGGTAGAATATTTCTAACGGTTTACTTTGATTTATTTGATGCGTTGGATGGTCGACGAAACCACACCCACTCGCAGTATTCAATGTTCACCCCCCAGTTTTTCGGCTCACATAACGTTTCATATTTGCTCTCCGGCACGCCTATAATATAGGACGAGTAATCTCTTTTTGTTTTATGTTTTATTTTCTCAACACTTATTTGCGCCTCCTTTCCACAAATATTTTTCACATGACTTTCCAAACTTTCTATTGTTGTTTCTTGACTTAAACGCCATACATGTAAAAACTTTTTTCGTTCTGTCCCTTTAATGGAACTATCATTGGTACAAGATGTACCTTTTTTGACTTCACTATTAGGATATCTGCTCTTTCTTTTTTGTACCGTTATCCACTCTTCTTCTTTTCCTTCCTCTTTCTCATCTACTTTTTTTTCTGATTTATTTTTATCTTCTGTAATATTTACTGATCGCGTGACTTCCTTGTCTTTTTTTGTTTCAATCTTCTTAAGAATTCCGCTCGCTTGTTTCGTGGCCTCAATTTCTTTCGTCAGTATATCGGTACTACCCACCTGATGTTGCTTTACAATGCTAACGTATGATGTTGATAGCTTTGCAGGCTCTTGTGATACCTGTTTGTTATTTCTTTGGATCCGAAGGGCATCTTCTAACATTTTATTTTTATCTGTTAGCTCTTGAACTTTCTTCTCAAGTAAGCTAATTTTATTGGCTTCCTTTTCTTTATCTACCTTCATTTGTTTAATCAGTTCTTTTATTTCTGTTTCTTGAGAAGTAAATCTGTCTCGTAGTAATGCATAGTCTTTGCTTTGCTGCACCATTCTGGCCTGAGTTTCTAATCGAAACTCGCGTATTTCCTCCAAAATCTTGTTCTCCATATCGAGCCCCAGTGACAGTGACTCATTCGGATTATGACGAGTGCCGCGTTCTAAGTTAATATAGCTGCTCGGCGTAAAAGTCTTGTTCAGGACCATGCTACGCACCGGTGTATTGGAGTTATCCCTCTTTGGAGCCGCGCTGATACACTCAGGGCACATCCATTTACTTTTATATTCCGAGGTAAGTTCTTGAAACTTCTCTTCCGTTAGGGCAAGGCACTTAAGATGATAAATCTTCTTACAGGACTCTTGTGAACACTCCATAAAAAATTTCTCGAAGATAACGGCATTACAGCCGTAACATTTCGTTCCCATTTCTGGGATTATTCCGAAAAACCCGTTTTAAAATAAAAAATATAAATAAACTTCCAATAAGCACGTCAGTAAGCTCGGACTACCCGCGCAATATCTCCAATACTGGTTTCTACTTGCCGTCATAAAAAAGAAATTATTCAGCAACCTTGGTTTCCAACTGCAGTACGAGCACACGTTTCAATTCGAAATGATGTTACCACTCAGCTATCCGATGCTAACCTACTTAGCGGTGTCAACGACCCCGTCACCTCGTCTTAGAGCCTAGGGAAAAAGTACTTGCAGAGAGTACTATACATATAAATTCTGATGTTGCATTTTTAGCACCTGACAAAAAAGAGAGCTGCTATACGTTTTACATATCTATTTATGTATATAAAAAGAAATAGAGGAAATTGAATGATCTTTTACCTATTTATTAGTGCATTTGAAAGGGCCGGAGCCGTTTCGATTATTAATTAGTAATGTCAACTCTGTCAAATTATTATTTGTTTAAGTATTGCATTGTTTAGAGGATTGTGTAGCAGTAAATTTCCGTACAAAAAGCGATAACGTTAAATATAGGCCAATTTTGATATATTTTTAAATATGTTGTTCATATATTAGATACGTAGAGCCGCACGCCTTTATTTAAAAAAAGTTTTGCTCACGACAAAAGTAATAAGCATCTCAATATCCATATTTAAAAAAAATACATCGAGCCTTTTAATTTATTGAAGTTAAACTAAACCGAATTACTAAAAAAGAAAACCGTACAGCCTTAGATTAAGGTGTACCGAATCGAATGACACAATTGTTAAAGTTTAGGAAGGTGGAAACGTTATCGCCCGAAACAATATTTCAGAAGGAAAAATAAGCATTAGGACTTGCAACTTAATCATAATACGGGTCGGGAACCAGAGCGGAGTGAAACAGATATAATTTTTGCAAATTCCTACTCGCGACTCATATCGGCACTACAAATTCCTCTTAAGTTCATAAAATGTTGTTTCCTTTTTTACTTTCTTTACTTAGTCAAGGTTCCGTTTGGGTACCTCGCGGATTATTTGTGTGGGCCAATTTAATTGAAGGCTTATACGACGTTACGACAGCGATCCACGGCCTTTGGGCCTTTTATATTTTAAGCTGAGGCGCTTAAGCCTTCAACAAAAGATCCGCCCACGTTCCTAACCTCTATACCAATATACCACTATACATATATGTTTGAACTAGCATCCTTTTAGCGATTTTCTTGAAATATTTCCGTCGTATAAATACGAGTAAAGTGCGGGGTATTAGTATTATATTTATTTTATTATTTAACCTGTTTCGTCTTACTGCAAGGTTTACATAATGAGCTAAAATAACGTGACATCAGTATTTCCTCTCTATAACCTAGAATTTTTGTATTTTGACACTTTTCAATGTTTATTTGGTTAGGGTAGATGATGGTTTAAATCTAGTTTAGTATATCAAAAATCCTAGTCTTTTTAGTTTGCACAATAAATGTGTACACTAAGTTATTTAACAATACATACACGTCCGTTTCCCACTGGGCTGGTCACAAAGACAATTTGAGAATGCAAGTTCAGAATCAGATTCTGTTCTGTGTCAATAGAATAAAGAACAAAAAAAACTTACGCACGCATGAAACAGAAAATGCTTAGATAAAAATGTTACGCTTGTTCCATTTGAGAAGGCGTGTTAAAGATCGTGGTACCACTGTATCGCCTACGCGAAACATGCTCTTACTACGGTATGGACATGGAGCCATTAAAGTAGAGAGCATAATAGAGGTATAAAAATGTATGGAGCCACTTCGCTGAATGTATCGTTGTAAATATAGCGCAATATGTGCACTTTATTTCGTACATGTTGTATAAAATGCTGCTGGTGTATTGCCTAACCTAAAGACAAAGGAAATCTTTTTAGCACAACATTCATCTCCTTTTCTTGAATAATTTAGTTTAATAAGCTTGAATGTTTGGGCACGGTGAATTAAGATTTTTCATTAGGCAGGAAGATAAGTGGGCCATTGATTGGTGAATCTGTTCAATTGGAATCTGTAAAAGAATTCTGTAAAATTGGGACTAATCCATTAATTGGACAGCCCCACCCCCGCATTTGTCGTTTTTGTAGAAAAGTCACAAAACCCAGTTTTCATTTTAAATCGGTAGTTACATTTAAGATCATAGGCAGCAAGTGTATTAACACACTCAATGCCATGTCACACAATGCTTGTCATAGGCTATAAAACTCCAAAAATAATCCAAAAATTGCATTTGAAACACTATCAGAACTATCGAAAACAGTTTTATAAGCTAGCGAAATGGATAGTATTCACTTTTGTCCACTCCATTCCATCCAAGAAATTAAGCTATGTTATTGAATTATTACCCAGTTTCTAAAACGGTGGCAAACTTTTCAAAGAACTCGTTATTAATAATGAGTTTGAAGACTTTATTAACTGCTCCTTTTTCAGTGACATCATTTCGTGTTTTTAAAAGTTTTTACAGTAGCCGTATTTTGTACTTCAAAGAGAAATCGATACACAAATTGTTAAGATACGTTTGCATGAAGATAACGAGCTACAGATTTTACGTGTATTTTCTACCAATTACAAAAATAATTCTCTTCTCAGGATGGAATACAGCAGAAAAGAATTTGTTTTTCGCAAAGACAATAAGCTCAATTAAATGAATTACCTTGAAGCTCATTATTTCTTACCTCGATGTGATTATTTTGATGTTTATCGGGCTCTTGCCAAGAATTACGGGGTATTTTGTTTGCTAAACTAAATATAAAATAAATTTATTATTCTTTAATGTCAGTAGGGCGTGTAATTTTGTTTATTTATATGTACTTATGTGTTGTTTTGTATAGCGCTCTTCATTTTGTTTACTTTTACTAAATGTGCCGTTTTTAACTGAATCCACATATATTTTAATTGGGAGTTGTTTTTACTTGCCTTTGTTTACAGGTAATAATTTGGTATCTAATTCATTTGGTTTTAATCTTAATGTGCAATATACACCACTCTTTTTTATCGTCATCGCATTGCCTCCATTAATTAATCGTTCCAAGGACTTGGTCCCATAGTGATAATTGTAAATATTGACTTTCACTTATTTTACTGTTTAAGAAAAAATTAAGCTTTGTGATAAGTGACATTGTCTTTCGTCTACAATTTAATGTTTTGCCATTTACGGCTGATTTATCTTACTGATTCTTCTACGTTTCATGCATAAAAAGAGAACTATGTTTACATGCTACGCTCAATTTATCAGATAACAGCCAAATACTGGTATAAAACTCCCAATAGCCCTATAAAATAAATGCCTACTCAACTAACAATATATTTTATGCCGCTCCCAGGATTTTTTTACAAGAAATCACAAAATAGTCGTAAATACGACCTTTTACGACGCAGGATCATCAGAACGTTATTGTTATACTGAATGAAGACGTTTTTGTCACGCCCGCTTTGTCGCACAAAAATATTATTTAATATATCGAATAGGACCGAGGGTTTCGCCTGTAATGTGAATGAATGTTTGACGAAATTGTGAATAAGTCTTTATGAAGTTAGTACACTGGTAGTTTGTACAAAACTAATTTTACAAAAAGAAAACTTGTAAAAGTCTTTATTTCCAGCCATTGCCGCGGCGATGACGGTAGGTTGATTAAAATTGTCGATAAAGCCTAAGGGTCAGTTCAGACAGAAAGGAAAATAATACCGTATAAACATGGCCTAAAATGTATAACCATTTAAACATGAAAAAATGCTTGCGTGGTCTCAAGACCTCGCGGACGTCTTGTACTATTTGCTAATAGTTTAAAGTTTATATTCGTGTGTCATAAAAAAATCCTCTCCGCTGCGCTCCTCTCTGTCTGAACTGACCCTAAGTCTTCAGAATCAGAATCTGAATTTATTGCAAGTCACTGTTTTACAAGATATTACATTATAAATAGTACAAGTGACGCCCTGGTAGGGCACAGCAAACATGAAAGGCAACTAGATGCCTTACTTATATATAAAGACGCATTATGTATTAAACAAAATTCAAAATAATAAATTAATCTTCAAGTCTGTATATTACGAATATGTTCGAAAAAAGTAAGATTTACCAAAATAATAAAGCGAATCCTTCAGCGAATCAAAATTATACTCAAAACACATCATCATCAGGTCTTTTTGTCTCTACTGCAGGAGCACGACTCTCGCTGTACTATCAGAGCCATACTTGGCCAGAGCAACCAGAGGACTTTGGCCTACACTCTCCTCTTTGGCCAGATGGGTTGGAGAGGTCTTATTATAAGCTTAGTTTAGCTTGTTAAAACACACAAATTGACTTAATTCATCGGACATTCTGTAAATTCTGTAACTAAAGTCGAGTAATACTAGAAATAAAAAATGTAGTCGACTAGCAAGAGAATACGCGATCAAATGCACACCCGCGCTGCTTTGTGCGGACATAATAAGCGTTTGTAGAGCAATAACGAAGTCTTTTATATTATATCTTTTCGTTTTACAGTCGTGTAATTATGAACTAGTTGTGCGTTGCTTCGTTCCTTAGTTTCAAAAGGAATTAGATTAAGAATCCTTTCGTATTATTATTTTTTGTTTAAGATGAGTGAAGAGTTGACACAGTCAAGGCGCGGGTCGCACCAGGTTGATAGAGATGATAAATAATATATATACAGGGTCTAACCAAATATACAGAAACTAAACTATAGAGAAGGGTGAATTCAGTCCATGATACTGCTAAACAACTTTTCCCTAGGATATATATCGAAATATGAAAAATATTTCTTGGTCTTTTTTCGTAATTTCCTTTTTACTGAAATTGACAACTCTCAAAAAAGGATCTATGTCAAATCAAATATCACATAAAAATATGTATTATACTTTACATAAAAATACTTTAAAAAAAACATGACATACTCGTAATTTTCTTAAAAATACACAAAAGAGAAAAGATGACAATTATTATGAATTCATTTCACCATCAAAAATGCATGGCTGAAAGAATTGGTTTTCATACAAACAATAATTATACTTCATAAGGACTAGCAGAAACAATATAATATCTCACATAAGACATTCTGCTTATTTGACGTTTCGTGAATTGCGCGTTCTGCGCTTAAACCGCAATTTCATTATTACCCTATTTGTCCCCGACTAGTTTGCTATGCGCAACTTTCGAGATGGTACTTAACCTAGAAAAGTACCTCTCGTTATGGGCTAGTGAACGTAAGGCGTAAGCGTTTAAATCAACTTAGCTCTCTTTTAGTGTTACGTCTTTAAGTAAATGAGTACCTGGGCGACCGAGCTTTGCTCGGTTATATCTCTGCATTGTTTACCCCCAAAAACCCCCATATACCAAATTTCTGCGAAATTGCTAGAGTCGTTTCCGAGATCACAGAAATAAATTTACATACATATAAATAAATAAAAATACAAGAATTGCTCGTTTAATTAAAGGCATAAGACAATGCGTTAGCATTAAGTCCACCTTTTGTACCATTATGGTCAATAAAGATTTAATAAATAAATAAGATTTGGGGTTGCCTTAACGGTCTAGTTCATCGTCGTGCCACCTATAAAGTGTCTCCACACGACGATATCATCGCGGCGATAGACTGTTTTTACATATTCAACTCGTGGCAATAGCCTTGCAACATATTGCAGTAAAGTAACCCTCTTTGACAAACGTTCTCGAATTTCCAAAATAACCCAACATTTCAAAAACGCAACTTTTTGGAATATGATAATTTAACTTGTTGCAAATTTAATAATTAATACAACCTTATGCAATATTCTAAAAATTAAACCTTTTTGCTGGTCTGGAAATCACCAAATATGCTCAGTCTGTCTGGTTATCATTAAATATACAAAACTGTCAAAGATTTAGATGACGAAAAACAGTAAAAAAAAACAATCTTTAAATTAGTAGGCAAACAGCTAACCGTAATCACAGAACAAGTACTCACGTACCGTAATGTAAGTGGGCAGGTGTAACTAAGTTCATGTAAATGTAACACAACGCGCCTAGAAACAGCTAGTGTTGCCATATTCGGCACGAAAGATGCCAACGCATGCGGCTCACCGCGCGCCGACCGCACTGATTGCATGCGTTGTCAACTTGTCACTTTCGCAAAATGTCGTTACGGGGTCTTAAAATAAATCTTTATAAAGGTTATGTAGTACACAAATTATGTCATAAGTGTAGTACCTTAATTTAGTTAGGTATTCCAAAAAAATATTCAAAATTTGGTCAACATTTAAATTTAAAAAAATCTATACTGTCAGTGTTACTGACATTGAAGTAATTTTATAAATTAAAAAAAAATTGATACCTGTGTTTATTTTTTTGTAATTCCCTGTAAATTCTCCCGAAAGAGATATTCTGCGAAAGAAACATTAACGACTAGGGGACAATTTGCGAAAGCGACGTTTCATCCATTGCCTACCGGAAAAACTCTACTAACCTCGACATCAAATCAATTTTCTATAAAAAAAAATCGGCCAAGTGCGAGTTAAACTCGCGTGGAGAGGGTTCCGTACAATGCCAAAGTCGATCACATTTGAAATCCTTACTACTCTACTACTAGCGCTATGTAGTGGTGTTTCAGTGAACTATTTTCCCTAATAGTTCATATTATATTGGCGTTACCATTTTCAATAGTTAAATTCTTACAGGTTTTCGTGTAATCTACAAGCAAATTGGCTTTGACAGTCGGATATACAGAGAAGGCATTAACTTTGAATATTATTTTAATTGTGAGTTGACGTCCTTGGAGAAAATGCTGCAGTGCAGTTTGTTACTGCTTCTTTTGCACTAGCGCTTTGAAAGCGGTAGTAAACTTAGCTGTAAGTAACCATTTTACGTCAACAATTGTGCAACAAAACAATGACGATTATTAAGAGACAAAATATTCTATGATGATAAAAAGATATATATTTGAATTGAATTGAAAAAAGACGCACGAGTGATCCTATCAGTGTTCCGTTTTTTCATTTTTTGTACGGAACCCTAAAAGCAAAGAAAATGAGCTGCCATTTTCCCCTTGTTTGCGTGTGCGATCGAACTGTCATGGCGATTATTTTGCTGAGAACGGCCACGTGGTTGTCGCTAATTGACGTATCGATCGACGATGCAGCCGTCACGGAGTAGACGCCCAAGGCACGATCATTATTCAGCCGACTTTGCTTTGGCATAATTTTCATACTTAATAATTTCAAACCCATAATTAAATTCTCTGTATAACCCAAAGGTTGACTGGCAGAAAACGCTGGGAGCGTTAAGATTTGTATTTGATGCACAATAAAGGTTAAATTTATATATAAAAGAAGAAGCGGAATGACTGACTGACATATCAACGCACAGCCCAATCTGCTGGGTCTAGAGACTCCAAATTTGGCACATAGGTTCCTTATGTGATCCAGGGGTGCCCTAAGAAAGAATTTTTCAAAACTCGTAGCAAATAAAAAAACTACACTATTTGCGGAGTTACATACGAATGAGCATCATTTGAAAAGATTTTAAAGGAGTTTAATAAAACGGTTTTTCCTTTTTCGTTATCGTTATTCTTACAGAAAATAGCCATTAGCTGAACTTGCTACAAAAATTTGACTGGTAGATAAAAAGCCTGTCTAGCCTTCACAAAAACAGATTGACAAAGATAAAACGTTGTGTTACATTTAAATGTAACTGGCAGGCGACGCGACGTCTGCGCCGGCGCATAATCAGCAGTTGCAAGAGCGGCGTCATCCGTGGTGTCATTGACTTGATTGCGACATCGGCCAATCGTCTGCGTAGCATAATCTGAATATGGCCTAAGGATGGCAGAATTAAGTCTCAAAGTAGTTTTGGCAATAGACTTTATTCTGCAGGTAATTATTTCTTTTATTTTATTTCTTGCGCTCTTATTTCAATCATCACGTGTCTTGGAGTCTCAAGATTAAACCTTGATTTTATGATTTATAGCTTCCAAATACTATTAATCAACAATAACCAGACCTCGACTTATCTACTGGTCTGCCATTTAGGCCTACAGCCAGAATGAAGATAGACTGAAATCATTGCTATAAATTGTACCTAAGAACTGTCAAATTATAATTTATGACGGAAGCCTATAAAACACCGCTAACTACTCAGCATAGCAACAAAAATTACTGATAAATTCCCGGTTAAGTATCCCGTGTTGTAACCACGTGCATCGGAGCGAGTTCCGGCAATAAATACGTCATCGCGCAATTCGTAAACAAGTAAACGCAGTGGTTCACCTTGACTTTTGGGCGAGCAAGCGCAGCACCCAGACCGAGCATGATCGCCAGCGTCCTGTCCAGATCGGCGCCCGCGCCGCCGGCTCTCGAAATCGCAAGTGAACGGACTGCACCGGCGGCCTTGCTGCCTTTTTTCTCGTTACGATATTTGGCAGCCGAATGACGTAACTCGCTTAGGCAATTGTGTAAATTGATTCTATCTTTGCCGTCGGGGAAGATTTGCAAATTGAATTTGGCCCGTGAATTGGAATCTTTCGAGATGCGCGTCGGGTCGCCGCCGGCGGGCGCGCTTATTGACGCAAATACGTCCTCTGCATTACAAATCGTATTACTCGGTTGCACTCCACAAATGAACTCGGTTCGCAACAAGGTTGCGTTCATAATTTTAGTCGTGTAAACATCGATCCGCGTTTCCATATTCATGAACTTACATTTCATGTTTTCGACGGAGCACCGAGTGTCATATTTTAAATAGCCCGCTTAATTTAGCGTCTAATTTTACCCCGATATTTTCATGTGTTCAGTCGCGTTGCTTGTTTATCGTAAGCTTATAAATTGTGAAGCAGTACGGGCGTCGGCGGGTGTGCGGGCGAGAGGGACGGGGCGGTAATCACGCCGCACCGGCTCGTGATTACTGCCATTGTCTTCAGGAAATCCTCGCTCCTTACCACCGCCTTTGTCCTGTCGCGTCCCTCGATTAATTGAAGGAATCTAAAAAACCCTCCGGACTTAAGAATTAAACGTTTGATCTTCGACCAACAATACTGTTACGTTTAATAAAGGCGCGTAAAGAAAACGTCGAATCGATCCTTTTGGTTATTTCCGTCCATGATCCGACAGCCCTGAATTTCGGAATTCGGTTCGAAAGCTAGTCCATCGGATTTCGTGATTGAATCGCAATGTGACCCTTTTAATTTGGGCATTGCGTAGTTTGCGCGAAGGTTAGGCCTGATAGGTTCCGGACAATCTCCGGGAGGAAGCGGGAACGTTAATTGGGTAGGGATGTGCAGCTGATTATGCCGGGCTCAGTGAGCATCGGGCAGGGTCACCGCTTTTTTAGTTCGTGTACGACAGACATGCAAATCGGGCCGCGCCGGCAGCCCTGGCCACGTGTTGGCCCATCAATCAATACACGTAGACCCTCCCCACCACGCCGCACCGGCACTAACTAAATAACAAGCAGATAAAGGGAAACGCATTCGCTCGCTATTTCAATTTTCATTCACCTTCGCCGCAAAGGGATTCTAGCTGATTTTCTTTTTAAATTTAATAATCCTTGATTACATAGTTGGGTTTAGCTTTTGAGATCATCAACATTAAGCATACATGAATTTGGCCAAAAAAAGGCATTTTTCGGAAATGTGCGAAGAAAAGCCACCTGTAAACAGTAGTTCATAAAATAGTTTGAAGGGTCATCTAGGGCTTGGTCAAGATAAAATTTTAAGTGTTATTTCCTGCCAAATAATACCTATCAGCACTAGATCCCGAATAATTCAAGTATCCGCTTAATGTAATGTGTATGGTCTTGTTGTGGAATTTACAGTAATTGTACCGCAGACTCTAATTTGGATATACTAAATATACATTTAGTGGTTTGCTTTTGAAATTTACCCTACTCTTTGAGGCTTAAATCTTTTGAATTTGTTTATAGCGGTGTAGATTATGAGGGTCCAATAAGATAACTGAAATATTTGTTTTGATTGCTTCTTATTTGTGCAAGTGTATTTTATACCATAAATAATTAGCTTAAGCCTGTTTGTTAAGGTATTAAAAACGCCGAATTAGAAATTCTATTAACGCAGAACCGGGAGGAACTGGCTTTAGGCGGCCTTTAGGTCCCGATTCCATTGTTGCTCCGTTCATTGAACGGAATTTATTGAACCGAAACGCTA
Organism: Acrobasis consociella; assembly: GCA_963555685.1. Classification (NCBI taxonomy): domain Eukaryota; kingdom Metazoa; phylum Arthropoda; class Insecta; order Lepidoptera; family Pyralidae; genus Acrobasis; species Acrobasis consociella. The sequence goes on from OY743112.1 coordinate 2,453,965, forward strand.
AGCCTTTTAATCACACTGAAAGCCCTGGATCCAGCCCTTTGCTTTAAACACAGGCGTTATATTGTTTCTTACACGTCGTGTCTAATCCGTATTAAATGTTTTAAGCATGCCTCTGGCGATGGGTTGGTCCGCTAGAATTGTATTATCCAAGTTGGATTAAACTTGAGAAAAAAAGAAGTAAAGCAAGAAAAGTAAATTATTTGGTGCAATATTTTACAACAGAACTTTAATTACTTGAACCAAACTGAGGTACATCACACCGCTTTTTGTCAGTATTTATTAGAAAATCAGATAGATCAGCATTTGATATATTCGCAACAGTATTATTTATTTTGTTTTTTGCAAACTTCTGGTTGTTCCCTTGACGAGTTTCGATTAAGTCTTTGTAGTTTTTACGTTTTTTTTATAGATAACACCGCATTTCACATATATCAGTATCACAATAATAATTGCCCTATGTGTATCAAAATTATAAACTAAATAAAATGTCTACTTTCAACTTTAAGTGATTAATTCTTACTTATTCGCGACTTATCGTAAAGAACAAGCGGAATCACCCAAACAGTTGAATGCATTAGTTAACGTTGAAAAGCGTTTAGTACTTTTGTTTCTGTCCATTAATCCCTCGTGTGTTTGAACTGCGTGGGTTAAGTCTGCCTTGAGAACTGGTATTGTAAGAGAGAGGTTTACAAATCAGTCGTTGGTGTAAGGACATTAGATGTACCGAGTAAACAAAGTCTTGGTTTTGACTCCCGCCTTGTTGAGAACAACGTTTCAATAACACGGCTTCCTTAATTTTCCGGGGTCCAGAGCGGGGTCCATTTGAAATAAATCATTTGAAAGGAAACTGTGATATCATTTAAACTTTTGTCTTGATCAAACCTTAGATAACCCTTCAAACTTATGTTATGAACCACTGTTTTCAGTTTAAAGTGAGAACGTGTAGTTTTTCTACGCATATTAGCCAAAAGGTGCCGTTTTTTACAAATGTGCGTAGAAAAGCTCCACGTTCTCACTTTGAACTATAAACAGTAGTTTAAAAAAAATACTTTAAAGGCGTATCATAGAGCCTGGTCAAGACACTAGTTTAAATTATATCTCCGTTTCCTTTCAAATGGGCCCCGGAAAATTCTGGTATGGCCTTAAAGCTAACGGACACCAAAGCTTATTCATCATTAGAAATAAATCACTTTATCGCAAAGTATGAATATCAATGCGAATGTGGATCGGAGAACCGGACCGGGTCGACCTCGACGAACATTCTGCGACTTACAGATGTTCTGAAGGAAGGTGATGTTCATGAAAAGAGTGTTAAGTGTTGACGAAGCTAAAGAGGTTTGCAAGGGTAGTAGTAAGTAGAGATCCATAGCACGGAATTAATAATAGTATTACATATCCATAGTCTCTGCCTGCCCTGGGTATGGGTGCTTCAATATTGTATGTAGGAAAATCAAAATTCCGTTGTGCGAGGATAGTATCCTTTATTTTTATTTTTTAACTATCATGAGTAACCTAACACCTGCCACTCGCGCTTTGCCGGCCCTGTAGGAATCTTTCTACGGCTTTTTTGAAGAACATCGTGATGTAGTCCTCCTCTTCTTCCTTCCTTTATCCCACTCTAAGTGAGGTCAGTACAGCATGTAAGTCGATTCCGTTTATCACTATCTTTGCGCCATTTCTATCAGCGCTTTTTCACTCTATATAATTTTTAGGGTTCTGTACCCGAAGGGTAAAAACGGGACCCTATTACAAGGACTTCGTTGTTCGTCTGTCTGTTTGTCAACAGACTGTATCTCATGAAACGTGATAGCTATAGACAGTTGAAATTCCTTCACATCACAGATGATGTATTTTTGTTGGCGCTATAACAACAAATACTAAAAACAGAATAAAAAAATATTTAAGTAATATAACAACAGACATGTCATTTTTATAGATAACTAGCTATACCCGCGGGCTTCGCTCCCCGTGGGAATTTCGGGATAAATTGTACCCTATGTCCTTCCTCGAGTCTCAAACTATATCCATACTAAATTTCATCCAAATTTGTTCAGTAGTTTAAGCGTGAAGAGGTAACAAACAAACAAATATACAAACTCACTTTCGCATTTATAATATTAGTAGGAAAGTAGGAATAGTAGAAATAGTAGGAATTAGTAGGATAGGATAAGATGGTACGGAACTTTTCGTGTGCGAGTCCAACTCGCATTTGGCCGTTAATTTACTCATTCCAATTATCTTTTGTCTGGTATCGTACTCACGAATACTTATTTAATGATAAAATGATGAATGAAAGAAATCTTTTATCTCATAAATATATTATCTTCAGTTTACTTTAGGATGGTCGAGTTACCATTTCTCCGAATACTGATAGACAAAACATTCAGACAACAGTAAAGTTATTTTAGATTGAAATAACAAAATAATTGGTTAACAGTAATCAGAGTTATTGTTTCTTAATGTCGCCTACGGGATTGTCTGGGATTCTGGATTCTAGGAAAACATCTTAGCTATGAAAGCCACTTCAAACTTTAGGAATTTTCCAGAACGTTTTGTAAGCTCTATTGTGAAATTGCAAATGGTTAGAGATTCGAATAATATAGTATTAACTAATTATTTTAAATTTATTTTAGTCAAAATTATGTGAACGCATACAACTCACCGTGAAATGAATATAATTTTTACTCCCAATTCTACAGAATTGCATTACAGATACCCAATTAAACGGATTAAAATTTTAGAGATTCTCAGTTTTACCGATACCCTTTCACTCAGGGTCCCAATACACAGAATGTAATAAGTATGTTATACATTGTGTTTATACATTGTGGCTTTAACCTTAGTAAAGTCGAACCTAAAAATTTTTTTACTTATTTTGAATAGCTGATGTTTTTTAAAGTTTTGACTTTTTAATTTCATTATCTATAGAATGTTAAAAGTGTGTTATACATTTTAAAGTCTTTTGTGGCTTTTACCTCAGTAAAGTTGAACCTAAATATTGTCTTATTTTATTTCCGTCAGCATCATACTATAGTGGTCGTATAGCCCGTGCTTCGATTTATAACGGGTATGTTATGTTATGTCCCTTCCACCTTGTATATTACTCCTTCAGCTAAAGATCAATAGAATCTTTTATCGCAGCTTTGTTTGTCTTACTACTCAGAAGTACTCTGTGTATCTCACTATCTCCGTATAGCGAAAATAGATCAAAAACTTTTCGTTAACATAAACAAAATCCGCCCTAAAGCTCCGTAACGGGCGGTTTAAATATACGTGAGTTTACTACAAACGAATTTACCTATTTAATACCTTTATAACTAACGGGGTAAACAGAGCTTAGGGCTGTAAGACCCTGTAGGGATACAATGTACCTATATGTACTTTTGCGTAAGTGTTTTGTAAACTATCTATCTATGTACAATATATAAAAGGCAAAATTGATTGACAGATGGCTGGGTCTAGAGACTCCAAATTTAGCACATAGGTTTCTTATATCTCCTTCCATGCTGGTCTGGGAGAAATAAAAAAAAAACTTAGAATGTACCAGCTGCTTCTCTTCCCATGCAGATCGTAGAAGCCGATCGAGGGAATGGGCAAAAATGCAAATCATGTTAACAGGCGATGCGGCTAGCAACGCAACACTGTATTGATTGCTTTTCTATCTTTTCGCCCACCATGACGCTAAAAGTGGCTTTTGGGTCTTGCGGCCCTGGGCTCTGCATAGAACCGCAAGTCCCAAAAAGCTCTGTCTGCCCCATTAGGGATAAAGACGTGATAGTATGTATGTATGTATGTATGTATGTTTCTTATAAGGTGCACTAAAGGATTTCACAAAACTCACCCCCTAAAGAGGGAGAAACAGAGTCTAATAATTGAGATATACTTAAAATAAGGGGGACCATTTCATTCGAAACTTCGCAGGAGTACTCCTAATGGGAAATGAGTAAGAACATGTTTCAGGCAGGATTTTTCAAAATTCAGGGAAAGGGAAAGTTAACAGGAGGAGTTCGCCGGGTCTGCTAGGCCTTTAAATCTTTACAGTACAACAAAGATTGTTATCTACACTAATATTATAAAGAGGAAAGATTTGTTTGTTTGTTTGTATTGAATAGGCTCCGAAACTACTGGATCGATTTTAAAAATTCTTTCACTGTTGGATAGGTATGTTATCCCTGAGTGACATAGGCTATGTATGTACCACGGGCGAAGCCGGGATGGACTGCTAGTATTTTATAATTATTCAAACATTTTGACATAATTCATACGTTATAAGTATAAGCTATAACGTAAAAACCATTTAAAACCATTCGAACAATTTTCGACTTATCCGCGGCGAAGTCGCAGGTTAAAGCTAGTATCCTATATTCGGATCACCAGATATAGTACATAGAGAAACTACTATTTTAGTGAAGAGGCCCGCTTAACCCTTCACATGGCGAGAACGGGGGATAGGTGCGGGGTCGGGGAACGGGGACACCTTATTGCGCGTTGTTTTATTAAACTATCTCTACTATTATTCCCTTTAATATTTATTTTATAGAGAATATGGCAGGGTTACAAATTTACACTATATTTATTTTATTAAGCAACAAAGAAACATACCACATCCGTGCGTGCCAAATCATTCTCTCAACAAAATAAACATACACTTTGTTGTCCCATGGCATCATACAAACTACAAAGTAACCACAAACTCGCCGCTGTGTGATATGAACCGACTAAACAAAGATGGTCACTGTTTCCTAAGACAGAATAACAAAACATGAGCATCCGTGAACTCATTACGAAGACAATTAAGATAAAGCCTCCATAGCTGAATGCTATCTAAGCGGTAATCTTATCGTTCTAATACGTAGTGGTGGATACAAAGTAGTTAGGTGTTGAATATTGTTTAGTTGGGTTGAACCACAGCAAATAAGTATTACATTACCTGGGCGACCGAGCTTTGTTCGGTTGCATCTCAAACAATAACAATTTTTTTTTAAACTTGTCTAAAAACAATGCAAAATAAAAAATTATATATAAACAAAAGTAAGTCACCGAGTGAGATTCGAACCCGTAACACTCTTTCTAGCGGTCGGTATCCTTAACTGCTGAGCTAAAAACAAGGCGGTCTATGAGACGAAATTAGCGACCATATTTTGCGTGGAAAGAAAAACGCATGAAAACTCGAAAACACGCATTTTTCCAAACATAAAACTAATCTAGATCGATTGTTTACTCCCGAAAACCCCCATATACAAATTTTCTGCGAAATCGTTAGAGCCGTTTTCGAGATCACAGAAATTTATAAATATATAAATAAATATATATATATACAAGAATTACTCGTTTAAAGGTATAAGATACAGAACGGAATCTCCTGAAGGTCCTGCGCAATATGCGTCCTCGTTCTCCCTCTTCGCACCTCTCCCTTGTTCTCCCCTTCTCGAAGATGTTGAGCGGGCGAACACTCACATTGACGTGTGCACGGATGTATACTTTTGTTTGTAGTAGTAGGCATAAATGATACTCCGCTTCTATGAAGTGCCATACCTGTGGTTGAACGTTGTTTGTACAGGTTTTAAGGACGACGTACAAATGGAGACATGGATCGAGATCTCACTAGGAGGATTAATACTGGATGGCTTACGTGGAAATAAGTTACTGGAACAACTTGCGATAAGCAGCTCCCATTGAAACTGAAGGGAAATATAAATAATAATATAAAACATGCTTTGATATATGGAGGCGATTGTTGGGTTACGAAGAAGAGAGAAGAACATATGTAACATGTAACTTAGGAGGATGTGTGGGATGACGAATATGGATAAGATCAGGAATGAATGCATAAGAGGGAGTTTAAAGGTAGCACCGATTGTAGAAAAGTCAAAAAGCCACCATTTAACTTGTTACGGTCATGTCAAGAGGCGCGATGCCGAATATCTGGCAAATATACTTTTTCCAAACTACAACACCAACCTACACAATCGATTTTGATAAAATTTCTATGGGACCATTTGACAAGTATATTCAAACAAAAAAGAATTTTTCAAATTGGCCTAGTCGTTTTCGAGTGATCTTATCCCAAACAGGGAAAAATAGCGAAAGGTGATGAACTGATGATGGATTGAACGTTGTTTGTTGGTTTTTTCTTATGTGGTGATATTGCTTACTTACTGGTCTGGGAGAAAAGAAATATTTAACTAGTACATACTAGAATTTAACTACCTGCTGCTGTTATGCGCACTTTTACGTGCCTATCACGGGAATGGACAATAATCTTAATCATCCTAACAGGCGATGTAACCCATCATTATTTAAATTTCCTTCTTCGTAAGACTTCGTTTCTAAACATGGCCTTTGGGTCTAGCGGGGCTGTCTACACCGTAAGGGAAAATGACGTGATAGTAAAGTAATTGCATACAAAAAATCTGTGCATTCGTAGGTGCTATTTTTTAAACGCGGAGTCACTAAACGAATGACTCCGCGGTTTCAAAAATAGCATTCTTTCAAACGCAGAGTCACTAAACGAACGAGTTTTTGTACAGAAAAACCATTCGTTTAGCTGACACCGCGTTTCAAAAATAGCACTTCAGGTACGAATTTCCAAGCTGACTTAACTTACACTGCCATTCAGCAATTATAACCAAAACAGCTCCGTCCGCAATATAATAATGCCTGCACCATAATTGCATTTCAAACCGCGAGTGTCGTACCTCCGAATACACCGTTCGTTAATATCAAGCCAGCATTGAATTTAATGAAATTGCATCTCGTCGCGCATTCAGCGTATGACGTGTAAATGCAGCCTAAATGCAGGCAACAAATAAAGGACAGACTGAAAGCCAGACGCCCTTGAGTGCGCCTCGGCTTCAAAATAGCGGTGCGCTTGTAAGAACCTCCTTCGTACAGACAATACTTAGACTATAGATATGTAGCTTCATTATTGTTTACATCCCCGCTTGTTAAAATTAACATATTGCCTTGTGGTTTCCGGCAGAGTAGAATAGGGCCACTCTAAGTCCTCCCGTGATGTCGTAGAAGGCGACTTAGGAAATACAAGCTTAACAAGGCTTCATTGACATTTATAATGTCAATTAAGCCTCTCCAACCCGTGGAAAGTGTAGGCCAAGTTCTCTGGCTGCTTTGGCCAATTATGAAGAGAGGGGTCGTGCTCCTGCAGTGGAGACAAAGAGACCTGATGATGATGATGATGAAATTACGTATGAAGTACGAATGCACCTGAAAAGTACAGGCAAAAACTAAGCTTAACTATTCCTTAACTAGTCCTTCATAGCGATGCTTACTGAAATTATTCGAAAATAAATGATTTAAAATATTGGTCTCATAAGGCCCGAGAGAACCCTTCGAACTATTTTATGAAATACTGTTTGTAGTTTAAAGTGAGAACGTAAAGATTTTCTTCGCACATCTACACTAATATTATAAAGAGGAAAGATTTGTTTGTTTGTTTGTTTGTTTGTTTGTTTGTTTGTTTGTTTGTTTGTTTGATTGTATTGAATAGGCTCCGAAACTACTGGATCGATTTTAAAAATTCTTTCACTGTTGGATAGGTATGTTATCCCTGAGTGACATAGGCTATGTATGTACCACGGGCGAAGCCGGGATGGACTGCTAGTAAGCTATAAGTGTATAGTGGCCGTTTATCGCAAATGTGCGTAAAAAAAGCTTCAAGTTCTCACATAAAACTGTAAACAGTAGTTCATAAAATTGTTTGAAGGATTAAGCCCCTTGCTTGATACACATAGGTCCCTTCCAACATTTTCCAGTTGTTTCTGTCTCTAGCTCTTCTTCTCCGACGCATTCCTCCAATCGTACTAATATCATCGTGTCATCTTTTAAACTGCCCTGTTCTCTTTCTTTTGCCATCTCGCAGCCATTCAGTTATATGCACGTCAGTGGACACCCAAGGGTACTAAAAATACTCGAGTTACGCCCGCAGTAAAGGCAAAACGAGCTCCATTTCTGTACTCTTTTCATTTTATCCCTCCGTCGGCCAACTTTGTTGAATTTATAATTGTTGCCGTATTGCCGTCGGCGCTGGATCTTAGCCTCTTGTCGAAACGTAATTAGACTCCTTACGGCCGGAACGCACTTGACATCCGCGTTCGACTTGGCTGTATGTCTCCCGCGGCCTTTGCCAAAGTTACGCTAGATGTATCCGATTTGTTTCCTTTGGCTGGCGTTGAAGAGTTCTATTTTTAAATTTCAATTTACACTCAAGCTTCTGAGGTGACATATGATGTTTGAAATTGGAACTCAATGTTTTTTTACGAGTGCTATAATAAATAATGACGTGACTTAGGTCACCAATAGAATATAATCGGTCAGTAGGTATCACGCATTTGGGTGTGGAATATATATAAATCGACAACACTTAACGGTCCGAAGTAAGGACACAAACAATAAACAAAACAAGAAAGAGAAGTTTATAAAAATGAGATTTTCTCTAATATTATTAAAACTAACGTAAGATGTGTAACGTGACTAGGTATTTTAAATATACAGTTTTACTAACGTAGTAACAGTTACCTTTCCGACTACACTACGTGAGTAATACAGTTTTAATATACCCAGTGATTTTCTCTTAATTTTTTCCGTGTGCTATCATCAATTTTTAATCACACGAGTAAAGTCTCAAAAGTCCCTAGTCTCCAATATAGAGCTATTTTGATATACCAGCAGTGGTTCCAAATGTTTGCATAACTTTCATTTCATATTACATATATCGATATTTCCAAGCAAATAATAAATAGAATATATTTATTGAAGAATTCAATAAGTACTCGTCTTGGATAAAATAACGTAAAGCTGAAGCGTTCTCAAGAAAATATTCGTATATTACATATTGAAGCGAAACTCAACTGTATTGAAATTCTTTATTCATACACTTAAGTCTTTTATCTTTATCGGGATACATAGTACGAAGGATTGCAAGGTATGTTTATGAAAAAATAAGAATCAAAAATAGTGACATAATCTCTTGTGTTACAAAGGCTAGTAAAAAAATATCACAACAATATAAAATTCACATATTTATTAGTATGGCAGCTTAGGTAGGCCTCTGCGTTGGACGTCATGAAGTCATCAAACATCATAATCATGCAATTCATGCATGACTCATCCAGATCTAATCTTGATTCATCGATGACCTTTGTACAATAGTTTAAGGTTATTAAACAATTCAACATACAGTACTCAAACAAAATAAAGAAATAAGAAATGGTTAGGAGCTCGTTAGCTCAGTTGGAAAAGCTTGGTCGCAAGAAGACCAAGACTTACTTACTTCGAAAATTTTTTGAACTGCTCGATGACCGGTAGTCGGCGGCAGTTTTAGAACCACTGGCGGCCACGTAAATAGCCACAGGTGCTCTGGCTATTTTACAGAGCCATAAATAATATACATCGTGGAAGGGACATACCCGTAATAAATCGAATCACGGGCTATACTAGATAGACGAGGTCCATAGTCTGTGCCTATTTTTGTGGAAGACAGTATACATATTATACAGAAGTGTCATTAAACATTTTAAGGCGAAATGGAAGAACAAGTGGCGCCTTCGTTTGAAAAAAATTGTTTAAAAGTAAATAAGGTGATAATTAAAAATTTGTCTTCCAACAATCTGTAGAAAGACCTTAAAACTATTTTATGAATAACCTTTGAAAGTATTGTTGATAAACCGTCTAGTTTTAAAACAAGTTTTCGCCAATAGTCGCTGCTGTTGAGAAAAATTCCTTTTAAAACTAGATGGACTAACGCAATTGCTTTCAAAAGTTCAGGAAAAATCACGAATGTTTAAAAAAAAAACAAAATGAAATCATCAAGGTGTTCTGTTCATGCGCCAAAGCGTCATTAAGTGGTCACATTACAAGTTCAGCCACTGTAGATAGGTAACGTTCGCGTAATGGACAAATAATACGCACGTACAGCCGCCATTATAATGTTGTTTGAGGTAATTGCTACCGTTGCCGCCCACCACGCTGTACCGCATCGATATTCTTTTGTTATATTATACCAACTTTGTGATAAATATCCAAGTGTAATTAAAGTCTTAGTGCTGGTTTTTATAACAAGTTTTGTACGCAAAAGTACATCAAGATAACCAGATTCATTGTAAAATTTCAGCACAATTGGAAATAGGGAAGTGGGTCTTTAACAAGATTTAATGACAGACAGACACCTGGACTGGTGGAACTAAATAAAAGCTTGTACAAGCTTTTTTCTAATCAACGATCAGCTGCAAATATTTTCTATGGTAGGATGACGATCTTTTGTATTTCATAGAAATAATGCATGCAACTAATTCATACACTTCTATATTTATTCTATGCCATAAGATTTTTGACAATATTGTATATATTTGTTCTTATACATTTTGAAATATGAATATATTTGTCTTTGTTTGCTGTACTAACCTTAAAAAGCTTTCTAGCATCACCTGTTGGTTGACTGGCAGACAAGACTTCAGGCCTTAAGTCCGCCATTTACATGTATTGTAATAAAGGTAAATAAATAAATGAGAAATTATAATATTGTAAGCAGACATCGGAACAAGTAACACATAAGAGCTTGCAAATAAGCATCGAGCGCGTCTTACGCTCATCATCAGGCTGTGGAAAAAATCTAGGCCACAATAGCAATTAGTCATAATACATAATCAAATGGGCTAGACTAGACACGCATGACTAATCAGCGGAGACCTTGTCGTATCGATTATAATCACATTTACATTAAACTGAATCGAGTGACTTCGGTCCGTCTGGTGGACTCCGCATTGCGACCTAACCTTCAGACTGACATATTCGATTGGGCTTAAATTCTTTTATCTAGTTGAAGTATTACGTCACACTGAATTTTGACTTTTCGACCCCTTTGTCTTATTCAACATGCAATGATCGTATGTGTGAATCCGCTCAACAAGGCAAATCAGACACTTTTAACGTCAAAACAAACATTTTCAATGGGATTAGTATGAAATTCCAAAGCGTGACGTCATACTTTTTAAAATTCAAATAGCGCTCTTAATTCAATGACAATATTTTGTGAAGTTTTATTTTACGAAACCGAGTAATTTATTTTAGATAGTCAACTACCCAATTGTACTCGAAATTTATCACGCTTATGTGAGACCAAAAGCAATGGAATATCGTGACACCATCTAGCTGTTTTGTCACCTTCCGGAGTAAAATGACCAAGTTTTAAAATTGACCAAAGTAACAAAAAGACCAAATTTGCAAAATTACCAATCCATAGTTGAGAATTGACCAAAGTGACAAAATGACCTATCTATAGTTGAAAATCGACCAAAGTGACAAAAAGACCAAAGTTGCAAAATGACCTATCTATTGTTGAAAATCGACCAAAGTGACAAAAAGACCAAATTTGCAAAATTACCAATCCATAGTTGAGAATTGACCAAAGTGATAAAAAGACCAAAGTTGCAAAATGACCTATCTATAGTTTAAAATTGACCAAAGTAACAAAAAAACCAAAGTTGCAGTTTACTGTAGCTGTGTTCAAAATACCAGAACCCTACAGTAAATAATTAAATGCTCTCAATACAAAGTAAAAAAAAAAACATGTCTGAAATAACATGAAACCTTTGCTACCGTGCGTTCACATATCCCTTACTAGGCATGTGGGCGTGAGTGCAAACAATTAGCTTGTCAACTAAGAAATATGAAAGTGTTAAAAGTGCCTTTAATCGAAAATATAGACAATTTTAAGAAAGTAATTTGATTATAAAAATTCTACGTTTTATCAGGATTTTTTTATATAATTTTAAACAAAACACCGGAAGTGACGACACACTGCAATCGAAGTTTAAATTTAGCGCTAATAAAACAATGACATCTGTCAACTGTCAATGTCTACTGTTTAAATTACTTTTTACTTCACAAATTGTTGTGTTGGTAGATGACAGTGACAGTGAGATATAATACAGGGGTGCCATTTTTGAAACGTGGAGTCACTAAACGAACGGTTTTTGTATGGAAAAAACCAGTAATTTAGGTGACATCGCGTTTCAAAAATGGCACTTCAGTACAGTACTGAAAGTGGAAATTGCCAACTTTACTCAAAAAATCTTCATCGTGACATCACTTCCTCAAATAAGCTTGACCTTGCTTGAAAATAAAGGTCAATGGGTTTTTTGCAAATATCTAAATAGGTAAGACCTTATTTTAAAATCTGATTTGAGAAATCTTCTCCTAGAGGCTATTCCTCGAAAAGGATTGCGAATCAAATCTTTTTGAAAATTACTTGACAAGCCAATTGAAGCAGTGGGAACAGTGAACAGTGATGTTTTAGTAAAACAGTTTTAGTTGAGTGCGCTTGTGTTATGTCTACGTCTAGCTCCTTTAGAAGAAATAAACTGAAAGGCCACTACAGGTGAGACTGAATACGGTTTGAAGGGTGAGATGGAGTTAAATTGTTTGCATATAGTTGCAGGGCATGGTATAATAAAACAGGTATTCTCTTCCCGAGATGGAACTTGACTACGTCACAAAGTGTTGCCACTGATTGTTCTTTTCGGTAAATTTAAGGACTTTCTCAATTAGTTCATGAATATTAAAAAAAAAAAAAAGTAACTTAGCTATTTAGTATCTCGCGATTCTCGCGTGATTTATCAATTCAATATTTTATAAATTGATATAATGGATTATTAATTCGAAATTGATATATAAAGTTCAAAAATGCATTACGCTCAGGTAATTCAATTTCACACAGTGGCAACATATCAAACTGATGACGTAGTCAAGTTCCACCTACGTCATCAGCTGTCACGGGTAGAGAATACCTTATTTTATTGTACCATGATGCAGGGTAGCTTTTTAACCACCAGCCCAATTTTTGGATCAAGTGGTGTTTATGATACCTACTAAACTAGTTTCCATTAAAACAAATAATAAATATTAAATTTCTAACAATTTTTTAGAGCAAGTTCAGTCAATGATACTACTTTCCATAAAGAAGTTATTAAAAATCGATTAAAAAATTTGTGTTCTATACAAAATCCATTTGGCCGAGCGCTGATTTGTATGGAATAGTCGATTTTTTGTGTTTTTTGACTGTGATTTTATTATCATTTACTGATCTAGTAAAGCCTGTGGTTTGATTTATTACGGGTATGTCTTTTCCGCGTTGTATGTATTTGTTATAATTATAAAATATAGTATCGTTGAGATAGTATCCCATAACCCTAGTCTCGAACCTACTTTTGGGCTAGCTCAATCTGTGTGATTGAAAAAATCTTCACTAAATTAATATGGGACCAACTTGGCACTAAAGGCTTTAAAATAAAATAAAAGAATCATCAATATCTGTTTACAAGTGGCGAAGATATCGCGTAAAATACATACAGTCTAATTAGATAACCTCCTCGTTTTTTGAAATCAGTTAAAAATAAATACTCCTATTCCAAGCTAGGAAATGTGCAATGCCTTAAATTCGTCGCTTTCGTATGAATGGAACTGCTACGAAATAACATTCGTTTTTCGGAGCCGCCTGCCAGCGATTTCTTGGCTCGTCTCGTCTCCGAGTGGGGCCAAGATGCCGCCCACCGCATGTCCTCATATCTCCACACCCTGGCTTTCTAACGTCCCTGATATTTCGTGTATAGAGAGGTACCGCGAATGGGCGTTCCCGAGTCGATCGGCTCTCGATTCTCGCGACAAATGATCGAGGTCTGTCACCTAGGCAGTAAGTCACGTTACTTAATCCGGTATCGTAGAGTACTGTTATTTGCGGCAAGTTTAACAGTGTTATTTGTTTTCCTGAGTATACATGTACCCTGTGCTCGGTGTTTCTTTACGTGATCAAATGACATAGGTACAATACAATACAATACAAATACTCTTTATTGCACCAAAAACAAAAGGAAATACAAAACAGTAAAAATGAATGAGACAGAATTATGATACAAAGGCGGACTTATCGCATAGCAATCTCTTCCAGTCAACCTTTGGGTAGTGGGAGAAGTGAATATTTAGGTACTTATGAGGAATTTCGTAGGAGAACAAAATTCTAAAGTTGTATTGGGCGGGACACATAGCGAACACGACCGATGGCTGATGCGGCAAAAAGGTTCTCGAGTGGCGACCATGTACTCGCAAGCGAAGCGTAGGCCACCCACCCACAAGGTGGTCTGACTACCTTAACCAGGTCTAAGAAAGCGCTGGATGCAGGCCGCTCTAGATCGGTCATTTTGGAAATCCTTGGGAGAGGCCCATGTCTAGCAGTGGACGTTATGCAGCTGAAATGTTGATGATGACATGTACTCTGTAAATTGAACCTATTCATTATAATAACTTGTGGAATAATGTGAATACAACAGTCAAAACGACCCACCTTTTGCTATCAGGTGAAACACAGCTACAAGGCTGTGTAAAGTAAACTCCTACGCACGCACTTTCCCAGTCTACATAGTTCCCAAATCGTCGTTATATATTTTCTTCGTTACGCTTAATAACCCAACAAATCCGAACTGAGTCCCGAGTTCGGTACACAATTGTCGCTTGTCACATTATTTATTTGGTGTGCTGCTTTTGGGCTCAGGCCCAGGATCTTGCCTGTTTTTTCTTCAAATATCATATGGATGTTTGTCTATATATGAATTTGTTATAAAATATAGTATCGTTGAGTTAGTATCCCATAAACCAAGTTTCCAACCGTGTAATTTGTCCCTATTTATTTATTTATTATCCAGGCGTGACCATTGACAAATAGGCACGCATGGATGACGCATATGATGCGAAATCAAGAAGACAGCCTGAAGAGTTAAATTAAAACGATAGAACCATTATAGTTTTATGACCCGCGCGGCCTACCTGAAGTCAACGCTCCCTGTGAATTATCTACTTCACTTGTACATTATTGATTTTAACAGCATTACAATGCTCGGATTATTACCCAAATTAACACACTTCTAAATAGTGGGTAGACGGGTGGTAACTGTAAATGAAGAATAACGCATGCTTCAAATGCCTGTGTTGTGTACTATGTGATGAGAAAATTCGTCTGAGTGATTCGAAGTCACGTTAGCACATTGGTAGTGCACTTACGGCAATGTATGATTCGTGGGTTCGAATCCTACTCGTGGCAAAATTTTCATTACATGTTTTAATTTGAATTTATTTGTACACTAAATTTAACCTATCCATGTCTTATAAGCCGTGTGGTTTCCGGCAGAGTAGAATAGGACCACTCCCAAGTCATAATGATAATACGATAATACGTATGGGATCTCACCAAGGCGTCATGCCGTCTTCATGCTAGCAAATCTAGCAATTGTTCAGTGGACTAAGGCCCCGGATAAGTGACAACGAAATTTGTGGTAGCTATAATGTTCTTACTATCACGCGATACTGGAATATCAGGCGCTAAATGCGTCTCCTCACGACACCACTAAAGAAACCGTATGTGGATAGGGTTACCAGTGGAAAAGTGGTTTTGAATCGAAATTCTTGCCAAGAAAAACTAAAATGTTCCCAGTACGAGGTCAGACACTTGATATCGGAGACAAGTGAAAATAAAGTGAGTCTAGAATTGAAATGTGTGTATCTACTTGCGGCCTCTGCTGTCATAAACTGATATCTCTGAAACCCCATGACCGTTTAAACGCGAGATCTATCGTTCGTGTTCGATTTATCGGTTTCGGCTACTCGCATACCAGAGTAGAATAAATAGACGATCAGATTACTCAAGTATGTTTTACAAAACATACTAGACTCATCTGCGAACATATTATCGCCGTATTGTCTAAGTGACGGATGCTATGTTGGCTTGTTCCGTGATTTAAATGCGTTATGGGATACTAACTCAACAAATACATAATCATATCATATCATAACAAACATCGATCATAACAACAAATACAGGTCTAACAAAATATATTTAAACTATTTTAAGGGTGAATTCAGTTCATGATACTAAACAACTTTCCCCAAGGAACACGTATCGAAATATAAAAAGTATTTTTTGGCCTCCCATACGAGTTGACCGATCTGCTGATCCGAGTATGTATGGAAAGCCAATTATTTTTCTTATTTCGACTTATGATTCTTGGAGTAAGTTGTTCGCTGTCAGGAACTGAATTCACCCTTAATATAAGATCAATGATATTAGGTCAATTGGAAAAAGATCATTTTCCGTGACGTGATCGGGGATCGAACCCGGGACCTCTGTTGTGACAGTGTGGAATGATGACCTAGTCCACAAAGGTCGTCAAACTGATGAAACCCTAAAAAAATACTACATATGATGATAATTATTACATTTTAAAAAAGATTGTGTGGCATAAAAAAAAATAAGTCATTCTCATTACACAAAACGTGTTGATCAGCGACGAGATATAATTGAAGCAGCTACAAATACAATTAAATCTAGTTTTATTTTAAATTTGTGAAAAAATTCCAAACATTCCAACATCCATATGGGAATTTTTTAAAAAATTCCACACATTTTATATTCCATTCCGAACATTAACAATGGCCGCCACAGAAAATTCCGATTCACGGTAACCCTGTGGAATTTGGTTAAACAGTTACACTTGGATTACTGTAATTATCTGTTTTTGTTCAGCTATTTTTAGCTTATTCAACCTTGCCTTTCGTTTCGCTAATGTCTTGGCTTGATGATGATTTTACTTAAATTTCGTGTGTGACTTGATTGATAGTCTGATTTAAAATACCTAGTACCTGGGCGACCGAGCTTTGCTCGGTTATTACTATATATTGTAATATGGTGTTTAGATGATAATCTATATGTATAAACTTTTTAAGCTTGTCTTAAAACAATAAAAATTAAAAAATTTGAAATAAACTTGAACATATAAAAAAGAAAACAAAAGTAAGTCACCGATTGGGATTCGAATCCGTAACACTCGTTTCTTGCCGTCCGCGCCCGCTGGACCAAACGGACAATGGCCGGCAGGATGAATTTAGCGACCATATTCTGCATTGAAAAAAAAAAACGCATGAAAACTCGAAAACACGCGTTTTCGCAAACATAAGACTAATCTAGATCGATTGTTTACCCCCGAAAACCCCCATATACCAATTTTCAGCGAAATCGTTAGAGCCGTTTCCGAGATCACAGAAATATATAAATAAATATACAAGAATTGCTCGTTTAAAGGTATAAGATATCTGTAGGAAAGTAAATTGTATTTGTAAACATGTATTCTATAGGCAATTTGTAATGTTACTAAGATTCAGTAAAACGCTACAGTTGCATTTAAAACTTAAAATGTGTAAACATTTATTATCCAACACGAGTGAGTCATGCTTATGATCTTTTGTACTTGAGTTCTAGTCATCCAACACAACGAGTATTGCAAATAAAATGACATCTATTACCAAGTAAATGAGCGAAAACTAGCCGATAATAACTACTCACGAAGACGGGTACCTAATATTTAACCTAATTCGTGAGTAGTAGTATTATTGGTAAGTAACAAGTATTAAATCAAGTGGCCAATTTTGTTACGTTACATTTTAAAACTAGTCCTTTTCTCTTCTCACAAATAATGTGTGACAACTATAGTGATGCTACAGAATATTGGTATACATTTTTATACTTACACAACATCGCTGTCCGAAAAATAAGAAAAAACCTATAAAAGAATACATAGAGAAATAAATTAGCTGTCACAGAAAGGAGTACAACAAGGTTTGAAAAAGATAAAATAGTCCGTGCAAAAAAGGAGAGGCATGACGCAGTAAACGTTTGGATTTTCATCAAAAAACAAGAGTTGACGAATTCCATTATGCGGGGCTAATTAAATGAAGCTCCGGAATAAGCGCTACCCCTTATTTTGATTGCTTCCATGTAAATTCATTCCACGCTATTCGTATTCAGTTCTAAATGAATTTCGTGTCCACCGCCATCGCGCCGCAACAGCCGCCAACCGCCATCGGAAACTTTATAAATTATTATTACAGCGAGCAAAACAATCTACAAATTCCAACTAGCGACAATTGGATTGTAAAAGTTC
This sequence comes from Acrobasis consociella, assembly GCA_963555685.1. Lineage (NCBI taxonomy): Eukaryota > Metazoa > Arthropoda > Insecta > Lepidoptera > Pyralidae > Acrobasis > Acrobasis consociella. The sequence continues at coordinate 2,471,964 of OY743112.1, forward strand.
AGTGGACAAAACCTCAAATTTAACACTGTATTGTCAACAAGAAACTGTTCATCTGTTAATTGCTCGTAAATCAGAGGGTGCGATGTCACCGTTTTTGTTGACATGTCGTGATGATATGGACACTTGTCTTGTAGAGCATTCGAGAGGATTCCGTAGTAATTAACAGACAGCCCTCGCGTCATAATGTTTTCATAACTAACGCAGTACGCTAGTTCAAAAGGCTCGGATGTCGCGTAGGGGACACATTCGACCTTTGGCTGCGTCACCCTTTGCTGGCAAAGTCAAGGGAAGATATCTGTAGCGTGTAGCGTCACAAGTAATTAAGAAGCGAGCCGCGCTTTGTCCCGTCGTCCCCCGGGACTACTTGGGGGCTTTCTACGCCTCTCCCCACTTACATAATTTGTCTTAACTGCATAATCGATACCAATGTGTCGCTTCTCGACTACGCCAGCTGATTACGCTACAAATGAAATGAAACTCAGTGACAATAAGGACGCGAAGTGCGACGTTACTCTAGTATTAATAAATCATTCAAGTCGTATTACACGAAATTGGCCCGCACGAAACTTCATACTTGGAACTGCAGAAAGTATTTAATTGACAATGAATGTGACAGTGTTACGGCACGCGAGAGGGTTGCGAGTTGCGAGCCAAACGGAGCGTCTCTGTTAATGGGGTCAACGAAATTGAGAAAAGTGAAACGGCGGAGCGGGCCGGACAGGCATTTATTGCCGGGAGGGGTTATGGCTCGGACGAGCTAGGACCGCGCCGTCGTCGTCTGCTCGTTAGCTCGGAATTAATAAGGAAATTTGTAAAGACTGTGCGTGACAGCCCAGCCACCCTCTCTCTTATCGGCCCCGCTTAGCCTCCTTCGCGACGAAACCGCCAAATTCAACCCGACAGCCTGTACCTTGTATATTCCTCGTTCATAAGAACTATAAATAATTAATTACCCTCCCTCGAGGGAAGCTCAGTTTACCCACATCAAGCCTTGTGACATTTTAATGGCCTTTTAAACGTGCATCCACGTGAGCCCGAACTGCTTTTGTGCTAAGTACATAACTCAATACCGGTAAAGACATGAGTGGGATAATTGGCTGGCAGTATTCGGCTCGGTGACGCGACAAAGGCGGGTCAGTTACATCGCTGCGGGCTTGAGCGGTCCGCGCAAATCGGTGCATCCAATCACGACGCTGGCTCTAGATAGGGACTTGGAAATCAGTTTGCCACTATTGAATTATACGAGAGCTGCAGCCAGGACGTCATACGCCGAAGTTTAATCTCCCGGAGCGGCGGACGGGCTTATTATGCAAATAGTCGGGGCTCCTCGGTCATCTCGCAGGCACGTACGACGCGGCACGTTTCGAGACGGAGCGACGGCGGAGCGCCGACGCTTCGAAGGCGACACGCTTGCTGAACCTCGCAACTGTTTCTATTCCACTACAAACTCGCGCGATACGCGCTGAATAGATTTTAAGTGCCTACTTACTATCCTTTCTCTGCGACACAAAGCGAGTCTTGGCCTCCAGCACAAGAATACGCAAGCACTCTCGGTCCTGTGCTAGGTCCCAGGATCTTGCGAAATACCCTACTTCCGCCTAAAAGATGTCTTCTTCAATCTTTTAAATAGTACAATACAATATGATAAAATAAAGTGACAATGTATTTCATATCATATTGTATTAATATGGGTCTATACCTGCAAATAAAGATTAATTATTATAATAATTATTATTATTTGCTTCCACGCCTCACACCCACACGTAAATATAGGACGGACGATCGTCTTACAGATCCGTATTTTTTTGCTTCTGCTGAGAAGTTTGGACATAAATATTAATGTAGGTTTTTTGATTTTAAGTGCCAGAATTTATTGATGTACTGAGTAATTTATGTTACTAGTTCCTTGAAAGTCACTTATGATGGGCTGTGCTTAAGGTTAAGACAGGGTGTTAGGCCGAGAACAATTTAGGTCACGAAACATGATATAATTATTTGCAAACTACGTAGTAACTTTTTGGAACATAAGTTTTCGTACCGTATTACAGCAATGAAACATTACTTGAAAATGTAGTGAATGTACAACGTAAACTTACAGTCGTTGAACTTAAAATAAAATTGGTTCCATTGCTTTATTGTTGAAATAAATAAGCTAATTGTTTCTTTTTTCTAGATTAAAACATTATGGCAGGCACCGTAACGCTTCAAAACTATAACACTAAATCACGATCATAAAGTTAGGCGAGCTCAGCATTCGGTGGTAATCGACATTGTTTACGAGAACGTAACGAGCCAAGTAAACGAGATTAACCGAAATCGACGGCGAATTATACAGCGAAATGAAATGTCTTCATTACAGGATAACAAAATGGAACGTTGATGAAGATAAAATTATTTGACTATCAAAAGGCGGGCGAAACTTCCACGACATCAATTTATTGCCCCCGAGTAAGTCCTAAAATTGGAAATGAAGCAACGGAAACGAACGGGAGAGGAAAATCCAACTCTTTCTTCGGCGGAGCCCGACGAGCGTTAATTAAGCGAAAATCGAAACGTCAAAGAACTCCGGTTTAATGCAAATTTGTCAGAATTGACTTCGGTGACGACGGCGTTAGAATTTTTACAGCCTTTAGACGATTGTTTGGACAAGCTAATTGGGTCTAGATAGAGTTGTTTATACGCGACGTCTGGTAACATGTTCTCAGTTTTATGGGTACCACAAAACCAGTATGCTTTTAAGATCTTTCATAAAATTAAGACTGTCTAGAACAAGTCTAGCTATAGTAAATGCATGGAAATAATACTGAATGTGAACACAAACTAGAAAACTATAGAGATACGTCTAGAAGTTGGACATTGGAAAACGTGTTCGCCGTTTTATGATCTATCGTAATCTTTTGGGATCTTGAGAAGTCGGGGCTTTTTAAATTCTGGAACTTCATCAATCTATTATTCACTGTCTTTAGTATTGTTATCTACCCGCCCCTTTACAAACGATTCGAGTTTTATTTCATGAATCAACATCGTTGGTGAAAATACTGCAATGATGCCACTTTTTGCACATACGCCTTGTGCTAAACCTTATTTGTCGTCAAATTATTTATTGACGTCAAATATACTATTCAAATATGGCTATGAAGGCAATGACAATGAAACCTGTTAAGTGATCGCAGTACCAGTAATAAATTATGTTATTCTTGTGTTATTATTATGCTTTTTGATTTCTGCAATTTTGATGATCAATTAATCACACTCACACACATGTTAACATGAAATTTGCCCACGATAGGGACATAGTGTAAGTAACACAGCTGCAATTTGCAATTCAAAAACGCCATAGCAAATATTTTCGCAAATTTAGAAATTTTGTACCACAAAGTAAACATACGTGTGTGTTTATAAATGCTTTTAAGTATTTAAGATTCAATACTATCTATCTATGTATAATTTATGAATGAACGTCGTTCTTGTCGCTAGAGTAGTGTCTATATCTCACTCTCTTGTAGTGTACCATCCTTTTGACTTCCTTATATAATACGACACTATCTACAAATGTGCTTCTTAATCTTCATGCTGTTTTGTTGCGGTTTTCCTTCTATTTGTTTTAAATAATTGATTGATTGTCATATAAAACAATTAAACATCTTTTTTTATGTCGATTGTTTTTAATTACGCCGCGTGGTTTCCGGCAGAGTAGAATAGGACCACTCAAAGTCTTGCCGTGAATGTCGTAAAAAGCGACTTAGGAAATACAAGCTAAACAAAGCTTATAAACATCAATGAGACCTCTCCAAAACGTCTTAGTCCGGTCAATTTATACTTAAAAATAGTGGTCAAATAACAATAATTCCCGGAGAGCCAAATATTAGTGGAGAGCTGGGGTTTACCGTTACAAATCCTCTTGTTAGAGTTCCTAACATTAATTCTAAATAGCAACATTCATTTTCGTAGTGTGCTTCAAAAGTTATAAAGGTCAAAAGTCAAATATCGAGGTTTTATGGATTTAACTCGAAAACGGTAAGTTTTATCAAAAAACCTCGAACCAAAGTTGTAGATCTTAAAATTCTCCACAAAAATGGTCAAATGGTTCTCCACAAAAGTCATCATATCAAGATGAAAGAGGTTTTTTATAAATTCCTTTTAACATTAACTAGATTAAGTACCAAATTACTAACTCTGACATGCAGTTAGTACTATTTCTTTATTTAGATTAAGTACAAATAAGAGTTGGAGCCTTTTCCGCAGTAACAGTTCTACAAAGAAGGGCAGTGGTACGGAGCAGTGCCACGTACCGTTAGCGCGAACTCGACCCCACGACCCCGGCCCTGGACACGAATCTACTAGAAATCAAGTAGGCAGCCTAGGTTACTGACACTACTGGTTTTCTAGTTAACGAATGTGGTACCTATCTGCTGGTTATTTCAGGCTTTATGCATATCACTTTGTAGTAGAATCTTTTTTATTTAAGTTTAAGTATGTATTGCGAGCCTTTAGGCAAATTCTAGGGGTGTATCCCATTATTTCTGTTAGGCATTTCTATTGATAAATAAAAATACTGGGCCTGATTCAGACTGATTGTCCCACTATTTCTATTGCTGTAGGCTGCGTCAAAAAAAACGCTGTATTATCACCTCTTAATTATGACGGCGTGCATAAAGAAACTATTTATTTATTTCCTCTTTAGATAAACTAGGAACAGAATTATTTTTAAACTCGCTTCCGGATTTAGTATGCGACCCAAGTACGGAGAGTATTCGTATTTTAAGAAATGGTATTAAGTGCGGCAGGCTCAGCAATTACTATACAGATATTTTGTATACCTATACATATAAGACTTATATTGTCACTACCATGACTTTGTCGTAAAATTATTTGTACCCAATGAATAATGAGTGATGAAATAAGTATGTTTTTTTTTGTTATTTGGGGACATTTAATTTCGTTCAAACGAGTATTTGTTTTTTTTTTTATACCGAAAAGTTGTGTTTTAATTTTAATCTTTTCATTAAAAGTGGTAAACTTTTCAAATATCTAACATAACTGCGTTTTTTTTAGCTATAGAAATAATGGGATATAATCTGTAAAAACCGCTGGTCCAAAACCAATGAAGAGCAAAACCGAGCATGTGAATAGGTCGTATAGCAGTGGTGCGGGTTTTTTTGTCACAATAGAAATAATGGGATGAAAATTGAAAATATCGCTTGTCCTACTATTTCTATTTTGTATTTCCATGTAAATAGTGGGATACACCCAATTCTAGGCCATGACAGGCCTGTGTCACTCCCCGTTCAGGTATCGAAAATATACCTACATTACTATACGAGAGAAAAAAATTACCTTCAGCACATAAGTACTAGTCATCATCATCTTCCTCTCCTTATCCCACATTATGTGGGGTCGGGACAACATGTAAGTTTCTTCCATTTTCCCCTATCCTGACCCAGCTCCGATGTTATATTACGTTTTCCCATATCCTCCCTCACACATTCCAACCACCTTTTCTTTGGCCTCCCTCTATTTATTTTCCCCTTAACTTTCATATTCAACACTCTTTTAGTAACATGACTTTCTTCTCTCCTCAATACATGCCCATACCATCCTAACCTACTACTTCGCAACTTCTCTGTAATTGGGGCTACTTTCACACTTCCTCTTACGTACTCATTTCTTATCTTATCCATTTTAGTCACACCACTCATCCACCTCAACATTCTCATCTCCGCTACATGCAATCGTCTTTCATCCATCACCTTGATTGCCCAGCACTCAGCACCATACATAACGACAGGTCTTATTATGCTCTTATAGTATCGTCTAGTATTTATTCTGTGGCAATGATGATGTTTGTTCCTTCAAAAGAAAGTTTTTGAGTATCATGGACTGAATTTGGCATTAAAACTGTTTCATTATAGGTAGAGACTTATTATCTTCAGAGGCTTTTTGACCAAAAAGAAAGCTAAATCCGCAAAACTTGAAGATGTTACAAGAAAAATGGAATTATAGGTCTTGTTTGTACATAATATAAGGCTAGACTGCTGAATTCCACGCGTTTTGAACGCATCCAGGAAAATACGGTTACAAATTAAATTACTACAGTTGAAATAAGTTTACAAACTAACTTTTTAGGTGAAAACTTTTTATCCTTATTTTTCTTTGGTTCACATCTAAACAAATAAATATAACTTTCTGGTATGTCACGTTACGTCGTCACAATATAATAAACGTCTTTACGCCAATCCATGTCTCCTTATTATGAATGAACATATCTCATTTACATTATATTTTTATTTCATTGTTTAGAAACGAGTCAAACGAATGTAGGTAGGAGGATTGTTTATTTATATTTCTTTTTTAGGACATTCATTCAACAGAATGGAAAAAGAACTAAAGGAATCGAAAAATCAAATGTTGATTCAGTAATAAGATAAGGCCATTGCAGGCTTGACTTTAATAAACGGCATAATTACACGTCAGTAAGTTTGGCATATAGAGACACCTAATTAGACATGATGAATTTTTAAAAGTAATATTGGAGGGGAAAATAGAAGGAAGAAGAGGCAAAGGAAGACCTAGAGATAGTTTTATAAAACAACTAAAGAATCAGATTAACGTTTCAACATGGATATTAAGGGTCCGGCGGACCTAGACCAAAATACAACTTTCCATACAAACGTAGTCTACGTTTTATTTCAAAACGACATGTCCGATTTGGGCAAAATTTTGTAATTTCAAAGATATTGCAATTATCTAGGTTTATATTAAGTTTCCGACAGTAAAAATATGAACTTGAAATAGAATATAGTGTTTTATATCATTTTTGACCATTAGTATGGGAAACTTCTAAATCGTTATATTTTCTTTCCAGTTCATAATTTTACTATAGAAACCCAATATAACCCTAGATAATTGCAATTTCTTTACAATTACCAATTTTTACCGGAATCTGACATGTGGTTTCAAAATTAAACGTGTACTACGTTTGTATGGAGAAGTCTAGGGTCGCCGGACTCTTAAGGAGTTGACTTAGACAGAGAGAGATGGAAGCCATTGGTTGCTCCACAGACAAGAGCTTAGCTCTTTAATAATAAAAAGAAAGAAGAAGTTTGGTATACATGTGTAATGTAAATTAATATTTAACTTAATCGTTTTTTAAAAGTGAAAATGAAATTCCTCAGTAAAATAAGTCCCAAATATGAAAATAGTTCGAAACGTTACAAAAAAGGGAGGAAATGAAGTTGCTGATATAAACGTAGTTTGTAATGTTAAAACGAAATATAAATAACTTGTTTTCCTCGTTTATCAAAAAGGATTTTCTAAATTTATTCACCAAATAGCGACGGTTGTCCCTAAAGATAGGAAATGTACCGAATAAGTTTGCATTTATAAATTGAATTATATAATTTCGTCCTAAAATTAACTCTTTATAGTACGCTCTCCCTTTACGTCCCGTTTTCGGTTTTCCCTTCAATCGAAACATTTAATTATGTCTTAATTTGCAACGAGGCTGGCTTGCGACTTTAATTCAATTGTCATCAATTTCTGCCTTTATATTGGGTGTTTTGGTATTTTTTTAAAATTATTTTACGGCTCTGGATACTAGCCCTTTAGAGCAATCTTTTGACTTATCAGTCTGTCATTTGTCATTCGGCAAGCGCTGGTTGCCACGCGCTTTTAGGCACGTGTTCGATCCTTACTAGGTGCGATTTCTACATTAACCTGGTAACTCTACTGAGACAAGCCAGATTTTTCGGTTTGTCCCAGTAGTCCTACCAGGTTAATTCTACTACTAGGACTAATAGAATTTTTTGGCTCAATAGACTAGTAGTCCTACTGGTATGACTATTGGGAGAAAATTTCGATAGTGACAAGCGAAAAATGCCAAACTACAGGCCTATCGATTGTATCGATCGATGACGAAAAGCAAACTATAGATACTATCGATAGTTGTTTATCGTCAGGATTTGTTTAAAATACCGATAGTGGACTATCGAACGGCAACATTATATTTTTTAAATATAATGTTTCATTAAATTAACAACTAGTGTATAAGATATTTTTAACATTTAAGCTAAACTTCCATATAAAAAATGTCAGATCACGCGTCGGTCACGTGATCACGTGGCTGTTCCATCTCCACCATCCATCTGCGGTTTTCTGGCTGCCTATAAAACGTGACTGAAACTATCATTATTGTTTATCTTACCAAGCAAAGTATGATCTGACTAAGAAACAATGAGGCGGAGCGCCGTGATATGTATCGAAAGACCAATGGGAGACGTCAGATGCCTTCATTCATTCTTTCATTTTCAGCTCACTTCAACCCAATGCTGGGTATAGGCCTCCGTTTTTGCACTTCAAGCCATTTGCTATGGTCCTGTGCAATTCTCATCTACTGCTTACCCAACCTTACAATATCAGATGCCTGGCTGCTCAAAAAATCTGACGATAACGTAAGTTTACTTAATTAATTATAAGACACTCGATAATTAATTGTATCAATGTTTCAACCTACAAGGATGTAAAGTTGACTTTGGGCAGAGAGAAATTTGAAGGCATTGGTTGCTCCACAGACAAGAGCTTAGCTCTTAAACACTATGAGATCTGTGGTAAAATTAAAAATGTAAACACTAAGTACATCTTATTTTCGTGAATCTACATTTACTGTAGTTCTTGAAAATATTTTAATAACTTTTTCACAAACATACACAGCAATAGCAGCAAACACTTCGCGTCTTTACTTTTTTTTTCGTAGCATTATGAATATTTAGAGATACCTATCTCTGTAATCATAAGGTTCAAAATGTGAGAAGAAATATCATCCGTTACACTTTCTCACGCATGTGAGTTGTTTATTTTTATACCGCCCGATGGTAAATAGCCATTGTTTATGTGTATCGGTGGTCGTGGAAGATGATTTCGAACAGCGTTTAAACAGATGAATACTTGTATAATTTTTCGAAACTAAAAACCAACTTCACCCCCAAACTACACAACTGATAATTGATAAAAATTCTATGAGACCATCTGACAAGGTCCTTTCAAACAAAATAGAATTTTCCAAATCGGTCCAGGCTTATTAGGCAATTGCGTATTATGCCCGGAAACGTCTAGGGCCCCCGCAATATGCGTCCCTTTCTCTCCCGGTTCTTGCCTTGTAGAGACGGCTGCAGGCGCCTGCAGCCGTCCAGGGAACGGGGACGCATATTATGAGGGACCTTAGGACTTTCCGTTCTGTATGTAATACTTATATTAATTCTGTGACCTGGATTTAAACATAAAATACTATTTATCCGGGAAAAATGTGAGATTCCCGTGGGATTGTCAAATGCCATTTGAAAATGCGAGCAACGCCGCGAACAAAAGCTAGTCTTATACATATATATGTATATATAATTATATCATAATTATCATCATCATCATCAGGTCTTTTAGTCTCCACTGAACAAAAGCACGACCCTCTCTGTACTACCAGCACAGACATAGATTATCTGTGACTACCAGAGTCACACTTGGCCAAGCAGCCAGAGGATTCGGCCTACACTATCCTCGCTGGCCAGACGTGTTGGAGGGGGTCCATTGATGTTTATAAGCTTTGTTCAGATTGTTTTCCCTAAGTCGCCTTCTACGACATCCACGGGAAGACACTTGGAATCCAAGTGAATAGGGCCACTCCAAGTCTTGGAGTGGCCCTATTCTACTCTACCGGATACCACACGGCACCCGGATACCTATACCACACGGCACTCGAATACCACACGGCACTATATAAGACTAGCTGCACCTCGCGGTGTCACCCGCGCCTAAGTAGGCTATGTGTAAATCCAGGGTATCAGCTTCTTGCGTACCAAATTTTATCGAAAGTGGTTTAGCCGTTTACGCGTGAAGAAGTAACAAACACAAACTTTCGCCTATATAATATTAGTGTGATATAATTATATGTATATCCGTACAAAATTGGATGTCTTGAAGTTGGGTAGCTGTAGACGCCGCCGGTGCCGGCCTGCCGTCACATGCTATTAGCAGACAAACTTCGTGTAATCACTTTAGGGAATTACACCTGTGGGAGACCCCCTAACCACTCGTGCTGAATTTTGATTTTAGGGGCTCGTATTGTATTTGTAATAGCTTTTGCTTTAACACTAATAGTATGAAAGCGAAAGTTTGTGTGTGTACGCTTGTTTTTTTTTTGAAAAAATATTTTTTTATACTATGTATGTCAAAAGTGAAACAGCTGAAGATAAAAGTCGTTGGAAACAAAATGGGGTTTTGCCCAATTACTGGACCTAAACGGCAAAAAAAAACTATGTAGGTATTGCGGCCAGCGTGGTGAGTGTAGTCCTTCGGCTGCCCTGGCCAAGTATGGCTCTGGTAGTACAGAGAGGGTCGTGCTCCTGCAGTGGAGACAGAACGACCTGGTAATGATGATAGCGACGCAGCGACAGCGACAGCGCTGCGCCGAAGCAATATAACGCGCAGTGTGAACACGCTCTTAGTTGCAGAGCGAAGTTCAACGTACCGTTTTTGCGTATTTAGGTTGTACCGATTTACGCAAACGTGCATCCGATGCGTACGTTATCGAAGTGAGACTGCGAACCGCGAGTAACGGGTCAGCCGGGGCGGTAAACAATTACGATAGCGGGGTCATTGAACCGCGGGTCGGCCGCGCGGTCCGAACGCCCAATTTACATATTAATGCGTGATTCATCCGCTTATGTCGCACGATTACGTGATTCTGATATAAAAATACGCATTTACGCGTATTTATTGCACAGTTTGGAGATAAATGGTTTTCCTTGCCATTGGGCGGGAATAAGCTAGTTTCTTTGGTCAAAAATAAATTGTTTGGTACCTACAGTTCAAAGAATAAAATGTCAGCAAATAATGTCACTTTCCATTGATCATATCCATTTTCAACGTGATTAAGATTTAATAATGCGGAAAAACTGATATTAAGAGCGCTATTTGACTCTAAGAAACTATGACGTCATTCGTTTTTATTTCATACAAATCCCATAGAAAATGTTTGTTTTGACGTTTAGAAAAAAGTGTCTGATTTGATTTGTTGGAAACTTCTTTATTATTGCGATTCAGTACATACAATTCCATGTTCATCATCATCATCAATAAATTTAAGAACTAGGTTCTTGTCGGTGGAGTATTTTCCATGTCTCCCTATTTTCTGCTAAATGCTTGACCTCCTTATTAATTCCATGTTGCGATTGTATAATTGGCAGATTGGGCGCGATTCCCTCATTGCGAAAAACATAAAATAAACTCATATGTTTGCTCTGAAAAAAGTCGAATGAAACAACCGATTCTAAACCGTGCCTGTTTCACTTTCCCTTTAGGTATTGAAAATATACCTTAATTTAATTATTACTATACGCGCGACGACCACTCCGGAGTGGAAAATTCAGTGACATGAATCGTTTGTCCAGATTAATAAGAATTAAATTGGCTTGCAATGCACTTCTAGATATCTAAACGAAAAGGTGCCGAGTACTGACGCGAGTTAAATTAAACCATATCGCTGACGACATTGAGTAGATATTTCTTTGAATCCCTTTGCTGAGTAAGACTTCTACGTGTGCTACTAGTACGTGAGTACTAGTATGCGTTTTTAAGTTACCATCTTTAACGAATGGCAAAACATAGTGATTTTGTCTAACAGGTATAATAAAGACGTGTGTGTATTTTATATTTACTGCCTCCGTGGTGTAGTGGTTCGAGCGTTCGGCTCATACCCGGAGGTCGCGGGTTCGATTCCCGGCGGGGGCAACGACTTTGTGTTGTTGTCCTAGTTTGGTTAGGACATTGTAGGCTGATCACCTGATTGTCTGATAAGTAAGATGATCCGTGCTTCGGAGGGCACGTTAAGCCGTCGGTCCCGGCCATTGTCTTTGACATTGGTCGTTACCTAAAAACCATGTCAGAGGCCTATAAGGCAGTTTAAAAACTCTGACAGTACTGTTAGTCACTAACACACACGATAAGAAGAAGAAGATTTTATATTATAGAAACTCAACGCATGTTCCCATATAAAACAAAGGCACCAACAAAAAACAACATACATTTTCATTTATCAGTCAAACATAATCTCATCGCGAGGCTAAACCACAAAGCAGCTAATGTACAGAAATGCGTCTGCTGTAGTTGTAGGTTTGCTTTCTAATGACCCGCCTTGTTTTCACCTGTTTGCAGGATGAGGTAGCTATTTAATATTATCCTTTAGACGATAGAGATATATATATATAATATACCTATATATACAACACAACAGATATACATATAGACAGATGTAAATACACACTATGTGTAATAAAAAATGCGAATTTTTAACATATTTTTTGATTGATATTAATTTTTTTTCTGGCTAACAATTTATGAAGATACAAATACAGGGCATTGAAATTTCCTCCCTCTGTTCTTATCGTATCTTTGTAAATTGTTATTAAATTAACAAACCAGAAAATATGAGGCTATTTTTGCATAATCTAACTGATGGAAATAACAACCTTTTTGAAACTCAGTCCACCTAAACAGGTATCAGAACGCCACATCTGTACTGTAATTAATTTTCGGCAAAACTTTAGCAAATCCCATCGCCGATGGCCAAACAACGGATTTGGGCTGTTTCGTTTTTTTCCTCGAAAGGTTCCGTCGATACAGGCAGTGGGATAACAAGATTCGCATTAGTCGAGCAGGCGAGGTGGATTTCGCCTCGCTTTCCCCGATATTCGGGTAAATATTGATGGAAATACGTATAGGGAAGCGTAGTGTAACAAAATATACTAAAACAATTTTATGGGTGAATTCAGCCCATGATACCGAACAAATTTCCCCAAGGAACATGTATCGAAATATGCAAAAACTGATCATCTGATCCGAGTTTGTATGGAAAACCAAATATTTTTGTTTTGACATATGTTCCTTGAGAAAGTTGTTCACTGTCACAGATTGCTATACCCTTTAAATTGCTTCAATATATTTTGCTAGACCTTCTTGTATAGTCAAGAGGTCAAAGTCAAGTCAAGTGCGTGTCGCACCGCACCTAAAATGAGAGCAGTACTAACACCGAGCACAAGACCGAGATTGCCTATTAGGCTCAGCAGCGGGTGAAAGAGCTGAGATAATGATCAATAAAAATCATAAAAAAACTACCGTCAAACGGAACGGAATCTCCATGACAAACAACGCAAAAATCTTTTTGATATTTGTAGTACAACGAGTGGTCAAGACCACTCGTTGCAAATCCTTCACTTTGGAGCGATTCAAAATGTATTATCTTTGTAACGCTCGCGCAAATCATTCGTTATAGGGTTCCCTACCTGATTTCGAAAAATCTATCTGCGATATATTATTCATCGGCAGACGATACTTTGAATGATTGATAATGCGATGCCTTATTTATGCGAATGTTCATATATCGATGCTTTGTTAGTTTGGTGCTTTACTACATCGGAAACTTTACTTCAACGATTTTTAATGCGACGCCTTTTTCTTCCAATGCTCATATTGCGACGTCTATTTCGCCTTCGAATTGGGTATATTACTCTTGCGTTCAAAAATAAGTCTTTTCGCCTTGCCCAAAATCTGGACAAGGCCTGAAAATCAAGAACGGTCGAGACTCCTTCGATTGTAATTTGTGGAACCCTTAAAATCGGTGCCGTATTAGTTGGCAACTACGGCAAATTATTGTTAACTGCGATTTCTATTCATGTAGCGCACGCACTCGCTACTTTCTAGCCCGAGTAATGGCCACGCACACGTGCGTACGGTTTGTGGCCTGCTAAATGTCTAGCCGTCTGCAATGGAGATTCCAATACACGCTGACTTTTCATTGGTTTCGGAAAACAAAATGTATAGTAAATAAATTCCATCCAAAAGTGCTGCGTGACCCCATGAACTCCGCCATTCAAATATCGCTGTGACGCAATATGTGAATGTCCCCTGATGGACCTAAACCAGACCGTAACCAATCAGTCTCAAGACAAATAAAGTTCAAGTTTATTTGCCAGGCAAATTTAAAAATATACCCGTCTTCCAAAGGTCACCCCCAACTATTTTTGAACAACTTAACCAATTTCCATCAAACATAGTTAAGATCCATCTCGATAAAGTCATCTTTCAAACAAAAAAACTGCATCAATATCGACCTGTACGTTTAGACGCTTCAATGATATAATAGACACATAGATACAAAACACATAACTGTTAAGAAAAGTTAAAAACACAATCAAACCGCACCAAAAAAGGAAAAAAACTTAAATCTCTCCAGACGAATGTACCCGTTGGAACAGAAATGGATCGGGAAATATTATTTCAGCGTCCAGTGGGAGCCATTCATCATGAGTAACGACAAAGAATGCCCAACTTTGGGGTAATTAATTGAAACACGGGCTCGCAGGCTGTACTGAATCCTGGGTTAATTACACTGGTTAACAATGGTTTTGCCCATGAATGGTGAAATACAAAAAAAGGCAGTACTTGGTAAATACTAATCATTCATTATAATATTACAAGTGTCTTAGCTCGAGTTATCGAGCTATGCAAGTTTAAACTTGTATTGCGTTCGCCGCACTCTTGCAAGTTTCGACTTGTTCGTTATTATGACACGGCTTTACTTTACTAGATTTAATACATTATAAAGAACGTTAAGATTGCACTGGCGTTCGCTATCAAATACCGTGAAAATACAATTAGTGTATGACGTAGTAATAGCACCGTAACATACAGCAACGTCTTAAGTGTATCAAACAAATTTTGTTTTTAGTTTTTATTGTGAAGTTTGAACTAAAACTTTGTGAATTTATATTTTTGATATGCCTCGTTCCTGTGAAAGCAATCCTAACAATTTTTGTTACGTGTGTGGTAAATTCACTACAAAAAATACGAGCGAAAACTTCAGTCCCAGAATCTGTCGTGCTTACGAACTTTATTTCGGAATACCAGTGAAAAATCAAGACAAGCCCTGGGTTCCGCATGTAATATGCTCAAGTTGTGGTAAATACTTGCGAGATTGGCTATCCGGCCGCCGATCATGTTTGCCTTTTGCAACACCGATGCTGTGGAAAGAACAAAAGGATCACATTGAAGATTGTTATTTTTGCATAAATAAGACAGAAGGGCTTAATACGCGCAAAAAGAGAAAACATAGTTATATTGAAACGCCATCTGCTCAAAGACCTCGCCCGCATGATGAAAATCACCCCGTTCCGGCGCCACCAATGGATGCTTCTGAAGAAATTGACCCGCTTAGCACTGAAGAAGACGATCTTACGGATCCCGATTTTAGTCCTCACAGCCAGGTACTGCAACCCCATCTAATTACTCAACCAGAATTAAATGATTTAGTACGAGACCTAAGTTTATCAAAATCACAAGCTGAACTTCTTGGTTCGCGTCTCCAGCAATGGAATCTCTTGGCAAAGGGAACAAAAATTACTGTTTTTCGAAACCGACACGATGATCTTGTAGATTTTTTTAGTATGGACGATAAGAATCATCTTGTTTACTGCAACGATATTGATGCGCTGTTCGAAGCTTTCGGAATGGAGCATGAACCAAATGCTTGGAGATTATTCATAGACTCGTCTAAAACCAGTTTAAAGGCTGTATTATTGCACAACGGTAACACGTATCCTTCTATTCCTGTCGGTTATGCTGTATCTTTAAAAGAAACCTTTGAAAATATTAAACATTATTACAAATGATAAAATATAAAAGATATTCTTGGAAAATATGTGCAGACTTTAAAGTGATTGCAATCATTTTAGGCATGCAACAGGGTTACACAAAGTATTGCTGTTTCTTGTGTCTTTGGGACAGTCGCGACAGGGAAAACCATTACATAAAAAAAGTGTGGCCGTTACGAAAAGCTTTTACACCAGGAACTGAAAATGTTTTTTATCCACCTTTAGTGCCAAAAGAAAATATTATTATACCACCTCTGCATATAAAATTAGGATTGATGAAAAACTTCGTAAAAGCACTGAATCGCGAAGGTCAAGCTTTTCAATATTTAAAAAAAAAGTTTACAAAAATGACAGATGCCAAGTTAAAAGAAGGAATTTTCATAGGACCTCAAATAAAAGAATTAATGAATGACAAGACTTTTGAAAGCACATTGAATAGCAAGGAAAAACAGGCCTGGACATCCATGATAAAAGTTTTTCAAAATTTCTTGGGTAAAAAAAAATCTGAAGACTATGAAAACCTGGTTAAGAATATGATCCAAGCATTGTACGCTCTCGGTTGCAAAATGTCCCTCAAAATACACATTCTCGACTCACATTTGGATTTTTGTCCTGAAAATATGGGAGATGTTAGCGACGAACATGGTGAACGTTTTCACCAGGATATTTCAGGCATGGAACAGCGATATCAGGGCAAATGGAGTCCTGCTATGTTAGCAGACTACTGCTGGACGTTGAAGAGAGAGGCTGTAGATATTATTTATAAACGGAAAAGCAAAATATTAACTCATTTTTAAATTTTATAATATGTGAATTATGAATATAATGTTATCTTAAGTCAAAAGATTTTTATTTGATTCCACAAAAAACGCGAGCTAACTCGACCTTAAAACTTACATCAAAATGTATGTTTAGAGGTATTCTTTCGCAATTAGCACAACTCATTTCATGGATTAACAAAACCTTAAAATTTGTTAACCAGTGTTACTTTGCTCCGGACTGTAGCATAGTTTAGAGTTAAAACTTCGTTCTTCATTTCTAAATATTTTGATAATAAACTTCAGAAGTGGATCTGAAAGTCACTCCGACGCCATTGGAGCGTGCAGCCTAATCCGTAATTATTCATAGTATGTACAATGCGAATGCAGAATTAACAATTAAGTAGGTTACGCTAACGCATGCGATGCGATAAGCCCACCTAAACATTCATCGAAAATGTTGGATGCTCAAATTGCTCATGTACATGATGAAATAGCAGATAGAGATCTATGGTTGCACTGCGGTACGCAATACCACAAACGGAAACTTTACCATTTTACGATGTTCCACTAAACTTTGGCATTATCATCTAGGGCTGACTGGAAGAGATTTCAGGATAAGTCCCCATTTGTATTGTCTTCTGTTGTGTTCTTTCTGTACAATAGAGAATTAACATTGTTACATTTAGCATAGCCAAAACTTATCTTTTATGAATCTTATGTCGATCATGATAAAAAAGTAAAGTCACGTTCATAAGATAAAATCTGTCTGTTTTATACGTCTTATAGATTATTAAGAGTCTCGACGATATACGTATGTTTTAAAAAGTAAAAGAAAATCGAGCCGGGTCCTGAGTTCATCACGTTTGGAGAAGACCCAAAATTGTTCATCTATTTTCGAAGCTATTTCCTAATTCGCACTGGCATATTGATTTTGATTGTCTCGATGACGCCAATCATTCTGCTCATAGCAGAATATCTGCATGATTAGAGAAAACTACAGTATCAAAGTCTTTCGTGGTCTAGAAGAAAATTATTCGTCTGTTTGCTGATTTCTCGATCCGCAATGCAAAATACGTAGCTAGCATCAACTTTATTTCTCTCTACGAGACCAGTCAAGCTATTCATAGCAGAACTTGTCCATAATCATCCCAGCCATACAACATCCAAGACTCGTTTCAACAAATTACGTAGTATCGCCGCACGAGCCGGGTCACAGCGTCTAAACATGGCACAATAGCAAATTAGCGAAACTACAAAGAGGTAGGCTTGCAGAAATTAGCCACACTCTATTTTATTTTATCCATCTAGAAATTCTTTAGTACTATTAAAAAAAGAACAAGGATGAAGTTAGGAGTTGGGTCCTACCAGGACATTAGAAGGATGATATAGAGAAGAGAGGAATTTAGACATCACCACTTAACTCCACCGACAAGAGCAAGCTCTTGATCACAAGCAGAGGAGAAGTTATATTGAGAATCCTTGAGAGTGTCTAATGATATCTATAAATTTAGGCTAAGACTGGAAACAGTATGCTACAATATGAATCGTTCAAATTAATCCGAATTCCCCAGATTACATTGAATGTACGAGTATAATGTAATCATTCGAGACCGAACACAAAAATAAACAATAAGTAAGATATGCTTAGAACATAACTACGATATCTGATATCTCCACCTTAAGTGACTAAAGACATACTTTCTTTTAATAATGGGTTTTTATAAAATAAGCAATACAAGGTATACTACAAATTTAAATTATGTAAGTTACACGTTCCACTTTTTCCCCCATATTAAATGTGAATAAGTAGAGTCAGATATTTTTGCACATGAGCGTCACTTCCGTACACTAGCTATGTCGTAAAGAGCAAGATAACAAAATTGCGGTTTCCAACTTTGTTTTATCGCTAGGCCTTTGGGAGTCAATGAACTTGATGCATTGGTAGTTTGAAATGGACGGCCTATCTCCAGAGACGCCGCCGGTGGTGGAAATGGTTGCTAATTTAAAATTCCTTTAGTTGTCTCATTTTGCTGGTTTGATAGAAGGTTTTGTTTGAATTGGATACAGGTAGCGGCACGAAACTCTAGCGCTGACTTTGCTTGCGTAGAAGTCAAAAATTAACACTGTATCCGTGCGCAGTATCCATCCCCTTTACACTTCACTCAGTGCCTTAGATCATTAACTCAGCGCTAAACTTACGTGCCGCTACTTGTACTATAATTGTAGGTGCTCCTGGGTAGTCTAGGTCAAATAAATTGCTTAGTACTGAAGAGAATAAAACGTTACAAAATAATGTCTCTTGTCATTGAACATATTAACGTGAGTTTAGATTTATTCATGCAGAATAACTGATACCAATTTTACTCGTAAGAACCTATCTATATACTATAAAAGTCTCATTGAAATTATTTGTTTTGTAGTCAAGTTTTTTATCAGATTTGACACTATTTTCTATGTCTTAGATAGTTTTAAAAACTCAAAAACTTGGCCTTTGGTCGGCGGCCAAAACTGTTTGAGGCTTTATAGGAAAGCACGTCGAATTCACAAGGTAATCCGTGGTCTGCTGTCATAAAACACATTTAATATTTAGTAAATGTCTGTGTAGGTGCCCTGAATATGTCGTTATAGTCGGCGACCCGATATGGCCTGGAATTATGCGGCAATAAAAGTAAATAAGTAGGTCGTAACTCAAGACCTAGGTCTCTATGACAGTTGTAGTAACGTAGGGTTACTTTTCTGGACATGCGTATAGTCCCTGAAGATTTTCTTTGTATTTTTTAATAAGAATAAAAAAATATATAAAATATTAAAAAAATTATGCCGTGTGGTGTACGGCAGACTAGAATAGGGCCACTCCAAGTCCTCCCGTGGATGTCGTAGAAGGAGACTTTGGAAACACAAACTAAACAAAGCTTATATACATCAATAAGACCTCTCCTACCCGTCTGGCCAGCGAGAAGAGTGTAGGCAAAGTCCTCTGGCTGCTATGTCTAGCCAAATATGGCTCTGGTTGTACAGAGAGGGTCGTGCTCCTGCAGTGGAGACAAAAAGACTTGAGGATGTAATAATGGTAAATTAAGTACCTACCCATGTTGTAACCTGTAACTTTGGTATTCTACTATAAGCAGAACGAAAACTCGTAGGGTCCCGTACAATACGCGTCACCCTTTTCCGTCCCCGCACCTCTTCCCCATTCTCACCTTGTAAAGGCGGCTGCAGGCGCCTGTAACCGTCCGCTCAACACCCTTCACAAAATGAGAACGGGGAAGAGGTGCGGGGACAGGGAACGGGTATTTAATACTTATTTTAATTCTTTGCTATAAGATAAGAGTGTCCATTATATATTACTAGCTGTACCCGCAGGCTTCGCTCCCCGTGGGAATTTCGGAATAAAGAGTCCCCTATGTCCTTGCCCAAGTCTCAAACTATATCCATACTAAATTTCATCCAAATCCGTTCAGTAGTTTAGGCGTGAAGAGGTAACAAACAAACAAACAAATATACAAACTCACTTTCGCATTTATAATATTACTAGCTGTGCCAGCGGGCTTCGCTCCCCGTTGGAATTTCGGGATAAATAGTACCCTATGTCCTTTCTCGAGTCTCAAAGTATATCCATACCAAATTTCATCCAAATCGGTTTAGTAGTTTAAGCGTGAAGCGGTAACAAACAAACAAACAAATATACAAACTCACTTTCGCATTTATAATATTAGTAGGATTAGTAGGATTAGTAGGATTATTATATTATTATTAGTAGGACTAGCTGATTGCCCGCGACTTCGTCTACGCAGGATTATAACACAATATCTTGTTGTAGCCTATGCATAAATTGTAGCCTATGTGTTATTCTGATGTATAAGCTACTCGTATATTGTAAAGTTTCATTAAAATCCATTCAGTAGTTTTTACGTAAAAGAGTAACATACATCCATCCATCCATACTTACAAACTTTCGCGTTTATAATATTCGTAGGATTAAATATAGACACGCATTTGACTATTTATTTCTTCTAACCTTTCTCAATCTACCTCTAAAATATAGAATCAATTATCTTAAGCCATAATCATAATTATAATACACCCCCTTTCGATACGCTCTGTAAATCGCTATACTTGTATGGAAATAACGACTTTATTGCCTATATATCACTTTTATTTGTTGCGCTACTCAGTGTAATAACAATTTATATAATTGCCTCGGTGACATATAACATACTCCCTATCATTATTTTACGGTGATAGTAGGTTGAAAACATTTTTAAGGCAACATAGTAGCTACATTTACATTTAGTTCTCTTCATAGCTATTTAACATAAAAGTACATACATGTGTGTATTGTATAATAAGATCTTGGTTCTGATATTTATATATAATGTGATTTCATATTATACCCATGGTAATTTTTGTATTGTATTGATTTTTTTGCCGCATCTATGGTTGAATGGGCTGTGAGAAAATGCTCCATTTGTCAAAAGTATATTTGTACAAAACAATTAAGTATATTAAATAAAATAAATATGTTTTGCGTTTGATTTATATATATGTAGTTGGTACAGACGAGGTTAATATGGTGGTAGGTTTCGGTATATCTCTCCGCAGTGATCGTTTTAAAACGCTAGTAGCTTTACACTAAACAATTGAAAATAAATACGAGATTTCTTGAACATGTTTTTTTGTCTTAGTCTTTAAATCATAGAAATCTGTAAATGCATATTACTTTTTCTAGGTACTCGTATAATGTAGATTTTGCGTACTTGATGGCTAGGCGTTATGTCAGGTATGTGCACAAACCTAAAGACGGATTGGCGCATTTGCCGCGTACGCGACTCGAATTCGCCCATAGCGTACGGTACGGTTGCGGGGCTTGACAGTGGCGCTGATGTAATTAGAAATAGATAATGGAAATGACCCCTTAGCTTTCCTTTTAAATTTGTATTTTTTACTTTTGCTAAAATGGGACCATGATATCA
Organism: Acrobasis consociella; assembly: GCA_963555685.1. Taxonomy (NCBI): domain Eukaryota; kingdom Metazoa; phylum Arthropoda; class Insecta; order Lepidoptera; family Pyralidae; genus Acrobasis; species Acrobasis consociella. Next base: position 2,493,393 of record OY743112.1, read on the forward strand.
CTGACCAACCGCCGCGCGAGCTCCATTAGTAGCCCCTAGTCTGCCGTAAACCTCTTAGAAAGTCATACCGTGTTGTTTTAATTAACAGGTAATCGTATCTTCCCTTTGTTACATAGAACTATACTTTCAAAGCGGACTTTTACTAACGAACCCCTAGCCCGTACAGTACATAGACGGACAGCCCACAAAGACATAGGACGCATTGGATTATTGTGGAAAATTAATTTTCTGTGTTGATTTTCTTGCAATTTATATTTATGAATATCTTACTTTGTTTCAGGTAAGAGATTTTGAGTCCAGTATGATACGAGTAAGTAAAGTATTTCCGAATAATTAAAATTTCAGTCAAAAGGTATACTCCACTTACTAGCTTTTTTCGTGACGTTGATGAATTTTTACTTCATAGATGAATGTTTTGAATACATTTATTAGATAGCTAGCTGATGCCCGCTGCATTGCCTACAGCGGAAACCTTAGATTTTGTTTATTGTATATACGGACTAATCACATAGATTGAGTTAGCCCCTACGCAAGTTCGAGTCTTGTGTTTATATTTTATTACAAATACATACATGACAAATATTCAATCTTAAAAAGATAATTTTCTATCTTGACCCGCCCTGGGATCGTAACCGGGGCCTTCGCTGTGACAGCGCGGCACGTTGACCACTAGGCCACAGTGTTCGTCATTGGGATTATGAGTTATTGTAGTAAGTAATAGGCTATCTACAATTCTACATGCTAAATTTCATTCTAATCCTTGAGTCGTTTTGGCGTAAAAGCGCAACAAATATCCTTGTTCCTCAATCTTGTAGTCTTGTACCTTATTACATGTTATTGTTAATTAATATGTTAATTAATTAGTATTCCGAAATTGTAAATGTCTTTTGGTGCTATGAAGTTTTGTATTGTAAATATCTTTACATCCAGACAACGATACAAACTTTCGCATTTACTGTAGTGTCTATTTTTTATATTATCAATGAGAATCTGTACGTGGGCCGCATACGGTGCTAAGCGTTTTAGCTGGTGTTATTTATAAACTTTTAATGATATTTGCATGGCGATGCCGGTGAGAGCGAATGCATTATGGATGCAGCGCCTTGTGCCCTTAAAACACATTTAGATGACGGTAAAAAAAATTGTATTTATTATTCTCCATAAAATTTTAATCTACAACATATACATTGCTGTGATTTATTTATTACTAGCCCCAGCCCGCGGCTTCGTTCTTCGACTTTGTCTCCGGAAAATGCTCATCAGGCTGAACAACTTTTTTAAGGCGTCACATTTATATTTCTTATAGTTCTGCATGAGGTGTTCCATTTACCAAAATCAGTTATACCTTATATGTTGACCAGTCTTAACAAAAAAGCTATGTAACAAAAAAGTTTCATTCGAAACCGTCCAGTATTTCTGGAGATTAGCGAGTACAAACAGACAAACAGACATTTTTTTTAAATTCTTACTCTATTACTATTTTTGCATCGCCCCACACATTGCGTTTACACGATAAACAAATACTGACGTACGTACATACGAAGTATCGACATTACAAATTATAAGTCTCTTTTTAGTGGCCTACCTACGAAAAACAAATAAAAAATTGTCGCAAGCTTGTGTATTCTGAGAACTAGTGTTGTCGAAAAATCAATAGTTTCAATTAAATATGACAAAACTATCGATAACAGGCCTATCGATATCGATAGCTGTTTAAGAGCAATACTATTGATAACCAACAATACTATCGATAGTATCGATTGATGACCGAATACTATCGGTTACCAATTGATACTATCGATAGTATTGGTACTCTCGATTGTCTATCAACAGTAGCGTTTTATTTATATAACCAAGACTATTGATAGAGCGACAACACTACTGAAGTTGCAGATTAAAGAGCTGAGAAAAGTTATAAGTTAGTAACTTAGATTCTAGGCAGAAAAGTTAAGTTATTTTCTTAGACTTGTTTCGGCCCCTAGGCGAGCCCGGCGTAAAGTGCCCAAGTAACTATTTTGTTAGGGTTCCGTAGTAAACAAGGAACCCTTATAGTTTCGCCATGTCTGTCTGTCTGTCTGTCTGTCGGCGGTCCTACTCAGAAACTACAAGTACTAGAAAGCTGTAATTTGGAATGGATATGTATATTAATCATGGCGAAAAAGTGGTAAAATAAAATCTGGAAAAAATTTTTTTTTTAGGTTAGCTGCCATACAAGTAAAGAGGTAGTCAATATTTTTTTTCTGGACAAACACATTGTGTGGGGTGTCGTTGAATAGGTCTTTCAAAAACATTGTGAGCTTGTTAACACCATTTTTGGATTTAGGGATCCGTTTCTGAAATATATTTGGGTTTAAAGTGAAAATTTTTGTTGGAGGCAAGTGTCCCCCCCCTCTATCTACTAAACGGTTATATATGGCCACGTGAAAAAATTCACAGCTATAGTATATATAATGTAGTTTAAAGAAAAACTATCAGAGCTAAGTAGGGTATACAAATTAAAAAGCTATAGGCGATCAACTTATAAAATTTACTCGGAAAAAGAAATTTCATACAAATTCAATAGATAATTAGTTTTCAAACGTTTTTAGTGGCATAAACTCAAAGTTGGCATTCGGAACTACGGAACCCTACACTGCGCGTGGCCCGACACTCACTTGGCCAATTATTTTGTACATAAATATGGTGACTTTATTTAGTAGGAAGTAGATACCCACCTACTCTTATTAAAATATTACTACAACTTTAACGGGATGTCATTATCATCAGGTCTTTTTGTCTCCACTGCAGAAGCACGCTTCCTCTGTACTACCTGAGCCTTACTTGTCCAGAGCAGCCAAAGGACTTTGGCCTACACTCTCCACGCTGGTCAGACGTGTTGGAGGTCCTATTGATGTTTATATGCTTTGTTTAGCTTGTATTTCCTAAGTCGTCTTCTACGACATCCACGGGAGGTCTTGGAGTGGCCCTATTCTACTCTGCCGGAAACCACACGGCGAATGTACAGAGACCCAAAGTTCTCGTTTAGCGTGATATTAAAAAAAGGGAACCAAAACAGTGACACACCGCCTATTAAAATAATTCAGATTTTCGCTATTTATCAATAGGGAAGGAGGACCACGTCACAAACAAGTTAATTTGTAGTTTTTTTGCACGCCTCATAAGCGGTAGTGCTCTACTGTCAACATGTCAGGGCATTTTTCTGGACTTAAACTGTCTCTATTATATTCACATTGCACTAATACAAAATTATAAGTACAGATATATGAAGGACGACTCTTAAAAACATAAATACCTACATACTTGCAAATCTTTGTCCAGAATAACATATTAAAATAACCAGCCAAGTACGAATCGGATTCACGCACTAAGCGTTCTGTATCATTATCTATAAAAAATCGCGTTTGTTGTATGGGAGCCCCCCTTAAATATTTATTTAATTTTGTTTTTAGTATTTGGTGTTATAGCGGCAACACAAATACAAATTTTGTGCAAATTTCAACTGTCTAGCTATCGCGGAGATACAGCCGATGGTGACAGTCGGACAGACGGACGGACAGACAGCGAAGTCTTAGTAATAGGGTCCCATTTTTACCCTTTGGGTACGGAACCCTAAAACCGTTGACCATTCACGACCGAAGATGCACATTGCATAAAACGAGACAAGTATTTTTATCACCAGTTAACGTAACTAATGTTAATTGTTTGTTTACAGACAGACGGCACTTTAAACACTTAAACATTCCTTTTTGGCATTAACAATTTATTTTATTACGTGCAACGCAGTGCAATTTAATGTTTTAACGCTGATGCAATTACATACTTAAGTACCTAACTAAAGTCAGTATTCAAATTTACACAACACCAAGTCAAATTTATTAATACCCCTGTTTTAAGGTGAAGTGAGAGCGACATTGGCGCCCTCATTTAATTTTTTTTAAATATTAATGTGGTGATAATTACCATTTTAATATTAGGCACTATGTAGACCTTTTAATTATTTTATAAATACCCTTTGAAAGTATTATTGGTAGTCTTTTTAACAGGTCTCAAAGCTAAAAGTATCCAAAGCAGGTTTTCAAATTAGACGGACTAACTTAATAACAATAAAAAAAATTCATAAAATAATTTAAAGGTCTGATATATGAGGTCTAACAAAATGTACCGAAACTATTTTAAGGGTGAATTTAGTCTATGATACTGAACAATTTTCCTTGAGGAACACGTAACGAAATATGAAAAGTAATTTTGACCTCCCATACAAGTTGACCGATCAGCTGATCCGAAATTTTATGGAAAGACAAAATTATTTAACATATTTCGACATATGTTCCTTGAGGAAAGTTGTTCAGTATCATGGACTGAATTCACTCTTAAAATAGTTTCAGTATATTTCGTTAGACCTTATTTAAAAACATTACATTACAGTAGAGCCTATACTTTATAGTTTATCGTTTTTTTAGTCCTAACAAGTTTGAATCAAAAGTGGGTGTAGGTCCTTTGATTACTTCTAGGAAGCTTTTTTAGTATTCCAAATCTATACGATTTTGTATGAAAGAAAGATACACATGTCAAATTTATATCAACTTCAATTGCCTCGGTCCAAATATCACTTGTGAACATGCTAAGCTAAGAGTGATACCCTGGTATCCCCTACTACGAGTGTTTAGCGATCGCGTGCAAGCCCACGATAACATTACGCGTTTATTACGAAGCCCGTCATTATACGTCATAATGGTTACAGTAATGTACGCTAAAAATTATGGGACCCTCGGTGGTGCGTGGCCAATCTATTACTATCTTGCACACTAATAACAATAAAGTTGTAACAATCGTGGTTGCTTCTTGATTTCAGTTATTTTTCTTCAAGGGGGATAATTTGTTTCCCTCATTTGTTTTGATTCTTTAGCTAGGTTTTTGTGTAATATCTACAAAATATAAAACATTTTAAATTCCTCTAGTATAAGCATGCCTACCCATCGCCTCATAAACATAATTTTTTATCGTACTTGTCACTAGATGGCGATTTAAGTATTAATTAAAACATCGTAATCTTTATTAAGTACTATTATGTTGGCTTTGGCGTTGGGCATCTGTTACGTTAGTTATTAATTATACTATCTTTGGTATAAGTCATAATTATTATAAACCTAACCTTGGCATAGGCGCTAGGCGCAAGACTCTACTACTGACGATTACCGCAGAAAGAGGAACCTCCTGAATGTCCTCCCTACTACTGTCTACTGTCTAAAGCAGTACTCCGTGTCCAGGAGTACTGCTTTCTGAATCCATGACCCAGCCATCTAGCGAGGATGTTAATCAAGACTCTTCAATCGAAAAGTCAAAGATAAGAAAATTTTAGCAAAAATATTATTATAAAATCCCTAAAAAATTTTGGGGCATTTCCGCGATAAACTTTTAAATACGGAACACTAAGAAGAACAAGTTTATCTTAAAATAAGTCATAACATAAGTCAAGAGTCAGAAACCTAAGCGATGCAGACAAATAAATTAAAATTAATAAGATATTCCATTCTACAAACTCTAGACACAATTTACCATAAATCACATTCACAGTTAATTTTCGTCTCGGCAGATGTTTTGACGAGGAGTGTAGGCGCCAGTCATTAGGCGTGCCAGTGAAAGCTATTATCCAACAGGTCGTACTCTTGGCTCCAGACACGATATCGTCACGAAGTCGTTGTTTCGTCGTCTCCTTGTTTTGACGAAGAGTGTTGCTTCTGTGTGCCAGTGAAAGTTATTATCCAACAGGTCGTACTCCTGGCTCTAGACACGATATCGTCACGAAGTCGTTGTTTCGTCGTCTCCTTGTTTTGACGAAGAGTGTTGCGTCTGTGTGCCAGTGAAAGTTATTATCCAACAGGTCGTACTCCTTGCTCCAGACACGATATCGTCACGAAGTCGTTGTTTCGTCTCTATATCCTTGTTTTGACGAAGAGTGTTGCGTCTGCGTGTCAGTGAAAGCTATTATCCAACAGGTCGTACTCCTGGCTCCAGACACGATATCGTCACGAAGTCGTTGTTTCGTCTCTGTCTCCTTGTTTAGACGAAGAGTGTTGCGTCTGCGTGTCAGTGAAAGCTATTATCCAACAGGTCGTACTCCTGGCTCCAGACACGATATCGTCACGAAGTCGTTGTTTCGTCGTCTCCTTGTTTTGACGAAGAGTGTTGCGTCTGCGTGCCAGTGAAAGCTATTATCCAACAGGTCGTACTCCTGGCTTCAGACACGATATCGTCACGAAGTCGTTGTTTCGTCTCTGTCTCCTTTTTTTGACGAAGAGTGTTGCGTCTGCGTGCCAGAGAAAGTTATTATCCAACAGGTCTTACTCCTGGCTCCAGACACGACACGATATCGTCACGAAGTCGTTGTTTCGTCTGTGTCTCCTTGTTTTGACGAAGATTGTTGCGTCTGTGTGCCAGTGAAAGTTATTATTCAACAGGTCGTACTCCTGGCTCCAAAGGCATATACGATATCGTCACGAAGACATCAAGTTATTAAAAAACTCCAGACAATACACGGTGATCAAATACATGTTGATGATCTTCCAATAGGGCCTATTTAAAGCGTGATGTACCTACACACTGGAGAGAGTGGTACTAATTTGGTCCGTCTAGCGTGTTGGTCTTGGGCATCTACCGTTTGATCGCTTCTCTTTAACTTATTCACTAGGTACTTTCTGTAAGTTATCAGGGCATTTCTGGCGATTGGATCAAAAAAGTCTAGGTCTCTTACTACTAACGTGAGACACAGGCATTATGAGAATGAGTTAACTGGTTAGTCATGTATAGAGTCAGCTACTGCCGACATGTTTGTAGGTCTTCCTCAAACAGACAGTACAGTCTTGTTTGTTTTACCTTGTACAAAATAAATAATTAATAAATAAAACATATTTATTTCAGCTAACTTGACTCATTAAACAATAAAAAATAAAGTAATTCGTTTTGTAATAAACGGGCAAAGTCAAGTTCTAAATAAAAATTAACTGTCGATATCGCTATCGGAGTAGACCCCCAGATACTTGCGGGCTGGCGGCACTCACTATGCAATAATAAGCAAGTTCTCAATATGGGAAATAGGTATGCAAACATTGCTTTGTTCAACGTGTTTGCGCGCGATGTTATTGCAAATAGACAGCGCCATGTGTTGTGTAAATATCGTGCAATTATAAGAAAATTCCGATGTATGGAAATTGCTGAAAACGAACCGATCGTAAGGTCCTAGTTAATATTCTTTCCAGTTTTTCACCCCCGACGAAAAAGAGGGATGTTATAAGTTTGACGTGTTTTTATATCTCTGTTTGTCTGTGGCATTGTAGCGTCTTACGAACGGGCCGATTTTGATGCGGTTTTTGTTTGAAAGCTCACTTGATCGAAATGGTTCTTATCTATGTTTGATGGAAATTGGTTCAGCGTAAACGTTAAAGTCGAGGTTTTTTTAAAGCATTCTGGCTTACTTTTATTAAAAATCCTAGACCATATTTTTCTATCCATGTATGGAAATTGCAGAAAACAAACCGATCGTAAAGAAAGCTAGTTAATATTCTTTTCAGTTTTTAATCCCTGATGGAAAAGAGGGATGTTACACGTTTGACGTGTTTCTGTATCTATGTTTGTCTGTAACACCGTAGCGTCTCAATAAACAGGCCGATTTTGATGCGATTTCTTGTTTGAAAGCTGACTTGATCGAAATGGTTCTTAACTATGTTTGATATAAATCGGTGAGCGGTTTAAAAGTCATGGGATAAACGTTTAAAAGTCAGTGATTTTTAATTGGCCTGTCAAATAAATAAAAGTATTCTTGCGTAATTTTATAAAAAAATATTAGACCATATTTTTCCATCCATATTACGCTATGATCTTCAGATTTCAAATGAATATTTAGCAAAAAGGTTTCTCTGCTGGCAAATAAGAGCAAAGGGCGGTAACTAAGTGCCCTTAATAATTACTAATTAGTGTTAAAAGGGCTCTAGGTTTACTCGCGGTCTGAACTCTTGAAAAAATACGATTCTCTTAGTAAACTACGGATTCGCTTTCAGTTTTTTAGGGCTTTTTCCTAGGCTTCTATTGTAATATTAAGGGGTTCCGTACCAAACTAGCAATAAGTAATGTGCATTTATGTTTTCAAAGTAGTATGTACTTAGTTACTTATGCCTTATGATATTTTTCTTTTCTTATGTTTTTCAGCGGACTATACGTCATGAATAGTTATTTAGTTATCGTACTATGTATCTGCATCGGATATATTTACATATAAGAAGTAAGTACTTTACAAACAAACTATGGTTGATTAGGTAAATGAAAACAGAATGTTATTGCATACCATAGCTTTTTATTCTCTTTTTTAGGGTTCCGTAGCCAAATGGCAAAAACGGGACCCTTATAGATTCGTCATGTCTGTCTGTCTGTCCGTCCGTATGTCACAGCCACTTTTTTCCGAAACTATAAGACCTATACTGTTAAAACTTGGTAAGAAGATGTATTATGTGAACCGCATAAAGGTTTTGATACAAAAATAAAAGAAAAAAAAAATTTTGGAGTTCCCCATACTTAGAACTGAAACTCAAAAAATTATTTTTCATCAACCCCATACGTGTGGGGTATCTGTAGATAGGTCTTCAAAAATGATATTCAGGTTTCTAATATCATTTTTTTTTAAACCGAATAGTTTGCGCGGGAGACACTTCCAAAGTGGAAAAAAGTGTGTCCCCCCCCCCGTAACTTCTAAAATAAGGGAATTATAAAACTAAAAAAAATATATGATGTTCATTACCATAAAAACTACCAGCGAAAATTGGTTTGAACGATATCTAATAAGTAGTTTTTTTTAATACGTCATAAATCATAAACGGTAATTTACCTTTCATTCAATCAACTCCAATATTAAAATTAAAAAAAAAACTGCAAGACTTTTATATTATTTTATTTGCTACTACGGAACCCTTCATGGGCGAGTCCGACTCGCACTTGGCCGCTTTTTTTTAAGGGCTTTTATCCTAACAGACATGTCAGCCCTATACCGTACCCTTAACCAGGGAATTTACGTCTGAGGAGATATAAAAATGTCATAGAATTATACCATATAGATAAGACGAGGAAAGATGTTTGGACACCTTTTACGTTACGACAACTTCAATCATGGAAGGAAAGGTGGAAACCTGGAGAGGAAAAGGAAGACCAAGAAATTCGTTCATGGATGATCTAAAAGGCAGAAGTCGTGTCGTATAGGGACGTATTTCCAAGAAATAGGGAGACATGTAAAATAGTCCACCGATAAGAACCTAGTTCTTAAAATTGATAAACTATGCTTTCCATTAGTTTTACAACACACATTTTTTAAAAGACTCTTTTATTTGTTTCAGGTAAATGCTGAAGGGTATTCAAATAATTAAGTAAGTTTGTCGGCCTTCAAATTATCAATTCATGACAGTCTAAGTCATTTCAGAACGGGTTACCCTGCCGTAGCTCTGTAAGTTTTAATTAAACTGTATAAACCCTTTTCTATTATAGTCCCTGCTCTACGTCCCTAGTAAATAACGTATACAACTAGTAAAGTACATATTTACCAAGCCTGTTAGTATGGTGATTCTTTTAAATAAGCCACAGACTAATTTACAAATAAGGCGACCTTTCACTATTTTTAAGCTATTGCATAGCTTCTATCGCGGGCCTTGAGCGCGGGGACCGAATCCAGAAATTCCGTAACGAAAAAACCTCACGCTCTCCCCACTCCGCCTACCGTGTAGGTTGCCACTTCGTCTCCGTCGTCCGTTTGCGACGTTGCCGTCCTTCCTTGTTTGCAATAGCTTTACCGCGGCAGTCCCCGAGTGCCACACGTCTTTTTTTTATTGCAAGCCACCAAGATGGCGGCTTAGGTTATAAAAGGCTTTCAAATCCCTAGTTCTATGTAGTATTTATAAGGTCTAACAAAACATACTTAAATTATTTTAAGAGTGAATTCAGTCTGTCATACCCTACTATTTTAAGGGTGAATTCAGTCTGTCATACTAAACAACTTTCCCCTTGTCGAAATATGAAAAATCATATTTGGTTTTCCATACAAACTCGGATCAACTGATCGGTCAACTTGTATGGGAGGCCAAAAATTACTTTTCATATTTTGATACGTGTACCTTGGGGAAAGATCTTCAGTTTCATGGACAGAATTTTCTCTTAAAATAGTTTCAGTATATTTTGTTGAACCTTATACTATATTAAAATTTCCGACCCTGTTTTAAATCACACTCAACCAAATTAAAATCAGTTGATCAGTTTTGGACCTACGATGAACGATAATAGAGACAGACATACAAATTTACTTGGTGATGTCAAACTTATAACACTCCTCTTTTATGTGAGGGGTTTAACACAGTGTGTAAAAGTACATACAGATACTAACCGCCATATTATTAAAAAACAGCTTTTTTTTTAAATTACTTTTTAAATTTAATTTAAATGAATTTGATAACAGACGTTAATTCTGCTGTAAGTACTTCTTAAAAGAAATAGTTTTTTTTTTAATTTAAATTTAATTTAAATGAATTTGACAGCAAAAATAGAGCTCCTAACACGGCAGCAGTGTCCTACAAAATGATTTTAAAGGAGTAGATTTTTACGAATCTGACGGTGAACCTTCGTGACAAATAGATTTCCATTCCCCACTTCTCAAAAAGGGTTTTTATAAAGTAAAGTAGGAGCTTCTTCGCGGGGCGTTATCGCCCTAAGATCGCGCTCACTCCACTAAACAGCAGTGTTTCGGTCAATCAATCTGCAAGCGGAAGTCTCCGTAACCCGTCGAGCACTGCCTTGAAACTACTTCGTTTTTTAAAAAAAAATCTAGTTTGTTTCTTCCATACTGGTTTGGAGAAAATAAAATAATTAAAATGTACCAGCTGCTTTGGAGCCGTGGAAAATTCTCCACCGACAAGGACCTAGTTCTCGATGACCAGCTGATTCTCTTTCCGAGCAGATGGTTAAAGACGATAAAGAAAAATGCTTATCATGTATAAGCCATACGGCTAGCAACTCATTACTATTTTGATTTCAGTTCCCACTTTCCCGCCCATCACGCTTAAGGGCTTGCGGTTCTGTTCTGAGCTCCTTAGCATAAATTCCCAAAACTAGAATGTCTGTAATTAGATTTAATTCAACTAACAAATATCTGTAATTAATAATAAGGATTTTAGAAAAACTGTCGAGACGTGTCATACAAAATTCATTTTTTACGTCATAAGGGCTGGTAATACATGCTATATCTATGTCTTTGTTTACCGTGCCTTCCCTCCCCCCTATCGGCTTATGACATAGTGTGTGCGTAAACACGGTAGTATACAATACAATACAATACAAATTAACTTTATTGCACCATGATAAACATAAAAAATAAAGTATAGTTGACGACATAATCGTGTAACTATAGCGATATAGCCTGGTCTGAAACTGAGCGGTCCTTAAGATACACAAACATCAATCAAGGCTGGCTACCTCTGTCAGCTGTTCGGGTCGACGACCGCAGGGCCTGTGACGTCAGAACCTGCCGCGCCCATCGCGCACGTTTTCGCCCCTCACTCCACCACCCCGCGTTCCCACACCCTTAGCCCTTACGGTGATTTCGATTTCAAGTGTATAGCCAAATTTTGGCAGCATCTTTAGCTTCTCGCCTGTTCTCACCACATAGACGTGACAACGTGGAAGGGACATACCCGAATATATCAATCCACGGGCCATTCTAGTATAATCAAATTAAAACAGCAACAAACAGTCGACAACAAACAGTCAAAAATTTTCAAAAAAGGCAATTTGTATGTTTTGTTTTTTGACTGTTATTTCATCATCATTATACTAAATTGATCTAGTATCGCCCGTGGTTCGTTTTATTACGGGTAGGTGTGTCTCTTCCACGTTTATATAGTAATCTTTTCAATACAAAGTAAGTAGTGTTTCATTAGCAACAACATATTAAGACCGATTACTACATGAATTTTGAGGGGTCCAGTGCATTTAAAATAAATTATTTGAAAGGAAACGCAGATATCATTTAAAGTTTTGTCTCGTGCGGCTCTAGATAACCCTTCAAACTAAAACTAGCCCTTCAAGCCAAAAGTGACCGTTTTTCTCAAAGCATAAGGGGGCAGCACTGGATCCCGAAAAATTAATGTATCCCCTTAATTGGGACTGCGTTTACTTTGGCTTTTGTGCTGGATATTGATGGTTACTGTTCTTTCGTTTGTTTATATATATAATTTGTATCTTGCTAATTTTTTCCTGTATGTTTTATACTTTCGAATAATTAACAACCTACTCTTTTATCACTGTTTGTGCTTCTTTCTGTTTGGTTATAATATTTTAAGTAATATTGTAAAGATCTCTCTCTCATCTAAGTTTCGGAGACCGTGGTACGGTGGTAATCTTTTTGGTTTCATCTTATCCATATCACATGGTTTTTTGCATTTTGATACCATCTTGTAAAATCATGAAAACTAAAAGCCCAGTGAGCTGTAGACCTCGCGAGTCGGTAATAGCTTAAAACTGAATAAATGTAATTTGAGCTCGTTAAAACATTGCCATTTTGAAAATTTTGGAGCCGGGTGATATTCGACAAAACTCAGTTATAAAACATAACCTCATTGAGTAGGACTCGTTAGATCTATCTTGACGAGCACTTTATAGAAATCGATGCCTAGGGTTTGATCACGGAGACGGAAGGTGGTCGATGGAACTCAGTAATTAAACGACGCAACTCCATCGAGTTTGGGCTTATTTCATTTGTCTTAATAAGTACTTTGGCCTCACAATAAAAGCATGTTCAAAAAATTTAATTTAAAAAAAAAGTTTTTCATGCGTTATTCTGCATGTCGTAACAAGTACTTCAAACAAATCGTTGAATAGATCGTGACGGGATATCGAATAATCGAAACATCGATATTATTTCGATCATACGGTATGGTAATCATGATTGCGTGTTTGTCTGTGTATAACGTACGATGTGAAATCGAGACAATTATAGTGATACTAATGTCGTAATGGTACGCTCCATTGGTTTAATTATAGGTGGAGCCGAATGTAGGTACTCGCTAGACCAGTGGACCCATTTTTGACCCCCGTCTCAAAAAGTGTGTTATAAGTTTGACGTGTCTGTGTCTGTTTGTGGCATCGTAGCTCCTAAACGAATGGACCAATTTCAATGCGGTTTTTATTAAAAGCGCTTGTCTGTCGACATATTTTTTAGATATGTTGGATGGAAATCGGTTCAGCCGTTCAGAAGTTATTGGGTGGGGTGAACGCTTGAAAGTAGGGGTTCTTTTTTGTTTGCCTGGCAAATAATCTTGTTGAATACGGAGTCACTAATCGAACGGCTTTTTGTCCTGAAAAACACATTTATTAAGTTTCTCAGCGTTTCAAAAATGGCACTCCAGGAACTATTTTTGAAACGATAAGTTACTAAATTATAATTTTTTATAAGTTAAGCATTCGTTCAGTTATTCCTTATTTCATAAATATGGGTATTGGACACATCTGTATCTATGTCTGTGGTATTGGGCGAAATTGTAGAATTAAATTATTGGCAAAAATCTTCTTTGGCGTTACAAATAAACAGACAGATAAACAATTACGAAAAATGATTAAATAATACTATCTATATCGACTGATGTAAAGCAGACAATTTACAATATTGAGAGAAATGAATGTAATATAGTGCGAGACGTGAATTTAATATAGTAAATTACGCGCTATTAAAATCAAATTAAGGTAGCGACAGACATTCTAATTAACGACAGTTAATTAATATAAATGATAATTAACATCTTCATTTTATACATTTAGAATTGCCAGCCACTTCAAAACTAAATAGTATTTTTTTTTGAGATCAGATATTTTATTTTTCTGTTAAAGGAGCTTTATTTTTAAATCCTCTGATTAGCTCGTTGGCTAGTACTTTAGAGACTTGGCTTTGAAGGGAAGAGATAATCTTAAAATTAATATGAGTATTACATACAGAACGGTATGTCCTAAGGTCCCGCGCAATATGCGTCCCCGTCCCCCGTCCTCGCACCTCTCCCCCTTTCTCGCTTGGGGAGGTGTTGAGTGGGGATCACTCTTTGTGATACAAATTTATATGCATATATTCAATTTACATTATATACAAGTTATATGCATACAAATTTAAGCTATAATATCACATAGCATACTGGTTTAATGCACATTCGTTTTTTAGCACAACGTCCTTTCGCATAATGGAGTATGCATAATGTACCTAAGCATAATCATTATTTAGCTCTAACATTTTAAAGCATAAAAGGATGTAAGTAGGATGTAAGTTGTTTTTGTGTATGTTCGCTTTGTGTGTGTTGCTTCGCCCTAAGCTAGAGTCGCTCGCTCGTGTTTTGGTCACAGGAAACCTAACCTAACCTAACCTATACTCTGTGGCAAAGATTTTTTGTGTCTGTGTTATTTTCGCCCTAAGCTTAAGTCGCTCGCTCCCGTTTTACTCATTTTATTCGTAGAAATACATTTCCTTATTATTAAACTTATAGTAACTATGCCTATGGAGATTATGCCAATTAACATTATGCCGTAACAAATTAGCCTAAAATATAATTATGCCCAACTACCAGTATGCCTAAAAACAACTTATGCCCAAAAACTATTATGATAATATATTTTACGCCAAACCCAGTATGCCAAAGGATATTAGGACAAAAAAATTATGCAAAAAAAAAAAGGTTCCCGTTGAGTGGTCAGCTGCGGGCGCCTGGGCTCGACAAGGCTAGAACGGGAGAAAGGTCCAGGGACGGGGAAAGGGAAAGCATATTGCGCGAATCCTTAGATGATCCCGTTCTGTATGTAATACTCATATTAATTCTGTGCGACAATTGTTGTTAAGTTCCATAGACGCTAGGAAGAAGAAATACTCAAACTTGGCACAAAGAACAAACGTGATTATATTCTCTTTGGAGCAAACAACGTTTTAATAAGCATGACGAATGGAAAAATGTTTTTGGCCCATCGGTTAGATTATTAAAAAATATTGTACACGTATTTTTTCTTTGCTCTGAGAAACAAAAATTGACGAAGATACAGTACATTTAAATTTCGCATGACGTCACCGCTAGATACGATTTTTAATTAGCGGTAACGTCGCAAGCGGGCTCTGGAACTTTGATGCTCCGATCTTTGTGAAGTTTTAGTTTTTTGGTAATCTGAAAAAATATGGGTCAATTCTTTTTGGATAATCTAAAAGACGAACGAATTACAATCTCACTTTTCTGACCCTGTCGTGACCCCTAACGTTCCGTTGCACGTTCAATATTTACTTCGTAATTCGTAGTTCTTAGCATCTCCGAATCCTCCCCCGACCCATTATCTGTAATATTTAGCGCTCAAGCTCAGGTGGCTGCCAGCTACTGAGAAAGTTTCGATATACCCTTATCGCGAAAGTGCTATCTTTTTTTACCCGACCACCACGAAGTTAAAAGGAAGGTTATGATTTTCGCGACGATGTATGATCAGCCTTCAAAGCTGTTCATGATAACTTGTTGAGGTATAGTTAGAAGAGTCTTGACTGTCCACTGGTTTATAGGCTTTGTGACGTTACGTCACAGAATGAAGTTACATACATAATGGAAAATTCCTAGGGCAGCAAAAATGATACTTCGTTTCTATCAAAAATCAAGTGCCATACCTGTGATATAGTATAAATGCTACCGATTTTAAGAGCGCTGATTTTCTTGACAAATTCGTAATAAGTATTTCCTTCTGTGCAACTAAATTAAAAGGGCATATTTTTAATGAAAGGGATCGCGGATGTTTGTCGTTTCGTTAGCCAGGAAATCTTAGTTAGAGTAATGTGTGTACAGACAGTTTACAGTAATTTAAACCTGACCTTTGTGTTTTAAGAGCGTTGTGCCCCGCAACAGGCAATAAAGAAAGTAGGGAAGTAACCTTAGTACTATTAATTATTTTCAAACGGCTTTAAAGTACTGTGCTTACTTAAACATGCCTCCAACAACTTAGCCAATTCACAGCTCCAAATCCACAGCTGGACATAGGCCTCTCCCAAAGATTTCCAAAATGACCGATCAAAAGGTGCCTGCATTCAGCGCTTTCCAGACCTTGGTCAGTCGTCTGACCACCTTGGAGTGGCTGTCCCACGCTTTACTTGCCAGTACGCGGTCCACATTCGAGAAACTTTTTTCTCGCACTAGGTGTCCCGCTCACTGCCATTTCAACGAGCTTATCCCCTGGGCTATGTGACAGAACCAATTCAAGCTACATAAATTGCATATGAACACCCGAACGTCACTCGCGCTTTATACATACATCTGCGCGACACATAATGGAAGAAATCCCGCATTTCCCTTTGCATATTACATATTACACACGATTAGCATAGAAGCTAACTTCTATACCGTTTCTGTTTTGTGTCTAACCAGACCATGTAGTAAATGTTTGACTATAAACTTTTTATGATACTGTGACCAGACAAACCCGAATGGGGTATAAAAGAGTTGTTCCCTGGATTGTCTAATAGGGCCTTTAGGGTGATATTAGAGCCCCAATTTGAGTTTAAACTATTATTCATATTACATAGGCTGTTGCGTAATAAAATGCGATTGTTTTGTTGCGCAGTAAACGGCAATTTATAACGTAAACTTCTATTATTATAATTATGCCACCGTGTTTGGTTGGTTCGAAATTTTAGACGAGTAATATTTAAATATGTTTTATAGCTTTGTGTAATTTTATGAGTTCTCTCAATGCTCTAGTGGTTAACCTGAAGACATCGATACAGCTAAACGGTTACTGCGACTGTAAAGAAATATAAAAACAAGCTGTTTTTTTCAGTCTAAATATTTTTTTATCACCATAATTTTTAGCCCACATCAACCTACAGCTGGGCAAATGCATTTAGATTTTTGAAGATTTTTCGCTATTTACCTTTAATTTATCATTATAAAATAAAATATGACGAAAAAATAGTGAAAATATGTAAAAAAGAAAATTTTCGTTTCTGCGTCGGCACGGCACTTGGTTCTGCCTGACTTCTTCTTCTTATATTTATAAGAGTCAACTATTGAAAACGCATTTCAAGAGAAAATCCATAAATTCTTAATTGTTCATCTATAAGTAGCTATTGATTATGATAGTTATTTAACTATACCCAAATCAGTTTCACAGTCACCTCACAATTTATATGCTGAATACAGTATCACAAACGTGAACGCATAAGCATAAGCTCTCAATGGTTCATAAACCTTTGAACAAACGCACCATTGTGATTCTAGTTACATTAGACACTTGTATGGCAGCTCAGAACAGTACAGTCTTGTCACGAAAGTCGAAACCAAACTAGGAACAAACGCCCTTTCATATGACTATTATAATATATCTTGTAATATACAAGGATATAGAATTACACAGCTCGTGTAGTTAAGTAAATAGTGGAACACTTGTTAAAGGTTGACAGACAGGCATGGTGCCAAGAATGCTGGCTGCGTTTGAATGCAATGCTAATTCGTCGAGCAAAGAAGCAGCTAGTACTCTTGTCACTAGCGGAGGCGTTCAGACGCGGAGTTAGAGTTTTGAGGAAGACCCTAGGTCCCCATGATCTTCCATTTAGTTGTTGACTGTAATTGATAAAATTTCTGACGGACCATCTGACAAGTATGGCCTTTCAATCAAACAAAAAAGTATTTTCCAAATCGGTCCAGGCGCCTTCGAATAAGTCGCTGAACATACATAAAAAAAATCGGCCAATTGCGAGTAGAACTCACGTGGAGATGGTTCCGTACAATGCCAGTCAATCACATTTGAAATCCTCACTTCCTTACTCCTTTCTTCTTTCTTCCTTATAATAAATTCTTCAGTTTTTAATTTTTTGTACGAAACCCTAAAAAGATTCCGACGAATTGATAATCTCCTCGTTTTTGATAGTCAGTTAAAAAAGGTACAAATATTGAAGTAAGTTATAAAAAGTTTTTACTTTAGATTTTTTTGTTTCGTTTCGTAACAACTACTGTTAAAAGCAGAGTGAACATGAGTTATCTTTCTGTCCTCTCTATCTTTTGCAATCCATCGCTTTGCCGTTGGCATAGAGGTCATGAACTGTCAAGGCTGGAATCAATGCTGCTTGCTCGACTTATAAAGCGAGGGTACAATGGGTGATACATACAATGACTTGTCATCGTAAATAAGTTGTCAAAGAATAAGGAACTGTCCTGGGTCAAAATAAATTATTTGGTTAATAGAATAAAACGTCAGAAAATAATGTCACTTGTCATTGATCAATTTGATCATATCCATTTTCAACGTGGTATTAGATCTATTATTGCGGAAAAACTGATATTGAGAGCGCTATTTGACTCCAAAAAACTTTGACGTCATAAGTTTTTATTTCATACAAATCCCATATAAAAAAATTTTTTTTTTATATTTAGATAAAAGTATCTGGTTTCAGTTGTTCGGAACGTTAGACCTTATTGCAGCCGAAATATTGTCTCATTATTTGTTCTTATCGTGTGTGTTAGTGACTAACACTAGTGTCAGAGTTTTTAAACCGCCTTCAAGACCTCTGACATGGTTTTAGGTAACGACCAATGTCAAAGACAGTGACCGGGACCGACGGCTTAATGTGCCCTCCGAAGCACGGATCATCTCACTTATCAGGTAATCAGGTGATCAGCCTACACTGTCCTAACCAAACTAGGACAACAACACAAATTCGTTGCCCCCGCCGGGAATCGAACCCGCGACCTCCAGGTATGAGCCGTACGCTCTAACAACTACACCACGGAGGCAGTTATATATAATAAATATGACAGCTCTGGATTCCAGTCCTTTAGAGCCTATTTTTATTACTTCGTTTCTTTATTCATAATCCTCAAAGGTTGGTGTAGGTCCTTTGATTGCTTCAAAGGAAGCTTCTGGCGACAAACCACTGGTTTTCATAGCCGATTGAGCGTCGGACGGCGCCTAAAGACGCCCACCGCAGTCCGCAAAGAAATATCACTACATTACATCCTTAAATTTACAGCATTTACTTTAATTTATAAAAATTATAGCATTTAAATTTCGCGTGACGCGAGACGTGAGTTCACCCTCCGAAACTTGGAAGCGCTGTATCTTTGAGAAAGTTTACTACTTTTCTAAACGAAAAAAAATATAGATTCTTTATTTTTGTATAATCTAGTCAACGCACTAAATAAAATCGTTATCCATTAAAAATTACTTGTCACGTTGTTTGTCCGCGATGGACTCCTAAATTACTGAACCGATTATAAATATGCTTTGCACACCGTTTTCAGATAAAGAAAGAAAGAAAGATAGGGTAGCTTTAAAGTCCACGCGAACGAAGTCGCGGGTATCAGGTAATTAATCTTATACCTTTAAACGAGCAATTCTTGTATATTTATATGTATATAAATTTCTGTTATCTCAAAAACGGCTCTAACGATTTTGCAGAAAATTGGTAAATGGGGGTTTTCTGGGGTAAACAATCGATCTAGATTAGTCTTATGTTTGGGAAAACGCGTGTTTTCGAGTTTTCATGTGTTTTTCTTTCCACGCAGAATATGATCGCTAATTTCATCGCGCCGGCCGCCATCCATATTGGCTCAGCGGTTTATGATGCGGACCGCTAGAAAAAGTGTTACGGGTTCGAATCCTACTCGGTGACTTACTTTTGTTTTTTTTATGTTCAAATTTATATATGATCTTTAATTTAGTATTGTTTTTGACGTTTAAAAAAATGAAGTTATTGTTTGAGATGTAACCGAGCAAAGCTCGGTCGCCCAGGTACTGTATATTATACCCAGACCACATCCCTAATACATCTCAATCCATTATCGGTGCTCATTATTTGAGTTCTGTAAACACGATTATGTTTAACGAGCAATAAAGGTGCGTTGCACAATCGAGAGACGACTCAATTACCACTAATGAGTCATTGACATGGAACCCGTGTGGTTTTGTTGGGCGTATGTTTAGTATGTTTGTTGATAAATGACGTAACAGAAATTATGAGTAATTTGTTACAATTCTAATTCGAGAATAAAGTAAGCGTAGGTTTGTATTTTGTTGTATTAGGTACTTTATCACATGTTATGCAGGAAATAACTCTTTGTCGACATTTTGGCCAACTGAAACGAAGAGTCTTGACTAATTTTGGCTTTTGGATTGCTTGGACAAATCAGAATTAAAATGTGCTGTTCAAAACCGCTTGACAAATTAAAACCTGATGGTTTTAATTCACACACAACACACACTCTTGACCAATTGAGTTTTAAATTCATAAATCATTTTATTTAAGAAAATCATCGTTTCTGTAACAGATGACTGATCTTGAGTAATATAATGAATATTATTAAGCCTAAAGAGATTATGCGAATTAATGTTATGCCAAAACAAATTAGCCTAAAAGTTAATTATGCCAAAATTACCCGTATGCCAAAATAAAATTATCAAATGCTCCCAATAAAGATTCGGAAATGCTAAATTTTCGGAAATTGGAGATAAAAATGTGCATCGATAATGATATTTCATCACTTGATAATTATCAATTTTAAAACAACAGGACAATAACAAGTTTGTTTGCCAAGCAAATAAAAAAAATCCCCGACTTTCAATAGTTTCATACGTAAACGCTATCTTGTAATGGGCGGATGAAGTATATCGTAGAATTAATATCCATACACCATCTATCATTTGACAAGCAAACTAAAAAAAAAACAATTTAAAAGCGATAATTAAATAACTATATAAAGGCCGAACCGAATTTCATTAAACATACATAGCTAAGAATCACCGCAAGGGAACTTGCTTTTTAGGGTTCCGTAGCCAAATGGCAAAAACGGAACCCTTATAGATTCGTCATGTCTGTCTGTCTGTCCGTCCGTATGTCACAGCCACTTTTTTCAGAAACTTTAAGACCTATACTGTTGAAACTTGGTAAGTAGATGTATTCTGTGAACCGCATTAAGATTTTGACACAAAAATAGAAAAAAAACAGTAAATTTTTGGGGTTCTCCATACTTAGAACTGAAACTCAAAAATTTATTTTTCATCAAACCCATACGTGTGGGGTATCTATGGATAGGTCTTCAAAAATGATATTGAGGTTTCTAATATCATTTTTTTCTAAACCGAATACTTTGCGCGAGAGACACTTCCAAAGTGGAAAAAAGTGTGTCCCCCCCCCCGTAACTTCTAAAATAAGGGAATTATAAAACTAAAAAATATACATGATGTTCATTACCATAAAAACTACCAGCGAAAATTGGTTTGAACGATATCTAGTAAGTAGTTTTTTTTAATACGTCATAAATCATAAACGGCAATTTACCTTTCATTCAATCAACTCAAATATAAATATTTAAAAAAAACATACTACAAGACTTTTATATTATGTTATTTGCTACTACGGAACCCTTCATGGGCGAGCCCGACTCGCACTTGGCCACTTATTTACCTTTGAAATCAATTCCATTCCGATCCGTTCGAGCGCTGCGGTGTTACAGACAGACAGACATAGCGTCAAACTTATAACACCCCTCTTTGCTGTCGGGATTAAAAGGTAGAAAGTGTTTAAGATAATTAGAATATTATACATCGTGGAAGGGACATACATACCCGTAATATATCGAACCAAGGGCTGTACTAGAAGAATGTAGTATAATCAAATTAAAATAACAGTAAAAAATTTAAAAAAAAAAGAATCTGCATTTTCATTCCAAAGTGCGCAGCCGCCTGGCCATATTGTATGGGAATGTCGAAGTTTTTTTTGATCCAGTGTAGTCCGTGGTTTGTTTTATTATACGAATATGTCCCTTCCACATTGTATATACTTACATAACGAAGTATAAAATCGAGTTAGGCAGATGCTGATAAAAAATAAAAAAGTAACTCACAAGTACTCGACCCATCGACTCTCAAGTTCGCAACTCCGGCCTCCAGTTGAAAAGTTGTACATAAAAACATTTTCATTTCGCTCCCAAGACCAAATTATATTTTAGATTACTTTCGAAACTGTCCTGCTGAGGGCTAGCAGAAAGCTCCAAGTTGCGAGTTTATTTATAGCGATACTAACTGGAATAGGGTCAAAAAGAAATTATTTTGTACTTATGTACTTACAGCTGTGCGCGTGGGCTTCGCTCACCGTGGGAATTTCGGGATAAAAACTATCCTATGTCCTTCCCTGGCTATCAAATTTCATCTAAATCTGTTCTGGGGTTGAAGCGTGAAGTGGTAACAAACAAATATACATTACAATATACGAGGATTTGGACAAATTACACGGATTGAGCTAGCACCAAAGTAAGTTCGAGACTTGTGTTGTGGGTGGGATACTAACTCAACGATACTGTATTTTATAACAAATACATAATATAGATGAACATCCAAGACTTAATGATATGATAAGAGTAAAAATAATGTCACTTGATCATATCCAATTCGAACGTGATTTTAGATTTATTAATGCATAATGACCGGCTAAGTGCGAGTTTCGGGCAGTAATGGTTCCGTACCATGATCTATAAAAAATCACTGTTGTTGTATGGCAACCCATTTTTTTTTATTTTTTTTTGTATTTTTAGTATTTGTTTTTATAGCGGCAACAGAAATATATTATCTGTGAAAATTTCAACTGTCTAGCTATCACGGTTCATGAGATACAGACTCGTGACAGACAGACAGACAGACGGACAACGACGGACAACGGAGTTTTAGTAATAGTGTCCTGTTTTTATCCTTTGGGTACCGCACCCTAAAAACGGATATTAGGAGCGCTATCACACCGATAAACTACATCCTACCATTAACATAAATGTGAAAATGGGAGCCAAATTCAATACTTATACGATGAAAGAATTTTATAGGTACAAATCTCAAAGAAAATGTATGTTTTGACAATGAGTAAAATATTTTGATTTTGATGATTCTTCCTTTATTTAAAATCCCATATTAATAAAGCGAAGGTAAAGAACAGGTTTATGTGGAAAAAACTCTTCAGAGTAGTATAAACATTTGTTTATGCGTCCGCTCCATTCGAGGTGGTTAAAATAAGTAGGTACTTCCAAATAAGTAGTCATCGTTCAAGAAGTCTCATTTCCACCTCATTTATTCAAGAAATAATAATCGGGAGTCATAAGAAGTAATGCGTACGCCATTACCTAAAATAAATGTACCTACGTTACTGACGCTCCGTAAAACTAGGTCAATAACTAATAAAGACTTGAGTGCACATTCAATGAGATAATACTTATTCACAAGTAGTGTTACTTCACATTACGTGGTGGGTCATGTTTTAGAGCTTCATAAATTCATTTTATTCGTGTCGAAAGTTACATAAAAATAAAGAATTGCAGTCTATTATATTATATTGGAATAGTCTGGAATAGCATCTTAAATTAGCAGTTTAAGATGCTATATTCATTCTTAAAACTAGAATAAGGAAGTTTTCTGGGTCAAAAATAAATTATTTGGTACTTTTAATAAAACAATAATGTCGCTTGTCATTGATCGTAACCATTTTTAACGTGATTTTAGATTCATTATTGCGGAAAAACTGATTTTGAGAGCGCCATTTGCCTCCAAGAAACTATGACGTCATTAGTAAAAATCCCGTGGCGTGTCTGAGTAGTTGGAAACTACCTTGTTCTACGAGATTTGATGTTGTTAAACTAAGAATATTTCAACCTAACTTAACCTATCACTCATCCCGAAGATGATCGGCAATATGGAATTCCGCAGTTTGCGAGGTCAAAAGTATACGATTAGGATGTACGTCAGTTCGAAAGTACACTGTAACGAAGTAACAATTCCGAAGTTTGCGAGCTCGAAAGAATACAACCCACATTCGATTTTGCTGCTCTTGTCCTATTAAGGTCGCGCATCTTGCGTTGCTTTACGCCGGTTACACGCCTTCGCCTACATGGCGTTTCAATCAATTTTTACCCACCAAGTTGTGCGATATGAAATTGTATGTATGACGCAAGTTGGGTCGAACATCTTACGGTGCGAGTTCTACCCTTAACATTGCAAAGACTTAAGACGCTAAGAAATGATGTAAGTTATTTTATTATACAATGTGGAAGAGGCATACCCTTAATAAATCGAACCACGTGATATACTATATCACCATAGCAGGCCTGTGTCACTCCCCGTTTAGGTATCGAAAATATACCTACGCATTGCGGCCTCTATATGGAGGCTAATCCAGCAAGGACGACTCGCTAGGGTCGCTAGCGAGCAGTGAGCAGTGACGCACGCGCGGTTTGTTTACCAGATTCACCGACTTAATCGTCATGGAAAGAAAGAGAAATAACCGGCCAAGTGCGAGTCGGACTCGCGCACTAAGGATACCGTACCATTATCTATGAAAATCATTTTTGTATGGGAGCCTCCGTTAAATATTTTCTTTAAATTTATTATTAAAATAAAAAAAAAACAACTGAGTATTTTGTAAATATTTTAAGTGCCTACCTGTTGCCATTATTGATATCGAGCAAAAAAATCGCGTTTGTTGTATGGGAGCCCTCCTTAAATATTTATTTTATTTGGTTTTTAGTATTTGTTGTTACAGCGGCAACAAAAATACATAATTTGTGAAAATTTTAACGTCTAGCTATCGCGGTACTTGAGATACAGCCTGGAGACAGGTGTCCCGTTTTTACCCTTTGGGTACGGAACCCTAAAAAGGCAAAAAATACTGTGCAGTGTTTAATTGCTTAAACACAGACAGTGATCCAGATTTCACTTTTTTACGCTTCCTAAATACCTTACCTTTAGCGTCTTTAGGCAGCGCATTTATATTATATTATTTATACTAATTATTAGGTACCGTACCTATTTAGTAAGTATATAATTCATTGTCATATAATAGGTATATTAAGATATATAGGTAACATATATGGTTAGATCACCCATGCTGGTCTGGGAGAAACGAAAAAACTTAGAATGTACCAGCTGCTTCTCTTCCCGCGCAGATCGTAAAAGCCGATCGAGGGAATGGGCAATAATGCGAATCATTTTAACAGGCGACGCGGCTAGCAACCCGTCACTGTATTGATTACTTTTCCATCTTCTCGCCCACCATGACGCTAAAAGTGGCTTTTGGGTCTTGCGGCCCTAGGCTCTGCATAGAGCCGCAAGACCCAAAATGCTCTGTCTGCCCCATTAGGGATAAAGACGTGATAGTATGTATGTATGTATGTATATATGGTTAGATTGATATACTATATAATATATTACCTATGCGTGAACAGTTAACAAGGTAGGTGAATATATGCGCAGCCTGTTTGAAATTGCCTGCGCTAGATGGCGATGTTACTACCTTGACCACAGATCTTGACAACCCTAGGCGAACTGCTCACTTAATCGCTTTTGTGTAGGTACCTACCTATGATGAACCGTTTGTCTAGCGTAATTAGAATGAAATTGGCTTGCAACTGAAATTCTAGGTATCTAATCGAGTAGGCGTCAAATTCTGACGCGAGTTAAATTAGACCATATCGCTAACAATATTGAATAGATATTTCTTTGAATTTCTTTTTAGAGTAAGACTTCTGTACGTAAGTACTAGTATGTATTCTGTGACCATAGTACCTATAATGCTATAACGAAATTACAATGAAAACCAAAAAATTAAAAAAGTTAGGCCTTTCCTTACTAAAGTATGCAGCGACTCCGGCTCTTTTTAGTTTGGTTTTTGACTGTTATTTTATTTATTATTAAACTAAGCGATCTATAAAGCCATGTATATTTATCCGACATCCTTGTCGTTCTAAGAAAACACCCACTTGTGAACTGCATTTATCTTTCTGTGTAAAATGCAATCAAGAACAACTCTACAATGTTGACTGGAGTTATTTATAAATCTGTTTGCCTCTCGCACTTGAGTTAAATAAAGGTGCAATGTACCCTGGTTACACATGCGTGGTGCCTATACAACTGCTGCTAATACTTGCTGATAAGGTACAAGAGCGTTTTATTAGATGTTAACACTCAATTTGTATATCGCATTCGTCAACATATCGCCGTGTGGTTTCCGGCGAGTAGAATAGGAACCACTCCAAGTCCTCCCGTGGATGTCGTAAAAAATACAAGCTAAACAAAGCTTATAAACATCAATGAGACCTCTACAACCCGTCTGGCCAGCGTGGGTGAGTGTAGGCCAAATCCTCTAGCTGCTCTGACTAAATATAGCTAGTAGTAGTAGTACAGAGAGGGTCGTGCTCCTGCAGTGGAGTCTAAAAAGACGTGATGATGATGTTATAAACTCAATTTGTGTCAGGTTGGGTAACCAGTTCTCAAAAAGAGATTACGCAATGACTCCGCACTTTTCATTGCGTGAATCCTACGCGCAGGCGCCCCGCGTGGCTCTCGCATGGCCTGCGTAACCTTGCGTACGGTGATAAACAAGTGACGTCACGCGCTATTTTTACCCATGTTTGTGACGGTGTGCGCGTGCGCCGGTCGTTCACCCCCGCGCCTATCTGATCTGAAAGCCGGACGATACGCGCGGCCTTTCTGATTTCTACAATACGTAACTTCGCGCTGCAATGGGCAAAGACCTCAGTGAAGGGATATTGACTGAGCGGGGTTTGCCTGGGAGTGTGAAGACACAGTTCTAGGATTTGCATAACAGTGGACGGACGGTCAAGACAAAGTAGACGTGACATGATATGGCCGTTGACAAAATAAGCAGTAGCGTTCTGGTTCATTTTTTTTTTTTAAACTAAAAACCGACTTCTGCCCCAAACTGATTGATAAAATTTCTATGGGACCACCTGCCTGACAAGTATGCACTTTAAAACAAAAAAAATAAAATAAAATTAATCCAAGCGTCTTCGACAAATCTACATAAGGGCCCTGTGAGCTGTTTTTAAAAAAAAAATTGAAATGATTGAAATATTATATTTTTAATGTTTTCAACTATATTACCTCACACATTATTAAAAAAAAAAAACGAAAATCTAAATCCAGTGTAGCCCCGTTTAAATATTTGTTTAATTCTGTTTTTAGGTATTTGTTGTTATAGCGGCAACAGAAATTACATCTGTGAAAATATCAACTGTATAGCTATCACGGTTTATGAGATACAGCCTGGTGACAGACAAACAGACAGACAGAGTCTTAGTAATAAGGTTAAATGTTTAGGGTTCCGTACCCAAAGGATAACGGGCCCTTTGGGTACGGAACCCTAAAAATGAACTACAAATACTTATTGCCTAACTTTAATGAAGTAGTACCGGGGTTTCCCGAAAGGCCGCATCCGGCAGCCCTATTCACGCACTAGCCACTTACAATGTGGATTGTGGATTACTCGGGCCCAGTGTTGTGAAATAGACGCCTTTGTGCGGGTGGACCTTGAGCGAAATGAGAATTCGCTAAGTCCCGGCAAATTGAAAGCGTTCCGCGTGAGCCGTGTTCAGAATAACGACGGTCCAGATATAACTCGGCGCAGGATACTCTGAAAAGACGTAAGACGCGGACGGGCACAGACATATGTCTGTTACGCGACGGCAAGCGATGGTTACATATAAACGTCGCGCGCAGAACACACTGAAAGGACGGGGCAGGGACGTCTTGCGTCTTTTCTATGTTTCCAGCGCTTTAGCGCTAAAAATAAAGGTAAATATGGTTCGACTACGAAGAGACACTAAATATGAAGGGTAAACGAACATAAAGGTAGAGGAAGACCCAGTAACGTGCACGAATAGTGGTTAACAGGGTAGACACTATCATAATTACATAATCAAAACGGCTACATATCCAGCAAAATACATTTCTCGCTGTTATCCGACCTCAATTAGGGTAGACAAATTCTGTCTGCATGAAATGCACGCTACTGGGAAGATAAAGAAGAGTAGTAGGGTGGATGAAGGTATGACGGAGAATAGAGGGACATGCATAAGACATAATGCGCCGACCCTAATACAATGGGTATAAATAAAATGGACCCCAGTAAATATATTAAAATATTATTAAAAAGGTAATGCAGGTGTTGTGATGTAATGTCCACAATCGTGGATTACCTGTGGCTGATATAATGATAATGAAGGATGAAGATGCTGGTTTGACTAGGAAAATAAGCAAAAAGGAGGACCAAGAAGGTCGTTCATGGATGTAGTAAAAGAAAAGGTAGAATTAGTTACGTATAGGGAAGACGAATATTTAGCCGAAAATATGAAGGCACGAAAAATACTCCACCGACAAGAACCTATTATTAATAATGATATGTTTGATAGTAAAGTGCGTTACCAGCCGCTGGTATTTCAGTGTAAGTCGGCGATCACACTACATTTGGGCGTACCCTTATCATTAATGATCATTTGCATCATACATCAGACCTCTGCAGGGCATACGCATGCCCTTTTTCACGTCAACTAGCCCAGTCTCATCCACTGCTTCCCGTCAACCTCACAATGTTGTCTGACCAGCGGGCTGTTGGTTTCCTTACTGGTCTCTCCTCTGTTCCAGACATCATTCGGTCAAGGCTTTGGTCCATCAATTGTACTAAGTCTCTGCTGTCCGTCTGTCTGTCACCAGGCTGTATCTCATGAACCGTTTGAAATTTTCACAGATGATGTATTTCCGTTGCCGCTATAACAACAAATAACAAAAACAAACATTTAACCCATTGATGGATTTTTTCATAGATAATGGTACAGAAGCCTTCGTGCGCTAGTCTTCAGCCGCTGTGTGATGAAAGTGAGATCAACAGTTTCACCTGTGTTCACATCTGTTTCCTTAACATTTTGTCCTGGCCCAGCAAGTTCCCGGATCGTATTAACTGGCCTTTGTCGGCGGCGCGTATCGCCCTTTCAGAAGCGTTTACAGCATTGCTGTGCGCCAGATAACGCGGACAAAGCCGAGCTGGGAGCCAGCTCGGATGGGAGACAGCCATTGAGTTTCAAACTTACTATTTGGGCGTTTGGTAGAGCAGAATATAATTTGGTACCAACCCCCAATTCGTCAGATGTCGTCATCTTCCTTCTCAATCTTATTAAGAATTCGATTCAATGTTCCAAACATCTTTTTCAGTTTTTGCTTCAATGTTACCCTTCTTGGCTTCCATATTTACTACGTCCTATGGTTGTGAGATTGTCATTGCGTCTATAAATACATTCTTGTCAACATCATCATCAGATCTTTTTAATCTCCACTGCAGGAGCACGACCCTCTGTACTACCAGAGCTATTCTTGGCCAGAGCAACCTAGAGGTTTTTGCCTACACTCTCCGCGCTGGCCAGACGGGTTGGAGAGGTCCCATTGATAATATAAGCTTTATTTAGCTTATCTTTCCTAAGTCGGCTTTTACGACATCCACGGGAAGACTTCGAGTGGTGCTATTCTACTCTGCCATGAGTCACACGGCGGTATGTGGACGAATGTTATAGGCTCTAAAGCTGCGATATTGTCAATGTTTACACCTAGTTACTATCTCAATAAATACATTCTTCTATGATTAGCGATGTGCCGTTCCCGGGAACGTTCCCACATTCCCCAGATTTCCAAAATGTTTCCAAATAAAATTATAACTTTCCAATTGGAAATGTCAGGGAAAGTTATAATTTTATTTATCAGACAATTTTTTTTATCAATGCAGATGTATTTAACTTATGTAAATGCATTTCATAATATGTTTATAATACAAATATTTCCAATAATCCATAACATTTCCAAAAAATGTGGGAATGTTCCCACATTTTTTGGAATTGTTGCCGGGAACGTTTCCTTGATGCCGGGAACGAGACCCGTTTCCATATGAAATACATCTTATTTATCGAGAAAAAAAACCAATTTTATTGTTTTATTTTTTTATGGGGGTAGTAAGAGGTTCCGCCCACCATCATGCCATCAGGAACCCAAGCCAACCTCACCTGCCCATGGTACACCCTGCTGATTAACGAACGAGGCTCTGGCGAAACGCAAACACCCGCCAACTCGCACTGGACCAGCGCGGCGGGTTATGGTCCAAACCTCCCATCAAATGTATAGAAAGAAAACACCAAGGCCCCAAGTGCCCGGCGACTCTGGGTGCCATTCAGGCGGTGACGACGGGCGCAGGGATGGTACTAGAGTCAGGGGTGCGAAGAATCCCCGGGTGGCGACTGCTAACCGTCAGGCGACCAATGCTCATACTATAACGGACTCCGATTTGCTCAACATTGTTAGTTACAACGTCCGCACGTTAATGGAGGACGAGCGACTTATAGAACTTGAGAATGCCTTAAAAGATTTAAAATGGGATATTGTAGGTCTTTCAGAAATAAGAAGACTAGGTGAGGAGACATTAGAGAGGGAAGACAATATTTTTTACTACTTTGGTGAAACCCAAGGACATTTAGGGGTGGGATTCCTAGTTGCTCAAAAGTGGAAGAATAACATCATTGAATTCGTTGGATTCTCTGAAAGAATTGGCCTTTTAAAATTCCGTATTAAAAACAATAGATGCTTAACAATCATTCAAGCACATGCACCGACAACTACACACTCCGACGAAGAAGTTGAGGGCTTCTATGCCCTTCTCAACAAAGTCTGCGATGAAAACAAGAACACTTGGAGTATTGTTATTGGTGACTTTAATGCGAAGATCGGCATGAAACAAGAAGAGGATAGCAACGAAATCATCGGTCCTTTCGGTATGGGAGACAGAAATGATCGGGGGATTCGCTTGCTACAATTTGCGTATGGCCAAAATATGAGAATCGCCAATAGTTTTTTCAAGAAAAAACCTCACAGACGATGGACTTGGGTGGGTCCAAATAAGGTCAAAAATGAAATAGACTATATACTCTGCAGTGACAAAACTTTAGTCAAAGACGTAAGCACTATAAATAGAATAAAATATAGTTCAGATCACAGACCAGTAAGAGCAAAGTTAAGATTTAATTACAAAATTCATAGAACCGTTTTATTCAAAAATAAAATTAAGAAACATAGTCTAGATACCCTTATTCATAACTCAAATCAATTTGAATTAGAACTTACAAATCAATTTCAATTGCTTGATTCATTAGATGAGAACATTGACGATGTAGACTCCCAGTACAGCAATATAGTGAAGGCTATTAGAAAAAGTAGCAATAATATAAAAAAAAGTAAGTCCAAAAATAATAAGTTATCTGATGAAACGTTAAAGTTAATAGATTTGAGATTAAATGAAAGTATTGGTAGCCAAGAATATAGGAATATAGATAAGAAAGTGAAAAGAAGTATAAGACAGGATATTAGGAAACATAACACTCAACTTGTTAAAATTGCAATAGAAAAACATACATCATTAAGAGTAGCAAAGCAAGGCATATCCAAAGGAAAGCAACAAATTAATGGTTTGAATGATGAACAAGGAGTCAGGCATAGTAGTCAAGAGAAAAAGCTGGATATCTGCACACAATTTTATAAATCATTATATACAGACAAAAGTAAAGACAATCCAGTAGAACAATACAATTGCCCGGATACTATTCCTCTTATAACTCGGGGCGAAGTGCGACAAGTATTAAAAAGTATGCAAAACGGTAAGAGCCCGGGAAATGACGAAATTACTACAGAAGCCCTCAAAATAGGTGCAAATGTTCTGATACCTCAACTGACCAATCTTTTCAATACAATCCTACTTACAGGTAAACTCCCAAAAAACTTTTGCCATTCAAACATCGTACTTCTTCATAAAAAAGGTAGTAAAAGCGATATAACTAATTATAGACCCATCAGCCTAGTCTCCCACATATATAAATTATTTATCAAAATTATACTCAACCGAATAGACAGCAAATTAGATTCCCACCAACCGCCAGAACAAGCTGGGTTTCGTCCTGGTTTTGCCACCACCGACCATTTACAGGCAATCAATCAAATTATAGAGAAGTGTAACGAATTTAACAAACCGCTTTACCTCGGCTTCGTTGACTACACCAAGGCATTTGACAGTATCAAACACCAGTCCATATTTCAAGCCTTGGAAAATCAAAACATCGAAAAGACATACATTGACCTACTAAAAATAGTATACAATAATAGTACAGCTGATATAAAATTAGAAACACAGGGACCATCATTCAACATTGAAAAGGGTGTTAAACAAGGCGATCCACTTTCTCCAAAACTCTTCACTTGTACCTTGGAAGAAATTTTCAAAACACTCGCAGACAAATGACAAACTAAGGGCATCCAACTCGGCGGAGAAACGCTCACCAATCTCAGATTCGCGGACGATATTGTCTTATTTGCCTCTACATCAGCTGACTTGCAACAGATGCTTCAAGACCTAAGCACGGCAAGCCTTGAGGTTGGACTTACAATGAATCGGTCAAAGACCCAAGTCATGACAAATAGTACAAAACATAGGGTTGAGGTAGATGGGCAAGAGATACACTACGCCGATGAGTATATCTACCTGGGCCAGTTAGTCTCCTTCAGTAGCCGGCAAGAGAGCGAAGTTAAGCGCCGTATTGAAAACGCCTGGAGGAGCTACTGGTCCATGAAAAACTACATGAAAGGCGACCTTTCCCTTTCGCTTAAGCGCCAACTCATCGATGTGTGTATCTTGCCTGTCCTAACCTATGGTGCTCAAACGTGGTCATTGACGGAGGAGTTGAAGTCCAAACTCAAGGTTTGTCAGAGAGCAATGGAGCGAAGTGTGTTAGGAATTAAAAGGGTAGATAAAATACCAAACGCCATAATTCGCTCAAAAACAGGAGTTGTTGATGTAGGATATAAAACCGCCATGCTAAAGTGGAATTGGGCAGGGCATGTCAGTAGGATGCACAGCAAGAGATGGGCCAGAATTACAACAGAGTGGTTGCCTAAAGATGGTTACCGTCGCCCGGGTAGGCCAAGAAAGCGCTGGCGAGACGATATCGACGCATTTCAGAAGGGATGGACGAGCCTAGCACAGGAAAGAGATAAGTGGAAGACGATGGGAGAGACCTTTGCCCAACAATGGGACAAAACAGGTTAATAAAAAAAATTGTTTTATGTTCATTATGTCATTAATATGTTATAAAATTATTTAAAAATCTAAAATTGGCCCTTTGAACGTGCCGACTTTTTTGGTGATAGGTTAAAAATGATGGGTTAAAAATGAATTATTTTTATATTTGATCTGCTGATAAATGGACATATTAAGAATACTAACAAACTATAGCAGAAAACATTAATATGATGAAAAAATTAAATTGAGACGGGAAGGTTCCCCTGAAATTGGGAAAGTTCCCGGGAACGTTCCCGTAAACGGGAATGAGGAACGTTCCCCGGAAACGGGAATTTGGTAACGGCACATCACTATCTATGATGGATGATATTAATTTATTTCATCTATCTAATGTCTAACATTGACTGGTCCAACGTTTCGAAACCTACGCGCCTCTGCGTAAAATTGCGTACACCGAGTACGCACTAATGGTCGTGGCAGTAGAGTAGTGGTCACATTAATTCGCTACAACTGGCCGCGGTCATTGACCGCGCCGTACCTACTGGCGCCATATAAAGATGCGTATACGCTTATAAGTGACCCATAAATTTAACGGTTCTTGTGTTTGTCCGGCGATCCTAGTAAGTTAACGCGGATATTCTGCTGTCTTGTTAGTTTTTGGTATCTATGGGTTGATTTGCGTCCATTTTTTTTTCAGAAAAAAACTATTTTAATCGTTTGTGTGATTGTTGCCCAAATTTTCACTTCAGCGCTTCCATAAATTGTAATGACTTAAGTTCTTAGCGGATTTGTTTTCTCTCTTTACAGTACATCAAACTGTAATTTACAGTACATCGTAGATCTTTCTTTATCGAAACGAACTTTTCTACAGGTTAATTTTTAATTATGTTTACAACTCAAAATGCGATGGATGGTTGGAAGCCTCTATAGTAGAACTATCTTAGAACCACAACGTTCAACATCCACATTTAGAATTGGTAGGTATTCGGATTGCAGAAGATAGAGCGAAAACCAGTTCTTATCTTACGAAGCATCCAGATAAAAAATATTCAAATTATATCGTTCCCAGGTTTAGACTATACAACGTGGAAGGGACAAACCCAGCGTAAATCGAACAACGGGCTATAGACCACTATAGTATAATGAAATAAAAAT